>OY728158.1:907156808-912156808 GCA_963277665.1 Viscum album | reverse complement strand
TCTTGTGTGATTTTTAAAAATGTTCGGAATGGAGTCTTTGAACATATTCCCATTTAGAAACTCTATTGTTTGGGAAACAATTTCATATGGATTTAATGATTGTGGGACATGGACACCCCGTTGACAACTTTTAACATTTTATGAAATGGTTAAAATGTTAAATGTCCTGGCGGCCCAGTTGGAACCTTTGATGATATGATGTATATATATTTTTGGAGAAACACTAATGGGGGGATATCCCTTATGGGATATCATAGGGAGTGTCCGTGTTTGGGGTAGGAAAGTGTGGTGAGATGTGTCACACGTGTGAGGGCCTCCAACTTAAACAGTATTATTACAACCACCATGGGTTCCTGGGTGTCTTTTATATTATTGATTGATGGTTGTTGATAAGCCTCCATTATACAGGTTAGTACCCACTAGATTGGTTGTTAGGCCAGGCAGGATTTTCCACTAGATTGGTCTGTTATAGGGACGCCAGTTGGTTATAGATTTTGGAGCTTCATTATATGCCGGAAGGTGGTTTCAAATCAAGTACGTCCATGAGTCTTATAGGGAGATATAGGATCACCCATGTTTACTGGATTATTTTTATTGCTTATTTACATTCCTTTATATGAGTTTATTTCTAACTTGTATTGTTTACTTAATCTACTTTAGCGTAGCTTTGATATATTTTGTTTTGAGATTAGTTTATAAAAAGAAAAATCATTTTGTAAATGGTATGTCACATGTGTTTTATTTTTAAATGATAAAAACATGTTTCTTGTTTTAAAATGTCAAAACCCTACTTTTATAGTTGTATTTCAAACATGGGTTAATGGATTGTTTCGGGAAAGGAGACATTGGATTATGTGGTTTATCTTGGCCAGCCTACTAATAATTTTTAATGCCCATGCCAATTTTATCATTTCAGTTGTAGGTTTCCTTGGCTCAGTTTTTCTTGGCTGAGTTTATCATTATCAGAGCAAATTTGGCAAGTGGTTGTGTGGTGAACTAGAAGGTCACATTGATGTATGTTGAGCTATTTTGTATATTTTGTTTCAACTTCTTGAGATATGTTTTATTATTCTATTTATTCATGGTTATTTATGTATATTTTAGGGACAAATTTTTCTCAATTATTAGCTTTTGATTCTCAACACTAGTTTCCAGCGTGTGGGGATCTATAATACCCTTTGGGCCTTTCCACAGACCAGCTCAGGTGATCGGTTTATGGTCGGCCCAGGTTGGTTCATGACCAAATGGTATCAGTGGAGACCCCTGTTATTGGAGGTGTCTAGTAGATGGAGATTATAACTATCGAAACTCAAGAAGTAGGTACGATAAGGACATCATGAACCCTCACTGGTTCCAAACCTCAAGTCACCAGGGGTAGTCCAAGAATCGAGTCCTTGTTTCATTTTGGTTTTTTAAAATTGAGGGATGGAAATAGAGGCAAGCCGATGTTACCTCATGATTTCACATGGAGTAGTGAACTCTGTTGAGTTCTAGTACAGAGTTTAAGTGCTTCCTAGATGTTCATGATTAGTTAGTCTATGGCCCACTACCATGTTTCCAGGTTAAGCAGGACTACTAGTCCCTCACTTTAGTAGTTTGATACATGTTGGGTATTGTCTTTGTTTTTTTTGATGTATGTGTGACTTTGAAAATGATATGGGGGTTTTGAAATGTGTATGATTTCTTTTAAATGGATTTAAATTTGTGAAATGGGTTTTAAAATCATAATCTCTTAGTCTAAAATTCTGGTATTTTTTTGGAAATTGGTAGAGAAATTGTTTAGCTACAACCTCATGTACTCTTTCTGAACATTTTCACATGAGACGGGATGCATGGAAGTGAGTGTTAGTGTACAAGGATGAAATTCGATGAAGACATGTGTAATGGTTCATGGGATTAATGTGGTGTGTACATGTAATTAAAGGTGTCACCTTGTTTTTGTAAGTGATTTCAAAAAGGGGAAATTATTTTTTAAATTGAAATTGGTTTGAAAAGAGGGATTGGTATTTGGAAAGTGTCCTTGAAAGAAGGCAGTTTTGAAATATAAAATTAAAAGGGGATTTAGAATAAGTAATTTTGGCTTGTGTTTTTATTTTTTGTTTTTTTGAGCTAGTTTTTTTCGGATGAAGTTGATTTCCATGATGTTTATTCATCTTGATATTGGTTGTGGCTCTATGCTTTTAATGTTGTTCAAAAAATTCTACCTAGAAAGGTCCCAAAGGTATCTGATAAGTCATGACAAATTTTTGGTCCTTCTCCGAAGTTTCATATCCATCATGGTGATCAGGGTCTACTAGAAGAAATGTAGTGGCTTGAAGAGTTTGAGCACATCTTTAGGGTATTCGAAACTCCAAAAGCTGTCAGAGTGTGTCTCGTTTTTTTTTCTCAACGGTCTAGCTCTAGATGAATGAGAGTTTTCTGCCCCTCTATCAATACAAGTATAAATGAAGTGGAATGTCTTTAAATACATCTTCTTCTGGTGTTTTATACCTGAAGAGGTTAAGATGATTAAAACGGAAGACCCAATGTGTATTCAACAAGGCCAATAGACATGGAAAGCATATGTTTACCATGTCATGGAACTTGGGTCCTTTTCTCCGGAGGTAATGACATAGGATTTAATGAATACTTATCTCTTCATCAGTGTTCTTCATCCAAAGATCAAGGATTTGTTCCTTCCTTATAAGGACTATCATTTTGAGAAGTTGGTGGAGGAGGCGTTCTAATCTGACTTGGTCTCTAAATCATAGATACTCAGAAATCCAAAGTATCCAATTTCTTGTAAATGTTCTACATCTGGTGAGTAGGGTATGCCAGAGAGACCTATTTCTAATGAGTCCCCTTAAATGGTTCGGGCTTCTAGTCCATCGGAATGTTATGTTGTGTGCCACCAGTGTGGCAGGTTCGGGCATGTGAATTTGTCATGTCGCATAACTTCGAAGGTGTGTCATTGTTGCAGGGGTCTAGGTCATCTAGATATGTTTTATAGGAAGTTTCAAATGTAGAAGAATCTTTGACTGGATTATTCTAGTGATTTACTAGGAAGCAGGAGATTCTTCAACCATTAGAGCCACAACCACAGGTCTTGGGATGAAGCATGTGCACAGTCAGGAGTTGTCTAAGGTGTGATGCCTTGTTCTAGGTTTTGTGTTCCATGATGGAAGTATAACATTTAAAGTCTTCCTACTCTTGTTTTTCTAATATTAAAATATTAAAATTTTTGTGAGTTCATCATTACATGGGGAAATTGATCAACTTGTTCTATTGTAATCCAAACAGTTTCATTTGTCTGATTGTGTTTTTTTAAATTGGGTATTTTTCATAAAAATGTGTTTGGACCTTGTTTGGATTGATCTTGGTTTAGTTGTGTTTTTATGGAGAGGTAAGTGCCTATGGAATAATCGATGTTTTTTTATTACTCTCAGGTTCACCATTTGTGTTATGTTCCACTTAGAGGTTTTTCTCTAGTTTTCGTTGTTTTTGGTTTGGGTCAAGAGTTCCATTTCCGGATGATGTGTTTTTTCGCACATGCTATATACATTAGTTGGGATTGGTAGGGATTTTTTGTGTCCCCCCTTCCCATGGTGTTATGTCTGGTTATTACATTTCTTCCCTAGATATGTTCTTATGGTGTGGAGAACCCTCTCAGGTTCTCATATTCTCTTGTGTTCTGGTAACTTATAGTTTCATTCGGGCATGGATTCTTGTTTTGTATATTGTTCGGCTGGGTAACTTTATAGGGGAATAAAGTGTCTATGGTAGGGAGAATTACCAAACCATTGATTTTAAGATTATATTTATTTTAATATTTCTTGACTTTGGGTTCTCTCATTGAGGATCGATAGAGCGCGAGTCTAAAAAAAATTTGTCGTTAATATTTTTATTATTATTTGGACACGTGTGCAGTCACTGCGCGGTTGGACGTAGCCTCGCAATCGGTTTAGGAGTCAGGAAATTGTTCAGTATTCATACTGTTATAATTATTTTATTTATTGTATTACTATTATTATTTTTATAAAAAAATATTTTTATTATTATTAATTTTTATTATTGTTATCTTTATTACTTTCCTTTGTATTATTATTATTTTTTGTTTTTTTTTATTATTTTTTTATCATCATCATCACTATTATTATTATTATTATTATTATTTTAATAATATTATTATTAGGAGAAAAAAACAAAAAAATAAAAACAAAACAAAACCTAACCAACCCCCCCCCCCCAGTTTACCCCCTACGCAGCAGCGCTGCACCTGACCCCCATCCCCTTGCTACCCTCCCTCATCAACCATATGTTCCCAGGCCCTCTACTGCTAGCCTCCCGCTCATGCCCCAGCCTCTGTGCCCAAGCACTCCAACTCCCCCCTCGCCTCCTACTCCCTGGACCTCCACCTCTCGCCCCTATAGTGACCCTCTTCCCTCGGCACCCATCCACCATCCAACCTCTAGCTAGGCCACCTCTGCCCTTGCTGATCCGCCATGCACCGGCCAGCCAGCTCCCTTGCTCCAGAAAACCTGACCTGGATCCCAGTGACCTCCCACCCCTCTATAGGTCTTCACCCTAGCCATTGCATTCTCCTTTCGGTCTGAACTCCCCCTCACCACCGCTGGAACCCTCCTTTTCCAGCCGATGCTTCCCAGCAGCACCTCCCCATCTGGAAGCGGCCTTCTTTGGAAATCCCACCTTGTCCGACACCCCCCGATATTTTTATCACTATTTTTAGGGATTTTCATTCGATATAGAAAAACCCTAACACCGTGGGGATTTATTGTGCAATTTTCTTTTCATTTTAAGGTTTTTGAAGGTACCAGGAGGATCGGTTATACCTTTTACAGAAGTGGTGTCGCGTTTGCATGCCTTTGATGTAGGAGTTTCTGACTGTTTTTCTTTCCCACACAACTCATGACCCTTGTGTCTTTAAATAAATTTTGAAATAAATTTTTCATCTCCATAAGTATAGTACCTAATTGGTTTCAAGGATTTGGGGTTAGTTAAAATTTTTTAAAATAGTTTTGGAATAACTCATTGATTGTTTGTAGGTGATTCTGTATATATGTATTATTTGATGAACCTTTTTACTTGTTTAACAGGTTTATAATTTTTTATAATTAAATTTTTGGGTCCGAACTCACCTTTCATGTATGTTTAATTTGTATTGACTTTTTTTTGGTAGCACGTCGTGTGATATGAAGTGAATTCATTGATTAAAACCTATAGAGTGTCACATTCTAGTGTATTATGAACTTGGTAATAAATGTATTTGACCAGTAAAGGACTGAAAACTATGTTTTGATGTGGTGTCGATGTAAAATTAGTAAGAAACGAAGATTTGATTATGTTTTGTGTTTTTGGCCATGTGCTTCTTCTTAAAAATTACATAATAATTTTTCATAGTGATATATTTAATGGTGAAAATGATTTCTTTAATTGTGAAATAGTTCTTTTGGTTGTGCATTTGGTGCGTGTTAGCTTTTGGAAAGGTGAGAAGTAGTTTTTTAAGTGTTTCGGGATGCATTTGATTTTGAAATGGAACTCTCTTGTGAACTTAGTGAGATCCTTATGTAAGACTTTGTTTAGATCTTTTGAAAAGTTTTACTAAATAATTAAATGATTTATTAAAGGATGATTTATATTCAATTCATGGGTGAAAAGATTTACAATGTGAATTTGGGTTTAGTTTAAAAGTGAATGGTAATTTTTTGAAAATGATTTTTTCTTTATAAATGGCATTGGGTTCATTTTGTTATTTCTAAAATGGTCTGAAATGAAGTCTTTGAGCATATGTTTGTTTGAAAACATTATTGTTTGGTCAAACATTTCAAATGGTTTTAAGTATTTTGTGACATGTATGCCCTGTTGAAAACTTGGAACATTTAATGAAATGTCTTAAATGTTAAATTGTATGGTGGCCCTTTTGGCACCGTTTATGGTATGATGTATATATATTTTTGGGGCACCTCTATAGGGAGGATATCCCTTATGGGTTATCATATGGATTGGCCATGTTTGGGGTAGGAAAGTGCGGTGAGATGTTTCAAACAAGCGAGGGCCTCCTACTTACACAATATTTTTACAACAACCATGGATTCATGGGTGTCTTTCAGATGATCGAGTGATGGTTGCTAATCAACTCTGATTAGATGGGCTGGTATCTGCTAGATTTTTTGTTATGACAGGTGGGATTTTCCATTGGTTTGGTGAGTAATAGGGTGGATACTTGATTATAGACATAAAAGATTCACCATACACCGGCAGGTGGTTCCGAAACTGAGTACATCCAAGGGTCTTCTAGGGATGTTTAGGATCACCCATGTTTACTTGAATATTTTTATTTCTCGTTTACTTTTTGTTATACTATTTTATTTCCATATTTCATTGTTTTTATGTTTTACTTTAGCCTAGCTTTGATATATTTTGTTTCGATTTTATTTTATAAAAACACAAATTATTTTGGAAATTGTATGTCGCATGTGATGGATTTTTAAATGATAAAAACATGTTTATTATTTTAAAATGTGAAAAACCTAATTTTATAATTTTATTAGAAACTTGTGTTAATGGATAGTTTTGGTAATGGGAAAATTGGATTATGTGGTTTATCTTTTCTACCCAATTGTTAATTTTTAATGTTGACACCTATTTTTATCATTTCAATTGCTAGTTTCTGTTGATCAGGTTTTCTTGGATCAGTTGGTCATTATTGGAGCAAGGTCGACCTTTGGTTAGGAGGTAACCTGGAAGGTCACATGGAGGTATATTGGTTTTTTCTGTTTATTTTTTTCCCATTCCTCGAGTTTAGTTTTATTATTCTATTTATTCTTGGTTATTTATTTATCTTTTGGGGCGAAATGGTTCACAACAATTAGGTTTTTTTTGCCCAGTACTATTTGTTAGCCCGTGGGGATCGGGAACTCCCATCAGGCCTTATAACAGACTAACTTGTGTGATTGGTTCAGGGTGGACTCAGGTTGGTTCGTGACAATCAATAAAAAGAGAAACACTTGAATTACTAGGGACACCTACCAATAGGGGAATTCACCATAACATCCTATCATGGTTCCTCATTAATTTCCTAGGAGACATATTCAATGTAATAGAAGTAGAAATAATTCTCAATTAACAATAACCCTAAACGTAATTTACAAAAACCCAAAGTAGACATCCCATAAAATATAATTCATAAAAATAAACTACATCCATAACTTGGATAATTATAAACCATAAAAATATAGAGGATTATTTTCTAAAACCATTTTCAATCCCATGATTAAATATTTTTAATTGTAACATTTTACATAAAACCCATCTTAAAAATAAGCATTTAAATTTATAAAAAATAAAAATCTCATTTGAAAGCCACTTTTAAACGTTAAAAGTTTCTTTTTGGAATCACTTAATGAGTATCAAAACACCAAACCCATTTTGATTTGTTTGTAATAAAATCCATTTTATTTATTTCAAAACACTATTTTACAATTTCAAAGTAGATTCCTATTTAACAATCAATCAAAAAAATATCAATTATATCAATATTCATTCAAATATCATTTAAACAAAAACTAAAGGAATTAAAAAAATAACTTAACAGAATAAAACCATTTAAGGTATAGTGGTTGTTCTTATTCTGGACACACGATTTGATGTACCATGGTTCATTCAATTCACTATGGCTGAGGGTTTCTTGAAAATATGTTTGTGCTTTAGACATGTGTTTTCAGTCCACATAACCTACTGGTTCCTCTAGTTACACTATCATTGTTAAGAAAAACATGAGAAATCATGAAGAAACCCACAAAACACCAACCCCAGTCAAAATATCAATGTTAGATTAGTCAGGAAATTAATTGTTTTATTGATTAAAAATAATGGTTCTTATGATTATAATTAATTTTGTGTTTATCTATAGAAATATGTTTTTTGGTAAAAATATTCTATGTTTGGGTCATCAGTATGAATAAAAGGATTGAATACAGAAGAGAAAGTGACCATAGATGATCGATCATAAGGTAATCAAAGAAACTAACAATAAAATTATAAAAGTGTCAATCGACCACAAATTATAGTCAAGTAGCCACACCTTGAATATAGGATACCAAACAATATATGATCAACCTTGAATAAGAAAATATAAATCAGTCCAAGTTTTAGACATACAGTATAATGAAAATTCAGCATCTACATGATGAATTTATCTATTGTATGAATAAATTCAACTAAACATGCCGGAATTTAGATTTCTCTATGTATTCAAGAGACCAAACTAAAAAAATAATCAACTGTACAAAATAATTTAGTCATAATGAAACACATTTAGAATTTATCTAACTATCAATCAACCACACTTCGAAGAATGAAGAGACAAAAAGAGAAAATTTTATCAGTCACATGTTTTGATAAACATTGAGTTATATATAATATATTCCAGGAAACTAACCACATAAAGAGACATACATTGAGTATAAAGATCAATTCACCATGTTGAAGAGTCATTTCTAAGGATATATCTATTATGTCTAACTTAAAAATTTAGAAACCATAAAAATTATACAATTACTATATTATGAATAATTTATTTAATTTTAGAGTATTTTAAGAATTTGATATCCCACACTCAGTAAGAGTATTTATTATTATTCCCAAAGGGATAATTAAATAACACTCTAAAAGTATGTGTAATTCTCACACATGTGTGGCCTTAGTGATTTTTTGACCTAAATCATTCATTATTCTAAACTAAAATAATCAACTTATAAATTAACTTATAAAATAGAATAATAAGGAAAAACTAACTACAAATCATATTTCAAATCATAACATATGATCATTCAAGGAAGATAACCCTACTGGTAAGCCAATTTCAATCATATATTGATCTATATCTATATTCTAAGAGAAAATTAAGCTCTCTCTATTTTTATTTAACATATTTAGTTCAGATTGATTTTATTATACATTTACTTATCACATATCTAATACAGAATAGAATGGTACTCTAATATTCCTTATTCTATTTATATACATATGATAATCCCATGTATAACATTTGACGGGTCTGAGTGGAGCCTAGATTTCCATTTTTTTAGTTTTGGGAGTAAAACCTTATCCAATATTTGGTTATATTTATTAAGATTAGTAATTTTTCTTGTTATTGGATTATTTTCAATTGGAGAGGAATAAACTCCCTATTATACCTAACCTCGTGTTTAATTACATTAGGTGTTTTAATTTTTTTTTTACTTGAATGTACTTTTTATTTTCATTAAGTTTTTTTAAAACTATTAATGCAAGATATAATTTTATCACTAACATTTGTATGTGATACATATACCTTGATTAGTGTGAGAAAAATCATTTCAAAAGTTAAATTAATTTGTTATTGTTTTATCTACGTTTTGATCTATCATTTGAGAAACTATTTAAATGTATGGAATTATATATACTTACTATATTTTATAACTGGGTATGTATTTTAAATTAATGTATTTTATGTTTTCGTTTAAAAAGTATAAATTTTAATAATGGAATCTTAATTTACCTCCCCACTATATCATTATATTAAGACTAACATTATATATCAGAGTATTACATTTTTATCAAGATCTGTAGTTTAAAAAAAATTATTTACCTTTTATTTTAATAAATTCTTGAGATACAATAACTCATTTTCTATTCTTACACTTTCATTATGGATGCTAAACCAAATTATTATTTTATTAATCATCCAATATTTTTTAATGGAGATAACTATTCTCAATGGATAAATAAAATTAGAAACTATCTCAAAAGTATATGATTTTTTATTTGGGGTACTATATAAGTCAAATATGAAATAGAAATAAATGCTAGAAAAAACATTGATTCTCTAACAAAATTGGATTATAATTGTAATTGAATAGCTACGAATTCATTATTTTGTGATTTTAGGGGAAGGTAGATTTAATAGAATAAATATTTGCGATACTACTAATTATATTTAGAACACTTTAACAAATTTTAATGAAGGAGCCTATATTGTTAAAGAAATTTGATTAAACACATATACTGCGATGTATAATAGTATTGAGATAAAACCTGATGAGTCAATTTCTAAAATCTATTATAGATTAAATGAGATTATCAACACTATGAAGTCACATGGATTTTCTATAGAAGTTAAACTATATGGTATAATACCAGTGAGATTTTTTCATAATAGATGGAGAAGTATATGTGTGTCAATTTGATAATATTGTGACATTAAAAGGCTATAATTCAAGGAACATATTAGAAATTTAATGACTTACTAAGAGGAATCGATATATGATTATTAAGATGTTGAATATAAATTGAAAGGGGTGTCATATAAGACATATGAGTAAAAATAAAATTAAGTAATTATTGGTGATTTATGTGTTGGTAAATTATATTATATGAGTAATGAAAATTTGTCTCATCTGTCTAGAAGATTCAAAATAATAATAAAATAAAATAATTTAGAATGTCAAACTATAAGTGAGTGTATGATAGGAAATCAAAATTTAAAGAAATTCTGAATAAAGAATGACTTCACTTGTGACATTACATGGTATGAATGAAAAAGGAAAGGCTAGGTCAAGGATGTTTTTCAAAAGATAAAATAGAAAAATACGTATGATGATAGATAAAAATATCGAAATAAAAAATGAGAGTGTCAAGAAGTACTTTAGAGGAAAACTCTAATGATTTAAACTCTAGTAGATGGGATGGTATTGGGAAAGATAATCTATTATTGATGACCACTCCATCAGAGGTAAATGCGACTATTTCATGTTTTTATGCTAATTATGTTTTAGAAAATATATGAAATTTATAATGATGATTCATTCGAATACTTCTATATTATTTAATATTACATGAATGAATTGAAGGATAAGTATAAAAATCAGAAAAAATATCATGCATTATATACCAATATTAAGAGTGATATGACTGTTGAAAAAGAAAAAAACTCAACTTATTAAAAGAGAATACTGAGCTAAAATTGTAAAATGATCAGCTTAATAAGGACATTGAATAATTTAAAAATAGTATAATAATAGAAACATGATATTTGGTTGTTAAAAACATCCTAAGTTTAAGTAATGTATATGATACTAATATCATCAATAATGGAAGCTCACTACCAAAAGACTAGGTTTCTGCAGCGCCACCAATTAACAATAATAAAAAAAAGCGCTGATAAAGGGTAGATTTAACTGCACTAAAATTAAAGATGTTAAAATTGAACCTTTATCAGAGTTTTTTAGATCAGATAAAGGCACCCCCTTTACCAGATCATTTTTAGCATTTTTAAAGGGTCCCATTTATCTCTGCTTTTTTAGTAGCGCTGAAAAAGGGGAGGCTTTACTAGTTCTTTTTTTCCCTAGCACACATAAAGTGTTAATTTATAAAACCAATTATATTTAATAAAAATAATATATAGATATATATGTATATTTATATTGATATAAATATTATATATATATATATTAACTTTTTCTAGATCTATTTGATATGTTGTAGATGCAAGATGGACACCCGGAGTAGAAGTTGTGGTTGTTTGAAGGGATTAATCACCTTTTTGGGCCATGGAAAACATGAGAAGGTGTTCTAGTGATCATTGGAGTGTTGTTTTATTCTTATGATTTTATTGGATATGTGGTAATGGAAAAACGGACACCCGGAGTAGAAGTTATGGCAAAAAGGACACTCGGAGCAGAACATATAACCATTAAGAAGAATTATGGGTTTTATTTGGCCTTGAATAACATGAGAAGGGGTCCCAATGGTCACCAAACTGTATATATATTCAAAATATTCTATTTTATATGTCATGGGGCTCAAACGGAGACTCAGAGCAGAAGTTATGATTGTTTGAAATTGAGCAACCCTCTTATCACCTAAAAACCTAAGAAACACATAACTCACTAAAACAGCCATAACATCTACTCCAGGTGTCTGTCTGAGCACTACAACTAAAAAAATTGAATCTGGTGAGATTATTTAGGACCTTGTCCAATAAAACCCATGAGAAGATCAATGAAATAGATGATATATTAGTAATACCACTCTAAAAAAATCCAACTTCAAACGGCTGTAACTTTCATTCCGGGTGTCCATTTGGGCTCTACCACATATAAAATCAATGGAAGTGAAGATATATACACAGAAGGCTGACTCTATCAATGTTCCAATCATGTCTTGAACCTTAAAACCCTAAAATACCATCGGAAGGCCTCCAATACTCTATTTCCATGTCTACTTCCATATCAAATTTTTCTTAAACCAGCAATAACTCTCGATCCGTGTGTCTGTTTGGCATCCTCCATGTGTTACATCATATTTCATTCCATGATCTTTTATTTGACTAGTCACAAATCTGAAACAAACACCCATATCATGTCCCGGTCCACATGTTTGTTTTCATGCCTGGTTCCCTGTCAAAGTTTTCATAATGTAATGTCATTTATAATCAAATATATAATAATATATACATATTTTTTATACATTCAGACATAAAATTTTAATTTTATTAATAAATATACAATTAAAAATATTTACATATAAAATATAAATCTCAACATATAAGCCTTATCAAAATAAAAAACTAATATCCATTTTATTCAAAATACAAATATATGGATATTTATATACCTATATAATGTGTACTTGTATATATATGTGTGTGTGTGTACATCAATATTGACAAACTGATATATATTATCTATATATTCTAATCATATGTATATACATATTAATATATACTATTTGTAAATATATATAAATATGTATAATTATACATACAGATACACATATAATATATGTGTGTGTGTGTTGTGTAACACCCCGAGCTTCCACGATACGCTTCTCATTCAATAATGCAATAGCTTGCATTGTACGCAACTTCGAGTCCTAAAACACCGCGACTAATCAAAGTAGCAGTTATGAATAGTAATAACCACTTTTTAAAATTATAGAAATTTTATATTTCAAAATGGACTTCATTTTTGTATTCGTAATATCGAAATTATCCTATGTTGAATTTTTTGTAACTTTCTGAGAACTTCCAATTTTTTTTATGAATAATGAAAAATACTTAAAACAGCTTTTTTAATCAAAATAATTTATTGTGATAAATTATACTATTTAGTGGTTTTAAAGTATAATTATAATATATTTTTACCATTTTATCCAATGGTGGTCATTAGAATTAATTTAACATTGAAATTGGACATAAACAATTGCCAATCTTTTGATATAAATTGTTTCTTAAAAACACGCTATTTGTTGTGACAGCGGGAATTAATTATAAAATTAATTAATGCAACTTATATGTTTGGAATTTTGTAAAATAGACATCATTTTTTAATTCGGAATATCAATTATAGCTTAGGGTGAAATTTTGGCATTGTTCTGAAAAACATCAATTTTTGATGAATAGTGAAACCACTAAGTGGTAGTTAAATAACTGATTTTTCGTTTAAATAAAATATTACCACTTCTGTGATTTGAATTTCAAAAATACGACATACATGGTTGTCATTAAGAAGTAAAATGTGGTTCAATGAGATCAAAATAATTTTTTGGTGAATAGTAACTTTTAAGTTCTTAATCGCGATTAGAGGTAATTAGTGTAGTTTAAGGTACAAATAATGTTATAATAATATGAGATGAGCATGACACTTGTCCTACTCCTATTGGATGAGTCATGGACGACCAAGAAAACCTATGGGTCAACTTGGGGACCCCATGGAGCCACTTTAGTTGGAAAATGACATTAATAAATATTTATTTAATGTTAAAATTAAATTGACACAAACATGAGTTGTTTTACTAAAACAGTTTTTAAGTGGGGTTACACAAGTTCAAATATTGATTATAAATATTCATTAGAAAGATAATAAGATTTCCTACATCATAGTATTTTTTTTATAATTTTTAGACATTAAATAAATTAAATTATTTTTGACATCATGATGATGCAGTGATGACCTCATTATTTAACGATTTAAATAAAATGGAAAGATAATGCAAAATCCAAGGCTTACACTTGTCCAAAGCCAATTGGATGAGGATATTTCGAACCCTTATCACCTTAGCCTCGAATTATATAAGTGTGGGACCTTTAGAATCCGAAAATCATTGTGTAATAATGTAACATTTCAATCTTTCCAAAAGAGCCCTTCCTCTCCACTTAGAAAAGTCCCCAACCTCTTCCACCTCATTTACACTTTCAAGCCATTTGGCTCGGCCAACCTCTGCCCAAATACTCTCCCAACTTCCCCCTATTACTCCTAGAAGCCTCACTTTGGGCATAACTCTTCCCAAGGAATCCTTTGGCTCAAATCAAAAAGAGTTACCCGATTTTGAGGTAATGTCTTCTCTAATGTTGTTTTGTTTTATTTATCTTCTCCAACCCCCTAAAATCTTTTTATTCATTTCTTTTGTAACAACACCAGTATCCTCAATATACTAGGATGTTTTTATAAGAAGGATTAGAGCTACACTTACACACACCTACATCTAATGGTTAAAGAACATACGGTTTCTGTGGATGGCGAATTTCTGCCTCACGAAACGATGATTGTTCAACACTCATATAACACCTCCAAAGGTGGCCATTAAGATGTCACTATTTTTATATATGATATATAATATGTTTATGTTTTACTTATGCTTCTGTATTTCTCATTTATGGAATAGTTTATGATTTCCATTATGGGTAAAACGCGATAATTTCATTTTAGGAAGTGCGGACTACCGCCCCCTCAAAGTGATTTGAATCGTTAATGCCATATGTGGAATGTATAAAGGATGGAGTAAATGGTATTATACACTATATTATACTGGAATTATATTATACATTTATATCATTATGATTTAGTTCCATTAAATATGAAATTGAAATGAAAGTAGTGGTCATGCGTACGTACGGCTTACCGTCTCCATGAACGGTGCATTTCATTTCATACCTCTAAATGTTACGTAATATTATAAATGAATGTATATACTGGATATATGAGATATATATGACATCTAAATCATGAATATAATGCTGGAGATAAGGTATATTCTACCACATAAACAACTTGTAATTATAAGAAGTTTATTGTTGACTCAAGTACCAAAGATCGACAAAACGACCGTTATTAACTTAAATAATTACATAATGTCCATAACATTGTAATAAGTGATATAAAAAGGATAATGAAATTAAAAGTGGTTCTTAATAAGGTATATATTAACTCTAGTTTATTATTCAGGAGGTTAAAGAACGGTTGAGTCAATTCAGACATGAGGTAAGGGAATTTCTTAACCCAACTTCCATTCTTTGGGTTAATCTCCTACTTTCAAATTGTGTCATGATATGATTATGTCCTATCTTGTATTTTTACATTATTTATGTGTACTTATAGTGAATAAACATTATAGATGTACTTTATTTAAAAAAAATGATCTTTTTTAGGGACTTCATCTCAATCTCCATTCATTGAGGCATATTTTGTTTTATACACAAATTTCTTTTGTACAGTGTATAAACCCCTTTGACTTTTACGTTTATTCAAAAGGAATCTTTTTATACGAAACGTTTTGCTAAACGACAAAAGGGAATGTTTTTCTTTCCGTACTTATGCGGCGACAACGACTTCTCCGCCGCCGTGACCATTATTTGAGTTTCGGCTTCCTCTACAAGCCATCTTTTTTTAATGAAAAATAAATACAAAGTTATAACATTCTTTTATTTTGGTATTGAAATGGTTTTGAAAGCATTTTTATTATATCAATGTGTTGTATTGATATCTTGTGATTGAAATGTGGAAATTTTATGTTTCCTTTATGCATGTTTTATGTGATACGATTATGTTATGGTTTATGATATGTTTAAACCTATTAATATGAGGAATGTATTGGACTTAATAAGTGACGGGTGGAGCCCGCTATAGCTCCTCGATGCATCGGTAGGTCTCATGAGACAACTAGACGTGGAATTGGCCGAGGCCCTTTCCCAATTTGATTTATGGTTTTGGCCGAGGCCTTAATCATTTTAGACGTCTTGGCCGAGGCCTTGACAAAATGTTTCAGAATGTCTAGCATTATACATTCCCTCATTATGAAAGTGGTTATTGATTTTGCATGTGATTATTCGACCAGTAGAATATCCATGTGAAGAATTGAATGGCATTATCTCATTTTACTTTTGCCATATTATGTTGAAGTTCAAGTTTAAAAGGCTTTTGTTTTAGTTATACATTGCCTTAAATGTTAATGTTTATTTATGAAAGCTTCCTCTATATTGTTAACCTTACTGAGCATCTGAGCTCACCCCTTTCAATGTTTTAATATTTTCCAGGATGTGAAGAAGTATTTTATGAATGACCTGCAGGGATAGTCAGAAGAGGATATGAGTGTGGTCTATGGAGACTTTGTTATTGTAGTTTTTCACTTTATGATGTAATGTAACGTTTACGAATGTATCTAGTGTTTCCAAGGCTACTAAACTAATCGGTCTTTCGAGACTTGATCTTTTGCGATCATGCCAATGTTACGAAGTAATGCACCGACTCTGGGTAGCTGGGGTCGGGGCGTTACAGTTGGTATCAGAGGGAGTTTAGTACTAACCTTGGAAGCTAGTTTTAGATAAACTCTGATTAGAGCACATATCCCGAAGATAGAATTTGAGGATTAGTATAGAAGAACTTCCTAGAATTTTGGTATTGTAGAGATGTTGTGAGTTTTCCGAGCAATACATCCCTGTCTGGATACGAGCAGGTAGAGGCGGCTCTGGCACAGATGTACCTAGGGGTAAAACCCGAAAACACCACTTTGAGCTAGACTCGAACGGGAACTGGTGCACGACAACGGGCCTTGCTGCACTCTTGGTTACGACACTCCCGGGGGATATGCTTTGGATAATTCTCATTTTCTTTACAAACCACTATGAAGGGTTATGAGTATATACTTCCTCAAAGGAAACATTTCTTTTTATGATTATGGATTATATCCATAAATAGTTCAATTTATGTAAAGTATTTTACAAATATGGAATTATGTATTTTATTTCATAAACTAATCTAGTTTATGAAATTGTTTATAAATGGCACCTAGTGGAAGGAATGGAAACTGTATCAATGCACGCACTCCGTGTAGGGATTGCCCTCCTGCTCAAGATACTAATGGTGGAGCTAGTGATACAATTGGTGCTGATCAGCTTCTCACCGTACTGGGACAACTCACGTAGGTTATGAATAATAACCTTACTCATATGGAGCACCCTGATCCGCAACGTGGAGGATCAATGCTAGACCGTTTCATGAGGCAACAACCACAAATCTTCAATGGGAGTACAAATCCTATAGTAGCTGAGCAATGGATAAATTCCTTAGAGAAAATATTCCATGCCTTGGGGAGTAGTGAAAGGGAGAAAGTTGTCATGGCAGTTTACCGCCTCACTGGAGATGTCGATCAGTGGTGGTCGCTGATTCAAAACACAAAGGAAGATGATGACGTATCGAATATGGAATGGAGGGAGTTCAAAGAACTTTTCTTAGAAAAATACTTTCCTCATGACCATCGAGCAGATATGGAAAGACAATTTCTGAGTCTGAGGCAGAAGGAGGATGAGAATGTCGCAAAGTATGAGGCTAAATTTACAAGGATAGCGAGGCATGCTTCCGATTATATACGTAACCCAAGGAGTAAGATTGATCGTTTCTTTGATGGGTTAAAACCATTTCTCCGTCGATCTTTAGTATCACAATCCTTCTCATCATACGAAGATATTGTCTCGTGTGCTATCAAGACAGAAAAGGAATTCTCTAAGTCTTATGACAACAATGTAAAGCAAGAGAAGAAGAGAACGGTGGAACAAAAGACAGATAAAGGGAAAAAGGGAAAGAAGGATTTTCCATTATGTGATAATTGTGGGAAGAATCACCCTGGTACGTGCCTAAAAGGAATGGGAGTTTGTTATAAATGTGGAGAAAAGGGTCACCAGGCTCGTGATTGCAAGGGAAAGAAAGAGGCTGTCAAAGTTGAATGCTACAATTGTAGGGAAATGGGGCATTATGCAAATGAATGTCCTAAGCGTCAAGGAAACTTACCTCAGAAAAGGCCAAGGGATCAAGGCCAATCTTATGCTGTGACTACAGTTGAAGCGGAATAATTAATGTATTGGTGCTTTTGGACTCAAGGATTATATTCTAGTTATAAGAATAATGTGATATATATATATATGGATTGTACTACAGTAATTTTTGATTTCAGTAAGGTTTTAATATGATTAAGGTAATCATATTTTTAGTATGTGACAATAAGAGAAACTTTTCGTTTTTTGGGGAATCTGATGTTACAATTGATTTTGGAATTAAGAGACCTTTTAGAGAAAGTCTGGATAGAGGTATTTTGGATAACTATAAAGGTTGGAGTGGATTAAGTTGATCTTTGGATAGTATCGTTTAAGGTTAAAGAATTTCTGAAAATTATTTTTGGAATATTATAATACTATAGTTTTAGGAAAAGGACAACCTGCAGGGTGGGGAATAACCCGTCGCATCGGACAAAGCTGCAGGAATCGAACCCACAACCATAGTGCGACAAGCCTTTATTTCCTACCACTAGCCTACAGGAAGTCCATGGTTATTACAAAATAATTTTACTAATCTAAATGGTATGTGTTAATATTTGGAACCTTATACAATTAGACTAAGTATAATATTTTTGACTTCTATATCTTTTTGAGTGAAAGATGAGTTGAAGGTTGAAACTCTAATTGTCAAGCATAAATAAATATATATATATATATATCTCTTATTCAATGAATAAATTAATTCTTAAACTTTAGTAAAGGGATATTAAAACAAAAAAAATGTGTTATCCTAATACCTTATGTCTTTTTGAACTGATGATATTTAAAATCAACATAGATTGAAGGCTTTGAGGCCCTCAATTTGACAGTTGATTGTGATTGATGACCTCAATCACTCCCTACAAATATTTACGTTTTTCCTCCAGTTATATGTCTCTAATTGCCACCAATGTTCTCCTTATCGAGATCATAGTTTTGTGGTGACTTTCTTATTTGCATTTCCCCCTTATTAAGACTAAATTTTATTAACCTTATTTCCGATGTGGGCTTTCCACAAATGTATTTTCTATTTTCAACCTTTTATTTTCAAAGAAAAAATTTCAAATTGCGAGGACGCAATTTATTTAAGGAGGGGAGAATGTAACACCCCGAGCTTCCACGATACGCTTCTCATTCAATAATGCCATAGCTTGCATTGTACGCAACTTCGAGTTCTAAAACACCGCGACTAATCAAAGTAGCCGTTATGAATAGTAATAACCACTTTTTAAAATTATAGAAATTTTATATTTCAAAATGGACTTCATTTTTGTATTCGTAATATCGAAATTATCCTATGTTGAATTTTTTGTAACTTTCTGAGAACTTCCAATTTTTTTATGAATAATGAAAAATACTTAAAACAGCTTTTTTAATCAAAATAATTTATTGTGATAAATTATACTATTTAGTGGTTTTAAAGTATAATTATAATATATTTTTACCATTTTATCCAATGGTGGTCATTAGAATTAATTTAACATTGAAATTGGACATAAACAATTGCCAATCTTTTGATATAAATTGTTTCTTAAAAACAAGCTATTTTTTGTGACAGCGGGAATTAATTATAAAATTAATTAATGCAACTTATATGTTTGGAATTTTGTAAAATAGACATCATTTTTTAATTCGGAATATCAATTATAGCTTAGGGTGAAATTTTGGCATTGTTCTGAAAAACATCAATTTTTGATGAATAGTGAAACCACTAAGTGGTAGTTAAATAACTGATTTTTCGTTTAAATGAAATATTACCACTTCTGTGATTTGATTTTCAAAAATCCGACTTACATGGTTGTCATTAATAAGTAAAATGTGGTTCAATGAGATCAAAATAATTTTTTGGTGAATAGTAACTTTTAAGTTCTTAATCGCGATTAGAGGTAATTAGTGTAGTTTAAGGTACAAATAATGTTATAATAATATGAGATGAGCATGACACGTGTCCTACTCCTATTGGATGAGTCATGGCCGACCAAGAAAACCCATGGGTCAACTTGAGGACCCCATGGAGCCACTTTAGTTGGAAAATGACATTAATAAATATTTATTTAATGTTAAAATTAAATTGACACAAACATGAGTTGTTTTACTAATACAGTTTTAAGTGGGGTTACACAAGTCCAAATATTGATTATAAATATTCATTAGAAAGATAAAAAGATTTCCTACATCATAGTATTTTTTTATAATTTTTAGACATTAAATAAATTAAATTATTTATGACATTATGATGATGTAGTGATGACCTCATTATTTAACGATTTAAATAAAATGGGAAGATAATGCAAAATCCAAGGCTTACACTTGTCCAAATCCAATTGGATGAGGAGATTTCGAACCCTTATCACCTTATCCTTGAATTATATAAGTGTGGGACCTTTAGAATCCGAAAAGCATTGTGTAATAATGTAACATTTCAATCTTTCCAAAAGAGCCCCTCCTCTCCACTTATAAAAGGCCCCCACCTCTTCCACATCATTTACACTTTCAAGCCATTTGGATCGGCCAACCTCTGCCCAAATACTCTCCCAACTTCCCCCTCTTACTCCTAGAAGCCTCACTTTGGGCAGAACTCTTCCCAAGGAAGCCTTTGGCTCAAATCAAAAAGAGTTACCCGATTTTGAGGTAATGTCTTCTCTAATGTTGTTTTGTTTTATTTATCTTCTCCAACCCCCTAAAATCTTTTTATTAATTTCTTTTGTAACAAAACCAGTATACTCAATATACTAGGATGTTTTTATAAGAAGGATTCGAGCTACACTTACACACACCTACATCTAATGGTTAAAGAACATACGGTTTCTGTGGATGGCGAATTTCTGCCTCACGAAACGATGATTGTTCAACACTCATATAACACCTCCAAAGGTGGCCATTAAGATGTCACTATTTTTATATATGATATATAATATGTTTATGTTTTACTTATGCTTCTGTATTTCTCATTTATGGCATACTTTATCATTTCCATTATGGGTAAAACGCGATAATTTCATTTTAGGAAGTGCGGACTACCGCCCCCTCAACGTGATTTGAGTCGATAATGCCATATGTGGGATGTATAAAGGATGGAGTAAATGGTATTATACACTATATTATACTGGAATTATATTATACATTTATATCATTATGATTTCATTCCATTAAATATGAAATTTAAATGAAAGTAGCGTTCATGCGTACGTACGGCTTACCGTCTCCATGAACGGTGCATTTCATTTCTTACCTCTAAATGTTACGTAATATTATAAATGAATGCATATACTGGATATATGAGATATATATGACATCTAAATCATGAATATAATGCTGGAGATAAGGGATATTCTACCACATAAACAACTTGTAATTATAAGAAGTTTATTGTTGACTCAAGTACCAAAGATCGACAAAACGACCGTTATTAACATAAATAATTACATAATGTCCATAACATTGTAATAAGTGATATAAAAAGGATAATGAAATTAAAAGTGGTTCTTAATAAGGTATATATTAACTCTAGTTTATTATTCAGGAGGTTAAAGACCGGTTGAGTCAAGTCAGACACGAGGTAAGGGAATTTCTTAACCCAACTTCCATTCTTTGGGTTAATCTCCTACTTTCAAATTATGTCATGATATGATTATGTCCTATCTTGTATTTTTACATTATTTATGTGTACTTATAGTGAATAAACATTATAGATGTACTTTATTTAAAAAAATGATCTTTTTAAGGGACTTCGTCTCAATCTCCATTCATTGAGGCATATTTTGTTTTATACACAAATTTCTTTTGTACAGTGTATAAACCCCTTTGACTTTTACGTTTATTCAAAAGGAATCTTTTTATGACAACCCTGCTTTTATTACAACTTAAACATGCTTTATTACATAAAACTTCACTTGATACAACAAAGAAGATCGAGAGGTTTAGTGTCTTTGGGGCTTAGGATCATTACATAAAAACTTTAAACTTGAAATACAACATCCTTATTGAAAACTTCCTTTACATGACCACTACATTCCTTCGTACTTAGCATTGCATGGGATAACCTGAGGACATGCATAAGAAAAGGGTGAGCTATAAAGCCCAGTAAGGGAGTACATAATGAATAACATGAGGAGTACAATACATGTTAGGCAATAGGCATATCAATCGAGCATAAGAGAGACATGAACATAAAGGCATGATAAAGCATGATAATCATAACATGGAAATGTGGCAACAACACTTAACATTGAATTAGCATGAGCCAAGGCTCATTGCACATGGAGCATGAGTAAACCCTCATTGCACTTGAAGCACGAGTAAACCCTCGTTGCACTTGAATTAGCATGAGTCAACACTCATTGCACATGACGTATCATGATACTATACTTTACCCAATGCATTGGAGCGCTATCAGGGCGCACCCTTCTTAAACATTTCATTTCATGCATAAGTGTGCCACATGGATCATAAAACATGGATTCATAAAACATAATCATTTATTCCACGATAAATGAATGTGGAATTCATACATGAAACTTTACAATCAATAAGTAAATGTACATAAAGGTGAATACCCTTGATGGAGAAATGGGCATGGTATTCACTACACAAAGACATTGGCTTAGAAAATCGGTGAGATTTCGGCAACGTAACGGCGTGACATAAGAATTCATAAAAAAGGTTGATGAGAGAGAAAGGGGTTCCTCATCATATTTACATGTAATGGACAGTAAGGAGATCATATATATACATGTCCCAACAATAGAAAAGGAATTTAGATTCATGATACAAAAGTATTGCTTGAATGTAAAAGAAGAGAGAGAAGTTCCTTTCGGAATTTCGGCATAGTAACGGGTGTACATGGGAGGCATTTAATGAGAGAGAAAGGGTTCTCCCATAATTCAAACAATAAGAGGGAAGTATGGGGGAGGTGCGAAACCATACCCCAACATTCATAATTGAAATAAAAAGGGAAATACAACTTAAGAAAATTGACAAAAAAATGAGAAAGGAAGAAAACCCCTTACTTGGAAGTGTGCTTCCAAAGGCTAGAGAGAGGCTTGTGAGAGGCTTCTTTGGAGCTTGGGGCACCTTGAGAGGAATATAGAGAGAGTAGGGCAGAGGTTGGACGAACTTCAAGGGCTTTGAGTGAGGAGGAAGTGGGAGCTTGGGTGGGTTTATATAGGAAAGGTGAGAGAATTCTTTATTATTTAGGTTTGGGACCCCTTATATTAAAATAATCCAAACCACAAACCATCCCATGGTATTTGCCCATGGTTTCTGGAAAAGGAGATAGGAAAACAATATTTTACAAGGCCAAGGTCTGAACTTATTAAAAAATTAGGGTTGCTTATGTGGAGGTGAGTCACACTCCCATGGAAATTAATTTAAAAAGGAAAAGTGTTGAATAAGTCTTGAGGGCTCCATTAATGCTTTGAAAAGTGAGTCAAACAAACCCAAAAACTCATTATTTTATTGATAAGACACATATTGGCCGAACATAAGGATTATGGTATTTTATTACATCACCATTGGGTCATTATGATGTCATAAAACACATTATATATTTAAATGGTATTTAATTTTTACCCAAAAATTTGACTGTCTCAGAAAATTATGAAAAATTCACCGTTGGATAATTTCGACGTCCTGATTCCAAAAATAATATTTATTTTATCTAAATAATTTTCTAAATATGTGAATTTTCACTTTTAAAATAAAAACCGACATTTATAAAAAAATTCACGGGTTTTGACAGAAATGGCTTTCAAACCTTAATAAAAATTTTAATTGCATTCATAAAATTATAAGATCATTTATATTTAATAAAAAATAATTTAATATTAATAATAATATTTTATTAAAATATTATTTAATTCAAAAATCCTTTAATTTAATAAAATATAATTCTTAATTAAATAATAACTAAAAACATCATTTGTACTTTAAATACTAATTACAATGCATCAAAAAATGACTAGAAATTATATTCATTATTATATACAAAAATAATGTACATGAACATGGTGCTACTTATTTGTTACATAACCCCTTAAAATAGCCGCATAAGACCTAAGGGTAAGGTGTGCGATGGTGACCGACTCTTGGGGTTGCTCGGATAACATCGCTCGAGTGGTGATCTCTATCAACTTCCATTTTTCCCATAGACGATCACGTTCGAGCTTGACTTGATGAAGCTCAGCTTGGGCTTGGTCAAGGGCAAAGCCCAAAGACGCCACCTCCTTTCCGAGCTCCGACAAATGGGCTTCGTAAGGGGCAATTCTACTGGATGAGGCCATCGCTTCCTTTGTCTGAGTAGAAAATTGGTTCGTTAAAGACTTATATTTAAACTACCCAGATGATCACTGTTCAACGGCTATAAAAGTAACGGTCACAAATCTTAATGTAAAACTAAAGAAGTTGACATCTTATAAAAACATAAAGAAACATTTAACTGGATCAAGAGGGATTTTCCATTAATGAAATTTTGGGTCGTTACAACATTCCCCCCTTAAGAAATTTCGCCCTCGAAATTTTCCTTTTCCCACACTAAAACAAATGTGGGTAACTTAGCTTCATCATATCCTCCGACTCCCAAGTTGCTTCTTCAAACTTGTGGTTTCTCCACAACACCTTGACGAGGGGCATTGTCTTATTTCGTAGAACTTTTTCTCTACGATCTAAGCTCTTCACTGGTTGCTCCTCATAAGAAAGATCGTCTTCTAATTGTACCACCTCGGAAGAGAGTACATGTGAAGGGTCTGGTATGTACTTCCTTAAGAGGGATACATGGAAGACATCATGCACCTTGGCCATAGTAGGTGGAAGTGCTAGTCGATAGGCCACAGCCCCAACACGATCAAGAATCTCGAATGGGCCGATGTACCTTGGACTTAACTTCCCTTTCTTTCCAAACCTCATGACCTTCTTCCACGGAGATATGTGTAAAAACACCATGTCTCCGACTTTAAACTCAAGGTCTCATCGACGATTATCTGCATAACTCTTCTGTCGACTTTGGGCTGCCTTGATATGCTGCTGAATGGTTTTCACCTTCTCCACCATTTCTTCGACCATTTCTGGTCCAAGCAGCTTACGTTCACCGACCTCATCCCAACATGCCGGTGTTCTACACCTTTTCCCATACAGGGCTTCATATGGTGCCATTTGGATGCTCGAGTGGAAACTATTATTATAAGAGAACTCAACTAGAGGAAGATGTTGATCCCATCCTCCTTTAAAGTCCATTGAGCACGCTCTCAACATATCCTCAAGTGTTTGGATAGTCCGCTCGGATTGGCCATCAGTTTGAGGATGATAGGCCGTACTGAAGTTCAGTTCAGTATTCAGAGCATGTTGAAGACTCTTCCAAAACTTAGAGGTAAATCTTGGATCTCGGTCCGACACAATAGATAGTGGTACTCCATGCAACCGTACCACTTCCCTGATATATATCCGTGCCAGTTGATCCAAAGAGAAATCCTCTCGAATAGCAATGAAGTGTGCAGTCTTTGTAAGACGATCCACAATAACCCAGATTGCATTGTTGCTTTTGGATGTCCTTGGAAGTCCAGTGACGAAGTCCATGGTGATGTTCTCCCATTTCCATTCTGATATGGGCAATGGTTGCATCATCCCCTTAGACTTCTGCCTCTCTGCCTTCACTTGCTGACACACCAGGCACTTTGATGTATACTCGGCGATCTCCTTCTTCATATTATCCCACCAAAAGTTTTCTCGGAGATCTCGATACATCTTTGTGCTCCCTGGGTGAATAGAGAAATTTGAACTATGTGCATCATTCAAAAGTTCCTTCTTCAGCTCCGAACTTGATGGGACACATAGTCTTTTCCCAAACCGCACAATTCCTTCTTCATTAACATTAAACTCTGAGGATTTTCCCTTTTTGATAGCTTCCACTTTTTCTTGGATTCTCGCATCATCCTTTTGAGCATCCTTTAACCATTCCAAAAGAGATGGTTGAGCAATCATTTGTGAAAGGATTGATGATGTTCCCTTCTTTATGATTTCCACGTCCATCTTCATCAAGTCTAAGAAGATTGGATCCTTCTCAATTCTCATCATTGATAGAATTGCTGGATCCTTTCTACTTAGGGCATCCGCCACCTTGTTCGCCTTCCCAGGGTGGTAATGTATTGAACAGTCATAATCCTTTATGGGCTCTATCCATATTCTCTGGCGCATATTAAGCTCTTTCTGTGTGAATATATATTTAAGACTCTTGTGGTCCGTATATATCTCACATTTCTCTCCATAGAGATAATGCCGCCAGATTTTCAAGGCAAAGATCACCGCCGCCAACTCCAGATCATGCGTTGGATAGTTTCGCTCATGGATTTTCAACTGTCTTGAGGCACATGATATCACTTTATCATTCTGCATCAGCACACATCCTAAGCCCTTCTTCGAAGCATCACTGAATACCACAAAAAGCTCCCCACTTGTGGGTAAAGTGAGCACAGGTGCAGTGATAAGCCTCCTTTTCAACTCCTTGAAGCTTTCTTCGCATTCATCACTCCAAGTAAACTTTACTCCCTTTCGAGTTAGCTTGGTAAGAGGGTTGGACAATCGTGAGAAGTTTCTCACAAATCGTCGATAATATCCAGCTAACCCCAAGAAGCTACGGATATCAGTTACCGATGTTGGCCTCGGTCATCCCTCAATTGCATCTGTTTTGGAGGGGTCCACAGATATCCCATTGCTTGTGATGATATGGCCCAAGAATGAGACCTCCTTCAACCAGAACTCACACTTGCTGTACTTGGCATAGAGTTTCTCCTTGCGCAAAGTCTCCAGTACAGTTCTTAAATGCTCCTCATGGTCCTCCTTGGTTTTGGAGTATATCAGAATATCATCTATAAAGACTACCACAAATTTATCTAGGTAATCTCTAAAGACTCTATTCATCAAGTCCATGAATATTGCTGGAGCATTGGTGAGTCCAAAAGGCATTACTATGAATTCATAGTGCCCGTACCTTGTACGAAAAGCAGTCTTGGGGATATCTTCCTTCTTCACCCTTACTTGATAATATCCCGACCGCAAGTCGACCTTGGAGAAGTATTGAGCTCCACGCAGCTGATCAAACAAGTCATCGATTCTTGGGAGAGGATACTTGTTCTTTATCGTGATTTTGTTAAGTTCACGATAATCGATGCAAAGCCGCATTGACCCATCCTTCTTCTTGACGAAGAGGACTGGTGCACCCCATGGTGATGCACTTTGGCGTATAAACCCTTTATCCAGATTCTCCTGTAGTTGTTTCTTCAGTTCTTCAAGCTCAACCACAGCCATTCTATATGGAGTCTTGGATATTGGTAGCGCCCCAGGTATAAGTTCAATTGAGAACTCAACATCTCTTCTTGGAGGAAGACCAGGAAGTTCCTCGGGAAATACTTCAGCGAATTCCCTCACAATAGGCATTTCTTCAAGGGTGGTTTCTTCCTTGGACTCAATCATCTGAGCCAGATATGCGTGCTCATAAGGCAGTAATATCCATGCTTGAGATGATGGAGCTAAAGGAGATTCATCTTCCTCCTGACACTTGTAAAGAATCGGGGGTCGATTCTCCATATGGAGTGTGATTTCCCTCTCCCGACAATTTATGTTGGCTCTATATAAGGAAAGCCAATCCATGCCAAGAATTGCATCAAATTCCACCAAAGGGAGTATGACGAGGTTCGCCGGGAAATTCAATCCACAGATTATAACAGGGGAGGACTTATACTCATGGGATGCAATGATTGCCCCATTTGTCGTACTCACCGACATCTTTACTTCCATGATTTGTGGTGGTGCAGGGATTGTTCTACTAAACTTTTGAGATATAAAAGAATGCGTAGAACCTGAATCAAAAAGTACGTTCGCTATTCTTGAATGAATAACTAGCGTACCTGTCACCACTTCGTTGTCGGGGTTCACTTCGGCAGAAGTGATGGCAAAAGCTCTTCCTTGCTGTCTTGGAGGTTGTTGATTGCCTCCGATAACCCTTGGATTAGGGCACTGATTCGCAAAATGACCCGGTTCTTTGCATTTGAAGCATTGAACAACGCGTTGAGGTTCGAACGGAGCGTTCCTCCCCTCCGTCGCAGCCGCGGGTCCTTCTTGCTGACAGTTAACAGCTAGGTGCCCTTCTCTTCCACACTTGAAGCATTTTCTTGTCCCCCTAAGGCAACTTCCAGGGTGCTTCTTTCCACACTTTTGGCAAGTGGGGTGATGGAATTTCTTAGCGCCGTTGGATTTATCCATCGGACCACCAGCATTGAAGTCCACCTTCCGCTTCTTGTCCCCATGATACCCCTGTGATTCTCCGATCTCCATTTCAACCTTGAGGGCACATCGGACAATTTCCTCATAGCTGTCGAAGTCACGGATCGCTAATGCTTTCCGCAAGCTAGGCTTCAGCCCACCAAAGAAGCGGTCAACCTTGCATTCGGGGGTAACGACAAAGCCGGAAGCGTATCGTGCAAGCCTTGTGAAGTTTGCCTCGTACGCTCCCACAGATTCCTCATCTTTCTGCTTGAGGGAAAGGAAGTCCCTTTCCATCTTAAGACGGAGGGTGCGTGGAAAATATTTATCGAAAAACATCTTCCGGAATACCTTCCATTCCAAAGCCTCGATCTCCTCCTCAGGCTTCGTATTTTTGATCAACGTCCACCATTGATCAGCTTCACCCTCCATACGATAAGCCGCCAGGAGAACCTTCTCTTTTTCAGAGCATTGGAGGATGGAGAATATCTTTTCAATGGAGTTGATCCATTGTTCAGCAATCGTGGGATCGGATGATCCACTAAAAGTAGGAGGCCTTTGTCTCATGAAGCTTTCAATAGCGACTTGTTCTTTCTTAGGGGGGGTTGAACGTTCCTCTTGACCAGTGTTTCTATTCAAAACTTGAGTTAACTGAGAGATAAGCGTGACAAAGTTCGCGATTCCCGCTCCCATTGGATTGGGCATCTCATTGGTACAATCATCACACTGATCTTCACAACGGTTGTTAGCCCGAGTTCTCCTATTACCGGCCATTGGCTGGAATAAAAGGAAAGTTAGGGGTAACACATAAAGGGTAATCCAAAGACAAAAGTTGACAACTTATAAATAAACTTTAATCTCTTTAACTCATGAGTCCATAGGATTCAATCCAGGCTTTTCATGATCTTCCTTCTAACATATATTCTTAGGGGCATTTTTCCCTTAATAAGGGTTCATACTAAGATTATGAATTTATCAAAACATATCCCCCGGGAGTGTCGTAACCAAGAGTGCAGCAAGGCCCGTTGTCGTGCACCAGTTCCCGTTCGAGTCTAGCTCAAAGCGGTGTTTTCGGGTTTTACCCCTAGGATACATCTGTGCCAGAGCCGCCTCTACCTGCTCGTATCCAGACAGGGATGTATTTGTTTGATAAACCACTTACTTAGTATTTACCAAAACTTAGGGATGTTTTTATTATACTTAGTCTTGTATCTAAGGCTTTACTAGGGTTTCCTAATCCCAAAAATAACTAAACCTATCCTCTGATACCAACTATGACAACCCTGCTTTTATTACAACTTAAACATGCTTTATTACATAAAACTTCACTTGATACAACAAAGAAGATCGAGAGGTTTAGTGTCTTTGGGGCTTAGGATCATTACATAAAAACTTTAAACTTGAAATACAACATCCTTATTGAAAACTTCCTTTACATGACCACTACATTCCTTCGTACTTAGCATTGCATGGGATAACCTGAGGACATGCATAAGAAAAGGGTGAGCTATAAAGCCCAGTAAGGGAGTACATAATGAATAACATGAGGAGTACAATACATGTTAGGCAATAGGCATATCAATAGAGCATAAGAGAGACATGAACATAAAGGCATGATAAAGCATGATAATCATAACATGGAAATGTGGCAACAACACTTAACATTGAATTAGCATGAGCCAAGGCTCATTGCACATGGAGCATGAGTAAACCCTCATTGCACTTGAAGCACGAGTAAACCCTCGTTGCACTTGAATTAGCATGAGTCAACACTCATTGCACATGACGTATCATGATACTATACTTTACCCAATGCATTGGAGCGCTATCAGGGCGCACCCTTCTTAAACATTTCATTTCATGCATAAGTGTGCCACATGGATCATAAAACATGGATTCATAAAACATAATCATTTATTCCATGATAAAGGAATGTGGAATTCATACATGAAACTTTACAATCAATAAGTAAATGTGCATAAAGGTGAATACCCTTGATGGAGAAATGGGCATGGTATTCACTACACAAAGACATTGGCTTAGAAAATCGGTGCGATTTCGGCAACGTAACGGCGTGACATAAGAATTCATAAAAAAGGTTGATGAGAGAGAAAGGGGTTCCTCATCATATTTACATGTAATGGACAGTAAGGAGATCATATATATACATGTCCCAACAATATAAAAGGAATTTAGATTCATGATACAAAAGTATTGCTTGAATGTAAAAGAAGAGAGAGAAGTTCCTTTCGGAATTTCGGCATAGTAACGGGTGTACATGGGAGGAATTTAATGAGAGAGAAAGGGTTCTCCCATAATTCAAACAATAAGAGGGAAGTATGGGGGAGGTTCGAAACCATACCCCAACATTCATAATTGAAATAAAAAGGTAAATACAACTTAAGAAAATTGACAAAAAAATGAGAAAGGAAGAAAACCCCTTACTTGGAAGTGTGCTTCCAAAGGCTAGAGAGAGGCTTGTGAGAGGCTTCTTTGGAGCTTGGGGCACCTTGAGAGGAATATAGAGAGAGTAGGGCAGAGGTTGGACGAACTTCAAGGGCTTTGAGTGAGGAGGAAGTGGGAGCTTGGGTGGGTTTATATAGGAAAGGTGAGAGAATTCTTTATTATTTAGGTTTGGGACCCCTTATATTAAAATAATCCAAACCACAAACCATCCCATGGTATTTGCCCATGGTTTCTGGAAAAGGAGAGAGGAAAACAATATTTTACAAGGCCAAGGTCCGAACTTATTAAAAAATTAGGGTTGCTTATGTGGAGGTGAGTCACACTCCCATGGAAATTAATTTAAAAAGGAAAAGTGTTGAATAAGTCTTGAGGGCTCCATTAATGCTTTGAAAAGTGAGTCAAACAAAACCAAAACCTCATTATTTTATTGATAAAACACATATTGGCCGAACATAAGGATTATGGTATTTTATTACATCACCATTGGGTCATTATGATGTCATAAAACACATTATATATTTAAATGGTATTTAATTTTTACCCAAAAATTTGACTGTCTCAGAAAATTATGAAAAATTCACCGTTGGATAATTTCGACGTCCTGATTCCAAAAATAATATTTATTTTATCTAAATAATTTTCTAAATATGTGAATTTTCACTTTTAAAATAAAAACCGACATTTATAAAAAAATTCACGGGTTTTGACAGAAATGGCTTTCAAACCTTAATAAAAATTTTAATTGCATTCATAAAATTATAAGATCATTTATATTTAATAAAAAATAATTTAATATTAATAATAATATTTTATTAAAATATTATTTAATTCAAAAATCCTTTAATTTAATAAAATATAATTCTTAATTAAATAATAACTAAAAACATCATTTGTACTTTAAAAACTAATTACAATGCATCAAAAAATGACTAGAAATTATATTCATTATTATATACAAAAATAATGTACATGAACATGGTGCTACTTATTTGTTACATAACCCCTTAAAATAGCCGCATAAGACCTAAGGGTAAGTTGTGCGATGGTGACCGACTCTTGGGGTTGCTCGGATAACATCGCTCGAGTGGTGATCTCTATCAACTTCCATTTTTCCCGTAGACGATCACGTTCGAGCTTGACTTGATGAAGCTCAGCTTGGGCTTGGTCAAGGGCAAAGCCCAAAGACGCCACCTCCTTTCCGAGCTCCGACAAATGGGCTTCGTAAGGGGCAATTCTACTGGATGAGGCCATCGCTTCCTTTGTCTGAGTAGAAAATTGGTTCGTTAAAGACTTATATTTAAACTACCCAGATGATCACTGTTCAACGGCTATAAAAGTAACGGTCACAAATCTTAACGTAAAACTAAAGAAGTTGACATCTTATAAAAACATAAAGAAACATTTAACTGGATCAAGAGGGATTTTCCATTAATGAAATTTTGGGTCGTTACACTTTTTATATGAAACGTTTTGCTAAACGACAAAAGGGAATGTTTTTCTTTCCGTACTTATGCGGAGACAACGACTTCTCCGCCGCCGTGACCATTATTTGAGTTTTGGCTTCCTCTACAAGCCATCTTTTTTTAATGAAAAATAAATACAAAGTTTTAACTTTATTTTATTTTGGTATTGAAAATGGTTTTGAAAACGTTTTTATTATATCAATGTGTTGTATTGATATCTTGTGATTGAAATGTGGAAATTTTATGTTTCCTTTATGCATTTTTTATGTGATACGATTATGTTATGGTTTATGATATGTTTAAACCTATTCATATGAGGAATGTATTGGACTTAATAAGTGACGGGTGGAGCCTGCTATAGCTCCTCGATGCATCGGTAGGTCTCCTGAGACAACTAGACGTGGAATTGGCCGAGGCCCTTTCCCAATTTGATTTATGGTTTTGGCAGAGGCCTTAATCATTTTAGACGTCTTGGCCGAGGGCTTGACAAAATGTTTCAGAATGTCTGGCATTATACATTCCCTCATTATGAAAGTGGTTATTGATTTTGCATGTGATTATTCGACCTGTAGAATATCCATGTGAAGAGGTGAATGGCATTATCTCATTTAATTTTGCCATATTATGTTGAAGTTCAAGTTTAAAAGGATTTTGTTTTAGTTATACATTGCCTTAAATGTTAATGTTTATTTATGAAAGCTTCCGCTATATTTTTAACCTTACTGAGCATCTGAGCTCACCCCTTTCAATGTTTTAATATTTTTCCAGGATGTGAAGAAGTATTTAATGAATGACCTGCAGGGATAGTTAGAAGAGGATATGAGTGTGGACTATGGAGACTTTGTTATTGTAGTTTTTCACTTTATGATGTAATGTAACGTTTACGAATGTATCTAGTGTTTCCAAGGCTACTAAACTAATCGGTCTTTCGATACTTGATCTTTTGCGATCATGCCAATGTTACGAAGTAATGCACCGACTCTGGGTAGCTGGGGTCGGGGCGTTACATGTTGTATATATGTAGATATTTATTTATAAACACACACAAAAAACATATTTCATAAATTTATTTAAAACTGATGTTATAAATATATATTAATATATGAATAAATATATAAATATATAAATAAAACTATATTGATATTAATGTACATATATATATATTAATATAACTATATATATTAAGATAAATAAATGTATATATATATATATATTAATATAAATATATATACGTTAATATAAATATATATTAATATACAAGTAAATATATATATATATATAGTTATATTGATAAACGATGAGAAAAGAAATATGGTGGAGTGGTAAAGGTTTAGGTGCGTAGGAAACTGGTCCCATGCTCGAATCCAGTGGGAGGTAGGTCACACGCACGGGTGAAATAAGGGACAGCACTATTAAAGGGTGGGGGCAGGCGCTGTTAAAGGTTGGGGGTAGGGCGTGCGGGTTAGGGTGGGGGTACTGTTGAGGGGGGCTTTATTTGATGCTGAAGCCCCTCCCCCAATGTTAGAAATATTTTTTTTTATTTTTTTTATTTTTTTAAAATTTATCAGTGCTTTTAAAAAAGTGCTGATAAAATGGGACTTCTATCACCACAAAAACAGTGCTGATAAATGACCCATTTATCAGCACATTCTTTAGCGCTGATAAAAGGGGTTTTATCAGCACTTTTCTTAGAGTAGGTAAAAGGGATCCCCCTTTATATTTTCTGATATTAACAACATTTTTTAACACTATAAATGGAAATTTCTTGCGCTGATAAAGGCCATATTTGCACTCATGGATGTATAAGAATTACTTGGTTCCATGTTCAAAAAAAAGATCATAATCTATAAGGCTAAAGGAAAATATAGTTATGGAAATATTTTTTATTATTTTTTACATAAGAATACATTTTATCAAAATCAATTTATAATATAGTTAACAATCCTATAAAAAATTTGGATACCTAAATCGTTAATTACTAAACATTTGGGACCCAAGAAAATATAGATACAAAAATCTTTTCTTGGGGTATTTTTTATGGTTAAAGTTATTAAAGTCGTCTGGTAAAGTCTTATGGTATATAGATATTTGATGTTCTATTCATTTGAATGGATACAACTCATGCTCAATAATCTATTAAAAGTGGATATCGAAGAGAAATCTAATTCTCCTTGGTAGACAATGTAACTCTAAATCTGAATTAATATCTAAATTTTTATCTATTTACGGTTTAAAATATGACCTTATTACTATATCTAAATTGTGTGTGAAGGTTATAATATTAATTTTGAGAATAATTATTGTAATATTTACAATTCCAAGCATAATTTAGTTTTTACATCTTTATGAAATGATAATTTTTTATTTTAATTTTAGATTCCTTATTTTTACTAAATATTTTCTACTTAAGTGAATTTCATATTGAATTAGTGTCATGTCATAGAAGAATATTCAAATATAATGTATACACATATAGAAATATTTCATCAAAATTATTATTCAAGTATCTACCCAAATTTAAATCCCTAAAAGACAAGGCGTGAAAACCTTATGAAAAGGGAATGAAACACAACATTTCATTCTATCCAAATAAATTAGATTCTAACACTCGACCACTAGAATTAGTTCACATGGATTTTTTAAACATTTTAGAGTTTCAAGTATAAGAATAAATTATTATTATTATTATTATTATTATTATTATTCTTGATTTATAGGTGTATATTTCCCAGATTATAAATGTGAATCCCCGTCTGCATTTGAAAAATATAAAAAGATTATTGAGAAACTTAGTGAATAAACCGTTAAGAGCTTGAGAAGTGATCATAGTCATGAATTTGAGAATCAATACATTGAAAAGTTATATTCCAAATATTTATATATTCACAATTTCTCTACACATTGAACTCATCAATAAAAAGGGGTTTTATAAAGGAGAAATATAACTCTGATAGAAATTTCACCGACTATGCTATGTGAATATGACATACCTGACAATTTTTTGGAAGATTATGTGATTAAAACATGTTGTGTTTTTAATAGGGATCAAATAAGATCTATCTTATGTAATACTACTTATGAGTTATAGAATTGTTGAAAACCAAAGGTGAATTACATTAGGGCCATTGAGTGTAATGTTTTTATTTTGAACAGAAAACATAATATCAATGTATGTTCAAAAAATAGTTATAGAGGAATTTCAATGTTATTAAACCTATAATAAATTACATAGATTGTTGAATAAAGTATCTAAACTTTTGGAATAATATATATGTCTAAACATTAGTGAGATAGATACATAATAACATGAACATTCTATAGAAAACCTTGATGATGACATGATAAATTTTAATATCAAAAATACCTATAAATCCCATTAACATGATACTAATTTACCTGAAAAGTATCTTTTCAAATATCAACTAGAAATTTCAGGTCTTGAATAATACTTGGAATAAAAAATCAATTAAATTCCTATAATTGTTAGGACCTATATACATCCTCAATTTGTTGTTGATGTTGATGATTTATTCAACAAAATTCAAACATGTGCTTCTCTTAGAAACCATATTTAATTACATGTCTTATTTTATCAACATAAACCTAATAGCATCACAAAAGAAATCAGTGATAGAACTTCGGTAATTATTTTAAAAGAGGAATTAAATCATTTTAATAGAATTAATGTCTCAGACCAAGTTGGAAGAATTAAAGACTACCTTCTTATTTGCATGAAATTGGGATATATAAATAAGGATGATGAATATGGAATAGTAAGTATAAAAAAGCTATGTTGGTTATACAAGGATATAGTTAATAGAAAAGAATTTATTTTAAAGATACCTCTGAACTAGTATCTAGACAAGAATCCCTTAGAATACCACTAGCTTATGCATCACATCTTAATTTAAAACTATAGAAAACGAATGTTAAGAGTGAATTCCTAAATGGTTATATTATTGATAATATTTTTCTAGAAACACACCTAGATTTTTTAACCATTATTTACCGAATGATCTTTTAAACCTAAAATATCACTTTGTAGTTAAAAATGGGCTCTTAGATCTTCATATGATAGGATACAAAATTTCTTAATTTCAAATGAATTTTCAAAAGGTATACCTAATTCTATACTAATTATTAAAATAATTTCCACAAATATTTTAATTTTAAAATTTTATCTTGATGACAATATTTTTTTGATCATCTAAAAACTCAATGTGTATTGAATTTTCAAAAATAATAAACAATGAATTTGAAATAATTTTATTGAGATAGCTCAAATAATTTCTTGGTTTCCAAAATTTTAAAATAATTATATAATCATTTCACATCAAAGTAAATAAAAAATGTATATTTTATATTTTTTTGGGTTGGATAACACTAAAAGAAGTGATACTCTAATGAGCACTACCATTAGTGTCAAACTCTGACATGATGATATTTTTCTAAAACATTTTAATGTAAAGAGAATGGATTATACAATAAATGAATTATTAATGACTAATTATTATTATTTCTTTATTATTTGAATTATATTTTATGTTGTTTTATAATTTAATATTTTTAAATTATGATGATTTAATCTCTTAACATTAATTAATCATGCATATGATTTTTATTTGACATATCTTGTTTTTTTAATGGGTTTAAAAATTAAGGAATTATTTGGTGTAATTTATGTTCAAAATGTCAAAAGTTACAATAAACCTAAGTGATTATATAAGGATTAAGTTATTGTGAAATGTTTTTCATGTAGTTAGTTGAGAAACTGTGACAATATATTGAGAAGATGAACTTGTGCTAGGTTAATCTACCATAGAACCTCAATTTAACATGGAATGTTGATGTTATGTTTTATCTATATGGTAGAAAAAGATACCATATTATCTCAAGATACAAAAAGGCTAAGATACTATCTCAATTTATGTTTTATATTGTATTTTATACCTCTCACATATTACTATTTAACGCCATAAATGATTTGAAATTCATTTAAATCAATTTGGAATATTATATCTATTTTAAATACATAAGAATATATATTTTTTCTTAACCTCACCATTATATTCTCTCTAAAAAAACATATCCTACAACTCATATAAATCTCTATAGATTATGGTTAGGATAAACCATCATCTTTCATTCTCATCTCCTAAATGATTTCCTCCATGTAATAAAAGAAAATAAATATCTATTGTAACTGATGAACCTCTCAGTACACATCTCCCAAATTACATGATTGTACATATAAATCAAATGTATTATTAATAATTATATGTATTTAAGTCACTATTCTGGAAAGATCTATTGAAATAAGTTTCAGTTGCATGGTTCATTGAGAATAACATACCCTTTTATGTGAGGTTAAAAAATAATATTATAATAATATGGATATCATAGTTGGTGAATATAATAATATCCCAATAAATAACATAAATATAAAATATATGGTATTCTCATCTATTATACAGTAAAAATGATTTAAAGTTCCACATAAAGGTGATTTTGAGGATTTCCAGATCTATTATCCAATTAACTATGTGCATTTCCAAATTGAAAGAGTCTTATAGGAGATGAATAACAAACAACATAGTAGAATTAAAAATATTATGAAGTTATATGATGAGTCAAGATTATTGATTAAGTTCATTAAACACTAAATTTTTCAATGTAAAGGGGACTTTATCATACTGAGGTACCAAGATATTTTATTTCTCTATTTTATTAAAAAGGTTTTATAGATCATGTTATCTCTATTTTTTGGTGGAACACCTGAAAGACCTACGTATACCATCCTATAGGATTAAATAGTATCCCTATACTAAGTTCATATTATCTTCATAAAATAAAAGATACTTATTTCTTAGGGAGAATAAAAATATATATCTTATGGTGGAATTTGTCAAAACTAGACTATTTTCAAAATAATGAGGCTTAATTTAAATCCTAAGGGTGAAATATGGGTTACTAATGGTGAATAGATATATTATGAATTCAATCTATTGAATGACCTTGAGAGGCTATAGGATAAATCATATTTGTGTTTATAATTTTGTGACATAATATAAACAATTTTTATTAAGAAGTTGGTGTGGTAAGTGCTAAATTTGAAAAAAAAATTGGAGAATAAATAATAGATTTGAATGATGAATGTAGAATATATTATAAAGGAGATAGGGAGTATAATGTGCTAGTAAATATAGTAATCCTCAATCCTAAGGGTGTTTATTTTTTCTCTTATAAAACTTCTATTCCTTTACCTTTCTAGAAATATGATTTTGATGTTGATGATAATTATGATTCTAAATAGTCTTTGGATGATGTTGATGAGGTAGGTTTTGATTCCAATGATGTTGTATATAATGAGAGTTCCATTCTCTCAGTTATTGAACTGTAATAATGTATTAATGTAGACATTACTCTAAGTTATTAAAAAGGGGAATTGTGTCATAAGGGGACGAAATATCTGGGATTCTTTAAAGGTAAAGAGTATTTAGAATCTGACGATGACGATCCTCGTGATAGAAGAAGTCCACCGTAATATGGTTGAAATTCCATTTTTACTACTCACACCATTCATTTTCAACATAAATTTTTTTTTGGATAAAATGTATTAAAAATTGACATGAGAAATAGGATTGAAGTCCTTTCTCAAGAGATAATAGTTTTAATAAAGATCCAGTGTTAAACTGAAATGTAATACATGTTTTTTATAAAATGTTCACTTGAACACCTATGAAAATTTATTAAGATCCTCTTTGAAGTGGGGAGAAAAAATTAGTTGCCTATGGTGAGATAGAATGTATTTAATTTTATGTTATATATAATGTTGTAACAGAATCCATTCTTATGATAGGATAAATTGAAGAAGTCAATATGGTGTCCCATTTTGGAGACCCAAAACCATTATTAGAAGAAGGTGATGTGGATGGAAGGGCCTAATATCCTAGACAGTATGCTCCTACCTCTTCATAATATATTTCTATTGATGATTTGAATGAATTTAAGGTGGATTTGTTCATCATTTTTTTTAATTTCAGATCATGTTTTGAATATTCCATAGAATGAGGCATGTTTATGGCCATATCGTCCATTTTAAATCATATACAGTCTTATATATTTAGTAATATTGAATAAATGTTAAAGAATAATTATAGATTGAAAGATAATGTTGGAATTATTTATATTGATATTGATGATATGAAGACACATATGTTTTTGAGATATCATAACCTATTTTCATAGGCTTATAAATATACTGATCCTTTACCTCCTCATGTCATATATTCTCATGCTATTATTGATGAATCTTTATTAATGAATTCTGTGTATGAAAACATTAATGTCAGGTTGGATGGTTTTATAAACATTAAAGAGACGATTCTCTCTTAGTTCCAAACCATGTTGCTATGACACTTGAATTAGTCAAATGACATGTATATAAAGATGGAAAATAATGAAAAATAATCAACAATGTAATCATGTTCTACCTGAGTAGAACATTCATAAATAGAGACTAGAATTAACTATTTATATCCTTGTATGGTGAACTAAAGATTCCTCTAGTCACCTAGGTTTTCAATAATCACGTAGTTAAGATCAAGGTGTTTACAAATCACTTGGATTAGTTTCTATAAAACAAGGAATAATTTAAAGATATGATGGAGAAATCATATAGATATTTAGAAAATTTACCCATATCATGAGACCCGATCTGTACAGTTCTCACAATACCTTGGTAGTACCTAAAACCCAACCTTTCCTTTTATTTCTCTATACTCTACAACTTACATTCCTTCTTTACCTTCTATTCTAATTCAACATTTTATTTTTGCACATATTTTGAATTTACAATATATTATACCTCTTTCTTAGAATTTTTTTCAGTAATCCTATTCTCTTAATTCCTATCCAGCTCCTAAACCTCATAAAAAGGGAAAAGAATCTATTGATCATAAATACCCTATAGAAAGAGAATAAAAAATTTATTCTTTTTAGGATGCCTGATTTGGAAACTCCCTAATAGGTTAACATGATTTTATCATTAATATATTTGTTCTTATCTGGATTAATATATTTTTATACTATAATTATATTATCGGTAATCATAAAAAGGATAGAAATTTGTTATACTAATAAGTATATAATTAATTTCAAAACTTGTTTCAAAACATAAAAGAGTGTTCTTTTAAGATTTGTTATTTGAAAGTCATCCTACTGAATAATTTTATCATAAAGAAGGGGAATATTATAGGATTAGCCTATAAATTTACCATTTTTAATGACCAAAAAGCATGTTTATTATGATTTTAATTAATTGTGTGTTTTATGAATGAAATATATTGTTTTTGTTAAAAATATGCTAAGTATGTATTGACCACATGAACAAGTGGATTGACCATAGAAGAGCAAGTGACCATGGGTGAATGACCAACAGGGAACCAAGAAATAGTGAAAATGTAGTCTATTATTCAAATGACCAAACATTATATTCAAGTGACAACATGTTGAATATAATCTTCCATGAAGAAGACAACCAAATTATTTCCATGTATTGGAAATACCCTATGAAAACAGTTGATTGAATGTATGATAACATCAGCTATTATATAATTAAATTCCACTAAATATTATAGACATGAGTTTTCTTTAAGTTATAAAGTTACCATACTCAAAAAATTATCTACTACATGAAGGAAGTTAATCTACCATGAAAGATAGTTATATTTTTTCCAACTATCAGCTGAACACACATTAAAGGATGAAGTGAATACAAGACAAGATTTGATCAACCACACATTTTGATCAGCTGTGAGTTAGATCTATCATATTCCAAGAATCTGACCACTAGAAAATACTTACATCAACCACAAGGAAAAGTTACCATATAAAATTATATTTTTTAGGATAGATTAACTATGTATAATTCAAAAAAATAAAATTCATTAATATAATTCAATGAATATTTTTTTGATAATTCAATGAATTCCATAGTAGTTCACATGTTTGAGATCCTATATTTGTTATGATGTTATCTTTTGTTTATTATGCAATGAATAATTAGGTAATGAAACTCTATAAGTTATAGATTTCCTCAAATGTACATAGTTATAGTGATTTTGTGATCTCAATCTTTCAATATTTTTCACTATAAAACTCAAATTGTTGGAGAGATTTTGAAAACCAAGAAGAAGGAAAATATTTTTACTGATCTTATTTCAATACAGAACCAAATATCATACAAGTAATAGAAACATAATATTCAACCAAAGTTGATTAGATATTGAGCGACATTGAGCTGCTCAGAAAATTTTCATTATCTCTATTTATCTTTTATATATTGAGTTATATTTTATTTTTATATATATTTATATAAATCTTATCTTTTACCAAAAAGTATATGACAATAATATTTTTTATATATTTATTTAAATCTAATTGTCTCATATATAACTGTGAAGAAAGATTATTGATCCTAAACTTCCTTATGTGTGGTTGTTTGTGTAAAACTTGATATAAGTTGTGGATTTGGTTATTAATGTTTACAAACATTATTTGAATTTTCTAATTGTCATGGGTAGATGGCTAAGAATACTCTTGGAGATAATATATTATTTAATTATGCTATGTGTTTTAAAATTTGGTTTCCACTAATTATTTTAAATTTATACTAAGAACCTTTTTATTTCTAGTTATTTTTTTAAATATTTGAATCAATGATACACTTAGATAATTAATATTTATAAGTGATATATATATACCAATTTAGTGTGCATAAAATCATTTAAAATAATATATTAATTTCTAATTTTCTTAACTATGGTTTGATTAATTATTTGATATACTATTCTGAAGTTTAAAATTATATATACCAATAATATTTTCCAAATTTTTTAGTATTTTAAATTTATGGATTTTTTTTTGAAAATATAAATTTCTATCAAAGAAGCTCAATTACACCCCCCCCCCCCCCCATATTATGAATTCCACTAGGACCAACAACCCTATAATAACCCATAAAATATCCTCAAAAATAAAAATAAAATCATTATAAATTTAAATAAATCATTATAATCAGAGACAATGATTATATTCAAAACTCAAATACTGACTTCCCTCCGTAAATCAGGTTTCTTAATGAGAAGTAGTGATATGGGTCCATCCCATGACTTACTTATACAGTCATGATGATGTTATCTCTTATTTAGTGTAAAACCTAAATAAAAATGTTACATCATGAACATTATCCATATTATGAGCCCGTATTTGACACCAATTTTTCATAAACAAACTTCAGTCGTTTATCCATCAAATGCCCAATTCAGCTTGTGATAAGGCCCGGTAGGCTTTCTCAATCACTATGGGTCAAAGACAAGCTCCATGGAATTAGAAACTATACAATGGGAATGATTTATCCCATAAAATAAAATAAACTAACAACATAAAATAATATCTCAAATTCAAAAAGATTAATCCATACACATGATTCCCAAGAAAAAATAAATGAATAATAATATAGAGAGAATAATACATAAAATAATAACCCTCACCTATAACTCCCACAAAATAAACAACCTCTATTGTTAGTCCACTATAATGAATCATGCATAAATACTACCCAGAAAATAATTAATGAAAAAAGGATAACCAATTTTATAGATATATTAATGCGCTGAAAAGTAAGACTAATGTACTTGATCAGTGTATCCAAAGTTACCTTATTTCATATTACATCCACCATCTCATGAAGATAATCCAAGAGTGGTTTGGAATAACATTCCAAAATTTAGAACTATTTATAATCATAACTTGAACCTATAAGAACCAATCATCCTAAAAATACCATGTAGTGTTAGTAGGGTTTAATATAAAAACACCAGTATGATTTCACTAATGATTTTATGGTTTAACTTTTTAAAAAACATAAAAAAATTATAGTTTGAAATACATTATTTTAATATGTATTTTTCAAAACCTAGAAATAAATCCTTGATTTCCCTTTTGAAAATCCCTTTTAAAATACAAATGATTTTAAATTTTCTTTTCAAAAAACTATTCCTAAATAATTATTTTATTTATTGTTGAAAAATATATAATGGAGACCCCACAAACACAAATAAGTTTCTACTCACATAAATATCAAAAATAATTAAAAGGAAAAAATGACAGCTAATGAAAGAAATAAAAAATTGTCATACAAATTATTAGATATTGACTAATAATTAACAAAATATGGAATTCATTTAACAAAATAAATGTAAAAAATGATAAAGGATAAAATGAATGATAGATAAATAGTAAAATAATGAAGCAGAAAAAAGAATATAATTACTAATTAAGCCAAGATAAAAAGACACTTTAATCACATGTATTATAAATTAAATCAATTTTATGATAAACCTCTATACAATCATTAATTTAAAATAGTAATCATGGTAGAAACATCCTATTATCACTAATATTGGAGGAACCTTGTGATTCTAAATTACCCAAGTGGTGGATTTTGGGTTTTTACTATGTCTCTAGCTAGAGGGGAAGCACACATCTATGTCACCAAAATTTCTAGGGTGGGAGACCGTATCTTGTCTAGATTTTCCTTCCCTACCACTTGTGGCTATCCATGTGGTTTAATACATAAATAAACCATTAGAAAAATATTCATAATTAATCAATAGAAAAAAATTATTTTTCTGTAACATTATTAATTCTTTCCATCATCCAACTCAATGAATGGTATGAAGAACACATTTCTTTTTCAAATCAATATGTGATAGCGATAATATGTAATCTATGTAAATTGTGCATAAAAATTTAGAAATAATAATAATGGTGATAATAATAATAATAATAATAACAACAACAATAATAATAGAGATATAATTCATAGATTTCTTTACAATGTTCCAAAAAGGCCTTTCAATTATAATATCAAAATAAATTTTAATAATCCCCTTTGGAGACTCATTTAAAAACCCAAATTCAAATATTATATTTCAATTTCAAGTCATCCCCTTTTTACTATTATACATATATTCCTTTATATATATATATATATATATATATATATATATATATCCAATTTTCAGTCAATTTGTATATCCACATATTACCATGTGAATATATAAACTCCCACACCCACAAAACCATTCATTACGTATAATAACCAAATATAGAATTATATACATTCACATCAATCATAAATTAATAATATAAACACAAAAAAAATAAACTAGATAAAAATTACAACTAAGGAAATACCACCCAATTTTACCTCAAAAACATATAAATCTACCATAAATATTACATCACTCAAAAATATAACTAATATTTAGGTGGATGAAGATAATAGAAGAATTCACATGGAACCCATTTAGAAATAATCTATAATTTTATAAAAACATTTATCATAATATATATGAAATTCCAATGATCGCAAATATATTATCTAATTTGAATAAAATATAATTTAGACAACCCAACCACTCATGAAATGTGTAATAAAAGTGAAATCAAGGAAGAACCAACATATGACAAGTATAAATAGTCAAAAAATTAAAAACAATTAGTAGAAGTCTCATGGGGAACTATTCACATCCAAGATATCAAATACATAAGAAATCAGGATAAAACCCCACCTAGGTTTCAACCAACCATGACATGTAGTGAAAACAGGAATAAAATAATATGAAAGAGAAGTAAAGAGAGAACAAGTAGTGATATAAACCCAAACATGGATTGAATAATATCAAAATCACAAGTAATAATTCCATAAATCGTACTAGGAGAGGAGGGTCATGCGATGGGGTCCTCCTAGTTGGGCATTAGGATTGAGGGGGTTAGGAGGAAGGAGGTTTGGTTTTTAGTAAAAGGGTAGTGGGTTAAATATTTAAAAAAACAATAATCTTTTAAATATCAGGTATATCTCATAGGTTACCCCCATGGTTTGACAAACAATGTTTAACCAAGCCCCCATTAGTAGACATACCCTAGAACACACACATTTTGGATTAACTGTTGACAAAATCGTGTTTTAACCATGCTATAAAATAATGTTAAAATTGAATATTAATCTACATGGTCACCACATTGTTTGTATAACCATTTGATAAAATAAATCCTAAAAATTTTATAATATTTTATAAATATTGGTCAAAAACATAATGTTGGGGTTAAAAGCTAATAAGTAAATAAAATAATTAATAATGTGGAGTTCGGGGTGTGACATAAATACATGAAAGGAATAAAATAAATATTTCCTAAATATAGAAATATGAAACCCATTATATAATTTTGATAGAGTTATATGTATGATTACTCAATAATACATAAATACATATTTTTATAGGATTTCCTAAGAACTTATAAATTTGGGGATTAATTTCACTTTCTTACTGAAACACATAACACAATTCCATGGAGATATTTTATAAATCATTTTATCACTTACTGAAAATGAATGATCATACTTTCAATTATCTATATAATTATTTTTATTTTATTGAGCAGTTATAAAAATATTCTGAATCAATTTTACATTTCAAGCCAATTCATTGACCAACTCAGGATAAAAAAACATCATTTCCCCAACTTTATCTCAAATGACAACAATTTGAAAATTATTTCCATATAGTTTTTGAAGAGGTTACATTTATATACTTGAATGAAAACTATTATTGTAATAAAATTATACCAAATTAATATGTTATTCCAAACCATCTCAATATTCAAATAATTTGGTTCGAATAATATCTTCAGATTTTTGAATTGTTATATCTGATTGTACATCAATTTGAGGATGAAAAGTTATATAAAAACTTAATGCAGTACCTAATTAACTAATAATTCATTTATAAAATTGGATTCAAACCAAGAATTATGGTCTGATATAAGAAAAATATGTGCTCCATAGAAACATAAGTATCTTTTCAGGATATAGTAAAGAAAGATACTTCAAATAAATATTATCTTGAATGGGAATATAATTTGTAGATTTAGTCAAAAGGCCAATGATAACTCATGTCTGATTACTACCTCAATATTTCATTGGTTGTACCACCCCAAAATCCATAGATATATTCCCCTATTTCAATTATGAAATTTAAAATGGAAAAACTATCCCCTATGGTAGTTTTATATCATCTTTAATATATTGACAAGTCAAACATTTCATGGTAAAATCAACAATATATTTTTTCGTAAATTCCATCCAGTTATTTTTTTTCAAAGGAATTAAAACATATTATTACTTCTTATATAGATATAATATGGAGAGCTATGATGTACAATAAATAATTATTTTTTCAATTGAGATTCATATGGTGTACATAACCTTTTTTGAAATCTTATAACATATTTTTCAACAATATTAAACTCATTTATCACTCCATTTATAAAAAAAATTATTTTATCGTATAATCAGTGATCTTATATCTAATCAAACGATATTAATTATAGAAATAAGGATTGTACCTTTACTCGATCCAAAATAGAAAAATTTTGTTCTTGAACAATTTACAATTAAATTTTCAGTAAATAATTACATAATGAACCATGGTACAAATGTAACATTGTTAATAATGCCATTTCCCTTTGAATCAAATCAGCTACTACCTTATTTACTTAACCTATATGACAATGAACTATGTAGTCATGTTATTTAATAAATTAAAACATCCACTTTTTCCTCACGTTCATCTCATTATGAGTGTATATATTATTTAATATTTTTTAATCCATATATATACATAACATTTATCCCTTTATAAATAATGTCCCAAAATATCTAAATCAAGAATTAAAGCTGTATGCAAAAGGTCATGTGTTAGATAATTTTATTCAAGGGGTTTTAAATGTCTTAATGCATAACCAATTACTTGATTATTAGAAAATTACTAGAATGATCTAATGTCAAATAAGACATTAGCAAAATTAGAGTAAACAATCAAGGTACCTGACACCACTTCATTGATGGAACAATATCTATTATAGTATTCAAAAATGAACTTTCCTCACCATTCTAATTATGATCTTTATAATTTCAACATTTTTTTCTTATCTTCAAATACACATTTTTATAACATCCCATTTCATTAAACATTTATCATTTCTCACCTAGTTACAATTATTAGTATTATTATTACCCATTTATTTGCAATCATGAACCATATGTATAATTTTGGAACATCTAGAACACATTCAAGATATCATAAGACAGTCACAAGGATTCCTTTTACAACATTTTTTATATAATGGAAATTGAATTTTCTTACTTCTATATTTTTTATTGGTTTTTTTCATTCACTTTTGACCTCGATTAATTGTTATTATTAATTTTTTAAGATATATAAGAGACAAAGAACTCTATAACGAAATATTAATTATGTTAAATAATTTCCTCATGAATTTCAAATTCATGAGTAACTAAGTAATTTAAAAAAAAATGGTTTGAAACACTAGTAAAATCTTTCGATTTTAATTTCGTGGTTCAAAACAAAATTCATCGAATACCTTTTCAATATTGTAAATTTTTCTTCGTAATATGTAACTGATTCATCTTAATTTTTCTCCATTTCTAAAATCTGTCCTTATATTTTAATTATATGAACATTAGGAAAAGAAATCCAAGTAAAATATATTTAAATACCTTACAATCCTTGGTATAAAGCTCATTATTTTCCTTGGTATTATTAATAAATGACCACCACTAATTGGCTTCACCTTAAAAATTACAGGCTATAAGAGTTGTCATCTAATGATTAGAACAACCAAATACTTTAAATATATTCTCCAAATAATTTATTGATACTTTTTTTATCACTACGATAGATATACCACAAAATAATGGAGGATTATTTTACATGAAATTTTCTACTACTAAAACATTACATTATATAAGTTTTGTTATTCCCTTGTATAAAAACTACTATTTTAGGATTAAATAATTTTACATAAAATATCTAAAATCTTCTCAACTCCAACTCGAACTATTACAATTTTTTATTTTAAAGTATATTTCTCATTGTTTCTTTCTACATAATTTTTCTTATTACCTATATAGAAAACTATTCTAAAAAGACATAGATTAGAGGAAGTAATAGGGAAACATTTAAAATATTAAGAAACAACCACAGGAAAATATAAAAAAATAATGTTTTATCCTAGTTAAATACTCTATATAATCACTAAAATGTCATTTTTTGTTTCCTTTCCAAAATCCTGACCCTCAATATTATCTAAACTCAACCATGATACCGACTACAATAACCATAACATAAATATTCCTTAATTAGATAATTTATATAAAATATTAAATTGCATACATTAACTTGACCTTTTAGGTTTATATATTTAGAGAATTATAAAAACCAATGCAATAAAAAACTACACCTCCACTCAGTATATATTGTTTCCACAAAAATGTTATTAAAATGATACATTTTCTTTAATGAATAAAAATATAAGTAACTGGAAGATAACATCATTATTTTTCATAATTATCCACAAACCAATAGAATTATTAGAAAACATGGGATGAGAAAATAAAACTCAAAAATTTTAAACAATATGGGAAACCATTCAGCCATTATAATAAATGGAAACTATTGAATAAGTATTTCCTTTAAAACAAAAGACTTTGAGATTTTAAAATAATATAAACTTATTTCAAAATATGAATTCAAATTTTTTTTCTTAAAGAGGTTTTCAATACAATCATTTATTTATGAATAGAGGAAATAGAGACATTAGGAATGTTACTTAGGATATTAAATCCATAATAACTCTTACAATCACTCTTACAATGTAGTAGAAAATTCAATATATATCCAACTTAATTTATCAAGATAATAAATCATTACCCACTAAATTGAAAGTCTATATCATACCAAATCATCATTATATATAATATATAATAACAGTAACATTAATGAAACACATAAGAGCTTTCATTTCACTATTAAACTCATAAAAACAAAATTTTAACCCATAATAACAAAATCATATGTTAACTGATATAAATATGATGATTTTAAAACATAGGTTAACAAATTCCTTATTAATTGGAAAATGAAATAAAAATAAAAACTATTATAATACCTATATGAAATTTATATGTGAAAAAATTAATAACCATTTCTTTTGATAACCTAAAAATTTCAACAATAGTTGGAATAAAAATTACTTAAAAAGACTATGAAAACAAAAATATAAATAACAAAAAATAATATTGTTGAAAAGGTGGGAAAAGGAGGGAAATGATAAAATTGATATTTCATTCAAAATTTTGTATATAAAATATCACATATATAATGTAAAAGGGGTTTATTTCATTATTTTTTAAAAAAGTAAAGTCCAATAGAAAATGACCTTAAAAACTCATAGAAGTATAGAGTAGGATACGTATAACTCAAAACATTGAATATGAACATAAAGGTTAAATATTTGATAGGAAATCAAAAATATATTTAAATTAAGGCTTTGATAGAAAACAATACCCTAACCAAAAGTCATGATTCACCCCATACGTCATCTACCATCCTCCCTCCTTGAACTACCTATTTTAGATTGAGTTCAAACACTAATAGAATTTTTTTCATAAACAAAATGTTTTGAATTTTGGGTGTATGCCTTGATACCATTGGTATAGACTATAATAATGGTTTTTAGAACTATTGGAAATTGATTCATTGGTATAACCCAATAACAATAGTTATATTAGAATCATTGGTATATGTTTCTGCTGATATTTATTTTGGAATATGATGGTATAGTATGTTATACCAATGGTTTCAAAACCATTACAATCGGTTCCTACAGTAGCCAGCTACAAAATATGTATCCAACCACTATGTAATATATATATATATATATTAATATGAAATTAAAATTAAATATTTAACCAATCATAAAACTTATTTAAAACAAAACATATGCTCTATATTTTACATTTTATTAATTTATAAATTAATAAAAAAATCAAAATTTATATATATATATATATTTATTTATTTTTATTCATCAAATACATTCAAAAAAATTGTATCATAAATTCCAAGTAACTAATGTAGAGGATAAATATATGCCCCCTAATCACCACTAACATCATCAATAGTACGTACATCACAGATAACTTAACTGAGATGATCATCTTCAAAATCATCATCATTACTAAGAATTCCATTGTTATCATCACCCTGAACAACCCCTCGAACATCACCACCATCACTTGATGAATAATATAATGATGAAATTGTTTCCATAAAAGTATCAAAACTGAAAAAACTTTAATTTACGTGATATACATAATGATTTTATAGATTTCAGAAAAAAAAACATTGGTGATCAGTTTATTTATTATATGATCTGGTATGTTTTTTACCTAATTGCTACTAGTGATGTTAGAGGCTCTTGATGAGGATCTTACAACTCATTGCTACGAGTTTTTTTAGAGGCTCTTGATGTGGGCCAATACCTAGTGGGTATGACATTATTCCTAGGTTGATATTAGACTCTCTTCATGATCATCACCTACTACCTATCTAAAAGGATTATTTATCCGGATTTTGTCATATTATTACTCATCGAGGTCCTAAAAAGTAGTATTTTGAGAATATAAATATGATATTTAATTATGAAGTAGGTATAAAAATTTCAAATAACCATAATAAGACTTATAATAATTTATTGTGTCTATTCATTTATAACACTCTCATATTTGTTCTTATTAAATGAGAAAAAAATAACATGAACCACAAGACCATCATTGTTTAATACAACCCACTATAATGGAAATCGAATTTAAGACTACATTACTCAATAATATTGTATTAAGAATAAAATTCAACACATTATTACTAATATTTAACTAATCAAAGCCAAAATAAATCTTACTAAATTTCACTAAAATAAATCATATTATTCCTATTGAATCTAAACTAGAATCAATCAAAAAACATGTATTTTTTGGTCAAGTTATATAAATATTAGTGTCAATTTTTTTGGGTCTATCTGGATGGGTTCGATTCAATTTAGTTATATTTTTTTGGATTTTGAATTAGTTCAACTGAGTTGGGGTGATTTTGGTTTGATTATGTATTTTTAGGATAATTTTACACTTTTATATCCAATTCAAATTCTATGGTTTAATTTTGAATAAATAATTGCAGAATGGTTGAGTTAGGGTCAATATAGTTTAATTAAATTTGGGCTAGTTCAATTTAGCTCAATTTGGATTTTTTAATTTGTTTTGGTTCAATTTATTATTCTTTTCTATTGTTTAGTTCATGTACTATTTGGATTTATATATTATTTTTGATTTGGTTAGGTTAAGTTCATTTTTTGTCATTTTGATTTCATTCTATTTGGTTCTATTGAGTGCCTTTAAATTTAATAAAATATTATTTGGATTGTTTTTATATATTTTTTAAAATATAGTTCAGGTATGGTTTCATTACATTTTTTTACTTAATTTAATTTTATTCATTTCTTGTTGGTTTTGGTCATCTATGGTAAGCTTTTTCCCTTTGGTTTTAATTTAAAATAAATGTGATTTTGTTTAAAGAGTTTTTTTCAAGAATATTTCTCATAGGTAAAATTATTAGAGAAATTAAAAGTTTTATATTGGTTTTGTAAACTTTTTTTTATTGTCCATGTTATTAAATTGAGTGCTTCATATTTATTTAATTGGGAGAAACCTATCTAGTGAGTTTGTTTTCATAAAAAAAATGTTTCATGAATGTTAAATTATTCGAAAGACTTTATGCAATCAGAATATTTGAGTGCAGTTTTCAATGTGTTAAAATTGATACTTTTTGTTAATACCCATGAAATGTTTTGGTTAAAAATTTAAATGATCTCGAAATTCTAAAATTTATCAATTTTTAATTCCAAATGATTTTTAAAAGTTATATATTATATAATTTGTATTTATAGAATTTTGAACAGATTTAGGTTGGTTAGTATAAATATTTTTTTGGATTACTTCATTGCCAATATTTAAATTTTTTCAATTAGTTTTGTTATTGAGATTTTAGTTTAGTTTGGTCCCATTACAATATATTTGGGATTGTTCGGTTCATGTCATATTCATTTGGTTTATATTAGTGTAGCATGCACCGCATCATATCTATATTTCATGCCTGGTGGAAGATCGATTTTGATGTTGTTTTATTATGATTTGTTATAGTTTTTTTATAATGTTTAGGTTTAGAACTATTATATTTGAATTTAATCATTACATGTTTTTATAATTCAACAATGTTAAATTTTATTAAGTGTAATACATTTTTGTGTTGTAAAATAAGGCTATAATTTGATCTATTCTAGTTGGGTACAACTCAGATCTTTTCACAATAGTTTTTATTCATTTCATTTGGTTTAGATGTGTGTCTAGTTGAGTTTTTTTCAAATATATTTAGTTTTTTAAATATTGGTTATTTCATGTTTTTTAATCTAGATTAAATTCATTTTAATTTTATTTTGTTTAGTTATATTTTTACTGATTAATTAGGTTCATTTCCATTAAATTTTATTCTATGTTATTGGATTCATTTTTATTTATATATGTCCTAAATGTGTTGGATTTTTATCATTATATGTGGTTTAATTCAATTCATTTGATTCAATTTTAATCTACATAAGTATTGTATAGATGTAGGTAATGAGTTTTTCATACCATACACTCAATATGATACAGTTTAATTAATTTTATTAAGTTTTATTTAGTTTGTTACAATAATAGTTTGATATGTTTGTTCTGGATGGATCCAATTCATTTCATAGTGGGTTTTATTGATGAATATTGGTTCAGTTTTGGTTATATATGGTTTATTTGGTTTAATTGGTTTAGGATCAAACTGAATTAAAATAACGAAAACTAAATATAATTAGATAAATCATTACTAATAAAATTAAACATGATTAAAAAACAAACATTTCTAATAAAACAAATCCTCAATAATCAATATTAAATGAAACTATATTGAATTTAATAAAAAACAATATAAAATGAACCCATATAAAAAAACAAATTTACTTAGAGAAACAGTCTCTATTAATAAAGAAAACTAAAATTTATAAGACTTTTAAAACAGTAATTGAATATAGAAAATTAAACCCAACAAAAAAAATAACCACAACATTTTGATTCCCCTTAGATATATCACATTCTTCACAATCATTTAATCCTTAAATTTCCTTAATAAATAAGTTGTAATCTTTTGGGATTGTATAAATTTTATTTGTATAAAATAAATGATGGTCAATTAAATTCCATACCATATAATGATTTCAGGTAATATCTATATCATAAAGATGTAATCCCTTTAAAAATGTAAGAGTATAATCAATAATATTTTTAGAAATTCTATACAGGGTTTTCCAATGATATAGTCACCTTAAAAATTATATATTTTTAATTTTATTACATTCCAAATATATAAGATCCCTAATATCAGCAATGAATTTATTCACTCCCTAAACACCATAATTTTAGTTAGTTTCATTACATGTACTTGTGTAATTTAATTATAATATTGGCTCAATATCATTATAATGATTATAAATAAACAGAAACATATCAACTATAAAATTATCCATACCACTTCCTTATTTTCAATAAAGAATAGTACAAAATTTTCATTCCTCCATATTATGATAAAAAATATATTTTGTTTGAAAACCAAATTTGGTTATATGGTATATGGCTTCTTCTAGATTACTAAAGGTCTAAAAACTAAATATTAAAAAATAAAATCATATATGACATCTATCTAAAGAATTGCTAAATGAGAAATCTAAAAAACTCCATTTCTTTAAAAATCACTTGATATACAATCAATATTACACATCCAACATCCTTTCATTCTATTTTATAAAAAATATTTTGTTAATATAAACATATAATACAATAATTATCAAATCCTGGATAACCATGAATATTTTGATTATAAATTAAAATCATTTCAGCTATTTTTTATTTTTATACAGTCTTAATATTTTTTTCTTCTATTAAGTTCAGTTAAAATTTCTTTGGATAGAATTAAATCAAATTAAATTCACATCTATTTATAAATAAATTATTTTAAAAAAACTCTCTTATATGGAATATGAAAGAAATTTAATTTAATTAGTATATATTTATCATGGAAAAACTTTATTCGAGAATAAAATCATTGCCCCACCCAACATTAAAAATGATGTCTTTGAGACATATTTATTTGTCAAAGAAAAGTTCACATTACCATAAATATAAATTTAGTATCCCATGTAAAAAATAAAATTTACAATAAGATTACTCAAATATCAATTTTAATATGAAAGTAATCAAAAAAACTAATAGGTATTCACCAAAAGAATTATAGGTGGAATACGGTATAATAAATTCATACTTGTAGTGACCCAAATAAATTATATGACATGTAATAGGAATAAAATAGTAAATACTAGTAGATATGTTAGGGGTAGTCAGTGGAAATTAAATAAACATTCATTAATTACCAACATTATTATTTTAAAATTTCATACCATAATAAAACAAAATAAATTATATATCAATTTTGAGCATTATATTTTTAAAATAATTATATTAAATGAATAATATCATAACCCTCAAATAAATTAAAAAAAATAAATTACTATAATAAGTAGTTACATAATTTCGTAATATATATTACACAAGAAATTATTTTTTATTGATTTTATTTAGAAGTAGTAACTAAATTAATAAATTACACCAACTAAAATCACATTAATTGTGAAATACTATAAAAATTAAAATCTAAATGAAACATTTTTAAATGAATTGGGAAGAATAGTGAACTAAAAAGATCTAAACTATTTTTTTATTCCTGTAAAAAAATTAATATTATGCTCAAAATAAGATATTCCAGAATTTGAACTCAAGAATTTAATTTTGAAGAATAAAAGAACAAAAAAACAATGATTAGGGGAAGATCACTATAGAGAATATAGGGAAATCCACCACTCATGTAAGGGAATAATTAAGGATTATAGAGGTAGGGAATACGACACCTCATATGGTTCATCAAAATAACATTTTTTTTAAAACCCATTGGTATAGAGTAGTAAAGATAAATATTTACCAATGGTTTTAACAAATTGTTGGTACGAAGGTGTGGGTGTAGCCTAAAATTACATAAGTGAAAATATTTATAAAAATGGATTTTGTAAAGGTTATAGCCTTATAAATGTGTAAATTGATGCTTAAAGAGACATTTTTTAATACTTAATATAGGAAACTTATCCTTACTTGTGGTTTATAATGGTGAGAATGAGTCGCCATTTTTACTAAACAATTCCATGGAATTTATGAAAATACTCAAACTATAAGGGTTAAAAATATTATTTTAAGAGGGAAAGTGGCTAAAAGGAGGAAATGGATTATATTATGGACTATTACCTAACCCACTTTTCTAGAAATAAGTTTTAATGATAATCTAATTAATTAATAAAATTTTATACCATTATATGTGATCTAATATCATTTTTTATTTACTTTCATCATTTATATTTAATAATATAAATATTAGATTGGAATTAAAATAAAAAAATAAAATAATTACAAACCTATGAAGTTGATCCATTAAAAATGTAAAATAACCGAATTCATCTAAATCTTATCAATTTTAATTTTTTTAATCCACTTACTATGAATTTTCTTCCCCTTTCACAATCATTATATCAACATTGTGAAATAGTTTTTTTTATCATTATACATTCATTTAATATTAAAAATAAATTATTAACATAAATATATTTTTTTTATTCATCAACATTATAATCTAAAACCATTAATAATTTATTCTAATTTTTATATTTATCATGATAACATATTTAAATTATTATTTTTACATTTTTCACCTTATGTAGTCATTACATAAACATTTTTATAGTTAAATTTTTATATAACTCAAAAATTTATAAATATATATCAAAATAATTTAGTATTCATCCTATTTATAATTCGATTGTATCATATAATTATTAAAATTTAAATATTATCTCCAAGGTACTCATTTTTACATTCCCATGATCATAGAGGCACTATGTCAACAGTTATAAATGCTTTCATATTTATCAATGAATGAAATTTAATTTATATTACTGAAATGATATCACGAGTATACAATAATTTCATATATATCTTTATGTCTAAAAAATGATTTTATAAAAGTTTTAGTCATATGATATACCGACAATTTCTTAAAATTTATGGTGTTTATAAATATTATATTTTGTATCTATTCATTAAAAAAATGTTAAAAATACCACAATTTCACTCTAAAAAAATTCAACATTATGAAAGAAAAAATTAAATGAAATTTTATCAAATTAAATTTCTAAAATTATTAAATTTAACTTTGAAATAATACATTTGTAGTTATGGGAAACCAATTTATCTATAAAAAATTTATTTTTCAAATTAAATATTATATTACTACCTCATACCTTAGTAAATTTATTTCAAGAAATATTAATATTAATTTATATAATGAACACGAATATTAATAAAAATTAAAATTAATTAATTAATAATATTTTTTTTTGTCACTCTAAGGCATATCAAGTATCAAAGACTAAACTCATAGTACTCCTTAAAAATTCTCAAAAAATACTAAACCATTGACCACATGATAAGAAGTGATTCTTCATGGGATTTATATATTTAATGATCCACATTTTTATGGGTTATAAAATTTATACTAAAGTTAAATTTAGGCCTATTGAGTTGTTTTTGAGAATATAGATTCATATTTGAATTCCAATAGTTAAAGACTCATTTTAGAATCATTATATGTTTTCCTTTAGGCCCTAAAGGTAGATTTAGTTCTCTTGAAAAGATCAGGATCTTCAGGTGTGAGTTTCATCTTTGAAACAATCTTTATCATGATGCATGGGTTAGTGTGAAAAAATTAATGAAACCATTAAGTCCTCTAAGGATCAAAGAATTTTCAGTTCATTTTGGTCTAGAAAGGTTTTCTATGTAGGACTTGCACATTATTGAGGTTATAAAAAACTAATTCCATAGATATTTTTGTTCCATGTGTTCATTTAAGGTCTGGTATTTATAGTATGAAAATGGTTTCATAATAATGGTGTGATAACTATGTGAGGTGTTTCTAAGGTGTTCTAGTGTCATTTTTCATTATTGGGTCACATTTAGTAAACTGTGTGACCAAATATTGTGAGGGGTTTTGTTTTGGATAGTATAGGGATAATAGTTTGGTAAACCATTTGGCCTACCTAGTTTTGTAAGAAAATGTCATTTTACCATTTCCCCTTGAGATTTTAACCCCTCTCTTCTCCTTTCTCCGTCACACGTGACCAAACTAGGGGAACTCGTTCCCCTTGGTTCCTCCACCAACCTACTTGATCTTTGGGGATTAAATTAGAAATTATTTAGATTTATATTGTTAGATACTTCCTATTATCTTCCCCCTTATTTATCTACATTGTGGTTCATTTTAGTGTGTCACACATAGTGTTTTATTTTTGGATTCCACCTGGGCATGGTGGAATTAGCTGAGGATGATGGGTCATTATCATGGCTTGATAATAGGGAGTCCTTTTATGAGGTTTGTATGTAACCATTCATCATTGAGGCATATGTATGACTCCTATTGGGTTTTTATGATTTTAAATTAAATTTATATTATATTTCATTTAATACGGATCCACATATAAGGGAATTTATTTTATTAGTGTCAGGGATGTGTTGTGGGACATCCATAGATGGCCAGTAACACTTCCAGAGATAGGATACACCTCGGTTGGTTTTCATGATTCACGAATATTTGAATTTAGTTAATAAATTCATTATTAAATTATTTAATTAATTGAATTCCATTGAATGGGGGTTGGTGCTTTAATTATTAATAGAGTATGGGTTAAATATTGAATCTTCAATGATTACATCATGCAGTATATAGATAAATTTTTTTGGGTATGTTTCCATGATTTATAATCATTTATTTTTTTTAAATGATCATTGTCCCATTGAGATCTCCTTTAAGGTTTTCATGTTTGGTTTTAGGGAAAATCATGCTTTTGAGGTGTCTCATAGAGTGTTTTTGTTTATAAATCCACTATTTAATTCATTTTCTTTTGAAACCATGCCAATAATATTTTGTGATGATCAATAGAGCTAATAAATGGGATGATATTAGATTCCCTATTCATCCTTAAACTATTAGTGGTCTTGGTTATATTCTATATTGAGTTCTGCCACATGTGTGGGATGATACAACATGAATTTAAAGAACATAGGGATGGCATAGTGGTTATTTATGTTGATCATGGATGAGTAGTAGGTACCCCATGCGGTTTTGGATTTAGAATCATCTAGGTGCGGGATGTGTGCTCACTAGTTTTCTTGGTTTTGATTACCAAGAGGTTTACCTTGAGATATCTCTTGAGGGATATGTATTAACAACCCAAGGAAGGGTCATGGGTTTTTTTGGAAGACATGTAAAAGGCGGTTCCAAAAGATTTCATTGAGTTTCATGGGAAAATTATGAAAGGTAAGACCGAATGGTGAAAAAGATTTCGAATAGCTTTGGGTTTTGGCTTGAGGTCTCTTGTGGGAAGTCCTTAGGTGATAAAACTTGTTCCTCATCCTTGATTTCATAAGGCTTAGAACTAATTTCTTTGGGCCAAGTTCATTTGGAGACTTTGAGTTAGGTTTACATCATAAGGGTGTTGGGTATGGTAGGGTTCTGTTGAGATATGGCTTGATATTGGTGATAGGGACTCTCAAGGATTCCCTTCAAGACATGTTGCAGACTGGTTATTAGTTAGGATCTATTAATAGATGCATATAGTTTCCCATCAAAGGAATAATTACTCATATGGACACCCTTGGGGGAAATTTTTTATTTATAGATAGTTTAGGTGTCGAGTCACTATTTGAGGGTTCTCTTGTTCTTGGCATGCCCCTGTATTGATACAAACCTGATCCAGAAGACCATGGCAGCCAGATTCTTTTGTTGAACTAGTAAGGGGTAAATTCGAACATAGTGTTTATAGTGTTGGGTTCCCCCTTATAATATATAGAACAATTTTTCTCCTATTGGAAGATGAGAATTTTGGGATATATTTGTACTAAAAATTTTCCAATAGATTCATCTGGTTCTCTCCTCTATTTTTTGGTTGTAGTCAGATCGGAATAGGGATTTAATGTTTGATTTGGAGGAGTAAAACCCTCCCTTAGGTCTATGGATTTTTATCCAATCTGGGTTTGGGTATCTATGGTCCTAGTTTTCTAGATGGACCTAGGTTACAGACTAGGATTTAATTAGAATTTATCTGTTATGTATCTAATTAGTTCTAAATACTATCCATATTTGGAAATATTCTCTTAGTGTTAATTGAGTTTCTATTTCCAGTTTGAATCATGCCATTGTAATCCTAGATCCTAGTAGACATGTGTGTTCATTTGTAAACATATAGTTATTCCTTAGGGTCAAATACTCATTCACATTGAATTGTTAGACATCTTGGAGCACCTTTTTAGATATAGTGGGTTATCATAGTTTTTTGTCTTTGGGTGAGATGTATCACATACATCCTCTATGTTGAGGTTGTAGTGGGGGTAAATTTAACTTGGGTGTCTCTTTAGTTCTCAGTATTGGTTGTTTTATTTATTCTATTTGGCCCTTTTTTGTTTTATTTATACTAATAGTTCATTTTATTCGACTATGATAGACATATAACATATTTCATACACTAATTATGACACCAGATCATAAGTTCTCCATTGGGGTAGCCTATTGATATTTATTTATCATCCCTTGTATGTTCACCATACTGTGGGTGTCGAAACATGGTTTTCTTATTTTTTAAATTAAAAATGGTATTATTTTAAATCAAATCCAATACAATAAATATATTATAAAATATTTTGGGAAGTATAGTACTAAATGTATGTATACTCCCATGAGTAATAGCTATAAGTTGAATTTTTTATGAAACTAGGACACCAGTTGATCAAACCATTTACGTAGGTTGATTTGAATCTTACAATAAATGATGTGTATCCAACATGATATAATGTTTAATGTGTACATGTGTTCCCATTGTCATGAAACTGAAAAAGATTATATTTTACTTTCTTTCAAAATAATTTTAATATACCTCAAAGTAAAACCAATTAAGTATTAATCTATTCTAGATGACATATATTTGAACTTTATACTTCATCATATACTGATTTTGGTTGTTGTAAGTTAGATAGAAAAAGTACCTTTAGAACATGTCACATTTTGATCATTTGTCACGCTTTAATTTATTGTATAAAATTGAACACCATTGCAGTACCAACTACGAAAGATGAGTACATAGTTGTAGTAAGTTGTACTGCACGTATTCTATGGATGAAACATACTTTACATGACTATAGATATCAATTCTTACATGTCCCAAAAAATTTATATAATGAACGTATTATTAAAATTTCCAAGAACCATATTTATTAGTCTAGAACCAAACACATTAATATAAGACATCACTTTTGGAGAGATTGTTTTCAAAACGGTGATATTACTCTTGATGTCGCAGGTATAGAACATTAGATGGATTAAATATTCACAAATACTTTGAATTTTTAAATATAAATCTATATAAAACATGAAATCGGAATGATATTTTTTTGTTAATATTTTATTTATTTTGGTTCAGTTAGAGAAAAATAAAATTACCACCACTACAATTGGTATCTACCATTGGTGATGCAATAATGCCGATTAAATGATGCATATTAATTTTTAATTATACCATTAAATTCATGCATAGTGTGTACTGTTAATAAGTGCTTCTAATAAACTACCATTTTTCATGATACAGGGAGGATAGACCACTAGGGTATACATTTCTTACTTCCATATTTTTTTCAATAATTAATTTTTTTAGAGTTTATTTATTTTTATGATATCTATTTCCTAATTCCAAATCCCTAAATGATAAAATTATCACATAATCAGAGTCTAAAAACCTATTTCCCTCACATGCCTCATTTGATCCCATTTCTTGTTCCTCTCTTAGCTCATGAACACCCACCTTTTGCATTCACCCTTTGATATGGGGAAACTATAGTCTGTGTGTGTGTGAAGACCCTTGGAAGAGATCCTAATGAGACGGATCCCTCAAAGAAAGATGGAAGTGAAACGAGTCGATCATCTATATAACTAAAGAACTATCAAATCATGTCTCCATCTATTTACATAGATAACAAGATAGATGTTTTGTGGTTTATTTTTAGAATTTTTCTTTATGAATTGTGATCTAGGACCATGGATTTTTTCAATCGTTCTTGAGGAACAATCAACCATTCTCCCCTTGGTTGGTTCACAAGTTTAATCGGCCAATAGTGAATTATTTCATAGAAAACAAGTATTTTAATAAGACTATGATAGATGGAATGGATATTATATTTTCCTTAAAGATGTGGGAAATGTATTTAAGCATTCCACAAAAGGGAATTTATGAATACTATCATGGTTCATTTCTAATTAATCTTGAGAACTTTGTGTTTGATGATGCATTGTTAGAGCTTGATGGGAATGATATTGTATGAATGCCAATAATATTAAAGCTTGATTGTGAATTTAGGATTCTGTTCAAACTTATATGGAATATAGAATATCCTAATAAATGTTATTTTAGCATCATGAGGGATGAAGATGTATTTTTATTATTTCTTATGATAATAATAGATAAGGTAAATTATGTACATATTTATGGTCCATATAACACAGTTGAGCATGCCTTCCTCTACGTAAAATTATTTTTCCTTCACTTGGTTGATCTCAACAATGTTAGAATATAATGTTTAGTACTATAAGGTGAGGATGAAGTGACTAAATGTGGTTATTTTTCTATAGTTATGTAACCTATAATATGATGACGGTTAAATGGAAGTCCTGGGAGAAGAAGAGGGTAGATTATAATCATTAAATCTTTGATAAGTTTAACCCATTCCAGAATCCAGTTATACCTAGAGACTTAATTAACACTAGATTAAATCTATATGAGGTTTTGGCTTATTTATTTGATGAGGGAGTTGATTCTGAGGATGTTATAGAAGAATCTATAAATGAAGAGGAAGATTTAGTGGCAGTTTCAATAGAAGAGGGTAGTGACCCTAATGTGTCTAAGTGCATTTTTATGTCTTTTTTATCTTCCAATACACCTCTTTCCATTCTTAGTATAGAGATATTTTTAAGGGAATATGATGAATCATAAGAGACTGTGGTCTCTATTGGTGATCAGGTGGAGATATGTTCTTCTGATACATGTGAGGAAATGGTAGTGCTTTCAGATGAATAAGAGTATGATCTTGATAGAGGGGATTAGGATAGGAAGTCACAACATTATAAAAATATGAAATTGTATATTTGATCTACCAATTATTATTTGAAGTGTATAACTCCTTATACTATAGCTAGATAGGATTCCAGTGGTATAGATGATCCATCTTCATTAGTAGCATAGGGTTACAGAATCCATACTATTCTAGTTTCCTCAGATATAGATTAAGATGGAGAACCATATAAGTGTGTGAAATCCCCAGGATTTAATCATATTGGTTTAGAGTTTTCATATTCAGATAATGATAATAATAATTAGGGCATACCATGAGAGCATGTTGGAACTACCATTTCATTTAACTAGTGGGATCCTAAGGGATAATTGTTAGGGAGGATTAATGAAAAAGTATATTTGGAATGTTTTTATTATGAGGTTAGTACTATAGATACAAGACATGAGGAAGTTTGTATTCCTAGTCAGGATAGGAAACCACCTCCTCTTAATTATTCTCCTCCTAATTATAGGTATTTTTCTAAATATGATCTTCATTACTTTATGGAATATTTTTTACCAAATTTTAGTGGAATTATAAGACCTTTTATAGTTTTATATATTATTCTCAATCAAGAGGGTATTTGGATGATAGTCACCTTGTTTATTTCTCACATGCATCCTATGACGTTCTTGAAGATGGAACAACTAAATATTGAGAAAGAGAGGTTATTGATGTAGATAGATTATATTGAGATCACTATGGTGGATATGAGTTATAACTTTACTAGGAGGGAGATATATATTTTGGATAAGTTATATTTTCCTTTCACACATATAGATTCATCTTCCATATCTCCAACACCTCTTTCTCCTAAATCATTGGATACTAATTTGATCAGATAAATAGTTATAGAGGAGTTGCAAGTTTTAATAGAAGGACATTCATCTTCTAATCTGGATGAGCTTCGCCAGATCAAATCACATGGTGAACATATTTATTAATTTGCTGTAGACAATTTAAATGATTCAATGGTTGATGAAGATACTATTAATAAACCTATTATTTATTACGTATCAAGGATTTATTCCAAGAATCATAAAAATTCCCATTTTACGTTCTTAGCTAAAACATGAGAATAAATTCTACAACTAGGTAATTCAAGGAGTAATTGACACAGCTAGAGAACCTGGATCCCCTACTCAAGCTTATCATGGAAGATAAGGTTGAATTATTCAAATCAATGGATCATGGTATTCATTTTATAAAATAGTTTTTAGATCTAATGAATCATTTTCTTTACACAATAGGAATAGAAGTTGAAAACCCCGAATTCATTTCCCTACTATTATATTTTTATACACCTTCTACAACACATATACAAGACACTTCACTTTCAATTACTCATTTTAGATTCACTACTATAGATTCTTTCATAAATATACAAACAATAGTGTTAAAAGAACATACACCTCTATCTCCTCTTGCTTCATATTTTGTTCCTCCTATTGGGGGAAAATGAATGATTCTGGTGGATCTGGCTTCTTTTCAGACTGAGGTGGATTCAGACTCTAAATAATTTTTGGTACAAATTTTTTATTTGGTTTTATCCTATAATCCCATTTTATAATATGTTTACATTGAGATATATAATGGGAATCCTTTTTTTCTCCACATCTATATTATTTATTTAGTTTCCTATTAATTTAACCTTTTTTTACAATCTATGATGGGGAGTAACTGAATGTAATTTTCATATCATATGATTAATTAAATGGAAATTACTTTAATTTATTTAATGGATAATATAGTGCATCACATATGGGATTGAAATTTTAATCCAACTATTAATTTTTATCAATTATTTATCTATTTAATTATTTTTTATGGTTTTAAATTTCATGGTTTTTTATCATAAAAAAGGGTAGATTATTGATCACCTCAAAATTTTAATGATTGTAACTAATTTTTTTATGTTTATAATATTTTTAATGTTTTATAATAATAAATTATATTTTGGCCAAAATATGAAAAATTATCAAAGTCCTCAGTTGTGGGTCATCCTACCTTTTATTGAACTGTGCCACTACTCCAAGATACCACTAGTTCTCAAATCTACCACCATTTCAACTCTATGGACACCATTATCCACCTTTAGGTTTTTCAACTATCGCTCAATGCTACCTCTAGCTAAAGATACCATTATTATAATCCATATTCACACTGGTACTTCCATCTAGAACATCTATCATTAGTTCAAAGACGATTGCATTAGATGAATCTACTACCACATAGGATATACATCCAAATAAAACTATAAAAAAGATAATATATACATATAATATAGCTTCCATTCACAGCACCGGCCACCCATGAAGCTACTATCAATGAAGCTTATATTAGTGAAGCCATCACCAGTGATTCTACCACAAGAGAGACACCGAAGCTATCCAAAATGAAATTCAAAATTTATTCTTCAATGGATTCCTTAAGTATTTAATGCTATAAATAATCACTTGTATTTAAGGATAAATATTCATAAAAAAACTCATATATATATTAAAGTAAAGGTTATACTTTTTCAGATTTGTTGCTCAATATGGGGATCCAAATTTCTCTGATATTATCCTGAAATGGATAATTAGACATAGAGTATTATAAATTTAGTAGAATATTTCTCATGTGTGTGTTGGAGTATGAAACATGAATATAAAAGTAATTTAACACTTTTATATACTATAACAAATTGAAATTTTGAGACAAGTTTGATTGGGAGAACCTGGACATGTTATAAAATGAGAAACCAAGGAATTCTATAGTTCCAAGTTCCCCTATTTATTTTTTCAACTTCTTTAAAACTTGTTCGAGCTCATTAAAACAAATAATTTATGGACTATTGAATAAATAAATGTATTTGAATTGATTATAAATTCATATTCTCATATTTAATATCTTTCTATTTCTATTTAGGATTTACATTTGTGTTGTGTCTTTGTTTTACCCTGTTTATTTGTAAAACATAGTCTCATGTGACATACTAGAGAGAAATGGACATGATATCTCTATTTTAATCATTTTTATTTCCACATAAAAATGTGGAAGAGTTCATGTGTGAAATGTCATTATTTTTATCCCATGTATAACTATGGAAGAGAATTGTTTCCTGGAAATCCAATTGTGTTGTTGTTTGTAAAACCTTATCAGTGCTATGTATTAGTTTATTTGATAAGAAAATACATGGAAGTTCATTGTTTCCAACTCGATTGGATTAACTCTCTACTTGATTCCAATCTCCTTTTTAAAATTCTCTATGATTTTTACTTTATTTACTACTTTATTTATTTTGTTTACTTTATATTAAATCAATTAGATATCTATTTTTTAATTTATTTAATAAAACATTACTCTATTAGTTATGTTAAATTAGTTTTTTATATACATTTTTTGATTCAATTAGAGTACTTTAAAAAGTGAAATTATTTTTCAAATTATTTTAACAGAGCTGTGATGGAGCTGTTGAGAATCCTTTTAAAAGATAAAATTATATAATCCTACTATTTTTGTTAAATGTGAGATAGTATAAAATTTTGTTATTTAAGTATCTAAATTATTATAAACAAAAAATTTAATTAGATAACTCAAAAATCCACCCACCCTCTTAATTTTTCAATTAGGAAAAATGGATAGTAAATATTAATGATACAATACAAAGGAAACATGTTTCACAACATGTAACATGTATTAAAGAATTATAATTGAGATCAATAAATATCTTGCATCTTGATTAACACTTTAATCAAAACACCTTGAATAATAGGGATTATAATTGAACTTTGAATAATATTTTTAAAATAAAATCAATTATACAATATATAAAATAGGTAGTATATACAAAATATAAATTATATTAGGCACATAATACCAAAAATATCTCAAAGAGATAAAATTTAGATGAAAACCCTTACATTGATGTTGATTCATTCAGCACATGAAACAAAAAGTCTAAATAATTAAATTATATTCATTAAATACATACCTAATAAAATTATTCACTACTATAATAATTTATATTATCATTTATAATCAATATATATATATATATATATATATTATATTCTACCTATTTTTAGCATCAGGTATAAGTAATCTTTACCACTTTGAACTAGTTTCAAAAAATAATTGTTGGTATCTTTAATTTTTCCAAATTGGATCATTATTAGTTTATATAAGGTACTTTAATAGATGTTCCATGATATGTTTTTAAATAAATAATTTCATTAAATGATATTTTTGTTTGCAAACCATGAATATTAAATCGATAATGAACATATTTAAGTGATTTTGAACAAACAAAAGTTATTTTCTAAATTGAATAATTAAATAACTATATAAAATTATAAAATAAAAAACAAATCATTTGTGTAAAATATTATATTAAATTATACCAGTAATTATGTTCCCATAGTCATTCGTACTATATTTTTATATTATTTTTCAACTGTGTGGATAAACCAACCTAAACAAGAACCCACCAGATTAATGGATTATTATGAGGGGGTTTTTGTAAATCCATAACTCTGGTAACCCAAAGATGGTGTCTAATTTATTAAATTGGTATAATATTCTAGGGATCTCACCATGCACGGTTGATCATTTTAGAAGTCATTTAAAACTAAAAAACACACATAATTCCCATATTATATTGTAAATATAAAAACATACCCAAAGAAACATTTGTCCATCCTTGATATTATTCATTAATACCTTATTCATATCCTAGGGAAATGAAAAAGAGGTTTATATAAGATTCCAATTAAGGTTTATATACAATATAATCTATCAAGAGTAAATAATAAATAATTAATTATGGTAGAGTGGATAATCATAAAACATGTCATTCAATCAACAATTTTAGTTCAATGAGGATATATGAATAATATCATCATAGAAAACACATGGATAATGAAAACTAGATTATTAATAATGTAAATGAATTTTCTTTACATTAATGATAAAGTCCTCTAAACCAATAAATCATGAATCTTATCATCGGGACATGTTAACAAATACATTGTCATTGTGTCAGATGGAATACAATAAATACCCAACTATTATAATACGATCTTATATCCTTGGCTAATTTTTCATGTGAAAATATTTTATATCATTATACCTATCTATGATCTTATTGTATATCTATGACCAGGAACCACCAATCACTTTCATATCTAATGCATTCCTCATATTTTGAATGATCAATATAATTCATTTTCAAAATTCCTTATAAGTCAAAATTTATCAAAATGTAATTATTAATAAAGAACATGAATATTTTATCATCATAAAACATCCGTAGATATAGTAAATATGGTATCATTGAATCATATCCCTTGTAACATTAGTGGGTGTTATCATAGATGAAAATTCTTTTAGAATATCATTAGAACATTTCTTTCCAAAAACATGTTTTTTCATTTTAATAACTCTTATTTAAATTTTTTCCATAATATTTTGATACACTTTTCAGAAAAAATAAAAATATATCATTCAAATTAATCTTGAAATAAAATATTAGTCTAGATAATGGTAAAACCCATTCATTTTGTGTATGATAATATAAATATTTTATTTAGACCATTGTTAAAAGTTACCTCATTCAGAAAATGACTTAATGATTCCTTTTATGAATATTTATAAAAATTAAAAATATGTAAAATAATTTATCAAAACTTTTTATAATAATAAAAATATTCCTAAAATAATTTTATACAAAATACAGAAATGAAAGAAAATGGTTGGAATGAAATATTCAGAATAATAATTTTAAAAGAATGTCCCTTCTATGTAACTTACTTATTAATTATTGATCCAACAAGATAAGAAATGGAAAATAAATATGTAAAATTAAAACATAGTCATACGATAACAAAATATATTGGTTTCAATAGGTTATTATCATATAATTTGTTCAAAGAAAATCTATACATAAAAACACAAGAAATAAAATGAGATTGTAAAATAAATACCTAACAACTTTGGTATCTTTGGAATCATAAACCCAATGAAATAAATAACATAAAATAATATTTTAAATTTTATTAATATAAAGGGATTCATGATATAACATATAAAAGAGGCAGTATATACAACACATGAAGAAAATAGTGGTCCATTTGATGTATGTTTCATGAAAAAAAGTGAGATAAGAAACAATTTTATATAGTCCAACTTTCATTGAAAGTTATATTTAACTCATTTATAATAAATTTAAATTTATTATAATTATATAACATAACCATATAAATACTTATAATATCATATATGATCAACTTATAATGTTTTGATATTTGTTTATTAATAATTATTTATTGAAATCATCATTTATGGGTGTTAACTGTTTCATTTTTCATGTATGATTTCGTTTGGTGGTTGTAGTCCTTGCATATTGATCACAATTCCATAATACTCATAATTTTTATCATGATATAAATATAATTTATAATCATTATATATATATTTATATTGATTCAATGTAGGAATACATGATAAATTAATTACATCGCTTCGTTGAGATGGTAAGTTGTACGTACATACGAGTGATGTTATAATTTTCATCATATGTATGGGTGGGGAGGAAAATGATATGTTATATTTCCAAAAATATAATTACATCATGAATATAATATATAGTCATTAGTGACATCTTTATAACCATCCATCTAAAATGGTGATTAAAAATTAATTACACTGATGCATGGAGACTATATGTTATACTTACAAACAAGTGATGTTTTATCTTTATATAGGATAGAATATAAGTGTAAAATCTTTATCCCACAGTCAAAATAATATATAAATATATTTATTATATTTTTGTAAGTATTTTAGTATGGGAACAATATAATTATATGAATTATAAGAAGAACTATATTTCAAAGAGTAAAAAAATGATTACCTCTTATTCACCAAACCTTTGTTAGATCCCTTCTTAAGGACACTAGTAATAATCTTTTTAAAATACCATAATCTATAATTCATCTATAATGAATATTAGAATATTTTTAGGTATATTTATGTTGATCTAGGTGGCATAATGTGGTGTAAATAATATAGAGGAGGGGTATCATTTTATATGTGGATGAATAGACACACATCTAATTAATAAAAATAATAATATATAATTAAATGAATTTATTGTGTATGTGGAACCATGTGGAAAATCACTCTAATCTAAGATAGGATATGGTTTAAATACCATAAAACAATAAATTTTGGACATGTTTAAGTGGTATTTTATACCTTATCTTTACGATTAAGCCCTTGGTTAACTAATTATATCTATAACCATAGTAATGACTTTTTCAATCCTAATGGGATATAATTTACATATCAGGATAAAATTTGTTCATAAATAGTCAATATATTCCATTTTATTCCTTATATTATCCTAGTTTTCAAATTATATGATTTTTATGATTTTATAGTATTTAATACAATATTATTTAACATAATATATTATTAATGTAATTTTTGATACTATTCATTTATTTTGACTTTAAAGACATGTAGATAGGATTGGAATGCAAATATAAATTTCTAAAAAATTAGTATTTTATTATATTTATTTAAAAAAAATTGTAGCACCTCTGATTTCTAGTAAATAACCCTTTCATTTTTTTCAAGTATGTAATGTTTATGGGTGATGTTTGGGAGAGTTTGGAGAGAATTAAAAAAGTTTTGGGGAAAGGGGGAAGGTGCATGGTTTGGACAAACCATGCGGCCTCCCAGGAGAAACCTTCCTCCTTGAAGAAGATTGTCTTGGAATTATTAGTGCATTTTTTGGTAACCATGTCATCCAACTATGTGATGTTCAGCCCTTGATATTGTATCTTATGCATGTTTGGCACACATTTTGACTAATCATGCAGATTTTAGATCCTTAAAAGTGTTTTTCACTCTTTTTTTCCTTTAACCCACTCATTTTCCCTCATATATGTCCCTAACTTAGGATTTTGGTCACGCAATGGTTTAATGAACTCTCCCACTAAAATTAAAATCAATATAAATCAATCCCTTGGTGTGTTGAAGCTCGATTCTTGTAGTATGTGATCGCTATTCACCATTCTTCGTGCTTTTTCTTATATTTACTTCACTCCTTCTTCCATTTTCTCGAATGTATGACTATTATGGGTATATATAATGTTTTTAATTACAAATAATATTGGATTTTGATTTTTTATTTGATGTGGAATATATCTAAGCCATGATTGTGGGAGATTTAACCCATTTTAAGGACTTTTTTCATTCCATTCTTTATTTTCACTAAAACAAAATGAAGTTGGTGGATTCACTCTCAACTCCTATTCTAGGAATTGTTTGACATAGTTTCAAACAAATTGAATTAAATTAAATATATTATGAAAGTTTCATGAAAATCATGGTATAAATCCTCTTTTGGGATAATTTATGGTTTTTAGTGAAATTGTGAAATTTTGGTGTATTGTTCTATAATGTGATTTATTTTCAAGATTTCAAAATGGAAATTTTAATGTTTTTCTTGGACATATTTGTTTAATTATTTGTTATAAAATGGGTTTTCTATAAAAAAAATTTGTTTTATTTAAATTATTTCGGCTTGTTGGTTTTGGAAATTGTTTTTGTGCATACATGGTGTTTGTGTTTATACTGCATTTACAAGGCTTGTTTGAAATAAGATCTTGTGCTCAATGATTAATGTGTTATGGCACAAGGGACATAATTATCATCTGATAACTTGGTAAATTGATAAGAGAGTAATCATGAGTCTGAAACTATCATAATTATGCATGCATGGTTTTTGGTGTGAATATGTAGAGTGGATTGGTTATGACAAGTGGAAATTTTTGAATGGTTTTAAAGCATGGATTTGTTGTTTTCATTAAAGTATATTTGATGGAAAATTGGAGATATAACACTTTTTTATTTTGACTGATAAAATATTTTAGAATTTTTTGATATGTAGTTATAATTTTTTTAGATGGTTTTTGAATAAGGTGTTTTTATATAAATGATTTTAACTCTTATATCATAGTGGAATGAGTAGGGAATTCATTGGGAAAATATTACAGAGTTCTAGTACTAACCCATGCTATGGAAAATTTTTACTTTTGCAGATGTCCTCTACAAATACATGTGAAAATGTAAAGTATCACATGTTTAAAACTAATTTGTGATACATGGTATATTTGGTGATGTTGGGGCATAAAGCTTGTGGGTCATGGATTATTGTTGTTATCTTGAAGTTTTTAAGTTATCTTCCATTGTTTAATTTTATTTTAGATTGTATTACGTTTTAGTACACTTTGGTTGGTTTTGATATAAATAAATGGTTAAGTTTAAGTTCTTTTTATATTACATTATATAGTGGGTTTTTTTGCTGTATTATGTTAGTCATTTTATTATTTAAGGTAAAATCATCCCCATCATATTTAATGAAGCCCTTCAGCATTTATTTCTATCCTTTGACATCTAGTGGATTTCACTTAAAGAAAAGTAGCATCATTCAACCTTATTAATCCATTTAGGATTAGTAGTGATGATTTAAATGGAATTAGTTTTGATCGGTCCAAAATCTTTGTTGTTACAGGTGGTATCATCTTTTTTCCTTTCCTTGTGAAACATGTAGTCATCAGTTTTCTTGGTTTAGAGTTTAAATAAATCTTATTTATTACTTGTGTTTGGATCATAGAAAGAAGTATTATTGTTTGTACATTAAATTGAGGTCATAAATAGACATAGCTAACCTTTTTATGCCTAACTTCAAGTCAACAAGGAATTGGGTATATAAGTGTTTTGCAGACACTTATAGGATATCAGAATCTCATTGTCATGGGTTTAACCAAGGATACGAGAATAACATGAATTAAAGGAATGAATTCCCAATAGTATTGCATATTTGTTTAAGTAATTATATGTGATTTGATCCACTATGTTGATTTTTGAGTAACGTTTCATTTGTTTTAAAATTAAAGACTTTAAAAAGAGCATAGTTTGTTTATTTTGAAAATGGTTTTATTTTCAAAAGAAAGATGAATGTTTTAAAACTAGTTGAATTTGAAAAAGGGTTCATTTTTTGACATTAATGTTGTGATAGTTGATTTGGTAGAATTTAAAAAGTTAAGTCATAAGTTTCTAGGGACTGGAACTTATATTTTATGGTTTTTTTAGAAAATGACACTTGGTAGGTGTCAACATAACCAACTGAAAGAAGCTTCGAAGAATATGGTGGCACCTGATCCACAGTTGAACCAAGAGAACGTTCAGAGTATTGTCAAAGCATTTCATGCTGTGGAAAAATGGGACATAAGAAATCAGTCAAGGCAATTGGATCATTCTCTTAAGTTCTATAAACATACTCCACCCATCATCTAGGGTGATTCGGAACAGGAAAATTTTGAGGTATGGCTGAATTAGATGAACAATATCTTCGATTTCATCAGTACACCAGTGGAGTTAAAAGTCATGCTAGTGACTTATAAGCAATAGGATATTGTAATCCAACAGTTTGATCTATAGGGGTAGTATAAAGTGGATCAAGGCCTTGGTTGCGAGTAATTTGAGAAGTTATTCAACAAATAATTATATCCTTACTTGTTCAAGTTTCTATGAACAAAATACTTCTTCAGTATAAAGCGTTAAAATATCCTTGTCACTGAGTATAAAGATAAATTAAATAATCCAACGAGCTTTACACCCTGGAATTTTGATAATGTGTACTTGAAGGAACAAATCTTTGAATCAGGGATAAGATAGATGATTTTTTCGAATATAGGTGTGAAATGTTTTACGGCCTGTATAGAGATAGCGAATAGAGCAAAAGTGGATAAACAGGGCATCTTAGAAGCTATGTGGGGAGGAAGTTCCATGATACCTATGATAAATGGTGGGAAATATAATTCAGGTCGCATGTTGAATAGGGAATCCTACTTCTAGGGTCACTGTAGAAATCACAATCAAATGGCTGGATTTGTGAATCTTCCTCTAAGAAACACAAAAAAGGTGGGATCTTTCAAATTTGGTTCATTTCACCACATGAATAGAGAGTGTATAGAACCCCTGATAACAAGCCATAATTTCATTAATATGGGTTATCCTGAGCTCTATTATCACAATACCTTGAGATAAGGTACTCACGACACTTCTTAGGTTTTGTAAGGATCATATTCTTCGATGGGGAGAGGACAGCAGAATCCATTTCATCAGAAGAATAGTGTTTTCTAGGGAGATTCTAGGAATAACATGACTCTTCAATAGAGGAAATCGTAGCAAGGTGACAAGAAGAAAATAACAGAAGTTAAGCAATTATATTAAGTAGAGAAGATTATTATAGATAATCGTGTTATAACATCGATGGTGAGAGGTACGGTTATTTTGAATTCTACCCTGATGCATGTGTTGTTTGGTATGGGTGAATCTCATTCCTTCATTACTTCTCATGCAATTAATTTGATATTTTTGAAAATTTAGATGATGCCTTCTATGAAAAAACTTCAATCTCTTCAAGGTGAAATAGATTTTTGAGACATTTTTGTAGTACTTCATCAATAATTATTTATGGAGATGAGATAAAATTGGACTTCTCAGTTTTAGAGATGGATTCCTATGATGTAATACTAAGAATGGATTGGTTGACAATGCATAAGTCTCCCATCGACTGTTATATAAGAACCATTAGTTTCTAACTAAGGATGGGGTTGAGGATCTCTTCTTAGAAGTAGGGGTTGTAAAGATATCTATAATGGGATTACTAGCACCAGTACTGGGAGTAACCTCTTACTAGTTTACAGTATTCACTATGGAATTGATGGAAGAGACCAAAGATTACTGTTTTCCAATAGTTGTGGATCAATTTCCATATATTTTTCTCAAAACATTCTGAGGTTTTCCACCCATAAGATAAGTTGAGTTTATAATTTATCTCCTTATATGGACCATTCCTATCTCATATTCCTTTTATTGAATGGAACCAATAGAATTAAGGGAGTTGAAAGTATAGTTGGAAGAGATGGAAAGCAAGGGTTTCAATTGGCCAATCATGTCTCTAAAAGGAAGAAAAAAAATTCATTAAAAATGTTGATGGTACTCAAAGGATGTGCATGTATTATCATAATTTTAACCAAGTTAAAATAATTAATGGATATCCACTTCCATGCATTGATGATCTGTTTAATCAATTTAGGGTAGCACAATGTTTCTATAAAATTAACATACGATTTGGATTTCACTAATTGCAAGTTCAGATGGACGATATTCTCAAAACATCTTTTAGTATAATAAATGGCCATTATGAATATTTGGTAATGCCTTCCGGTATTATAAATGAAACCACAGACTTTATGGAATTGATGAATCGGATAGTTGAGAGACATTTAGATTCTTTTTTTGTGGTGTTTGTGAAAGAAATATTGGTGTATTCACAAACAAGGTCTAGGCATGATCAACACTTGGTGACGGTGGTGGAAATATTAAGATACCATCTTATGTATGCCAAATTATAAAAAAAAATTATTTTTATATACAATAGGTACTCTTTCATTTCCATGAAATTTCGAAAAAAAGGTGCTTCAGTGGATCTGGAGAACATTTAAACAATTATCTCTTAGAAACCACCGAAGATAATATTTGGGATATGAAACTTTCTTGGTCTCACTGGTTATTATGGGAACTTTTTTCATGACATATCATGACTATTATTTCATATTATAGCATTGAAAAAGAATAACATTCCATTCTAATGGACCGAGGAATGCTAGAAATATTTCCAGGAGATGAATGTTCATCTTACATCAGCACCTATCATGATATTTCTATAATTAGGAATGGGGTATGTAGGGTATTTTCATGATTTACGAACTTTGTTGGGATGTGTTCTCATGAAATGAGACCATTTTGTTTCTTATGGTTAAATTAATTTTATATTTCATGAGAATAATTACACAAAACAAGATTTGGAGTTAACAGTAGTCATTCATGCCTTGATGTCTTGGTGGAATTACGTCATTAGTGAGAAATTTATGGTGTTCAAGGATCATAAGATCTTGAAATATATTTTATCACAATGATAATTTAATCTGAGGGAAATTATATGGATGGAAATCCTCTAGATGTTAGACTTTGAATTGATGTATACACAAGGAAAAATGAATATGATGGAAGATGGATTAAGCAGGAATTCATATGCTTAGATGAAAAAATAAGCTTCATACAAGTGGTAGTTGATGTCGGTCCTAGCTGACATGCATTTGGACTGTGTTGATTGAGGTTATTTTTTAGTTTCATTTCTAGTTTCTATGGTTCTTTATTTGGTGAATATGGTAGTGGAGCATAGAAATCCAATGCTAGATTCTAGGTTATGAGTTCAAAACTCACTGTTGGGGAGACCATCGAAGGCAACAAACGGGATGGGAGTTACCTATTATGGTTTGGGAACTGGATAGTTGCGCCTATATATTGTTAGGAACAACTTCTTCATGGTTACTAACATTTGATACTAGTGGGTCATCAATGAATACAAAAAATTTATTAGTATTATAGAGCATAGTTCTGGTGGAATGGTATGAAATGAAAGGTGGCTAGGATTTTTTCAAAGTGCTTAACTTGTCATCAAGTTAAGGTAGAGAATTAGTGACCAATAAGTATGTTTTATTATTTTCCCATCGCAATGTAGAAATAGGATTATATAGATATGGATTGATTTATATGACTCCCTTGAATGGTTCACAAACACAATTACATTTAGAGGATAGTTGAGCAACATACGAAGTCTGTTCATTTCATCCATATTCATGAAACCAATATGGTGGAGGATATGTTAATAATCGATATTTGAGAATTGGTAAAGAGACATGGAATGCCAGTTTTGATAATGTTAGACAGAGATCCTTGGTTCACATCTCATTTCTAGGAATCCTTATAGAATTCCCTTGGAACTCAGTTGACTATGATTTTGGTATATCATCCTCAGAAATATAGGCAATCCGAAAGGACAGTACAAACATTGGATGACTTGTTGTAGGCTTCTGTAATGGATTTTAGGGGCTCATGGGATGATCATGTTCCATTGGTGGAGTTATCATATAAAAAATCTATTAGGTCACGAAACATATGGATCCTTGGGAGCATCGTATGGTCATCCTTGTTGTTCTCCAACGTGTTGGGTGGAAATTTTGGATACGTTACTAGTTGGGCCTAGCATAATCAGAGAAACAATGGAGAAAATTTAGTTGGTTTGGAAATGAATGTAGACAGATCAAAGTCATTAGAAATATTATGCAGATCATCATCAAAGACCATTATCATTCACGTTAAGTGATCATGTGTTCTTAAGAATTTCTCGAAGACTTGGTCATTGATATTTTGTGAATGAAATTTATCTCCTCAATAAATAGGACCTTTATACGTACTGGAATGGGTTGGATATCTGACATATAATTTTGATATTTCACCATGGTTCTATGTACTACCTAATGCATTCATTGTATCACATTTGAAAATGTTTCAGCCCGATCATGACTATGTGATCAGATGGGATCATGATGACCTTGAGACGGATTCATCGATGGTACATATCATAGAGAATATTGTAGAGAAGCAAGATAATTTCTGGTGTGGAAAAATAATTTATCTAGTATGGGTTTTATTGTAGAATGGTTAGATTCAGGAAGAGACTTGGGAACAAGGGAAGGAAATTAAAGTTCAATGGAATGAACTCTTTTAGGGAAACCATGGTTTTCTACATTATTGGGACAGAAATAAAAATGGTTGGGGGATTGTAGCACCCCTTTTTTTGGTATGTAACCCACTCCTTATGAATTTTATCTATATAATGTTTATGGGTGATTTTTGGGAGATTTTAGAGAACATAAACAATATTTTTGAGGGAAATGGGAAGGGGCACAAGCAGTGCACAATTTGACCAAACAGTGCAGCCACCCATGATAAATCGTGAAGCTTATGGCATAGAGCCTTAGCATGATGGGCACATGTTTTGAAAACTATTTCATCTATCAGTGTGATTTCAACCCTTGAGGTAGTATCTTGCACGTAGTTAGGGAACTGTTTGAGAAACTGTGCAGACTAACAGTGTGTGAGTCAAAATTTAGATCATAAAAAATTCAACTCACTCGTTTTTTACCTTCAACACAATCGTTTTCCATATTATGTTGACCTAACTCAGGATTTTGGTCTCTAGAAGGTTTGAGAACCTCTCCCATGTGGATTGGAAGTGATCTGTAGTAATCCCTTGGTGTATTGAAGCCTGATTCTTGCGGTATGTGATTGTTCTTTATAGTCTTCATGATTTTTCTTAGATCTACATCAATATTTCTCCCCTTATATCATATATATGATTGTTGAGGGTAGATTTATAGTTTTTAATTCGGTATAATTTTATATTTGGCTTCATTCTTGGTAGTAGAAGAGATATAATGTGGTTTAATGGGAAATTTAACCCATTTTAAGAAGGTTTTTGACATGTTCCTTATTTTCTCCCTAAAACTTGAGGTAGTTGGATTAACTCTTGAATCCTCATGATAGAATTGATTAGATTAGTTTCAAACTAATTAAGTTGCATTAAATTTATTATGAAATTGTTAAGAAAATCCGAGTATAAATCTTCTTTAGTGATGATTCAAGGTTCTTGGAGAAATTGTGAAATTTTGGTGAATTGTTGTGTAAATTGATTTAGTTTCTTGATTTTAAAATGGTCATTTCATTATTTTTCTTATGGGGATTTGGTAAATTGTTTTTTGGAAAATGGGTTTTTAATAAAAATTATTTTTTTAAATTGATTTTGGAATGTTGGTTTTGGAAATGGTTTTTGGGAATACATAGTGTGTATGTTCATATATCATTTACGAGGTTTTGTTGAAATATAAATTTTTTGCTTGGTGCCATAAATATATTGTAATATGGGTAATAATTATCATGTGATGATGTGGTAGATCGATGAGAGACCAATCAAGGGTATAAAACTGTCATAACGATGCTTGCATGGTTGGTGGTGTGAATATGTAATGTGGGTTAGTTATGCCAAGTGGATCTTATGGAATGGATTTAAATCATGGCATGGTTTTTTTCTTTAAAATGGCTTTGCTAGAAATTAATTTATATAGAACTTGTTTTTTGAGTTCTAAACTACTTTAGACGTTGTGTATATGTATTTATGAACTATTTTCATAATGTTTTTATATAAAACGTTTTTATATAAATGATGATAACTCTTCTATCCAAGTGGCTTGAGTAGCGAAGTCATCGGGGAAAGCCTACAATGTTTTAGTACTCAAACCTTCTTTTAAACTTTGGTGATTTTGAAAATTTCATCTTCTTGGACATGGGAAAAGGTTAAGTATCAAGTGTTTTGCAGTACATCATGATACATGGTCTATTTTTTGATGATGGTGCATGGAGATTGTGGATCATGGAGTATTGTGGTCATCTTTGAGTTTTATTATTCATCCTATGTTTTTTACTTTGATGTTAGTTTGGCTTCTGCTGTAGTAAAAATTGGGTTGTTTTGATATAAAAAAATGGTTGATTTGTTGTTATTTTTTTCATGCATAATATTGTGGATATTTTAGTTTTGTTTTATAGGGTTTTTTGTTTTATTCTTTAAGGGAAAATTACCCCCCACTTGTTTAATGAATCCCTTTCCGCATTTATTTCTAGCCATTAGTGTATTGGTGATGTCGCTTAAGGCCAAGTAGAATTCATCAACCTTCTTAAGACGAATAGAAGAAGTATGGATGTTAAAAAAATTGGATCTCAGTAATTAATATATACTATATTGCTTTTAACTGTATTAAAATCCCTTTCTTGATTTCTCTACAAATTGCACAATCCCCATGTTAGTGTTTTATACAAGATTAAGGTAAATATAAAATCACTAAATATTATAAATAAATTAACATTATATAAATTAATTAATTATGATAAAAAGAAATTTTAATATTCATTTAAAACTTATTTTTATCCCTATGTGATCATATAATAGACAATTAAAACGAAGATAGTAACATTGTTACCATTCATTACATAAAATATTCTATAGTTCATAACTAAAGATAAATGGAAAAAATGACAATTTTTTTAAATTTGGATGATTATAGATGAAATGTGATCATACAATGATAGTATAGGAATGTTTTTTATTGATTATTAATCCTTATAACATTAGTTTTAACCTAGGTAAACTCAGTTTACCATTTTATAGGGATGAAAGATTTTATCTTTCAAAATAGACTTCATTTTTGGATTCAGAATATCGAAATTAGCTTAGGGTGAATTTTTGGTATTTTTCTGAAAACATTCAATTTTTGATGAATAGTGAAAAGCACTAAGTTATAGTATAAAACCAAATTTTTATTTAAATAATTATTTATTTTATTTAAATTTAATTAAGGTCAAAATAGATACATAATACCTATATAATTTCAATGTAATTCATTAGAGTTAGTTTAGAATTATTTTAGAAATATAAATCTTTTGTTGAACTTTTCACCGTCTTTTACTCACCTCTTAAGAGAATTTGGAAATTCACATAAAACATAATTTTACCACTTCTGTGAGTGAAATTTCGAATATCCGAGAGACACGGTTAATATAAAATAGTAAAATGTTTTTCAATAAGATAAAAATAATTTTTGGTGAAAAGTAACTTTTTACTTTTATTTACCAGGGTTAAAAGTAAATAGGGTAATTAAGGGTAAAAATGATATTAATATTACCCTAACACATGTCATAATTATATTGGACAAGTTTATCTCAACCAAAAACAACCTTAGTAATAAAATATTATCATTTAGGTACACTTGGATTAGATTAGGACATTTATTATAATTTTATTCAAAGAAGAGTTAAAAGAGTTAAAATCAAAGTTTAATAACTAAAACATTTTTAATATAGGGTTATACATAAGATAATTTATATTATAAATATTCATTAGAAAGACAAAATTCTTCCCTACAAAAACATATTTTATTTATAATTTTTAGACACTAAATAATTTAATTTCTTTATGAAACAATTGTGATGTAGTAATTAAGAAATTAATGAAAGTTTAAAATAATTGATATTATAAATATCAAAATAAATGTAATTTTAGACTGTTTATGAATTAAAATAATTTTCTAGGTTAATATGACATATTATTACTGGTTATATAAATTTTTTTCGATTTAATAATTCTGTTATGAAATTATCAAAAACAAAATACCCAACAGTGTCAAAATTGATATAAAAGAGTTTTTAAAACAAATATTATATTATTAATTGATATTATATTCCTAAAAATATAATGTTCGGCAAAAAAACTTATATAATGATATGTTTATCATTAATGAACCACTTGGGGGGTGCTTGGATGTTTATAGTAAGGTTATTAACTATATAATAGAAAAATACAAAGAGAAATGGTAAATGTCAAACTATTTAACTAAGAGTTAAATATAAATGATAAGGTTAATATAGTGACCCAAACCTATCTAAAATCTATTGGTTGGAATTATTGCGACCCATACCCACCTTATAATTTGAATAATCCACTTTTGAGTCATTATAAACTGAAAATGAGTTTATTATAAATTAATACTTTAAGTTTTTCCTAAAGAGCCCCTCCTCCCCATTATAAAAGGACACCACTTCTAACCAATTCTCCATATATTAAAAGCCTTTTGGTTTGGAAAAAATATTCCCAAATACCCTCTAAACTACCCTCACTTAATCCTAGAGTCCATACTTTAGTCATAAAGCCATCCTAAGGAGCCCTTTTGATCAAATCAAAAGGAAGAACCCGAGGAACAAGAAATGCTTTCACTACCCTCTTTCAAGTTCTTTTCTTCTTCAACTTCTTCTTTATTTGTTATTTAAATTATAAAATAAAAACTCTAGTATCTTATATATAATGTGATTTTATTATAAATATGGTACAACCATATTTAGTATTCTATCCATCCTTTTAATGACATGTCACCATACGTGCGTACGTACAGCCTACCGTCTCCACGTCGTGGTGTAATTGTTATTCAGTACATTATTATTCATTTAGGTATAATAATGATGTGTAATTCATGTAAATAATAAATATAATAAGATAATGATTCTGTATATATGATATACCATCCAATTATATATTATTTTAATATCAAAATAATGATATTGTCGCTCGTGCGTACATACGGACTACCGTCTCCACGAACAAGATGAGATTCATTCCCCATCATATGAATTCAAGTATAATTAGAATTTAATGATTAAAAATAATGTTTAAGGACTTGATATAATTATGGATATGAATAATATACAACCTGTCCATAACAAACATGTCTTATGTAGCAAAACATATTAAAGAAAATGAGTAAGTTAACACCTGAAACGACGATAATATAAAGATATTATTAACAAAGCAATGTTAAAAGATCATATATGATATCATATTAATGTATATGATTATTGAATAATTTAATAACAATTAATTCACCATTATACAAGAGTTTAACCAACCCTCTACCAATGAAAAGTGCAAGGTAAGGTTTCATTTCACAATCACTTCATTATTCGAGGTTGTTTATACGTAATTTTCTACTGGGACCTCTTTATCATCCACATCCATGTTTCTTAAAAATGTATTTTAAAAATTTTTTAATTTTTTATATACTATGTGTTAATTTCATTTATACCCTTGTTTGACTTTTTATAAGATGTTTATAAATGAATCGTTCCGTCATTTTCCAAACAAGGTCCTTTTTAACCTTTTCGACAGAATTAAGGTAAGAATGTCTTCTTAAACATATATGGAGAGTGCGGCTATTTTCTACAGTTATAAAATATTCAAAGCATCCCTTACAAGATTATAAGAATATTTTCAAAGAAAATGTTTTCTTTTATAATTATGTGACTTTTAAATGATTTCTGAAAAAGGAGATATTTCTCTCCAATAGTTTTGATTTCATCTATGTCAACATCCTTTGATGGATTTTAAGCTTATTTGATGTTTATTTATTATGATAAAAAACTTCAATATTATATTGAAGGTTTTGTGATATGTTTGACTGTGGATGTGTTATTTTTATACCATTCATGGTTTATGGAGAAATTATTGACATTCCATATGCTAGTTTTAATATGAATGTTTATGTTATGTTTAAACGTGTTCATATGAGTAATGCATTGGACTTAATAAGTGGCGGCTGGATCCCCCTATAGCTCCTCGATGCATCGGTATATCTTATGAGACAAACTAGTGTCTTGGAACAAGGCCTTGACAAAATATTATTTGTAGTCTTGGAACAAGGCCTTGACTATGTGGTTATGATAGTCTGGCATTATGCATTCCATCATTATGAAAGTGGTTATTGATATTGCATGTGTTTATTCGACTAGTATAATATCCATGTGAATAAGTAAATGGAATTATTTCAATTTATTTCTTACATATTATTCTGAAGTTCATGTTTAAAAGGCTTTTGTTATAGTTATACATTTCCTTAAATGTTTATGCTTATTTATGAAATTTTCCACTATACTGTTATCCTTTCTGGGAATCTGAGCTCACCCCTTTCAATGTTTTATTTTTTCCAGGATGTGAAAAAGTATTTTATAAATGACTTGTAGGGATAGTATGATGGGATATGAGTGTGTACTATGGAGACTATGTTGTTCTAGTTTTCATTTTATGATGTATTGTAAACTTTATGAATGTATCTAGTGATTCCAAGTCTACTAAACTAATCGGTATTTCGAGACTTGATCTTTTGTGATCATGCCAATGTTATGTAATAATGCACTGACTCTGGGTAACTGGGGTTGGGGCATTACTGTTGGTATTAGAGGAAGTTTATTATAAACCTTGGGAGCTCGATTTAGATAAACTCTGATTAGATCACATAGACCTAAGATGGACATTGAGGATTAGTATATAATAACTCCCTAGAATTTAGGTATTGTATAGATTTTGTGAGTTTTCTTAGCAATACATCCTTGTCTATATATGATCAGTTAGAGGCAGCTCTGGCACAGATGTACCTAGGGGTAAAACCTGAAAACACCGCTTTGATCTAGACTCGAATGGGAACTGGTGCACGACAATGGACCTTGCTGCACTCTTGGTTATGACACTCCCAGGGGATATGCTTATGATAATTCTCATTTTCATTACAAACCATTATGAAGGGTTTATGAGGTTATAATTCCTCAAATAAAACATTTTTATGATTATGGATTATATCCATAAACTGTTCAATTCATGTTAAGTGTTTTACAAGTTTGGATTTATGTATTGTGATTCATAAACTAATCTAGTTAATGCCATTGTTTAGAAATGGTTCCTAATAGAAGAAATTGAAACTGTATCAATGCACGCACTCCATGTAGGGATTTCCCTCCTGCTCAAGATAATTATAGTGGAGGTGGTGATGCAACTGGTGGTGATCAGCTAACCACCATACTGGGACAAGTCACTCGGGTTATGAATAATAACCTTACACGTATGGACCACCCTGATCCACAGTGTGGAGGATCAATGTTAGATCACTTCACGAGGCAACAACCACTGACATTAAATAGGAGTAAAAATTCCTTCGTAGCTGAGCAATGGATAAATTCCTTAGAGAAAATATTTCATGCCTTGGGGAGTAGTGAAACGGAAAAAGTTATCATGGCAGTTTACCGCCTCACTGGAAATGCTAATCAATGGTGGTCATTGATTCAAAACATGAAGGAAGATGATGAAGTATCAAATATGCAGTTGAGGGAGTTCAGAGAGATTTTCTTAGAAAAATACTTTCCTCGTGACCATCGAGCAGATATGGAAAGTCAATTTATGAGTCTGAGACAAAAGGAGGATGATAATTTCGCGAATTATGAGGATAACTTTACAAGGATATCAAGGCATGTATAAGATTATATACGTAACCCAAGGAGTAAGATTGATCATTTCTTTGATGGGTTAAAATTGTTTCTCCATCGAGCATTATTCTCACAGTCTTTCTCATAGTACGAAGATATTGTCTCATGTGCTATCAAGACAGAAAAAGAATTCTCTAAGTCTTATGACTTTTAAGCAAACAAAGAGAATAAGAGATCTACTGATAACTCTAGAAACGGAAATAAGGGGAAGAAGGGAAAATTAGAATATCCATCCTACAGTACATGTGGGAAGAAACACCCTAGTACATTCTTGAAGGGAATGGGAGTCTATTATAAGTGTGGTGAAAAAGGCCACCAAGCTTGTGATTGCAAGGGGAAGAAAGAAGCTACCGATGTTCAATTATACAACTGCAGGTAGATGGGTCATTATGAAAATGAATGTCCTAAGTTTCAGGTAAACTTACCTCTGAAAAGGACAAGGGATCAAGGACAAGCTTATGTTATTACTAATGCTAAGGTAGAAGCTCCAAAAGACATGGTGGTGGGTAATTTATTGGTTTCCTCAAGTTTAGAAAATGCATTATTTGATTCTAGATCATCACATTGTTTCATATCTTCCCAGTTTCCTAGGAATATTAGATATTTCCAATTTGATTTTAAAAGGAATTTTTCAGTCAAAACTCCAAAGGGAAGTATCATATCGACAAAGTTCTGTGGATCTATTCCTATTAGGTGATATAAATGTTCTTTATCTGCTGATCTCATCGTCATACCCATGATTTAATTTGATATAGGTATGTATTGGCTTTCGGACCATGATGAAAAAATTTATTTTAAGAAGAAGGAGGTTACAATTTTTGATGATGATGATAAGGAACACCTTATCTTTATAGCAGAATCGTCGCCACCTGATTCTTACCAAGATCTACCCCCAGTAGCACAACTAAATTCAATTTTTGGGGAGGAAGAGAATGAAATTACTGTGGGTAAGGAAAGGAATGTTCTAATAGAGGATATACCTATTGTGAGAGAATATGTTCATGTGTTTCCAAAATATTTTCCTGGTCATCCTCCAGAACGAGAAATTTAGTTTTCCATTGATTTAATTCCTGGTTCAAGGCCTATATCTAAGACCCCTTATAGAATGGCCACTATGGAATTAGTTGAACTAAAGAAAAAACTATGGGAATTGAATTATAAGGTATTTATTCACCCTAGTGTTTGTAAATACCCGAATCTTGACGTATATAGATATTACAGTACTTTTGTAGAATAAATAATACAAAACAAAAACAAAAACAAAAGGATCGTAATAGTTTAGTGTCTTTGGAAACTTGGAACGTAATCTTCTAATCGTGGTGAAAGATCTTCAACATCTCCCATAAATATATTCCACTTTTTGTTTCCTTACCTAAAACCTTTCTTTTCATCCTGGGGGAAAATAAAACATAAAAAGGGTTAGCTCAAATGCTCAATAAGGGTAAGCATGGATAAAATAAAACATACCATATACATTTGAACTTAAAAACATGAACATAATGTTTAAACATCAAAAGCTTGAGCAATTACATAAAACATGGAAGTATGTAAGGAATAGATCATAAAGAAACCTTAAGAATGATAAAATAACATGTGAATAAAACATGTAATTGTGGAAACCAGTAAGCACATGATATGATTTCCATATTATCCAAGGAATTTCTTCCAATACCATCTTAGTGGACAAAGTACCTTTCTGAATCGAGTTCACTCCTCATTCCAGTCCTGTATTACTGAACCGGTTTAACTTGCCATTCCATCCATGTCTATCTCATGAGATATAAATCATTACCCAATGAATTGGAGGGAGATATAGGTCCCACCCATCTCATAATTAAATCATTCTTACTTGTGCCATAAAATAAACATACCTCATTCATAATAACCCAATGAATAAAATGTGTTTCATAAACATCATCTCATCATAACATAATCCATATAAAAGAAATGGATATCATTTCATAATAAGAAAAGTGAAACCATGCAAATCATAGAGAAATTATACATAAAACATACACATATGAAATAATTTCATCTTAGATGGAAAATGGTTTTGATAAAACACTTAAAATGAATTCTTAAGGAAAATATCCTTCTTCTTTAAAATCATTTTCTTTTCAGAAAATGTCATTCATTTTTAAAAGAAAAGGATTTTCTTAAAAATAGTCATGAAATCGTTTTGAGGAAGCTTCATGAAAATCAAGCTTTATAAAACCGTAAAAATCCGTTCATGCCGTAAAAGTTAAAAAACATTCTTCACGTACTTTTGCTAGAAAAGTCAAAAAGTACCTCGTACAAAAAACAACAAAAGATTCCTTTCATATCCTTTACAAAAAACTCACCGAATGGTAAAATTGGATTTAAACAATTGTAGGTGGATGGAAACAATATTACATATTGCGGGAACTTGGATGTGGATGATAAAATACACCCCATTAAATAACAAAGTATAAAAAATCTCGGATAAAAATGAGATTGTGATATTTTCCCTTACCTTAGGTCTGTTATGCTTCGTACGTATCCAAAACTCCTGTATAATGATTTAAATAATGTCATTGACTTATTACAGAATCATATTCACTGTTATGATATCATATATGTTTCACTTATGACTTTATATTACCCGTTCTTTTGTAAATTTCATGTTAAAGCAGCGTTTTGGGTAAAATCATTTCATTTATCATATGTGTTTCGACTTTTAGTTCTTGATATTATTACTTATATCCTGATTTACATAATTCTAGAATTTAGAAAATTATTTATATATAATATATATTCATCATATACATATATATATTATAGATCGATAAAATAAATGAAATACACCATTCATGGAGACGGTAGGCCGTACGTACGCATGAACGCTGTTTTTGTTTCCTTATTGAATTGAATGAAAATAAATAGATGACATACATATATATACATAAATCCAGTAGCATTATTATTTCATATATTTCATTATTATTCATTATATAAACTTTATGATCATTCATGTATGGTTAACATGGAGAATGAATCTCATCGCGTCGTGGAGACGGTAGTCCGTACGTACGCACGAGCGATGATATTGTTCCCATAATTATTGAATAGAATTGGAGTGGATGGTATAAAATATAATAATCAGTATGATATTATAATATCCATATATAGTTATTCTTTACACCATTATACCCATCCATGTAAGGTGTTGGTGGAAAAACAGATTTCACCACGGTGTGGAGACGATATTCCGTACGTACGCACGTGTGGTGATTTCGTTTTCCGTAGGATGGATAGATGGTGAAATAGGGTTGTTTAATACTTATAATAACATATCATTATATGATTTATACTGATTTTATTACTTCATAATGAAACAATTAAAGAAGAATAAGTGGAAGAAGAAATAGAGTTGAAAGAATCGGTAACGGACATTACCTCTTCTTTGAAGCGCCTCTTTGAGACCTCCTCTTAGGGAACTAAAATTGGTCTTTGAAGAAGACCAGAACCTCTAGGATGTTTCTATGGAAGTGGATAAGATAATTTTTTAGGGTTTTTTCGAGCTTGAAGGCTCAAAGTGGTGTGGTGAAGAGAGGGAGGAGGTGCCCTTTTATAAGGGAGGAGAGGGGCACCTTTGGAAAAACTAAAAATATTATTTTATTATAAAGTAGTATTCATTTTTAATAGCTCCAAATTAATTTATTTCTAAGCTAATGTGGGGATGGGTCAAAATCCACTCATCCAATAGAATTTAGACAAGTTTAGGTTTCTATTTTAACCTTATCATTTAGATTTAACCTTAAGTTAAATAATTTTTCTTTTACCGTGTCTTCTTGTTTTCTTACACTATAAGTTTAATAAACTTACTATAAAAAGCCAAAAGAACACCAAGTTGTTTATTATTAATATATATAACCTTATCTAAGTCATTTTTCCGATCCGTAGAATTTTAGGAATAAAATAACAATTAATAATATAATATTTTTTTAAAAAACTATTTGATGTCAATTTTGACACTATTTGGTAATTGATTTTTTTGAAACTCATAACAGAATGATTAGTTCGAAAAACGTTACCTAAATAGATACTAACATGCAATATTAACCTATAAAATTAGTTTAATTCATAAAAAGTCTCAAATTACTTTTATTTGGGTATTTATAACATCAATTATGTTAATATTTCATTAATAAGATAATTACTGCATCATCATTGTGTCATAAATAAATTAAATTATTTTAAGTCTAAAAATTTCAAATAAAATACCATTATGTAGGAAATATTTTTATCTTCCTAATTAATATTTATAGTTGAATTTATCTTTTGTATTACCCTATATTAAAAATGATTTACTTATAAAACATTGATTTTAACTATTTTAACCCTTCTTTAAATAAATTAATAATAAATGTCCTAATCTAATCCAAGTGGAGCTAAATGGACATCTTTTATTTCTAAGGTTGGTTTTGGTCGAATTACACTTATCCAATTGAATTAGTACATTTGTTTGGGTAATAATAATATCATTTTTACCCTTAATTACCCTATTTACTTTTAACCGTGGTAAAAAGAGTAAAAAGTTACTATTCACAAAAAATTATTTTCATCTCATTGAACCACATTTTAGTCATTGATATTAACTGTGTCTCTCATATTTTCGAAATTCCACTCACAGAAGTGGTAAAATTATGTTTTCTGAAAAATTCAGTTTTTTAACTACCACTTAGTGGTTTTACAATTCATCAAAAAATAAGAGTTTCCAGAAAAATACCAAAAATTAGGCCTAAGCTATATTTGATATTATGAATTCAAAAATTATTTCTATTTTACCAAATTCAAAACATATCATTTGCATTAATTAATTTAAAAATTAATTCTCGTCGTCAAAACAAATCGCGTGTTTTTAAGAAACAATAACTATCAAAAGATTGATACTTGTTTATATCCAATTTAAAAGTGAAATTAATTCCAATGACCAACATTGGATTAAATGGTAAAAATATATTCTAATTACACTTTAAAACCAATTAAAAAGATAATCTAACCATATAAATTATTGCGATTAAAAAATATGTTTTTAATTAAAATATAGCATGTTTTAACTATTCATTAAAATATGAAAGTTATCAGAAGAATATGAAAATTTTATCCAAAGTAAATTTTTATACCCTGATTCCAAAGAAGAATTTTATTTTGTCAAATTGAACTTATCAACATTTCAAAAATAATATTTAAGGTGGGTGCGCCATCAAAAAGCGGCAAAACTACATTTTTTTAAAAATACTTATTTTACTCAAAAAATTGATTTTGTTCTCATACCATGTTCCAGAAAATGTGTAAGATGAATAACAATTTTATAAAATTCAAAATGAAGTTGATACTATTCATAATGGCTAGTTCATAATAATATTATAACCATATATCGTTGTTTAGTGAAACCTGGTATTGCGTATAACACACGCTATCGAGGAAAGTCGCGATTGCGTGTAATGCAAGCCAAGTCAGGGTTGTGTGTTGTGCAAGACTCCTCCATTGTTTCGTATAATAGAATCCAACCATATTTCATTTATACATTGAATATATATATATTTATATATATACACTCAATTTTTCGTAGAATAACTACTATAAAATTGTGTGTAACATGGTCCAAGAATAGTGTTGTGTATACTGCAAGCTCATACGGTATTGCATGTAGCGCAAGGTAATCTTGTTGTAGCATACAACAGAAGACATCAATAATATTTTCCATAAAATCTTGGGGTGTTACATTCTACCCCCCTTAAAATGAATTTCACCATCGAAATTCGTCGGGGTTATAAATGGTTTACTACTCGAAAGTTTCTTTAAGAGAAACCCACATCGGAAAAAGGAATACCAAAACTTGGCTTTAAAAAGTAAAGTATGAAACTTAACGGTTACCTAAATTAACTCATCACTGGGTTTCCACATAGGATAAAATTGGTGAAAATATGGATATGGAATAAAAATCTAACCATCAAGTTCTGATGGAGAGTGGTAGAGAACATGGATATGAAAAAGCCAACAATCACAAAGCCATAAATTTGGAATGATCTAAGGTACCATCTGATTCATCAGATATAAGAGAACTAGGACAACATTTTTGGTTTTCAAGATCATTTCCCTAAAGTTGATGAAATTTGAATTAGAAGAAATACTTTCGTGATTTTGGTACAGTCTCACCGTTGGTCGTTATTTGGAAAATTTCCACTTCATCTCTTAAAGAAATGAAGTGGAATTTTTCATTCGTGAAGTGTTAGCAGATCATGTGATAGAATGAGGAGTTATTCCATCTATCTCAAACAAAAGATTAGAAAAGTTATCAAAAAATACATAAGTCCATCTATAGTGAGATTAATCATATATGGTACCTAAAATGGACTTATACTTCATGTATCATATTTCTTAATATTATAAAACTAGTTTCTATTAAACAGGGACTTACTGTAGGCCAGTGGTAGGCAATAAAGGCCAGTCGAACTTCGGTTGTGGGTTTGATTCCCATAGCCTTGTCCGACGCGATGGGTTTTCACCCGCCCTGTAGGTTGTCCTTTTTCTAAAACTACATTACTATAACATCCCATAAATAATATAAAAAAAACTTCTATCCTTAAACAATACTAACTTATGTCCAACATAATCCATTCCAAACTTTAGGCTTATCCATAATACTGTAGTCCACTCTCATATTATAGTGAAAACGATTACCAGATATTTCATATAACAAGCATGTTAATTCCATCGTTGATCCCCATATATCATAAGATATGTCTTATTGGTCACATTCCAAACATTCGAAGGCCTTAATCATGTATTCTCTTGAAAAATGAATACCCATTGAATCTTAGTGAAAACATGAATGCTGTCAAAAGTTAACTCTTTCCACATACCAAAATCTAAAAATTCTATATACTCAAACCATGATATAACCTTCTCCTTATATCAATCATGATCTCATGAATACTATCAAACATTTAATTTTCTCTTTATCCCTTCATTATGCGCATATCATCGACTTTCCAAAAATATCTGAATAACCTTTCACGGTTACTAGTACCATTAATCATACACTTTAAAACATAGGAAAGACAACAGTGTAACAATCCTTAGATGTATCTTTATTCCATAGTACCATGAGATTACTTATACAACATTACACTTGATAAACATGTAATCATTCCACTGCCTTCTTAAACCATTGATCTTGCTTCAAAAATTCTTTCATCTCAAATATCATTTGTAGTCTCTTCATCATCATCAACATAAATACTTCCCATACGACCGTACTGATTCTCTTCATGAGACTTTCCCTTAGGGCATTGGTTTGCATAATGCCCATACATTCCACATTTAAAACATTTATCCATTGTTGATGTCGTATCAATACCATTATCCTCATCCATGGTGTTAACTGAACCCTTTCCTTTGCACTTACTGGCTTTGTGTCCTTATTTTCCACACCCAAAGCATCTTCCAGTTCCTTTGAAACAATCTCCCAGATGCCTCTTCCCACATGATTTACATTAGGTAAATTGAACTTTATTTCCTCTATGATCATCATGAAACTCCATCTTTCTCTTATTATCTAAGTCGGGAAACTTATCAAAGTTGAGATTATTGATCATATTATGAGATTTCTGATTATGACTAATAACGATGTTTGGACTTCTAAATCCTGTTTCATTTGGTTTCTCATGAAGAATATTATTCCATTGTCTGTCATATCCTCCATTATCATGAATCTTCATGTTTCCAGCCATTTCCTAAAACCCAAAAAGAATAGTGTGAGAGGAAAAAATCATGCTAGGGAAAACAACATAGTAAAGGGGGAGCACCCTCAATATCTAACATCTTAGGTTAAATTCTAAGATCGTTACTGTAGTTCTAGGACTATATCCAATACATATACAGATCCTTAGGTACATCCATAGACATACCTTATAAATATCTCTAGGGATCTCACTAAAGTTTTCGCATCCTAGTTTCCAAAGGTTGACTAAACCTTTCCTCTGATACCAACTATAGCAGTCTGGAATTACTTCTAGTGTACTATAATTGATACCTATCAGGGCACTCCATGAGGGGCTACACCCCCTGGGTAGGACACACCACCATCCCCAGTGGTATCCATTTCTTCATAAATCCCTTAGGCGGAGAGCCATTCTTCGACCAATGCTCACATGTGAGAGTTCCCAAGGATCGGATACATTCCTACCTCCTTTTCCTCTGATACCAACTGTAAAGACCCGAAGCTTGACGTACATAGATATTACAGAACTTTTTCGGAATACATAATACATAACAAAAATAGACACACAAGGATCGTAATAGTTTAGTGTCTTTGGAAACTTGGAACGTAATCTTCTAATGGTGGTGAAAGATCTTCAACATCTCCCATAAAGATCTTCCACTTTTTGTTTCCTTACCTAAAACCTTTCTTTTGATCATGGGGGAAAATAAAACATAAAAAGGATGAGCTCAAATGCTCAGTAAGGGTAAGCATGGATAAAATAAAACATACCATATACATTTGAACTTAAAAACATGAACATAATGTTTACACATCAAAATCTTGAGCAATGACATAAAACAAGGAAGTACGTAAGGCATAGATCATAAAGAAACATTAAGAATGATAAAATAGCATGGGAATAAAACATGTAATTGTGGTAACCATTAAGCACAAGATATGACTTCCATATTAGTCAAGGCATTGCTGCCAAGACCATCTTAGTGGACAAAGTCCCTTTCTGAATCAAGTTCACTCCTCGTTCCAGTCCTGTATTACTGAACCGGTTTAAATTATCATTCCAGCCATGTCTATCTCATTAGATATAAATCTTTACCCAATGCATTGGAGGGAGATATAGGTCCTACCCATCTCATAATGAAATCATTCTTACTTGTGCCACAAAATAAACATACATCATTCATAATAACCCAACGAATAAAATGGGTTTCATAAACATCACCCCATCATAACATAATCCATATAAAAAAATGGATATCATTTCATAATAAGAAAAGTGAAACCATGTAAATCATATATACATTATACATAAAACATACACATATGAAATAATTCCATCTTAGATAAAAAATGGTTTTGATAAAACACTTGAAATGAATTCTTGAGGAAAATATCCTTTCTTCTTAAAAATCATTTTCTTTTCACAAAATATTATGCATTTTTAAAAGAAAAGGATTTTCTTGAAAATAGTCATGAAATAGTTTTTAGAGAGATTCATGAAAATCAAGCTTTATAAAACTGTAAAAATCCGTTCGTGCCATATATTTTAAAAAAAAACATCCTTCTCGTACTTTTGCCGGAAAAGTCAAAAAGTACCTCGTACGAAAAACGACAAAAGATTCCTTTCATATACTTTACTAAAAACTCACTGAAGGGTAAAATTGGATTTAAAAAATTTTAGGTGGATGGAAAAAATATTACATATTGAGGGAACGTGGATGTGGATGATAAAATAGACCCCAGTAAATACCAAAGTATAAACAATCTCGGATAAAAATGAGATTGTGATATTTTCCCTTACCTTAGGTCCGATATACTTAGTACGTATCCAAACCTCATGTATAATGATTTAAATAATGTCATTGACTTATTACAGAATCATATTCATTGTTATGATATCATATATGTTTCACTTATGACTTTATATTACCCGTTCTTTAGTAAATTCCATGTTAAAGCAGCGTTTTGGGTAAAATCATTTCATTTATCATATGTGTTTCGACTTTTCGTTCTTGATATTATTACTTATATCCTGATTTACATAATTCCATAATGTAAAACATGATTTATATATAATATATATTCATCATATACATATATATATATATATATTATAGATCGATAAAAGGAATTAAATACACCGTTCATGGAGACGGTAGGCCGTACGTACGCATGAACGTTGTTTTCGTTTCCTTATTGAATTGAATGAAACTAAATAGATGACATAAATATATATATACATAAATCCAGTAGCATTATTATTTCATATATTTCATTATTATTCATTATATAAACTTTATTACCATTAATGTATGGTTAACATGGAGAATGAATCTCATCGCATCGTGGAGACGGTAGTCCGTACGTACGCACGAGCGATGATATCGTTCCCATAATTATTGAACAGAATTGGAGTGGATTGTATAATATATCATAATTAGTATTATTTTATAATAACCGTATATAGTTATTCTTTACACTATTACACCCATCCATGTAAGGTGTTGGTGGAAAAGTAGATTTCACCACGGCGTGGAGACGGTATTCCGTACGTACGCACGCGTGGCGATTTCGTTTTCCTTAGGATGGATAGATGGTGAAATAGGGTTGTTTAATACTTATAATAACATATCATTATATGAGTTATACTTATTTTATTACTTCATAATGAAACAACTAAAGAAGAATAAGTGGAAGAAGAAATAGAGTTGAAAGAATCGGTAACGTACATTACCTCTTCTTTGAAGCGCCTCTTTGAGACCTCCACTTAGGGAACTACAATTCGTCTTTGAAGAAGACCAGAACCTCTAGGATGTTTCTATAGAAGTGGAGAAGAGGATTTGGCAGGTTTTGGACGAGCTTGAAAGCTCAAAGTGGTGTGAGGAAGAGAGGGAGGAGGTACCCTTTTATAAGGGAGGAGAGGGGAACCTTTGGAAAAACTAACAATATTATTTTATTATAAAGTCCTATTCAGTTTTTAATATCTCCAAATTGATTTATTTCGATGCTAATGTAGGGATGGGTCTAAATCCTCTCATCCAATAGAATTTATACAAGTTTAGGTTTCTATTTTAACCTTATCATTTAGATTTCACCTTATGTTAAATAATTTTACTTTTACTTTGTCTTCTTGTTTTCTTACACTATAAGGTTAATAAACTTACAATAAAATGCCAAACGAACCCCAAGTTGTTTATTATTAATATATATAACATTATCTAAGTCATTTTTATGAACCTTAGATTTTTATGAATAAAATAACAATTAATAATATAATATTTGTTTTAAAAACTATTTGATGTCAATTTTGACACTATTTGGTAATTGATTTTTTGAAAATCATAAAAGAATGATTAGTTCAAATACAGTTAACTAAATCAATACTAACATGTCATATTAACCTCTAAAATTAGTGTACTTCATAAAAAGTCTCAAATTACATTTATTTGGGTATTTATAACATCAATTGTATCAATATTTCATTAATAAGATATTTACTGCATCATCATTGTGTCATAAATAAAATAAATTATTTTAAGTCTAAAAATTACAAATAAAATACCATTATGTAGGAAATCATTTTATATTTCTAATTAATATTTATAGTCGAATTTATCTTTTGTATAACCCTATATTAAAAATGATTTACTTATAAAACATTGTTTTTAACTATTTTAACCGTTTTTTAAATAAATTAATAATAAATATCCTAATCTAATCCAAGTGGACCTAAATGGTCATATTTTATTCATAAGGTTGTTTTTGGTCGAATTACACTTATCCAATAGAATTCGGACATGTGTTAGGGTAATAATAATATCATTTTTATCCTTAATTACCCTATTTACTTTTAACCGTGGTAAAAAAAGTAAAAAGTTACTATTCACCAAAAATTATTTTCATCTCATTGAACCACATTTTAGTCCTTTATATTAACCGTGTCTCTTGGATTTTAGAAATTCCACTCATAGAAGTGGTAAAATTATGTTTTACGAAAAATTTAGTTTTTTAACTACCACTTAGTGGTTTCACTATTCATCAAAAAAATGAAAGTTTCCAGAAAAATACCAAAAATTAGGCTGAAGCTATATTTGATATTATGAATTCAAAAATGATGTCTATTTTACCAAATTCGAAGCATATCAGTTGCATTTATTAATTTAAAAATTAATTCTCGTCGTCAAAACAAATCGCGTGTTTTTAAGAAACAATAACTATCAAAAGATTGATACTTGTTTATATCCAATTTAAAAGTGAAATTAATTCCAAAGACCAAAATTGGATTAAATGGTAAAAATATATTCTAATTACACTTTAAAACCAATTAAAAATATAATCTAACCATATAAATTATTGCGATGAAAAAAGTTTTTTTAATTAAAATATAACGTGTTTTTACTATTCATTAAAATATGAAAGTTATCAGAATAATATGAAAATTTTATCCAAAGTAAATTTTTATACCCCGATTCCAAATAAGAATTTTATTTTGTAAAATTGAACTTATATACATGTCAAAAACAAGATTTAAGGTGGGTGTGCCATCAAAAGGCGGCAAAACTACATTTTTTGAAAAATACTTATTTTACTCGAAAAATTGATTTTGTTTTCATACCATGTTCTAGAAAATGTGTAAGATGAATTATAATGTTATATAATTCAAAATGTAGTTGATACTATTCATAACGGCTAGTTCATAATAATATTATAACCATATATCGTTGTTTAGTGAAACCTGGTATTGCATACAACACACGCTATCGAGGAAAGTCACGATTGTGTGTAATGCAAGTCAAGTCAGGGTTGTGTGTAATGAAATCCAAGTCAGGGTTGCATGTTGTGAAAGACTCCTATGTTGTTTCGTATAACAGAATCCAACCATATTTGATTTATACATTGAATATATATATATTTATATATATACACTCAATGATTCGTAGAATAACTACTATCAAAATTGTGTGTAACATGATCCAATAATAGTGTTGTGTATACTGCAAGCTCATACGGTGTTTCATGTAGCACAAGGTAATCTTGTTGTAGCATACAACACAAGACATCAATAATATTTTTCATAAAATCTCGGGGTGTTACAGTGTTTCTCCATGGGGATGCCTTATCATTTTTTTTAAGAAGAAAGTTGGATCCCTGAGGTTATGTATCGACTACAGGGAAATCAATGCTATAACAATAAAGAACAAGTATCCCCTACCTCGCATTGATGATTTATTTGACCAACTGCATGGAGCTCAATACTTTTCCAAGATTGACCTTCGATCTGGATACCATCAGTTGTGTGTGAAGAAGAAAGACATTCTGAAGACATCATTTTGAACCAGGTACGAGCATTACGAGTTTACAGTAATGCCTTTTCGATTGACTAATGCACCCTCTATATTCATGGATCTAATGAATAGAGTTTTCAAGGAATATCTCAATGATTTTTTGGTGGTATTTATTGATGATTTCTTGGTATATTCCAAAACCTACGAAGATCATGAAAATCACTTGCGCATTATCCTGAAGACTCTTAGAAGTCATGAATTATATGGGAAGTTTAGCATGTGTGAATTCTGGCTTCAATAGAATTCTTTTCTTGGCTGTATTGTCTCCAAATATGGAATCTTTTTTGATCCTTCAAAGACCAAGGAATTCCAATAATGTCCAACCTCGATGAATATAACTGAGGTACGCAGTTTTATTGGTTTAGCGGGTTATTATCGGTGTTTCATACAGAATTTTGTCCGATTGGCTAACCCATTAACGAAGCTCACACATGAAGGGGTTAAATTTGTTTGGACAAAAGAGTGTGAAGAATGTTATGAAGAACTGAATAAAATATTAGTCAATGATCCTATATTTACTCTACCATTGGGGAATGATGGGTTTGTTATTTATAGTGATGCATCAATGAAAGGAATTGGTTGTTTCCTTATGCAGAATGATAGATTTATTGCCTATGCATCACGACATCTGAAAGTTCATGAGAAAAATAATCCTAATCATGATCTCGAGTTTGAAGATGTGTTCTTTTCTTTGAAAATATGGAGATATTATCTCTATAGTGAAAAATTTGAGATATATACCGATCACAAGAGTTTGAAGTATATTTTCTCACAAAAAGAACTCAACATGAGGCAAAAGAGATGGCTCGAACTACTCAAGGATTATGATTTCACTATACAATACCACCCAGGGAAGGAAAATAAGGTGTGAGATACTTGGAGTAGAAAGGATCATGGATTTTTGAACAAGATGAGAGTAGAAAAGGATGCTATATACACGAATCTAGTAAAGATAGATATGGGAATCACCATGGAAGGTGAAACATCAATACTTTTTCAAATGGTTGCCAAACCATCTTTACTAGAAAGGATAAAGAGTTCTCAGGACGATGATGAAGAGTTTAAAAAAGAAGATTAAAGGTGTGAATGATGGGATATTGAGTGACTTTGTGTATGAAGATGGAATATTGAAATTTGGGAGGAGACTTTGTGTTCCCAATATATCATAACTAAAAGGGGAATTGTTGGATGATGCTCATAGTTCCAATTTCTCTATACACCCGGGGAGCACCAAAATGTATAGAGATTTAAATGAACAGTTTTGGTTGGACAACATGAAGAGGGAGATTGCTGATTTTGTGTCAAGATGTATAGTTTTTCAACAATTGAAAGCTAGAAGGCAGCACCTTGGAGGAGTCATGCAACCTCTTCCCATCCCTAAGTGGAAATGGGATAATATCATGATGGACTTTGTCATTGGACTACCATAGACTCCTAGAAGGAACGATGCAATATGGGTCATTGTTGATCATCTTACCAAGTCAGTGCATTTTCATGCTATAAGATAAGATTTACCACTTGAATGTCTAGAAATACTATATATTAATGAAGTTGTGAGGTTTCATGGAGTAACCCTATCAATTGTTTCGGATTGTGATCCCTATTTTACATCAAGATTCTAGAAAAGTCTTCAGAAATCCCTGGATACTGATCTCCATTTGAGCACTTCCAACCACCCCCAAACTAATGTAAAATTAGAAGGGACTATTAAAACCATAGAATACATGTTGAGATCTTGCTCACTTGACTTTCAGGGTATGTGGGATCAATATTTACCTCTGGTGGAATTTTCCTATAACAATAGCTTCCATTGGAGTATTCAGATGGCACCATATGAAGCGTTATTTGGAAAGATATGTCGCACGCCAACCTGTTGGGACGACGTTGGTGAAGGAAAACCTGTGGTACCAGATCTTGTGGAGGAAATGATGGAAAAGGTGAAGGTAATCCAAAACCACATCAAAGCAGCTCAAAGTAGGCAGAAGAGCTTTGCTGACAAACGAAGGAAGGATTTGGAATTTCAGGTAGGAGATCATGTTTTCTTGAAGGTATCTCCATGGAAGGGTGTTATATGCTTCAGTAGGAAATGAAAATTGAGTCCCTGGTACATCGGACCATTCAAAATTCTAGAACGAATTGGGGCTGTAGCTTACCGTTTGGAAACGCCGCTAAGTCTCTCCAAAGATCATGATGTGTTCCACGTATCACTATTGAGAAAATACATGCCTGACCCAACGCATGTACTCACCTCTGAGGAATTAGAACTGGAACCTGATATGTCTTATTGTGAAGTGCCTGGAAAGATTCTTGATATGAGAGAACAAGTGCTGAGAAACTGGATGACTCGTCTGGTAAAAGTTCTATGGAGAAACCATAAGATGGAAGAGGCAACGTGGGAACCTGAGGAACTTATGATGAATAACCACCCAAGTCTTTTTATGCTATAATATTCTAGAAATTTTTAGGGTGAAATTATTTAAATGTGGGGAGAATGTAACACCCTAAGCTTCCATGGTATGCTTCCCTTTTAATAATACAATAGCGTGTGTTGTACGCAACTTCGGGTGATAACATACACAAAAACCAATCAAACTAGCTATTATTAATAGTAATACCCACTTTTTGAAACTTTATAAATTTTATCTTTCAAAATGGATTTCATTTTTGTATTTTGAATATCGAAATTATCTTAGGGTGAATTTTCAGTATTTTTTTGAAAACATTCAATTTTTGATGAATTGTGAAAAAACACTAAGATATAGTATAAATCCGAGTTGTTATTTAAATAATTATTTATTTTATTTAAATTTAATTAAGGTCAAAATAGATACATAATACCTATATAATTTATATGTAATTCATTGGAGTTAGTTTAGAACAATTTTATATATATATAAATTTTATTGAACTTTTCACCGTCTTTTACCCACCTCCTAGGAGAATTTGGAAATTCATATAAAACATAATTTTACCACTTATGTGAGTGGAATTTCAAAAATATGAGAGAAACAGTTAATATCAAGGGGTAAAATGTGGTTCAATAAGATAAAAATAATTTTTGGAGAATAGTAACTTTTTACATTTATTTACCATAGTTAAAAGTAAATAGGGTAATTAAGGGTAAAAATGATATTAATATTACCCTAAAATATTTCCTAATTATATTGTACATGTTTATCTCAACCAAAAACAACATTAGTAATAATGTATTATCATTTAGGTACACTTGGATTAGATTAGGACAGTTATTATTATTTAATTCAAAGAAGAGTTAAAAGAGTTAAAATCAAAGTTTAATAACTAAAACATTTTTAATATAGGGTTATACATATGATAAATTCGATTATAAATATTCATTAGAAATATAAAATTCTTTCATACAGAATCGTATTTTATTTATAATTTTTAGACAATAAATAATTTATTTTATTTATGAAACAATGGTGATGAAGTCATTACCTAATTAATGAAATATTAAAATAATTGATATTATAAATTTCAAAATAAATTTAATTTTTGACTTTTTAGGAATTACACTAATTTTCTAGGTTAATATGACATATTAGGATTGATGATATAAATTTTTTTCGAAGTAATAATTCCATTATGAAATTATCAAAAACAAAATACCCAATATTGTCAAAATTGACATAAAAGAGTTTTTAAAACAAATATTATATTATTAATTGATATGATATTCCTAAAAATCTACGGTTCGGAAAAAAGACTTATATAATGATAGGTGTGTCATTAATGAACCACTTTGTGGTTTCTTGGAAGTTTATAGTAATGTTATCAACTATATAATATAAAAATACAAAGAGACATGGTAAATGTCAAACTATTTAACTAAGAGTTAAATATAAATGATAAGGTTAATATAGTGATCCAAACCTATCTAAAATCTATTGGTTGAAATTATTTCAACACATCCCCACCTTATAATTTTAATAAGCCACTTTGGAGCCATTTGAAAACAAATTTGAATTTATTATAAATTAATACTTTTCATTTTTTCTAAAGAGCCCCTCCTCCCCCTTATAAAAGGAAACCACTTATAACAAATTATTCATACCTTCAAAGGATTTTGGTTCGACCAACCTCTACCCAAATACCCTCTCAACATTCCTCTTTTAATCCTAGAGTCCTTCCTTTAGTTATAAAGCCATACTAAGGAGCCCTTTTGATCAAATCAAAAGGAAGAACCCGAGGAACACGTAATGCTTTCACCACCCTCTTTCAAGTTCCTTTCTTCTTCAACTTCTTCTTTCTTTGTTATTTCCATTCTAAAATAATAAATCTAGTATCTTTTATATACTGTGATGTTATTATAAATATGGCCCAACCATATTCTGTATTCTATCCATCCTTTGAATGACATGTCACCATACGTGCGTACGTACGGCCTACCATCTCCACGTCGTGGTGTAATTTTAATTCAATACATTATTATTCGGATGGGTATAATAATGATGTGTAATTCATGTAAATGATAAATATAACATCATAATGATTCTGTATATATGGTAAAACCTCCAATTATATATTATTTTAATATCCAAATAGTGAAATTGTTGCTCGTGCCTACGTACGAACTACCGTCTCCACGAACGAGAGGAGATTCATTCCCCATCATATCCATTCAAGTCTAATCTTATGTAATAAAACATATAAAAGAAAACAAGTAAGTTAACACCCAAAACGATGATAATACAAATATATTATTAACAAATCAATGTTAAAAGATCATATATTATATCATATTAATGTATATGATTCTTGAATAATTTAATCACAATTATTTCACCATTATATAGGAGGTCAACCTACCCTCGACCAAGGAAAAGTACAAGGTAAGGGTTTATTTCCCAATCTCTTCTTTATCTGAGGTTGTTTATACGAAATTATCTACTAGGAACTCTTTATCATCCACATCCATGTTTCTTAAAAATGTATTTCAAAACATCCTTACTATTTTATAGACTATGGGTTAAAGTCATTTATACCCTTGTTTGACTTTTTATAAGATGTTTATAAAGGAATCATTCCGTCGTTTCCCAAACAAGGTCCTTTTTAACCTTTTCATCATAATTAAGGTAAGAATGTCTTTTTAAACTTATACGGTGAGTGTGGCTCTTTTCGGCCATTATAAAATCATCGAAGCTTCCTTTAAAATCTTATAATAATATTTTCAAAGTAAATGTTTTCTTTTATAATTTTGTAACTTTTAAATAATTTCCAAAAAAAAGAGATATTTTTCTCAAATAGTGTTGATTTCATCTATGTCAACATCCTTTGATGGATTTTAAGCTTATTTGATGTTGATTTATTATGATACAAAACTTCCATATTGTATTGAACGTTTTGTGATATGTTTGACTATGGATGTGTTATTTTTATACCATTCATGGTTTATGGAGAAAGTATTGACATTTCGTATGCTAGTTTTAATACAAATGTTTATTTTATGTTTAAACCTGTTCATATGAGGAATGCATTAGACTTAATAAGTGACGGGCAGAGCCCGCTATAGTTCCTCGATGCATTGGTACGTCTCATGAGACAAAATACTGTCTTGGCACAAGGCCTTGACAAAATCTTATTTGTAGTCTTGGTATAAGGCCTTGACTATGTGGTTATGATATTCTGGAATTATGCATTCCATCATTATGAAAGTGGTTATTGATATTGCATGTGATTATTCGACTAGTAGAATATCCATGTGAATAAGTAAATGGCATTATTACATTTTATTTCTACTATATTATGTTGAAGATCAAGTTCAAAAGGATTTTGTTTTAGTTATACATTGCCTTAAATGTTTATGCTTATTTATGAATGTTTCCACTATATTGTTATCCTTACTGGGAATCTGAGCTCACCCCTTTCTATGTTTTATTTTTCCCAGGATGTGAAGAAGTATTTTATGAATGACCTACAGGGATAGTATGAGGGGATATGAGTGTGGACTATAGAGACTAGGTTGTTGTAGTTTTCATTTTATGATGTAATGTAGATTTATGAATGTATCTATTTATTCCAAGGCTACTAAACTAATCGGTCTTTCGATATTTGATCTTTTGTGATCATGCCAATGTTATGTAACAATGCACCAACTCTGGGTAACTGGGGTTTGGGTGTTACATTACATGGATTGGTATAATGATGGAAATAAAGTTTTCATATATAATAAATTTTACATTATATTTATTCTTTAAAAATTAATATACCACTCAACTTCTTACCCTTTCACTATTAAGGTAATGATATCATCGCTCATGCGTACGTATGACCTACCGTCTCCACAATATGATGCAATCTATTTTACATTTTCACCATCAAAGAATCATTTTAAAAATTTATATAATCAATAAATATGATAACTATGACAATAAAATCAATATTCAAATTATGTAACTATATCCTATTCATAATAAATGGGACATACATAACAAAACATGCATAGGAAAATGAAGTAGTTAACACACAAAACAAGGGTAATAATTAAATATTATTCACAAGAGGGTGATAAAATGATATAATAAGATCATATAATATATCATAATTATGAAAATAGTTTTGGTATAAATTAATAACATGTTTTAAACCATTATACATGAGGTTAAAATATGTTCAACCAAAAGAAAGTGTGAGGTAATGGATTTTCATCTCACTATTATTTTTGTTGGATACAAGCCTTATTCACCACTTATTTCATTTTTGGGGTATATATACTATCTATTTACTAAAATGTCATGAATCTTCCTATATTAATCACATTTAAAGATTCATTTTAATTTAGGGGATATATAATTCAATTGATTGAAAATTAGAAAGGGTTTATTTCATAATCTCATTATTATTTAAGATTGTTTATGTTTAAGTCTCCACTTAGGAATATTTTTCTTTCATGTTCATGTTTTATAAAAATGTTTTCAAAAATATTTTCAATATTATAGTATTGATTTTTAAAGTATTTTTTAATTATGTTCTACTTTTTTTCAAATGGTTTTAAAGTAATATTTTTTTCATTTTCCAAATGAGGTACTTAATGATTTTTTTAAAATAAATATAAAAGGAATTTTTTTTAACTTATATGGAATGAGAGGGTTTTTCCTCTATCTTGAATCATTAATTTTATAATATTCCTTTAAAATTTAAAATTGTTGTTTTCCAAGAAAATGTTTATTTATAAATGTGTAGATTTTAAAATAAATTATTCATACTAAAAAAGGGGGTTTTCTCTCAGTAATTTTTAATTATATTATTAGATTATTTTGAGCTATGTCAACACCCTTTGTTAAATAATATTTTTATTGACATTGATCTATTATGATATCATTAAACATATTTTATTTAATGTTTTATGATTATTTTGAGTGTGAATGTACTATTTTAACACCATTAACCAAATTAGTAAGAATGTTTTGTTATTATATTTACTAATTGGGGAATGTTATTTATATTTCATATGTATATATTTTTTATGTTTAACCCCAATCATATGAGGAATTAATTGGAATCAATAAGTGATGGTTGGGGCCCATTATAGCCCCTCGATGCATCGGTAGGCCTAATAAGAAAAAATATACTGGGTTTTGACCAAATACTAACCCATTTATTAGATTCTTGGTATCATGCCTTGATAGTGTTAGATTCTTGGCGTGAAGACTTGACATTATTAGATTATTAGTACAAAGCCTCACTAGTATGATTTAGAGGTTCATAATTCTGAAACTGATCATTATGAGATTATTTTAATATTTCATAAGATTATTATACTAGTAGAATATCCATGGTTAAGTTTCATTCTCATGTGATTATTTATATGCAATTATTTTAACATCTTTTATTCCTACCATATTATACTCTTGTATTTGAATAAATGGAATGTTACTTCGTTAATTTCAATGATATAATTGTTTATTCTTATTTATGAAAGCTTCCATTATATGTATACCCTTAGTAATAATTTTATATCACCCTTTTCTTTTGTTTAATTTCCCCCAGGGTGCTATTAATTTATTATTACAGATATATATGGTTAATATATTAGAATAATTATTTTCTCAAAGGATTATATGTGTATTAAATTATATTTTAAATTACAATATAAAATCCATGTATGTAATATGGTTTCTAAACCTGCTAAATATATCAATCCCATGGGATATGAATCTTGTATCTATGTTAACATAATATAGTGAGGCACTAGCTCTGGGCTAGTGGGGTTTGGGTCCTTACAATTTGTATCTGATAAAGTTTAGTATAAATCATGATAACAAGATTTAGTAGATCTTGGATTTGAAAGGCAACCCTATGACTAAAATTGACGATATTTCTATGTATAGTATAACATCCAATAAATTTGGTAATGATAATTGATCACCTAGATTAAACCTATAGACTCATATATTGAGATGAATATGTCATGATTTTGGCATCCTATAAATGATTATTAATGACTATATCAATATGGTTAGTGTCAGTCATATTGTTCTTTGGGTTTTAGTCAATTATTAGAGTAAGAAAGGTTATACATGTAATGTTTATACTACTAATGATGAATATACTAAAAATGAGAAAAATGAATGAGGTATTAAGTTATTAGATAGTGTAGCATAGATGATGCTTTAGAATGATGTGGAATAATTAAAGTGAATTTTAATTAGGATTCATGATTTATTTTATCTTATATTCTCTAGATATATAAGGATTTTATTGTAGTAAATATTCATTTAGGATTTTTAAACACATGATTAGTAGTAGTAGTAACCAATAAAAGTGATTATGTGGCATGTTGATCATTTGGAAAACACATGATTCAGGGAAGGTAACCCTCAATATATGATTCATGATTGATATAATAATGATAAAGATATTTTTAATTGATAGTATTGGTGGACATGAATTTGTATAGTGATTTTATAGTTTTTGTAAAATTTACTAGGTTTACAACATGATTGGATTTAAGAATTCTTCCTGAGATTTTATTATTAGAAGCTTGCATGTTTTTATTAGAAGCATACATTTTTGAACTGTGAATCTGGACAGATGTATAATGGGTTAGTCTTATGGATGTAATGGATATTATTGAACATTGTATATTATTATTTGAGGTTTGATTATGATTAATTGGATATTTTATGAACAAATCTTCTTAAGTAAAAATTTATAGAATTAATGAATTACTTAGGGACCTTATGATTCATTAAAGTTCTTTAGGCATAAAAATTCATCTTGAACGCTCATTTCTAGGATAAAAAGATTATGTGAAAATAGATCAAAGAAAAACCAAAAGATTATATTCTTCTTATGACATTGAAATTAATAAAATAAGATTATTTTATAATGAAATAATATATATTAATGGAATATGTTAACTCTAGGAATTAGGTTTTAGAATAAAAACATTATTTTTTTTAATTTTCTTTCTGAGAAATCAACAGTCTTTTAAGTGATCACAAATTTATGGTTTTGTGATTGTTAATTTTTAATGACCTTTTTCTCTATCACACCCCACCATAAGATGATAGTTATATTTCTCAAAAATGTCCATATTTTTAAAAATTGAATCATATTATGTGTTATCTCAGTTGACCTCCATACATTGTTTTCTTTCTTTTGAAGTGGATGTTTTATTAATAATTTTCTGATGTGAGTTTTCAAAAAAGTAATTTTTAAAATTAAAACTAAAAATATCAATCCTGAATTTAAAAATTGAAAGGATGAAATTTATTAAAGGAGGGGGTAATTTAACACACTAATATTTTATTGAATGTGTCTTTTTAAATTTAACTTCTCTAATAGCTTATATTGCACACAACACCCAACTTAAATGAATAATGTATAATTATTATTATAACCTGACCATTAAATTATAGGAATGGTTAGTATTAAAAAATCATTAAATATATACATTATATATTAACTTATTTTATACATTAATCCAATATATTTCATACGCCTAAGATAAAAATAAATACAATTTTTACGTATATAGAGAAATATTTTTTTCAAAAGGCAATTTTGTCACCTTTTGAGAATGCATCTGTTTTAAATATAGGTTTTGATAATTTTATAAACTCTATTTGACAAAAAAATTATTCTTTAAAAAATGAATACCAAAATTTATATTGGTTTATTTTTCTCTGATATTTTTTTTATTTTGATGAATAGAAAACAAATATTGCATTTTAATTTAAAACTTACTATTCACCTAAATAATTTATGATGATAAATTATTTTTTAATTTTGTTTTAATGTAAAAATATATCAATAAAATATATATTAATTCAATACAGTTAATTTTAATAAAAATTATATTGAATCTGGATATACAGACATTTCAAACTTTTGTACCTTTTCACATGAAAAACTTGTTTTCTCACCCTATATAGGAGATTAATTTTAAATTATTTTTTTTTCAAATATATGTTTTTAATTTCAAAAAATCAAATACAATTTTTTAATTAAAAGTCATAAATAAATTAAATGGGTTCCTTTTATTTTTTATCAATATGAATAGTAATTTTATAAATTTTAATTATCATGGTTAATGGTAAATTGTGTATTTATGGATAACACTAATATTATAAATATTAGAAAATGACTATAACAATTTCCACAGTTTTATTTGAAGAATATTTTCCATCAATAATATCTAAATGATATTTTATGTAACAATTTTTTCTCATTTGGATGAGATTATTATATTTATAATATTTTATTTATAGAAAATTTTGACTTGTCATACTCTTGTTTTGACAAATAAAATATTTTTAATATGAGATTATATAGAGGATATATTCAACTAAAAATAGTTTATAGAAATATAAAATGATTATACGTATCATGGAATTTTATTTTTATTATTTTTAATTAAATAATAAACATAAATGCTTGCACAGTGATAATGCAGAAACTGTTTAATTTATGGAAATATCGAATAAATGATATGGAAAATACTAAAAGAAATATAATTTGACATAATTGATATCATAAATGAATTTTATATATACCATTAACATTTTATGGATCTGTTAAAATATTTGGTTCTAAATTATCTTATTTTTTTATTTTTGTAAAAGTCAAAGTAATGAATAGTGTCAAAATTGACACCAATGTTATATTAAAATAAATAATGATTTATTACATTATATAAAAATTAGGAAAATCTTAAATTTATCCCACTGAATTATATAAGGTTCAAAATATCATCCATGATTCAATTAAGGTTTTTTTGTAATTTTTAGAAACAATATTGACCCTCAAAGAGAAATATTCATGTTGTCAAGGTAAGAGTTTAAGGAGTTATGAAAGGGTTAAAAAGAAAAGATAAGGGTATAACCGTGACCTAAAATTGTATAAAAATTATTTTATAAATTATATTATCCATTATAACCTTGATATATATTTTTTATTATTTTAATGGAAACTTTTCAATGAAAATTACATATATAATATATATATCAAAGATAGTTACAAAATATCACCCTCTTTGTATTCAATGTCTTTTATGTGTCCACATAAGGAAAAAATGAAGCTATGAACAAAAATAAATTTATATTTTTATCATACTAAAATAATTTTAATTCTATAATTTTGTTTCTAATTTTTATAAATTATATAATTACCTGAAATGTTTCTTCAATTCTAAAGGAGTATTTATTCAATTAACAGAAAAAATAATTATTATTTTAAAAGTATTACATTGGAAATTTTTGGAATGTGTTAATGTGTATAATGAGTTTTATAGATATATAAGGTATATTAGAGATGTTTTAAAGAAATATATTCTAATTTCCACTTTGTATTGATGTATTTTAAGTCAAATTAAATGTATATTAATAAATTTGATAATAAAGATATTTTATTGAATTAATACTTTATTAAATAATATAAAAAATAAAACTATTAAATAAGGATAAACTGGATATTATATTCTCTAAGAAACCATCCCCTATTAATTTATTGAACATTTGGATGTATTCTGATCAATAATATTCAAATTATATTTTAATATTTTTATAGTTTCCAAAAGTTCCCTCACCTCAATTATAAAAGGGCACATCCTCCCTCACTTCCTTACACCATTTTGAGACATATATCTTAAAACAACCTTCACATTTATATTAAAACATCTTTAGTTAAGTTATATATTCTATAGTCCTTCCAAAATTCCTAACCTAGATCACATAGAAATATATTAAATGATGTCTCGTGAAGAAGAGGAAATCATCTTTATCGACTTATTCAAGTTTGTTCCCTGTTTTACTTCATATTCATGTGTTGTTTCCTTTATAAAGTAATGAATATATTATCATAAATATTCTTATATTCTATAATGATAATGGTAAAACTATATTCTATGTTTCACCCATCCTATGAAAAATGAAAGTACTGTGTGTGGATACATACGGCTTACTATCTCAACGTTGTGGTGTAATTTTATTTTCATCACCACTTTACTTGGATCAGAATAAAAAAAATAATGTATATGTTAAATAAACATGAAATTATATGTAATCTATAAAAATTAATATACCATTCACCTCCTAACCCTTTACCCATTCATGGAATGACATGGTCACTTGTGCATACATATGGCTAACCGTCTCCATGACACTATGAAATTCATTTTACATGTTCTCCATTAAATAATGATAATAAAATATAATATTATTAATAAATATGATAAATATTACCTTAATAAAATTCTTAATATAAGATAATTATATACTATTCATAACAACTAAGACTTACATGACAAAACATGCATAGAAAAATGAATCAATTAACATCGAAAACAATTGTAATTACGAAATATTATTAACAAATGGGTGATAAAATGATATAAGAGGAAAATATAAGAGATATTAAATATTAAAATGGTTATTTCATAAATTAAAAACATAATTTAAACAACTATATATAAATATAAATCATGTATAACTAAAAGGATGTGTGAGGTAAAGGATTTTCACCTAACTTTTATTTCTGTGGGCCGCATGCCTTATTCACCACTAACTTTTTTGTGTCAGGTATATACTACCATGTTAATAAAATATCGTGAATATACCTATATTAATGTTACATAATGTCTCATTTTATTCTATTAGGAATACAATTCAACTAATTAGAAAATGATAACTGTTTATTTCACAATCTTATTATTATTCAGGATTGTTTACATTTAAGTCTCCATAGGGTAATATTATTCTTCCATATCCATGTTTTCTAAAAAAAATTAAAAAATTATTTTATCTATTATCTTATTATTTTATAATATCATTTTTACCCATGTTTTAATTTTTATAAAATGGTATTGAAGTAACTACTTTTTCATTTTCCAAACAAGGTACTATATGAGATTTTAGACAACAAATTTGGAAGGAATATGTTTTATAACATAAAACACATGAATGTATTGTTCTTATATAATTAAATCATAATGTTTTAAACATTCCATTATTTTTAAAAATATTCTTTAAAAATAAAATACTTTCTTTTATTAATATACAAATTTTAAAATAAATGATTTGAATTAAAAAATGGGTATTTACCTCAACAAATTTCAATTATTTTATTAGAGTTTTTTCATCTATGTCAACAACATTAATTGAATCTTATGATTCATTGATATTGAAATATAATGTGTTCAACTACCATATATTTTTAAATATTTTATCATCATTTTTACTATGGATTTTTTATTTTTATACCATTCACCATATTACGCAAAATGATTTGTGATTATGTTTATAAATTCGGGAAAATAATATACATTATATATATATATGTACATTTTTTATGCTTTACCTCATTAATATGAGGAATTAATTGTACTTAATAAGTGATAATAGGGTCCAAATGTATCCCTTTGATGACTCAATATCTCTATTGATTCAAACTATATTTGTTTTTGGTAGAGGCCTCACACATTTATTAGATTCCTAGTATGAGTCATTGAAAATGTTATATTTATAGCTTGTAGCCTTGATGGTTTTATATTCATGGTATGAAGCCTCCAAAAAATGTTTTAGAGGTGCGACATTACAAATTCTATAATTATTAGATTATTTATTGATATTTCATGTGAATATTTGACGAGTAAATTATCCATGGTTATGTTTCATTCTCATGTGATTATTTATGAGGAATTATATGATCATCTTTTAATCCTTCCATATTATAATGAAGATATCGATTAAATAGAATGTTTTTCAGGTAATTTTCTTTCAATAACCATTTATGATAATTTATGGTATATTTCGTTGTATGTATACCCTTAATGAGCATCTTATCTCACCTCGTTATTATGTTTTATTTCCCCCAAAGATTTCAAGAAGTTAAGAATGACTGATATGTAGGTTTGAGATAGAAGAATAATAGTTTGGTCAACAGATTATCTATGTTGTATTTTATATTGTAAATTATAATTTAAAATTCATATATGTAATATATTTTACAAAACTAGTAAACTGACCAATCCTTTGGTATTTTAATGTTGTATCTATGCCAATTTAAAAATGTGTGGAACCAACTATGGGATACTGGGCTCTAGGTCCTTTCAGTTGGTTTTAGAAACATTTTTTTAGAATCCATTAGAACTAGGTTTAATAAATCATGGATTAGAAAACATAACCCTATTAATGGAATTGAAGAAAATATTATGTATATTATAACATCCAATATATTTGGCAATAATAATGGATAACCTATACTAATCCTATGGACTCATAGATTGAGAAGAATGTGTCATGATTTAAACATCTTATAAATGATTATTCCTAACTATATCACAATTATTAGTGTTCCTCACATAGTCCTTTAGGTTTTTTTCAATGATTATAATTAACAAGGTTATAAAATGGTTATACTAATAATGATGTAGATACTACAAAGGAAGAAATTAAATGAAGGAGGTATTAAGTTATAAGATGATGGAGCGTAAATAATTTTTTAAGAAAGCAGTGGAATGACTAAATTTAATATCTATTTGGATTGAAGATTTATTTTATCAATGACTCTATAGATACATGTGGATTGTATTTCATTACTTCTTCACTAAGGATTTGGAAGTAGATGATGAGTAGTACCAATAACCAAGATAAGTGATTCGATGGAAAGTTGATAAATTGGAAAATACATGATTGGTGGAAGATAACACTTAATATACACTTGATGATTTAAATTATAATGATAAATATATGTTTATAGTATAGTATTGGTGACCATGAAGTTATCTAGTTATTTGATAATTTATGTTTTCTCTACTAGGTTTACTACATGTTAGGATTTTTGAAACATACCTAATATTTTATTATTAGATTCATGGTTATTTCCATTGATTTTTTAGGATGATAAATGTATCCATATATTTTATTTTTTTAAATAATATATACATTATTTTTTTGTAGAATCTAATGTTAAGATTAATTTTTTAAATTTATGGACATTTTTTGTAATGTGAATTTGGACTGATCTATTTTGGATGAGTGTTAAGGTTGTAATGGATTAAGTTGGCCATTGGGTATTATTTTTTGAGTTTAAAATATGATTTGTTGGATAATGAATGATAAAATATATATTTTTAGTTATCATTATTTTGATGGAGTCAATTCTTGTGGACCTCATGATTCATTATAGTTCTTCAGGCATAAAAATTCAACTTCAATATTCATTTCCTGATCTAAAAAATGAAATAAGAATTGATCTACGAACAACCAAAGGTTGAGATTATTCTTATGAAATAGAAATTAAACAAGAAATTTTATTTTCTCATATAATTATATACATTGTAAAAGAATCCCTTAATATAGGAAAATCATATTGGAACAAAAATGATATCCACTTACATTTCTATCGGAGAAATCAATAGTGTTTTAACTAATAAAAAAAATAAGGTTTTGTAATGGATAACTTTCTAATGAATTTTTTTATATCACTATTCATAATATCTTTATAATTATATTTATCTTCTATGTCCATATTTTAATACATGGATTCATAGTATGTGTTTTCATAGGTGACCTTCATATTTCAATTTAATTCTTTTAAGTGGAAGATCCATTAATACTTTTTTTATATGAGTTTTTAATAAATATATTTTTATAATACAAACTTTAGTTATATAGAATGAATTAAAAGAAATTACGAATAAATTTATTTAAGTAGTGTAGAATTAAATACCCCTACAAATTTACGATGTGTATCTTTTTAAATAAAACTTATTTGACAGCTTATGTTGCACACAACACTGAGTATAAATGAACAATGAAATATTATTATAACCTAGCCATTAAATTGGTGAAATGAATAGTATTAACCACATTATGAAATATATTTATTATATATGTTATAAAAATTCTTATATTCATCCAATAAATTGTATAGCCCTAAGATTAGAATAAATCAAATTTTTTATGCATAACAAGCTATTTTTTCTAAAAAGGTAGTTTTGTTTACTTTTGAGGGCGCACTTATTTTAAATGTTATTTTTTTATTTTTTATAAAATATATTTGAATAATAAACATATTATATTGTATTGGAGTATCAAAATTTAATTTTGTGTAATTGTTTTCATTTTTTCTGATATGTTTTATTTTTTGATGAATAGAAAAAAATACTACATTTTAATTTAAAACTAATTTTTCACCAAAATAATTTACGATGTTAAATTATATTTTAAATTGTTTTTAATGTAAAATTGTTTTAATGAAAGATTTTTTAATTCAATTAGTTTTATTTTAATATTTTTAAATTCAATTTGTATATATAAACATTTCATTCTTTTTCATGTTTTCACATTAAAAACTTGTTTTCTCACCCCTTATTTGGGATTAATTTTAAATTAATTTTAGAAGATTATATGTTTTTAATTTTTAAAAATGGATTCCAAATTTTGAATTATAAGTTCTAAATTAATTAAATAGGTCCCTTTTATTTTGTCCAATATTAATTGTAACGTTAATAATTTTAATCACAATGATTAAATGTAAATCGATTAATTAAGGGTAAAAATAATATAATTAATAATATAAAATGACCCTAACACAAGACCCAGTTTTATTGGACAAGTATTTTTCATCCAAAAGAGTTAAAATATCAATTTTTGGCCATTTTATTGATATTTGGATGATATTATAAAATTAATAAATTTCTATTTTAAAAAAAGTGAAACATTTCACACAAATGTTTTAACAAGTGTAGTATTTTTAATATGATATTATATATGGGAGATATTGGAATATAAATATTATTTTTTAATATAAATTTTTTATCTTAATTATGGTTAGTTTTTTTATTTTTTAGGAACTAAATAATTAAAATAAATTAGTTCACAATGATGGTGTAATAATTGTTTAATTAATGGAAATATAAAATAAACGATATTAAAAATATTATAATAAATATAATTTGAAATAATTGATAACATCCATGAATTTTATAGATCAAATATACATGCTAATAATATTTTAAAAATTTTTGGTTTGAAGATATATTATTTTATTGATTTTTTTAAAATTCAACGTAATGAAGAGTGTAAAAATTGAAATTAATGTTATATTAAAATAAAAAAAAAATTATTAAATGATATAAAATTTATCAAAATATAAAATTATGCCAAATTATTTAGATAATATTTAAAATATCATCCACAATTTGGTTGTGGTTTGTTTTTCATTTTATAGTTACAATATTAACCCTCAATGAGTAAAAACGGTGTTGTCACAATATGAATTGAAGGGGTTAAAAGGGGTTAAAACTAGAAGAAAATGGTATAATCATGGGATAAACTTATAATAAAATTATTGGATAACTAAAAATCGACCATTTTGACGTCAAAATCATATTTGGGATGTTTAATGGCCATTTTACAATGAAAATAAATTATATATTATTTTAATTAATGATAGTTACAAAATATCACCCTCTTTATATTTAATATATTTTATGTGTCCACATAGGTAAAAATAAATATATTAATGAACATAAATGTCTATTGTGATCATAGTAAAATTATTTTTGTTATATATTAATAATTTTAATTTTATGAAATTATATAATTATATTAAATGCCACTTCAATGCTAAAACAATATATATTTAATTAATTTAAAAATAAAATAATTGATTTTAAACTATTAAATATGATGTATTTGGGATGATTTAATGTTATTGGTAAATTTTAGATAACTATAGGATATATTAGAGATATTTGAAATAATTATTTTTTAATTCCCACATTTTCTTGATATAATTCAAATTAAATTAATAGTAATAAATTTGACAATAATGATGTTTAATGTAATTAATATTTTAATAACTTATTTAGAAATCAAAAAAATGTTATATAAGTCTTAATGGGATAAGATATAGTCTAACATGTTTTCAAATATTCATTTAAAGGATATTTTTAAGTCTTTGGATCTAGAATATTCGTATCATATTTTATTATTTTGAGAGTTTCCAAAAATACCTGTCACCTCAATTATAAAAGGGATCCTTTTCCCTCACTTACTCACACAAATTTGATCCATCTATCTCAAACATACCCTTCTAATTTCCGTTACCAAAATATTTAGTTATTTTTGGTCAGAGTGGATACTCAAGAGGGGGGTGAATTGAGTTCCAATTAAAATTTCTTTTAAAAATACACTAAATAAAAAATCCCCCAAATTGAATAACAAGCTAAACTATAGTGAATTTGTAATACAGTAAATGGTCAGTTAGGTTATCAAGATATTGATTAGTTCTCAGTTAATCTTGTCTGAATATTAATTAACTTTTGAAACTAACCTAATTCTTTACCATAAATACAAACACTTACTAGTTTAACTATTAGAGTTAGTTTAGAAATATATTTATGTTTCAAAGTAATTAACAGTGGTATATTAAATATAGTTTAAAACAAAATAAATAAACACAGCAGATATAACCAAGAGGTTTAGTCTCAAGCTGAGACTTATTTTTCTCAAAAAAATTATATAAATTTAGATCCACTCCCTGGATCGGGGTAAACAACAGTACATAGACTATCCAAGTACTAAAACCTCCACCATAGTTCTTCATGGGAACAAATAAAAACAATAGAACACAGGCTATCCATGTCACACTTGTCCTCTACCACTATCCACAGTGGCATACAAGAGATTTATTGAAGTTTTGGGTGAGGATTTATAAATCCTCTAGTTTAGCACCGGAGATAGTGTGTGTCTAAAAATACAGAGCACACACACTGCTCAAAATATAAATAAAAGAATCACTGAGAGATATTTGATATGAATTTAGAATACTCTAGTGATTTGAAATGCAGCTCTGGACTCCTTTTGATTAAATAGAAGTTCTTCTGAGTCCTTCTCAGGTTTTTTTCATGAAAACAGAGTGTCGATTGCTTCCTTGATTTTCAGGTTCAGTTTTATCAGCTTGAGTGTATGAAGAGATCGTTGTAGTTCTTCACTCCTTGACTAAGATTTATCTTGTGTTCTCTTCTTGTATGAATGGCCTTGTATATGTCTAGTGTTGTTCAAGTATACTTGTGTATAGATGTCGCCTTTCTTTCTTATGTATATGCACCAGTCTCTTCTCTATAGCTCAATCTTCCTTCTGTACCTTAAGCTCCGATAATAGGAATGATTACCTTTTCATAGGTACGAGGTATGGTTCCCTGACATGCCAACAAACAACATTAATTAATAGTAGTTGCATTAAATCAATCAAATATGACTGTTAGCATTATATTAATAATACATTCAAAGTATAGAGTTTGAGTAGTAGTGACTGGTTAACAGTCATCTTCCATCAGCAGCTCTCTGTCGATAGACTTGTAACAGTGGACTTTGTATTAGTGAATGCCTTGTATCGGTAGTTATTACTCTATGTAATAGTAGCTCTATGTATCGATAACTACTTCTATCGATAGTGTTGGTCTATCAGAAACTTTCTTGTACTGGTAACTACTTATATCATTGGCTCTGTCTGTATCAGTGGACTTCATATCGGTAGCCATTTGTCTTTCTGTTTGTATCAGTAGGTCTGCCCATATCGGTAGCTATGCTTATCGGTAGACTTGATCTATCAGAGACATTTGCTAACCGGTGACCTTTGTTTATTGGTGGACATTTTCTATCGGTACACTAAGTACCAGTAGGTCTTTATCAGTCGACTTATGCATACCGGTGAACTTGTTCTATCGGTTGCTGTTATGTGTACCGGTAACTACTTATCCATATCAGTAGACTTTTGTACTAGTGTACTTAGCCTTATCAGTAGTTGTGTATCTTTTTGTATCAGTGATCTTCATATCAGTAGCTCTTAATATAACACTAGGTCTATCTATTTGTCTGTATTAGTAGATAGGTGCATACCGGTAGGCTTATCCCTTATCTATTCTATAAAAAACAAATCCAGATTGAGTTAGATTTTTTTCAAGGTACGTATAAACATGTATAAACATTATTTTGGATTATCAAATCATACTAAAACAGAATTGAGATTATCAAAATAGGTGAGGTCAACAATCTCCCCATTTTTGGTATTCAAAAATTATGATATTATAATCCAAAATAATCAATAATGTATCATTATAAAATAAAATTAAATGAAATTGTATCAGAGGTAATAATAAAAATAACGTACTAGAAGTAAAACAACTGAATCATAGGTAAAAGTATAAAAAAAATGTATTATAATCATAAATATTAAGCCCATTCTTCTCATATTTCTCCAAATTGCTCTATATCAGTTCTCCACTTTTTTTATGATTTCTCCCCCTCTATGATTAGAAAAAATAAGGGAAGAAAGAACAAGAGAAGTAACATAAGGTAAAATAGAATGAAAGCATTGATATATTCCTTGAGGAAAAAAATACATAGAAATACAAAATTGAGAAAAAAAATAATACTGGTGATTCCTATCAAAGATCCAAGACACTAATCAAACCACCTCCTCAGTATGAGATTTTACCTTGGGATCATAAGAGGATTCAGGCGTGGTGGATGCAAGTAGAGGCTTCGGAATACCAGAGATAATCAACGGAGACTAAGCTACTGAGACAGTGCCTGACCTATATTGTGTATCTCTCTGGGTGATCATATGAGTGAGGCTTCAAATGTCTTGGGTTGGAGTCATCTGAGGAATTGAGGCAGACTGAGCAGAGGTAGGCAGGGCTGTAGGTACAACGATAGGGGTGTTGTCTACATGCAGGAATGGTACCAACAGATTCCTAATGTCCATAATGATCCCTCCTCCTCTCTCCATAGCATAAATGAAAGCATCCTTGGTTTTCATAAATTTTTCCAAAGCTGGAGTCAGTTACCTGAGCTTGCTTACTTTCTCTCTGAAGGCTTGATTGAGATGAGGTAATTTCAGATTTTCCAAAATAAGATTGAAATGGTTTTCCAATTGATGCTTGGTATACACTTTCTGAAAATAAGAATCAACTTTATCCTTTACTTATTTCAGAGAGGTAGAAGCTTCTCCAAATATAATCTTGAACAATTTTCATGATATCTCTAGTGCTAGTTACCACCTGGGTCAGGGAAAATGAGTCCATAGAGCCACTAGTTGATGCTGAACCAAGCTCCTCTTTCATTAAGGCTCGAATCTGATCCAACTCTACTGAAGGTCTGGAAGCAAGAGAACCAATAGAAAAATTCACAGTTTCCTTGAAACTTTTAGTTATCCCACTAATAATATTTTTCACTAAAAAATCATAGGTGCTAACATGATTCTATATGGAATGCTTAAATTCATCAAAAAATGATACCATCTGGCTAACTACACTATTCACAAAAGCCAAATCCCTGTCTTCTCGAGATTTAGAACTCATATAGGATTCCAAAGAGACAACTGATTTCTTTATAAGTTCAACATCCTCTGCCAAGATCAACACTTGATTCTAGAAAACAATGACTTCATCCACCATCTCTTCCAGAGTGATTGACACACTACAAATAAGAGAGAGTTCAAAGGTCTTTTCCTTGTTTCTCAGCTCCTCAACAAAAAAAATCTTTAAATCGGAAATAGATGCATTCAAATACTCTTTCATCTCATCCTTTAAAGACTCAAAGTCATCCTTGGTTACCATACTAGCAGGGACAACAACAGGTGCTCTTTCTGACACAATACTTTCCACAGAGGCATTCATAACAGATTGGATGGATGATACTAAGGAGGCTTCCATTTTTCTTATCTCTTCTACAAAAGAAGACTTAAGTTCAGACTTCAACTGGCCTAGATCAGATTTTATTACTACATCCTCAAGTAGAAACTCGGAACAGATATTATAGTTAACTTGTGGTTTGTTCATGGTTGTCTCAACTTTAGAATCAGAGTAGTCCAACCCACAAACCACAAAACATGGGACTTCTGCCCAGTCTTCAATTCTATCACCTACTGAAACACTTCCAAGTCTAGTTGGATCCCCCCCCCCCAACTAGTGAATTCTATTGTATAGAAATAGCACCCTAATCATGTTGGTCATCCTCAGAAGAATCTTCCACAACCATCTCTATTTCTCCAACAGCAGGAGGCTCCTCGAGAATATGTATAGGTCTATCTACTTCAACAAGAATATCCTCTAAAGGCATAGCAGAACTTCCAATCGAAGGACTCAAACTCAAGGTGGAAGAAGAAGATGCTTTAGTTTCATATTCTCTTTCTTCTTTCTCATTCTATGGGGCAGCCTCTTTCTGATCTGATCTCTACTGGTCCTCCTCGTCCAAAGGTGCCTCTCCACTGCTTACTCCCAAAACAGTTTCTCTACTAAGTAGGTTCAAAGAATCATTTTCTTTTTCTTGTGATACAATTTCAGGAGTTGGTCTAGGAGGCAAGTCTGGATCTACTCCATCTGTTGTAGAGGAATCCTCCTCATCTAAATCATCACTATACTGTGGATCCTTTTCATCAGGTCCTAGACCAAGATCAATTTTATCTTTTAGTCTATTTTTATGGTCAACTGGATTAAACTTGTCATATATATTCTCATCATCAATAACCCACTGCCATCTCCATGGGTTCCAGCTAATCTTCGTGTATTTAAATACTGTTCTTGTGATAAAAAAATTGTTCCTTACCACAACTGTCTCATCCTGAGACTCAACAACCCCCTTTACTTTAATCATAACTGAAATCAATTTGGAAAAGAATAATGCATTGGTTTTTTATTTGCATATGGCCATATCCTCTATTTGAATCCTTAATATCCTGCATAGATTCACCTTCACACCATGCCTTAAGAGATGCAACAAATAAATATATTGATACTTAAGATTTTCAAATTCCCCTCTCCTTGGACTTAGCACATGTTGAATGAACTTGAACATCAATCTATTTTCCCCATCCATCTCACCATCCGCCACCTTTCTCTACTTTCCACTACCAGTGAGCTCCTCTAAGGTAGTCTCATAGTCAAATATGTCACTGGTAGGAGGTATTGTCTTCAATGAATACCCAAATACTCCATAATGTGGTACCTTCATGCATTCATCCCATTTAATGGATGAAAAAGCTATTTCCATTCCATTTACAAATGAAACCATTATATTCTCCTTATTGGATTTCTCAAAGTGCACAAAAGCCTAGAACTCTTTTATCATCTTTGGATAATAAAGACCATTGTTGTTTGTGAATCATTCTATCCATTTATTCTCCTCCAATATTCTTAGGGTTAGCGATTTTCTTGGAAAAATCCATTCTGGACATAGCTCCTTCTCAATTACAATTTCTCTATTTTGGAAATGCGGGTTCACTGGACGCCTCCCTGACCTTGTTTGATTGACACTTCTTCTTTCTTCAGGTCTTGTCATCTACTTCTTCACATTCGGATCATCAAAGTCATCTCTGAAATTCATAAGTTTTTTTTCCATCTCTGGATAGAAAAACATAGGGTTTTCATGAGATTTGTGGATTCAAGGAGTTGGGTTTGAGAGAGGAGAGTTTGGTGGATTGAGAAGTAACTAAGACTTAGTTTTTATCATTTAGGAATCATAAAATAAAGAAAACATAATAAGTATGGTAAAAAAGATACAGATTTCGGTGGCAAAAGACACAAAGTTTAAAATAGCACATAATAATGGAAATGATATACTGGTGAGAATTCCTAACATTGAGGTATATCAGTGAGGTTCACTAAAAGTGAGGTATAACTGTGAGGTTCATACCGGTGAGGTTTCTAACGGTGAGGTTTCTAACACACAGAGTCTATCATTACTAATTCACGTCTAATGTAACTTAACATATCCGAACATAAAGTCATAGTGAAAATGTCAGCTAATTGGTGTTCAGTACCTATAAATTAAAGATTAATATCACCTTTTTGGTAATGATATCTCAAAAAATAGTGCCTTACATCAATATGTTTGGTCCTATAGTGAGACACAGGATTCTTAGAGTTGTTAATTGCACTAGTTTTATCACAATTTATTGATACATGTTTAAAATCATATACATAGTCTAAAAAAGTATGTTTCATCCATAGAATTTGTGCACAACGACTACTAGAAGCTATATAATCTGCTTCAGCAGTAGACAATGCAACAAAATTCTGCTTTTTACTACACCACGATACTAGGGACTTACCTAGAATATGACATGTTCCAGAAGTGCTCTTTCTATCTAACTTGAAACCATTAATGTTAGCATTTGAATAACTTATTAAATCAAAAGATTGTCCTTTTGGATAAAACAAACCTAAATGTGTAGTTTTTTTAAGATATTTGAAAATTATTTTAACAGCAAGAAAATCGGATTCTTTAGGATTATCTTGAAATCTTTCACACATACACACACTAAACATAATATCTGGTCGACTAGCATTAAGGTAAAATAGACTTCCAATCATACCTCTGTAATTTTTTTGAACAACTGGTTTCCTAGATTCATCAATGTCCAACTTACAGGTGGTACTCATGGGTGTATCACTTTCCTTAATACTATCTAAACCAAAATGTTTTAAAAGATCCTTTGTATATTTACTTTGATTTAAAATAAATCCATTTTCATTTTGAAAAACATGAAATCCAAGAAAATATTTGAGTTATCCCATTAAACTCATTTCAAATTCATTTTGCCTACACTTTGAAAAATCAATACACAAAGTATTTTTAGAAGATCCAAAAATAATATCATCAACATAGATTTTTACTATCAAAACATCTTCAGAAATTATTTTGATAAAGAGATTTGGATCAGCAATCCCTTTAGAAAAACCTTTTGAAATAAGAAAATTACTAAATCTATCATACCAAGCTCATGGATCTTGTTTCAAACCATATAAAGCTTTAGAGAGCTTAAAAACTCGATTTGGAAAATGAGGATTAGTAAATCCAGGTGGTTGTTCAACAAAAACATCTTCAATTATAAAACCATTTAAAAAAGTACTTTTAACATCCATTTGATATAACGTGAAATTTTGATGAGCAGTATAGGCAAGTACAGTCCTAATAACTTCTAATCTAGCTACAGGATCAAAGGTTTCCACATAGTCTATTTCGTCCTCTTTACTATACCCTTGGGAAACTAGCCTTGATTTGTTCCTAACTATATTTCCAGATTCATCAACTTTATTTCTAAAAACCCATTTAGTGCCTAGGGTCAAAGTGTCCTTAGGTCTGTCAACTAATTCCCAGACTTTGTTTATTTCAAATTGATTTAATTATTCTTGCATATCCATTACTCAAAATTCATCATTGATTGCATCATTTATATTTCTATGTTCTGACTATGAAAGAAAAGCTTGATGTTCAACCTGGTATCTTAGAGAAGCTCTAGTCTATGTCCCTCTATCATGATTACCAACGACAACATCTAAAGGATGATTCTTTAGAATCCTAGTTGATCTAGTAAAGGTGGGAATAGAAATTTCATGTTCTTCTCTAGATTCAGGTTCTACATAAACAGGTCGTGGAATGTTTCCAGAACTGGATGTCTTTACAATAGGTTCATTGATTTTATCACTAAGGTTCAAAAAAATATATATTCTTCAAGATTTTCAATGGAAGATTTGGGTTCATGTGGATCAGTTTCATCAAACATGATGTGAACAGATTCTTCCACACATTTGGCTCTTTTATTAAAAACTCTATAAGATTTACTAAAGATTGAATAACCAATGAAAATTCCTTCATCACTCTTGGATAAAAAAATTTCAAGGTTATCTTTTGTATTTCAAATAAAGACTTTTCAACCAAAAACTTTAAAGTAATCAACCTTAGGTTTCCTATGGTTCCACAATTCATAAGGGGTATTTTTGAGAACAGGTCTAATTAGGACTGTATTAATAATATAACAAGTTGTATTTACAGCTTCATCCCAAAATTAAATTGGCAGGTCATACTCATTAACCATAGTTCTTTCAATTTCATGAAGAGTTCTGTTTCTTTTTTCAACTACACCATTCTGTTGAGGTGCCCTAGGGGCAGAGAAATTGTGACTATAGCAATTGTGTGAGCAATAAGATTCAAATTCATGATTTTCATACTCACGACCATGATCACTTCTCAAGGTCTTAATCTTATGTCCACTAAGGTTTTCTATAGACTATGAGTATTTAACAATGTAAGAACAAGATTCACTTTTGTAAGATAAGAAGTATACCAAAGTGTGCCTAGAATAGTCATCTACTAAGAAAAAGACATAGTAATTCCCATTTAAACTAGAAACTCTAGAAGGTCCAAACAAGTCCATTTTAACCAACTTGAGAGGTTGAGAAGTTGAAACTTCTTTCTTTTATTTAAAAGAAACTTTATTTTTCTTTCCCTTTTGATAGGGATTACAAACTTTATCAACTGGGAATTTAAGTTTAGGTAGGTCTCTAAATATGTTTTCACTAGTCAGTTTTCTAAGTGAATGAATGTTTCAATGTCGTAATCCTCTGTGCCATGGCCAATACTCTTTATGAAAATCATTAAAGCAAGTAATGTTCTATTTATCCAAATAATTCAAATCAACAGCATAAAAATTTTCATTTCTCAAAGCAGAAAATAGAAAATTATTTTTAGAATTAAATACATTGCAAGAATCATTTTCAAATTTCACATTGAAACCATCATCACACAACTGATAAATACTTAACAGTTTATATATAAGTCCATCAACAAATAAAAATTTGGAAATTAAGACTGAATTAGTGTTACCAATCTAGCCTAAACCGATGATTTTTCCTTTTGAATTATCACCAAAGGTGACATGGCCACCATCAACTTTGATTAAACTTTTTAAGAATGATCAATCTCCAGTCATATTCCTTGAAAATCCACTCTCCATGTACCATACCTTCTTATGGGAAATCTTCAAGAAAGTTTCCTACAAAACAAGTTAAAACAGAAAATGATTTTGGTACCCATATTTTATTGGGTCCAGACAGGTTACCAAGAAAAACATTTGGTACCCAAATTTGTCTAATGGGTCTCATACAATCATTAGATTCAAAAGATTTTGAAAGATAAACATTATTTTATCTGTATCCAAATGAATAACTAGTTGAAGCATATGAATTTCGAGAACTAGAACTAGCAGGATTCTGTCCAGATTTAGGAATAAATCTATTTTTAGTAATTTGTCTCTGTCCAGGCTGATAGACAATTCCTGTGGTACATTTTGGTGACACCTTTTTCCTGGCATTTGAGTTAGATTATTCTTTCCATTTTTTTTAATTTCTCTATGTCCTTTCTTAATTTATCATTGAACAATTTCAGTTCAGTATTTTCCTTAAGTAATTGAGTATTCTTTTCCTTTTCTATATCAAGTGCAGATTTAACAGAGCTGGTCAAAGCATGATGTTTCTTTAAGGTCTTATACTTGTCCTTCAATTCATTATATGTTTCTTCTAGGATATTATAGTATTCAAACAACTCTTTAATAGTCATGTTTTTAGATTCAGAATCAGAATCAACTATAGAATAATATGAATTTAAATCTGGAGTATCCAATGTTACCTCAGATGTGTTAGTCATGAACCACATATTAGCTTTTTGAGATTTTTCATCCTGAGAAGAATCAGAATCACTTGAATTATCTTCTGAAGCACTCCAAGATGCTTTCATAGCTTTCTTATATTTATTGTCCTTATAATCATATTTCTTTTTGAACTTTATCTTCGGGAAGTCTGCTTTCACATGTTCTTTCCTCTTGCATTCATAATAGACAATTTCATCAGTCTTATAAGACTTTTTCCAATCCTTCTTCCAATGACCTTTGTTGTCATATTTTCCTTTATAATTTGGTTTTCTGAAGAAATTATTCTTCCTAAAGAACTTCTTGAACCGTCTGGATATCTAAGCCATCTATTAAACACTATCAGAATATGAACCTTTACTTTTTGAGCTTTCAGTAAGCATGTGAACTTTCTCTTCGTCCTTGATCTTTGAGGTAGTATAAATAAATTATACTGACTTTATTTTTGGTTCATCATCTTCATCCTTGTTTACTTTCAACTCTTTTTCATAAATCATCAACTTACCAATTAACTCTTTAATAGGTAGTGAACGAATATCACAAGATTCTCATATTGAAACTGATGTGCCTCTCCATCTTTCTGGCAGACATCTTAGTATTCTCATAATCTTCTCCTTTGTTGGAACAGATTTTCCAAGTGAGCTCATAGTGTTTACAATCTAATTGAACCTGAGATACATATCATAAATAGGTTCGTGTGAGTTAATTTTAAAATTATCATACTTAATTGTGTAGGTATTGAATCTCATTTTTTTAACATTGGTTGTTCCCTTATAGTAAATAGCCAAAGTTTCCCAGATTTCATAACTAGATTTACAAGCAGATATTCAATTAAATTCTTCATCCCCTAAAGCACAATACAGGGCATTCATTGATTTACAATTATTATTATAAGCTGTTTTAGTAGGTTTATCCCAAGTAGTTCTTTCAGTTTTGTAAATATTATATTGAGTCTCTATAGAACTCCAGATGTCAAATCTCATAATTTCTAAATGAATTTTTATTTTAAGTTTCCAATGGGTATAATTTGTACCATTAAAGAAAGGTGGCATGTTGGTAGTAGCACCTTCAATTCTATTATCCATAATAATATTTTACCAAATATATTTAAAGAGATAAAATTTATAACTAACAGATATTTAAGATATTTAAGATGCAACTAAAATCACAATTGAAAAACTGAGAATTTGGAAATCCATTATAAATAACAAATAAAGTTTGATACCAAATGTTGGTCAGAGTGGATAATCAAGAGGGGGGTGAATTGAGTTCCAATTAAAATTTCTGTTAAAAATATTATTATAAAAAAATCCCCCAAATTGAATAACAATATAAACTGAAGTGAATTTGTAATATAGTAAAGGGTCAGTTAGGTTCTCAAGAGATTAATTAGTTCTCAATTAATCCAATCTGAAGATTAATTAAATTTTGAAACTAACCTAATGCTTTAATATAAATAAAAATACTTGTTGTTTAACTATCAGTGTTAATTTAGAAATAGATTTATGTTTCAAAGTACTTAGCAGCTAAATATTAAATATAGTTTAAAACAAAATAAATAAGCACAACAGATATAACCAAGAGGTTCAGTATCAAGCCAAGACTTATTCATCTCAAACAATTTATATAAATTTTGATCCACATCTCGATCAAGGAAAACAATACTACAGAAACTGTCCAGGTACTAAGACCTCTACCACAGTTCTTCATGGGAACAAATAAAAACAATAGTACACAAGCTATCCAGGTCACACTTGACCTCTACCACTATCCACAGTGGGATACAAGAGAGTTATAGAAGTTTTGTGTGAGGATTTAGAAATTCTACAGTTTAGGACAGGAGACAGTGTGTGTCTAAAAATACAGATCACACACACTGCTCAAAATATAAATAAAAGAATCACTGAGAGAGATTAGATATGAGTTTATAATTTTCTAGTGATTTGAAATGAATCTATGTACTCATTTTGATTAAACATAAGTGCTTTTGAATCCTTCTCTAGTTTTTGTCGTGAAAGCATAGTGTCGTTTTCTTCCTTGATTTTTAGGTTCAATTTGATTAGCATGAGTGTATAAAGAGATTGTTTTAGTTCTTTACTCCTTGACTAAGATTCAGCCTGTTTTCTCTTCTTGTATGAATGGCCTCGTATATGTCTAGTGTTCTTCAAGTATACGGGTGTTTGGATGTCACCTTTCTTTCATGTGTATATGCACTACTCTCTTCTCTTCAAATCAATCTTCATTTTATTCCTTAAGCTCCGGAAATATGAATGATTACCATTTCATATGTATGAGGTACGGTTCCCTAACATGCCAATAACCCACATTAATTAATAGCAGTTTCATTAAATCAACCAAATATGACTATTAGCATTATATTAATAATATTTTCAAAGTATAGAGTTTGAGTAGCAGGGATTGGTTAACAGTCAACTTCCATCAGTAGCTCTCTATCGGTAGACTGGTAAGGGTAGACTTTATATCAGTGGATGCCTTGTATTGGTATTTGTTACTCTGTGTAACAGTAGCTCTATGTACCGGTAACTCCTTCTATCGATAGCGTTGGTCTATCGGTAACTTGCTTATTCTGGTAAATACTTATATCGGTGGCTCTGTCTGTATCGATGGACTTCATATTAGTAGTTGTTTGTCTGTCTGTTTGTATTAGTAGGTCTGCCCGTATCAGTAGCTATGCTTATCGGTAGACTTGATCTATCAGAGAAATTTTCTAACCAGTGACCTTTGTTTATTGGTATCCATTGTCTATCGGTAAACTAAGTACCAGTAGGTCTGTATCAGTCGACCTGTGCATACTGATGAACTTGTTCTATCAGTAGTTGTTATGTGTACCAGTAACTACTTATCCATATCCATAGACTTCTCTACCCATGTACTTAGACTTATCAATAGTTGTGTATTTGTTTGTATCAGTGATCTTTATATCAGTAGCTCTTGATATAACAGTAGGTCTGTCTGTTTTTCTGTATCAGTAGCTATGTGCATAACGTTAGGCTTAACACTTATCTGTTATATACAAAACAAATCCATATTGAGTTAGAATTATTTTAAGGTATGTATAAACATGGATAAACATTATTTTTTATTATCAAAGCATACTAAAACAAAATTGAGATTATCAAAACATGTGAGGGAAACAGTTATGTTCAAGAGGTTTTGGTCTTTTTGAAATACCTACCCTATATGTCACATCCATGACTTATTTTAAATGTATTTTTCATTTAATTTCCATTATTTCTTTGTTTTGGGGGTTTTCAATTCATTTTGGTGGAAATTGAGGCTTCTCAAAATTTGGGCCAAACCGTGAGACCAATTCCAGATTTAGAAATACATCTTATTTCTTTTATAACTCGTTAATTTGTTAACATTTTTCATCCATTCCACATCCCATGTTTCCTCCTATGACCTATCCAAATCACCTTGTCTATTTCGACCATTTCTGAATCCATTAGCATTTTGGGTTTGGGTAAATTAATTTGGAATTGGACCAACCCATGAGACATTTCAAGTTATAAATTTCTTTTTTAAATCTTTGTTAACTCACTCATTTTTTATTGTATTCCCATGATTCCACCTCCCACGTGAATCCAAAATCCCGAGCCTCACCCCAATTATTCATTTTTCCACTTTGGACCTCATTTTCTATGCGGAGTAGGGAAACAATTCGTAGGGTTCCTCAAATCGTCCAGATTTGAGAAGTTAAGTATATTATTTCATAAATATTATAATTTTCACTCTTTTTCCCCCATTTTAGTACCCACATGACATTATCATCCCTAGTAGAGCCTCCATGTTAGGTTTGGTTGCTTGGAGATTCAAATTTTTGTGTATTTGGTTCATTTGATTCAAGATGTATCAAGTAAGTGTTTCTTTACTTGATTTCATCCCCTTCCTTAGGGTTTCTTTCAAAATTTCTTGAATTTCCTAATGTCTAAAAGTTGAGGTTAGAACCTAGGATTTGATTTTGTGTCTTTTGGTCAAATATTGTGGTCTAGGGATGGATTTATCTACCTTGAGGTGCAGTGGTGGTGCAGTTGATGTTTCGCACCATGTTTTCAGGGTTTCGACATAAAAGGTAGATGATTCCATGTGTAATAATTTCTATATGTGTTAGTTTGATTTAATTACATTTTATTCATGTTCCTAATATGTTTTTTGTGGTGAAAAAATAGTTTATGGTGGATTTAGTTAAGCATTTAATTTTATAGTTTCATTTTAGCTTGAAATTGGGTGTTTCTCATGTGTAACCCTTTGGGTATTGTTTGCTTGTGGTTTATACCATATGAAATTGGTTTAATAAACCTTGTGTTGGCTGAAAATTATTATTTGGTAGGTTATTGGTGTGCCATTAGGTTTTAAGGAGGTTTTTTTAATGGGTTTAAGGTGTAAAACCGTACTATACTTCTTGAAAGTGATTTTGAAAATGATTGTTTTTCATGTGGATATCTTGTGGTATTGTATGAGGTGTTTGTATAACACTTGGGGGTAGTTTAATAAATGTTTCTTTGGGGCTGAAAATTCTATTTTTAACTTCTATTGGTGTGATTTTTTCTTCGAAATACGGTTTTGAAATGGGTTTTATGTGAAAAGATTTGGTACACAATTTAGAATGTTTTTTTGAATGTTTTGAATGGTTTAATGATTTATGTAAGAGGTGAAACCATATTGGAAAACTGTTTTGGATTGTTTATATTTTCAAATGGACCATTTTAATTTTTAATAGGTCTGTCGGGTGATGTGTATCCTCTTGGAAATGTTTTATAAAAATGTTTAATGGATTTACTGAAATGTGAAAGAATTGTGAACGTGATGTGGGCTATTTGTGTGAGTGCGATGTGAAAATTGGATTTTGTTTATAAAAAGGGTTTTATGAAATATGTGAGTGGGTTGTTATGTGATGTTTAGAATATTTTTAGGGACTTTTTAAAATTTTTAAAGGATCTTTTGGGTTGTGAAAGTTATGCAAAAAGTGTTGTGGGCTATTTTGGTGTGAGTTTGATTTCAAAATGTATATGAACGAAAAGTGGAATTTGTGACTTGTGTGATGTACATGGTGATGTTTGGTTAATGTGTGATGTGGAAGTGATATTTTCATGTGAAAAATATATTTCTTTTCTTGTTGAACTTGTATGAGAATAGAGGGAAACCCCGAGTATCTAGGTGGGTGGATGTGTACTAGTATGCTAGTGAATCCGGGGGGTTTGGACTCAGTTTCACTTAGCAATATTGATGCATAAAACTCTAACTAAACTATGATTATGATGAATGGGAACCACTAGTTTATGGTTATGTTCCCTACAAGTGTCTCATTCATGATAACGAATATTTTTTAGGGTTACTCTCACCAAGATACACGGTACCTGGGACCCACAGCAAGATAGTGCCTAGGGTTTATTTCTTATTGCTTGTGCTCATTATACCCTTTAAACTTACCATCGGCTTATGGTATATTTGGATTGAAAAATTCAGTAGATTTTGAAGTTATTTTAAAAGTGTTGATTCTTTAAATTAGGCCACTTGAAAACTTAATTTTTTTGTTGCATCTTTTAGATTTTATAACTAGAAATTATATGTTTTTGAAAACTTGCATGTTTTTTATCTTTGAATGTTTATCACATGGAATCTTTTAGTGGTGTTATCCTACTCAGAATTGTATCACACCCTACTTAAACTATTAGGTGTAAGTAGAGTTGTTTATTTTTTTTGTCGCAGGTTTGGCTACAACTTTTGTGCCAACAGTTTGGATTTTCACCGGTCATTCAGGATGCGGTGTTCTGGAGATATCTTGAGGGTGATGCCTCTTGACATGTTGAGGTTCTTGGGCTGTTAATTTTTGGTTTTGTACCTTTGTTATAGTCTTGGTGAGTTGTTTTATACTAAGTAATTCTGTTCTGAATTTTTTTAAATCATTGTTTGTTTTGAAAAATCCAGATTCATTTTATTGGATTCATTTGTTGTTTTATGTTTATAAACTTGGGAAAATCATTCCCAAATCTCATTTTATGATACCAGAGCACTTGTTCCCACCCATGGGTATCGGGAATGCCCTTCAGAACTTGCCACGGGCTGGGTTTGGTGCTGGTTTTGTGGGCGATCAGATTCGATTCGTGACAAAATGGTATCAAAGGGGGTTCAGGTTAACTCTTGGAGTAAAGTTATTTGGGGAAGATTCATGATAGTATGGAGTTAGGATTGTTGGGACTTGGTATTCATGTTATGGGTAGTGTTCCTGATCACCACACCTCTTTATAGGATTCATGATGCCAGTTGAAGTTGGGATTTATCTACGTCCTTTTATTTTCTTTGTTTGATGATGATTAGGGGAAATAAAAAGAGAGTTGGGTTAATGGTCTCAGTGAGCTCTTAGGGCCTGGCCAGCCATGTGGAGCTGAGGATATTCCCTAGGAAACTCTTTTTGGTAGTGAAGTGATTGGAATATGGCCGCCAACCATATGTCCAAGTCACCCACAGAAACTAGTTTCTTATTGCATTGTCTTGTGTTTTTTAGTTTTGAAATCTTGGAATTTTGGTTTTAAAGTGACTTGGTTTTAAGAAGCGAAAAGTTTTTGTGAAATGATTTTCAAATAAAGACGGAATGGTTTTATTTATGAAATGGTTGAACTGAATTTTTAGAATTATTTTGAAATAAAAAATGGTGTTATTATACCTCTTTTGAAATCAATAACTATATTGAAGTTGGTTTTCAAAAAGAGTTTCCAATAGAGTTTTCTAAACAATCAAAGGGTGTTTTAATGGGATGAGATTTTTTTGAGATTTATGTGAATAACATGAAAGTGAGTTCTTTTCTAAATGTTTGTTTCTTTGTGAAATGTTTTGTATGATGTGAATTGGTATTTTGGTCTTGTGGTTAGTGATTTTGAGAAAAAGGATGTGTTGGTTAACCGTTTTGGTTTTGAAAAGTGGAATGAATTTTTGTTTTAACCTTTGGTATTTTCATGAGAGACCACATGCATGGGGTTATATGGGATGATGGATGTTTGATGGCATTACTGGATGAGTTCCAGGATGGATATCAGGAGGGCGCTCGGTGTGGCATAGAAACATGCATGTGTGAGGCCCATGGGGCACCATTGGTGGAAACGCTAACCGTTGAACCGTTTGTTTTAAAAGAGATGTTTTTAAAGAAAAAAACTGATGTCTTTTTGAATTTTTTGGGATGGTGTATATTACGTGTTTTTGGAAAAAAAATTGTTGTGGGATGTTTTGAGTCTATGAACCCCTCTTGTTCGAATCATGTTTTAGGTTTGTGTTTGGACGACAAGTTGGGTAGAAGGACTGGTTAGTAGTCTCTTCTGAGATATGTTTCAGGACACCTTTATGGTGGTTCCCTTTATGTGTTTGAATCTGGTTTGTGGCATGTTTTGACCAATGGACTACCTTTTTTGGGTCTTTGGGTTATCTCATTGGATAAGGTACGCCCCCATTAAGGGTTAATGCACAACTAAATTGAAACCCGTATTGTTTCGTCATTGGAAAATCCTCCAGTTGATCAATATAAGGAATATTTTATCAATCTTTGTTGATTGATTCTACACCCATTCCTTTAGTTTATTTGTGGATCCTCTTGTAGTGGGATAGTTCTTGTGGAAGGTTTAAAGAGACCTTAGTTTCATAAGTTTCCCGATTCATCGAAGGTGGAAGTGTTCTGGGGTTGTTAGTGTGGACGAGTGTCTCGATGGTGTCTAAGAGGTCCTCTGGGTTCTTCATAGTTTCTTTGAAGCAAGAGTTCATGTTAAACCACCAATTTTCGGATTTTGGTCATGAGAGGCTATTGGGCCACTTTTTGGACTTATTTTTTGTTTAGGGACTTGGCATAAGGTCCCATTCCATGTATTATTTCTATCAATCGCAATGGTCATGTTTAGTGACACCTTGTGATGTTGTGTGCTCATTTGACTATAAAGGTGAAGTTCGCGCAGTCCTCCGAGGTTCTCTGTTATGTTGGGAGTATGTATCCCTTGGGAAAACATCAAATACTCTATCTTAGATGAATGTGTTTATACGTTTCCTTCCCTTATTTTGTTTCTCACCCAAAGAAACAAGTTGTGATGTGTGTGCATCTTTTGATCCCTTGTTTCAGTGAAATGTCTGGTTTTAGTAAAGTAAGTTCTGGAGTGTGTTATGTCTTGGTGAACCCACCGAGGTATGCGGTGTAGTTGTTTGTGGAACCAAAAGAAGAAGCTCCACACAAGGGTATCCAAAGCCTAACAGTGAGGCCAAAGATGCTTCAATATTTTGAGCTCTAGCCATTGGTCCCGGAGGGATGCTGGCGTGAAGTCAGGGTAAATCCCAATGTCGTTCAAACCCTTGTACAAAGTCATATCTTATTGTTGGGAGCCTGTTTGTGTCCCGCTCGTACTAGTAACTCATATTTATCCATGGTATTTTCTTGGCGGTAGGTATTCTCAATCGGATCTATCTAGCTACCAAAATCTTCTTTGAGTAAACATTGATATTAGAGAGAACCCAATGGTTTGGTTAAATTAAGGTAAGTATAGCCTAGATAAAAGTTTTTGTTCACTTCGGTGAATTGCTTGAGTCTTGTTTGGATAGTGTTTGAGGAGTTTTATTTTGGGATAAAGTATGAATATGATTGATCATTTCAGAAAAGTGGTGTAAGTTTTGGTTTTGAGAGTAATCCTTCCTTAAATGATCACTAGAGGTATTTTGGCCTTTGGGGGTGAATCTTGGCAAATAATTACTTCTTGGTTTATCAGTTGGGTTTGGTTTTTGTATTTGTCCTTTCTATGGATTTCTGAGGACAGAATGTTTTATGGTGGGGATAATTGTTACATACATGACTTATTTTAAATATATTTTTCTTTTAATTTCAATTCTTTCTTTGTTTTTGGGGTTTTCCATTCATTTTGGTGGAAATGGAAAGTTTTCAAAATTTGGGCCAAATCATTAGCCCAATTACAGAATTAAAAATAAATTTTATTTCTTTTATAACTCCCTCATTTGTTAACATTTTTCATCCATTCCACTTCCCACTTTTCCTCTTATGACCTATCCAAATCACCATGTCCATTTGGACCCTTTCTGAATCACTTAGAATTTTGGGTTTGGGTGAATTAATTTGGAATTGGGCCAACCCGTGAGCCATTTCTAGTTTTAAAATATTTTTGAAATATTTGATAACTAACTCATTGTTTACTGTATTCCCATGATTCCACCTCCCACATGAATCTGAAGTCCCTATCCTCACCCCCATTATTTATTTTGTCACTTTGGACCTCATTTGCCTTGCAGAGTAGGGAAACAATGCTTAGGGTTCCTCAAATCGTCCAGATTTGAGAAGGTAAGTTGATTCTTTCATAAATATTTTAATTTTCACTCTTTTTACCCCATTTCAGTACCCACATGACCTTATCATCCCCATTACAGCCTCCATGTCAGTTTTGGTTGCTTGGAGATTGAAATATTTGTGTATTTGGTTCGTTTGATTCAAGATGTTTCAAGTAAGTGTTTCTTTCCTTGATTTCTTCCCCTTCCTTAGGGTTTCTTTCACCATTTCTTGAAGTTCCTCATTTCCAAAAGTTGAGGTTTTAACCTAGGGTTTAATTTTGTGTCTTTTTGGTCAAATATTGTAGTCTAGGGCTGGATTTATCTACCTTGAGGTGCAGCGGTGGTGCGGTTGATGTTTTGCACCATGTTTTGAGGGTTTCGACATAAAATATAGGTGATTCCATGTGTAATCATTTTCATGATGAGTTAGCTTGATTGAATTACTTATTATATATGTTCCTAATATGATGTGTGTGGTGGAAAAAAAATTTATGTTGGATTTGTTTAAGCATTTAATTTTATAGATTCATTTTAGCATGAAATCTAGTGTTTTGCATGTGTAACCCCTTGGGTATTATTTGGGTGTGTTTTATAACATATGAAATTGGTTTAATAAATCTTTTTTGGGCTGAAAATTCTAATTTGGTAGGGTATTGGTGTTCCATTAGGTTTTAAAGTGGTTTTTTAATGGGTTTAAGGTGTAAAACCTTATTGTACTTATTGAAAGTGATTTTGAAAATGTGTTCTTTTCATGTGGATCTTTTGTGGTATTGTTTGAGGTGTTTGTATAACACTTGGGGGTAGTTTAATAAATGTTTTTTGGGGCTTCCAATTCTGTTTTGAATTTTTACTGGTGAGAGTTTTTCCTTGAAATATGATTTTCAAATGGGTTTTATGTGAAAATCTTTGGTACACTCTTTAGAATTTTTTTATGAAAGTTTTGAATGGTTTAATGATTTATGTAAGAGGTGAAACCATATTGGAAAAATGTTTTATATTGTTTATATTTTAAAATTGACCATTTTAAAGGTGAATAGGTCTGTCATGTGATGTGTACCCCCTTGTAAATTTTTTATAAAAATGTTTAATGGATTTACTGAAATCTGAAAGAAGTGTGAACGTGATGTGGGCTGTTTGTGTGAGTGCGCTATGAAAAATGGTTTTTGTTTTTAAAAATGGTTTTTTGAAACAAGTGAGTGGGTTGTTATGTGATGTTTAGAATATTTGGGGGGAATTTATAAAATTTTTGAAGGATGTGTTGGATTTTGAAAGTTATGCAAAAAGTGTTGTGGGCTATTTTTGTGTGAGTTTGATTTCAAAATGCATATGAACGAAATGTAGAATTTGTGACTTGTGTGATTTACATGGGGATGTTTGGTTAATCTGTGATGTGGAAGTGATATTTTCATGTGAGAACTATATTTATTGGATTTTTGAACTTGTTTGAGCACAGAGGGAAAACTGAGGAATCTAGGTGGGTGGACGTGTACTAGTATGCTAGTGAATCCTTGGGGTTTGGCCTCAGTTTCACTTAGAAAGATTGACACTTACAACTCTATCTAAACTTTGATGATAATGACTAGGGACCACTAGGTTATGGGTATGTTCCCTACTGGTGGCTTGTTCACAAGAATGGATATTTTTTATGGTTACTCTCACCGAGATACGAGGTACCTGGGACCCACAGCTAGCTAGTGCCTAGGGGTTATTTCCTATTACCTTTTCTCATTGGATCCTTTATACTTACCATCAACATGCAGTATATTTGGATGGAAAAATTCAATAGCTTTTGAATATGTTTTAAAAGTGTTTATTCTTTAAATTAGTCCACTTGAAAATTGCTTTTTTTTAAGTTGCATCTTTTAGAAATTGTAACTAGAAATTACATGTTTTTGAAAACTTGTATGTTTTTCATCTTTGAATGTTTAACACATGGAATATCTTAGTGGTGGTTTCCTACTAGGAATTATCTCACACCCTACTTACACCCTTCGGTGTAAGTAGACTTTGTTATTTTTGTTTTCGTTGGTTTGGGTACAACTTTTGTGCCAACAGTTCGGGTTTTCACCTGTCATTCATGATGTGGTGTTCTGGAGATATATTGAGGGTGATTCCTCTTGCCATGTTGAGGTTCTTGGGCTGTTAATTTTTGGTTTTGTACCTTTTTTATAGTCTTGATGAGTTGTTTTAGACTATATAATTCAGTTATGAATTTTTTAAATCATTGTTTGGTTTGAAAAATCCAGAATCGTTTTATTGGATTCATTTGTTGCTTTATGTTTATAAACTTGGGTAAATCGTTCCCAATTCTCATTTTTATGATACCCGAGCACTTGTGCCCGCCCATGGGGATTGGGAACACCCTTAAGGCCATATCACGGTCTGGGTTTGGGGCCAGTTTCAGTGGCGATCAGATTCGGTTCGTGACACTAGATCCCTTAAGAATAGATTAAATGAAGTCTGTTGAAGAAGAGGTAATCCCCTTTATCGGCCCTTCCAAGTTTTTATCTTATTTTTCTTTATCATCATGTTTTTTTAGATTATAAATTAATAAATAATGTTTAATATATATTAGGATAAGTTATTATGATAATGAGAAAACCATATTCCACATTCCATCTATCCTACAAAGAATCAATGCACCACGTGTTCATACGTAAGACATATTGTCTCCACGCTATGGTTTAATCTATTTTTCATCACCCCTTAATTGGATTGGTATACTGATAGATATAATGGATATATATAATAAATATTAAATGATATTTATTGGTGAAAAATTAATATACCGACCACCTATTTACCCTTTCACTATTAAGTCAATGATACTCTTGCTCGTGGGTATGTAAGGCATATCATCTTCACAATGCGATGTGATTAATTTTCCATGTTCACCATTCAAGAATTAATAAATATTTACATATATATATAATGAATAAATTTTATAAATATGAAAATAATATAATTCAATATTTTAATGAACAATATCTAATTCACAATAACCATAAACTACATGACAGAACATGCATAGGAAAATGAAGCAGTTAACTTCCGAAACAAGGGAAATAATGAAATATTATAAACAAGTGGGTGATTAAATGAAATAATAAGATCATATAATATATCATAAATATTTAAATGGTTATTTTATAAATTCATAACATTATTTAAACAATTATACAAGAGGTTAAAGAACCTACATCAAAAATGAAGTGTTAGATAAGGGATTTTCTTCTCACTTTTATTAATTTGGGATACATGACTTATTCACCAATTATTTATTTTTAGTGGTGTTTATAATTACCATTGAATATAATATCATGAATATATCTATATTATTGTTATTTAAATTTTTATTTTATGTTAAATGGAAGTCGAATCAGCTAATTACAAACCAGTAAGGGTGCATTTCATAATCTCATTATTATTCTCTATTGTTTATGCTTATGTCTCCACGGGGGAATATTTTTCTTCCACATCCATGTTTTCTAAAAATTTATTCATATTTTTTAACTTTATCCTATGAATTTTTAATTTCTTCTCAAACAGTGTTGAATTTTTTATAAAATAGCTTGAAAGGAATCTTGTTTTTTTTCAAACAAGGTACTTTATTACTTTTCGTCAAAAAATTCAGAAGGAATTTTTTAACTCATGATGAATGAGTTTATTTTTACGCCATATTGACACATTAATGATTTCATTATTTCATTAAACGTTTTTAAGGTTTTTTTAAAATAATTTTGTTTCTTTTATAAATTTATTTCTTTTAATGTAATTTATTTGAAAGTAAAAAAGGGGTTTTTCTCTAAAGAATTTTTAGGTATTTTATTAGTGTATTTTCATCTATATTAACACCCATTGTTGAATATTATACTTCATTGAGATTAATATATTATGATATCATCAAAAAAATTATTAAATGGTTTATGATCAACTTGATTATAAATGTTTTATTGTCATAACAATCACCACATTATTCAGAATGGTTTGTAATTATGTTTACATATTGGGGAATTTTATTAAAAATTCATATATATATATATATATTATTTATGTTTTACCACATTCATATGAGAAATGAGTTTTACTTAATAACTGGTAGTCTTGGACCAATATATCCACTCGATGCAATAGTAGGTCTCATGAGGCAAACTAGATTAGGTTCTGGGAAAAAACTTACACATTTATTAAATTCTTAGAATAGAGCCATTATAATGTCATATTTATATCATGATTCCTTGATTATACTCAATTCATGGTACTAAGACTCAATAGTATGTTTTATAGGTTCTACATCGATAATTCCATCATTAGGATGTTAGTTATTGATATTCCATATGTTTATTCAACTAGTATAATATACATGGATAACATTCATTATCATGTAAATATTTATATAACATTATTTGATCACTTTTATTCCTTAAATATAATTCTTATATTATTGATAAAATGGAATTTTTTAGTTATTTTCCATTCCATAATAGTTTATGATTATTTATGATTTATTATTCTATATGTATACTCTTACTGAGCATCTAAGATAACTGATTTATTATGTTAAATTTTTACCCCGGATGCTGACAGAAAATTATGTTTAATTGTTACCCAATTTGCGAATAAGTTTATTATGACTAATATACATGATTAATCTAGGATAATAATGGTGTTATAAAGGTATATTAAATAATTTATTTTATATTTTAAATTGTAATGTAAAATTCATGAATGTAATCTGGTTTCAAAACATCTAACCTGAATGGTCCTTTAGAATTCGAATCTTGTGTCTATTCTAAAGTAATAAAGTGAGGTATAGGATTTGGCCTACTGGGTCTTGGTTTGTTTGAGTTGGTAATAGAGAGTGCTTAGTAGAGAACTTGGGAACTAGTTTTTGGAAACTATGGATTAGAAAATATAACCCTATTACTGACTTTAAGGATATATCTTGGTATATGATAACATCATATAAATTATTTATTGAAAATGGATAACCTATGTTAAACCTATTTACTCATATAATGAGAAAAATATGTCATTATTTAGACTTCCTTTAAATCAATCTTCATGACTATATCATTATGATTAGTTTTGGTTACATTGTGCTTTTATTTTTTCCAATGATTAGAATTAGATAGGATATACAAGTAATGGATATACTAATAATGAGTAATAGACTACAAAATACAAGTGAAAGAAATGAGTTATTAAGGTATGAGATGATGAAGCATATTTAATATAATAATAATGTAGTGGAATGATTAAATTTCAAGTATATTTTGATTAAAGAATTATTTTATCAATGATTTTAGCGATGTATAATGATTATATTATAGTACTTCTTCTTTATGGATTTGTAATCTAATGAAGAGTAGTACATGTAACCTAGAGAAGTTATTCTATGCCATGTTGATAATTTCGAAAACAAATGATTGAGGAAATATAACCCTTAATATATGATTTATGATTCATATTATAATGAAAAATAGTATTTCATTGGATAGTAATGGTGACCATGATGGTGGATAGTTATTTGAGATTTTATGTCATCTTTTGTAGGATTACAACATTCATTGATTTAAGAAATATACTAGAAATTTTATTATTTTAAGGATGCATATTTTCATTAAAGTTTTAATGTGATCAAGGTATCCATATATTTTATATGTGAAAATAAGATCTCTATTATGTTTTTTAGAGAAACTAAATTTAAGATTGATTTTTTAAATTTGGAAAACTTTTGGACTATGAAATTGGATATATGTATTTTGGATGAGTCTTAAGGTTGTAGTAGATTAAGATGAACATTAGAAATTATTATTTGATGTTAAATTATGAATTATTGGATAATGTGAGCTAACCTTTATGGTTTTAGTAATCATTTGTAGAATTAAAGAACTACTTGGGGACATTGTGATTGATTAAAGTTCTTCAGGCATAAAAATTCATTATGAACGTCTATTTCCTGGTGTAAAATATAAATTGAAAAAATATTAAAGCACAACCAAAGGATTATATTATGATTAGAACATAGAAATAAATCATGTTTGTTTATTTTTTAAATTTCTTATCTACATTTAAAATTAATCCATCAACTCCAGGAAAATGATTTTGGATCAGAAACTTTATTCATTTAATTTTATTTATGACAAATCAATGGTCTTTTAACTGATCACCAATTTACTATTTTTTTATTATTAAATTTATAATGACCTTATTATCTATCAATGTCCAATAGAACATGAATGTTATATTTCTCTTCCATGTTGATATCTTCCTACATAGAATCCTAGTTTGTGATTTCTTAGGTGAACTTTATAATTCCCTTTCTTTCTATTTAAGTGGATGTTTTATTAATACTTTTTCCAATGTGGGTTTTCAATAATGTTATTTTGAAACGTAAAACCTTAGTTACTTAGATCAAATTATAAAATTATGGTGATGTAATTTATTGAATTAGGGTATATTTTAACAACACAATATTTTATAGAATGTCTCTTTTTAAATTTATCTTCTTCAATAGCTTATGTTGCACGCAACACCTAGCTTAAACAAAAAATGATATATTATTATAACATATCCGTTAAATTTGAAGAATGAATAGTATTAACCAAATTATTAAATTATTATATCATATATTCAATATAATGTTTTTATATTCATCCAATAGATTTAAAATCCAAAAGGTTTAAACAAATACAAATTTTACACATAAAAAGATATATTTTTTCTAAAGGTAGATTTGTAGTCTTTTGATGGTGCACTTTTTTTAAATATTATTTTTGAAACATTAATAAATTTATGTTTAAAAATTAATCTAATTATTTTAAATAATATTATTAAAATTTATATTGACATAATTCATGGTATTATTCTTATATGTTTCATTTATTGATTTATAGTAAACAAATAATGCATTTTAATTGAAAGTTGACTTTTAACCAAAATAACTTATGAAGTTAAATTAAATTTTAAATTTTATTTAATGTAACATTAGATCAATAACATATATATTAATTAAATAATGTTCATTGGATTATTTTTTATATTGAATTTGGATATAGAAACATTTCAAACGTTTTCATGTTTTCACTTTCAAAACCTGTTTCCTAAACCCATATACGAGATTAATTTTAAATTAATGTTATAAAACTCGATTTTTTTAAAATTTGAAAAATGTATTCCATATTTTGAATAATATGGCCCAAATTAAGTAAATATGACCCTTCTATTTTTTACTAATATGAATAGTATCCTTAGTAATTATAAATAATAGAGTTAATGTTAAATCAAGTAATTAATGGTAAAAATAATATTATAAATATTATAAATGAACAAATAGTGGCCCTAATTTTTTGGATGTGTATTTTTAGTCCTTAATAATTAAATTATCAGTCTTATGACCATTTATTTCTATTTGGATTATATTATAACATTTATAAAATATTATTTAAATAAAATTCAGACTTTTCAAACTCCTGTTTTAAAAAAGTGAAGTGTTTTTAACATGGGATTATATAGCTGATATATTCACCTATAAATAGTATTTGGAATTAATTTTTTTATCTAAATCATGATAATTTATTTTTAATCTTTAAAAAATAAATAATTAACACAAAGGATTTCACAACGATGATGTAATAATTTTTAAAGTAATGGAAATATCAAATATATGATATTAAATTTTTAAAAGTAAATATAATTTGACATAATTAAAGTCATCCATGACTTTATAAATAAATTTTACATGTTATATATGTGTTAAAACAGTTTGTTTAAATATAAATTTTTTATTGATTTTTTTAAAACTCAAAGTAATGAATAGTGTTGGAATTGGAATTTATGTTATATTAAAATAATTTATATTTTATTAAATTATATACAATTTATAAAAATATCAAATTTGAAAAAAAATATTTATTTAAGGTTTAAAATATCATTTATTAATCAATTTTTGTTACTTTTTCATTTAATAGAAACAATATTGACCCTCAAAGAGTGAAAAAACCCATGTTATCACGGTAAGAGATAAAGGGGTTTAAAAAGCATTATAGCCAAAAGATAAGTGTATATTTGTGCCATAAAATTGACTAAAATTTTATGATCAATATGATTAGACAATTATCACCTTATAATATAGCTTTTCTTTTTTAATCAGCACGTTTCCATGAAAATTAATTATATATTTTTTAAATTAAAGATAATTACAAAATACCACTCTCTTTGAATTTAATATCGTTTATGTGTATGCATAGGGACAAAATAAAGATATGAACAAAAAATGACATTTTATTTTGATCATAAAAAAAATTAGTTTCATAATGGAATTGTATTTTGAATTTTAATAAATTATATAATGTCATTAAATGCATCTTCAATACTAAAATGATATTTATTTATTTAACATAAAAATAAAAAAATTGATTTTAAGAGTATTATTATTGATATATTTGGCGTGATTTAGTGATTATAATTAATTTTATAGAACAATATGATATATTATAGATTATTAAATGTATAATAATTTATTTCCAGCTTTTTATTTATGTATTTAAAGTCAAATTAAATGAATTGTAACAAATTTGAAAATAATGATATTTTATTGAATTAATATTTTATTAAATTATTTAGAAATAAATAAAAAAATTAAATAAGAAAAATAGGTGATAATATATATTTGTAAATTTCATCAAATATTCATTTTTAGGCCATTTTAAAATCTTTATATCTTGAATATCCTTATCATATTTTAATATTTTAAGAGTTTCCAAAAGCTCCCCTCACCTCAATTATAAAAGAGAACCTCCTACCTCACATCCCCGCACAAATTTGAGCCATATTTCTTGACCAAAAAATCCCATTTCTCTAATCAATATCCTTAGTTAAGTTGTAGTGGTCTTGGACCATCCAAAAGTCATATCCTAGATCACATAAGAATATATTTAAGGATGTCCAACGAAGAATAAATAATCATATTTATCGACTCGTTAATGTTTTTTTATTATTATACTTACTAATCATGTGTTGTTTCTATTCCACGTTAATAAATATAATATCATATATATTCTAGGAAATTATTATGATAATCAGACAACAATATTCCACCTTTCATCCATCAAATGAAAAATGAAATCAATGTGAGTGTGTATGCAAGACATACTATCTTCACATAGAGGTGTAATCTATTTTTCATCATAACAGTACATGGATGGATATAATGATTGAAATAATGGATATATAAAATAAATATTACATGATATTGATTTAGGAAAAATTAATATACCATCCAACTCCTTACCCTTTCACCATTAAGGGAATCATATCACCGCCCATGCGTACGTATGACCTACTATATCCACGACACGATGTGATTCACTTTTACTATTTACCATTATAAAATAATTATAAAAATTTATATAATTAATAAATCTAACAACTATTACCTTAATTTAGTTCTTTATATGACAAAACTATATCCAACTCACAATAATAGAGACTTACCAGACAAAACGTGCATAGGAAAATGAAGTTGTTAACACCAAAAACAGGATTAATAATTAAATATTATTAACAAGTGTGTCATAAAATGACATAATAGAATCATATAATATATCATTAATATGAAAATGGTTATTTTATAAATTAATAACATGATTTATACAATTATATTTTATGTTAAATCAGGTACAACGAAAAGGAAGTGTGTGGTAAGATATTTCTATCTCGCTTTTATTCTGTGTGATACAAGAGTTATTCACCACTTATTTATTTTTTGTGGTTTATATAAAATCAAATTAATATAATATCTTGAATCTAAATATATTCATGGTATTTAATGTTTCATTTTATTTTATGGGGAATATGATTAAACTAATTACAAATTGGTAAGTGTTTGTTTCAAAAACTCATTATTATTTGGGATTGATTATGTTTAAGACTCTATTGGGGAATATTTTTAATCCATGTCCATGTTTTCTAAAAATATATTTAAAAATAATTTTCCTATTATCATAATAATGATTTATATATTTTTTACACATGTTTTATATTTTATAAAAATGTTTGATAAGAATCATTTTATCATTTTAAAAATGAGGTGATTTATGATTTTTTTCAACAAAAAATATAGAAGGAATGAATTTTTTAACTTATTTTGAATGATTGGATTTTTTTTCCATCATGGAGATGAATGTTTAAAATATTTATTTTCAAGTTTAAGTTTTTTTTTAAATAAAATATTTTCATGTATAAATGCGTGGATTTTAAAATAAATTATTTCAAAGTAAAAATGTGTATTTATTTAACGAATTTTCGATGATTTCCATAAAGTATATTCATCTATGTCAACAAGATTATCTGAATATTATGATTTATTGAGATTGATCTATTATGATATCATATATCATATTTTATTAAATATTTTATAATCAGTTTGACTATAGATGTTCCATTTTGATACGAGTCACAATATTACTCAGAATGGATTGTGATTGTGTTTATTGATCAGTGAAAGTTATTTACATTTCATATGTATATATAGTTTTCTAGTTTAACCCATATATATATATATATATATAATTCATTAGACATAATAATTTATGGGTGGGGGCTATTATATCCACTTGATGCATCAATAGGTCTCATAAGACAAACCATACTGGATTTTTTCCAAGGCCTTACCCATTTATTAGAGTCATGGTAGAATGCCTTGATATTGATAGATTCAAGGGAAAAAGCCTTGATAGTATTATATTCATGTAATGAATCCTCAAAATTATGTTTCAATGGTTTTAAATTATGAATTCCATCATTATGAGACAAGTTATTGATATTTCATGGGATTATTTGACGAGTAGAATATCCATGGTTAAATTTCATTCTCAGGTGATTATTTAAGTTCCATTATTTGATCATATTATGTTCATTCTATTTTATGTTCTTGTTATTAATAAAATGGAATGTGTTTCATTTAATTTATATTCCATAATTTCTCATGCTTGTTTATGATAGATTGTTTTGTATGCTTACCCTTGTTGGGCATATGAGCTCACCCCTTTCTTATGTTTTATTTTTCCCTAGAATGCCATGAAGTATAATATGACTGATTTGTAAGTTTAAAATAGAATAATAATGTTTCTCTAAAAGGATTCCATATGTGATATTTTATATTTTATATTGTATTGTAAAATAAATTTTTTTAATCTAGTTTTAAAAACTACTAATCAGATCGGTCCTTTAAGATTCAATTCTTCTATCTATTCCAATGGTTATAATTATGATTAAAAATATACAAAAAATTGTTTCCTATTAAATTTCTAAAATTGGTAAAAAATAAGTTTTTATAAAAAAATATAATGAAATCTATTTTCATAAAAAAATAGAAATTTTGAAACTATCATCTATCCTTATTTTATTTTACTCTAAATTTCTAATGAAATTTATATTCACCTATTATTCATATAAAATATATTTTATCATCATTAATCAAAATTCTATAGAAATTGATATTCATATCGAAAATGAAAAAAAAATATAAAAATAGATTTCTTTGTATAAAATGATTATATTAGTCATTTTATCTATAACAATTGAAATTAATTTATATTTAAATCATAAATTTATTTTATTTCTCTAAATATTTAATAAATTTTTTTCTGCTATTTATTATCTTTAATTCAATGTCTACGTTTTAATGGTTGTACTTAAATATTTATATTTTACCAAAATATATCACAATTTTATTTAAGTTCAATTTTATGTGGGGATAATGTCATCAAACAAATTTGGCCGATTTATTGGAATTAATGTTTTAAAATTTTTGGTTTATACATTCATCCCCCATAAATAAGTAGTGTTATAAAAATTTTAATCATATAATAAGAGTAATTTATATATGAAACCCATAATTAGTCAAACACCACTAGTTGAAAATGGGTTCATTTAGGATGTTGAGAGAGATTTACTTATATATAAAAAATTATAATAACTTTATAAATAGAGACTATTAAGGGAATAAGATCTAGATACATAATTAATAACTTCCCCCAAACATTGGATATTATTTATATGATAATCATCCCACATTATTTTTATTTATTACTCAATATACACTAGTTTTTGAAAACTTACATGATTAATACACTAGAATATCTTGAGTTAAAACATATTATTTACTACATTATTAGTAGTTTCATAGGATTTTCTTTATTATCATGGTTGTTGATAACCTTTTCCCCCAGTGGTCTTTGGATTGATACATAGACTTGCATAATTCCAAACTCTCTCCTAATTAAAGAGGAAATTTTTTTTATAGACTCTCTCTTTACCTTACACTTATGAGTCTGATTACCTTCATATCCACATAAATAGAATTTACCTTTCCATTTATGGAAATTGTCCCCATGCTTCTTCCCATTTTTTTACATGTCGGAAATTGAATCTCCTTTCCTTCATCATCATCATCACTTGATCATTCATGAGACTCTTAATTTGTCTTTTTCATTGTATTTGTGACTTATAATGGGTTCACATTACAAATCATATTTTTTTATAGATGATTTTTTATTATCACAATGTTTTCCACTCCATATTATCTATGACATCAATTTTTTACTAGGATCCTTATGGTTTCAACCATTAGAAAAAGAAAAATATTGAACATGAGTAGCAATAATTATAAGAGAATTATCATAGATAACCATGGTAACATTTAACCTCAGTACGAATCACGTTATAATGATATCATTTTGTTATATAGTTCTTACAAATCAACTTGTACCTACCTCGATTCAACCAATAAAACCCTTAGTTTAACCAATATCATTCTTGGTTCAACCTATGTTACATTGAATTTGTTCAAATTTGTCTCAAGAAACCAATCCTCAAAATATAGATCCAATATTACAATAAAATTTCTTAAAATATTCTTATTTGTAAATAATTAAAATATATGCTCTAAAAATTGCTGGTATCCCTTTTCCAGGAAACAAGATAACGATTAATATATACCATAACATATGAATCTCTACATTTCAATATATTTTATACATAGTCACATTATTATTATGTTATCTAACCTAAACATATTCATATAAGATATAATGGTCCATAAATATATTTTTTTGACTAATTAATATCCTTTGGAAGTGTATAGTCAAGTGTGAAGTCTTAAGAACATTCACTATGTGCCAAAGTAAAGATCAAGCCAATAATATATCATCTTTTTAGACTGATTACCCCTAGATGAATCCATTAAGTAGAAACATCCACTTTTTAGTATCCAAAAAAGGATATTATTTCTTGAAAAACCACATACTCAGGGATGGATGGGTTCCGGTTGGAGCTTCTTGGGATCCGGATGGGGCTGCTGCGAAGGGAGATTTTGAAACAGGGATGACCTGCAATCCCTCTAAACAGCGGGAGACCCCTTCCATGTTTATGGTTAAGGATGATTTGAGGATTCCATATTTGGTGGTAAATTCTGGAAATTTGCAAGATCCCATGGGATCGTCTACCGTGCATGGGCAGCGATCCTTTGTGGATGTTATGAAGGCCTCTACAGCTATGAAAATGAATGAGGATCCTTTTATGATTCTCTAAAAGTTATCACTAGCCCATATTGAGGCCAACCCCGGTGTGATTTCTGAAAGATTGGAATTATGTGACAACATTCTGATTGCTCGCATTGTTCTTTCTAAAGGTGTTCTGCCTTGTAAATTTGAAGATCAATTTCATAAGATTTAGATGTTATGGTGTTTTTATAACTGTAAATGTGTCTCCCTTGGGTGGGGATTCTTTCACTTATTGTTTCCATCAGCTGACGTGAGGCTTAAAGCTTAGAGTTTTGGGTCTATGTCTCTAAAGCCAGGATGGATTCATCTGCATGAATGGTCACTAGACTTTAACCTCTCCAATGTTAATAATTTATTCTCCCAGATATGGGTACGCCTTCATGGGATTAATTGGGTTCTTTGGAATCCATAAATCTTTCATGATATTGGAACGATGATTGGTAGACCCTTCCGTCTTGATAAGGAGATGACAGATTTCATGTAAGGGAACTTTTATAGAATTCTGGTGGAAGTCGATCTTAGATCCACTCCCGTTGACACGGTAACACTTTCTATTCCCTCTTATCAAATTCTTATTGATGTTTAATATGAAATAAAACCTCTATTCTACGCTAAATGCATGACTGTGGGGCATTCCTTGGAGTGTTCCACAAAAACATTACATGTAAGGAGTGTGGGATGCGAGGGCACCCCTCCAATCTTTTCCATCGTAAGGTTAATTTGAAGGATTCGCCCCCGCCAGAGCTTGCCACCAGAGAAAGTGACCCTCTTATGGAGTCAGACCCTTGTGATATGCCAATTCCTAGGAATGGAAAAGATTTGATAATTTATACTTCCCCGACTCGATTTTATGATCCTCCTAGAGCTCCTGATCCTACTACTGTTGAGATTCTGAGCCCCACTCCCACCTTGACGGTGAATGATCTTACACAACAGAATGTCCAATCTGAACCTTCTTCCTCTGCTAAACGGGGGAACATCCCTAATGAAACAAAGGAAAGGGAAAAGGACTTCTCTTATGGAGTTGGGGAATCGATCCTTTGTAAGTGGGGAGACACTCAGGATGAGGCCAAGGAAAGAGATATGGATATGATTATAGTATCATACAATGAAATTTTTTAAGGAGAAAATAAAAGAGTCTCTGACAGTGAGGGTGTCAGGACTTCCCCAATTATAAGGAAACTAAGCAAAGACTACTCTACAGTTCTGAGGACCATGGCCACTAGTTCATTTGCTAAGAAGGATACCGAGAATTTATCTCTAGAGCAACTAGAAAAAAGGATGGTTTATAAGAAGATTCAAAAACAATATGAGACTCAATCAGAATGGGAATCAGACGATACTGACGACATGACCAGGTATCGATGTGATGACTATGACTATTATGACTGGTAACCTCTCTCTCTTTTCCTCTCTATTGTCTCTGCACTTTTCTTTTTATTAATAAATTTGGTGGTCCAACAGTTCTTGGATCTGACCTTTTGGTTATTATATTATATACTATTCAAAAGTTTTATATATACCTTTAAAATTATGATCAACCCTAACCGATCAACCCTTAAATTATACTAAATAAGCATCCTAATCTCTAATGTTACCTAAACCATTCATTTGATACTAAGTGTGGCACCCCATACCCGCACTCCTAGTTATGGTTCCATGTACACATTGTTTTCATATATAGTAGCTTGGATATAACTATCCTTAATTTCAACATCAAAAAATATTGTTTAGTCTCTTACATTCCATGGATATTTTCTAGGTTAGTGATTTAGAGAAATATGAGAAAACAAAAACTAAAAAACCCTATGTTCGTTCTATCAAATGGAAATTTTATTTATTATAAGTAAAACACATTAATAGATAAAGATATTTAAATATACATAATATATTTTTAAATTGTTATATCCCTGTAAAAATTTCAAATATACAACTTTTCTTCAAAACGTTAGGAAATGGAAATGTAAGAGTTGGTGAGATCAAACACTCATTAAGGGAAAACATACCACATAGGAAAATATGGTATAAAACATGGAATACATATTAGGGTCAGAATAACTAAAAACATGAATTAATAATCAACTTTAAATTGAGAGCATTCAATATTTAATGAAAATAACTAAAAATATGGATATCAATAATACAGATCCCATACTAATGGAATTCGTGATGTCTAACATCAAAAAATGCTAATATGGACATTTTCTAAGACACTATCATATTATGGGGATATGTATACACAAAAAACAATCCTTTTTTGTCTCATGAGACCCATAGATGCATCAAGGGGCTATATAATTCTGATCCCAACTAATAATTGTTTATTTACAATGCATTCACCAAAAGAGTCAATATGGATTTCCATACAATTCCCTAAGGATATTATTACTACATAAAACATGGATATCAATATAATCAATGCTAAAAAATTTCAAAACATAAAAAACCTATGTTATTATTTAATAATCATTAATGATATCAATAATCTTCCTCGTATCAAATTAAGGGATAATATGGTGAAAACCCAACTAAACAAAGAAGGTGGATAGTCAAATGATTATTTTTCAACTTCGGAATAATCATAAATATTGGAATAAAAACATATGGAATGAAAATAAATTTCTATATATAAATATAATAACATTATTTCTAGGTGAACATCATCCTATATGAATTATTTAAAAATGATATCTTCACACCATATGACAAATGAGTATACAACTAAGTCAATATAAGAATAATGTGATGATAATCCATATAGAGATAGAAGTTGGATGGTTTCAAAATAACATAAACCTATTCTAAAAATGGAAACATAGAATTATTTTGATATAGTTGAATAACATCCTTGAAAAACCGATTTTTTAAAGGTAATCACAAATTAACGGATCAAGAATCTAATTTCATCATACCAACGGCTCAATACCCTAAATATAACACGCATAGAGAGATATATATATATATATATATATATTAATAGATAAATTATGAAACGTATATAAAATTATGGTAAAAGCTTCTGAAAATAAAAAGGTAAGTGTATATAAAAACATAAAATATATTTTAGATAATATTTTTAACATTGATGGAGAAAAAAAATTTACATGTCAATTCCAAATGTAACTTTTTAAAAGGTTACATGAATTATTTTAAAAAGAATTACTTTTAAAAAAATATAAAATAATATATACTTGAAAATTAATAAATTTTTTCTTGTATAACTAAGGGTATGAGGGAAAAACACGTAAATTTAAATGGAATCCCCTTTTTTTACTTTCAAAAAAACCCTTATTTAAAAATACCATTTTAATAAGAGTAACAAAAAATTTACTTGTATTAAAAACTAATTTCCTAAATTTGGATTATAAAATGTAATTTAATAAAATATTATGGTGGTACAACACAATCATGTATGAAATAAATACATGACAAAATTATATAACTCAAGGAAGGGAGACTTATGATATTAATATCTCTTATGGGTGAAATACCCCCATGAGGAGTAAAACATTTGAAAAGGGGTTTATGTGGTAAACATGTAAACAATGATAGAATAAAAAATAATAAAATAAAATGGTATAATTTACCAAAATTATATAAAATAAGTTCAGGTGAATGATTATAACTCAATTAATGAAAATTGAGTCACCAAAAACCCTTACGACAGGTGTAACACTTGAGTCAAAATATATTTGAAGAAAAGAACATTTTCTATCATTTATTATACCATAAATTATAAGGAAAAAATATTAAATATTAATGTGATATAAAATGAAAATATAACCATACAATGAATCCTTGGTTCTTAATATCTAATGTGTACCAAATAATCTGAATTGAGACCAAGAAAACTCTTTCTGTTTGAGAATCACTTTAATCAAATCAACATGAAAGATAGGTATTGTAATTGAACATAAAATACCATAATTTGAATATAATTCATGATATTATATATAACATAAAAATTATATATAACACATAAATATGATTAGTTACATAATAGTGAACATCTCTCAAAAAGATAAATTTGAGAAAAAAACCCCTTACCTCGGTACTGATTTATTCTGAACTTGCACCAAACATCCTGAATAATTAAATTAATTTCACTAAATACTTACCAAAAACCTTATTCATAACTATATCATCTTTATAATAAAAATATAAAAACACTCATGCAGACATATATATATATATATATATATATATATATATATTACTTGGTTTTTACCTATTTTCTACACTATTTGTAAGTAATATTAATCACTTTAAACTAGAATCATAAATATGGTTTTAATATATTTTAATTTACCAAATTTCATCATTATTATATCATATAATGTAATTTAATAGATTTTCCATGATAGTTTATTAGGATAAAATTTTATTCCATGGTAGTTTTGGTTACAAACCATGAAGATGAAATCAACGATGATTACTTTTCAGTGATTCTTAAAGAAAAAAAATTTATTTCTTAATTTATGAATTAAATATTCATATAAAATATCTAAAAAATAATTAGTTATAAATTTATATTATATTGTAATATTATTTATGTTTTCATTATTATTCATGATACAAATTCATTGTATTTTTCATGTAAGTGGTTATATAGATATAAACACGAACCTACAATGATTAATGGATGATTATGATTTGGCTTATTTATAATATCATTATACCAGAAGAATAATGAACATATTTACTATTTATTATTCTGATAAATTAAAATTTTATGTAATTATAAGAAATATTAATGGATATGAAAATATTTCATAGTATGAATAAAAATATTTTCCTCTTAGTATGCTTTTTTAGGATAGTTATTGTTAAAATTCTAGCAACCTTGACCCCAGTTGTCTAGAGTCGATGCCTACGTTATTACATTGTAATAATATATAATGAATCTTATCCCAAAGGAATGAATATTTTAGTATTCTTATTAAACAAGGTAGATAATTTATTCTTTCATTACATTTGAATATAGAAATAACAACATAACGTTTTTTGAGAATAATATTATTACCTCTTGCATATCCATTAATATCAAACATAGAACACTTCATGGGTTTTGGGGGAAAGGGGAAAAATTAGGATAAGCTAAGATTCTTAGTAAGGTTTAATCATAATAGAATATATATAATGAAACAGTAATATTAATTGAAATTGAAATGTATGTAACTAAAACACATTTAATTTAGTAAAAAACTTGATTATAATATGTCATGACTTGATGATGATCATGTAATGAAATATATATAATTTTATGTGATAGAAATGTTAACCATAGATATTCTCACTAATAAAATAATTACATGGAATATAAATAAATAAATTCATTATGATGGAATGCACAATGATGGATGTTTGATCAATCAATATATATCCTTAAGAAAATTACTATCCAGATCTATACTTAAGAGAGTTTTAACTTTTGGGTTAAAAATTTTATGATTTGGCCAACTAAATTGTCTCATGAGACAAATATATGCATCAAGGGGATATAAAATTTCTGGTCCCTACCCATCACATACTAATTCTGTTTCATTCCACATATAAATGGAATAAAAATAAACAATATAAACATTGATATTGAAAAACATTCTTAATAAATTCTAATACATTCCGTGAAAAAAAAACATAACTAAAGTCCATCCATTATAATAAGGATAATGGTATCGAAATAGAACATCTATAGTAAAAATGGTGATAAAATATCCAAATATATAATAATGAATATATCAATATAACATGTCCCAAATGTATCATATGTACACTAAATTTTTTATGTCACTGATGATTTCAAATACAATAAAAATATATTTACAAAAATTACTGAGGAAAATATCCTTTAAATTTTAAAAATAGTTTTTTAGAATATAAAACATTGTAAAAGTCATTTTATTTTGAAATAAACTTTAGAATTTATAAATGAATCTTTAACACATTTTATGTTTACGATGGTGAAACATTATCTACATTTCGTACATGTTAAAACAATGATCCCTTTCATATTTTCAATAAAATAAAAAAATTCCTTGATTTGAAAATGAATTAAGAATAATTTGAATTTTTTTAAAATAAAAAATGTGTAAAATTCCTTTATTAAATCATTTTGAATAGTTAAAAACTATTTTGAATTTTTTTATGAATACATGGTTTGGGATGAAAAACTAATTTCTGACCAAAGAGGTAAATGAAATCAGTTTTTTATAAAAAGTATTTATCAATTATATTTTGGAAAAATGATTGAATAAATGGTTATATTACATGAAAATATAATATATAATCATAGTATAATAAAATTATATGGAATTATTATAAAATTTTCAAGTAATTTCTTTCAAATTATATTCATGAAGAAACAATCTCGATTAGAATGAGATTGTGAAACAAACATTTAAAATGATCATAAAATTAAGGTAATAATAAATAAGTTCATTAATTATGGGTATAAAATGTCAATCAACATAAAAATTTATAAATGAAACATAATATAATAAAAATAAATTTCAAAAGTAGTCTTATAATGGCCAAATAAATGAATTATAATCTTAACCCAATGAGTGGAAATTGAGTTATGAAATCCCTTAACTCACAATTCAATTTTGTTGAACATGCCTTAATGTCCATTTTAGTTGTTTTAAAAATTTAATATACTTAATATATAACTATATTAATGTTTAAAATATCATATATTATTATTTTATAATATCTTATAAACCATTTATTAATAATCTTTCATTATTTTAATTGTTTCAGGTGTTAATTACCTTGTTTTCTCATGGAGGTTTCATCATGAATGGTTTGGTTCTTACATGTATTATAATGTTATATCTTCTAAAAAATAATAATCAATAAATATTTATCCACTTTTTACATCAATTAAACATTTATAACCTATCATAAATTATGGTTATGAAAAATGAAGTATGTTATGATAATAGAGATGGTTGGTCGTATATACGCATGATTAACGTTTCTATTTTTCAATGACCATTATTGAAAGGGGGAAAGAAATATTTTATATTTATAAAATTGTAATAATATAATATAAAAATTATTATTTTATTAAATTTACTTATATATATCATAAATTTTGTTTGGTGATGAAAAGAGAGTCACATCGCTTCGTAAAGGTGGTAGTCCACACACAAATGAACAATGTTATCATTTTTATGTGGGTAAAATTATAAGAAAGAAGATTTTATATATAATCATTAAAAAATGATAAATATGTTATTAATATCATAATAATTTGATTTATATTATATATAATAATTTACTTTAACCATTTTACATTACGTGTAAGGAATTAGTGAAAGGATAATCACATCGCTTCACGAGGCGGTAGTCTATCATACACATTAGAGATGTTATCATATCCCCAAGAGAATGTAAAGAATATATATATATAATATAATGAATAAATAGTTATAAATATGTTATAAATATCATATATATACTTTATATCCATCATCATACCCAACTTTTATAGGTGGTAACGAAATAAAGAAATACATTGGTTAGCAAGGCGGTAGACAGCAGTATGCATGAATGATTATTTAATAACCAATTTTATAGATTAAATGATGGTTATATGACATTATATTATTATAAAAACATCCCCATACATGTGATATAATAGGATTATCATATCATCTTGTTTTAATAATAATTTTATGAGATGGGAAGAGAAATAAAATAAATATTCTCATTGAAGAACATTAACTCTTCTCTAGGCATTTTCCTAAGGTTTGAAAAAATTCCATTCTAGGATAGATTTATGCCCAAAATAAGCCTTCTCGGATGAGGAGAGGTTTTTTGGGAAGTCATTTGTATAGCTACTGGCCAAACCAATGTGTTTTTAATGTGTGAACAATATAGGATAGGGTGGCCTTTTATAAGTGGGGGAGAGGACACACTTGTTTTTTTAAATTAATTGAGCACTACCATGTTTTTTATATGTCAAAAGGGTAAACAATGGACTAATATCTAACATTATAAGTGGAAGGGTCTAAATATGTCAATAAAACAGTTTTTAGGCATGTATATATGTTATTTTTACAATTATCTTATTTGTTTAACCCCTAGTAAACCCATTTTTATCTTAACTATGATAATTATTTTTTACTTCATTCACTATTAATTTAGGTAAAAAATAATGTGATACATATTAAAAATTATTAATAATTATGAATAAAAATAATGAATCCATTTTTCTAAATTCATTTCACATTAGTGAGAAAATGTAGTTTAAAATTAATCATGTAGTCGTGAAAGGAAAGCCGGTTTTTAAAGTGAAAATGTTCAAATGATTACAATGTTTTTATATCTAAATTTAATTTCAAAATGATTAAAATAAATTAAATTTTATTAATTGATATAAAATTGAACTTATTTTATTTTAAAACCAAATAAAAATACAATTTTATATTTTAAATTATTTAATGAAAATGAAGTCTTCATTTAAAATCGATTATTTTTTACTATTCATATACGAATGAAACTTTAAAAAAAATATCAAATATAAATTATGAGGTAATTTTTATATTCCTATTTAAAAAATGGAGTTATTTTTAAATAAATTTTATAAAATTTCTACAAATTAATTTCAAATTATGTGAAAAAAGCGCGACTAATCCATATTTTAGAAAAAAAATAATGATTTCAAAAAATATTTCTTGATCTTATGAATGATTATCATTTTATTAAAAATAAATATATAACCACAATTGTCCTGAATTTATTAGTACTAATCCTCCATACCTTGTTAGGGACTATGTTATCACTATTATATTAAATATTAATATTTTAATAATATTTTACATTTTGTTTAAACATAGTGTTCCATGTAACCCAAGTTAAACTGAGTATTACATGCAATGAATGATATTAAAGTTATTGAATTAATTTAAAAATAAATACATCATAAAGTATTGTGGTTTTATATTTTCTCATAATATTGGGGTTTCATGTCATATACACTATCTAATACAATGTTCTTATTTTAAAATAATTAGGTGGTTTATTATCCCCACCTTAAACAATGGCATCACTGAGATTTATACTTGATCTCCGTAATCAAGGGTTTTACATTTAATTTTTAATTTTTTTTAAAAACTCCCATTATAAAAAAGGTTAATAAATTATCCTCTTAAATAGAGAATAAAATGGATTATGAAGGTAATATTTAATAACACATAACTAGGTTTACAAGTAAGAGAAAATAAGTGGGAAAAGAAAATATGGACATTGAATAAAAGAATAAGAAAATACATAGAGGGATTGAGTTCATTTTTGAAAATCAATTTAATGATCAAGAATATTTTAAGGGCCTCAAAACCATAAATTTATAATGATTTAAAATACTATACGATTCATTATATTTGAAGTTAATATGATAAATTGTTTGTTCTAAGAACATTTTCCAAATGTTGTGGAATTATTTTACTATCAAAGAATATAAGGAAATATTCTCATTTGATATGATTTTATTTAAGAATAAAAAATACTACTTTTTGTGCTTACATAAATTTAAAATTAATCACTTACTCCAAAAATGAATATCCAAAAATGAATTTTTTTCTAGAATCACTAAAATTTACTTTTAACAGATCTTAAAATAGATAAACGACTGACCATATTTTCTATATATTTGTAGAAATTATCCAAAACAAATTTTTTAAGAACAAGTTATCCAATTTTCATAAACCTATATATTTTTAAGTAACACTTTAATATCTAAAACTACTTATAAATTTCAACTTAAACTATTTCATAAATGGTTAAACTTATAGATCTTCCAAAATATAAAAATGCATAACTTTAGAAATAAGGACTTTGAATTTCCAAAATTAACTTACCATTAATCCCCAAAACAATATAAAATAGTGCTTAATTATCCCATGCCAAACATGTGAATAACTTCATCATGTGTTCTCTTAAAACATGTTAATAACCTAAATTACCATAAAATCTTATTTAAAACATGCATGATTTCATATTTATGAGGTGAAAAATATTATTTGATATATTCGTAAAATAAATAAATTCTCTAAATTACATAAATGATAGAATAAATTATTTTTGAAAAAATAATTAATCTTTTCAAAGGTAGTCAATACTATCCAATTTACTTTTTTCCATATGAATTATCTTGTTATGCTAACATAATTACCTCAGAATTAAGAACATATTAAATTTCCTAAATCATGTTCTTTAAAAAAAGTTTAATTTACCACTGAATCAATTTTTATTTGTCATTGATACTATTCTACACAAATTCTCAAATCCATAATGAAAAATAACTCTAGTATAATACTTATATATTTCATAATTCATATATCCAAGATATTATTTATAAAATAATAAAATGAAAAAATTATTGAATATAAGCATGGGAACACCAATCTATCATCTTTGTACATGGGAAGAAGATAAGTTTTTCCATGATCCATTAGCTTCTTTTGAGGTATATTCCTTCGATGCTTGAGAAATTGATTTTCTTACATTCCCATCTCCCTAAAATTGAAGCATTGTACATTTGAAAAACAAATCATTTCATTTTAGTCACAGGTATGGTGGCATTTCTCTTTAAATATATAGAAAACCCCAGTTCCTTTTAAACAAGTACCAAGGTACTTTATTCCACAATTATCAAAAGTGGGAAAGTCTTTATTACTCTTCATTCCTTTATCTATATATTTTCTAACCGTCTTTTTTTTCATGCTTCCCTAAGAATCCATAATACCGGTAAAATTATTTCATTGTTTGTTGTTACATGATTGTATATCCTCATATTATGGGAATATTTGGGAGACTATTTCTCATAGAAATATTTGTATAAAACCATCAGAGAAATGTTCATTATAGCGATTTGGATCACATTTAATGATGTAGTCCCCATTCTTTATAATAGGTTCCTTTTTTAAATAATGGTATACACTATGTGATATCATATCATTATAAAACATAATGAATAAACAATAATATTGTGAAATAAAAAACATAAATTGAATAATTTATGCATATATAATCTTATAATAATAAACATGATTTCTTTGGAAATATCACTTTTCTTAAATCATTCTTATTTGGTTCTATATAAAATGTGAATTATCTTAAGCATATCACCTAGGAGTATAAAAAAAGTGTGTATTAAGGCCCATTTTTTCACCAGGTGACAATCAGGTCAAGTCTAATGCACCATTTTTAGAGTTATTACACCTAGGTATATCTATTCCAGAACCACGCACACATGTATTATCCACACAAGAATGTATTCCAAAGGAAAATTATATTATACCTACCTTATCAAAACATTAGGATATTCTTCTATACTTATCCCCAAATTCTATTATTGGTTTATTATCCTTAATATATTTTTCATAAATATAGTTCGCATGGGTTTTACTAAAATTTATTTTATACCAACTATAGATACCTCGAACCCAGTATTCTGAAGTTGGTTATTTCTTTATTAAGTTCGAATAAGATACAAGGAATGATATCCAAAAGGACCTAATAGTGTATTAGTCTTGGTAAAATACATATATACATTGGTCTTGTATAACATTTGATTATAAAAATTAAAATATAATTTTTTTAGGATAACATTATTCCCTCTATCATATTCTTGCATATCAAACATAGATTACTTCATGGGTTTTTGAGGTAAAGAAACAAAATGAGGGTCATCTCAAAGGATTAGTAAGGGATAAGTAATGTTGATGATATCATGAATAAATGAGAATGATTAACATATAAATGTAGGTTACTGAAAACCATTACTTTCAATCAGTAACTTGAGCATAATATGGAAAGAAAAAACTATGATATATTAATGGCATATAAATAATTACCTGTTCTAGAATACATAACCATGGATATTCTAAATAATAAAATAATCACCAGAAATATAACTAAATTAATTGATAATGAAAAATTCATAATATTGAATTCCTAAACTATCAAGATCTATCCTCAAGAATGTTACTTTCAATATTTATCATCAATACAGTTTAAATCTATGGGTAAAAACCCATCTGATTTGTCCAAATCATATGTATAATGAGACCTATCAATGCCTCGAGAAGATATATAAAGGCCTTGACCCATATGGAATATACTAAATCTATTTCATTATTTATTTGAATGGTATAATCCTAAAAAATATACAGATTAATATTGAAAAAATAATATAAGAAATGTGAATGATTTCCATAATTAAGAAAAATGACCATAAAACAAGAAAATTAATATATTAAATGGTCACAAAATAGAACATCCATAGTAAAACTAATCATTAACCATAAAAAATAATAAGGATGATATCAATAAAACACCACCCGAATTGATCATTAGTACAAGAATTATTTAACATCCTTAATTAATAGAAATATTAAACAGGACATTTAAAAACATTCTTTAGGAAAATATCCTATTCATTTTAAGATCATTTTTTGAAGAATTAAACATGTTAAAAATACTTTTTTTGAAATAAAGGTGTATAATTACAAGGTAATATTTAAAAAAATTGATGTTATAATAGTGGAAAATACCATACATTCCATACATGTTAAAACAAAGACACCTTTCACATTTTAGGTAAAAGTTAAATGGTAATTGTTTTGAAAATGACATAATATTCCTTTTAATTTTTTTAAAAAAAATTAAAAGTGGGAAAATTTTACTTTAATAAATCTATTTTAATGGTACAAAACATTTTTGAAAACATTTTTATAAAACATGGTTTAAAAAAAAGATTTCCAGCCGCACAGAGAACTGAAGTCGGATTATATTAAAAATATTTGGTCAATTAATATAAGATGAAAAATGTTAAAAAAAAGTTTTAATATATATTAAAATATCTCGAATATCTAAAGTATAATAAAAATTAGTGGTTTTATTAGTTAATGGTCAACCAATTTCTTTCAAATGATATTTATGAATTAATAATATCTATTATAATGATATTGTGAATAGACCTTTAAAATGATCATAATATTGAAGTGATAATTATTCAATGAATATATTATACATATCAACTATAAATACACAATATAAATATGAAATGAAACATAATATAATAAAAATTTATTACAAACATAATCTTATAATGGCACAATCAACAAAGTAGATGGTTAACCCAATGAATGGAAATTGGGTTTAAATAATCCCTTAACTTACACTTCTTTTTAGTTAAACATGATTTAAACTCATGTATAGTGGTATTGAACATTTTATTATGTTAAAAAATAATATTAATATTGTTATTATCATATATTAGAATTTTATAACTTCTTATTACCCATTAATTAATAATATTTCATTATTTTCATTGTTTTAGATGTTAATTGTCTTGTTTTCTAATGCATGTTTCATTGTGAAAATTTTGGTTCATAAATATATTATATAGTTCAATCATATGTATAATAATATTCATGGGGTAATTATAATATTTTTACATCAATTACACTTTAAAAACTGATCAAGAAATGTTGTTGTGAAAAATGATGTATGTTACGATCATTGAGTTGGAAGGTCATACACACTCATGAGTAAAATTCTTATTTTTCAATGATCATTATGGGAAAGGTTAAGTAATATTTTATCTTTATATAATAGTAATAATATCATATATGAAAAATTATCTCTTTAAATGTACTTATATATATCATCCAAGGGGTGTTGTGATGAAATGATAGCCACATCGCTTCGTGGAGGCGGTAGTCCACACTTACACGAATGATGTTATCATATTTAATTAAATAAAAAGTTAAGAAATAAAATGATATATATTATACTTAAATAATTATAATTAATTAATTAATGTCATATTTATTTCATTTATATCACATAGACTCATTAAATTTAATGATGTGGCCTTAAATTTACACAATTTGACACATTTTTTAATTAATATTTAATGATTTAATTAATATTTTTCATTTTTTGATAAAAAATATTTCTTTTATAATTTTATAATTTATATTGTATAATTAATAAATTTTTATTATAAATTTTTTTAATTATCAATTTTAAATTATTAGTCATCTTTTATTTATTTATTCTAGAACTTTTTATTTTATCCTTGTAGTTTTCAATTTTCCTTATTTAATTACTTTAGGATTTTTCTTAATTATTTAGTTAATATGATTCATTTAATTAATGTAAACATAAATTTAACATTTATATTGTTTTATAACATTGAATTATTGATATAAGAGGTATAAGGAGAAAGGGAAATGATCGATGGCGATTCGGAGAAAGAACCCTAAGCTTCCTTCGCATCAATGGCGATTCGGAGAACCTTGATGTTATTACCTAAATATCTCAATGGATTATTTCAATCCAGAGTGGGAAATGTCCTTCAAGGACAATCGTCAAGCAGTGAAGGAAATTTACAAACCCTCGGGCCTCAAAGATTTATCGATTCTTCAAAAGAAGAATCTTTCCTTCGTAGAGGTTCTTTCTGGAGCAGAAAATCCTACAAAGGAGGATTCATCTAAATCAAATATCAACAGGTTAGAAAATGGTGGATTCTCAGTGGTTGCGGATTCACGTGCACTACAGAAACGGCTAGACATTTTTAAGTTTTCATTACTGGGTCGTGTTATTTACTCGAAGGGAGACAAACCCTGGTCTTTTGCTGATCTCAAAAACAGAATTTCTCATTGCTGGAGTTTAAGAGATTGGAAATTTATTTCAATCAGAAAAGGGTATTTTCACATTATCTTCACCTCCTCTGCTTCCTTGAATTCGTTTTGGAACATAGGTAGCCTTCAACTCAAACCTTGCATTCTAAGGTTATCAGCAGGGAATATTAATTTTAATCCTTTTAACCTCAAGCAATCTAATGCAAAAATTTGGGTAAAATTTCATGGATTAAATTGGGTGTATTGGCATCCTAGAATACTCAACGACATTTCATAATGTATTGGTACTCCTATGAGGGTGGATCAACACACCTTGGATGGTGAAAATGGTTATTTTTTCAGAGTACTTGTGGACATTAACATGGAAGTCAAAAGACCTGCTTTGATTCTATTTAATGCTAATGGTATTAAATCTGATATTCGATTGGAATATGAGAATGTGCCCAACTTTTGTGATGTCTGTAAAATTGTGGGACATAATATCTCTAACTATAGGTTGATTCAGAGAAATGCCAAGGTGTCACCTAAGGTTTCTAAATGGAATAATGTCAACAGAAATAAAAAGAACAAGGCTGTCTTTATTGAAAAAAAAAGGAATTATAAAGTTAGTTGTCCCTCCTGTCAAAACTCATATTCCTTTTGAAAATGCTTCTTTACCAAAGTATCCTATTTCTTCTTCATCACAAAGAGTTTCATGGGCTGATGTGGCTGAAGAGGAAGAGCATATCTTAAAACTTGTGCCTATTCAGCCAGTTTTTGAATGGGTTTCAAAGGAGGATCTTCACCTATTTTCTGAGATTAGCAATGATGTTTGTATTCTGGTTTATGACTTACAGAATGAGGAGGATGAGTATCAGTTTTTTCTGAATTTTCAGAATGAAATCCATGATTTTTTTATCTCTTTACAGGATGATAAAGAAGATGTAATTGATTCTTCAAACCTGGATACTTCCACTGAGGTTGAAGATGGGCAGAACTGTGATCCTACTTCAGCTACAGAACTGGATTTCAGCATCAATACTCAGAAGAACCTGCAGATTCATCTACCAGCTTCCATGGAGAGCAAGTCTGATACTTCGGCTTTGTTTTCTACTGTTAACAGTAATGTTGCTTCTGAAAAAAATGCTCAAAATGCTTCCCATCATTCTGCTTCCCACGGATGCTCACAAAGATTTTCAAAGGACAGTGGGATACCTGAAGCTGTTAACATTGATGACCTGCTTCAAGGATCCAAAGGTCCTCAATTATCGAAAAGGAAAGTAGGGAGACCCCCTAAATCCAGGAAAATCACGGATACTTCTTTAAAGGTAAAGAGTTCAAAACATATTCCCATAATGACTAAAGCATATCTTGTTGAGCTGGTTGAATCTGGAAATAAATTACAATGAGATTTCTCTCAGCTGGTTCATGCCACTTAATGGCAAATGGTTTCGACATCAAAGGATTCAAAGCTATTTTTTTCAGAGTTCACATGGAGCTGAAAATGGCTGTGAATGGGCCGGACATCATGGTTTTGGGTGATTTACTTTGCTGGTTTTCGTTTGAACCTAATGAGCTTACCCTCAGGAATAGCAAAAGCACTGCTTTTTGGTTTAGTTCTGAGGATGCTTTTTCAGAATTAAAGGAGTCAGTCAATCTATTTCTGGTGCTGGAGATGGACGAATAGTTCCCAGCCGGACAGTAATGCTTGGACTCAGCATTTCTGATACAAAGGGTGTTGAAAATTTTGACACTAAGCTATAGTAGGTTAATATTTCCATGTAACATGTTTACACTGTAGACTAATGTGGTATTCAGATTTTTTTAGCAGGATGTGATGTTTACCATCCATTTTTGCTGCTCATGCTCCATTGAATAAGACTTGAGTTTTTTCCACAGTGTGGACCCGAGGGCGACATCTAAGAGGGGGGAGCTCCTCTTGGAAGTGTTCGAAGCTATTTTTGATATTTGAAGGCTTTATCTTGGATATCATGATCATTAAAGACTGGATGGAAGATGGTGCTCTATTTGGGCACTTTGTATCTTGTAATCCTTGACTTTGGAGCTGTGTGTGTTTTCTTTTTTAATAAAATTTTCTCGGTCTATGGATTTGGTTTTTTCAAATCCATGGGTCACATTGTTCTAAAAAAATAACATAGAATTATTCTTTTAATTAACTTACCTAATTCTAATTTTTTTAATATTTAATTTTCATCAGAGTTTTTTCTGTATAAATTCAATTTATTAATTTAAAATCAAATTTGAATTGTTCTTTTTTATTGTTCAGTTAAATTATTTTTATTATAAAAAATTTTACATTATGATTTATTTAAATAGTATAGTTTTTTTCATCGATTTATAATTTTATTAATTTTCACCTTTATAATCTTGAAATAATATTATATTTATTAAATTTAATTAAGTTTTAATTCTTTAATTTTTATTTCTTTTGTTTTTAAGTTTTTCAAAATTCCCAACTTTGGGACAGAGTCACCACTACTGTTCCATTGCACTATTGTTTCTTATAAATGTTTATTAGAAATTGTGACACTATTATGTTCTTAATATCTCACTACTCTGCTCGTACAACCACTGCTCCCTATTCCACTATTCTGCCACTACGTCAGATGTAGAGACCCAAAGCTTGACGTACATGGAAATTACGTTAGTTTTTTAGAATACTTCATACATAACAAAAACAGACACACAAGGACCATAATAGTTTAGTGTCTTTGGAAACTCGAAACATAATCTTCTAATCGTGGTGAAAGATCTTCAACATCTTTTATAAATATCTTCCCCTTTTTTTTCTTACCTAAAACCTTTCTTTAAATCCTGAGGAAAAGAAAACATATAAAGGGTGAGCTCAAATGCTCATTAAGGGTAAGCATAGAGAATATAAAATAATCCATAAACATTTCAATGAAAAAACTTGAACATAAAATCTAAACATCAAAATCATGAGCAACGACATAAATCTTGGAAGTACAAAAGGCATAGATCATAAAGGAACATTAGTCATGATAAAATAGCATGGTAATAAAACATGTAATTATGGAATTCATTAAGCAAATTTTATGATTTCCATAGTATCCAAGGCATTGCTTCCAAGACCATCTTAGTAGACAAAGTCCCATTCTGAATTGAGTTCACTCCTCATTCCAGTCCTGTAACACTGAACCGGATTAACTAACCGTTCTAGACATGTCTATATCATGAGATATAAATCTTTACCCAATGCATTAGAGGGATATATAGTTCCCACCCATCTCATAATGAATTCATTCTTACATGTTCCACAAAATAAACATAAATCATTCATCATAACCCAAAGAATAAAATGGGTTTCATAAACATCATCCCATCATAAAATAATCCTTACAAAAAAATGGATATAATTTCATCATAAGAAAATTTAAACCATGTAAATCATAGATAAATTATACATGGAACATACACATATGAAATAATGTCATCTTATATGGAAAATGGTTTTGATAAAACACTTGAAATGAATTCTTGAGGAAAATATCCCTTCTTTTCAAAATCATTTTCATTTCACAAAATTCCATATAATTTTAAAAGAAAAGGAATTTTTATGAAAATAATCATGAAATCTTGTAATAGAAGCTTTATTAAAATTAGGCGTTATGAAACTATAAAAATCCGTTCATGCCATATAAGTTAAAAACAACAATCTCCTCGTACATTTTTCGGAAAAGTAAAAAAGTACCTCGTATGGTAAACAAAAAAAAAATTCTTATATACCATGTAGTAAAAGTAAAAAATGGGTAAAAATTACTTTCAAAATACATGAAAATAATTTTAGAAAACATGGTCTTGGATGATAAAGATAACCCCGGTAGATACTTACGAATAAATCATCTCGGATAAAAATGAGATTGATAAATTATCCCTGACCTTAGGTCCAATATGCTTCATACGTATCCGAACCTCCTGTATAATTATTTAAATAATTTCATTTAATTATTACAGAATCATATTCATTGTTATGATATCATATATGGTTCACTTATGAATTTATATTACCCGTTCTTTTGTAAATTCCATGTTAAAGAGCATTTTGGGTAAAATCGTTTCATTTGTCGTTCGTGTTTTGACTTCTAATTATTCATATGATTACTTAAATCATGATTACTTAATTACATAATATGAAACATGATTTATATATAATATATATTCAGAATATACATATATATAATAGATCGATAAATGGAAATAAATACACCGTTCATGGAGACGGTAGGTCGTACGTATGCGTGAACGTTGTTTTCATTTCCTTATTGAAATGAATGGAATTAAGTATATGACATACATATATATATGTACATAAATCAATTAGAATTATTATATCATATATTTCATTATTACTTATTATATATACTTTATAATCATTCTTAAATTTTTATCATGGAAAATGAATCTCATCGCGTCGTGGAGACGGTAATCCGTATGTACGCACTAGCGATGATATCATTCTCATATATATTGAATCGAATTGGAGTGAATGATATAATATCTTAGAATCAGTATGATATTATAATAATCATATTAATTTATTCTTTACACGATTATACCCATCCAAGTAAGGTGGTTGTGGAAAAACATATTACACCACGGCATGGAGATGGTATTTCGCACGTACGCACACGCGGTGATTTAGATTTCCTTAGGATGGAAGGAAGGTGAAATGGGGTTTTTCATATTTATAATAACATGTCAATATATTATTTATAATGATGTTATTACAATATAATGAAACAACTAATGAAGCATAGGTAGAAGAAGAAATAAATTTGAACGAATCGGTAACAGATATTACCTTTTCTTCGATACGCCTCTTTGAAACCTCCTCTTAGGGCACTAAGAATGGTCTTTGAAGTAGACCAAGACCTCTAGGAGGTTTTTTAGGGAATTTAAAAAGATACATTGTCTGGGTTTGGACGATCTTGAATGCTAAAAGTTGTCTGAGGAGGAGAGGGAGGAGGTGCCCTTTTATAAGGGAGGAGAGGGGCACCTTTGGAATCCTAAAAAATATTAGTTTAATATAAATTCAAACCCAACATAAAAACCTCCAAAAATGACTCAATTCGAAGATAAGATGAGATAGGGTTGTAATCTCATCAACCAATCAAATTTATACATGTTTTTACCTTATTTTAAACCTTATCATTTTGATTTATCCTTATTTAATCAATTTTATGTTTATTTGTGGTAATAAAATTCTAAATTTTAAATGGTTATAAATAATCACCTATGTGTTGTTAATTTTCCATAAGTTAATACTTTATGAAATTTTAGACTATATAAATTTCAAATTATAATTTTTAAATATTTTTGTGATTTTTAAACAATTTAATAATATGTAATTTTTATAAAATAACAATAGTGCCAATTTTGACTCTATTAATTTATTTGAATTTAAATAACATCTACAGAGAGGATATATTCGAAATAAAATATTTAATAGATTTATAACATGTAAAATTTGTCTATAAAATTCGTGGATCACATTAAATAGTTCATATAATATTTATTTTAATATTTTTAAAACAATTTATTTGGTATATCTCTTAATAAAATAATTAGTACAACATTTTCTTATAATTATTTAATATACTTTTTTGTTTCATAAAAATTAAAACTAAAATCCATTGATGAAGACAAATATCAATTATTTTATAATAATAATTTTTCTCGAATTTATCATCTTAAAATAACAACATGTAAATTATTATCTTTATTAAATTATGAAGGTGAAAACATGGGAATCATTTAAAATAAAAAATTATAAGTGTCATAATCGCCTTAATAAGGATCTAAATGGTCAACAATTTGGAAAGTGGATGATTAGGGTTTATATATACACTAATAATAAGTTTTTTGAAGATTTTTGGGCCTTTTGATATGTATTACAATTTCAATAAAAACTATATTATTGATTTTTCACTAAATAAATAATTTCTGCATCATTAATGTATAAGATAATAAAGTAATTAAATAACTCTTAAAAATTACAAATAAATTACCATGATAAATAAAAACATTTTATCTTTCAAATTATTATTTATAACTGAATTTATATTTTGTATAAACTTATATTAAAAATTCTTTAATTATTAAATTTGAGTGAGACATATTTCACTTTCCTTTAAATAAAATGAACTAAAGGTCTTAATAACCTCCAAGTTGGTTCCAATGGATTCCATTTCGACCCAAATATTCCTTAAGAAAAAATATAAGCATCAAATTATATTAAGACAAGTGTTAGGGTAATTTTATAATATTATATTTACCCTTAATTACCCGATTTACCTTTTACTATGGAAAATAAAATTTACCGTAGTTACTATTCATAATGCCGAAAAATAAAAAGTAGATTATTGACATAATTTGGACCCAATGATTCAAAATATGGAATCCATTTTTTTAAATTCAATACACCAAAGTTGCATAAATTAATTTAAAATTAATCTCGTTATTAAGGGAATGTGTTTTAAAAGTTAAAACATTGCAAAAGATTGAAATGTTTTTACCTATGAATTCAATGTAAAATTAATGTTAATGACATACATTATATTAAGTGGTAAAAATATATTCTATTTATACTTTAAAACCATTCAATATTATAATTTAACAATATAAATTATTTCTATGAAAAAGTTGTTTTTAATTAAAATATAGCATGTTTTTACTATTCATCAAAATATGAAAGTTACCGGAATAATATGAGAAATTTATCCAAAATAAATTTTTTTTCCTGATTCCAAAGAAGAATTTTATTTTTTCAAATTGAACTTATAAACATGTCAAAAACTAGATTTAAATTGGGTGCGCCATCAAAAGGCGGCAAAACTGTATTTTTTTTAAAATACTTATTTTACCCAAAAAAATTTACTTTGTTCTTATACCATGTTATAGAAAATGTGTAAGATGAATAATAATGTTATAAAATTAATAATTTAGTTAATTCTATTCATAACGGCTAGTTCATAATAATATTATAATCATATATCATTGTTTAGTGAAACCTGGTATTGCGTACAACACACGCTATCGAGGAAGGTCGCAATTGCATGTAATACAAGCCAAATCAGGGTTGCGTAAACTGAAGGCTAATACGGTGTTGCGTATAGTGCAAGATAATCTTGGTGTAGCGTACAACAGAAGACATCAATTAAATTAAAAAGAATATTTTTCATAAAATCTCAGGGTGTTACATTCTACCCCCCTTAAAATGAATTTTTCCCTTGAAATTCGTCGGGGTTATAAATGGTTTACTACTTGAAAGTTTCTTTAATAGAAACCCACATCGTAAAAAGGAATACCAAAACTTGAATTTAAAAACTAAAGTATAAAACATAATGGTTACCCAAATTAACTAATCACTGGGTTTACACATAGGTGAAAATACAGATATAGAAGAGAAATATTATCACCAACTTATGATGAAGAGTGGTAGAGAACATGGCTATGAAAAAGCCAACAATCACAATTCCATAAATTTGTGATGATCTAAGGTGGAATCTTATTCATCAGATATAAGGGCAATAGGACAAAATTTTTTGTTTTCAAGATCATTTCCCTAAAGTTGAAGAATTTGAATTAGAATAAATACTTACTTTATTTCGATATAATCTCACCGTTGTTCGTGCCTTGAACAATTTCCACTTCATCTCTTAAATAAATTATTTTGAATTTGTCATTCGTGAAGTGTTAGTAGATCTTGTGATATAATGATGGGTCATTCCATCTATCTTAATCAAATGGTTAGCGATAGTTATATACAGAAGTTCATCTAATGTATATCGGTCCAAAAATGGACTTATACTTCATCTATCATACCACTAAATAAAATAAAACTAGTTTATACTAAACAGGGACTTCCTGTAGGCCAGTGGTAGGCAATAAAGGCATGCCGCACTTCGGTTGTGGGTTCGATTCCCACAGCCTTGTCTGACGCGACGGGTTGTCGCCCGTCCTTCAGGTTGTCCTTTTTCTAAAAATACAGTATTATAACATTCCATCAATAATATCGAAAGAAGTTTTAGCCTTAAAAAATACAAACTTATGTCCAACATAATCTATTACAATCTTTAGGCTTATCCAAAATACTATTGTCCAATATCATATTATAGTCAAAAAGATTACCAGAGAGTTCATATAACAAGCATTTTAATACCATAATTTATCCCCATATATCATAAGATATGTCTTGTTGGTCACATTCCAAACATTTAAAGGCCTTAATCATGTATTCTCTTGAAAAATTAATACCCATTGAACCTTAGTAAAAACAGGAATGTAGTTAAAAGTTAACACTTTCCACATACCAAAAGCCCAAAAATTCTATATACTTAAACCATGATGTCACTTAGTCCTTATATCAATCATGAGCTCATGAATACTATAAAACTGATTATTTTCTCCTTATCCATTAATTATGCTCATATCATCTTCTTTCCAAAATATTTGAATCAATTTTCATGGTTACCGGTATAATAAAATTATTGAAAACCACAATAGACTAATACAAAAATATTCCAATATACCATAAAATTACATCAACATCATTATTCTTGAATACCAATACATAAACACTTCAATCCATCCACTTCAATTATTTTCATGGAATAAGTCCTTCCTTGATTTAGAAGTAACCTCTTAGGTGAGGGCATTGAGTTGGGTAATGCCCATGTTCTCCACAAATAAGACATTAAACTCCATAACAGTCTGTCACTCTATGACCCTTTTCTCCACACAGATAACATCTTCCCCTCCATTTAAGGAATTCCTCAAGGTTCTTCTTCCCTTATTTAGAAATCTCAATCTTCCTTTCTCTATGCTCCTCACCATGCTAACATGAATAAAATTCCATCTTCCTCTTAATTGATGACTTACGAATACCACCAAAGTTCACCTTATTAATCATATATTGTGATGACTGATTCAGAATAATCAAAATATCTTTCTCTTTAAGAATTGCACAATTTTGTTGACCACAGTCACCAATTTGTCCATCAGAATCAATGTTAACTGAATTCCTTCTCCTTCCCTCTATTGACTAAAACCAGAAACCATAGTGTAATAAATAGTTAAAATAACGAAGAACCATATAATCATTAAAAGTCACTTATGGGATATCTAACTTATCACACATTCTTTAATCCATGAAACCATAGGTTCACCCTATGTTATTCATGATATTCAACATAACTCTAGGACTATAACCTATAGTTATACTAAACCTTAAGTACATCCCTAGACATACCCTAGAAATATCTCTAGGGATATCACTAAAGATTTAGCATCCTAGATTCCAAAGGTTGACTAAACCTTTCCTCTGATACCAATTGTAGAGACCCAAAGATTGATGTACATGGAAATTACATTACTTTTGCAGAATACTTGATACATAACAAAAACAGACACAAAAGACTGTAATATTTTAGTGTCTTTGGAAACTCGGAACGTAATATTCTAATCGTGGTGATAGATCTTCAACATCTCCCATAAAGATCTTCCCCTTTTGGTTTTCATACCTAAAACCATACTTTAAATCCTGGGTAAAAGAAAACATATAAAGTGTGAGCTCAAATGCTCAGTAAGGGTAAGTATAGAGAATATAAAACAATCCATAAACATTTGAATGAAAAAACATGAACATAAAATCTAAACATCCAAATCATGAGCAATGACATAAATCATGGAAGTACACAAGGCATAGATCATAAAGGAACATTAGTCATGATAAACTATCATGGTAATAAAACATGTAATTGTGGCATCTATTAAGCACATGTTATGATTTCCATAGTGTCCAAGGCATTGCTTCCAAGACCATCTTAGTGGACAATGTCCCATTCTGAATCGAGTTCACTCCTCGTTCCAGTCCTGTAACATTGAACCGGATTAACTTACCATTCCAGCCTTGTCTATCTCATGAGATATAAATCTTTACCCAATCATTGGAGGGAGATATAATTACCACCCATCTCATTATGAAATCATTTTTGCTTGTGCCACAATACAAGCATAAATCATTCATCATAACCCAAAGAATAAAATGGGTTTCATAACCATCATCTCATCATAACATAATCCATTCAAAAAAATGGAAATCATTTCATCATAAGAATATTTAAACCATGTTAATAATAGAGAAATTATACTTGAAACATACACATATGAAATAATTCCATCTTATATGGAAATGGTTTTGATAAAACACTTGAAATGAATTTTTGAGGAAAATATCCTTTCTTTTCAAAATCATTTTCATTTCACAAAATGACATGTAATTTAAAAAGAAAAGGACTTTTGATGAAGATAATCATGAAATCTTGTAAAGTAAGATTTATAAAAATTAGGCGATATGAAACTATAAAAATCTGTTCATGCCATATAAGTTAAAAATAACAATCTCCTCGTACTTTTGTCAGAAAAGTCAAAAAGTACCTCGTATGGTAATCAAAAAAATATTCCTTACATACCATGTAGTAAAAGTCAAAAATGGGTAAAAATGACTTTAAATATACATGAAAATATTTTTAGAAAACATGGGCTGAGATGATAAAGATAACCCCAGTAAATACTTACGAATAAACAATATCGGATAAAAATGAGATTGATAAATTATCCCTTACCTTAGGTCTGATATGCTTCATATGTATCTGAACCTACAGTATAATGATTTAAATAATGTCATTGACTTATTACAGAATCATATTCATTGTTATGATATTATATATGGTTCACTTATGACTTTATATTACCTGTTCTTTTGTAAATTCCATATTAAATTGCGTTTTGGGTAAAATCGTTTCATTTGTCATCCGTGTTTTGAATTGTAATTATTCATATGATTACATAGATCATGATTACATAATTCCATAATATAAAACATGATTTATATATAATATATATTTAGAATATACATATATATAATGGATCGATTAATGGAAAGAAATACACCGTTCTTGGAGACGGTAGGCCGTACGTACGCATGAACGCTGTTTTCGTTTACTTATTGAATTGAATGGAATTAAGTATATGACATACATATATATGTACATAAATCCTGTAGAATTATTATTTCATATATTTCATGATTACTTATTATATATACTTTATAATCATTCTTTAATTGTTAACAAGGAAAATGAATCTCATCGCGTCGTGGAGACGGTAATCCGTACGTACGCACGAGCGATGATATCGTTCCCATATTTATTGAATAGGATTGGAGTGAATGATAAAATATCATAGAATCCGTATGATGTTATAATAATCATATGTATTTATTATTTACACCATTATACCCATCCAAGTAAGGTGGTGGTGGAAAAACATATTACACCACGGTGTGGAGACGGTAGTCCGTACGTACGCACGCGCAGTGATTTCGTTTTCCTTAGGATGGATAGAAGGTGAAATGGGTTTGTTTCATATTTATAATAAAATATATGTATATTATTGATACTGATGTTATTAGAATATAATGAAACAACTAAAGAAGAGTAAGTAGAAGAAGAAATAAATTTGAAAGAATCGGTAACAGATATTACCTCTTCTTCGATACGCCTCTTTGAAACCTCCTCATAGGGCACTAAGATTGGTCTTTGAAGTAGACGAGGACCTCTAGGATGTTTCTAGAGAAGTGGAGAAGATATATTGGAAGGGTTTGTTTGATCTTGAAGGCTCAAAGTGGTGTGAGGAGGAGAGTTAGGAGGTTCCCTTTTATAAGGGAGGAGAGGGGCACCTTTGGAATCCTCAAAAATATTAGTTTAATATAAATTCAAACCCCACATTAAAACCTCCCAAAATGAATCAATTCGAAGATTAGATGAGATAGGGTTGTAATATCATCAACCAATCAAATTTATACATTTTTTGAACTTATTTTAAACCATTTCATTTTGATTTATCCTTATTTAATCTATTTTATGTTTATTTGTGGTAATAAAATTATAAATTTTAAATGGTTATAATTAATCACTTATGTGCTGTTAATTTTCCATAATTGGATATGTTATGAAATGTTCGACTATATAAATTTAAATTTATAATTTTTAAATATTTTTGTGATTTTTAAAAAATTTAATAATATGTTATTTTTATAAAATAACAATTGTGTCAATTTTGACACTATTCATTTATTTGAATTTAAATAAAATCTACACAGAGGATATATTCAAACTAAAATATTTATCAGATTTATAACATGTCAAATGTTTCTAGAAAATTCGTGTATCACATTAAATAGTTCATATAATATTTATTTTAATATTTTTAAAACCATTTATTTGGTATATCTCTTAAAAAAATAATTAGTACAACATTTTTGTATAATTATTTAATATACTTAGTTGTCTCATAAAAATTAAAAAAAAATCCTTTTATGAATATAAATATCAAGTATTTTATAATAATAATTTTTCTCGAATTTATCATCTTAAAATAACAACATGTAAATTGTTATCTTTATTAAATTATGAGGGTGACAACTTTGGAATCATTTAAGATAAAGTATTATAAGTGTCATAATCACCTTAATAAGGATCCAAATGGTCACAAATTCTGCCATTGGATTATTAGGGTTTATATATACACTACTAATAAGTTTTGTGCAGATTTTGGGCCTTTTGATATGTATTAATATTTCAATAAAAACTCTATTATTGATTTTTCACTAAATAAATAATTTCTACCTCCTAAATGTATAAGATAATAAAGTAATTAAATAACTCATAAAAATTATAAATAAATTACCATGATAAATAAAAACATTTTATCTTTCAAATAATTATTTATAACTAAATTTATATTCTATATAAACTTATATTAAAAATCCATTAATTATTAAAGTTGAGTGAGACATATTTCACTTTCCTTTAAATAAAATAAACTAAAGGTCTTAATCACCTCCAAGTGGGTTATAATGGATTCCATTTAGACCCAAATATTCCTTGGGACAAAATATAATCATCCAATTATATTAATACAAGTTTTAGGGTGATTTTATAATATTATATTTACCCTTAATTACCCGATTTACCTTTTACTATGGTAAATAAAATTTTTCGTAGTTACTATTTATAATTCCCAAAAATATAAAGTAGCTTATTAACATGATTTGGACCCTATGATTCCAAATATGGAATCCATTTTTTTAAATTAAATACACAAAAGTTGAAGAAATTAATTTAAAATTAATCCCGTTGTTAAAAAACGTGTTTTAAAAGTTAAATCATTGCAAAAGATTGAAATGTTTTTACCTATGAATTCAATGTAAAATTAATGTTAATGACATAAATTATATTAAAGGGTAAAAATATATTCTATTTATACTTTAAAACCATTAAATATTATAATTTATCCATATAAATTATTGCGATGAAAAAAGATGTTTTTAATTAAAATATAGCATGTTTTTACTATTCATCAAAATATGAAAGTTACCAGAATAATATGCAAAATTTATTCAAAGTAAATTTTTATTTCATTATTCCAAAGAAGAATTTTATTTTGTCAAATTTAACTTATAAACATTTCAAAAACTAGATTTAAAGTTGGTGCGCCATCAAAAGGTGGCAAAACTGCATTTTTTGAAAAATACTTATTTTACCCAAAACAATTTACTTTTTTCTTATACCATGTTCTAGAAAATGTGTAAGATGAATAATAATGTTATAAAATTCAAAATTTTGTTAATACTATTCATAAAGGCTTTTTCATAAGAATATTATAACCATATATCGTTGTTTAGTGAAACCCGGTATTGCGTACAACACACGCTATCGAGGAAGGTCGCGATTGCGTGTAATGCAAGCCAAATCTGGGTTGCGTAAACTGCAAGCTAATATGGTGTTGCGTATAGCATAAGATAATCATGGTGTAGCGTACAACAGAAGACATCAATGAAATTAAAAAATAATATTTTTCATAAAATCTCGGGGTGTTATAGCGGAACTGCGTCTTCTCTACCCTAAGCCACCACCCACCTTTCCATCTTGCACACAATGTTAGCCTCCTCTCCTTACTGTCTCACATTTCTCACCCACTGTTCCATCACATTTCTCTTGCTAGCCAGATCTTCCCTTTCCTTATAGTCTCACTGCTCTTATCCACCGCTACAGACACCGATCTACAGCCCTTCCTCCATTTACTCACCATTGTATCATCTGATATCTTCACACCATTCATCAACACACCACAAACCAAAGACTCGGAATAAAGATTCAAATTTTTCCCAAAACCAAATCAAATCATCTTTGTAGATATCATTCCATTAGAAACCATTACCCACTGATCTGAAGATATATGGACCTCATCGCTAGACGATTCCTTAGCCGATCCGGTTGTCACTGTAGGACCGAAGATCTAAGGAAGAATCATCATGTTGCACTGAAGGAGGTACCACTTCTGCGGGGGTCACTATGAATTAAGACTGAACTATCCTCTAGTGTCAAGTAATCCATCATCAATTAAGTTAACACCTATATCCAAGAATGATTAGTTGAAACAATCCCTCATTTCTCTACTGCATGCTTTTAATGGGCTCTCTAATAATGACTATTTAACATTTATTAGATATTTCTACAAAATAGTGTAGTAATTACCACTGTTAGGACTCAATGAGAATAAAAATTGAATGAGTGTATTTCCATTTTTCCATAAAGGGAATACTCGAAACTAGTTTTTGAGTCTTGATGACAACATCATTAAAAATTGGGACTATGTTTTTAATTCCATCATAATAAAATTCTATCCCCAAACACTTAACAGATAATTTTGAACTAAGATCACATGCTTTTACAAAGAGGATAGAGAATCCTTTCATAAGGCTTGGGATAGATTTATGTACCTTCTTAGTTAGTGTACCCATCTTCAACTCCAATAATACCTTCTCATGGATACCTTATATGAATGGTTTTCCTCCTTTGGTGAGAACATTGTTGACCAAGATACTAGGGGTAATTATAATGATAAGAATTATGAATAATTGAGACAATTTTTTAACAATCATTCCCTAGACTCTGAATAAAAAAAATTAAGGATAAAGGGAGTGAATAATAACCCAAATTTTTTTTCAGGAAATAATACTCAAGCTCAACTAGCTGAAATCACCAACCAACATCAATCATTAATGAACTACAATTCCTTGAAAACAGTTAACCAAGTGGGCTGTCAAAAACTGAACCAATCACATGGAGAACAATTTCCATAATGTATAATGTTCACTCATACTGATAATGTTTGTCCCAATTTTGATATTCCATCCCAACAACAAGAAAACTAAATCTTTGTTAACTATTGTCCTAGAATTCCTACAAAAGATGACCCATTATATAATAATTATAAACAATTTTCTAAGAACAATCCCAATATATCCATGAATGAACAAGGAATAATCAAACAATACACTTCCCCTAATTACCCAAACCCACCAAGACAAAATTTTCAAAACCAATAAAGGGGTGAATCTTCTAATGCAGAAGGGAATTATGATGGCCTATTTACTTCTAAATTGTATCTAATTTTAAATAGAATGGAATCCCAATAGTAAATATTCAAAACTCAATTGAATAAGTATCAAGACAAATATGAAACTGATAAAGTACAAAATTCTCTTTGAATCTAGAACATGAAAACTCAATTTGGCCAAATAGCTAGAGACATTACTTCTAGGGATTAAGGAATAGTTTCAAGCACAACTGAAATCAACCCTAGAGAGAATGAAATGGTTGTTGTTACTAGAAGTCGGATTAATACTTGAACTATAGCGTGAAAAGACTTTTAAAATAACCAAACTAAAAAACATAATGAATCTAGAAATAAGAATCCACATAGTTCTCATTCTGGAAATTAAGAGAAAAATGTTAAAGGTGAAAAAAATATGAATTTTTCACCTGAAACTCGAGATGAAATTATTTTTGAATATAAAATTAATAAAGTAAAGGAAAAATATGTTGAAGAAGTGAAGGATATGCCTAAATTCCAAAAACAATTCTCACCCATCCATTTCCTTGAAAATCTCAAACGTTAAAGTAACACCATCGGTGAACTTCTTCAGTTCCATGGGCTTTTGACCAAGATACAAGTGAACATTCCATTCATTACATTCTTAATTCAAACATAATGTTATCTAAAATAACTAAAAAATATTTTTTCAAACAAAAAAAACTTGATGAATTTTCTACCAATAGCCTCATTTAAGAGTGCAAAGATTTCCTACAAAAGAAAATCCCACCCAAACTGAAAGACCAAGGTAGCTTTTTCATAGCTTATACAATAGAAAAATATGATGAACCCAAATGCCTTAGTGAATTAGGTTCTATTATTAATCTAATCCCTTACCCACTATCCCAATAGTTAATTTGGGGTGATATTCATCATACCACAGTCATCCTTTAGTTGTCTGACTGTTCTTTCACTCATCCTATAGGTAGGGTAGATGACCAACTAGTTGGAGTTAAGAAATACTTTCTTCCTAAAAACTTCATAGTCCTTGATATGTATTGTGACCAAGAGGTTCCCATCATTTTTTTAGGCCTTTATTGGATAGAGGTGGAGCTATCAAAGATGTTTCTAAGGTTCATGTTATCTTTAAAATTGAATAACAACAAGAATAGTTTAATGTTTTTAAAAATTTCAATGTACAAACATTCCTAGAAAATTGTTCAAAAACGGATTCCTTATAAGATGAAAAACTATTTGAAAATCTTTAATAATAGGAAAATCAATCCTTTATTGAATAAATTTATTTGGAATTTAAAATTCTTGATTTTCCCTTCTTGTAAGCTATAGAATCCACTCAAACTACAAATATGGAAAATTTTCTAAAACTAGAAAACCTTCCAGTTTCTACTTCTGTTGAAGATGTTCCATCCTTTTATAAACATAATAACTTTTTGAGTGAACTTGAGGGTGACTCTTCTGTCACCAAAAATTGTGAAAATTTTCATTTGGTAGAGGGATAGGTTGTTAAAAAACATGATGATTTTTCTTTGATAAATTTGTTAAATTCAAATCTAGAAAATTTGTATAGTGAGATTTCCACCTTGGACAGAAGTACTATCAATTCTAAAACTAAAATAGAAATTGAATATATTTCAACATTTAAAACTCCTTACAAGAGATATGTTGAAGATATTTGTCCACCTAGGTGCATTAGTATTCCTTCTAATGAAAAAAGAACGCATTATTAAATGTAATCCACTTCATTCTAATCTTAAATAAAAAGTTTAGTGTGATAATAACACCCTTCATGTTATAATTTCTGATGAGATGAAAGAAACTAATGAAAAATATTGTTAAATGTTTGGAAAAATTCAAATATTCCATAGACTGGACCATAGATAACACTATGGGTATTAGTCCTTCATTCTGTATGCATAATATCCTTATGAAGCCAGATCATAAGGCTAGGGTAGTGTGTAAAAGATGATTGAATCAAAATATTAAAGAATTGGTGAGATAATAAGTAATCAAGCTATTAGAAATTTAAATAATTTACCCTACCTATGATAGTTCTTGGGCCAGTATGGTCCAACTTGTCCTTGAGAAAAGAGGTTTTAATATTGTCAAAATTGAGAAGAATGAAGAAACTCATGTTAGTAAATCCAAAAATGGAGAGTCTATATAGAATATAGGAATATTAATTTGGCTACTTGGAAGGGCCATTTTCTAATGTTCTTCATTGATCAAATTCTTGATAGGCTTTTTAGGAATGAATTTTTCAGTATCCTGGATGGGTATTTTGGTTACAAGAAGATTCCATTAGCTCCATATAATCATGAGAAGATTATTTTCATAAGCCCATTTATGACATTTTCCCACCTCTGGATGCTTTTTTGGTTATGTGGATCCCCTTCTACCTTTCAAAGGTGCATGATGGTTATTTTTCTAGTATAATAAAATTGAATCATTGATGTTTTCATGGATTACTTCTCCATTATAGGTATTACTTTGGATACTTTCTTAGGAAATATTGAGTTAGTGTTAGAGAGATATATAGAATCGAATATAGTTCTTACTTGGGAAAATTTCCTATTTATGGGCATTGAGGGAATTTTTCTTGAACATAAAGTGTCTAAGAGATTTTTGGAGGTAGAAACTTCCAAGATTGAAGTTATTCAACAACATCCACCACCTCAAAATGTTAAAGGTGTTATAATATTCTTAGGTAACGTTTATTTTTACAGAATATTTATAAAAGACTTCTAAAAAATCACAAATCCATTTTGTTTATTTCTTTTCAAGGATTAACCCATTATATTTGATAAAAAATATCTAAAATCGTTCAACCTGATCAAAGAAAAACCGCACTACATCACCTATCATCACTTCTCCGGATAAGAAACATTATTTTGAATTAATGTGTGATGATACTGGTAAGGTTGTTGGTGATTTCCTAGGAAAAAGGAGATATAAGAAGATGCATGTGGTTTTTTATGCTAATAAACTACTAGATAAGGTTCAATAAAATTATACCACTACTGAAATGGAATCGTTAGATTATGTGTTTGCTTTTGAGATGTTTAGATGGTATATGATAGGTTCTAAAGTAATCATTCTCACTGACCATTGTGCCTTGAGATAATTTCTATCTAAGAAAGAAACTAAATCCATATTGATTAGATGGATTCTGTTATTGATAAATTTTGACGTAGATATTAGGGATAAGCAGGGAGATGAAAATATAGTTGAAAATCCTCTTTCTAGTGTTCATCATACACAAAGTGAAGACCCAATGGAGATAAAATATTCCTTTCTTGATGAGAAAAATCTTACATTCTCAATCATGTAGTCTTCATAGTTTGCAGACATTGCCAATTTCTTGGAATCATATTTCTTTCCCAAATATTTGTACAATTATTCGTTGAAGAAATTTATTCAATAACATAATTATTATCTTTGGGATGACCCTTTATTTTTTAGGATGTGTGATGATGTTATTCTTAGAAGGTGTGTACCAGAGGAGAAGATTCTTCCTATTCTAGAGAGTTTTCACTCCTCAACATGGGTATGACAACATGGTGGTGAAAGGAAAACTAATAAATTCCTTCAATTTGCTTTTTATTGTCCAACAACATTCAAATATACTATGAGATATGTGTGTTGAGTCAAAAGTATGCTTTTGACTTTTATATCTTGTTTAGGAAATCAAAAATGTCTTTTACCATGCTGATCGTACTAACCATGCAGATCGTACTGACTATACTGATCGTACTGATCATGCTAATCATACTGACCATGCTGATCGTACTGACCATTCTGATCGTACTAACCATGCTGATCATAATAACCATGCTGATCGTACTGACCATGCTGATCGTACTGACCATGGTGATCGTACAGACCATACTGATCGTACGGACTATAATTTTCGTACTGACTCTTTCAATCATATCATACTGAATCTGTCAATTGTACTCACTTTTGTGTATCTCACTTTGTATCATATCAATACATTACATTTAGTAATACTGATAGTACTCATACTTCTATCACATGCATGATTTTATTATTTTATCAAAAGACTTGTTCTAGATCAATCGTAATCATGATTATCATGTTAATATATCTTTGTTTTAACTAATACGATGTCATTGAGTTAGTTACAAACTAATCAAAACGATGTTGTAATTTCTGTTTCAATATGACCGTTATAAGGCCAGGTGTCCAAGTCCCTCCAAGTTTTTTGGAGAAATATGACCATTGGAGGCAATATTTCTGTTGGAACCTGAGGCCTATAAATAGGAGGTCATTTGAAGACAATAAGAGTGTGTGTGTATGAAACGGTGATACTTTGCTTCTATCAAGTTCTATAGAGAGATGTTGTGACTTCTCTCATTCTTTGTGCTTTGTGCGAACGATCTTTGTATCGAGGGATTTCAAGTGATTGAAAGACAGAGGTGCTAATTACCTACAAAATCGAGGGCCGCTAGGGATAGGCAGACAGACGTTCCGATCATCGTATCGAGGGCTATTGGGGATAGGCAGATAGATGAACCGATCATCGTATCGAGGGCTTACCAAGGTGGTGGTAAGACAGACCTCTTATCCTAGGTTAAATGATAACCCTTCTCTTTGGGTTAAAAAATAATTGTAATACTTTTACTTTTCCATTGTTGTTTGTATTAGAGAGGAATTAGTATTGTTTCATTTCTTCATTACACTTTCAATCATAATTGAAACAATTACAATTGAAAGTGTAAAGAAAAAATGAAACAATACAAATTCCTTTCTAATACAAATAACATCGGAAAAGTAAAAGTATTACAATTCAGTTTAACCCAAAGAGAAGGGTTATGATTTAACCTAGGATAAGAGGTTTGTCTTACCACCACCTTGGTATGCTCTCGATATGATGATCGGTTCGTCTGTCTACTTATCCCCGGCAGCCCTCGATATGATGATCAGAACATTTGTCTACCTATCCCAGGCAGCCCTCGATTTTGTAGGTAATCGGCACCTCTGTCTTTCAATCACTTGAAAGCCCTCTATACGAAGATCAGTCGCACAAAGCACAAAGCATGAGAGAAGTCACAGTTTCTCTCTCTAGAACTTGATAGAAGCAAAGTATCACCATTTAATACACACACGCGCTTCTTATCTTCAAACGACCTCCTATTTATAGGCCTCAGGTTCCAACAGTCATATTTCCTCCAACAGTCATATTTCTCTGAAAAAACTCGTAGGGACTTGGACACCGGGCATTATAACAGTCATATTGAAACAAAAAAGATGACATCATTTTGATTAGTTTGTAACTAACTCAATTACATCATATTGGTTAAAAAAAGATATATGAACGTGATAATCATGAGTACAGTTGACCTAAAATAAGTCTTCTGATAAAATAATAAAAGCATGCATGTGATAGAAGTATGAGTACTATCAGTATTACTAAATATAATGTATTGATATGATACAAAGTAAGATACAAAAAAGTGAATACAATTGACAGAGTCAGTATGATATGATTGACAGAGTCAGTACGAAAATTATAGTCTGTACAATTAGTATGGTCATTATGATCAGCATGGTCAGTACGATCAGCATGGTTAGTACGATCAACATGGTTAGTAAGATCAGCATGGTCAGTACGATCATAATGGTCAGTACGATCAGCAAGGTCAGTACGATCAGCATGATCAGTATGATCATCTTGGTTAGTACAATCTTCATGGTTAGTACGATCAGTATGTTAAAAGAAATCTTTTATTTCTAAAACAATATATAAAAGTCAAAAGAAGACTTTTGACTCAACAATCTCCCCCTTTTTGGAAAACACAAAACACAAAGTAAAGACAACAAGAAATACTTATCTCACCATGAGTTATTGGAAACTCTTCTGAATATGAAATTGAATACAAATAATTCCCCCTTAGGTATATATTTTACTAAGGATTGTATTCACAGATTTTCCTTGGTTTCGAAGTGTTTGATTAAAACAATCTCCCTTTGTAAAACATTATCTCCCTTAATAAAACATTCTACCCCTTTGTGATTTACAAAAATAATGGGGTACTCTTGAGATGCCTGAAAGAGTTAGTGAAAAGAAATACAGGACAAAAGAAAGAGTAATACAAACAGGTTCGATAAGAAAAGAAAAACAAATACAACAGTCATTTGTTTTCTCTTTCCTTTTCCTTCTTTATAAGCTCATGAAGAACAGCTTTCATCTTTTTTATTTCTTTCTTGTCTTCAGAAAATGAATCACCCTAGGATCTGAGAAGCTCTTGTTGGTCGCCAAAAAGATGATCTTGATTCTTGATGGTCTCCTTCTAAACTCTGATTACTTCCTCAAGTGTATCAATTTTGTCTTGTAAATTCTTGTATTCTTTGGATAAAACAGAATTTGTTTCTTCAACAAAAATATTTCATCTTTGAAAGATGAAACCTTTGAAAATTCAGACTGAAAGGCATTCATTCTTTATTGCAACTCTTTCACTGAAGGGATATCGGCTCCATGAGTTACCTGATTCAATCTTTCAATAGATAACAGATTTGTGTCGCTGTGGATGCAAGGATTTCTTTCTGTTTCAATTACAATTATTCTATTCCATATTGTATTAATAGATTCTATACGCTTTAAGGTGGAATCTCTCACACTAGTTTTACTCTGATTATTTTATTCATCTTGAATACAATTACTTTACTTTTCTAATAGTATTACTTTACATCATACCTTTATATTCAATACAATAGTGGTTGTTTGAATTGTATTAGTTTAAGATCTTTTAAACTAATCTCTTAAGTGTTTAAACACAATGCTTTTAAACCTACAATTCACCCACCCCCCTCTTGTATTGTTCCATCTAATATACATATACATTTACATTTTCTATCCAACAATGTGGTTAGATGTGACTAGTTTCAAAGAATGGGTAATGTTGGTATGAAGGAAGAGTTACCCAAAAAGTGAATTTTATAAGTAGATATTTTTTGTTCTAAGGTCTAGATTTTTTGGGACCCTTTCCATCATCTGATAGGAATGAGTACATCCTAGTGGATATAGATTGTATTTCTATGTGGGTTGAGATAGTAGATCTACACAGCAATTAGGACAATAGTTTTATTAAATTTTTTAAAACGAATATCTTTTTTACTATTTGGAGTACCCAAATCCTTCATTAATGATAACGGAACACACAAGAAATTTTACAACATTATGGATTTGATGGATATGTATGAATGAACTCACAAGACTGGAACTCCTTATCATCCACAGTTTAGTGGACATGTGGAGATATCAAATAGGGAACTAAAATAGATTCTAGAGAAAATTATCTCTCACTCTAGAAGAGACTGGTCTTTTAAATTAGTTGAAGCTTTAGGGACATATAGATGATCTTTTTAGACCCCAATATGTATGTCTATATATAGGTTTTTATTTATAAAATGATTTCATTTTCCTATGGAGATACAACACAAGTCATGTTGGGGTGTTAATGCTTTAAAATTTTATTTTAAGAGTGATGGTGAGAGAAGATTTCTTTATCTATGTGAGTTGGATGAAATAAGAAGAGAATCATAAAAAATTCAAGGATTTACAAAGAGAGGACTATAATATTTCATGATTCATTCATTCAAAACAAAGAGGTTAAACCTGGATATAAGGTCCTTCTCTTTAATTCAAGACATAATATCTTTCTTGTAAAACATAAATCCAAGTAGTCTGGTTCTTTTACAGTGGTTAGAGTTTTAATGAATGGATTTGTAGAGATAGTTCGAGAGGAGAGAAATTCCATAGTGGTTAATGTGTATAGAGTTGAAATATATTTTGAAGGATTAACAAAGGGCTTGGATTCCTTCACTATGCTTGAAAATTGATCCTGAATAATGTCTAACTAAAGATTTTAATCTCAATGTTTCATGGGAGTCATCCCATGGTTCATACCATTGTTTTTTAATTATTGTTATGTTTTCAATAATGTTTTTCTTTTTTGTTCCTTTATGTCTCTATTCTTGTTAGTGTTATCCACTTGTTCATGCTGGATAGTATTTTTCTGTTGATGGTGTTTCAAATGAGTATAAAATTCCCTTATTGTTCTACTATTATGGAGTTCAAACTGGATCATATCTGGTTAAACATATTTAGGGATGTTCATTACATTTAAAATTATACTTTAATGTGTCCTCTTCTTGTATTTTCAAAACATTCACTGATAAGCCACTGTTAAATTGCTAATGGTGAGTCACCTCAATGGTTACTTGCAGATAAGCTGCTAACGGTGATTCAGTGAGTGTTGTTTAAAAAAATCGGTTACATGTTTGTTGTGCTAGATAATATTTCTATATGTGTATCTTTGAGGAAAGTTGAAGTTCATTGATATTAAAACCACTCACTGTTAGAAACTAAGTTTGTGGGGGTACTTACAGGCTGTCTAATTGTGCTTTAAATTAAAGCTACTTCATTTGTTGGGTGATTAGCATGCATTTATACTACTATACTAAACATCTAGTTGAATCAATTCCTAAACCGGTACACCCAATAAATTGTATATATAAATTTATCTCATGTAATTTTTGAACTATATTGTAAGATTTTATCATGAAATTTAATGATAAACCATGTGAATCTGTTGTAATATAATTTGTTTGGAAAACATTCTTTAGGATTTCAATGAGACCCTTTTAACATGTCATTAATCTGGTAAATTGAACATCTACTTTGACCTTTTATTGTCAAATTGTACTTCTCAACCATTAAGTTCAACTTTGATGAAATTTTGGGTTTTATGTTTGGGGGAGGGGGTCAACATATGTTGATCTAAACGGTGAATTAATGGAATACAATCAATACCCACTTCTCTTAAATCTTTTTGAAAAAAATGTTTATTTTTTTTAAATTCTTGCATCATTATTGATTGTACATTGTACTCAATTGAGTCTTACCTAAGGATGATTCTTACTAGTAGTTAACACGTGAATTGTGTCTAAAACGTTTGATGGTGAATTATTGATCAGTTAATATATTTAGTGATTTTCTGAATTTTTTTAGGAACAAATATTGAGAGTTGTATAGGATTCTTGTTTGTGGAATTAAAAAATAAAATTAGGAACTGCAAGTTTTTACTTGATCTTTGGGGACTCATTTTCTTTTAATTATTAAAAGTAATCACCTTAATGATCCAATGTAAGTGATTTTCATAGAGATATTTTGAAACAAGAGTAAAATGGGAATTTGCAAACCCACGGTGAATCTCAGAGACCCTAGGTACAAGGTGTATTTCGGTTAAATGAAAGACCTCTGTAAAATGTTTAATATGTGTATATTAACAGTGCTTGTCACATGTAACCTGGCTTGGGAAAATTTAAATAATGTTTCTGCGGTCAAAAATTATTTCAGTAAGGTGAGGGGAATGATGAACCCCATACGAAGAAGGGGAGAACTGGTTTATAGGGGAATCATTTAGGTTATATCAATAAGGTGATTCAAATATATATATATATATATATATATATTGAACTTAGGTAAAAGTCAAAGTATGAAGTTCCTCAGGTTATATTTTTAATTCCACTTATTTTAAATCTCTTATCACTCTTGAGTTTAGAACTTATGAATGAACAGAAGTAAATCATTAGGCAGATTCATATATGAGGCATGATATCCTTAAAAGTGGATGATTCATTTCTCTTTGATTACCTGTGAGTATTTAATTTTAGGTAATACTTGATTTAAATATATATTTTCAAAAGCCTAATACTCAGTTTCTTTGTCCAATGTTATGAAATTGCAGAACATGATACATTTCTAGCAGACTAATAAACACACATTTCATTTTCAATGTTAATAAAATGTGGGATTGTTTGAGCAAAAATAGTGTTTATGTGTGGTGGAATTTGATGTCGCCTTAATTTTACACAATTTTTCACAACATATTAATTAATATTTAATGATATAATTTATTATTTTTTGCACTTTTTGAAAAATAATTACACTTTTATAATTTAACAGAATCAGTTTTCTATTAAATCCATTTTTAAAAATTACTTTGTAAATTTAAGTTTTAACACTACGGGAAAAATGACGTTTTGGGATGGGTTATTTGGGGCAGGAATATATCTTGTTGCAAATAGTCTGTCAAAAAGGTTATTTGCGACAGGTAAATCAACCCATCACAAATAACAAATTATTTACGATGGGAAAAGGGATCTCGTCGAAAAAGGTTTGGTGTGGTTTCGCATGGTTTGCGTGCCAAACCGCAGGAAGGGTATTTGTGACGGGGGTGCCTCCCCATCGCAAATACCCGGCAGTGGTAAATACTATTTACGACAGGAGGTACCGCCCCGCCACAACTACTCTACAGTAGTAAATACTATTTGCGATGGGGAGGTACCCCCCATCACAAATAACTGACGATGGTAAATACTATTTGGGACAGGCTCTCCCCCCAATGCAAAAAGTGTGTCAGCAGGTCAGTATTTGCAATGGGACGCATCGCAAATACCCTTTTAACTACCGAAAGTAATTAATGTGGTTGAAGATATTAGCCACAGGTCCCGTAGTAAATAATCTAACCTATATATACCCCCCTTATGTTTTTTCCTTCTTCCTCTCTATTCTTACTCTCTCTCTCTCTATCTAAACTCAAATTTTAGTGTTAAAATTTCTCTAAGTTAATTATTTTTACAAACAGATTTTGAAGTCATCTACACACGTAAGAGATCATGTTTAAAGGTATTTATTTTTTATTTAATTTAATATTAATTTCATTTTTTTATATTAATTTCAATTATTGGTAATTAGTTGTAATTAAATTAGATTTAGATTGTTTTGTTATTTGTATTTATTTGTAGTAATAAATTGAACTTTATAGTGATAATTGTTAATAATTAGTGGTAATTAAGAATTATTAACGATAATTATTAATAAATATAAATAATTAGTGGTAATTAGTAATTAATAGTGGTAATTAACAGTGATTAATAGTAATTAATGTTAATTAGTAATAATTAGTGGTAATTGGTAAAAATTAGGAATACATAGTCATAATTAGTAATAACTAGTAATAAATAATACTAATTAGTAATAATTCGTAATAATTAGTAATAATTATTAATAATTAGTAATAATTATTAATAATTACTAATAATTACAAATAATTAGTAATAATTACTAATAACTATTAATAATTACTAATAATTAGAAATACTTACTAAAAACTAGTAATAATTACTAATAACAAGTAATAATAACTAATAGCTAGTATTAATTACTAATAATTGTAAGAATTAATAATAAAAAGTATTCATTACAAATAAATAGTAATAATTCCTAATAAATAGTAAAATTTTGTAAAATTTAATAAAAATAGTAACAAATATTAATAATTAGTATAAAATACTAATAATTATTAACAAATACTAATAATTATTAACAAATACTAATAATTAGTAAAAAATACTAATATTTTGTAATAAATAGTTATAATTTATAATAATTACTAATAATTATAAATAATTTAAAATAATTAGAAATAATTGGAAATAATTAGAAATAATTAGCAATAATTAGTAATAATTATAAATAAATCGTAATAATTAGAAATAATTAGCAATAATTACAAATAATTAACAATAATTAGTAATAATTAGCGATAATTATTAATAATAAGCAATAAATAGTAATTATTAGCTATAAATAGTTAAAATTAGCAATAATCAGTAATAATTAGAAATAAATAGTAATAATTGGCAATAAATATTAATAATTAGAAATAAATATTAATAATTTGTAATAAATAATAACAATTATTAGGAAACATTAGTAATAAATACTGATAATAAGTAATAAATAGTAATAATTTGTAATAAATACTTATAATTAGTTATATATACTAATAATTAGTAACATTTTGTAATAATTTGTAAAAATTAGTCATAATTAGTGATAATTAGTAGTAATTAGTAATAATTTGAAATAATTATTAGTAATTATTATTAATTAGTAATAATTATTAATAATTAGTAATAAATACTAGTAAATAATAATTATTATGAATAAATAGTAATAAATATCTATAATTACTAATAATTAGTAGTAAATAGTAATAATTAACAATAAATAGTAATGGCTAGAAATAATTAGTAATAATTAGCAATGAATAGTAATAATTAGCAATAATTAGTAATAAATAAGATAAAAGGTTAATAATTAACAATAATTAGTAAAAATTAGTAATAAATAGTAATAAATATTATTAATTATTAATAAATAATAATAATAAATAGTAATAATTATTAATAATTATTAATAATTAGAATTACATAGTAATAATTTGTAATAAATAGTAATAATTATTAATAATTAGTAATAATTATGATTAATTATGAATAATTATGATCAATTAAGAATAATTGGTAATTATTAGTATTAAATAGTAATAAATAGTAATAATTTGGATTAATTAGAAATAATAAGTATTAAATATGGATTAATTGTCAATAATTTTGATTAATTAGCCTTAATTAGAATTAATTAGAAGTAGTTAGAAATAATCAGTAATAATTAGTAATAATCAGTAATAAATAATAATAATTAGTAATAGTTAGAAATAAATAGTAATAATTAGTAATAAATAAGCATAAATAGTAATAATTTTTAATAATTAATACTGATACAAAACGGTAATTATGAAATTCATAAAAAGTGCACACAAAAATTAGGAAACGGTGAATTCTTACTAATTTTTTAATTAATTCTTTCATCATTTTATCTACTATTTGTAAGTTAATTTCCTTATCATTTTTATCTAATACATAATTATTTTTTCACATATCTTTTGGGAATTCAAGTTTTGATTTCAATTATCTACAACACACCACAAAATAGATAAAATTATTCTTTCTACCAATGTAACAACATTTTCCATATTCATCATCTTTTTTAGTCGAACGGCCAGGTTAACATATTGATTCGATGTTTTTAACTGAAAAACGTTTCTTGTTTTTGAAGGACATGAGAGTAAAGGAAGCTCGTGTGGCTATTATGGTGAATTTTCATGATATAATGGGAACATGAGCTTATTATGCTATTTTTAATTTCAATAGCAAAAAACAATTCAAATAAGAAAATTGAATTAATATGCAGTGTCATCAGTTCGATATATTATGAAAATGTAAATGTCATTACATTGCCAGTTAGGGCTGTTTTGAGACTTCAGGATATGTTCGAATCAATCACACAATAATCTGACACACATCGTTGTCGGTATACTGGGGTTGTCAAAATGTGTTGCGTCAATGAAAACAACAACAGTAGGAGGAGGAGTAGATGTGTCGTTTATTGGAGCAGTAACACCAGAATATGATGAAGTACATGCGATGTCTAACTCATTGTTTAATGAGTCCTTTTTACTATTGTGAATATTGTTTTTTTATTATTTTACTATTTATTCAATTTTTTATTATTTTATTTCTTTATTATTTATTTATTAATCAATTTATTTATTATTTTATTAAGATTATTTATTATTATTGTTATTATTGTTATAATATTTTTTTGAATATTGAGGTTTTTATTATTTTATAATTTTTTATAATTTTATTAATATTACAATTCATTTTTATTAATATTAACATATATACTATTAGAATATTAAGATTTATTATTATTATTATTATTTTATAAATATTATTTTTATTATTTTTATTTTTATATATTTTTATTATTATTTTCTTATTATAATTATAATTATTTTATTTTTATTATTTTAAAAATAATTTTTTAAAGTTTTATTAATATTATTTTTTTTAAGATTTTTGTGATGGGTATATTTTCCCTTCACAAATAGTATTTCTGAATAATATTTTTTTAGTTTTATTAATATTAATTTTTATTTAATTTTTTATGCTTTTTGCGGCGGGTATATTTTCCTAGCGCGAATGAGTTTTTTAAAAAACTCAGTGAAACTATTTGCTAAGGGAGAATTGCCTATTGCAAATAGTTGTTTTTTGTGATAGAATGTCGTAAGAAAACTATTTATGACACCATTTTCCACAACGAATCATTTACGAAGGGACCCCGTCGAAAATAGCCTTTTGCGATGGGTTCCAGTTGAAAATGACTCATTCCAAATGCTGATTTTTTTCTGTAGTGTAAATTATTAGCCTTCTTATATTTATTTATTCTATTACTTTTTATTTTATCCTTGTAGTTTTCAATTTTCCTTATTTAATTATTTTTGGATTTTTCATAATTAATTAATTAATCTGCTTCATTTCATTAATCTAAACATTAATTTAACTTTTATTTAGTGTTATAACATTAAATTATTCTTTTAATCAGTTTATCTAATTAACTCTATTTTAATAATTAATTTTTATCTTAGACTTTTGAGGTTTAAATTCAATTTATTAATCTAAAATCTATTTTTAATTGTTTTTTTGTTGTTCAATTAAATTATTTTTATCAAATAATATTTTCTTTTAGTATTTATTAAATTATTAATATTTTCATCAATATATAATTTTTTAAATTTTCTATTTTTTAATTTCTACTTAATTTTATATTTTATCAATTATTTAATTATGTTTTAATTCTTTAATTTTTATTTCTTTTGTTTTGCAGTTTGTCAAAATTTCCAATACTGAGACAGAGTCACTGTTATTGTTCCTTCCCACCTCTTTTCCTTCTCACTATTTCTTTAGAAATAGTGTCACCGTTTTGTTCTCACTGTCAAACTACTCAGCTCATACCACCTCTGCTCCCAATGACACCGTTCAGCCTCTACGGGGCACCGCTTCTTCTCTTCCTTAAGCCACCATCCACTGCTCCTTAATCCTACTCACACCTCTTGTCTCCTCTTCTTATTCTCTCACTGTTCTCAAACATCATTGTAGACACTGTTCTATTATACCTCTCTTGCCATCCTACTCTTCCATTTCCTTATTGTCTCGCAATTATCACCCAATGTCGTAGACACCATTCTGTAGCCCTTTCTTGATTGACATACCATTTTTGCATCTTCTATCTTCACACCATTCATCAACACACCACAAACCATAGATTTAGACAAGGTATTCAATTATTACTCAAAACCAAATCAAGTCATCAGTTTAGATTTAAGTCTGCTGGAACCCAGTACCGACTTATATGAAGAGATATGGATCTCACCACAAGCAGAATCATTAATTGAGCCAGTAGTCGCTGTCAAAATTTAGATCTAAGGAATAAATTGTTATGTTACACCAAAGGAGTTCCCACCATTTTGGGGGGTCATGGAAAACTGAGACCGAACTGTGCGTCCTCGATGTGGAAGAACCTGGACGTCACTGACTGTGATCCTTGAAGCCACTGGTGGAGAAGAGATGTTGCGCCGCTAGTTTTTGAGTAAAACTCGAACACCACCCCCACCCCCACCCCCATGTGGTTTTTGCGTGGAAGGAGATGTGGGGGACAGAATTGTAAAGTTATGGAAAATAATAATAATAAATTAAAAATAAATTAAAAAAAATTAAAAAAAACAAAATGAATTTATGATAATAATAAAGACAAATATAAAATAAATAAATTAAATATTATATATATAACTAAACTATAAATAATAATATTTTATAATTAAAAAATAAAATAAATTAATTAAAATAAGTAAATTAACAAATATAGTAATTATAATTTATGTTTTTTTAATAAAATTAATAAATAAAATAAAATAATTAATTTAACTAAATTTTATATAATTTAATTTAAAAATATATAATTATTTATTACTAATAACATTAATTTAATAAAATAAAAAAATAAATAAATATTAATTTATAAACATAATAATTTTATTTAATTTATAAACATAATAAATAATGTAAAATGCTTTAATAATAATAATATTTAAATTTAATAATTGGTTTTAAATTAATAACATTTAATAAATAAAAGGTATCTTTTAATTAAGATATTATAATATTAACTTAATTAATCTCGAATAAAAAATATTTATTAATAAAAATATTTAGTAACAAAAAATATTTATCAATTAATATTATAACAATAAATTTTTTGGAAAATAAACTATTTATAGTATAACATTAATTTAAATAAGTAAATTAAATCTGTCTATCATGTTTTGAAAAATATTTATTTATCCTTTGTTATGTAGGTACATGAGGGTGCTGTAATCCCATCCATATTCATTCTAACTAACTAATAAATAGTTAGTTAGATGGGTTTTCCTAGAATAATAGTCATGTTAGAAAAAAAGTCACGTGTGTCGTGCAAGGGTGATGGACATGTTTAAGTCATTGTGAGTAGTAGGTTACCAATAAGAGATGATAGCTGAATTAAATAGGAGAAAATAGTGCAGTAAAGGGGGGTGGAACATTCACTTACTACACATTACATCTAGAGAAAAGTGAGAGCAGAGAGTTCCGGGAGAGCATATCCTAAGACCACTCCTAGAGACTACCCGGATGACTTCTTCTTGGAAATCTGAGGACCAGCAGTGCAACATCTTGTAGTTTGTATCGGAGTTCCTTCTACCCCTATTTTCTTCCAATTCATCATATAATAATAAAAAAATTCCATATTTGTAATCAAAATTATAGTAAGCTAAAACTTTTCACTCGAGGATTCTAACCTTACTGGTTTTTCTGTTATAATTATTTACATGCTTTTCTATTTATGAAGTTAGAATCAATCAGATAGATTAATTGTAACTATATGTTATTTATTCATACCTCAGTGTTTTAAAATTCAAAACTAAAGATCAATCATAGATATTGATCTCGATAAATTTTTTGAAGCTTTAATTTCTTAACAAATAGAGTGTTACAATGATTTTTATTCCAATTGTTTTCTTAAAAACATTCCATGAATTCTGATTGATTTTTGGAATTTTTAATTATAAGATTCAACCTACTATATTATAAATCTCCTAGTGAGTAAAATTATTCATCATTCTCTTGAGGTTTGTTTCAACGAAATGTTAGGAAGAACTCACCCTTTAAAAACCTGTAGATTATGAAATTTTGAGGGCTTTTCTGGATCAATTTTCATAGTCTTAATTTCTGTTAGTTTACTGTATTCTAATAGTTTTATCTTATCTATATTTTAAAAACATATACTTTAGTCCAATATATTTTTCATTCTACCTAAAAAACAAAAAAAAGTATAAATATTTAAAAAAAATAGTCCCCCCACTGTTGACACCAGTGGGGTAGTTTTAAAGAAAATGGGTTGTACTTCCTTACCTATGGGTTAAACCCTAGAAAACTCTCTACATTTTTGTCAATAGGAGATATAAATTTTAAACTTTTACTAGATTGCAATGATAGTTAGGTCATTTTACCTTATTAAATTCCACTTAAATCGTTAGTGAAAGATGAATCACATCGCTTCATGAGGCAATAGTGCCCCATACACTCTAGTAACATTATCATATCCCCTATAGAATGTAGTGTATACTGATTTATTTTATATAATGAATCCATGGGAATAAATATATTACAAATATCATATATATACTTTATATTTATCATCATACCCAACAATGAAAATTGTTATGAGAAAAATAAATGACATCTATTTGTGAGGCGGTAGTCTTCCATACGCATGAACAATGATTTCATAAACCATTTGATGGAAGTGATCATGGTTTTAAGTGATTCCATAATTATTAAAAAATACTTGTATTTAGATTATATTTAGTATATTATATGAGTGTTTTTTAATAATAATTTAACATGGTGGAGAAAGAAAAAATAAATAAAGATACTCGTTGAAGAACATTACCTCTTCTTTGGGTATCCTCGTTAGGATTAAACTAATTCCATCCTAGGTTGGATTGATACTAAAAATAGGGATTATATGATTGATGGAATGAATTTGGGATTATATTCAGGATGGTATTGTCTACACCAACAAGGTGTTAATGTAGGAAGAAGAGGGAAGTGGGTGTGGCCCTTTATTATTGGGGGAGAGGGAACACATGGTATTTTGAAATTTATTGAGTGATCCCACAATTTTCTTATATAGAAATGATATAAAATGAACCATTATATAACCATTGTGGTTTAAGATTATAAATATTTCCATAAAATAGTTTTATACATGTTTTTGTCCATTTACCCTTATTTTTGTAGTTTAACCCCTGGTAAATCTATTTTTACCATAACCACTATAATTATTTTTTTCTACATTCACAACTAATTTTGGTCTAAAATACTTTTTACCTTATTATAAGTTATAAATTATTCTAATTTCAAATATATATTCATTTTTTATAAATTCAATTAACAAAACTGGGAAATTTTAATTTAAAATTAATGTATAGATGTGATGAGAAAATGAGTTTTTAAAGTGAAAATTTTTAAATATTCCAAACGTTTTTATATCTAAAGTGAATATGATAGTGATTTAAATTAAATTAATTAAATTAATTTATATAAAAAATAACTAATTTTACATTAATATAAATTCAAAATAATGTTTGGTGCTATAAATTATTTAATTGGAAAGGCAGTTTTCAATAAAATTACAGTATTTTTCAATATTCATCAAAAAATGAAACATTTTTGAAAAAAATAAAAAACTCAGCCCAAAATAATTTTGATATTCTAATTTAAAAAATTGGGATTATTTTTTCATATTACATTTCTAAAAGTTTAAAAAAAAATTAATATTTAGTGCTCAAAGAGTGACAAATCATTTGTTTAGAAAAAATACAGTTTTTTAAAAAACATTTCTTTTTATTATAAATGATTCTTATTTTATTACTAATCAATAGATAACCATATTTTCAAAATATATAGGCTACTATTCATACCATCAAATTTGATGTCTCGTTTATAACTATTATATTAAAAATAAATATTTTAATATTATTTAATATTTTATTTGGACTGAGTATTTCGTGTCACTCAAGCTAAAATAAGCATTGAGTGTAATGAATGATATTGAAGATATTTAATTTATTTAGAAATAAATATATCATAATGTCCCATGGTGTTATATTTTCTTCTAATATTGGTGTTTCATGTCACAAACACTATCAAATGTAATGTTATTATTTTAAATTCTCACGGTGTTACAATAATGGTTGCTTATTTCTAATATTAATTATATAATTCCTAAATTTAATTTTGAACAAATAAATAGTGACATAAAAACAAATCAATTCACAAAACCCATTTATATTTCTTCTCTTGAATGGTGAGGATGAAAAATGTAATGTGTTGTTCCTGGAGGTTGTAGTCCGCACACACCCATGAGAAATGTTTTCATTTTTTAAATTTAATAATAGTGGAATAGGTAATGGTTATAAAATAAATGTGATGAAATTTTAGTGTATTATTTATAATGATTTTATTATATATACAAATAAAAATTTCTAATTTATTATGAAAATAGAATCACTGTTCTTCATTACGAAAATTGGAATGAGTATGTTTCCGATTTATCAGACTCATTTTTATCAGACTAAAAGTTAGACTTTATTCATGTCTATCATATTGAAAAATTCAAAACTATTTAACTGATACTATTATTGATTCCATCAGACTGACACTTATAAACATTATTTTATTAAAAATATATAAGGAATTCCATCAAAAGAACTTATGTTTATAATCATAATACATAGACATGTTGCTATCATATAAAAAATATTTTACACAATAATTAATTTAATCAATATGACATCAAACATTCATTTACAAATGAGATTTCAAGCACCAAATGGCTAAGGATGTTGCAAAAAACTCATAAATATGACCATTGGTATGATTCCTATAAATACTGGGTCATTTGAAGATTTTGGAGAAATCTTGTTAATATTTGTATCATTCTCTCTCGAATATTACTCTGCGTGAACCACTCGTTCTTAGATAGTATTATTCTATAATATTTTTTCATTTTAAGGAAAAATTGCCAGCTTTTCAACTTACAAAATATTTTTAATCGTAATCGATGTTTTGTATTTCTTACAATCGAGGGTTATAGGAGATATGAACACATTTAATATGATCCATTGGATTGAGGGTTTGTAGGTATAGGAAGACATATTTGAATCTAACAATCATATCAAGGGATTTACTAGTAAGGAAATAAAAACATTACTATAATTATAAAATATTGGACACATTTAGTCCGGGTTATCGACTACCTTATTATTATGGTTAAAGTAGTTAAATATTTTAATAATTTCTTGTAAGTAATTATTGCTTTCAAATAGTTTTTAAACGGATTCTTTTTACATATTCATCTTATATTTCATTTTTATTAGAAATAGGGCCATTTTACATAGCCTTCAATATAATTTACATTATCATATTAATCATTATTAAACTAATAAAATAAAAATAAATATGATCCATTATGATTATTATTTTAACTCTGATATAATAATACTATTTATAGTTTCAATTTATTGACTCTGATAATCAAAATGAGTTTGATTTTCAGAAAATTACTTAAATATGAGTTTCATTTTTTTAATATAAATATTTTAAACTATGTTATTAAAATACAATTTAACATCTATAATATGTATATATATATATCTATGATAATTATTATGATCCTACAATTTTTATAATAGTATGTTTATAAAACTATTTATTTCTTAGTTTTTACTTTATTTACGTATTATAAGTTTTTTATCTTGTTTTGTAATTCTTTTTGTTTATAAATTTTTTTTACACTAACATGTATCAATAAAAAGTAATTTATATTGTTTTAAATATGGAAGGTTGAAATGATGATTTGAAATAACATAAATCGAACCTGGACACCTATCATTGATTGTTTGAATTATGACTACTGTGGATATAGGATGAAAAACATGTTATCAAAAAGTGAGTTGATAATTTTGTTATGCTTACTAAAGACTACAATATTCTTGATAAGTATGTTACTTCTTCTAAACATCAAGAAAAAAAATGTTTCAAATAAATTAAAGAGTAAATAATAATTATTTATGTTCCATGGAAATAATTATATATAGTTTGATATCCTCACTCAATGTTAAAAATAGTATATGGAAAAATATTGAAGTTACACACTTTGGTACATCTAATTGTTTTGAGGTTATAAGAGAAATTCTTAGAGGGGACTATCAATAATTTGATTCCATACCTAGATATTCATTTTAAAATATTAACTAGTGGTTCAAAACAATCATAAATAGTTTACAATATATTTTTGAAAAAGGTATTAGTGATGAAATTGTTTTTGACAAGACTATTTATGTCATGAATAATGAGTTAAAATAAAAAAAACTTCTAATGATGAGAAAAGAAATCTACATATTCTTAATTTGTATGATTTAATTGGAACCCTTATAAAATACGAAGGTATAATTAAAAGTGATACAAATAAAGAGAAAGAGAAAATTGGTAGTGTTTCTTTTTCTACACCATAAATCATACCTTTTAAAGTTCAATTAGCTGAGAAATTTGTTAAATATTTAAGGAAAAAGAAATTTTTCCTTCAATCCAACTCAAGCAGTATAAAAAAATCTAAGAGGGGGTAGAAAATATTTCAAGAATGATGAATAATATTTTGGGAATAATTGATTTATAGTATCAATACAAGAAGAGTTATTAGGATAAAGGTGGAAAGAAATATTCTAAGGTCTCATTCGAAAAATATATGAAATATATACATATTCTAACTAATTGCCCAAAGATGACGAGGAATGATGGGAATGACAAGAATTTATAAAGAAATTACAAAACAAATGACAAATATAAAGGAAATAATTCCTTGAATATATCTAACGCATAGAGTGCAAGTGGTGGTGATTCTTCTGAATCTTCTTCAGATAATTAATGTTCCAGATAGAGGAACATAAGTCATTTTCTTAATTTACCAATTTTAAATAATTTTTTCATGTCCATGTTACACACAAATGGATTTCTCATAAACATGTCTTTATATGATTATTATCCTGATGAGAAAAATGCTACGTATTTTGATAAAAATATTCCTCAATAGAATAAAATTATTTTCCTATATATAATTAAGTTTCCAATCTTGAAAAAAATTTAGAAAAAATAAATTATAAAATTTTCAAAAAAATATGAAAATTATAATGTTAAACTTGATAACGATGATTCTAGAATTAATTTTTTTTCAAATTAAATATCATATCTTTATAAATATATTGATAAGACTTTTTATGAGGAAGAAACTATTTCAAAGGATTTTGAAAAAAAGTATCATAGAATTCTTTTAGAAGAAAAACATAGTTCTAAAACTAATACTAGTGAGGATAAAAATTTAGTTATAAAAATAAAATCCAAAATTTTCAGTTTTATAAAAATTTTATCAAACATTACCACTAGTGACGAAATTATTTATAAAATGTACAAACAAATTAGAATTCACGTTAATAGTTCTAGAATTGGTTTTACAAATAAAAAACATGTTTTTAGTAAAAATTACTTTATTCCAAAAAGTAAACCTTTTTTAATAAGATTTAAAGTGGTGGTCATTGAAAAAATAAAATTTCATTAAAAAAAGTTGAATCTCTTGGTTTTCATAAGTCATATTTTTCAAAAAAATCTGTGTTCCTAAAGTTTTGTTTTCTTATAGTACCAGTACCAAGAAATTTAGGATTTTTAAAGTCTAATAATTTTGTTTTTAGGAAAATAAAGATAGTAACAATACCAACAATATATGGTACATGGATAGTTTTTTTTCCTGGAACAATGTGGGAAAAATATTTCTTAAAGAATATTATCAAAATGATTGGTGTAAAAATAAATTTTAGTGATAATTCTCAATATGAGTTTATCAGAATAGGTAACATTCAACTAATTGAAAAAATTATTTTTTTAATATTTTATTTTTTATAGGTATTGTGAACAAACTTATAATAATGATTCAATTAACATATGAAGGTTGCCTTTTGAGATTTTGAAATTATAAATATTTAGTATATAGTTCCAATGATTAATTTATTATTTTTTCCGATTAACATGAGATGTTTACAAACTTAACATAAAAGGCCTTAAAATCCAAGACATACCTTTCCTTAGTGTAATTGAAGATCAATCTTATTTATGAAATAGAATTTTACGACACTGTAGCCTTAGAAACATATCTAAACTTACTAATAAATGACTTGTTATGGATATACCAGAACATATGTTTCATTTTTCAAAAGTCTGTAACCCTTGTTAATATGATAAGTAACACATGTAAAGTTATAAATCTATTAGTGAAGTCTCGTTATCTGAATCTTTACGGTTAGTTCACATGGACTTATTTGGTTCTATAGAAACTAGATACATTGGTGTAAAATACTATGTATATGTCATAGTTGATTATTACACTAGATACACATGGGTTTAGTTTCTCAAAAAGAAATATAAAGCCTTTTCTTATTTTAATTTTTTTTGACAATGTTAAAAATTTGAAAATCCTCTCCTTGATAACTATTCAAAGTTATCATGGGGGAGAATTTTTAAATTAGGATTTTGAATATTTTATGTAGAAATAAAGTAATTTAACATAAATTTCTAAGCACCCAGAACCCCCCATAAAAATTGTGTAGTTGAATAATGAAATATAATTCATCAAAAAATAACTAGAACCATACTTAGTGAATACAAAATTGAAAATAATTTTATGGTTTAAGTGGTTAGTACTTCCTATTATACTAAAAATTTAGTTTTAATAAGAAACTTTCTAAATAAAACTCTATTTGAGTTATCTATATGAAGAAATAAAAAATTTTCCTACTTGAATGTATTTGGATTCATAGTATTCATCCTAGATATTAATGATAATTTACATAAATCCTCACCCAAATATGATGAAGGAAATTTTTTAGGTTAATCCACTACTTTCAATTCTTATATAATTTTTAATAAAAAAAATTTACCATTGAAGGAACAATAAATGTTATGTTTGATGAAAATGATCCTTTTATTTTCAAACAACCTCAGCCTACATCCTCATATGTTATTTCTAAAACTGGGTTTCAGCATTTGTTATTATGTACTTATAATAAGGATATAACTCTAGAATTAGTTTTTGAAGTTTTTCCTTCAAATGATTTTCTACCCATTATTGAATAAAATAATTTTGAAAAACCCTAAAAGTTATTTTTTTCATAGGAATCATCTTAGTTCTAATATCATTGGTGATTTAGATCAAATAGTTAGGATTAGATGTTCCTTAAGGAGTTAAATTGAACATATATCTCTCTTATACATATTTGAACCCTAGTATTATGCTGAGGATTTTGGTGATCAGGATTAGATTAAGAAAATGAAATATGATCTCAATGAATTTTAAAATAACAAAGTCGAGATGTTGGTTGAATGTCCTATAGAAAATTCTATATTTGGAGTAAAATGGGGTTTTCAGATAAAATGTGATGACAATGGAATAATTGTTAGAAATAATTATATACTTGTTCATAATTTTTATAATCGAAAATTTGTAATCTATTATGAAGAAACTTATGCACCGATAGATAGACTTGAAGCTATTAGAATACATTTATCCTTTGTCGCAGTCTTTAATGTCAAAAATTTTTCAAATAGATGTCATGTGTGATGTTCGTAATAGATATGTGTATAAGGATGTTTACATTGAGAACCCATCTTGTTTTGGAAATAAAAACATCCATAATAAATTTATAAGCTTACAAAAAATTAAATGGACAAAAACAAGTCCCTAATGCTTGATAAGATATATTACCTAGATTTTTGTTATAAAAAAATTCTTAAGGGAGTTGCAGATAAATTTTTTTTATTAAATAAGTAAATAAATATTTTAATATTGTAAAAATGTTTTCTGATGACATTATATTTGGTTCATATTGTGAATCAGTAACAGATTCCTTTACAGGTCTTATGCAATTTGAGTTTTAAATGAGTATGATGGGTGAGAAAACATATTTTCTTAGTTTTTAAATTTTACAAAAACCAAAAGTATATTATATATCTCAACATAATTATAAAAATTACCCTCTTGATAAATTTGGGTAGAACAATACTAAAATTATTTTTACTTCCATCGTTACCTCAAATACTTTAGATCTTGATGAGGCTGGGAAACTAGTGAATAAAAATATTTTTAGAGGTATTATAATAATATTATTTTTCTTAAATTCTATTCATGAAGACATAATATTCACTCTATTATTATGTTAATGATATCAATAAAATCAAATTGAATCCCATTTAAAATCTATAAAATGAGTTTTTTGTTGCCTTAAGGGAACGATGGATTTAGGCCTTTTCTTTTATTCTCGAAATGTTTTTAAATGAAAATTTTTTCTAGATACTATCATTGGTGGTTGTATAATGTATAGAAATTTTATATCCAAAACATTTAATTTCTTAAAATATTTATTACTTTCTTTGTCTTGTAAGAAACAACACTTAGAATAATTTTCCAATAATGAATCCAAATATATGGTAGATGGAAGTTGTTGTGCTGAAGTGTTGTGAATGCAAAACTCACTCATAGATAATGTCAGCAGTGTTACTAAAACTAATATACTTTGTGATAATAAATTTTTCATTTCATTAAGTAAAAACCTAAAATATCACCCACATGTTAAGCACATATATATATATATAAGACATCATTTCCTTAGGGATCACACACTTAAAGAATATATTATTTTATAATTCATCAGAACAAAAAAACAACTTCATGAAAATTTTACAAAACCCATGATTTCAGATATATTTGAATATATTAAAGATAATCTAGGAATAATCAACATAATATAATAATTTATATCGATTTATTTATTACTCATCTAATTTCATTAATTTACTCAATTTCATTGAGGGTGTAAATATGTTTTTTTTAATCAAAATTTTAGAATTTCTTAAAACATTTATTTTTCAAAAAAAATTGTTTATCTAAATTTTTATTTTAATGAGTTTTTTGGATTTACATTATTATAAAATTTTCAGATTTTGAATTTACAAATTGTTTTTATAACATTTGAAAATTTTAGAAATTTCCATATTCAAATTTTTCTAATTTTTTTCTGGATTCAATATTTTTTTATAATTATTTTTTGAATTTCAAATGTTTCATATTAATAATTTAATAGAAAATATATTAATTAGTTTTCATAATGAAAATATTAAAATAATGTTTTAATTTCCAAACTATCATAATCTGTTTAGTTTTAAAAATACCAAGAATAATAGTTTAACCATATTGATGACACTTTTCATTCTGAAAGGTACACATTTATTATTTTAGTTTCATGATATCTCATTATATTAGTATTTTAATTATTATTATTATATTTTTAAACATTTATTTATTCATTTATTTTAAAAAAAATTACAAATCAGATTCCTTCTCAACCCGATATACGTGTTAAAAACCAAAAGAGTTTAAAAATACTTATAATACCTTATTCAGATCAATCATGACCGTTAGATCTGTTGGGTTATAAATCTCAACCATTAGTTATCTTATGTTATTGAAATCATCACCCTGGTACATATATAAGGGTTGGACACTATGAGCCCCACATTAGTTCTGCACTATTTTTTCTACCACCTTAGTACACAATAAAAATGCTTCAGTATGATTGTATTCCTTTACAACCGATCAACCGTTCCAGTTTATGTAGTGATGGATAATAAGGAAGATTTTTCTATGTGGTATGAGTTTTGGGAACGGTTAGTATATAGATCATGGTACAAAAATTATGACTCTAATTGGATGAAGATAATCTATTTACAGTGTTGGGAATCTATTTGTGTAAAATAACCAAAAAAAGATTTTGACATACATTACCAAGATGTAGTTTATGAATTCTATGTGTCTATTTAGTTTATCAAGGAATATTATAAATTAAATGTTTGTTTTACAACACATGGGAAAATATGCAAGGTATCTTATAAGAAACTTTTTAACATGGTTAGAATACCTTCAGAAGGAGAGGGGTATTATCCCTCTCACAATCTTCCATATAGTATTGGTTCTTTTAATAAGACAAAATATGAATAATTATTGTTTTCAAACTACTTGAAATTTACAAAATTTTCATATTTAATTCCTGACAACCACGTAGTTTTCCTTTGGATGTGTGGGTTTCAAATCGATAAAGGGATATATAGATACCTTGAAGGAATAAAATGATTCTGTATTGGGTTTTCTATTAAATATGAGGAAGATAGATCTTGTTAAGTTTATCCTTCTCACTATGGAGAGTATCAAAACATCCTCTATAAATCAAATATCAATATACTTTTTTCCTTCAAAAGAAAAATAGTTTTAAACTGAATAGAAATATTTAAAGCTCCAAATAAATCATATCTAATGAGGGATAATAATTAATTTTTTAGTGAGGATACGATGAATATAATGTGATTGGTATTTTATGAAAAATAATATATTTTTTTAATAAAGATTATGGTTCTACATTAGATAAAAAGACATTAAAGAAATAGGAGAAGGTTTATAAGAATAAGAAGAGGATGGTAGATACCTATCATCTGAATAATTAAAATAAACTAAAGAAGATAATTGATGTTGTTTTTAATGAGATAATGAAGTGTAGGGAAAAAAATAATCATGGGGATTTATATATTAGAATCAATCCTATATAACTTAAATTATTTAATATTCATGTTTCCAAAACATTTTTATAATAATCTAATAAAAATAAACAAATAAAATGGTTGTAAGATGCATAGCTCTATGAAAATATTCTGAAATCTATTGAAAGAGAATCCGATAATGTAATATTTGTGACATCTCATATCGATCATATAATATTATAAAAAGGAATGTTTTTTCAATAAATATCTATTGTTCATTCCGAAATTCCTTTCAAGGATAATAAGGGAAAGGAAACAAATTGATGAATAATTGGTCACAGTCATTCCAAAAAATCAGTCAGAACTGGAACCAACTAGTCAAGGTGATTTAAGAACTATAAGGTAGTAGAAAATATTTTTGAGGTTGTCAATGAAGAATTTGAAGGAAAATAGGTACAAGAGAATAAAGAAGTGAATAAATGAGAATACAAAGAGTTTTAAATAAAAGATAAAGAATAAGTGGAAGAAGAAGAGGAAGAACAACATGAAAATAAAAAAGATAATGATTAAGAAACTCATTCCAATATATAAAAATTGGAATCATCCTCATCCTCATCATATTTTTCCTCCATGACCGATAAATAGAAAAAATTTGGATGTACTCAGGAAGAAGAAACTTCATTAGAATTGGAAGGTGAATCACCATCTAATAAAGATGAAGATGATCAAATTTCTAAGACCAAAGCTAATAAAAAATCCATGACTGATGAAAATATAGATGTCATGGAAATATAATATGATAATAAAGTTTCAATGAATGTTGAAAAGGTCATTTAAATGATAGATAATAAGGAAGAGGAAGAAATTGATGTCGGAACCCGTCGAACTAAACCCCTAGCCTAATCTTGATCTATCAGACTCTGCAGGAGCCATAACTCAGAATGGTTTCAATTTTATTTTTTATTTATTGAGAAATGAAGAATGAATAATTCCTTTTTTCTAAAGAATGATGCAAGGAGTTATTTATTTCAAGAAATCCTTAATCTGAAATCATAATCCATTAATTTCTTAATAGAATTCGTGATCTAAATCAAAGTTAAATGGATGAATTTACAAAAAAATTACCACAATCATAAGATATAATGGAATAAAATGTTTAAGTGTTTGGACCATGTCGATTCTAATATCAGAATACATAATGATTGATTTTATGTAACAAAGAAACATAAGGTAGATTCAGTATGTAATTTCAACTAGAGATCTAAAGACAAGGGAGATAATGTGAACTTTTTTGATGAATTAAAGGATGAAACCAATGAATGTACTAAAGATATGAATTCCTTGAAATAGAAAATCAAAGTCTTTGATTAAATGTTGACAGGAATACAATCTCATGAATATAAATTAACTGTTTTAATGGAGTACAGAAAAGAATTTTTTGAGTTAGTTGAAAGGATAAAAGATCAAGACTAGTTGAAAGAATAAAGGATTATAAAGCTTGAGAAATATCTAAATAATATTAATAAGACAAACATTTTTAGGAATACAATGATAAAAAAGATTTATTTTTTCTTTTTTTTAATTTATATGTATTTATTTATAAAACATTTTGTAAAAAAATTTAAATGATTGAAAATGAATTATCATTTCATCCAAATACTATTTTTTGAATGTTTTCTAATTATTATTAGTTATACGTTCCTTCATATTTTTCATGGATTATTAGTTTTTTCTATGAATTATTATTTTATATTTTTCTCTAACTTTTAGGAAACTTTTTATATGTTCACCATTCAGTTTTTAAAATCACAAAGGGGAAAATAATTATTAAAATGTGAGATTTTTTTTAACGGATAAATTGTATTATAAAGGGGGGTATTTTATTAAGGGGAGAATATGATCCTTAAGGGAGAATTATTCCTAAGGGGGAGAATCTTTCGTAAAGAAGAAATATAATATCACTCTCTATCATATTCATCATTGTTTTCAGAAGAGTTACAAAATCCTAGGAAGTTAAATAATAATAAATAAATCCAAATACAAATTTTTTAATATAAAATAGGGATGTATGTTTTTCAATGTTATTTTTTCACTTATGTTTTGGGGTTGGTGTTTTCCAAAAATGGAGATTTTATTAGGTTAGAAGTTATACATATATGATTTCCATTCCTTTAGTTCTAGAAATCACTAACACTTTCTTAAAACATTATACTAAATTTTTATGACCCAAGTGTTTTAGAATGGTTTTTTAGGAAAAATTATATTTTACCAAAGTTATAAAAAATTCTATTGTATTATGAAAAATAATATTACTATTATTCATTACAGAAATTGGAGTGAGAATGTTTCTGATTTAATAGATTAATATTTATTAGTCTAGAAGCTAAAATTTAGTCATGTGTATTGTACTGACAAAATTCATGACTATCAGACTAGTATTGGTACTGATACAATCAGACAAAAACTCAAAAAGATTATCATATTTATAATATATAAGTAAGTGTATTGGATGAATTAATTTTATAATCATAATATAGATACTTATATTTATCATAAGGAATATCTTTAACAATGTAATGGTGTTAATCAATACAACATTGTACATTCATTAATGTTTGAGCTATCTAAGGCCATTGCAAAAAAACATTAAATTATGAACATTTGGAGGAAGCCTATAAATAAATAGTTGTTTTGAAGAGTTCTGAGAAATATGGTTAATGGTTTTTTTACATTCAATCTTAATGATTTCTCTATGTGAAATTCCCATTCTTAGTAAGTGTAATTATTTAGTGTTTTTTTATTTCTAATGAAACCTTGGCATGTTTTCTCCTTACAAAAGTTTGTAATTATAATCCATATATGATCATTTTTTCGATTTAATGATTCCTTGTATAAGAAGATGGTGAATATAATCAATCAAATCGAGTTCTTATAGGTATAGGAAGATAGATATTCATATTCATATCAATGGGTTTTAGGGATAGAATGATAGAGAAAATCCAATCATCATATCGAGGTATTTCAGGTGAAGGAAAGATAGACATTACTATAAGTATAAAATAATGGAATCCTTTGGTCAGTGTTATTAAATACCTTACTCCTAATGTTAAAAGTGCTAAATATTTTAATATTAGCCTGTAAGTAATTCTTACTTTTACATAGATATTCCATTTCTTGTTTTTTCATGTTCTTTTTACGCTACATTTTTAATAGAAATATAATCATCATACTGATAATTATAAACAATTGATTATATCGTATTAACCATGATTATGATAATCAAACTCTAATAAATTGAATCAATATTTTTTTGATTTCTACTCTGGTATAATCGGACTGTTTATAGTTCTGATTATTTTACTCTAATAAGTGGACTGAGTCAAATTCCAAAAAAATTACATAATGAGGTTTTGTGTTTTGTTTAGTTTAAATCATTTTAACTATGTTTTAAAAATTTCAATTTACTCCCTCTGGTAATTATACATATATAATTTAATTCATACAATCCAATATTGATGTTGGAGGAAGCTATCTCCTTTTATTGGTGAAAATGAGGTATACATCTTTGGAATAAAATGTTAGGTAAGGGATAAGAATGTAATTTATTTTTATTTAGGCAATTTAGGTTAATCAATGGTTAGTTAGACATGTGGGTATTAATTTTACACTTAACAAATAACTTCTGTATGGTGTAAGTGACCTTTTAATTATTAAATATTCAAGATACTTCATTTACACATTTTACCCTAATTATTTTTTATGAAACATTAACCAATGTAATAATTTTCTTACTGAAAATATAATATGACCCTTTATAGAAACTTTTTACATGTTGAATCTAAATTTGGACTCAATTTAACTGAATCCAATTAACATATATGATAAAGTTAAATTTTAAATTAAAAAATATCTTCTATTGAAAAACTAATTTTATCAGAAATTTTTATAATTATTAAGTTTTCTTAATCTTATTTGACAATGATTACCAATTAAATGAGTTCCAATTTACCTTTATATATTTTTAAATATCAAATAAGATTCTTTATTTAAAAATTATCCATTTTATTTAAAATAATACATTCAAAAAATATCATTATTTAAAAAAATAATTATTTTACCAAGATAACTTATATTTAACTAAGTAACTTAATTATATACCTAAAAATAAAATAGAAAACATTAGTTAAATTTACCATTTAGATTAAATATATAAAAATATTTTTATTTTATTCAATTTCATAAAGTGGTTAGAATTAATTTTTTATATAAAATCATAAAAATACATTGAATATATTTTTCAAAAGAAAATTTATTTTTAAAAAAATATAAAAAACAATTATTATTATATATTATAAATTAATAATTAAATTATTGTTCACAAACTATTCATTTAAAATATATTTTACAATCATTAATAATAAGTTTATTTAACTTTAAAACCACGTCACATAAAAGGAAATATTTATAAAAATACATTTCAAAGTAAAAAATGAGAGTATTAGTCATTTTAGCTATACCAATTGTATTTCATTTAAATTAAATGTAAATTTTATTTTATTTTATTAAATACTTCATGAATTGGACACTTCTATCCATTTCGTATAATATAATATCTAGGTTTTAATTATTGTTCTTAAATATTAATATTTTATTTAATATATTAAGATTCTATATCATTTCAACATTTCATGTTGAAAATGTCATCGAACACATATGAATCATTTAAATGAATCCATATATTAAAATATTACGAAGTTATAGGGAATATGTTTATTTCCAAATCACCAATTGAGGATGTTATTTTTTTCACATGACCGAAGTTTTGAGAAGGAATTGATCTAGAGTGCTCGGTATTTTGTTGTCAGAGAAGACAATAAGGATATCATTGGACTAATCATTATCATTATGATTTATCTGGCCATATGCTCCATTGATTGGCTACGGTTATATATAAATATGGAGTAAATGGATGGCCTGGAAAAGTGTATCCCACCCCTCATCTAGTAGATGGTTACTAGGCTAGGGATTGGGTGTCCTTGGTCCCAGACATTTTCATGCTCCAAGGTTGCAGGCTTTGCATTTCCCTTAAATTATATTTTATGGAGGTCATTATTCATTCAATATTATCATACTTTCGATAGGTTCTATCAGTGTAAGTAAATTTCTTGTTAAAAGATGGGATCATTACATTGGAGTCCAAAATCATGATAATGGTTCATGTTCATATAGACACCTATAGTTATACCATGCGGTTTGAAAATCATCCCTATTGGATTTTTAGTCATCTTGGATATCCTTTTCAGATATATTGGATGCACCAGTTTTTATATGGCTATGGATCCACATGATATAAATCTTCTAGAATGGTGTGAGAGATGAGGTGGATTTACCATGGGTGTCACTATAGATCCTTAGGTTAGTTGTTTTACTAATTCTATTTATCCCCTGCTTATTTTGTTTATGAAAATTGTATTTTCTTCAAATATTTTGGGAATATAATTATTTTCATAAAATTAATATGAACTTAGATCATTGGTTCACCATTGACAATGGAATACGAGGATTTATTTCTCACACCCTATTAATGTACCTTCGTGTGTGTGTAGACCCTTTTGTTTTCTTTCAGCTACAGCAAAAATTTCAATGTGGATAGAGATGAGGCTCAATGTTATTTGAACAAGAATGATCACCTTTGTGTAGATTTATGATCATGTTGATGTAACTTGATAATTTTAAATTGGGTATTTGGTTTGGATCATAGTTTTAATAGAGCCATTTCATTTTGTTTTATTAATTTACTTCATGTATATGTGACCAGACAAGTCGGAAATAAGTTATGATTTATCATTATTTTCATACATATTCCTATTTTCATATTTCATTTCATAGACCATGATGCTATTTTTTATGGAATACTGTATTTTTTAGTTTGGATGTGGATGTGTTTGGTTACACTACTACAAAAACGGGAAAGGGTAGGGCTGCCCTATTATCATCGCTAAAAACAATCACTGATAAAGGGGACCCCTTTATCAGTGCTTCTTTTAGTAGCGCTGATAAAGGAGGGATTGATCAGTGCATTTTCCTACCGTGATAAATTTTATGTTTCAAAAAAATATCATGAAAAATAAAATATAGTTATATATGTATATTTATATTGATATAAATATAATATATATTTTTTAAATATGTTTTAGATAAGTATAAATCGACTATTACATTTAATATATAAGAAATTTTTGTGAAAATGGCTTTAAAATATTTTATAAAATATAATTAATCAATAATTTTATAATTATTATTGATTAAAAATCATTTAATAACAATTTGAAGACATAAAAAATCCAAAAATTAATAAAAGATCTAAAATAAGTTGAAAATGTAACTCAAACTTCAAATGGCCATAAATATTGATCCAGGAGTCAATTTTATCTCTACAACATATCAAATCAAAGCCTATAATGATATCTACATGCTTCTAAATGAAGAAAATATTCTGTCACATTTTTCGAGGCCATAAAATGCCGAGAAGGCCTCCAAAACTGAATTTTTAGTTGGGATACCCCGATTTTTTAACATTCAAGCAAGTACAACTGTTGATCCAGATGTTTGTTAGGCCTGTATCACATATAATATTGAATATTGTTTCATTTTATTCGATTTGACTGGTTGTGGAGTTGAAACAGGATTCTATATTAGAAGATATAATCGTTTTAACATTCTATGGATTTTCAAATACACATATATATGTATTTATTCGTAAATATATATGTGTCACCTTTTGTGTGTGTTTGTGTGTGTGTGTTGTGTATATATATGTATGTATGTATGTATGTATGTATGTATGTATGTATGTATGTATTTATTTATAAGCACACATAAAAAACATATTTCATAAATGTATTTAAAACTAATCTTATAAGTATATATTAATATACAAATAAATATATGGATAAAAAATTATAACTAAATATATATATATATATATATTAATATAAGAATGAATATATATATACTAATATATGAATAAATATATTTATATTAATATGAATCTATATCAATATACGAATAAATATAACTATATATATATAAATATATAGATATATATTAAATAGAGAAAAAATGAAATGTTTTAGTGGTAAAGGTGCAGCCGTGAAAGGGGGGAGGTCATGGGTTCAAGTTCGGGTGGAAGAAAAGGGGTGAACGCATATTAGGGGGGGTCCACCTAGTGTTGATAGGGGGGGATCAAGCGCTATTAAAAGATCCCCCACATTATATATTTCTTTTTTATTTTTTTATTTTTTTGACTTTTATCTGTGCTTTTTAAAAGCGCTGATAAATGTCCCTTTTATCAGTGCTAAAAAAAGCGTTGATAAATGGGACCCCCCCCCCATATCATCTCTAAGATTTAAAACACTTTTTAGCGCTGTTAAATCCCGTTTTGAGAACTGATAAAGTCCGTTTCTATAGTAGTGTTATCTTTATTTTATTATTATAGCCTAATCTGAGGGTAATGTTTTTCCATGATATATTTTAAGACCCTTTTAACTAGTTATAATACTATGGTCTATGGGTAGGTATGTTTGAGGCCTCATGGTGATCTAGATTGTGTGTTATGTCTTATCGACATGGGATGTTTCATTACAAAATGATATTAGAGCATGTTGTTTTTCCTGATTTCAGGTTTTGGTGGAAAGGTGGTTTACAGATATTTTAGAACCTTTTATGGACCAAAAACTAGTACATTATGAATACTATTTATGATGGGAATCCTAGGCTACTAGGGTGACAGTATTTATGTTATTTGTTTTTGTTTTTATGGTTTTATGATTTCATATTGGGTGATGCTCTTCTTATTTGGGGATTTAAGGTTTATTATGGTTTTTTGGCTATAGTCCCTTAGTGGTAAGAGGCCTTCATTCATGAATAACTCATGTAATATAGGTCGTTCTTGAAATATACCTATCTGTTTGTGGATACTTTAATTATGGAGGATTAATTTTTTAAATTTTCTGTAATGACCTATATTATGTTGTCACATATATCTCCTTAGTAGAATTCTACACAAATTGATCGTATTTATATATTTTCTTATAATAGTTGGACAGTATGATCTAATGGAAAGACGCTCTCCATTGAAGGAGATATAGTCCCTCCATTGAGGGTTATAGAGGGACCCCCACAGGACCACTTCAGGATATACTCAACACAGGGGGTGAATCAGTGATGGGAAAATTTTCACCATTTATATCTTGTTATCCCTTTTACCACTTAGACCTGTTAGGATCTTGATTCTATTATTTTCTTTTATTTTTTTTATTAAATTATATAAAATAAGTTAAATATGTAACATTATATTTTTACATGTTTTACTACTTAATAATACTAGCTAATCCTTGCAATGGTATAGAGACAATCCAAAACCACACAACCACTAGATCAAAATCCATTTACACGATTACAACAATCATGTAATATCATATAACATAAATTTTACTATAGTCAATTCATTGTGCATGTTTTACATATCATGATTGGTTATTTATACGTCCTCTAAAGATAGTCTTCAACTTATTTGTATGTTATTTTGTAACACAAATAAATCCTTCTAATAAATAATACGTCCATGGGATGTTAAAGTCATTATTTTTTCTTGCACTTACTTCATTACTTTTTTCATGTATAAAATAAGAAAAGAAAATGTTCTTCTTCATCACTTTAGTAGACTAAAATCTTGGGTATATTCTTTTTTTTCTTCCATTACAAAAACTTTTGTACCATACTCTCATCTCATTTGACATGAATAAAAAAATTCATTGTGATTATTGAAAATATAATATCATCTCATCATATTGCTAATTATTGTTCCCTAAATAATAAAAAAAAATTAAGGCTTGGGAAAACTATTTATATTATTCTATATCAGTGATATAAATATAAATATGCATTTAAATATTATACTTCCTCAATAAATAATAAAATGAATGATTATTAAATTGATTATCCTTTTTTATTCTTGGTCTAACAAACATTTATGCAATTGAATTTCCCCACACATTTAATTAATGAACTATATATTTCATGCCGTCTTCACCCTTCATGCATATATAAAATAATTAATGGATGTATCACTTTATAAACCCCAACACAAATACATTTACATATATAATTATTTTATGTTCTTTATAATACTGTATCTGTAAATAATTTATCTATATCATGAGATTCATTCTTGATTGTTTCTTGATGGACACAAGTATAGGAACATGGGGTCTAAAAGTTTTACTTTATTCATGAACAATCCTCTATCACATAATAGTAACACATCTTTCATGTAATGATTCATGCACTATCTTTACGATGCAGACCTGAGTTGGTTCTTGATCATGTAAACAAGATCATGATATCCCCTATCTTATTTATGAAAATGAAAACACAATGTATGTAGTTTGACAACATGATTTTTTTGAAAATTATATGTAAATTATCAATATTTTTATTTAGTATCCCCGTGAGATAATAAAGGGAATCACATAACCAATTATTTATGTAGCACTTTCAGTGTGAAATCTAAGTCGAAGGCTTGTGGTTTTGTCCTCACCTTCATGTAAGAGTATCCCAGGAGGTACTCTTCATTGTATTAATATATTTTTATGTAGTTCTTTTTTTCACTATGGATGATCATAGAATAAACCTTAATTTCTTATACAAGAGGCACATAAAACACTTTACTCCCTCGTATAATAAAATAATCATAGATAATCTATTTTCTAACAACAAAGGCTCCCAAAAGAATAATGAAAATGGAAAAAACATGTCTTGTCTAAGAGGGTCAGTATTTAAAGACCTCTATAACCACCTCTATTAATTGTCCCAGAAGACTCATCTTTTTGTTGTGTTCATGTTAATATTTAAATCCTTTATTATCTTGACATTCAGAAATATTTCCACCCAAGTTTCTATAATCTATGACACTAATATTCATGGAATTATTTCTAATTGGAGTTTCTGTAGGAACTCATCATGTGCATGTGGTAATGACACCATGATCCATAAAATTTTTATAAGAATGAAATGATCCATTAATTTGTATAATCTTCTAAAAATGTTTCTCTCATTCAGCCCAAGCTACACCATCAAAAAACGTCGTGGATGCACAACAGTGATTGCATGAATTTCATCACATATTTTTCATCCCAAAAATTCATCCACACGGATCAAGATGATCATGGTGGTCCCAAATATGATCAATCATGTTGTGATATGAATAATATAACATGTGTTAGCCCATCATAATTTGGAGATAAAAGATTGCCATGTGGAGGCCAGTGCATCATTGGATTAGTGTTGATCATACGGACAAGATATATCCATATGTTTTAAAATTTGGATAATAGTTGCTTTGTGGTTCTATCCTACATTGAACTCTATCATGGTTGAGGAATAATTAATAAGTAAATCCATTTTATCACTACTTTGATCCGTGAAACTAAGGTTTGTGTCTTCAAATATCTATGCACACAAGACCTTTTATATTCCCAAGGAATCCCCTTAAGCTCCTCTACGGGAACTATGTATGCACCATGCACTCCCAAAAATTTAAGCTCATTCTAAGAGATGTGATCCCACTTCATCATGCCATGATAGGTGGCTAGCTAGGTTGACCTCTTTCCACATGGTTGATGAAAGGGTCTCACATGTGTGGTTAAGGTTACCCCTAGTGGGCTAGATAATGGCTGATTGGAGAACTCCCAAAAAAGGAGTTAATAAAATCTTTAATATAAAACACCATAACCAATATTAAATTCCATATTCGAATATACTACATGAAAAAATAATATATATTTTGGATTTCCTTGAAAAATATTAAAAACTCTTCATGTAATATATTTTATATTTCACATCCTTCTTTAAATAACTCCCTATATAATAAAAAGATATATTGCATGGGGATCTTCTGGAAATTATCTCCATGAAAATAATTGTTTTCATGATATTCTTCATTAATATAAACAATATTTCATTCACAACACAATCGACACACATTTTAAGTACATAATACAAGTTCAAAAATCGTCAGAGTTATAAAATAAAATACTTAAAAAGAACATTCCTAACATAATAATACATGAAAACTATCTTCTACATACAATCGTCCAAGAAACATTCATTTTATTTTCAAATATTGGATACATTAGGTACTTAAATAAATTATTCTTTTCTTACTTCATAAACATATTAATTTTAATGAAATATTGATATTTAATTGACTAATATTAACAACTAATAATGTACATGGAAAAAAATTACAACTCATACAAAAATTGGGCTCTTCAATCTCCCACATTGAATTTGTTGGTAAGACCTTCAAATTTTGATACAAATGAATATTTAAATATGTGAATATCTCCTCTTCAAATTTCCAAATGTTCATTTTTCATTGTATCTCCCTTATTGAAAAGAAACAAAATGTTCCTTGGAAAATCGAATTTGTTCATACATATATGATGTTCCATCCATCATTCCACTCTATGTAAACATCAGCCATTTTTTACTGTAGAAATAAAAAGGATTTACTATAGATGAAAAAAAATTCATTTACCAACCGGTCTTTAAACCACATTAAATGGGAACTCATATAAATTTATATAAGGGTTATCTAATTTTATTCTATGGTGAAGATACTAAATTAGATATGAATCATTAATAACATTAATCAACTTGAAATTCCCGCACTCACTTCAATAAGAAGAAAAAATACATTCAAGTGAGATATACAGGATAAGAGATCTAGTGAACATCCATAATTCCAAATTTATTATTCCCTTGATTAATTAAATTACCACCATTTGTGTATTGCTTTTTTTTTTGATAATATAATATAAGAGATTAATAAATTTTTACCTTTTCCAAAGACATTATCTTCAGAAAAATTCCATAATAATTAGATTTGATCCCAAATGAAATAATGATTCTGGAAGAAAGTAAACATTCTTCACTTATTCCACCTCAAGGGAAATAATTCACAACATCTTCAAAATATTGAATTTCTTCAAGAATTAATTCCATGATATTTTAATTTAGATAATACACTAATATGGATATTAAAATTCCTAATTACTATATTTGAAAACTTGGAAAATTTAAAAAAAGATGATCAACTTCAATAATTGTTCTTCAGGATACCAATTATAATTTCAATCCAAGATGTTGTCTTCTTTATCCTTGTGGTATAATATATTACAGCTTAGTCTTAAAATTCATTAAATATGGTCCTTTATCAAATTTTTAATTAAATACCAATTGAGGAGTCATTCATGGATGATGAATTATTCATATTTTTTTATAGAAAATTAATATAACTCACTACTTCTTTGGTTTTCCCCCTTAGAACACGACTCTCCTTCAATTCTAGGCATTATAAGAATAAATAAGGTACCAAAAAATTAATTTAATTAGGTGGATATTCCATTTTCCATCAATATGAAACGTATAGTTGAGATGGTTTTCTCAAAAAAATTCTCCATTTCTATTACTCTAAAAAATTTAAAAAATAATCATAAATTATAATTTAGGATGTGTGGATATAATCACTTATAAATTTTATTTCTGCCTGAATCTTATTTTCTCAATGGATTTTCAATTACTTATATTACATGGTTAAGTATTCTTCTTCTTAAATTTTATTTCTTATGTTGAAATTATTATAGAACAATTTTTGGGAGTATCACTATCTATGCTACACCTCACACACAAAATATATAATTATTAATGTGGAACCCTTTCTTTTCAGTTATCAATATAAATATCTTATGCTTATTCCATTCCCTTTATTCACTCAAAATATTATATCTAGATGAAAACAATATAATTATAAACATTAATAGTAGGTTTGGATTTCAAAAATGACTTCTTTTGAGTTCCATACTTATTATAATTTCTTTTGTATAGAATTTTATTCAACTTCTTGGATTTGGAATGGAAGGACTTATGACTTTTATTAATTGAAATATTCTTCCAAACATTTTTTAAAACAATTTTTTATTTCTTCATAAGAATTATTCTTCTTTCTTCTCCTATATATATGGTATAATTTTATAATTAAATTTAGATATTTTATGAGATGAGAATGAACCACTCTTGTTACTAATTTTGATGAAAAAATCACATATATTTTCTGGATTTCCAAATCTAATTACAGTGTATAGATTTTTATAGGCCTATGGATGATGATTCTTCTTATCTGGATTTACCCCCTTGACGTGGGATTTCTTTGTGATTTTTTATTTTAATGGTTGTACCAAAACATTAATGCACAATACCTAAAAATATTTCATCACCATCATTAACCCACTAACCTTGAACTTTTTATTTCATTTGTATGATGTTTTTGGTTTTTCATTATAACATTTTAAGCTTTTTATGGGGATAGAGTTTCTATATTATTTTTTCTATCCACCCTAGTCATTTTTCTAGGAATATCATCACTTTAATCATTTTTTATAGTATATATATTTTTCAAACCTATATTTTTAATGAAAGGATATTTAGAAACCTTATTACCTGATGGTAAGGATCATACTACTTTCCTTACAGCTGCATAAGATACATCATTGAATGAATTAATGGTCTTATTTTAAAATTTTGGAGTTCTTGTAACATTATAATAATCAAATGATCATTGAGTAGTAGCATAATTTATATGCTTATTTTTTGAAGTCTCAATATGCATCTTCTCATGATTAGAAAACTGAACTTTCAATTATTGAAATCTCATATTGAGAGTGTTTTTCCAAGATTCAATAAATAAACATTATTTATTCTTCTAAATTCTTTTTCATGTGACATACCTTTTTTTGTAACAAAGACTCACATTATCTGATCTTCTTAGTGTTTTCTTCAAATTTTAAATCTTAAAAATCAATGATATTTTCTAATTTTTATTCAAGTGAAAGGATCTCTTCTCCCAAAGTCTTCTTGAATACATATTTACCATAAACTTATTTGAAAAAAAATTAGGAACTTATTTCAAGTTCCCTATTTTTTCTTTAAATTCTCCAATCTATCATTAGAGCTTTAAACATTCCAGTTTTTCCCTGTAAATCCTTCCCCATAAAATCTGTTTCTTCTCTTTGTTGGGTGATTTCTTCCTGTATACTTTAAAATACTCCACAAAGAAGATAGACTATCTCTGTTGGAAAAAATACAGGGTAAAGGAATTTTATTACATTTCGTGGGTCTTATCACTTCTTCATAGAAGTGATAATATCCACAAAAATAAGGATAACATTAGGATAACATTTCATGGATTTATTCAAATAACTCCTCATGTAATAAAAATTATATTTAATGGGTTTCTTCTTCAAATTATCTTTATTAAAATAATAATTTTCATGATTTTTTCATTATTATAAATAAGTTTTATTTCATAACATTGTCGATACATGTATACTAATCTTAATACCAGTTCAACCATCATTAGAGTTTTAAACATAAATTCTTAAAAATAACTTATATAAGATAATAATACTTGAGTAATATCATCTCTATTCATTTATCCATGTTACATTCAATTTGTTTATTAATATTGGATATATTGGATATTTCACAAAATTCCTTCTTTGTAGCTTCTTTAACATAGTGAAATCAATGAAATATTAATATTTCATTAAATACCATTGAAAACCAATAAAAATCATTAAAAACAAACAAAATTCATAAAAAAAGTTGTCTATATGGAACCTTGTGTCTTTGGGGGATTTAGATTACCTGGTTTTAGACCAATGAAGGAATGAAATACTTAAGTGGAGTTCATATTATGGATGAGTTTTCCTGTGAAAGGGGATTTATTAATAAGTTCTATAGCTAATCATGATAATTCCCTTGGTATTGGGAGGTATAATGCTTATATTTTTTAGGTTTTTTTAGAGATAAGTTTTGTGTATATATCTGGCCTTGATCATTTCTTATTGCACCTCTATTGGTTCAATTTCAGAATGGTTAGGTGTTCAAAGTTTTTGATGATTCTGATGTTTCATGTGGCCATGTGGTTAGCTTTTTATGAAGCATGAGGTGCCATATTATTGGATAGGGAGTGCTGAGGATAAATTGGATTTTTGGGTATGACCTATATGGGTATCATAGTTAGTGGATTACAAATGTTATCCCAGTTTATTTATTACATGGATCATGTGAGAGTGAGTTCGATTTTCTGATCGGGTTTAATGGGAGTATGAATATATGTTTCATGGGTGATTTAAGGTGGATTTAATTTGGTGGAACATGCGAGTTAGTTATGTGTGGTTTTATTCAATTCATGGATCAGTGGAATGGATCATGTGTGCATTTGTTGATAATTATTCAATTATTAGGAATCCCAAGTAGTGTTGTCATAGTGGACCTACTGAGGTTCGTACTCAAGAAGTGGAGTAAATGAAACCTTATAGTTTGGATCCCACTAAAGTCCATTATAGGACACAGTTCATTTTGAGACGACAACTGGAGAAGATTTATATTTTCAAACTAGAACTCATGTACAACCAGGTTTTCTATGTCCAATCATCATTTTGATAGTGTATGAATCATGGGTTGTTTAGCTTGGTGTTTTTTTGTGAGATGATGATGAGGGTTGTTTATGACCATAAAATGAGCATATTATAACTCATAACAGAATAAATACATATATATGGGTATTATTTCCCCCACCAAAGGAAAAGGAATAGGAAGGTAACCAAAGATCGTGAATCATTAAAACCTCTAAGAGAGTCAAAATCATTTAAGAATCATAACGTCACAAAAAATAATAATTTTCATTTTTTAACCTATATAATATCTTATAGAACCTATTCCAATAAGTCCTAATATTTTAGTTAGGCTCTCTAGACAACCAATTTTCATGTGGAGTCATTTAAATTAGACTCCCTCATAAAATGTGTTTTGGAAACCAGCAATCTCGTAATAATCCATCTAAATATTATTCAAAATTAGGAGAGAAATATCCCAACAGTGGAGACTTCTTGTTGTTATAAATATCATGAGAGATATCACAAATGGTAAGGTTGATTTCCCTTGACAACATCCAAGATACTCGCAAGACAACCTAGCCATTGTTGAATAAAATAATGGAAATAAAAGGGGAGGAGACGGGTGCCAGTCACAGTCACAAAAAACATGAAACATTCCCCTAGCATCCCAAAAGACACTAAGAGACCATGATGATATGTTCTCTTAATCATGTGAAATCCCATCATCATGTCATCCTCATCACGCGAAGATCCATGGGTATATCTATGTGACCTCACACTTCCCCTTTCAATCCCTAAGCGAAAATAGATTGGTTTGTCCATGAAATTTTATCATACCTCCACAAGAACTTTATTTATCACACAATACATTATCCAGAGGTAGATTAATAATCCTTGGAATTACTCATGTAAACTCGATTGACCGTCAACCCTTTTAAAATAAAACAAAGGAAACAGAAAAGAGAGAATGTGGAATCATCTTGTGGTCATAAAATGATTTCAACATGCTAAGAAAGACCGCAACATGATCTCATGAGATTCCTTGAAAATTCATATTGGCACACTAAATCAGAAAATATGAAACTATCCTTGTGTTGCAGAAATTCCTATACAAGTCACCTAATATTACATGAAGGCCTTTTCGACAGGCGCCTTGATCATATGAAATCTGTCGGTCATATCGATATGATAGTATAAAAATAATTTTCCAGGCCTACATGATCAAATAAGTCCCCATTAATTTGAGATAATTCAATAATGTAGACACTAAATGGAGAGACTCGTGGCCATTAAAAACCAAGAAACACCCTCAAAGCAATCTACAATAGGGACTCACTAAATCGTGTTCTATTTAATCCCTTCGGTGACTCCTCTTTTTATTTTTGTAAGATATTTTGTGCAAACCAATGATCAGTGAGGTAGAGAGGCATATAAACCCTCCACAAAATCAGGAATAGTGCACCTCAATATACCACAATGGACACTATTCACTCATAACCCCTCTCTTGTAGAAGAAACTGCTAAAACACTTGGCTGAAAATATCTGGGATAACTTTCAGACACCACTAATCCCAATGAAGAATCCATGTAGATTCCATGAGTTTTCTAAAATAGAGAAACTTCATGGGGGACCATTCAGAAAACAAGATCTAAAACTCGACTACATCCCACATCATTGGGGAAAAGTCCAGGAATAGTTCAAGCTTTAGCTATCATTCTCAATCCAGAAGAAGTGGCCATCCATGTAACACCTGAAAGTTTTTTGTGAAAATAAATTTTAAATAATTTTTATTCTTCAAGTAGATTGTGTTTCATGCAAGTGGGATTTTAAATTAACCACAAAATACCGTTATTATAAAATTATTTTTATAGCCTAGCCATTAAGATAGTGGTAGTAATTACAACTAACTTATGAAAATGCTTTGTGCATTCATTTTCTATAAATGAAAAATATAAATTAATTAGATATTTTTATTTTGAGGGGATTACTATTGGTAATGAAATTAATGAGATATATATTTTATATATTTAATAAAAAAAATTATTAATCCGATGGATATTTTAATCATATGGTGTAAATAATCCATATTTGTTGTATAAAATTCTACTTTTTTTAAAGGTAATCTTATGCTTCTGAATGGAGAACCACATTTAAATAAATATTCAGACACATTAATAATTTTTATATGAAAAAAAAATATTTTAAATAGGGATATAAAAATTTACATGTGTTGAATTTTTGATATTTTATGATTACAGTCTTGTTTTTTGATGGATAGTAAAAACACATTAAATTTTAGGTGAAAACAACTTTTTTCATTGAGATAAATCATATGGTTAAATTATAATATTGATGAATTTTAAAGTTTAAATGGAATTTATTTTTACAATTAAAAAAAAATTATATCATTACCATTAATTTTACATTGAATTCATATGTAAAAACATTTCAATCTTTTGAAATGTTTTATCTTTTAAAAAACCCCATTCTCTCATTCCAACAATGGGATTGATTTTAAATTAATTACTGAATATTATATGTTTTGAATTTTAAAAATGGAATCCATATTTGGAATACATAGGTCTAAATTATGTTAAAAGTATTTAAATTTTTGGGCTTTAGGAATAGTAACTGTGGTAATTATTTTTATTACCATGGGTAAAGGTAAATCAGATAATTAAAGGAATAAATAATAATATAAAATTACCTTAACACCTATTAAAATCCTATTTTATGACAAAATTATGGCCTTATTATCTATTTTTTAATTTAATCACTTGATGGACACTTATATATTAATATGACATGAATGTAATAAAAACTAATGAATGTGACAAAATGTCACAATCTCCTTTTATATAAGTATATTAATTTTAATATATAGATAACTAGAATATAATATTGACTATAAATATTTTTTTGAAATATAAATGTGTTACATACATTATAGAAATTTATTTATAATTTTTAGATATTGAATAATTACTATTAATGATGACATAATAGTGATGTAGAAATTATTTTATTAATAGAAATATCAAATAAATTGTAATAATTTTTTTAAGTAAATATCATATGAACTGATTAATGCGATCCAAGAATTTTCTAGGTGAATATGACATGTTATCAATGTACTGATTATTTTGGATCGAATGTATCTTCTGTGTGTATTTTTTTAAAAGTCAAATAAATGAATAGTGTCAAAATTGACACTATTGTTATTTTATAAAAATAAAAATTTATTAAATTGTTAACAAATTATAATAATATTTAAAAATTACAAAGTGATAACTTTAAGATCTCAAAAGTCATAAAATATCCATTTATGGTCAATTAATACCATATAAGTATATATTTATAGCCATTAAATATTTAGAATGATATTAATACAATTAAAATTAAATAAAATAACTAAGTGTCAAATAAAAAGATATGGTTTAAATTGAAAAACTAATATGTCCAAAAATATTATTCATTGATGATATTACAACCCTATCTCATATCATCTTTAAAATTGGGACTATTTGTTGTTTTTTAGAAGGTTTTGATTTTATTACAAATTATTATTTATGGAGTTTCCAAAATTGTCCATCACCACAATTATAAAATGGCACCTCCTCCCCCACATGTTCACTTTATTTTTAACCTTAATGATTTGCCACACCCTTACCTTTTTCCATCTTAAATTCCTTATTTTCATTCTAGAGGTTTTTTTTATCTTTAAATACCAGCTCTAGTGCTCTAAGAAGAGGTTTAGAGGAAGCAAGTCGATGAAGAGGTAATCTCTTCTACTGACTCATTAAAACTTATTTCTTCTCATAATTCCTCTTCATTTGATGTTTAATTATAAATTAATAACATAATAATCACTCATATACTTATATGTTATTATAAATATGAAACAACCATATTTCATCTTATATCCATCCTACGAAAAACGAAATCACTGCGTGTGCGTATGTACGGCCTACCATATCCATGATGTGATATGATTCATTCTACCTTAGATTCATTAAAACATTATTATATACATGAATTGAATGAATAAATATTATATATATTATACTAATATAATTCTCTACGTTATTTAACTATGACCTAAGAAGTGGAACATGAACTTATCTGACAAATCTTGTATAAGAACATAAAGCAGTTAATATCATAAAAATGAGTGACAATGAAATTTTACTAACAAACAGATGATAGTATAATAATATATGTTATCATAAAAATGATTATGATTCTATAATAAGTCAATAAATTTATTTAAATCAATATAAAAGGGGTTTCAATACATATAAATGATATCGGACATAAGGTATGGGATAACATTGAAAATCATGTTTTTATCTGAGATTGTCTATTCATAAGTATTTACTAGGGTATGTTTATCATAAACATCCATGTTTCATAAAAAATATTTCAAAATATAATTTATATCATTATATAATTTTACTCAATGTTTAATTTTTAATAACTGTATTAATGGAATATTTTTTTTTTTTTTTGATATAGGGTACTTTTTGACTTTTATGGAAAAAGTACAAGAAGAATGTTTTTAACTTATATAGAATGAATGGATTTGTACACTTTCATAATGCCTTATTTCCGTGAATATTACCCTACATACGTAAAATTTTATTTTCACAAAAAACAATTTCTTCTGAAATAGTGTGAAATTTTGAGGAAGGAAAATGTTTTCAAAGAAGAAATGATATTTTACATAGGATTTAATTTCAAGTATTTTCTCAAAATTATTTCCCATTCAAGATGAATCTCTTTAAATAGTGTCATATTTCTAACCCTATTATTAATATTATTTTTTTTATGAAATCCATTTGTTTTATATCAATTACGATGGAATGATGTTTAAGGACCCACTTCATTTCATGGGCTATATATGGTGAATGTTTTTTTGTTTTTGTGGAACAAGTATGAATTGTTTCATTATTAGATGGTTGTGACCTATGTCTCCATAATATTTATTGGGTAAAGATTTATATATCATGATATAGTAATGACTGGAATGGAATGTAAATATAGTTCAGTAATATAGGGCTGGAATGAGGAGTGAACTCAGTTCAGTAATGGACATTGTCCACTATGATGGTCTCGACAAAGATCCCTAACTAATATGAAATTATTTTCTATTATTATGTGGGTTTTACATTAAATTTAATGGCTTATGTTATTACTATTTTTATTTCATTACACTTTTATGATTTATCTCATAACATGATATTATGATCTTTTATATGCAGGATAATATTTTCAAATGTTATGTTCTTATGATTATGATATGATTTATATTTTCCTTATTTACACTTATTGAGAATTTGATCTCACCATTTCATATGTTTATTTTCCCCATGTCATGAATATGGGTTTTAAGTAACATATGTAAAAAAGAGTTTAGTTACAAATAAATAAGCAGGAGAGAATGTGGATGTTTTATGAAAAATTTATTTATGTTTCCCAGTTTTGGGAGAAACTAAATTTATACAGTCCTAGAATAGTTTTTGTTTTTTAATAATTATTCTTCAATGTTGATGTAATATCTATTTGTAAGGTATGGGCCAGTATAGTTGTTATTATAGTAACGTTATAGTTAACCTTTGTAAATTGGGATGAGATAACCTTAGTAAGAACCCTTAGGATATGTCTAAGTCTAAGTTACAATTATAAGGGTCGGTGTCCTGAGAACCTACTGTTTTTTACTTTGATTACATGAATGTTCACTTATTATATATTGTTCATTGTTCTGCATGACTATAATATAATAATGTTCTGGAATATTTTTTGCATTAATAAGGTCATAGCAGATCCCCTATATGATGAGAACCTCGAAATGCTATAACAATATTCTTAAATAAAGTTCTACGGTTGAATGACAAACTATGATAGGACACATAGTATATAGACCGTCATGTGTGTTTACTCGTAAGAAGACAAGACTCTCTCTCATGGAGTTCGCACTTGGTAATCTCCAAGATGGGAGATTATGAGAACAGACCCGCCAGTAGTAATTCCACATGTCTTGGTGTCATCGGATATTTCTATCTACGAGCATGTGTAACGGTCCTTAGACTGGAAGATTATCATTAACCCATGTCATGACTCGCGCACTTAGATTTACTGACGAAAACTGTCACGCAGATAGTTGGCGGGAAGTAGGGTACGTTGGGTGCGTCACGATTGACATGTTGTTAATGGATAAGTTGAGGAAGGATTTGTCCCTTCCATTTATGGATGTTGATATCTCGGCCCTTTGATTGAAATAGAACTGTCTCATTAAATTCCATGTCCATGGTGTAAACGACGAGTTTATTTCAGGTAGTCAAATAACGACGGATCATGCATATAGGTTTAAGACACTTCCATGAAACCTGCTTGATGAGATATTGAGACAAAGGGATTAAATTACACAGTAAGTGTTCGTATGAGGTGATACGTCAATGCGGCGTCAACTTCTTTCTCTTGGGTGCCTTGACCCGTTTCTAGACAGTAATCTTGGACTTTAGGAAAGCCTGCCTAATTCCAATGAGAAAGAGGCCTAGAGGGTCACACACTAATTGTATCCAAGTATCTCAAGTTGAATAAAGATTATTCCCGTACGTGGTTTAATAATTATTCATGTAAGCCTAAGTTGTTTTAAATGATGGAGGAAAAATAAAATAAGTACAAGCCGTGTAGTTTTATTTTGGAAAGGAAATGAATAAATGAAAACAAGATATACACACCGTGTACATCTAATGTACACACCGTGTAGTTTTCAAAGAAAAACAAGTACACGCCATGTATTTATTATTACACTCCGTGTAGTTTTTCTAGTCAGGTTTTTGAGGATATAATATCATTTTATTAAATGATATTTATTATAATCAGTGTGAGCGCATGTCACGGAATTAATTATTCGACATGGGGGTTTTCAATAAGAGTTAATGAAATAAATGAAACGCGTAACGCGTTTATTTATTGTCATAACTCTATAACCTCAAACTCGATTATAAATATCCTTACAACCCAACTCTTTTCCTACACAAGAGAATCGTTGTGGACAATATCTCTGGTGAATTATTTCAAGACCGAATGAACCTCTTCCTCCAAGAACTCTCTCAAGACCGAGAGATATCCTCTTCCATCGGATCAAGACGATCTAAGGTGGACAACGCAAGCAAAGGCTTCTCCACGCTAGCACCCAGAGAATCCTTTGGCGACGTCCAAAGATACAAGGTACATGTGTGGATCACCGCTAGAGGGAGTCTACACTTGGCTTCTACGACGCAACGACGGATCACGTCGACAACGTGATCGAGAACATCAACAAAGAAAGAACACCCAAAAGGTATTTCTTTATAATTAATTAAATTAACTATAATCAACCTGTAACGATCCTTGTTTGTGGTTCCGGGACAAACCATCTTCTTTGTCTTTTTCTGTGATTCGATCTGTGGAGACTGACGTTTAACGTCATATTGATCCCGGATTGATCATTTTTAATGACAAAAGGCCAAGTGTGAACATCCACCCACATGCTTCCGCTGCGCCCGGATCCTTCATTATAGTTTTTATTATAGTAATGGTATAGTTAACCTTTGGAAATTGGGATGAGATAACCTTAGTATGAAACCTTAGGATATGTCTATGTCTAAGTTACAATCCTATTGTACTATTTTAGAGATTTTCTTGAATAACCTAGAATAATACATAAAGTGTCCTAAATTAAAATTTTATTCTTGAATTATGTGGTTTTCTATTGTGATTAGTGTTTCCCATACTATGCTTCCTGGTTTTAGTGAATGCCTAGAACCTGAAGGAACCATGATAATGATGAATGTGATGGGAAATTAAATTATTGTACCCATGAGAAACAAAATGTTATGGGATATGGAATGAAAAATCTGGTATCCATGCTCAGAAATATTTCTCAAGCTATGAATCATTCAAAACATCCAAATTAGAAAAGGAGGGATAAAAAATATATAGAATCCTTCATGATGTAGAATCCACCTTCATTCAGTTAGTCTTCTGATCCATTAGTGGATATACCATGGATTAGTACCCCTAAAAAGATATTTTTAGTTCTACAATGTTCTAAACATGATAAATTCATATTATCAGTATATCTTTTAGAAGATGAAGCTGATAAATGGTGGAATCTTATCAAGAATACGAGGAAAAGATATTAAATTGAGTCCACGGAATGAGATAAGTTCAAGAAATTATTTTTCAATATGTATTTTCCTCTTATTGTTCAAAAAAAGATGGACAAGGAGTTCCTTGAACTTAATCAAAAGGATGATGAATCTATTGGTACCTATAAATTTTTTTTTACAATACAAGAAAGGTATTCTTCTGGAATTTTTATCCAACATGATGGGAAAATTCATCGATTCTTTAGTGTCTTAAAAACAAGTTTCCAATGGGCATTATCAATAAGAGACATCAATAGCTATAATGAAATTGTTCGATGTTCTCTCAAGGTTGAGATGGAGATTGGAGTAACCTATTAGTAATATGGGTTTGATAAGAAGTCAAAAATGGAATTCAAAGGAAAATATAAAGACCACACTAAAAAAAAGATGAGTTTTCCCTTATGCTCAAAGTGTGAAAAGGAATATGGAGGGAAGTGTCTTAAAGGTACTACTAAATGTTATATGTGTGGAAAATATGTTCATCGAGCAGTCAAATTAAAAAGTGATGGGAAAAAGATGTCTAATGATGAGAATAATGAAAAGAATACACAGAATGCACCACCTAGACTTCAATGTTAAAAGTTCGTGGAAATGAGGAATTATGAAAACAAATTCCCAAATCCAAGGGTTATTTATGATGATTAAAGTCAAAAATATCTTAAGGCCAAATATAAAGGAATGTCACATTCAATCACTATCAGCGACATGTAGTATGATAATAGAGTGGTGAAAGCTACACTTACCATGAAATCTAAAGTAAAAAATATATTTTATTTGATTCTGGATCCACCCACTCTTTTAATTCTATAGAATATTCTTAGGGTATCACTACATTACCTCAACAATTATATGTTGAGTTACCCATGACAACTCTTTATGGCATAATAATCACATCTCAATTTTATAATTAATCTCCAGTTGAAGATTGTTGGAATGTGCATCCTGAAAATATTTTTGATCCTTCCTATAGTGTAATTTGATGTGATTCTTGGCATGGATTCGATTTCTCTATATGGATCTCATATCAATTTCCAAGGAAGTGAAGTCGCATTTCCTATTCCATGTCAATATATGATCATCTGTCAATTCAAGGATGAATATAACCTTCCAGTAGAAATTTATTCCATCTTATGGGTCTTGATTCCTATAAATTAAAGTTATTTATATCAAATGGTTGGGGAGAAACTCATGATTTAGAATACTCCCATTGTATGGGAGTTTTATAATGTCCTTCCAAAGTAATTTCTAGGTCTTCCACCAAATTTGGATGTTGAGTTTTTAATAGAACTCATAACGAGTGCTATGCCTATTTCAAATACACCTTATAGAACAAACCCAATTGAGTTGTACGAATTGAAGAAGTATCTCTAGGATAATATTGATAAGGGATTCATATGCCCTTGTGTGTCACCTTAGAGAGAACATGTTCTATTTGATATGAAAAAATATGTATCAATGAGACTCTGCATTGATTATCAAGAACATAACAAGATCACTATCAAGAAAAAATATCCTCTTCCCCACATTGATGACTTATTTTACCAACAACAAGGGGCTGAATAATTTTCCAAGATTTATCTTCATTCGGGATATCTTTGATTAAGGTTCAAAAAGCAGGATATACCCAAGACAACATTCTATACATGGTATGGCACTATAAATTTATAGGGATTCCTTTTGGTCTTATTAATTCCACTACTATCTTCATAGATCTATCGAACTAATTCATTAGAGACTATCTTGATCAGTTTGTGGTAGTTCTATAGATGATAGTCTTGTCTATTGAAAGAGTAAGGAATAAGATAAAGATCACTTGAGAATTATACTGAAGACCCTGACAAAGGGGAATCTTTATGGAAAATTTACCAAGTATGAATTTTGGATTCAGAAAGTTTTATTTATGGGTCAGATAATCTTAAGAGAGGGGATATCTAGGGATCAAGTAAAAATAAAGGTTATTTAAAGATAGTCAATAACATCAATGATAACTGAGATCCGATGTTTTCTTGGTTTTGCTGGATATTATTGACATTTTTTTAAATATTTTTCATGATAATCTAATCCACTCACCATGTTGACTCTAAATGAAGTTAATTTCGTTTGTACATAGGAATGTGAAGATAATTTCAATGAGCTAAAAAGAAGGATAGTCAGTGCACCTGTGCTCACACTACCTTGTAGTGGAGAGAGGTTTGTGATCTATAGTGATGCATCCAATTATAGGCTAGAATGAGTTCTCATTCAAAATGATATGGTGATATATTGTGCCTCATGGAAGACAAAGATTCATGAGAAAAATTACACATATCAGGATTTGGAGTTATCTGTGATAATATTTGCATTAAATATATAGAGGCATTATCGTTATGGTGAAAGGTGTGATATTTTTACAAATCAAAAAAAATTAATGTAAGTTTTCACATAAATGGAGCTTAATATGTTCCAAATAAGATAGTTGGATTTGATTAAAGATTAATAATTCTCAATAAATTACCACCCCAGGAAATAAAACTAGGTGGTAGATGCATTAAGTCAAGAATACCATGCTAGCCTATTTATGATGAGGATCACAAATGATCCTATATTTATGGATTTACAAAGGATGGATATTTAAATTTTAAAGGGGAATCATACCTTTCTCAAAGGAATGTTCAACTGTCGATACAAGGGAAGAATAAGGAGGCGCCGAAGAAAGATGTAGAGCTATAAAAGAAGGTGAGAAATGTTCCTAAAATCAACATTGATTGTGATGAAATAATAAGGTTATGTAAACAGGTTTCTATTCATCCCATAAAAGAATTAAAGAAAGATTTAATGGATGAGTATCATAGTTATTCATTTTCTATTCACATTGGAAGAAAAAACATGTACCGAGACCTAAAACACTACTTCTGGTGGGATGGAATGAAAAGAGATGTTGTCAAATATGTATCTCGATGCTTGGTTTGTCAGAAATCTAGGATTTAGAGATAGAAATCTAAGGGCATGTTACAAAAATTACCCATATTGGAATGGAAAAGGGAAAACATCACTATGGAGTTTGTCATCAGAATTCTCAAAACATCCGAAGGCAATAATGTAATCTAGGTTATAGTTGATCTCCTTATGAAGTCAGCACACTTCATTTCTATTAGAGAGGATTTATCTCTTGATCAACATTCTAGGATATATGTAAATAAATTTGTAAGATTTCATGGAGTACCAATTTCCATTATTTTCGATTGGGATTTGAGGTTTACCTCAAAGTTCTTGTGAAGTATTCATCATGCTCTAGATATAGAGTTAAGATTCATCACTACTTATTATCCTCAGACAGATGGTCGGTCAAATAGGACAATTTCAGCTCTATAATACATGTTGATATCTTTCTCTATGGATTTCAAATGTGGTTGGGATCAATACCTACCATTGTTGTAATTTTATTACAATAATATCTTTCACTCCGGTATTCAAGCAGCTCCTTATGAAGCCCTCTTTAGAAAGAATTGAATAACTCCAACTTGATAGAATGAAGTTTGGGAAAGAAAGATATGAGGACCAGATCTTGTTGATGAAATGGAAGAAAATGTCTGATCTATTCAACAATACATAAGTGAATCTCATTGTTGAAAAAAACCTTATGGTGACAATCAAATAAAATACCTAGATTTTGAAGTGGGTGGTATGGTGTTTTTTTAATATCTCCCTTGAAGAGAGTAATGAGATTTGGAAATAAGAGAAAGTTGAGCCTTAGGTATATCGTTCCTTTTGAAATTTGGGATCATGTTGGGAAGGAAGCTTATCGATTGGAACTTCCACTAAATCTATCTAAAGATCATGATGTGTTCCATATATCTCTCCTAGGAAATTACATACCTGATCCTTCACATGTACTAAGCTCAGAAGTTGGACCATTAGAGCAAGATCTTTCTTATGAAGAATAACTGATATAGATTTTGAATTGTAGCGAAAACGTTCCACGAAACAAGACCACTCGCTTGGTTAATGTTTTATAGAGAAACCACCAATTTGATGACTACTGATATTTATCTTGATATTGAAAAAGGATGTTTATTAAAGTAGTCGAGGAATTTGAGGACCCAAACTTCAACATCAAAGATACTCCTTGTCAATGAGTTAGGGATTCTTGTTTTCTTGAACTCTATTAGGGCCTCTCTCCATTAGTTTTGCAGAATTAATTTTCAACAGCTTGTTCGAAGCTTGAAATTCTTCTCAGATGATTGGTGGTGTTTCTTCTTTAGTTGGTTCACCTCCCTTACTTGTTGGTACTGTTTTTCAAGAAGCTGTTGGATTATTTTTGTGTAATCCAAAAGATTCTACCCTCATGAAGAAAGTAGGCTCGAAGCGGTGTCTGGTTGATTTGATTTCTTAGTTCAACCTTGTGTAGGATACTCGGGTGAAGGTTTTTATTTCTATATTTCTCTCTACTGGATGTCTTCATGATGCTTAATTTTGAAATAGGAAGGGCTTGGATTGGCTACCCAACCCATGTTCTAACTCTCTGGAATTCTTTCTCCCATGTCATACCCCCCCCCCTTTCTCACAGTTTTTTGGTTCCACAGTGTGATGGTAGTGTTTGGACTCTCTCTAGATATTTCAGTTTTGTGTTTATGAAGGATTTTCCGGGTTGAATCCTGCTCTACATTGATTGGATCTCATTGGCCCTCATGTTTTCAGACCCACTGCTTCCTTGTTTCAATGCATGGAATATCATTGTGGTTACTTATTTCCAGACTACTTCCTATGCTGTTTTCCCAACATGGTTGAGTATGTTTGTTTAGCTATAGATTCTCATTGGTTTTATTTCTTTTGATTGGGTATTATGAGTTGAAACCCTTGTTCCCTGGTCTATTTCTCTTATAGTATTCAATTGTATACACTTTAAATCCCATGGTGGTGTAAATTCGTTACACCTCAGGCTTGTATTGTAACCTTTTTTTATTTAATAAATTTCCCTAGGGCATGAGCTAGGTGACCGGTTCATGTCACCTCTTTTACAAAAACCACCAATTTGATAAAGGTAAATGGGATATTGAGGATATGATAAGGGTTATTGTTCCTCATATGTTTGTTTCCAAGTGACAAATTTCGAGGGAAAAATTAAGTTTAAGGGGAGTAGAATATAACACCCAGATATTTTATTATGAAACACTTCCATTAAATAATTTTTATTCTTTATGTAGCTGACATTTCAAAAAATAGTGAGTTTAAACAAACCTCTAGATACCCTTATTATAAAATTACCATTATATCCTAGTCTTTAGGTTCGCGGGAATAATTATTACTAACTTATAAAAAATGCATTGTAAATTCAATAGCTATCAATAAAAAATATAAATCAATTAGATATTTGTATTTTGAGTGAATTATTATTGGTAATCAAATTAATCAGATATGAATGTTATGTTCTTAATATTTTTTTTATTCATCCAATGGATATTTTAATCATAGGGTGTCGATAAACCCTATTTGTTTTATAAAAACATAATTTTTTTAAAAAAAAAGGGTAATCTTGCGCCAATGAATAGAGAACCCCTTTAAAATTAATATTCTGGAATATTAATAATTTTTATATTACTAAATAAAAATTTTCTCTTAATTCAGGATATAAAAATTTACTTTGGTTGAATTTATGATATTTTCTGATAATAACCAAGTTTTGATGAATAGTTAAAACACACTAAATTTTTTGTGAAAACAACTTTTTTCGTCAAGATAATTTATATGTTTAAAATATAATATTGTATTGTTTTAAAGTATAAAAAGACTATGTTTTTAACATTCAATATAATTTATTTCCTTATCATTCATTTTACATTGAATTCATATGTAAAATCATTTCAATATTTTGCAATCTTTTAACTTTTAAAAACCTCATTCTCTAATTACGACAATGGGATTGGTTTTAAATTAATTACTGAAAATTTTTTATTTTGAATTTTGAAACATGGACTCCATATTTAAAATCTATATGTCCAAATTATGTTAATAGGCTACTTTTATTTTTAGGAATCATGAATAGTAACTTTGGTACTTATTTTTATTACCATTTATATAGGTAAATCGGGTAAGTAAAGGAAAAAATAATATAATAAAATCACATTAACACCTGTAATAATCCAATTGGATGACTAAATTAGACCATTATCATCTATTTTTATAAATGGAATCACATTATGGATACTTACCTATTAATATCACATGAATGTAATAAAAAATAATGAATGTGACAAAATGTCACAATCTCATTTTATATAAGTGTATTAATTTTAATACAAAGATAAAGAGGAGATAATATAGACTACAAATATTCTATATAAATATAGTACAATTACCCACAACATAAAAATTTATTTATAATTTTTTGGGATTAAATAATTACCATTAATGATTACACAATAGGGATGTAGAAATTATTTTATTTATATAAATATCAAATAAATGTTTTATGAATATTAAAAAAATATCATATTAACTAATTGATGTTCTCTACAAATTTTTTAGGTGACTATGATATTTTAAGAGTGTATTTATTATTTTTTGTTCGAATATATCATCTGTGTGGGTTTTTCTAAAGTCAAATAATTGAAAAGTGTCAAATTTGAAAATATTGATATATTATAAAAATAAATTTTATTAATTATTTAAAAATCATAAAAATAAAATAAATTTTAAAAATTGATAATTAAAAGAACTAAATTGTCGTAACATATCCATTTATAGTCAATTTACACCATAAATGTAAATATTTAGTGACACTAAATATTTATAATTTTATTACCGTAATTAAAATTAAATAGAATAACTAGGTGTCAAATAAAAATATATGTTTTAATTGATAAAATGACCTATAAAAAATTTATTTGTTGATAATATTACAAACCATTATCATCTCATCTTATAAATCAGAACATTTTGGAGATATTTTTGTGTATGGTTTGATTTTATTATAAATTATTATTTCGAGAGTTTCCAAAACTGCCCCTCACCACAATTATAAAAGAGAACCTCCTCCCTCACACTTCACTTCATTTTGATCCTTCAAGATCCGCCATACCCTGCTATTTTTCCTTCTCAACATCACAATTTTCATTCTAGATTTTTTTTCATCTTCAAAGACCAACTCTAGTGCTCTATAGAGAGATTTAGAGGAAGCACATTGAGGAAGAGTTAATATATTCTATTGATTCATTCAAACATATTTCTTTTTATACATACTATTAATTAGTAGTTTAAATATAAAATAATAACATCATTATCACTCATAAAACTATACGTTATTATAAATATGAAACAACTAAATTTCACCTTTTAACCATCCTACAAAAAACAAAATCGCCACATGTGCGTATGTACGGCCTGCCATCTCCACGGTTCGATATGATTCATAATACATGATCTTCACTAAACCATGATTATATATATAAATTTAATGAATAAAAATGATATATATTATAATAATATCATTCTATAAATTATTTACCTATGAACTAATAAGTGTAACATGAACTTATCCAATAAATCTTTCATAAGAACATAAAGTAGTTAATATTCGAATAACGAGTGATAATGAAATGTTACTAATAGATGGATGATGATATAATAATATATGATATCATTAAAATGACTATTATTCAGTAATAAGTCTATAACATTATTTAATTCGTTATATAAAATATTTGGATACATATGAAGGATATCAGACCTATGGTAAGGGATAACTTTGCAAATATGGTTTTTATCCAAGATGGTTTATTCATAAGTATTTACTAGGGTATATTTATCATCCATGTCCATGATTCATAAATATATATTTGAAAATATTCTTTATATCCTTCTATAATTTTACCAAGTGGTGTATTTTTGCTAACTGTATGAAGGGAATCTTTTTTCATTTTTGGTACGAGGTACTTTTTGAATTTTCTGGAAAAATTACAAGGAGAATGTTTTATAACTTATACGGCAAGAAATGAATTTTACACATTCATAATTCCTTATTTCCTTAAATATCCCCTACAATATTACAAGGTTATTTTCACATTAAATTATTTCTTCTAAAATTGCGTGGAATTATGAGAAAGGAAAAAGTTTTTGAAGAAGAAAATATATTTTCTTCGTGAATTAATTTAATTTGTTTTCTCAAAATTATTCTTCATCTATGATGACACTCATTAAATATGGTCATATTTATAATGATATTATTACTATGACATGAGTTTGTGTTATTTACGAAATCCATTTTATTTATATCAATTATGATGGAATGATGATTAAGAAACCCAATTTACTCCATTGGTTATGCTATGGTGAATGTTTTTATGTTTTTGTGATACACGTAAGAATGGTTTCATTATGAGATGGGTGGGAACTATATCTCCTGCCAATGCATTGGGTAAAGATTTATATCTCATAATATAGACATGACTAGAATGGAATGTAAATCGCATTCAATAATACAGGGCTGGAATGAGGAGTGAACTCGGTTCAGTAATGGATATTGTCCACAATGATGGTCTCAGAAATGATCCTTGACTAATATGAAATGATTTTCAATGATTATGTGTGTAAGAAATGAAATTTCATGTCTTATGTTATGACTATTTGGATTTAATTGTACTTCTAGGATTTATCTCATGACATGATATTATGATCTTTTATATGTAGGATAATTTTTTCAAATGTTACGTTCTTATGATTTTGATATGATTGATATTTCCCTTGTTTACCCTTACTGAGAATTTGAGCTAACACTTTCACATGTTTCTTTTCCTCGGGTAATGAAGACAGGTTTTAAGTAAGATATTTCAAAAAGGATTCTAGTTATGAAGAAATAAGTTGGAAACAATGTGGATATTTTATGAACCTATTGTTTATGATTTCCATTTTCTAGAGACACTAAACCTATACAGTCCTGGAGTGGTTTTTGTTATGTTATAAATATTATTCAATGTTTAAGTAATACCTATATGTAAACTATAGTCCATTATAAATGGTATCAGAGAAAATTTATAGTTAAATTTTGGAAACTAGAATGAGAGAACCTTAGTAAGAACCCTAAGGATATGTCTATGTATAAGTTACAATCCTATCCTACTATTTTATAGATTTTCATGAATAACCTAGGATAAAAACTAAAGTATCCTAAATTGAAATTTTATTATTTAATTATGTGTTTTTCTAATTATGATTAGTTTTTATCACACTATGATTCTTGATTTTAGTCAATGGTTGGAACTCAAAAAAACAAGTTAATGATGAATGTGATGGGAAATGTAATGATTGTCCACCTGAGAAAACAAATGTTATGGGAGATGGATTGAAAAATCATATTTCCATGGTCACACATCTTTCTCAATCTATGAATTATGTCGTACATCCAGACAAGCAGAGGGAGAAACATTCTATTGAATCCTTCATGAGGCAGCGTCCACCTTCATTCAGTAGGTCTTCTGATCCATTAGTGGCTGAATAATGGATCAGTACCACTAAAAAAGATATTTTTATTTATAAAATGTTCTAAACATGATATAATAATATTAATAGTATATCATTTGTAAGGTGAAGCTAATCAATGGTGGAATATTATTAATAATACGAGGCAAAGAGAAGAAATTGTGTCTTGTAGAATGTGATGAGTTCAAGAATATATTTTTCAATAAGTATTTTCCTCGTATTCTTTCAAAAAATGGAGAAGGAGTTCCTTGAACATAATAAAAAGGATGATGAATCCATTGGTACCAATGAAAAAAAATTAACTAGACTCATAGGGAATGCTTCTGGAATTTTTACCCAACCTAAGAAAAAAAATTGATTGATTCTTTAGTGGAATAAAATCAACTATCCTAAGGGAATTAGCCATAAGGGACTTCAATAGTTATAAGGAAATTGTTCAATGTGCTCTCAAGGATGAGATGGAAATTGGAGTAACCCATCAATAATATAGGTATGGTAAGAAGAGAAAATTGGAATTCAAAGGAAAATATAAAGACCACACTGAAAAGAAGATGAGTTATCCATTATTCTCAAAGTGTGGAAATAAACATGGAGGTAATTGTCTTAAAGGGACTAGTAATTGTTTTAAGTGTGGAAAGTAAGTTCATCGGTAGGTGAATGCCGGAGTGATGGGAAAAAGAAGTCTAATGATGCACACAAATAAAATGTTACACATAATGCACCTCTTACACTTCAATGTTACAAGTGCAAGGAAATGGGGGCATTCTTCCAATCAATGTCCTATTCCAAGGGTTATTTATGATGATAAATGTAAACAAACTCCTAAGGACAAAGACCAAGGAAAGTCACATAAAATCACTCTCAACGACGTGGAGTATGATAATGAAGTGGTTAAAAGTAAACTTACCATCCACTCTAAATTAGAAAATGTTTTATTTGACTATGGATCCACTCACTCATTTATTTCTAACTAATTTTTGAATGGTATCACCATATTATGTCAACAATTAGATGTTGAGTCAGTTATGACAACTCTTAATAGCCCAATGGTCGCATCAACAGTCTATAATTCTTCTACAATTGATGTTTGTGGGAAATATCTTCCTATAAAACGTGTGATCCTTGCAATAAGGGAATTTAATTTGAATCTTGGCATGGATTGACTTTCTCTATATACAGCTCATATCAACTGTGAAGGAAGGGATGTTACATTTCATATTCCAGATCAATCAATGATCGTCTATCAATATAGGGATGAATATAACCTTCCGGTAGAAATTTCTTCCATATTATGGTTCATTATTCCTATAAAAGAATGTTATTTTTCTCAAATGGTTGGGAAAAAACTCAAAATTAATAATTATCTCATTTTACAGGTGTTTGATGTTGACTTTCTATAGTAATTTTCACGTCTTCCACCAAATCATAAAGTTAAGTTATCAATAGAACTCATACCGGGTGATATGCTTATTTCAAATACACCTTATATAATGGACCCAAATGAGTTGCAGTAATTTAAGTAGAAAATCCAATAGGAATCTTGATAAGGTGTTCATAAGCCTAGTGTTTCACCTTGGGGAGCACCTATTCTACTTGTCAACAAGAAATATAGATCAATGAGACTTTTCTTTTTTTATATAGAACTTAACAAGGTCACTAGAAAAAAAGATATCCTCTTCCCCAAATTGATGACTTATTTGAATAAATATACAGTGCTTGATAATTTTACAATATTTATCTTCAATAGGATATCATCAATTAAGGGTTAAAAGGAGGATATACCAAAGAGGGAATTTTGTACAAGGTATGGACATTATGAATTTATAGTGATTCCTTTTGGTCTTACTAATTACCCAACTATATTCATGGATATAATTAATATATTATTTAGAGACTATCTTGATCAGTTTGTGGAAGTCTTTATAGATGATATTCTTGTCTATTATAGTAGTAAGGAATAATGTGAAGATCACTTGATAATTCTACTGAAGACCCTAAGAAAGGATAATATTTATTAAAAATTTATCAACTATTAATTTTGGATTTAGAAAGTTTCATTTTTGGATCACATAAAATCAAGAGAGGGGGTATCTATGGATCCAGCATAAAAGAGATTATTAAAAGATGGTTGAGACCAACAATGGTAACTAAGATCGGCATTTTTTTTGTATTGGATGGATATTATCGACATTTTTTTAATGATTTTTATTTATTATCTAATCCACTCACCATGTTGAATCAGAAAGGAGTTATGTTTTTTTAGTAGGAGGAATGTAAAGAGAATTTCAAATATTTAAAAAAGAAGGTTATCCAGTGCACCTATGCTCACACTATCTTATAGTGGAGAAAGGTTTGTGATCTACAGTGATGCATCCAAGAAGGGGTTGGGATGTGTTCTTAGGGAAAATGATATGGTGATAGCTTATGCCTCATGTCAATTGAAAATTCATGAGAAAAAATATGTAATCCATGATTTTGTGTTAACTGTGGTAATCGTTTCATTGATGATATGGAGGCGGTATCTTTATGGTAAAATGTGTGATATTTATACAGATCATAAAATTTTAATGTATATTTTCTCACAAAAGGAGATGTATATGCGCCAAATAATATGGTTGGAGTTGATTAAATATTACAAATTCTCAATAAATTACCACCCTAGGAAAGTGAACAGGGTGGAAGATGCATTAAGTCAACAAGACCATTCTAGCCCATCCATGACGAGGATCAGAAAAGTTCCAATATTTATGGATTTAAAAATGTTGGATCTTGAAATTTTAAAGGAATGGGGGAATATTTTAATTCTCAAATGAATGTTCAGCAATCAATTCATGTGAAGACTAAGGAGGCGTAGAAGAAAGATGTAGTGCTATAGAAAAAGGTGATAAATGATCCTGAGTTAAACCTTGATTGTGATGGAAGCATAAGGTTCAGGAACCAGGTTTGTATTCCTCCCATACCATAATTAGTGAAGGAGTTATTGGATGAGGCTCAAAGTTATTCATTCTCTATTCACCCGGGAAGCAAAACGTTGTACATGTAATAGAAAGAGTACTTCTGGTGGAATGGCATCAAAAGGGATGTTGTCGAATATGTATCTAGATGCTTGGTTTTTCAACAAGTTAAGGATGAGAGATAGAAGGCTAAGGGGATGTTACAACCATTTCCCATACCAGAATGGAAATGGGAAAACATCACTATGGTTTTTGTCATCAGACTTCCCAAAACATACAAATCAATAATTCAATATGGGTTATATTTGATCGCCTTACGAAGTCAGAACACTTCATTTCTATTAGATATTACTTCTCTCTTGATCAACATTCTTGGATATATATAAAATAAATGGAAAGATTTCATGGAGTACCACATTCCATTATATTTGATCCGGATCTGAGGTTTACCGTAAACTTTGAGTGAATTCCTCAACTTGTTCTGGATATCAAGTTATGTTTCATCACTACTTATCATCCTAAAAAAACGTTCATTCTAAAAGAACAATTCAATCTCGGTAAGACATGTTGACATCTTTTTCTATGGATTTCAAAGGTGGTTGGGATCAACACCTACCATTGGTGGAATCTTCTAAATATAATAGATTTCACTCTAGAATTAATATGGATTCTTATGAAGCCCTTTATTGAATGAAGTGCAGAACTCCAACTTGTTAGGATGAATTTGGTGAAAAAAGCTATTAGGACCCGATCTTTTTATTGAAATGGCAGAAAAGGTCAGATCTATTAACCAACACATAAGACCAACTCAGATTTGGAAAAAAAATAAATGCTGAAAATCTAAGTAATGACCTAGAGTTTGAAGTGGGCAATAAGATGTTTCTACAAATATCTCCCTGGAAGAGAGAAATGATTTTTTGGAATGAAGGGAAAGTTGAGACCTAGGTATATTGGTCCTTTTAAAATTCTAGATCGTGTTGGGAAAGTACCTTATAGACTGGCACTTCCACTGAATTTCTCTCAAGTTAATGATGTGTTCTATGTATCTCTCCAATGAAAGTACATACCTTATACTTCACATGTACTATGCTAAAATTTATACCGATGGTGCATGATCTTTCTTATTAATACCAACTGATAGAGATTCTAGATCATTGTGAAAAAAGATTTATGAAACAATACCACTTGGTTGGTTAATGTTTTATGGTGGAACAACCAATCCAAATAAGCTAAATTTGAACATGAGGATATGATAAGGGTTATGTATCGTCATCTTTTTTATTTAAATTAACAAATTACAAGAGAAAAATATGTTTAAGGGGTGTATAATGTAACACCCGAATGCTTTTTATGAAGAATTTTCTTTAAATAATTTTAATTCTTCAAATCACTTTCATTGCATGAAATCATGAGTGTAAACTAACATTGAGATTCCATTATTGTAAAATTACCATCATATCATAGCTATTAGGTTAGTGGGAATAATTATAGCTAACTTATGAAAATGCATTGTGAATTCATTAGCTATCAATAAAAAATATAAATCAATTCGATATTTGAATTTTTAGTGAATTACTGTTGGTAATGAAATTAATGATATATATATGTTATATAATTAATATTCATTTATTCATCTAATGGATATTTTAATCATAGGGTGTGAATAAACCCTATTTGTTGTATAAAAATCTACTTTTTTAAAAAAGGATAATCTTACACCTTTGAATGGAGAACCCCTTTTAAATTAAGATTCTGACACATTAATATTTTTTATATTACAGCATAAACGTGTTAATTTACTACAGGATATAAAACTTTACTTTGGTTGAAGTTATGATATTTTCTGATTACATTCATGTTTTGGTGTATAGGAAAAACACACCAAATTTTAAGTGAAATCAACTTTTTCATCAAGATAATTAATGTGGATAAATTATAATATTGAATTATTTTAATGTATAAATAGAACATATATTTATCATTAAATATAATTTATGTAATAATCATTAATTTTTCATAGAATTCATATGTAAACATATTTCAATATTTTGCAGTGTTTTAACTTTTAGAAAACATGTTCTCTTAATTCAACAAAGAGATTGATTTTAAATTATTTACTACAAATTCTTTGTTTTGAATTTTTAAAAATAGACCCCATATTTGGAAATATTAGGTCCAAATTATGTTAATTGGATACTTTTATTTTTGGTAATAATGAATAGTAACTTTGGTAATTATTTTTATTACCATGGTTAAAGGTAAATCATGTAATTAACGGTAAAAAAATATTATAAAATTACCTTAACACCTATAAAAATCCTATTGTATGAATAAATTCAACAATTATCATATATATTTCTAATTTAATTACTTTATTTCCACTTACATGTGAATATGGAATGGATGTAATAAAAACTAATGAATGTGAAAAAATGTCACAATTTCATTTTATATAAGTATATTAATTTTAATATATTGATAAATAAGATATAATATCGACTATAGATAGTATCTCTAAATCAAATAGCATTACCTACATCATAGAATTTTTTTTATAATTTTTAGAGATTAAATAAATGCCATTAATGATGACACAATAGTGATGTAGAAATTATTTTTATTAATACAAATATCAAATAAATGATTTTGAAAATATTAAAAAAAATATAATATGAACTAATTAATGTGATCCAAAAATTTTCCTATTGAATGTGAAATTTTAGGAATGTATTAAATATTTTGGATTGAATTTATCTTCTATGTGTATTTTTTTTAAACTCAAATAATCAAATAGTATCAAAATTGACACTATTAATATTTTATAAAAATAACTTTTTATTAAATTATTTAAAAATCATAAAGACATTTAAAAATTACAAAGTTAAAATTATAAGATAAAAAATATCATAAAATATTCACTTATGGTCAATTAACACCAGATAAGTAAATATTTATAATGACTAAGTATTTATAATTTTATTACCACAATTAAAATTAAATAGAATAAATAAGTGTAAAATAAAACGATATGGTTTAAATTGGCAAAATAACTTGTCCAAAAAAATTTTGTTGATGAGATTACAACTCTATCTGATATAATCCTCAAAATTGGGACATTTTGGAGGGTTTTTAGTAGGTTTTTATTTTATTATAAATTATTATTTATGGAGTTTCCAAAAGCACCCATCACCTCAATTTTAAAAGGTCACCTCCTCCCTCAACTATTAAATTAATTTTGAGCCTTAAATCTCGTCCATTCCCTACACTTTTTCTTTATAAACTTCCCTATTTTCATTCTAGAGGTTTTTCTCATCTTCAAATACCAACTATAGTGCCCTATGAAGAGATTTAGAGGAAGCACGTCGAGGAAGAGGTAATCTCTTCTACCGATTCATTCAAACTTATTTCTTCTTCTACTTCATATTAATTATATGTTTCATTATAAAGTAAAAAAATTAGTATAAATCATATAATTATATGTTGTTATAAATATTAAACAACCATATTTTACCTTCTGTTCATCCTACAAAAAATGAAATCATCGCGCGTGTGTATGTACGGCCTACCGTCTCCACGATGCGATGCAATTCATTCTACATGATCTTCATTAAACCATAATTATATACATAAATTTAATGAATAAATATGATATATATTATACTATATCATTATTTATATGATTTAACTATGACCTAATAAGTGGAATATGAACTCATCTTAAAAATCTTGCATAAGAACATAAAGTAGTTAATAATTGAATAACGAGTGACAATGAAATGTTACTAAAAAGGATGATAATATAATCATATATGATATCATAAAAATAATTATGATTCTTTAGTAAGTCAATAACATTATTTAAATCATTATACATTATGTTCCAATACATATGACGGATATTGGACCTAAGGTATGGGATAACATTGAATATTCTATTTTTATCCGAGATTGTTTATTCATAAATATTTACTGTGTTATATTTATCATCCATGTCCTTGTTTCAAATATATATATTCCAAAATATTATTAATATACTTCTATAATTTTACCCATTGGGAAAATTTTACTAATGGTGTGAATGGAATCTTTTTTCATTTTCTGTATGAGGTACTTTTTGACTTTTCTAGATAAAGTATGAGAAGATTGTTTTTTATCTTATACAGCATGACAGATTTTTATGCTTTAATAATGACTTATTTACTTGAAAATTACCCTACACGATTACAAGGTTTTTTTCACATAAAATAATTTCTTATAAAATTGTGAGGCATTTTTAGGAAGGAAAACCTTTTTGAAGAAGAAGAGATATTTTCCTCAAAAATTAATTTCAAGTGTTTTCTCAAAATAATTTTCCATCTATGTTGACACTCTTTAAATAAGGTCATATTTATAACCCTGTTATTACTATGATTTTATTGTGTGTTATTTCATAAATTTATTTTTTTTATCAATTATGATGGAGTGATGTTCATGAAACCCACTTTATATCATGGGTTATGTTGTAGTGAATGTTTTTAGGTTTCTTTGGAACACATAAGAATGGTTCACTATAAGATTATGTGACATATATCTCCCTCCAATTCATTGGGTAAATATTTACATCTCATTATGTATACATGGATAGAACGAAAAGTAAATATGGTTCAATGATATATGGCTGGAAGGAGGAGGGAACTCGGTTCAGTAATGGACTTTATCCACTATGATGGTCTCAGCAATGAGTCGTGACTAATATGAAATGATTTTCTATGATTATTTGTCTATTACATGAAATTTCATGTCATATGTTAGGAATATTGGTCACTTTAATGATTTATCTCATGACATGATATTATTATCTTTTATATATAGGATATGATTTGAAAATGTTATGATCTTATCATTATGATACAATTTATATTTCCGTTATTTACACTTATAAAGAATTTGTGATCACCCTTTCATATGGTTCTTTTCCAAAAATAATGAAGAAGGTTTTCAAGTAAGTTTTTTCAAAAGGAGTCTAGTTATGAAGAAATAAGTGGGAGACAATGTAGCTATTTTATGAACCAGTTGTTTATGTAACCCTGTTTCTTGAGACACAAAACCTATATGTTCCTAGCATGGTTTTTATTATGTAATAAATATTATTCAATTATTAATATATATCTATATGTAATTTATGGGCCATTATAATCCAAGAATCTAGGTAGGTCTCGAACCACCCAACACCTCCTGTAAAGCGAAGAAAACAACATAATCACCCTTTTCCAGAAGAACAGAGAAACTAGGGTCGCTTGGGATTTGAGGAATAGATGAAGAAATTATACTCCCTTTGAAATGAACATGTCCTAGGTTTTTTCTTGGTATACATGGAAGAAAACCTACTCACGCTACTTCAACTCAGGAAGCCCGATGAAGTAAACCTCATTGACTTCCCCGACTACTACACATTTCATAAAAGGCTGGGCTATAATATTAATAAATATTTCATCTTAAAATATGTATTTTAAGTCATGGTTAATTATGTAAAATTGGTTTTAGATAACACCTCAGATAAGGTGGTATTCATAACTGTTTCCCAATCAGAAGAAGAAGGTGATTGGAAAAACATCTCATCCAAGCAAGCATAGAAGATTGACAATTAGATTATTTTGAAAATAGTTGACTAAGATCATGCCACCATAAGAGTAAAACTATGTAGAAATTCAATATAATCACCTACCAAAGTGGAGACACTAGATGTACCTCCCAAAGGTGGGTATGACCATCAGAAGAAGGAACAAATATAAGGGGGGAGTCAAAATATCCTCCAATTCAATAACTAACTCTTGCTTATTTCTTCCATATGACATAAATGACATGCTAAATTCTTTACCAAATGATACACTTATTATAAAAACCACTCGTACTCATTTATTTATAAGTGATACACTTGGGGACCCCTTATATGATGTCTAATATGCCTCATAATACAAGTTCCTTACATATAACTGGGGAACGGTATGCCACATTCACTTAAATAAATGATACATGGGACAAAATGGATGTGGTTATACCCATTATATTAGTCACATCCTCACATAGGACATATATATATATATATATATATAGTTTAGAACCATGGGAAAGCACTCTAGTGAAGCCAAAAAAGGCATGAAGTTGTCTTAGAACCCTCCAATAGTAATCCACATCCAATTGTCTTGCATGACTACTTAGTGGGGTTACAATTATATGATCATCCCATACAACCAAGAAGACCGGAACAGCCTTTTCCTCAGGTAGAATATGCTCCCAGAACCTATGAGGAAGCACTAGGCCCATCCACCTAAAATTCCTCAAACATTGAGCCACTTGTTTAGAAGAATCCCCACATCAGTATGTGTGACCTCTAGATCAAAAGTGTGATAATATAAAATAGATGGCGATGGAACCAACCAATTTCTTGATCCTGGATGTCTCCATCATTTGAAGAAACTTATGGAGAAACTCATTAGAGCCGTCTATAGCCCATAATAGTTCATAAACAAAGTCACTCCAAATGAGGAATATTAATCAGGGACCATGCCATCATAATTCAATTTCACCATCTCATTAACTAATTAGGACTAGGAAGAGGTTATAAAAGGGAACATTAGGCCCCAATATGATTCGGGTAGACTCAATAATGCTAGCATCCAAAGGGCCTAATTGATAATGGTTTTGGGATCAACCTAATCTTGGTTCAAACACTTTATAGTTTGGGATATGGTATAAAGGACATGTCTCCCACAATGATGGCCATTAAATGGAATGATAAGTGTGACAAGAGACCTATCAGAAATATAATACTTCAAGATCATTTTAGGGACATCAAATATAACCATGATTTTATGGTTATCCAGCAAGGCACCACATATAACGTATTGTTCAGAAGTCCCTATCTTGTTTCCCACTATGCGGTAGATTCAACATTCCATCAGTGTTTGAATAATCTCATTGATGGAATGGCTGACATACTATAGTGGGGACAATTCCCCTTCAAAACTAGTAGATCCACATATACTAAATAATATTTATACTATAAGGGAGTCATTGTACCAATAAAAGATGATAAAATATTGGTTTCATCCCCCAATGGCTTGAGGACCACCCCTCTGAATACTTGGAGTCTTCTATACATTAACAATGTTCTCTCCATATATCTAGTAGAGGTAACATATCTAGTATCATAGGTGAAAACCCCTTCCTCACCCAATGACAATGTATTATATGATCATCTTTAGTATCTCTCTATAATGACTTGGGAGGAAAGGGATAATAATGTCTCTTCTCATGGCCTCAAATCACCCTAATAGTGATGGAGAAGCCCCAAGATGTTCATATTCTTCAGAAAGTGTCTCCACATAATTATATATAGATGAAGATGAGGATGACCATAGGAATTCCCCTCCAACATTCAAGGAATGTGTTTCCACCACCATCAAGAATCTCTGAGAGTAAAATTTGATAATATAAGAAGGCATGTATCCTACTTTGATTAGTGTCACCACGCCCCTTGAAGAGCTGGATATTTACACAAAATTTCTAAAGAAACATCCATATGTGTTCTCTTGGAACTTTATCGAAATGACCATACTGAATCTAGATGTGGTTATGTGCCATCTTGGCCTACCTGATGAATATCAAGGCTTCAATAAGGTTGAAAGGATGATGCACCCCTCTCAGGCCACCAATATATAGGCGGATGTTAATAATATGACCAAAGAAAACTTTGATTAACAATTTAAATACACAAAATGGCATTCAAAAATTATCCCCATCAAGTAAAATAATGTGAAAATTATGGTTTACATTGATTCTAGATACCTCAATCGGCATTTCACAAAGTATACTTTTCAATTTTTCGATCGTAGAACTCTTGATCAATGCAACTTATTTCTTACATGCCATTTCCTTCATATATGGGTATTCAAGGTACAGTTAGATCAATATGTCTCTCAACGATAAACAAGGCACTGCCTTTAGAGTTCCCTAGGGGATATTTTTCTATTAGGTTATGCCATTTTTCATAATTAATGTTGGCACCACATATGAACATTTCATGAACCATATATTTAAGTGATTGTTTGGAAGGATAGAATAATGTTGTGTCGAAGACCTGGTTGTTAAATCCTGTCATTAAAGTGATCACTTCACATAACTTCAAATAGTATTCGTCAAGATGTGAAAAAAATCTGAAGATGGATCTATTGAAATGAACCTTTTGGGTAACATTAGGGAAGTTCATTGGCTTTAAGGTACTACATTGTGGATTCAATGTCAACCCTGAGAATACTTGTGCTATTCTAGCAATTTTATCCCAATCAATCTCAATGAATTGAAGTTTCTCTAAAGAAATGTCACCTAGATTCGGTGATTCATATCCAACTTGTCCAGAAAATATCTCCCCTTCACATGGATAATCAAGAAGGGAATTTCATACCAATGGGAGGATGAATGCAAAGAAGCCTTAAAAAGTCTCAAGTAGTATCTCATGTACCCACTGGTCTTGATGCCTCTATTGTAATGGATTCTAATCATCTTTTATGTGTAAAGTATATAACAATCACTATGTGCCCACCTCACATAGAAAAATGATGCAAGAAGCAAGAAGATTCTCTAATACCTCAATTTAAGGATGTTAGGTATTGAGACTAGATACTATGATGCCGAGAAGAACTGCCTTAAACTCATCTGTGCAGTGGAAAAGTTGATGAATTACTTGCATCACCATGAATTCCATATGTTCTCTTTTATCGATCCACTCAATTACATCCTTGTTCATCCCATGTCACTATTGGAAATATGACTTTTCCCAATTCTTCTACACCAACAGTTTGTAAAAACCGTTGGTATAGGTTCCCTTTCACAACGGTTTGGCCAAACCGTTGGGAAAGCCCACTTTGAGGCCACTTTTCCCAACGGATTGGCCAAACTGTTGGTAAAAGTCCACTTTGTGACCACCTTTCCCAATGGTTTGGCCAAACCGTTGGGATAGGTATACCCTTTCCCAACATTTTGGCCAAACCATTGGGAAAAGTCCCCTTTGTGGCCACTTTTCCCAACAGTTTGGCCAAACCATTGGGAAAGCCATACCCTTTCCCAACGGTTTGGCCAAACCGTTGGGAAAGGGTCCCCCAGGAATCAACCTTCTCCAGAATGAAATTCCAAACTCAAAATCTATACCAACGGTTGTCAAAACCGTTGGTATAGGTCCATTGATTTTTTGGAAAACCGTTGGTATAGACCTATCCCAACGTCTTACTTGGCAACGGTTCTCCAAACCGTTGGTATAGGCTATACCAATGGTTTGGAGGCCTATACCAACGGTTCCAAACTGTTGGTATAGGTTAGTTCTCCAGTAGTGTGTTGACAGGGAGATTGGCCCAATGAGCATTCATTTTGTAGTAATATAACATTCCGTTCATATCAAAGTTGTTAGTGAAAGTTAAATCCCAGATTGATTTCCATGTAGAACATCATACTACAAAAACACAATGGAATTCACCATGATCCCAATTTAGTAGGTTTTTTATGCCCATAACGCTCCCCATAAAAAGGACATGTATTTTTATGGAACCTTTCAATGTCCCATCGGTAAAAGGATGGAAACAATGAAGCTCAATATAGTTGTATTTTGGATTTTATTTTTCTCTATAGACAAAGATGTTTTTCCTTACTCATTCTCATCATATGAAGGATGAATGAATAATGAGGCAGAATACCAATCCATCATTGATGTCTTGAAACCAGTCCTTTAACTACACATAACCTACCTGAATATCAAAGGGGATTTATAACTAGTGAAAAAGCATACCAAAGTTTGATATTTCATCAAAATGAAAGAACTAACCCATATCATTGGCTACATTAGGATACTCATGGAATATATGCATTTTGATCCCACATTGCATCATGTTTCTCGATCATAGAATGCTCGCACCAACACATTGGCTAAAGTTGCCACAATCCTAACCAACCCTGATCTATAGGAAGAATTTTTTCCACATCAACACTTCAAATAATGATCTCTTTAATCATTTTATATGATATGGAAGAAATCAACTTGGTTAACTATTCCACAGAGTGTGATGAACCAATGGAAAACCCTAGATGGGTGGAGCTCAAAATAGATTGTCTACAAAATAGGTCACTCCTAGTAGACTGTCCCTTAAGGAAATAGATCTGTAACCATGTAGAGAACATCACTCTATAGGTTATCCCAAATGTGAAAAAATTCCACTAAAAATGAGGATTTGAAGGAACCCTCCTTAGATACATAGTAGAATGTTAGCTCCCCACCATCATGGATGAATTCCTTATAGGGTCTTGTTGTGCCCACCAATATGGTACCATGATCTCCCATCAAATCATGTGGTCGAGATGTTACTAGGAAACCATGATAGAAGACCAAAATTTAATTCACTATGAAATTTCATGCATGATAAGTTTATGAAAACTTCATTAATCAAACCACAAAATTTCTATGTCTAGAAAGATATTTTTGTCCGTTTTTTCATTTGGTAAATGGATGTTTTGGGACCCTATCACCTAGCCATAGATAAGTAATGTAAAGACCAAGAATTTCCATGAATTTTTTTTTAATATATGGTAATTTTACGAGTCCGTGAAAATTGACGGTGCGTGATTCTGAGGCCCAGTGTTCCAGAATAAATTTCTGAACTTTTTTTTGGTTACGTTCAGTAAACTTTTGAGTGGGTTTTTGTAACATTTGAACCGGTGATCGAAATGGAAATCTGAGGGCACTATTGAACTCGTAGCACTGATATTCTCTTAAGGAGACCTTCACCTCGATCGTAGTTGGTTGAGATTGAAAGATAAATTTTGTGCTTTTTGTGAAAGAATAAAATAAAATAAAAATTTCTAAAATTTTTATTTCTAAAACCCATAAACATAGGTTATGGTGGTGGGGACCACTTTAGCCTAAACCTCCCATGTGGATGTTTTGAGGTAGGGACCACCTGAACTAACCCCCATTTTGAATTAGAGGCGGGGACCACCCGAACCCCCTAAACTCCTTCTTTAATATATAGATAACTCTTGAACTCCCCTTTAATGGGAGATAACCTTTGGTATCCTCCCACATTAATGGTTCCAACCACATCATATTTAATGAAATCAATTTAATTTTATTCTAATAATTAAATTCATGAAACAGAACATATTAGAGACTTTTATGTTTGAGTGGAATTAGGAGAAATGATTGGAAGAGGAGAACCTTGGATAAATTATTCTTAACCAACAAAGAATGCTGAATTTCTTCAATGTCTTCAACTTCTTCCTCAAGAAATCATCCAATGTGGGATTTTTTCAATCGATGACCGTCCTTCCCTCCTCATCGATTTCAAAAAAATCTCCGAGTTAGGGTTTTTATTATGTGTGATTATGGATTCCCATGTTCTTCCCTTCTAAACAAAGAACGAGGATCAACACTCTAACTAGTTGATCCGCGGTTGATTTCTTTTTGCAGGTTTGGGAATAATAATTTCCAGAGGTTGTAGGGTTTGGCATTCTTCATTCAAGATTTATTAAGCTCTTTGCTACCACCCCAAAGCAAAGGGTGTGGGCCAAAAAAACACGGTCTGACCTCTCTGCATTTTTCTTGAGTTTTTGTTGTGTTCCTCACAATGGAAGAGGGAAGCGACTGGTGCTGGAAAATGGAACTAGTGGGACTCGGATACGGCGTATGGCACACTATCAGATGCGAAGAAGGCGACGGTGCAACCATAGTCCTCGTGCCATCATGTGGCCTATGCGTCGTCTCATGGCCTCTATGCCGCCCTGCGGCCTCCGCGCCGCACCTCGGCCGCCCCGCCGCTAGAACGGGCCACCCGTCATGGGCCTGACAGCCCGGTACAAGCTAGACCCACCAAGAAACCCCTTCAATTTGCCTCCAAAATGAGCTAAAGAGCTCCCCAACATCTGAAAACTAGAACTCCCGCGTGAGCCACGAGTGGGAGGAAGAACGAGGGGAAAATGGGAAATACCAAGTGGCTTGGGACTGAAAAACCCAAACAATAAGGCCCGCGTGGTTACCCCACACATCTTGGAAAATCATGCACAAACTATGTGGTTTCCACTGTCTCACCTTGGGACTTCGCACGGCTTGCCCGCACGGTCTGACAAACCGTACGCTGCTCGTGCGGAGTCCACTGTCAAATGTGCACGGTTTCTTGGGCTGACTGCATAGTTTGTTCAGATCATGTGCTAACTGTTCACCCTTGCACAACCTCCACAACTTTTGTTGGCCCAGTCCAGGTCAGGTCGTGTCGGTCTGACCGGGTCGGACCAGACCCGAACCAGCTTTGACACATTTCCTCTCTTTTGGCCATAACTCTGGCACCGAGTGTCCGTTTGACTAACCATCTGCGATGCCAGAGACATTGGAGTGAGACGGTCCCTTTGTTATACCCCACTAGATATTTGGATAAAGTTTGGGAAGGGTCGTTTTGGATCGAGCATGAATCCAACCGGGCCCTCGGGACTAAAAGGCTAATAACTTACACATCGGGCTTCTGTTTGAAGAACTGTCTATTGCATTGAGACCCTTATGATGTGGCATTCCTTTGGGTTACTTCTTTGTGGGACTTTGTGGTAGTTGGAGTATCGACCAGTGGCTTGAGGAGAAGACCCTCCTGGGGATGAGCAAGCTTAGTGTGGGAACCCGGTAGCTGGCTGTGACGTGAAGAATGAATAACGATTCTGTGTGGGTCAACACCGAGTGATCATGTGTGGGTTAGCACCTAGCGATACAGTGTGGGTCAGCACTGAGCGATCCTTTTAGGTTCATCACCTATCAATCCTATGTGGGACAGCACTGAGCGATCCTATGTGGGTCGGCACCGAGCAATCTTGTGTGGGACAGCACCGAGCGATCCTATGTGGATCTGCACCAAGAGATCCTGTATGGGTCTGAAGACATACTAAAGATGCACTAGGATCCTATGTGGGTCTGACGACATACTGATGATGTACTAGGATCATGCGTGGGTGTGACGACATACTGACAAAGTACTAGGATCATGTGTGGGTTTGACAATATACTGACGATATACTAGAATCATGTGTGGGTCTGACGATGTGCTGAAGAGGTACTAGGATACTGTGCGGGTCTAATGATGTACTATGATTATTTTGTGGGTCTAATGAATATTTAGGATCCTTTGTGGGTCTACCCCTTAACAGAATAATATGATTTAGTAGTTACATCTAATCATCTCTATTACTGTACCAAAGAAATACCTGGTGTGAGCTGAGTTTGTACCTATGTGGTACTACCCTTCATAGTAATACATTGGTGGTATTCTTCTATTTGGAATACCTATGTTGTACTTACCTTCATAGTATTCCTTCCTTTTTGGAACAGCTGAGCATGGTCTTTTGAGTTGGACTTTGTGTTTCCTCATGATTGAGATGGTCATATTTGATAACTTAGGAATATGTATGGGCATATACCTATGTAGTGATTTCAGTTGATTTCATGCTATGTGGTTTATCTATTGTGGATTTTGTGAGACCATGAGGGTCTCGGGGCCCCTACTATGTATTGTTATACACACCCCTGCATGGGCTATGCGCGCACTTTGTTGTGTTTGGTGCAGAGGACGGACAATGCTGACTGAGGACGAGGGTGCCAGGACTGGAGGTAGCTTGAGGTGGATGTTAGATGAGGCATACCGCAGAGACAACTATTTTAGAGCTGTAACTACCCTACATGTAGGATCCTTGTCGGGTGTTCACAGGAGTTTTTTCAGTTTACTTGTACCTTTGAGTTTCTTGTACTTTCTAGTTGGGCTTGTATTCTTTCCCTTTTTTTCTTACTATACTCACTCTAATTACTATTCAGTTGATTATGTTCATATCTTAGTGTGAGATTTCTTGTGTGAGTTTACAGGTTATAAAGAAAATGTATTCCCAGTTTTAGGTAATACGCCTTCGGTGCTAGTCTCCAGCCCCTGGCTTATGAAAGACAGACTTAGGGTAGTCACGGCATGGGCCTCGGAGGATGGGTCATGAAAAATTGGTATCAGAGGAGTTGGTTCTACCATAGAACATAGGACTTTGATCTTTTTAACAAAAATATTTTTAAGTATGGTGAGTGTGGTTATCAGTTTTGGGAATCCAGTGTTGGTGCGACGGCCAATGTATCCATACACCAGGACCTTGACTTTTTATTTCCGACTCAGTGCACGAAAACACTGATTACGTGTGCATTTTCCAGAGTTTTCTTGGTGATATCTTTGAGTTGGCTCACTAGGTATAACATATTGACTATGGCGCACTTGATTCTTATCAAGATTCCATTACGTAGACAACCAGTTAGGATTCACGAGAGAGTACATGATGACAGCACACTGAGCGACGAGGCTCTGCTGCAGGCCCCTCTTACTATGTTGGTACCTTTAGGTGGTGTACCAGCGGCACCACCGCCCATTGGGAAGCAGATACCACCTGCTTCACTGGTGGATGGTGCACACCGACTGAGTGCGTTGTAGGAGTTCCAGCAGTAGAGGCCTTCGAGGTTTCGAGGTGATACATTTTCCCACACATCTGAGGGCTGGATGGAGGTGGTTTCTAGAGTTTTCTACCTAGTTGAGACACTACTAGAGTAGATGGTGATGTTAACTACAAGACTTTTTCAGTGAGTGGCCATGAGGATGGTCTTCATAGTGATGAGGCTTCGGTATGTGGACCATTACCTGATATAGTACCTTCAGGTAGTGTTTCAGCTATATCACTACTCGTTGGTCAGAAGTTACAACCAGCGGTACTGATAGAGGACACATATAGGCATAGTTCCTTACGTGTGACTCAAAATTAGATACCCCTTAGGTTCTGAGGCGAGATCGACTCACAATAGGTTGAGGACTAGCTTAAGGAGGTGGATAAGAGTTCTCTAGAGATTCTATAGCTTCAACAGGACAACATGTCGGTAGCTGAGTATTCATTGAGGTGTACCAATAATTTTTGGTACCCAATGAATATGATACGATCTGTACTTCAGGGCTTTGAATTTCGATTGTAGTGTGTTTAAGGACATCCGAGACAAAACCTTTCCTCTTTTTATTCCTACTTATGTTGGGGTGCTAGTGAGAACCTTTGTGGTTGAATGTTCTTTGGTCGAGCGGATACATCCAATGAATGTTAGTAGTGGGAAAATAGGAAACTGGCGCTAGTCTCAGATACTTGGGCAAGTAAAAATGTTTGGTGAAGAATAAGTGATTCGGATAGATTAATCTTCGAGGCTGTAGGCATGGAAGCAGAGCTAGGAGAGCAGCATGAGGTGTAGTATATTTCGACATGTTACAACCACCCCCCTATGTGGTCATCATTAGGCTCAGGGAGTTGGAGGACAGGGGAAGGGAGTAGCTTCATGCAGTCAAGGAGTGCGACCCAAGGGCTCTGGGAATGATTCGAGGTATGGTCTATGTGTACTACTAGCTTTCATATCAATAGACATAGGTACCAATCATTCCTTCTTTCCAAAAATCATGTCATGACCTAGAGTTTCTGGTTATGCCGTTGACTTGACCCTCACATCTGAAGATACCTTTGGGAGGAGACTCGAAAATCACACTTACGCCGATGGTGTGATATAAACCTTGAGGTGAGAGTTTCGATTGGAACCTCTCGGTGGCAGTGTCGAAGCCTTACAACATTAGTTTGGGTATGGACTATACATCCACAGTTCATACTCATATTGACTGTATAAAGAAAAAGGTTGTGGTTTCCCTACAATGTTGGAATGGGGTTTTCCTTGGTCGGTGAAAAGGAAACCTACGAAGCACAGGATGGACTCATGTATAAGAGGGTGTATCCAATCACTCATGAGATGGAAAGACTTACCCTTGTGGCAACAGGAGTTTTGAGTTTTCAGTTCCAAACAGGTGTGGAAGAGCATGGGGACATTTTTTCAAAACATGTTTCCAGGATGACCTCCCCAAAGGGAGAGGGATGTCTGTATTGGCTAGGTACTACCAGAGGTTTGTGCCATATTTCTCCAGAGTTGCATCACCTTTATCAGTGTTGATGAAGAAGGGGCAACCCTTCATTTTGTCGGAGAGATTCAAGTGGAGTATTTAGGAGTTGAGGCAGAGTCTAACTAGTGCCTCCATTTTGAGGCTACTAGAGGAGGGCGTAGGGTATGTAGTATACTACGACGTATCAGGGATCGGACTCAGATGTGTCCTGATGTAGGAGTGAGCAGTGATCACATAAGGTTTGTGACAGCTGAGACAATATGAGACCAACTACGATACCCATGACTTGGAGTTAGTAGAAGTGGTCTTCTCTTTGAAGATGTGGCGACATTACTTTATGGGTGAGTGTTTTACAATCTACTCGGATCCCAAGAGTCTCACGTATATCTTCTCTCAAAAGGACCTGAACCTGAGACAGTGGCATTGGCTTGAGTTCCTAAAAGACTATGACTTCAAGATAGTCTATACTCCTGTGAAGGGGAACGTTGTAGCATATGCACTCAGCCAGAGATCTGGTATACAGCTGCTAGGTGAGGTGATAGAGCAGTTGGACACTTTGTTGATATCATTTATGGATCATATTGGAGAACCTTTCCTTCAGACTCTTAAAGTCACTCCCCCACTTCTTCAGTGAGTCAGGGAGGCGTAGCATGGGGACACAAACTATGAGACTCTATGTGATCAGATATCCATATGACAGACACCTGGTGGATTTTACGAAGGTGGGGAGCACGTCATCCTCTTTAGAGGACATACCATGGTACCAGTGTCACTTCTAGATTAAGTATCGAGAGAGTTACACACATCCCCTCTAGCAGTATGTCCAGGATTTGTAAAGATGTACCAGGATCTCTAACGACAACACTGGTGGCTAGTAATGAAGAATGATGTAGTAAAGTTTGTCTCTCAGTGCCCCACTTGTCTGTAAGGGAAGGCAGAGCATCAGGTACTAGCAGTCTTCGTTCATCCTTTAGAGGTTTCAAATTGGAAGTGGGATGGGATATCCATGAACTTTGTGATAGGACTTCCACGTACATTCAGAGGTCGTGACTCTATTTGGGTGATCATCGACCAACTCACCAAGTCGGCCCACTTCTTACCGATCAGAGAGTAGGGTTCTGTAGAGAGCTTGGGATGCCTCTATTTATAGTAGATTGTATGGGTACATGGAGTTCCCTTGATGATTGTATTTGATCGTGATACACATTTTACTTCCTGACTATGGAAGGTGTTGAAGGAGGCTTTCAGGATGTAGCTTCGTTTGAGCACCAGCTTCCATTCTCAGATGGATGGTCAGACTGAGCAGACCATTCAGACCCTCGAGGACATGTTACGTGCTTGTGTCTCCAACATTAGTTACAACTGAGAGGATCACATGCCTTTGGTGGAGTTTTCATACAAAAATAGCTATCAGTCCACCATTGGGATGACACCTTTTGAGGCGTTGTTTGGGCGACCTTGCAGATCACCTTTGTGCTGGACTGACCCAGATGAGTCAGTACCAGTGGGACCAGAGATGGTACAAGATACCACAAAGAAAGTGTAGATCATCTAGGTGTGGATGAAGACTGCACAGAGGGGGCAGAAGTCTTATGCTGATTGGAGACAAAGACCTCTATAGTTTGAGTATGGCGACCACTTCTTTCTATGGGTCTCACCCCGGTGAGGTTTATAGAGATTTGGCTAAGGTGGAAAGTTATCTCTAAGGTTAATATGACCTTTTCATGTCCTCAAAAGATTTGGCGAGGTGGATTACCACTTAGCTATTCCCCCTCAGTTGCACCGGGTGCACGACATCTTCTACGTATCCCAGCTGAGGAGATACGTGCACAACCCATCCCACGTCATCGACGACAGCGAGCTGGACATCGATGATGGGGAGATGTTTTCAGAGGTTCCAGTTGAAATTGAGGAGTGACAGGAGTGGTTCCTTCGTGGGTAGTTGATACCTCTGGTTTGCGTTCACTAGCAGCATGGGAACCTCCAGGAGAGCACATGGGAGCGGGAGGTTCAGATTCGTGATCAGTACCCCCACTTGTTTTTCTATTTTTGTGATGTGGCTTTCCGGGATGCAAAGCCCTGAGGTGTGGAAAATATAAAGACCCAGAATTACCATGTAAATATATTTTTTTAAATATATGGAAATTTTACAATTCCGTTAAAATTGACGGCACGTGATTCCGAGGCCCGGTGTGCCCGGAATGAATTTCTGAACTTTTTTTTCAGGTACGTTCAGTAAAAGTGCGAGTGAGTTTTTGTAACTTTTGAACCAGTGCTCAGAATTGAAATCTGAGGACACCGTTGAACTCATAGTGCTGGTATTCGCTAAAGGAGACCTTCACCTCGATCGCAGTGGTTCGATAGTGAAAGATAAATTTGGTGATTTTTTGTGAAAGAATAAAATAAAATAAAAATCTCTAACATTTTTATTTCTAAAACCCCTCATCATGGGTTATGGTGGTGGGGACCACTCGATCCAAAACCTCCCATGTAGATGTTAAGAAGTGGGGACCACCTGAACTAACCCCCAATTTGAAATGGGAGGCGTGGACCACCTAAACCCTCTAAACTCCTTCTTTAATATGGAGATAACTCTTGAACTCCCCTTTAATGGGATATAACCTTTGGTATCCTGCCACTTTAATGGTTCCAACCACATTAAAATTTATGACGTCAATTTAATTTGGTGCCAAAAATTAAATTGATGAAACGCAACATATTGGGGAAAAATGTTTTGGGTGTAATTGGGAGAAAGGATTGGAAGAGGAGAACCTTGGAGGAATTCATATTCTCTAATGAAGAAATCCAACGTTCTCCAATGTCTTTGACTTATTCCTTGGGACATCCTCCAATGAGGTACATTTTCAATCGACAATCGTTCTTCCCTCCTCATCAACATCAACAAATCTCTAATGTAGGGTTTTTATCATGTATGATTAAGGATTCTCGTGTTCTTCCCTTCTAAACAATGAACGCAGATCAACTCTCTACTAGTTGATCCATAGATGATTTCTTTTTGCGGGTTTGGGAATAATCGTTGCTGGAGGCTGTAGGGTTTGGTGTTCTTCATACAAGATTTATTATGCCACTTGCTACCGCCCTAACGCGGAGGGTGCGGGACAAACAAACATGGCCCAACCTCTCCACATTTTCTTGAGTTTTTTTTGTGTTCCTCACAATGGAAGAGAGAGGCGACCAGTGCCGGTGAATGGCACCAATGGGACATGAATAAGGCAGCTGGAACACCACCGGCTGTGATGAAGATGACGATGCAACCGCAGCCCTCACGCCATCCTATGGCCTTTGTGCCGCCTCGCGGCCTCCGCACCACACCGCGCCTGCCCCGCCGCCAGGTCGGGCCACCCAACGTGGGCCCGGCCACCCATTACGAGCCAGGCCCACCAAGAAACCCCATATATTTGCCTCCAAAACAAGCTAAGGAGATTCCCCAACCTTTGAATACTGGAACTCTTGTGTGATCCAAAAGTGGGAGGAAGAATGAGGAGATAATGGGAAATCCCAAGTGGCCTGGGACTTAAAAACTCAAACATTAAGTTGTCGCACGATTACCCCTCACGGTTTGGAAAACTGTGTGCCAACCATGCAGTTGCCACTGTCTCACCCAGGGACTTCACACGGCTTGCCCGCATGGTCTGACAAACTGTGTGTCACCCGTGCGGAGTCCACTGTCAGGGGTGCATAGTATTCTGGGCTGGATGCACAGTTTGTTCAGACCATGCGCCAACTGTGCGTCCCTACACAACCTCCAAAACTTTTTTCAGCCCAGGCCGGGTCGGGCCAGGTTGATCCGACCGGGTCAGACTGGACCTGGGCTAGCTTCGACCCATTTTTGCTCTTTTGGCCATAACTCTGGCATTGAGTGTCCATTTGACGAACCATCTACGGTTCTGGAAACCTTGGAGTGAGAATGTCCATTTGGTATACCCCACTAGAGATTTGGATAAATTTTGGGAATGGTCGGGTTGGATTGAGCACGAATCCAACCGGGCCCTCGGGACTAAAAGGCTAATAACATACAGACCAGGATTCTATTTGGCGTACTGTCTATTGCGTTGATACCCCTATGACGTGGCAGTCCTTTGGTTTACTTCTTCATGGGACTTCATGGAAGTTGGAGTATCAACCAGTGGATTGAAAATCGGACCCTTCCGGAGATGTGCAAGCTTAGTGTGGGAACCAAGTAGCTAGCTGTGACATGAAGAATGAATAGTGATCTAGTGTGGGTCAACACTGAGTGATCCTATGTAGGTCAGAACCTTGAGATCCTTTGTGGGTCAGCATCGAGAGATCATGTGTGGGTCAGCACCTAGAGATCCTGTGTTGGTCAGCACCGAGCGATCCTGTGTGGGTCAACACCAAGATATCTGGTGTGGGTCAGTACCGAGCGATCTTGTGTGGGTTAGCAACTAGAGATCCTATGTCGGTCTGACGATGTACTGAAGAATGTACTAGGATCCTATGTGGGTCTGAAGGCATACTGACAATGTACTAGGATCATGTGTGGGTTTGATGACATACTGATGAAGTACAAGGATCCTATGTGGGTCTGACGACATACGGAAAATGTACTAGGATCCTCTGTGGGTCTGACGACGTACTGACGAGGTACTGGGATCCTTTGTGTGCATGATGATGTAATGCGATCCTCTGTGGGTCTAATGATTATTTAGAATCCTTCGTGGGTCTTCCTCTTAACAGAGTAATATGATTCAGTAGTTACATCTAATCATCTCTATTATTGTACCTAAGAAATACCTGGTGTGAGCAGATTTCATACCTGTGTGGTGCTACCCTTCATGGTAATACCTTGGTGGTATTCTTATGTGTGACGTACCTATGAGGTACTTAACTTCATGGTATTCCTTCCTTTGTTGAATAGTTTAGCTTGGGCTTTTGGGTTGGACTCTGTGTTTCCTCATGATTGAGATGGGCATATTTGATAACTTAGGAATATGTATGGGAATATACCTAAGTAGGGATGTCAATTGATTTCATGCTATGTGGTTTATCCTTTTTGGATTTTGTGAGACCTTTAGGGTCTCATGGCCTCTATTGAGTATCGTTATACTCACCCCTACACGGGCTATGCCCGCACCTTGTTGTGTTTGGTGCAGACGACGGACATCGCTGACTGAGGACGAGGGTACCATGACTAGAGGTAGCTCGAGGAGGACGTTAGACGAGGAATACCATATAGATTACTACTCAATAGTTGTACCTACCCTTTAGGTAGGATCCCTAGAGGTTGTTCACTAGAGATGTTTCAGTTTACTTGTACCTTTCTGTTTCTTGTACTTTCTAGTGGGGTTGTATTCTAGCCACTTTTTACTTACTATACTCACTCTATTAACTATTCTGTTGATTGTGTTTGTATATTTTTGTGTGATTGATTATGTAAGTTTACAGGTTATAAAGGCAATTACATCCCAGTTTTAGGGAATATTCATTCAGTGCTAGTCACCAGCCCCTTGCCTATGGAAGATGGGCTTGGGGTAGTCACGACATTGGCCCTAGGGGATGGGTCGTGACATAGTTAATGTACATAATTACTGCTACCTAATTCTATTCTAAATGGGATGAGGAAATACCCCTAATAGATTTCCAGATTAATAATATCAACAACCTCATTAAGTCCCATATCATAACCAGATTCGTGTTACCTCACACAATATTGATAGAAAACAACACCAAATTTTGTTCTACAGAGTTGAATAATCTGTACTTGGAGTAAAACATTGAGTCCAATCACTCATCTCTCTATCATGAAATGTAAAATGGATAGATAGGGGTCTTCAATAAGACTCTATCAAATACCCTTCATGTGATTGTGAACAAGGATAAAAATTCCTAGAAAAAAATCTCTTCCATGATTTATTGACTTACCACACTACCATGTATACTGCCACATAGGAAACACCATAATCATTACTATAGGGTACTGAGGCCATGTTACCCATAGAGGTTCGACTTCCCTCACTAAGAATATCCATTTTTTGAAATCTCTAAGATGACGAGGAATCAAAAAAGTGACTGGATTAATTAGAGAACCTCGATGAGAGAATATTGTGCATGATTCCCATCTTGGGTGGTACATTAGAATTTGATCACACGATCCTTTAATAAAACTATTTTCTTATATTCATTCCTCCAAGTGAAACTGGTGTTAGATCCTAGAACCCCAATGATACTAGGAAAGAAGCCCCCAAAGCTGAAAAATAAAAGGTAAGGGCATTATGTCATACATAAGGACTGTCATAATGCAGATTATTCATTGGACCCCATGAATAGGGAGCATGTCACACCTCCTACAAATGAAAGATTTATCTCAAGAATTATTTAAATACATGTCATCAGACTCCCACAATCCCTAACAATATGTCTTTAAACAATACAATATCATTCATCATAAACACATGATGATAAATTGTACAGAGATTGTCCTAGACCCATGAAAATAAACAACATAGTTCCCTAAGATCTATGTATGGCTTGAATAATTCCATCAAAGGACACATAGTAATGCCCAAACCTCTAATATGTGGGCCCAAACACAATACCCAACCTTTTTGACATTGATTCAAACACATCCTTACCACAGGACTTTAAAACTACATGGATAGTGTCCTTTCCACATGACATTTAATTGCATGGGTTCTCCAAAACTACAAATATAATGATTCTTATTTTAAATGATATTTGTAGGGGATCCTCGATCCTTTATATTGTTCTATCCACCACATGCTTCACATTTCTCTATAATATCCTCAATTTCCCCCATGTGGTAGGAGAAACCCATACCATTCTTTTTTCTCACACCAAGAATGGTTCATGGGAACATAGGAAATATGATGAGGGATTCCCCAGTACCTCTATAGGTAAGATTTGTATCAGTGTTTCAAAGAGTTTTTTTGTTTCAAAAATAGGTGGTAGATAGGTCTCAAGGTTCTTTCTAGGTTGATTTTCTCGTACTTCAGAGGCTCCTGGTTTTATGCCTTGTTGATTTTGTTGTAGTTCAGATCCCTTAGCTTCTCAAACCTCTTCCCTAGACTTATGTTCCACTGATCCAATCCTTTTTAGATCTAGAGTGGTGGTAACATTGAATTTTTTAGAGGTGTGGTTCAACAGACATCAGTTTTCTAGGTGCACTCCCTTCATCAATGCCTTTGATTTTTCATATATCTTCCTCATAATTTTGGTGAATTATTGTTTTCTTATTATCAATGGATGATCTATTTATTCTTATTTATTGTTTTTTGATTTTTAGTTTTGGTTTTATTTTGTTCATGTTTTTCAATGGTGGGGTCCATCGGGTTTCACTCGATAGTACCATGTTGATGTTTTATACATTTCATTGAGGTGAGATTACTCAATACTGGTGTTTTATTTATTTCTATTTCACGAGGGTAAAACAATATCTTAGTGTGGTGTGATTTTCAATAGAGGTTTCAATGGATTCTCTTATTTTTATTCTCTATTTTCATGATTTTTTCATTACTGGCTTGATGGGGAATGATGACGACATGGTGCAATGTTTACGGTGGATCTAGAGTTCATTGAATGTATATGATGTCTAGTGTGGTGGTTGGAAGGTTATGGTGATACAGTGAGGGATGGTGATGAAAACATTGGTATCTCTTGATAGTGATGACTGGTGAAAATAATTTTGGTGACACGGATGAATCTAATATCTGAATTTTCCCAGTGAGGATCTAAGAATCACTGAGAGGGGAGGGGATGAATCTGTGATATATTTTTCTTGTATGTTTACATATTTTTTAAACAACCTTAATATCTGGTTAAAGAGTTATTTCCTTGATGAACACAATCAAAGCACACAACCACATGAACACAAGATTTAAAAGGGTCACTACTCGTCAAGAGTAGCTACATCCTTAATATGGTACGGAAACATTCTAGTACCACACAATCCACTAGAAAATAATCCTTTGATGTGGAATTAAATGAGAAGGATATACCCGTACACTAAAGAATAATATGGAATACAATACACAATCATGTTTTCGATCTCTAACCACAAATAGGGAAAAACAATGTTTCAGTGATTCTTAATCATCTTCCACATTTTGATCTTTCAAAATAATTCTTCTCTTTCTAACCCAGAAGTTGGTAAGAACTACCTTACACAAAATCGTATTACTTGTGATAAACATGAATCTTTTGTGAACCCTTTTAGGTTTCTTGCACACAAATTTTATGCCTCACTCACAAGATTTGACTTTTTTTGTGAAACACCTCTTGCACCAAACTCTCTTCTGGTGTGAAACTTCTCCTTCTTATGCACAACTCTATTTGTTTCACATATCTCAATTTACATAAAATTATTCCACACTTTAGAGATCAATATTTCTATAAGTTCTAAGATTTTTAAATGAGAGGGTGTCGCCTGTTATTTATAGTCCTCGCTAACCCCCGCATGCAAAAAAACCCTAACGCATCGCGCAAACCCTTGATGTGTTGCGCAAAACCCCATTAGATGTCGCCTTGGGCATGTAAGTCTCTTTTGTGCCAAACTCGTATTTTGCACACTATTTGAATAATTCTAGCACTTCATGACTGGAATTTTTTGATGTTCTAACCTTGAATCATGCCTTGTGTGCATCATTCCAAACTCCCTTGAATCTTGTGCACAAAAACCAATATTTCACATTAGTATTTCATTTTCCAGATTTTGATGTTTAGATCTCAGAACTCCACTTTCATGCAACATACCCATCCATCTTCAAACTCATGCACATCATTCTTCTCCAAAATCAAATTTCTCCATCTCCCGATTTTTTTTCCCCAAGAATTTGGCAAAAAATGGGAAGCAGGACAACCTTAATGTCTTCTTTGGAAAGAACACCAATGATACTTCACTATCATCAGGATTATTCAACTAAAAACAAATTTCATCACAAACCATATCTGTTGCGATATATAGTCTTTGATTGAACACCTTTAGCATCGTCAAATTTTGAATGGAAGGTACTAAAGCTTTCCTATCTTCTAGCAATATCATTCTTTCAAATAAAACTGAATATGACTGGCAGCGCCTTTACTCTCCCTTTCCTTTATAAGGCCTACATCAAATTTTATTTTAAATTATAATATTTTTGAAATAAAAATCAGCAATTCATCGTATGAGTTTTCAAGTTTTTTACAATGTTAATTTATTTAACCCCTTTTTGATAACAAAATACAAAAATTCACTTCTCTGTCCAACTTGGTCCCATAAATATCTATATCTCCTTGGGAGTTTGGAATTATTTTGAATTTTCAAATGCGAAATGGAGTAAATTTTATTTTTGGTTCCCATATAGAATGGTACTGGTATATAGGTTACCTCTAAACAAAAAAGTGATAAAATCAAAATAAAAAATGAATTTTCAGTCAACGATGCCATGATCTCTAATACTAGGAACTACTATAACAATCAACGAAAACAATTTCCACGTCTCCATATCATCCAAAACTATAAATATAGAGTTTCTCTTTAAATAATTATGTGTGGCTTTATTAATACCATAACATGAAGCATATTGGCACATGGATCACTAATCATGGTCCCAGATATAAGAAACAATGGAATCAATTCCCACCTCTCTGTACTTTCCAATCCTATGATGAGAGAGTTTCTCATTCAAAAACTACATGAGGCTTGATTCCTAGTACCATGGGATATGTAGTAACACCCAAAATTCTTATCATGGGCCAAGATGAAATATTACAATTTCACATTGCGGGGGGGGGGACATCCTCACTACATGATGGTAAATTTCAAAAACCATCAGAAAAATGTGTAGTTTTCTTATTATTATCATGAGACATATAGTGACGCTAGGAATTCCAAACATGGGCCTAACCATTACATTTCCATTATTTCACATTGGTTTATCTTATTCATCATATCATGATGTTAAAATACATGGGTATTCAAGAACTATGTGTGTATTGATTCTTAACATCAGGGGATACATAGTGATGATCGTATCTTTAATTTGGGTCCCAGCTAAAAAAATGATAAAAAACGCACCCAAAACTAGATGAGGGACTAGGTCATATAAGCTCACTCTGTCGACATATGAGTCAGATCAATGCACAACCTTTTTGAGAATATAATATTATTTGAACATTTCATTGAATGTTGGTTACCATGTCCTTACCACATAATTTTAAACTACACAGGATTATTCCTTACCTCACAATGATAAACTGCATGGAATTAAGTCTTTACCACTTGACCTTAAACTACAAGGAAAAATTCCAGGTCGCATGATATTAAAACTTAAAAACAAACATTTCCTTATAGCATGACGTTGATATACAAATAAATAAGTACATCCACACTATATGAGAATAAAATATGAAGTAAACAACCTATCATTATCCCTTATTAATGGAATATAAGGACCTTACCACAGCCAACCAGAGTATGGGGTGCTTATTCAATATTTTTAATCACTTAAATCCATATACTACACTTCATGTATCGAGTGACTCAGGTCACCATCAACCTTTCATATACCTTGTAAAGGAAAATTGACCTCTCTACCTGGACATGATATCAATGAAGAATAGATCATACCCACCAACTAGAGACATATTGGCATAATTTAAAGGGATTTCTAATTCGTATGAGCATGATGTCACGATGGTGGAACCCAACACCACCTTCTATTTTGGGTTATCCCCATCATGATTGTCCCATATCATTACTAATGACCCAAGGACCTTAATATATGATATAAAACACCTTCCTATTCCTCTTAGAAGGTTTTTTCAGTAATTTTGGACCATGATTTCCTAATTAGGCTCTTGTGTAACATCCTTTATACTAGTTCCATGAGTGTCATATCCATAAATTTCCAACACTTTAGTCAAAGATGTACAACTGTAAAACTCTATCCTCTAATGGTCCAAATATCAAGACCTTAAACAACTAGTGAAAGAGACCAAAAACTAGTTAAGTTGAAATACCAAAAAGGTTGGACTGAAAAAAAGGCAAATATTTTCTTTATAAACTCTTCATCTCAATATTTAAGGAAAACATGAGGGCATGAATAAATATGGTATATAGATCATGGGGCATAATATAAATCCCTGTTTAAATTCAATCTATGATCTCTAGACCCTTGTTCCAAGAAAAACTTATAGTATTTGTTTTCCCCATGTCCTCATTGCGAGAAAATGTTCTCGAGGAGGTGATACATCATTTAGAGGGATCAAACACTTCATGGATATTACATTTTCCATAAATCATACATCATATTTTAAAGTGATTTGGGTCAATGAAAACCTTTCATCTCCCTTGGAAAGTAAAATATATCTCCTTACTTGTCCATACGATCGATGCATTAGGTATTAGACACACCAAATAGAGACATATTAGCCCTATGTAAATTTATTTCTAATTCTTGTGATCATTACATCACTAAGGAGGAACCCAGCACCTTAGTCTGTTTTGGATCATCCTTGGTATGACTATCTCATATAATTAATCCTCACTTATGAATTTTTTAGCATGATTTGAAATCTTCATACAAAAATATTCAAGTGGATTCAACATCCTCGACATTATGTCACCATGCTTTGTACCCATTCTCTATGAACTCTACACTCCATTCCTGAACCTTTGATGTCCCGCACCACATTATTTGAAATAATAGGGCATATGGATCAAGCATCAAAATCTAAAGTTAAATTTCTATAGGGTGCAATATTCCTTCTTGGATATCTTTTTTTTCATACCCAACTTCATTAGATAGACTATTGAGTCATCGTAAATCATTCATATCCCTATAAAGGAAAATGTATCTCTCAGTTCACCTGTTCTATTGAAATAGTACGGTTTATACCCAACAACCAATGACATCTTGGCTCTTTAAGGAGGAATTTATAATCCTTGTGAGTCCTAGTGACACCATGGAAGAAACTAACATCTTATAGTGTTATGAGACTTACCCGATATGCCTGCCCCATTCTATATTCGCATAAATAATCTTTTGGGTTATTAATTACGTCACCCACATTCCAACTATCTAGGTAGACCTAGTGTCTATATTATTTCACCATCAAATTATATTTCCTCCATAAATCATCCATATCCCCTAGAAATGATACCCGGATTCAAGGAACCTAATCATGGATATTCTTGTATGCCTATGGATCTTTCATATTCACCTTTGGTCATCAACTAAATGCATTACTCTACAAAAAAGTATTTCCTGGCCCCTGTGAGATCTGAAAAAAAAAGAACCCAACACCTCAGATTGTTTTGGGTAATTCTTGGCACGTCTTCACCATAATCCATTGATCATCAATCAAGTCCAAATTAAAAGACCCTAAACTAAATCAATATCAGGTACAAGCTAGAAGAACCTATAATGAAGTAATATTAGGTCTAAGGTAAAATACCCTAAACTAAAACAATATAAGTTCCACGGTAAAAGACCCTAAACTTATACAATATCAGCACTAAACTAAAAGACCCCAAACTACAACAATATCAGGTCTGAGCTAAAATACCATAAACTAAAGCAATATATTGTCCAACCTAAAAGACTTCAAATGGAAGAAATGGAAGGTCCGAGTGAATGGACAATAAACTAAAGAGAATTAATGTTCAAGATAAAAGACCTTAAACTAAAACACAATAATAATTCAATCTATGGGAGCTTGTGAGGCCCGTCATATGTATTTATAAAAATTCTAGGTATGATCACCATGCCTATCGGATTCGTAAAAAATGTGCACCACCTCCTCCAAGACATAGATATCAAACCCATGAAATTAGTATACACATCAGGTAATCTCATGATAGCTGGAAAAGATTATCGATGAATAATTTTATGTTTTTGGGATTTCATGAACAATTTTCTAGATGTAATCCATTATAATTTCAACATTCAATTCCAATAATTCATGTTTCTTTTGATATAATTATAGGTATGGTTATCATTTGTATATAAAATCGAATCAACAAAAATTCATGCACATAATGAATAAAAGGTAAACTAGACAACCCATATAAAGTTCAACAAACCAGTTCAATGACACCATGAAAAAGGAAGAATATCCATATACCATAGCGTATGAAATGAATATTGATTCCATGGGAATATTTAAAGATTATAATACCATTATAGTATAGTCTCATGTGATACCATATGTTTATCATGCCTCTGGTCCTAGGAAGGGACAAATTTTCATAGTTGATAGAATATTTTAGTCTCCACCACTACAACATGTTGCAGCTCCTCCTCTATAGAGAAAAATCAATCCTATACTTCTCCTATGTATAAAAGAGTTATTATTACTCCAATATCATGTTTCCAAATATCTAAAGTTTATATTTTAATTGGGATAGTTCTTATGGGATACAATTGATTTCAGAATGAATATGATTAGTTTATGACTAGAGACATTTAGTTTAAATCATCACATCCTTGACTGTGTCTTGATGAGAAGAAAAATCTACAACATGTTAGGAGGCCTTATTTCCATCTTTATCCTAATTCCAATTAGAAAAAAAAGTAATACTCAGTAGTTCCACCCACAATTTAGGGCCCTCTTCTATTCTCTCATGGAGATCACATACTTCAACCAATTGTAAATGGAATAATAGTAAAAAACTTTATAACCATGGATAGGGAACATAAATTAAAGATGACCCAATATATCATTTAACTCATACAAAGGGATTTCTGACACTAAAATCTATATTTCCATCCACATATATCAGCAGATTGACTGATTAATTAATTTGGACCTAGGGACTTGGTTTAGATTTATCTTGATAACATGAACATATTCAGATACTAGGTTTCTCGGATATAGGGTCATGCTCTCAGTATCAGATGATGAGGGAAGAGAGACTGCCTCCACACTAGTAGAACTAGTCTAAGGGACCCTAGGGGAAGTATGTACCAAAGCCTTTAAACATTGGGGAAAATATTAAGAAGTAAGGGGTACATTGGAACATCAGTTAGAGGATGTAAAAAATAGTACCACCAGGTAATTGATGTATATAAAAAACATTATAAGGATACATTTCTAAATCACTAAACTGGAAACATCCACTGCCCCAAACCATTCCTCCGGGGAATAAGGAACTCCCTTTTATGAGGAGAGGCTTTGTGACAGTTATGATGCTTTTTTAGAATATATGATTTGTTTACTATCATTGAGGTCTATAGGAGAAAATTAAAAATATCAAGTAATATGAATTGAACAAAAAAATGTTTCTAGTCTTGAAGTGGTGTCAACTTCTTCATAAATATCTTCCAACAAGGTTAATGTGGTAGGAGAATAGCCACATATGTCAGTATCATCCATTAATGCATCTACCCATGTCGAATTAAAAAGAATGATTGCTTGAATATTTTCAACAGGCAACAGTAATGATCGAGATAAAGCCTCTTCCACCACCACTTCTTGAAGGGTCAGGATCGATAGTGAAGGGTCTACTGAAGCAACTGAATGCTTAACCATACCCCCATGAGAATACACATGATCTTCAAAATGATCTCAATGGGAACCTTGAAATTGTAAACAAATCATAATGTGTGTTTAAACTAATCCAAAACAATAGAAGAGTAAAATACCATGCATACTTTATGATTTTGGAGGAGAAGGACCTCATAGTGCAGATCACTTCCGTGTCATATTCTTCCCTTTCAATGAATGATTTTTAGAAGTTGATAAAGTTGAAAATGTTTCTTTATAATTGTAAATTGCTTCCCTTAACTGATCCTATTGACCTGGGGACCCATCATCATTAATCCCCTAGTCACTACCAAATTCCTCTCCCACATCCATTCCATGAGGAGTATATTTAAGAGATGAAATATATAGTTGATATTTAGTATCCTCCCATTATTTCAACATATAATGGATGTCAATATAGTTTCAAAAGCACTATGACAATTTAAAAACAGTAATATTCTTGATCTTACTGCTTCATTGGCGACAGAATAACCCTTTCCGTTCACAGAAATTTGAAATGTTCCCAGGACAACTAGTTAGTGGACCAACAGGGAGAAAAATATCTGACCCTTGAAACTCTCCAAATCCATGCTAAGGTCTCAATGAAATTCACTGACCTCTTTAGGATTGTCTTTAATGGTTATACCACAAGGAGCAGTGATATATGTGAAGGCATCCAAAATTTCCTCTACCTAGCACAATATACCCCATATCACAGCCTTTGAGTTCTGAACCTTCTAAATCACCCATTTAATATATATGATGGGAAACAAAAACATTGGCATAGTCTTTCACACTTGAACTAAATTTACTGTATCCATAATAATAGGTTATTCTTTCGGAAATGGAAAACATCAGACTTCTTTATGGGGTGCTTCTGGGTGTTCTGACCCCCTATAAGGCAATTTCTTCCCAGTCCTGGGATTGTGCTCAGCACCCGGTGGTTTAGAGGATGCACATTCCAATTTTGATAAATGGATTCTAGGATATGAGAAACTCCAAACCTCCACATAACCATAAGATAAACCAACTACAACATTATGAAGGGGAAGGTGTATCTTAATACCAATCACTTATTTTTTTAACATCAACCAATATTGGTGTGCTACCAACATATTTTTCTTAGATCTAACAAAAATAGAGTGAGAAAACCTTGATTGGACACATATTAACTGGTGGATGAACCAAAATTGTGCAAACCAATTGCAAATTATGTCCCTGTCAACATGGGTAGAACGGAATCTGTCATGGAGTGGAATAATGTAAGACCATGCCTTGAGACTAGACTCACCATTTTCAAAAATATCGCATGTTTTAAGTGGTATATATTTTATGAATGAGAAATTTTAAAAACAAATCATATAATAATTGATATCTATACTTTTCAATGTAATGAGTCTTACTATTTTGATTCATTACAAGTATGGTATGAATTTGGAATTTAGGATGAACCTGATGATTATGTATTCATAACCTCCCATGTGAGCTCCTATATAACCCCATAATACTTTTAAGGGGCCCAAAATCCTATAAGTGGAATTACCCTTGTAAATGTGGGGAAAATGTGATAGGTTTTGGCCTATATAGGTATTTCCAACCCAATATGCCCCTATCATGGAGGTCACCATTGAGAAATTGGAGACTATAACTCTACCTTTTTTCTTTCATGGGGAGTATGTACACACATAGGTACATGGAATCGAAGCCAGCTAGTTGGATGGACTGATCAACACCGTGAAAAATATCCCATATCCATTCTCTGAAATTTCATTCTTCAATTATGGGTCAGTAAGAAACTGCTTCACTATGGGTATCATTCTCATGCCAATCCTTTTATATCTTATTTTCCATCTCAAATATAGTATTCTTGATGAATAATTCAATCCATGTCCTAAATGTGATATCTTCTCCATGAAACATCTACTTTGGAAGAGATTTCTTATATAGCTTAATCAAATCAAGGTTTATAGGGGGAGTACATGTTACATTTCCACAAGAAGATCATGTGGAAAGAACTTATCATACATCCAACCTAATATAGGTGCACCATGTATTTTTTGTATATTCTGAAGGCTTATACCCACCTCACAATTCATGAGGTGAAACATGTTAATATCAAAACTCCAATGGCTAAACATATCCATCATCAGGACATTTTTGAAATAAAAATACATCAGTAATATCCCTATATCCTCGTACATTTCAATTTTCTTCAACTCGTTAGTAGATTCAGAAGTGATGTATTGAACCTAGAAGGGATTTCCCTAGTCTAGTCTACAACTACCTACCGATTGAATGTCCTAGTTGGATACCAATACAAAAATCGAATTTGAGGCATATTTTCAGATAATTGATTGGTACATATGAATTTCATCGTCTGGTGCGTGATTAGTCCAATCAATGTATATGGACCCAAATGTCAGTAGGTACCCATCTTCATGTCCCCCTAGGATATAATGTATCCCCAGTGAGATATTTTCTCCCAAAATGTGTTTTGGGATTTCTAAATCCAAGAAGAGGGTATAAATGATTAATTTAGTAGAGGAATGGGAACATCAATAGTGAGACCAAACCCATAAATAGGATAAAATTATAAATGGGATAGGTCAAAATATTTACTCCCATCATCTTTATAAAACCAGGTTGAAGTGACCCAATTTCACTACGGCAAGAAGGATTCATGCTCTCCACCATAGCATTATGATGTTCTATCACTGCTTTTGCCTCTTTCGTCAAAAGATGATGAGAAGATCAACAAAAACTATAATTTATATGAAAATAATATTCATATGTTAGATAAATAGAATATAAAATATTATCAAAGTAAATATGTAATGTTCCAGTAGCATTGGCCACATCACATGAATCTAATACGCATTCATTATTTTTCAAAAGGTCTCACAAATTTCCTAACCCTAAGAGGTCGCGTGGGACACATAATCCTAAAGGGAATCATATAGTATCAAGACCCCTAGGATACTAATGATCACATACCTATACATGGTCATTAAAATCGCATTAAAATCAATTGATCATATCATCAAGCAAATAGATCCAACAAAACTCTCAAGAAAATCACATTCCTCATAGAAGAATTCCAACAAATTATAGAAGTATGGTTCATAAAAATATTATAATGGAAATTGATAAAAAGTGATCTTGAGAAAGAGTTCTTGTGAAATAGGCTTTGAAAGAAGGATTTTGAAGAGGTCTCATGATCAGGTCTCGCAGAACAGTCTTATGACAGAGGTAGGTGATAGAGGTGAGGCGAGAGTGATCTGAAGGATGACTATCTGGAGAAATGAACCTACCTACTCTCCCATATAGATAAGTAAATTTTCAGAAGACAAAGTGTTTCATATTAGACTATCTATCTCCCAAGTCACTATTTTGTGACATTTCCAAAGACTCGGGGAGGATTTTACCTTCCTCGGAACTGAGCCCCTGTCCCCATAGACATCACTCATGAGGGGAGGAATTTTTTGAGACCATCCAAATTATCATAGAAAAATTTAAAAGGGTATGAATAATTATATATGAGTATAATTTACCCCACAAAAAGGAAATTAAGTAAAAGGTATCCAAATCTCATGGATCATGAAATCATATAAGAGACTCACTATCACATGACCATAATAAGGTCACATGAAATAACCACGTGAATCCCATAAATTACATCAGATCCTATAGAGCCCCTTTATAAAATTCCTCCTATTATTGAGAAGGCACACTAGAAATCCAATGTTCATGTGGTGGTAGTTTGAATAAATCCCCCTAGTTATGTGGTTTTTCAATTAGTGATCACCTTACAATCCATCTGAAAATCCTACAAAAATAGGATCCATATGTTCAAAAAGTGGAGGCATTTTTCAATTATAAAAATCATGTGACACATAGACAATTGGAAGTATGATTTACCTTAATAAAATCCATGAAAACTCATGATACCCACAATCCTTTGTAGAATAAAACAATGTAAATAAAATTGGAGGAGTTGGGAGCCACTTGTGATTATAAAAAATATGTGACACACCCCTAGTGGTCAGCATGAAACTTCAAGACCACAATGAAATATTTATCTCATCTTATAAAATCCAATCACCATGACATCCTCATCATTTTAAGAGCCTCGAGTATGTGCCGATGACATCACAATTCCCATTTTTCTCCCTACGAGAATATGAATGAGTTTTTCCAAAATAAAATTCTTACGCACCTCCATAGGACCATTACTAGTCATGCGATTCATCATCAAGAGGTAGAGAAATTGTCTTTGTAATTACTCATATAAACTCGTAGGATCCTTGTACCTTATAAAAAAGGAAATAGAAAATGGAGGAGTAAAAATCCTATGATGGATGTAAAATTCTTACGATTCACTAAGGAAATACCATGTATGGTCTCATGAGACTCCACGATAAGACAGCCTGATACTATGAAGGCCCCTTGTAAAACCATCATTATCTCACAGAATGTCCCAGAAAATTCACCAAAGATCATGTAAAGGCCTTTTTGATAGGTTCCTTGATCTCACGAAATCCCTTGGGCATGTCTAGATGACAATATAAAAATACTTTGGCATTTTTGTATGATCAAACATGTCACCATTAATTGTAAATAATCCTATAAAATGGACATTGATGGTAGAGACTTGTTGTCACTGAAAACCAGGTGATTCCCTCTAACGAATCCATGGTATGGAATTAAAAAGATACTTGATGAAGAAGCCCATCACTGACTCCAGCCTTGATTCGCACAATGTGCAATTAAAAAACCAGTTAACAACCAGGGTAGTGATGCCTATAAATCCACCACCATGGTATTGAAAATGCACCACTACTTTCTGCGACATACACTAATCTTGGAGGATAGAAGAACCCTTGGATCCTTGCACCAGAGTTAGATAGAACTTCTAGGAGTAGTGCATTTCATGAAGAAAAAGTTCTTCACCAGGTAATATACCGGTGAACAGCTGGAGTGACCAAGAAACAGGAATAAGAGCTTCGCATGATCAATTCAAAGATCACTCTAAGGACCTCTAGTAGTATAGGCACAGGACATTCTAAACACCTCCTAGATCATGCAAGGCATAAAACAAAATGAAATTAAATAACTCTAATCCATTCAAAATATGAAGTCCAGAATGAAGATTAAAGGTGGATGACTTATGAGAAACAAAACCATATTCACTGATCTACAGGTTCTTCCTATAAACCATCCATGCCCTATAAAAGGCTAGGACATGTCACCCAAATCTTGCAAAGATAATTTGGTATTCAATTTGGGACATGTGACATCCACTGGACATGTTAGATAAAATCGTATGACCCCCTTGACACAGCAACTTAGTCTCATAAAGCCTCCAGGGTATGCCATCCTAGAGTTTTGATGTCTTTGAGACATGTTATGTGACTCATATAATGACACCTGCTCAAGTCAGTTGAGACTTATAGTAGTACTTTGTCATGTCAATTGGATCTCACTACACTATCTAGGAAGACCATCCATGTCTCATGACTTCCTCATGACACGTTACCCAAAACAGGTGACACCCTCTGAGACATGTCACATTGACTCTCTTCATGCCCACTATATGGATTAACCAGCTCTTGTGTTGACCCCTAGGTAAGTCATCTAGATCATAAGACACTCTTTGGAAAGGTTATCCATGTCAATCAATTGATTTTAGGACCAATATTCTAGGAATTAGTACATTCTACGGGTAGGTAGGTTCGTTTTTTACGACATCCCATGGATTGATAAATTTGTTCATACTTGGTGTGTAAAACCCAGTTTTAAGGACAACATTAGGGTGTAAGACCTGATCTAAAGAACTAAGAGTAATATGATTCCTACCAAAAATATGATACACAGGATACCTCTCCAAGGTTCAAGATCTATATTAATAATTAAAGGGTTATCCCAGTATATATGTCCCATAGCCATGAGAAATGAGACTAGCCATTTTCCATCGTTTGTTTCTAACACTGAAAATTTTTCATGTGAGATTATTGACTTTCAATGATCATACCATCTACATCACAAGCCTTTATAATTATCATGAAAACCTCATAGTGTATTCCCTAACCAATGGCATAATATGATATGTCTCAATTATAGGGAAATTTTAGTGTGTAAGCCCCAATCTCATGAACAACAATGACTCTGAATCATATCATAATCCAGATGTGTTGGACTCCTTCCTATGGACCAGGCTCGAATGAAAATATATTTTTGTGTAATCCCCATGTCTTTATAATTTCAACCATCAAGACCCAATAATTCCCATGGGTTGATCTATCTACCTCACCCCATAGAGTACTGGGAAAATAACTGAACTATGATGACATTTATTCCATCCATAATCAATATACATAGGATGCCTCCCCAATTCCCAAGCATAATATTAAGTTCCTCGAGGACCATACTAGTGTATAAGCCCCACATCCACAAAAAAAATAATGTGGTCACATTCTATCCCTTGTTTCCCACACGGATCATTGCTGATATGGGCATAAGGAGTCGTAATAAACACCACATTGGAATCATGAATCTCCCTATCCAGGGTAATTCTAGCTTGTAAGCCCTGATGAGTGCATGGTATACACCTCTCTTATATGAGTATATCTACATTGGGGTGAGTCCCAATAGTGTGATCGAACAAAAATAAATCTAATTCCTTCTATAAGATAGATACATAAGATGTATCCTTGAATATTGAGTTCAAATACTCGGAATCCAACATACCACACCTATTTCCTCTATTTGGGACGTTAAACTATATGTGTTTGATGAACAATGTGGGTTATGACTCCTACAATATCCAGGATATGTTGGATGCCTCATAATGGCTCAATCACCTCCTTATAATATAATCCATGTCCTTGTGTGGAAGCAAATTCTGAAGTACCTAGTTAAATGGCTTCAACACATGATCATCCACCCATTAATGGAAATGGATAGAGAACATCATATACATCTATATGGATTCACTAATGAGACTCCTATATTTTTTTATGAAAGGGAATTAACCCATTGTTGTTTTTAGGGTAATTGGTACCATATCAAAATTAGGAAAATATTCACGAACATATATTAAATGTGTAAAAGTGTCCAAACGTAGACAAAACATCACCGAAAAGGGTATGATGATTCCATCATCCCATCCTCTCGACCAATGAATGTCCCTAAGAGCTATTGGTCCTGAAACCCCAAATAACAGGCCACCTTTGGAATGAATTTAAGTACCTAATTATAGATAGGGGAACTATTGACATTTTCTATGGAAGACTAATAAAATGGAAAACCTAATGTGAGTGATTAAGAAATTACTTAGACCCCTTGAAATCAAACCATCGGGTGTGTCCCATTCCATGTCCAATCCCTGATGAAAGAAGGGTTTTCCTAGGGTGGAAATCATACTCCCAATCATGGGTTGGCCATTATGCCTTTATAGAATTAGTATATGGTTAGATATATCTGGATTTGGTTAAATTTTAAATATCATAATCATATTTGGATATGATATTATATGGCGTCTATATGAGGAATCAGGCTTAGGGTGATGTTTTTGTGACCATTATGTTGAAAAGGGTAAGTGGTACCTCGACAGTTATGGACGAGCATGAGGAGTCAACTTGAAGAGGTATGACTAATAGTTTTGTCTATATTTAGATGAAAAAAATTTGAAAATTAATTTTTTATTTCATTTTATATGTAGTATGGGTGGTTTAGGGATTAAATAAGGGAATTTTAGAGAACGTTCAGTGTGTCTGGTCTTGGTAGAAATAGTTGTGTGATGAAAGTTAGATTATCATTCTTAGATAGAACACAGATCTTCATTAGAAAAGCGGTGACCAAGGTAAGAAAGGATTTTTAGTTTTATAAACAATGAATATTATCAAGGAGAATAATCATTTATGATGATGTCTTCTAATGAACCACATTGTTACATCTTATAAAATTCAGTGAAAGTTTTAATTTTAGGATTATTGAGGGGTCATTTAGTGAATTTGGATCTGGATTGAAATTCTGAGTTTTCAACCCAATTTTTGGAAGTGTTTTAGGTATGGTTTTAGGTGTAGGATATTGATTAGTTTATCAATAAAATATTGGGATGTTCAAGTGTGATTTGAATTTTTTCAGGTATTTTTTGGATTATCACATATCTCGATGTACATGGCTCATTGAAAACCAAATGACCCTCTGAGGCTTTGAGTTTTTTTAGTTTTATTGTTATTTCACATTTTGGTTGTCATGAATTGTTCATGGTTGAGGTAAAACCATGAATATTCTATAGAAAACTATGTGGGTGAGTTTCATTTAGGTCCATGTTGCATCACCCATGTACAGTTGTAAAAGAACTGTCCAGAAACCATTTGAGGTAGTGCAGAGGGGTTGTAGGGATGTTTATCGTGGTTGTGATGTGGTTAGAGAACCTTGTGAGAATCCCATTAAAGAGTTTCTGGATTCAATATTGGAGTGGTAATGGTTGGTTAACATTATGGAAAACTATAAAACCTACCCAATTTTGTTAAAAAAAATTATTTTACCATTTACCTCTTATGATTTTACCCCCCTCACCTCTCATTAATCCCATATACATGTAAAAAACATGGGAACTATTTATTCTTGGTTCCTACATAAATCCACTTGATCTTGGGGAATTATTTTGGGTATTATATTTAATTTTACAGTTATATCATACATATCTTATCCCCCTCTTCATATTCCTTCCCTACTATTGAATTTCTTGTCTCTTGCTTAGGGTTTCAGTTATGATTCCACTCGAGCATGGTTTAATTGGATGACGATGCCAGGGCTTTGGTGTGGGTTGGAAATATAGAATCCTATCATGGTGGTTTCATTCCATATATCATCTTTTTGGTGTATTTATGATGCCTGATGTATTTTTTTTGGGTTTTAATTAAATTGAATGTAATTTTTGTGTAATTTGGAGTCATGTGTTAGGGATTTTACCAAACATGGTGTCAGAGGTTTATTTCTGGCCTTCTAAATATTTTTTTTCATCGTTTTCTATATAGTATGGGTCTTAGTAAGATTTTAAGCTATCAACCTCCTTAAATTTAATTAATTATTTATTTATTAATTATTTTTATTAATTTAATTGAATTTTATGGTGTGATTTAGGTGATTCAGTTGTTGGTAGAGCATATGCTCAGACTAGTGGCATCGAAGGTTACACCTTAAGGTAGGGGAGGGATTTGTTCTTTTGTCATTTTAGTGATTTATAATCATTTAGTTGTTTTTAAATGAACATTGGCATCTTGAGAGACCCATGAATGTTGTTATGTTTTGTTTTAGGGAATTTATTAGGTTTAGGGTTCCATATAAAGGGTTTTTTTTGGGAACCACCTCTTTGTTTGATTTTATTTTTCAACATGTAGTTGAAGTAAAGGATAGAATTTCATATTACCTCTACATCCTTGAACCACATGAGGGATTGATTATAGTCTCTTTATGGAATTACCTCCTATGTGGGACATGATGGTGAGTCTTACAGGTTCATAGGGTCTGCAAAGTGGTACTTTGGGTTGATTGATTTTATACAAGAGGTTCCCCTCATGGTTATATATTTATAATATTCGATGTGAGGGTCATGTGCCTGATGGTGTTTTTGGATTAGGATGCCTAAAGGGTTACCTTGATAGATCTATTGAGGTGATGTAGTAATGACTAAGGTTAGGGTTATTGGTCTTCTATATGACTTTGCATAGAAGATTCCAACGAGATTTTTTTAGGTTCTTTAAATGATTCTCAAAAGGAGATATTGAATGGTGAACTGGATTGGGAATATCAAGGGGTTAGACTTGTGCTTCCTTGGGGTGGTCCTTGGTTGATAAGACCAGTATCTCGGTCCTTTAGTGGTTTATGTTTAGAACCGGTTTCTTTGGGTCTATTTTTATTGGATCCTTTGGGATAGGTTGAAACTGTGGGGTGTTGAGTGTAGTAGGGTGTCATTGATCTGTGGATTGATATGGGTATTATGGAATCTTGATGATTCAATTAGGGGTGATTTTTTAATCATTAATTAGTTGAGTTCTATTGATGGGTACTTTTGGTTTCTCCTATTGGGTGTGGGTGTTCATATATATTCCACCATAGGAAAGTTGATGGTTGTTGATGGGTTGTGTGGAGAGCCAGTAGTTAGGTATTTTTTTGTTACGGGCATTACCTATGTTTTGAGATGGATGTGATATAGTGGACCATGGGATCTATGTGATTTTCTTTGAACCAGTAATGGGTTAGTTATTATTTAGTGATTGCAGCATCAAGTTCCACCTTATATCCTAGATATTCATGTTGATATAATTTTCTTTGAGTTCACATTGTTTTGGTTAGAGTGTTTTTTACTCATGATTTATTGTCCTTTAGATGATATGATCAAGGAGGTTATTTATACTAGTTTTAATATAGTAGGAAAGATTTGGGATATATTTTGACTGGTAAGTGGAATGAAATTTATTTGGTTATATCATCCATTTGATTGTTGAAGATAGAAATGTATAAATAGACAATGGATGATCTGGAGGAGTGTATCCCCCCTTAGATAATGGATGCTTACCTAGCTAGGGATTGAGGGTCTATGGTCTAGGCCATTTTGATGGATCTAGGTTACATGCTATGAATTTACATGATTTTATATTTTATGTAACCTATTATTTATATAGGTCTATCATGAAATATTTAGGCTCTCTCAGTGTTACTAGATCTTCTATCAGCAGTTTAGATCGATCCATTAAATTCCTACAACCCTATAGAGGTGTATGTCTATGTGAATGACAATAGTTATGAACTGGGGTCTGAAACTCATGTATGTTTCACTGTTATAAATATTAGTGATCCTTTATAGATCTAACATGCATGAATGATGTTATGTGGTTGGGTGATCTAAATTCTAAAAATCCATCTAAATGGGGCTAGAGTGGGGGCATATTTACCTAGGGTGGCACCATAGATCCCAGGGATGACTATTTTATTTATTTTCCCCATAATGACTTACATTATTCAATAAGTTGTATTTATTTAACTAGTAAAGGTATATCACATGTTTCATAAACTTTTTATTACATTAGATCATATTATAACCATTTGGGGTGGCTTATTACAATTTATTTCTCATCTCCTATATGTGAACCTTTGTGTCCATGCATACCCTTATTTCTAGTATCAAGTGGAGTATAGGTTACGATGTTGATGGGGTTAAGTTCTAGTGGTTCTTGATTGATCAAGACTTCTCATGTGGAATTTTTTGATTGGGGTAGAACATATAGGTAGTTGGAGATCAGATATGTGGTCTAACTTAAATTTTGATGTAGAGATCTTGTTTTTATTTTATTTATTTACTACATGTATATGTGTTTGTCCAAGTGGGTGGTGATTTTTATTTTCAATTATTTGATTCTACATGTCTATTTATTCATTTCATTTGATATAGTATGTTATTGATTTTTGTATTTATTATGGTTCGCAATGATATTGATTATGGATTTAGACATGCTTTGTTATTTTCCCACTTTTATTATAATATGATCCAAGGGTATAGTCTCCCCACTATTTATTTTCATACCCTTTGCACAATTCATCATATTCTATTTTATGGGTAGGCATGTTTAAGGCCTTGTGGTGAGTGGGATCGGGTGACGTGTTAGGTCAACCAGATCTAGTTTATTACAAAATTAATCAATATATCTACTTTAACATCCTATATTTTATGAAGGAACTATAGAAAACATATCTATGTGTTTATTCATGGAAAACTATTACAAAAACTTTTTATGAACCTATATATTAAAAAAATATACTAGGTAGTAACCAACCCCAAATTTCATGGGAAAAAAATGCACCCTATCACCATACATTTCGAAGGGATTATCGAACCCCATTATAACGAAAAAAATACACCTAAATATAAACATAAACTGTACAATGATATAAAACTCAAACAAACAAAAAATTATTATAAATGGAATAGGATGGACAACTCAGAATTAAAAATATATAACAATTATCATAACGGACTAATCACTTATCTGATTCTATAACATGATTACAATGTTTTTTAAAAGTCGTGAATGGTGTTATACAAGGCCTTATGGTGTCCCTAGGGTTATTCCACATGAAATTTTAAGTGATTTATAATGTTACCTAGTGGATCCCCCCATGGTGCTGGGAATTGGGGAACAACACACCCCTTGTGGTTTGTCACACAACATTGCACTATGTTAGACAACGTACCCCAGGGGGGCTACTACTGCCCATCTAAGGATAAGGAGAGTGAAATTTAGCACCATGAACACTCCTCTTAGGTTCGAGATGTGTTGATGTGGACCCAAAATGGGGTCATATTATCCATCCTAACAAACATAGAAAGATCATTCAAAGGGGGAGCATTCCTTCCAAGCTAGCCCATGTGCCCCTTATGCTACATGAGGGGATGATGAATAGTTAACCGTTCCCACCCCCAATAAACCATGGGTTGAGCATAGAAATTGTGCTATTTAGGCCTATATTTCCCTCCCATACCACCCATTCATGATTTTTTTTGTATTAGTTTGACTTGGTGGGGGTGTATCGGCCCACCAGATTGGTTATCCATGTAACGGGCAAGTCGCCCAATTATCTATTGTCAATCCTACATGCATGGTGAAACCCTATAGTAATCTATATCAGAAAAAATACAGTAATCGTAATTCTATCAATATTATTCAAATATCCTTTCGGTTTTTTCTAATCATCTAGCTTTTTTGTTTCCTTCTATATTATGTTACCATTATCTGCATCCCCTTTTTTCATCCGGCTATGTAGTCTTGTGATATCACCTCCCCACTCAAGACCTATAATTCAACCTTTAATAAAAATATGATATACCTTTGCATGTTATTAATCCCTTTCTAGAGCTTCATAATCCAATCGGACCTTGAAACCCAAAAATTCTTGAAACCACATTATCATTATATAACCTTTTTTAGACTTCAATTTCTCCACAATTGAAGATCAGTTGAATATCGTTCCTAAGAGATGCTGTGATAAATGCAAAAAACATATTAAATGAATCTATTCATTTGATTCTAAAAAATTAAATTTCATGGTCATAGGTATTTTATTTTTACAAAATAAATAAAAACCATATTCCATCATTATCGGCCTTTAAATAATTTTTAACAAATTTGTCTTTTATGTGATCATCATGCTATCCAATTTTTTTATGAGAGATCGAAAATACTAAAATATAGATGTGATCTCATCACATTAATTAATAGTGTTTAGAACATAATTGAAGACACTGAACAATCATTAAATGTTCTTTAGGGTAATAATCCCTTTTGATCATATACATATTAATCATCTATTAAAATATCATACATGACAATATGGACTCATCAAGGAATAGGATAACACCAATCCTATTATTTTTTTATTCCTTATAACCTCTTTGTGGAAAATATGTAAGCATCTATGACATCAGACATTTTCTCATACATAAAAATATATGATCTACCTTATTTATTATTTCTCCTTAATGAAATTATTTCTTATGAATATTAGTAAAATGATATATCCTTTTTTTTAAAACATGAAAATGGATATCACCCATCTATGAAACATTTCACAAGAATCTAAAGTATATGGTCCTAACCCATTTAGGTAACCCTGGTTTTTCTAATTTATACCCCCGGATGAAACAAACTAAACCTTGGGATATTATAACCCCAAAATGGGATGGCATACCCCATTTCTCTCTTCGAGATTCTATAAATAATCTCCCATTAAAATTACCACTATGTATATAGGGTTAATATATAATGGATATGAATAACAACCTATCCTTTCAAACATTTTCATAAACCCACATTCAATTAATATGTCTTCAACTCATATCATATTTCATAAAACCCCTAATAATACAAGAATACACCACATAATGGTATAAAAAATAATTAAATGAATCTTCTAAAAGGTTCATATAGTTATTTTAAACACCAACATTTAATATACAATGAGATAAATAGTCATCATAAAAGAAACGAAAATAGAACAACATCCTTAATAACCTTAAAGAACTGGAACGATGATAATTATATCAAATAATAAATCTAAATAATTACCAATAACCATAAAAAGGATTGTTAAAATGATCATAATCCATCATTTTCTATAAAATCATAGGAAAAAAAAGAATACCAAAAGGGTTATTATTGAGAAACACATAACCATTCCCAATAGGCTAAGGATCCCTACCAAAAATTAGACATACCAAGAAAATCACTCCTTGAAGGCATAGAACCGAATATGCTATATTGTTTCAAATACTAGAATCACTAATACTATACCATTATCCAAGATGTAACAGAAATTACATTATACTAATAAAGTACGCAATAATTAAAAATCTATACTGGAGGACTTGTACCTCAATGAGGATGTAGTTAATGATCAAGATATTATATAACCCAACTTATATAGGACCCATATACTGATTAATTTGGGGGGTACCAAATCCATGGAAGGAGGACCCCCACCCCCCCCCCCCCCCACCACAATCGAGTACCAACACCACTGAGGGAGAACCAATACCAAAACCATTTGGCGAATACCAACTTTACTGATGAAGGACCCAAACCCCTATCATTGGGGGGGTTCAAACTCCACTGATGGGGAAACAATTCCATGTCTCATATGATATAATTAAATCTATATAGACATGACCGACACGTTTTCTTAAGAGATTACATACCCCCCCCCCCCACACACACACACATACCCCATACAAGACACACACACACCCTGAGGATCCAAAACACATCAATGACCAGATCTATAAGAGAGAAATTTAACCAATATTAATACAGAGCACCAGTGGGCACCAAGGTTCCTATCCCAGTGTTAGTAATTCATTAACAAAATTTTCTATAAAATGGACTTCTAAAATATCAATAAAAAAATTATGAAGGTAATTTAAATCCATTTTAGGTAATTAAAATGTTTACATTGTCCATAAAAAGTCTACACCACATCTTTATCAAATGACTTTATTGGAAAAAAATCTATGTTCTCATTATATAGTTACATCACTATTATTAAGATGTTATATTATCAAAATAATATGAATTAATGAACCAAAATAACAATACTATATGAATAATATTCTATATACTTCACCTAGAAAATAAAATATTAGATTAATTTTATAGGAAAGTGTTTGATACCAAATAATTTAGTTGGTGTCTCTAGAATGATAAATGGAATTAATCATTTTTTATATTGCTTCCCTAATTCTTATACCAAGACATCAAAATATTTATAACTCTAAACTCTAATTCATCAAGATAAAAACAAACTTTGATATAAAATTTCATGAACCCACTTTGGATTTCAGATAGTTCGAGTAAGCCACCCCGCACCAACCTATATTAGGTCCGGGGCTTATGACTAAAATAATAAAATAATAACATACAAAGGATTCCTTATCCTAATTAAAACCTAAAACAACCACACATCTCCAACAATGAAATATAATTAAAAATACATAAATAATAAAATATGAAATGCTCAAAATGGAGAAAATAATTTATTCAAATATTATAAAAAACCAAGACTAATTTAGAATCAATCTTGAGGAATGTAACTTAGGAAAATAAAGACACCAGGGAAAAAATCTATAAAAAATATGAAGAAATATCTTTGAAATTGGGACTCCTGATTCCTCCATTGTATATTCAAATATGAATCAATAATAACATTCTCTAAAAAATTCATATCTGTAATGATCACCTGTGAACTATACACCATCTTAAACAACACATACCGACATGAAATACCATGTAAGGGAGAGTATAAAAATATTAAGTAGGATTCCCTAAAAAATATAGTAATTTATCTCAAAAACAAGGATTAAATGGATTAACCAACTTGATAAAGATAAAGTATGTGAATATATATGGTTGGAATATTTGAAATGAAGCTCTAAATTCATTATCATGACTGAATATTACAATTACCTCATAATGGAAATATATATAAATTCATGGACCACTCATTCCACTATAATGATGATGCTAAAAATGAACCACATGACTTAGAAAATGATTCAACTCCCTAGTAACCATCGACAAATTAGGGAAATTGAGTAATTATAATACATGATAAGGCCATGAAATTTATATTTAACACCACCCCTAAAGTTAGAAAAATATATATCTCTTTAACATAATCTTAATAATGTGACCTTATAATTTAAATCTAATTATACCTTTATAATAGTGAAATCTCTCCATTTACCCCCTTCACTATATCCCCCATATTAATTCCTTTTTCTAATTTCCCTACCACCCTATGACTTCATATTTTCCTCTCAACCCTGTAATTTATTATTTATCGTTAAATTTCGTCTAATTTTAAAATAAAACAATGAATGGAAACAAAGATTAAAAAATGTCTACTTTTGATGTTCAGTTATATTTTTTAATATTTAATTGTGTTTGTTATTAATATGAATTATGTCAATGTGATATAAATAATAAAGGAGTTTGATTCCATGGAACATGAAAAGGATTGTTTATCATATATTGGTAATGGAAAGTGGAAGAGTGGATACTTTGGTAGTAGCCCATTACATGTGATGTTTTTTGATCGAATATGTGTCACCATGAAAAATTATAATAATTGTGAAAAGAATTGTCCACAACTTATTAAGAATGAAGAATTTAAATTTGAATAGATTTTTTCTCAATCCTATTATACAACTTTCAAATATGAATTTAAAATTAATAAATCTACTTCAAAATTTGAATGAAGATCAAGATGAACGTGGATAAATAATCATTAGGGAACAATGTATATTGATTGATGCATTCAGTGTTTACAAACACTTGAGAAAAGGTTTGAGAATGGTAGAGATTATTTTAAAAGGCCCTGAACTTATAATTAAAAATTATATCAAATAATGAAAATCTATGTAACATATTGAGGATTTATGATTTATTTTATTTTAAATAATTTCAATCTATTCGATATCTTGTGATGCACACACTGCTAGGTTTAAACAAAAATAATTAATTTATTAAATTATTAAATAAAAAAGAACATTATAAACTAGAAATTATGTTGGTAGTTATGAATAAGACTAACTACATTATAAATATTATGGTTATCTATTTATTATACAAAATATATGAATCATTTGAAAGTAAAGAAAATTTTTTCAAAAAAAAATAATTTTATTTCAAAGAATAAAATTTCATCACATCTTGCACACTTATTATAAAATTCATTTTTGATACCTATAGAAAATTTATTTAATAAAATTAACTTTAATTTTTAAATTATTATATTAACATTATATTAGGTAGAATTTTTAAAAAATTTCAGAAAAGATTCATTTTTTGACAAATAGTGAAAAATAATGATTTTTATTGAAAAATTCCTTTTTCATTTTAGTAATTTAAAAAGATAAATTATTTTTTATATTTGTTTTCAAGATAAAATTAGTTGAAATATATTATTATAAATACATTTTATTTCAGTTAAGTCAATATTATATTGAATATTGAAATTAAATTCTTCGTTATTTGTGAGAATCTTCTATTTGGAAACCCATTGTTTCATCACATTTTTGGATGTAATTTTTAATTTGATTATGATACTTAAATGAATTTAATTTTGAATAATGGATTCCATATTTTTAATCAACATAATTCATATTATATGATAAGTAAAACATAATATTTTATAAATATGAATAGTAAAAGTGGTAAAAATTAATTATTGTGGTTAAGGTAATAAATGATTTACTAGGGGTTAAACAAAACAGATAAAAGGTTAAAATGACAATTAAACTTCTAAAGAACCCATTTATGCCCATATTTTGACATTATAACCTCTATTGGTTAACAATGACCAATTTTGGAAGCTTTTTTAATGATAAAATTTTTTTGTAATTGATTCTTTTCAAAAATTCTATGTGTGTCCTCTTAATCACTTATAATAGGTCACCCCATCTTCTCCCCTATTCACACAAAAAAAAAGTCATTTTTTGGACAATAGAGATAAAAATAACTTTATTAATCCCATAATAACAACCTAGTTCCACTCTTTTTATCATAAATTCATCCTTCTATGGATTTTGGTGCAAACCTAAAGAGGTCATCCAAAAAAGAGGTAACATTCTTAAACATTTGTGCTTTATTTTATTTCTACTTCCATATCATTAAAATATTATTTAATAATTATATTATAAAAAAACCACTATATCCATCATACTGATATTTTATTAGGTTAGTTTTCTAACATATGACATCTTCTCTTCCATCAAATGGGAAACAAAATCATTGATTGTTTTTAAGGCAGACTATCGCCTCGTGAAATGATGTAATCAATTTCCATCAACACCAATCTTGGTCAGATATAATGATTGGTTTAATGTATATATATAATAATAATTATATAATTATACTTATGGAATTATAATATCACATATATCTTCTTACTTTATATTCTATTTAATATATGAATTTGTCGCTTGTGTGTATGATAGACTACCGCCTCACGAAGCGATGCAATTCGTTTTCACTTATTATTTACATAAAGGGTAATAAAAATAAATTTAATTAATATATATGATATATATGATACAATTAAAATTATGTAAAATTAATATATTATAAAATTCCTTATCATTCAACCCATTAAGGGAATGATATCATTGCATGTACGTACGTACGACATACCGTCTCCACGAAGCAATGCGATTAATTTTACATGTCCAACCATTAACAATGGATATAATAATGAATATAATAAGTAAATATAATATTTATATCATTATAATACTTTTTTATATGAATTATATATATCTTATATACAACAATTATATCTTTCATAACAAAACACACATGGGAAAATAAGAAAATTAATACCTGAAATAATAAAAATAATCAAAATTGTTAACAAATTGGTGGTAAAATGTTATAAGTGGATCATATATAATATTTTAAATATGAATATGGTTTTTAGATAAATTAATAACATTATTAAAATTATTATACTTGATTTCATTATTGTTCAACCAAAGGGAAGCATGAGGTAAGAGACTTCATCTCACTTTTCCTTCATTGGTGCATATTATATTTTCATAAACCTAATTTATTTTCTATGGTGTATATTGTATCCATTAACATTAATATATTAATTAATTCATATTTCTTGGTATTTTATGTTTCAATTAATTTCATTTCATACAAGGAGATTTGACATGAATTTTACCAAGTGATAAAGAATTTCATAACTCAATTTCTTTTTGTTGGGTTATAATACATTTTCAATATCTTTGATATTATAAGATTATGTGTGCAATTATTTTTTATTATATTTTTTGTATTTCCACTTTTTTATTTGTATTTAAATTATATACACATAATCTATTCATTAATTAATTCTCACTTATATGTTATGATCATTGTAATGGATTTCATCTCAATTTTCATTTCATTGAGACATATTTGTTAATATGTTCTTAATCAATTTTACGAGTAGTATATATTTATAATTTATGTATTTAAAAAGGATTAATATTTATTAATGATTTTTAATGTTTTATTTCATTTTTATTCTTTGTGGGGTTATGATTTAAAAGTTTCTAAATAGGTAAAAATTGTTTTTTAATACCGCTTTCTTTTGTGATTGTTAACTTTATCTTGAAATAGTAACCTTATTGTAAACATTTTTCATTATATGTTACATTTCACATAAATATACATATTATTTTATTTTGAATTTTACTATTTCTTAAAACATATATCATTTTTACATATAGTGATTCCTTTGATTGTTATTTTATTAAATAGGGAAATATTTAAAAATATGTATCCTTTACTCAATATGGATATTTTTTTATGAGGAATATTAATTCATGAATTATCTAAATTATTCAATTTATGAGTAATTATTTGAACATATAGTCAAAGGTTGGGTAGGATTATATAAATAATTTTTATGTATAAAAATTTCTTATAATACTAGTTGGACAAATCAGATGGGTTTTTATCTATAGTTTTAAACATTCTTATGAAAGGTCTTAATAGTATTGGCGTAATGATTCTTGAGATCATGACATATAAAAATTAAAAATTGATTTCATTGAAAATTTACTTTCAATTATTACCCATGAGATTTTCATATTTATATTATCTCAATATGATTTTCATTATTAGTTTATTGTTTAAATGGTATCTATGTTCAATTAGTAACCTTCCATGTGGATTATTCCTTTTTCATGATCAATTTATTAATTAAATTGATGTTTTTACTATTATTTACCTTTCCAAATTGAATATTTTTTATTTTTCCATGATATTTTCCTCTGTATATAACCCATTCTAAGAATTTGATCTCACATTTTTTTCATTCCCCGGGTTATGAAGATGAATCCTCTGAATGAGTTTCTAGAATTATATGACATTTCTCTTATTGTATTTTTTTTATTTTCCCAATGTAAAATGGGTATCATGTATATATTTGGTTCTCCAAAATAGATAAACATATCAATCCTTTGTGATTTTACCATGTGTATCAATGATAATTTAATAATGTTGGAACTGACTCTAGGACACAAGAGTCAGGGTCGTTATATTTGGAATTATAGGAAGTTTAGTAGAAACCTTGGAAATTATATTTTGCAAAAAAGTTTACTATAGAACATAAAACTGTGATAATATTTTAGGATAAGTACATAAGATCATATTAATGTTTTTTTAATGAAGATACTATGTTGTTTTTCATAGTAATGCCTCCCATTGTGGATACTACAAGTGGATGTGGTTCTAGAAAAGTTGTATATTAGGGTAATAAATATGAAAATTTTGTATTAGGATTGACCTAATCATCACATCGATTATGAATACATCCCATAATTCACACCCGGTTTAACAGTCCTATTATATATTTATAGGATAATTCAAATTTTCTTAATAAAACATAATGGATTATTATGGAAAATATAAATATCCTTAAAGAAACAATGATTATGATTCTGAGATTAACGATGTATAAAGTTTTTTATTTAAATATAGTGTTACATCATGTTTATAATTATATATTATGATTTAAGATTTATAATTTTAATATATAATCAAGTATATGACATTTTTTATAAATGGATCTTGGAAGAAATAAGGGTATAAATACTCATGTACAATTTAGATATTTCCCTACTACAAAATCCAATACAAGATGATTTTAAAATAATATGATCATTAATATATTAGATAAGATTAATAATTTTATGAATTATAACCTTTCACAGATTGAGTAACCTATTCTTTAACATGTTTCTCGTATTTTTTATTTTTTCATGCAATAAAATATTCAATCATTTGGGGGGGACTTATAATCCAATTGTAGCTCAGAAATGGATTAACTTTCTTGTGAATGTATTTATACCCATGGAATTCAATGAAAAGGAAAAGTTTACAAATAAAAATTATTTTATCAAAGGTGGTATTGATTAATGTTGTCCATTAATCCAAGATACTTGGAAGAAATAGGAAATATAACTCATGGAATGGGAAGCTTTTAAGTATATATTCTTTGAAAAATATTTCCCATTTCAGTAAAGAAAAATTATGAATAGAGAGTTCCTTATCTTAATTAAATAGGAATAATAATGTGTTATTGAATATGAGTATACCATTACAAGGTTATCCAAGTATTCTATGGATTAAATTAGTAACATGAATTACAATATTGACCATTATACTGAATATATTAATCCATGTATTTGAAGGGTTTCAGTCTGTCAAAACATTTCATAATATCATGAAACAGTTTTATGTTACATCATAATGGATAATTAATTCTCTAGAACCTATATATTTAAGGTAAATAAAAAATAATAGGTTTAATTATATCTATAAAAACGTCATGAATCGAACAAGAAGAGGAGAATGAATAAATTTCTATCTTTTAAAAACTATGTAAGTAATCAACATGGTAAATTATTGAAGGAATTGGGTGTTTGTTATAAGTATTTAGATAAGTTTCATCAGGATATATAATTAAAAGTGAAGAATAAAAAAAACTATAATTTAGTGTTTCCACTATAGGGAGATGGGGGAATTATGAAAACTAATGTTCCAATCATCAAGGGAGTCTACCATAGATGTGTCCAATGGTAGAAGGCAAAGCTTATAAAATCACTACAATTGATGTGGAAGTACCCAATGATGTGGTGGAAGGTACATTAATCATAGATTAAAATTTATCTAATTATTTAGTCAATTAGAGATCTTTCCACTCATTTATATCATTCATGTTATCCAAGAAACTTATATGTTTCCCTAGCACATTAAAAAGGGAGTTATTTGTTAAAAATAATAATTGAAGTCTCACTATAATAAGGATGGGTCTAGAAGTCTCCAATATAACACATAAAAATGATATATTTTCTATCATTATTATCATACCTATATATAACTCTAAAATATTTATATTAATATACTATATTTGAAAATATTATGTAAGTAAATTTTCAGTGAGAAATAAATTATAATTTTTTATGATGATATTGGATTTATTATCTTTAGAGAAGATAAATCTTCACCTGATACATGTATAGATCCACCCATAGTGGCTCTTCTGAATGAGATTATTAGGGAAGAAGGGTAAATAAAATATAGGGATGGTGTAGGTAATGATCAAATTAAGGATGTACCTCTCACATCGGAATAAATTAATGTATTTCTTGAAGAATTTCTAGGATATCCACTAGAACATGATTTTGATTTTTCCATTTATTTAATCCCTGATGATAGACCAACATCAAATAATCCTTATAGAATGGCCACCGTGGAATTATTAGGGTTGAATAAAAAACAAAAGGAGTTTATTAATAAGGTATTTATTTTTTCAGGTATTTCACCATGGGGGCCATGTTATCTTCATTAAGAAGATATATGAATCCATGAATATTTCCATTGATTACTAAAAAATCGATGCTATTACAATATGGAAATTTATATTATATCTTATATTAATGACTCATTTGATTAAATTCAAATAGACCTATATTTTTCAAATATAAAACATTGTTCTGGGAATCATCAATTGAAAGTAAATAAGGAATACATCTAGATTATAGTATTCTGAATAAGTTATGGATCTTAAGATTTTATATTAATTAAATTTCAATTGACTAATTCTATCACTATTATTATAGATCTAATGAACATAATATTCAAGAAATATCTTGATGATTTTATTTTGGTAATCAATGATGATATATTATTTTATTCTAAAATATATGTTTACCATGAAATTCCATTTCCTGTCATTCTTGGGACTCTTATGAAGAATGAGTTATAACGAAAATTTAGTAAGTGTTGTTTTTTGGCATAAATAAGTTCTTTTTCTTGGAAATAATTTCTGAAATTATGGAATCACAGTTGATACTATGAAGACAAATCATGTTAGTGAATTGCCCAAACCAACCAATATAACTAATATATGTAGTTTCATTGTTTCGTGTGGTTATTACCAGCAATTTTTTAGAATTTTTACTTATTGGATAACCCATTGAAAAAGATTATATTTAAATTGGTTAAGTTAATTTGGAAAAAAGTAATGTTAGTAAATTTTTTGTGGCCATAAGAGTATATTGGTCAATACTCCTATTTTAACTCTATTATCTAGAAATAGTGGGATTGTGATATATTATGATTCATCGAAGAAGGGACTTGGTATTTTACTAATGTAAAATGATAATGTTGTTACATATGAATTAATGTAATTAACAACTCATGAATAGAACTATACGAACAATGATCTTGAGTTGGAAATTTTAATCTTTTCTTTGAAAATATAGACACATTATATATTTGGTGAGAGATATGAGAAATACACGGATCATAAAAGACTAGCATATATATTTTCATAAAAGGATATCAGTATGAGGTGAAGGAAATTTCTCGAGATACTCAAGGATTATGATTGATTGATACACTACCAACCATAGAAATAAAATTAGATAATAATTGCATTGAGTAAAAAGATAATGGAGTTTTGACCCAAATGAGGACTGATATATATCCTATGTTTCTGGATCTAGTAAATATTGATATGATAATTACTAAGGAATAAGAGACACCACTCCATTTTTAAATGATTGGAAACCCAACATTATCTGAAAAATATAAAAATTTATTAATACTATGATGGAAAAATTTAGAATAAAATTAAATATGTGAGTGATGGAAAATCAAAAAAACTTCATTTATAGAGATGGTGTTCTAAAATATGAAAATATATTATGTGTTCCATCTATACTTGAGCTAAAAAGGAATTGTAGGATGATGCCCATAACACTAATTTATCTATACACCATGGTAGTACAAAGATGTATAGTGATTTTAGGAACATATTTGTGTAGATAACATGATGCAAGAAATTTTAAACAATTTATCTAGATTATTGGTTTATCAATAGGTTAAGGTTTAGAGACAACATCATATGGGAGTCATGTAACCTCTTTCTATTTCTATATGGAAATGGGTTGACATTATTATGAAATTTGTCATAGGACTACAAAATAATATGAAAAATAATGATGAATTATGTGTTACTATTGATCACGTAACAAAATGTCCATATTGCCTCTCCAAAAGAGAAGATTTACCTATTGATCACCTCACAAGTCTCTGTATCAATGATGTTATAAGACATCATGGTACACCTTATTCGTTCTTATCTGATCATGATCCCCATTTTATATAGAAATTATAGAGTAGTTTTTAAAAGGCATATGGTATGGATCTTCATTTGAGAAAAACCTACCATCCTCATAATAATGTATAGTAACAAAGGGATGTTTAAAAAAATAACTGCATATTCAGGTCATGATCACTTGGCTTTTAAGATATGTGGGATCTGTATTCACCTTTAATAGAGTTTTCCTATAACAATAGTTTCAATTAATGTTTTAAAATGGTGCCTTATGAATCATTATATAGTATGAGATGTCATACTCAAACTTTTTAGTATGGATTTGGTGAAAGGTAACATGTAGTCTTGAAACATGTTTAGTATAAAACAATAATGATAATGGCTATTCAGGTTAATATTAAAGTATCTCAAAGTAGGAAAAATTTTATACTATAAATAAAAGGATTGATTTGGAATTCCAAGTGATAGATCGAGTTTTCATGAGATTATATCCATGGAAGGGTTTTATAAGGTCTATTAAGAAAGGTAAATATATCTCTTCATGCATTGGACCCTTTTAAATCCTTGAAATAATTATTTCTTATACTTACCATTCGGAAAATCCATCGAGTCCCTCAAAATTCCATGATGTGTTTCATATATCATTCTTAAGGAAGTACATGCCCAAACCAATGCCTATGATCACCTATGATTAATTATAGTTTGAACCAACTCTATCTTACTAAAAATAACCCATCCATATTCTTGATACTAGAGAAAATGTATTGATGAATTAGATGAATCGACTAGTAAAGGTACATTGGGGAAATCAAAAAATAGAGGAAGCAATGTAGGAATGAGAGGATGTTATAAAGAAGATGTACCCTCATCTATTTAAGAGGTAAAATCTAATAAATTTCAAGGATAAAATTTATGTAGGGGGAATAATGTAACACACATATACATTATTATTTATTTCTTTTTAAAAAAATTAAATATTTTTGATAGCTTGCAATGTATGAAACACTAGGATTAAAAGAAACAATATATTATATTATAATATTATTTAAATATTACCATTATAACCAATATATTAAGTTTTAGGTATAAAAATTACTAAATAAACTATGTAAATTATCATAATCTATTGATTAAAAATAAAATTAGAATCATTTGAAAGTAAAAGAAATATTTTATGAAAAACTAATTTCTCTAGTGGAAACGGTTTCGTTACTTCTTGGGAATTTATGATGAAATTAATTTTTAAATTTTTTGGAAAATATATTTTATAATATTAGATTTATATTTGAAATCATAAAATCAAAATTATCTTGGGTTAAATATTTGGGATTTTTTTTGAGAGGTTTCATTTTTCAATGAATATAGAAAATACTGATTTTTATTGAAAACTTCTATATCACATAAATTATTTTCAAAGATAAATTATAATTTAAGTTTTTTTTAATGAATATTTTTTTAAATTATATTATAATAAATATAATTTAGTTCATTGGAATCAATTTTATATTTAATTTTCATATTAAAACCTTCTATACTTAAGAGAATGTTTTATTTGGAAATTTGTTTATTCATCACATTTGCATGTATAATTTTGAATTGGGATCTGCAACCTACATAAAATTAATTTGAAAAAATGAATTCCATATTTTAAAACATAATAATTTGTATTATATAATATGTTAATCTTAATTTTTGAATCTTAGGAATATTATACGAACTAAAAATTAATTATTTTGGTTAATGTTGAAACTGATTTACCCGGTGTTAAACTAAATAGATAAGAGTTTTCATGAACTAAAAACTTGTTCAAAACAAATTTAATGAAAATATTTTGAATTTATAACCTATAATGTAATATAATTACCCATATTTTAGGCATGTGTAATTATAAAAACCTAGGTTGAATTAATGTTTTTCAAAAAATTCCATTTATGCCATCACCCCTACTTACAAAAGGACACCCACTCTCCTCCCCTAAGAACACTTAAAAAGAAATTTGGTTCAGAAAGTACCTACACATATCACTTACTTAATTTCATAAAAAATAATATGACCTAATTTTTTATCATAAATTCATCATATAATGGATTTTGGTGAAATCCAAAAGAGGTCATCCAAAGAAGAGGCAAAATTTTAAACAAGATTATTTATTTTATTTCTTATTCCACCTCTTTAAAATATTAGTCAATAATGATAGTATAATTACAATAGTATATATCATATAATTATATTTTAATAAGTTAATATAATAACCTATATCCATATCTTTCTCCAACAAATGGTAAATTAAATCATCTATTGTGTGTATGGTGGACTACCGCCTCACGAACCAATGTAACTCATTTTTCATAAACACCTCTCATGGTTGGATATAATGATGGGTTTGAAAAACACACCCATACACACACAAGAACACATATATATATTTATGATATTTATGATATATTTATATTTATTTAATAAAAATATCTCTCAGACCTTCTTATATTCCATTCCATTTAAAATATGATAACATCGCTCGTGTGTATGGTGGACTACCGCCTCACGAAGCGATGTGATTTTTTTCACATAAAATTTACATTGAAAGTGATAAGAATATATTTAATGATTATATGTGATATACATATATATGAAATGATATGAATAATGGAAAATTAATATATCATACACTTCTTTAACCCTTCAACCGTTAAGGAAATGATATTTCTGCTTATGTGAACATACGGTCTACCGCCTCCATGAAGCGATGCGATTCATTTTCCATGAACAATATTTAAGAATGGTTATTATAAAGTATGTACAAAGTAAATATTATATTTATAAAATTATTATAATGTTTTAGATGGTTTATTCTTATCCTATGTACAATAACCTGATCTTTCATGACAAAACATGCATGAGAAAACAAGGCAATTAACACGAGAAAAAATATAAATAATGGAATACTATTAAAATAAGAAGAGGTAAAATGTTATAAGATTATAATATATGACATAATAAATATGAATATTGTTCTATTTTAAATTAATATCATGTTAGTAATAATTAAATAGTGGTTTAAATAATGTTCAACCAATGGGAAATGTTAGGTAGGGGTCTTCATCTCAATTTCCCTTCATTAAGTCATATTACATTGTTATGCACCTAAATTTTATATATGGTGTACCTACTAGAGTTTTACATGTAATATAATGAATAATTTATATTTCATAGAATTTTATTTTATTATTTAAATTATTCAGTCTAATGGAATTTTACTTGAATGTTATCAAGTAGAAAATAACTTCATAACTCAATTTATTTTAATTGGGTTATATTACTTCTTCATTATGTTTTTCATTATAATATTATGTATGTAGTGAATTTTTATTTTCTTATGTTTTATTTACACATTATTATGTGGATTTATATTTGATACACCTAATTTAATCATTGATTAGTTATCACTTTAAAATTGTGATCATTATAAGAGATTTCATCTCATCATCCATTTCATGGAAAAATATTTTTTATTATGTACCTATTTACAATTATGTGATGTTTATACTACCTCATTAATGTATTTAAAATGATTGAATATTTATTCATGATGATTAGTGTTTCATTTATAGTTTAATATTTGAGGGGTTAAAATTTAAATGTTACCAAATAGGTAAAAATTATTGTATAATGTCACTTATTTTTTTGGATTGATAACTTTATCTTGAAAACATCACTTTATTATGATCATTTTTCATTATAAATTTCATTTATCTTAAAATTCAATATTATTTTTTTGTGGATGTGATTATTTATTAAAAATTATACCAGTATTACATATAGATTTCATATTTCTTGTTATTGGATTACCTGGGGAAATATTGATAAATTTGTATCCTTTAGTCAATACATATATTTGATGATAAGGAATTTTGATTCATAAATTAATTCAATTATTAGATATATGAGGAATTATTTGTACATGAAGTTATGGATGGGTATATATTATAAATATTCCCTCAATGCATTTATAGTTCTCATGAGACAAATCTGTTTGCCAAATTAGATGGGTCTTTACCCATAGTTTTAATCTATCTTGTAAAAGGTCATGAGAATAGAGGTATCATGATGCATGATATTAATATAGGAAATAATTAATCATTTAATTCATTGATAATTCAATCTTTATTATTATCGCTGATGTTTTCACATTGATATTATCTCTAGATTCTTTTTATTCACAATTTTTTGATTAAATGACATGATTATTCAGTTAGTTACCTTTCTATATTAATTATGACTTATTTCATAGTCATGTTATTGATTAAATGGAATGTCTATTCAGTTATTTACCTTTAAATATTGAATATTATTTTTTTACTTAAGATATATTCCACTATATATAACTCTTACTGATCATTTTATCTCAACATTATTTTTTCTTTCCTTATGTTATGAATATAAATCATTTGAATGAGTTTCAAGGATGCTGAACATTTTATTTTGATATGTTTTATTATCTTTTACCATTGTAAAATTGCTATCATGTATGTATATGGTTCTGTAAAACTTCTAAAATGATCATAACTTTTTTATTTGACCCTTTATATCTAAACTAATATAATAAAGTAGGCATCGACATCAGGTTACTGTTGTCAGGGTAATTACAATTTAAGGTTGATTAAGCATCATTTAGTGCACTATATTTATATCATTTATTATATACAAGCTAAAAAAGGAATAATGAAAAGGTATTGATTATATAAGGATAATATCTAATCTATATAACCATCGTCTAGGAACTTCACAATCATTATCCATTACGGCGTATACATGAAATATGTTCGACATAACCATCAAATATAATGGAGTAAACATCATGCAGGTTAGTGTAAAAATAATTTTTCATATGCAAAAACATGATTTATTTTTTTTTAAACAATAAATATAATAATATAAACTTGGTAAATATCTATATAAACATAAATCTATTTATGTAATAATGATTCCTATCCATGTAACCATTATTCCACAGAATGAAAAACTATGTTTCTTGATTTAATATTTGAAGGATAAAATGGTTTGTGATGATGTAAGAGATACCCATAATTACTCTAAGAATCATAAATATATGATTAAATATGATTCAATATATGTAAAATTTTCATTATATGATATTTAAACGTGGATAATACATTCAAAGAAATCGAAAATATATATATTTTTTAAATTTTGAAATTTTTTCCCTAATTATTAATTCTGATGAAAATGAAATTTGAAGATGTTAAATACAGCTTTCAATTTTTTAGAAACATGATTCTATTTATATCTACAATATAATAAATATTTTCTTTGTTTTATTACTCTTGATAATTAAAAGTAAAATCCATTGGTTTTAAAGATTAATGTAAATGTAAATGAATCAAATATCAAGTTGTATGTCAATGTGTAAATCATTGAAATATGAGAATAATAAGTGAGATGTTGATCTTCATTATAGAGATTAAGTAGATAATGGATTTTATGGATGGTTATGAATTTTCCCAAGATTAAAGTGATATGACTTACATATTTTATAAATATGGAAATTAAGGACCTCCTATTGCATGTTCTTTGTCATCAATGTTTAAATATAAAAATAAATTTGTGATTCAAGATGAGTTTTCTGAAGAAGAAATAAGAGTTTTGATATTATTTTATATAAATTGAACTGAAATATATATAGGTTTTCTCGATATAGACTCATACCAAGAAGAAGTTATAGTTCATAAATCCAATCCTATTGGTGGAGTCAAATATATATATTATCATCTATATGACTTGGAATAATTAAGCTTAATTTTTGAATATCCAATGAACTGAAAAAGAGTTCATTAAATATCATGGGGACATAAATTGAGAATTTTATAATACTAGTTTCTTGTTAGAAAAAAAATAACCATTAGTATTATCACATCAGTGTTTTTATTTTGAGGTAATTCATTTTTTTATTTTTTTATTACATACATCTTATAGTTCCACTTGTATTGTTTATGAAAAATTGAAAAATCGGGCTTTATAGTAGGTTGTGCATGGTTGGTGCACAGTTTGAAAAACTATGTTCCATTACCCTAGAAACTATGAATCCATTTTTCATTTTTGGATGGTAGAAAACCACATAGTTTCCACATAGTTTTTAAACCCATGCGGGGTAACCATTCATCACACCCCCTTGGAATGTGTGGGGTTCACGATTGCTTGACGGTTTGGAAAACTATTTGGGAAAACCATACAAGCAATCTAAGTCATTAAAATTTTTATTTTTACCCTTTTATCCATTCAATTTTAACCCTAAACACCCCAAATCCTCCCTACTCAAGATTCTATATCCAAAGAGACCCCCACCTTTCTCCTTGGGATCTTCATTTTTATGGGGGATTTGTTGTAGTTTCTCTATGAATCTCCAAGTAAGTGCCTTTATCCCTTTATTTCTCCTATTTTCTAGGGTTTATCATCTTTCTTAATGGGGGTTCATATCTTCAGTAGGTTGGGTAACCTCTTTAGGGTTGGATATTGATTCATTGGAGTCAATCATGATATATTCGGTTCAATATTTTCTTTACAGTGTCCCTTGGTTGAGTGATTGTGCTTTAGCACATATTTTAGTAAGTTTATACACATGAGGTAGGTTGTTCCATGCTTATGAATTATTTAGAGATTTTTATATGTTTTCTTTTCTTCTTGGTTATAGTCTATGTATTTTTCATGAGGTGAGTAATGTGTTTTTAAATGGATCTAGGGTTCATTTTTATTGAAACATAGTTTCCCAAAGGAAATGATTTATGTTCCAAGTGTGTTTCATGTGTGCTTCCTTATTTTACTTAATAATAGTTATTGATAAAATGTGTCAGTTGTATGAAACATATTTTGAAATGATTTCAGTGTGAGTTTGGTTTTTAAAGTGGTTTTCATTGTGGAAATGGTGATTTATCAAGCGTGTTTATATTAAATTGAAAGTGTTCATGTGAATGTGGTAATCTATGTGTGTAGAAACCATGAAATATATTCCATGAATTTCTCTACAAATTGAATTTGTGAACCTCCCTTAGACACCAAATGTTGGATCAAATTAGAAATATGTCTTTATATCGGAATCCAGATGAAAGAACCCGGTTCTTATTTTTGAGGTACGGGTTTCTTATTTTCTCTTTTCTTTAAGTGTTTTTTAGAAAATAAGGAAAATGGGGAAAAATCCTAAATTTGGGACTACACGCCATGTAATATTCCATACACCGTGTACTTTGACCGTGTGGGATGAGTACACAGGGTGTGTAGCCCTGTCAGTGACGAAAGGTGTAAAAACCGACTACACGTTGTGTAGTGGATATTTACACGTCGTGTAGTCAGTCGGCAGGAAAACAGTAAGGCGGTGGAAGTAGCCACCAGCTGAGTGGCAGTACACGCCGTATAGCCAGGTGTCACACACCATGTGCTCATGTCGATATATGAACAGTGCGGCAGTGCCGCCAAAGGAACAGTTAAATGAGAAAAGTACACCATGTGTAGTCAATAGTACACACCGTGTAGTTTGTTTTTTTCACTTAAATGGGAAGTAGCCTCCCCTGTTCATAGGGAAGGCTTAGAACAGGAGGAAGGAATCGAGAGAGGAAGTCGGACCTTCAAGGATCTCCATATTGGGCGTCGGGAATCTATTTTCACCTCTGACGATCTCTTTGGAACCGCACGGGTAAGCTCTCTAATCTCCTTAACTTGTTCTTTCCAATTCTTCCTCTAAGGGGAGTTATTTAGTTTGAACGAGGTTTTATTTCACCTCAGATCTACGTTATTCTTGGATGATTTGAGAATTTTCATTCACATATACCGTTCAGGGGTGTTTAAGGTAGGTGGCTTGGTGTTTAATTTCCAACTGGTGTGCGTTTGTGTGAATTGTTGAGCCACGAACCCATGTTGGGGTGTTGTGTGGCTGAGGCCTTGGCTGTTTTAAATACCTAGAATTGTATAGGTGATTAAATGTGATAATAAATTGTTTTTTGGGATCGATTCTTGGATCCAGGACCACCTTGGGGGTGCGTTCCTCTATTTATCTGTTTCGCTAGGATACCCGAGGGTATGCCTTTATAATAACAATTATAGAATTTATTTGAGATGAATTGTATGTTTATTGCTTATTTACATGTTGGTCATGGCCCGGTTACTTGTTTATCCAGAAGGAATTGTTTTACTTATCCTGAGGGAAACTTCTTCCGTGCTTGTGGGTAATAGACTTTGTTCCTGAGGTCGACACTTTGTACACCTGAGGGAAATATTTGTTATGCCTCTGGGAAATCACCTACGGGTTGTGTTTCTGATTACCTGAGGCTAAGGGATTGCGTGTATGAGGACACTAACTGTTTACATATAAATTCACTATGGTGGTTTCCTTATAATGAACGATTAAATGAATAATAAAATGGAAATATAACTAGTAAAGTTTGTTACTTTTGAGTACTTCTTAGTTTATTGCATTTTACTATTGCAGATTGTTTTTTCATATTTTCACACAGTTGGGCATAGGCCTTTGGTGGGTGCCTACTAGGATTTATTTATCACACCATTTTTGGGTCATGTCTTCGGCCCAAAAAGATTACATTTCTGTAGGTGTGGATAAGGGAAAGGGTCCTTATACAGGTACTTGATTCCTGTTGAGAAGTAGGGGAGCATGGGACCAGGCTTAGGCACGCGATGCTACCGGCTGTTTTGTTTTGGTTTTGTTGTACTCTGTGTTGTACTGTACTGTTTTGTTGTGTAACATGTTCTGGCTATTTTTTTAGAACTTGAAACATGTTGCATCATCATCTATATAATTGTTGGTTATATTTTACTATAGTTGTTTATTTTAAATGTATATGGTTTGTTGCTTCTGTGTTTGTTGTGTATGTTATTTATTTTAATCCGCTCCGCTACACTTTGGAAAATGAGGGCATAGTTTCCCCACTATCAGAACTGGGCCCTCACTACTAGTTGGCAGCCTTTGGTGTTTGGTGAAATGTGCTTGAGGTCATGTGGCGAACCAGGTTCGGGGCACCCGTTGAGTGGCACATGGAACCGGGATGTTATAAAGTGGTATCAGAGGGGTTCTTTTCTTTGACTTACTGTTTGGAGTCGTTGTCAGGGATAGGACGGATATGGTAGTTGGTAATAAGCTATGCCTGAGAGTAGCTAAGCCATGTATAGGGAAATGCCAGTCTACCTTGTGTATTGCAATTCTTCTGATTTTTCTTGTTTTACAGTTGATTTGATTTCATCATTGGGCGAAGCACTTGTGATTGTGTTGTTTATATTTTATCCAGGGGTTCTATTTAGTTGCAACCCAATGAGATGAGGGTATGACATCTCAGTCATCATTTAGGAACATGCTAGAAATCACATTCCATGCATAGTTTCAATTCCATGTAGGTGCATTATAAATTGCATGTTGTTGTGATAGTTGTTGTGCTAGAAAAGAATGTTGTTGTGATAGCTTCTTTGATAAATACCTTCTATGTGATAGGGTATGTTTGTGTGAGGCCTTGATAGAATGAACACCAAAATTGGGTAACTGGGGAGTATGGGCCCTCATTGACTGGAATTTGGTGGATCATTGGTTGTTTACCATATTTATAACTCAGATAAGATTCCAAACTTTGATTCGCGTGGAGTATGGGCCCTCACGGGTCGGAATTTGGCACTTAGGAGTTGTTTCGGTGGTGTTTCTGGGTTCTGAAGTAGTATCTGAGGCTTACTATCTGGAAAACCCTGGATACACGCTGTGTAGTTCATCAGAAACACACTGTGTTTTCTTCTGTTTGGGAAGAAAAGAAAACTTTTTAAGTACACTACGTGTACCCTAAGTACAAGCCGTGTACCCTAAGTACATGCCGTGTAGTCTCTTCCAGTGTCATAGATTGTGTGGACAGGTACATGGGTAAGGGAAATTCTTATGGTGAACACTCCATGTACCAGATGTACACGTCATGCAGTGTTGACCCGGAGTCCACCCGTGTAACTAACAACACGAACGGAGGAGACCTTAAGACATACATGTCGTGTCCACTATGGAACACGCCATGTAGTCTGACTTGGGGAACCAGCCGTGTAACTAACAACATGGGTTGGTGTAATCCTTTCATTTATAGGCCGTGTGTATATGGAACACACCGTGTAGTTTGAGTTGTGTATCCGGTCATGTAACTAACAAAACGGGTCAGCAAAGCTCTTCTAGTACATATTGTGTACCTGTGGGACACGTCGTGTAGTCTTGTCCCAGGACAGACCGTGTGGACTTAGCCGTGTGGTTGAGAAATGGTGTAGTGTACATGCCGTGTGTGGGTGTAACACGCCATGTAGTATCAATCCGAGTAGTCGGCCGTGTCACAAATGACACAGGCAATTGGAAAATTACACCATACACGCCGTGTAGTTTTGTTCGATGGGAGTCGTGTGGCTTGGCTGTGTAGAAGGACCCAGGCAGGGAAGAGAAGTCAGGTACACACCGTGTAGGTAGTATACACGTCGTGTAGTCTTGTTTTTAAAATCATGAATTCCTTCTTTATCCTATTCCCTTTTTGGTCCCTTCATTTTCAGTCTTGATAATCTAGATCTAAGGCGTGCATTTGACCATGAAGAGTCATTCCACCGAGATGACCACGCGTTGTTCGCCAGGACAGAAGCAACAATTATACTCCAGAGATGGTGGGACATGGGTTACAAGTGGATCCTCAAGCAGAGCCAGATGCGGTGCCATCCATTATACCAGACACAGGTGCGGAGGTGCAGTTCCATGAGGTCTTTATGCGGTTCATGCAGACCTTTCAGGGAGCAGCACCGACTGCCACATCTATGGCTGAGCTGACTTGTATATTCCAGCAGTAGCATCCGCCTACGTTTTTAGGGGATGGTGGACCACAGGCTATGGAGTCTTGGCTGGGGTCTATGCAGACTATCTTCGAGCATCTTGAGACGCCTCTAGGGAAGAGGGTCAAGCTCGTGACTTACATGCTACGTGATTCCTCCAAGAGGTGGTGGGATGTTACCACCTAGTTAGAGAATCATAGAGCCATTGTGTGGGAATATTTTTTGGTAGTCTTCTATGACATGTTCTTTCCTGAGACGCTGATGGCAGATAGAGCTTGAGAGTTCATGAACCTGCAGCAGAGCGCTTTGTCGGTGATGGATTATTCTGCTCATTTAACCGAGCTTTGGCGTTTTTCACCTGTACTGGTGGGTGATGAGACATTGAGAGCTATACGCTTTGAGGATGGTATTATATATTACATCTGAGCACTGGTGAATGTTTTCATGTTTCCTTCAGAATATGCTATTTTGAACCAGGAACTGATACAGAGAGGAACCTGCGGGAAGCTAGTGGTGCGGGCCAGGGCAGTTCAGCACCAGTTTCCTGTACTATTTCTACTGGAAAGAGGAAGAGACGGATGGACTTCTCTCAGGGTGGCAGTACCAGCCAGAAGAATGTTTCAGGTGGACAGGTCATGTGTTACCAGTGTGGTAATGAGGGGCACAAGAGACCTCAGTGTCCATGAGACCCAGTGGAGTGCCGAGCTTATAGCAAGATTGGTCATCGGAAACGCTTTTGCAGGGAGTTTCCACTGGTGGCTATTGAGAGGGGTTATGTGTATACTCCATTTGCGGGAGAAGGACCAAAAACTTCTTACCAGTCGAGAAACTGGAATACATCAGGGCGTGCAGGTAGGGATGGTGGTCATGGTCGTGGTAGCCAGACACCAGGATCCCAAAGGCAACAGGGCAGGACAGCTCAGGGTAGCCAGGCTGTGTCGTAGGGCCATGGCACTGGGCAGGCATATGCATTACAAAAGACCCAGCAGGAGAAGGATCCCATACCTTCTACTTTCAGAGGTACTATTCTAGTAGCTTCTGTCTTATCTTCAGTACTTTTTGATACGGTTTCTACACATAGTTTCATACCTGTGCCCGTCGTGGAGAGACTTGGGCATGGTGTTTCTTTTCCTTCAGCTGTTATGACGATAGAAACTCTGTTGGGGATGAGAACGGCATGTGTGCATCAGTACAAGGAGTTCCTCCTTGAGGTTGTTGGGTTTCACTTTCTTTTGGACCTCTATGTCTTAGAGATGATGAGCTATGATGTCATTCTTGGGATGGACGGGTTGGTTCCCTTTCGAACCTTTGTAGACTTCTATTGTCGTAGGGTGAGTTTCACATCACCATAGGGAGGAGAGTTTCTATACAAGGGAAAATGGGATGTTCAGGTGAGTCGAGCTGGACCAGAGCATCATGGGCGAGGTGGAGTCACATCCCAGATTGTGAGTTTATATTTGGATGATCAGGGGACTTGTAAGTAGGATTTCCCTCCAGTGGTTGATCTTTTCAAGGATGTCTTCATGGATGACTTTTCAGGTCTACCTCCATAGTGTGAGGTGGATTTCTCTATTGAGCTTATGCTAGGAGCAGCACTGGTGTCAATTCCTCCTTATAGGATGGCCACACCTGAGTTGCAAGAGCTCAAGAGGCAGTTAGAGGAGTTACAGGCAAAGGGTTTCATCTGACCTAGTACTTATCCCTAGGATTCTCTAGTCCTTTTTACAAAGAAGACGATGGTACCCTCAGACTTTGTGTGGATTATCAGAAGTTGAACCAGTTGATGGTTAAGAAACGATATCCCTTGCCGAGGATTGATGATCTTTTTGATCAACTTCGTATAGCACGAGTGTTCTTGAAGATTTATTTGAGATCAAGATATCATCAGTTGTGTGTGAGACCATCGGATATACCACTTACAGCTTTTTGAAGTAGATATGCTTTGTACAAGTACTTGGTTATGCCGTTCGAACTCACGAATGCGCCAGCAGTTTTTATGGATCTGATGAATCATGTGTTCCATCCTTATCTGGATTCTTTCATGGTAGTATTCGTGGACGACATCGTGGTGTACTATCACACTCAACACGACCATGCCAACCATCTTGAGATCGTATTGAGTACACTTAGAGAGACTAAGCTATATGCTAATCTATCAAAGTTCCACTTTTGGAAGGACCAGATTCACATCCTGGGTCATGTCATCTTGGAAGCAGGAGTTGCAGTAGACCAAGATAAGGTTAGAGCAGTAGTTTCCTGGGAGTATCCCAAGAATGTTTTTGAGATACGTAGTTTCTTAGGGCTGGCTAGTTACTACAGAAACTTTATATAGGACTTCTCCTGCTTAGCATTGCCATTGACGGGTTTGACTAAGAAGGGTGTGAAGTTCGTTTGGTCGGAATCTTGTGAGAAAGCCTTTCAGGACCTGAAAGGAAGGTTGACATCAGCATCAATCCTGATACTCCCAGAGCAGGGGAAGAGCTATACAGTTTATTGTGATGCATCAGGGACTAGGCTGGGATCTGTGTTGATGTAGGGCGATCGAGTTGTGTACGGGTCTCGGTTGTTGAGGCAACATGAGAGGAATTACCCAACGCATGACCTCGAGTTGGCTGTAGTTGTTCATGTGTTGCGCTGTTGGAGACATTATCTCCTGGGAGAGAATTTTTTGGTTTTCACCAACCACGAAAGTCTCAAGTATATTTTTACTCAGCGTGACTAGAATTTGAGATAGTGAATGTGGGTCGAATACCTTCAGTACTTAGACTTTGATATTTCCTATACACCTAGTAAAGTAAATGCAGTAGCTGATGCACTGAGCAGGAAGACTTAGATACAGGCAGTTCATGAGGACAGTGGTGAATGGAAGCTGATGGCTTTATTCTCTGAGATGCATTGGAGGTGCACGACAGTTAGGGGCAGACCTATCTTTCATCCTTTTCTGTGACCTCTACCCTCCTGGATAGAGTGAAGATGAGACAGTTATCTGATTCATAAGGCCTAGTTATAAGGGAGTCGGTGGCAAGTGAGGACGCTCCTCCTAGGTGGATGATTGGAAATGATGAGGTACTATGTTTCCATGGACGAGTATGGGTTCTAGGGGATATACGCGAGGAGATGATGTGGGAGTTTCAAGCTTTAGTTTGGGAAGTTCATCCCAGAGTTACCAAGATGCACCGTGACTTGAGACGTCAGAACTGGTGGCCGGGTATGAAGAGAGAAGTAGCTGGTTTTGTTACGAGATGTTCCACCTATCAGTAGGTGAAGGTGGAGCATCAGAGGCCAGCCAGACTGTTGCAGCAGTTACCCATCCCAGAGTGGAAATGGGATGATGTCGCGATGGACTTCGTGACGGGGTTGCCGAGGTCACCTCGAGGCAATGATTCTATGTGGGTTGTTGTGGATAGATTCATGAAGTTAGATCACTTTTTTCCAATAAAGGAGACCTTCGGTGTTGACGAGCTTAGAATTTTGTATATCCGAGAGGTCGTACGTCTTCATGGTGTCCCTTATTCTATCGTTTCAGATAGGTATTCCCATTTTATGTCTCGCTTATGGAAGAGTTTTCAGAGGGCACTGGGTACACAGGTGTTTCTGAGCAGAGCTTACCACCCTCAGATAGATGGCCAGTCAGAGCATACGATACAGGTTCTAGAGGACATGTTGCGTGCATGCGTCCTAGACTTTGGGGGCTCTTGGGAGAATCATATACTCTTAGTCGAGTTTTACTATAATAATAGTTTTCAGGAAACTATTGTGATGGAACCATACGAGGCTTTATACAGTAGGCCATGCCGATCACCTTTGTGCTGGTTAGAGATAGGTGAGGCAGCTTTACTGGGACCACGTCTCGTGCAAGATACTTCTAACTAGGTCCAGTTGATTCAGAATCAGATGGATACTGCACAGTCTCTTCATAAATCTTATGTTGATTGCCGCAGATGAGCCTTAGAGTTCGTGGTCAGGGATCAGGTTTTCTTACGTGTTTCGTTGAGGTTGGGACACAGGCGGATCAAGAGGCAGGGTAAACTTTCACTGAGGTATGTAGGGCCATTTGAGATTCTGGGGAGAGTCGGTCTGTTTGCCTATCGGTTACAGTTACCACAGAGGTACCGAGCCATGCACGACGTCTTCCATGTATCTCAGTTTCGCCGCTATCATTCATACCTGTCTCACGTCTTTCAGCCATAGGAAGTTGAACTTGAGGTAGATGTGTCCTTTGAGGAGCATACAATTTGTATCATTGATATGAGCATGAAGGCTCTCCAAGGCCGATCAGTTCCTCCCGTATGGGTGCTATGGCAGCATGGCTGAGTGTAGGATGAAACTTGGGAGTGCGAGACCGATATACGTGCTCAGTGGCCAGAGTTGTTCTGAGCTTTATCTTTGCCACCCTTGGAAGGGAAATTCAGGGATGAAATGCTTTAAGGGGGGAAGTTTGTAAGAACCAAGTTCTTATTTTTGAGGTACGAGTTTCTTCTTTTCTCTTTTCCTTAAGTGTTTTTGATAAAATAAGGAAAATTGAAAAAAAATCCAAAATTTTGGGACTAAACGTTGTGTAATATTCCACACTCCGTGTAATTTGGCTGTGTGGGATGAGTACGTAGGGTCTGTAGCCCTGTCGACGATGAAAGGTGTAAAAACCGACTACACGCCATGTAGTGGCTTTTTACATGTCGTGTAGTCAGTCGGCAGGAAAACAGTAAGGTGGTGGAAGTAGCTGCCAGTTGAGTGGTAGTACACGTCATGTACTCAGGTGTCACACGTCGTGTACTCATGTTGACAGATGAACAGTGCGGCGGTGCCATCAAAGGAACAGTTAAATGAGAAACGTACACGCCGTGTAGTCAATAGTACACGTCGTGTAGTTTGTTTTTTACTGTTAAATGGGAAGTAGACTCCCCTATTCACAGGTAAGTCTTAGAACCATAGGAAGTAGTCAGGAGAGGAGGCTGGACCTTCGAGGATCTCCAGATCGGGCATTGGGAATCCATTTTCTCCTCTGACAATCTCGTTGGAACCGCATGGGTAAGCTCTCTACTCTCGTTAAGTCGTTCTTTCCAATTCTTCCTCTAAGGGAAGTTATTTAGGTTTGGACAAGGTTTTCTTTCACCTCAGATCTATGTCATTCTGGGACGATTTGAGAATTGTCGTTCGCGTATACCGTTTAGGGGCGTTTAACATAGGTGGCTTGGTGTTTAATTTCCAACTATTGTGCATTTGTGTGAATTGGTGAGCCACAAACCCATGTTGGGGTGTCGTGTGGATGAGGCCTTGGAAGTTTTAAATACCTATAATTGTATAGGTAATTAAATGTGATAATAAATTGTTGTTTGGGATCGATTCTTGGATCCATGACCACCCCGGGGGTGTGTTCCTCTGTTTAGCTGTTTGGCCAGGACACCCAAGGGTATGCCTTTATAATAACTATTATTGAATTTCCTTGAGTAGAATTGTATGTTTATTTCTTATTTACATGTTGGGCATGTCTCGGTTACTTGTTTAGCCTGAGGGAATTGTTTTATTTATCCTGAGGGCAGTGCATCTTTTAGCCTAAGGGCAACTTCTTCCTTGCCTGTGGGAAATAGACTTTGTGCCTAAGGGTGACACTTTGTATGCCTGAGGGAAATATTTTTTATTCCTGTGGGAAATTACCTGCAGGTTGCGTTTCTGATTACCTGAGGATAAGGGTTTGAGTGTTTGAGGACACTGACTGTTTACATTGAAATTCACTGTGGTGGTTTCCTTATAATGAACGATTAAATGAATAATAAAATGGAAATATAAATGGTATATTTAGATACTTTTGAGTACTACTTAGTTTATTTCATTTTACTATTGCACACTGTTGTTGTATATTTTCACACAGTTGGGCATGAGCCTTTGGTGGGTGCCTATTAGGATTTATTTCTCACACCTTGTTTGGGTCATGTCTTTGGCCCAAACAAATTACATTTCTACAGGTGTGGATAAGGGAAATGGTCCTTATATAGGTACTTGATTTCTACTGAGTAGTAGGGGAGCATGGGATCGGGCTTAGGCTCGCGATGCTACCAGCTGTTTTGTTTTGGTTTTGATGTACTTTGTGTTTTAATGTACTGTATTGTTGTGTAACATGTTCTGGCTATTTTCTAAGAACTTGAAACATATTTCATCATCATCTATATAACTGTGGGTTATCTTTTACTGCATTTGTTTATTTTAAATGTATATGGTTTATTGCTTCTGCTTTTTTTGTGTATGTTATTTATTTTATTCCATTGCGCTACACTTTGGCAAATGAGGGCATAGTTTCCCTACTATCAGACCTGGGCCCTCACTACAAGTCGGCAGCCTATGGAATTTGGGGAAAAGTGCTTGAGTTCATGTGGTGAATCGGGTTCCGGGCACTCGTTGAGTGGCACCGGGAACCGGGATGTTACACTAGAGCATATTGGATTTCCATGTGCCATGACCCAAAACCACCTAAATTGGGCTCGAGAAGTTCACAGTGCGACTCTGTATTTTCAAGGGGGTCAGTGATGGTTGTGAAGGGATCAACCCAATGGTTGGGACCATAGTCCAAAAATGATCCCATGTATGGGTTTAGGGGCACAACCCCTGTGGTATGGAGCATTTCTTTTCACATAAGTCCCACAAAAAACTATCTGTGTAGAAGGTAACTACATGAGGCCTACTTTTGTGCCAACTTAATCAAACTACTAGTCGCATTTCCCCAGGGTCTCATATTTTCTAATAAATAAACCCTTGGGGCCTTCATTTGTATGGAACAATTTACCCAAAGATCAATTTCTACTCAAATAACTCTAGTTCTTTTCCAAATTCCCTCAAAACCTCCATGGTAGTTTTATAATTCCTAAATAGAGGGAATCAAGTGGGGGTTGTGAGAATTAATTTCATTTAGTGTTAAAAATAAATTACACTTAAGTGAATCATTCACCAAGCCTCCTAGATTTAAGAAGACTTTCTCGACATGACCTTCCTCAAACAAAAACATGTGCAACATACTTCTGAGAATCCCTGTAGATACACAAGAAGGATTGAACAAATATTCACCCATGTGTATTCATATAGTTTCTTTATCACCTAAGGTGAAACCAATTCTCCAAATCCTACTTGTGCGGGGACCCCTTGCACGGTGCACCCCTTCTGCGGTCCTCCTTGGTTCACCTCACCCGTTCAGCCTGCAGGAGCCTTTCATGAAGCCTCTTTCAATTACATTCATGGAAAGGCTTATCCTTCACTATCTACCTTACATGAAAGGGACCACGTTGAAACCTCCACCAATGCCTCATGATTTACAAAACATTTTTGAAAAGGAACACTAGCATGTCTAACATTTTGATTTGAATATCTTCAGTTAGAGTCTTCACACGTAGTTGGGGTTTAGATTAGTGGTAAGCACCCATTAAATCTACATAAAAAATGGGGGTTCAAAACCCATTAGGCACTGGTACTGTAGAAGTACTGTATCATACTATAGCAGTAGCATTACTTTAGCAATGGCAGGTACTGTAGCGGCGGCAGGTCACTGTTTGGGTGGCAGAGTACTGTAGAAGTGGCGAGTACTGTGCAGTAATGTACTAGAGCGGGTACTGTAGCAGTACTATTCACATAATGGGATTTGGGCTAAAAAATTGGGCCTACAGGTCATGTAATGGGATAAATGTCCACTGGGCCTTCGGGCTATGTAATGGGTCTCCCTCTACCTAGTTAAATAGGTCTTTGCTTTGCTTTAATAATAAATGAGGCTTCAGCCCCAACCTTTAAAAAAAAGAGTCTTCACACACTTTTCCTACCAAAGGGTAAGGATCCTCATGTTGTTTATAGATTTGGATATCTATGATAACATGGACTCGAACCCCTTGGAAAGTGTTGTGGATTCCCCGTTCATTGATTCTGAGGATAAGAATATATCCTCCCCTTCTCATCTCTAAGACCCAAAGTCTCTATTCGATATTAGGGAGGGTAAGGATCACACTTTTTTCCCTTTAATAAAGTAAAAGTATTACTCCTCTACTAGGACCAACCAAATGGAAACCATCCTAGTGTAATCCTATAGTTTTCCATGTAGATGGTTGTTATCTTGATCCTCTCTACATCCTTCAACTTCATTCCTTCCATACCATGGACTATTCTCTAATGTAAAGTGAAGAGAAGAAATTTTCACAGCCCCATTCTCTTCTTACATAGCCCTAACCTCTTTTTTAGTACTTCAGACCACTTCCACCATAGCCCTGATATATTCCACAGTCATATTATCCTCTTCAGTCACCATCCACCACCTATTCCATAATGGAAGGAAGGATAGTGTGTGATTTGTTAAATCTTGTACATGATATTTTTTATCTCACCAAGCATGAATCCTATGAGATTAGAGGATTTTAATGATCACATCATTCACAAAATCTATATAAAGGATTGAACAATGATATCTTTGATTCTTTTTTGACCAGGATACATAGGAAACCCACATAGGGTCTGAGCTTAATGGTAATCCTCCTAAGTAACAATCCCCAAACATAATTCCCTTAATCTGAGTGTCCTCCTCAATAGTAAATCTCGATTTAAGCCCCAAAATCACCATGAGTTAAATAATCCCTCATGGACCCTTCACAAAGGATATACTTCTTAGGATCAATCCCAAACCTATCATCTCAATGTGCTATACTCCATCGAGAGACATACCCTTGAGGGCCTCCATAGGCATGGGTCCTCACTAACAAAGTAGGTGTTCTTTGATTCCCATCTAAATGGGATACGTTGGAAGCCTCCCTGAGGTTCAAACCTAGAAACCCAAACCAACCATGTTCTTGTGGGAAATATCATTAGTAGGGGCTAATTAAACTTGGAATCTCATATCCCTTCTTAGTTCCTTGGGCTACTTAGGTATAATTACCACACTAAAGGATGACTAGGAACCTTTTTCCTATATTTCATTAACACATGACATTGAACTGTATGATTGGGTCCTTATCACATGACCTTAAAAGTTATCATGTGTCACATTAAGCAACAATGAACTTTGTGGGTTCAGATTCACTTTGTAAGGATACGTTGGAATCCCATCTATGGGTTCAATCCCAACATCATGATAACATTTGTCTCCCTAGATGAAGATAAATTCCAAAGTTACATTTGTCTACCTGGATGACCATAAACTTTCAAGTTACCCACTGTGTGGATAGAAAACAAGCATCATCATAATAATGACCAAAGAATCTCTAAGTAGTATACAAGAAGACACCATCAATAGAGAACCTCATATATATACACATATCTCCATTAATGAAGAGCCTAAAATACATATGCTTGATTCTGAATTCCACACATGCTGATAATTGAATTCTAATATTTGGATAACCCACATCATATTTGGTAATTAATGAAGGATTAATGAATATATCTGAAATCTATATGAGAGTCTTGGAGTAGGAATATATTTCCCCCAAAAGGGTGTAGTGAGCCCGACCTCTCATCGTCTCAACCAATGTGAGTTCTTAAGAATCATGGGTCAAAATCTATAATGATTTCTTACCTATGGAATGCAAGTCCCTATAGATATAGAACCATTGGGTGATTCCTATTCCATGAACAACCCCATTGGAAACCATTCAAAATTAATTATTTCCCCAAAAAAATATCATTTCCATCAAAAAAATTGGTGAACTCAATGTGAATCTTTAACCAAGATAATAGCTTTACCTACCTATTAAGACCCTACCATTCTCAAAATAAACGAGGGTCAGACATGGGAATCAATCACACATGTATTAATCCAAAAATATGATTCTTTTCAGGAGTTCATTGTTTGAATTTTTCATATATACATTCACTTCCTTCCAAGAACTCCCTTCAATCTAATGGTTTCCTTAATGTTTACACCTATGAATACCATAAATACTACCCCAATTGGATCCTCATCTACTTGAATAATTCCATCATAGACTCAACATATTCAAGATTGGGTCTCCAATTCATTGGTTTGAGAGTACCATCAGCATGGTAATATCTCGAATCTAGAGGCTACCTAACAATCAGTCCATATCAACAGTCACCCATGTTTTTCCAGTCAATGATGAACAGTAGTGTTGAAGAAGGTGGCACTAACAACTGTATTCAACTATTTTTGGAGCTTATCCCAAGAATGAGCAAATAGTACATCTTATATTGTAGGGAGGTAGACTAGGAGGCCACTTCTGGCCTCATCCCAATGACACAAGGGTCCTTCTCAATGGCTCCTTCCAACAATCTACATTGTAAAGGCTATGAGGTATTGAAACATTAACATGTTGAGGGTGTCTTCTTCTGTTGGTCGACCTAGGTCCCTTGGACCTCCACACACAATACAGACAACTGGGGAAAACAACTGGTAAATAGGGAGCATGTTCACACCTTTTCCCCTTATAGAAAATCCCACTAACCTAGTTTGGTGGAAAATTGTTAGTGGGAACATTCAATCATCCGCCTTTACACAACCATCCAGCAGGCTCACCCAAAAGTATTTTAATAAACATGACAACCAAATATGGTGGCAACCTGCAAGAATTGACATATGCATTCTGATACCCACCAAGCCTACCAGTAATCTCCTATTGTAGCACTCAAAGAATTTTTTCGACCATGTTTGGAATAAAAAAATGAGCAGACACACACACATGCCGACATTTAGCATGCCTTCCAGTAACCTCATCTAGAAGCACTTGGAGAATAATGTCGAAATGTCATAATGGAATGAAGAGGGAATATGTAACTCTCTACCCAAGAGTTCTATTAGTATCCACTTATAGGAAATAGAGGAAAATAGTAGGCACATTCACATACTCTGATATATAATGGATTTATATTCCCATTATAATTTCTGATGTCACCAAGCACATCCTAAAATTAGTGAATGAGTATGCACAAATATCTACCCATTTCCTAGATTCTTTCCAGAATATCATAACTATGATGAAAGTAGTACTTGAGGGATAGACACATAAATATATCCCCATACCTAGGGTGGATCATCATCATGTCACCCCAGAGGAGATACATACCTCTTATCCCTTCCATAATGTTCAGGGGGAAAACTCCCCCGTATCATATAGACAACCAGATCAGGAACATACACCCTCTCCAACTATATATAATTGGAATATTCTAATGGAAACTTCAAGGTAGGAACAAAAACCTACCAATGATGAAAAATTCTCACAACAAGTGGCCCCAAATGGGTGTTATAAGATTCACAGAATTAAGTCTCATCAAGCATGGTTGGAGAATCCAGAGTCGATTTGTGATTTTTCTCCAATTAATGCTGTATTTCTTGAATATCTCATACATTTATCTATTGTAGTTCAAGATCCTATCCACCCACTACTAAATTATTAGATTAGTATTAATAACTATGAAGGTCCTTATCAGAAACTTCCTCATTAAGTATTGATTCATGAAAATTCGGTCAACCTTGAGAGTCTATCTCCTGATGAGATCCTTAGAGCCCATCTGTATGGCCAGAAGACCAAGGAACAAGAGGGTATTACCCTTAAAATAATCCCACATGGTGGTCCTCCCCATGATGGTATTTACTATGAAATATATCCTTGTAGTAGTGATTCACATTATAAAGAGAATTTTTCAAATAATAATGTAGTAACAAGAAAGACCTCTTATCTTGAGGCACTTGCAAACATGAGGCCAGTCATGTTTGATGCCTTGTCGCGGGTAGGTGAAATACTTAAACATAAGATAGAAAAAAGTTGTGTTCATTATCAAAACCTCCCTTAGGTCCTTTTCCTTCCAATATATAAAAGGAAATCTCAACCCATCTTATTTATTATGATGAATCAATTGGGAAGAGTCCACTCTAGTCGGACCTAGTCGAGGAACCTCTTGTGAAAAATGAAGAATATATGCTAAGAAATAGGAAAAAATTGGATAAATATGAAATATCGACCATGTTATGGCCTTCATACACATCTTAATATAGTATTAAATAGATATTCGTGGAATATTGCATGCATGAAATCTGCCTCAATATATGGAAAACACTTCTTCACCTAAAATAAAAGGTATTACCCTATATTGAGTATCAAACTCATGTTAAGTAAATAGAAGGGTTTCAATGAAAAATTTACTTGGAATATCTCTTGGATTTCAAGAATCCAAAGGTCATTAAATAGTAGAGAGATCTTCAAAATTCATGCCTCAATGAATTAATGAGGATGGAAAATCTAATCTCAGATACCCTATCTGGAGTTCATATATAAGGATGGGGTATACATTGAGAATTGCATTTAACTACACTCTCTAGACAAAAAATCCTTTCAAAAGTGGTTTCATGCAATGTTATTTCCCCAAGCTAGCTATAAAAAATGGAATATATTTATGACTAGAGATATTCTCAACATGAACAGGCCCCAATTGACTTTTATTAATGTCAGGATAAGAGGGAGAAATCTATTGAGATACTTTTGGGTCAATCATCTCAGAACATTGAGTAGGAATTATTCTTAGAGGATGTCATTTGTTAGAATAAAAAAAATTTGTAAATAGCTCAGTGGTCTTCAAAAATGGGCGATTTAAGTGAGTTTTGAATAATTCTACCATCCAATGTTCAGAAAATAATCCATAAAATCTGACGAGAATTTGCAGTAATATTATCCATAATAGTTCAAGAACAACAATATCCTAAAGGGATATGAGATTTTTTTAACTAAAACCTTGGGATCAACCTACCTATCTTGAAGGGTTTCAAACAAAGAACAAGAACAACCCCAACCCTCAAGGATGGGGGATTTTTTACCCCAAAAATCCCCTCCTGAGTTCAAATATATTTTCTAGTGATTAGGGAAGAAGCAGCGAAAGGAATCCTCCTTGTTTATTATATTATGTGATTCAATACCTTCAATTGAACATGTACAGCTGTATTTTCATGGGATTCCCACAGGTTCTCTATTCACCAAACAGTTCCCATGGAGTCAATAAAGAGTAATACAATGTCTCATGGAGGCCATAGAAGAAGGCGATCTCGTAGAGATTCAAATAGAATGCTTGTGATGTAGTACGCATCTGTGAATGTTATCAATACTATCAATAAATATAATTCAGAACATGAGACTAGATCAGGGGAGTTTGAAGATTATTTCCATGCTCATGAGATGGTATACACTAAAATTAATTCATAAGGTGTGCGTAACTGAAATAAGAGTCTCACCCAAAAGTTTGGTATCCCCTCAAATAATCCAACTCTATCTCCTTGAAAGGCACATTATAGGGTAAAAGGTAAGGGTCATAACGTTTATCACCTTCCCCTAAAGAATATGAACCTCTTTCTCTACACGAAATATTTGTACAGAAAGATGAGGAAATGAGAGAATTGAGAATTATCAATGTAGAGTTACTTCGAGGTAATCATCATGTTAGATATTCTCTGCAAGCATACCCTCAACTCACACTTCATATTGGAGAACCTTAGAAAAAAGGCTCTCCCATAAAAACTGATGTAGAAATGGAACATCTACTCAACATGGGATATCAAGAACCAAAAATTTTGAATCCCATGATAGTAGATCAAGAATTCCCTCTATTGGGTACTCATCCAAAAGAGTGTCAATAACATCTTTATAGGCCTTCCCATATTGGTTACCCATGGTAGATACTAGTGGTGTCACCACCAGTGGTCCTATTTGAAATCACGGCTATTCAGACTCCAACTGCCACACCTATTTAGCTTCTAGATCCTCTAAATATTCCCCTAATTATTATGAACACCATTGTATCATTAATGACTTGATTGTAATCTATGAAAGGACGATGTGTACTTGTAAAACCATAAAATATGGATTATCATGAATGGGTGGATCTGAATTCTCATCTACAAAACTTTTTAATCCTACATTTCTGATTTTCAATGGATTGGGAGATCCGGAGTAGCACTTGGTTCATTTTATCTCTTGATGCGATCCTATGATGGGATCCCCTAAGAAACTGGATGTAGTGAAACTCATATGCTTTATTCAATTATTAAAGGGCCATAATTGGTATGGTATATGAGTTTTAATTCTTGAGAAATCACTGGATGGGATGATCTCCATAATAAGTTCCTATTTAGTTCAATTCAAGGCTATAGAATACAAAAGTATTCAATATCACAAACTAAAAAAAGGTATAATGTTAGAGTCTCATATCTCACTGCTCAGTGGAAATGATTGACTTACACCATGAACCTACCACTCCCTTAAGAAGAGAGGTTACATTTCTCTGTAGAAAACCTCTATGATGAGTTACAAACACCATTGATCCCCATGAAATACACAGGTTTGTTTTGATATCTAGCCAAAATTTCTGAAAATTTGGAAAACTCCATCATAGAGACTAAATATAAGTCTCTAGTAATCCCATAATCTTAGTGAAGGAGTACTAGAAAGGTAGAGGCACTACAATTACAATTAAGAAGGCACCTGTAGTCGCTCCTACCACAAATCCTGAATCATACCATAGGGATCCACCTATAATCCATCAATAGAAATGATCGCCCCATTAGGATTGTCAAAGTGATCAGATGGAGATACAATTTGGGGAGTTTAAAAACAAGTTATATTCCTTTCAAAATAACCAACTCCCAAGCTACTTCATCTCTACTTTAGAAAACAACTTTGTCCAATTTCTAAAGCCTAAGAATCCTAACCAAGAAGGTGAAAATGATCTCACAAATTATTTCCCATTCAATAAAATGTTAGGGAATCCGTCCAGTAGTTTTTAGTTTTCAAGGTCCTCCAACACAAGATGGTGGATAATGGGCATTTGAAACTGAAAAATTCACCAGCCCAAGTGGCATATGTTTCAGTTACCAATCTGGAGGAGGAAGGAAAGTAGTAAGTAGTTAAAATAAATAATGAGTAGAATTCTGATGATTAGATGGTTAGGAAAACAATAAATCAGACTCATTCCATTTTATAATCATAGTTGAATTAGCCAACTTTTTCTCCTACCACTTCCACTTTAGCAAATCCAACTTCATCAGATGCCCCATCCAATAAATGACAATCATCAAAGAAGCAACATGATCTGAAGGATAATGAAAAAATAGAATATTATGAGATTATTTCATGGCCAAAGTTATCCTTGACCTTTGAATATTTCATGCCAAACATTTCAAAATCACGTTCACCACCCTTCCAAACAATACAACAAGAGTCGATCCCTTGGTAGAATCTTCATCAGATGAGGAGTTGATCTTTGTTTCTGTTAATGTTATTCAATTAACGAATCAATACTCAAATTATGATTCTTATTATGTATTGTATTTCCTTGCACATGATTAGGGAACAGGGGGAATAGGTCTCCAGGGTCGAGGATGAAGGGGAAGACATGGTCATGCTAGGATTAATGACTTCAACCACACCCCCACTCGAACCGTCTGCATGGCCGAAACCCGTGGGAAATCTCTCAAATGAGATGAAAAGAAAAAAGGGAGTTCTTCCTCCATACATGACTGGGTGTGCCATAGAATTATTTTCATAGAAGACCAGTTAGAGGTTACAGAACCACCTTCTCAGAAAATAGGAATACCTAGCCATTCTAATCCACCAAGGAAAGGGACACTTCCAACTCCTATCCCAAAAGTGGGTCCATCCACATTTGGAAAACAATATCCCAATTAACCTTTAATATAGCTTCTCCCTGTGGAGAAACTCAAACCACTTGATCAAAATTATGAAGTCTTGAAGAAACTAGCCTATGTTTCAGCTATGTTATAAATCTTGGATGCTCTGAGTCTGTCAAAATACCAATGGGAAGAACTCATTGTGGCATTATCAATCCCTCTATAATTTGAAGTTGAGGTCACTTATACTGAAGTATATCGAGTAGAGAATAATATAGCAGAATTTTATGTAGTCATTTACTTCACTCACCAAGATGAGGATGCTATCATATAAGGACATGTCAGACTATTGTATATATCTGACAGGATAAATTAAATTGATATCTGATGAAACTTCACGGAAAATGGCTTAGGTGGAAACCTCATCCCAGTTCGGACACTTCATCAACTAGGTATTAATTAATCTCACTTTTCTCCCTCCACTTTGATGTTATAGGGTTATGACATGAATGAACAGGAGCCTCTCGGTATGATCACACTCAGAACTCAGTTCATAGATCATGTATTTGACTCAGGGTTCATGGTGCTCCAGCTGGATACAAATTTTAATGTTCTTCTTGGAAGACCTTGGTAACATCATCATACATCCATTCCTTTGTCATACCACGAATGTCTCAAATACTCTCTCAATAGTCAAATTGGGATATTACACTGCTGAAAAATGCATATCTAATAGCGATGGAATTTATCGGCACTAAAAATATTTTAGATGAAGTCCATATTTATTAGCGCTAAAATATTCCCTAATAAAGGGAATCATTTATCAGTAGTTTTTAGTGATGATAATGGAAAGTTTTATTAGCGCTTTATTTTTAGTGATGATAAAAGTTGTCCTTTATCACTGTGTTTTTAGCAATGATAAAATATTCCCATTATCAGTGCTTTTATAGCGCTAATAGAGGTCCAGAATAGAATGAAAAATTAAAAAATATATAAAATGATAAATTAAGAAAAATATGAAACATTTTATTAATTATAAAATTATTGACAAATATGAATAAATTTCATATATATATAAATATTAAATATTAATAAATATTATATATTATGTGTAAATATACAAATTGAATAATTATAATATATATATAATGTTAATTAAAAACATATTAATGTCTTATTCATTTTTAATGTGGTTTGTTTTTTAAATTTAACCTATATCAAATATCATGTATTACATTTATTTCACACACACACACACACATATATATATGTGTGTGTGTGTGTGTTAATGTATTTGTATATAAATTCACACACAAAAATATTTTTGCAAAATATAGAAACACGTACACCCACAATTTATGTAATTTATTCAAATTTTATCATATTTTAGAATTTCATTATAACATGATGCATTTAATATATATTATATTTTTAATCGGTCAATTTTATTTCTTTGTATTCAATATTACAATTTTATTTCTATTATTTTTTGTTTTTTATTTTATTTTTGAATTTGATAATTTTCTGTTATATATTTATATTTATAAATTATATATGTTTTAGTATTTTCAATTTGTACTCATCCACTTAAATATATATATGTAACACCCTAAGATTTCATACTACGTTATCTCATTAAAGTAATTCAATAGCTTGTGCTACACACAACACCGAGTTCGAGCGCACCGCAACTTACCAAACTAGCCGTTCAAAAGGCGGTTATCAATAGTATTAACTAAATTTTGAATCTTATATACTTCATATAATTTTAACATCCATATTATGTGCTTAATATACATAATATAAGAACAAATACCTTTTTTCAGATAAAAGAAGTATTTTTCAAAAAAAATGCAATTTTACCACCTTTTAATGGAGAACCCTTTTTAAAACCAATAGTTGACACTTTTATATATTCAATTTAATTAAATTAAATAATTATTTAGATTCAGGACATAAAAATTTATTTTCGATAAATTTTTTGTACTTTTTTGATAACTTTAATATTTTGACAAATAGTGAAAAATACAATGTTTTAATTGAAAAAAACTTTTTTAATAGAAATCATTTATAGTGATAAATTATGAATTTGAATGGTTTTGAAGTATAATTATATTTTATTTTTATCATTTAATACAATTTAAGTCATTATAAGTAATTTTACATTTAAATTTGACATAAACACGTGTCAATCTTTTGATAGTTTTTACTTTTTTAAAACCCGCTTTTTGGTTTTGACAACCGGAGTTATTTTTAAATTAATTAATGCAACTTATTTATTTTGACTTCGGTAAAATAGAATTAATTTTTGAATTTGGAATATCAAAATTACTTTAGGGTGAATTTTTGGTATTTTTCTGAAAACATTCAGTTTTTGATGAATAGTAAAAGAACATTGCGTTATTGTTTAAAAACTGACATTTTATTTAAATAATTAGTTATTTTATTTTGATTTATTTTATGTAAAAATAGATACATAATACCTATATATGTTAAATTTAATTCATTGGAGTCATTTTATAATAAGTATAGATATATAAAATTTTATTGAACTTTTTACCATCTTATACCCACCTTCTAGGAGCAAGTGCAAATTTGCAAAAAACTAAATTTTATTGATTTTTTGAGTTTTATTTCAAAAATCGGAGAGACACAATTGAAATCAGTAAGTAAAATATGGTACAGTAAGATGAAAATAATTTTTTGGTGAATAGTAACTTTTGACTTTTGTTTACCATCATTAAAAGTAAATAGGGTAATTAAAAGAAAAAATGATATTATAATTACCGTAAAACATGTACTAATTGTATTGGATAAGTTTAATTCGACCAAAAACAACCTTAGGAATAAAATATGATCCTTTTGGTCCACTTGTATTAGTTTAGGAAATTTATTATTATTTTATTTAAAAAATAGTTAGAAGTGTTAAATTCAATGTTTAATAACCAAACCATTTTTAATATAGGGTTATACATAATATAAATTCAACTATAAATATTCATTAGAAATATAATACGATTTAATACATCATGGTATTTTATTTATAATTTTTAGACATTAAATAATTTAATTTATTTGTGACACAATGATGATGCAGTAATTACCTTATTAATGAAAGAATCAAATAAATGGTATTATAAATATTAAAATAAATATAATTTCAAAGTTTTTATGACATACATGAATTTTATAGGTGAATATGACATTTTAAGGTTGATTCAATGTATCTTTTTAAACTAATCAAGTTGTGATGACTTTCACAAAAACCAAATACCAAATAGTGTCAAAATTGTTATAAATGAGTTTTTAAAACAAATATTTTGTTATTAAATTACATAATTTTTTTAAAAATCTAATATTCATATAAAGAGATTAAATAATATTATACGTGTTATTAATTAACCACTTTAGGTTCTCTTGGAATTTTAGATTAAGTGTATTAACCATATAGTGTAAGAATACAAGAAGACACAGTAAAAGTTAAACTATTTAACTAAGAGTTAAATCTAAAAGATAAGGTTAATATGGTGAACTAAACCTGTCAAAAACCTATTTTTTGAGATGTTTTCGACCCATCCTAACCTTATCCTTGAAACAAATCATTTTGGAGCCATTATAAAACTAGAATATATTTATTATAAAATACTATTTCAATTTTTTCTAAAGTGACCCTCACCTATCTTATAAAAGGGTACTTCCCCTTCTCTCAACATCACACCTCCAAATCCTTTTGGCTCGGCCAACCCCAGCCCAAATATCCTTTCAACTATACTCCCTTCTACATAGAGGTCTTACTTTGATCATAAAGACAACCTATAGAGTCCTTTTGATCAACTCAAATGGAAACACCTGAAGAAGATGTAATAATTTCCCCAACCTCTTTCAAGTTATTTTCTTCTTACACTTCCTGTTTCATTGTTGTTTCCAAAACAAAATAATAACTCCAGTACCTTCAACATACTATGATGTTATTATAAATATGGTACAACCGTATTCATTATTCTATTCATCCTATAAATGACATAAGTCACCATACGTGTGTACGTACGGTTTATCGTCTCCACGTCGTGGTATAGTTTGTTATTCAAACCCTTCATTGTTTCGGTGGGTATAATAATGTGTATAACAAATGTAATTAATAAATATAATATGTTAATGATTCGGTATATATAATATACCATCCAATTACATATGATTTCACTATCAATATAATTATATTATTGCTCATGCGTACGTACGGATTACCGTCTCCACGAACGCGATGAGATTCATTCACCATAGTAATCATTCAAGAATAATTTTCATTTTATGATTAAAGATAATGATTAATAAAATAATATCATTATGTATATGAATTAAATACATATTTCCATAAAAAAATAGCTTATGTAACCAAGCATTTAAAAGAAAACGAATTAGTTAACACCCGAAACAATGATACTATTGAAATATTATTAACAAAAGAAATATTAAAGGATCATATATTATATCATATTTATGTATATATTTATTTTATAATTTAATCAAATGATATGACAATTTTACAAGAGGTTAACATTCCCTCATCCAAGGAAAAGTGCAAGGTGAGGGTTAATTCCTTTATCTCATTATTATTCAAGATTGTCTGTGTGTAATTTTTTACTGGGACATAATTATTATCCATGTCCATGTTTCATAAAAGAGTTTTCAAAAGAATTATTTTTAAGGGAATATTTAACTAAAAAATCATTTTCAATGGTTTAAATATTTATTCTTCAAAATCCTTCTCATTAATTTCCATGTTTTCAAAATGTTTTTAAGGATTTTTTTATATGGACATGAATGTTTTAAAATGTTAATTCCTTTAAAAAATTTCAAAGTGGTATGGGAAACTTTGATTAAAAAATTTATTTTAAATGTATTCCATTCTAAATTGTGTGACTTGTAAATTATTTCATAAAAAAGTCATATTTCTCTCAAAGAGTTTTACTGATCATTTTCAACTCTATCAACATCCTTTACTAGATATTATTCTTGATTGAGGTTGATTTATTATAATAGAATATTTGATATTGTATTTAATCAGTTATGCTATGTTTAACTATGGATGTACTATTTTTATACCATTCATGGTTTATGGTTAAAGTATTTATATTTTTTATTCTAGTTTAAATACAAATGTTTATGTTAAGTTTCAACATTTTCATATGATGATGGAATTGGACATAGTAAGTGACAGGTGGAGCCCGCTATAGCTCTTCAATGCATTGGTAGGTCTCATGAGACAAACTAGTGTCTTGGAACAATTCCTTGAAAAAATCTTATTGTTGTCTTGGAATGAGTCCTTTACTATGTGGTCATGAAGTCTAGAATTATGCATTCCATCATTATGAAATTGGCTATTGATATTACATGTGATTATTCAACTAATATAATATCCATGTGAATAAGTAAATGACATTATTTGATTTATCATTTCCATATTATGATGAATTTTAAGTTTAAAAGTCTTGTGTTTTTGTCTTATACATTGCCTTAAATGTTTATGATTATTTATGAAATTTTATGCTATATTGTTATCTTTACTGAGCATTTGAGCTCACCCCTTTCTATGTTTTATTTTCCCCAGGATGTGAATAAGTATATTATGACTGGACTATAGGGATAGTCTAATGGATTTGAATGTGGTCTATGGAGACAATGTTGTTGTTGTTTTAAATTTTATAACGTAATGTAAAACTTATGAATGTATCTAGTACTCCAATGATACAAAACTGATCGATCTTTCGGGATTTGATCCCTTGGATCATGCCAATGTTACCTAATAATTCACCGACTCTGGTAACTAGGGTATGTCATTACAGTTGGTATCATATGAATTTTAGTACAAACCTTGGAAACTAGATTTATATAAACTCTGATTAGAGCACGTTACCCTAAGATAAACATTGAGGATTAGTATAGAAGAACTTCCTAGAATTTTGGTAATGTAGAGATTTTGTGTATTTTCCAAGAAATATATCCCTGTCTAGATACAAGTAGGTAGAGGCAGCTCTGACACAGATGTACATAGATGTGAAAAATACGACAAGGAGTTTCGGGCTTGACCCGAGGTATCCTAGTACACGACAACAGGCCTTATATCACTCTTGGTTATGAAACTCCTGGGGCATATTCTTAGGATAATTCACATTTTCATTACAAACATTATGAAGGATTTAGGAATAAAATACTTCCTCAAAGAAAACATTTTATGATTATAGATTATATTCATAATCTTTTCAATTTATGTTAGGTATTTTACAATTTTGGAATTAAGCATTGTGATTCATAAACTAACCTACTGTATGACATTGTTTAGAAATGGTTCCTAGTAGAATTAATTAGAACTCGAGTAATACGCATGATCCAAAGATTAAGAAGGATCATATCTTTCATGGTATTATGCCAACATTTATAAGTGAAATAGTCTCCCATGTATTCTCATCCTATAAATAAATAGTATCACATGTTAATAAGATAAGTAAAGAATTCTCTGAGTCCTATGTCTTTGAAGCGGAATAAGAGAAGAAAATGATGGAAGAGAGAAAGATGGATAAAGGGAAAAGGGGAAAGAAGGATTTTCCCTTATGCGACAACTATGGAATGAAACACCTTGGTAAATGCTTGAAGGAAATGGGAGTTTGTTATAAGTGTAGAGATAAAGGACACCTAGTATGTGATTTCAAGAAAAAGGTTTCACATGTACAATGCTTCATCTACAAATAGTTGGGACACTACGCAAATCAATGTCCAAATCATCATAGTATACCCCAAATGCTGCTATTGGATAATAATCAAGTTATGATACTACCTAAGATGAATAGGAATGATTAATGTTCTTATGTTATTATTAAAGTATTATGTCATCTGAGTATTATATTAATCATGTACATGTTATAAGAATTATAGAGTATATAAGGATTGTACTGTGGTAATATTTCATTAAGGACATGAGATTGTGTAGAACTAAGAAAAGTGACTCAATAGCAGATTAACATTTTTGGAAAATATATGGTTGAGAGAAAGACAAACCTTAATATGGTTTTGATACTGAGGTAGTGATTTTGGAATAATATATGATTTATTTGGATAGATTGTATTGGATATTATTGACTACCTTGAAACTGATTAATAATTTATATATTCCATCATTGTTGGAGTTTACAACATTTTTGGATATAAAAATTATATCCATTATTCTATAAGGAATAAGGGATCATTAATGTAATCAATAAGGTTTTATGGTAATTCAGGGTGTTACCGTGTTTTAAAAGAATACATGATTAAGGTATTCACATGTTATTATGTGTCAAAAAGGATCTTCATTGTGTTTACCTTCATTATAAATTTTGGACTGTGAGTTTGGAAAGAAGTATTTTTTATAATTCTAAAGTTTGGAATGGATTAAATTAAAAATTGGATATGATTGTTTAAGGTTAAAAAACGTCGTAATATTATTTTTTGGATTGTTATAAAAAGGATAACCCAAAGGTCGGGCGACAACCCATCGCATCTGGTAAGGCCGCGAGACTTGAACCTGTAACTGAAGGGTGAAAATGGTGCATCACCTACCACTGGCCTACTTGATGTCCTCGTTTTTATAATATAGTTTTTTTAATAGTCTGACAAATTAATTATAATTTAATTATTTTTGGAACCCTATATGATTAGGAAAAATAGAATATTTTTGAATTCTATTATATTTTGGAGTGAAATATGAGTTTGTGGTAGGAATTAGTTGAAGGATGAAACTCTATTTATGAAGTATATTTTTTCCTCTTATTCTATGAATAAATTAATTATTAAAATTTATAGAAGGGATCATAAAACCAAAAATGTGTTATCTTAATACCTTATGTTTTGTTGAATCGATGATATTTTAAATCATCATAGATTGATGGCTTTGAGGGCCTTAATTTTTCACATGTTGTGATTGATGACCTCAATCACTCCCTATAAATATTTGTGATTTTCCTCTAATTATGAGTCTATAATTTCCACCAATGTTCTCCTAATCAAGATCATAATTTGGTGGTGACCCTTTCATTTCCCTTTCCCTCTTATTAAGACTAAATTTTATTAACCCAATTTCCAATGTGGGTTTTCCACAAAGGTATTTTTCTATTTTTATCCTTTTATTTTCAAAGAAAAATTTCAAATTGTGAGGAAACAATATATTAAAGGATGGGATAATGTAGCACCCCAATATTTCATAGTACGTTATCTCATTAAAGTACTTCAATTACTTGTGTTATAGGCAACACTGAGTTCAAGAGCACTACAACTTACCAAACTAGCCGTTCAAAAAGCAGTTATGAATAGTATTCACTACATTTGGAATCATATATACTCTATATAATTTTGACATCCATATTATGTGTTTCCTATAAATAATATAAGAAAAAATTCATTTTTTCATATAAAAGAAGTATTTTTCAAAAAAATCATTTTACCACCTTTTAATGGAGAACCATTTATAAAACCAATATTTGACACTTTAATATATTAAATTTAATGAAATTAAATTCTTTTTTAGAAGAAAGAAATAAAAATTTAGTTTGGATAAATTTTTGGTACTTTTCTGATAACTTTCATATTTTGACGAATAGTAAAAAATACTATGTTTTAATTGAAAAACAATTAATTGAAATAATTTATAGTGTTAAATTATGTATTTTAAAGGTTTTGAAGTATAATTATCTTATATTTTTATCATTTAATTCAATTTAGGTCATTATAAGTAATTTCAAATTTAAATTTGACATAAACACATGTCAATCTTTTTATAGTTTTTACTTTTTATAAACCCTCTTTTTGATTTTGACAATGGGAGTTAATTTTAAATTAACTAATTCAACTTCTATGTATTTAATTTGGTAAAATAGAATTAATTTTGGAATTCGTAATATCAAAATAATCTTAGGTTGAATTTTTGGTATCTTTCTAAAAACATTCTATTTTTATGAATAGTGAAAAACACCGCGTTATTGTTTATAACTGACTTGTTATTTAAATAATTAGTTATTTTATTTTATTTTAATATAGGTAAAAATAGATACATAATACTTATATATGTTTAATTTAATTAATTGGAGTCAATTTATAATAAGTTTAGATATATAAAAATTTATTGAACTTTTTACCGTCCTTTACCCACCTTCTAGGAGCATTTAAAAATTTTCATAAAACTAAATTTTACCACTTCTCTGAATTGATTTAAAAAATCTGAGACACACGATTGAAATCAGTAAGTAAAATTTGGTTCAATAAGATGAAAATAATTTTTGGTGAATAGTAACTTTTGACTTTTATTTGCCATGTTAAAAGTAAATAGGGTAATTAAAGGTAAAAATGATATTATAATTACCCTAACACATGTGCTAATTTTATTGGATAATTGTAATTTTCCCAAAAAACCTTAGGAATAAAATATGATTCTTTTTTTCAACTTGAATTAGATTCAAAAATTTATTATTATTCTATTTAAAGAATAGTTAAAAGTGTTAAATTCAAATTTTAATAACTAAACCATTTTTTAATATAGGGTTATAAAAAAGATAAATTAGACTATAAATATTAATTAGAAATATCAAAATATTTCCTACATAATGTTATTTTACTTAAATTTTTAGACATTAAATAACTTATTTTATGTATGACACAATGATGATGCAGTTTTTTTAAAGGTTGGGGTTGAAACCTCATTTATTATTAAAGCAAAGAAAAAACCTCTTTAACTGGGTAGAGGGAGACCCATTACATAGCCCAAAGGACCAATGGGAATTTAGCCCATTACATGGCCTGTAGACCCATTTTTTTTCCCAAAGCCCATTCTGTGAATATTATTGCCACAGTACCCTGCGCTCCTACAGTACTACACAGTACCCACCACTGCTACAGTACTCTACCACCCCTACAGTGACCTACCGCCGCTACAGTACCTGCTGCTGCTACAGTGCCACCACTGCTACAGTAATGCTATAGTATCTTCTCCCAATGTGTTTTGAACCCCCATTTTTCATGTAGAATTAAGGGGTGCTTGCCACTAGGCCAAACCCCAACTACCATGATGATGCAGTAATTACCTTATCAATGAAAGAATCAAATAAATAGTATTATAAATATTAAAATAAATATACTTTCAGTGTTTTTATGACATTTAATAATTTTTTAGGTTAATTTTACATGTTTGGGTTGATTCAATGTATTCTTGATGTAATCAAGTTGTGATGACTTTCACAAAAAACAAATACAAAATAGTGTCAAAATTGACATAAATGTGTTTTTAAAACCAATATTATATTATTAAATTATATAATATTCCTAAAAATATAAGGTTCATCCAAAGGGATTAAATAATATTATATATGTCATTAATGAACCACTTGAGGTTCTCTTATAATTTTAGAGTAAGTTTGTTAACTATATAGTGTAAGAATACAAGAAGACACTGTAAATGCTAAACTATTTAACTAAGAGTTAAATCTAAAAGGCAATGTTAATATGGTGACCTAAACCTATATAAAACCAATTGGTTGAGAGGTTTTCGACCAATCCCTACATTATCCTAAATATAAATCATTTTGAAGCCATTAGAATCCTATAACGATTTTATTATAAAATAATATTTCAATATTTGTCTAAAGTAACCCTCACCTCTCTTATAAAATGGTACCTCCCCTTCTCTCAAAATCACACCTCCAAATCCATTTGGCTTTACCAAACCCTGGCCAAATATCCTCTAAACTATCCTCCCTTATACCTAGAGTCCTTAATTTTATCAGAAAGTCAACCTATGGATCCGTTTTGATCAAATCAAAAGGAAACACCAGAAGAAGAGGTAATAATTTCACCACCCTCTTTCTAGTTATTTTCTTCTTACACTTCCTTTTTCCTTGTTGTTTCCATACCAAAATTATAACTCTAGTACCTTCTGTATACAATTATGTTATTATAATTATGGTACAACCATATTCCTTATTCTATCCATCCTATAAATGACAAAGTCACTATACGTGCGTACATATAGTTTACCGTCTCCACGTCATGCTGTAGTTTGTTATTCAAACACTTCATTATTTTGGTGGGTCTAATAATTAGTATAACTTAAGTAAATAATAAATATAACATTTTAATGATTCTATATATATTTTATACCATCCAATTAAATATTATTTTTTCATCAATATAATTATATTGTCGCTCGTGTGTACGTACGGATTACCGTCTCCACAAATGTGATGAGATTCATTCCCCATCATAATCATTAACGAATAATTTTCATTTTACGAATAAAAAATAATATTTAATAACATAATATAATTATTTATATGAATCAAATACATCCTATCCATAAAAAACATGGCTTATATAACCAATCATATAAAGGAAAACAAATCAGTTAACACCCAAAATGATGATACTACTGAAATATTGTTAACAAAAGAAATATTAGAGAATCATATGTTATATAATATTTATTTATATAGTTCTTGTATAATTTAACAACAATGATTTAACCATTATACATAAGGTTAACGTACCCTCGACCAATAAAAGTACAAGGTAAGGGTTAATTCTTCAATCTCATTATTATCTGAGATTGTTTGTGTGTAATTTTTTACTGGGACATAATTATTATTCATATCCATGTTTTTTAAAATAGTTTTAAAAAGGATTCTTTATAAGGGACCCTTTAACTAAAACATCATTTTAAATGTTTTTAATATTTATTCTTCTAAATCATTCTCATTAATGTCCATGTTTTCAAAATGGGTTTAAGGATTTATTTATATGAACATAAATGTTTTAAAATGTTAATTCCTTTCAAAAGTTTCAAGTGGTATAGGACACTTTGATTCAAAAATTTCTTTAGATGTCTTCCTTTATAAATTGGGTGACTTAAATGATTTCATGAAAAAGTGATATTTCTCTCAAAGAGTTTTACTGATCATTTTCAACTATGTCAACATCCTTTACTAGATATTATTCTTGATTGAGGTTGATTAATTAAAATAGAATCTTTGATAATGTATTGAATGAGTTATGTTATGTTTGAATGTGGATGTACTATATTTATACCATTCATGGTTTATAGTTAAAGTATTTACATTTCGTATGCTAGTTTTAATATGAATGTTTATCTTATGTTTCAACATTTTCATATGAGGAATGAATTGGACTTAGTAAATAATGGGTGGAGCCCGGTATAGCTCCTCGATGCATTGGTAGGTCTTATGAGACAAACTACTGTCCGGGCATAGGGCCATGAAAAAATCTTATTTGTAGTCTTGTAACAAGTCCTTGACTATGTGGTTATGAATTCTAGCATTATGCATTCCATTATTATGAAATTGGCTATTGATATTACATGTGATTATTTGACTAGTAGAATATCCATGTGAATAAGTAAATGGAATTATTTTATTTATCTTTTACATATTATGATAAAGTATAAGTTTAAAAGTCTTGTGTGTTAGTCTTATACATTTCCATAAATGTTTATGCTTATTTATTAATATTTTCGATATATTGTTATCCTTACTGAGCATCTGATCTCGCCCTTTTCTAGGTTTTATTTTTCTAGGATGCGAAGATGTATATTATGACTGACATGCAGGGATAGTCCAAGGGATATGAATGTGGTCAATGGATACAATTTTTTGTTGTTTTTGATTTTATAATGTAATGTAAAACTTATGAATGTATCTAGTACTTCTAAGGCTACTAAATTGATCTGTCATTTGGGATTAGATCCCTTGTGATCATGCCAATGTTATGTAATAATGCACCGACTCTGGTAACTAGGGTCGGGGCGTTACAATATATATATATAAATATATATATCCATATCTTTTATAACTTATATTTAATTAATAAAACTAATCCATTTTTTAATGTTTCTAAATTTTACTCATTTTGAAATATTCAATTTCACTCATTGGTAAAATCCTTGTATTTAAGATTATATATCCATTAATAATGTTAAAAATATGTTTTTAAATAAATATTTATAAATAAATATATCTATAACTATATATTTACTATATTAATAGTTATTATAAAAAATTAATTTCTTAACTAAGTAATTATTACTTTTTAAATAAGTATTTATATAATTATGAATAAATAACTATATATACTAAAATAATTATAAATTTATAATAAATTTATTAAAATAAGTTTAAAATTATATTAAGTTTATTTAAAATATTATAATTATAATACCTCTATCAGTGCTAAAAAAGTGCTATTAAAAAGAAATATAAATCATTGCTAAAATACTAGAGTTGACAAATATGTCTTTTATTAGTGATTTTTTAGCAGTGATACAGGTTGAGATTTATCAATGCTAAAAAAGAGATGATAAATACAGATTTTATCAGTGCTTATAAAATTAGCACGGATAAAATGGATATTTATCAGCACTTTTCGGAGTGTGACGTAAAACGTTTCCCTGATATATTTAAACAAAACATGTCCACCACTCAATCTCTCATGATTCTTAAGCTCTCGTGGAACTCCTCTGCTGTCAGTGTGACTCCCCTACATTCCTTTAGATTAATCATGGCTATAGTCGAATGTATATTAGGTTATACGCTTCCTCTATCATTGTTTGATGTTTTGGGTTCTGTGTTTTTCGTTTTTTCATTGTTCTTAAACATGAAAAACCCTACATATCTTCTCATTGTTACTGAAATAAAACAATTGTGGTTCTATTTCTTCTTCTCTATTTATATATATTTGAGTGTCTAGCCCATTTTTTCCTAGAGACACACATAGATTTTTTTCTCTAATCTTGACATTAACAAGTAGACCTCTCACCCCATCATTTTTCTCTTCATTTGAATAATATTGGGTTTCATAATCTAGGTAGTTTCTCAAATTTAAATCATCTTATATAATAGATTATAGATTCTATAGTCTTAATTATAAGTGTTTTATTGATTAGGGGATACCAATTTTTGTCCCTCATAAATGGGTGATGAACATATAAGGACCAAGGTAAGGGTAAAAATCATTAAAACATGTTTTTTGATTTTGGTTATTCATATAAATTGTTAAACCATGAAATGGGTTATTTAGATTTATGATTTTGTTGAAACATTTTTTATTGAATTCAAAAAAATATTTTCTTCATTAGTAACATACCAGAAATTATTTTAGTGATGCATTTTTTAAGATTTTTGTTTTTTAGTTAATTCATGATTATTATTAATCTTTAACCATGGGTTACAAAGAGTGATGGGGAATTTATTTGGTTGCTCAATTTTTTTTAAATTCCCTAGATTGGATACAATAGAGAAATCATTATGTAAATGGACATAGATATACACAACAACATATAAAGAATGTATTTCCCAAAAGTTAATGAGTTATCCATGGTTGGATAGTTGATAAAAAACTATGAGATCTGACTTATTAAGAATAGTGAAAGCTAAGGATCTTGAATTAATATATGAGATATGATTTATTAATAGATTTAATAATATATATATATATATAAAATTAATTTATACGATAAAAAATAATTTTAAAATCCATCTAACATAGTGATTAAACATAGAGATAACTAAAAATTATTAAAATATACTTTTGATGGTTTTTATATTTATATCCTATAATTCATGTCATTTTTATCCATGTCCAAAATGTAGAAAAGAGAGATACGATCCCCCTATTATAATCAACCCTTTTTTTTATTCCATATTATCATATATATTCTTATTTGATGACTCTATATCACTAGGTTAGGGCGTTTGAACTCCTTTGGTGATCATAGGATGATACCCTAAAATTCATAAGTGTTATCTGAGAATTGTTCTTCAAATACACAATGTATTAATCTATTAGTTCTATGAATAAATAAATGTCATATTTTATTATGTCAATATCATATATTATGATATGAAGGGTTTCATTGTTCACCATAAGCATATGACTATTATATATCATATGGTATGGCATATAGAAAATCTAAGGTTTTGAACTAAGTATTTCTACAAAATTTATTATATCAAAGAAAATGACTATCCATGGTTTGTGTGAAAATAGAGGATCAAATAACAAATACAATATCACCTCAATTGTTAACTATGATAAAAAAAATGATATCTCCTATCATATTTGTTGAGAGAATTAATGGAGTATGATTATAGTTTTTTCATAGAATATAATTGTGTTGCAAAATATCTCTCTTTGAAATTCTATTTTTCAACTGATAATATCATTATCAGTCATAAAGAAGGATATTCATAGAGGTAATTTCACATCTAATTCATGATATGTGGTATAACATTAAATTTTGGGAAGTATATGTGGTTCCACTATGATTTTATGGAAATATATCATAATAATAAATTTATGAACGCATTGAATAGATTCATTTCATTAATAAGAGTAAAAAATATTTATATGGATACTAAGTATAAGTTGAAAAATAACCTTTTAAAGGGATATATGTTATTGGAAGGATCTTATGGTGGATTAAAAAAATAACCAAAATTGGAAGGTAAGGAATCCTTGAGTAGACAGAAGTCATGTCCAATGTAGGTGGGGTGAGATTCATTTCCTCAAGACCATTATAGTGGATGTATTCAAATTCTTCTTCAATTGATGAAATTTTTTGAGTGATTCCTTAGAGTAGGTTCCTAGGAAAAATTAATCCATAAATGCTTGATTTTATTCAATCTCTTGATGATGTACTATACTCCCTCTTTTAATCTATCCTTCCTCCCATTATCCAGATATATAAGGTAATCAAGCATTTGAGGACTGATTAAATAAAGGTAGTGAAGTTTAGTTGTACTATTGTATTGAATTATAATATCTCTTTTCAAGACAGTAAAAATTTTCATACCATATGGATGCAACTTTGGAATTTTATTTAGGATGTGTATTCCATTGTTTCCATTTAAGAAAAATTATATGCTTAACTACTCATACAGACAATGTTTTCTAAACAAGATGATGTTTCCAATCTCGAGCAAGAATAGAATTTTGATGATTAAACTGCATAATTATTAGGGTATCAACAACATGTTGATGAACAAACTAAGAAAAGAAGAATAACACAACATCATAGTTTTGAATAAAATTATCAAGGCAAGAAGTCAAGTTATGAAATTTGAGGTTGGATGGAATCAATACGGCCAACCTATTGACCCCAACAAGTCAACATTCATTAGTTATCTTGGGGTCACAATGAGGATGAATATGCTGATTGATATTGACTCATAGCGCCACATATGACCTAAAATGAAGGAAATCCATTGGAAAGATGTAATAGTAATGTTACAATATACATTATCTATTTTACGGAAAAATTATATAATAAAACATTGATTTAGTTTTCATTATTCCTTGCATAGTTCATTTATTTTAGAATATTTTTGTAAGAAATTCTTTTTAATGGCCATGGGAAAATCCTATAGAGGCTTCCAGACTCTTGAAGAATTTGTATCTTAGGTATGTTGAGGGGTAAATAAATCCCCACCCACCACTTAGTTATGTAGACATTATAAAGTATAAAATATAGTCTGATTTCTATAATCATCACAATGAGAAATCATTTTAGGTGCATTGCGGTCAATAATATATTATTTTACATTATTTATTTTATCCAACTTGATTCAAAATTGTTAATTTATGAAACAAAAAACTAGTGCTAAAAATAAAGAATGTGCATCAAAACCAATGTACCCCTATCGCAAAGGAAGGATGGGGTGCACTTCATTAGAGAATAAATTGGTATGTATTTTAAATCAACAATAAATGTTTAATTATGTGATATGAAACAACATATGTTCTTTTGTTTATATGAAGATTGTTGAGTCAAAATCTGATGTATCATCCATCCCATGTCATGTGCTGTGAAAGGAGGCTCATGTAAATTAGGATGTTATATTAGTTGATGAAAACACAAAAATGTATGAGAAGCATGAGTCAGAATGACATAATTATAATTCTTTATTATTTATAAAAATATTACATAAAAATAAATATTTTCATATTTTTTTATATGGTTTCAACATAAGAGTCGGCCATGACTATACTAGAAGAAAAGAGACTTTCAATACCTTTGAAGCATTATGGACAATATGGTCACGTTAGAGTACTAGGTTTTAGAGTATCTCCTTGAACATATTTAAGGAAGATAAAACCACATGAAGATACATATAATATAGTGAGCTGAATTTTGGCACAAATAGACTCACTGCAAGATATTATTTTGTGGTCTGGTTTTGTAGACTAATATATAATAAAGGATCAAAGTGAACTGGTGGTGGAGAAAATATCCGCACATGAACAAAATTATCCCACTAGATTTGAGCCTAGTAATTCCCCCCAACCGCATACCCTACCAAAGGTAATCAATTTTTTCACTACTCATTCTCCTAAATTTGAATCAAATAACTTCTGATAACTTTATATTACTAAAATTATACAGGGTAAAATTGTATGTGATTTTTATCTGTCAACGCCCATGTACCACTATGTTGTGATGGGTACAGTGTATAATATCCAGAGAGACTAGATACACAATCAACCCCTCCAAAAAAATCGCATGGGAGTAGAGACTGAGATATACTATGATCCAAATGCTAAGATTCATTTTCCACTTAATGATATGGATATTACAATGATCGAAGCTACTATTGGAGTTATCATATCTTGGATGGATAATCTAATAAATATACATGTGTTACGTATATAGAAAATTGTTTTCATATGAAAAACATGTAACAGTTAATGATAAAGGCTTGAATTTAGTTATGATTTTACATATGAATAAAGAAATGGAGGGAAAAAGGTTGAATCAAGAATATCTAGTGAATCGAGCAAGAAAACAAAATGGTATTCTGAGACTACCTTCTCCCCACTAGTTATAGAGCAATATTTATTATCATTAAAACTTCATACAGAGACCACATTTAAATAGAAAACTATGTCTTACATTTAATATGAAGAATACATATATGTAGTTTCCTTCACATACGTAGTTGGTCTCTAGACTTCCACTGATATTCTCAAGCATGAATGGTTGGGAATCTTAGTTGTGAAAACATAAATAAGGTACAAATTCACAATACATCTTTCCAAATAGTCAGTGATATATGTTTATTAAATATAATAACTATTCATTTTTTATAGTCATTAATATTACAATTATATAATGGGGAGATCATTCAAAGAATGATTTGGATTTATTAATCGCTACATCATTTCTACGCAAGAAGTTACATTAAAAAAGGAAGAAATATAGTAGATAAAAGATGAGTTACTCAAAGCGTTTAATAAAAAAGCTTCAGATGATAGACTATTTTCAACACCTAAAATTAAAAGCCAAAACTCTAATATATAATCACATAAAATTTATTTTTAATTTTTTCATTACTTAATTGTTTTTTAGGAAGCACTGGAGTCTGATTGTCGTCAACATAGGCACCCCAAATATTTATTTATTTTTTGTAATAAATTCATAGATTTCCAACCAACTGACCAAACATGATGTGTATTGTGAATATGTAATAGACTAAAATCAACCTTTTATATAAAAACATAAAATTATATGTTTGATAAGTGTTTCAACAAGATTTATGTTATGATTGGGTGGTTACTAAATAAAAGATAGATCATGGAATGAATTCATTTTCTAAAATAATAAAGCCATTATATTACTACAATTGGAAGAAAATTTAGGTATATATAGATATTTTTTACTATCAAAACATTTCAAAACTATTTACTTATTTTTGTCAATGTTTATGTAGTTTCCAAAATAAGATAACGTAATAAATTGTGGATATTATGTTTTCAAATTTATGAGAGAAATCATAAAGTATGAAAAGAACAGCATCCCCAAATAGGTAAATTCTGATGGTAACTATAAATTCCTTAAATATATTTCATAATCATTTGATTGTAAATATATTCTCAGTACTATCAAGATTTCTAAAAAAAGAGTTACTCAAAATAAAAAATAAATTTGTTTAGAGATGAGTGGAATGCGTGATTTTAGCAGAACATATGTCAATTTAGGTGATTACCTACTATGTTTGTGATCTAGATTGAGTTATGACCTTCAAAAGATATTTGGGATGTGAAGAATTACTATCATAATGATTATATATTATTTTTTATCTCTTTATCATGGAGAATAGTAATGTAGGAAATCAATTTTATTATAATTTTTGACCTGGAAACAATAAAATTATTGGGAAAATGTGGATGTGGAGGCATAGGTAGAGGTGAAGGCCGAGGAAGAGTTGGAGACCAACGTGGAGGATGAGGTAGAGGCAAAGGCCAAGGTGGAGACTAAGGCCGAGGAGGATAAGAAGTGCTAGCTTGTAAACAATAAAATTGTTTGGAAATGAAGTAGAATAAGGATCAAACTAGGACTATGTTTGAGAATAATTGTTTAAAAGTGCACACAAAAACTTTTCACTTAAGATAAGATCCAGTGTACATCTTTCCAATTTAAAATGGAATATTATTAAAAAACCATGTGGCATACTCAAAACTAAGAAAACACATTCCAAATGGTACGGTAATTTAAGACAATGATATATACATCATTTTTGATGTGTAGGGATAATGAACACCTCAATCCAATGCACGGTGTGACCAGTATGTCTCCATGATACTATTATCAGTTTAAAATTGACATTTTAAGATAAAAAAGCTTCATTCGTAAAAAACCAAGAAAACACACTAGGAGTTTCTTGATAATTTGGTACATTGATTCATAATTCCTTTGTGACATGTATGAATAATTCTAATGTCAAACCCACACATGAATCCACCTGTATGGCTCAAAGTGTGTGTTTCCAGTTTAAAATGACATTTGATTAAAAAACACACATGGCGTACTCGAAGATGAGGAAACACATTATGATTGTTTTGATACATTAAGACAATTATCCATGATCCATTTGGGATGTGTTTCATTTAGTTTTTCCTCAATATGATGCACAATGTGTCTTGTATAACTCCAGGTGTCTGTTATTAGATTAAAATTGACATTTTAATAAAAAAGGTGTCTCTCACTCAAAACTGAGAAAACACACTCATGGTGTATTGATAATTTGAAAAAATGATTCATAACTCATTTATAACATGTATAAACAAGTCTCATTTCAATCCCACACACGATTCCACCTGTATGGCTCAAAGTTTGTGTTTCTAGTTTAAAATGACATTTTAGTACAAAACACACATGGTATACTCAAAACTGTTGAAACAAATTACGATTGTTTTCATACTTTAGTAAAATAATATATATGTTATTTGGAATGTGTAGAGTTCATCTTTGACTCAATATAATACATAGTTTGATTGATATGACTCTAATTTAATCTTTTTATTCAAAATTGACATTATTTTTATTGAAGAAAACAACTCACATACTCAAATCTGAGTAAACGCATTCAGATTGTTTTGGTACTCTTGTAAAATGATCCATACCTCACTTGTGACATGTAGGGATCAGCCTCACCTAAATATGATTTATAGTGTGACCATTATGACTCCAAGTGCATATTTTTATTCAAAATAGAAATTCATTTTAACAAAAAAACAATTGACATACTAAAAACTAATAAAAATCACTCTAATTATTTTAATACTTTAGTAAAATGATCCATATGTAATTGTAAAATGTAGGAATCTATAAAACCTAAATTAGACTCATGGTGTGACCAGTATGACTCATAGTGTTCCTTTTTATTCAAAAATTAGATTTATTTAAGTAAAAAACAAGTTAAATACTCTATAATAGTGTTTTATTTTTCTAGTATTTGTGTTAGAAGTTTTATTTTATTTAAATTCAATATGTGTATCTTATTTTGGGAATTTTTTGATGTTTCTATTGATGCAGTGTTTTGTTGTAGAATACTACACCTGTTTCTAGTGATGTAGTGTGATACAACATCACACAACAGTTTTAACCTTTATTAGTCAAAATAAATGTGCTGATGAAAGTATGATTTACTCGTGATTTTAGATGTGATTTTAAAGCTACACTTTATGAGCACTTATAAAGGTGATGATAAAGTCTATCTTTATCATTGCTTTTAAAACTGATGATAAATAATAAATTTATCTTCACATATGAATGAGATGACAAATCATACATTTATCAGCGATTTAAAAAGAGTTGATAAAAGGCCATTTATTAGAACTTTTTTATGTGCTAATAAAATGTAAAATTATCAACACTAATAAATCTACCCTTTATCAGTGTGTTTTTAGTGATGATAAAATCCATTGAATTTTAACCATGATAAGGTAGTTAGTGATTTTATAGAACTGTTAAAGGACACATTTGTAGTAGTCTCGTATGGTGAAAAGGCCCCATTTAAATCATGTGAGACATAATACATTGATTTAGGATTGTATCGCAATGAAGTAAAGAAATCAATGACAAATTATTTTGCCATAATCAATGCCCCAAATGGCTTGGAGATGATCCCAGCTAACCGTTTCAAGAAGTTCAGTGTACATTATGTGATATCTATAAATCAAACTAAAAGAGTTGTCCAGAATTCATATTTTCATTCAATGTATTCTGTATGTTTGTCCTAAAAATTGGGCCCAATGGATCTAAAGAAGTGATCAACTCTCTGAGTGGTAACAAAATATTGAATGAAAATGTCTCCATTCTATCCCTAATTCTTTACAAATTTGGGTTCTATTATCAAAACAAGAAGAAGTTTTCATGATCATAGGATAAAGTAAAGAGGCTTGTTATCATTCCATTTTTACCCTTTAGGACTCCATAAAGACTGCATGCCAGCATGTGAGCCCAAAATTATTTCCTCATCCTCCAGATTTCTGAATGGAGACTCCCATCTTCCTTATGAGGAGCATGTTTTATCATATCCTCCTCAAGAAGAAGCACAAGTAGTGAAGCATAAGGAGGAGCATGAGGGAAAGTACTAAGAAGAAGATCTCAAGGATTACCCTCCATCATCTGAGGAAGGTGCCTCCACCACCAAGGATAAACTCAGAGAAATAAATATGTGAACAAAAGAAGATCCACACCCCACACTATTTAGTGTGGCATTGACTCCTAAAGAGCAGGAGTAATACAAATCCTTACTAAAATAGCACCTAGATATGTTTTCCTATAATTATACAGATATACAAGGCCTTTAACATAAGGTGGCCTCCCATTATTTGGGTTTTTTGAAATATCATCAGGGATGAAAGAAAGTATCCAAGAGGACACACCAAACTCACTCCTCCAGGATTTAGGTTGAAGTGGATAAACTCATCAAGGATAACTTCATCTGAGATGTTCAGTAACAAAAATGGTTATCCAAATTTTTCCTGGTTAAATAAAAGAATAATAAAATCAGAGTGTGAATTGATTTAGGATATCTATATTGACATTTTCACAAATATGTCTCCCTGTTTCCAAACACATAACTCATAATTGATGAAACAGCTAGATACTAAGCCCTCTTATTCATGGATGACTACCCTGGGTACAACCATATATGGATGGCCCTGGAATATGAGGAATACCCATTATTCAGAGCACCTCAAGTAATATTCTCATATTGGGTAATGTACTTTGAATTAAAAAAACTAGTTCCGTATATCAATGTTCTATTCATCATATCTTCAAACTGTTCTTGGGATTTTTTTTTGAATTCTATGTTGATGATTTAGTGTTGAAATCCCAAAAACACTCTAATCACTTGGCTGACCTAGAAACCATCTTTAGTAAACCTCAACAACATAATCTGAAGATGAACCCCTTTAAAGGTTCTTTTGGGTAACCTTAGGAAAATTTATTAGCTTTTTTGTATTCCATAATGGCATCAAAGTTGATATTGAGAAGCCTAAATCTATCTTGTAATATCACCTCCTTGAAACATGAAAGAGTTTAGAGGAATTCAAAGACACTTGGACTACATTTGGATCATCATAGCCAACCTCACAGAAAAGTGTTTCCGCTTCACCAAAACATTGAAGAGGGGTACACTTATCAGTGTACCAATGTCTATCAAGAATAATGTAATACCCTTAATAAATATCTCTTCAGCCCACTGGTATTGATTCCACCTGTTGAAGTAAATTCTCTCATTCTATATGTGAGAACCTTAGAGTTATAAATCGGTTCTTTCCTCGCACAAAAGAATGATATTAGGAATGAAAATAGCCTTTACTATCCTAGTCAAACCATACTCTATGTAGAAACATGATATTTAGATATTGAGAAGCAATTCACGGAATTAATCATTGCAGTTCAGAAGTTAAGTCACTACCTGCAACACAATGAGATTCACTTGGTCTCTCGTGATAACCCACTAAAATTTATTCTCAATCATCCTATACTGATAGTATGCCTGGCATAGTTGGAAGTTATCTAGTAGGAGTTTGATATACTATTTGTGCTGCAGAAATTAGTGAAAGGCCCAACCTTATCACACTTTCTCGATGAGCACCCATTTGTAGAGGAGTTATCATTTAAAACCGAACTACCTGATGAATAAATTTTCTCTATTAAGTGTAGAACCTGAACATGGGATATTTATTTTTATGGTGCTTCCATAATTAAAATGGGGAAAATAATGGATGACCCTAATCATAACAAATTTGGTTAAGTAATTGTGCTTATCACCCCAGATAAGGCAGTGTTTCCATATTCCTTCCTATTATAAAAAGGTGGTACCAACAATGAGGTGGAATATCATGCTCTTATTTCATTCCTAGAATTGGCACTCCAAGTACAAGTAAAATACCTAGATGTGAAGGGAAATTCAGAGTTAATAATAAAGAAGATCAATGGGGATTGTGCCATCAAAAAAGAAGAGATAATTCCCCTGTGTGATTATGTCTAAGGGATAATGATATAATTTCCCACATAGACAACATTGACTCACATACTGTGATCACAAAATTCACAGGAAGATGCGTTGGAAAATGAAACTATATCTTTAGAAGATCAAAATTAAGATGAAACAATCATCAGTATTGACCATTGTCGAATTTTTTCACTTATTGTTCAAGTCAAAGAAGAAGAGAAAAATTAATGTATTTCCATCCCAAATCCATATAGTCCTACCATGGGATGGATGACACCCATTATGGAGTATCTCCACGATAAGTACCTCCACCAAACAGGGTTGGAAGAGAGAATACCTAGTAGAGAGCATCTAATTCTACACTTTATAATGGACCAAATCATGAGAAAGTCCTATAAACGTGAATATTTTATGGATTCCTTCTCAGAGTTTATACATATAGCTAAATAACCCTATACATATTCCACATGGGGAATAGATGTTTTTGGAGTGTATCCTCCATCTACAGCTAAGCAGTTCAAGTACATCCTTACTACAACCGATTTCTTATTCAAATGGGCTAAGGAAATACCCTTCAAAGATGTCATATCTGAAAGAATTGTTAGTTATGTTAAAGAAAATATCATTACCATAATTGGTGTCCCTCACACCATTTTGAAAGAAAATGGATCTCATTTCTATTTTTCTGATGTGGAGAAGCTATATCCTAAATACAATAACAAATCCAATCATTCCCCCCACTATCATATGGAGACAAATGGTAAAATAGAGTCCTTCAACAAGAATGTTTCCAATATACTCCAAATGATGGTGGATAGATATAATAAGTTATAGCCTGATAAACTATTTCATGCCTTATTGGCCTACAAGACTACAACTTGTTATGCCACATGGTCAACCCCATACACATCAATGTACAGAACAAAAGTAGTCCTTCCCATTGATGTTTAGTTTCCATCAATTCAAGTTTCCATTTGTGATTAGTTATCCAATGTTGAGAAATCCAAAAAATGGATAGATGGGTTGGAGTGATTGAAATAAAAGAGATTGATTACCTTGCATCACTTTGAAGTCTATCAGTTCCAAATAGAGTGAGCTTTCAACAAGAAGTCCCGCATTCATTCATTCCTCTAAGGAGAGTAGGTTTTTTCCTTAGGACTCCAATAATACCAGGAACGAATCCTACAAAGCTTAAGCCAAAGTGAAAAGGACCTTAATATATACATAAGTTCCACTCTAATGAATCTTATTCCTTAATCTCAATGGATTGGGAACTACCTAAAACTCACATAAATGAAAGGTTAATAAAGGTTTAATTTTTGTAATAAAAAAAGTTCATCCTAGTTGCATGAAAAGAAACTATGTTACAACCATTGTCTTTATTGCATGATGTTAAACTTCATAGCACCATATTTTTCTTCATTGTACAACATTAAACTTCTTAGCATCATCATCCTTATCACATGATGATAAACTGCATGACATGAGGTCCCAATATCATGATCTAAATCATCAAAAAATCCTTTCTCCTAACCACATTATGTTAAAATTTAATGTTAGAGTATCCCTTGATTGATGTTAACAAATTCCTAAAATCACAACGATTTGAAATTCCTTGTGGTCCCTTAAAAGGTGAGTAGATTACATGAGAAAGCATCACTCACATCAGTATCACTTGAACCCTTTTAATCTATTAGATCAGACCTATATGGGAAAATCTATTTAATAACTAAGTGTGACTTTATTCTTACTCTATAAATATATATAGTGAAACCTGGGTCATATCCCCTCATCCAGCCACAATGTTTCTTTCACGTCAGGTCACATGCGTCCATACCACATGACATTAAACTACACAATTATTCAATAACTACATCTTACTTTATTCTCATTCCAATGAGATACGTAGTGACATATGAGTTTCTAATCATGGATCCATCTGTGTCCTTAAAAGAAAAAATTTCCCAATTCCCTATATACAAGCCAATTCTATAATGGGAACTCTTCCAAAATATATAGCTTAATTCTCATTCCATATTTTATCTTTAGTCCAACCATTATTTTAGAAATTTTTAAAGCCCATCCAATTCTGAAATAAAATTTTAGTTGGTTTGGGAAACCATCTTCAAGAACATTGTTTGGCTTGATTCTTGTCCCATAAAGACATGTAATGAAACCTATGTTATAACCCATGGTACAACCATAATATTTTTTTCTATTCATGTCGGTTCATCTTTGTCTATACAGCATGAAATTAAACTACTTATATCATTCAAGAACTATGTTTGGCTTGATTATCATTATGTTGAGATAAATTTGATACCCGAATTTCCAATCATGGGTCCAGCTGTGATTTTTGAAAAGAAAACATGCTTTCCTTTTCCTTATGCATAAATGAGATATTCTTAAGGAAATTTCCTAGACTTATGGACTAATTTTTATTAAAATGGGATACATGGTAATGCCTAGAATTCATACATTAGGTATGACTATCTTTCTTGAAATTTTCAAAATTCCCTTTTCCCTATTTCAAATACCAATTGGTGTGGGGAACATTTTTCCAGAACTACGTGTGGCTTGATATTTGACCTAGCAAGATACATAGTGAAACTCGATTCCTATACCCTAGTTCAGCGACTTTATAATCATCATTATCCTATCCTTAAATTGTGTTATATTTTTTATATTAGAGGTTTTTACTACTACTTGGTTCTCACACTGAGCACAACTGATGTTGTCTTATGAATTTGGTAAAGGAATTCCCTACATAGAAAAAGGTTTCTCAATCACCATAAGGGTTCTCAATAGTCATGGATATAAGTCCTTAAAAGTCACAAAAAATGTCATCATCGCATGATAATAAACTAAATGATCATATCTATAACAGTGTGTTTCCATATTCCTTCCTCACAGGATACGTAGTGACACCTAGATCCTACCTCCTAGTTCAAGAATCATTCACCTCCTCTATGTATAGAACAAGCCTTTTTAGGGTGACCAATTACTATAACTATGTATGTCTTGATTCATTCTATAGAAATATATGTAGTGACACCTAGGACAAATCCCCTCGTCCAGCTGCAATATTCATTTTCATGTGAGAATCCCTCACATTCTCATTGGATGATGATAAACTACATGGTTCTTTAAGAACTACATGTGGCTTTATTCCTACTCATATTTGATACGTAGTGATGTCCAAATTTTTAATATTGTGCCCAAATATAACATGATGAAAATAATGTCTATTTTATCTCATTTACGAGTAAGATATGTGTGAGGAGATTTAATAGGAGGTATCATCTTATGTATGAATCCATATTCAAAGAACCTGCACTATCCTCTATTTAGGAATTAAATTAGGGTAGGGGAACATTATTCATGAATATTGTGTGGCTTGATTCTCACCTCTTTGAGATACGTAGTGAGATCCAAATATTCATCCCTTAACCTAGCCACATCACAATACAAAAAAGCATCCACTCTCCTACATACAAATAAAAAATATATATACATGACCTTTTATTTTGGTTCATATCCTTATAGATCCCACAAAGAAAACATGAAAATTACCCATTCTACATATTATTTAAGATCCATGTAAAGGACATCATAGTCATGGCCAATATCCACCATAATGTTTCCCTTGTGTGTTGGATATTTCCCCTTTCGCATATCATACTCTTAATCAGGAGTAATTTCATCTCTTCATAGTATTTTCATAGCTTCTAGTGGTAGATTGTATGATACCTAGGAGATCCTTTACCCAATGATGTAGTATGTTCCCCCAAATGTCTTTGCATTATCCACCCACATACCGGGCCTATCAGCCTAAGTGTTCCACTATTTTACTATGCAGTAAGTTCCCAAATTGGAATCATATAAAATAGCCCTCATAATGGGGTTTTCAACCAGTAGTAACATCATTCTTGGGAGAAGCCTCTTCTATCCATTTAATCATTGATGATGGTATACTATAATTAGAAAATTAGTGGTCATCCCTTGTATATTTTTCTAATGTCCTTTCTCTGGACCTGAAAGTATCTAAGATAATGGTATACTCTTTCCCCCCTTTTAATTTTTCACTGCATATTGGAATAACCATGGGTAATTTGACCACATATCATCCATTATTTCCATAATATTATGGTACTAGTCTTATGACATGAAACTGCAGGAACCATACTTTTTACGCTTGGGTGAGACCTACATTGAGCATCCATTTCCCCGATTCTTTGGAAATTACAACTTGAAATACCCCTTCTGTATTCATGTACTTTCTCTAAAAACCACACTCTATGATTGGAAAACCAAAATATCCTTGAAATTTCATTGTCTTTTAATGACATAGTGTAAAAATTATTGAGGGATCCTTTACCTGAATATGTAGTACATTCCCCAGTTGGCCTTGCATAATTTTGCCTACATAATAGGCATGTCGGTCCAAGGATTCCATTATTAACTATGTAGTATGTTCCCTAGTTTTCCTTGCCTAAAACAGCCCCCATAATAGGTTTTTCAATCAGTGGTAACATAGTCCTTAGGAGAGACCTACTCTAGCATCATAAGAACTTCTTTCCAATTCCACCATTTAGATTTAGAAATCCCCAATCACATATTATGAATTTCTCTTTCCATACATGAATATAGTATCACATTTCCAAAAAGTTTTCAAAGAATTAGAGAATCATCCAAACATTGGTCAAAGCTAAAGGCGTTAAATTGTAGCCCCCTTATATCTTTACTGCATGACTTCAAACTTAATAACCCCCTAATGTCCTTACTACATGCCTTTAAACTGCACAAACACCTAATATTCTTACTTCATGAATTTAAACTACATTCCCCCCTAATGTCCTTGTGTCTTAACTTTAAACTGCACAATGTAATGTCCATACTACATGACTCTAAACATCATAGTATATTTTCCTTGATGCATGACTTTAAACTACACAACCCCCTAATTTCCTTACTGAATGACTTAAACAACACATAAAAATATCTAAAATCCCCATTATAACCATATGTACACTCTTTCACACATATAATTCATGTAGGAGTGGCCTCCTATTCCTGGCATGTGTCGGAATACATGATTATTTTATTATTAAATATATTTCATTGGAAAATCCACTCACCATGGTCTTGAGACATCCAAATCTTAAACATTATTTGTTCATGAGAAAAATAAAGTCAAGATTCTTGAAAAATACTTTACCTAACTATGAAGTATGTTCCCTCAGTTTTCCTTGCATAAGTTTCCCACATAACAGTCATGTAAACCAAAGGATACCATTATATAACAATGTAGTATGTGCCCCAACTGGTATTTTATAATATAACCTTTATAATAGGTTTTTCAACCAGTTGTAATTTTGATCTCATGAGAGACCCTATATATTATTGAATACCATGTTTTAGATTTGGATACAAGAAAATGTTCTCATGATTCACCTTCTAAGTATCTAATTAATATTAGATCATTTCAATCCATCAATAATTTTTTGTGTTATCATATCGAAATTCATGGTTAAAGTTGTTCAACCTAAAGAATTATTCATATTAGTCTGACATGCATGACATTAAATTTCCCAAAAAATAGATGTATTACTCAAGAAGTTAAAACCCCGAAATGGGAAACCTGGAAAAAATTTGAGTCTCAGTTCACTAAACCTATGCTTTGTATGGTTTAGGAAAAATTCTGAAATGAAAAGCCAAAATACGCAGAGTTTTTATGGTGTTCCACATGACCCTAACAAAATTCAAATTACGCTCACCAGGCCCCTAGGATTAGGTAAAATTTTAGACCGCCTCCAATCCATATCCTTATAATTATGATTAGATGATATTAAAATTTAATGCTATTAAAATAATATTTGACATTATGATAAAAGGAAGACTACAGGGATGGATACATAGATGATTGGAATCAAAATTCACTTCAGTTATGAGAAAAAAAACCCCAGAGCAACATCCAAAAAATGGATTCTCTCTATCAAAAATTACAAAATGATTTTGACATAGTTCTTGATATATTGAACGACCCAATGAGGCCTATCAGCATCTTGTTGAAGCTTAGTCATTTGAACCTTATGCTCTCTAGTCTCCCTTTATTAAGAAATTAATTAAATAATCCTTCCAAAATTGATGTAGCTTCAAACTCATAAAATGTTGAGGGGATCCCTCAATGTTCCCTACTGTTACCTTATAAAGAGATTATATTTGTTCCAAAAGAATCTAATTCTAAGGGGGGGTTTTGTAGAATCCATGAAATTTGTTCCATGAACTTATCCATAAATTGATGTTGGGAGCCTCAGTTAGACACCAAATGATGAGATTAAGTATAAAGGCTTCTTTTTGCTGGAAGAAGGAGCATATTGGATTTCCATGTGTCGCGACACAGAAATTCCTAAACCGAGATAAAAAAGTTTACAATGTGACTGTACATTTTCCATGGGGGTAGTGATGGTAGTGAATAGATAAACGTGCAGGACTGGTATAGTAGCCTGACACTGATCCCAAATAAGGGTACTGGGGCACAACCCATGTGGTATGGAGTAGTTTTTTCACCTAAGTCCCCCAAAACACTATCGGTGAACAATGTACTTACACTTGACCTACTTTCACGCCAACTTAAATGTGTGATCAGAATCTTTCACATAGGGTATCATATTTTCCTATAAATATACCCTTGGGGCCTTGATTTTTATGGACAAATTTCCCTAAAGGTCAATTGCAACTCTGATCTCCCTAGTGATTTTTCTAAGTCACTCAAAACCTATAAGGTAGTATCATAATGCTTAAAGAGATGGAATCAAAGGGGGATAGTGAGAATTAATTCCATTTAGTGTTAAAAATAAATAAAATTTATGCAACTCATTCGCCTAGCCCCCTTATTTTTGAAGACTCATGTGACATGACCTTCCTCAAACGTGATCTGGCACAAATTTCTTATGGGAATCCCTATAGATACTCTTGAAGTATTGTAAAAATATTTTTCCAAGTGTAGTAATCAATGTTTTTTATCCCATAAGGTGTAACCAATTATCCCAAGTCTATTAGCATAGAGACCCCTTGCGTGGTGCACCCCTTGCGCAGTCCTCCTTAGTTCACCACACCCCTTCAGCATGTATAAGCCTTTAACGAAGCCTCCTTCAAATCCATTCATGGAAAGTATTCTCCATTAATGGATCCCTTTACTAAAAGGTACAATGTTGAAACATCCACCAAGACCTCTTAATTTACATAACTTTAGGTAAAGGAACACCAGTGTGACTCCCATTTTGATTTTGATTTCTACAGTTAGAGTTTTACCATACTTGTCCTACAACAGGGTAAGGATCCATTAGGAGTCTATATATTTGGATATCAATATCCATGTGGACCCTTCCCCATGGACATTTTTTCTCAGTCCCAAATATTGGATTATGGGTATAGGACTCTATTCTACCCTTCTCATCTTTAAGACTTTTATCCTTCGATCCTTGGTAGGGAGGATAAGGGTCACACTTTCTTTTCCCCTTGATAATGGAAAAGTCATCCACATTTCCTATAACCAACCAAATGGAAACCATCCTGGTTTATGCCTCTATCCTTTCATGTATGAGATTTCTATCTCACTCATCTCTACAACCTTAACCTTCATTCCTTCCTTACAATGTACTCTTTTCCAATGTAAAACGATGATAAGTAAGTGTCATAGCCCCAGCCTCTTCAGTAATAGACTTTACCTCTTTTGACATAGCCCCGACCTATTCTACCATATAACCATCCTCCTCTATTTCCACCTCATCCACTTTGTCTAACATCCTCCTCCTTTTACATCATCGAAGGAAAGAACTTGTGTGATTTGTTAAAGCTTTCAAATCCTCGTGTTTCACACACCGAGCATGACTCGTGTAGAATCTGAGGTTTTTAATGATCACAACATCCACACAATCCATCTGAATGATTGAAATATGAGAACTATAATTCTTATTAACTTGGATATGTAGGAAATCCACTTAGGCTCTGATTGTAATAGGCATTCTATTTATGAATAATCACCAATCATAATTCACTTAATCCTGGTATATTCCTCAGAAGTAAATCTGATGCTAAGCCACCAAATCACAACGAGTTGAAGCATCCCTAATGGTACATTAATAGAGGATAAAACATTTAGGAGTAACCCACAATATATCATCCTAAAGGTCCATACTCCCTTGAGGGACATATCCTTGAGGGCATCCATAGGCAAGGGTCCTCACAAACAAATTATGTGTTCTTTGATTCCCATTAATATTGGATATGTAGGAAGCCACACTTAGTCTAAAACCCAAATAATTGAACCAACCCTAATATTATGGGAAATATCCCTAAAATTGTCTAATTCAACTAGGAATGTCATATCCCATTCAGGTTCCTTGGGCTACATAGGTATAATTCTCACACTAAACTTTTACTAGGCGTGTTCCACCTAGATTTACATAGCACATTACATTAAACCATATGGTTGGGTCCTTATCACACAACCTTAAAAAAGGTATGATGGGTCCTATTTAGAGACACCAAACAATATGGGCTCAGATTTCATTCACAAGGATACATAGGAATCCCACTGTGTGGACAGAAAATCCATCATCATCATAATAATGTCCAAAGAATCTCTATGTACTATACAATAGGATAGAATCAATGGATAAACTTTGATACATACACATATCTCCATTGACAAAGAACTTTGAATACATATAGTTGATTCTAAATACCACACATGCTGATAATTTATTACTAATATTGGGATAAACCACAACATACTTGGGAATTAATGAAGGATTCATGAACATATATTAAATTTATACAAGAGTCTTATAGTAGGCAATAATCCCCACCAAAAGGGTGTGATGAGCCCAACCTTCCATCCTCTCGACCGATATGATTTCATAAGAATTGTGGATCAAAATCCTTAACAAATCTCATGCCTTTAGAAACAAGGCCCCTTTCAGTATATAACCATTGGGGGTTTCTGATTCCATGAAAAAACCCATTGGAAACCATTCAGAAATAATGATTTCTTTATCAAATTCGAATTTTTTTTGAAAAAATTTGATATATGAAATGAAAATTGAGCACGAAATTAAATGATAGGTACATATATGGGAAGACTAGGACTAGTACTGTAGTTGAAAAAAAAGTGTCTTGGTATGAATTCATCTAGAAGGATTAAATATTAAAACACTAACTAAACAATGATGGTGATTGGAAACCACTAGAATATTGGATGGATTCCTCTCTAGTGGCTCACACATGGGGACATGGTGGGTTATGTTTTCTATAAAAAAATCACTAATATATGATGTTCCTAGTGTCCCATTCTATAATGTTCCTATAGAGATTTTACATGAATTAGTTCTTTCTTGTGATAATGTACTTACCATCAGCATACTATGCACTTTGTGGGTTATTTCAAAAGTAAATTATGTTTTCCTTTAAATTATTTTCTATAAAAATGTTTCTAGTTTTTAATTTTATAAAACATGCATATAAATTTTTCTTATAATGTTTTGGATGGAATCTCTTTTTTTCATTGCATCCTTCAAGGGTTTGGCTCACACCCTACTTACACCATTGGGTGTAAGTAGACATTGTTATGTATGAACATGGTAAAGAAATGGTGTGCCATGGTGATGGTGGATCTAGTTTATAGAGTTACACTTTGGGCATGTGTTGGGGGAAGTGTCTTGAGGGTGATGTCCCTCTTTTCCCATGGAGGTATTTGGGATAGTTTTATTATTTTATTTTTATCATATCCCATTTTTATTTTTGTTTAAAGTTGTAAACATTGAATTTTAAAAAATTGTGTACCTAGTTTTGTTATGATTATTCAATTATTGTTTATTTTAATATTATCAATTGTTTATGATTATGTGAATGGGTTAAATCATTCCCAAAGAATAATTTTGATACCTAGTCACTTGTTCCCAACCCATGGGGAATGAGAATGTCCTTGGATACATGCCATGGATTTGGTCGTGTGTCATGTTGGATGGATCCCCATCTTGGTTCATGAAAAAATGGTATTAGAGTAGGTTACGCACTTTTGGGTTAAGCTATTTTGGGATGAATGTAGATAGATAGGAGCTAGGATTATATGGGCATGAAATTCTGGTTTCAAGTAAGTTTCCTAGATAGCACATCTTGTGAGGGACTCGATTCACCATGGGATGTTGGGATTTTGTTTGACTTCTACTCCAGGTTAGGTGTACATGCTTCTGATTATATCTATATATTTTGTGAGGGGTGGAGTGGTTTGTATTGTCTTGGTATCATGATGTATTTTATTATATATTTATTTAATAAAGTTTTGATATTTTTTGTTATTGCTGAAATTTTTGAAATGGTTGTGTTGGTGGTTTTCCTTGTGAATGTTTATTTTTGTCGTAAAATTCCTCCTGGAAGAGTTCCTATATAAATATGGAAAGAGGCTAGAGAGATTTCTACCTCTCCAAATGATCAGATAGTAGTGGATTAATTGGTTCGGGTTGTCCAAGAATTGGAATAGGGAGTGGGCTCTAGTCCTGTTAATATTAGAGAAGCCAAACCAATTCCTAGAAAAAACAAGGCTTAGTAGTTACTGAAGAACAAACTACCTTCTTTCCAGGGTAGCATGGATCCTCAGGAAGTAGTGTATTCAGTCGAGAAAATACAGCAGATGATTGAGTTCCTTGACACTCCAAAGGTTGTTAAAGTGGTGTGTGATTAATTCATGCTAGAAGGACTCAGTCAAAAGTGGTGGAATACAATGATCCAATATGTGAAGCATGATCAGAGGGGTTGTAAAGACTTCATGGATATTTTAAAATAGAATTATTGTCCTGATTTAATGACCTATGATATATCTTAGGTGTTTATGGAGATTCTATAGAGAGATATACTTGGGATTAAATATGATAATGGCTTTCTTGAGTCCGTTTAGTACGCACCTGATCTCATCTCTAATGATAAAATGAAGGCTCAAAGGATAAAGAAGGGGTTGTGGATAGAAATCTAATTTTAGGTATTTTTTTCAAGATGTAGACCTATTATTAGGTGGTTGATCATTCTATGATGGTATATATTGATCACAGTGACAGGTATGGTTTCTAGGGATTAGTGTCAAAAGTGGGCAGTGGTAGTTCTTGAGAGAATAAGAGGAAGTATGACGAGTAGGGGAAGAAGGGGGTGGTAGTTTAGGCCATCCCTCTTGGTTGTCTTTAACTATGTCTTCCAATGTAGGTTTGATTGTGTCCCACAAGTGTGGGAAGGAATGAATCATATGACCTATGTACACATATCCTTCTAGAACCTATCAAAAATGTGGATCATTGGGACACCTGTAGTGATCTTTCAAGGACATACTTTCTAATTAGAGTGGTGCAGGATCTGTGGCTTCTAGGGGGATGTCATCCCAGTCGGAACCATCCATGACAATGGGTTCTTGCTTTAGTGGTTTTGGCGGTAGTGATGGATTGTATTCTAGGAAGAGGTAGTTAATGGATGAACCACCAACTAGTATTCATTATCAGGCTCATGATGAGATGAAATATCCTCATATTGTGGACTAGGCACCATCAGGATCAAATTCAAGACCTATGACAGTTTGAGTTACATTTATTTTTACATAATCTTTATCCATTTCTCTCTATGATACTTTGGATTTTGTGACATTTTTCATTCTGTATTATTGATGTGTTAAAATTTACAACTCATATTATGTCATATTCCATGTAGTTTCTATCACCTCTTTCTAATAAATGAGAGAAGGGTTTAAGGTGTCCATCTTGTGCACTCGCCGTGTTATCGGTCGTGTTGGAATGGGATTTCCTTGTTTTGTAGATAAAACTATTTCACTTAATCCTTAGTATGGATTTTATGGTGATATTTCATGAAAAAAACTATTGTTAGAGGTGGTGAGTGATCTTTTTTAAACCTGATGGAAGTACCTATGTTTTTTCATAGTGAGTTGGATCCTTGGTTTCATCGTGTTGGACCTCCAATTCCGAAGTTGGGAATACTCTTTTGCAGTCATCATCACTTGTGTTGGAGGATGATGGTGGTTCTCTTGGGGATGGATTAGCTACTGTTGTGGAAAATTTATAAGATGTTTTCCCAAAGTATTTTTCAGTTTTGCCTCCAGAGCAGGATGTGGAGTTTTACATCAATTTGGTTCTAGGAACACAATTGATTTTTATTCCCTCATACATATGGCCCCACTAATATTAGGGAATTAATGGTTCACCTAGATGATTTGGAATCCTATGGATTTATTTTCCTGAGTGTATCACCTTGGGATTACCAAATTTTTTTTTATGAAAAAGGCCAATGGACATCTCTAGTTTTGTATTGATTACGAGAAGCTAAATAAGGTAAACATTGATAATAAGAATCCTTGCCTTGTATTTATGAACTTTTCTGTCATCTTAAGGGGGGAAGGTGGTTTTCAATAATTGAATTGTGTTATTGTTACCACCAAGTCATAATTAAAGGGAAATATGTCCAGAAAACATCTTTTCGATGTAAGTATGAACATTTCAAAAACATGGTCATGCCCTTCTGGTTGAGAGATTATATAGTAGTATTTACAGTGTACATGAAAAGTGTGTTCCATCAATAGCTTGACTCCCTTATTTTTGTATTCATGGATTACATCCTTTCCTATTTTGGAACCGAGGAAGAGCATGATCATCATTTGAGAATTGTGTTGGGAACTCTTTGGGACCACCATATTTATGCCAAAATTTTGAACAACGCATTCTAGATTAAATAGATTATGTTATTAGGCAATTTATTATTAGATAAATGTGTTTCGGTGGACCTAGAGATGATTTATGTGGTGATTTCATGGGAGTAGAAAAATAATGTGTTTGAGAACATAATATTTTTATGTCTGGAAGGGTATTATAAGCAGTTCGTTCGAGATTTCTATCATCATGATTCACCCATGGAAGTGCTCACCCAAAGGGGTAAAAATTTGAATAGAGCCCATAGCATCACACATCCTTTTTTGAGGTTAAATGGAAATTGACGACAACCCTAACTTGATCATGCTGAAATTTCGAATGGGTTATGTGGTTTATATTGATTCATCGGGTGTGTGTTGATTCATGATGATCATGTGGCGGATTATGGTTCTATATAGCTTCAACCACATGAGGATAATTACATTAACCATGAAATAGAGTTTTTAGAATTGATGCATCCATTGAATATGTAGAGTGATTATATTTTTTGGTAGAATTTTTTTGGATTATTTTGATCATAAGATTTTGGTTTATATTTTCTCCTAGAAATATCTGAATTAACGGAAACATTACTAGGTAGAGTAACATTAGGTTTTTGACTTTTATATAGTCTATAACCCTAGAAAATGGAATTTTGAGGAAGATTCTTTGAGCATGAAAGTTCCAGCACAAGCACTAAAAGAGTCTAGTGATGAGTGAACCTTGATATGACTCTTTGCTCAGTTGAACTTAAAGACTAAGCAGCACAGTGGAGGTGTGTTCGTGGGCTGTGTATAGTTGACTCACTCCCTTCTTGAACTAATTCACTAGGAGTATCCTGGTTATGAGTTTCACTTACAATCTATGTAGTTTCTTGATGACGGGGATACATATTGTGATTGGTCATTGTATCCCTAAAGAGTTTTGTGTTCTAGGGGGCACTCTATGTCATTTTTATCATTAAAGATGGTAGTGATGTGGGATATAAACTAGTCTCTGTGTACTATTCATCCTGGGGCTACAAATATTTTCTATGACTTGCATCTGTAGTTCTGGTGTCCAAGGTTGAGGTGGGAGATAAAAAAATTATTGGGATGTTATACATGTATGTTGTTTAAAGAAGAGGACCAAAGGTCCTTCGGTTTGGTTCAGTAACTACCCATTCCTACATAGATAGGGGACAAGATCTATATGGGAATTATTGAAACCATGCCTCATATCCCTCAGAGGAAAAATTCTATTTGGGTAGTGATAAAATATTTGAACAAATCAGCCCATTTCATTCCGATCGTAGATTCAGTAAAAGTGTATTTGTTAGGATGGTTGTATGTTTAGGAAGTTTTGAGGATATATAGTGTTTCTTTTTCAATTTTTTTAGATAGGGACCCTTATTTTATGTATCGGTTCTGGGAATTATATCATAAGAAAATAGGGTTACATGTTAAGTTGAGCATGACATACCATCCGCAAATGGATGGTTAGATAGAATGAGAAAATCCAATCTTGGAAGACATGCTTCGCTAATGTGTGTTGGATTTTGGAGGAATATGGAAATCCATTTTGGATTGGTTAAGTTTTTATATAATAATAGTTACCAATCCTTGACTAAAATGGTTTCTTTTGAGGTTATTTATGGTTTTTCATGTCAGTTTCTATTGTGTTCGGATGAGGTGGGTGAGACCTCACTACTATGGCCAATCCTCATACAAGAGACTTTCAATATAGTCAAGTTGATCTAGTAGTGTTTGTTTTTATCTAAGAGTCATCATAAATCTCATTGTGATAAAATAATATGATCTCTAAAGTTTTCTATGGGTGAATTTGTGTTTCTAAATGTGGCACCTTGCTTGGGTCATCTTCATTCTTGTAAACAAGGAAAGATAACACCGAGGTATGTTAGGCCTTTTGAGATTACCAAGAAGATTGGATTGGTGGAATAAATATTACATTTTCATTCTCATTTGACATTAATTCATGACATATTACATGTTTCTCAGTTGAAGAAATATTACCTAGACCCATATCATGTATTGAATTGGTAAGAGTTGGTGTTGGAGCTGTATTTTTCTATGTTAGAGCGGCCAGTGTGGGTTATAGATTCTCTAGATAATGTTCTTCATGGTATGTCTATTCCATTAGTACATGTTATTTTTTTCATGAAAATGATAAACATGAGACTTGGGAGTAGAAGTATTGGGTTGAGGAATAGTATCCATTTTTGTTATCTGTTCAAGATTTGGGTTGATTTTATAGGGATGGAAACATTTCATGGTGGGGAGAATATTCACATATGTCTTTTAATTTCAGTGTAATTAAATTTTTTATTTTGGTCTTAAATTCATCTTGTGGTTCCCCCATTGTGTTTTTGAAAAAAAAATGGAGAATATAGACATTACAGCAGGTGGTGCAAGGTTGGTGCACAATTTCAAAAATCGTGCAACCTGGACTAGGAAACCGTGCAGCCATTTGGAATTATTAGACAGTGGGAAACAACACAGTCACCACCTGGTTTTTGAAACCACGTGAAATAACTATGTGTCATGTCTTGTAATGACCCAAAAATTTATTAATCAAAATTACTCTTTGTCTATTTAAATGTCTTCTTATGGTTGTGTAAAAAGTATGCACTTATTTGGTTCTATGTTTTTCATTTTAAACTATAGTTAAGAATTTTGACCGTTGCTAATATAGTCGTTGAATAGTTATCACATGATTAGTATAAATATATGGCTTTAACAAATCTAGTTTACTCAGACATAGGAAGTGATGGCCTCATCCAGTAGACTTGTCCCATACGAAGCCCATTTGTTATAGATTGGAAAGGAGGGGGCATCATTGGGATTCACTCTTGAGAAAGACCAATCTGAGCTCGAATATGTTAATCTCGAGCGGAACAACCTACGAGAGAAGTGGAAGTTGATAGAGATTACCACTTGAGCAATGTTATCTGAGCCACCCCAAGAGTCTGTCATCATCGCACACCATACCCTATGGTCTTATGCGGGTGTTTTAAGGGGTTGTGTAACAAGACCCTAGTATTACTATTATGTACATTATTCTTCTATAGAGAATATACATTCTTTTTATTATTGTTACTTTGTATATTTTTTTTAATGTGCAAATTGTATTTTTAGTTAATATTCAACTAAGAAATATATTTTGATGAATTAATGGATTTTTTAATTAAATAATATTTTAATAAATTATTATTATTATTAAATTATTTTTTATTAAATATAAATGATCGTATAATTTTATGAATGCAATTGTAATTTTTATCAAGGTTTAAAAGCTGTTTTTGTCAAACCCATGAATTTTCGATAAATGTCAGTTTTTATTTTAAAATTAAAAATTCACATACCTAGAAAATTATTTAGATAAAATGAATGCTATTTTTTGAATCAAGATGTCAAAATTATCCAATGGTGAATTTTTCATAATTTTTTGAGCGTCGAATTTTTGGGTAAAAATTAAATAATGTTTAAATATATAATGTGTTTTATGACATCATAATGACCCAATAGTGATGTAATAAAATACTCTAAACAATATTTTGGGCCAACATATGTTTTACCATTAAAATAATGTGATTTTAGTTTTTTTTGATTTATTTTACAATGCTTTAGTGGACCCTTCAAGACTTATAAAACATTTATCTTTTTAAATTGATTTCATTGAAAGTGTGACTCACCTCCACATAAGAAACCCAATTATTTTAAGACGTTCGGCCATTGGGATTATAAAATATTGTTTTCCACTCCCTTTTGAAAAAACCATGGGCAAAAACCATGAGTTGGTTTGTGGTTTTGATTAGTTTAATATGTGGTGTCCCAAACTAAAATAATAAAGAATTCCCTCTCCTTTCTATATAAACTCACCAAATCTCCCACTTCCTCCTCACATAAAGTCTTTGGAGTTTGACCATCCCATTCCCTCATCTCTATATAATCCTCCCAAGGAAACCCAAGACAAAGAAGTCTCTCTCAAGCCTCTCCCAAGCTTTTGGGATCACACTTCCAAGTAAGGGATTCCTTTCTCATTTTATCCAAGTTTCCTAATATAGTTATGCCCTTTTATTTTCAATTATAAATGTTGGGGTATGATTTCTCACCACCCCGATACTGTCCTCTTTATATTTGAATTATTATATACCACTTTCTCTCTCATCATTGCCTTCCATATATACTCATTACCATGACGAAATTCCGTAAGGAATTTCTCTCTCCTCATTTACAATCAAGAAATTATTTTCTATTATGATTCTAAATTCCATTACCTTTGTTGTTACATATATCTATATGACTCCCCTTACTATATATTTCACATACATATGATGAGACACCCCTTTTGTAACATCCCGGACCCATCCAGCCACTCGAACAGTGCCGAACAGGTCGGGTTTCACTAGCTTAGGCGCACCACCCATGAACGCCAAAGGTTGCTGACTAGCAGCGAGGGTATGAATAGGTATAGTGGGGAGGATATACCCTCTCAGAGGATCATAATAAGGGTATTAATCCAAGTATAACAGTCAATATGCAGCGAAAAGAAAGACTCAGTAGACTCGAACCAGACCCGCAGAGCAGAAGCATAATCAATGTAGATAAACAGCAGAAGCGATAAATATAAACAACAGCAGCGCAAATAAACACAATAGCATGTTGATATCATGTAACTACAACTGAACAGTAAAAAATTCATCCAAAGCAGGTCATACACAACTGAATATAAAAAGGGCGCCAATGGATAACAAACAGTAGCTACAACAAGTAAGCATGCTGATACGAAAAGTAAACAAAACAAAGTAAACCCAGCTAGGCATGACCTCAAGGTCCATACCATCTTCATGCAATAACTAACGCAGCCCAACTCCTAAATCTAGCCTCTTTCCTTTACGTATATCCATAAAGTCTGCACGCGTCCTGAAGGGACCGTGAAGGGTGTGAGACAAATCTCAGTAAGATACCACCCAACGGTGCGTACCAAATATATGTGTTTAAGCAGTCATGCATTTACAAGGAAATCAGTAATCAGTACAATGAACAAATAAACACAAACCCAACTGGTTCTCAACAGTCACCATGGAGTGTCACCTACTTCGGCCAACGCCGGAATCTCTGTCGTGTAACCCGACACCATGTGCCACCTGACACCTTGTGTCTCAAGTACCGACATCCCGAAGGCATGCCCAAAATAGTTACCCGGCACCATGTGCCTCCTGACACTTCATGCCTCAAGTACCGACGTCTCAAAGGCACGACCAAGAATAGTAACCCGACACCATGTGCCTTCTAACACCTTGTGTCTCATATACCGATGTCCCAAAGGCACGCACATTTCCTGAAGGCTCTTCACCTCCCACGTGGCTTCCTATGAAAAGCACCCCCAACCAAAATACCTAACTGCAACTACGGGGGCCTCTACCCACACGAGTGGTCAAAACCACCTCATCATGGAGTATCTCTGTGTGCACACTACTCAAAGTTCCGGGTGAGTGGTAATCACCAAAAATTACCTAAGCCACCAAAACATCTGACACCTCATGTCTCTGCGACCATGTTGCTCAAGTACGATGGCCTCGCCATCCAAGTAACCCAAGACATGCCCCAACCTGACAGTCGTACTGCCTCAAGCCGACGTCCATGATGCCCAATCCCATGGTCAAAACCACCCAAGTAACCTGGGCAAAGCCCCAACCTGTGATCAGCATCACTTAAGCGTAACTGGGACAATCCCAACAAAACCCAAAGGGGTCCAGTAGATTCAATTTAGCAATTTCATATATAAAATATATAACAGAAAACATAAACAGGAAAAACCAACTAAATAGTTGAATTGCACTATGCGAGGTGTTGTCCCATACTAGTACTAAGGTCTTGAATGCCTCTAACAATTTACAATAGACTTTAATAAATTAAACCAAACAGTTTAACAAATTAATATTTCAATTAAAACCATTTTGGCGTCCCCCGACCAAAATGCCCCGACAAGCAACGACCCCTCGCCCGGCCCTGCTCACTCCAACTGGTAACCGGGCATACCCAAAAGCATCCTAGAGGTCTCATAAGCAATACAGTATAAAAAAACTGATAAAACAGGTCCCGCTCAAAAATACCCGAAAACGCGCCGAAGGCCGCCTCACCCAAACAACTACGAAAACACAAAATGAAGTATGCACCACCTACCTGAGACTCGCACAATGCTACTCCTCCGGTAACACCTGCCAATTCGGTCCAAAATGCAGTAAATCTACAAAAGATTCAATACCATTTAAATGTATATAACTCATTCTAGAACGAAAATCAGACAAAACAGCCAAAGAGGAATTGAGGCCTTACCGAGGGGGTTCCAACGCACTAATCAGGGCGCGAATTGGGTATCGAACGGACGATCGGGAGGGGAAGAGAGGTTCGGCTGGCCTGGTTCGCGTATCCGGGCTGAGGATATGAGGTTCTGCCTCAATACGAAGCTACTTCCCATTTTAAGCGAAAAAAAGAAAGTACATGTCGTATACATTAGGACTACACGCCGTGTATAGGTAATTTAATTGTTCATAAGATGGCTGATTCCACCACCTTACTTTTCGAACCTGCAAACATGAGTACACGGTGTGTACCTAGGGGTACACGGTGCGTACTTGGTTCCTCTTCCCTCCCTCACCAACTTTCCCACACACCATTTATATCCCTTATACACGGCTAGACTACACGGCGTGTCTAAGGGGAACACGGCGTGTCCTCGGTTCTACCCATCCAACAGGACTACACGCCATGTATGGCCTCACACGGTTGGGGGTATACACGGCGTGTTGAAAACTACACGCCATGTAGTAAGAAACTACCACACTATAATCACACGGTATGTACTCGGCGATCACACGACCGGTCACTCGCCTACGCATACACGGCGTGTACTTAAAGTACACGGCGTGTAGTCTGGAAATTTCCAGAAACGTCACATTTTCTCTGGTTTCCTTAGAAACAAGTCAAAATAATTCAAACAGGGTTGCGATTTTGACCCGTTCCAAAAACCCGGATTCTTACAAACTCCCCACCTTAACGTAGATCTTCCCCGACCTACCGAACAAAACCCGAAGATGGCACCAAACACGCCCATCCCGGTTAAACAACCTGGACTACCCGGGTCCCAAGGTTCTGGCTAAATTCCTCAAGGGGGCTTCCCACCTTAGGAATCATCTTACTCGGTCTCAACCCAACAAAACATAAAGAATATAGGGTTTACTAACCTGTTTTCCAGACACAAAGTCCTCATGTGACGCATCGTCACCCATGCACCTCATTGGCGCTCACGTGTTGCTTCCGACACTCAACGTATCCTGCACCGCATCAGTGTCCACCTCCATGAGGTCCCAGTGCCTAGCACCTCAATTAACCCGCATCATCGATGCCCCGATGCCCACGGAACCTCATGTAACCCGCATCCTTGATGCCCCGATGCCACGCATCTCGTACATATATATATATATATATATATATATATATATATATATATATATCACGCACCCGATATGGTGCCAATCCCACTGACTAGCATCTAGTCGGTCCACAAAGATCATGCGCACCATGTGCGCTCAAAACAAACATGCCTCTACAGGTCATGCCAAAACGGAAACATAGAGATCATGGTCACACCGCGGTGTACCTCTAACCGTCATCGGCTCACCAAACTACTCAGCCTCTGGAAGCTCCACAGCGTGCACCTGTCCTGAAACACGGCTGCCTGATGCCTGACCTCCCGATGCTGCTCCAGTCACCGACCACTAACCCCTCAGCTGGGTCCCACTGTCTCTTTCATGACCTCCGTACACAGCTGAACCTCGACTACCCTCTCTGGGTACCGAACCTGAACCAACTCCAGACGCTGCAGTCTGTCCTGGTCCCTGCCTACCGGCTATCTGAGAAGGCTGCCTGCAAAACCTCTCCAGATGTTCGTCCTGTCCACAAGCCTGGAACTCCTTCGGAGGCCTATCGCACTACGCCCGAACATGTCCCGGCTGTCCACACTGAAATCAAATCACTGAAGAACTACCACGAGGTGGTCTAGATGAATCCCTAGCCTGACTGCCCTGCTGGAACTCATCCCATCCTCACTTCCTACTGTCTGAGCCATCACCTGAAGCTATCGTCCTACCCAAGAGATATTTTTCTCTCTCATTGCCCTCAGCTATGAGTGCCTGATTCACCGCTTCGGAGAAAGAACCCGGCCTGAAGATGTTCACCTAGACCCAAATGGCATGTCGTAATCCATCCTCGAAGTACCTCACCCTAGCTGCGCCATCGCTTACCATACCAGGTGCAAAGTGATACAACTCTGTGAAAGTATCTGCGTAGTCTATAACGGACATATCTCCCTGATGAAGACTCAAGAACTTCTGAGCTCTCTCTGCCCTCAGTGTATCTGGATAGAAGTGCTCGAAGAACCTATCCTCAAAGTCTTTCCAAGCGAGTCCCTCGTGCCTACGAGCCTGTACTTGTACGTCCCACCAACGCTTCGCCGGTCCTCTCAGCATGTACGTCGCCAGCTTGACCCTCTACCCTGGAGGCGTCTCTAGCTGATCGAAGATCATCTGCATGCTCTCTATCCAATTCTCTACCGCCTGTGGACCACCCTCACCCTGAAAAAGTGGTGGGTGCTGTGACTAGAACTCTTGCTTCAAATATGCCATAGAAGGCTCTATACCATGTGCGCCTCTGTCAATACCCTGCAAAACACATACCAGGCTAGCTCGGAGCTGCTCGTCAAGCCACGGCCTGAACGATGCCAAACCTGGATGCTGTCCTGCCTGCATTGGATCCTGAACCTAATCCTGTCCCTGAGCCTGTACCTGCGGCTCGTGCTCTGCCTGTACTGATGTCTGACCCTGATCCTGCGGCAATGTATCATCTCCTGCCTGACACTCCATCGAGTTGTGAAGGGGTGACCCGCTGAATACCATAAATGGTTAGACAGCCCATAAATATATATAACAATATATTCTACGCAGATAAAGAAAGCACCAAAAGGCAGTGTGTAACAACTACCCTTACTCCCCCTCACCGCAACCCATGCCCCATGGAATCCCAGCATCATGGCCTCCTTACCCACTCTCAATAGAGCCAAGTATTAAAAGTACCTCGGGCCATGCCCATCTTGACAACCCACGTTGCCTCAAACCGACGACCGAGTTTCCCAATCCTGACAGTTACACTACCTCACCCATAGTACCTGCCTGCTCTCATAAGAGTCAGACCCAAATATCCTGCAGCATGCAATTCTACAAAATATAAAGCATGGTATACACATTTTCACAACTAGATGTTCTATTAGGAATTTCACCAATTCACATTTCAAAGCATATAAAGCATGGAAATTGATTTTTTCCATTCACATGGAATTATCACTTCACAAAGCATACATGAAATTATGAAATTGAAATATCCTAAAATGTGCCTATCAAAGCCAGCAACCAAGCCTTGTCATACCGGGACAAGGTCCAATTGTCCCTTACCATACCAGGTCAAGGGTCACATATCACAATCACAAACATCACACATCAAGTGAGCCACCGAGGTGGAAATCATATCAACTATAATCTGAGAAAAACAAACAGAAGTTCCCGCCCGCGGAAACTAGGTCCATCCCTCGTACCTGGGGCTACAAGCACCCAAACACAAGATAGAAACCCAGTCCCTGTAACAACTATATCCAGTCTATCATATCAAAAATAGTAAAACTAGTAGAAATAAACGAGAAGCCTCAAACTCCTTAGTAGCCGGAAAACACTGCTACTAAATCCCTATCAAGAACTCCTTTGATACCAACTTTGAACATCCCAGACCAGGCCAGCCACCCGAACAGTGCCGAATGGGTCGAGTGTCACTACCTTAGGCGCACCTCCCCTAAATTCCAAAGGCTGCAGACTAGAAGCGAGGTTCTGAATAGGTATAGTGGGGAGGCTATACCCTCTCAAAGGATTATACTAAGGGTACTGGTCCAATTATAACATTCAAGATGCAGCGGAAAGAAAGACTCAGCAGACTCGAACCAGACCCGCAGAGTGGAAGCATAATCAATGTAGATAAACAGCGGAAGTGATAAATATAAACAACAGTAGTGAAAATGAACACAACAGCATGCTGATATCATGTAACTACAACTGAATAGTAACACATGCATCCAAAGTAGGTCATACACAACTGAATATAAAAAGGGCGCCAATGGATTACCAACAGTAGCTACAACAAGTAAGCATGCTGATATGAAAAGTAAACAAAACAAAGTAAACCCAGCTAGGCATGACCTCAAGGTCCATACCATCTCCATGAAATAAATAACGCAGCCTGGCTGTTGAAGCTGGCCTCTTTCCTGCACGTAAATCCATAAAGTCTACACACGTCCCGAAAGGCCCGTGCAGGGTGTGAGACAAATCTCAGTAGGATGCCACCCAATGGTGTGTGCCAAATATATGTGTTTATGTAGTCATGCAATTACAAGGAAAGCAGTAATCAGTACAATGCACAAATAAACACAAACTCCATTAGTGCTCAACAGCCACTATGGAGTGTCACCTGCTTCGGCCAACGCCGGAATCTCTGTCATGTAACCCGACACCATGTTCCACCTGACACCTCGTGTCTCAAGTACCGACGTCTCGAAGGCACGCCCAAAATAGTAACCCGGACCCATGTGCCTCCTGACACTTTGTGCCTCAAGTACGGATGTCCTGAAGGCATGTCCAAGAATAGTAACCCGACACCATGTGCCTCCTGACACCTTGTGTCTCAAGTACCGACGTCCCGAAGGCACGCCCATTTCCTGAAGGCTCCTCACCTCCCACGTGGCTTTCTATGACAAGAACCCCCAACCAAAATACCTAACTAAAACTATGGGGTCCTCTACCCACACGAGTGGTCAAAACCACCTCATTACAGAGTATCTCTGTGTGCACACAACTCAAAGTTCCGGGTGAGCGGTAATCACCAAAAAGTACCTAAGCCACAAAAACATCTGACACCTCATGTCCCTACGACCAAGTCGCTCAAGTCTGATGGTCTTTCCATCCATGTTACCCGGGCCATGCCCCAACCTGACAGTCGTACTGCCTCAAGACGATGTCCATGACACCCAATCCTATGTTCAAAACCACCCAAGTAACCCGGGCAAAGCCCCAACCTGTGATCAGCATCACTCAAACGTAATCGGGCCAAGTCCAACACAACCCAAAGGGGTCCAGTAGATGCAATTCATCAATTGAATATATAACATATATAATAGAAAACATAAACAGGAAAAACCAACTAAACAGTTGAATTTCACTATGCGAGGTGTTGTCCCATACCAGCACTAAGGTCTTGAATGCCTCTAACAATTTACAACAGACTTTAATAAATTAAACCGAACAGTTTAACAAATTAATATTTCAACTAAAACCATTTTGGCGTCCCCCGGCCAAAATGACCCGACGAGCAATGGCCCTTCACCCGGCCCTGCTCACTCCAATGGGTAACCGGGCATAACCAAAAGCATCCCAGAGGTCTCATAAGCAATACAGTATAAAAAATAGATAAAACCGGTCCCGCTCAAAAATACCCGAAAACGCGTCGAAGGCCGCATCACCCAAACAACTACGAAAACACAAAATGATGTATGCACCACCTACCCGAGACTCGCATGATGCTACTCCTCCGGTAACACCCGCCAATTTGGTCCAAAATGTGGAAAATCTATAAAAGATTCAATACTGTTTAAACATCTATAACTCATTCTAGAATGAAAATTAGACAAAAGGGCCAAAGAGGAATCGAGGCCTTACCGAGGGGGTTCCAACGCACTAATCAGGGCTCGAATCGGGTCTCGGATAGACAATCGGGAGGGGAAGAGAGGTTCGGCCTGTCTGGTTCGTGTATCCGGGCGGAGGATATGAGGTTCTGCATCAATACGAGGCTACTGCCCATTTTAAGAAAAAAATAAAGAAAGTACACGGCATGTACTTTAGGACTACACATCATGTAAAGGTCATTTAACTGTTCATAAGATGGCTGATTCCACCGCCTTACTTTTTGAACCTTCTGACATGAGTATACGGCGCGTACCTAGGGATACACGGCGTGTACTTGGTTCCTATTCCCTTCCTCACTAACTTACCCACATGCCATGTATATCCCTTATACACGGCTAGACTACACGGTGTGTCCAAGGGGAACACGGTGTGTCCTTGGTTCTACCCGGCCAACCGGCCTACACGCCATGTACGGCCTCACACAGTTGGGGGTATACATGGTGTGTTGAAAACTACACACTGTGTGGTAAGAAACTATCACACGGTCATCACACAGCATATACTCAGCGAGAACACAGCCAGTCACTCGCCTACGCATACACGGAGTGTACATAAAGTACACGGCGTGTAGTCTGGAAATTTCCAGAAACTTCGTATTTTCTCCAGTTTCCTCATAAACCAGTCAAAAAAATTCAAACAGGGTCAGGATTTTGACCCGTTCCAAAAACCTGGGTTCTTACACCTTTATCTCTCATCAACCATTTTTATGAAGTCTTATGTTAAGTTTTTATGCTGCAGAAATTACAACGCAATTTTCCAAGCCAAAATCATTATGTAGTGAATATCATACCCATTTCACTATCAAGGGTATTCAACTTTATGAACATTTACATATTGATGTAATAGTTTCATGTATAAATTCCAAATTCCATAATCATGGAATAAATTCTGTTGTTTTATGAATTCATGTTCTATGATCTTGTGGCACACTTATGCATTAAATGAAATGTTTAAGAAGGGCGTGCCTTGATAGCGCTCCAATGCATTGGGTAAAGTATAATATCATGATAAGTCATGTGAAATGAGTGTTAACTCATGCTAATTCAAGTCTAATGTGAGTTTACTCATGCTTCATGTGAAATGATGGATTACTCATGCTCCATGTGCAATGAGCCTTGGCTCATGCTAATTCCCTATTAAGTGTTGTTTCCACATTTCCATTTTATGATTATCATGCTTTATCATGCCTTTATGTTCATGTTTCTATTATGATCCATTGTTATTCCTATTATCTAACATGTACTGTATTCCACATGTTATTCCATGTTTATTCCCTTACTGGGCTTTATAGCTCACCCTTTTATTATGCATGTCCTCAGGTTATCCTATGCAATGCTAAGTACGAAGAAATGTAGTGGTCATGTAAAAGAAGTTTTAAATAAGATATTTCATTCTATGCTTTAAGTTGTTATGTAATTTTCATAAGCCCCATATACACTAGACCTATTGATCTTCTATGTTGTATCTAGTAAAGGCGTTATGTAATAAATCGTGTTTAAGTATGTAATAAAGAACACGGTTGTTATAGTTGGTAACAGAGGATAGGTTTAGTTATTTTTTGTGATTAGGATTAGAAAACCCTAGTGAAGCCTTAGTAATAAGACTATGTATAATAAAAACTTCCCTATGTTTTGGTGGGTATTGAATAAGTTTTTTATCAAGAAAATACATCCATGTCTGGATACGAGCAGGTAGAGGTGGCTCTGGCACATATGTACATAGGGGTGAAAACCCCAATAAGGGGTTTCAGTCTTGACCTGGGGTATCCTGGTACACAACAACAGGCCTTCCCGCACTCTTTGATACGACACTCTTGGGGGATATGCATTGGTAAATTCACAATCTTAGTATGAACAGTTATTAATGGAAATAAAAAAAATTCACCTAAGAATATATGTTAGAAAGTATATCATGGATAACATAGTTTGAAGCCTATATATTCATATGTTAAGGAAATAAAATCTATTTATATGTCATTTGTTTTGTCCTCGGATTACCCTTTATGCATTACCCCTAACATTCCTTTTATTCCAGCCAATGGCCAGTAATAGGAGGACTCGGGCTAACAACTGATGTGAAGATCAATATGATGACCGTGCTAATGAGATTCCCAATCCGATGGGAGTAGGAATCGCAAGCTTTTTCATGATTATCTCTTAGTTAACTCAAGATTTGAATAGAAACATGGGTCAAGAGAAATGTTCTACCCCCACCCCCTAAGAAAGAACAAGTCGCTATCAAGAGCTTCATGAGACAAAGGCCTTATACTTTTAATGGATCATCTGATCCCTCAATCGTCGAAAAATGGATCAACTCCATTGAAAATATATTCTATATCCTTCAATGTTATAAACAAAAGAAGGTTCTCATGGATGCTTATCGTATAGAGGGTGAAGCTGATCAATGGAGGACATTGATAAAAAATACGAAGCCTGAGGAGGAGATCGTGGCATTGTAATGGAAGTATTTCCGGAAGATGTTTTTTGATAAATATTTTCCACGCACCCTCCAACTTAAGATGGAATGGGACATCCTTGCCTTCAAGAATAAAGATGATGAATCTGTTGGAGCATACTAGGAAAACTTCAAAAGGCTTGCACGATACGCCTCTGACTTTGTCGTTACCCCTGAATACAAGGTTGAATGATTCTTTGGTGGCAAGAAACCTAGCATGCAGAAATCCCTCGCGATCCGTGACTTTGAAAGCTATGAGAAAATTGTCTGATGTTCCCTCAAGGTCGAAATAGTGATCGGAATATCTCAGGGGTATCAGGGGAATAATAAGCGTAAGGTAGATTTCAATTCTGGTAGTCTGATGGATAAATCCATGGTGCTAAGAAGATCTAGCACCCCACTTTCCAAAGGTACGGAAAGAAGCACCCCAAAAATTACTTTAAGGGGAAGAGGAAATGCTTTAGGTGTGGAAGAAAAGGACACCTAGCTGTTAACTGCCGACAAGAAAAACCCACGGCTGCAATAGAGGAGAGGAACGCTCCGTTAAACTATCAATGCATTTTTCATTGCTTAAACATCAAAGAACCCGGGCATCTTTCAAATTAGTTCCCTAAGACAAGGGTTTTCGGAGGCAACCAACATCCTCCAAGCTAGCAATGGTGAGATTTTTCCATCACTACCACCGAAGTGAACCCTGGAAACAAAGTGGTGAAAGGTACGCTAGTTATTCATTGAAGAATAGAGAATGTAATTTTTTATTTAGGTTCTATGTATCCTTTTATATCCCGAATGTTTAGTAAAACAATCCCAACACCACCACAAATCATGGAAGTCAATATGATTGTGAGTATAGAAAATGAGGCAATCATTGCATCCCCTGAATATAACTCCTCCCCATCATAATCGATGGATTGAACTTCCTGGTGAACCTCATCATACTCCCTCTAGTGCAATTTGATGCAATTCTTGGCATGGATTGACTTTCGCTATATAGAGCCAACATAAATTACCAAGAGAGGGAAATAACTCTCTATGTGGAGAATCAAACCCCGATTCTGTATAAGTGCAAGGAGGAAGATGAATATTCTTTAGCTCCATCATCTCAAGTATTGATATTACTGCCCTATGAGCATGTGTATCTGGCTCAGATGATTGAGTATAAGGAGGAAACCATCCTTAAAGAAATGCCTATTGTGATGGAATTCATGGAAGTGTTTCTCGAGGAATTTTCTAGTCTTCCTTCTAGAAGATATTTTGAGTTATCAATTGATCTTATACATGGGGCGTTGCCGATATCAAAGACTCAATATATAATGGCTATTGTGGAGATTAAGGTTCTAAAGAAAAAACTACAATAGAATCTGGATAAAGGGTTTATATGCCCAAGTGCTTCACCATGGGGTGCACCAGTCCTCTTCATCTAGAAAAAGGATGGGTCAATGAAACTTTGCATCGATTATTGTGAGATTAACAAAATACTGATAAAGAACAAGTATCCTCTATCATGAATTTATGACTTGCTCAATCAGATGTGTGGATCACAATACTTCTCAAAGGTAGATTAGTGGCTGGGATATTATCAAGTAAGGGTGAAGAAATAAAATATCCCCAAGGCTGCTTTTTGTACAAGATACGGGCACTATGAATTCATTGTAATGCCTTTCGGACTCACTAATGCTCCATCAATCTTCATGGACTTGATGAATAGAGTATTTAGATATTACCTCGATAAATTTTTGTTAGTCTTTATATATGATATTCTACTATACTCCAAAACCAAGGAGGATCATGAGGAGCATCTAAGAATTGTAATAAAGACCTTGCAAAAGGAGAAGCTCTATGCAATGTATAGCAACTGTGTGTTTTGGTAGAAGGAGGTCTCATTCTTGGGCCATATCATCACAAAACATGGGATATCCGTGGATCCCTCCAAGATAGCTAAAATAGAGGGATGACCAAGGCCAACATCGGTAATGGATATCCATAGATTTTTAGGGTTAGTTGAATATTATCAATGATTTATGAGAATTTTCTCACAGTTTTCCAACCCTCTTACCAAGAAAACTCATGAGGGAGTAACGTTTCCTTAGAGTGATGAATGCGAAGAAATCATTAAGGAGTTGAAAAGTAGGCTTATCACTGCACCTGTGCTCACATTACCCACATGTGGAGAACTTTTTGTGGTATTCAGTGATGCTTCGGAGAAGGGAATAGGCTATGAGTTGATGAAAAATGACAAATTCATTGCCTATGCTTCAAGGAAATTGAAATTTCATGAGCAGAATTATCTGACACATGATCTGGAGTTGGATACGGTGATCTTCTCTTTAAAAATTTGGCTGCATTATCTCTTTGGGGAGAAGTGTGAAATATATATAAACCCCAAAAATCTCAAGTATATATTCACACAGAAAGAGTTGAACATGAGCCAACGAAGATTGTTAGAGCTGATCAAAGACTATGACGGCTCAATCCATTACCACCATGGGAAAGAGAACAAGGTGGCAGATTCTCTAAGTAGAAAGGACACATCGATTCTATCATTGATGAGAATTGAGAAGGATCCAATCTTATTATATTTGATGAATATAGACATGAGAATCATAAATAAGGGATCATCATCATTCCTTTCACAAATGATTTCTCAACCGTCTATTTTAGAACGGTTAAAGGATGCTCAAAAGGATGATGTGGGAATTCAGAAGAAAGTGGAAGCTATCATAAAAGGGAAATCCTCAGAGTTAAATGTTAATGAAGAAGGAATTGTGAGATTTGGGAAAATACTATGTGTTCCATCAAGTCCATAGCTGAAGAAGGAACTTCTGGATGATGCATGTAGTTCAAATTTCTCCATTCACCCAGGAAACAAAAAGATGTATAGAGATCATTATTGGTGGGATAATATAATGAAGGATATCACTAAGTATACATCAAAGTGCCTAGTGTGTTAGAAAGTGAAATCATAGAGAAAAAAGTCTAAGGGGATGATGCAACCATTGCCCACACCAGCATGAAAATGGGACCAAATCACCATGGACGTTGTCACCAGACTTCCAAAGACATCCAAAGGAAAAAAACAAATCTGGGTTGTTTTATATCACCTTACAATGTCTGCACACTTCATTACAAGTTGGGAGGATTTCTCATTAGATCAATTGGCATGGATATACATCAAGAAAGTGGTAAAGATGCATGCAGTACCACTATCTATTGTATCTGATCGAGATCCAAGATTAAACTCTAGGTTTTAGAAGAGTCTTTAACATGCTCTGTATACTGAACTGAACGTCAGTATGGCCTATCATCCTCAAACTGATGGCCAATCTTAGTGAACTATTCAAACACTGGAAGATATGTTTAGATCATGTTAAATGGACTTTAAAGGATGTTGGGATCGACATATTCCTTTGGTTGAATTCTCATATAATAACAGTTTCCACTCGAGCATCTGAATGGCTCCTTATGAAGCCCTATTTGGGAAGATGTGAAGAACAGTGTAATTTTGGGAAGAATTAGGTGAGTGTAAGCTGCTAGGACCAAAAATGGTCGAAGAAATGGTGGAAAAGGTGAAAACCATTTAGCAACATCTCAAGGCAGCCCAGAGTAAACAGAAGAGTTGTGCAGATAACCATCGATGAGACCTTGAGTTTGATGTTGGAGTAATGGTATTTCTACACATATCTCCATGGAAGAAGGTCATGAGGTTTTGAAGGATGGGGAAGTTAAGTCCTAGGTACATTGGCCCCTTCGATATTCTTGATCGTGTTGGGGTTGTGGCCTATCAAATAGCACTTCCACCTACCATGGCCAATGTAAATGATGTCTTTCATGTATCCCTATTAAGTAAGTACATACCAAACCCTTCACATGTACTCTCTTCAGTGGTAGTACAGTTAGAGTATGATCTTTCTTACTAGGAGCAACCAGTGAATATCTTAGATCGTAGAGAAAAAGTTATACGAAATAAGATAATGCCCCTCATCAAGGTGTTGTGAAAAAACCACAAGTTTGAAGAGGTGATGTGGGAATCATAAGAAGTGATGAAGCAGAGTTACCGAAATCTGTTTTAGTGTGGTCAAATGAAATTTCGAGGGAGAAATTTCTTAAGGGGGTAATATTGTAATGACCCAAAAATTAATTAATGAAAATTCCTCTTGGTCTATTTAAATGTCTTATTATGGTTATGTAAAAAGTATGCACTTATTTGGTTCTATGTTTTGGATTTTAAAATACCGTTAGGAATTGTGACTATTTATAATATAGTCATTGAACAGTGATCACATGATTAGTATAAATATAGGGCTTTAACAAATCAAATTTACTAAGACAAAGGAAGCAATGGCCTCATCTAGTAGACTTTCCCCATACGAATCCCATTTGTTAGATCTCGTAAAGGACGTGACATCATTGGGCTTCTCTCTTAACCAAGACCAAGGCGATCTTGAATATGTTAAGCTCAAGCAGAACCGCCTATGAGATAAGTGGAAGTTGATAGAGACTACCACTCGAGCAATGTTATCTGATCCACCCCAAGATTTTATTGCCATCATGCACATTACCCTAAGGTCATATGTGGTCGTTTTAAGGGTTATGTAATATTACCCTAGTACTATGATTAAGTACATTATTCTTGTATAGAGAATATACATTATTTTTATTATTGTTATGTTGTAAATAGTTTTTAAAGCACAAATAGTATTTTTAGTTAATATTCAACTAAGAAATTTATTTTGATGAATTAATGGATTTTTGAATTGAATAATATTTTAATAAAATATTATTATTATTATTAAATTAATTTTTATTAAATATAAATGATTTTATTATTTTATGAATGCAATTGTAATTTTTAATAAGGTTTGAAATTTGTTTTTTTAAAAACCCATGAATTTTCAATAAATGCTGGTTTTTATTTTACATTTAAAAATTAACATATTTAGAAAATTATTTAGATAAAATGAATAATATTTTTCGAATTAGGACATCAAAATTATCTAACGGTGAATTTTTCATAATTTACTGAGACTGTGGAATTTTTGGGTAAAAATTAAATACTGTTTAAATATATAATGTGTTTTATGACATCATAATGACACAACGGTGATTTAATAAAATACTCTAAACATTATTTTAAGGAAATATATGTTTTACCATTAAAATAATGTGATTTTAGTTTTGTTTGATTTATTTTCTAATGCTTTAGTGGACCCTTCAAGACTTATAAAACATTTTAGCTTTTTAAATTGATTTCCTTGAGAGTGTGAATCACCTCCACGTAAACAAACCTATTATTTTAATAATTTAGGCTATTTTCCATATAAAATATTGTTTTCCATACCCATTTGGAAAAAACCGGGGGCAAAAACCATGTGCTGGTTTGTGATTTGGATTATTTTAATATTTGGTGTCTCAAACCTAAATAATAAATAATTCCCTCTCTTTTCCTATATAAACTCACCAAAGATCCCACTTCCTCCTCACTCGAATCCTTTATAGTTTGATCATACCCTTCCCTCCTCTGTCTAGAATCCTCCCAAGGCACCCCCAAGCTCCCAATAATCTTCTCTCAATCCTCTCCCAAGCTTTTTGGATCTCACTTCCAAGTAAGGGATTCCTTCCTTTCTCATTTTATCTTTGTTTCTTAATATTGTTATGACATTTTATTTTCATTTATAAATGTTGGGGTATGATTTCACACCACCCCTATACCGTCCTATTAATGTTTTAATGATGATATAACCCTTTATCTTTCATCAGTTCCTTCCATATATACCCATTACCATGCTGAAACTTCTGTAAGGAATTTCTCTCTCCTCATTTACATTCAAGAAATTATTTTTTATTATGAATATAAATTGAATTAACTATGTTGGGACATGTATCTATATGACACATCTTACTATCCATTTCATGTACATACAATTAGACACCCCTTTCTCTCTCATCAACCATTTTAATGATGTCTTATGTCACATCGTTATGTTGCCAAAATTGCACCGCAATTTTCCACGCCAAAATCATTGTGTAGTGAATACCATGCCCATTTCTCTATCAAGGGTATTCGCCTTTATTCACATTTACATATTGATTTAATAATTTTATCTATGAATTCAACATTCCTTAATCGTGAAATAAATTATGATGTTTTATGAATTCTTGTTTTATGATCTTGTGGCACACTTATGCATGAAATAAAATGTTTAAGAAGGGTGTGCCATGATATCTCTCCAATGAATTGGGTAAAGTATAGTATCATGATAAGTCATGTGAAATGATTGTTGACTCATGTTAATTCAAGTTCAATGCGGGTTTACTTGTACTTCATGTTTATGTGGGATTACTCATTCTCCATGTTCAATGAGCCTTGGATCATGCTAATTCCATGTTAAGTGTTGTTGCAAAATTTCCATGTTATGATTATCATGCTTTATCATTCCTTTATGTTCATATTTCACTTGTGATCCATTGATATGACTATTATTTAACACATACTATATTCCTCATGTTATTCCATGTTTATTCCCTTACTGGGCTTTATAGATCACCCATTCTTATGCATGTCATCAGGTTATCCTATGCAATGCTAAGTATGAGGGAATATAGTGGTCATGTAAAGGAAGATTTAAATAAGATGTTATGTTCTATTATTTAAGTTTTTATGTAATGTTCTTAAGCCCCAAAGACACTAGACCTCTCGATTTTCTATGTTGTATCAAGTAAAGGTTTTATGTAATAAATCATGTTTAAGTATGTAACAAAGAACAGGGTTATTATATGTCTCCCTTGGATAGTGAGGGGCCCATAGTTTCAATATTAATGTATTTTTGTCAATATTTCCTTTTATGGGGTCCCTTATTGGTGTAGTTGTGGTTTAGCAATGATTTCCAAAAGCTTATACACATGAGGTAGTTGGTTACATACTTAATCATTAATTACTACTTTTTATATGATTTATTTATTTCTTGGTTATGTTCCTTTTTTAAAAAGTGGTGCCTTGGTAAAAAAACAAGGAACGTTTATTAAATAAATAAAGGTTTACAAAATTTTGAAATATGGTCTTTTTTACAATATTTTTTCATGAAGGGGTGGAAAGTCCAAAGGAAGGCCATCCGACAAGGTGATTCCGTAGTTTAATCACTTATTAGAAATCACTTTAGAAACCATGTTTGCCTCATGAAATGTATGTTTAATAATGTGGTTGGTCTCTATGAGTGAAAGAGAACAGTCCATCCATCTAGTTGTGAGAGGCCAAGAAAGATGTACCACTCCATTATGATGATCTTGCACAATGGGGGATGGGTCACTTTATATAAATATATTGTTCCATCCTTTCATCCTTGTGATGTTAGTATAATGTATAACACTCAAAATTTCTACCTCTAAAGATGAGTCATTGCCACAAGTTCCATAAAAGTAGCCAGGAATCAGCCCATGGTGGTTGATGTACACTGCTCAGCATCTTGAGGGTCCTATGTTACCTTTAGAGGCACTATCAACATTCACTAAAATCAAACCATTTAGAGGATATTTCAAGAAAACATCAAAAAAAATTGAGTTGGATGGTACATTCCATCAACATTGAGGCACCGCAAGATGCTGAAGTCTGAAACAGAATTGTTGTAATTCCCTTATTGGATCAATCCAACTTCATGAATGTTAGCAAAGATCCTCACACAGACCGCATGGAAACTAAATGAGATATTATGATGTAAAAATGTATATCTTTCATACCATATCACATGAAGAAGCTCTACAACAACCTCTAAAAATAGGTGCTTGATCTTCGGAGTGGCGTCTGCAATAACAATTCATTGACGTTGAGTGTTGATAGACTCCAAAGTCAACAATCTGTATTCATATATATCCAGAATATAATTCCATAGAGTATCTATTGTAGCCCATGAAGGAAAAATATAATTAGTGTATTCTCTATGATGGTTTCATAGACGACATTTATAGAAAATTTGAACACCAAAAGATAGTAGACAAGTATCAGTGGGGATCTGATTGTGCGCAGTTCACTAAACAAGATTGAGATGTGATGGTTTTATCCCAAGATTATCAAAAGTTTTCATCCAAGCAAAATCATTATCCAAATTAATAAAATGATATATGTAAAAAAAAAATTAGAGTCGGTAATGCAATTGTGAGCAGGTTACCAAATTAAGAAATCATCAAAGTTTACAAAGGGGTAATTGTCAATGACATGGTTAATTCTCTCAGGGATATCATAACTAGGGGAATTTAAAAAAAATGATAGAAATGTTGGTGAGATTAGGTAAATGATTGGGGTCAACCATAGAGATCAGAGGATAGCTAGTCCAATTATCTATCCAAAACATCAAAGAATAGTCTATATTATACATCCATCTAGAATTAAACATAATGTTGGATAGAGTGTGTTTGATATAAGTATAGACAGAGGAGTCCATCTAATTTAAGTAGCCTATTCAGCTTGTCAATGAACATATTTTTAAAAGAATTAATAGTCCTAGAGTCATTATAAAGGAGATTCCAAGTAATCCTAGCTTATAAGGCATCATTGAAAAGGTTAAGGATTTTAATTCAAAGACCACCCTTAAATAGAGGTTTTAAGTAGTTAAACCATGGGACAATCACTAAATTTATATCTAGGGTGCTTCCACTCCAAATAAAAGTTTTTGGGGATGGTATTTATTTTTTGATAATTTTAATGGTTGATTTGTAGACCATTATAGAATAAATAATTTTAGAAATAATTTTGGATTTGAGAAGGTAAATTCTACCTTCCATAGATATAGATTTTTATTTCCAAGAAGGAAGTTGATTTTGAATTTTATCAACAATTTTAGAAAAATAACATCTTTTAGGTATGCCCAAAAATACGGCAACACGATGATAACTAAAATGGAAACATCCTTATTTTAGGCCTAGATTTCATATAGTGTTGATTTCTCTATAAGCTGGAAACCTTTTTCCAAATAAGTTAAAATATTTACTCTAGTTTATGTCTTGACTAGAGATATTCTCATAACATGAGAGGGAAGACTTTATATTTTAAATGTTTCTTTTACATAATTGAAGGAAGAGGATGATATCAAAAGCATAGAGGAGTTGTGTGGGAACATCCAGATCTCTAGAATAATTCATAGGCCTATGTTTACATTGATCAACAAGATGAGTAAGTAGCCTGATTATGTAGTATTCAACAATGGAAAAAAAGTATAGCAGAGAGGGGGTCACCCAGTCTGACACCTTTGGCGTAGTTAATGTACCTTTTAGGAGATCCATTAATGAGAATGGATATGTGGGCTAAGATAAAGAGAGTTTTAATCCTACTAATGAAGAGATTATTGAAACAACAACCTTGAAGGAACTTTTAGATAAAATTACAATAAATTATATCAAAATACTTTCTAGTTTCATGTTTAATTGAAATAATACCACCCCTATTAGATTTCTTTAGGATGTTGGTGCATTCTGAGGCAATACAAATGTAATCCTAGATTGTTCTTCCCTTGATAAAACCAAATTGGATCCATGATACAATTTTATTAGAAATAGTTTCAATTCTATTGGAATGAAACTTAGAAATGATTTTATAGAGTTTTGATAATTGAAATAGGTCTAAAAAGGTGAATCTCATAGGCATTATCGATATTGGGGATCAGGGAAAGAAATTGAGAATTAAGACCATAAGGGAGAAAGTCATTTGAAAAAAAAAATTAAACAATAAACAAACATCAAGATGTATCACATCCTAGTAATGTTCAAAATAAACATTAATGAAACCATCAAGACATAGAGCACTATCTGGTTTTAAGATAAATATTGTGTCCTTGATCTCATGATCAAAAGGAATTCTATTGAGAAAGGGGTTATCTTCATTGTTGACCATGATAGGAATGGAATTGGGGAGGAGATCTTTGTTGAGATTAGGACCATCGAATAGATTGAAAAATTAAGAGATAATTTGGACAGAAATATCATCCCCATTATAAATAAGGTTTTCACCATCTTTAAGAAAATTTAGAGGCCTGAAAGTTTTCCTAATTCTTTAAATAGATTTGTAAAAAAATTTGTTTCAGAAACCATATTTAAGGCATTTAGTTTTAATGATATTCTTCTTAATGTTATCTTTAATGGAGAGTCTAGAATTATGTTTGGTGGGAAGATCAATTTCCAGATGAGTGTTATTAGTGAATTTTGGGTGAGTCACAGTAGATTGAATTGGGTTATGAGTGCCTTCTATAGAAAACAAATATCATTATCAATTTGGATGGATCTTAATTTACACCATTATTTTATCTTTTTTATGGAATTTAAGATTAATAATACCAGAAATATCATCTCTACCATAATTCATAGAATTCTAGTAATTTTTAATAGTATTATCATAGTCAGGGTATGAGACCCAAGAAATGTTGAATCTAAAAGGGATAGTGGGTTTAGAGATTCTAATAGATAGACTGACCAAGATCGAGTGGTGGTCAAAGTTGAGTTTCTGAAGAGTAATGTTGTAGATGGTATCCCATTTATCTAGGGTTTTATCATTAGATAAATCTCTATCTAGTTAACTAGAAACCATCATATTATAGTGTCGTCTATACTAGGTGCATTTATCCCCAACAAGATTAATTTTAATTAGACCATTATCCTCAAAAATAGTTTTGAATTATCTAGATGATATGGTGGAGTGAGCCAATCCCATTTTTTCACTAGGACCAAGAATATCATTAAAGTCCCCAACTATAATCCACAGTTCATGAATTTTGTTTCCTAGAAATTAAATGATTTTCCAAATAGGTCTCCTATCCTAATATATTTTTTTTCATAATCAAAATAGCAGAAAAGATGTGAGTTTTGGGAGAAAAGTTCAAATATAGTCATCAGATCAGAAATTTTTAAAACACAAAAAATAAGTAAGGAAGAGTGAGAAAAGATCCAGAGAGTTTAAATTGGAGAATTATTATTGCTAATAGTATAGAAATTATAACCAATTCCATTCAAATAAGAAAAACCAAAATAAAAGTTAATTTATGTTATGTGATGGAAACATTTTAGGATGATTAGTATGGAGAAATATTTTTAATGCTAGAATAGTGTTAGAGTTTGAAATACCCTAACAAGTCCAAAATAAAATATTCATTTGAACCTGTACTTGGGGTTGAACCCCACTTATTTTTACTCCCAAAGCTCTTCTTTCTTGAGGATATTCTGCTAGTTTGAGTCATGGTAGGGGTCGGAGCCAAGGGATATTCTTCCAAATTAGGCATAGATGAAATAAAAGATATATAATTATATGTACCTATCTTCGTAATCTGGGGGTCCCTGGATCATGACCATTATTTTCAATTGAAAGATCATTGGGGTTTCCTTACTCATATTGGGAGAAAATAACCAGTTGAAGTGGCCCTATGAACCCCCAAGTGATATTATTTTTTATATCCTTAGAAGGGGTACAATCTATTTCCTTATCAAGCTCAAATTGGGTGGAATATGGAATTTTTGAAGAGATTTGGAGAGCCTCATCATGTACAGGTGTGATTCTCTCTTTACTTCCAATAGTGGAGTTCAAATCCATAGCCTTGACACTGTTTTTTTGGAATATGTGATTTCTCAATTTTGATATTAGTGATGTCACTATGCTGAGGTTTATTCTCATTTATCTCATATGAGTGGGTAGATTCAATAGCCTTCACCTCTTTTCCTACCATGGGAGCAATATGTTTAATAGAAATGATCTGTTTTATGTTGCATATTTTCTCAACTATTATATTTGAAGTAGTAATACCACGTTGCAAATTTTCTTCACTAGCCTATGAGTTGAAGTCATTGGATTCAAAAGTAGTGTTGCAGGTAGTGCTATTGATAAGTATCCTAGATACTATATTTAGGGAATCAGGACTGCCTTGATAAGAGGATCTACCATTTTCCTCACCATGCAAGGACACCACATTTTTAGATACCTATGTAGAGTCCTTATTCATTATGATTTGTGAAGGATTTTCCATAACAGAAACATGAACAGTGTTCTAGTCAGAAATTTTATCCTTCTTTGAGGACATATAGCCTTCATGATATAATTCCTATTGATATTGTTTAACAATGTCCCTGAAAAAATTAGCAATTTCATTCACAATATATGGATCACAAATTTGGTTTTCCTATTCTTCATCAAATTTTTTGCATGATCTACCTAGAGCATCCTTTGAGGGTTTTAATCACCTATATTTTTCACCCATTTTCGTCTCTTTTTTTAGAGGTATTGGGTTTGTCCATGATATTTACTTTATCTTTTTTGTTCCCCTTGAATTAAGTCTATTTCTTATTAGTGGGTTGTGAAACTTTTTTTAACCACTCTATAATTCATAATGGAGTGGACCACAATCTTCAACAATTCACGAAATTAGGTCATGCATTCATATTCAATTTTAACATCTGTAGGATAGTCTTTAGAATTAAAGCTAATGAAATGTGGTAATTTTGAGTCTAAATTCACTTCTACAACTACTCTAGCTTATAGTACTAATTCCCCATTCAGTGTACATTGATCAGTTTTTAGGGGGACACCAATAAAAGAGGTAATATCATTCAAAATCTCCAGTTAATAGAAAACCTAGTTATGTCTATGGAATATAATCCTAATTTTTGGCATGGAGTTCCTATTTTTGTAATGGTTGAAGGTAACATCCTATTCAGATGAATGTAGAAAACTAGTTTCCAGTTGAATGTGGCCCGTTTTCCATACAAGGTCTAGGTCCTTATGCAAATTCAGTATAATATAGAAATAGCCTTTTCCAATTGGAACAGGTTTCCAACTTAATTTACCAAAACAATGGGAGATGTGAGGTTTAAGATTAGGTGATGGACATGGTTTATCCCCTTTTAAATATGTAATGAACCTAATGAGAGAAAACTTACACTTTTATAATGTGCATTTGTGTTGAACAACGGTTTTCCAAAGGAAATGAGATGTGTTTCATGTGTGTTTCATGTTTAGTTCCTTGTTTTTCTTATTAACGGTTCATGATAACATGTTTAAGTGTTACAAAATATATTTTGAAAGGGTTTTGGTCTGATTTTTGATTTAAATGTGGTTTTTGTTGTAGAAATGGTGATTTATAACTTTTTTATATTAAATATAATATTTACATGTGAATGTGGAGATGTATGTGATATGAGAAATGAAAATTGAGAATGAATGGAATCATAGGTATCCAAGTGGATAGAATAGGACTAGTATTCTCATAGAATTAGAAGTTTCATGGCCCAGATTCATCTATAAGGGTTGAAACTTTCAACAGTGGCTAAATTATGATGATGATTGGATACCACTATAACATCATATGGATTCCTCTCTAATGGATCATGCACTGGAACCCTATGGGTTATGGTTTCTATACCATGTTTTCTTCTAGATATGATATTCATAGTGTTTCATTTTTACTAGTAAAAATAGGGTTTTCCCATGACTTAGAGCTCCATTGGGATAATGGACATACCATCAGCATATATTTCACTTTGTGGGTTATTTCAAAAGAAAATTATGTTTTCTTTTAAAGTGTACTATATAAAAAAACTACATTTTTTTTATAAAACATTCATATTAATTTATCTTATATTGTTTTGATAGAGAATATAATTTGTTGGGTAGCATCCTTCTGGTATTTGGCTCACAACCTACTTACACCATTGGGTGTAAGTAGAATTTGTTATGTATGACCCAGGTAAAGACAATATGTGTTGTGGTTATGGTAGATCTTATTTCTAGAGTTATTATTTGTGAAGGTGTTAGTGGTGGTGGCTTGTGGGTGATGTCCCTCTTATCGCATGGATCTTTTAGGGATATATTTTTTGTTTCCTTTTCTTGTCATAGACCATTTTTTATTAAAGTTGTAAACATTTAATATGAAAATTGTTGTACCTCATTTGGTTTTGATTATTATGTTATGTTTTGTTTGTTATTGTTTATTTTTTATGATTATTTGAATGGTAAAAATCATTCCCAATGAATAATGTCGATACCCAGGCACTAGTTTCAAATATGGGGGGGTCGGTAATGCCCTTGGGGTCATGCCATGGACTATGTCGGTTGTTGGGTTGGATGATACACCATCTTGGTTCGTGATAATTATCCCTTTTTAGATATTTAAAATGAGAAGACCTATTTAATTTAAAAAATCACACACATAGGGAGATGAGAATATTGATGAGTAAAAAAGGAAGAAGAATGAAGTTGGATCAATAACTATGGTGCATGTGACTATGAGTTTGATGAGGGTGAAGTAGTTTCTCCTGATGAAAAAGACTATATAAGTATCCAAGAGAACTAAACCTCTTGAGGTATGATGGAAGAACAATGAAATTCTATAGTGAGGAATAAGATAAAGAGAACTAAATATGTGTTTTACTTGGTAAATTTTTTTCTTTATTCATTATAGAATAAGAAGGAAATATGATTGAGCTAGCTTATTTTTCTATAAAGATTCAATGAAATATTAAAATTAATAAGAAAACATTCCTTGTGATTCAGGGTTTAAATCACCAGAATTAATTTTAGAAGTTATGAATTTTCGTTTAAATAGTTTTGAAAGACGATATCAAATATAATTCATGATAAAATTGAGTTTCATGTTTCCATAAATTCATTTTATAATGAACTGAAGCTATGGATATAACATAGGCTGAGTTTAATGTATATGTTCATGAAGAAATTTTTGGAGTTGAAGACTCCCTATTCTAAGGATGTAGATTGTCATTATTGGTGTACTGACATCTCTAGAAAGTATTAGAGATTTAATTCATAAGGATGAAGGATTTTGAGATTTGGTTGGTGTGAAAAGTCAATTTTAAGACTACGGGATAAAGTGTAAAGATCCCTTTACTTATATAATATAATGGAGAAGGGTCACTGGCGTAATATAGTGGACACTTTCATATGTAACATGGAAAGAAAGTATCTAGAATAATCCTCAGAAAACCCAATATAAATGTAAATATAATTCATAGGGGACAATACCTATCTCAAAAATATTGAACATGAAAAGTGGTAGGTTTCCCATATCAGGGAAAAACCATTTAGAAACATATATTCCAAACATACTTTTAGTATATGCATTTCATATAAGTTTATGATAGGGTAACCTATAAGAGATCCATTTAAATATTAATTATTGAAATAAATTTAAAACCAAACGGGTTTAATAAACATAATGATTGTGTTTGGGAAAAATAATTTGGTCAAAATTGACTCACCCCCATCTCCAGTGTTCATGTATGATCATATTAAGAATTTCCTTTTGAATTATAGAAAAGGTTCCCTAAATCAGATTTTTTTTAGGACTATCATAATTTTTAATCATAGAAAATGTAATATATATAATTTGATATAAATTTTTTACTTCATAGTTTTCTTTCATGACATACTAAATGAGCAGATATTGAATGGTTGAATTAGTTGTTCAGACAGAAAAATATATTTTCATCCTTATTTGTGTTGATTTATATGTTTGATATACTATATTGAGATACAATAAAGTAAAATGTTCCCAATAGGAATGGAATGTTTTCAAAGAATATATAAGAACAATAAAAAGATGTAGGTAGTCATATTGCTAATATTATTGATAAATTTGTGAATTATTATTTCTTAAATGATTATTTTAAATTCTATGAGAAAGACTACATTTTATTGGTATTAGAAATATTTCTAGAGCTTATAGATTATATATATAATGTCACTATTGAGGTGATGGATTATATATTTTGATTCATTAGTGGAATCCATGATGAGAGGATATAGTTATAATAAGATAATTATGTAATTAAAAAGCATTGAATAAAAATATGAGTTGTTACAACACTCTCATAATGCATTTAATGTTAAGGAATAAACTTCGTCACTTAAAATGAAATTTTATATCAATTCTTTAAAGAATTGAGAAGTTTTCTTTTAGAGAATTAAGTATTTGAGATTGTATTTGAATAGGTGATCCAAACATTTGAAAAGTTTCATAATGTGTTTTTGAATGTTAAATAAGATCAACATGAATTTAAGGTAAAAGGGGTAAAAGAACTAGATATTATGAATTTGGATAGAAATAAAATACATTAGAAATGCATTCAAATGATAAAATATGAATTAATTGAAAGGATGAGATTTGTTTAAGTTTAAAGAAGCACCTTCAATATGTTATTTCTAGATCTAGAAATAAAATTGGAGAATCTAGAATTTTCTCAATCAAGAACATTCCAAGATGATGAAAGGAAGAATGACGACACAAAATCTTCATATAATATTCTTGGTTAAACAAAATCACAAAAAGATAAAAAATTAAATTGAGATCATATATAGAACCATACACCTCCAGATCAAAAAAATTATAACCCACATTCAAATTAATTTATTTAATAACAAATCTATTTTTCATGTTTAGGGAATTGTTTAAAAATGGTGTACATGTTTATGATTCAATATATTGAAACACCCACTATATAATTAAGTATGTATGTGATCATTTACCAAAAACATTTCCCCCATATGGATCCTAAAAACTGATATTCCAACACCAAAATAGAAATTAATGAAATCCAGAAAATCTAGAAAGATTACACATATATTTAAAATAAATTGATTAATTAGAAATTGTTGGTGATTTTGGAGGTTTAGGTATAGGTATATTGAGTTTTAGAAAAAAAAAATAAACCTTTAGAGATTATAAAGTCCCTAAATATAGGATTAGAAATACAAAAAATAAGAAGAAAAACTTCTACAAACAAGATTTTTTCAGGAACATGGAAGAATATATCTTCAAATAATAAATTTGAAATATTTGAAAGGTTTATTGATTTTTATATTTTCGAATGAGGTCTGTCAGTATGTACCAATCCAACATGAAACTAATGTTGATGAGAAACTATTTCAATAATATATAAGTAATAATTTGAATGAATTTGAAAAGTATACCATGGGAAACAAAAAAAATAAATCAATGAAGATGGGTACACATAAGAATACATTGCAGAATACTCAAAAAAAATTAAACCTATAGGGATAGGAGGCTTCTAATAGTGTAAGAGATTTAATATCATATAAAATTAAAATATTTATGTGAATATCAATGTAAATTTTATAAATATGAAATTTAAATAAAAATTAATTGAAGAAATATACAATTGGATTAGAATGGTGGTCGAAATTGCTTATGAAGAACTTGAGAAACTAACTGAAAATGGAATCTTAAAATATGATAAATATGTTTTTTGAAGTTGTAACTTATCTATAACCAATGATAACTAGAGAATACCAATTATGATATGTCAAGAAAATATATTTGAAATTAGGGAAAAGCACTACCGACTCCCATTATCAAGAAGTATACTAGAAAAAGGGAGTAAAAAATATGATCATTTGAAGAAAGATTGTTTATCTATAAATCTTGATCATTTGGAAAATGAAAAAGAGATAGGGAAATAGGATAATAAATAAATTTATTTACTTTATAAGGTGAATTATTTCAATCCATCTAATAATAATTTTGAAAATGTAAATATAACTATACTTCACAAAAGTAAATAGACATAGAGAATTAAGTGGGAGGACATCATAAACAGTTCTAGACACTTTATACCTTTAATTAAATGAGTCTTTAGATTAGAAAATATTTCTTAGTCCCATGGGACACATTTAAGAACTATTATAATATCCACCTTATTCCCATGTTTTATTTTTTATGCATCATTGAAGAGGAAATTGAAGTTGAAGCATGAAAAAGAGGATAAAGGGTGAAAGTTGTAATTTCTTGATAGCATAGATGACATATATCATAGAATATCTCAACTAGAATGAAAATATCTATTAGTATTATTCATCTCAATTGGAACTATATATTCTTAAAAAATCATGATGATGAAATTATAGAATAATATGAGGGGGATATATTAAAATAAGTAATTCTACTAGAGATTCACCATTTTCTAAATATTTTGAAAAACCATATACCCATTTATAAATTGGTTAAGATAAGGTATTATTTTCATTTTCCCAAATCATTATTGATCCATATATTTTTTTTTATAAGGTGGGAGTGATTATTTAATAAAATTGTTGAAGAAATATCCTTGCACTTGGAATATTTTAATGTGTGCATTCAAGTGAGTTTATTTTCATACACTTTATTGAAAATCTATTAAAATAGTTCCTTTAGAAAGAAAATAAAATGTGGCGTCACATGGTCATTTGTTTATGGAAACCATTTTCATCTAGAACTTTAACACTTGATTTATACAAAAGTTTATCCTATGTAGGAATAGAATTATCTAGGTGATGGTACATTACTAAGAACATGTGATGCCACCCTTATATTATTGATAGATCACATGGAATGTGGATGAATAATAAATTGGAGAAGAAGGTGTGTTTATAAAAATATTGAGAAATACTTCCTTTTATAATTATGGATCTCAATAAAGGGTATAAAAAATTATCAAGGCAGACCTACAATGTTAATAAAGGGTAGAAAATGTTTTCCCACCCTTTTCATTTATTGTCAATTTGGGGGAGAGAGCATACATTGAATTTTGAAGAAAATATGGAGTTAGAAAAGATAAAAAGGGGTGATTAATTTTCCATTGGATGTGTAAATACATAATTAAATTTTTTATCAAAATTAAATTGGTCAATTTTTTCTAATGAAGAAATGAGTTGTATACCTGGAACACACAAATTATAGTCCATCTTATGTTATCAAAGAAAAGTGGAAGAGTGGATGCTTTGTGAGAATCCCATCCCATGTGATGTCTGTAAATATTGTATGTAAAGCTATAAAAATTAATAACAAGTGTACAAAGAAATTTCTAATATATTTGAATAATGGAGGAGTTGAATTTTAAGATTTTGATACGTAACCATACCAGAAAACTTGTAAAGATGGGTTTTAAATAAATTACATAGGTTCAGAGATTGAAATAAAATCTAGATAAAACGGTAAAAATCCATCCTTGGAGTAAAAATTAAATTGGGTTAAATATTTAGTGTTTATAAAATCTTATATTATGGGTTGATAAAGGTAGAGATGGTTTAAAGAGGATCTAATCCCATATATATGAAATCTAAAAAATAATGATTATTAAAGGTTGTGTAAGCATTATTTATTGATCTGGGTATGTTTCATCTAGATTCTATATAACCATCATCCAGTAAAAAAATATTTAAAAATGGAAAATTACTATCTATATATGGATAATAATTTATCCACATAACCAACATCTAATCATTGTGTAACCATCATATATCCATGTTAATGCAACATGTTTGTTATACATAACCATTTGGTAGATCTATGTAAGAATCATCCAAGACAACATAAATATTAGATTGTATGTACATAAAAAATGATACCTATATATGTTACCATAAATTTTTTTTTGTAAACATGATACATGTTAGAAAAACCCCCAATCTGTATATTTAATAAGGATTTATTTATATGTAACCATCATTATGTAGACTAAAAAAACATGTTTCCTGATTTAATATCTGAAGGATAAAATTTTTCTTGATGATGCAAGAGTTTTTATTAAGTGTTCTAAATTTCATGAATCTATTGGATCTGGTTCCTAGAAGAAAATAATTTTAATACTAGATTAGCATTATATCCATAATATTGAATATTTATAAATATCAAATCACATGATGAGATTTCTTCTGTGTGACATCTAATTGATAATGTCCTAAGGGTACATATGGAACCAATAGTTTATGGTAGTTACACACTATGATGATAAAATTGAAGTAATATAAAATATTATTAAATACTTATTCTACTGTTTTATGACATCATTTTATGGGACACAAATGATATAAGTTATCATGGGTAGTGAGATCATATGATATTGATACTACTTCTCAGGCATTTTTTCCTTTATAATCTCAAGATATGAGATTATGAGAATATAACCTTTAATAGGAATTCCACATGATTTATGTTTCATTGGATATTCCTATGTGTATATGTGTGTAATGGATCTTTGACTTTAAATTATTATTAATACACATCACGATTCATATACTTTGATGTATTGAAAAAAAATCACAACAACATATGCTCACGGTGAGGTGAGATATATTGAGTGTATCATGAGTGATATGGAATTAATGAATAATACAAGAAAGTATTTTTTTCCTTCCATATGAATGATGTGTATATCTATAGCTACTTGATTGAAATGGAACTATTTGATACATCCATGGCCATGGTGTTATATCGACATGTTCATTTCCTTAAATTCAAAGAAAGATAATTCAATCATATTCGTTTCTAACACATATGATGCAACCATCTTAAATGAGATATTGATAAAAATTTATTATATTATATAATGTGTGTTCATATGAGGATGTATACCATTGATGCATTAATTTCTATCACCTTGGGATTCTTGGCGTGTTGTTAGATGCTAACCTTGGAATTTAGGTTGCTATTCCTATTTCCTTTGAGAAAAGGGACTATAAGGGAAAACACTAACTGTTTCCATAACCTTAATAAAATTATATATTGATTTAACATATTGAATAAATATTATTCCCCTATGTAGTTTAGTAACTATTCATGTTTGTTTGATTATAGGGATTCTGTCACCAATTATTGGAGAGAATAACTACATGTTGAATATTAAATAAATATTTATTCCCTATTTTAATGAATAAAATATTTATTTATTTATCTATGAATAATTAAGGGATATTTATTTATTGAAATAAATATTCATTATTTAATGATTTATAAATACAAAGTAGGAAAGATGTGTTGAGTTAATGTTTTGGTGAAAATGAAATATTAAATATCATTTGAATAAATTTTGATTAATTTATTCAATAAATATAATTTTTTTATTAACAAGATTAGTGAATTACAATTAAATAATTAAAATAACATTACATTTTACACATGGGGTTCACCAAGAATTAAGAAAATACTAAGGATTCATTTAATATTTTTATTCTCCAGTCGTAACTTAATATAAACCTTGTTATATCATTATGAACCATAATCATTGTTCTTCGCAACTAATTCGACATAAAATACTCTCAATAACTAGAGATATCTTCTTCTATAACACTCTTAAGAATGAAGAGTGATTATCCTTCTCTTCCAATTCAACTCTAGAAAGAACATGAAAACTCCGTTTGTCTTTTAAGGGATTCTTATTGAGATATCTAATGAATAATTCAAGAAATAAAATCAAATGTGACAATAGATAGGGATTTCTATGGTTACTTTTGGAGGTTTATAGTGCATTTGTGGATCACCTCCAGAGGGATTCTAGCCTTAAATCCTCTTACATAATGATGGTATTATAATAAGAGTTCAAAAAAATCTTTAACAAAGAAAGAATTACAACATGATATAATTATTTATTTATATTAATTAATTATAAATTATATTTGATGATCTCATCTCAGGGATTCATGTGATCTTATTCATCTATTTCCAAGGTGAAACATGAAGGATTTGAAAAGGTTCAAATATTGGGAATGGAACCACCAACTTCTAATATTACCTAGAAGCTTCAAGTGGTATCATAGATTTAACATAATAATTTATATTATTTATTATTCATTGATTGATTATTCACATGTATTGTCTTTTATTTATTTCTAGATTATTATTTATTTAATTTATATGTGAGATAATAATTTTCATCAATTAAAAATTGCTTCATCAAGTTTCATATGGTCTTAAATAGGTTAATAATATGAGAATAATAATCTGAGATGACCTAAAAAAGGGTTCATAGATTCTAGTCTGAATACACAATTAAACAAAAAGAAACTAAAAATTACACTCCATGTGCTGAGGTTCTCCAATCATAGACGTGGCATAAGATGCATGATGCACTGAATGGTAATTAATACGTGGTGTATTAAATATCTATTAAATGCATAATGTGTTTACAAGGACATAATTTCACACAGGTTTTCGAATTACACAATGTATATCTGGTGAAAAATCCATATTTCATACCCTTTTCCATAGAGTATTTTAAAAAATACAGATGATTAATTAAGTATCATGTATTAATACATGATGAGTAGGATTTTTAGTCAAGGAACATAGAGTTCACATGTTGTGTAGCTAGTGTTCATGATGTTTACCTCATAAGTGTATGTATTTGAAGAACACACTATTTATCAAGGCATGTTTAACAAACTCATGGAAATAGATATGAACGATGTGTGTCTCATTAGTACACAATGTGTACCCAACCTAAGAGACATGTTGAGTCTTTAGGAATATATCATAGAAATGTAGTGAGTTATAAATGCATCATGTATCTCATTATTAAAAATAGTGTAGTCAACAGATAATTACCAAAATTAATTTCCCTGAAAAATAAATAATTTCAACATTTAAAAAATTACATGGCTAATATCTGGGGTACTTACAACTTAATATGTTTTTAGAATTAATATTATTATCAATTAATTTCATGTAAATGTTTAAAAAATTCATTCAGGTTTTTTTATTTCCAAATTTATATTAAAGATACTAATCTACAAGATTATTTTTACAAATATTGAAATAAAATAAATAATTATTTGATTATTTAATTACTTAATTTGAGCATGTTAATCATAATAATAAATTGAAAATTGAAATGAATTTTATCTAGATTACATTTTCATATTTCACAACTATATAGATGATCATGAGTTTAACAGGCCTATATATATGGTTTTCTATTTTAATTTATGTATTATTTTATGGATTTTTTGATTATTATTATAAAATAAAAATTATAACATGTATTTTATCCTCTCCAATTTATTATTTAAGGTATTATGTTCCTATAATTTTTATTGTAACTCTCTAAAATAATCCTCAAGTTTCCCTCAACAATGTGTGAGTAAAATAATAATAAAATGATATATCTATATGGTGAGTAGAGGAGGTTTTAATTCTATTGATAAGGTCAAACTGACCAAGGAGATACAAATGAGGATAGGTGGAATTCAATAAGTCTAACTAGACATAGTACCAAGAGTTATTCCTCTAGGGTGAATGGTTGTTTTATTATCCACATGATTACCCAACCATTAACAAACTTATGATCATGACACTTTATTTAATTTTCTTCAGATGAATCGTTAATTTTTTATGAATTCCTTATTATTAAATAAATGAATTTAAAATAATGTAAGATTGAATTTAAAAAAATGGTTATACATAAATTTTATCTATATATGGATAATTATTTATGTAAAATTAACTTAATTATAACAATAATGTAATAATATAAAATGTGAAAATTATGAATAAAGATAAAAAACCCATCAAATAAATTATTATGTTAGAAAATCATTTCACTAATTGAATTGAAATTGAATAGTAGTTCAAGGTTCTTAACCAACCTCACTCAGGGTTCTTTAAATTATTAGGTAATTTATAACTTGAGTTTGGGTTCAACTTCACCTAGTTTTCATTAATGGTTTATTGCTTTGGTAGGCCATAGTGAACTAGTAGAAAAGTATTGAAGAAATAAAAGTTGAGGATTTTAGGTTTGGAATGTCTACTAAATAAATCAAGAATTTGTTAGTTAATGTAGTTGGGAAGTTGTGCCAACCTAAATACCTTCATATATCTTGATAATAACCATCAAGGTTATGAGAAGGGGTATACAAATCTTTTCCACTAGAACATCCAATGAAAGAATATTCCAAAAACGATGGTGAGGGCTAGTGGACTTTGATAAAATAGCTAGAGACTAATAAAAAAATTATTATGTCACATATTTTTCAAATAAATATAAAAATTATAATTTCCTTTTTATTAAATTATAATATGTAATGTGAAATCATTTTAACATTATGATCTTTAAAGAAAAAGACTACGTCATCACCGATTATATTTTCAAGTGTAGTACAATATTTTTAGGCACTGAACTTCTATAAGAAAATTTATACAATATGTTGGAATTATCTAAACTTGTTAAACAACCTCATATAGTAAGCTTAGTTAATAAAGATGCATATAGAAGGTACATGGTGATTCTCTAACTATTTATGACATTGATATATTAGTTATACATGAGTAACTAATAGTATAAAAACGATATGCATTCTTATACCATGAAATGTAAACTCCCATATATTGTGAAGAAGAAAGATATAATTTCGATAAATTAGTTTATCGGTACACTATACTAGTGTAAATATGATGTGTGCACCCAACTATTGATATTGTCTTTAATATACTGAAGTACATTAATCAGTTGCAGAATTTGGGCTATCATATGGATAAGTAATTAGTCATTAATATCATACAATCATACTTATAACCTGAATTCTCTCTATTCATCTAGAATTATGAGATGAATAGTTTAGTTGAATAATAAATGAATATTTTGAGTATTATTTACCAGATAAATAAGAGTTTAGGGGAATAATTTTTTACAACACTTATAGTGAACAAGATGAAAAAATAATTGTTGAAAATCTAATGAATAAGTCGATTTCAATGGTTTCTTTACAATTTCTCTCGAAGTGACAACATATTTAAATGTAGGATGGTGAAAATGAGGCTATTTCCTTCCCATGTAGACATAAAAGTTATTTTAAAAAACAAACTATAATTAATTAATGAATAATAAATCAGTTTTATATACTTCATGAATATATTCATCATAGTATGTGATGATTCTATTGAGAATTTAATAGATTTTTATTTTAATACAAGAAACAAATAAGGGAAATTTTTCTTCTAGTGGTTGATAAATTATTATTCCTATGATAGCAGTGAGAATAACATAAAAACAATACATAAGTAAGTTGTTTTCTCCCAATAGTTGAGAAAGGTTTATTCCCATGTCAATAATGAGAAACACATGACTTATCATTTCTAGGTATAGTGATTATAACTAAATTACTATTTTTTCTATGTGTTACCTAAAATATTATCTACATTTTCTATTGGACTCAAGAGAAATTATTTTATGGAAATTATTGTGGTTATGGTACTATACACATAATTAATATTTTAGTAAAACATGAATCATATATATGTATTATCATAAATAAATAATGAATATATTCATAATTCTCAAAACTATATGTGACAAGATAATTCTTAGTTAGGTAATGCTATGTCTTTTAAATATAAAATATCATTTTTAGACTCTTTAAAGATAAAAAATATAGGTGTATGAAATAAATATGTTTTAGACTAAGAACCCTTAAGATATAAAGGTAACCCACAAAGATTCGAGAGTCGGTACAATATTGGTAGAATCAAATATTCTATGGTAAAGCTATAGGTAAATTAATGTATTCCTTGCGATTCCATAAATAAAATTTATAAATTCTTAGTAAAGTAATGAATTCACTTGGTAAAAGATATAGTGTCCCACATGTGGTTGTTTTGAGAAACTTTTAACCAGTTATTAATCAATCATTTAATTTAGAGTGGTGATTTTTCTAGACTCACATATCATTATTCGCATCATAAAAATAATGTTTATTGACAATGATTATTATATATGTATTTTAGTATTTCATGACTCCTTTTCAAACATATTTTGCAAATATATGTCTACAATCTAACCGTACACCAACTAAATTGACTAATGGATATCATATATGTTAAGATATGAATAAATTAAACTATTTCATAGATATAGGGGTTTTTATGGGATCCATTTGTAGATATGATGAATGATTCAAACGCAAATCATGAAATACAAAAGGTGCATCTCAGTTAATGATCCAATTACTACCAAGGACATTAAAATCTGCAAGTTTAATAAGTTATTAATTATACATACTATATTTTTATGAGGGAAGAACATCTATTTTGAGTTAGTGGGATTAAGTAATATGTATGATGAATTTTGGATCTAGAATAAATAAATTGAAATAAGAACATTAAACACCACAATTATTAGTGGGATGAATTGTTCCAAATTCATATACATTTTAAGAAGGTTAAAACCATAGTAGTGGTTTAATATTGATTAAAAAAGGTGATATATTATTCGTAAAGAATAATAAATCCTACATAGAGTAGTATGTTGTAGCTATATATTATTGATATATTCATATGGATTAAAAATGGAATCCATTCACAAAGACTCATAATATATTTTGTGGTTAATGTAAAGTTGTTGGTGGGAATTCAAACTATACATGGATGGTATAAGTGAGGAATAAAAAATTAATAACTAGTTAAACAATGTAATAAACAATAAATTAATTTTAATTAAACTTATCATATATAAAATGATCATTTTATTAGGAATCACATTTTATGGACACCCCTAGAGGAGGTAACTTTAGGGAACATGTCTATATGATTCAACCACCATGTTTGGAAACATCAAACAAATCCCATATTAAAAGAAAATTTCAAGGATCCATTTAAGGTTTGAAACATGAATAATAATAAAATAATTTTTTTAGGTGTCTACAAGAGTATTGTGGAAGCTATACTATTTTTCAAGGTAGATATATCTAAGAATATGTGGAAAATAGATAATAACCAGTATTATTAATTAAGAATAATATTAATTTTTCAAAAAATTGATTAAGTAGAAACCTATTTTATATTGAACATGATATAATTTTATATATCAATAGGTATAATGAATCCAAATCATTGTACATAATTTTAATTATTTTAAAAAAATAAAATATTTAACAATTTAGCAAAATTATTTACAGTGTCACTTAGTATTCTTCTATTGATAGAATGTATATTCTTAAGAGTACATTTGAAAACTATCTTAGATTTCATGATATTAATGTGGGTTTGATATTTATTGTGCACAAAGTATAAAATTAAAATATAAAAAAGACTATAAGATCTGCATATGATAGTAGTCATAAATATTTGGTAGTTCTTATGTATGAAAAATTGGATGTGTTCCTAGTAATTTGTGAAAAGGGAATAATTGTTTTTAGGGGATTTAAACTAGTATTATTTAAATATATTTTATATATAATCATAATATGGATAAGGTAATATAAAATGGTTAATATCATTATATCAATTAGTTATCATTTCTACATCAGTCTATGTATGTTTGGGTTTCTGATATATGTTAAGAACTATGTTTTTCGGTGATTGTTTTCAACATTATGTAGTTTCACATATATTGTAATGTTCAATATTATTATGGTGAATTTTAATTGTTTTCTAATCTAATATTTTAGTAATGAAAAAGGAAAATAGATATATAAATTTCGTGATATCATCTCAAGAGTTATTTTATCTAAATTATGAGGTCAGTGTAAGGTAGAACGACCATGAATAGAGTTATCATAAACTGCCCTAGGTAAACATGACCCATCACCTGATCTAAATTGTGATAGATAAGGCCTCAAGTTCAAAGTCTTATACGGCAAAGTATGTTGAATAGTTTTGAGTTCTTAAAAAGATATTGTTTGGGGACTATACCCTCATATCATAGTTAAATAATAGTGGAAACTAATGAATCAAATAACATCCCTAAACATTAGAGTACATATAATAAATAAATAAAACATAATGAATTAATAAATGGAATAGGACATACATACTCATGGTCAGGATATAACCTTAAACTAATCACCCACTAGTCTAAACACATATATAGAATATATAAATAAAATAAAATAATTTGTATAATGTTCTATTCTTATCCATGAGTTGTACCTCAAACCCTGTCTCCAATGATAGTAGAGCTGCTCCAACTTGATCATCAGACTCTTAAATAGTAATCCTACTCTTTAATGAAATGATTGGACACATTCCTATCCAATTTATAACCTGTTCTCAACTTCAAAGTATACATAATATAAGCACGATCACAAAAAATCCCATACATGGGGTAATAAACAAATCTCAGTAGGCCATCCCAACGATGGTCTAAAAATATGTTGTCATAAAAACTATATAAAACACGTAATATGACCAATATATTTGAATAATAACTAGAATAATAACTAAAATATTGAAATTAATAAATATTAAGTGTTGAACAAAAGATAACCATGAGTACAAACCTCGCGTTTTTAAGGTCTCCTTAGATTGTTCTACCTCACATGGGTTGTGGGAAGACGACTCGATGTAGAAGTATCACCCAACTAACCAATATTCAGTTCCTTATTCATATTATAATAAGATCCGATATTTATAACACCCCAAAAAATGAAAGGAATAACCAATTATCTTACCCTAGGTTTCTAAAAAAATTGTGCACAACTATCGGGCTCTACAACTCTAATAATACGATCTGAATTGGAAACATAAACCTCTACATCGACAAAACTAGAGAACCTATCAAATTTCTGTAAGTCCTACAAAACTAGAAGATTTATAAATAACCATAAAATATTGACTAATTAAATGGGTACAAAATCATCCATGTGTGTGGACACATATATAATCAGTCCTAGGTGCACCACCACATCCAACAGACCCCAACCTAGAAAGAACATAATAATAATTGAGGGGGTAAGTGAGTACTCGTATAGATAATCCATTGATCCCAAAACTTTGATGACACAAGAAAAAAATAGAAGATAATTACATCAAAATGTGGGAAAACACACAATAAAATAATTTCCAAAATCCCTCACCTCACATCAAAAACCTGAACAACATCAACCACAAACAACAAAAGCCCTTAGGCATAAGAAAAAAAGGTTGGCTAAAAGCTCGAACCTACCATCCAAACCATTATAGCCTAGAACAATTAAATATGTATAGTAATACAAGAGACACTCACAAGGGTACCTAAAACCACCTCATAAAAAATGAAACCCTGCAAGGTTCTCTTCTAGTATAAGAAAAACCTCAGGCCAACCCCACCACAAGAAATATCAAATGACCTCTCTGACACAAATCTCAACCTAAAATAACACCATGATTGAAAGGGAATCCTCAATAAATAAAAAAACCCAAAATGGAATCATCAGTAGGTCCCTTAGAACTATCTCAATCTATAATTGAGGGCACCTAAACATACCTAGCACCCCACAGTGCCACCCCTGCCCAATGGATCTCCGAAAAATAACCCTAAGAAAAAATATATATAAAAACCCATCCAAAAAATACCCAATACCTCCTTACACAAACCATATGAAAAAACATAAAACCAAATACATTTATGTACTCTAGCTAAGGTAGCCAAAAATTTCACAACCCTCACATAATCCTCACACTATGACTTTATCCTTAGGAGTATTTTTTTTAATATCAACCTTGAAGAAATACTCCTGTTAAACTGTGAACCAACACAAACCATATCACTACTACCTCTACTCATCCAAAGTCTCTTACCATGAAATTACATATAAAAAACACAAATAATTGACTACCTAAAATTAAAATTCTATAAATTTAGTGAGAATGAATCAAAACACCTCCAAATATAGAGTACATGGCGTGTACATAATGTACTCGGAGTGTACCTCCTACACTATCACTTTGTCATCTTCCCCAACCTATCCTAACATGTTTTTACCATGCACAAAAAATTAATCCCCAATACACAATGTGGAGCATTCATGGGTTACTTGGAAAATTTCCTTATATAGAGATAACCCAAGTATTTCACATGGGCTCAGTCCATGTACTTCCCATGGGGTCTGGCCATGTACCTTATACAACCATGTGCCCCGATACAAGGTGTCTGGTAGAGTACCCAGCCAAGATATGAGTCTCTCTACTTGGAGAGTGTCAAAAAAACATACCATTTAGACCACATATTTATCCACACACACAAAATTAATAAAAAATGATTTTTGTTCAAGAACTATATTTTGTGATTAGGTTTTCTTGAATTGAAAACCCAATGTGAAGCCCCAAAACCCTAAACGCCCACCAAAAACTCTCGAACATGTCCCTCAAGGGACCAAAAACAACACATACAAGAAATTTAAACTTAAATAATATGTATTAAAATAGAAAATTTAATAATATATAAAAATAAATTACCTCTAGGAAAATACACCAAAGTATCAAACCCGGATCCATGCCACACACACATAACATCTTGATCTATCTTCTCTGATGAACCCTAAAATGAAAACATCATATTTTCCCTCCAAAATTATATGTCATCTAATAGAAAACATGATATTAACACTTAGTAATACACAAGAATATATAGGAGGAAAAATAAAACAATGGAAAAAGGAAAAGAAAGAAAACAAAAATAAAAAAGAAATAAAGAAAGGGGCTCTTCTCAACCCAGTTCTTGACAAAAGTTTACATCCAACCTAGAAAAACCATCCAATTTTAAAATCAACAATGGACATATAATTCTAATTTAGGGCTATGAAATTAATATATAACCTCTCACATATGTGTAAATAATTAATATTTAATTACTAAAATATTAAATATTTTTAAAAAAATAAGAATAAAAAAAATTCCCTAGGTTAAACATCCTATTGTGTGACCAAATTAATAGTCATAAAATTATTACAATATCCCATGATATGATTAATTACTATTTTTAATAAAAAAAATACCATATAACAAAAGATGAAATTTCTATAAATTTTATCAACCTGTAATTATGTGTTTTGTTAGAAAATCCCCACCATAATGTTTGTTTCCCCTAAGAAGACTCATTGGTCAACCCACTGCTAAAATACACCCAGAGAATTAGAACATCAATAAATTCTATGACCTTCCACTGAATATTTTCATAATTACATGATTCCTCCAACATGAGGATATTTCATCCATGTCTGACGAGATAATACCCACCATAGGAGTATTTTTATTGTCACCCCTCAGTCTAAAATACCTTCCTCAACATCCAACATTCCTTCAACTACTAAATAGAACGATTGGATGGGGACAACTAATAATGAAATGATAACCACTTACCATTCTAGGATCACTAGGAATGATATCACTCCAAGCTAAATAACCTATATAAAATGAGTATTACAAGCCCCAACAACCAATGGTACAATCCACACTATATGGATTACCATACAGATCTCCACTATTATCAGCAATAACATGTCCATCAAATCCACATTACTTAGGTTCTCTCAAGACCCAAAAAAACTCTCAACTGATTTTAATGGCCACACAATCTTGTGCAACTTGATCACATAATGTGGATAAAACTTGTATGATCCATGTATTAGAAAACTATGGTAACATGTCTAAAACACATAATATTCTCATCTCTCATGTTAGATCCATCAATTTCGAGCACCCTCCGTGATCCTCTTAAATAAAAGGCATCTCCCTCATTCCAAAAATAATTGCATATCACTTAATATTTGTTCCAAATCCACAAGTATTTAACCATTCCCTCTATGCACCACTTGAATTGAAGCTAAGAACAACCAAGATAAGTATAAAACCCAACCTAACCAATCAACCTAGCCATGAAACCATTGTCACTCTCAGTGATACACACCTCCAGCTAAAGGGAACCTAATTCCTAATTAAAAAACCTCTCTAGAAAACTACCACCTCAATTAAACTTGAGTCTGATTAGAAACAACTCTCAAAAATCCTTATCCCCATCAATAAAAATAGGGAACCCAAATTCAGAATCGACCCACTAGGGTTTCCACACATACATTTATAAAGGGAATAGATTCCCATCCCAAGAGAACATCACTACAAAGGTTCCAATTTTAATTTCATTATAAGAAAATTAAATGAAGTTCAATTGAGTTTAATGATATAAATTTTGTATACATTACAATCTAGTATAGGGTTTTTGACACTTTAAGTAACCAAACCTCTATCATTATTAAAATTACACATAGACATGCACATGTCATGTGAATCCTATATTCTTAGAGTAATAAACGTACAAAAAAATCTTCCCAATAGAAAAATGACCATAAATTAGTAAACAATAAATCACAAACCCAAGTGAATCATACTAGGTGAAATCATACAACCATAACATAAAAATTTAATAACATCATACACCATACTCTGGTAACCTGGAATTATGACCAAAAAGGAAATTTAGCACACACCAGTATGATATTCATCTTGTGATTTGAAACATTCATATAACATGTTCAACAATTCACCATATAATAATACAAAGATAAAGTAGCTGATTTGATTCCAATTTATCAAAACACAGCCCTGATTGACAAGACTAACTAGCCATCCTAGCTTTCTATAAGGCCTCAAACATACATCCTAATATACTAGAGGCCTCCTACTAGTATTATTATCCTAAAGTATACACTAGGGGGAGTATAAGTCATCATATCTATGTGAAATAAAAACAAAAATAAACCAAACACATAAAAATACATAAACATTGAGTATATAGAATTGTTAAAGAAAAAATATTTCTATAATAAATGGAATGAATCATAAAAACTCAATGTCATATTCTACATATCAAATAATTTCCCACCAGTTAGTCCACATATGAAAAATAAATTAACAATAAAAAAATCACAAGGATCTATTACCATCCCCGAGCAATAAATCAAACATAGTTTCCAATGACTATCATGCTACTCCAACCTAATACTCAAACTCCAAATAATAAGGAACACTTGATCATTCAACACTATAACTAATACATATAGATTTTGTATCCTTTTTGGAACTTGAAATTAGATATAAGTTTCAGAATATAAACAATGTTCCCATACCGGTGGTCAAAAATAAAAAACAACAGTCCACCCTCAATAGTCATCTTAATATCTACTATCATAATAAGTGCATAAAACAAGTTTTATTCCCAATTTAGCCAAATAATAATTATAATAATACATAAAAGACTGAAATAAAAAAAATAAAGGTTTAACATAATAAAAAAATAGATTCATACCTCAAGTTCAAGTTCCACGTGATATTAATCTAGCCCACTCTATATAAGTCCAAAAGACTTGGTATAGAAGGATCAGCCAGCTATATGTCATCCTATGAATCTATGAAATCTTAAGTAACTAAGATAAATCTCACAAACCAATGATATGAATGCAATAACCTAGGATCTCAACATAGGTTTCCAAAGAAAACTACATGTATTCTTATAGTACAACCTAAACTTATGACAAGAACCTCTAGTTATACACAACTATAGAACCTCTCAAAGTCCAATCAATCCTAAAGACCTAGTCAATATAAAAACGACCCATTTTATCACACAACCCAATGGGTACCAAACACATGCATGTGTATATCTACATATATAATCATTCCCAAAGAACCATAATATTTTGTGGTCCCAAACCTATCTAGATCATAATACTAAACTAGGAGGTAAGTGTGCACCAATCCTGATTAGTAATTATCTCCATGGACCCACTAAAAACCATCATAAAAATAGAAGAGATCATAAGATAAAACTCATGACCAACTCATAATCTAATAATATTTCAATGTTATTTTTTCACATCCAAAACATGAATAAGAAACCATAAATAACACAAGAACGAATTTATAAGAAATAATGGATCAATAGAAGCACAACCCCACCAACAAAAATAATGAAATGAGAACTTATGAACTCTAGTAAATAAAACATGAGGCACTGATAATGTTCCCTAGAACCACCTCATGAATAGGACACCCTACTATGACAACCTCTAGTATTAGAAAAACCTTGGTCCAAGACTACTATAAGAAAGCTCAGTTAACATATTTATCAGACAACTCAACCTCAAAAAACACCAAATATATATGGGAATATTCAAGCATTATTATACACACAAGGGTATCATAAAAAGGTAACTCATAATTATTTAATTCTCCACTCAATACTAGAGAACTTTACCTGGTACCCCATGGTTATATGCTTCATACAATGTCTCTAATAGAAGGAAACATTATGAAACTGACTAATGAAACCCATTCAAGAAACTACTCGATACCAATTTCTAGTAATGATAAAAAAGAACCTATAACCAAATCCATTTGTGTACTAGATACAAGGTTAAGAAAAAGATCATAACCCTCACTTGAGACTCACATAATGACTCAATCCTCCAGAAGATTCTGGAATAAAAACCTCTATGGAATCCTTCTACTAAACCAAAAACTAACCCAAACCATATCACCATGAACTCTACTTTCCCCAAGGTCCTTACTACCCTGTAACATGAATAAAAAACTTATAATGTACTATATAAAAGTATAATTCTATCACATAATCAAGAAGAGAACAAAAACAACTGCAAATGGGAAGTATAATGTTTTCACCTCATGTATGCGGTGTGGACATCCAACATCATCACCATAATGTGTTACTCAAGTAGTTTGGGTGGGTAATTCCAAAGTATAAGATATTCCACCCACATAAAAACATGTAACTCACATGTATTACAAGAAAATGTTCCCAAAATGAGGTCAGTCCATGTTCTCCAAACGGGATTTGGTAGTGTACATCACACAGGGTATAGCTGTGTACCTTGTATGGCCATGTTCCCTAACACTGGGTGTCTAGTCTTATACCCAGCCACACCTTGAGTCGATCTACATGGGATGTCCAAAAACACACATAGTTTAACCCACATCTTCAATCCCACAACCAAAATGAAGGACACACAAAATTTGTTCCTAAACCACAAGTGATGTGATCAGGTTTTTCTGAATGGAAACCCCCTTGTGAAGCCCCAAAACCCCAAAAAAATGTTCAAATACATCTATCGAGGGACCCAAAAAAATAATAGGAATTAAAAAATAATAGAATATATATATATATACCTTCAGGCATAAAACAAGGAAGCTTTAATCTTGAATCTAGGCCACACACTAGAAATTGTCTGATATAACTCCTCACATGAACCCCAACATGTGATCCCCCACTATTTTCCATCCCATTATCTCTTGGGTGAAGATGACTAATGGGATAGAATATTGGGAATTAATAATAATCTAGAGGGGTATGGTTGAAGTAATATGGGAATGTTAAAAAATGAAAAGGAAAAAGAAAATGAAAAAAAGGTCTTTGGTTTGACTTGACACTCGAGACAAGTTTGTGACTAGCATAAGAAAAAACAACCATTCTAAAATCAACAATGGAATTTGAATTATAATATGTGGCCCCAAAAATAATATATCTCCATTTTTTCATTCATAGAAAATTAATATGTACATAATTAATTATGAAATATTCTTTTAAAATATGAATAGCATGAAATTCTGCAAATATAAAGCCCCAAGGTAAACACCATATCCTGAGACTTTAATTAGATTATTCTAAATGGTAAAATTAAATTTTGACCCTTAAAAACTACATGTGATCAACAATTAAAATTTCTACTTATTTTTAAAACTCGTAACGTTGCAGTTCATTACAGGCATAGTGGAATTAGTAGATATAGAACTATCTCAATAGAAGAATGTTTCTCATTTGAGGCTAACCAGTTGGATAGTATACAGTTGGATATAGTAAAATTTGGAGTCTGTTGGATTTGGATCCCTATAACTGACTACTTTTAACATTTGATTATAATTATATTCATCAAGATGAAATTTATTAATATCATATCTTAGGTTGAATATTCTTTTGTGTGACATATATTCAAAAATATCTTCACAGAACTTTAATTATAAAAATTTATTTTCAGTTCTCCACTATGATTAAAACCTTGTAGTGAAATGATATTATTCTTAAATACATGTTCTATTATTAGATGACAACATTTTATAGGAAAAATGATACATTATTTTAGTGTTAGGGGAATATAATATATTAAGACTACTTATCATGTAGTCCACCCTCTGGTATATTAAGAGAGGAGGTTATGATAAATTAAACACTAATTATAATTCTATATGTTTTATGTGCCATTAGATATTACTATATTTGTATGTGTTTAATGGTCCTTAGACATGAAATTATAATTAATTAATATCACGAGTCACATATTTTGATGTATTAATGGAATTTGCAATGAAATACTTTCATAATGAGGTAAGATATGTTTGGTACATCATAAGTGATATGGAATTAATAAATGAGTTATGAAATAATTTTTCCATCCTATATAATGGAAGTATATATCTCCATCCCTTTAATTTAAATATAATTGTCTAACGAATCTATGGCCATAGTGTGATATCAATGTGTATATTTTGTTAATGTCAAATAATGAGAATTGAAATAAATGAGATGATGACCAATGTAATGGAGCCTTTTGAGTGAGATATAGAGAGAAAGGGATTATATTAAATAGTGTGCATTCATATGAGATTTTATATCATTGTGACATTAATATCATCCTGCATGGGTGCCTTGGTATTTTTTTAGATTCAGACTCAGTACATTGGGAAGTTCTACATAATGTCACTAAGAATAGGGCTTAGAGGGTAACACACTATGTATATCTAAATCCTTAGTTAAATCCCATTTTAATTTAAAAAATTGAATAAATATTATTCCCATAAATTTTTTAATAAATATTTATGTTTGTTTGATCACAAATATTCAGTCACCAGTTACTTGAGAAAACAAATGTGAGTTTAATATTTAATAAAAATTTATTCATTGTTTTAGTGAATGTAATTTTCATCAATTTATCAGTGAATAATTAAGTGATACATAATTATTTAAAAAAATATTCATTATTCATAGTTCAATAAAAACTAAGGAGGAATGATGAGCCAATTTAATGGTCTGATGAAAATAATATATTAAATATCCTTTTAATAAATAATAGTTTGTTTATTTGATAAATGATATACATTTATTCACAAGTTTAAGACATATTAAGTAAATAATAATAATATTATTATTTAGAAATTGTGTTCATTTGGAATTAATATAATAATAATCTCCCATATGTAATTATTATTCTTTGACCCATTCACTATATAAAATCAATAATATCATTCCCAACCTCAATCATTATTTTGAAGGATGAATTATACATGGAATCTAATGAATCTCTATATACCTATTCCTCTAGAGTTATCTCAATAATGGATAGTGATTATCCTTCTCTACCCTATTGAAACAATAGTGTATAAGAATAATCCATTCATATTTGATGATATTCTTGTGGCAATCAATGAAAAATGATGCAAGAATTAGAATCATATGTTCATGAACCTAAGGGTTTTGATGGTGTAATTCAGATGAATTTTGTGAACATGTAGATCAAAGTTAGAGGGATTGAAGCCTTGAATCCTTTGATTCAAAAATTATATGAAAATAATATGTCAAAAAATCATTAACAAAGAAATAATTCCAACATGAGGTAATTATTTTTTTATAAAAATTAATTATAAATTATATGTGATTATCCTATCCCATAAACTCCAAGGTTGTTAGTCATTTAGTTTTGAGGGGAAATATGAACAAGATGGGAAATTTACATTGATAGTCATGGAATCAGCTACTTCCAATTCACACTAGAACCTTGAAAGTAAATTATTTTCTATGATTTATGAAATGGAAAATTTTGAGTAGTTAATCTTCAAACTAGAGGAAGAAGATCAAAGTAAGGGGAAATTGAGATTCATTTTTAATGTCTGAAATTCAGTGGTTCAAAAATTCTAAATTATAATGAAAATTTCATTTGAAGATGTTGAATCTAATTTTAATATTCTAAATATCATGATGTTATTTATATCAACAATTTAATAAAAATTTTATGAGGTTAATTTTTCTTGGAAAGGAAAAAAGAAAATTCATGTGTTTTCATGAATAATGCATAATTAAATGGGTTGAATCTTGAGATATCCATAAAAGTATTAGTAATTGAATTATAATTTGAATAAGTGAGGTTTTACGTTTATTAAATATATTAAGTAGATGAAGGATGATATGGAAGGATGTAAATTGATTCAGTCCTAAAATGAAAATTATTCTAGATTTCATAAAACTAGAAATGAAATATCTTTTAATTCATGTGTTATGTTCTCAATTTTTTAATATCACAAAAGATTTGTGATTTGATATGAGTTTTATAAGTAAGAAATAAGTGTTTTTAATTTTGTTTGGGTGAAATAAACTTAAATATATAAATGTTTTCATGAGATGGACTCAGACTGAAAAGAATTTTTTGAACTTAAATTTGAGCTTGTTTAAGGAATGAAAGATAAATATATTTATCCATGCGAGGTGTAATAAATTTGGTTATTATTAATATATCTTTTGAGTTAAAAATGAGTTTATTAAATATCATGTGAGTTCAATGGTGGTATTATATAATACTACTTTTCAACTAGAAATAAAAATTGTTTCCTAAGGATCCCATTTATAGATATTGGATTGAGAGGAAATATTTCATATAGATAAGTATGAAAGTGATAAGATGATAATATCAAGGAGGAAGAAAAAAATGAAGACGTAGTAGAAATTACTATAGTATGGGTTACTATGAAATGGTTAAGTGTGAATTCGATACTCTTAAAGAAAAAGATGGTGCGACTATCTAGGGAAATAGAAAACTCGAAGGAAAAAAGGAGGAATCACTGATTTCTGTAGCAAGGAATAAGAGAAAGATAACTAAACAAACTGTATACATGGGAATATATTAGGTTTTGAAGAAATAAAACAAGAATAATAACATAGTTATCCAAATTTTTCTTCTCGATTTTTTTAGTTGAATAGGAATAATAAGAAGAATATTACAACTCAATTGGTTTATAATTTCAATGTACATAAATCATTTTTAAATATTTTCATTTAATTTTTAATTATTGGGTTGTATTTTTTGTGATAGTATTCTTAAGAATATTTAATTATGATTTTCTAGTAAAATATTCTATAAAGAACTAAATTAAATAGAGAGAATAGAGGTTGAGTTTCATGGATGAGTTCTTGAATACATTCTGGTGGTTGCAGGAAATCTATTGTGGGGATCCAAATATATATTATAGGTGGTGTGTCATCCATAGAAATAATTGGATATCTACTTAATGGTGAGGAATAAAACTATTATATAGGTGGTTTTATGTCTATTTTAGGACTTTGAGATATAGTATAAATATCCCATCACTTGTGTAATATAAAGGAGAAAGGTAACATGTGTAATATGGTGATCAATTGCATGTGTAATATTGAAAAATAGATTTCAGTATAATCTCAAAATAAATCTCTATAATTGATAATAGGATTATTATTTTAGGATCCTAGTCTTTATGTGAGATACAAATGACATTGATTTTGTTTCCTACATTAGTGATAAACCCTATAAAACACATGTGAAAACCTTACATTTAGTTCTTCTTTTCATATAGTTGTATGGTTGATTAAACTACAAGAAATACATTTATATCTTAATAGGTGACCTTGGTTAAAAACTAAATTGGGTTTAAGAAACATAAAAAGAATATGTTTTTGGTAAAACAATTTGGCTATATAATATTCACCTCCCTCTTAGGTATGTTTGCACAATCCTATTGAGACATTCAACTTCATACATAAAAATTAACAAATATTAAACTTCATGTAGAAACATATATGTATACCCCTAACAATACATAAATGAATTATATATTTTAGTATCCCTATATTATTTAAATAAACATGAAAAAAATAATATGATTTTAAACCACTCACTAATGGGTGGACCACATTAATGAATTAGGGAAACATAAGCTTTGATGATTGAAAAAATATCATACTATAAAATCAAAACATTATAAACTAAATATCAATCCACTTGAGAATTAGAAACTGGATAGACATGTAGAAAAATTATATAATATATCACTAAATTATATTAACATTTCATAAGAAAAATATACATAGATGCTTCCACCAAGTATTTACTTAGTGTATCACTATGATGTTTATTTATTAGGCCCATATGGAATGATTATTTTAGGGGGTTAATTAGGGTATTATAAATTAAATAATATTCATACTAATTTACTATAAATTACTTTTATTCCATATTGAGTATAATTGGTTTGTCATGACTTTACTAAATGTATGTAAATCAACAACGTTTTAAGGGTTTAACACCTAACAATTTCAATTCTTTTACATCTAATTTAAATTATAATAAAATAATGAGATTAAATCACTTTTTTTCTTGTTATATTCATTAAACACACTAGTTATATATTTATATAAAACACTCTTACTCATGAGGAACACCATTTAAACATTTCTTTTCAAATTATCATTATAAAAACTTTCCTCATAAAAACAATGTTGACGAATTACACCTTTATAATATGGTACTATAATTATATATTCTTATATATTCTTATATTAACTATCTCCAGTCATGCTCTAATATTTATTCCATTAATTTTATTTTCTAATTTTCTAAATAATTAACAGTTCTATTTGAAATGTTTATATACAGTGTTAATAAATTTTTATCAATATCATTTGAAATCCATTAAATTATTTATCCATTAATTCATCAGATTTTCATTTGATTTTATTTTTCTTTAATGATAGTTTTAATCTCTTAATATCATTATCCATAATGTGTAGTAAAATTAATTTCCATTTCTAATAACTAAATTCCTTTAATATGACCCTCTAGGATATATTCCTCTTACCATCAATTATCAAGTGAATTAAATTCTCTAAAATATATTGATCATATATATCTATGAAAAATAATTTTGAAATTTCAAGATTAATGTCACTATTTAACACATATATTAAAATGAAATCATTGAATTTAAATAAAAAAAACTCCATGTCAAATTATTCATACATCACCCCTTTGAACATTTCATGAAATCTATATCATCGCTCCTTTTTAAATTTCAAATTAATATAAATTAATATGAGATATCATAAAAAATAGAGCATTTTTTCATCACAATGACACATCTATGTTAGTAATGGTGGAATAAATTCTTATATTTTCTTATTCATATACCTTGTTTCTATAGTGTTATAAAAATGTTGAATTAATACTCAAATGTGATCTTTAGGTGAAAAATATTTTTATTTGATTTTTTATGTGAACTATGGTGTATTCATCAGAGAACTATATCATGGTGATTTTAGGGGCTTACAGTTGTAAGAAGTAGGGATGTTGGATTGGCCATTTTTTTAGTTTTATGGAGTTGAGGTTGATTTTATCCATTTTAGAGAATACAATATCATTTAATGATTATATGTCTTGATAATAGTAATATTGGTGTCATGGTTGCATGTCGAGATCTATGTCCACCCAAGGGATGGTGAAAATGATTATTCTCATTATCAATATGGATTTATTCCTTAATTTAAGGATCATTTTTTCATGGAATTAACATGGGTGCTTTAGTTAAATAGTGATACAAGCATCTTCTACACCATGGTGGTTTATAATTCCAATCGGGATACAAGGAAACCAAGATATAGACAATGGAATTTTGTTTTGGTGTAGGTATAACTAGATTTTTAAAGAAGGATTTTTATAATTAAACAGGGACTAACTATTTATGAAGTCCACATATGTTGCATTTGTGTTGACCAAGCTACATTTTAGAAATGTGATGTTTGACTATTATATCTAATTTCATCCATAAATTTTATTATAATTTTAGCCATCCATCTCTATTTATTTTATTCATTTAAATTTATGTTAAAATTTATCTGACTTGTGTCTTAAACCATATAGTTTTTTGTCACATGTTAGTGGATCATGAGCTTGGTTTTGGGAGATTCATCTTTTTGTATCTATGATATTTCATTTAAATTTTCATACATTATTAGTAATATTTCTCAAATAGGGTATGTTATGTTCTTATGCTTTTTATGGATTTTCGTGAAGCTTTTGATGGAGGATGGTATCATATAGGTAATTGGAGGTTATTTATTATTAATATTTCATAAAGAGGATACAATATAAGTGAATTTATAGCTTCCACCAATTATATGAAGGTATCTATTGATCTAGATGTGGATGAAATAATTTCCTTGGGTATTGAAGAAAAATACAGTGTATTTTTTACCAAGACATTGTTTAATGTGGTGTTATTTTACCCAGATATACCCTATTAATCTTCTAAAAAAATCACCCCAACTGGAATAGATTCCACCATGTAAATAGGGGAAAGAAGAGTTTTAAAATCATTGAAACTCCCCAGATATGGGTTCATTGTCTCAATATAATTTATTAAAAACATATAATCATCATTATATAGGATCTCAGGGATTGCTGGAGTAGTTTAGAAACCATTGGGAGTATCCATATGAATGTCATCTCTTATCATTAGTTATTTTACTTATCTTTTATAGAATACTACCTCATAATAACTAGACTCAAAAGATTGAAAGGGCTCGCCATCACTACATAGTACTACAACCTTTCCATTGAGAGAGTTCTTTATACATTGATGGAATGATAATAATACCATTTCATGCTTATGGATCCATGATCTTTGCAAAAGAACATTAAATGTTTTGTTTTTCTAAACTACCTTAAATTTGGATTCTAAAATAATATCCATAAATTAGGTTTTGAGTATGATCCTTCCACGATTCTTATTGTCACTTTTGTTATACCCAAGAATGGTCATTTTCTACGTAGACATATCATACTCACCATAAACCAAGAATTAGAGGGTCGATACTAGGATAAGATTTATCATATGACTATTTTAAATCAAGGAATAATTAATGACAACATTGATATGTTTTACTAAGATATAAGGAGGTTATATTTTCCATTGTATATAGATATCTTGATCATTCTCAATGATGTAGATAACCATGTGGAATTCCCCTGCAGGTGTTTTGGAATTATAAAAACTATTTTTAGAAACATCAACCTCAAAATCTTGGTGGAATTTGAAGGGCCTCAAAAGGTGTACCCTAATCTCCATAGAGATGTTAATTTATTCCAATATTGATATTTTTCTAGGATAAAGGCTGGAATCTTCAAGATATCATACTCTTACATTAGATCTTAACACTTCCCGATATAGGGTTTTTATTTAGATTGAGGTTTTAAGGTTGATGTGTTTAGTGATGATGAATATTATGTTTTCCTATAACCCAAGTTGATATATTTCACTAGTATGTTGGGGTGAGTTGTCTTACCCATGTGCATGTGTTGATTAAATAGTTACATTCCTACAAAATTATCTTCTTAAATAATTGATTTTGAGTGACTACTGGAGGATTTGAGGGTATTTGGATGTTCTTTCTAGCATTATTACTATATATACCTTATATTTTTCGCATCATATATGGATATAGAGGATATATGGTCAAAATGTTGAGTTATACTATGATATTTCCATCCCCATATCCTTCATACTTTGTAGCCACAAACCCCTTCTCCCAAGTTATAGATGAGGAACTCAGGTTCACATGAATATTATTCATCAAATATGGGATCTTCCACGTGAATGGAATTGAGATATCCATAATTACATTATTCATCGATGGAGTGTTCTATTTAATACAAAAATTATCATCATCCTAATGGTGGTGGTAGATAATCCCTAAGGGTCTAGACTCGTTAGGTAGAAATTCAAGATTACTCCACTTACATCAAATATTTATTTCATTGATTGTACATGCATACATAATATGGATTCAATGGTATAAATTTAGGAAGGATGGTCTTAAAGATGAATAAATATTTAATTTTTTTGGTCCAAAATATTTTTGAAAGGAAAATAGTAATGGTGATAATTGATGTTTATTTCACTGGGTTTCATAGCCTCTATACCAATGATATGTGACACCGTTATTCACCAGTTTAGTTAAGGTCTTATATTATCCTTCTATATTGGTGAAATAATGTTGTCTATAGGGTATATGGAAATAGAGTCCACAAAACACATGAATATTTAATGAAGTGGGAATCATAATAATAGACTTAGTCTTCTCTATGTCGATATATATGATTCTATAAAAAAATGAAACAGATAAATTTCACTGAGGTAACATTGAATACACCTTTCAATGGGTTTATCATTGGGAGGTGAATACTGATCATATCATTCAATTTTTCAATAAAATTGAGTTGTTCTTGGAATTAGTGGTATTTTACCACCAATTCATCCACATATCACTGCATTATTATTCTAATGAGAGGCTTCACGGAATGATGCATGGATCATTGGAAGGTCACTCCCACATTCTTCAGACTAAGGGAATAACATGTATCAAAATTTACCCTGAAGTCGCATGAATGTAGTTTAATGATCATCTTTAAGAGATATACTATGTTGATTGTACCCAAAATATCAATTCATGAATGAGATGGCATGAAATATGACCCTTTAAAAAATTATAAACTCTATATTTGGGAAAGAGAAGTCATCCTTAAAGTAATTGAAGTTGAGGTTTATAAAATCAATGAAGACTCAAATCTATCCATTATTCTTCCTGATTGTGAAAATGTTTGCCCAAAAAAATGGGTACTAATCATTCCTAATTAAGTTTTATTTGATCACCATATCCACTTTTTACTCTACCATGGTACCATGGAATGGATTCATATTTAAGGGTGACTACATAAATCCATGGTGTCCAATGGGAAGTCTAATCCAGATGATGGTGACATTATGATCAAACCCTAAAACATCCTTATAGTTCTATGAAATGAAATTTTGATTATTTTTCAAGATTTAATTTTATTATTTTTTGTCATTGAGATACATAATGATAATGATCAATTTTGGCCTCGGATCTTATGTGGTACCATGGATAAGCTTTATCACCTCATCAATGGTGGGGGATACTCTCTCTTCAAAATCTAGTGGAGCTTCATCCAATTCATTTTCATTAGAGACCTGAGGAATAGAGGGAGAATATTACTCCCCAAAAACTAGGAACTGTGAAATTATTTCATCTTCTTATGTGGGGGATAAATTATCAAAAATATATTCTTTTCCTTCGGGTTCTATAGTAACCATTGTAATAGAGGATGATGTTATTATCTCATGAGGTATTCATCGATGATGTACTCCCTTGATATTGAAATAAAATAGGTTGGTGTATCACCATTTGTTCAATCCTTATCTATGGAAATAAAGATAGAGAAGTTGATTATTAGCCATGATCTCGACCTTATGTTCTGTAAAAATAGGGGGATCTCTTGTATTTAAAGGCACATTCCCTTCGTAAGATGAAAATGTGATTTTGGTGCACAAATTATTCTTAAGAACAATGAAATGGTACTTAAGGTATAAAGTGGTTGATTCTATTTGGTGGATAGGTAGGATTAAACCATATGTTAGGTCATCCTAGAGATCTTTTGGGGTTGGTGTCAAGTCATTGAGAGCATTGAAATTCTATATCTCTTGGAATTTGGGTATCTTTATTGAAATTTTATTGATCCTAAAATTGATAGTATTTACATGATCTACCTATTCAACTTGGGATTTCATTATTAGAATTTTTTTTAAAACCAAACATCAAAGTAGCAAGCTTCATATGAGTCAAATGGAGTTACATTACTATTAATCACCTCTACAAGACATTTGAGGGAGTTTTTGAGGCACTGATGATATTATTATGGGATAATTGTATGCATGTTGATATAGGGAATTTTTAGTAAAGAATTGAAGGTTGTGTCCTTAGAGATCACCATTGATTTATTAACTCTTACCAAACCACAAAAAATAGGTCATCGACTAGATCTTTCCAAGTTTTTTCTTACTCCATCTTTTCATATCCAATAATTTTCCTATTGTAAGAGGCTAGACCAGTCTTTATATCTGCCAACATGTTGGGTGTCCATGTTGGGTTTATATTGATCCCAAGTTTAATGTCTACCAAACTATAACATCACACCCCTACTCATTGGCTTGAGAGGATAAAGAGATTATACGACCCTTAAGTGACATCCCCATGAAAAAAAAATTGGAAATAAAATGAAAGGTCTTAGAAAAACATTAGTGGATGGTTTTTACTTTAAAGATAAAACAACCTAACAATATAAAATATAAACATACAATCCTACACTATGATTCATGAGTGAAATTAATACATCTCAAAATAAAACCAATAGTAAAAAATATTTGGGAGACAATAGAAATGAATGTCATAAACCAATAATACCAAAAGATAACAGAAAATCCAAGACACTAAAGTGTTATCATCCCAAGTATTACTCATAGTAGCTCCAAGCTCAAAAACTACTTTCAAGGTCCTGATATCAAAATTCATCACCAGAGAAATAAGATACCATTCCCTTTCACATGTATCGGTATATAAAAATTGAAAACACCCCAAATTTCCCATGAAGGGGGTCAGTATAAACATAGTAGGAAATACCTAGAAACTTCCTAATGAATTCCACTATAATAAAAAATAGTTATAACATTTTATATAAAACATTTTGAAAATATGTTACATAGTTTATATAAATCCATAATGGAAAACAATATGAGAGAACCATAAAAATGATCATTATCATTCTCCAGTGCTTCTCACGACCATTCCCATATTAATAGACACACACAAAAACTTATATACATACACTCAAGGTTTATATTACCATTCATTGTAGTACCCAATGACCATAACTTTTCCTAATTTGGTGGTGGAAATTCTAACTACACTTTGTCACGTTGAACACCCACAAACCTAATTGTTCCAAATTCCATGAAAATTCATTTCAAAAAAAACAATTACTTGAAAAATATTTAATCAAAAACATTTCATGCATCAAAAAGATTCCATAATTTTAAAATAAATAATTTTAAATTATAAAAAAAATTGTTCTTTTAAAAAAGCCATCGAATTTTCCAAAATTCTAAATGGATACAATAATTGTTTCCCTAAATGATCCACTCAATGATGCCCTTGAAAATAAAAGAAATATACTTTAAAAAAATCATCATTTAATTTATAAAACAAGTAGAGATGAGATATAATCCACCAAAATCTCAACGGATGGAAAAAATAGAAAACTATACTAAAAACTTATATATCTGGGCTCACAACACCTTTCCTTTAATAGATCAAACAAGATATCAAAAAGTATAAAATAATAACACAAAGATGTATCTATAATTTACTAGATATATGAATCTTAGAGAGAAATAAGAAGATTAAATCTAATAAGAAAAAGTAAGAACAAGGACTTACTAATTATTCTATATCTCCAATGCACATTGATTCATCCAAAATTTTCTTTCATATCAACGAGAATTTTCATGGGATCCCAAGGGAGGAAATGCAAGAATAATAAAATAATGAGTGTTTCGGAGTTTTAATCTAAATTTAAAAAATTAGATAATTAACTAAAAGTCACATAGTTAGATCACACGGTTTGTCAAACTGTGTTCCCACCATGTCCTACTAGATAAGATCCCATGATATACACGTTTTGTTCTACACAATTTGGAAAATCTTTCACCAATGATGTGTTTTCTCAACCCACACGTTTTATCTTACTTGAGCATGGTTTGGAAAAATAATTCGCCAAATGTGTGCTTGCCCTGTGACTCCCTATATCACATTTCATGATTTTATGGAGAGAGTGCACAGTTTCTACTAACTGTGATAAACCATGAACCTCTATAAACATATTCAAAACACTCCAAAAAATTCAAGAAACCCCCAAACTATATATTAATCATTATATGTACTTAAAATAAATATAACAAGGGTAATTTACCATAACCCAGGGGTTTTACAATCCCCCAATTATTATTATTTCAGCATTCAGAAAGTGAAAGACCAACATTTCTTTATAAGATATTAGGGAACTACTCTGATATTTCAGTTTTATGTTCTTACATATTTTTTATATATGAACATGCTTCCATAAAACCCATTACAAACTGTTGGTTTTCCCATACAATATCTTTTGTTGCATATCCATAATTTATACTATCACATGAATCAATGTATAGTTTGGTTGAATTACAATATTTTCCAATTGAATCACATGATCATGATTATGCTGGTACTTATTCCATTAAGATAAATGAATCACATTATGCATAAAACTAGACCTCAGTGTTAAATATAATCAATCAAATGCATCACTAACTCATTTAAGTATCTCAAAGGGGACAATTTAATAATGGGAAAACATGACATTCTTACCAAAATGAAGATTCCCTAACCCTGGAGATATTCTCAAGAGAACATGATCACCCGCATTAAAAGACAACAACCATAGATGATGATTCATGTATGATTTCTAAACACAACTGTGTCATTTACATCCTATTCTTTATAATTCGAGTCTTCCCTATTTTTTCATTCCAAAATCTAGGTCTGATAAGATATGTCTTTCCCGCTTCAACCCATCAATGTAGAGAACAAAAAGGATGAACATACAATGATTCAAAATGATTCATATGTATCAAGTCCTAATAAATGTTATTGTATGAGAACTATAATAATGATATATTCTCATCCCATGTTCCTCTAAAATCCATCACACTATCTCTCATCAAGTATTCCAATGTTTCAATGATATATTCATAATGACTATATGTTTTAGGATGATAAATTGTTCTCATGGTCAACTAAGATCCATGGGATTAATAAAAGGACTTCCAAAAATAAGACTTAAACCTGGGGTCCCAGTTAGGCACAATAAAAACTAGACTTCTATTCAGAATTATGACTTCCTAAGTGTATATTTTAGACATGTATTTCACCATATTGTATTCATGAATAGGGATAGAGTGTTCGAATTTATTGATATGACCTACAACAACCCATATAGAATTGGATTTAATAACCATTATCGGTAAACCTATGAAAAAATCTAGAGCTATCTTCTCCCATTTACAAATAGGAATTAAAGTCCAAAACATACTAGCTAGGCATTGGTGCTCTACCTTGACCTGTTGATGTGTGAGGTGTATCGAGATGAACTCTTCCAATATCCACTTCATGTCATCCAAAACATACTTTTCTCTCATTTCATTATACATATTCTATATTCCATGATTAATAGTCCATCTCAATTGTTGGTAGGTATAGAGGATATATTCTTGATAGGTTTGTGGGACTATAATCTAATCTCTAAAATACTTTAAATATCTTAAATATATCATTCATCCCTAACTTTTATCTCCAAAATTTATTTTTGACCACATGTTAAGACATTATGAACCTAATTTCTGAGTATCTTTAACCTCATCAACTGAATTGGGAATATAAGATATTGGAAAGAAAACCACTATATCACCTTGCTCAACATAATTCAGATGCATGTCATCTATAATTGAAATTAGCTTCCATTGATCTGACATATCTTTATCCAACTAATTATATGACTTCCTAAATAGATAATTAAATATAAAATTACCCTTTCAAATTTTATATATCAAGTTGACGACAAAAATCTATAGTTATTACATCCATATGTATTTTCACATATTCATATTCCTTTGTCAGAAAATGTTTTACATGCTCTTCTGATCCATTAACACTATAAATTTATCACCAAAAGGATCATGATGAAAAGTCTTTGTGGAATGAACTACAGTAGCTAAATCAAAATATTTTATTGTGTGTTTTTTCTAAGGAACCAGAAAATGTCATGAGCTTTAAGAAACAACATGATCACCTTGCATGAGAACACAACTCAACATATATCTTGATGTATTACAAAAGACCACTTTACCCTACCCAAATTATAGAAATGTAAGGATATGGTCTAATGTAAGAGAAACATTAATCTCTTGAAAATAGTTGTGGGGCACCTAGATCTATTAAAATGGAGTAAATTTCGTTTCCAATTCTATCATCAGTGACTCAAGACATGAAAAATAATGAAAAAATCAGAAATAATATCCTATTAATCCAATGAAACTGAATATATCAAAAAAACATCAGTGATTACAATGGTATAACAACCTATAAATTTTTAGGATCAATAAAAAATCCTTTTTAAAAAATTAGAATTCCAAGGAAACATATCACTTATATAAAAAGTGTCAACTTCAAAGATTCAGATAAAGGAAATATTTTTTCAAGATACTCAACAGTATATCTAATTATTGTTCATAACCATCATTAGTCCTAGTCTACACCAAAATACCATCAATGAACCCCACTATAAAGGAATTAATATATCTCTATAAAATTATATTCATAAATCCCATAAACACTTTTGGTGAACTTGTTGGACCAAAGGGAATAACCATATATTCATAGTGGCTATAACCAATCCTCATGGTTTTCTATGGAATATCCTCCTTCTGAACTAGTTATTGGTGATATCCTGGTCATAATTCAATTTTATAGAACCACTAGGATCCCATAAATTGGTCAAATAGATCAATTTTTTATAAGTGTATACTAATTATTTTTCATTACCTAGTTTATATTATGATAATCCACACAAATCCTAAGAGTGTAATCCCCATTAATTGCAAAAAGAACATGTGCCTCCCACATGGATATTCTCAATTGAATAAATCCCTTTCTATCTAAATATGTTAGCGAGAAGTTAAATTCCATAAAAGTTTTTTTCATATTATAAGATGGAATTGAAATAGGGATGGTACCTAAGAGAAGATAAATTTTAAATTTTAGTTCACTTTTAGGTTGAAACCCAAAGAAATTTTCAGAAAATATATCCGTAAATTGGTTAATAATGGTTGGAAATCTCTATTTATGATTTCATCAACTGGTGCCAAAGTAGAAATTTATAAATAATAAGATATAGTTCCAATCCCCATTACCAAGGGTCCTTTTCTTCTTTCATTCATATCCCAATACCCATTAAAGAGATTTCTAATTCCATTAGAAGATGTGAATCTGTTTTTTTAGGAATAATAGTCAATATGGGTATTGAATGAGGTCATTCAATCCATTCCCAAAATCAGAACCTCAAAATCCATCTTAAGAATAGAAAACTCCGAATATAATTAATCCTCATCAATTGATATAGAGTAAGTTTCACACTTAAAATATCAACAATCTCCTTTTCCTAGAGGTGTTTGATGTTTCAAAATAGAAGTCAGCATCTCAAGATGTAAAACCATATTATCCAGAAAATGAGATACAATAAAAGAGTACAATTGAACTATATAAAATAAGTCTTACATGAGAATAAATTTCAAAAGAATCATACATCACATAGTCAAAGGCCCATTATTATTATCCATGATCATCTCCTCAGCACCATAATGATATTTACTAGCTATCCCATTATCCTTTATTTAATGCATAGATTGTATAACCAGATGAACTATGGTTTTCAAAGAATCATATTGGATCACTATATTCTAAGGGAGAGAGTTATTCGAATGAGATAGCCCATTAAAATAATTGTATTTCTACGAAATAAGATAATTATCTCTAAAACCATAAATTGGATCATGATGAAAATAAAGAAGAAGATGAGCCATTGGATTACAATTGTGATATTCCCTAGGTGGTTCCATATAGTCTTATATTTTATGAGATGTAGAACCAAATAAGAAATATCCATTCTATGTACTTGGTCTTGGAGGAAAATTAACCAGTCATTGGTCTATTTTTGAGACTCTCCACCACATTGGAAGTAGGTTTCCCTCTTATGCTTATTCTAGGAATTTTAGTTCCCACATATTCCTATGTTGATAAAAATAATTCCTCTAACCAAATTAAAAAAAATATCTCTTTTTTACACCATTTTTTATCAACTATATCCATATAATTTATAATTTGAATAAAAACTATCTGATAAAAAATTTCCTATTGCATTCCAGAATTAATGATACATGCCTTCATGGATACACTACCGAAAACTTCTGTAGAAAGGAAGACTATGTTCACAAACATTTCTGCATACTCTATCATAGACATATTATATTTTATAAGGTATATAAAATCTGTTGTTTGTAAAATCTTTAATGTGTTTAGGTAATGTTTTTTTAACAGTTCTTTAATTTCCTCCCACATAATTCTTTGGTCGTCCTTAGCTTGGATAAAAAATGCCACCATTGGCATGCAAGATCCTCAAGTACGTAGGTTTCCAACATGACCTTCATCTTAGCCAATGTAACAAATAATTAAAATATTTGTTTCATTATATTCATATACACCCCCACTTTATTAGGTTCAGAATCCACCGAAAAGATAGGCTGATTCTATTTCTAAAACTGGATGGAGTAGTCCACTTTTCATGATTTATCATTCTAATTTCTTATGTCTATGGATTGAATTTTTTGAATGATAATTTGTAAAATTTGTCAGTTTACCTATGGCTCAGGTGAAATAAAATTTTTAATATCCTCATATTTCTTATTATTATGATATTTACCACATTCTATTCTCTAAAAATATAATAAAAATCAGTTAGTAATCACTCACTAGAAACTGAAATATTATAAAATTTCATATCACTATAATCAATAAGAATTTCAACTAAAATTTCTGAAATATAACCATATTAACCATTTTATCAATTCTAAACTAAAAATGAACTATATATTACTTCTTTTAAGTCTCATTAACAATTCATTTTATGCACCAATCATCATCTAAAATAATGATGATGAGATGAAAAAACACCTTATAGTGTATTAGAACACATTTATACATGCACACCCATATAACTTGAAGATAAACATAAAAAGGTTTGTTATTTATTTTTTAGGATATAAATTCTATTTATCAGCATTCTTATCACCCTTCTACCATCCCAAAATATAGGTAGCTAGACCAAGGGTGATACTATTTTTTCCATCTCATCCCAACTCATTGTCTTAAGAGGAGGGCGAGATTACAACACTCTGAAATCTTGTGAAATTTTTTTCCAAATAAATTTCATATTTTTGATATTTTTAGTTACATGAAACATAAATTATAGCTTATTTTACACAAAAAAATAGAATTTAGCTTCATTAGATTCAACACTGGTTTTAGCTTACATTACACAGAACAACATGTTTAAACGAAATGTGACTTACTATTAAAAAATTATTTTTTAATATGATGTTATTGCCTAGCCATTGTAATGGTGGTTAGATATATAATGTAATAAATTATAAAAATATATGGTTTAAAAATTTATATATAATGTATTATTGGGTGACTAATTAATTATAAATAAAATTTAAAACTATTTAAAAGTCAAATAAATCTTTTTCTCAAAAACTACTTTTATGCGTACAAACATACTTTACATAAATAAATTAAAATAACACTTTTAGTTAATTATTTTAATAAAATTTATATATTATATATTCAATAAAATATTTTAAATTCACCTTATGTGTTTTCTATACAAGAGTTAACAATAAATCCAATTATATGCCTAAAAGCAGTATTTTTCTAAGAAGATGTTTTCCCATTTTGTACACTTATTTGAGAAATATTATTCGAATATTAGATAAAATTTATTATTAAAAATAATATTAATTTTTGAAATAATAATGTAAAAATTATCTTAGGATTATTTTTTATAATTTTATGCAAATATTTTCATTCTTATGATTAGTGAAAAATAATGAATTTTAATAGAAAAATGACTTTTTTAAACTGTTTATAAAGTTAAATTATATTATAAATTCTTTTTAAATTCAAATTAATTAAATTATATATCTTTCATTCCAGTTTATGTCATTTTAATTAGTTTCATGTTGTTTTTTGATACAAAAACCTTGTAAACATTTGACCATTGTCTCTTTGAAAACCTACTTTCTAGTACCATCTTCAGAATTAATTTTAAATTACAATTTGAAATTTGTGTGGATGTGATTTGCACAAATGGATTACATATTTATAAATAATATAATTTATATTATATGGTAAGTTCAACTTATTTTTTTACTAAAAATAATAGTGACAAAAATTAAAGTTAATTACTAGGGTTAAGGTAAAAATTGGTTTACCATGGATTAAACAAAAAACATATAACTGTTAATATAACCTAAAAACTTTTATAAAATCTATTTTATGGTCATATTTAGATACTATAATGTCTAAGGATCTATAATACTTCATTTTGATCCTTCTTAATGGGAAATAAGTGGTTAAAACGTTTTCAATTGAAATAATTACAAGTGTTCCACTCACCTCACTTAAAAAATGTCACCCCTCTCCTCTCTTTTTAACACATTTAAACCATTTTTGTTCAAACATGTTCATACCAAATAAAATAAAAAATCCTTAATCTAATACTCTAAACCTCAGTGTTTCCATAAAACAAACCTTTGAATTATTTTTGGAGAAAATCTAAGAAGTTTACCCGAGGAAGATGTAATGTTCTTTATCGTGAATGGTTATGTTATTTCTTCCTACACCTCCATCAATTATTATTAAAACATTATGATATATTAATATCAATATGTAAAATTTTTTGAATTTTTTTATGTTGTGTTAATGAACTAAAACCATCCACACTTTCACGAATTGGGTTATGAAATAATCAATCTTGTGTAAAATGAACTACCACATCGCAAACTGATGTCATTTTTTTCTCCATTACCACCTCTCACAATTGGGTATGATAATTGATATAAAGTATATATATATGTGTGATATTTATAACATAATTATCCATTTTAATTAATTATATAATATATAATGTTTTAATTTCCATTCTATAGGGGATATGATAACATTGCTCATGTGTTTGGAGAACTACCGCCTCACGAAGCGATGTGATTTGATTTTCAATAATTCTTGAAATATATGATAATGAAGATAAATTTAATGAATTTGTTTTATATACATGAAATAATTATGATATTCATGACATATTTATTATTCTTAAAACATAATATGTCATTTTATTTCATACTTTTTTACTCACAGAAAGATGATAACATCATTATTGTACGGTGGACTACTGCCTTCATGAAGCGATGTGACTCTCCATTTTATTCACCACACCACTTGGATGATTTTTATGATTGTATTTAAATAAATTATATTTTATTTATTATATTATTATCATTATATAAAGGTAAAATAATACTTAAATATTTTCTATCTTGATCATAAAAAAATAGAAACATTACTAATGTGTATGTATGAGCTATCGTTTCCATAATCACATCATACTTCATTTCTAAAAACCATCATTCATGATTGGTAATAAAATTATAATTGATTCATATATATTAAAATTATTTCATTATTATTATTATTTAGATTGTTTAAACATTATAAAACTAGTATGACTGGAAAAAAAAACAAATCAAAACATATATGAAAAAAAGCTGTTAGTACCTAAAATGTTATTTTAATAAAGAATTTTTAATAAACGGGGAATATATGGTCATAATTAAATAATATATTATATATATATATATATACTTATGGTTCTATATTATACATATAATAATATTGTATTTATTATACAGGAGTTAAAAATTTGTATGAAGGAATTTGATAGTTAAGGTAAGAGATTTAGAATATCTCTTTTTATTTCTAGGAGACATATCTAAAATTAACCACTAAGTTTCTTTTTTTTGGTGTATATATTGTCCCTTTTAATGTTATATAATTAATATACTAATTTTCATGATATTTAATGTCTAATTTTATGTTCTTATTTATTTGTGCTTACAATTGAAAATATTAATAATGAGATAAGGGATTACCATCTCACTTTATACTTTTGTGAGAAACATTCCATATTCAACACATATTTATTTTATTAGGTTTATATAATAACAATGAATTTATTTCATGATGAATCTCATGAAAAAATATATTTATTTACATATCCATTTTAGGAACTCTATTTCATGTGTTTTATAGTTCAAAAGTTACCAAATCTGTTAGGGATTTTGTCTCAATTTACCTTTCTTGAGAGAAATGATATATAATGAACCAATATTATTTTATGAGGGGTATAAACAACCACTTTGACATGTAATATAATTTATTTATTTATTAACATTATATTTTATTTTTAATTTAATGTTATACCTTCAAGGGTATTATGATTAATGGTTACCAATGTGGTAACTATTTTTATGTTACATTCTCATCGTTTATAGAGTTATTTCATGATTATGTTTCCAATGATAAAACCTTATGATACATATATCATTAAACTCATGAATTTTATTATCCTATGTTTATTTCATTACAATATATTTTTTCACTTCATTTTACAATATTTATGTACTCATGAGTTTAAGGGAATGTTTTTAAGAAAAATCATCTTTATTTTTCTCCTCGATCAAAAAATATTTTTTCATATGAAAAAATGTTTGAATTTTTTTTCAGAAATGTTTTAATATTTTCATATGATATTTGAATGAAATTTATAACCATGTTTTAATTTTTATTATGTTTTTAAAAAATTAATCTTCATTTCTTTTTGAAAATAAATGTTCAATTTTATTTTATCAAAAAAATGAAAAGAATCATTTTTTATAACATGAATGAAATGAACAATATCTCCTAATTTAATGAACTATTATCGACTTAAATATTACTTTACATGTTTTTAAAAAATCAAATAAAATTTTTCCATTAATATTTGGGAGTTTTTTATATTTTAAATAAATTTTTTTAAATGAATAGGATTTTAAAAAAAATTTAAGTTTTAAAAATTATTTTACAAAGTGGAAAGGATATTTTTATCAAGAAATGTTTTTAATTAGTCTTTATTGTTTATTTTAAAATAAATGGATATCCAAAAAAATTATGAATTTTTATTTTTAAAATTTTATTTTTGATGAAAATTAATTTTCCACAAGAAATATTTTAAATGATCTTTCAAAATAATTTTACATCTATGATGACATCCATTGATGTAAATTATGGTTTACTGGGGATATGATCCATGGATACCATTATTATTATTTCTCTTAGTGGTTTGTGATGGAAGTATATTTATAAACTTTGTTTCTATTCCACAAGTTATAGCTTGATAAAATTCTCCTGAAACTAACTTATTTTTTCACGGGTAATGCTATGATGAAATTATGAATTGATTATGAAACATGTATCTTTTTCACATGATTTTATACAATTAAATATTTATAAAACCCATTACATTTCATGAGTTATGATATCATTAATGTTTTATAATCTCATGAAATACATAATTTGGTTTTCATTATTTGATGGGTGGGACCTATATCTCTCTCCAATACCTTGGGTAAATATTTATATCGCCTAAGAGAGAAAGAACTAAAATGGGGAGTGATCCCAAATAAGTGGAAGACTTTGTCTATTACGAGGGTCTTGGGGGTGAACTTTGACCACTATCATGGTTTTAAGAGTGAACCCATTTCACTATTGTATCCATGGAAGTGAGCCTTGACTAGTATGTAAAGGATTTTATATGATTTTATATGTTCCACAATTACACATCTTACATAAATGTTATTCTCTCATAGACCATGTTATTTTATTTCCTTATGATTATTGTCTTATGATCTTCAATTCATTATACCATGGCTCGTGATTATGATATTTGGCATACATGGTATGGTTTTTCAAATGTTATGATCATGTTATAATTCCCTTATGCTCATGTTGTTCTTATGTATCTCCCTTGTGTGCCCTTAGAGAGCATCTAAGCTCACACTTTCTTCTGTTTCCTATCCCCAAGTTATGAAAAAATGTATTAAATATGATTTTTATAAAAAGGGTTCTAGTTATGTAGAACATAGTGGTTGATGATTTAGTTTACTTATGAACTAGTTGTTTGTGTTTCCATGTTTCCATAAGAACTATACCTTTATGTTACTCAGGAATGTGTTTTTTTAATATAATTAATATTAATCTAAAAATATATAATATCTACATATGATAATCCTGAGTCACTATAGAGATGCTACTAGCCATAGGTGACATCCCCAAGACACCAATTTATAAAAAATAAATTCCAAGGGATTAATAAAATGCTTGGAGATGACTTTCCTTTTAAAGATAAAACAACCTGACAATATAAACTATAACAATACAATCATCCTATATGATTCATGAATACAAATAATAAAACTCAAAGGTAATCCCATAGTAAATCAATATCAGAGTTCCAATATAAATTAAATATATCAACCAACTCGACCAAAAGTTAATATAAATATGAAGATTCAAAAATGGAATTATCCCAAGCATCACTCACACTATCACTAAGCTTCAACAGCACCTGACATGCCCAGGATATGAAGATACATTTCTAGAGAAATATGATATCATACCCTTTCTTATGACTTGATATACGACATCTGCAAACACAAAGTGTTCCCAATAATGGGGTGAGTATAAAATTAGTTGGAAAACCCAAGAGTCTTTCTAACACACACCACTAGGAGAAGAACTATTTAGTACATTTTATATAAAATTGTTGATAAATAAGTAAAATAGTTTACGAAAATACATAACGAAAATAATATTTGAAAACAAAAAAAATCTCATTACTATTCTTCAATACATGGAATAACCATTCCTGTGTTCACACACACACAGACACACCCATACACACATGTATACACACAATCATAGTGTTACCATTGATGGTGGTATTCTATGACCATAAACCATCCTACTATAAAAGTGGAACATCTATCCAAATTGTACCCACTAAAACACATAACTGCCCAATTATAACAAATTATAGGCCAATTAATTTCACAAAAAAATATTCCTTGTAAAAAATTAGCAAAAAAATTCCCTTCATCAAAACAATTCAATAATTTTAAAATCATAATTTTAAAATTTTAAGCAAAGGGGGATTTCCAAAATCCCTCAAAATTTCCAAAAATTAAGAAAATGTATACCTAAAAGTTTCCTTCCAAAAATAAAAAGGTGATACCATAAAAATATAAGATAAATACATTAATAAAACTAGTTCTTATAGTTATAAAATTAGTGTATATGTGAGATAATTCACCCACCTCTCGATGGATGGAAAAAAAGAACTGTACTATGAATATCTACATTCGGGCTCATAATATCTTACCTTCAATGTATCAAATTCGATCTCATCAATATTGACATCATAACACATATATCAATCCATAAAATACTAGATATATGGATTCAAGAGAGAGGATAAGAGTATATCTAATAATAACAAGGAAGAACAAGGACCTTCCAATTTTTTTAGACCGCCAATACCCTTTGATTTGTCCCAAATTTAACTAAAGATCAAATAAAATTGTCTCGAGAACCTAGTGGAATAAAGTAATTCAAGATCCTAGAATAATATAAAAATAATGAAGGTTTTGTGGCCTTAATATAAATAAAAATACATTTTTCTGAGAATTAACTAAACATCACAAGGTTAGGACACATGGTTTCTAAAAACAAGAACGAAAAATGCATGTCTTACTAAAAATTATCCATATAGTCACACAGATTGTGATGAAAAGTATGTAAAACTATAAACTAAATATTGGGTGACACTATCCCAAGGCCAAAACTTCACACAATTGGATCACACTATTTGAAAAACAATGCACCAATCTTTTTTCTCCCATTATATCTAAATAAACATTTTTTATTGGCATGGACACAATTTTGAAAAACTTTTCCCAAAAGTGGAACCTGAACTATGACTCCTAGAATCACCATGCACAATTTTCTAGATATAGTTCATAATTTCAACTAAAAAATATCAAAATTTTAACTTATATAAACACTTCCAAATCACTCCCAAGCATTCTGGATATCCTCTAATCTTAACACAAGCATTATATAATCTCAAAATAAACAAAAACCGGTAATGTACCAGAAGGGGGGTGATTCAAATATTCGAAAAAAAATATGAAATTGATTTTTTTTAATACATTCAAGGGGAATATATACCCATATATGAATGTGCTCTTATCCTCCTATGAGAAGGATATACTCACCTGGAAATCCATGTTATTGGATTATTTCACATAATGGACCTTTGTAGTAATCAATTTAGTATGAATCATGAGAGAGATATTTTAATCCTCAATGAGGAATTTATAAAGATCATTTTGTAAGAACATAACATCAAGGACTATGATCTGGTATGGTATTTCAGTGATGTTCTTTATAACTTCATACTTATGATCTTGGGTCATGTTTTCTACCACATATGGTCACTCCATGGAAGGAAGCATGTGGTATCTTTCTTGATGAAGTAATGGTGCCTGATTGGAATATTCCAAATTCAACTACTATTGGTTAGTAGTTCATGGATAATCATTGGATGGTTTTGGAATGTTTAAATGGTCATCCAACTAAATGTGTTATAGATTTTCACTAGAGGAATATTTTGTAGAGGTTTTCTATTACTGACCCCATATAAACAACTTCCTTATGGTCAAAGTATAGTAGATATCATTTTTCAAGATATCCTCATGGGAATTGTTCTTGTCATATAGTAATTTTATCTTACCTTGAGAGAACCACTATGGGGTTATAGGGGTTGGTTAGAGTACTACATATTTGAGCTCTATAAAGTGGTGTACAATCCTAATGGAATTGATGGAACCACAATCCTTCTATTCATAATATGATTGATCCAATGTTGGATGGGTCATGTGACTTCCTAATTGTTTGATGGTTATTTATTCCATGAGGGTGCACACTAAATTTGGAAATAATATAGGTTCACTATTTGTATTATCAGACTAACAATAATTATTTCTAGCCCTGGAGGGCTATGAGGATGAAGCTATCACTAAATTTGGTGACCTACCCTTGTTTTTAGAGTTGTTTTAACCTTATGTGATTGATTCTATGTAATACTGTGATAGAATTTTGTTCTAAAAAATAACTTAACATATGTTCTCTTAAGTTGGGGACTTGATGTTATTCTCCAAAATGGTTAGTACCAATGTGGGTGCTGGAGACACACATGACATTTTTCAAAGGGTGGCCAAATTACACAAAATTATGATCTACCATTTCATGGAGACAATCTTTTAAAATGAATCACTCTTTGATTGTGTGTTCATGGAATCATTAATTGGGGAAGTAGTTTTATAATTAGTCAACTCAACCTCATAATAATTCTTGATATCTAGGACATTTAAAAAATTCTTTTTTAAGGTGAATATGAAGAAACCTTAGAATTTATGATCCTTGAAATAGTTAACCAAATTCGTATACTATTTTAAGGAGAATTTGGGTGATTTACCTTAATGGGGACTTCTAAAATACTCCCAGTGTGATGTTTGGAAGGAATATTCTAGTTATGTTGGACCGCCTTAATATATTTTGGTTGTGGTGTTTGATCCTACATAAAAGTATCTATTTATTCTCATATTACAAGGTAATGCATGAAATAATTTCCTAGTTGGTTTTATTGTTGGGGTTGGTTCCCTAGAACCAACTTATGTGTACTTTATGGTAACATGTATTTATTTTTATTAATATTAATAAACTAATTATCACATCATGACTATTATTCTACAGACATAGTATGTGATAAAGTCCTATGAGTAGAAGTCGCACTAAAAGTTCATAACACTTCCCTGCTATGATGATAACTTGGATGTGTTAGGACACTATCCATGAATAAATAATCTATAGTAAAATGATATCATTTTAGGGATACAAAGGATGTACACTATCTAAGGAGGAGACTCATATGACTTTGTGGCACAGTCTCATGGTGTATGCTCTTAGTAATATCTAATAGGATGTTATGAGAACAAGACCTGCTAATAGGAAATCCATATGTTAATGTGTCATTGTGTATTTCTAACTGGGGACATGTTTATTGATCCTTAGATTTTAAGATTAGTATTAATGAATATTAAGAGTCTCATACATTGATATATTAACTAAAACCATCATGTCATATGTTCATGGTGATGTAAGATGTGTTGGGTTCTTCATGACTAATATTTCATTAATGAATAATGAGATAAAGGATTTGTACCTTCTATTTTAATGAAAGTTGATATCTCATGCCATTTTATGAAAATGATATAGCCTAAATAAATCCATTTCTATGGTGTTCAATAGGAAAGTTCATTTTTTATGAAATCAAATAAAGAGACATCAAGCACTTTGGTTGATTACACTGGAATACAACCTTCTTTATTATAAATATTGTGATAAAGGGATTATATTACATTGTATGTGTATGTATGAGGAAACATGTCATTGTGGCATTAAATTATTTTTATTTGGGTGCCTTGGTGTGTTTCTAGATGATAACCTTGGACTTTAGCCTACTTCTCCTAATTCCACTAAGAAATAGGACTAGAGGGTCACACATTAATTGTATCTAGAATCTCAATAAAATAATATATTTTTATTTATTATTTAACAAGTTGAATAAATATTATTCCCACAATTGGTTAAATAATTATTCATGTTTTCTTGATCACATATATTCTGTCACCAATTATTTGAGAGAACATAATGTGAGTGGAATGTTTAATAAATATTTATTTTCAATTTGTTAAATATAATATTTATTTAATTATTAAATAATAATGCAGAGATATTTATTTAATAAATAACAAGTCATTATTCTAGTCCCGATAAATTTTGTGAAGGAATATGAGGACCAAGATAAATGGTACTATGAGAAAATAATAAATATTGAATATTATTTTATTAAATTATATTTTATTTTAATTCAAATGTTAAGTTCTTGTTGAGAAATAATAAAAGTATTATTATTATTTGACATGGGTATTTTTATAGGATAAAATAAATAATTTAGGGAACTTGTGATATTGTTATTTTTTTACCCAAGAAATATGTTATCACTTTATGAAATTTTCACACTAATCCAATTAATTTTTTTGGCTGTACAGAAAGGATTTGGAGAATCCTCTCAGGATTTAGAGTTCTCCCTTCTCCAAGAATACTCCCAATAACAGAGATCAATCTTCCTCAACCTCACACTCTCGAGTTGACAGAGATCTAGGAGAACACATTGAAAGTGGTTTCTGAGGTGATCAAAGGTGAATGAAACAAGTGCATGGATCTACCATGAAATCCTTGAGGATTTTTTCGAAGACTTTTAGAGATTCATGGAACATATATGGATCCCCACCAGAGGGAATCTGTAATTGATTCCTATAATGTAACAACACAACAATTTTGGCCTATATTCAGAACCATCAACTAAGAATTCCATTAAGGTAATTCTTTAATTAATTAAAATAATTATAAATAACTTGTGATGACCCTCCCAGCAGTTCTAGTGTGATTTTCCTTTTTCATTATTCTTTGATTTAATTTCATATATCACAATTTTTTCTTTGAATAAATCTTGGAATGGTGATTGTTCATAGAAAAAATCAAAGTTAAGAACCACCCATTGCACGCTTCTGCTGCACCCAGAACCTACAAGTTATATCATAGAGGTCACATAACTATTTATAATTATTTAAATATCATTGGCGATTTACACATTTTTAATTTAGTTTTTCAATTAAATTTTTATTTTTATTTTAATCCAAATTCTAAGATTTGTATTTTCCACCTTTGTTTCACATAGATATAATTTAAATGGTTAAGTTCATGATTAGAATAAAATCAAGGAACTCATCGGGATGTTTCGAGGATTCTTGTCGGTTAACATAGGGGTAAACGCTGCATAATTTGAGTTAAATTTCATGTGCTTGTGGTCAATCCATCCGGAATTAATTAAGATATTAATTCAAACTATGTGCATTGATTACATGTGTTTCATTAAATACCTTACAACATGTGTTGACCAGGACAGGGTGGTGCATGGTCAACAGGGGTACACATTTTTTAGCCCATATACACGACGGGTAGTCCCTTTGAGTCACAGATGTGTTTTGTATTCCATACAAGACCTACCTAACTGGTGACCATGTAACTTGGATTTAACACGTAATGTAGTCCATGATGCAAGCAATGTACTCTAGTTTTTTATGTATAATCTACACACCGAGTCCCTGGGTGTGTACCTTGGAATGATGATGAGAGATGTACATGCCATGTAGCTTTCATTTACATGGTGTGTAGATCTCTTGTACACACCATGTACTTATACCAAGTTATGTATATTTAAAACTTTGTTTATTATATAATGTAAAACATGAGACATGTTCTTGCATGTGGTCAATTAGTAGATATAACTTGCAATGTGATGGGTTTTAATATTTATGTGTTTTTGTGTGTGTGTGTGTGTGTTTAATTAATATCTTCACAATGTTCATATCTATATATCAATGTATAAATCGTAATACATTTTTTACTCTACATTCATTAAATCATAACATGTGATTGAAAAATCATGTAATTAATGTAATAAATAAGTTGGTAGTATACATCATGAAAGTATGTGATAAGTCAGGTAATACATATGTTACAAGAGTAAAACAATATATGAATATAATACATGTTTGGTATAATCAGATGGGTATTCATTGTGTTTCCTCCAATGTACATTTTTATACACCAATAATTTTAAATGAATTAATTGAATTTGTTTAAAATTATAATGGATGATAATTTCAAGGAAACTCAAATGAGAATTAAGATAAAAGAATTAACTAATTAAATGTGATAATTAATTCATTAGAGCATTATTTAACTTAAATAAGAAAAATTAAGAATTTAATGATAGTTTTAATAAATGCGTAATTTGTTGTATGTATATGGATGATCATGACCATAGAACGAACCTTTTTATGTGATCGGTTCATTTAATTTATTACTAAATTAAATTATTTTCATGCTCACCTTCTCTACTCTTATTATGTAAGGTTCTGTGGGCCCATGGTTTCTTTTATGTAGACCCTTTTCCCTCTCTAGTGTGAGAGTAAATTTATATGTAATGGATTGATCTACCATGCTAGTGGAGGTGGTTCATGTTTGGAGCTGAGGTGAAACCAATCCCAAGAGATACATAGGTGGGTAGGTAGAAACATGAAACACGAACCTTAATCAGTTCAATGTGTTTTTCCCCTAGGTCAATGGTTTGTTTATCAACTTCTAGATAAACTAAAAATTAGTAAATCTCATGAACATACTAATTTATTAATTTATTTCTATCAATTTTCATGGTTGTTTCATTATGTATTTTTTGATTTGATCGCATAATTAATTAATGAACATGCACAAAATATAGAACTAAAATAACCTGTCTTATGTGTAAATATTTTCTAATACATGGTTAATCACTTAAGTTAACCCAATTAATATTAAGAAGAATGTGATAAAGATAATAATTGTCAATTCATGCATAAAATTATATAATCTCTCAATTATATATTTTAAGTTGGTATAACCTTCCACTAATTAAGTTAAAATTGAACCATTGTTCAAAGTGATTGACCAACCAAAGTTTGGGTTCTTTTAATTATTGGGTAATTCTAAGTTGATGTTTTTGGTTGAATTAACATAATTCACATCAACAGTTGACTACTAATGCCGGACAAGGTTTAACTAAGAGGAAATGTTTGAGGAAATCCAAATTAAGGATTTTGGGATGGGGAGTCCACTCAGTGAATAAAGGAACTATGAGTTAATGCAGTTGGCATTTGGAATGCATACTAAAACTATTCATGTTTCTTGATGAACCAAAGTTGGGTTAATGAAGAGGTAAAAATAGATCATTGCCACTACAATTTTCAAGAAATAGGAAATTATGAAGCCAATTGTGAGGGATGTTGGGTTTTAATAAAATAGTAGAAGACTAATAAATATAATATTTTTGTATTTGTTTAAATTTTTTTAGATAATGTAGTAAAATTATTCTTATCATATTTTTTAGAAACAACATTAAAATTTCATAAAACATATCATTTGGATCTATAGTTGAAAAGGAAAACCTTCTCAATAGAATGAATTTCTAATATTGGTGAAGGCTCCTATGTTCCATCCTTTTCCATGAAATGAAATTATATATACTGGAATAACCCTTTCCTAATGCTCTTAGTAATGAGGAAAGTGATGAAAAGTTTTCTCTCTATGAGAAACATCTGAATTATGATACATATGTTCAATGTTTCAAGATATCGTCTATATAAAATGAGATTCTCAAGCAACATAATGATATGGATGCATATAGAATGATGTATCACCCTTTGGATCTCTATCAAAAGAAGGAAAGAAAAAAGAGGATCAAGATCTCCAATGCATTTTTTTACAACTAAGCTTGGATATTCTACTCCAGATGGGTCTCAAATAGTAAATATTAATTGCTACATTGAATGCCTTGACATATTATGGATTAAATTCCATGATGAATTTAATTTAGATCTCATAATTTCATCACTTCCCATGGCTTGACCTAGTTTTTTTCAATTATAATATGGGAAATAAGGAGAAGAGTCTTTCATAAAATCTTACTTTGATTCTCCAAGTGGATAAGGACAAAGGGCATGATAAACACATAGTCATTATGGTAAATAATAAAATTAAGAAAAAGTAAATGGGGCCCAAGATTTATAAATAGTATAAGGCTATTGAGTACTATCCTTACAAGAATAAGAATATCCAGAGGAAGGGTATGGAAAAAGAGGAGATATGTTTTTCATGTGGATAGTCTGGACACTGGAAGAGTAATTGCACCCAAAATCTTGGGGAAACTAAAGGTGAATTTGTTATCATGTGTAATATTTACATATCTACAAATTAGGTATTAGATACGTATTTTGGTTCCCACATCTCTATCCAAATGCAAGAACCAAGTAGATTTTGAAAGATTTCTAGAGGAGAGGTGGATCTGAGAGATGTTAATGGTGAAAGGATGGCTGCTATGGCCATTGGTGACTACCTCCATTCATTTCCAATAGGTATTATTTTGGTTATAAAATATTGTTATTATGCACCTAAAATTACCAAGAAAATAATTTTTTTATCATACCTAGATACATATGGGTTTATTTTCACATTTGGAAATAAATTATGTTTCATTTATAAGTAAAACTTATGTTATGGTATGATAAATTTAAATTATGGTATTTATGTATTAAATAATAATAAAAAGTGTTGGAAATTGATAAATAATCATGTTCACACGACTCATATAACACCCAACTTTGGCATCACTATCCTGGTCATGTAAATGAGAAGTGTTTGACAAAGATCTATCAAGATGGTTATTTAGACTCTTCTGAGCTAAAACCACTTGAAATATGTAAAGCTTGTTTACAATGAAAAATGACCAAACCAACATATGGTGGACTTGGTGAAAGGGACACAGAGATTCTAATATTGGTACACCCTAATGTATGTGGACCGTTTCTATTAGAAGCTAGTGGTGGATATCCTTACTTCATAACTTTTATTGATGACTTGAGTAGATATGGATATATCTACTTGATGAGGTATAAGTCTGATTCCATTGATAAATTCAATGAATTGAAGAATGAAGTAGAGAATTAGTATGATAAGAAAATAAATAATTTTATATTGGATCATGGTTGTGAATATCTTAACCAAGTGTTCACAGACTTTGTATGAGAGTTTGGGATTTTATCTCAACTAGAACCACTTTACACACCATAGTGGAATGTGGTAAGTGAAATGAGTAATTGTACCTTGTTAGACATGGTAATGTCAATCATGACTCAAGAATATATTCCATTATCCTTTTGGGGATATTCATTACAAACTACACTATATACATTAAACCGAGTTCCAACTAAAGCATAAAATATAATTACCTTCGATTCATGGATTGGAATGAAACTCGTTTTTTCATATACACATGTATGGGTTTGGTAGGTGTTTGTTAAGGCATTCTCACGTAACAAACTAGCTCCCTGAGGCACAAATTTTATCATTATATGGTATCCTAAGGAAATAAAGGGATAATACATATACGAATCCTCAGACAAGAAAGTGAATGTCGCGAGACAGTATTTATTTTTTTAGAGGTAGAACATCACCAAAAAGGATAGTGGAAAAAACATTGACTTTGATGAATTTAATTCTCAAGATACACAAGAGTTGGAGTAGGAACAGGTATCATAGGTCCCTATAGAAGAATTAGTTCCTGAAACCCAAGTACAATGTACATGTGTAAGAGAGGTAAGTGAACCAGAGAGAGATGTTTTTTCTAGTCACCGAGGATGGTGACTAATTATTGGTTGAAGATGATAAACCTCCATCCCTTAAGAAGGTAAAATAAATAATAGAATCTACAAGATGTAATAAATCCATGAATCTAAAATGGATTCCATGTATTAGAACCATGTTTGGGTTTTGGTCGATGCACCCATTGATGTAAAACCTACTGGATGTAAATTGGTATTCAAGATAAAACTGGACATGGAAGGTAAATTAAATTCCTATAAAGAAAGGCCAGTGGCCAAAGGGTTTAAACAAATTCAAGGAATTAACAATGATGAAACCTTTTTACCAATATAAATGCTTAAATCCATCATAATTTAACCCACTATAACTGTAGGTTCTGGGCGCAGCGGAAGCACGTTGGTGGGTTTTCCCAACTTTAATTTTATCATTAAACAATGTTAAATATGAGATCCATCATGATATAAAACGCCAGATCATCGGAATGGAACGAAGAACGAAAAAGAAAAGAAGAGTCCCGGAACCATTGAGATAGGATCATCATATGTTGGTTATAATTAATTTAATTAATTCACAAGAATTACCTCGGTGGAATTATTTCTTCATCGATGTCTCCGGTCACGGTCCTGTGATCCGTTGTTGCGTCGTAGAATCCAAGTATAGGATTCCTCTAGCGGTGATCCACACGTGCTCCACGTATCTCTGGACGTCGCCGAAGGAATCTCCGGGTGCTAGCGCGGAAGAACCTTTGCTTGCGATGTCCGCCGTCAACCGCCTTGATCCGGTGGAGGATCTCGCTCTCGTAACTTGAGTGATTTCTTGGTGGAAAGGGAATTCTCTCTTGGCTTGAGAGTATTTCTAAATCTATTGTGCACAACTAATGGCTCTTCAAAGGTGTTGGGGTTGTGAGGATATTTATAATCGGGTTTGAGGTTAATATAGTTATGACAATAAATAAACGCATTACGCGTTTTATTTATTTCATTAACTCTTATTGAAAACCCCATGTCGAATCATTAATTCCTTGACATGCACCCATGCTTATTTTAATAAATATAATTTAATAAGACAATATTATATCCTCAAAATCCCAACTGGAAAACTATATGGCATGTAATAATTAATACATGGCGTGTACTTGTTTTCCATAAAACTACATGGCGTGTATATTTAATATACACGGCGTGTACTTTTATTTTCCATTTTTCTCCACCACATTTATTAGACCTTGAGTAATGGATATTTATTTCTTATTTAAATGTAACTGCATTACTCACTAATAAATATATTATTTCACCCACAACATATTCTCTCTAATAACTAGTGTCAAAATAAATGCGATCAGGCAGCCTTAAATAATTATTAAACCACAGTCATGAATAATATTTATTTAACTTGTTAAATTAATATTTAATTGAGATACATGGACACATTTAGTGTGTGACCCTATAGGCCTCTTTCTCAGTGGCATTAGGTGGAGCCTGCCTAAAGTCAAAGGTTAGCGTCTAGCAACACACCAAGGCACCCATAGAGAAAGAAGTTAACTCTGCAATGACATGTCACCTCCTATGAACACTTACTGTGTAATATAATCTCTTTGTCTTGATATCTCTAATCAATCGGGTTGCATTCTAGTTCCATCAACACATGTGCTCGATTATTCTTTCTTTGACTTCCTGGAATTGAACTCGCTCATACCTTACCATGGCCATGGATTTATTTAGGTTATATCAATTCCATCAAAGGGCCTGAGATATCTACTTCTGTTATGGAACAGAAGGGACAAATACTTTCTCTCATTATCTATTAATGAAGTATTACTCATGACACACCCAACGTATCCTACCTCTCTGCGAACAGTGTGTCGTCATAGTTTTCGTCAATACATCTAAGTGCGTGAGTTGTAATACCCATTAATAATAATATTAAAGTCTAAGGACCAATACACATGTCCGCAGATAGGAACATCCAATGACACTATGAAATGTGGAATTCCTACTGGCGGGTCTCGTTCTCATAATATCCTCCTGGATATTACCAAGGGCACACACCATGAGAAGGTGCCTCAAAGTTTTATTATTCCTCACCCCTAATGACCTATATTATTTGTGTCCCTAAAATAGCATCATCCGGCCATAGAACATATATTCAAGAACAGTGTTATGGCACATCCGGGTTCTCATCGTAGTAGGGATCCACTATGACCCTTTAATGAAACAGCTGTCCTTAGGAAATTATCACATGCATTGTCATGCAGAAGAACAAACAAGATGTGATAAGGATTTTATTAATAAATAAAGTACAAATTAGTTGGTTCTAGACCACCAACTCCAACAAACTCCCACTTGGACTAGAGCCAACTGCTAACAACCTTTAACCTGCTAGCTCTCACATGATATTCATGCTTCTGCTAAGATAGGCCTTTAGTCATGGGGTCAACCACGTTCTCTTCCGTAGACACTCTACTCACAGAAACTTCACCCCTCTGATAGAAATCCCTCAAGAGGTGATACTTTCGGAGTATGTGATTTGTCTGTTGATGTGACCTTGGTTCTTTTGCAAGAGCCACCGCTGTAGTATTATCACAATATAATGTAATGGGATCTTTACTGCTAGGAACCACATCAAGCTTCTGGACAATGTTCTGAATCCATACGGATTCCTTGGCTACATCAGAAGCCGCTATATATTCAGACTCCGCTGTAGAATCAGTGACAACTGACTGCTTTGAACTCTTCCAGCTAACAGCTCCTATATTGAGATAGAAAACATATCCAGATTGGACTTCAAATCATTCTGATCTGTCTGAAAACCATCATCAGCATACCCTCTGATGACAAGCTCCTCGTCTCCTCCATACACCAGGAACATATCCTTAGTTATTCTTAGATACATAAAGATAGTCTTAACATCAGTCCAATGTTGTTCTCCTGGATCTGCTTGATATCTTCCTACCATACTCAGTGCATAGGAAACATCATGTCTGGTACATAACATGGCATACATGATGGATCCTATAGCCGAAGCATATGGTATCTTACTCATTCTATCTTTCTCTTGTTGTGTCTGAGGACACATTTTATTAGAATGATGTAGGCCATATGACACTGGAACCAATCCCCTCTTGGATTGTTCCATACTAAATTTCTTTAGTATCTGGTCAATGTATGTACCCTAACTTAGTCCAAGAAGCCTCTTGGATCTATCACGAATGATCTTCATCCCTAGAATGTAGGCTGCTTCTCTTAAGTCCTTCATGGAGAAACACTTGTTCAACCAGTCCTTAACTGACTGTAAGACTGGTACATCATTTCTGATAAGTAATATGTCGTCAACATATACTACTAGGATAATGATCACATTCCCATTAACCCACTTATAAACACATGGATCACATTTGTTCTTAATGAAACAAAATTTTGTTATGGATTCATCAAATCGATTTTTCCATGACCTGGATGCTTGCTTCAATCCATAAATGGATTTTTGCAACTTGCAAACCTGTTTGGATTCACCTGGTGTCACAAAACCTTCTGGTTGTGTCATATAGACATCTTCCTGAAGGTTCCCATTAAGGAATTCTATTTTGACATCCATTTTCCAAATCTCGTAGTCATGGTAAGCTGTTATGGAAAATATGGTTCTTATGGATTTAAACATGGAAACTGGCGAGAATGTTTCATCATAGTCAATTCCTTGATTTTGTTTGAATCCTTTAGCCACTAGCCTTGCTTTATAGGTGCTAACTTGACTTTCCTTGTCCAGTTTTTTCTTGAATACCCATTTTCATCCAACGGTCTTTACATCAACTCACTCATCGACTAGAACCCAGACTTGGTTCTGATACATGGAATCCATCTCAAAATTCATAGCTTCTAGCCATCTTGTAGCTTCTGAGCTTTCTACTTCTTCCTTGTAGGAGAGAGGCTCATCAGTTTCCAACAATAATGATTCACCATCCTCGGTGACTAGGAAACCAAATCTCTCTGGTTCCCTTACCTCTCTTGAGCTCCAACGTAGTACTTGTGTTTCTGGAACCTCCTCCACGGGGACCTGTGGAACTTGTTTCTGTACCAACTCTTGTGTATCTTGAGCATCAACTTCATCAAAGTCAATCTTTCTCCCACTATCCTTCTTGAGGATGTGCTCCCTCTCAAGAAATATGGCTTGTCTGGCGATAGTCACTTTCTTGTCTTGAGGGTTATATAGGTAATATCCTTTCATTTCCTTAGGATATCCTATAAAGATACACTTCGTGCCCCGGGGTGCTAGTTTGTTTCTAGAGAAGGCCTTAACAAACGCCCCGCATCCCCATACATGTGTATGTGACAAAATGGGTTTCTTTCCACTCCATAACTCACAGGGAATTCCATTTGCTGCCTTAATTAGTACTCGGTTTAATGTGTATGCTACAGTTTGTAATGCATATCCCCAAAAGGATAATGGAAGATCCACATGACTCATCATCAACCTCACCATGTCCAACAAGGTTCGGTTCCTCCTTTCACTAACACCATTCCACTGTGGTGTATTAGGAGGAGTGAGCTAAGATGTAATCCCAGACTCTCATACAAGATCGATGAACTCTTAGTTCAGATATTCTATACCTCGATCCAATCGAAGCTTCTTTATCTTCTTACCAAGCTGATTCTCTACTTCATTCTTGAATTCATTAAATTTCTCTAAGGCTTCTGACTTATACCTCATTAAGTAGACAAATCTGTATCTACTCGAATCATCAGTAAAAGTAATGAAATAAGAATATTCACCTCTATCTTCTACTAGAAATGGTCCACATACATCTGTGTGTACCAATCCTAGAAGCTCTGTGGCCCTTTAACCCTGTCCACCAAAAGGAGGCTTGGTCATTTTACCTTGTAAACAAGCATGACATCTATCAAGTGGTTTTAGCTCAGTAGAGTCTAAATATCCATCTTGGTAGAGCTTTTTCAAGCGCTTCTCGTTTACATGACCAAGACGATGATGCCACAACTGGGTGATGTATGAGTCATGTGAGTTTGTTTCGTTATCGATTGTCAAAACTTGGTTTTCGTAATTTAATAAATACAAACCATTATTTAAATGTGTCATACCATAACATACATTTTTCTTATAAAAGAGACAACCCTTATTTCCAAACTAGAAAATAAATCCATCCATATCCAAACAAGATACATAAATTAAGTTTTTGGTAACACTAGGCACATAATAACAGTTATATAAAACCAAGATCATCCGAGTTAGAAATGAGAGGTGGTAGTCTCCTATAGCCAACACAGCCAGCCTTGCGCCATTGGCAGCTCGAAGATCCACCTCTCCAATGTAAATATTTCTAAATCTACTTGGCTCTTGTATTTGAATACAGATGTGAGCCCCACAAGCTATATCTAATACCCAATGTGTAGAAATAGAAAGATTGCACTCGATAAAGAATGCACCATTAGCATCCCGATGCTTCTGGGTGCAGTTCCTCTTCCAATGGTCTTGCTTGCCACATGCAAAACACATTGCCTCCCATTCCTTGCCCTGCCTCTGGATCTTTCCCTTCTTGGAGGGACGGTGCTCAGGGGCTTCAGACCGTTTATAATTCTTTGGCCCCTTTGTCTTGTCCTTCCTTTTCTTATTCACCATAATGACTACAGGTTTGTCATGCCCCATGTCCTTATCTACCTGGTGAGTTAAGGGTTGAAGTTTCGATCTAGGCGCAACTGGAACAGGCTCTTCCAGCACATACAATTTCCTCTCATGGTGATGGATAACGCGTAAACGCCTCTGCCACTCTTTGAAATTGGTGCCGGTGAGAAGGTTTTCCTTCTCGATTATAGTTCGCAATGATAAGTTTTAAGTCATTTTCTTACCGTTTCTACAAATTAAGATGATCAAAGGTTTGGTAATTTATTACAAAACTGAGACAAATAAATAAATTAATACTTATTAGTCTCCCACTATTTTATCGAAATCCAATATCCCTCACTATTGATTTTGGAATATTCTGTTGCCTGAATATTCAAGTGGAAAGGATCCATATTTCCCTTCGCATTACCCCAACTAGGGTTGGTCAAGAAACTTGAAGGGTTTCCGGTAGGCATTCCAAATGCCAACTGCATTGACTCACAGCACCTTGATCCGCTGAGTGGACTCCCCAATCCTGAAATCCTTTTATTTTGGATTTCATCAACCTTTGCCTCTTGGTCACACCAAGTCCTGCTGTAGAAGTCAACCCTTGATGCGAACCAATTCAAGTCAACCCAAAACCTTTAATTATAATTTCTCGATAATTGAAAGCACCCCAACTAGGTTTGGTCAAGCACTTTGAACTATGGTTCGATTCTAACCAAGATTATGGAAGGCTATACCGACTTAATATTTCTTTTGAGGGATTTTATCCTTATACCTAAATTGTCATTTTTATTATCTTTGATTACATGTTTGTTAATATTAAGTGGGATATACTTAAGTGATTAACCATGTCTAAGATAATATTTATGTATAAGCCGGTTTTTATTTTAGTTTCATCTTGCATGCTCGTTTAATTCATTAATTGTGTGATCATGACAACACACCCACAATAAATAAACCATACAACTGACAGAAATAAAATAAATGGCATGATCATGGGCTTTTTCTATTGGTTAGTTTATCTAGCGGTTGATAAACTAACACAAGACCTAGGGGAGAAACACCTTGAACCTTTCGGGTTCATGTTTACAGCTTTCCACCTGTCCACATTTGTATCTCCTTGGATTGGTTTCACCTTGGCTCCTAACTTGAGCCGTCTCCACTATATTTGGATCTCCATCCATTACATATGCATTTATCTCAGATGCAGGTGATGGGTAAAAGGGGTTTTTACATAGAAGAATCCTTGGGCGCGCATGCCCTACATATTAATGAAGAGATGGCTCGCAGGCCAAAAAATTTAATTTAAATAAATAAAAGGAAACCATTCACATACAAAGGTCTCGGTCTAGCTCATGATCATCCATACATGCAATGATATTTATGCATAAATAAAACTAGCATTCAATTCTTTAATCGTTCTTATTTAAGATAAATCACGCTCGAATCAATTAATTATCTTTAATTAATCAATCATTTTATCTTAAACCCTTTTCTGAACTTCCTTTAGATTCTCATCATAATTTTAAATAAATAAATTCATTTAAAATTATCCTTGTACGTAACTTGTACCTTGGAGGAAACCCGGTGAATTCTCGTTCATTACGCAGATGTTAAATTAAACACATATATATAAAACACCTATCACGTGTTGTGTCTTAGCTTTACGCCTACACCATGGTACACGTCTCAAGGGTTTGTATAATATAATAATAAATTTTAAAAAATCTGCGTAATTTGGGTGAGTACATGGTATGTAGTTCCGACTACACGGTGTGTACTTTTCTTCACCGTCCATCCGAAGTACACGCCCAGGGGCATGGCGTGTTTATGTACTTCAGAAATTTTCAGAGTACACGGCGTGTTCTGTGGGACACACGCCATATAATTTCCGCGTTACATGGTTTCCAGCCGAGCAATCCGTGTACGGGGTACACGGCCCAACCCTAACCCAAAGGGACTACACGCCATGTTCATTAGACTACATGGCGTGTAATCCGTAAACCGTGTGCCACCTGTTTCTGGTCAACACACGGTGTCTTAAATTCTTAGAAAGAATCCAATACACGGCCTGATTTGGTTGATCAGTCAATGCATTGAACCTAGACTACACAACGTGTACTTCTGAATACATGCCGTGTATTCTGGTGTTGTACGGCCAGAAACGTTTGGCTCCTCTGGATGAGTTCGTCTATTTTATTTTAATCAAAATTAAAAGAAAAATTTGTTTCTGTTAGGTGAACAAGAAACGATGGAGGAGGAACGGATCTCAAGATTCAGATTTCCAGAACGATTAAACATTAATTGAAATAACTAAATTATTAAATGCGTAAATCACCAACGAAAAACTAAATAATTATAATCAACTATATGACCGCTCTGATACCACTTGTAGGTTTTGGGTGCAGCGGAAGCGCGTTGGTGGGTTTTCCCAACATTAATTTTAGCGTTAAAAAACGTTCAATCCGATATCTATCATGATATAAAACTCTGGATCTTCGGAATGGAGCGAAGAACTAAAAAGAAAAGAAGAGTCTCGGAACCATAGAGATAGGATCATCATATGTTGGTTATAATTAATTTAATTAATTCACAAGAATTACCTTGGGGGAATTCTTTCTTCGTCGATGTCTCCAGTCACGATCCTATGATTCGTTGTTGTGTCGTAGAATCCAAGTATATGATTCCACTAGCGGTGATCCAAACGTGATCCACGTATCTCTGGACGTCGCCGAAGGGATCTCCGGGTGCTAGTGCAGAAGAACCTTTTCTTGCGATGTCTGCCTTCGACCACCTTGATCCGGTGGAGGATCTCGCTCTCGTAACTTGAGGGCGTTCTTGGTGGAAAGGGAACTCTCTCTTGGCTTGAGAGTATTTCCAAATCCGTTGTGCACAACCAATGGCTCTTCAAAGGTGTTGGGTTGTGAGGATATTTATAATCGGGTTTGAGGTTAATAGAGTTATGACAATAAATAAACGTGTTACGCGTTTTATTTATTTCATTAACTCTTATTGAAAACCCCATGTCGAATCATTAATTCCTCGACATGTGTCCATGCTGATTATAATAAATATCATTTAATAAGACAATATTATATCCTCAAAATCTCAACTAGAAAACTACATGGCATCTAATAATTAATACACGGCGTATACTTGTTTTCCATAAAACTACACAGCGTGTACTTTTATTTTCCATTTTTCTCCACCACATTTATTAGACCTTGAGTAATGGCTATTTATTTTTTAAATAAATGTAACTACATTACTTGATAATAAATATATTATTTCGCCCACAATATATTCTCTCGAATAACTAGTGTCGAAATAAATGTGATCATGCATCCTTAAATAATTATTAAACCACAGTCGGGAATAATATTTATTTAACTTGTTAAATTAATATTTAACTGAGATACATGGACACACTTAGTGTGTGACCCTCTAGGCCTCTTTCTCAGTGGCATTAGGCGGAGCCTGCCTAAAGTCCAAGGTTAGCATCTAGAAACACGCCAAGACACCCATAGAGAAATAAGTTAACGCCATAATTACGTGTCACCTCCTGCGAACGCTTACCGTGTAATATAATCCCTTTGTCTCGATATCTCTAATCAAGCGGGTTTCATGCTAGTACCATCAACCCATGTGCTCGATTATTCTTTCATTGACTTCTCGGAATTGAACTCGCCCATACCTTACCATGGCCATGTATTTATTTAGGCTATATCAATTCCATCAAAGGGCCTCAGATATCTACTTCTGTTATGGAACAGAAGGGACAAATCCTTTCTCGCATTATCTATTAATGCAGTATTACTCGTGACGCACCCAACGTATCCTACCTCGCTGCGAACAGTGTGTCGTCACAGTTTTCGTCAATACATCTAAGTTTGCGAGTTTTAATACCCATTAATAATAAAAGTCTAAGGACCAATACACATGTCTGTAGATAGGAACATCCAATGACACTATGAAATGTGGATTTCCTACTGGTGGGTCTCGTTCTCATAATATCCTCCTGAATATTACCAAGGGCGCACACCATGAGAAGGTGCCTCAAAGTTTTATGAGTCCTCACCCCTAATGACTTGTATTATTTGTGTCCCTAAAATAACATCATCCGACCATAGAACATATATTCAAAAACAGTGTTATGGAACTTTCGGGTTCTCATCATTGCAGGGATCCGCTATGTCCCTTTAATGCAACAGCTGTCCTTAGAACATTATCACATGAATTGTCATGCAAAAGAACAAACAAGATGTGATAAGACTTTTATTAATGAATAAAGTACAAAGTAGTTGGTTCTAGACCACCAACTCCAACAATAACAGCTTACCATGACTTTGATATTTGGTAGGTTGGTGTAAAAACTACATATCATATTGGGAACCTTCAGGAAGCTATATATATGACACAACCAGAAAGATTTGGGATTCTAGGTGATGAAAATAATATTTTCAATTTGGAGAGATCCATTTATGGATTGAAGTAAGCATCCAAGTCATGAAACATTCGATTTGATGAAGCAATAAAATAATTCGGTTTCATTAAGAATGTATGTGATCCATGTGTTTACAATAGGTTTAGTGGAAATGTGGTAATTATCCTAGTTGTATATATTGATGACATATTACTTATTGGAAACAACATACCATTCTTACAACCAGTTATGGACTGATTAAATAATTTCTTCTCTATGAAGGACTTAGGTGAAGCAGCCTACATTCTAGCGATGAAGATCATTCGTGATATATCCAAGAGTTTTCTTGGACTACGTCAAAGTACATATAATGATCAGATACTAAATATATTTAGTATAGAACAATCCAAGAGGTGATTGGTTTGAGTGTTACATGGTTTACATCTTTATAAGAAAATGTGTCCCTAAACACAAAAAAGGAAAGGGAGAATGAGTAACATCCCATAATGTTCAGAGATAATATCAATCATATATGTTATGTTAGGTACTAAACATGATGTTTCCAATGCACTATACATGGTAGGAAGATATCAAGCAGATCTAGGATTACAACATTGGACTGTTTGTAGGGATATCCATAAGTATCATAGAATAAATATAGATATGTTCTTGGTGTATGGAGGATACAAGGAGCTGGTCATGAGGGGTTATACTGATGCTGGTCTTTTGATAGATCAAAATGATTTTTAGACACATTTTGGTTATGTCTGATGTCTCAATGGAGGAGCTATGATCTAGAAGAGTTTAAAGAAGTCAGTTATCACTGATTCTACATCAGATTCAGACTATATGGAAGCTTACGATGTAGCCAAGTAATCCTTTTGTATTCATAACTTTTTCCAGGAGTTTGATGGGGAACCTTACATTAAAACCCTATCACAATGTATTGTGATAATACTATAGTGGTGACACTTGAAAAAGTGACAAGGTCACACTAACATATAAAGAATATATTGTGGAAGTATCACATGTTTAATGATTTTTATCAAAGGGGTGAATGTACAGTAATAAGAGTACCCACGAAAGAGAACATGGTGGACCCCTTGACTAAAGGATTATCTTAGAAGAAGCATGAATATCATGTGAGTGCTATCAAACTAATCATTATTAGTAGTTGGCTCTAGTACATGCAGGATTCCATTAGAGTTGGTTCCCTAAAACTAATTTATCTGTACTCTATGATAACATGTATTCATTGTCTTGAATATTAATAAACTACTTATCACATCATGATTGTTCCTCTGCATGTCATAGTATGTAATGATGTCCTATGAATAGCTTTCACAGTAAAAGTTCATAGCAGTTACCTGCTATGATGAAAACCCAGAAGTCCTACAACATTATTCTTGAATATATGTTCTATATCCAGATGATATAATTTGAGGGACACAAATGATAATAGCTCTCATGTTTGGAGACTCATAGGACTTTGAGGCACTTTATCATAGTGTATCCCCTTGGTAATATTCAGTTGGATATTTTGAGAATGAACTCGCCTGTAGGATATCCACATGTGCATGTCTCATTCAATATTCCTATCTTTAGATGTTTTTATTGATCCTCGGACATTAAGGTTATTGTTAATAAATTTTATGAGTCACACACTTTGATGTACTGACAAAATCCATGATGACATATATTTGGGGTGAGGTAGTATATATTTGGGGTGGGTATTATTGCATTAATGAATAATTCAAGAAATGATTTGTCCCTACTGTTTTAATGGAAGTTGTCATCTCAAGACCTTTGATGGAAATGATATACCCTAAATAAATCTGTGTCTATTTTGTTTGATAAGCAATTTCATTTTCCATGAAATCAAAGAGAGATACATCGAGCACTTTGGTTGATGTCACTGGCAGGGAACCTGCTTGATTAGAGATATTGTGATAAAGTGATTATATTACACGATAAGTATTTGTATGGGGTAACATGTGTAACAACAAAATCCCTAAGATAAAAGGGTAACAAATTAATTAAGTGTTTTAATTAATCATAGATATTTTTATAGTTTTCAAATATATTTTTAATTGAAAATATTTTAGAGTGTTATTTTTTAGTAAAATATTATCATAATATGAATATAGATATGAAAATACTAATAAAATAAATTGAATAAAAATTCATTTTTATCAAAATATTATTAGATTTAACATTTTAAATGATATAGCCTAAATATTAGTTTTGGTTATATTATTTTTTTATAAAACTTTTTCTTTTTAATGTTTTGATAATATAATAAAGATATGATACTTATAGTGATATAATAATAATAATAATAAAGTTAGAGAATCGGGTGGATTTTGGGGGAAAGTGGGAAATAGATTAGGGTTTCACAGGAGTCTGTGAGTCGCTGCAAGGTCGGGTTTGCGAGCTTCCTTGGGGTTTCATCCAAAGAAGCCAAGGTCTTGCTGAGGTCCTCAGAAGTCCGTGCATTGGATGATGTCGAGGTTAATCGGTCGCGCGGTAAGGATGAGATCGAGTTCGTCTTCGGGAGTCGAAGCCGATGGAGACGAGTCGAGCGTTGTAGGATGGTTCGACCGCCAGCCAAAGGGATGAAGGTCCAAACTCGAACTGAGGGAAGATCAGATCTAATTTGCCTTTAGGGTTTTAGTTTTCTGTGAGGTTTTTTTTGTTTCTATGTGATGTTTGTCTTCACCGTAATAGTGTTTTGTTTGTTGGTTTCTTGTTTTTCTCCATTGCAATCATTGTCGTTGGACTGTTTACTTATTTTATGTTATCTGATAGTTTTTTTCTAATCTCTTTTTTTGGATTATGAACATAGTTGTATTGGTTTTGGTCCATTTGAGTGAATTCGGATGAAATATAACATATATATTTGATTTCTTTGTTGAATTTTCTTCCCTATATTACTTTATTTTGGGTGTGGACCGATTGATTCCATGAATTATTATATCATTTCTTGTCTTCTTGGATACTATTCTTGTTTTTGATGGGTATATATATATATAATAATTTGTGTACATAGAGGAACCAGATTCCTTCTGTCTGAAGTTAAACTATGCCCGAGCCATGCTCCCTTCCCTTTCCTTGCCACTTGTCCAATTCCATCAGGAAAGCATATACCTTCTACCCAAGCATCCTTGGGCAGAAGTGCTGTTTTGGTTCTTCATTTCCCTCATAAGGGTGAAATTTTATTTTCAGATTATGGTTTAGATTTTATTCTTGATTATCATTTTATTTTGATATCTTACTAGTAAGGTTTTTATTTAATTAAGTTAGGTTTTTTCTCAAAGTTATCTGCACAAAAATTTCTAAAGGATTATGCATCTTAGACATTTTCTGTCAAATTTGTTTTTACATTAAAACTAATATTTACTTCAATATTGTTTTAAATAATTTGGTATTTTTTCATTATAATAGAAAGAGGAATTTATAAAAAAAAACTATTCCTATAATTCTATATACTACTTATGAATTTGATATTTTTATACTAACTTATATTTTCCATTAACACTGTATTGGAGTTTTGATTATTTTGAGATGGCTATGTGATCCTCTTTATGAACCACCTTAATGTTTCTTGTTGGTTTTGAATTTAACAATTTTTATACATGAAATTCCTTTGGCTTGAGAGATTTATTTTCTTGAAAATTATTTTTAAAAAAACTAATGAACCGCAATTGGGTTTCTGTAAATGAATGTTATTGGATTTTCAAGAATATTATTTAGTAATAATAATATATTCCAATGGATTCCTCTTTATTAAATTAATTTAAATGTTCATTGAACTTTAACTGGGCTGCTATGAGAGCAAGCAAGGTTTTAAGACTTTCAAATTAATATTTTGTTTTCAAAACATATATAAGTATATACATGAATATATATATCTACGTATGTTATTATTTTTAATAAAACAGATTCATAATATGACAATATTAATTACATGTATATAAACATGTGTATAAATATTTCAATTTGTTTTATTTTCGATGTTTATAAATGTATGTATGTGTATATGTCATTCTATGTAAAATTGTTATCATTTTTAATTTCAATGTATATGCATGTGCATATGAAATAATGTTTTATTCAAGTACCAATATTTAAGTAAACAAATGTATAAATATATATGTGTATCTTTTATGAAAAACTGATACATACATGTATATGTAAGTATAATTATATATGTCAAAGAAACCAGGATTACAAAACCAATCAGAGAACGAGTTCACCCAATAATGATCACCCCAACATTTCCAAAAAAAAATTAAACTGGTTTCCTTGATCAGTAATTTATCTTTTCCTCTAAAAAAAAAGTATAATTATATATGTATTTTAATGTGGAACTACTTGCATGTATAATCATGAAATTCATTTTTTATGAAAAAAAATAAAACTCATGTTTATAAGAAATTTCATGGTCCTGGGGATGATGAATATAAGTTATAATGACTTTAATTCCAATTATTCGCACTTGAATGTTGTGTGAATGGAGGTAGGGTAAGGGGATTGAATCCAAAAACCTTATGGGAAATTTGTCCAATTATGATTGGTGCACCCAGATAGCACCCCAATGAATTGAATAATCAGTTAAACTCATGAGATGGGGCGCAGGAGGTTTATCCCAAGTACATTATGGTTCATAAGAAGTTTATCCTAAGCACGTTATGCGTTTAGGAGTGTACATAATCCATCCTGGGATTATGTCCACCATGTCTTAGGAGTGAATTGAGAATCCATTTTATGTTCCTAGGTGGCTTTGAGAATTAATGCTTATAAGTTTTCAAGTAAATTCACTATAATGTTATGAATTTAAGAAGTTTATTTTTTTTAAAAAAAAATTATATATATAAGAATTTGATAAATTGTTTTAACATGTTATTAATTTGGAAAAAATATAGTTTTTAAATTGTATAAAATTTATTATGAGTTGAAAAAATCACTTTTAAGAATTCTTTTAGCAAAAGAAATATTTTAAATGTATTCTTCCAAATGATGTTTCTTTTCTTTAAAAATCCTCAATGCGCATATTTAATTCTCAATCTATGTTTATAATTATTTTCACAAGTTTAGTACAGTCTCTCGAATGCGTTCACTTCATGTGCGGAGAAAGCACACACGGTGTCTTGTGTTTATTTTATTTTATTCTTGCTTTACTCTGATAAATGTAATGTTGTATCTAATCCTCCAGAACCTAGAACTGGAAAAGGTCATCTTTTGTGTAAAGCACTGTGCATTTTTTAGTTATCTTTTTCAAAAAAAAAATTACATAGCATTTTTTTTACACCGAGTTTGGTAGCACAATCTGTGGTGATATAGTTGGTATCAGAGGTCAGTCCTAGACACCTCTAAAGATTAGATGTCGTCTATGAGTAGAGTTTAGGTGTATACTAATCCTATTTTTTCTTAATTCTAAACATGTAAATTCAGATTTGTTTTCAGTCCGATGAACGAATTGCGAGGGTGCAATTCTTTTGAGTTGGGAGGATAATTTAACATCCACATCCCTAAGATAAAAAGGTAATAAATAAATTATGTTCTTTAATAAATCATAGATTACAGTGTTATTTTTTGAAAAATATTATCATAATATGAATATAGGTATGAAAATACTAATACACAAATTTAAATAAAAAGTTATTTTTATCAAAAGATTGTTATATAGAACATTTTAAATGAATAAAATCTATATTGACTTTTTTACAAAAAAAATATTGAAATGAAATATTAAGTTGGTTATATATATACATATATATATATATATATTATTAATACACTAATAACTATTTCATATGAAATGATATAATAATAAAAACGTATAATAAATTTGGTCCTATAAAATTTTTTTATGATATATATGTATAAGAAATTAAAATTAATATATTTGAATTATAAATCATGATTCAATTATTTTTATAAAGATATTTTATTTTATAATGTTTTGAATTAAAGATAAACTTAATAAGATTAATAATAATAAATCTTTTTTTAAGAAAAATATTTTATTAGCAATGTAATATATATATGGAATTGTTTTATAAATATAATTTATTTAACTAGAATATAAATATTTTTTTAATTAGAATGATAATAATAAAAGTTTTAATTAAAATATTAGTTTTGGATAGATTATTTTTTATAAAATAAATGATTTTTAATGTTCTGAAAATATAATAAAGACATGATAACAATAGTGATATAATAATAATTATAAAGTTATAGAATCAGGTGGATTTGGGGGAAAAGTGGGAAATGGATTAGGATTTCACGAGAGTCTGTGAGTCACTGCAAGGGGAGGGGTTTCGAGCTGCCTTGGGGTTTCGTCCGAAGAAGTCGAGGTCGTGCTGAGGTCCTCAGAAGTCTGTGCATCGTCCGGTCTTGAGGTTGAGCGGTCACGTGGTATGGCTGAGATCGAGTTCGTCTTCAGGAGTCAAAGTTGAAGGAGACGAGTCGGTACTGTTGGATGGTTCGACTGTCGGAAAGAGGGATGAAGGTCGTTGCATAACGGGGAAGAAGGTCCGAACTCAGATTGAAGGAAGATCAGATCTTAAGTCATGTTTAGGGTTTTGGTTCTCTATGAGATTGGTTTTTTTTCTATGTGCGGGTTGTCTTCACCGTAATATTGTTTCATTTGTGGGCAAATTTGGCCGGATGGGTTTTTTTTTATTAAAATGGGTCTAGGTTTAGATTAATTAGGTAAAAGGGTTTGTTGAGCGCCATTTCAAGTGGCGCTCAACAACTCGGGTGGCTAGCGCCACTTCAAGTGGCGCTTTGCCACCCTTTTTTTTCTGGTTTTGTTTTATTTCTTTTTTTTAATTGTTTTTCACCTCATCTCTTTTTAATAAATAATTTCAAAATAAATAAATAAAATTTTGTTTTCTTTTTTTTTGTTTTAGTTTTTTTCCACCTCATCTCTTTTTAATAAATAATTTCAAAATAAATAAATAAAATTTTAAAAATAATCTTATAAATATGTATTTAAAAATGCTAAATTAATTATTATTATATTTATAATTATATAATTATGACATTATATTTATGTATATATATAATTATATGTGTGTGTATAAATATAATTATGTATATATATAATTAAAAATAAATATTTATAAATATAAATCTATTTATATATATTTTTTAAATAAAAAATATATTTGTAATTATATAATTATAAACTAATCTTTAAATATAAATATTTATAATTATATGAATATGAATATATTTAAAATATATAATTATGAAAATATTGTTACATATATATTTAAAATTTATTTATAAATATATTTAATATTCATATATAAATATATATATGTGTGTGTGTGTATGTGTGTGTGTAGTATTATATTTATAATTATATTTAGAATTATATTGTAATTATAGTTATACTTGTATATGTATAATTATATATTTATACATGTATATATTTACATAGTTATAAGTAACTATTTATAAAAAAAATTGAAATATTGTTAAACATATAGTCTTTCAATACCACCTACTTGAAACTTAAAAATGTTTCAAGTATGTGACTTTGAAAGCCTATAAAATATAATCTAAATGACCAATATGAATGAAACTTAAAACATGTATTAAAAATATACTAAATAGATAAAAATAAAAAAATTACGTAAAAAATGTCGATAGAAAATATTTTATAGGCTTTTAAAACCACCTAGTTGTAACTTAAAAATGTTTCAACTATGTGACTTTGAACGTCTATAAAACATAATTCATATGACCAATATGAATGAAACTTAAAACTTGGATTAAACATATACTGAATAGATGAAAATAAAAAAATTACGTAAAAAATGTCGATAGAAAATATTTTATATGCTTTCAAAACCACCTAGTTGTAACTTAAAAATGTTTCAACTATGTGACTTTGAACGTCTATAAAACATAATCCATATGACCAATATGAATGAAACTTGAAATATGGATTAAACATATACTAAATAGATGAAAATAAAAAAAATACGTAAAAAATGTCGATAGAAAATATTTTATAGGCTTTCAAAACCACCTAGTTGTAACTTAAAAATGTTTCAACTATGTGACTTTAAACGTCTATAAAACATAATCCATATGACCAATATGAATGAAACTTGAAACTTGGATTAAACATATACTGAATAGATGAAAATAAAAAAATTACGTAAAAAATGTCGATAGAAAATATTTTATAGGCTTTCAAAACCACCTAGTTGTAACTTAAAAATGTTTCAACTATGTGACTTTAAACGTCTATAAAACATAATCCATATGACCAATATGAATGAAACTTGAAACTTGGATTAAACATATACTGAATAGATGAAAATAAAAAAATTACGTACAAAATGTCGATAGAAAATATTTTATAGGCTTTCAAAACCACCTAGTTGTAACTTAAAAATGTTTCAACTATGTGACTTTAAACGTCTATAAAATATTATTATTTTATATACAATAATTAATTAGTTAGTAATATAATTATTAATTATTATTTGTCATTATAATTATTAATTATTAATGGTTAACTCGCTGTGACAAATTTTATTTATATTGTACCTGTACTTTATAATTTAACAGTTAATTGAAATAAGTTTGTATTTAATAGATTTTTGATTTTCTTGTTATTTGACTTAAACAACAGTTACTTATCATAGTGAATAAGTTTTTTAATATATACAACATTACATCCAAAAACATCAACGACGATGCCCCCCGGTACCACAACGCGGTGTCTGAATGTCACGTCCTCTCCGCGTCCGACGTCCATGTCGCTCCGGTGTCCTCTCTGCAGGTTCCTCCTCTTCCGGTGCTTCTGGTGCCTCCTCATGATGCTGTGTAGAGGACTGACCAAAATCATGTGAGGACGCCCCAAAATCATGTGAGGATGCCCCAAAACCATATGGGGTGACATATGGCTCTGAAGCTCCTATAAATGGTAGAAATGGGGTACTGAAGAAGGCCTCGTCGGGAGGAGAGGGGGCCGCCATAAGCTGTGTGACTGCTCCCAGATCGAAGTCCATAGTAGTCTGCAGAGACGCCATATGCGGTATATAAATGTCTCCCTGCTGTGCAAAATCATCAGTCGGCTGGGCGAGATCGTCTGTCTGTGCTGCGACGACATCTGCCGGAGCCGCTCTCGGATGTCGATGTGGTCGCCTCTGCCCCCCCGGATGTGCTCGTCTCTGTCGTCCAGCTGGCGGCGGCGGCGGCGGTGCATCCTCCTCAGCAGGCATAGCAGGGACATCGTCATCCTCAGGTGCTTCTGCCTGAAGATATGGATCAGGATATATCTGTGGCTCCTCATCAAAAAAACTGTCACGTATCAACCGGAGATGATCCAATAGAGCTACCACATCCCGATGAACTACCTCCCGCAGAATATATGCATGCTCCTGAGGCTGCGTGGAATGTGCAAGCTGACCAATGGCGTCTGCCTGCAAATGAAATGACAATCAAATTAATATCAAAAATGAGTTAAACAAAATTAATAAATCTTAGTAAACATACCAATCGCTGAATGCCAATCCCCTGACGTGTAAGGTACATGATGGTATGTCGTCGATACCAGTGTGCATAATCCCCCTGATCAGATAAATGAGAGTGTGATGTGATATATCCCTGTGGAAAGATACTGAATCGGGCACGCCTGTCCCAAAGCTGGATATAAGATGCATGATGTCGCCGCCAGTCTGTCGTCTGTCTACCTATAAGCACAATCGAATGTAACTCGGTAGACTGTCGTGGTGCCAAGGGGATATGCTGTATAAAACCGAACTGGCGCATGACCCGGTCTGGCTGGTGCCACTCAACGATGTGGAAGTGAATGAGTGGTACTACTGCAGCACGATCTCCAGCCAAAGATGTGCAGTATAGTGGAAGTGATGCGTAGACATAACCTGTATAAGGAGTCCATGAAACCTGAAATGTAAACTCAAAAAATAAGTCATATAGTAGCATGATAATTTTACTGAGATTATATTGAAATAACTTAAAATAGTGATAACAAAACAAATTTTCCTACAAAAAAGTACTGTTTAACTTACATCAGCCGACACTATAGCATCGAATATCTGTCTGAAGTTGTGCACACTATGTCTCGGAGTATGTGCAAACATCTGAGACTGACTCCACCTGGTGAAAAAAGAGTAACCTACGGTAAGTTTATAAAAAACAATAACAAAAGTACTAAATAACCGAAAGTAATGATGTAGACATACCATCGTCCCCGAGGACAGTCCTTAAGTAGCTCCGGTGCAAGCGGTGCGACAACTCGAGCAGCGATGCGTGGAAAACGCTCCCAGGACCACATCTGTACTAACACCATGCAACCTGCAATCTGATGTGAATCGGCCTGACAACTGGTGCAGAGAGATCTGTACAGATGTGCTAATACAGCGGATCCCCAACTGTATGTCGCAGTTTGATCCAGATCCTCAAGTAATGGGAGGTACATCATGTGTACCAAAGCGGTGGAGTAGTCGACGCACAACATGCCTCCGAGCAGCAGCAAAATGTATGCACGTGTGTGCTGAAGAAGCGTCTCCTCGTCTGCATCATCTGGAATGACGTCGCAATGCTGATCGAGCCACCTCATTCGCAAGCGCGAACCCTGAAGGACACCCCGTGCGCCGATGACGTCAATGCCTAGCAGCCTCTGTATGACTGCAACCCAATCGCCGGTACTGGCCCCCGTAACTGCATCTCCATGGATAGGTTACCCCAGCATGTAGGCGACGTCCTCTAATGTAATAGTCATCTCCCCCTCTGGGAGATGAAATGTGTGTGTCTCTGGCCGCCATCTCTCAACCAATGCAGCTATCAAATGATGGTCGATGGTCTTGAAGTCACACATAGCGACTCCATAAAAGCCTGCACGTCTAAGGTATGGACAAATAGCTTCTGGCGGTGCCTCATGATGGAAATAGTGCGCTCTCCGAACATGAAGATGTCTAACAGGTCGTCGCGCCAACACATCGCGCGACACGTGCGTCTCCTGGAAAGATAAAAGTGGCTGCTCCATCTGAATGTGCAAACAATAAAACATTAATTTCATGTAAGTTATGAATTTTATCATGTAAGATATGTAATTTAGCATATAATTTTGAAATAAGCATAAACACATTGGGTTAGTTGTTGTCTCCCGTGTTGGGGTGTTGGGGTGAAGACGTTCAGAGTTTCCTCATTTTTGTTTTGTAGTCACTGTAAGTTCATCTTTCATTATAAAAAACTGATGACATTTTCATTTAATAGTTCAAATGGTTTTGGTTTCTTATACAGGTACATTCCTTTTTTTGAGTTGGGGTTGTTTGTTTAAAGCTACTCATGTAATGTTGATCGTTCGACAAAAAATGTGCAATGTTATGACAAACCTTTAGATGAAATGTGTCAGTTCCCCACTAGATGTGCATGTTTCTTCAAAATTTTCAGGCTGGAGATAATCCACCATAAGTTTCACATAGCCTTATGTCTTCCATGGATTAATGTCAAAAACTTCAACCAATTTGTTTACTTTATGGGGAAGTAAAACCTCATTCCTTTGAATATGCACATTACCATGAACATATAAAATCATCATTTTGCAAGAAAAACTACTAATCTCATGTTCACTGAAATACCCCTTAACGTAAGAATGATACAAATAGTGTAAGTACCCAATAGCAAGATTCCAATCCATTTTGAAGGATAATGGGGATGACAAGGAAACATCAACCCCCAGGCCCACCCCTTCCACCCATTCAACCAACTTCGGTAACTCCTATAGAAGTAGTTTTTCAAAAAAATGAAATGTCACCCCACCACAGCTTTCTACATCCATATTAACCCCCCAATTCAGTTTCATTAAATGTGGAAAACCCTCATTTTTACCAAAGTGAATGATGCACTATTAAACCACCAATTTTAACCCCCGCCTCAAATATACAAAATTCTTTGAGGGATGAGAAATGATTCGACACATTTCAATGTTCTAAAATGCACCGAATCATTTCTCATCCCTCAAAGCATTTTGTATTTTTGAGGCGGGGGTTGAAAAGTGATGGTTTAATAGTGCATCATTGACTTTGGTAAAAATGGGGACTGTCCACATTTAATGAAACTAAATTGGGGGGTTAATATGGATGTAGGAAGCTGTGGTGGGGTGACATTTCATTTTTTTGAAAAACTACTTCTATAGGAGTTACCGAAGTTGGTTGAATGGGTGGAAGGGGTGGGCCGGGGGGTTGATGTTTCCTTGTCATCCCCATTATCCTTCAAAATGGATTGGAATCTTGCTATTGGGTACTTACACTATTTGTATCATTCTTACGTTAAAGGGTATTTCAGTGAACATGAGATTAGTAGTTTTTCTTGCAAAATGATGATTTTATATGTTCATGGTAATGTGCATATTCAAAGGAATGAGGTTTTACTTCCCCATAAAGTAAACAAATTGGTTGAAGTGTTTGACATTAATCCATGGAAGACATAAGGCTATGTGAAACTTATGGTGGATTATCTCCAGCCTGAAAATTTTGAAGAAACATGCACATCTAGTGGGGAACTGACACATTTCATCTAAAGGTTTGTCATAACATTTCACATTTCTAGAATCTCTCTTCCTGATGGTATAATACCTCCCTTCAAATGGTTTTGTTTTCTTATACAGGTACATTCCTTTTTTTTTGAGTTGGTGTTGTTTGTTTAAAGCTACTCATGTAATGTTGATCGTTCGACAAAAAATGTCACGTGAAATCGTGGTACATTTTCAAAAAATTACCCTATTTACAAGTAAGACAAATATGATTAAAAATGGTGAAATGATAAAAATAATTACATGTACAAAGTTTTACAGTAACTGATAGAGTACATGATTCATTTTAACCATTAGATGATTGCCCTATGTGTCTAGGGCAACGTGTCTTCGTATGACCTTCCTGGCAGCATATGCTGCACCGCCGTCCAGCTGGATGTTCACTAGGCCAATCCATCTCATTCCGAATACGAGTCGACTTTGGCCTCCCTTTAGGTCGAAGTCTGTTGCTGTTCGGTAGAAGCGTGGGTGCACCATCAGGCAGCTGAAAATTCTGATATTCCCCGATTGGCATCCACGGAGTATTGTAGCAGGAGTTGATGCTCTCAAGTCGATAAGCTGGATCAACGAACTGCTCCCAAGATACGTGTACGTAAGCACATGCAGCAATCACATGGCCACAGGGATATCTCAGTGCCTGAAAGTTGCCACAATCACAGTAACGCTTCTCCAATAAAACAACTCGCACACGACCATTGCTACATGCCATAGCATCACCGGGCTCAACGACCTCAAATCGTTGCTCTGGACGATTAAATGCAGTTACACGGTAAGTTGCGGCCTCCTGAAGAACTGTATCTAGCTCGCGTTGGAAATGGTGTCCATAGCGCATCCCTCTATTCAAGCCCTCTTCAGCTTGCTTTCCTCGTTCCAGAGAGTACTTTACACTACGATAGAAGGTCTCTTGTACCAACCCTGAAATTTAGATTTACGACATTATACAAATATTATATTATAATAGTAACTCTTCTGAGTAACATATATTGAAATATTCGTATTTACATGTGATAGGTAGTTTTCGAACACCCTTGAAAACTCCATTTATACATTCTACGATGTTGGTCGTCATATGACCATATCTCCTCCCATCATCATATGCCAACGACTATTTCTGCTTTGGAATTTGCATCATGTAATCATACACTTCTGGATTCACTCTGTGGATATCTTGAAGACGCTCCTCCATCTTTTGTTGTTGAGGCTCATATGCTATCATACAAACAGTCATCTGAACAGTTATGAAAATAACTACGACAAAAACATTTTAAACAGAAAAGGATGTTCATACCAATTTTTAAGATTGCCTTTTTCATCGACTCATTCTTGAACTTCTTTCGCAAATTGCTGGCAATATGTCGAATACAGTATCGATGATGGGAATATGGTGGTCTCCACGAAAGACCCTCAGACTGTATCGCCTCCTTGATTGCACGGTGGCGATCAGAAATAAGACAAATCCCTTCTGCATCTGTAACAAACTCTCGGAGACATGCCAGAAACCAGCTCCATGATGAGAAGTTCTCTTTCTCCACAATTGCAAATGCTATAGGCAGAGGGGATCGATTTCCATCTTGTGTGGCGGCAATCAATAAAGTTCCGGTATACTTTCCATACAGAAATGTGCCATCAATTTGTATGAACTGCTTGCAATGTCTAAAAGCCGCCACACATGGTAAAAATGTCCAAAATAATCTATCAAACACAACCATTGAGCGGTCAAGTTGGTTCTGTTGGTTAACATATTCAACTGTATGTAACCGATAGACTATTTGATTATTGTGGCGTAGAAGCTCCAACAGTTGTGGTAGAACTCGATAAGAGTCATCCCAATCACCATACACTTTCACAATAGCCTTTTGTCGTGCTGCCCATGCCTTCCAGTAAGAGATTCGATACCCAAAAAGCTGTTTGATTCACTCAATGACCAGAACCACGGGGACATCTTGACATGCTCTAATCATTTCAACAATAATAGTTGAAACAAACTCAACATCTAATGAAGAGTGTTCCTGTGCCAAGCTTGGGTTCACACATGTGTGTGGAGTAAATCTAGTGATGCGCCAGCTGTGAAAAGTGTTATCAATAATAGCTCGCAGACGCATTTGACAGTTCGATTCAGATTTGTCACAACGGATCAAATAATAAGATCTCTTTGACTCTTCTACAACATATGAGTAATGTATTTCAATGTGATATTGTTTTATCACATTTTTCATTGCTTCTTTGCTCTCAAACTCTCTGCCAATATACAGAACATCGTTATCTGACTCTCAATTTATGCCACCAATGATTCCTGGAAATTCTGAACTGGGAGTGATAACTGAATAATCAAATTCTGGCAAGCGATTCATGCCTTCAGTCGACCAGGAAGCCAATAGTGGAGGATGGTTCAATGGTCGGTTGAACCTCGCATGAGTTGGTACAGACTGATCTTCCGCATGCTCTTCTTCTTCTTCAACTTCCTCTTCATCTTGTTCAAAATTGTCATCATCCTCAAATTCATCAACCAATGCATCTAAAGTATGTGGAGGACTATCCATTGAAACTGTGGATGATGGAAATGATGGAATAACTACTGATGCTGATGGAATGTCTTGATGTGAAGGAGCATATGACATAGTTTCATGAATTTGAGATGGGTCAACTTCCAATGTCGATGGAACCTCCATTGTAGCTATAGTGACATACAACTCCATCATTTGATTCTCAGGTATATACTTAACCAATGAAAATATATATTCCCAATCATCATCATCATTTACCGGATAGGGCACATGCCAAAACCTATCTATAAATTGAAGATGTCTGAATGTAATGGACTCTATTACTTGATTCCTCGCGAGTTTTAACCTCCGATGAATTTTCCTTTGCATAGCTTCTAAAGTAGTACATCCTCAAATCATCACAACAGCTTCTGGATGTATACTATAACTGCATCCTTGTTCTGTCTCAATTATTTGACCGTTGCAATAAATATAAGCGGCGACCATCTTTTTTATCTAAAAGAAACCACTGTTATTAATTAAATCTGATTAAAGAATCAATTTATGTATGCATGCTTCTAGTAATTTAGGTTGGAATCCTAATCCCTCCACCAAATCAATATGTTCAAACCATATTGATGTGTAACTATTTACACAACCCACAAGTTTGTGTTACTTACCCAAAAATAGAAGTCAAATATATTTATACATATCCACATGCATTATATGCATGAGGTACACGAACATGTCATGTAAAAGCATGGAGTTATATGAAATTGAAAGTCTCCACATGAGTAAGCCCGGAGCGAAAGATAGCCAACCCCATTCACTTTCCTAGACAAGGCAAGCCTCCAGGAAAGTAGGTGGTCCGACCCAAAGCCCCTCTACCCGGGGATACTTTACTCAAGAGAGCAATCATTTCATGATAACTCTAACACTTAATATGCAAAAAATATATTGAACTACTAAATTCAAGTTCATAACTTCAATTACAAACCGAGGTCAAGGTAGATTGAAAACTAAATTCATTATCATTCCTAGAATGTAATGCAAAGGTATATTCCATAGGCAATTTACTACTACTTGGCTAATTAATATAACTACTTCGCTAATTAATATAACTACTTCGCTGATTAATATAACTACTTCGCTGAATAATATAACTACTTCGCTAATAACATAATTATGATAAATTAATTACCTAATTATGGTTAACTAATTACCTAATTATGGTTAACTAATAACCTAATTATGGTTAACTAATTACCTAATTATGGTTAACTAATTACCTAATTATGCTTAACTAATTACCTAATTATGGTTAACTAATTACCTAATTATGATTAACTAATTACCTAATTATGGTTAACTAATTATCTAATTATGGTTAACTAATTACCTAATTATGGTTAACTAATTACCTAATTATGGTTAACTAATTACCTAATTATGGTTAACTAATTACCTAATTATGGTTAAGTAATTACCTAATTATGATTACTTAATTAACTAATTATGATTAATTAATTAACTAATTATGATTAATTAATTAACTAATTATGCTTAATTAATTAACTAATTATGATTAATTAATTAGCTAATTATGATTACTTAATTAGCTAATTATGATTACTTAATTAACTAATTATGATTGATTAATTAACTAATTAGGATTAATTAATTAGCAAGTGATGATTGATTAATTAGCAAGTAATGATTGATTAATAACCTAATTACAATTATTTAATTACCTAATTATGATTAATTAATTACCTAATTATGATTAATTAATTAACTAATTATGTTTCATTAATTACCTAATTATGATTAATTAATTAGCTAATTATGATTAATTAATAACCTATTATGTTTCATTAATAACCTAATTATGATTTATTAATTACCTAATTAGGATTAATTAATAACCTAATTATGATTAATTAATAACCTAATTAGGATTAATTAATAACCTAATTATGATTAATTAATAACCTAATTATGATTAATTAATAACCTAATTATGATTAATTAATAACCTAATTATGATTAATTAATAACCTAAATAGGATTAATTAATAACCTAATTATGATTAATTAATTAACTACTAATGATTAATTAATTAACTAATTATGATTAATTAATTAACTAATTATGATTAATTAATTACCTAATTATGATTACTTAATTAACTAATTATGCTTAATTAATTACCTAATTACGATTATTTAATTACCTAATTATGATTAATTAATTACCTAATTATGATTAATTAATTAACTAATTATGTTTCATTAATTACCTAATGATGATTAATTAATTAGCTAATTATGATTAATTAATAACCTATTATGTTTCATTAATTACCTAATTAGGATTAATTAATTACCTAATTATGATTAATTAATAACCTAATTATGATTAATTAATAACCTAATTAGGATTAATTAATTACCTAATTATGACTAATTAATAACCTAATTATGATTAGTTAATAACCTAATTAGGATTAATTAATAGCCTAATTAGGATTAATTAATTACCTAATTATGATTAATTAATTACCTAATTATGATTAATTAATTAACTAATTAGGATTAATTAATAACCTAATTAAGGTTAATTAATAACCTAATTATGATTAATTAATTAACTACTAATGATTAATTAATTAACTAATTATGATTAATTAATAACCTAATTATGATTAATTAATAACCTAATTATGATTAATTAATTTACTAATTATGATTAATTACTTAACTAATTATGATTAATTACTTAACTAATTATGATTAATTAATTTACTAATAATGATTAATTACTTAACTAATTATGATTAATTAATTAACTAATTACGATGATTAATTAATTAACTAATTACGATTAATTACTTAACTAATTATGATTACTTAATTAACTAGTTATGATTAATTAATTAATTAGTTATGATATTAACTAATTATGATTATTTAATTAACTAATTATGATTATTTATTACCTACTTACCATTAATTAATAACCTAATTATAATGAATTAATTAACTAATTATGATTCATTAATTAAATAATTATGATTAATTAATTTGCTAATTATGATTAATTAATTAGCTAATAATCATTAATTAATAATCTAATTACATTTAACTATTTACCTAATTATGATTAATTAATAACTTAATTATCATTGATTAATCAACTAATTATGATTAATTATTTAACTAACTAATCATTTCATTATCTAATTACATTTAAAAAAACCATACTATTTATAAAATACAAACATTATATACTAATTCTATAAATTAAACAACTAAATTATTAAATAAAACTATTAAATAAATTTAAAGAAAGATTTACCTCAAATTTGTGACGACGTAGGTACACAGGCAGAGCAACCGAAGAGGCAAGGCTTCACCGCAACCGAAGAACGCAAGAAAAAAGTTTGAGAGAGAGAGAGGAAGGGATAGGGAGGGAGGAATGGGGGTGGGTGAGGTAGGAAGTGAGGAATGGGGTGGGGGGCGAGGGTCCTATTTATAGGATGGGGGGGGGGGTGTTTCGGCGCCACTTCAAGTGGCGCCGAATTGATTGGGAAGAAGGGTGCAGCGCCACTTCAAGTGGCGCTGCACGGTTTGCATTTATTTGTTCAGCGCCACTTCAAGTGGCGCTGCACTCTTCTTCCGCCAAATTGGTGGAGCGCCACTTGAAGTGGCGCTCCAATTCCAAAACTCTTGAGCGCCACATGGTCTGGCACTCAAGAGACCCACTTACCTAATTAATTAAACGTTTGACCCATTAAAAAAAAACCCATCCGGCAAAATTTGCCTTCATTTGTGGGTTTCTTGTTTTTCTCCATTGCAATCATTGTCATTGGAATTATTACTTATTTTATGTTATTCGATTGTTGTTTTCTGATTTACTTTTGGATTGTGAACATCGCAGGATTGGTGTTCGTCCATTTGAGTCAATTCAGATGAAATATAACATGGGGGGAATGATAGCGGGGGACCAAAAGTCCCCCGTAATACCCAAAAGGGACCTATCATAGTTCCGTGAACATTGTTTTTTCACTGTCCATAGAACTGGGTTTGGTCCCTTTTCGGTATTACAGGGGAATTTTGGTCCACCGTTGTTGATTTTTTAGTTGAATTTTTGTCCTTGTCTTACTTTATTTTTCTTATGGCCGATTGATTCCCTGAATTATTATATTGTTTCCTGTCTTCTATGATAATCTTCTTGATTGTGGTGTATATATATATATATATATATATAATCATTTGTGTACACATAGGAACCGGATTCATTCTGTTTGAAGTTAAACACTGTCTGATCCAAAATCCTTTCCATTTTCTTACAACTAGTCCAATTCCATCAGGCAAGCATAGACCTTCTACCCGAGCATCCTTGGGAAGAAGTGTTGTTTTGGTTATTCATTTCTCTAATAAGGGTGAAATTGTATTTTAAAATTATGGTTTAGATTTAATTCTTGATTATCACTTTATTTGGAGATCTTACTATTAAGAGTTTCATTTAATTAAAATATGTTTTGTTTTTCTTGAAGTTCTCTACACAAATATTTCAAAAGAATTATGCATTTTAGATATTTTATTTCAATTTTTTAATGATTACTAATATTTACTTAAATATTGTTTTAGCTAAATTGGTATTTTGTCATTATAATAGCCAGAAGAATTAATAATAAAACTATGCCAATATTTTTTTTAAACAACTTTTGAATTTGATATTTTTATACTCAAACATACATTTTCCTTTGTGTTTTAATTATTTTGAGATGGTGATGTGATCCTCTTTATGACCCACCTCAATGATTCATATTGGTCTTGAATTTAAAAAAAATTTATACATGAAATTACTTTGGTCCTAGATATTTATTTTCTTGAAAATTGTTTTAAATAAACTAAAGAACCTTGATTGGATGTTTTCAAATGAATGTTATTGGATTTTCAAGATTTTTTAGTAATAATTATGAAAATGTATATGAATAAATACACACATGTTATTACATTTTAAAAAACATATCTTCCTATGGATTCCTCTATATTAAATTAATTTAAATGTTCATTGAACTTTAACTGGGCTGCTATGAGTGCAAGAAAGGTTGTTAGACATTCAAATTAATGTTTTGTTTTCAAAAAATGTATATGTATATATAGGAATATATATATCTACATATGTTATTATTATTTTACAAAATAGATTCGTAATATGATGATATTAATTACATGTATATAAACATGTGTATTAATATTTCAATCTTTTTTATTCTCAATGTTTATAAAGGTATGTATAAGTACATGTCATTCTATGTAAAAGTGTTGTTATTTTTAATATCGATGTATATGCACGTGATTATGAAATCATGTTTTATTCAAGTACCAATATTTATGTAAACAAATTTATAAATATATATGTGTATCTTCCATGAAAAAATTCTCTATACATGTATATGTAAGTATAATTATATATGCATTTTAATGCAGAACTACTTACACATATAATCATGAAATTCCTTTTTATGAAATCGTTTTTTAACTCATGTTTATAAGAAATTTCATTGTCCTCCTGATAAAGAATATAAGTTATAATGACTTTAATTCCAAAGAGTCATACTTGGATGTTATGTGAATGAATTCGGGTAAGGGGATTAAACCCAAAACCCATATGGGTCTTTTGTCCAATTATGATGGGTGCACCAAGATAGCACCCCAATGCATTGGGTAATGTTTTAATCTCATGAGATGTTATGTATGGTGCATAGGAGGTTTTTCCCAAGATAATTATGGTGCGTATGATGTTTATCTTAAGCACATTATTGGATTAGGAGTGTACCTAATCCATCATGGGACTATGTCCACCATGTCTCAGGAGTGAACCGAGAATCCATTTTATGTTTCAAGGGGGCTTTTATAACTAATTCTTATAAGATTTCATGTAAATTATATATAATGTTATAAATGGAAGAAGTTTAATTTTATAAAAAAATTCCTATATATCGAAATTTGATGATTTTTTTTACATGTTATTAATTTGGAAAAAATATAGTTTTCAAGTTTTATGAAATTTTTTATGAGTTGAAAACTCACTTCTAAGAATTCTTTTTAGAAAATTAAATATTTTAAATATATCCATTAAAATGATGTTTCTTTTATTTAAAAATTATTAATGTACATATTTAATGTTGACCCTACATTTATAGTTATTTTCACAGGTTTAGTAGAGTCTCTTGAAGGAATTTTCTTCTTGTGCGAAGCAAGTGCACGTAGTGTCATGTGTTTTTTTATTTTATTATTCCTTTACTCTGATCAATGTAATGTTGTATCTATTCCTCCAGAAACTAGAACAAGAAAAGGTCATCTGTTGTGTAAATCACTGTGTACTTTTCAGTTATCTTTATCAAAAAATAAATAAATACACTGTACGTCTTTAGCACTGAGTCTGGTAGTGCGGGTTGGGGCACTATAACATGTCATTGCATTATTAACTTATTTTTCTTTGGGTTCCTTGGTATGTTTCTAGATTCTATCCTTATTATTTAGTGTGTTTCACCTATTGCCACTGAAAAAGAGAACTAGAGAGTGACACGCTAATTTTATCTAGAATATCAGTTAAATAATATATTATTATTTATTATTTTAAAAGTCGAATAAATATTATTTCCACACATTTTTTAATAATTATTCATTTTTTCTTTATTACATATATCCTATTACAAATTATTCATGTGAATATAATGTGAATGGAATATTTAATAAATATTTATTTTCTATTGAGTAAATATAATGTTTATCTATATATTGGTGAATAATAAATTGATATTTATTTAATAAATAAATATTCATTATTATATGGTGGATAAATATTGTGATGGAATGGAGGACCGAGTTAAATGGTCAGGTGAGAAATTTATAAATAATAAATCTTATTTGATTAATTAATATTTAATTTTACTTTGATAGTTAAGAGCATATCGATAAATAATGATATCATTAATACTATATGACATGGGTTTTTTTGGATAAAATAAATCATCAAGGGAACTTTTGAAATTATTTTTTTAACCCTTGAGATATATACACCCAGTTATGATATTTTCTCAACAAGCCAATTCAATTTTTTTCACAACAGATTTGGAGAATCCTCTCATGACATAGAGAGCTCCTTTCTCCAAGATTTCTCCCAAGAATGGAGAGATATCTTATCCCACCTACCACTCTCGATTCAAGAGATATATAGGAGAACGCTATCAAATTGGTTCTTGAGGAGATCAAAGGAAGATGACGCAAGCACAAGGATATGCCATGATAACACCCAGATATTCTTTCAGTAATGTCTGAAGATTCTTGGAACACGACTTGATCACCGCTAGAGGGAATGTTCCCTTGATTCCTATAAAGCAACGATGCAATAACACAGGTCTATTTTTAGATCCATCAATGATAAATTAATTTTATCAAGGTAATTCTTTGATTAATTAAATTAATTATAAATAATATGTGATGATCCTACCTCTAATTCTAGCATGATTTCCATTTTCTATATTCATTGAAGTAATTCCATTCATCAATATATTTATCATTGCATAAATATAATATTGATCATTTATCATTGAAAAAAATAAATGTTTGGAAACTCCCATCATATGCTTCAATTGTGCTTGGAACCTACCATTATAGCCTCCCAAGGCACCGATCTCTCTCATAAAAATCTTGGAATCAACCTAGATATTTCAAGGAGATAATGTTTAGTACAAGATCATACTAAAAATTATCCATTAACATCCCAAATAATTGTTCCTATATATGTTTTATGTTGAGGGGTTATTTAAATCCTATATTTTGAGTGATTTGTTTATAAAAATGTTCTTTGTCTCACTTCTTGAACATAGAGAGGTATGTGACACTTTTCCTTCGCAATGAGGAGTTCTATTGGTTGAGAAACATACAACAGAGAGCTTCCTAGTTGGTAATTGATCATGGATCCAGATGGATATATTAAATGAATGCAAGGACTTACAATGTTTGGATGACACATTCGAGCTTATCTTCATGACACTTCTCTAGGGTCCCCTGGATTAATCCATAACAAGAAGCAATGTGGGAAATGTGTTGCATCAAGTCACATGTACTATTAAAGGAGGTGAATCTTTGGTTTCCAAAATAAAGTGGTGGAGGAATATAGTTCACTAACATTTAGTATGGCTACATTTTAGGTTTGAATGTGTATCATTGTTTTCCCACAATCTATATATAAGTTTTGAGAGCACCGATTAGATCATCGTGGGGGCGTTTGCATGAATCTACCCCCTGACTATTTGGATATATCATGAAGTGGAGTAGTCATGGAGTAATGGAGGGAAGTCATTTTGATCCAAGAGAGAGACAGAGATAGCCATGATAAAGACTATAGAATGTCTTGGATGGGTTGATCCATGGTCCTCAGCCGTAGTTTGATGGGAAGAAGAACCTACTTCAGTCCAAGAATATCTTTAAAGGTCTATCTATTATTAGGACGTGAGAGGGTGTATAATGGGGTTGAATTTTTTTTTCCATTTACTCAGGATGATATTCTCAGAGGACCTCAACATTTACCTACTTGAAAATAAAAAAACCATAGAGAAATGTATTAATCCAGACACCTATATCAATTTCATTAGAGAATTTGGGGTACTAGAGTATTCAACCACTTCTCTATATTTTTGAAGGCCTTGGGGAATATTATTTGGAAGCATCATCTCAAGAATATTTACAAAAACCACAACCTTCCATTATTGATGGGCATGGGAACCAATATGACGGTTAAACTACCCCTAAAAATTCATTCAGGGAACATCCTCCTCTTGTACCTCATCAATTATACCATGCTTCTAGTCATTAGGGGGATCTATGATGACTACATTTACTATGTCAGTAGTTAGAGGTGAAAAACCAAGGTCACCTTCAGGTGGATAAACTTGGGGCGTAATGATTTGGAATATTTTTTTTATTTAAATCTTTTTTCCATCCTTTTCATTATGTTTTGGGTTGATCCATAATTGGGTGAGGCTTGTGAATATTTTTAGTGACATTAAGTGGAATGGGGATGTTTTTGGGAAACATTAGGAAACATCAACATCATTGTGGTTCCTATTTGTGAAAAAATCATGTAAAATCGGTAAAGGATAGAAATTTACATGGTTACAGAGTGTTGGGGATGGACCTATGGGCCACAACATGGATGACCTCACCATATCTTTTTTACAGTAAGTGGTGAGGGAAAATGGAAAAAATTATTAGGAAACACTGTAGGGTAATCTGTTTGGCATTGTGTGTTCAAGAACACCATGACCATGGTCTAGACATGGTGGTGGTCTTATAGATGGCCATAATGGCCTTGAAATTACCAAATTTCTAGATTCTTACTTGGATCCTGATTGATTTAAAGGGAAAACATGTTGGGATAAAATTTTGGGACTTTAATATGATCATTAGTTGATTCTTACCCCTATTAATCGATTCAAGCCCCTCCAACATGATGATTCCCTCAATATGATTAATTCTAAACAAATTCCTTATCAACATTGGGTGTGTGGTTAACCCTTCTTTCATTGAGGATCAGTAACTTGGATAAAATCATTTTTTTGAACATTTTTTATTGATCTTTCTAGAAGAATCTAACCCTAAAAGAAGAAATATGTCCTTTTTGAATCCAAACTATGGAATCCTAACCTACTCTCATTTGTTCGTCTTTCCAAGAGAGAGAAATATCTTCATAACAAAAACAAAATTGAATATTATGATTATCAGTTATTGGTGTTGGGAACACTTAGTGTGAGATCTTATTCTAAATGGAGTGAAAATGTGGTTTGGGTGACGAACCTCTTCACATACATATAAATTGAGGATGACACACTTGATGAAAGAATATCTATACCATGCATAGGTCATGTATGTTATTATTAGAATCATATGATATTGTGTGATTATGATTTAGACCATGTTTGATATTTGATCACATGTGTGTGCATGTGTAGCTAATGAGACCCATGTTTGATATTGATCACATGTGTGTGTGTGAGTTTGTGGCTATTGATTTCTGTTCTTGATATAATGTCTTGGTATGGTTTTTATATTCATTTCTATATAATTTACTACTAATTTAATATTTAATAACTTAAAGAATTAAATTTTTAAATATATTTTTCTTTAAAATTCCATGTTTTATATGTTGTTCTGTGAACAGGTAGTGGAATATATTTTTTAATTCTAGGTTGATAGGTGGATTTGAAAAACTATGATAACTTCCTAGATTTGGAGTGTGGATGAAATTACTCATTGTTATGAACATTCCTGGGTCAACCCAGCCTATCACCTGATCCATCCTACAACAAGGCCTCAAACATTCTTCCATGTACACCAGAGGCTTATGACTAGTGGTGAAGGCCTAAAATGATACAATGGGAAGATTATTCCCTCATATAAGAGTTTAATAATATTGTAAATAAACTATACATATAAAAATACATGAACATCATAGTGGGTAAGAATAAAAAAATAACAGAAGTAACTGTATACAGTGGAATGCTACACACAGACTTAATGACAAGGCATATAGACACTAGTGTCCCACTGGGCTAACCACATATTGAATAAAAAATACAAGGATACACTGCTTATATGAGAAAAAACTACATAAAAAATCACTATGAAATATTAATAACTTCATTATGAATCATCGACTCCACATGATCTTCTCTGCTCGAAAATAAAACACTAGGATTCTACTCGATCCATTGGACCATGCTCAACTAGAAAGTGTTCATATGGACTAAACGTACACTATGATATATATACAGTGGGTGAAAAACAAATATCAGTAGACCACATCCAACTATGCTCCCAACATATGATTTCAAAACCAGTTCCATGTCCATCCTAGCCAAACATGAATACCATTATAAAAGATAAACCAAATACATAGAAAAATTAGTGAGGGATAAAAATGGAACATAGTGATCCTATGGTTTTAGCTTGACACCCACTGGTAATCTACCTGCACTCTGGACCCATATAGAATAATTGGGAAAACTAATCCATGTTGCCACAACATTAAGCACAACCACCTGATCAAGAAGGTGGTCCAAATTCAATCACAAGTTCATGCACATAAGAAAAACTTTAGGATTACATCTTAGGCATAAAAACAAAGAATGTATCTATTGTGAACTCAGACTCCAATGTAATTATATGAACTTGTGGTAGGGAGTCCTTGTTGACCTGAGGTATATACTACCGTACCCAAAAGTCTTGTATGACCTGATGGGAGGAACGAAGCTGTCAGCATATCATCATGTTACTTGACCAGGCCTCTATACCCTCCCAGTAAAACCAGGACCTGAGGGAACAATGGCCACCACAGTACACTACCCTATCCATGGGAGAACCATCTGGAAAAGGCAGATGCACTCATCCATATCATCTATTATCTACCTATCCTTTCCTCACAACAACCAACCAACAAGTGGAGGAGATCAAAAAAATCAATCTCAACACACTCTCATAATCCAACAACATCCCAAAGTTACCCTCTCCCACATCTAGTCCTAAACAAGAACAACCTCACACCACCAATCCAAATCTCAAACAAAATGGTAGGTCCACACCGACACCCATTAACCAAAACCATTGAAACTAACACAAACCATCTCATAGGACATCCATCACAAGACATCCACCATGGTTCCGAAAACCTCAACAAAAAAAGGAAACCATGCCAAGGGGATCCTCCAGCAAACCAAAGCTTATGAAGGATTCCATATGAAGAAATTCTCTTGGAAAACCAAACCTTGGGCTAATCCCACTAAAAAGAACCATGGATGAACTCCCATGTCAAACCCAATGAAGACTCATCCATAAGGGAAACCTCAAGAAACAACCATCCCCTTAGGAAATTCCCTAGAACATGTCCCTAAAACCTATCTCAAACTCTTCTCAATGAAACATAGCTGAACCACACATCCAACATTGTTGAACTAACTCTAAGGATCTTGCCGGTCTGACCATTTGGAAACCATACTTAAACCTCAAGTGGCCAATCTAATGATATTTTCCAAGAGAATAATTGATCACGTCTCTTAGAATATGTCTAAATAAACTCAATAAAATACACTTGTAATCCTTAAGACAAGATGATCAAAAAGTGTAAAACCTCATACGATACTCACAAAACAAAACCCAACCCCTGAAAGGATCCAATGAGAATAACCTCAAAAAAATACTCCCAAAAACACTATCAGTCCAAAACACCATCAAAATGGCCTCGAAATTCCGAAATAACTCCACCATTATGATCTACATTGAAAAAAACTCTTAATAGACTACTCATAAGTCTAATTCTTACTCTAGGGAGAATGATTGGCTAAACAGCCCATGGAAAGAGAAATATACGACAAGAAACTTGAGTACACTATGTGTACCTGCAACGATATTCCCTAGATGTGTTCCTCCAACCACTTGGAATGTTCTTTTACAAAGTAAATGCCATGTTCCTTCTAGTACACAAACTATAACCCATCACGGGAATCCTTCCATGTACCATATCCATACTTAGCATGGAACACATCCGAGCACACTGCATGTTCAACCAATACATGGTGTATAACCCTATATAGCTACCTAATTGTGTACCTAGAAATGTACATCACCTGGGTGTGTATTCCTACATGTTTCACACCCAACATGGGCACTAGTCATGTTCCCAACAAGTTCATGTACCACCATATGAGGTGTCTGTCTCAGTACTCAACCACACCCTGGATTCCTAACACACATGTACACATGGTACATGGAGTTTAGTTCCCAAAAACAATTTTTCGACAAATAAAAATAACACACGACACGTGTTATCCAAACTACATTCAGTGTGATTAGCATTTCTTGAACATAAATCCATCTTGATTCCTAGAATCACCCAGAAACACCCAAATTCATCCAAAAACCACCAGATTGACACACTGAAGGTCCCCTACCGCAAAAAAAATTAATACATAAAAAACATAATATATGAGAATTTATGGTGGAAACATTAAAAATATCATACCTCTTTGTGGAAACCAATAAACCATGGACCTAATCGGTGTTCCGTAGCATCAATACGATGATCCAATATGACCCATGATCTGTGGTAGCATGTCCTTCTCCCTCTCTCCCACTTCTCTCCCTCTCCTCGCCCTCTACTCTATATCTATTATAGAAATCCCCACTATGGGGAGACTAAAACACACCAAGTGTGGAAATAAAAAAGAAAAAATGAATAAAAAAGTGAAAAAAAATAAATGAAAAATAAAAATAAGAGAGAGAATAAAAGGGGGCCCGACCTGAATCCATCACCCGACATGAGGTTATGTCAGGCCTAGAAACCCCCCCATTCAAGAATCAACTAGAATTTAAGAATTCATATAAAATGATCAGAAAAAAATATATCACCAAATGAACATGCAAGAATAAAACATATTTAGTTAATTAAATATTAAGTATTCAGCCAAAATCCGCAGAGCTAATAATTCCACCAAGATCTTATCCTATGGTAAACAACCTATTTCAGAACTAGATCTGTAGTATGAATAATTATTAATTATTTACTCATAGAAGAAATTAAAATTCCCCCTTGAAATCCACCCATGAGTTAAAATTCAAATATGCCATGTTTTACATAAACTATTACGATGCAGTTCTTGATAAGATCCCCACAAAAAATTCTTCTCACCCCTAATAATCCTGGGTGGTTAGCCAATACCCAAGATTTACCATAAATTCGAGCCCTCCCAACATGATAATGACCATCTTCCAACTAATCTCACAACACTGATGAAAACACCAATATGAGGGACATACAACCATGACCGACCTGATTATCCCCACCATAGGAGTATCCTTATCATCACCCCTCAACAAATAACCAAACACCATTTCCAATTAATCTTCCACTACTGAACACACAAGAGTGATTTGGAAAAACTACTCACACCAGAGTAATAATATATGAAACCAAACATCACCTATTACCAGTAGACCATGATTTAAAAAAACACACTCAAAAAACTTTTTAAAATTATAACCACATCCCACAACAAACCGAGGGACTTCCCACAATGTTGCTTCCTAAATACTGAACCACTCTCATAAAACTCTCATGGCCCAACCAGATGTCCACCTAGAAATCATGCATAAGACTTCTCAAGAATTATTTTTCCCAAAAATACTTATTAACATCACTCCAATCCTCAAGGAAGTGTGATTCTAAAAACACCTCTCACAAAATATAACAATCAAACAAGACATGAATCAATGAACCTAGGATAATGCACCTAAATCCACTGATCATACTTTTCACAAAGGCCAGTCCCAAAAAACTGAAAAAATATTCACACTACTCTTTTGAAATAAGGAATATCCCTCATTCAAACATCCACCATAAGACCACCCTCTACAAGAGAATAGATCCAAGATCACAAGTGCTAAAGAACACTACCACAGTTACAACCAAAGCATAACCAAAACCAATAGTTCTATGGATACAACCAAACCTTCCCACTAAACCAACCACCAAACCACGAATCCAACCAAAAAACCAAGATATAACTTTTTATACCACCATACCACCAAAAGAAAACATCATCCCCCTAAAAAATCATCTCAGGGAAACCGAAACCATAGGGATTCTCAATCCTGATCTAGATATCTCCCAGGAAATTTTGTCTTCATCAAGCCAACCGCCATCAATAGTAGTAGGGAACACAAAATCCCACACAAACCAAAATGGATCCCAAACATCCCTAGATGAAGTTCTTGCATCTCCAACACTGGGAAAAACCTTAACAAAGGATCCACATGACCTGTTATCAGAAGAAAATGCACGTGGTTCAGTTAATTATAATAACACCAAGTAATTATATGAGAAAACACCATATATGAAATTGTTGACACTTTAAACAACTAAACCTACATCATTAAAAAAACACACCAAAAGGCATATGCATCCTATATTCCAAGAATAATTCATCAACACATTCCTACTTATGTTAGTCCAAGTGACAAAAACACAAAAAAGACATAACTTTTTAAAACCAAAGTGCATCACTCGTGGTGAAAATAAAAAAACACAATAATGAAAACCCAAAACAGTAATCCCAAAAACATGGTAACCAAGAAATCCTATTGGTAATATTGTTCACGACTCTCCAAATTGGTATCCATAACAAGATTTGAAACATTCCTAGATCTCATATCTACCAACTCCCCAAATAGTAAGGTAAAGAAACAAATCATCTAATGACATTTTTCACAAACTGTCTTGGGTCGACCCAACCCATCACTCAATCCTACCCACAACAAAACCATAAGCATGCCTCCCTATATGATAGAGGATTCTGACAAGCAGTAAGGGGATAGAAGGGTATAATGGGGATATTATTACCTTAGATCAGAGTGAAAGAAAAACATAAATAAACTATACATATAAACATCCAAGAACATCAAAGTACATAAGAATAAATACTGAAATGAAGTTACTTTAAACAATAGAATGTTGTATATAGACTCAAAGACAAGGCATTCAGACACTTTTCACCCACTAGACTGACCACAAACATAATAATATAAAATAAAATAAATACACTAGGATATACGTCTACTGCAAGCCAAATCACTCACCTGGTATCCATGATAGATTAAAATATCGATCTTGAACCTCACACTCCACATGTGCAGCTCCTCTTGAACATTGAAAACTGGGACTCCACCCAATACATTGTACCATTGTCAACCTAAAAGCATACATAATTCCTACATGTAAATCATCTTGTATATATAGGGGATGAGAAACAAATATCCGTAGGCCACCCCCAACTGTGGTCCTTACATCTTTTGTCATATCATGTTTAGGAAATAAGAATCATGTACAACCTAACATTACGTGACTACTAGTATAAAATATAAACCAAAGACAAGAAATAGAGAGGGATAAAAAAGGAAAATAGAAAACCTTACGTTATATACCAACACTCATAAGTAATCTACCCTCACCCAAGAAAAACCCATAGGTATTGTAAAACATGGCCAATGCGACTAGAACATCAAGTGCATCCACCTTATAATTAATAAGGATCTCCAAATTCTACCTCAAGTACATGAATACATTCCATAACCTATGATATCATATTATGATTCAAAACACCAAACACATCTACTGGTCACTATGTCTCCAATGGAATGATATGAATTGTTGGTAGGGACTACATGTCAACCTTAAGAGTATAATACCATGAATAAATGTTATTAAGAACCTATTGGGTGGAAAAAACTTCTTAGTGCATCATCAAGAGAGATGACTTGGGAACAATAACCATAAAAAATTGGGTCTTGATAGAGAAATTGCATCCACGTCCACTACCCTATCCCTAGTAGAATTTTTGGGCTACGGCGGCTGAAGTCATCTAGATTGAACAATGAGCTCTATAGCTCTGCCTCACAATACCCTACCAACCAGAGGAGGAGAGAAACAAAATCAATAGAAGGGGAATTTCCTAGTATAATAACACCGCAAAGGTCTCATCTCCTATATCCACTCCTGAATAATAATAGATTCAAACCACCATTCCATATCTCAAAAACAAGGGTCGACACACACTCACACCGTCTAACCAAATCCATTGAAACTAGCACATGTAATCTCACATGACAACCAGTAAAGGGAATCCACCATGGTTCCCAAAACTTCATCATAATAAGAAACCATAAAAAATAGATCCTACAAAGAACCATAATTTAAGAAGGATTACCTACAAGGGTCACCTCAAGTAAAACCAAACATTGGTCCAAGCCTGGTTAAACGAACCATGGTTGGAATCCCAACTCAAACTCACATAATACCTTCCTAGAAAGGCATCCTCAATAAGTAACCCACCCAAATGGGAATTCTCCAGAATATTTCCCTCAAACCTATCTCAAACTTTTCTAAATTACACTTAGCCGAACCAAAAATACAACAATGTTGAACCAACTCAAAGTCTCCCATCAGTCCCACCCTTAATAAATTAGGAATAAACCTCAAATAACCAAACTAATTATCCAATCCAAAATAATTATTGATTCTGTCTCCCATAAAAAATCAAAATAATCTTATGAAAACACACCTGGAATCATAAATCTATGGTGATCAGCAAGCTCCCACCCTAGCATGGGCCTCACAACACACAACCCAAACCCAAAAGGATCCATCAATAATAACCTCAATGGAATCATATTAAAAAACTCAATCAGCTAAAAAAAGCCTATAAATGCTGAAAGGACTCCACCATTGTGATATAAATGTAAAATAACTCAAAATGGACTACTCACAAGCCCAATTATGACTCTAGGGTGAAAGATAGTCCAAACGGACCTGGGAAAGAGAAGTACATGATGTGCACCTTGGGTACACGATGTGTGCCCCCAAGGATCCTACTTAGTCATGTGCCTTAGAACATTAAGCGTGTACTTTTACAAATTACATTTCATGTAAATTTTGTTACATAGAATGTAACCTATCATGGTTATCCTCATGTGTACCTCACCCCTACTCGGCATGCCACATGCCTAAGAACATGGAGTGTTCCACCAATACAAGGTGTGTAACCCCAAATGGATACTCACATGTGCACCAGGATAAGTTTATCACCTAGGTGTGTATTTCAACATGGAATGAACCCAACATGGGAACTAACTGTGTAACCTTCACGACCACTTACCCCCACATGAGGTATATCGATGAGTACTCATCCACACACCAGAATCCCACTACACAGTGTGTACCCATGGTATATGTCATGTAGTTCCCAAAAACTCATCTTTCCCAAATAGGAATAACACATGACATGTTTTCTTCAAACCACATGTTTTTTGGTTAGGATTGTTTAACCAATAATCCCTCTTGAACACCTGAAACAACTAGAAACTCTCCAATTTCCCCGAAAACCACTAGATCAACCCACGATGGGTCCAATAAATCCCAAAAAAATATTAAAACATTTAAACAACTCATATATGAGGTTTTATAGTGAAAATATATTAAGTTATTCCTTTGATAAGAAACCACTAAATATTTAATATGATTTATGTTTCGCAGTACACACATGATGATCTAGTGTGACCCAAGCTCCACAGTAGCACCTCCACCCCCCTCTCTACTACTTATCTACCTATCCTACCCCACTCCTATATCTCAAAATTAGTAATAAATAAAGTATAGGGGGGATGCATATGTGATACAAAAATGGAGGAAATATGAATGATAAAATAAAGAAAAAATAAAAAACTAGAAAATGAAAATGAAAATGAAGAGAGAGAAGAAATGGGGCCTAAATCCCAACATGAAATTATGCCCCACATAGAAAACCACCCCATTTTGGACTCAAACACAAATTCAAAATTCATATTTAATTATCCGTACAAAATATATCACCGAATGAACATTCGTGAATAAATAATATTTAATTAAATATTACATATTCTAAAAAATCTAAATGGATTGGAATTCCAAAAAACATCTTTACTATGGTAAAAACCCTCTTCCATGACTAACAGAGTGGTTAGAAACATTATACAAGATATCATGAGAGGATAAGCTACTATTTAACCATCAAAATATACCAAAGAGAAAAAAATCAAATTTCCCTTATTTTACTTAAAATATCACACTCCGGTTCATGACACTCATTCACGATGTCTTATGTAGGATGTTTAGCACCTTAGATTGGAATAAATTGACGAGATCCATATCATCATTAGAATAGTTTCCATATATTCCAGTGTGATTTACTAATGGGGAACATCACTCAGTATGAGAGAGTGTTCATTATATGGGTTTTCCAAGTGATTATTCCATCACAAGCATGTTGGTAACCATGAACCACAAGAATAGATTGACATAATGGTTGGTGTGGAATTGTTCATAATACTGAAACATGATTATCATTAAAGGTGTATAAAATTTCACTTAGATATGGGCATGAATAATTTCCTTAATGATGGAGAGGGTTACATGGGTTGATCTATGTTGTTTGGTACTACTATGATAATCTTCTATCATGGAGATGATGTAGGTATGTTTGAGGTTTATGGTTGGTTGATTATAGAATGTCCACTTAGTGTATGATTTGTTGTATACTTGTCTATTGATTTACTTTTATAAAATTTCATACACTTCTATATAAATGTGTACATATGTTAAGAATTAATTGGTGGTATCCTATTGAGTTTATAATTATAGACATCATGGGAATATTGGAGTGTATGTATACGTCATGACCCAGGATCCAGAAAAGGGAAAGGGCCCTACAAAAAACTGTTGAGGAGCATGGACATGGGAGATGGGCATGGTACTAGGATAGAATCTGGATATAATTCACTACACATTTTTCATTTTTAATTTATATTTATTCTAATATATTTATTGACCATCCAAGTTGGTGGTCCATTTATTACTTTTGTTTGACTTGGAATAACATCAATTATATCATGTATTTCTGTTATTCTTCTATTGTGATATTTTTTTAAGCTTATGATAATGTTTTACTAACCTGTGATGGATATGTTTTCTAAGTTTGGAGTCTCCCCATTTTATTATACATCCACAATGAAAATTGTAAGCCTCTTGTATATGGGGAGGTTCACATGAGTTTATGTGGAACTTTGAATCTATCATGTATGGTTGGGTTGGGGAGTTACAAAATCTAATCTCAGGCCTCATGTTCATTTCATTTTATGTGTTATGGTATAAAAGATATAGGCTATATGGAACTTGGGTAGAAAACATACCATTATTTTGGATAGATCATGTAACAAACCTCCATTTTATTGATGATGGGATTATTGTTACAATTTATAAACGATTTTAGTGAATTTATTCATTGTTAGTAGGATTGTAGGATCATATTCCTATATATATCTTTTTTATTATATATAGTAGTTCTTTAAATCCTTGATTGTGATATCTGTTTAGGATATATATATATTCTCTGTTGAGTGTTATATATATATTTTATTGTTATGATATATCAATGTGGCATTAGTTAGTTAAAATTAAGCATTTAAATATGTTATGTATATGTATGATTGTAACTAAAGTGTAGGTACAAAGTGACTTGAGTAGTAACATGAGGGTTGTGACTTCATATTGAGGGTAGCCTCCTTGGATAGGTTTCCCATAGTAATAACTTATGTAATCCTTATAACTAATTAAGTAAGTTTTTGATTTAATTCTAAATGTTTTTTTGGAATTTCAGAGAAATTTCACCTTAGAGATGCCAAATTGCTTCTTTTTAGGATGAAACACTCATTCCACCATAATCTATGTAGGAGGATATACATGAGAAATATCTCTCACCTTATCAAGTGGTTTAGGTGATGAAATTGCCTCAAATTATAGTCTTATAGAGGATGATGATCAAATATTCTTGAGAATTTCAGCTCCAACATCCATCAGTATTCTAGGGCATGGGTGATCGTAGTTATGTTGAGGGCTGGATTGATATCATATAGGGAATATTTTACTTGGTGGAGATTTTCAAGGACATGAAGGTAAAATGTGAAACATATATGCTTTAGGGACTCTCCAGGAGGTGGTGGGGTCTAATGGGATATATAAGCATACACAAGTTTCTTACATGGGAGGCCTTCAAGGAGTAGTTATTTGAAGAGTTTATCCCTGACAGACTAAATATGGATTAATCTCAAATGTTTATGGATCTTCTACAAGGGTTGATGATGATATCTCATAACATAGAAAATTTGATGGAGGAACATTAATTTTATAATATTTTATATGGGAATGAGGAACAGATTTCTAGGATGTTTGATACAGGAATTCATCCAGATATAAGACATTAGGAATAACAAATTTGACCATATACCATATTTTCAGGTGCTTTGTAAGGCCCTATATTGTGAGTAGGGAATAGAGGAGAGTAGTTTTTTAGGGTTTCCTTCCAAATTATAGTGTTTTAATTATCATAATTCTAGTGAATCAACTATCACTACTAGAAATGAAGGTTATACCAATGGTTCTAAACCATTGGTATAGGCTGGAAAACCATTGGTATAGCCTATACCAACGGATTTCCAAACCGTAGGGTAGTAAGTCGTAAGGAAATCCCTATACCAATGATTTGATCTAAACCATTGGTATAGGCCACTGTATGTATTGATTTACCAACATTTTTAGGCTAACCATTGGTATATGTTTGTATAGAATTTTTACCAACGGTTTCAATGAAACCGTTGGTATATATTGAAGACTAAACACTATACCAATGGTTTTAAAAATGTTGGGATAGTTTTTAAATTTTTCTCAAAGTATACCAACGGTTTAAAACCGTTGGTATTGTGTATTTATAGAACTATTGCACAACAACCCCTCTAGTAGACCCTCTTGTATACACCTGTATAAAAAATAGCATAAAAAGCACATACAAACAGACTTAAAACAGCATAAAAAACACCTACAATAGCACAAAAAAAAAGCACATAAAACCATAAAACTCTTCCAACCATGTCATGTAATACAATTCCCTATTTCAATCTTCATATGAAAACAATCTTCCAGTAGAGTTGAATAATAGTTTCAATAACTCAAACATTATTTACACCCATTTCAATCTTCATATGACAACCACTCTTCTAGTAGTAATTCACCTCACCCTTGCACACCCCCCAACCAGCACAACCCCCACCTCCCCATCAAATTCTAATAGGTTGAATAGAATGAGAAATACTTATTAGAGTTGAATAATAGTTTGAAATTGGATCAAATCCCAATTTTTTTTTCTGATCCTAGATTTGGGTATGTAATTATTTCTGATGCATTTTTCATTGAACTTGTATTTTTTATAATATATGGTGAAAAGGTATTTTCTTAGGAGTCTCATCAATTATGACCCCATGAGTGAAACTACCCAACTCATGAAAAAGAGTTTGCAACTATCGTTGATGAGTGTAAATTTCAGAGACACCACATCTTTGATTAGAGACATGCTATATATATAAACTGAATGACATAATAATACAATTTATTCTAACATGAACTAAATCGTTTTCAGATGTGTTGGATAAAATACATGTAGATGTTCAAATTTTAAATGGAATATTTTCTTCGTAAAGGAAATGTCAGTTTTGATGCACTAAGAAGGAAGATGAAGGAGGTAGGGGTGTTAATGTCAGATATTGGGTGAATGGTAATGGCTTTGTTGGTAGACTCTATTGTGGTAATAACATAATATACTTGGGTATTGGTTTTTATACGCATAATGATCATGTCCAAATAGGTTGAATAAGTGTATATTGAACATGTGTCTGATCCAAAGTGAGCCGTGATGCATTGAGGTTGACAAAAAGCAGTCCCCTTCCAGGATGGGTTATAGTCATACATGGTGTACTACTGGTTAATGTAAGGGCGGCACTTCTTTATTACATGATAAAAATAATTGATGAGACCCTCTCATTCTTAATAGTTAGAATAAAAGTGACGACACATAATATCCTCAAAAAAATTGGATCCAACTAAATCATGCCCCAAATACCCTCTTTAACCCAACCATCCAACCATAGGACTTTGACAAGTGGAAGCATATTCCCTCGCTACACTTTCATGATGTTTTGAAATAAAACCCCTCAATTTTTGAAATTGTTAGGTTTTTGAGGATCATAATAATATATTTTGACAATGAAAGAACACCCAAATATGATCTATCCTCAAACAAAAGCAACATTTATAGAAAATGAAAAACGTATGAAAATGGATTTTACCTAGGAGTGGTTTTCTTCTTCCTAAATCTAAAGAGAAAATTTGATGATGCATGCTATGAAACTAAATTTGAAAATGGGGTATGGAAACTGACCCATGGTTCCATGGTTGTTACAAAAGGAGTAAAGTATGGAACTCTTTACTTGATTTAAAATTCAAGCAGAACTAAAATGATCAGATGTTCAAATTGTGATGGTCTAGAGGAATGGAACTGTAAGTTTATTGACCTTAGTGAGAATAATATTAATATTCTTAAGGCTATGAACACTAAATGGTACAAGTATGGTGCGATCTATTGATCAGAGTAGGAGTCCACCACATCATGCCTCAGATTGAGGTGAGGTTGACTCGTACACGTAAAAAATGATCAATGTATCATTTTCTTAAAGTATCAACACAATCCAAATACGTTTGGTCAGCTTTCCATATGTTAGTGGTTGTTTTCACTTAAAATGTTGTTAATTTTAAAAAAAAGTGAGACACTTAGAGTGATACCAGCCACACCGTGCCTCGGATGGAGGCGAGGTTGACTCAAACACGTCACAAATGACACATGTATTGTTTTCCTAATGTATAAATACAATCTGAAAGCGTATGGTCAGTTTTCTGTATGTAAGTTGTTGTTTTCACTTAAAATCTTGTCCATTTCAAATAAAAGAGAGACACTTTGAGTGATACCAGCCACACCGTGCCCCGGATTGAAGCGAGGATGACTATTACATGTCACAGATTACTCATGAATCATTTTTATAAAGCATCAATAGAATCTGAATGCGTTTGGTCAGTTTTCCGCATGCCAGTTGTTGTTTTCACTTAAAATGTTTTCCATTTCAAATAAAGGTGAGACACTTTGAGTGGTGTTAGCCATACCATGCCTTAGATTGTAGTGTGGTTGACTCATACATGTCACATATGACCCATGGATCATTTTTCTAAAGTATAAAAACAATCCAAATACGTTTGGTTAGTTTTCCGTATGCCAGTTGTTTTTACTTAAAATGATGTCCATTTTAAACAAAAGAGAGATAGTTAGAGTGATACTAGCCACACCACACCTCTTATTGAGGTAGGGTTGACTCTTAAACATCACATATAACCCATGGATCATTTTCCTAAAGTTTAAACAGAATCCGAATGCGTTTGTTCAGTTTTCTGTATGTCAGTTGTTGTTTTTACTTAAAATGAGGTCCATTTTAAACAAAAGAGAGACACTTTGATTGGTGTCAGCCACACCGCACCTCAGATTGAGGCAGGGATGAATCATACACATCAAATATGACCCAAGGATCTTTGTCCTAAATTTTCAATAGAATCCAAATGAATTTAGTTGGTTTTCCGTATGTCAATTGTTGTTTTCACTTAAAATGATGTTCATTTTAAACAAAAGAGAGACACTTTGAGTGGTGCCGGACACACCACTCTTTGGATTGAGGAAGGGTTTACATTTAAACATCACATATGACCCATGTATCATTTTCCTAAAGTTTCAATAGAATCTGAATGCATTTGGTCAGTTTTCTGTATGTCAGTTGTTGTTTTCAATTAAAATGATGTCCATTTTAAACAAAAGAGAAACATTTTGAGTGGTGTCAGCCACACTGTGCCTCAAATTGAGGTAGGGTTGACTCGTAAACATAAAAAATGACCCATGGATCATTTTCCTAAAGTATCAACACAATCCAAATGCGTTTGGCTGGTTTTCCGTATGCCAGTTGTTTTCACATAAAATCCTATCCATTTCAAATAAAAGTGAGACAGTTTGAGTGGTGCCAGCCACACCAGCCCTCATATTGAGGCAGAGTTGACTCTTAAATGTCACATATTACCCATGTATAGTTTTCTTAAAGTTTCAATAGAATCCTAATGCATTTGGTTGGTTTTCCATATGTCAGTTTTTGTATTCACTTAAAATGATGTCCTTTTGAAACAAAAGAGAGACACTTTGAGTGGTGCCTGCCACACCGTGCCTCGGATTGAGGTGGGGTTGACTCAAACACATCAAAAATTACCCATGGATCATTTTAATAATGTATCAACACAATCCAAATGTGCTTGGTCAGTTTTTCATATGCCAGTTTTTTTACTTAAAAGCATATCCATTTTAAACAAAAGAAAGACCCTTTGAGTGGTACCGAGCACAATGTCCCTTGGATTGTGGAATGGTTGACTCGTCCACATCACACATGACCCATGGATACTTTTACTAATGTATCAACATAATCCTAATTTGTTTGGTTGTTTTTCCATATGCCAGTTGTTGTTTTCACTTAAAATGTTCTCCATTTCAAAGAAATGTGAGACACTATGAGTGGTTCTGGCCACACCATGCCTCAGATTGAGGAAAGGTTGACTCGTACATGTCAAAAATGACCCATAGATCGTTTTTTGAAGTATCAACACAATCCGAATGTGTTTGGTTAGTTTTTTGTATGCGAGTTGTTGTTTTCACTTAAAATGTTGTCCATTTCAAATAAAAGTGAGACACTTTGAGTGGTACCGGCCACACCATGCCTCATATTGAGGAAAAGTTGAGTCTTAAACGTCAAAAATGACCCATGGATTGTTTTGTTTAAGTATCAACACAATCTGAATGCGTTTGGTCAGTTTTCCGTATGTCAGTTGTTGTTTTCACTTAAAATGTTGTCCATTTCAAATAAAAGTGAGACACTTTGAGTGATACCGGCCACACCGTGCCTTAGATTGAGGCGGGGTTGACTCTCACACATCATAAATGACCCATGGATTGTTTTCCTAAAGCATCAAAAAAATAATATTGTGTTTGGTTAGTTTTCTATATGCCAGTTATTGTTTTCACTTAAAATGTTGTCCATTTCAAGTAAAAGTGAAACATTTTGAGTGGTATCGGCCACACCGTGCCTCAGATTGAGGCGATGTTGACTCTTAAACATAAAAAATGACTCATGGATCATTGTTCTAAAGTATAAACACAATCCAAATCCATTTGGTTGGTTTTCCATATGTTATTTGTTGTTTTCATTTAAAATGTTTTCCATTTCAAATAAAAGTGAGACACTTTGAGTGGTACCGGCCACAATGTGCCTCAGTTTGAGGTGGGGTTGACTCATACACATCACTTGGGTGTTTTGAGTGCTGTCAAGTGCAGATTAAAGATCCAGGTGAGTCTAATTTTCTCCTTGATTTCTCTTTTTGATTAGGGTTTTCACTCTTATCTCATCTTTTTCTGAAGTTCTAAAACCCTCTTTTCCATTGGGATTTACGGTGAATATTGAAGAGAGCTTAGATTGGGATCCGGGGTCTAGGGAAGAGGATTGGGGGGGCTATCTGGGGGGTTGTTCGGGGTCCAGGGAGGATGGTGGGGGGGCTATTAGGGGGGTTGTTCGGGGTCCAGGGAGGAGGGTGGGGGGGGGGGTGTCTGAGGTCCAGGAAGGAGGGTGGGTAATGTATCTAAAACTCTACGTAGGTACCATACAACAAATTCTGATAGGACTGAAAACTACCATGGGGTGTCGTCCTGGAGTAGGGACAAATCATGACATTAATTTAGGGTGAATCCTGAAGAGAGCTTAGATTGGGATCTAGGGTCCAGGGAAGAGGGTTGGGGGGCCTGTCTGGGGTCCAGGGAGGAGGGTTGGGGGGGGGGGGGCGACTATCTGGGGTCCAGGAAGGAGGGTCGGTAATGTATCTAAAACCTTATCTAGGTATCATACATCGAATTTAAATAGGACTGCAAACTGCCACTGGCTGTCATCCTGGAGCAGGACCAAATCACGACATTACCGTGGCGTGAACGTGGCGTGACTGTGGTGTGTTGGCCCGGTCTAGAGACATTTGTGGGGCAACATATTCTGGCTAGGAGTAAAGGGAGCGGGAGGAGGTGGGGAAACATTCCTGCCATCGCCTCCCTCCCCATTAACTATGGGTGGGTAATGTATCTAAAACTCTATCTATGTATCATACATCGAATTCTGACAAGACTGCAAACCGCCATGGGGTGTCATCCTAGAGCAGGGCCAAATCACGACATTACCACGGCGTGACCGTGGCGTGACTGTAGTGTGACTGTGGAGTGACCATGGCTTGACCATAGCGTGTTTCCCCAATCCAGCAACATTCGCAGGGTAGCATCTTCCAGCCAGGAGTGAAGGGAGCAGGAGGAGGTTGGAAACGTTCTAGTCGTCGCCTCCCTCCCCATTAACTATGGGTGGGTAATGTATCTAAAACTCTATCTAGGTATCATACATAGAATTCTGACAGGACTGCGAACCACCACGAGGTGTCGTCTTGGAGCAGGGCCAAATCACGACATTACCATGGAATGACTACGCCGTTACCGCGGTGTGACCGCGGCGTGACCGCGGCATGACTGCGGCATGACCGCGGCATGACCGCGACATGTTAGCCCGGTCCAGCGACATTTGCAGGGAAGCATCTTCCAGCCAAGAGTGAAGGGAGCAGGAGGAAGTGGGAAAACATTCCAGCCATTTCCTCCCTCCCCATTAACTATGGATGGGTAATGTATCTAAAACTCTATCTATGTATCATACATAGAATTCCGACATGACTGTGAACCTCTGCGGGGTGTCATCTTGGAGCTAGGATAAATCACGGCATTACCGTGGCGTGACCATGGTGTGACTGTGGCATGTTTCCCCGGTCTAGTGACATCCGTGGGGCAACATCTTCCGACCATTATTCCAAATAAATCCTATGTAGTTGTCCTTCACATTATAGAAACTGATCTTATGTTATAAAAGATAGACTCTTGATTCGGGATTGTGGTATGATAAAGATATATATTTTATATTCATTGTTTTTAAAAGTGGTACTAGGTAGTTGAAACTACTTATTGAGAGTCAAATTATGTAGGTGTATTAATTATCAATGGTATATTAATTTCTTAGAACTCTAATAATAAAACTTCAGTCATCTTGAGAACAATAGAATTTGAGTATGTTTTAACATCTCATGATGCAACACAAATCTTATGGGAGAATTCATATATGTAAAAACTTAGATGTGCATTGAGGCCAGACAAACACCACAAACAGTGTTAAGATGAAGCTTATGGTGGGGAGCACCATAATCTCGACAGGTGTTAAACAATGACACCATCAGTGTTTTTAGATATATAGGCTCGGGTAAACACCATAAGGGGTGTCCAAGAGGCCAGGCAAACACCCGAAACGGGTTTCTCCATAAGATAAGGTCACAAAAGACATGATAGAACAAATCAACTATTTAATATGTTATAACAAGGGATCATTAGAAGGTTGTAGTGAGCAGTACAATGACGCAACGTCTAAAGGGAAACAAAACAACGGAAAAGAATCATACACCCTAAACTATCACTGTGAGTTTTTGCAGATAGAGCACCTCCATTGGAGGGGTTTTATTATAAAAACATGACTTTATTTATCAAATGAAACAATTATACTAAAGAACACTTATTCAAGATATGAAATTCAATAAAATTAATCATATTTAGGAAAGAAGCTAAATTCAATTTAAAGCATTCATAAATTAAAGAGGCTATGAGAGGGACTCTACCTCAAGGTGGAACCAAGCCGTCCACTTCGGCTCTTGGAGCTTTCTAAATAAAAGCTACTACTCCTCTACTGGGTATACGCACCTTCACACACATGCAAGGACACCTATCCCCTATTCACACACCTGCGTGGCCATGAGCATGTGCATGGGATCCTTGAACATATGCTTATATGCATATATCAGTCTCCACTCACCCGCGTATGCATTTATATATATATATATACACGGGCACACCTAGGACTATATGTGCATAATCACTACCATGGGTTACTATACATGTAACGGGGGAACCCATATACATATACTTACTTACTTATGCACACGCAAGCGATTCGCCCTTGACTTGGAGACTCGAAACCAACAAGCAGGGATCAATGCACTACACAAAGGATATTAAGAACCTTCAAACACATGAAGTACGCTACATAACTAGTGAGAAACCAACCAATGGAATTAAAGCCTTACCTAGATTGGCAGGGGAGAACTAAATCCACCCGAACCAACATGAAACAATCCAACGCCCAACCGAAAACATAATATGGAGTAAAAAACACTAAATCCCCAAATACATGAGGTGTGAGACAAGTAGAAACCATATAATCTTACCTCAGATCAAAGCTTGTGGACTGAATCAATCTGAACTCCATCTGGCACCCTTCGCAGAATATAACTACCCTTTGTCCATAGAAAGTAGTCAAAGATCTAAGTGACCAATGCGATAAATAAAATAAAATAAATACTAATCTAAAACATACCTGTCTTCTATGACTATACCTATCACCGCCCAAAATATAAGTACCAAAGTGCCCCATGGGTTAAATCATGTTCCTGCAAGAAAAGAGGAAACAAATCAATTTTTCAAAATGATACTATCAAATAGTACATTCCAATTAATTAAAAATTAATCTTCATATTAATGGTATATAATCAATTTGGCCTAAATTTAAACTTAGTTTGGTTTTGTTCGATACAAGGGATGAGGTCTTATTATTCTTGGTTTTTATATTCACACTTGAGATATTTATTTAAAAATGATGCATGTATTTGGAATTATTATTTATGGTTTTAGTTCTTAGCCTCTTGCCATGGGGCCTATCCACATGAATAATTCTTGGAATGTAGGGTTCAGTTGACATTTATGCTCTTTAATGTGATTGATGTCACTAACGATGAGGATTTAGATCAAGTAAAATATTCCTAATAGGATTGGGCCTTGTAGTGAAAGGTGTGGCAATTGTACATCTAGCATTTGATGAGGAAATACTTATGAGGATTGATTGGAATCTTGGTAGGTTCTTAGAGTGGGATGGTCCCTCTATTTATATAAAATGTATTATGAAAGGTTTTACTCCATTTAATGATTCAAGAGTTCAACTAAAGAGATGAAGGATGAGATGCTAATGTGGGTATTGGGTATTGTCAGACAGATTGGCATTATAATGCCAAGAGGCTTGGTGTGATTTATCTTATTATGGAACCTTGTTAGTGGGGCTGGGTTATAATACAAAATTTTGATGAGGTTCTTGATCGGATTATTGATAATATAATGTAGATGGGTTCGACATGGTGTGATTTTGTGACTAGGACAATCATAAGGTGAATAATCCTCTTTGTCTAGTTGGATGATGAGATGTGCATCGAGGCATGGGATAATCCTCGAGATATGATTCTAGACTATGAAACGGAGAGGATAGACTAGGATAGGTTTGATAGGATTGGGTGAGTGTCCAACCCATGCGAGGATGATACGATGTATGAAGACACTTGGAGACACTTGGGGTTATTTATGCTATCTCATGGAGAAACTTGGGGTTATTTCATGACTCCAACATACTCCAGAAATGTTCCCACACAATGTTTTAGAAAAAAAATTCCATCTCATGGAAGACCTAAAGGCTCCTCTATCTTCCAATGTTTCCTCACACTCACACCTCATGGTATTACAGTATACAAGTGATCTACGTCAACTAGTTAGGATAACATCACTACCCTCCATCCGTAGAAAGAAGTAAAATACCTAAGTGGAAAATGTGATAAAGAAAATAAAATAAAAACTAAACAAAAACATACATGTATCTTGTGACTATACATGTCACCGACCAATATATAAGAACCACACCGCCCCATGGGTAAAATCATGTTCCTGCAAGCAATGGGAAACAGTTCCATTTAATAATCTCTTCATTTTTCATTATTTTCTTTATATAGAACAATGTTGGAAACACCATACTAGTACACTTATCCATTGAATATGAACCTATGATACATTAGTTGAGTTGAATATTGTGAAAATAACCCTCTTCACTATGGAAATATCCTCAGAGGGACCACAATCAATGTTTAGTAGTTGATCCTACTCTTGAACCTGGTTGGGAACCAGTCCATGTACCAGATGGTCTACTTGGTCATGAGGGTGTAAACCATTTCATTATACTATACTAAGAAAAATTGTGTTGGTATCTTTTCTATGATCAATGGGAATTTCTCAAGGCTTGAGTTCCAATCGACTTCAGTTCCTAAGTTAATTTCCCCTTAATTATCCGTAGATGTCAAGGGGTGTCTACCATGGGTGTCTTGTGGTGTATAGTGCCTATCTATTATTTTTGTGGTGCTTCCGTATTGTGGGAAACGTGTATTGAATGGTCAGTTTAATAAATCCATTAGTCAAATGGAAAATACACCCATAGTCAATAGAGATATACCCACTTTTTATAGAGAATACCATCCAAATAACCAACTCGAAAATCCGAGACCAACATTTTACTTTACCAATTCCAATTACATAATATATGCAACAACAACTTATGTTTTATGAACCAATCAATTAAAGGGAAAGAAACTCCTCACAATAACCCATAAAATCTCATATAGAATCACTCACCTCCAATTAACCCACATCATTGCAAATCTTAATGACCCATGGATCGTTGTCCTAAAGTATCAACACAATCCATTTCAAATAAATTGTTTATGTCATGGGGGCTGTCCATGGTCCAGGGGGTGAGGGGGTCCACGGGGTGGGGGTCCAGGGGGTTGGGTGGTGTTCAAGGGAGGAAATCCCCAAATAATACTTTGAAAATTAACTATACCCAATCCAACCAACATCATAATTCCAATCAATCACCCATCCAACAACCAATTCATCCTTAATATCACTACCCTTCCTATTATTCCATGAAAAATTACATAAAAACAAAATCCAAATCAAATTTTCAACTAAACTAAAGGCCATAGAAACTACCTTATCACCCCACTAAATAAATGAAAAACCACCTATGCCACTACCCCAACCGTCCCCAATAACTTCACATGGACCATCCTTATATCCATTACCCACCTAGACATAATATGACTAAACAAAGACTTTACCATCTTTGAGTGGGGATACATCTCACCAACAACTCCATTAGTTCATATGGTTCACTAACTACACATAAGGAGTGGATATGAAAACTTCAATTAAAGTTGATCCATACAATAATGACACTTAAGTGTTGAAAAAAATATAAAGCAAATCAAAGTTCACATATTGGTTATGCCATGCCAGGGACATCACGACATTGTTTAGATAAAATAAAAATAGAAAAAAAAATAATAGATTACAAACATTAAAACAAAGGTAGTACTTACATATTTGGAGTGTAGAACTATTTTTTTTATTTAAGATGAATCTATCAGGTGGAAGCAGTTTCCCGGCCTCGGTAAAGAGAAAGCCGTCTCATTTAGGCCAAATCAAAATAGAGAAGAAAAAAAATTGATTAAGAACATTAAAATTAATTTAGGACTTACATATTTTATGTCGATTAAAGAGGATGGAAGGATTTTCCCAGCCTGGGTAACTAGAGAGTTTCGACAGATATTCATTTTTAGGGCTGCAGTCGCGTGGAAAGAGGAGAATTGGGGCTGCTGTATTTTTGGGGAAACCTTTCCCAACAGTTTTTAAAAACCATTGGGAAATGTATTTTATACCATCAGTTTTTAAAAACCCTTGGTATAGGTTGTTGTAATGGGAATTTAACCAATTATTTCATTGAAACTGTTAGGGAAAAGGAAGCATTTCTCAACGGTTTGGGAAAATCGTTGGGAAAGGCTGGTAATAATGGGAGTTTACCAATGGTTTTTTCAAACTGTTGGGGAAGTCCACCTATGCCAATGGTTTTTTCAAACTGTTGGCATCAAAGTATTGGTATATCTATGAATTCCTATAGTGTATGATGATTCTGTTAATAGGAAGAGGAAGGATTTGGTGGTACATTAATTTGATAGGTAGGATGTTTAGTGTAGGGATTCATCTAGTCCCTTTATGAGAGGAACATTGACCTAATTCAATAACTACAGATTAAAGGAACATATTAGTAAATTGTGTATATTATCACCTAATAAATTTCACTAAAGTAGAAATATTGGACATCTTTAGTATTTTCTATAAGTTTCTACATCTATATCCAAGGAGAACAGGTCAGCGTGTAGGTAGGTTCCCTTAACATCAGACCCAAATATCTCTTATATCAGTGACTCAGGTGAGTCATGATCTTGGAAAAGTCGTGATTTAGGTAATGGATGAGGTTATAGCCACCAATGTAGAGGGAAATTCTATAGTTATCAGTATGGTCTTGGTTACATCATTGTGATCTACTATTTCCTTATTATAGTTCTCCCCACTCATTTATATCTTCTCAAGTCATTACTGGACCAAAATTTTCAATCATGTTATCTATTGAGCTAATTTATCTTAACATGATTTTGGGAATAAAAGTATATTACATCCAATGGTGTCCGAACTATCCCATATAAGTTTCTAGGTATAGAAATATCTGGGAATTCATGACACTATAGATGAATAACATTGATGTTATATTCAGAATATAATAGTTGACCAGTTATCAACCCAATATTAGTAGTTACCAGAGATGTGTGTCTTTAATAGTGACTAGAGGTGAGAGGAAAATGTTTACAATTTAGTGGGATCCCAGAAAATACAAGATGAGACCAAACTTGAGTTAGATCAGAGATATCATGAAACAAGTAGTTGTCTTGGATCTTGTAGTGGAATTTGATGTAACTCTCTCTCTCTCTCTCTCTCTCCTTAAGTGGTGGATCATTATCAGGATGTCTTCCAAGATTACTTCTTAGGTCTTCCTCTTGAAATAGGAATTTACTTTAATATTTATCTTGTTCTTGGGGAATAATCAATATTAATTCTGTATTATCATATTACACTAAATGATTTGAGAGAGTTTAAGGTGAAATTAGAGGATTTAGAAGCAAAAATATTTTTCATACCATAAATATTTAATTATGATGCTACAATTTTTTTACCAAGAATATATATGGTATTCTTTGAATTTTTATGGAATAAAGGAATTTGAATATTGTAACTATGCAGAATAGGTATCCATTAACCATGGTTGATGATCTCTCCAATCATTTATGGGGAGCATATTTAAAGTGAATTAGTTATATTCCAAAATATCATATTTCCACTTTTGGAATCAAGAGGTTCAATTCCTTGATTATGTGATTTTTGAGATAGTGAATTTAGTGGACCCAAAAAAGGTTGAGTCAAGGATGTATTGGGAATATCATAGGAACATGTTTATGATTAGGTATTTTCTTGTGCTTGTAGAATACTATAGAAGTTTCATCAATGACTTTTCCCTTTATGAAACACTAATGATAGAGATGAATAAAATGGGAATAAGTTTGAGTTGACTGATCAGTGTGTAGATAACTTCATAAGAATAAGAATATATTGACTTCAACCTAGGTTTTAACCCTTTTAGACTTGGGATTATATACAAAATGTTCTATGATGCCACATGTGCTAGTTTTGGAGATATTCTAATGAGGTGACATCTAGTAGTTCATTATGGGGTACATTAGATATGAACCAAGGGGATGAACTACATGAAACATAAATTAGAGTTGGTAGTTGTGGTCTTCACCCTAATGAGTTGGTAGAACTATCTGTTTTATGAGATATATTTCATATCACAGACCACAAGTTCTTGTGGTATATATTCATTCAATGAGATATCAATCTAAATAAGATTCATTGGGTGGAATATATACACAAATTTTACATTAATATGGATTACACTCTAGTGAAATGTTATTTCATCACATATTATCCTATAAGGAGACATATAGATATGGATATCATAGAGAGAGGCCTTCATAGGTGGGAAGGAGTCTAATAAATTTTATGGATGAGTGGTTGTGGATGTATCATAGGACCATTGTGTGATGAATTTTGAACCATTAGGGATAACATATTTTTTAATGGACTATGTGAAAGTGAACCATGAGTCAAAATATGAGTATATAGTGATGTGGGAAAACATGACTAGAGATGTTTCATTTTTAGTATGGTCCTTATATGATTACTATGTGATCTATAATAAGGTAAATGCGAAGAATCAACATCCAAGTGGTCTAATTCATCCACATTTGATGCCATTGTGGAAGTGTAAAAACATGATAATGTACTTCATGAGGAGGTTACCTTGGAACCCAAGGAGTCATGATTATATTTGGTTAACAGTTACTCATTTTATGAAAGTGGATCATTTCTTTCTGATTCAAGAGACCCTTTCATTAGTTTATTTTGAAATGATGTATATTTGGGATATTGTATGACTATATGAAGTTACTTCTAATGTTTTATAATAATGGGAAACCCATTTTACATCATAGTTTTAGAATGTATCCTTGATTTCTTTGGGGAATCGGTTGAAGTTGAGTATAACGTGTCATCCCCAAACTTATGGGAAATTAGAGATGACGATTTAGACCCATGAAAATATATGTCAAGTATGAATCATAAACATAAGCATATCATGGGATGAGCACCTATCCTTGGTATATTTCACATATAACAAAATTTTTATATATTCTATTCACATGACACCTTTTGATTATGCATATAGATGGTTGTGCCACTCACCACTATATTGGCATGTGTCAAGTGAAGAAACAGTTGTTGGGATAAGTATGGTGTAGGAGCCCTATGAGATAGTGAATTTTATATGAAAGTGTTTTGTTACCACTCAGAGAAGTTAGAGATCATATACTAACTAAAGTATTTGATCTTTGGAGTTTTATATTAGAGACCATGTTTTTTGTGGGTGACACCTTTTTTGGGGTATAATTACCTATATAAGTAGTGGAAACTATCAATAGGATTTATAGAACCATTTGATATCATTAAACATATCAGATCCATGGCTTAATATATGGAACTTCCTCCATGTTATCTAGGAATGCATGATTTATTATACATTTCATATATTTGGTGGTATATGCATGATCCAATGAATATGATTGACTATGAGGATGTTGAGTTGTAACTAAATGAATCATTTTTCAAGATATCAGTACATACAATTTACCAGAGTGATATTGTTCTATGGGGGAAGAAAATTCCACACGTTCATCTCTTATGGTAGCATAGATGGACCAAATAGAAATTTTGGGTAAGATATTTAGATATTGGAGCTCAATATTCTGATTTTTTTGAACAAGACATCTAGAGATGAATCATGAGGATAATAAACCCTGGGGGGAGTGAAAGAGCACTGTCGTGGGTGCCCTCAAATGATTAATGTGATTTTTGGGTACTTAGGTGCAGCAGAGTGGCTGACCAAGGTCGTCTCTCAAAGGAGGAAGTGAATTTAACAACTTATTAAAGGTATTCTAAAAATAAAATAAAAGAGAATAAAATAAAAACACTAATTTAAAGGATTGGGTTTTTTTATATTTTATGAATCTAGAATATGTTTTCTGGAAGAAGATTGTATATTTTTTTTGTTTTTAGTTTTGAAATGAATTTCGATTAAAATGACACAAAAAGAAGATGTTTTTTTAGAAATCTATTTTAAAAGGCATAATCGATCTAACTATACCTATTAATTCACTTATTAATCATTATTATTTAAATAAATATCCAATTAATTATGATCCCCTAATTTGTTATCCCTTGAACCCTACGAGAGTTAACTTAACCACAAAGATGAAATTACTTTAACCCTAGGCTAGCTTCGGAACACGCAATCGCAACACCATGATTTGATTGTTGTTATAAGGATAGATTATGGTCAATGGTTAATTAGGGCACATATCAATTCTGGAAATAAAGATGAATTTTATTTAGGGATTATATTTGAAATCTACAAATTTATCCCGTGTGGTCTTGTATTACCGATTAAGATTACGCTCTCACAATTTACACAAAATCCCGACCTCGCGTATTTTTGTGTTAATTGTTCAATTTCTTGCTTAGTTTCTTGTAATTTAAAAACAAAATTCATGGATCATATTATGTGAATTACATAAGCTCATTGATTCAAAATAATTAAATGAAGAGGGTATAAGATAGATCGATTACTAAAAGACTACTCTTCCATGGGTGGCGTAATCATCGTAGAAGCGTTTTGCATGTGCAAAGGTTTATAATGGGTATAACCCAATAACGCTTCTACTCAAGAATTACAGCCCAAAGATGAAGATTAAGAGAAGAATAAATTTAAACAAAACAGAAGAAAAGAGAAGAAATAAAAGAAGAACAAAGAAGTTTATTACACAAACAAAATCATTACAACATGAAGGAGAAGAAGAAGGCTTCATCGAAGGGATCCTTGCTTCAAAAGCTACCCTTATTGAAATGTCTGGATAATTGGAGTGGATCCACTTCTACTCTGACCTCAACTTCCCAAATCACGTACCAACCCCACCAAATGAGAAAAAAACCAATTTATAGAGTGGTGGGGAGGCTAGGTTAAAAGTGGTTTCAAGTGTGAATGGGGAATCTCGGACAAATATTTTATGCCAAATTGAACCGCCAATTTTACCACAAAACGCGTGAATTGGATGGCCTTCCAGAAGGAACAAATGTGAGTATATGGGTCTTCTATCTCCTCTCCAAATTTGGGATTAATCCAGGCCCATCTGGAGGAGTTATGGTCAAAATACAGAAGCTTCTCCATTCTGGCGAGTCCAGCCCAACTTTGACTTCATGGATCATTTTCAGAAACCAAATGCACTATTTAGCTCTAGTGTCCTGAATAAAGGTTGTATATAATTAATATAGGAATACTTTTACAAAATTTCAAATTCAAATAATAAATATAAAAATATATATCTTCGAAATACTACAGTGAACTATCAAGGGTAAAACTGGAATTTTCAGCAAATATTCAAATGAATGATCTAATCCCAAATAATTTATAATTGAACATATTTAACATAATGTGAGGAAATTATATCATTTATTATCAATAAAATATTCAATAAAATAGTGTTTTATCAGGGAGATTGTAAAGAATCAATTTTTTTCACTAATATGAAAATCCATATTTACATCCTTTATTTATGTTTGGGATTGATCCATAATTTGGTGAGACTTAAGATTCTTTAGAGTGGCTTAAAACTGGGTTATGGATTTTTTTTGGGATAAAACAAGAAGCAACATATCCATGGTGGTCCTTATGTATGAAACATGATAGAAAAAAGAGAACATGATAGGCATGGAGTGATATAGATATTCCAATGGTTCACGACTTAGGTGAGCCCACTGTGATAATTTTAGAGGCCATGATAATGTAAAATGGGAAAAATCTTTACGAAAAACTCTAGATGAAGCCATTTTGGTTATCTTATTCTAGAAAACCACAAACATGGATAGGATATGGTGGAGGGTGTTGTCATGGTTGGGAGAGACATGAAATGGATGATGTATCCAAATTACTCTTTTGATCTAGACTAATTCAATGGGAAAACACATGTGGATTAAATTTATGATCTTTAATGTAATTATTTTTTGATTCTAACCCCTATTAATCAATTTTAACCACTACTCCTTAATTATTTATTCAATATGATGAATTCTAGAAAACATTTTTATGAACTTAGGGTATGTGTTTAACCCTTATTGCATTGGAGATCTCAAATTTGGATAGCCTAGTTTTTTTCAACCTCTTTGCTTAACCTTACTAGATGAATTGAACATTGGAGGATGGAGGTTGTCCTTTTTGAATCAAAACTATTGAATCCTCACCTATAATCCCTTTTTCATCATACCGATATTAATGAATTTTCTTCTACCTTAACTATACATGATGATTATTATTTTATGTGATTAATATGTGGAAATATTGTCATGAAAGATTCTTCGAGTTGGAATGTGAACATAGTTCAATGAATATTTTTTAACAGACCATGACATTGATGGTGACACACTTGAGTTAGGATTTTCCGTAACATGTAAAGTCCATGTGTATTGTTGTAAGCATGATATAAAATTGGTTTCTTATTCATTAGAGGGTTTTTGATGCTTGATCAAATGTGTGTGCTAATATAGCCTACGAGACTAATGTTTAATGTTGATCACATGTTTGTGTGAGTGTGTGGATAATGATACATATTCTTGACATGATATGTTATTATGGTTTTTATATTCATTAATATTTAATTTATTACTTGGGAAATATTTTTATCTCAGGGAATTACATGATTATTTCATGACTTATATGTGGTTTTATGCATAGCTAGTGGAATATCTGTTTTATTCTATGGTTGAAAGGTGGATTTGATAATACGAGATGACTCCTTAGAGGTGGGTTGTGGATGATATAACTCATTGATGTTAAATTTTTATGGATAGTTAGATACTTAGCTTGGAATACTTGGGGGAACTCCATATCACCTTTAGAAGAGTTTCCATAAATTTAGTTGTGATCTAACAATGGGGAACATACTTTCATTTTAGAGAGTTTTTATTATATCGGTGTGAAAAGTGTGAATAGAATTATAATTATGTAGGTAACCCTTTTTCATGGGAATCCATTTCCTGAAAAGTGGGTGTAAAATATTTCCTTAAACATGGAACATTATTGTTATTAAAGGATGATGATATTTACCTTAGATAAGCTCATATAGTGTTTCCCTGATGGTGGAAAAGGTTACTTGGCATAAACTAAGTTGTATGGTACTACTATGATACATTTATGTAATAGTTCCAATGTAGGTACAAACAAGGTTCATGGAAGCTCAGTCAGTTCACATCCACTCATCGTATGATTGGTTGTATTCTTGTGTGCATATTTACTTTTATAACAGTTAATATACTTCTATAATAATTTTCATTTATATTAATGATCCATGGTTAGAGTCCTACCAAGTTTATACTCACAACCTGAATGGTAATCCTAGTGTACTTGCAATCATAACAAATAGGGAGATGACAATGGGAATGGACTTGATATAGGTTGTTGAGGAGAATGAAGCTGGGAGATAGATGCGGTACTAGGAAAAACTTTGGATATATTCCTTAATATTTTTATTTCTTTATTTATAATTTATAATTATTCTTCTATACTTTTTGACCCGCCACATTGGGGGTCTATTGATTAATTATAGATGGCTGGGCATGAAATTTTTTGTGGCATATTTTTTTATCATTCTAATATTCTATTTTTTTCTTATTTTTATGTTTTACTAAATAAATATATCTATGTTTATATAGGGTATATTTTCCCCATATTACTCTAGAACCTCTTCACTAGTCTGCAACCACTTCAGTATGGGGAGGTACACATGGGGTTCTGTGGAACATCAGCTCATACATGGAGTTTTATGTTAGGGTTTTACATGAGGAACCCATCATTACCATATTAAGGGTATAAATTATGTAGTTTCATAATTCCTTTACCCATGGTTTTCATGTGGGGTGATTCATTTTTAAAAAATAAAAAATGAACTGTAAGGATTTCTGTACAATCATATTGGAATATCTTATGGTATCAATATGGACTAGGGAATAAATCCACCAGAATCATAGTGAAGTAAATTTTTTTACATAGTTGATGAAGTTATTGAAGGTGTGTGAGAATCAAGGATAGGATATCTAAGCCCCATGAAGATGATTAAAAATCACTAATAGGTTTTTCTAAAGGAATGTAGGCTTATTTATAGCGATCATATCTAGTATAGATAATTTTATGGTAGCAGGTCTCTAGAGCATAATAGGTAACATTTCAATTGATAAGATTTCACACATTCTATCATAATCTTACTCTTGATAATGAAGGAAGACTTGGTTCTACTCATTAAAATATTTTATTTGAGGTAGTTGGGAATCCAAAGGAGAAAACGACACAAACCCACTTTACCACTATTCTTTATAAGTGATGGGGGCATTTAAGACATCCTTCCTTAGGAGGAGAAATCATATAGAAGTGAAGAACCTATATTTCTTACCATATCCATTTAGGATGGATATTTTTTTACTTCATTCCAGTGAGATAATTCATTGAGATCCTATGAATAGATTGAGTTCTATTCATCATCAGAGGGTGATAAACCAAACCTCACCATCTCCATCACATTTATTATAGAGTTTCAAAGAGGATAGGCTTATGATGGTAATAATGTCTACACATAGAGTCCTCAAAAAAAATCTAGGACATCCTGCACATGTAGTTTTTTAGGGACCTTATAGACCTCATCTTTATGAATTAGCATTAGAGACTAATGAGTTCCTACCTAATCATAGTGGTGGGAGAATATCTCTTAAAAAATTGTTCATACTAAATTTAGATAGATCGAGATTGAACCAATATTTTTCCCCTTGTCATGTATCTAGTGTAGTTGCGATAGTTCGCTAATCATGTGATTTTGAGATTCATGAGGATCTTTTCAATAAACATTGGTTATGTTGATAACATCAGTGGTGGTTGGTGGTATCATGTGAATAAATTACATGGTATAACTTCTTATCATGGTTATGACCTCCAAGATGGAAAATGATAGGGTAAACATTGGGAAAGTTGATTGTGTACTTTCTAAATGATATAATGGAATCAATCCTAGTTTAGAGAAAATGAATCCATGTGAAGTAGTGAGGATGATATAAGATTCTTCTATAGGTTTAGGGGATATAGGTTCAATTAAAATGGAACCTTGAATAGAAAGATTATTAGTCTACACCATCATGAGAACCATATATTGTAGACTTGGGTAGACGAAACATGGATAATATTGGCTTGTTTAGCTATTGGTTGTGCTAAAATACACTATTGGCACCGTTGGGTGGTGGTATCCCTCTGTGGAAAGTCCTTAGTGGTAGCTATGGATGACAGAACCTTGAAATACCCAAATTTTTAAGTGTAGGGGAAGGTTTTATACCTTCATTCTAGGGAAAGACTCCTGTAATAGATTGTAGTAGTACAAGGGGGAACTTTTCCATTAGTAGATATCTATTGGAAATCCAATGTGGTGTTATAGCTTTTAGTTCTTCTCTATCCATCTTCTGAGTGGGAATGAATTCATGTTCATATGGTATAAAATTGTATTTATAACCTTCTATTGTATAATATATAATGGTTAGATGGGGTGAGGGTTACCAGTATCTATGAAATCCATAGTTGTTTCAACTTTTCCAATAGTTTGTGAAGTTTCTATGTGAAAGGTTCATCTTATCTTACACATGTTGTAGGTGTTCTGTTGGTGGGAACCTCCATGAAGACTCATGAGTGGAATATAATTCTACCAAAACCTTAATTTCACCTTCATCCTAGATTTTGGGTATGTTTTCATCAGTGTATTATAGGTAAAGATATTCTTAACAATTATATGTGATAATGGGGGTATATTTACACTGAAAAATATTTGTTGGGGGCTTAGTTATAGTGCCAAAATCTATAGGTCCTCCTAATCCATTTCCTTGGTAAGTATGACTTATTATTTCTGATAATTTTGGAAAATGGTATTAATGAACCTATTTTATATGATCTATTAAGAGAAAAAAGGGAGAGTTTTCCCAGAAGCTTTGGTGAAGTCACTACTTCCACTGGGTAATAAGAGTGTGGGTTTATAGTGCAGGTGATTCTCCAAACCCAATGCTTATTATTGGTGTTCATGGTAAAATTCTGACCATTAATAGTGGATAAAATTATATAATAAAAATTTTGAATCCAAAAATTATTACACTTCTTTTGATGGATATTCCTAATATTCTCAATGTTAGTGATGTATGTTCATTAAAATCTAAAATTCACTCATCCTCTAACCATTGAAGTTGAAGGAATTCACTTTGGGTTTATAATTTTATTTTTTGGAAATTTTGTTTAGGATTAATATTCTAACATTTTTTAGTATACATCATATTATTATGATCGTATTGGTCCCATATTAGTACTTTCTTAAGGTGAGAACCCTATCACCACTAGGGTTGATGGTTTTATCTCCTTGATCCGAACATAATGATGGGATATTTTCTTTCCTTCCTTAGATTACTCCACGGAGATCATTTATACATTTGGATATCTCTCATAGATTTAATACATACTCATTAATACAATTTTCAAATCCATCCTTCCATGTACACTAGTTAATTATGTTACTTGATACCTTAATTGAATAAACACATTCTATTGTATAGGACGAGTCATTGAAGATCATCATACTTTTTTGGGTATATTGGGAATCATTAAATATATTCCATAGGATAGGACATCAGGTTATACTATGATTTTAATATTGGGAATCATAAGTTTAGTAACAATTTTATCATTTCTAATCATATAAGGAAACTTATGCTCATTATAGAAGTCATCCTAGGCTCATTGACTTGGGAAAACCTGGATCATCACTATAGGTAACACATACTCATCACCTGAGTAATCATGTATTCATCACACAAGGATACATAGGCTCGTCACCTTAGGAATTAATTGATCATTAATAGAGGCATCCTATGCTCATCATAAAAGGCATCATCTTCACTTCATAAATAGAAGGTAGAATCATAGCCTCAACACCAAAGGGGAAGAAAAAGACATATTATTCTTGTCTCATATGCTTATTATTCTAATCATATCATCCTAATCACAAAATGGAAAAAATTATTGGCTTATTTTTGATGGAAAGGGTGAAGAGATGATATTTTATTCACATATGATTCATATTCTCATCAAATAAGGCATCTAAGATTAATTAACTAAGGTTCCCTAGGATAATCACCCAGGTTTGGGTTTCTAATTAATTAGGTGGGGGTTTTCCTATAATCATCACATATAATTCATCATCCTCATCACATGAGGAAGGAATACACATAGACCAATCACCCAAGAGAAGGAATTTGTTAAAGTGCAGTTGAGATGGATCCACATATGATGATCCTAAAATGGAAGGACCATATTTAATATCATGTAGGGGACTCTCTACTATGTAACATACTATGGATAATTATGGAAGGTTTTATGATGGGTTAGGTATAATATATAAAGATGATCAGGAATTGGGGATACAATATCCTAATTGTAAAAGTAATGGTGATGATATACAATTTAAATATCAAAGAGGAATCCTATGTATCATGTTGGAAAACAAGATACAAAGCCCACGTACTGAGAAGTGCACAATTTAAGATACTATAATAGAATAATATCATGTATTTTAGAGTCACATAGTATGAAAACATGAATCATGAAAGGAGTGACATTAAAATATAGTGTTGGGATTTCACTTTGGGATTACACTTAGGGAAATCACTGATTGAATGGATAAGGATGGTTTCATTTAATGAGACCATGGTTGGGGATTGTTCTTAATATAAGGCACATAGTTATTCTCAAGAGTTGGGAGAGCTTGAGGGGGTAATATGACTTTTTTATGCCTATTGTGTATTTAATATCAATATACCATGATATTGACTTTCCCATTCTTAGTAATATGGTCATGGGAATGGAGGTCCAAAATATCAGTTGTGTGTATGGATTTTGAATAATTAATATAAGATTGAGTGGTTTTAGTCCTACGATCATTCCATTTCCACAAAACTGTGGTCGGCGAAAAGAGGAACTAAATGGGTTCCCAAGTATTGGGTTGTCATAAATTGGTTGTTTCCTAAAATATAGTTTTGTATGAGACTAGGGACTCTAGTACTCGTGGATAACCAAGGTAGGGGTTTCACAAAAGTTGGGCATTTTATGAAACTGAGATTTGTGTCAGACTTCAACCTACTCACTTGTAGGATCGAAATAATGATGTAGATGCTCAATATACAAAGGGGGGGGGGGGGGGTGAATTGTACACTATAAAAATTTCCTTAGACAAGGAAAAATCTATGTTTAACAAAGTTAAACTAAGAAAATTCACAACACCTCTAATCGCCAACTGGAGAATTGGAACCAAAGTTTACAAAAAGAGATTATACCTTAAAGTGTATAGAATCTAAACTAATCAGAGTACAAGTGTAAGGAAATATAAGATGGTTATACTTTCCTTATAATAAAAAAAGTGCAGCAGAAAAACAAGTAGTAAAACTACAAGTAACAAGATATAAGTCTTTTAACCCAAAGAGAAGGGTATACAACAACCTTGGATAAAGGTCCCTTGATTTATACTTTCAAGCAAGTCTGTCTTACCAATACCAGGGTAATCCCTCGATACGAAGATTAGAATCTCTGTCTTGCTATCCCCACAAGTCCTCAACTTTAAGGTAGTTGGAACCTCTGTCTTCCTCAGCAAGGAAGCCCTCAAACTTCAAGGTAGTTGACACCTCTGTCATCCTATCCCTGGAAGTCCTCGAATGTAATCACCAACATTCGGAGTCACACGAAGAAATCTGAACGAGCAATTCAGTACACATAAGGCATGAAGAGATTATATCTCTAGAAATCACCTTAACAGCGTGTGGTCTCTAGATCGATCAACTTGTTTTTGAGCTCTTTCAAATGAGCTCCTATTTATAGGCAAATTTCCATTGGTTGGCTCTCTCCTCCAATGGTCATATTTTCCATGAAATTCAGAGGGACCTGTACACGTGTAACTCAACCAACGGTTAATTAGAAAAAAAATGGATGACATAGTTTAATAATAAATCATGTATAATTGAATGCACGGCATCGTTTTGAAATGGAGAATATGTAAGAAAAATCCATACAAAATTTCAGAGTGTAAGAAAATTAAAAGTTTGGAGTCTAACCAAAATGAAATTCGGAGTCTATGTTAATAAATGTTCGGATTCTTTTTTATAGGAATTCGGAGTCTGGTTTCACCAGAGTTCAGAATATAAACTTGTAGAAGTTCGAAGTTAAACATCATAGGAGTTTGGAGTCGAACTCATGAAAGTTCAGATTCGAACTCATGAAAGTTCGGAGTCGAACTTCATAAGAGTTCAGAGTCGAACTCATGAAAGTTCGGAGTTGAACTTCATAGGAGTTCGGAGTCAAACTCATGAAAGTTTGGATTCGAACTTCATCAGAGTTCGAAGTCAAACTCATGAAAGTTAGGAGTCAAACTTCATCAGATTTCGGAGTCGAACTCATGAAATTTCGTAGTCGAACTTTATCAGAGTTCGGAGTCGAACTCATGAAAGTTCGGAGTCGAACTCATGAATGTTTAGAGTCCAGAATTCAGATTGGAACTTCATTACAGTTCACATCCATAATTCGGATCCTAAAAACAGAATGCTCCAAATCTTAACATTATATGACTTCTGTTATTTTGAGTATGAATCCAGTTTTTTTACTTAAGAAAAATATTGCTATGTATAAGAAAATCTAGGTTAGGGTAAATTTACTTAAAGAAGTAAATTTTCCTTATGGAGGTAAAATTTATATTTTCTTAAGTATAAGGTGTTTGTGATTTTCAAAACAATAAAGAATGGAAAATTCATAAGGAAAAACTTATTGACTCAACAATCTCCCCCTTTTTGGAAAGCACAAACATCCTTACGAAAAAGAATATAAGGACTTTGAAAAAATTTCATTAGACTTTGAAATTAAAACTTATCTCCCTTTGTTCATGGATAAAATTGAATACAACTAACTCCCCCTTAGGCATTGAAACTCTAAGGATTGTATTTTGAATTTCCGGAGTGGAGTTTTCATTATTGTAGGAATGAAAAACTTCGTAGTGAGAAACTCCCCCTTACTTTAAGGATATTTCACTTAGAAATTTTTCATTCTCCTCCTTAGGGGTAGTTCTTTTTCCTTCGCCCCTTTGTGATTTTCAAAAAGAATTTAAGGGAATGGAAAAGAAAATATGGTACCTGAAACATTAGTATATAACAAGATACATCCAACCAAAAAACATTTCATTAGAGTTGGGAAAATTTTACAAAGAAAGACAATTACAAAAAAAGGTCGGAGTGGGTTTATTTGTCTTCCTTTTCCTTTGGAATCAGCTTCTTTAACAAAGTTTTGAGATTCTTTAGGTCTCTTTGGTCTTCCTCGACTTGCCTCTCCATGGATTTTGTCTTTTCTTCTTGAGCTTTCAAAGCCTATGCCTGAGCCTCGATAGCTTCTTTCTGCATCTTTAACAATTCATCTTGCTGAACGAGTCTTTTCTCAAGCTCGATCCAGATATTTCTATCGCTTAAAAGATTTTGATCCAGAGAATTATCCTTGTCACTTAGTTCCTTCACCTGTTGACTCCGAGAATTTTTATCATCAATCAGATCAGCTTGAAGATTTTTAATCTTTTTATCCTTGGTGTCAAAAGCATTTAGAACTTCACTCTGAAAATTTTCAAACTGCACTAAGTCTTCATCAACTCTTTTAGACCACTTTGTTACCTTACTGCAGGACTTTCTATACACATCATAATCGATAAGAAAACTTTTTTTGTTAAGATTAGATCTTCACAAACTTATCCATGACCATGGATAAGAAATCTGATTTCTGATTCATACTTTGTTGCAGTATCTGGTATCTGGAATCTACAGATGGAAAAATTAGAATGGTGTCCACCAACTTCTTCAGAGATTGAACCACAAAATCATGCCCATGAGATGATGAATCCAAATCAGATAAATATCTTTGAGATTTCTCTTCTTCAATTTTCACCAATTTTCTCTTAGAAGAACCACCAACCTCCTTCTTCCTGAAGACTTCTTTTGTTGGAGTATCCATGAGAGCTTGATTTCCCTTATTAGACTTCGGAATTGGTTCCTTATTAGGAGATACTTCCTTGGATACAGAAACTTGAATAATCTGGTCTTCATCTACTTTCTATTTTTCTTGTCCTTCCTCAAGAAAATTCCTCTCATAGGATTCTTCGTCATCATATAAAATATTTTCTTCTTCTTCCTGTTGCTTATCATCATTCTTACTACCTTCCTCACCTTTCTTTCCTAGAGTAGCTAACTTAGAGGATTCTGCCTTATCTTTTTAAACCTCTACTCTCTTGATCAAGGAATCTAAATCTTCACTTCCCTCTTCTTCTTCTTCTTCTTCTTCATCAACCTGTTCCTCTACTTCTTCCTTAGCTTCTTTTTCAGCTTCTTCAATTACTTATTTACCCTTGAATTTTTCCGGAGTGACATAATTATTAGCTGGTGTTTCTGGTAAAGAAGGTTCTGTAAGGAAAGATTTTGGAACCGGAATCAACTCAGAAGCTAAATATGTAGATCTCAGCTAAGATTGTACCACTTCAGCTTCAGACACTTTGTTTTTCATTTTCTTCTCTTTTGCCTGCTTCTCTAACTCTTCCGCAGCTCTTTCTTTTAAGGCCTTAGCCTCTGCAGGGTCCAATCCAAATTGTGGATCCCCTTCTTTCCTCTTCTTCTTATCTTCCCTCCACTTTGCAGAAAATTCACCAGGATAAGTTTTTTATTTCTTCGGCTTCGGGGGACCAGACTGAGTTTCCTTAGATTTAGGATTTTCTTCATCAATAGCCGCTTCCTTAAGCTTTCCCTTCTTCCTTTTCTTTTGAATGGTTCCGGAGTGTGTGTACCTTTCTGAAGTGCCTCAACTTCTACCACAGAAAGAGAGTATAATTCTCCGGATTCACTTGAAAAACCCATCTTCATCCTCTTCAAAGTATCATCACTTACTAACATAAGCTTACAATTCCGGACTTTTGATTTGCATGCAACCTTGAAAGAATCTAAGCACCGAACTATTAGCTTAGATAGTAAGGCAGAGAACATGATTATCTGAGCTCTCAAATTCCCTTCTTTGATGTTCTTGATTGTAATCAAGACATGTCTCATTAAATTTATCTTTCTTAGATTTACCAAGAAATCTAAGACATAGATATCACTTTTCTTCAAATTATCCTTGTTACCTCTTCTTGGAACTAGAAAAACTTTCACCCAAAGATGAATAATTCTATTGTTCAAAGTGATATGAGAAATATTAATGGTTGACGAATCCTTAAGACCAAGACATTTCAGTGCCTTCTCCTTGTTGAAACTTCTTTGCTCATCCAGAAGTTTGTGTGAGCAGAACTCAGCTTCTCCTTCGTAGGATAAACCAACCAAGCTCGCGGCCTTGGTGTAAGATAGCTTATAAGTCTTCCCATAAGACTTGAATGAAAACCACTCTATGACATCTTCCATCTGGAAGGAAACAGACTCATAGAACTCGATCAGCAAATCAGTATAAACCGGATCCTGTTTATCTGACTTTTCTACGCAAACATATTCCCATCTGTTCAGTCTAATATTCTTTGAAATAAGAGAATCAAACTTATAGAAATCTGGATGCACCAACCTTTCCCTGAAGATTAACCACTTTGAGATTGGCTTTGAAGTTGACATATCATGAGATGTTTCTTCAACAGACATTCGGAACAGAGAGACCTAAAGGATTCAGAATGGCTTTGCAAAGATCAGAACTGGTCTTAAGAAGAGCAGCAGGGCTTTGAGACATGAAATATTTGAAAAACCAATGTGGGAAGAGTCTTGGGTTCCCCTTTATATAGGATATGGATGTGACCTTTGGTCTTCCAAAAGCCATCTAACGGTTGAAAAAGTTTTGATCTGATCTGATGGTTGAAAACACTCGCGCAAGAAAAACTTGACTCTGATCTTTTGAGGTTTTAAGGAAAACATTAGGATTTGAGGAAAACTAGAATCCAAACTTTTAAAAACTCAGAAAAATACCAGTAAGAAAAATATGATTACAAAACTATAAGTAAGTAAATCATAGCTTTCGGATTTTCTAGAAAGATTGTTCATAATTGGTAATATTCTTCTTGAAGAAATGAATTTAAAAACAAACTCATTACGAAAGTTCCAGTACGAAAATATCGTTACGAAAATTCTAGTACGAAAATATCGTTACCAAAGTTCCAGTACGAAAAATATCGTTATGAAAGTTCCAGTACGAAAAATATCATTACGAAAGTTCCAATATGAAAAATATCATTACGAAAGTTCTAGTATGAAAAATCTCTATTCCGGAAGTTTTCATTCTGAGAATTTCAATCCTGAAAATTTCAATTCCATAAATTTCCATTCCGGAAATTTTAGTTTCATAAATTTTCATTCTGAAAACTTCAGTTCCAAAAAGTTTGAAAAACTAACTACGAAAATTTTAGTTACACTAAGTTTGAAAAACATATTACAAAAATTTTAGTTACACTAAGTTTGAAAAACTGATTACAAAAATTTTAGTTACACTAAGTTTGAAATGTACTCCCCCTATGAAAAAGAGTTTATTACTATTAGGAGAATTGTTCAACAAGAAGTTAACAAAGAATGATTACCTTATGGTTATCATTCCTAACTTTTTTTTGATGTATTCAAATCTATCGGAGGGTAATGATTTTGTGAAAATATCAGGAAGTTGATCTTGGATTCCGATAAACTGAAGAATGATATCTCTTTTTAGTGTGTGATCCCTCAGAAAGTGATGCCTAATATCTATGTGTTTTTCACAAGAGTGATGTGAAGGGTTCTTACTTAGGGCAATGGCACTTATGTTATCACAAAAAATTTGAGTCTTAGTAAAACTCAGGCCATAATCTGTGAGTGTGTGTTGCATCCACAACACTTGAGCACAACAACTTCCAACTACTACATATTCAGCTTCAACAGTGGAAAGTGCTACAGAATGTTGCTTCTTGCAGGACCAAGAAACTAATGAATCTTTTAAGAAATGACAAGTTCCAGATGTACTCTTTCTATCCATTCTACATCCACCAAAGTCAGCATCTAAAAATATTTTTAGAATAAAATCATTTCCAGAAGTATAAAATAATCATAGATCCATGGTTTCCTTTAGGTAGCGAAAAATTATTTTTACCGCCTTTAAGTGAGATTCCTTAGGACTGGATTGATATCTTGCACATAAACATACTGAAAACATTAAGTCTGGTCGACTAGCTATTAAGTAAATTAGACTTTCTATCATACCTCTAAAATATGTTTGATCTACTGGTTTCCCAGCTTCATCAAGATCTGAGGAGTTTGAGGTACCGATGGGAGAACTTATACTCTTAGTGTTGTCATAACCATACTTTTTGAGAAGATATTTAATATAATTATGTTGAGATATATAGGTTCCTTCTGGTCTTTGAGAAATTTGAAAACCAAGAAAAAAAGTTAACTCACCGATCATACTCATTTCAAACTCAGATTTCATTAGACTTGCAAATGAATCAGTTAAAGATTGCTAAGTTGAACCAAATATGATGTCATCAACATAAATTTGAACAATCAAAACATTTTTCTTATCTTTCATTATAAAAAGGGTTGGATCTACATTTCTCTTAACACAGTTATTTTGAAGCAAAAATCCTGTGAGTCTATCATACCGGGATCATGGGGGCTTCTTTAAGACCATACAAAGCTTTGATAAGTCTAAAAACATGATCAGGATGTTTTGTATCTTCAAATCCAGGAGCTTGTTCAATAAAAACTTCCTCTTGAACACAACCGTTAAGAAAAGCACATTTCACATCCATTTGAAAAAGTTTAAAATTAAAGAATGCTGCAAAGGCAAGTAGAATACGAATAAATTCAAGTCTAGCTACTAGAACATAGGTTTCTTCATAGTCTATTCCCTCTTGCTGGTTATAGCCTTTATCAACTAGTCTAGATTTATTTCTTACTATGACCCCATTTTCATCACACTTGTTTCTGAAGAACCATTTTACTCCAATGATAGAAGTTTCCTTAGGTCTTTCAACGAAGGTTCAGACTTTATTCCTCTCAAATTCATTTAGTTCATCTTGCATTGCTTTGATCCAATCATTATCACCTAAAGCTTCATCAGTGCTTTTTGGTTCTAATTGGGAAAGAAATGCTAGATGTTCTACTTCATTTCATAAGGAACTTCTAGTACTTATAGGTTGATTTACATCACCAATGATACTATCATTGGGATGATTCTTAAGAAACACCTGATTTGGGTTTTGTAAAACCTGTTCATCAACATAGGGTAGAAAGTCTTCTGGGGTAAATGTTTCAAAAGTATCTTCTTGAACATTTTCCTTATCATAAGGATCTTCTATCAAAGGTTGACAATCAGTTTCTGAAAACATGTCTGAGGATGTAGGTTGGGATGGTTTAAAAACAAAAGGATCAGACTCATCAAATTTTACATGCACCGTTTCTTCAAAAGTACAAGTATTTTTATTGAAAAATCTATAATCCTTAGAAGTTGTGGAGTAGCCTAAGAAAATTCCTTCACAAGATTTTGGTGCGAATTTATGTAAATTATCTTTAGTATTCAGAATGAATACTTTGCAACCAAAAACCTTGAAGTAGGAAAGTCTTGGTTTTCTACCGTTCCATAACTCATAAGGAGTTTTATTAAGAAAAGGTCTAATCAAAACTCGATTTATAGCATAACAAGCAGTACTTATAGCTTCAGCCTAGAAATGTCTAGCTATAGAATATTCACTCAACATGGTTCTATTTATCTCTTGAATAATTCAATTTCTTCTTTCAACTACACCATTTGGTTGAGGAGTTCTAGGTGCTGAAAAATTTTGAGTAATAGCTTTTCTACTACAAAATGTTTCAAAATCAGAATTTTGAAATTCTTCTCCATGATCACTATGAATAGTTTTCAGTGGAAGATTTTTCTCATTTTTAACTTGTGCTCTAAAACTTTTGAAATAAGAAAAAGCTTCAAACTTCTTTGCTAGAAAATAGACCCAAGTAAATCTGGTGTAATCATTAACTAGAACAAACACATAGTATTTGCCTCTAATACTTCCAGTTTGTGTTGGGCCAAAAATATCCATGTGCACTAACTATAAATCATCAATCGTTGAGACTTCACCAATTGATTTAAAACTAGATTTATGTTGCTTGCCATATTGATAAGGATCACAAACTTTAGAAGAATCAAATCTAAGCTCCAGTAGATCCTTAACTGGTTTCTTCTTAGAAAGTTTACATAAGATTCTAAGGTTACAGTGACCTAGTATTCTATGCCATAACTAGGAATGATCTTCCATTGCACTTAGGAAAGGTAGGTCTTGGCTCCTAAGGTATTCTAAGTTCAAAGTGTAAACATTCTATTGCCTATTGGCTGAGAGAATAAATTCTTCCTTGGAATTGTGAACTAAGCATTTATCATTCCTAAAATTCACAAGGTATCCTTCATCACATAACTGAATTATGCTAATGAGGTTGTGCTTAAGACCCTTAACAAATAAAACATTTGAAGTCAATGTTTTACCAAGAAGAACAATATTACCTATACCAACAATTTCTCCCTGAGCATTATCTCCGAAAGTTACCTTTCCTCCTTTCGTTTTGATAATCTTTTTAAAATAGCTTTTGTTACCAGTCATGTGCTGGGAACATCCACTATCCATGTACCACATATTGTTATTGGTACTTCCTCTATATTTCTGAAAATAAGAAAAGAATTAGACTTTTGGAATCCAAAATTGTTTGGATCCGAGATTTCCAGACAACAAAATTTTAGGTACCCACACTTTCTTAGAAAAATAGGCTTAATGAAAACCTAGAGATTGTGTTTTATTTAAATAACAATTCTTTGCCCCGTGACCACCACATTTGACACTTAGTACAAAATGGGGCACTTTGTGGAACAAAGTAGTTGTTACTAAAAGTTGGTTTTGCATGGGTATAACCAAATCCAGATTTGTTTCTTAAAGGTAGTATTTGTGAATACATTTTATCAAATTTTTCTTTACCATGGATAAAGTTTGATAAACACTTCTTTAAGGAAAACATTTTGGACTTGAGTCTAATAACCAAGTTTTTATCTCCAAAATCATTAGATTTAGAACTAAAGCTAGGCTTGAAAATACTTTTCTTAGAAATTACTTGTTCTAACTCTTTAGAAAGTTTGTTCTTCTCAGAACTTACTTCTTCAAGATTTTTTGAAATACTTATAAAATCAGAATTTTTTATATCAAGATATTTAGAAAGATCTGATATTTCTTTTGTAAGAATAAAATTCCTAGAGTTTTCCTTATCAAGTTTTTTATTGAGTTAAGAATTTTCAATCTCAAGAAGTTCAGAAAACCTAGAAACTTCTTCATAGGTAGGTGAAGTATTTTCTTAATGAGAAGATGATTCTTCATATGAAGAGTTATAATACTTACTATCATTAGAATTTAAAGATACATTGGTCAATGATTCAGCATTTAGTACCTTAGCCATAAAGAAATGATTGTTAATGGGTAATCTGGCTATAAGACCAAGATTATTCTGTCCTGAAGATTCATAATCCGAAGATTCATCTGAAGAGTCACCACCACTGGCACTCCAGATGTCATTTGCTTTCAGAACTTTCCTAGATTTGGTTTTGTAATAATTCTTTCTGTTCCTTTCAGAATGCCTTTCTTTTCTTTCTTTATTTTTGAGCAAAGGGAAATCTGGTCTAATATGTCCAGCTCTCTTGCATTCATAACAAGTAACTTCTCTATCTTTCCTGTCCTTCCTTTCCTTTTTCTTATACTTGGATTGGAAATTTCTCTGGCCAGCTATCTTGTTCATTCTTCAAGCAAGATTTGCTAACTCATTTTCTGAGACTTCACTTTCACTAGATTCTGATTGAATAACCACCTTCTTAGACTTGGATCTGGTTAATCTCTTAGGAGTCTTAGCTTTCATATGATTTGATGTTGTTGTAAAAGCAACAATACCATTTCCATTCTTATTTTTGATGTTGTCAGCATTTCTCTTCATTCTTGTTTCATGTTGGAGAAGAGTTCCAAATAGTTCATCAAGAGAAATTTGAGTGACCTCTCTGTTCTCATCAATAGATGTTCTTTTTGATTCCCACTCATTAGGCATAATATCAATTATCTTATCCACAAGGGCTTCATCATCTAACCCTTTTTCTCCCATAGACTGTAAGCTGTTTACTATAGTCATAAATCTCTGTTGAAATTTACAGATTGGTTCTCCATACGGAAAATTGAATCCATGGTATTCAGCTCTAAGCATAGATCTCCTAGTTTCAATCACTTTAGAAGTGCCAAAGTGTGTAACTTCTAACTTCTTCCAGATACAATTAGCTACTTCACAAGAAGAAATTTGGCTATATATATTTCTAGTCATTGAACATAGTAAAGTATTGCATACCTTATAATTGAGTTGATACTCTTGCTTTTCCTGGTTAGTAAAAGTTCTAACTTCCTTATCAGGAATTTTATAATCACCAGTAAGCATAACGAAATTATCCACTCCAGTATTGATAACAAAAGTCTTCATTTGATCTCTCCAATACTCATAGTCATTACCATCAAAGATTAGTGGTCTTGTAGGGTTTATATTGTCAATAGAACCAACATTGATTCCTTCCATTCTTAAAACTATGGAAACCAAACTTGTTAGTAGAAAAAAGTTCATAACCACAAAGTTCGGAATGACAATTCGGAATGATAATTCAGAATGAAAAAGTTCGGAATGAATAAAAACTTTATAAGCAAGGATGAAGAACAATGAAAAAGTGAGCAAGAAAAACTTATATGTGATTATAAGTATTTCAGAGACCAGCTCTGATACCAATTGTAGGATCAGAATAATGATGTAGATGCTCAATATATAAGAGGGGGGTGAATTGTACACTATAAAAATTTCCTTAGACAAGGAAAAATCTAAGTTTAACAAAGTTAAACTAAGAAAATTCACAACACCTCTAATCGCCAACTGGAGAATTGGAATCAAAGTTTACAAAAAGATATTATACCTTAAAGTGTATATAATCTAAACTAATCAAAGTAAAAGTGTAAGGAAATATAAGAAGGTTATATTTTCCTTACAATACAAAAAGTTCAGTGGAAAAACAAGTAGTAAAACTACAAGTAACAATATATAAGTATTTTAACCCAAAGAGAAGGGTATACAACAACCTTAGATAAAGGTCCCTTGATTTATACTTTCAAGAAAGTCTCTCTTACCCACACCAGGTTAAGCCCTCGATACGAAGATCGGAATCTATGTCTTGTTATCCCCACAAGCCCTCAACTTTAAGGTAGTTGGAACCTCTGTCTTCCTCAGAAAGGAAGCCCTCGAACTTCAAGTTAGTCAGCACCTCTGTCTTCCTATCCCCGGAAGTCCTCGAATGTAATCACCAACATTCGGAGTCGCATGAAGTAATTTGAACGAACAGTTCAATACACACAGGGCATGAAAAGATTCTCTCTCTAGAAATCACCTTAACAGCGTGTGGTCTCTAGATTGATCAACTTGTTTTTGAGCTCTTTCAAATGAGATCCTATTTATAGGCAAATTTCCAACGGTCGGCTCCTTCCAACGGTCATATTTTCCATGAAATTTGGAGGGACCTGTACATGTGTAACTCAACCAACGGTTAATTAGAAATAGAATGGACGACATCGTTTAATAATAAATCTTGTATAACTGAATGCACAACATCATTTTGAAATGGAGCATATGTAAGCAAAATCCATAAAAAATTTCGGAGTGCAAGCAAATTAAAATTTCAGATTCTAACCAAAATGAAATTTGGAGTCTATGTTAAGAAACATTCATATTCTGTTTTATAGGAATTCGGAGTCTGGTTTCACCAGAGTTCAGAATCTAAACTTGTAGAAGTTCGAAGTTGAACTTCACAGGAGTTCGGAGTCGAACTCATGAAAGTTCGGATTCGAACTCATGAAAGTTCGGAATCGAACTTCATAAGAGTTCGGAGTCGAACTTCATAGGATTTCAGAGTCAAACTTCATAGGAGTTCGGAGTCGAACTCATGAAAGTTTGGAGTCGAACTTCATCAGAGTTTGGAGTCGAACTCATGAAAGTTTGGAGTCAAACTTCATCAGAGTTCGGAGTCGAACTTCATCAGAGTTCAGAGTCGAACTCAACATCACTTGTAATAATGGGGACGTTATAAATATTTTATTTAACATTGGTTAAAAAAAGAGACATGAAAAATGCTTCAGAAGAGGGATTTTTTACTTCCATTATTAAATAACTGACTTAAACAACATTCATCCAAAGTGTTTTTCACGCTAGTTATTATATAACAGACATAATATAGTATATTTTAGGTTAGTTATTAAATAATTGATGTTAATGGTTTTCGTGATGAAGGTTGTTTACATCGTATATAAAATAACCATCATAAAATACCCTATACCACATCGGTTATAAGATAACTGATGTAAAAAACCCATAGAATATATTCATAATGCTAATTATAAATTGACCAATGTAACAATAATTTTTTTTCAAAAAATATTCATGTTACCCTTCCTCTCCACTTCTGACCATACTAGAAACAAGAAGATCTAGAAGTAACGTAGCCACAAAATTAATGAATAAGAAACAAGCAAAACTAGTATAAAAATTACACATTCACAATTTCAAAATTAAAAAATTACAATATTAACTAAAAACAAACCTATATCCAACCAGAAAAACTACCAAATACACCTTTACAATTACAAAATTCAAAATTACAACATTCACTAAAAAAACTAAAATCCAATCAAATCTATAAAATAATTTGATCATTCCACTTGTAAGTGTGAGACCTCTTGTGTAGTATAAGTTTTAGGGTCATCAAATAGCTAAAAATTAAACGGAAAGTAGTTAACATGTATAATGAATAAAACAAATGAAATATTAAGTAATATTTTATATGGAAATCTGACCATAATAAACTTCACAACTATTCCATTTGTATTTATTTTATACATATATCCTAACACATAATATCCGCACTTTATGACACCCTTTTGTGTATGAAAATTCTATTTAAATCAGTTTTCCAATTCAAAATATCATTTTTTAATATATCCAAAATGTACAAATTATAAATGGATATTCACCTGTAATTTTACATATTTAATCTTGGAAATATTTTTCTTCATGGATTTGTGAAAGAAATACCAACCCTTGTTATAATATAATATGAATGAACTAAATTTAAAATTCATTATAATATAAACTATTAATAAATTAAAACCGACTTTTCCAACATGTTCTTAAAATTTCCTCACACATCATCATGAATATATCATATCCATTAAAGTGTCTTCTCCCTTGAAAAAAAAAACAAATAACATCCAATTTTCACTAATATAAATGAAAATTTAATGTTAGTGGTTATTATATTAAAAGATGAAAAACAAATTCTGAGATATATATTCCATGCCTCTCATCATAAGTAAATATCCTGCACTACGTAATTACCTTCTCTATGAATATTTCAGCAATATAAACCATTATTTGTTCCTCAGTCAATGCATACACTTTAGATGAAATAAAATATGGTTCCATGAATCCATATACATATGTATTTTCTTTTTCCATACACATTTTATAAATATACCTAATACAGTACAAAAATTAGTATAAATTTTCAATAAATTTAATGCCATTAAATATTAATGTTAAGACATAGATAGAAAAAACGTGAACCACATTGATGCCCAACTTATCTCCAATAACATGAACCATGATATCATTTTCAAGAATCCCCACATCTATTTCACACCCACAAACATGAGCTTCCATTCGAAACATATAATGACATGCCAACAAATTTGAATATCTTGACAATATTTCAAGACTACTAGAATCTGTATCCAAGGTCATATCCCTTAGTCTTTTCTATTTCATATACAATATTTTGTTACCATTATAGTATTCCAATAAATAAATAGATAAATTTATTAACTTTCAAATCTTAAAACAAACTTAATACAAAAATAAAATTAAAGATGAAATATACACATAACTCTATGGTAATGTGTCACAGAAGTCTTGATAGCTAAACTAAAAAGTGGCCAATAATTTTTCCAATTGTCCTCACCTCATCTGTAGGTAATGGTACTCCAGCTGATATATCTATAATATCCTATACAGTAACCCTATGCTTCTCTACCTCTAACTTTTGATGATGAATTTTATCTCCTATATAATATATCCTCCCATGTGAAACTATATGATAGTGAGTATAATCAAAAAACAACACACAATAACTAAGAATCTATGGATGAGGGGGTGTAGGAGTAGGATAAAAAATGGGGACTGCAGGCGGAGGTGGAGGATAAATAATTAGGTTTGAAGGTGGAGGTGGGGGAATGGGAGCTGCTGGTGGAGGTGGAGGAGTGGGAGTTGTAATCGGAAATTTTCTTTGCATGTATGAAAACATAAACTATACCGACGCTCTGATATTTTCCCCCATAGTCACATTAATATTTTTAATATCAGCCTCCAAAGATTATATTTTTTTAATAAACCCCCTCTATGGAAGAATATGAAGAACATGGTAACAATTTTCTCACCAATACACCCGCTGGGTATCCTGGTACATGACCTAGGTGTTCAGCCTTTCCCATTGCCACATATAAAATATCTTGCCTCTCATCATGTTTAAATACCCCATGTGTTATCTACTCCTCAAGAGAATCCTGAATGAATTATTTGAGATAATTTTTAATGACACAAAGTATATAAATAATTGAATTAACCTAAATAAATAAAATAAAAATCTTACAATCCTCTTAGCTACGACCCTCGATTCTTCCGTAAGATATTTCCCCTTATTAATCATTCGATCCCTCTTCCATTTTTCATGTTTGGACATAGGGAATGGAGAGGAATCCTCTACAGTTCTTGAAGACTTAACTCTATGTTTTTTAATTTTTAAGCCATAATTTATTCTTCCAATAAAGTATACCCTCCCTGAGATAAAATATAACGGAATATGTATCTATGTAGGATATCCTGATGGTATCCCCACAATTCCTGTAAATTAAGAATAAGAAATCATTAAAAAGTAATTAATAAGATCATTAATATAAGAAAACTTCTAAATGTTTACATTTCACTTACCAAAAATGATTATTGTCTTCTAATTTCACCAAATTATTTATATGTGTCTTCATTTATAAAATGATATATATGACATGGACTGCCCTGTTTCCTATGCACAAAAATGAAATCATATATGAGGGTCAATTTGAAATCCCTCCATCTACTATCATCCATCGATAAAAATTTCCTCTTGACTCCTCCAGTGTTAGGTATATAAAATATCATCTTATAAATAAGAATGAAAACATATTACACTATAATCATTTCAAAATTAGTCGAACAATAGAAAAAGAAGTTACCAAAATGGTCTCCCATAGTTGAACTAGTGTTGTTCTGTCAACACTTCTTAAATCATTAAACAAAATGATAACTTTTCCTTTACCTTGATTTGATACAAAACCCTTGAATTGTTTTTATTTAGTAACTCTTGGAATGTCATTATCATAAAAGTCTATCACTATCCTCTGGTCCTGGATACGAGCACATGATAATTTTGGTAAATGTGTGCAACCACATTTACCAACTCTCGAAGTCTTCTTTGCCATTATTGGAGTATAAGAAGAAGATTTGGGAACATCAAGAATATAATGTGGATGATCCTCCCTAGAGCTATGATCATGAATCTAATCTTCATATGTATGTGGTTTATCAACTGATTGATCTTTCATTATCCTTAAAATCAAAGAAAAAAATATTTCATACACAATTATACTAATTCACATATTGAAATTCTAATGTAAATAAAAAATGAAAAATTATGAAACAAAAAAGAAAGTGAAAACTTAACACATTATTATCCATATTTTTTATAGTTAACAAAAATTCAAACAATAATAATGATATATGAAATTTTATGTAAATGAATGAAAAAAATCCAAAATTGGTGTATGAATACTAAAAGCGGTATAACGTAATAAATATTTTCTACACAAAAAATAATATTTATTAACATATTAAATTTTAAAAAATCATTCAAAAAAATCAATAAATATATAAGTTACTTAAAGGTAAACGTGGTAAACTAAACAAAACTAAACTAAAATAAACAAACATTTCTACTTATTAGTTTCAATACATATTTTAATACAAAAAAATTATAATATCTATCATTTTATGAAATTAATAAATGTAAGTGAGAAATAAACATATGTTACATGTAATATTAGGAATGTACTAATGGATTATTTTTTCAAATTCCTTAGTCATGATCATTCCTTATGGAACAAACCATGTCTACAACATTCTCATTATTATTTTCTATTAATCTTTTCATGGAAGCAGGGATCTCAAATGAATCATCATCTTCCTCAAGTTGATCATCACTGACATATTGTTTTTTCCTTGTAAAACAATTGACGATTGCATATCAGGGTGATCAAGAACATAAAAAAATTTCATGTGTTTCCATTATAAAAGAATTTGCTGTGTCTTCCAATATATTTATATTATCAAATGACATTCCAAATTCATTATGTATGAAATTACTTTTATCGATAAACCATTTTTTGTTAAACACTGTAACTTTAATTTTAATTAAATCAACCTCTCATATCTCTTCAATGACTCCATAATATGCACTTGATGCAGGAATTGGGTTTTTGTCTTTAGAAATCAAGAAATACATTCCATCTGTGTAAACTAATACATAACTATTCTGAACTGCACTTCTATTTTCCTGAGCTTTCAAATGAAATGTATATCCATTTAGGTCATATCTGGACAATGTTATCACATTTATACTTGGACCACCCACTAACCATATTAATGTATCTGATGTATCTGATCTAACAAGAACATTTTTTTAAACCATGGGATTTTTTTTCTTATAGTCATTCAAAATCCACATTTCTTTCTTCTTTCAATGACATTGTTTCAACTCATTAATATTCAATGTTATATTTGTTTGAGCATAAGATATATTATTCAAGATGTATAAATGTACCTTCTTCATCTGTTCGCCTGACAAAGATTTGACTTTCAATCCATAAATCCCATTTCCCACATTATTAACTCATTCATAGCGAGATAGAGGCAAACCAATGTGCTCCACTACAGACAAGTAGCTCTTTCAAAAATCCACAACCTCCTCAGAAATATACTTTTCAAAAATGGAGGATTCAGGTTGATATGGATTATTAACATACTCCTTCAATATCTACATATACCTTTCAAAAAGGATACATCCAACATAGATATATAGGTCTAAAAAGATTTATTTCTTAAACCAGATGAAACATTAATTTCACCATTATATCAACAATATATGAAGGAAATACATTTCCTATTTAAAAAGTATAGAAATTTCTTCTTTTTATAAAATGTCCAAAGAATTAAGATCAATCACCTCATTACAAATTTTATTGGAAAAATAACACACCCTTGTGATAGTCTTTTTAACACTGATGGGAAAAATTAAATGCAATGCAATTAGTATAATTCGTTGCATCATAATTTGAAAATCATGAGATTTCATACCTATCAACTTAAAATACTTCAAAGAGAAAAAAATTTTACATTCAAGGAATAACCCTGTGACACTTTGATATCATGAAGAAACTAAAAAAGAATAATTTTCTCCCTTCTAGATAATGTTTGACAAGATGGGGGATGAAATTTCCACCTTTCATTAGGAGTGGGAGATAAATCAAAAAATATTCCCATTGATATTAAGTATAATATTTCATTCAACAAAAATTTAGTCTTTTGTTTAATATCTGACAATTTTCCATTCAAACTATCACATATACTCTTCTCCACATGCATGTCATCAATGTTATGTATCACTTCATGATATCTCCAATATGGTTGTTCAAATAATATTTACCCTTTCTTCCAAATATGTAAATCATTAATAGATTTATGTGTCTTTCCAATGTCTCATCAAGGTTTTGTACCATCTCAAAATACTCCTCAATGGATAAAGGTTTTAGAGGAATATCAAATTCTTATGACCCATTTAATGCCTTTTATAATCATTTATAAGAGTGATCCATAAGAAAAAATATTATATGTCCCATATATATTGTTTTCCCCCCATGATTAAATTCACATTATGAAGTCCGTTATTTACAAATTGGACATGATTTATGCCCCTTAACATTGTATCCACAAAAATTTCTATACTTTGGGAAGTCATTTATAGTGAACATAATCAATGTATGCAGTTGAAACTATTCCATTTTATAATAATCATACACCCTAACACCATCCAATCAAAAGAGTATAAAATCGTCAATTAATGGTGACAGGAAAAAATCAATATCATTTTTGGGTTGCCTTGGTCGAGATATCATTAAACTCAAAAAGAAATATTTTTTATTCATATAAAATCTAGGAGATAGGTTGTAAATTACCAATAAAACAACCCATGAACTATGTGTTCTACTGAGGATTCGATATGGATTCATTGCATCTTTAGAAAACCCAAGTATGATATTTCTAACATCATTTATAAATTTAGGATACTTCTCATAAATTTTCTTCTATTGTGGACAATCATCTTGTTGAAATATTTTTTCATCACATATCCACTCATCAGTATTCCATATTAACATTTTTTGGATCATGAGAATTAGCAAATAAACATTTCAAATGTGGAATTATAGGAAGATACCAAAATACCTTTGCATATATCTCTATAATCTCTACATCAGTAAGTGATTTTTCTTTCAACTTATACCGTGATGTCCAACATTTAGGACACTCTAAAAGAAATTAATATTCCTTCCTATATATCACACATTCATTCAAATAGGCATGTATTTTTTTGTATCCCAATCCCACCAAGCATAATATTTTCTTGTCCTTATAATGTCAATCTTGATGATCATTGTCTTTAAGAACAATTTCTTTCAACATTTTTAGCAACTCTGTTAAAATCTTGTCACTCTACATATGTTTTGCCTTCAGGTTAATCAATCTTAACACCTAAGATAAAACCATAAAATCTGAACAACCAGTATATAATGGTTTTTCAGCATCAAAATATGGATGCTCAATTTTCAGTTATTTATCAATTTTTTATTCTTCAATATGACAAATCCTTTCTTCAATTTCATCGAAGTTACCATCTTACAAAGCATCATCATTAGTAGATCTAAAATTATGCCCAGTTTCAACATGCCAAATCTAAGGGGTGAAACTTAGATTAAAACCATAAAAAATTAAATGATCTTTTATCTATCTAATTTTTAACTTCTACATATTTAAATATTTTAGTCATGGATAGGAAAACACCTAATTTTTTGGAATATTTCATTTTGAAAACTCCAAAAAAGAATCAAAACCTTCCTCCTATTCATCACTCATTTAATGTGCTGTAATCAAACTTTAACTCACTATTTCGAATAAATAATAACAAAACTATACATATTTTTAAGTTAATCCAATTTTATATTAATATGAAATATGTTATAATTTGAATGTAACACTATTTAAAAATAAAAAAAATTTCGTATTTGAAAAATATAATTAAAAATTCTACACAATATTGGAAGATAAGTTTATATATAAATGATAAATCATAAAAAGATATGCATTGAAAAAATTCTAAGAAGAAAATATAGTTAGATAAGCTAGTATTATATTTATATGAAATATGCTATAATTTAAAACTAAAACAATTCTGAAATAAAAAACAAATATATGTGTATTTGAAAATTATAATGATATTGTTTTTGAGAAATACAATAAAAAACCACTATATAATAATAAAAATCTATTCCCTAGTGTGATGTATTATTAAACCATCATAGCATGAGTTTTGTTACATAATTTGTTTTACTAATTATCTAAAATATTAACCTAACACGTCTTCAGATTGTATTTAATTGAAATATTTTCTTTATTTCATGAAATTTTTATGGTCACATTTATGGGTTTCAAAATTCTTATTGAGTTTTTTGTGGAAAATGGTATTGTGTAAAATGGTATGGTGTATAGGCCTTGAGAGGAACCTATATTGTCTTGGGAAGGTGGTACAATATCATATTCAAATTATGTTGAAAGGATATTTAAAGGGCTACTTAGCTAACTTGGAATTCCTCCAACCAGTTATCTTTATAAATAGTAACAAGACTAGTTGGTAGTAAGGCCTCAAGAGAGCCTCCCCATATGCTAGAATTTGGGGACTAGTAGTGACAGTTTAATGGTTTTATGGTTGTAGGAATTTACACTCTGGAATATTACAGAACATTGTATAATAATAGTAAATTAATGGTAATTGAATGTAATAAAAACTAAGATATAATTGTGAATAGTTAACCAATACACAAATGATATTATCCATTTATATCCCTTAAGCCCAAAAAGTTCTAATGACTTCATTATCAATATGTACAAGTGTATTCTAGTGTCCCAATGATCGTCTCATCCATTTATAACACATAAAGATACATAAAAAATCTAGATTGGGTGGCATGGTATAAATATCTAAATGAAAATCCATATTTAATATTATCTCCCTATAATACTCGTTGGAAATAAGGTATGTAACTAAAGGGAAACAACATTGAATAAAAATTCTAGGATACCAATGATAAAATAAAACCAAGATACTAAACCACCTTCAATAGTTAATATTGAAAGACACAATGAACAAAATCACAAAATTTAGATTTAGCATCCACGAATGACCAATGATAAAACAACATCAGGACACTAAAACACCTTTAAAAATTTATAGTGAAATACATGATGAAAAAAATCACAAAATGTATATTTAGGGAATCTGTGATCCACCAAAATCAAAGTGTGTGGGGATTAGTTGAGAGTTACAAGTAGAACAGATAGATGTGCCAATGAAAAACATGAGGAACCAAGCTAGAAAAATGTGTTTGGCGGCCTTGGAATCAAAGAATCAATTCTAGAATTTTTTAATCTAGAGAGTCTGAGACACTATATCTCGAAGGAATAATAGTGGAATGACTCGAAATGGGAGTTCATAAAAATATTTAAATGATTTACAACATCATTTATTTAATAATAGACATGATAAAGCAATGAAATTGTCTTTATCACATTAGTTATTACATAACTGACGTAAAAAAATATCTTTATCATGTCAGTTATTCTATAACTGACAAGGTAAAATGACTTATAATGTTTTTTATTATATAATCAACATGGTAAAGAAATGAAATTTTCTTTATCACATCAGTTATATAATAACTGACATTAAAAAAATTTCCTTTATCAGGTCAGTTATTTTATAACTAAAGTGATAAAGTGAGATACATGATTTATCACATTGGTTATTTTATAACTGATGTGATAAATCGTTTTAATTCTTTTTTGATGTTGTTTATAATATAACTGATGTGATAAATCCATACACAAGGCTTTTCATGTCAGTTATAAATAACTAATGTAAAAAATGCCAACATGATAAATACGTTTTGTACTAGTGACTGTGTTATTTATTGAAATGAGTTATTTGAAAATATATCAACATAAATAAAATCCCTTGAGGGGAATGAGTGAGGTAATTAACATATTATTCTCACCAATTGGAGTCCATAGGTGTATCTGGTTACATGAGTTCATGAAGAAGAAAGTTGTGTGAATAGAGATAAGAGATCATTCAGATACCTGAATTAGGTCCTTCAAATAGTAAGGTGATGGGGTACATATTGAACTTTATTCATATAAAAAACGTTTACCCACCAAGGACATTCAATCTCACAAAAATCCAAATTTTCATGGAGTGCTGATAATTAGTTATCATAACTTCGAGTTATGTAAAAATATCCCTTTTCCTTATGTTTTACTTTGTTCATCCATCATTCAACCAATTTTTGCTAGAAACATTATTCAACATGTTTTTTGATGTAAATAGTGATGCAACACAAATATAATATCTTAGAAGTTAATGAAATCATGTTTTGTTATTGATGTGTAGTTGGGAATTCCCACATATGTTTTAGAAATAGATTGAACTATGAAGCTCATGTTGTTCTTATTCCTCATACTTGGGATATTGGTGTGTCTGCCATGATGATGAGAGATGTTTAAAGATAATGAAGACCTTTGGAAACATTCTACATGGATAATCTTTGAGAGTTAGTATGGAATCATCATATTGAGAATAGTTGAATATTCAAACACAGGTAGTTTTTTCCAAATAAAATACATCATATACATTCATAATGGTTTTGATCATTGCTATCTCAATTGGGTTATCATTAGAGATAAACTACATAATGATGGATGCTAAAGGTTAGTGAATATGTTTCATTTATTCTATTAGGAATACCTCTCTGTTAGGATAATTAAATGGATTTTGAAGATGATGACACATGCATGAAGAAATTCTAAACTTCTTCCATGTTAACAATTTGATATAATAATGAGTCGATGCTTTAATAAGGTATTAGTAATAATGTGAAACTAATTTGAGGTGTGTATAGTGAAATAGATTATTAATTTTATATATGGTTTTATTAGAGTTAACCTAGATCTGACACCACTATAGTCCTATTAATTATATGCATGGGTATTTTTTCATACGAGGTAGTTTTGTGAGCTTCATGGTTTGTTTCTCTAGTTGTTTAATTTTTGTGGGTAAAAAATGATTTAATGTTTGGGTGGATATGGAGAGATAGGTTTTTTAATAAATACTTATCAATTTTATCATTTTTATTCATGGGTCATTAAATAGAGTAAAATAGTAATTTCAATATAGTAAATAACCTCAAAAAAAATTCTGATCATTTCTTTGGTCTTGGTACACAATGTTTACCCATGCTATACATTTTTTAAAATATACAATGTACTTGCCTTTTTTTATATAATTAATATATATATATATATAAATAAACTATTTTTATAAAATGGTAATGTTTATATATTATATATAACAGCTCATAGGGATTGTTGTTATGTCCACAATGAGGTGTTTTCCTAGGTGAGGTATAACTTATGTGATCAGGTGCTGAGTATTGGGAAAAACATTTTTGGGATTTCATTTTAAATCAATTATTTTTTCAAATGAAAATATTCATCTTTTATTTGGTGTGGTGATGTGTAATAGATATAAAAAAATGAGGATGACTTGGAATATTGTAAAATTATAGAGAATGGTAGTTTGAGATATTTGAATTTATATTATTAGAAAAATTAAATGGAAAATAAATGATGTTTTTAATTGTAAGTTATGTATAGAATTAATGGGAGAACTATGGGAAAACAAAATCGAGAAATTAATATGTATATCAAGCTCTCACCAAGTAGTGAATATTTAATTATAATTCATTACTTATTTTCCATCTATAAGAGTAAAAAATAGACAGAATATCTATCTATCTATCTTGGAAAAACTAAGAACAACTTCTTTATATTCAAAATTTTATACACAATAGAGGTTGAAATAATGCATAGATTATTCTTCTAGAGACAATGTTCAAAAAATGTTTCAAAAATAAAAATGGATTGAAAAATAATAATAAAGAGTTAGAAAATACCCATGAAGGTTAGAAAATTTCCTATTTTTTCTTATTCTTGGTTTTTCTTCATATGATCCAACCCTCTTCCCCTAATGATGGAATCACATTGTAAAATATGGGGATGAAATAATTAAAAATTGTATTTTTTAATTATTATTATTTTTCCTATAAAGATTTATGAACATTTTATAAATGTTTGTTTTCAAGTACATTTTATGAAAAAATATAAAAATTTTCAAATGAGTTATATAAATTTTTTTAGAAACATTCTTTGTAACAAATAATAAAAAATATTTTGTTTAAAATATTTTTGCCACCAATGATTGTGACTACAGAATAAAAATTTTGGGTTTTTTATATAAAAAATGATAATTCCTCTAAGAATATATCATTTTTCATAGACATTTTTTTTATAAATTATTTCTCACAACTAATTATATTTTATTATAATTCAAAAAATAACATTGTTTTATGTGAATTACTTGAAAAAATAAATAAAAATAAAATAGTATGAGTTTTATTGAATTTGGAATGAATGTTTACAGATGAATAAATACTCATTTGAATTATTAGATTTATTTTTTATCCCATCATGTGAATAATTGATACTTAACTTTGAATACATTATTTTGATCATGTATGTTGATTAATTTATGGGTCAATAATAATAATAATAATTTATATTATTGTCATCAATAATTTTGAAAAATGAATCATATATGAATAAATTTAAAATAATTTCTCTTAATTCATGAATAATTTAACATTGATATTTAATAATATTTCCTTTTCAATGATGAATACATAGATATATTTTTATTTTTATTTCCTAAAAAGTGATTAACATGAGGATAAATACTTCATGTTTTTCTAGAATATTATCATATATATTTTCCTTGGGTTATTTCTAAAAATTTATTTTGATTATATTGTTGAGTTATATTATTATTATTTATGAATGGAAAATAATTCATTGAGTGATTAATTTATTTACATTGACACCTTCTAATATATTATTATATATTCTACCCTCTCAAGTTTAATTCTAGTTTCATGATGATACAATGAAGTACAACCAGATGACTATAGGTTTATCTAGTAAGGGAGACAAAACTATAAGTGAAAGTGACAACATCTGTTATAGTATAGAAGATAGAGTTTCTATAATATTCCTTACAACATGACATGTAGTATCAAACCAATACATAATATAAGTAGAAATATAGAGTTTTTACATGAAATGAATCTCACACAGCATGTAACCCTAAAAATCATGGTTCATGACTAACAGTTTAAACCAAATCAGTCAGACACACCTTTGTAAAATCACACATTGTGTGACTTCATATCACAAACCATGTTTCGTGATACCAATTATCTCAACATATACCCCCATATTCTTTCCAAATATATATGATAATACCCACACATAATGTAAAAAGGATGGAAACCCTATGTATCATAGTATGAGGAAGAATAATTTGATGTTACTTTTACTTTTGTAAGATCAAACCATATATATGATTCATCATCTGAACCACATGTTTTATATATTCCAAAGATACTATATATAGTCAATAAGGTTACTATTTATGTATCTAGAGTTCAAATCAACTAACTAAATGAGACATATATGCTACATACCATGTCACGCATTCCATATACTTTGTTTCAAATGAATTGAGCTATTAAAGTACATTATTTTCCTTCTTGAGGATACCTACACAACATTTTTCCTACAATAAATTCTATATACAATGTAATATATAGAATTTTTGATATCTTCCCACCTAGATTCTAGTTTTATATATATGATTAGTATGTTATATTTTTCTCATATGTAACTTGATTTTATATATATCATCATTATCTAAGGTTAATATTCATGTAATTTGGATATTAATAGCTTTGTAGTGATGATGACATGTGCGGGAGGCTGAATAAAGCATCCACTATGTTGGAAACCATCTTGGATAAAATATATCTCTATGCTTAGAGACCTGCACCTATATTGTCAAATATTTAAAACCCTTGTTGGTATGTAGTTTGAGCCCTACAGTTATGGTGTTTCAACACCGATGGATAATAGACACTACATATGATAGGGAATAGGTCCTCTATAGGGGTTGTTGCTCTTTAGATTGTGGTTTTATCAAGAAGAACACAGGTCTCCCACTACAGATTCTACTAAGAGATCTTGTAGATATAAAAAATTTATGCACCCATAAAACTAGGTTCTTTGGTGTGCTAGGAACTCTAGATTAATTTTTGGTATCAGGTATTTGTAGATCCATTTCATGATAATTGACATACATCATTATGATGAGACATAACCCACTCCATAATAATTTATTAACAATGTGAGGATTATGAGATGTATTTTTTTGGATGTTTTGGTTCAATTATTTTCTTGGGTTCTTATTTATATGATCTATGAGGTTGTGAACTCTAATGGTTTTAGGATTTACCCTATTACCATTGACCAACACCAAGCTATGACTTTCAACTGTATTGTGGACTTAGATACCACTAGGTATTTTACATACCAATATGGCCTAGTGTTATTTTTTGACATAATACCACAAATGATAATCTAATATCTAGAGACAATCAACTCCATTTGTTCCTACATTTTATTCCCTTTGAAGTGTATTTTTGGTATGATTTATATTAGCTTCTTGGTTTCTCCCTCATATTATTATTTTTTTGACATGAATCATTTCTATAATCCTTGGTTGAAATTGTGTGGTATCCTAATAGGTATATTTATACTCACATATACATTATACTTGGTCCCAAATATGTTTTTTTCAGTGAAAATGATCTATAGTTCAGAGATCAACTTATTGATCATATAACATAATCTATTTATAGATAATAGACATTGGATTCCATATGATCATACTCGGTTATGGTAGTGGTTATAACATACCATCCTTATGCGTCCTTGGTGCTTGATGTCACATGGTGTCTTATCTCAAGTGTCCCTATTTATATGTTTTTTTGTATACACTGTACACACCTATTACATGATGTAGTGTTTCATGTGATTGTTTATGTGTTTCTATTTCCCATGAGGCATGGTTTTATATATCTATTTATCATACATTATATGTTATATAATTTAGTTTTTAATTTATTATGATGTGAAATTATTATTTTATTTTTCTTGTTATTTTTCATATCTATTATAGGTTATTATAGGATAAGACCACCAATATATGATTATACCTTCTTTTTTCTAGTCAACCACATATTTCATATTTAAGGAAGAATATCTTTATCACACTTGGATTACCACCACCCTCTGTGGGGTCCTGGTGGGTTAGGTCATCTTATTTTATATAATCAATCCATTCAATTTTATTTAGTGGTTTTAGTTCATTATGTATTATAAGTATTGTTAATTTCCTCAGTGGATTTAGTGTTTTCTACAGTGTCATTGGTTGCATTAGAAATGTGGATTCTATTCCATTAGTGTTGTTTTTCTTGAAAATTCTATTATATGATTCAATTTCTTCATTTTTTCTTATTTTATTAGTGGAATCAGTTCCCTAAGTTCCATTATTGTTTTTAATTTTCCTAATGGCGTATCATCAATTAAAATAAGTGTTATCAGTGTATTTAGTATCTCTACACCCATTAATAAAATCAATGATGTAAGTGTGATTAGTGGAGTTAGTGTCATCAATGATATTAATTCTATTTATGACATCAATTACAACATTAGAATTAGTTTAATTAGTGTCATCAGTACTATTAGTGCAGTCAATAATATCATTATCATCACTATCATTATTGGCATCAGAACTGTTGGTTCCATTAGTGTCGTTATATTTTTTAGTAAAGTTTTTATTATCAATACCATATATGCCATCGTTTTGGAATGTTACATTAGTGTTTTCATTTACCTTAGTGTAATGAGTTTCACTTATATCATTAGTGACATTAGTGTAGTTAGTTTTTCAAATTCTAGGATTTCTATTATTTTTATCATTATGACATTTTCTATTAATTATTTAAATTTCATCATCATTTTCAGTGTTATCAATTTTTTAACTTCCATAAATGACATCAGTTCATTCAGTTTGATTAGTGTTGTTATAGGCCTCCATTTCATTGTTTCTATGATATTTCGTATCTTTTCAGTTGTTTTAGTGGTGTCAATTTTATATTTATATCAGTTATTTTAATTCTCTTAGTGTGATTAGTGTTTTATATAGTGTTAGTGGTGTTAATAGTGTAAATGAACAAAATGTCAAGAGTGCTATTAGTGTCTTATATAGAGTATATTAAATAAATAAAATTAGTGTATTTTATGTCATCAATTTTATTAATGTATTCATATCCATGTGTTTAATAATTTTACTCAGTTTCATATATTTAATTAGTGACATATGCAATCAAAATTTCTTTTCTGAAATTTTTTTCATTAGTGGCGCCAGTGGAATCATTATCATTAGTGATATCAATTCAATATGTTTAATTTTTTCCAATAGTGGTGTTAGTACTATTGGTGAAATTAGTGGTTTTCACAGCTCTAGTGGTGTTAGTGGAATCAAAAGTGGAAATTATGTCAGTAAATATAGTTTATTGAGTTCCATCAGTACCACAATTTTTGTTTATACTCTATGATATTCATGTTCTTTATTATAATTAATTTCTTTAGTGTTATGAGTTCCTTGAGTGTCATTAATGGAATAAGTGGAAACTATTTCATTAGTTTCATCCTGAAATTTTTAGAATTATTAGTATCAGTAAAATAAATAACATTAGTATTTTTATTTTTTTAATGTATAATCAGTGTAATAAATTCCATTAATGATATCTATATGGAAAATTATATAAGTTTTTTTGTGCAACGAGTGTCATCATTTTCATAATTTTCATAATCTACCTCATTAATATGATTTTTTTGGATGGATTGAGTAAGTCAATATGGGGTGAATTGTGTTCCCGATAAAAATTTCTGTTAATATTTTAAAAAAAATCCCCAAATTAAAATTAAAATTACTCAGCTAGTCAAAATATTAATTTGAAATAAATTTTATATTTTAAAAGATTTATTGAATCTTTATTAGTGCTCAGTTAAAAAAATTAAATTTATGTTGCATTTTATATCAATTTTACTCAATTAAATACTAATGGAAACACTAGTTAAGATTAACTATCAAAGTATATTTTATTTCTTAGTTGGTAAAAAATATGTTTAAAAGGATAAAGATAGAAAAAAAGACACACAACATAATAAAAAAATCAGTCCAGTATCAACATAAACCAAATCCACTCCACATGAAAATCACCTACTTCCACGAATTCTATATAAATATAATCTTAATTCAAATCCTAGATCAATTATATAGTCAATAGCTAACCAGATATATAGGAAACATAGAGACCTCCTCCACAATAATTGTGGGATGAAAACAATCACAGGCTAAAAAAGGACCTCGTCCACAAACACCATGGGTATAAATATTAAATTAGAGAGAATAAATTACATTTTATCTTCCATTTATAGACCAAGAGACAATATACCTTGATAAATAGGTCAAACAACACAATACTCAATAATAAAAGAAACAAAAATAAAGATAAATTATAAAGATGTAGAGATGACAGTTTTCTCTTGATGTGATCTAAAATCTTGAGTCTACTTGGATATATCCTAGGGGATAGTGAGTCAATTTTCTAAAAATTATAGTAAAATAGAGCATCATATTCTCTCTTTGTTCTAAATGTATTAAAGAATCTAATTTTTCTCCCAACTCCACTCTTTTACCGTTTCAATTTAGGTATGAATTATTTTTTTAAAATATCTCTTGGAATTATCCTTCTAGTATTCAACAAGAATGGTTTTCCACTTGTCCATTATGTATATCATCTCAAATAAAATAACCTCATGAGGTAATAATCATTTAATATAAATCTCGATATATAGAAGGGTCCTTTTGAATAACCACTATAACGATCCTCTATATCCTTGTACTGAACTCAGACACATCCTTTAATGATCCATAACATAGTTAATAATATAATTATAACATAAATATTTTTATTAGATGTGTTAATATAGACATTGGGATCATTTAATTAAAGTACCCCCTCAAATGGTGATGGTGACCCGTGTCTTGTAGTGAGTCAAACCATCAGTGAGTCAATATTATGGTAGGTCTTCTGGTGGTAGGTCATGATTAGAGGTAACTCAACATTAGTTGTGACTCATCTCAATGGTGATTCAATTTTAGTGGTGAATATTTTCTCAAAGTTGGTAATGTCTAACTGTAGGTCATACAGAAATGAGACATTCTCAATGGAGAGATATTCTTGTAGGTGACTCATTCCTGATGTTGAGTCCTTTATGATGGTAGGTTATCTAGTAGTGAGACATTCTCAATTGTGGTATATTCCTGATGGTGAATCATTCCTGAAGGGGAGTCTTTTGTGAAGGTGATACATTCCTAGCGGTGAATCAAATTCAATGGAGGGTTATGTCTAGTGTCGAATCACCTAAAACGGTGAGTCATGTATGGATTCGACTCATTGTCAATGGTGAGTCATGTCTGATGATGAATCAATTTCAATAATAATTCATATCTAGTGGTAACTCAACTTTAATGGTGAGTCATGTATTGAGGTAGGTATTTTAAACAATTATCCATATTTTTTCCAGACTGAATTATACTATAAACATCTATCACAAAAAAAAAACATTAAAAATAGTTAACATGATTTTGCGATCATAAAAATGGGAACCAATAATCTCCCCATTTTTGAGGATCCAAAACCATATTTTTTTTAAAATCAAGTATAAAATAAACCTATAATTAAAAATATATTCTTAAAACATTAAAAATATAATTTAATGGTTTGGATATAGATTTAAATCCTTAAAAATAGAATATAAAATTGATGTGGGTATCAAATACCTGAAATAAAAAATATTATCAATGGAATGTCAAAGGTATGGTATAAGACAATAACATAATCATAAAAGTAAACTCTTGTAATTAATAAAGAAGATATCAAATTTATAAAGTAAATACTTAGGGTATCATGGAATAACATAAAGGTAAAAGATAAACTCAATCATGGTTATTTATTTTAAAATAAATTGCTAATTGATTCTCTCTCTTTTGGATTAACAAAAAGTGGAGTGAAGAATCAGTAAATGGAAAATATAAATAAGGTTAACAATAAGATAGATTGCAGTAAATGACTAAAGTAAGTGTATTACATTTAAAAATAGATACAAAAAATCATACAGAAGTCCCTATAAAAACAAATCCAAACTTCAATTCTTCTCCTCATGGATTCTAGGAACAAAAGGTTATTTTCCCTTCTCAGAGGTAGAGGTCCCATTGGTAAAGGCTGAGGATGAGGTAGCTATGGTAGAGGATGTAGGGATTTTAGGGTGAGAGGGAGACTCTCAGATGATAATTGGTTAAAGATGCTATACATCATCTATTGGATTTGTTTTGAAAGTAAGTAAATGATGACTTAAAGGGTAATTTGAATACCATGTAATAATTGGTCTATACATCTCTAGACTATTAGCTGAGTAGTCAGATGAGAAGTCAATGGAATGGTCTCCTAAGCTACCATTGCAGTTCCAAATAAATGGATAAATGGATCCATCACATTTATGAAGACTATAATGTTATCTCCTCCTCACTCCATGGAACTGAAAAAGAACTTTTTATCATCTATAAAAAAAAATTAATTACTATATTCATTACATTCAACATATGAACCTACTCCTTGAAGGCTGGAGTAACTAGCGATGTATGAAGGTTTTTATCATGGAACTTGAAATGGGAGTTGATATATAGATTGATGTAATACCATGAGTAATAGTACTTAACCGAATTATGAAGGTTTTATCTTTCATTTATAATATCATTCATACACCCCCTTAGCATCATATACAAAAGATCACTATTATTTCTAATTTTCCTTAAACTCTCCTGAGGAATATCATGAACTTCTCCTAAAATAGCTCAAAAATCCTCCCTAACAACAGATTTTATCAACTCAATATCCAAGAGAGGAAGAACACAAGAAGAAGAATATATAGAAGGAATATTCTCTAAAATTTACAATAAGGCATATGTACAGAAAAAATATGTTCACATATTATCTATAGTAGACCTCAAGGTCTTCATCTCATTGGCAATACACCTGTTACTATGTCATCCTCCTGAATATAATGGGTCCTCTTTGGATATATATGAAACACCACTAAATCAAAAATGTTTCAAGAATATATATCACTGATTTTGTGAACAGAGGTTCATGACTCTTCAGAGTCCTCCAAAAATTATAATAATACTTTACATAATGTATTATAGGTCTAATCTAGTAACTGTAGCAGCAAGTATTTTAGAAACAACATGAGTATAAGGTGTAACAACACTCTCAATAGGTGGAACACCATCCTATTATAGATTATATCCAGAAGGAAAATATGATTTAAATCATTAAATTTCCCCTATAGTATATATCTGGTCAACCATGGATCCCTTAGAATCTACCTCATCTCAAACAAAAACAACATGTCCACCATTCTTTTGTAGACAACCCTCATTAGAAACTGAATAAAAATACTCTAAGAAAAGTTTAATATGTTTTAGATATCTTTTTGATTATCCAAAATATGAAATATATAATCTATAAGAATATAAAATTGTATACTCAATAGATTCACCATTAGATGGATCAATATGGTGGCTCAGATAATAAGGTGTTTCTTCTCCATCAAAAGATTATCTTAACTAATAATCAATAAATTCATCAATGTCTTGAACAAAACATGGCATCTCATTAGACATAAAAGAAAAAAACAATCCTAGAGAAGAAACACGTGCCTGACACATCTCATGGTCTTCAAGGACATCATGATCAGAACCATCTCCATCTCCACTTATAATTTCATCACCATCTCCTTTATCTTTAACATCTCCTTCACTTCCATCATCATATTCTTCATTTTTAACTTCATTTTCTTCAACATCAATAATTTCACCATTAAATACATCTATAACATCCTTATAAGATTTATAAGAAGAAATTTTATTTTATTCTTCACCTGATTATTCTATTTCCTCTTCTTTAATCCCTTCTCTTAAAATGGTATCTCTAATAGCTAGATATCAAGGAGGATTGGCTAGACACAAAGTGATAATTGGTATCTTAGGAAGGTTGGGATCAATACCCTAATCAAATTAGAATTCATCTTAGGGAGAATCTTCTTAATGATTTGTAGTATAATATACAACAAAATAATATGGCTCTAATCTAAGATCAATAATATGTTTCGGTCTGGTAGGGTGATCAACAGTTTTGAACTCCTCATAAATCTTATCAGTATCAAGAACCCACATTCATAACCATGTGTTACAATTTCTTTTCATTATTTTAAAAATTACTTTTGTAAGAGAGAAGCATCCACACTTCATTTTGGTTTCCTTTCCCACATCAACCAAATACTTAGCCTCAATCATGGCCGAAATAAACAAGGGATAAATCAGGGAGTTTGAATTTGAATATTTCTTTCACATCTCCATCATATGAACCATCAAATACCTACAAAGGTTGATTTTATATCTTATTTAATAATGTATAATAGATATACATCATGATATCTCATTGTATAGAAATATCCTTTTCTTGGACACAACATGTGCCATATAAACATAAACAACAAATGACACTCACCATCAAGCTTAGTTACAACTATTATTCTTAAGTTTTGATCTTCAATATTCTTTGAAAAAACATTATCATATTTAAAATAATCACTATCAATAGGAATTGATCCTTGATAATAATTTTAGACTCCTTAATGAGGAACATTAAGATATCTATCCCATAACATTTAAGAGAAAGAAACTTTATTCCTATTTATCCTACGTCAAACCCAATCTTTATCATCCCCAAAAATAAACTCAACATTCTGATAAAACTAATTCACTAACCTAGTATATAATTCCCTCTTATTATTCAAGAATCACTCAACCTAACCATATTCTTCTATCACAATCATTACTAATGATCATATTGATATCAATCACTCAAAATTTACATCCTTCCCAGTTACCGTTATTTTATTCAAAAGTTGTGGGTTTCGTGGCTCAAAAACTATTCAAATCAAGTCCCCTATTTTCTTTATTGAAGGTCATGAATCATCAAGAGTTGACTCAACAAGATGATTTATACAGACCATTTCAGACAAAGTGGAACATTCAGGAAAGGTTAATGGAAAGCTGATGTAAGATCCTTGATCCTCTTAAGGATAGTTTTTGCTTAGATTTTGGTTTGGTCTTTTATTTTTGGATATATTAGAGTTTCCCCATGTTCATGGGAAGACCTAAAGGTGTTCTAGGGGTTCGAGACATGAGAAAGGATGAAAAATAAATTTATGGGCATGTAGCATGGTTTGTACATGGTTAGTGAAAACCGTATGGAGCATCCTGGGTAACCATGCAGCCTTGGACTAAGGCTTATGCATAGTTGGTGTGGTTAAGAAAACCATTTGGAATTCCCAAGAAATAGTGTGAAGGGGTGATTTTTGGGTAGTAGCATCCGCACGGTTTGCACACGGTTTGGAAAACCGTGCGGGTAAACTCTGTGGTCCAGTAAAGTTGGAAAATTTAAAAAATTTCCACTTTGGGATTTTTTAACCCCAACTTGGGTTTCTCCTCAATTTCACCTCCTGCAAACCTAGTGATGAACTTGGAGTAACCAAGCTTCCAAAAGGTGGTTCTCCTTCTATTCTTGTCCATTTGGAGTGTCGTTGGTTGTGGATCGAAGCCTCTGGTAACTCTAATGCTCCCCTTGCATATTTTTTCGATTAGGGATTGTGGTTTCTCCCATATTCTTCAAAAACCCTAAAACCCAATTTTTATGGTCAATCCTAGGTTGGGGAATCCTGGGATTCTTGAATCCAGACCAAATTAAATGATTAAGAGTGCGTTAATATTCAGATTTTAGGTAGGTGGTCTGCAAGTATTATCCCATTGTTTTATTTTTAATTTGTGCATGTAAGCTCATGTTCTTATTTTCCCTAAATTTATTCTTGGTTCCATTTGAGTGTATTATAAAATGGGGAATCTATGTGACCAATTAAAGCCCTCATGATATGAGTGGGATGTATAGATGGGGGATTAACAATTTTTGGGCCCCCAATGGGGTGCACCAGAAATCCCAGACCTAGAGAGTGGTAGGGTTAAGTGAAGGATTTCTGAGAAAAGTGTGAATCCCATGCAGAAAATGTTTTAATGGTTGATTAGGTTTTAAATGGATTGACAATATATATTCCTAGGGTGATAAGACATAAGGGTTTATTTTGAATGACATGGAAACAAGCGATTTGGGCCGAATGGGACTTTGTCAACTCTTTAACGAATTTTGGTAAGAAATGCCTAAGAGGGTTAGTGCATACTAAATGGTAAACTTGTAATTAGAAAATGGGATGAAAAATGGGAGATATGATAATGAGATGTAATAAGATATTGGGTGAATAATTTTAATGGGTTAATACATGGGAATTATATAGTACACCTAATGGGTAGAACATAATAAAGTGTTTGTGGTACGTTATATGAGAAATGCACTTGAAATGATAAATAGGTGAAATGGGTAAACGAATTGTCAATAATGAATTTGGATAAGGAATAGGGGTTGTTGAATACACTTAATGGCTTAAGGAATGTGAATGGTAATTTATCTAGATGGCTATAAATTGTAATTAGTAAATGTGTTAATGGGTTATGGTGTGATATTAATCCCCATATTATTTTAATGTAATGTGAATTATAATAGAATTGAATATGCTTGGCTGTGTTATGATATGGTTATTGGGACTTCATAAATAAGCATGTGCACATGGCTTGGTAGAGTGGGGTATTGACTTGAGGTTCTACTCCCACGGGTCGAGTTATACTGAGGCTCTAAACTCCACCCAAAATTCATGGGTTAGGGAAGGGGACATAGACTCAATTACCCTAACAGTTTCAGTCAACTTGGACTAAGTCTTTGAGGTATAGATAATGTGTTGATGTGATATGTGTATCCCTAGTGAGATAAGGATTTGATTTATTTTACCTATGCATTGTGATTTATTTCCTTATAACCTTGTATAGATGATATTTATGCCTAACCTAGGGAACATGTAGTTAAATGGATTGAGTAATGAAGATGGTATAAGGAATGTAATTGGGATAAATTATAGGAATAAGTTAAATAAAATTTGTTATCTTATAGAACCTGAACAGTCCCTTGTTTACTTACTATTTATTTTGTACTTGCATGCACTATCTATTAGACTGGATATTTTGTAGAAACCATTGGTGGTGGCCTAATAATTTTTGTACTCACACCATGCTCGAGCCTCTGTTGGGTACCTGAGTAGATCTCTTGATTGCAGGTCATGAAAAGGGAAAGGGCCCAACTCTAGGATGTTGAGTTTGGCTCGGGGTGTACATGCAGAAGGATCCAAACAAAAAGTTTATACACTTTTGGAGATTTGGACATTTGTTTTATTTTTGGGTTTTATTCACTTTTCATAACTAGTATGGAATGAAATTGTTGTATTTGATTTTTGTTTGTACCCATTTGGGAAATGTTTGGTTATTCATGTTGCTGTTTATTTATATTGTTTCCACTATTTATATTGTGTTCCGTTGTGTCTTACTCAGGTCATGATGGTATAGTATTCCCACATGACCCATTGAACCTTTGCTTCTAGTCACCAACCTCTAGAATATTGGGAAGCGTGCTTGATGTAATGTAACAATTTGGCTCAGGAACCGGTTTAGTGGATTCTGGGTCTAGGACGTTAAAAAGTGGTATCAGAGGGGTGATTTTATCTTTCATACTATTTGGGGATGGTAGACTGGATATTAGGATTTTTCAGGCCTTGGTAATGAGTCTGTGCTTGGGAGTAACTAAACCATGTACGTTGTAAAACCAAGTCACCATGGGTGGGAATTGTTGTTCTTGTTGTGTGTTATTACAGTTGAGTGATATTTCATCATTGGGTGATGAAAATTTCGTGTGATTTGACTGATTTATGATATGTTTCTCATTGTCAGATTGACATGAGGTTGTGTATTCATGCATCATTCTAGGAACCTAAGGATATGGGTGGAGTGCATCATTATAGGCACACACATGGGATGGGTGTGTGGGGAATAGAGAGTAGAATTCAGTTTAATTCCTTGATAAATATGAAGAAATTGATTCCTAATAATGGTAATGTAAGTGCGTGAAGGAAAATAATTCATGTGAATAGTCAAATAATATTGGGTATAAAGAAATTTAATAACCAGGTTAAATTTTTTGGTTATTATAAATTGTAAATGTTGAATGGTTTCCAAAAGAGAAAGATTCGTGTAGTGATGGAAAAAGGGTTAATGAGTTTGCCTAAAACAAATATAAATGAGATTAAAATGATGACTGTAAAAAGTTTTTTAATGGTAAATGTTCCTAATAGGAATGAACTGTGTAACGCCCCGACCCTAGTTACCTAGAATCGGTGCATTATTACATAACATTGGCATGATATAAGGAATCATGTCCCGAAATACCGATTAGTTTAGTATCCTTGGAAGTACTAGATACATACGTAAGTTTTTTATTACATCATGAAATAAAAAAACAACATTGTATCCACTTTAAACACCCTTATATCCCTTAGCCTATTCCTGCAGGTTAATCGTAATATACTTCTTTGCATCCTGGAAAAAATAAAACATAATAAAGGGGTGAGCACAATTGGTCATTAAGGATAACTATATATATGAAACTTTCATAAATAAGCATAAACATTTAAGGAAATGTATAAGACTAAAACAAAAGCCTTTTAAACTTAAACTTCAACATAATATGGAAAATATAAAATCAATTAATTTCATTTACTTATTCACATGGATATTCTACTATTTGAATAATCACATGCAATATCATTATCCACTTTCATTATGATGGAATGCATAATGACAGACTTCATAACCACATAGTCAAGGCCTTGTGCCAAGACTACAAATTTGATTTTGTCAAGGCCTTGTTCCAAGACACTAGTTTGTCTCATGAGACATACCAATGCATCGAGGAGCTATTGCAGGCTCCACCCATCACTTACTAAGTCCAATTCATTCCTCATATGAAACTTTTTAAACATAAAATAAACATTCATCTTAAAACTTGCATACGAAATGTTATTACATTATCCATAAACAATGAATGGTATAAAAATAACACATCCATAGTAAAACATATCACAAAACCTTCAATACAGTAAGAAAGATTTTTATCATGATAAATCAACCTCGATCATGAATAATATCCCATATGGGATGTTGACATAGTTGAAAATGACAAGTAAAAATCTTTAAGTGAAATATCAATTTTTCATGAAAACATTTAAAAGTATCACTATTTATCAAGAAGCTGTTTAAAATAGATTTTTGAATAAAAGTGTCCCATACCACTTTTAAACTTTTAAAATTATTTTCAATTTTAAAACATTAATGTCCATATAAATAAAACCTTAAAACCATTTTTAAAACATGGACATTAATGAGAAACATTTAGAAGAATAAAATTTTAAAATATTTAAAATGATATTTTAGTTAGAGTTCCTAACCAAATGAGAGACACTTGAATACAAATAATTGAGGTAATAAAATAATTATAATATCATGAAAATAAATGGATTCATTATATACTATGTCAAAGTAAAATATATACACCAAATAGAAGTGAATTGGTGCATAACAACAAAGAAGTCTCAATGGAATGTAAGTTGAGATGAATTACTTTATAAAGACCATATCCTTAGGTTAAGGATAAATCCATGACATAATTATGTGTGAAAAATATAAATACACTCAATATTATTGGATATTCAATGTAAATCAATCATAGGACATTCACACATATTCTTGTAAAAACAACACCAATGACTTGGATGTTTAACTCAATGAATAGAAATTGAGTTAAAAATTCTATTATCAAGTTTATATAGATGACTTGAGAATTTATAAATGGAGTGATTATGTGTATAAATAGTATATAAACAAAAATGAGAGTGTAAATTACTAAATAAGTAAATAAATAGTGATTTCACACATAATCTTTTTGTAATGTAATCAATGAAGTTTTCATAAAAAAGAATGAGTGGAAATTGAAATTTAAAATTCCCTTACTGATTTGGTAACTTAAGAAACATACAACCCATGAAATAAGTATCATCAAATGATTATGTAAACATCCATAAATTAATGTATATTACATAAACAATACAATCATGGGCAGCACATACACCACACAAAAGGTAATAGTGGCAAATATAGCATGAATCTCACAGGAATAAAAGTGAGATTAAAACCCCTTACCTTGTACTTTTCCTTGGATGTGGGTACATTAAAATATTTTATAATAGTTAAATAATTGTTATTAAATTATAAAATAACCATATAAGTAAATATTATATCATATATGATCTTCTAATATTGCTTTGTTAATAATATTTTATTAGTATCATCGTTTCTGGTGTTAACTGATCTATTTTCCTTTATATGCTCTGTTACGTAAGCCATGTTTGTTATGGATTGGATGTATATTATTCGTATATAGAATGAAATTAAGTTCTTAAACATTATTTTTGATCATAAAATGAAAATTAGTCTTGAAGGATTAAGATGGGGAATGAATCTCATAGTGTTCATGGAGATGGTAATCTGTACGTACGCATGAGCGACAATATCATTATATTGATGGTGAAATAGTATGTAATTGTATAGTATATCATATATAAATAATTATTAACATGTTATATTTATTATTCAAATCAGTTATACTCATTATTATACCCATCCAAATAATGAAGTGTTTGAATAACAAACTACACCATGACATGGAGACGGTAAGCCGTACATATGCACGTATGGTGACATTGTCATTCATATGATGGGTAAAATAATGAATATGGTTGTACCATTTTTATAATAACATCATAGTATATAGAATATACTAGATTTATTATTTTATAATGTAAACAATAAATAAAGAGGAAGTGGAAGAAGAAAATAACTTTAAAGAGGTGATGAAATATTTACCTCTTCTTCAGGTTTTTTATTTTGATTTTATCAAAATGGCTCCTTAGGATGGCTTTATGACCAATGTAAGGCCTCTAGGATTAAGGGAGGAAATTTGGGAGGAAATTTGGGCCGAGTTTGTCCAAGACAAATGGCTTTGGAGGTGTGAAATTAAGAGAAGGGGAAGTTCCCTTTTATAAGAGAGATGAGGGTCACTTTAGGAAAAGCTTGAAATATTATTTTATAATAAAATAATTTTTGATTTATAATTGTTAAAAAAAAATTATTTAGATTATAAGGTGGTTATGGATCGAAAAACTCTCAACCAATAGGTTTTAGACAGGTTTAGGTCATCATATTAACCTTATCTATTAGATTTAACTCTTAGTTAAATAGTTTGTCATTTACCATGTATCTATGTATTTTTATATTATATGGTTAATAAAATTACTATAACAAAACAAGATAAACTCATTTAGTTAATTATTAATATATATAACCTTATATAAATCCTTTGGATGATCCTTATATTTTTAATAATAATATATCAATTAATAATATAGTATTTGTTTTAAAAAATCAATTATGTCAATTTTGACACTATTTAGTATTTGGTTTTTTTGAAAGCCATAAAAACTTTATCACTTCGAATAAAATTTATTTAACCAACCCTAAAATGTCATATTAACGTAGAAATTTTTTTAAATTCATCATAATTCTTAATTTACATTTTTTGGATATTTATAATATCAATTATTTTAATATCTCATTAATAAGGTAATTACTGCATCATCATTGTGTCATCGATAAATTAAATTATATAAAGTATAAAAATTATAAATAAAATACCATTATTTATTAAATATATTTAGCTTTATAATGAATATTTATAGTCAAATTTATATTTTTTAAACCTATATTAAAAATGGTTTAGTTATTAAACTTTGAATTTAACTCTTTTAACTCTTCTTTAAATAAAATAATAATAAATGTCTTAATCTAATCCATGTGGACCAAATAGGTTCATATTTTTTTAATAAGGTTGTTTTTGGTAGAATTATACTGATACAATATAATTAGGACATGTGTTAGGGTAATTATGATATCATTTTTACCCTTAATTACCCTATTTACTTTTAATCGTCGTAAATGAGTCAAAAGTTACTATTCACAAAAAAATATTTTCATCTTATTGAACCACATTTTACTTACTTATATTAACCATGTCTCTTATATTTTTTATATTCAACTCACATAAGTGGTAAAATTAAGTTTTATGCAAATTTGCAAATGCTCCTAGGAGGTGGGTAAAAGATGGTAAAAATTAAATAAAATTTTATAAATATGATTTTATTATAAAATGACTCCAATGAATTAAAATGAACTTTTATAGTTATTATATATATATTTTGACTTAAAATAAATTTAAATAAAATAAATAATTATTTAAATAAAAAGATGGTTTTAAACTATAACACAGTGTTTTTCACTATTCATTAATAATTGAATCTTTTCAAAAAAATACCAAAAATTTACCCTAATATAATTTTGATATTCCAAATTAGAAAATAAATTCTATTTTACCAAATTCAAAACATAGAAGTTTCATTAATTAATTTAAAATTAATTTTCGTTGTCAAAACCGAAAACCGGGTTTTAAAAAAGTAAAAACTATCAAAAGATTGACATGTGTTTATATCAAATTTAAATGTAAATTTACATATAATGACCTAAATTGTATTAAATGATAAAAATATAATCAAATTATTCTTTCAAACAATTCGAATACATAAGTTAACACTATTAATTATTTCGATTATAAATTTGTTTTCCATTACAATTTAGTATTTTTTAGTATTCATCAAAATATGAAAGTTATCAGAAAAGTACCAAAAGTATATCCAAAATAAATTTTAATGTCCCAATTCTAACGAATAACTTAATTTCATTAAATTTAATATATAAAAGAGTCAAATATTTGTTTTTAAAAGGGTTTTCCATTAAATGGTGGTAAAATTGCATTTTTTTTTGAAAAATAGTTCTTTTATTTGAAAAAATGAATTTGTTCTTATATTATATCTATGAAACATAGAATATGGATTCTAAAATTATATGGAGTATATAAAATCCAAAATTCAGTTAATACTATTCATAACCTCTTTTGAACGGCTAGTTTGGTAAGTCGTGGTGCGCTTGAACTCGGTGTTGCATGTAGCGCAAGTTATTGAATTACTTTAAAGAAAATAACTTACTAGGAAATCTTGGGGTGTTACAACCATGTCGTAAAATAATAATTTGTTTTAAGAGGGGTGTAGGAAAGACTTTTGATCAAATAAATCAGTTACTCCATGTTGACCATGATCCGCAGTACTTATCATAGTGGGTAGTGTTCAAAGTGTGATAATGACCATTGGGGTAGAGTATGAAGAATGGGTTATTTAAGGTTGATAGTACGAGACATTTTCCATTGGTGGTTAAATTCTATTGATCATTTCTCAAAGGTTTGGGGGAATAATAAGTTTTAAATGATAATGTTTGAGTTCAGAGGTGGGTATCCATTATGTTGGCGATTTGACCCTTGTTTGTGTGGGTTGGGGTAGTGTGGGTGCTCTAGTTTGAGAATTTGGATTTGGATTGTATGGAATTACTGGTTGTGATATGGCCTAATAGGTGGGTTTAGAGAACCCATGGTGGGGTTGTGGTTATTGTCTTGTGAGGAATTGTTCGATAATGATAGAGTGTGGAAACTCTCATGGTTCGTGACCATATGGAGTGCATGTTGGACCTTAAGGATGGTTCCTGGGTCCTAGTGACCTAGAAAGTTGAGACCTTGTGAGTTGTGTTTTTAATCCTGTAGAGTATTTTTGATCATATTTCTGATGAATTTGTACACCATTGGTGTGGAACCTAGAGTAAATGGTTGTTTATTGCACTAGCCGAACAGGTTCATCAGAACGGGAGTGATATTTACATTCACGAGCATTGCTCTGCTCATGCCATGATAAGTATGGTTGGAAAGAGGACTAATGGATGTTCCTAGTTTCAATTATAGTCTAGGTAATTGGTGTCATTCAACCTTCAAGGTGACTTATGAGATAGGTCAGATGGGGTTTCTAGTGATTTTGGGTGTGTGTCGCACATGTAGATGTTTTGGACTTTGAAAGTGGAACTCAGAGTGTTGTATGGTGCGGGTTTGGCCTAGAGGGCTAAGTGGGAAGGTTGATGGTTGGTGGTGCTACTCGAGTAGTGGTTATGCATTGATAGTTTTGGAAAATAAAGGGTGTCTCATTGGCGGTTACTCCAGTAGTCTAGGTACTTGGAATGTGAGCATGGGAGATACTCCAGAGGTGGTGTCAATGCATACCATGTACCACCAAGTTTTAGTAAACGGTATAGTTATACTCGGTTCTTTCGTAATGGAACTCGAGTGCTCGTGATAGGATCTAAGGTTTTTTTGAATGGTTGTATCGTATGGATTCCTGACTCACCTGTTTGGATGATGATTAATGGAGTCTTGAAGTTATTTTCAAATAGAAGAGATGAAGGTGGATGATGTGTGGTTGTATGCTTTCGCTCGATGGTGGCACCTGAGGTAAGGGTGGTCATGTGGCTGAACTTGTTTGTATGAATGGTTTGGTTGTTGGTTGGGATGAAGAGGCCACCGCAGGGTAGATGAGACTGACTAACCGATAGACATTGTTAGGTAAGTAAGTAGGTGATGGGCTATACCCAAGTTAAGGTTGATTTGTGTGAGACAATTTTTTTGATTGGTGTGGTAGATCATTCTGCTTCAGTTGTTAGCTGCCTGGGATGTATCAGAAGGAATCGAGTAGTGTGGTGGAATTATTTCCATATGAAATATTGGTTCATGATTTCATTGTGGTTTGGTTGTGCAGTGATGGTTGAACCTAGTTGGAAATCACACCTGGGTTGTGGTGGTTAAATGTTTATGAGACACGTTCAGTAGGGAAGCCTAAGATCCCTTGTAGGTCATGGTGTCGCATAGCTTGACATCATAAATGGATAAGTTTTTGGGGGTGTTTTTTGACAACTTCTTAGCATACCTCATCTAGTGATGATCCTACCCAATATCTTGACATCGTCCAAGGTATGTTGAGAAGATCTAGCTCATTCCAAGAGACTTGAAAGTGTGTGGTTGGATGAGGGATTTCATGGGGTTTACACACATGGACATTTCATGTGTAGAGCTTGATGATGGGATATACACCCTCTATGGTTTGGGTTGAGGTCCCCGGGATGGACCGAATGTCAAAAAACATCATGGGTGTGATTCACTGAATCCGAGAACAAGAACTCTATGATGTTTTTTTTCTTTTTTTCGAAAAAATACGGATGGCCATTTCTAAGTTTATGGCTCGTTTTGTGATTGGGTATATGATTTGGAGGTTGTAATCTCTCTTGAGAGTAGTGGTAACAAACTCTTATGGTGGGGAGTGATAAGTCAGTCCTAGGTGTGAAGAGGAGGACATAGAGCTTATGTAGTGGCACCAGGATTCCATTGAGAAAACTGTAAGGTTCTTGTTAGGTTCCTCATAGAGGCAATGTGGGACTTGAATGTGGTGACTGATGAACCAAGTGTCAGCTTCAGAATCAGGGTGGTTCTGTGTTAAGCTTGTAATGTTTGTGCTGAAGTCATGGAAGGGTGTTGTTGGACATGATAGTAGGTTGTGGCAAGAGAAGTTGGGTTATATAACTCCAAAAAAGATTAGGGTTAGACTTGATAAATTTACCCTTGGGTGGTTTTATAATATCTTGATTTTGGGTGAACCTTGGACATGAAATGTGGTACCATGCTAAAGGTGAAGATGATAATGGTCTGGAGGGAGGTAACACCGCGATGATGGAATTCTACTAGAATTTAATAAATAACCTCATAGGGGGCGTGGGATGATAATGATAGGCATCAAGTCAGTAATCACCTTGGGAAGGTGAGGAATGGGTAGCGTACCACCAGTGGAAGGTGGGTGTTCTGGGACAAGCCAATCAGGGTAGTCCGACCTGAGATGGTAAACTTGAATGGGTGTGGTAAGAGTGACCCACCTCCCGGTTCATGTTCTGGTGGAAATTTCATTTTTAGAAGTTAAGTTTTACCTAAGAGAGACCATTTTGATAGTAGTCCTTGAATTTATGGTGTAGGAATGTCCTTCTAAATGGTTTTGGCATTACGACTAGAGGCCAAAAGTATAGTGGTGCTCCTATTGATGTTGGGGAATAGTTAGTTGGAAAATACTATGTGATGGGAAATTTGGGTTGAGTTCTAGTAGTCTTTCATTGATGGCACAGGTTCCAAGTAATTGAAAGTGGTGGGGAGAAAAATACTGGATAAATGGTTGGATGATGAAGTGATCGGCATTTTGGGTTGGAAGGAATCGAGTGGTCACTATTAGGGTATGTTAGCCCTGATATTGATCCTTAGAATGAGTTTAGTTGGTCGTGTACCTGAGAGTTTTGGGTAGCATTTGGTTGTAAAGATATGGATTGAAATCGTTAGGAAATGTGGTTGGAAGGATCGTGTGTTTTCCTTCCGGTGATACTGGGTTTGGTCAACGTTATATTTGGGAAAACAGGAAAATGATGCCAAGTGATTTGGGTCATGAGTTGTGTAGAGGATTAGGCCTATGAGATGTCAATTGGTTCGTCCATGATGATGTGATGTTGTGTTTTAATTTTCCATGTGTTCTGAGTTAGGTTTTATCACCTAAGTTTTCCCCTTGGTCCATGTTTGGTGGCCTATTTATGTGCAACTAGAAATATGTAAAGTGGGAATGGATAGAAAGGACTTGTGGCATTATCACTTATTATGAAAGTTAGTGATGCTCAGATGAGCGGCTTGAGGATGATTCATTATAAGGTGGGGAGGTTGTAAGATCCTGAATCTTATTAAGGTATGTTTTTGTTTATATTTTGGTTTGGAATCTCCTTTTTGGCTATATAAGTGTTTCACCATGTTTACGTGAATACCGAAGTGTGTTCCGGGGGTTCGGGTCATGAAAGAGGAAAATAAAGAAATTTTTGGGTATGTTGCACGGTTTACGCATGGTTAGTGAAAACCATGAGGAGCATCCCAGGTAATCGTGCAACCTTAGACAGAGCCTTACAAATGGTTTCCAAACTATTAATCAAACCATTTGGAATTCCTAGGAAAACATGTGAATGGGGTGATTTTAGGGCAGTAGCTTCCACACATTTTGACAAACCGTGAGGGTAAACTGTGTGGCCCACTAAAGTTGGAAAATTCTGAAAATTTCCACTCCAAGATTTTTTAACCCCAACTTGGGATTCTCCTCCATTTCACCCCCTAAAACCTTAGCGATGAACTTGGATGACCCAAGCTTCCAATAGGTGGTTCTCCTTCGATTTTTGGCCATTTGGAGCGTCATTGGTTGTGGATCGCAACCTCGGGTAAGTCTAACACTCCCCTTGCATCTTTTTTTGGATTAGGGCTTGTAGTTTCTACCATATTCTTCCAAAACCCTAAAACACACTTTTTACAGTGGAACCTAGGTTGGGGATTCATGGGATGATTGAATCCAAACCTAATTACATGATTAAGAGTGTGTTCATTTTTAGATTTTAGGTAGGTGGTCTACAAGTATTATCCCATAGTTTTATTTTTGATTTGTGTAGGAATCTCGTATTCTTCTTTTCTCTAATTGTGTTCTTGGTTCCGTTGGAGTGTTCGATAAAATTGGTCATCTAAGTGACCTATTTAAACCCTCACGATCCCCATGGGATGTGTGGAGGAGGGTTTAACCATTTTAGGTCCACCCATGGGGTGCGCTGGAAATCCCAGTCCTAGAGAGTGGTAGGGTTAAGTGAAGGATTACCAAGTAAAGTGTAAAGAACCTATAGAACATGTTTTAATGGATGATTAGGGTTAAATGGATTGATAATAGACATTCATAGGGTGATAATGCATAAGGTGTTGTTTAGCATGACATGGAAACAGTCAATTTACATCGAATGGAATTATGTCAATAATTTAACAAATTTGGGTTAGAAATGCCTAAGAGGGATAGTGCGTATTAAATAGTAAACTTGTAATTGGATAATGGGATAAAAATGGGATATATGTTAATGATATGAAAAAATGTAAGGGGTGAATAAGTTTAATGGGTTAATACATGGGAATTATGTGGTACACCTAATAGATTGAATGTAATTATGTGGTTGTGTTACGTGATATGAGAAATGTACTTGAGATGATAAATGGGCTAAATGGTTTAATGAATGGTCAATGATGAATTTGGATAAGGCATAGGGGTTGTTGAATACACCTAATGTGTTAAGGCATGAGAATGGGAATTTGGCTAGATGGATATGAATTGTAATTTTTGAATGTGTTAATGGGTTATGGAATGATATTAATTCCCATGTTGTTGTCATGTATTGTGAATTCTAATGGCATTTAATATGATTGGTTGTGTTATGGCATAGTTGTGGTGACTTAATAAATAATCATGTGAAGATGGCTTGGTAGAGTGGGGTATTTACTTTATGTTCTACGCCCACAGTTCGAGTTATATTGAGGCTCTAAACTCCACCCCAAAATGCATGGGTTAAGGAAGGGGATAGAGGGTCTATTCCCCCAACAGTTGCATTCCACCAGGACTGAGGCTTCGAGGTGGGGATAATGTGTTTATTTGATATGTGTATACCTAGTTAGATAGGGACATTATTTATTTCCCCTATGAATTGTGATTTATTGACTTATACACTTGTGCAAATGATATTTATGCCTAACCCAAGGAACATGTGATTACATGGATTGAGTAATGAAGATGGTATAAGGAATGTAATTGGGATAAATGTTAGGAATAAGTTAAATTAACTTTGTTAACTTATGGCACCTAAACTGTCCCTTTTTTAATTACCATTTATTTTGTACTTTCATGTAATGTCCATCAGACTAAATATTTTGTAGACACCATTGGTGGTGGCCTACTGAGTTTTGTAGTCACACCCTGCTCGGGCCACTGTTAGGTACCCGAGAAGATCTCTTAGTTACATGTAAGGATAAGGGCTGCTGCCCTACTCTAGGATGTTGAGTTCAGCTTAGTGTGTGAATGGATAAGGATCCAGACATAGAGTCAGGACCCATTTGTAGTTTTGGTCATTTTTTTTATTTTGGGTTTCTTTCAATTTTCACTACTAGTATGGAATGTCATTGTTGTATTTGATTTGTGTTTGTACCTATTTGGGAAACGTTTTGTTATGCATGTTTTTTTAATACAAACTGAGACATGAATTGGAAATATAATTCATGACCCAATTAACATTATTAAAAGGAAAAATAAACAATACAAACATGAGGTGTAATAATCTTACACCATCAAGGGATTGAGGGGAGTACAGTTTTCAACGATATAAAGGTACAAAAAAATTCGTAGCTATCAACATACCCATTCAGAAAATCATGAACCTTATTCATAGTCATAAATTTAGAGTAGAATCCCTCAAACCCATGAATGTGACTCCATCATGAACCCCATCACATAGGAACAAAAACCATCATGAAAAAATCATGAAACCTCATCAAAGAAGTCAACTACTCCTTGCGGCCGTGAAGGTTTCTCAAGAATCCAAACAAGGATCCAAAATAAGAGAATTCCACATTCCTTAGATAAGAAAAGAGAAAGGAACAGATTCATTGCCATGGAATTTCCTTGTAGTTGAAGTCTGGGTTTCATTTGAATTCCTCCTCCATTTTGGAAAGCATTATTTTTCTTGATTTGAAGATATGCACCTGTAGTGATTTTAACATCCTTTTACTATTGTAGAAAGACTACATCTTGTTCTTCCATCCAAGATAACAATTCCTCTTCTATGATATTAGTAACCCTATATGCACCTTTTAGGGAAGGATCAATATCCTTATCAAACATTAACTCTTTTGTATAATCATCATCAGCTTTTGTGCCAAAAATAAAAACATCAGTATGTTGAGAAGAGTTGATATTTCATGACCTGGTAGCATTAAAGGACCTAGTGACAAATGTTCATTCAATGTTAGAGTAGTCTTTATGTATCCAAGTCTTCTTGGGATGTGGTGTGATATAACCATCTTGATCAATCATTGTCTTTTTTCCTTTTTAGAGCTTGAATTCAAATATTCTTCCTCAAGTTGACAGGATTGGTCACAGATATCAGATAAAGAGTCATTGAAGTCAGAGTGTGTAATTTTTTCCACCTCTTCTTGAAAGGTTTCAAAAGGATTTCCAAGTTCCACCTGCTCTCCCACCTGTGTGGAAGGTAGTAAAGAGGGGCCTGGAGCACTATGGACAACATCCACAGAAGTTGCATTATCATTGCCCATAGGTTTATTTATCACTGGTTTCCCAGTCTGATGTTCCACCACCTCATGATCCTAGAACTCATTCAAATTCGTAGCAACATTGTTTTTACCTCCAAGAGAATTATGAATCCCAAAAGGTACATGATCATCTGTGTCTAACTTTTACTTTCCATTTTCTATCCATTTCTTCATGTGGACTAGGGATTGATCGGTCATAGCGTCACAATCCTCTAAGGAGTGGCCTAGCTTAATGTAATCAGTACAATAAATGCAGATATATACATAATCCACTTCTTGAAAGAAACTAGAGTTACTATTTTGGATCCAAATCTAGGAAGGAAGAACTTGTGAAGCGTCAACCTCAATACACACTGTAGCAATCGAGGGTCTTGAGAGATACCTCATGGAAGAGTCCAGCTTTATAGGGTTGAAAATAAGACTGTAAATCGGAAATAAAGAAACTTGTTTGAAAAAATATAGCGGAAGTCCTGGAAAGACAATCCAAACCGGGATGATAGGGGATTCGACGCAAGGATCAAATTATGGGCTCCATTTCAAAACATTCATCAAGTAGCCTTAAAAAGACCAAAAACGTCTTGACCTGAATCTATAATACTATTCTTCAGAGTATAGTTGAAAGGTGACATTGGAATGATTCAATAAACCAATATTCAATCTTGAGAATCCTATTTCTTCAAGATATTTCGTTAAGAAATTAGGTGACGAAATACGCTTGATGAATTTTCCAATGAGCATGAAATGTAGAGTCTCCCCACATGACTATTTGGATCCTCACCACTAGTTGGAAACCTATGGCATAAGGGGAGGCATGATTGAGGTTATGTGATAACTCAGCTCAGGGCACCAGTTTAGTGGATTTCAGGTAGGGGACGTTATAGCTTATGGTTGGGAGAGAATGTTTCATAGATAATGATAAAAAATCAAGAGTCCTAAGGGAGAGGGAATCACAAATAAACTAAGGGTATAATTTATATAATTTAGAGATTTGAAAATTGAAAAATGAAAAATATAAATTAAATCATAAAGAAATAAATAATTGTACCATAAATAAGAAACAACAATGGTGACTTAATTCCAACAGTAAGTCATCCAATGGTGGGTTGTCCAACATTGGTTTATCCAATGGTGGGTTATCGAATTATGGGTTATCTAACAGTGGGTTTAGAACTATGTGTTATCCAATTATGGTTTATTTAATAGTGGGTACCCAAAATTAATGTCTATAGATCATTAATAATTAATGTTTTATATAGTTTAATATCTCATAATTCAATTTCATAATAAAAATATCAGCAAGCTAATGTATACTTCCAATGTATTAAATATTTATATCACACTTTTGAAAATTATATTTCTAGAAGTGATGTCTTACATCAATATATTTTGGTCTAGAGTGGGAAATGTGATTTTTGGATATGTTAATAGCAATTAGGTAGTCAAAATTTAGGTGGACATGTCTGAATTGATATCCATAGTCTAGTAGAGTGTGATTCATTCCCACTATTTGAGCCCAAAAACTAACTATAGCTATTTATTCATCATCATTAGTAGAAAAAGAAAATGAATGTTTCTTACCACACCATTATACTATTGACATGCCAAAAAAGTGAACGTTCTAGATCTACTTTTTCAATATAATTTTAAACCACCTATATTTTATCTGAATAACTCACTAAATCAAATTATTTTCCTCTAGGTTAGGACAATTTAAAATTGGTTGTTTATTTTATGCATTTTAACATTATTTTAGTTGCATGTAAATGGGTCTCTTTTGGGTTTTCTTGAAAAGAATATCACATACACACACTAAACATAATTTTAGGCCAACGAGTAGTTAGGTAGAAAAGACTTCCCATCATACCCATGTAATTGCTTTGATCCACTAGCTTCCCATCTTTATCAAGATCCAACATATAAGCGGTAGTCATGGGAGTGTCTCTACTAGTAGTTCTATCCAAACCAAGATGCTTTAGAATATATTTGGTTTACTTTGATTTTAAATAAATAATTCTATATTTTTTAAAATATGAAAACTGATAATAAATTTGAGGTCACCGATTAAACTTATTTCAAATTAATTTTTTATCATTTTTGAAAAATCAGTACACAAATAATTTTTAAAATATATAAAGAAAATATCATTTATATTAATTTCAATAACTAAAAAATATTTTTAAAATCATTTTATAAAAATGGTATGATAAAATATACCATTGAAAAACCTTTATAAATAATAAAAGAGATGAGAATGTCATCTGAAGCTCTAGACGCCTATTTTAAACCATATAAATCATTTTCTTAATTTAAAAACTTGATTTGGAGCCACATCTATATACCCATTTAATAATTAACTTTTTATATTTATTTAATAATTTTTTAAATCCAAACTTTCCATAAATGTATGAATTATTTTAATGGATTCAAGTTTGGGTGTAGGTGAACATGCTTCCTCATAGTCTATACCCTCTTCTTGACAATAACCTTGTGCAACCAGTCTAACCTCATTTCTTTCCATTGTGCAAGATCCTAATGCCTTGTTTCTAAATACCTAGTTATTTCCAAAATTCCAGGTGTCATTAGGTCTATCGATAAGTTCCCAAGCATTATTTATTTCAAATTTATTAAGTTTTCATTTCATTTACATTACCCATAATTCATCATTAATGGCATCATTGATGTTATTAGGTTCAAGTTGTGATAAGAATGCTTATTGTTGAACCTAATTCCTAAGATAATATATAGTTTGTGGGCCTCTACCTTGGACTCCTAAAACAACATATAGAGGGTGTAATTTTTGAGTCCTAATAGTTATTTGGAAATAAGGTATATTCATCTCATGGTATTATATAGTATTTTTTTTGGTTTTGAATGATCCTCAGAACTAAATGATTTTTCTATATATTTTATAATAGTGTTAGTAGGTTTTGCATTAATGTAAACATTTAATAAATTATCCTAAAGAATTTCTAAGGCATTTTTATACTCGTGTGGATCCATTTCATCAAACATAACATGTACAAACTCTACCATAGTCTTTGTTCTTTTTTAAAACACTATATAATATTTACCAGTAGTTTAATAACCAAGGAAAATTTCATCATCGCTATTGGATGAACTTTTTTCAAGGATATCCTGAGTTTTTATAATAAGAACTTTTCAACAAAAAACTAAAAAGTAATTAACCTTTGGTTTCAAACTATTATAATGTAAATAAGAGTTTACCTTTAAAGGAGGTATAATTATGAATCATTTAATTATATAGTAGGCTCTATTCATAGAGTCTTTCCAAAAGTAGACATGTAAGTCATATTTAGTAAGCATTATCCTACAAATATCTCTAAGTGTTATATTACTTCTATCTACAAATCTATTCTATTAAGGGCCTTTTGGAACAAAACAATTGTGAGTATATCCATCATGTGAAGAAAATGATTAAAAGTCTTGATTTTCATACCCAAATCCAAAATCCCTTATCATGGTTTTAATCCTATGTCCACTTAATTTTTATATAGATCTAGAATAATTGCTAAAGTAAGAGAAGGATTCACTTTTGTGTCCTAGAAAGAATACCCAAGTATACCTAGAAAATTAATCTATAAGGACATATATGTAGTTATTAAATTTTAAACTAGAAAATTCAGATGTTCCAAAAAAATCCATGTGAACCAATTCTAGGGGTTGAGAGGTTGAAACCTATTACATTGATTTAAAGGATTTTATTTAATTTTTCTATTTTTGACTTGGTTTATAGACTATATCATTTGGAAATTCATGTCTATGTAAATAATTTACTAAACCTTTACTAGTGATATTTCATGGAGAGTGAATATTGTAGTGGCCTAGTCTTATATTCCAAAGAGAATATTTCTTATAAAAGGAACCTAAAAAAGGAATTTTTTGAGAAAATAAAGAATCTATATTAACAGCATAAATATTATCATTTCTAAAAGTATTAAAAACTAAAGTATTGTAAGAATATAAAAAAAATTCAAGCACTGTTTTGAAATTTCATATAAACCCCATCATCGAAAAGCTATGATATACTATGAATGTTTTATTTTAAAGCATAAAAACATAATACATTAGAAATTAAAATTTATTTAGAGTTACCAACTTGTCCATGGAAAATGATTTTTCCATTAGTATTTTCACCAAAGGTGATACATACAATATCAAAATTTATCATGTTTTGAAGCTTGGGTGATATCCATCCATATATATGGAATATCCTCTATCTAGATACTATACAATTTATTTAGATCTCTTCACGTAGGTTCCCTAAAAAACATTATTATACAAAAAATTATTTTGGTACCCAAATCTTCTTGGGTCTAGACATATCCATGATTAGTCCTTTAGGAACCCATGTCTTCTTATTGGGTTTCCAATAAGAAGACTATAAACAATAAAAAATAAAGAATTTATTAAGTCATATTGAATATAATCTAGTAGTACAATTTCCAGATCTTTATTTAGGAATAAAAGTGCTCTTAAAAATTATTCTCTGTCCAGGTTGATAACAAAAACACGTAACATACTTAAGTCTAGTTTTTTCCTAGTATTTTAATGTGAGTTTCTATACCATTATTGAATATATTTAAGTCCTTATTTATCTTCTCATTATAAAGTTTTAGTTATGTATTTTCCTTATACAGTTTATTATTTTTCTCTTTTTCTATAGAATGATCAGATTTAATATTAATAGTTAAAGCAGGGTTCCTTTTTAGAAATTTCTACTTCTCTTTAAGCTCATTGAAAGTATCTTATGTAATTTAAAATAAATAAATCATTTATTCTTGATAATATTCCCATAAATATTATCCTTTTTATAATGATTTGAATTATTTGCAATAGAATCATTAAGTGCATGGGTTACCTTAGATGTGTTTTTCATAAAAGACATGTTTTCTCTATTACAATTTTTTTCATGAGTATAGTCTGAGTAACTGGGGCTATCATAAAAGGAACTCCAGGTGAATTTTATTGGTTTCTTGTACTTCCAATAATTTTCATAATATTTCTTTTTATATTTCAAATTGGTATAGACACCATTGATATGCCCTTTCCTCTAACATTCATAGAAGATGATCTCATTTTTTGTATCATGTTTCTTCCAATCATTATTCTAATTTCCTATACTATCATATTTTCCTTTTTATATTGGTTTTATAATAAATTTACTCTTCTTATAAGACCTCTTAAAACTAATTTCTAGATTTTCCATTTCCTCATCACAATCTACTCATGATTCTTCATTACTTAAACATTCTGCACAAACTTTCTCCTTATTTTTAGATGTAGTAGTCTTGAATGTTATAAGTTCAATCCTAGGTTTGTCTTATTCATCATAGATAACTATAATCTCTCCCTATTACATCATTATATTTCAAATAATTCCTTCCTATGAACTTTAATAATGTCACAATATTCTCTTATTGAAATAGATATCCACCTCCATCTTTCCAGAAGATACCACAACAGTAACATGATTTGATGCTTGTGTAACACTGGATTTCCTAAGGAAATTATTTTATTCACTATCTCATTCAACCAGAGATACATATCAAAAATATTCTAATATGGTTTCATCAATAATATATCATATTTAATTGTATAAGTATTTATCACGATTTCATTCAAATTATTTTTTCCTTTAAGATAAATAGCTAAAGTTTCCCATATTTCATATATAGTCTTACAAACAAATATATTATTAAACCCTTCATCTATTAAATCACATTAATGAGAATTCATGGATTTAATATTACTGTTATATGTATTTTTAGTTTCATCATCTAATCTATTCCTACTAGTGTTGGGTAATTCATATTTATCTTCAATATAAGACAAAAATTCAAAACCCATGCTTTGAATTTATATTATCATCTATATTTTCCATTGATTATAGTTTTCTCCATTAAACAAGGGTATTATTATGGGAGTATAACCTTCTTGTAAATTATCTATTTGAAGAACTAAATTTGGAACTAATAGAAATTTAGGATCATTAAAACAAATCTAAAATCACAATTCAAATGATTTTGAGAAACCTTTGATATTAAATGTTGGTCAGAGTGAGTCACTCAAGAGGGGATTGAATTGGGTTCCCAATAAAAATTTATGTTAAAAAAATTATAAATAAAAGTACCAAATTAAAAAAATAATTTACCATTGAATCAAAAGAGTAGTTTGATATAACATTGATTATTTAAATGATTTCACATAGCTTAATTATTGCTCAGTTAAAAAAATGAACATTAAATGAACATTTAAAATCAATTTACTCAATAAATTACTTTTATATATACTTTTTATGATTAACTATATAAGAATATTGGTTTTTTCTTTATATAACAAAATCAATACAAGATGTTAAATATAGAAAACAAAATAAAGATACACAACATAATAAAACAAGATGTTTAGTCTAAAGCTAAGACCTAATAACCTCATCCTAGAAATCACAAATTTCAATGTAGATTATATAAATAAAACCTTGATACAAAACCTATATTGGGTATATATTCAACAACTAACTAGACATATAGGCCATGTAGGGAGCTCTTTTACAATATCCATGTGAAGAAAACAAACACAGACCACATAAGGACCTATTCCACAAACACCATGGGCATACATATGAATATATAGAGAGGAAAATATCTTGTATCTTCTAGTTATATAATAGAAGAAAGTGTACATTGATAAATAGTTTGATAAACACACTACTCTATAATAATAGAAAAAAATATAAAGGTAAATTAAAATGATGTTGGGGAGATAGTTTTCTTAGTATAAAGTGATCTGAGATACTGAGTCTCTTGAGATATAGATTGTAGAGGAGCTTGAGTTATTGTTCTGAAAATTTTAGAAAAATATAGCATCACAATATCTCTTTTTTCTAACTGTATGAATGTATTTGAATGTTCTATAAGATCTACTCTTCCATAGCCAAAATTTAGGAAAGAATGATTTTTTAAATCTCTCTTGGAATGCTCTTTCTAGTATTAAAAAATAATGGTGTTTTTCATGGCCAGTACACATGTACTCTAAAAAACATACATGAATGAGTGGAGATTATTTCAATATAGAGCACCACATGTATTAGTTTTACATTTATAGAACAATCATTATGAACATTTTCATCCTTTTACATAACTCTAACACATCCTTTAAAGATAACTTCAATAGTAAAGAATGTTATTAAAAAATAAAACATTATATTAAATTCATTGATATAACTATTGTGATCATATAATTCAAATATCCCAGAATAGTGAAGGAGATTCAAGATGATGGTGACTTTTTTCTGGTGATGAGACAGACCACCAGTGATTTAGGGTGGTGGTAGTTCATCTGGCGGTAGGTCATGCTCAGCGGTGACTTAAGCTCAATGGTGACTTGTCTCAATGGTGAGTTAATTCTAGTAGTGACTGTTTTCTAGTGGTAGGTATATTATGGAGATACCTCATCCAGAAGTGGAACATTATCAATAGTGAGACATTCCTAGTGGATAATCCTTCATGACAGTGAGTCTTTTCTGAAGTTATGTCATCTAGTGGAGAGACATTATCAACAGTGAGAAATTCATGGTGGTGACTCATTCATAAAAGTGAGTCTTTTATGATAGTGAGACATTTTTTGATGGTGACTCAATTTTAATGGTGATTCATGTCTAGTAGTTACTAAACTTCAACGGTGAGTCATGTCTTGTTGTGACTCATCTTTAGTGGTGAATCATGTCTGGTGGTGACTCAACATTGATGATGAGGCATATCTGGCAGTAGGAATTTTCAACACTTATCCAAATATTCCCCAGACTTCCATATATTATAAAAAGCTATTATGAAATAGTAAAAACATTGAAAAAATAAATTAAATGATTATGTGACTATTAAAACAGGGGTGAAAACAAATTTCATTTGTGTTTTTAATTCAAATAGTTTCTTCAATGTTATTAGTTACATACATATCATCTAGGATATTAGTTTCATGAATACCATTATCATCTTCATTGTAGTCATTTATGGTGTTATTGGTTCCTTCAATTCTATTAGTGACATAATAAATATTAATTATTTTTATGTTATAAATCCATCCTATTCAAATAATGTTGTGTGTATTATCCATGTCTTCTATAGAATTTGTTTGAACTATCTAATCCTTTTTTATAGATAAATTTAATGTCATTAACATTGTTAAAATCATTAATAACCTCAATTTAGTCAATAGAATTAGTGGATTTGATGGAATCAATACACTATGTGATGTCGATGGTGAAAATTTCATTAGTGTCATTAGTATTTTAAGTAGAATTACCATCAACATTACAACTACTGTTGTTATTGTTTTTGTATAATCCGTGCCTTATGTATTTTATGTGTCATCAATGTCATTAGTATTATATGTGTAATGAGATTTATCAATGGCATCAGTGATGTCAATGTATTTAGTTTCATCATTTCTCTTAGAGTCATTTTAGTAGTATATTCCCTTAGTGTATTTAATTTTATCAACACTATGAACACCACCTATGATTTCAGTGGAATAATTTTCCCCAACGGTTTATGTTCCATCAGTGATATCAATTAAATTAGTGTTTCTTGTGTAATCCATGCCATTAGTTTCATCAATATCATTTATAACCTTAGTGTTTTCAATATCCAAATAGAATTAATTTGAAGTAGTGTGTTAAGTGGATAGATTATTTTCAAGGATATTGATGAAGTGAATGATATCAGTGGGATCGATGTTGTTAGTGACATCATGTTTTTCCATGATGTTAGTAAAACTAGTGGTGTTAGTGTCATAATTACATTTGATTCCATCATTTTAATTAGTGATATCAATTTATTTAGTTCTATCTATTAATTCTATAGCATCCATTCCCTCTTTATTGTCTGTTCATTAGAGGACTTATTTTTGTAAATGTTTTCAATATAATAAGAACCCTCAATGGTGTTAGTATAAGTGGTTTCCTCGATTAAATATTTTTTTTCATAGTTGTGAGTGTTATCACTTATGTTATATATTCCAATGATGTAAGTGATTTATATGGGGTCATTATAATTAGTGACATTAATTCTGCTACTAGAATCAATAGAGTCTATTCCATTATTGTCATCAATCCCATAAGTTCCATTATTTTCATCAGTTTAAGAAATTATTTTATTGTATTTGATTAAATCACTGTAATCCATGAAGCCAGTTACATTATTTCCAAAAATTTCATCAACATTTAAAATACATACATGGATATTAGTGTTACTAAAATACTCAATTTAATTCATTGAACTAATTCTACCAGGGATAAAAATACTATTAGTTTCATTTTATATTAAATTCTAGAGTTTTTTTTAATGAAATAACAGATTAGGAGAAATCATTAACATTAGGGACATTAGCGGCTTTAGTGGATTAAATAATGTAGTTATATTTCATGTCTTCAATAACATTTCCAGATCTCCTTTCTAATAAGAAAATTTCAAAGATCCAGAATTCCATGGGTTTTGGGAAGAAGGCATGTCATGCATTGAAGTCTTCAAACATGAAGTCTGCCTACCATGCCCAGTGCTACACACACTCACTACTGAACATGACCCATGTTGTGTGTTCTCTCTTCCCACCATTACCAAACCCATTTCCATGAATCACTAGTAAAAATTTCATACCACACCCATCCAACACACTTGGGTCCTCATATTTTTCAAAAAAATAGGACCCCATTGGTCCCTCATTTGAGACATTTAGATAAGATGAAGAATTTCATGGAGCTCCATCTACCTTAATCTTTAAACCCCCATCAGGTAGCCTTTTGTTCTTAAAACCTACGGAATTAAACATCCAATATGGGTATTTGAATCACCCAAGTCTTTGAAGAAATAAAACCTTTTAGAAGACCATTTTCACAGTATTTCACTATAATTGGGATTAAGAAACCTTAAGGGGTGAAATTGAAAAAACAAATCATTTACTGGAGGACATTAGAGGAGTCTATTACTAGCTAGGATTTCAATTATCTCATGTTTTATACTTAGGGAGACCATTAAGGGTGAATTATAACCCCTTTCACTACGCCCTCTAGAATAACAATCCAAAACCCATTTCACTAAAATCCTCAATTATAGAGAATTGATCCCATTTTTCTAAACCTTAGTATGGTGAAGGATATAATTTTCAGATCCCTTCAGTATGGTGAAGTAGATACCCTATTTCTAATCCCTCTAGTATAGTGAAGCTAAACCCAATTGCCCTTAATCCCAAAGTATGGTGAAGTATACCCACTTTTATTGCCCTTATTATGTTAAAGTAGATCCTCTTATTATCCCATAAGTATGATAAAGAGAATCCAATTCACCCTAATCCCATGCTATATATAATCTAAATCATTTTTGTAAACCCTTACAGAGGGCATCTTTAATGAACTGTCTCAGGGGTGATGTCACATCTACGAACTCACTAGGGTGAATCACATCTCTTAGTATACATTAGGATATCATGAACATGTTAACTCTAATTATGTGTCACCCCATCCTCCATATCATCTAATTATGTTCAATGTATCAAGAAAACCTCTAAATCCACCATATATACATAATATGGGAAACCCCACTATTGTTAACCCCTTAGATTTTGTAATCCCTTAGTAAAACGAGTCTTGGGAATTTTTCTCATAGATAGGTGGATCATTCATAGTGATTACAATAATGAACTCCATATATAAGGAGTGTCTCTGCCATCTAGACACTAGGGTAATCTCTTTGGGATAAACATGTTCATCATTGCCCCCAATTACAATTAGAGATCTATTTTCCAATGTGATTCCTTACTAGGTTTATGTCCCATCCATGTTCGCATTAATTATTTCATTACCATGAGACATCAATGGGATATGAACACCCATATTAGTATATAAATCATCCATGAATAAACCACATCATGCTATCTAAATTCTCTAACAGTATTCAAGGTCTCCAATTTGGTGTACATCCCATGCACAAAATTGTAACGGGAAACCATCCTTACCCAACCAATGATCAATGACCGCAATGGGAATCTCTTGCATACTCCCTGAAACTTCTTCCTTATAGGTCTATATTCCCCATAAAACTAGCCATTTTTCACCATCGAATAGATGATAGGAGATTAAAACATATATATTTGGGCCTCCTACATAGGTGCAATCCCCATGACATCATAGCCTCATTAATTATCTCATACCAATGGTTCATCAATGAGATACACCCTTAAGGGTTGCACTTATGTGTATTCCCCACCCACTCCATTTCCATCAATTATTTTACAATAAAATCTAGATCACTGAATGTTGAACTATATGAAACATCTTTTCATATCAAATTATGTTAAAATATAAAAAAAATTGTATGATACAAAACATCATGATAACATCACTAACATATGATTTTAAATTTCATGGTATGGTCCTTACACATGACCTTAATCTGTGTACCTCAAAATACATGCACATTGATTCCTCTAAACCTCAATATATAGGATCCCTCCTTGAGGTTCAAACCCAAAATCATCAACCATATAAATACATCCTCAAATTCCATATTCTTTATGAATTCATTTACATCCTTCATCTCCAAGCCATATTCCCTATGATCTCAATTGTCCTTTTATCAAGGATATATTCCCCAATCGACCATCCTATTTTGACCATATTATTGATGCATCCATATCTTGATCCATGGGTCATTGCAAATGATCCCAATCAATCATGACATTAATCCATGTTTTTTACGAAATCATTAACCACTTGGGGTCTATATTACCTTTAGGTAATCACAATATCATTTTCATTATAGCCACATTCCCTATGAACTGCTGAATTGTCCAAATTTCAACTATAAAAAAACACATGCATCATGGTTATATATTCACCATAAACCAAATCAATATTTTTGGGATATAATCAATTTAAAATAATCATAAATATATAACTCATTTTTAACTCTAAAAAAACCATTTCTAGGACCCTTTCTCCTATTAGTCAACCACTCATGGATTCATGAACTTAAAAATCACCACAATGGTCCTTTTCATTTGACCTTAACAATTATGATGTATCCCTTTAAGTGGTAATAAATATCATGGGTTATTAATCCTTTCACAAGGATAGATAGGAATTCCCACTTATAGGCCTAATACCAATACTAAAAACACTAAAAATTTCCCTAGATGATTGTAAACTATAGTATTCCCAACTATGAATTTAAAAAAACTACATAAGAATATCTACAAAAAAAGATGGAGAACATATGGTACTTAAATATGGAGAACATATGGTACTTATAGATGTAACTAGAGATGGAAAACATGTGATATATACAGATGTTCATATATATTATATACCTATAATATATTTCAAATATTAACATCAACACATGTCTATGATTAGTCATGGTCACATGGGTAACTAGTACAACATTAAGATTTGAGGAGTATTAATGAATATGAATTAAATCTAAAAGAGATTCCCAATATAGGAAAAAATTCACCCTAAAAATATAATGATTATCCCAACCACCTATTCACCTTACCCTCACGCATTCCATGGTGTTACTAGAAAATTCACAATAACTTACTATATAAAGAAGTTTCCCATAGACTCAAGATTTAAAAGTGGATTTGAATTAGTAGTTTCCTAACTACACACAATTATATATACAAATGGTGAACCCAACATGAATTATTAACAATTCATAATTGATTCATGACCAAGCATTAAATTTTTTTATCTCACCAAATTTCACATCCTAACCAAATATGATTAACCCAATGTGAATCCTTCAACCATGATCATCCACTCACAACCAATAATCAAGATATTTTCTTTTACATGTTTTACTCAAATTAAAATTGTGAAGACATTGTGAATCCTCAATCCAAGAAAATGATCAATTGAACATTATTATATCTGTGATTTCACATTATTGAGTTTTCATATTACTATTTATTGATACTTTATATAATTTCCTTGTGAAATCCCAATTTAATATAAATTGATGGAATCCTCAAGTCATCAAACATATACCACAATTTTTTCTAAAGTTTTATACCCCACAAAAAGGGGAATTCATAGACCTCATAACGAATAATATAATATATTGAAAACAAAATACTATTTTCAATTTTTGTAACTTCAATAGACATATACTGACATTGGAGGTAGTGTGAGAGTTCCTATTGGAGGTTAATCACATGAATCACCCCATTAACAAAGGGAGACCATGATAGGGAAGAAACTAGAATATATTTCCACATTCAACATTATTTGTTACCTATCGATACAGTTGGACAATAATTACCACCCTTATCATAATGAGGTGGATTAAGAGGTCTACTATAATATTTTCATCATATAGAAGTCATCTAAAAAAGATTATACAATTATCTTCCACTTCTACTAACGTCGTAAAACCTCAAACCCTCAAAATTAAACTGAGGAGGCTGCCTGAGACACCCAAACCCCAACCTCTTAAAATCAAGCAAGTTTGACTTCCTAATGAGGGGATAAAACTAAATAGCTATAGCAGGAGTGAAATATATTGGAAAACTCTAAATAAGATCATCAAAATACCTTGATTAGGATGGAAAAGCGAGGTCATAATCCTAATTCTATCAAATAAGTCTTCTAGAATACCTAAGAAGTATCAAGTAGAATGATCCAATATATATAGACATCCACCTAAGGTTAGGATTACATTATTTTCCTCGCATCTAAATCTCATAAGTATATATTGGTGGTGAATGGAGGATCATAGTGTACTGATACTCTGACTCACATCATGGAATGAGATGATATCACCACCCTGACTACAAATTACCAATAACATATTCTAGCAATTATGAAAGGGAATTACCATATCCATAGACACACCCTTTATAGATTCTATCATATATTTTTAGAAATATAAAATGATAACCATCAATATATATTAGTTTCTAATTGGAGGAAGTCTCATTTTTCTCCACTATATGTAAACATACAATGAGAGCTACTCAGGTGTAGTATCATTTTCCTATCCCTATTTAAGAGGATTGTTAGCATATTTTGAATAAGAATAAAGAGTTAGATCATGATTATATCATCATTAAAACTAGGGTTAACTAGGATACTATGACATCCTTTTTGGGGTAGGCCCATATCCATTCCAATATCCCAGGAGTTCCTTGGAATAATCTATAAATCAATCTGATGTAGGCTTATTTCCTAATTCCTACTAGAGAGGATCAAATATATACTCTATAAATAGAATAATGGAATGACCATATTCCTTAACACACATATGGTGTCCATAAACACATATAATTGGCATCCACTTAGGGGAATGGTCATATTCCCACTCCTATCTAAGAGTCATGCCAACATATCATGAAAATACTTAAAGTTCAAGGACAAGCTCATATTATTATACCTACCAACACTTGTGATACATTATAGAATATCCCATTAGTTATTTGAGAAAAAATATACATATTATAAAATTAATAATGATGTCACATTGTAGGGTTCAAACACATAAGAGATGTTATCCACATTAAAGAACCTCATCAACGCTAAGGTCCGAACCCAATCACCCAATCATGAACATCATGATAGAATTATCAAATAAAATCAAAAAAGCGTAAGTATTCACAAATTCATACCTTGATAAATGATAAAATTCTTGGGGACCTTCAAAATCCATTGAAAGTATCCCTAGAATATTCTAGTATATTTCCATAAGGAAAAGGTAGTGGTGATCATAGGGTTATTCCCCCTGACACTAGGATTCAAAAATATGGAGGACCTCCCTAGAGTATCATACATGAAGATTATACCCTTGAAAACATGAATCTATATCATGATATATTTTCTCATAGTGAGAGATAAAAAAAATCCTTCTCATAGTTGGAAGATAGGTAAGTAAAAGGTCCTCCCATTATTGAAACTTATTATAGGACCATCACATTAATTTACTCATACATAAATGTTGACATCTTATTATGAAATTTACATTTCTATGACATATTTAGACCATCTATCCTCCATTTTATCAAAGGTTATTCTAAACAATCCCTCCCCTTGGTATGGTAAATGGAAAATAACCACTCTTTTTAGAAAAATTATAGGAATACCTATTAGAAAATGAAGATAATTCCATGGTTATAAATAAAAAATATGTTGATGGAAATAAAATAGTTAGGTTTCAGACTATAACCACCTCTATGTATGAAATTCAAGTAATAATAAATGAGGAATGTGTATATTACCAATTTCTGAACCTATTGAAAACTCTCCACCCTCTAAATATAAAACATTTTTCTTATAGGGAGTACACTCATCATGTTAAAATAATTAGCAGGATATCATTCCAAATACACTTGGACACCTTTATAGCTACACATTATCCAATGTTGTGAAATCAATGAAATAATATCTTGTAGGAATACATTGGTTTCTTGAAAACTCTATTCCAATTAGTAGATAGTGACCCTTATGATGTACATATCAGTGTTTGGTGTGTACATGAAGTCCTACATTTTATTCTTCCTCACAATCCAAATATTCCTCTATGAAATGAATATTGAAATTTCATTACCCTTAGTCATGTCTCAAACCCATGATCTGTATATATTTTGGCAAAAATAATCATCAGGGATCTACCAACTACAATGCACAAAAATTATATACTCCATATGAATGATAAATTGATAGGTTTATGTACCGTGGTTCAAAAAAGTTAGAAATATTCATGTATAAGGAATAAAATACCCCCAACTATAGAGAAACTATCAGTAGAAAAAATTTATGACCTGAACAAGAACTACATCTAGCTTATCCTTCAACTAATACAAATTGAAGTATTTATAGATTCATTAATTGTAATATAGGATATTCCACTAACCATCAAATATAAGGGAGTTTTAATTACTTATACCACCATCACTACCCTCGATATCATTAAAACCCCAATGGGTAAAGGATATTATAGTGGAAGGATTAAATAATCCCCAAACCATAAAGATGGAGGAATTTATATCACCACCCAGTCCAATCACATGAAAATATATCTTCTCAATAATATGAGAGGCATCATAAGAGATGTATTTGGAGTTTCTCCCATTTTTAAAATTCATCCCTTTGATTGGGAACATGATCAGTGTAGTTCATTGGTGACTCCCTTCGGATCACCCTCTATAAGTCACTTCTATTGCATTATTGGGGAAGAAATGGCCATAACTCACAGGGGATGTGTGACAAAGAGGTACATGAAAATTGAAATACTAAGAAATAACATAATATATCTCCCAAAAAATATTTGACAGATGATGGATATTCTTATCATTTATATAAATACATGGCCTCTATGAAATATTACACATTATATAATTTCATAAACATTACACCCAAAAATAACATAGAATGTGATGTTGAAGAAAATGAGCATGATGAGGATTTTGCTATCAGAAATATTATCTACATTGAGAGACATTAAGAAGTTATATATACCTATCACCAGATTTAATCCAAGAGTATAGGATCTTCCCTGAATGTTTATCTACTATTTATTCAACAACATTCAAGTATTTAGAATGAGAAGGGTGTATCCATATACAAACCACCACTTGAGGAGATTGAATATATAACTTTCTAAGAAATATTCCCTAAAGAGGAGGTGGATTTGATTTAGTTTAGGCAAATAAACAATAAAATAATCATTCTAAATATTCATACTAAGTAAAACTACTATGTGGACTTCAATTCTTCCCCTCTAGAGTAGAAAAAAATATAAAAATTATCAGACCTTGTGAATTTGTTTGTAAAATATAATATACATTGGGTCTAAAATACTAGAATATCCAATCCAGATATTTGAAAATTATCAATGATTCCCTCTATTAGGGAGGTATATAGAGACATATAAGTAAAGATATCTTAGACCATCATGAATGGAATACCAATAGTATATGCAACTGGGGTGAACATATCAGAATCTACTCATCACTTTTACTAGAGCTCTCTCCAAGAAAACTATCTCTATAGAAGTTAACAATTTTATTGAGTTAATAGTCTTCTAAAATGATGGCATGGAAATCAAGAATTGGTGTAACTATAAAGGAAACCATATCCCAAGTGGGTGGAAAAAATTCTTCCCCCACCCTTCTTTGAGAATTAAACATTTCCAATTTTCCATAGCATTGGAGACTCAAAACAAAATCCAAAACATTTTATATCTCAATGTGATCATATGTTGGGAGCATTCAAGCAACAAGATTAATACAAGCCCAGATGTTTCATGGGGAATATAAAAAAGATGTTATTTTTCATATATAGTAATTTACTAGTTGGTTCTATTACTAATTTTGATGATCTCCATCGATAGTTTATCTTTTAATTCAACTTTGGACTGAAGAAGATTGTATTCCTAAACATTTAAATAATAATAAGTGTGATAATGAGATGGTATCAAAAAATTTCACCAGATGGAAACACTTTACATACTCTTGTAACATAAAACCCCCTAATAGTAGTTTTTTGAAATAGTTATAGAGAATCATAAAGATGAGATTAAAATACCACTGATTCCATTGAAATAATTGGGTAGATTCCAAGGATTTTCCACAATTTCATAGAAGTAAGAAGATTATATTCAATGAACTAAGGATAAATCTTATCCAATTACATTATCACAATGAAAAAAACCAATAAAAGTAGATATAATGAACGTCACAATGAAACTAGATCCAACTCCCACTCCAACCCCTAAACCAACATGATATGATGCAATACATCCTACTGTGTGGTAGTAGAAATATCAATTCTCCCTTATAGAGGGAATAAGTAAAAATTTTATTCACCATTTTATGGTAGAAAAAATAAGATATGTTCTTATTTAAATGAAATAATTCCATGTATTTTCATTATCTATCTAGAGAAAAAATTTGGTTGATTTTTGTAACCCAGGAGACCTAATAATATTATCATCATTTATTATCCCAACTAATTCCCCTACCATTAGATGTTAGGGAACAATATAAAATATTTTTATATATTTATATATGCTCTTTATAAAATGGTTGACTCTAGGAGAGTAATGTTGGGAAAACCTCTGTCACAAGTAGCTTGTGTTTTTTCAAGCATACACAAATATGATGGAAAATTGAAAAAAGTCCAAGAGAAACATTCTTAATATATTTTTGACTTACGGACTAGGAAAATTGTCAACCAAGCATATGTAATCCCCAAAGAAAAAATTAATCAACTAGTAGTGTCCCCTTCTCCCCTTGAAAAGTTATTTTCTTATCATCAAATAAAGCTCAACATAAACATCATCAAACAATGAATATGTAAGATTAATGGAATTCAACAATATAAAAATCTATTTAGATTATAGTAGAATTTATTTCCCATGATCTATGATGATGAGAATTTACCCACAAAATGATATCATAGTCACTATCACATAAAATTTAATTTCAATCTAAATATGAGTAGTAATATGATTTTTTATTGTCATTCACATGCTATATAACTTCTATGATGAAGACTATAAATATGATATAAAAAATCCTATTAATAATTATGGATAAGCTTATAGGTTTTGAGGAGGCCTAGGAAGATGAGGTTGGAACAAACCTCTCTATTTGATCATTATCTCAGTAGAAACCAAATATACTATGGTTATGTGAAGACAATCACTCTAGGGAGATCAGAAAAAACATACCAAATCAAGAATCCTCCAAGACTCATTCGATTATTATTATATTATAGGGATGATTTGAAAATACTGAATTTTCTTATCAAAATGTAAGAAGGGAAACATAATCCAACCAAAAACTAGTGAAGGTGCCCCCAAACCTAGGTTAGGGAATTGTGCCACCAATTTAATTAGTATTAAACTCCAAACCCCATGTTTTGGAGGAAGACAATAATAAGATACATAGACACATATTATATAAATTTTAAATAATGAAGAAAATTCTCATTTTCCTAGATACGACCTCAATTCTATATTCCCATCATCTTTTAAAGGAACTCTATGTGGTGCTTAATGAGGCCCTTTTAAGACATCAATAATTTTAGGTTATGGTCATTATGGTATACCAATATTTTGTGGATAATATTTCTATATAATTTCATGTAGTTATATACTATATAGAATAAAATCACAAGATCTCAATACATGGGCACATTATACCCTTATATATCTCCAAAAAAAAATGAATGAAATTGTTTTATATCCATCCATTATTGATAATAATTCTCAAATCAGTCTCATCCATGTTTAGTTTATCTAAAAACTAGGTTATAATGAATCCAAATATTTCACATTTAATTTGATAATTTACAGGTAGGAAAAGAGTGAACATAAACATATTAACAGAATAAATCTAAAAACATAGGTGAGAGGCCTCGTATCTGACTCTAAATTTATGGTTATATATTGGGACACAAATTTCAATATAATTCTAGGTATGATACATTTTCATATTTATGAATCAATACCCTCATCATAGCATCAATGAAATAAGTAATTTGTTAATGTTTTTGTTGGAGTTTTTTATGGTGATAGTACTCACATAGAGGCATGTAATTGTCAATATATGGGGTAAGGATTATATAAGAGAGAGATAGAGGAAGAAAACAGTGATAGAAATTATTATTTCATTCAAAAAACACAATTTCATGATGGTTTTCCTTGATAATACTATTAATAAACTCTATGAAGACTATGTATTTCCCATTAACCAAACTGAGACAATTTCTTCTAGTTAGAGTGATCCCCAATATATTTCACCCATGTAACCCTATTAAAGGACTAATAATCTTGATGTTTTTGGATAAAACTATGGTTCTATAATGAATCAAACCACTAATCTTAATTGAGGAAAAAAATTCAAGGTCCATTCATCATAAACCTCGTCATAATGATGTAAGATGCATTTATCATTAGCATGTTTGGTGAAAATTCATCCATATTCTATCAAGAATACTATAGGCTTTAGTATCATCTTCAAACTCCTTGTTATCTATATTATCTAATAATACCCCATATACTATTCTAATTCTTAGGACCTCAATATATCCTCTTCCCATAATGATAGTGTAGTATATAGAGAAACTCATATAAGTGTCCATGATAATGATTCCCCTATGTTGGAAATTTTAGAATTCATAGACCTACCCTTGATATTAATGGGAGATAAAAATTTCCACATACTCTCTTGTAAATCCAAAAAATTTCCATTATCACTATTTCCCAATAATATAGAAACAAAATATGAGGAAGATACAGAAAAATATCTCAAAAATTCCCCTATAGCATTTAATAAAGGTGTATTTACCAATGTTGTAAAACATAGAGTAATAATATTAGAAATTTATGAAGATATTAAACATTTATTCACTAGTTATTCCGTGAATATAGAAGAAAAGGAAAGATTCTAATCCTTTAAAAATTAACACTGAGATATATTTTCCTAAAATTATATATAAATTAATTTCATAGACCTTGGTATTGATAACCATCATCTGGGTTTTTTAGATGACCACCATGGTTACAAACAACACCCCAAATAATGCATCAAACTTAGGTCTCTATGTTAGAGGTTGAAGTTTACAATATTATTAAATCTATCTTCATTTAAAAGGCCTAATATCACATATGGATCCTCAAAACCATTTCTATTAGAAAAAGAGAAATGTAATATTTGGGTTTTCATCAACTTTGAGGATCTCAAATATTATTAATCAAAGGATCAGTTTGCAAACCCAAGAATACAATTTTTAATCAATTAAATTATTGGCTTCTATTCCCTCTCCATCATGGATGGGCATTTAGGGTTCAACTAGATCTAAATGGATATCAATAATGAAGAGTAAACTACTTCTAGATAAGCTCAAGGGTTGTTTTTTATCCATTAATTACATTTGTCTTGAGAAATGTAGGTTCCATATATCAAATCACCATGGATCACATTTCTTATCCAATATTGGGGATTTTTTTTGAATCTTATATCGATAGTATGGTAGTTGAATCTCAATAATTCTTCTAAACTTGAAATATTTTTCAATAATACATGAAAAACATAATAAAAATGAATAATCTATTGTGATATTTTTGGATAGAATTAATAATGTTTTATTACTTGGTATACAATCACAACACAAAAGTAAAACTTAATAATAATAAGGTGATCCTTAATATTCAACATCCTCAAAATTTCAAATTTTTGAGTGGGATTTTGGGATTCCTCTCTTAAATCAGATGCATTATAGAAAACCTTACAAGAAGGTTCCTAACCTTCACAATATTTATGAATAAGGGAGTCACCCATTTGTGGGATGATGTCATGAATATTTTGAAAATACTAAGCAATACCCTCTGAGTCCACCATTATTAATGTTTCCCATGGAAGGAAAGCTACACATCCTTTATGCAATGAGCCCAAAATGATTGTTTTTTTCTCTTCTTAGATAGAAGAACAATACCGGCTTGTAAAATAGTCTTTAGTATTTTATAATAACTTTGATGGATATGGACACCCAATACAATAAACTTGAGAAAAATTTCCTCACATTAATCTTCATTGTAAAAAATTTGAGATACTACATGTAGCATCATTAGGTCAACTTAGTCTCTCATATAGTCCCAATTAAATTCATAACTAATCATTAAATTCAAAATAAACATCTTTAATTATGTTAATTCATCTTATAATAATTCAATAGTTTATTTGTTTCTCAGAAACCAATTAAAAGGCTATGCATTGAATCATTTCATTGAAACATATTTTACCCTAGGAATTACCCCTGTAAACATAAATATATTTTATGATGAATTATTATCTCTCTATAAAAATTAAAATATATTGGAGATGTATTTCATCTGCACTTACAATATCCTGATTAGGATAAGAATAAAAAACCTGAATGTTACCATGTTTTTCTTTTGAAGCATGACTTTATCCCTAATAAATTTTTTATTCCTTATTCATTTATATTATCAAAAGGGTGAACCAACAATGATAAAAATACAAAACCCTTATTGTAGGTCTAGAGTTGGGTATGTAGATATTAGTATCCCTCCTAAGAATCCAGGGTGACTCATAATTGGTGAATAAGTAAATAAATGGTGAGTACGGATTCAAAAAAGGAATATATGATTTTTTTAATTTATTTTTAATGAGGACTGATGGTATAATAAACATTATGAACACATTTTTATAATATTAATCACACTTAGAATAATTTCATGGACACATTGGATAATAAAACCACAATCCTTATAGATCCAGACCCGGACGAGATGATTATCTACACTTCACATTATAGGGTGGTATCTTAATTTTTAGGATATGACATGAGGGAAATAAATAAAATCAATGATTCCATAGAACATGTAGTGATATTATTCTAACCAATATATACAATAAAAATATGGTTGTAACTTATAACAAAATATCTCTAGAATATAATCCTTTATCCTAAATGAGATAAGTAGGAGAGGATATATCATAATGAAGTAAATTATGACATTTGTGATGAAAAAATTCATATATTCTCTAAAAACGTGGATTTGATGGGGTTCTCCTCTAATGAATTAAAGTAGGAGAGACTCACACTATTATGTGGATGTATAACTAGGTTTCTATGATTCCCATCATTCAGGAACAGATATATCCAATTTGATTTATTTGGTTTTGGAGTACTTGATCGTTTTCTATTGACTATTGGTTTAAGGGGGGTTTATGCCCTTTCTCAATCGCATGAATCTTGTTTTCCATATGTTTCATCTTACTTATAAATTTCCAATGGTTCCCTCATTTGTTCTTGGGTATATATCGGCTTCCCAAAGGCCGGAGGTCAGTAGGGTGTTCTGGCCCAACAACTCTTGGGGACTCACATTGGTCAAGAGAATGGGAAGTCGGGCTCATCACACAATTTTTGGGGGGAATTATTTCCTACTCTGGGAATCACTTATATATTTAATATATGTTCATATAACACTTCTTAATCCTGATATGGGACCGGTTAGCCTAACAAAATGAATATAGGTAGATTCTATTTCCTGTGAAAAGGACTAGGGTCTATTTAGTGGATCCATCTATAAATATCAGAGTTTCTCTATCATTTTCTGGAAATGTGTAACTACTTATGTGTCGAAGTCACATAAAGAATTACATTGTAATGTGCTGGAATTGAAGGAGGAAGTAAATATTTTGAAGTGGGGATTGATTCACTATGAGGCTTCCTACATATCCTGGCTATTTCTGGAATCAAAACCCATTTAGTTATTTAGACTCGTGTAGTTTTACAAAATATGGAAAGGGCTTATATGGGTGATCTAGGACACCAAGTATTCAATATCGAGTCCTAGAGGGACTTCCTATGTATCTTGAGTATTGGGAGAAGTAGATTTTTCACAATTCATTCACTCAGGGCTTGTCTATCAAGGTTAACCCTACCATTTTAGAGACTCCTGGTGAAGATGATATGATTATCACAACTCCCTAAGATCACATGAGGAATACTTGGTGTGATAAATATGGGATAAAAAATAATAATTCCGTTACTCATGATGTGGTGCTTATGCATTGGGATTTCTCTAAGATGGTTTATCATGGAACTCAGGTCTCAGAGAGACATCGTATGTATCTTGGTCTTGGATGGAATTAGAGTTATCATAGTTCAATTGAAGGATTATAAATTTAGATGGACCATACAATTTTAGAAGTTTATAGTGAAGATTTAATTGTCATTTAAACTCACTAATACCATGTGAGACATGATATTTGTGATAAATAGGATATAGGAAGTGATCAATGTCATTACTTTGAATAAGGTATGTAGATGCTAGAATTTCTCTGGGTGATCAATATGGAGCTCAAACCTTATGAGAGGTGTCCTATGTATCCTGAATAAGTTAGGAATCAGTGTCACGTTAGTTCCCTTTTTATTGGGGCCCACACACTGAGGCTGCTCATATGACCTAACCTGCTTGTCCAAAGGGTGTCACATGACCCAGTAGACTTGTCCAGAGGACATCATAAGATCTATATGGTTTATTTTGGGAGTGATCGACTGGCCTGGGTGGACTTCCCAAGAGGTTTGTCACAATTCAGCTGACATTCCCTAGTGTCATTTGAAATATTTGGTTTGACACATATGAAGGTTTTCACAAGAGTAAGTATGAAATGGCTCAAAGGATGTATCATTTCTTAGATAAAATCATTGTATGTCATCATGAGACCTCAAGGACATGTCTGGAGGGTGTCATGGGTCTCAAATGAATTCTCTAGAGGGTGTCATTAGAGCTTACTGTCCATACCTAGGTATAACTGTGAGACTCGAATAACATGAGTGGGAATAATTACATGAGAATGGAAATATATCTGAAGGATGTTACAAGGTTTGGTTGATAGGTCCAAAGGTTTTTGTGAGACCAATTTAGTGTGACCAGTGGGACTATATGACTTTCCTTGACATGACCGAAGGATTTTTCAAGTCCTAAATAACATACTGAAGGAGGGTTGTGAGATCTAGGAAACTTGTATTAATTCCAACACGTGTCTTTGGATGGCTCATGAAAAGTGCACGAGGGTCAACAAATATGTATTTCATGTAAGTATTTATCTTTTAATAGTGGTTCAAGATCTTTTATTTCTAATGAGTTAGGTTTGTTCAATATTAGTTTTTCTTAAGTCTTGCATGATGTAGGGGATATGCAGTATGTTCCACACACACTTTTACAATAGTCCTTCACATGATCTTTGAATTATCATGCCATGTACCTTATGCATAGCACATGATTACTCTAGTTGTTCGACTGTATATTACCTGATGAAAGGATTGTCAGTAGTAAAGTCGGCCACACTGAGATGTATGCTCTATCCCTTGAACTTGAGAGTTCATAGGCTGAGAGTTGAATTGTTTAGATTCCATCACTTTTTCATGTTGGGTGGGTAATTTATTGGCATCATCACCCCGATTTTTCTTTTGTTTATGTGGTGAATCTAGCATGAATCCAAGCTGGATTCGGTGAAGGGATCTATTTCTACGTGGCTTCTAAAGTCTATATCATGGACTAATGTGAGGGTGTTGCATTATTTTCAGTGACCATGGGTCCCCTTCATCAAATCCTCTATTAATGGATGATTTCCAATTATTGGGGACTTTTTTGATCATTTGAACATGACAATGGGATTCCTTATTGTCATATTTACATGTCCAAGGGCCTTTGAAAGAATCAAGTGCTTATTAAAAGGAATTTGTAAGATGTTAGGTGACTTGTTTAGCAGTCTCACGAGATCATGATACAGACATCCTATGTGTGTCACCAGCATTTTATGACCGTAAGATCTAAACTCTCCTTCACTTAATTCCCATTGGTTTTATGTGACAATGGATGGGCTTCATGAGAGTTTTTATGGTTAATGTCAAGGAAATTTACTCAATTTTCTAATTCTTCCTTGTGTGATCAATATTAATCATATGGGGGAACACACAAATTTTTTGGACAATTTTATTTGTTCTCCCTTTGAGTGTCATAGGGAAGCGTATGGTTACCTAGACATACACAATGTTTTTTTGCGATGAGGCTGACAATCCTAAGGGACTTCGCGGGATGGGGAAGACACATCTCTAGGAACTCGTGATGTCTTATGGATCTCCAGGGGTGGGAAACATGTCTTTCAGTGACCACAAATAGCTCATGCCTCCCCTATTTTAACCACATTATATTATTTCAAAAGGGTTAGAGGTCCTGTGATTTTTCAAGGATGTTGCCAACATAATTACCGATATCATTGATGATGAGTCACATGAATATTATGATTTATTGGGGAATCTAACTTTTGGGAATCCTTTCTAAAATATTTAGAGTATTTTCAAGTTTTATTGGTAGGTTACAATTACCAAATACCCATGTGGTCTGGGGGAACTCCTCTGGATGTCGCCTACATAGTTACTGGTTATCTAGAGAACCATAAAAAAAGTAGAGGGACTCATTGAAATGGGGTTCCACAGGACCCACTATAGGTTATTCACTGTACATGGATTCTTCACGTGACCTTATACAGGTCATGTGATCATGATAATCTTAAGGGTTTAGGCAATTAGCAGGACTCGACCATCTAACCTTTTCTTTTCTTTTGTGAGGGAAATAATACCCATTTTTAGGTATTTCTTCCATTGTCAATTTTCCAATTCTCATTTTGAGGGAATCAACAAATGCCCCCTCAGGAGAGAAATTCATGGGGAAAAGAACTCAATTATAAGGAATTTAAATGCCCACCAGAGTATTTAGCGGTGTCACAAATCAATTCCTCAGGTGATTTTTGGTCTTCTGGTCATTTCTTGGTATCCTTAGAAATGAAATAAATATATAGAAGAGGTCGAAGTAAAATTTATTCCCCTAACAACATTTATCAATATCACTCCTGCCTTTGTTTCTCTTACATGACTTCATTGCAAGACCATTCCACAAATCTTGAATGTGAGACTCTGTTTGTGAGCCATCACTACAAGACCTATCTCGTAAAACCTCTTTCCTCTTAGGTTCTCGTCTAGTGAGAATATGAAGCCTAATTTAGTATTGATTTTTGAACATTGACTATGAGGTACTACGAAGGTCTTGAGGGTTTTCAGGGACCGAATGATCATTGGATTCGATTGATTCATGTGACCATGTTCAAGTCATGCAATCATGAGTCTCAAAAGGGGTAATGTGATTATGTGATTATAATGACCCTAGCATGACGTAGATGAATATTACATCTTTTTAGATGAATATTAATTACATTTTATAAATCTCTCTTAGGGACTGTAATATATTAGTGCCTTTGGATACTTGGAATACATTTATATAACTTGTAAAATATCTTTAACATCCCTTATAAAGATCTTCCCCTTTAGTACACCTACTTAAAAGCTTTCTTTATAAACTGAAAAATGGAAACATAATAAGTGATGATCTAAAATGATTACTAAGGCTAAAAAAATAAAACATGAACATAATAATTTAAAAACATGAGCATAACTTTTGATAATTATACCATTTATAACATATATCAAAATCACTAGTTTGGGAACAAATCTTGGTAATTCACAAGGCATAAATTATAAAGGAAATTGAGCTATGAGAAAATAGAATTGGAATAAAACCTAGATTTTTGAAAAAACACATAATAATAGAAAATCATTTCCATATTATCCAGGTCCCATTTCCAAGACCATCATAGTGGAAAATCCCATTACTGAACGAAGTTTCCTTGCCATTCCTGCCCTGTATTTCTTTGCCGTGTCTAATTGTCATTCCCGTCATATCTATATAATGATATATAAATCATTACACAATAAATTTTAGGGATACATAGGTCACACACATCTCATAATTAAATAATTTTTACGTGTGCCACAATAAAATAAATCATTCATCATAGCATAACCCTAGGAATTTTTTTTCTTAAACATCATTCCATCATAACATAATCAATGTAAAAACTGGATTTCATAAATATCATTCCATAATAAAGACAATAAAATCATATAAATAATAGGTATATAAAGAAAACCCTATTTAAATAATTTCATTTATATGGAAAATACTTTTGATACAACACATGAAATTAATTCTTGAGGGAAATATCCTTTCTTCTTTAAAAATGTTTCCTTTTCTCATAACACCACGCAATTTTAAAAGAAAATAATTTCATTTAAAATAACCTTGAAAACATGTGTGGTAATATTTATTGAAATAAGGTGTCATGAAATATTAAATATTCATTCATTCCGTATAAGTTAAAAAATTATTTTTTACTTTTGTTAGAAAAGTCAAAAAGTACCTCGTACTAAAAATGAAAAAATATTTCTTTCATACCATTTCATAAAAATTCACCAATGGGTAAAATTACCATTAAAAAGTAATATAAGGATATGGAGAATATTTTATAATAAATATGTATAAAACATGTACATGGATGATAAATATACCCTAGTAAATACTCACATATAAACAATCTATGATAAAAATGAGATTGCAAAACTATCCCTTGGCTTAGGTACGATTTCTTCCATATGTGTCTGAAACTCCAATATAGTGGTTTTAAAAAATAATTAAATTATAATAGAACCAAAACAATATTTATGATATCATATATGATTAACTTATGACTTAATATTACCCATTCATTTATAAATTCCATGTTAAAGCAACGTTTTGGGTGATTATCATTTTATTTATCGTACGTGTTTTGACTTGTTATTCTCGATCTTATTACTTAAATAATTATTTAATTACTTTAAAAATTTAAAACATGATTTATATTTCATATATAATAAGTATATAGATATATATAATAGATAGATAAATGAAATGTAAGACACTATTCATGAAGACGGTAGGTCGTATGTACGCATGAACGATGTTTCTGTTTCATTATTTAATTTAATGAAATTATTTAAATGAAATATATATATATAATTCCAAAATAATTATTATGTCATATATTTCATTCCTATTAATTATATATACTTTATAATAATTTTTTAATGGTTAACATGGAGAATGAATCTTCCCGGGTCGTGGAGACCGTAAGCCGTATGTATGCACAAGCAACGATATCATTCCCTTAATGATTAAATGGAATAGAGTTGGATGGAATATTAATTATAAATAATCATTATCATGTCATATTCATTATTTAAATCCTTTATATTAATCCATAAACCCATTGAAATAAATTATTTTTGAATAAAAATTTACACCATGGCGTGGAGACAGTAAGCCGTACGTACGCACACATGGTGATATTGTTATTCATAGGATGGATAGATAGTGGAATATGGATGTTTCATAATTATAATAACATATAAGTATATAATTGATATTTTAGTTATTTATTTATAATTAAACAGCTCATTAAGAGGTTGTAGAAGAAGAAATTTTTTTGAAAGAATCGGTAGAGGAGATTACCTCTTCTTCGACATGATTCCTCTAAATCACCCCATAGAGCACTTTTGTTGGTCTTGGAAGAAAACCATAACCAATAAAATGTAACTAGGGATTTTTATAATGGAAAATTGTAGGATATTAATGATCTTGAAGTCTAAAATATATGTTAATAGGTGATATAGGAGGGGCACTTTTAAAATTATAGTGAAGGGAACCCTTGGAAATTCATAAGATATTAAATTAATATAAATCAATTTTTTAGTCCAAATGAATCTAAATTTAAATATTTAGAATCTAAGATGAGTGTAGTTCTATATCCTCTCATACAATAATTTTTTTACATATCTATTGATTTTATTTTAAACCTTATCTTTTTAGTTTAATCTTAATTATTCTGTTATATTTTTAATTATGGTAACAACATTTTAAGTATTAAGAGGCTATATATTTTACTTATATGGGATAAATATCCCATTATTAGACACTTAATTAACGTTTAAACCTTATTATAGTCAATTTTTTATTTTAAAATATTTTTTGGGTTTTGAAATAACTTAATAATTTACTATTTATACAAAACATCAATTATGACAATTTTTACACTATTAATTTTATTGAATTTAAATAAAATCTAAAAAAATAGATAAATTTGAACCATACCACTTAATAGTCTTATAAAATGTAATATTAACCTATAAAAATCATGTATGACATAAATAAATTCAAATAATATTTATTTTAATATTTATAAGATCATTTATTTGTTTCCTTCATTAATAAATCAATCATTACATCATCATTGTGTCATAATTTACTTATATTATTTGATGTATAAAAATTATAAATAAAATAAAATTATGTAGGAAATAATTTTTTATTTACAATTAATATTTATATCCCAATATATCACTTTTATAACCCCATATTAAAATTGTTTCAGTAAGAAGATATATATTTTTACATATTTTCCTTTACATTAAATTAAATGTTATAAGTGTCATAATCATTCCCAAGTGGCTTAAAAAGTCCAAATTTTAATCTAAAGGGTTTTCCAGGTCAGCCATATCTCAAATAATAATACTAGGAAAAGTGTTAGGATATTTTTATAATTGTATTCTTACCCTTAATTACCTGTTTTACCCTTTTACCGTATTAAAAAAAATTACTTAAGTAATTAATAATGGCCAAAAATATAATAAATATATTTACATAATATAGACATAATGATTCCAAATATGGATTCCATTTTTTAAAATTCAAAACATAGAAGTATCAAAAATTAATTTAAAATAAATTTTCTTTTCAGAATGAGAGAATGAGGATTTTTTTAAAAGTTAAAACATTATAAAAGATTGAAATGGTTTTATATTTTAATTTAATGTAAAATTAATTATAATGAAATATATTGTATTGAATGATATAAATATATTCTATTTATACTTTAAAACTATTCAATAATATAATTTAACTATATAAATTATTTTGATGAAAAAAGTTGTTTTCATTTGAAATTTAGTGTATTTTATTATTCATAAAAACTTGAAAGTTATCATAAAAAAAATTAATACAAAGTAAATTTTTATATCCTTATTACAAAGAACATGTTTATGTTATTAAATAGAATATATCAAAGATTCAAAAACTTGATTTAAAAAGGGTACACCATCAAAAGGAGGCAAAACTGTGTTCTTTTTAAAAATACTTATTTTCTCTGAAAAATTGAATTTGTTCTTATATCATGTATAGAATAAATATTGATTGAATATATTATAAATATTTCTAATAAAATCTATAAATAGTGGTTTTTATTCTTTTATAAGCTCACTTATTTTGATTTAAATAGTTTTTCATAAGAATGTTAATATTGTTCATACCCACCATTATAATTAATAGGATATAAGGTAACATAATAATATTTTGTTATTCAATTATAGTATCTCTTTCATGAAATGAATTCTATCAAAATAACATGAAATTGAAATTAATAGGAGACAAGAATCACGTTGCATATACCGCAAGCTAAGTTGGTGTTGCATATTGCGCATGTTTATCTTAATGTAGCATACAACACAAGACATTAAAAAAATATAACTCATAAAAGTATTTGGGTGTTACATTATACACCCCTTAAAATGAAATTATACCTCAAAATTCATCAGGGTTATAAAAGGTTTGATACTTGAAAGTTTCTTTCATTGAAACCCACAACGTAAAAAAGAATACTAAAACATCATTTTAAAAAGGAAATCTAGAAACATAATAGTTACCCAAAGAAACTAATAATTGGGTTTTCACAAAGTAGAACATAGTTGGGAAGTGAAAACATAGATATGAAATAGAAATCTAACCATCACGTTCTAATGAATAGTGATAGAGAACATTATTAGGGGATAATTAAAAATGAAAATCCATAAATCTCTAATGATCTTAGGGACCATCTGATTCATCGAATAAGAAGGTAGTATGAGAAATTTTTTGGTTTTCATGATCCTTTTCCAAAAGTTGAAGATCATGACAAGAAATAATTACCTGATTTTAGTACAATCTCAACATTGATCATTCCTTGAATAATTTCCACTTCATTTCATATTCAAAAAATGAAGTTGAATTTTTCATTCCTAATGTTTTATCAGATCATGCGATCCATAAATCGAATGATAGTTCATTCCATATGTCTATATGAAAATAAGATAGTAATAGTAATCAAATATTCATAAGTCCACTTATTTTTATATAATAATGTTTAACATAAACTGCCGATAAATCGATAACCTTATAATCCTTCTGAAAGATAAAAATCCAAAACTATAGAAAAATGTTCACTAACTTGGCTTAACATTTATACACCATATATCATAAGGTATATCTTGTTGGTCACATTCCCAAAATGTGAACAATTTCCTCATCTATTCTCTTAATTCATGGTAATAACATGAATAACAATATATACTTATTAAGAAGATGTATGTTTCCATACTCTTACATCCAAAAAGCTATAAATTTCATCCATTATAGCATAACCCACATTCGAATAAATCCTTAACTAGTTCCAGGGTAACTAAAATCATCTAATTTACTTATTCCAATCCAAAATATCTTGATACAAATATCATTACCTCGACATCATGATCATATTAAGGGTTATCCTTTCCTCAATCACGTGTTTTACAAAAACATCACCTTATTACCTCAATCACTTTTTATGGTTATCGATAAAACCTAGCATATTATTTCAAATGCACGTGGAAAACCATAGTATACCACTACATACAAACTTAAATATTCCATAAAAACTATAAAACAGATTCTACTATATTGTTTTGGGATCCCATTACATAAACACACAATCACTCCACTACTTCATTATCGTACTCAACATCACCAATAATGATCACATGTGAATTGATTTTTTCTATGGACTTAAGAGGTTTCTGATGTCGATCATAATAGATAACCCTTGGATTAGGGAATTGATTATCAAAATGCACCGTTTCCTTACACTTATAACATTAAAGTGTGGAGGTGAATTCTATGTATCATTTTCTCTATTCACATCATTAAATAAATTTTTCTCATTACATCAACACTCAACTACCCGATGACATTATTTTCCACACATAAAGCATTTAATAGTCACATTAAGACAATCTCCATTATTCTTCTATACACACATTGAGAATAAGGAAACACTCATCGTATTTTCAACACCATTTTGATATTTTCCCTTGAACTCCATCTTCCATTACTTATCAAAACCATGAAATTGATTTTTCACAAAAACATCCATTTATACCTTGATGGAACAACTCACAATCTATTCATAGATACTAAAGTATATTATAGCTAACACCCTTAAAAGACTTGGTTTTAAGCCACTGAATAATCGATCAACTTTAATTTCAGGTGATCTAATAAAGATAGAATCATACCTTGTAAGTACTGTAAAATTTTACTCATATGTACCAACAGGTTAATCACCCTTTTACTTATGATCTAGGAACTCCTTTTACATATTTTTATGAAGAATATGAGGAATGTAATATTAAAAAAAATTTTTTGAACTCAACTCATTCCATGGATTGAATTTCATATTTCTCCCTTTAATTATTAATTAGAGTCCACCACTAGTAAAATTTTCACTCTAAATGATATACAACCAAAATAATTTTTTCATGTTCCGAACATCGAAGGATAGAAAATAAATTTTCAATTGTATTGATCCATTATTTATCAACAAGTGGATCAGAAGACCTACTGAAATAACATTGATGTCGGATCATGAAGTAATCAACAAAATTTTGTTCCCTTCAATGCTAATTTGGATGTCTATAATGATTAATAGATTGTGTAAATATAGAGATATGATTTTTAATTTCATCTCCCATAACATTTGGTTTTTTTAAGGGAAATAATTACATTTTCCACTGCATTCATCATTAACATGGTTCCTTTGGGCTCCAACCATTGTCTAAAACCCAAAACAATATCATGAGAGGAAAAAATCATACTAGAAAAACAAAATATTCAATGAGAAGTGCATTCAAATTCTTACATATTAGGTTTAATCCTAGGTTAACAGTGATAATTACCAAAATTCAATGATTATAACCTATATATATACTTATCCTTAGGCACATCCCCAGATATACCTTAGAAATATCTCTAGGGATCTCACTAAATATTTCACATCCTAGTATCCAATGGATGACTAAAAATTTCCTCTAATACAAACTATAACGCCCCTAGATTGACGTACCTAAATATTACATATTTTTAGATGAATAATCATTAAATTTTACAAATTCATGCCTAAGGACTATAATATTATAGTTCATTAGGTTTATTGGAATGCATTCTTATAACTTATGAATGATCTTCAATATATCCTTTAAATATCTTACCCTTAGTACTCCTACTTAAAATATTTAATTATAACCAAAGGAATGGAGACATAATATTGGGTGAGTTAAAATTCTCATTAAGTGTAAAAAAATAAAACATGAACATAATAAAGTAAAAACATGAACATAACTTTTGAGAATCATAACATGTATAACAAATATAAAAAATTATGAGTCACAGAATAAATAATGATAATTCATAAGGCATAAATTATAAAGGAGCATGAGCCTTGAGAAAATATCATTGGCATAAAACATGTATTTTTTTCAAACACACATAATCATATAAAATAATTTCCATATTATCCAAGGCTCTTTGTGAAGACCATCATAGTTGACAAGTCCATTACTAAACCACTTTTACTTTCCCTTCAAGCCCTGTATTACTAAACTAGATTTACATTTCATTCTAGTCATGTCTATCTCATGAGATATACATTTTTACCTAATGAATTGGAGGGAGATATAGGTCCAACCCATCTCTTAATGAAATCATTCTTATGTATTCTATGAAAACCTAAATCATTCATCATAGCATAACCCAAGGAATAAAATGGGTGTCTTAAACATCATTCCATGATATCATAATCCCTATAAAACAAGTGGATTTCATAAATATTATTCATCATAAAGACAAAGAAATAGTAATAATAAAAGTGATATAAACATAACCATATTTAAAAATAGTACTTTTATATGGAAAATAGTTTTGATATAACACATGAAACTATTTCTTGAGGAAAATATCCTTTCTTCTTCAAAAAACGTATATTTTCTAAAATTCCACACAATTTTAAAAGAATATAATTTCGTTGAAAATAACATTTAAAACATATATTGGATGCTTCATGGAAATAAGGCATCATGAATGAATAAAAATCCATTCATGTTGTATAATTTAAAAAACATTCTTCTAGTACTTTTGCTGGAAAAGTTAAAAATAACCTCATACTGAAAATGACAAAAGGTTCCTTTCATACCATTTCGTAAAAATCCACAAATGGGTAAAAATGATATTAAAAATAGTAGAAGGATATGAAAAATATTTTATAATATATATGTATAAAACATGTACATAGATGATAAATATACCTTAGTAAATACATATAAACAATCTTAGATAAAAATGAGATTGCAAAATTATCCTTTAACTTAGGTATGATTTCTTCAGTATGTGTCTGAAAATCCTGTATAGTTGTTTTAAACATATTATTAACTTATTAAAAACATAATAATATTTATGATATCATATATGATTCACATATGAATTTATATTACCCGTTCATTTTCCAATTCCATGTTAAAGCAACATTTTGGGTAATAATTATTTTATTTATCTTTTGTGTTTCAAATTGTTATCCATTATATAATTACTTGGATCATGATTTGATTACATCCAAACTTTAAAACATGATCTATATATAATATATATTAAGTATATAAATATATATAATAGATATAAAAATTAAATGGAATACAACGTTCATGGAGACGGTATGTCGTACGTACGCATGAATACTTTTTCCACTTTCTTATTGAATTTAATACAAGAAATTAAATGATATATATATACATACATAATTATAGTAGAATTGTTATTTTATATATTTAATGATTATTTATTATATATATTTTATAATCATTCATGAGTGGTTAATGTGGAGAATGAATATCATGGTGTCGTGGAGACGGTAAGCTGTATGTACACATAAGCGATGGTATAATTCCCTTAATGGTTAAATGGTATGGAATTGGATGGTATATTAGTTTATAAATAATCATTATAATGTCATATTAATTATTTATATCTTTTTTATTCATCATTATTCCCATATAAATAATGTAGTGTTGAATAAAAAATTACAGCACGACGTGGAGATGGTAAGCCGTACGTACGCCCGCATGGTGATATCGTTATTCATAGGATGGATAGAAGGTGGAATATTGTAGTTTCATAATTATAATAACATCTTAGTATATAATTGATAATGTTGTTATTACTTTATAATGAAACAACTAATGAATGGGATGTAGAATAAGAATGATGTTTGAAAAAATCGGTATAAGAGATTACCTCTTCTTCGACGTGCTTCCTCTAAATCTCCCCTTAGAGCACTAGAGTTGGTCTTGGAAGATGAAAAGTAGCAGTATAATGTAACTAGGTATTTTTATATTGTAAAATGGAAGTGGATGAATGATATTTAAGGCTAAATTTTAAGTAAATATGTGAGGGAGGTGGTGCCATTTTATAATTGAAGTGAGGGGCACCGTTGGAAATTTTTAAAATATTAAAATAATATAAATTAATTTTTAATCTAAAAAATTAGAAATTATAATATGTTGAAGATAATATGTGGATAGTTCAAAATACTCTAATCAAATAATTTTTAGACATGTATTTATTTTATTTTAAACCTTATCCTTTTGGTTTAACTGTAATTATTCTCTTTTAATTTTAATTGTGGTAACAATATTTTAAGTACTAAGAGGATGTAAATTTTACTTACATGGGTTAAATTTCCCATAATTGGAAACTTAATTAACTTTTAGAAATTTTCATAGTCACTTTGTGATTTTATAATATTTTTAGGGTTTCTAAATAATTTAATAATTTACTATTTTTATAAAATATCAATTAGGTCAATTTTTACATTATTCATTTTATTGAATTTAAATAAAATATAAACAGTGAGATAAATTCATAGAAAAACCATTAAATAGTATTATAAGATGTCATATTAACCTATAAAAATTGTGTATGGTATAATTAATTTCAAATAATGTTTTTTTTAATTATTATAATACCATTTATTTGATTCCTTCATTAATAAAGCAATCACTGCATCATCAATATGTAATAATTAAATTTAATTATTTAGTTTGTAAAAATTATAAATTAAATACCATGGTAAGAAATATTTTTATATTTATAATGAATAATTATAGTATAATATATCAATTATATAACCCAATATTCATACTGTTTTAGTAAGAAGATATATATTTATTACTTATTTTCCTTTAATTTAAATTTAAAGTTATAAGTGTCATAATCACACCTAAGTGGGTTCGAAAGGCCAAAATATCATCTCAAGAGTTGTATTGGTCTATCTTATCTAATCCAATAATATTATTACAAGAGTTAAGGATGTTTTATAATGGTATTCTTACCCATAATTATCAGTTTTAACCTTTACCGTATTAATAAAAATTATCGAAGTTACTATTCATAATGCTCAAAAATAAAATAAATTTATTTACATAATTTCGACCTACTGATAAAAAAAATGGATTACATTTTTTGTGTTTTAGAACACTTAATTTTCAATAATTAATTTAAAATCAGTCCCGTTGTTGGAATGAGAGAACAAGTTTTTTTAAAGTAAAAACATTGCAAAAGATAAGAATGGTTTTACATCAGAATTCAATTTAAAATTAATTCTAATGACATAAATTATATTAAATGAAACAAATATATCCTATTTATACTTTAAAACCATTCAATAATATAATTTAACCATATTAATTTTTTCTATGAAAATAGTTGTTTTCAATAACAATTTAGTTTATTTTTACTATTCGTTAAAATTTAAAGTTATCATAAAAATATAAACAAATAATCCAAAGTAAATTTTTATATCCTGATTAAAAATAACATATTTATATTGTAAAATATTATATATAAAATTTCCCAAAATTTATTTAAAATTGGTGTTCCATTAAAAGGCGGAAAAACAACATTTATTTAAAAATATTTCTTTTATCCAAAAAATTGAATTTGTTCTTATATCATGTCTATTAAACATATAAGATGAATTTTAAACATTAGATTGAAAAAATAACATATATATTTCACTAATAAAATCCATCTGGAGTGGTTTTTATTCTTTTATAAACTCACTTATTTTCATTTAAATTATTTTTCAGAAGAAAGTTAACATTGTTCATACTGACCATTATAATGACTAGGATATAAGGTAAAATAATAATATTTAGTTGTTCACTTATACTTCAACTTCTGTGAAATTAATTATATTAAAATAACTTGAAATTTTAGGTAACACAATCCAAAAATAACATTGTTTATACCACAAGCATAGCCGGTGTTGCGTATTTCACAAGATTATCTTGGTGTAGTGTACATCACAAGACATTAAAAAAAATATCTCATAAAAATATTGGGGCATTACGGAGATACCCTGTGAGGGTTATGCGACCTATGAGTCTTTATAATACTAGGTGATTCGCAAATCCTTTACATGATTCATGAATTCCTTATTGGTTCTGTAGATACACATGACACTGTCGGAACATTCATGCCTCTATTTTTTACAAGATATTGTATTATCTTTGTTGAAAATTTGACACATACTTATTTTCATGTGGATTCCGGTTCTCTTCAAGGTTCCATGGCTATGGCCAATATAAGGTCCATGATTTCTAGGAATCTCAATATCGATACCTGATATTTCATACATATTGATTATGAAAACTTGAATATTTTTCTTTCATATGACATCAATAATTATTCCCTATCTCGTCAAATTCCTCTTTATAGTTTTGGTTTACAAGTTGATGCTACCATCACTCCTCCAGATTTTAATCTATAATCCTAATGGTTGTCTGATTTTGTTCAATTCATTTTGAAAATAACTTCTGAGTATGTCTACTTAGTTACATCTCGATCCTAGGGTATGTATTATATGTTGAACAACTCTCCTTTGGGTTGGATGGATGCGATTTTTCCCGGGAACCTATCACTAATAGCTACTCTAGTATACATGCCTATTTATTAGATAATCTAGGCAATGGTTGATACTTGAAATGGGATCTCCATCTCTGTGGAAATTTCTATGATGAGTGGGTGTGGTTTTTCTGGGTCATTCATAGACGTTTGTATTTCACTGATGACTTATATAGGGTCCACCTTTACGAAGGAGTATAGATCTCTCAATTCATCATCTACCACTATCCTGAACTCTTTTGAGAGATGATCAGTCTTTGGTTCCCTGGCACTAACACATTTCACTTATCCCATGGTGAAGTGGGAATTATCCTATGGGATTCCTATTAGTTGGGCATGATTATTCCCCTTGGATAAATGTATGATGAATTCTTCCAATCCATGTATATCTGGGTTATTCCTCAGCATACCATAGTTTTATCAAGTTAGATGCTTAATATTGTAAGGTAGAAATTGAATAAATATCATACAATGCACTCTCTTATTTCATTCAAGGATTGGATCAATATTTTTCTCTATAGGAGTGGAGTTAGACCAGATTTTATTCTCCCTCATAGGTGCCCATCCCAACAATTCTATGATAGTGAAGGCTCATATTGGGCCATCTTGGAGGCTAGAGATTATACCTCATAGGGATATTTTGTAAACTTGGTGATCAATCCAAACCTAATATTGGTATGTTTTACATAAATGTTCTTGAATGGGTTAATCTTTGTATGAAATTATGCACAAAATTGTCTTAGCCCGTAGAGACTTGGCCATAAACATACAGGATCTGTATAATCTTATGAATGAGGATTACCTTTCTAAGAAAATGAGAAAGATGGGGGAGGAATTTGAGTAGGGTATTTAGTTTTAATATGAACTTCAAGATTATATGGACTCTCGGACTACAAGGATATGGGGATATAAGGAGATGATTTCTCATATGAGGTATAACCTTTTGACATCATCATCCTTATTGGAAACTTCTCAGAATAGGGTTAAGGGATTGACTACTATGGTTGAATCTCTACATCATAGGCTAGAAGTGGATGAATCATGGAGAGCATCACTCCAATGCTCAATTTATTCCTCTCTCTAGACTCTTGTTGATCTTCCTAGCATAGACGACCATATTTTTTCGTAGCTCAACTTTTTTACCACACTCCTTTTTTTGATGAGGCCTCAGAGAGACTCCAAAATGCGGAGATTCCTACCTTATTTTCATAGTGTGAATGAATGGTTTTTCTAAATCACCTATACTACTATCCAATTTTCTTCCCTTTATGATGTATATGATATCTTTTCACTCTGACATTTTGGTAATCCCCACAAATTCCCATCCCTAGATTTATATCTGAATAGACATGAATTCCTGGAATTGAATGTTGAAATTATAATAGATTTTCTCCAAGGGATTCTTGTGAATTTCCACCATAATTAGATTATTTATTGATAATCTATTCTATAAATCTTTAAATCACCTAACTTTTAGAGTGATCTTCTCGGTATGATGTATGTCCTCAAGGGTGAGTGCTTTGTATCTTCGCTGAAAGAGATAAGCTTTTGGATATAGTATCTCGATCATATTAAGAACATGTAGTGGGACTCATAAGATTTATTAGGCTAGATAATTTCCATGAACATTAGTTTAGGGTATTTTATATTATACCTTCTTTGTGCTTTAGTTTATGGTCTTTTACCTCAGGCCATAATCGCTTTAGTTAAAGGTCTTCTATCTTAGACCATTGGTGAAATGTAGTTTATGGTCTTCTATCTCAGAAATTTCATGTACTGTATTTTAAGGTATACAAGCTCGGAAAATTGACGTACTATAGTTTTTGTTCTTCTAGATCACACCTTTTTTTATGATAGTTTATTGTCTTGTAGCTCAGACCTATATGGAATATGATCCTGGAAGACTAGGGATAAATCAAAACTCTATGAGGTGCAGAGTTCGACCATGGTGCTTCTAGGGATCATGAGGATTGGAGTTTTTTTTTCTTGAAAGGGGATATTCATTTAGTTTGAGGCTTGAATCCTTTATGAATCGGTATCATGGCCAAGAAAATATAATCTCTTCTCTTTTCTAGGGGATATGGTTGATTTATTGAATGAAATATGGCTGAGAATGAAATTCTAGGGATACTAGGCCTGCCTGGATAGTTGGAGTGTGGGTGATATAAATCATAACCCAAAATATTTAGTCTTTAAAAAAGGGATGGCTCAGACATATCATGTATGTCCTGTAAAATTTTGAGATTTTAAGATCCATGATGTGTCACTAGGGCCCACAATTATTAGAAGATCCTCTATTGCAAGGAGGATATGTCTTTAGATGGTGGGTTAAATTCCTCATGCATCGATATCATGGCCTTGCAAAGCTAATATCCAACCCATTCTAAGGGTCAAGATAGATTTTAAATGACTAGAACATCTAGTTGAGGAAGTTTTCTACCAATATAATGATATCAATGAAGGGTTATAACACCCTAGGGAAATCCAACTATTATATTATGAAGCCCAAGCCCTACACCTTGTTGTTTCAAATCATAAGGTGTAGCCCATAAAAGGTTATGGAAATAAGTGTCACATTTTAGCCTTGATAAAGAGTTTAAAACATGGTTATGCAATGTCAAGGATGTCGTATCTGCTTGAATAGTCCAATATAGAGATATAAATTCATAGTCTAAAGTGATTAGGTCATGAGGAAGGTACGGGGTAGTCACATTAGGGATATCTTAAAAACCTATTAGGTGCATAGTTCCTTTGTAATGATGCCAGGCACATAATAATTATAAATCCATTTATATTGTACCAGGATGTCTCTAGTTTTATGGTTCTAAGACCTTTTTCATTGATAGTATGGTCATATAGAGAGATTTTGTTTCTTATTTAGGGGTAATGAAAGGTTTGTGATGACCCAATATACTTTAAATAATGAAGTATGATTTAAGGAAAATTTAATATCTATGAATTGTTCAAGCACCCTTATAGTTTCACCACCACATAGTGAATATATTCTCACAGCGAGGAAATGTGAAAAATCATTTATCTAAACTTTTCCTAGACCAAGAGGTCAAGCAAGAATAGATTGGCTTTTACTGGGACTATAGAGTAGACCCTATGAGATTGAAACCTTTTATTTTCACCCTAATTGTTTCTTAAACTATAAGGATGAAGAGTTCAGTGAGTGAAGACTTGAATTTTTATCAGGCCATGCTTTATGGGTTCTCAACCTGACAATTATTGCGTCTCTTTCCCTTGCTGTTTAAGATCTTTCGATTTGGACTATTAGAGGATAGAGTTTAAGGTTGTACATATTTGACCAATATGTGGGTAGTTTAAGGTTATTAATTACATGGAAATAATATGGGATATGTTAAAAAAGACCCTAATTAGGATACCCAGGGTCAAGATTACTCCAACATCCTTATGAGAATGAGGTGGAAATGTTAAAAATCACGGATTGAGTTCCTTAGATTAGAAGAAATGAAATGGGAAAATCATATTTGGTATGTCTTGTAACACCCTATGATATTTGCTTTTGTCTTGCTGATGTAGGGATCCTAATAATTAGAAGAACCTATGTGTTGGACCAAGATGTCTCCAGTTGGTGGGTCTAAAGCCTTTCAATATCAATAGCATGACCGTTTGAGAGTTCTATTTTTTCCATTTCAAGGGAAATGAATGGTTTGAAGCAACCTGAGGCTTATAAGACATGTAGTTTGGAACATGGATTTAGGTTATTTTAGAAGATGGTTGAAGCACCTGTACTTTGGTTGACCATAGTAAGTCTCTTGTTTTCCTTCGATTAGGAATTAAAAATGGGAGGTGGTTGGTACAATTTACCATAATGTAGTAGGGAAAATTTTTGTGTAGTTTTAATGTCATGCAACCAAAAAGTTTTTCTTATAGTTTAACATCATGTGTTAAGGACATATTCATGTGCATTTTATCATCATGTGGTAAGGATGTTTTCCTTATAGATTAATGTCATGTGTTAACAATGAAGTTCTGTGCAGTTTATCATCATGTAGTAAGGAAGTTGATCCCTCATCGTGAAAAGGTGGAATTATGGTTGGGCCCATGAATGAAATTATGGGTGTCACTATGTATCCCATGTTTATGGGAATCAAGCTATAAATATTTCTTAAATGAGAAACTATCTCTTCACTGGTCTGAACCGTCAGAGAGTTGGGAATTGTTTCTGTTGATTTTGTTTTTTCTAGGCCTAGGATTAGAGGTCTTGGAATCACTATGTACCCTATAATGGAAAGAATCAAGTCACATGTAGTTACCTAAGGACCATTCTATTTATTATCATCCACCAAGGAGAATACAGATCAACGTCAAAGGTAGTAATATTTTAGCTAGGACCAAGGAAGGATGTTTGGGAATTACTACGTATATCATGAAAAATGAGAATCAATCCATACATTGTTCTTGATATCCCATGATTTTAAACATCATTCGGTTAGGATAGAGGTGAATCGATGTGAATTTATGGGAATATCATAGTTGGAAAAGGGTATATTTCTGGGAATCACTATATATCTCATGAGAATGAGAAACAAACCACATGTAGTTCTGAAGATATGTGAAGTTCAACGTCTTGTGGGGAGGACTGATGGTGTTCATTTTAAGGTCTTGTATTCAGGACCAAGACAAGCCTATATAAATTGATCCACTTTGTTTATATGGGGAACCCCTTTTAAAATTTCCTATACCCACATGAACTATTCTTAGTGTGAGAAACAAGAAACGAAAAGGGTCTAATGTAGAGGTATTTAAGAGCCGGATATGGACATTTTGTATCATGTGTTGAATGGACCATGATATAGGAACCAGGCTCCCCTACGTATCTCATTGAAAATTAGAATCAATCCATATATAGTTCTAGAATGTTGTTCATTTTAACATCATGTGGTGTGGAAGTGGGTGACTCTTCATGAATGAAGATGAAAATTATAGATCTGGGGAATTTTATGTCTTGTAGTAAGTACATTAGGTCACCCTTCGTGAAGGGGGGTGTTCCGTGTCCATGTAGTTTTTTGTCAAGCGGAAAGGACATTCAGTCACCTTATGTGAAAGGAAGGTAATCCTATATATGGGACCATGAATAGTTATTCAGGTGTCACTACGTATCCTATGAGAGCAGAAATCATGCAATATGTAGTTATCAAGAAAACATTCAATTTAATGTCATGTGGCTATGACGTACTCCTTGCAGTTTATTATCATGTGGTCCAGAGAGATATGCATAGTATAACATAATGTACTCAAGAAGAATTATGGGGCCTACTATTTTTGTGGATTCCCATGTCGATGACATCTTATGCAATATATTTCCTGAGAAATATCACATTGGTTAGTGGTGTGACATGCTCCCCATCTATGGTGTCCAATGAATATGATCCATTATGATAAACCCTATGTATTACATATGGTCCTTCCCCCTTGGGATCCAATTTTGGGTACTTGTTTCCAAGTCTAATTGGGGTTCTAAGAGCCATCACCAGTTCTCCATGGAGGAATGAACAAAGGCGGACCTTGTTATTAAAGGCCTGCGATATACAATTTTGATGGACCTCTAGGTTGTACAATGTGCAAAATCTATTCTCATCTAGACATGACAATTCATCCAATTGCATTTTCAATTGTTTATTATCATACAACGACCAATAATTCCTATTTTGAGTGAAGAAAACTTGACTTCTATAGGTAATACTGCCTCTATCCTATACACTCATGGGTATGGAATTTCATGTGTGTCGGTACATGAGGTGGTTCTGTAGGCCCATAAATCATGGAGGATTTTATCCAGCCAAGAATTGTTATCATTGTTCACTATCTTGTGAATTATGTTCAATAAAGTCTTATTTAAGGGCACCATCAATCCATTTTTTTATGAATTATAGTGGGATGAGTGATTATACTCAATATTATACTCTTGGTATAGATTTTTCAACTCCATGGAATAGAAATTGGTGTCTTTTTCCTTCAATATTGTGGGAGGGGCCCAAAATTTGGTGATGATAAGGGACTTCATGAAGTTGATAATATTCTTCATCCCAACTTACTTGTGGGTTATTTCCTCATCCCATTTAGAAAAAAATTCAGTAGTAGTATTGATGTACCTGAACTTCTTAGTTATGGATAGGGGATATGGCCCTACAACATCCATCCCCCAAATAAAAAATGGATGGAAATATTTAGCTATATGTAGAAACTTTAGGGGTTAATGGTTGATTTTTTTATGAATCTAGAATGTATGACATTTCCTTTTGAATTTTAAATATTCATTTATCATGGTTTTCTAGTATTATCATATCCCCCTAATTTGGTGGAAGAGCCAAGTTCCAGATTAATGGGTTCCATAAGATCCTTCATGGACTTCTTCCATGATAGTGACAATTTATCCATATACTATGAACTTGAAAATAATTCTGTCAAACCCATGCTTGTATATGATTTATTTCTCAATTGGACCATCCTATAGAGTGAAGTTTGTGTAATGGTGCTAAATCTATTCCTTTCGGGCATGATCTATTGGGAGAATCCCATTTTGGAGACAAACAACTATGGGCTCCATCCTTCTGGGAGTGGTCATTGGTTCATCATACTTTGGTGTAGTTCTAAACTAATTGATTTAATCCATATTACATATGATGATTTATGAGACCATTATTCAATGTGTGATATGGAATGTTGCATCCTCCTGACCAGGGTCACCCATGATGACAGTTGTGTTAGTAAGTGAGTTAGTGCGAGCATTCTTTGATTGGAGAACATGATGCAATGTCGGATCAAAAGGGATCTCTCCCATAAATCCCCTAACATTGCTAGTGAGGGGGGAAATTATTCCATTTTAATTCCATATTTACCATTTATCCATATTATCTCTAATTTTGAACCCCTAGATATTCATGTAGGCTATGTGAAGATGTATGAATACTTTCAATTCAGCGATGAGGGTATGGTATTCTACCTCATTATTAGAGCAACCTTCGTATAATGAGAAATAAAAGGGAAGAAATTATTTTTCTATAGAAGCAAATAAAATTCCCAGACTAACCTAGTTGAGCTTCATGGTTTCCATTATTTTACTGGCAGAACTTATAGAGGCAGCATCAAAGTATATATCTCATTTTTTAGGAGTTTCATGGGCATAAAAAACCTCTTCATCTTAGATCCTTGTGTCCTCCAGTGTATTTTTCGGGTCAGGATGTGCTATGAAGAAATTAGTCACGTCTTTCCCTTTAATTGACTCAGGTGATAGGAACTGGATGTCACATTTCTATAGAATGACTACCCATCAATCCAAACACCCAGTCAACATAGAGTGGCCAAGGATATACTTCAACAAATCAATAAGAGAGACTAGGTGGACTTCACAGTGGTGCAAGTAGTGCCTCATCTTTTTCACTTCAATGATGCATGAAAGGTAGTTTCTTGACATCTGGATATCTAATATAAGTACTTATCATCATCTGGATGATGTGTTATAGACTATTCTCACTCCCTACATCATTTTTCTATGTGATTAGGGCACCTAATGAGCGTTCTATGGAGGAAACATATAAGATGAGTGGACTCCCTTCCCCTAGATACATCAAAACCAGTGGGTGCCATAAGTACCGCTTTATACATTTAAAGGATCTTTGACATTAATCATCTAACTGGTAGAAGATTAAATTATTCATTATCCTAGTGAAGGTGAGAGATATATTTGCCAAATTTTATATGAAATGTCAAATGTATGAATTTTTCCTTTGGAATCCCCTCAATTAATTAAGATTTATAGGGGTGAAATTTCAAATATATAACTAGTCATTTTGGGGTATACCTCAATGCCATAGTGGAATACCGTAATTTCAAGGAACATTCCTGATGTTACCCCAAAATCACACTTCAGTGGATTCATTTTTAAACTATATAGTGATATTATGTTGAAGATTGTTTGGTGACTTCTATAGTGATCACATTGCTTTTAGGATTTAACAACCAGGTTGTCGACATAAAACTCAATTATCCTTTAAAATAATGGATTAAGGATGCGATGCATGGCACACTGATATTTAGTGACAACATTATTTAATTAGGAGGGGATGCCATGATAGTTTAATAACCCTTGAGGCACTCTATAAATTTTATTTCATATAATATTGATTATATATAATATACATATTAATTATATATAATATACATATTAATTATATATATATGTTATGAAATTTTCTTTTTTTTAACAGTGGGGGTTCAAAACCCCTTAAATCTCTAAAATTAAAGGGGGTTTTGAACCCACTCTAAATTAATGACATTAGAGGGGGTTTTTGAATCCCCTTTAAATTAAATACATCAGAGGGGGGGGGGGGGTTGAACCCCTTCTAAATTAATGAAATTATAGGGGGTTTTGCACCCCCTTTAATTTAAATATATTAAAGGGGGTTTTGAACCCCCTATAATTTAAGAAATTGGGGGGGGGGGGGGGGGTGAACCCCGTCTAATTTAAGATATTATAGGGGGTTTTCAACCCCCCCTAATTTAATATATTATATGGTGTTTTGAACCCCCTCTAAAATCAAACTAGATATTAAAAATTAATGTTAAAAATTTTAGAGGGGGTTCAAAACCCCCACCTATTTAATAAATTAATAGGCTCTATAACCCCCTCTAAATTCGATGATTAGAGAGGGTTGTACATAATCTCTATCTAATTTTTATTGAAAATGAATTTATAGGGGGTTGATAACCCTCTATAAATTTGATGTTTAGAGGGGGTTGTGCAGAAACCACTCTAATTTTACAGAAAATGAATTTAGACGGGGTTCTGCATAACCCCCTCTAAATAACCCCCTCTAATGTAATGTTTTTTTAGTGTAAGGTAAATAACTGAAAACACATGCCATTTAATCAACAAACTGAGAATTAAATGCATCCAAATATAATATAAATTTGAAAATATCATGGAAAATAATTACTATATTCTTGATGAAGGAAATGATTAATTATGTTACATCATGTTCTCGAGAACATGATTCTTATAATATTAAGACCTCTCACAATATGGATTAAAACTACTTGTAGAAACCTATTTAATTTGGCCAACTGATTTGTCTCATGAGACCTATCGATGCATTGAGGGGCTATATAATTCCAATACCCACCCGCCATTATAGTTAGATAGAATTCATCTAATATTAAATGATAAATTTAATCCACAAATCAATGTTCCATATCATTAAATATCTATATTGATTAAAGGATAAATATTTTTCAGTATTTCCTCTATTAAAGAATAAACATTCAAAGAAAAAACCATTAGTAAAAATTGTATATGTTCAAAGAAATATTCATCTCTATAATAAAAAATATATAGATATTTATGATAAATTTAATGACCAATGAAAATGTACCAAAATCGAGTGATTTTTTCCTGATAATTTAAGGATAAAAAGGTTAGATTGTACAATAACCGTTACAACTTGGGAATTTACAAGTAAAATTTCCTTAGATGAAATAATTAAAATAGAGACATAAAATATAATTAATTATTAAGGAATCATGATATTACACATCAAATCATTATTATATACAACATATAAAATAAGTTATGTTCATAACATTACAATATGCCTTAATGAAGGGAAATTGACATGGAGTCCCTTTTAATGATCAAAATGTTGTTGTGAGAATTAATCAATGAATTTTATATGTGTATCAAATGTAAATACACATAAGATAAGTGTAAATTGAACATAATATATTCAAAATTCATGAAACTTGTAATCTTATAATATCAAGGATAATGAAAAAGTAATATATCCTAATGAAAAGAAATTGAGTAATGAAGTTCTTTACCACTTTGGTAATTTTCTAGTAAAATCTTCTTAGATGAAATAATTCAAACTAAAAATTAATATACCATGAATTATTAATGAAACATAATAAAATATGTCAAAGGATAAAATATATACACTATATAAAAGTGAATAGGTTCATATTAACAAATATGTCTCAATGAAAATAAAATCGAGAAAAAATTCATTACAATGATCAAAATGTTGAAGTGGGAATTGGCCAATGAATTGAATACATGTATCAAATGAAAATACAAATAAGAAAAGTCGAAATAAAACATAATATAGAGAAAATTAATTAAATAGATAATCTTATAATAGAAAGTATAATGAAAAATTAATATAATCCAATGAAGAGAAATTGAGTTATGAAATTATTTACCACTTGGAAATTTTTAGGTCAAATAACAGTAGTTGAAATAGATCAAATTAAAACTTGATATATTACCAATTATTAAGTAATCATGATGTTAAATATATAATTGGTAGTATATACACCATAAAAAAATTATATTCATAACATTACAATATTCCACAATGAAGATAAATTGAGATGGTGTCCCTTGCCTTGAGTCTGGTTCATCATGTGTGCTATTTATCTTCATAAATAATAAAATAATGTCAATTATTTAATTTATTAATAAAAATATTTATTTATATAATATTTTATTTTCCTTATTACCATGTTATATAAAATTACTTAATCAATTAAGTTTGTGTCGGGTGTTTTGATGATATTTGACTTATGTGTCAAAAATGACATCGGTTGGCTGACTATTGTTCTAAGAAGTCATTATTTAAGAATATAAAGAATACTAATAATTAAATAATTATCATATTTATAAATCAATTATATTTTTAAGACATATCATGAAATATGGGTTTTATTAATGAAGTGTGTTACTATCTTGGAGACGGTTGGTCATACATATGCATGAGTAGCATTTACCTTTTTCAATAATAATTATGGAAAGTTGGTAAGAAATATTTTATATTTATAGAATAATATTAAAATCATAAATAAAATATTATTTCATTAAAATAATTATATATATATCATCTTAGTGGTGTGGTGACAAAAATACAGTCACATCCCTTTGTGAAAGCGTTAGTCCACATGTAAACGAACGATGTTATCATCATTTAGTGAGTGAAAAGGAAATAAAGATAACTATATTTTATCTTTTCATAATGACAAATATGTTATTAATATAATAATTATGTCATTAATATCTCATATATTCCATAAATTTATCCTTATTACCCTCCATGTAAAGCAATTGTGAACAACAAATCACATTGCTTCGCAAGACAATAGTCTGCCGTACACACAAGAGACGTTATTGTATCCACAATGGTATGGAAAATAAAAAACGTTTATAGATGATATAATTACTCCATAGGTATAATTATACTATAAATATCCTTTATATATTATATATTTATCATCATACCTAACCGTGAGAGGTGTTAATGGAAAACATGTCAAATTGGTTCCTGAGGTAATAGTCCACCGTACACACCAGAAACATTATCATTTCCCATTTGAGGGAAGTGGATATGGATATTATTAAAGAAAATAAAATGATAATATATTATTATATTCTATTTACTTGTGTTTTTATATAATCATAAAATAAGTATATTTTAAGGAGGTGGAAGTAGAAATAAAAATAAAATGCAGAGTTATAAATTTCACCTCTCTTCATACTACCTATTTTGGATTATAAATAATGTATTCATAGAATGGATTTATGAAAACCCAAGGATTATAAGATGTGATAATGAAATTTTGGAATTCATTTGGATAGGTATTGGGTGATAAAAAGGGTTTTATGTTCTAAAGAAGATAGGAGAGGATATTTCCTTTAATAAATGAGGTGATTAGAACACTTCTGATTTTTGAAAAGAAAAAGGTGTACCCACGTTTTTCAATGAAAAAAGGTTAAAAATGAAATATTCTTGAGACTTATATATTTTAAGGTTGATATATTTTCATAAAATATATTTTCGACAAGTTATTAGGTTATTTTAACAATAATATTTTAATTTCAAACCCTAACAAGCCCATTTTTACCATAAGCATGGTCATAATTTTTTAATATCTTCACTATTATTTATAATATTAAATTAAGTTATCCTTTTTATAAAATATAGATTATTCTTATTCCAACTAATTAATCCATTTTGCTAAATTAAATTCACAAGAGTGGAAAAATTAAATTTAAAACAAAGCCCATGGATATGATCAAAAAAGTGGGTTTTCAAAAAGAAAATTATCATTAGTTTGAAAGGTTATAATATTAACATTTAATATTAAATTTATTTTAATGAAAATTTGTTTTTATTATAATATAATTGAACTAATTTTACTTTATGACCAATTTATAATATAATTTAACATTGTAAATAATTTTAATGAAACGACATTTTTCAAATTAAAAGTATTATTTTTCACTATTTATTGATGAATGAAATTTTTTGAAAAATACCAAAAATTATACCTAATATTATTTTTCTATTATGATTTAAAAATTATTTTCTTTTTATAAAATATATTTTTTCAAATTTTAAAGAAAAATTATCATAAGTGCACAAGAAGTGAAAGAATTGTTTTCATTACAAAAAACATTTTTATGAATACATTATTTCTTCTTGCAAATGATTCTTATTTTATATCAAATAAATATAAATATATATTTAATTAATTTTATATATTTTATAACCATATAAAATTCATAAATATTCATACCTTACAATTTATATTCTATGTTATAATTATATACTATATTCTGGTTCTTTTAGACTCAGGTTTGTGTGTTCCGTAAGCTATCAAACAGAGTAATTTTAAAGAAATATATTTCATGGTTTTTTTAAGAATGTTTTTTCATGTCATATAAGATATATAATACAATTTTATTACTTTAGCAATTATTGGGGTTACATTTTCCCCACCTCATTTTTTCCTAATAATTTTTCCTTGATCTCATAAATCAGTGGATTGATATTTGAAAATTATTTTATGGAAAGACACATCATAAAAAAGGGTAAATAAAAAATAATATTTATTTTAGGGAAAATAATTACAAAGTTACCAAAGAATATCAAATTAAATGGTTTCTAATTATTAAAACATTTTTTTAAGTAAAGATATGGACATGGAAGAAAATTATAAATAATTATAGAGAGTGATAAAGGTCATTGATCATAAGAAATTTAATGATCAATGGAGAGTTAAGGAGATTAAATCTATAATTATATGATGATTTAGAAGACTATTTGATTCATCTTATATGAAGTTAATAATAGAAAAATCTTAATTCAAGATCATTTTCTAAAATTTTATGAATTCTTTTACAATATGAGAATATAAGGAAATATATGTACTTGATATGTTTATAATTCTTAAGGGAAATTTAATCCATTGGTTATGATTCGATGAATTTTCAATTCATCACTCACTCCATGTAATTAATTTTTGAAAATTATATTTTTATACCTAAATCACTACAATTAAATTTTAAAGGATCATATTATCTATAAAATAGTGACAAATATTTCTATCAGTCTTTAAATATTTTCCAAAACCAGTATGGTTATCAAGAGTTATCCAATATAATACATTATTTTCTGAACTATAGTAGAAACACCAATATTTAATCATTAATATTTATTTTTCAAATAATTTCACTAAAAACAATAACATATTAACTAGGACATCACGTAGCCCAGTGTTAGGCACTAAACCCTTAACTTCCTTTAATTGTCATTGCAGGCCCCATATCTTTCTCTAGATGTAATAAGTTTTTACTTTTACCAAACTATATTAATATGATTCATATAACATTCCCTAATTATGATGACCCATAATTTATACAACATAAAATATAAGATAAATCTTAATTGTTACAAATTCTTTCTTAAGTCTAAAAAAAATTAAATTTGTTCATCCTTAAATAACACTTTCATATACTAATCCAATGGGATGTATTATAATAGATGTTTTCCCAAAACAATATCCTCAATATTCGTAAACTCCCTTGACATAAAACCTAAAAATGGGTGTTTAATAATTTGATCATTTTATAAAACTGAAAATCATATGCCATGATGGTTTCTATAAATCTTATGTTTATGAAGAATGATATACTTCTGAAATTTTACAAAATTCAAAGATAATTCATTATTCTTATAACCAATAATACATTAGTAAAAATACTTCTACAGTTTAATTATTGAATACATATACATAAATACTTCCACTATTTTATTTCAACATAGTTCCTTCATTAATATAAGGGGTAATATTTAGAAGCTTTCATTAACTTAGATAATTCATAGGTTATACACATTTAATAAAAAAATTAATAAACAAATCCCTAGGTTGAGATTAGTTTCCTTTGACCATAATCATCATTTTTTCTTCAATTAATTTTCCCAATTTTCCACAAATAACCTTTATTCCCTTTCTAGTGACTCACATTCCTAGGTTTATCTTTACACATTTCTCACATGATGGTAATCAAGATTTCATTACTCAATGGTTTCCACCACTCATGATCTTATAAAACTATGTCCTTCTCTTATTTGGTGATTTTGAGAGATTTTTTACATATAGGTTGTTAATAATATCTAGGTATAAAAAATTATGCCTAATAATAATATATTTAACTCTTGTAATAATCCCATTTTTTTTCTCATAGTGATCATATTTTCATTCATAATCAATGTTAACATGATTACTTTGGGTTTTATCTATTTTAAAAAATAAAAATCATAGCGTGACAAACCATAATCATAGTGGGAAACTATAAAATCATAAATAATCCATTATAGTAATTTAAAAATAGTGACACCATATTTTAAATATAAGAAACCATAGTTTTAATCTAGGTTGTTCATTTTCATAATTTATTCAAATACATCACAATGGTGTGTATAGAAAATTTGAATTATCCTAAGAATATACCCATGGAGTGTCAAACTAGGTGCCTAGAATGGTGTGTTAAGGTGCAGCTGGGGATGACCGGGTCATGCCCAATGCACCCATTTCTAGTTAAACTCCCCTTGGTACAACTATTCCATATACATATCCACCTTTAGTATCCATATAGCGATGTTTTACTAAAAAACACATAATCTCTTAATTTAAAAAATTTTAGGATGTTATTATATACTTTTCCTCAAAGTATATAATAAAGTTATCATCCCAAATATGTTTTTTCCTTAATATTTTTCCTAAGGATTATACTATTATTAATTTAATAGAAACGTTACTAACCCCAATATAAATAACCCAGACCCAATTCCTCATTTATTACATTAGCATAGATACATGGAATCACATCCTGAAGGAATAAATAGTTTAGTAGTATAATTAAACTAAATATATTCATGATTTTCATATTACGTTTGATTTCCCAAATTATTATTTTTTGATAATTACATTATTACCTCTAGAATATATGTTCATATTAATAATAGTACACATCATGGATTATTGGGGATGAAAAAAATAATGGTGAGATTTAATTCTCTATATGGGTTAAGTAAATCAAAAGCTATCATAGATTAATATGCTTAATAAACATTGAAAGGTAAATAACTAAATACACATAAAATTTATATAATTTTACTAGAATAATAAATATGGAAAGGTAAACAGAAAAATAAAATTTCATTTAATCAATAACATGAGTATAATAACTAGATAAGGAAAAATAAATATGGATATGCACATAACTGAAAACAAATTCCATTTAATAAAAAAATAAAAATGATATGCATCCAAATATAATGTCATTAAGAAAATTTCAGGGATAATAATAACTAAATTCATGGTAAAGGAAATGGTTAGTTACTGGATGTCATGTTCTTAAGAACACTATATCTCTTCCATCGAGACCTTTCACAAGTTAGTTTAAATATACTGGTATAAACTTGTTTAATTTGGCCTACTGATTTGTCTCGTGAGACCTATCGATGCATCAATGGGAAATATAAATCCAATACCCACCCATCAATTTATGTCTGAATCATTCCTCACATATATAATGATCGATTTAATTCAGGAATCATTATTCCTTATCATTAAATATCTGTATTGAGTAAAGTATAAAGATTATTAATTATATTCCAAGTTAATCAAATAAAATTTAAAGTGGATACAATATGTAAAAATATAATTGGTTTTATGAAATATTCATATACATAATCCAATAATATTAATGTTTAAGATAAATGTAATTTGAAATGAAAAATAATCACAAGAGAGTTATTGGTTTATGAGAATGTTAACAACCATAAAATAAAGTGATATTGTACAATCAATTTTACCAAATTGTAATGTTCATATAAAATCCCCTTGGATGAAATAATTAAAATCGAAACATAAATTACCTTTAATTATTATTATATCATGATATTATAGGTCAAAGGGAGAATATATACACCATATTAAAGAAGTTATGTGCATAACATTATAATATGCCTCAATGAAAAGGAATTGAGATGTAGTCTATTAAAATGATCAAAATATTGAAGTTAGAATTATGTAATGAATCAACTATGTGTATAAAATGTAAATCCACATATTAAATGTTAAAAACAACTTAATATTGTAAAAGTTCATTCCACACATAATCTTATAATATTTAAGGCAATGCAAAAGAAATATATCCCAATGAAAAAATGAGGTATGAAATTCTTTACAACTTGGTAATTTTCATATAAAATCCTCATAGATGAAACAATTCAAATTAAAACTTAATATACCATGAATTAGTAAGGATTCATGAAATAAAATGTCAAAGGTGAAGTATATACGCCATATTTAAGTTAATAGTTTCATATTAACAAATATGTCTTAGTGAAAAGGATATTGAGATAAAATTCATTATAATGAAAAAACATTGATGTGAGGAATAGTTAGTGAATTAAACTTTTTATCAAGATTTAACCCACACAATACAACTAAAAATAAACAATAATATAGGAAAAATTAATTACATGAAAATCATTGAACATCAAGGATAATTAAAAAGCAATTTACCCCAATGAAAGGAAATTGAGTTATAAAATTCTTTACCACTTGGTAATATTCAATTCAAATACCCTTAGATGAAATAATTAAAATATAAACTTAATATATGATTAATTATTATTTAATAATTATATTACAAGTCAAAGTATCATTATATACATTGTACAAATGAAAATAGGTTTATAACATTATATTATTCCTTAATAAAGAGAAATTGGGATGGAGTCCCTTAACATGAGCATGAAAAACCATATAAGTTCTTTATCATCCCAAATTATAAAATTATGTTAATTATTTAAATCCTTAAAGAAAATTTTAAAGTTTATTATTCTTTTTATTTTATTTATTACCATGATATATACAATTAATTTATAAATTATGTTTACATCAGGTGTTTTGATGATATTTGACTTATGTGTCAGACATAACATAGGTAGGTTTACTATTGGTATAAGAGGTTTTTATTTCAACATATACAAAAACAATAAAGAAATAATTATCATATTTATAATTATTTTATACATTTATATCCAAAAATGAAATATATTTTTGAGAAATGAAGTATGTTATAATCATGTAGACGTTCGACCATACAAACAAATGATAAATGTTTCTATTTTTCAATGATAATTATGAAAAGGAGTTAAGTGAAATTTTAACAATATAGAATGATTATAAAATAATAAATTATATATTATTTCTTTAAATATACTTATATATATCATCCAAGTGGGTTGTTGATGAAAAGAGAGTTACATCACTTTGTGAAGGCGGTAGTCCACACGTACACGGGCGACATTATCATTATTCATAGAGAAAACATATAAGAAGAAAAATGATATATTATCTACTAATAATGATACCTATGTCATTAATATAATAAATATTTAATACATATCGCATATATTCATTAATTTTATCCTTATTACCTCTTATTTAAAGCATTAGTGAAAAATTAATCACATCACTTTGCAAGGCAGTAGTCCGTTGTACACATTAACGACGTAATTATATCTTCTATGAAATAGAAATTAAAAAAATCTATAAATTATATAATTAATAAATTTATATGATTTAGTTATAAATATAATATATATAATTTATATCCATAATCATTACCAACCATGATAGGTGATGATGGAAAATGTTTCTCAATGGTTCACGAGGCACAAACCACCGTACACACTAATGACGTTATCGTTTCCCAATTAAGGGAAGAGGACATGTATATAGGTCATTACATTAAAAAAATAAAATTACACTATATTTTATATATTATTATCATATAATCATAAATTAAGGATATTTTAATTATTTTGAAAAATATAAAAACCCAATAATAAGGAATTTTACCTTTTCTCCGACCAACTCATTAGGATTATATCTAAATTATTCATAAAATGTATATATGAAAAAAATTATTATAGGATTAGAAAATGGAATTTGGGAAGTTATTTTTTCATGTATTGGTCTAAACAAAATTATTTTGTGGTGTGAACAAAAGAAGAGAGGGTGTGGTCTTTTATTAGCGAGGTTAGTGACACACTTGTAATATTTGACATGAAAAAGGTGTACCCATTTTTTCACATGAAACAATGATCAAAATGGATTATTTTCAAGAAGTATATAATATATTTTTTACATATGTCATTAAAATATATCTTAGAATAGTTATTAGGTAATTTTAACCTGTATCTTTTTAGTCCAATTCCTTGTAAATACATTTTTACTTGAAACACTGTAATTAATTTTTAAAGTTTTCACTATTCAATATGGAAAAAAATTAAGTTGAAATTATTATAAATTATAAATAATTTAGATTCCTAAAATTGGAGTCATTTTAAAAAATTAAATTAAAATTAGTGGACAAATATAATTTAAAACAAAACCCACAGGTGCGACGAAAAAGCTAGTATTTAAGAAAAAATTATCATAAGTTTGGAAGGTTTTAATATAATAATTAAACATGAATTTAATTAAAATGACTTATATTGTATTTATTGTATTATAATTTAACTAATATTACTATATAAACAATTTAAAGTATAATTTAATTTGTATTATTTTAAATGAAAATGCATTCTTTAAAAAAATCAGTATTTTTCACTATTTATCAAAAAAATAAACTTTTTAGAAAAAAAAATAAAAAATACACCCAAAGATAATTTTTATATTATGATTTCATAAATTAATTTAATTTTACAAAATATTTTTTTTTTAAATTTTAAAAAATTAATTTTATCATAAGTGTGCAAGAAACAACAAATCCATTTTTTTAAAATCTTTTTTAGAAAACAATTCTTTTTTACTTAAAATGATTTTTATTTTATTTTTAATTAATATATATCCATTTAAATTATTTTATACATATATAAACCATGTAATTTTCATAATTTATTTAATATTATTCATACCCAATAATTTAACAACAGGTTACAAGAAATACTATATTATACTTAACTTACATTAGGGGTTGTGTGTTCCACAAGTTATCAAAGAGATTAGATTAAAATAAATATATTTCATGGGTTTTTTAATCTTAGTTTTGTGTATTTCAAATAACTATATAATACAATATCGTTCTTTAATAATTTCAAGGTGTTACATAGAAGTTCAGGCTTATGCCCCAACACATCTTTCTTATAGGGAAATATTTCCTATAAGACCATCCATACTTCATCATATACCAGTGGATGAGTGATGAATATATATATCATGGGAATACTCTATTGGTGTAAGACGCAATCCATTAAAACTTGATTAATTATCCCATCCATGTGGTTCATTATTGAGTGGCACCAATTTTGATGTACCTAATGGGAAAGGTCCACTAAATCCTTTTTTGTTGTTTCTTTCATGAAAAAATACTAGTACCATGAAGTTAAAATATATTTTATAATCATCTAGGACACATGATTCTAAAATATTTGATAATTTTCTTATTGTAGGACATAAAAATGCCTAAAAATTCCCTTACTACATGATGTTAAACTACAAAATATGTTCCTTCAACACAACCTTAAACTGTATATCTCAAACTATGTGGCATTTTATTATTATTTGGTATGATATGTAGGACGAATCCCAATTTTTCAAACCAAATTTCATTAACCATCCCCACACATATTCATGGGGATATTTTTTCCATGATTCAGCTTACAACCATCCTCACCAGTCTATATTCCTCAAAATCTAAAACACCCTTTCAGTGGGGATATATTCCCCAGTGAACCGCCCAGTTTACAGAATATTATTAAAGAAGTAATATTTTAATGTATGGGACATATCCCAATGATTCCAATCAAGAATATCATTAGTCCATTTTTCTGATGAAATCTTATCCCACCTAGGGGTCATATTTACTTAGGGTAATCACCGTATTTATTTCATGAATTCCATATTACTTATAGACTCATTGTTGGGATATATTCCCACTAGAATAACTACGACACACCTTATATGTACATATTAACCTTAATAAAAATCCATCATCATAGGGGAATATTTCCTTTGGAATAAATTTTAAAGGGACACTCCTACGTTTTTCCAGCACTAAATATTGCTTAGAAACGTTTTCCTAGTATTAAACCATTCATGGATGCATATCCATTATAGGTTCCATGATAGTCCTTTCCACAGGGCCTTAAATGGTAAAACATGTCCCATACATTATCATTCAACTACATGGTTTCCGATTCCTTTCATAACAATTTTTAATAGGCCCCTATTATGAGTTAGGTCCAATATAATTGACACTTACCATCTCCCTAGAATATTATAAACTCTAGAGTTCTAAACTATTAAATTAAATAATATCTTAAGTAAATAAAAATTGAAAATATAGAGATCTTATAATATATAAATATTGAACTATCAATGGAGAAACATTGATATATATATATGTTTCCATCAATGGGAGGCATTTGATATAGAATAGATATTTGTATCAATTCATGTCAATAATAAATACATATTACTTGAATAAATATTCCTGCATTGATATCTAGGAAGGATTCTGGAATAGGAAATAAATATATATGAATTTCCCAGTGTAGTAATTAATTCCCCCTTAAAATATGTGGATGTGCATGACCTACAATCCTCTCAACTAACATGCATTCCAATGTATCATTGGAAAATTCCCAATGGATGCTTTCTTTTGAAAAGAAGGCCCGAAATGACTAAAAAGACCATAGAAGAGCCACATATGATGTTTCCAAACCCCAAAAAATTACATAGAAAACAAAATTGATGATGTTTATGTGAGTTCATAATTGTTCATAATTTTTTCCCAATCAGGGTTCATGTATCTTTGTTTTACCACATTTCATTTCAAAAACAATAATTGATGAAATGATGGGAATTATAGGAATTAGTTTATTTAGTTTAAACTATATTTTTAGTCATTTAAGTCTCTTTTGTGATTCCATTTTCTTCAATATATTCAATGAAATTAGTGTCATAGATGGAATAAGTATAAAAGTTTTCGTTAATTCCATCAATTTAATGAGTTTCAATAGTTCCATTATTATGGTTAATATAGTTTGTGGTATTACTGGAATAAGTGATTCTATTAGTAGTAATTACATTATTAGATTATGTTAAATTAGTTGAATCAATTTCATTATTTTAATTTGTTAAATCACTACCATTACTCTCATTCATCTAATTTTTTTTGTCTTTGGAATTAGGGGAGTAAATGCTATAAGTGTTATCGATGTATTGAAAAACTTTTATATAATTATTGTAATTATTGGTGTTAGTGAAATTTATTCTTTTAGTACTATCAATAATGTTAGTTTCATCAAAAAATCACTTTAATTTATATCATTAGTGTTGTAAAAAGAGTTAGTTATATGTGTATCATAAATGGAAGATGTATTGTTTGTGTCTTTATTATAATTAGTATTTCAGTGTCATAAATTACTTTATTTCTATAGATATCTTATGTAATATATTGATATCAATACTCTAAATGTATTTAGTATCACCATTACCATCATTGATTGTGACATTAGCTATTTTAGTGCCACGAGTATTATAAAAACCATCAGTGGCATCTATAATATTTGGGTTATTAGTATTGTTTATGTTATAAGTGTCATTAGTGTTATCTATTCCATCAATGATGTTATTTTCAAGAGTGTAGTTAGTGGAAAAAATGTATTCACTAGCATCATGTCATTAGTGGATTAAATGGTGTCAATGAGGTTAGTATTTCTTATGATTTGAAAGTCTATAGTATCTCGACTATGGTTAGATACATCCATGTCATTAGTTGGTATATGTCATTATTAGTGTCAATTTCTTCTATATTATCATTGTAATAACTGATATCTATACCATTAATGTATTCTATTTCATTAATGGAATCAGTGATCTCAGTATCATTAGTTTCATCAGTAGAATATGTGTTATGAGGTCCCTCACTGCCTTCAACACGATCACTTTTATTAGTATCATTTTTTTTGTTAACAGTGTATGTAATATTGGTTGTACCAGTGGGGTCAGTTATATTTAGAATATTAGTGAAATCCTATCCATTAGTGGTGTATGTACTCAGAATGTTATTATACCTGCTAGTGATATTTATTTAATTAATCTGATCTATTACCTCTTTTCCATTTGGGTCATCCATCCATTTTGGTGTGGTAATGTCATTAGAGGTTTCATGGTAATTAGATCTAATTATATAATCCATGTTGTCAGTTCCATTAGTGACTTTAGAGGGGGAAGTTCCATATGTGTTGTTAGTTCCTTTAGTGTAATCATTTCCATTAGTTTTGTCAGTGTTGTTAATCCATCCAATAGTGTTAGTTCCCTTAATGGTGTCACCACCATCAATGACCATAGTATCATGATTATATTTTGTATCGTTAATGATGCCCATCATGTTTGTGATGCCAATGGGAAATGTTCCGAAGGTGATGTCAATTACATATGTTCTATTAGTGGTTCTATTATAATTAGTGATGTGATTGATTTAGATGGTTTTAGTGCTATTAGTTCCATTGATAACATTAGTAACATATGTATTGTTGGTATTATTATTAGTGTTAGTTTATTTAATTTCATATATTTCCTTTATGATGTTATTTTCATCAGTGGTTCTAATTAATCAGTACCTTCCAAGGAGCTAGTAAAACCACATGAATCATTACCATTAATGAAATTGAAATTATCTCTAAACATAATTCCAATTCCATCATAAGTTACATCAACGCATTCAGTATCATTAGTAATTAAAAGGACATCTATTCCATTAGTTCCATCACTATAATCATTATAATTTTTAGTTTTTTCACTAGTGTTCATGATTTCAATGATGGTTGAATATTATTAGAGGAATAATTGTAATGTTTTCCATCAATTTCATTAGATAAATGAGTGGAATCAAATTTTTTTGTGCAGTTAATGCAATTAGTTCCATTATTTATATTACTGAGTAAATGGTATATATGTTTTTTTAATAATTTTTTTCATATGTGATATCATTTATATTAGTGAATTTATTTAAATTAGTGGAATCAAGCTAATTAATACAAATATTTTTTTCAAAGATATCAATGTTACAAGTATCATCATAGATATTAGTTCTATTAGTGTAGTGTGTGGAATCGATTCCATAAATGATATTAGTTTCACAACTATCATGAGAGTTCTTAATATCACTGTGTCATTAATGGATTCATTTTTATCAATGGCGTGAACATTCAATATAATTAAATTACCATATGTTTATTCAATGAAATTCAATTTTTTTGTGATGTTAGGGGAGTCAGTGTTTTTACTATGGAATTTGACCTCAATGCATAGGTTTTTTCTATTTCATCGGGGAGGTATGTGTTTTTAGTTCCTTTAGTTGTATTAGTTTGGTTTTTTACTATTTGTTTCATTTGTGAAGTTATTAGTATTTGTGATATTAGAGTCAGTTGTGTGATTTGTGTTGTTAGTTTCATTAGGTGAGTTATTTTAATTAGTTCTCTCAGTTTCTTCAACAATTCCATTGTTATGAGCATCATTAATTCCATCATTAGTGTCACTGAAGTCATGTTTATTGGTGTAATTAGTGCCATACATATCACCAGTGTCTCTAGTTGTGTTAGAAGTATAATTAATGGTATCAATTTCATTATATACATTACTATATATATAATTATAATTCCATCTATGCCATTAATAATATCAGATGTATCTATGGAATCATTATTGTAATTTAAATAAATTCTATCATAAATTTTAGTTCCATTTATGTTAGTAGTGTCACCATTTTCATCTATATCATTAGTTTTATCATTTTCCTAGAACAAAAAATGATTCACTTCCATCAGTGCTTCAATGAAACTAGTTTTATCAATGTTCTCAATACTAAAAGTGGCATCAATGAATCCAGTTATGTTAAATCCATTAATATAATCATGAAGTCAATTTTATAAAATCCAAGATTTTTTTATTGATACCAGAACTATAAGTTTTATTAGTTCTATCTGTTATGTTATTTACATGTGTCTCAACAAATTCCCCTATACCATCATTTTTATCAAGTACTTTTGTTTTATTATTTTAATTTTTTAATAGTCTCATTAGCATAAAAAATTTCAATAGATATGTGAATTACATAAATGACTTTAGATATTTCAATGAAAATAATGATATTAGTGTCCTTTTTGTGAAAGTTACAAAAATTCCATCATTTCCATCACTATATTCAGTATTTTAATTCCTTGTGTATTTTTAGTGTCAACAATTTAATTTGTGGAATTAATGGTGCTAGTGTCATTAATGTTATTAGTGAACTCATATATTAATTTATCGTCAATGGTGGTAATGAAATTTGCGTAACCATTAAAATATGTGGAATAAATTACATTAGTGAAATTAGTAACTAATTGTTTTTATCATTATCAATTACATCAATTGACTCTAGAAATTTACTAATCGTAGTGTCATTGTAAGAGTTAGTTACTTCATTGATATTAGTGAAATTAGTGCATCAATTCTATTTTACTATCAATGTCATTAGTGGTGCTAGTGATTTTAGGGGAAATAATGTTATCATTGTTATCTGTGGTTTCATTGGTATCAATAACCATAAGATCTTCATTTATATTTATTGAATTAATGTTTTTAGTTTTGTCTATGGTTTCATTGATTCAGTGGTGTCATATTATTTAAATAATTTAGTTATGTGAGTACCATTAGTTCCATCATTGATATTTTTGGATTTAGTTACATCCATGGATTCAGTTTTATCAATGTTTTTAGTAGATCAAATAGAATAAAACATGTAAATTTATTCATTATAGTTTGTGTGTTCTCAGTTTCTTGAGTGTATCTAGTTTTATTTATTTCATCACTTGGAACTATATCATTATGGTTTTCAATTTACTAAATGATAATAATACTATCAGTTTCATAATTTCATTACGTGTTATCAATGGTGTTAGTTCCATTAGTGCCATCAAAAATGATAGTGTAAATTCCACGAGTGATTATAGTTCCATCAGGAAAATTGGTTCCATTTGTGTGATATTTAATTTCAGTTCCTTATGTATCATTAGTATTGTTAGTTTCATGAGTTGGTTTTGTGTGGTTAGATACATCATTATGGTAAGTGTCATTTATCTCAATAGTGATTCCAACAATGTAAGTGTTAGCAGTTCCCAGATTGTTTTAAATATCACAATTGTTATCAATGTTTATAGTGATGTTACTTTCATCAATTTCCTTAGTGAATACACTATATTAATTTAATTAATTACATCCTTTCATCTATTTTTTATCATATTAGTTCCATCAACGTTATCATTAAAATCAATGGATTCAATAAATTTAATAGTGTTAATGGAACTAGATCATTCATTTCAATTACTAGTTATGTGATATTAATGTCATCAATGGAATTATCTACATTAATAAAATTTTTAGGGTCAACGGTTTTAGTATTTTCACTATCATTGGTGGAATTAGTGGTGTACAATTATTCCATAACATTAGTGATGTTAAGGGTGGCACTTCAATTCAGGACATTAGTAGATTCAGTGCCTTAAATAATTTTAGTGAAATATATATCAATTGAAATATTCATATTGATAGTAATATCACTGATGTTAAGAGTGTTAGTGGTGCATATACTATTATTTTCATTATTGTTTATATTTTTTCTTCCAATGATATTTGTTGAATTAGTTTCATTAATGGACTTGGTATGGTCAGTATCATTAGTATTATTAATTACTACAAATATGTTAATATCATATGTCTCATTAAAACCATTAATTGAATCATTTTAATTAGTACTTTATGGTTCATAAATGTCTTCAATGATATCATCATTGGACATGATTTTAGTATAATATATTTAGTTAGTGTCTAAAGATCAATTAAAGTTATGTGTAAAATATATCCTGTTATTTTTTTCAATGATTTCAATAACATGTGTGATTTTCATGTATTCAGTGTTGAAAGAATAGTTTTTTATATAATTGATGTTGGTGTTGTCCATTTCCTCAATTTATTCATTTTATTATTTATATTTTTGTTTTTAATGAGAACTATGATATCAATGTTAGTAGTGTTGTCAGTTTCATTAGTCACATTAGTTTAATTAGTGGATTTAGTGTATTAGTGGTGTTATTTCTATCTATGAATTAGTAGAATTAAAGGATTCAATGAAACCCATTTCATAAGTGGAATCCCATCCATCACTTTTTTCAAAACTATTAGAAATGTAAGTGTTTTCAATATTGTCAGTATAATTAATAACTTCAATGTAATAAATGACTTTTTTCCAACCATTTTATTTAATCATTATTTTCATTAATTACATCAATGGAATCAATGATGTTAGTGTAATAAGTATAAAAAATCACAACAGTTTAGTAAGTTCCTGGATTGTCATATGTTTCCTCAATTTCATCAATATTGATAGTTTTCTTAGTGCCATTAATATAATCGATGTCATCAGTAACATCATTTTCATCAGTTTTATATGTACTATCGGTGAAATTGATTCCATTATTTCCATCTAGATTTTAATAAATAAAATTAGGGTATTTTCAACACTATTAATATACTAAATTTCACCAGTTCTAATAGTTTCTCCTATGTTCTTAGTGTTATTTTTAGTGCTCGTGTCATTATAGGAATCAATATATTTAATAAAATTTATTGAATTTTTATTTTTAGTGGAATCATTATGTTTTATTTTATAGTTCCATCAATATAATTTGTTGCATAAACATTTCAATTTTTTTAGTTCTATTAGTAGAGTCTAAGAGTTTTATTTAATTAGTGGTTCTAGTTCGTTTAGTGTAATCATTACTTCCAATTTGATTATTGTTGTGAAAAATATGAGTGATATTAGTAATGTTTTTATCAAAATTTCCATATGATACATTATTATAGTTTTTGATGTTACTGCACATAGTGTAATCACCATCATTAGTATATTTACTGTAATTAGTTGTATATGTTATATTAATGATTAATGTGATTCTAGTTACATATATGATGTTAATTGAAAAAATAGTGAGAGTTGAATCAATGTTTTCAATTAGAAAATTGCAATCAACACCATAATTTATATCAACTCCATTATTGAAGTAAATTATATTATTATTTTCCATGATTTTAGTATCATGAGTTCCATATTTATCATCAATTCCATCTATGTTTTTAGTGTTATCTACATAACTAATGTTTAAATTTCTGTTATTTTTATCATTGGTGGTAGTTTCAACAATTTAATTATTATATTAATTTTGTTCAGTGATGTTAGTGACTTCAGTATCATTTGTTCCATAAGTGTAGTCAATGGAATATATATTAATAGTGGATACAGTGTTTCCAGTGATGTTAGAATAATTTGTGACATTATTAATTCTAGTTACATTAGTGAATTAAGTGTATTATTTTTTAGTAGTGTCATTAGGGGATCTAGTGGTGTCACTTTCATCTATAGTGTCAGAGGAGTCAATTCTTTCATTGTTATTAGTAACCTTAATATTATCAATGAAATTAGTTCTATCAATGATGTTAATTTCATTAATTTCATTAGTATTGTTAGTTCCATTGTAATTCTAGTGAAATTGGTGGCATTGATATCACCAGGTTCATTAGTGAAATCAGACCCTTAAATGAAATCTGTGGCTTTAGTGGTGTTTATATTGTTGATTTCATTTATATTTTTAGTCTATTCCTTTTTTCCAGTGAAATTAGTGACATCTGTGGAATCGATTATAGTAGTGGAATTATTTAGATCATTAGTTTTTGTTTCATTATTTATATTAATATCATTATTTCTATAAATTCATTAGTGTCATGAGAAATTTCAATTACTACCATTTTCAAAAGCTATCATTAGTACTGTTAATGTCTCCAATGTCATTAGTTAAAAAAATGATATCAGTGACATCAATTCTATGAAACCTGTAAGTTCCCCAGTGATGCTAGTAAAATTAGTTATATCAATCCCATAATTTCCATCATTTATGTTATTACTACCAATAGAAATTATACCTTCAGTGTATTTAGTTCTACTAGTTTTGTGAGTTTCATTATATATTTCAGTTATATTCATAGAATGATTCCCATCATTTCACATTTTTTGATTATTTTTCATAGTGATATAAGTGGTGAAAATTCCATTAAAAATTCTAAAGTAATCGATTTATTATATTAATAAAAGTAATAAATGTGGTCAAATTGTTCTATAATATTATTGATATCGATTAATGTAACTATTTTTAGTTTTTTTTATTGTTTTTTATGAAATATTTTCTATCATTGATGGAATTAATTTCAGTTTCAATATCTTCATCAAAACCATTTTTCCAGTTAATTTTGTTAGTAGAAATATAAGTTATAGTGTTATAAGTGGAACCAATTGTGTTTTCAGTGCCAATTTTATTAATGATTATAGTGTCATTAATGATATCAAAGGAATCTACACATTAAGTGGAACTTATTTCATATGTTTCAATATTATTATTAGGTCCACTAGTGACATAAATGTTTCTAATAGAATCTAAGACTTAATTTCATTATTTACCTCTATAATATTTTTTCTTTCAGTATTGTTTATATCACTTGAGTCTATAGTTTACTCAGTGTTGTTACTATTGTTAATGTTGTTGGTGTAATTAATGTTTTTAGTGTCATTGGTACTGTTTTTCATATCCATGTTGAAAATTATTTTATATGTAATCATTGTAGTCAATTCAATCAATGACCTCAATACCATCAGTTTTTTTAATACCACAAATGTCATCAGTTTTATCAGATCCATTAGTTTTGTAAGTGGTGTATGTGCAATTAGATTCATTATTTATATTAGTGGAGTTAGTTTCATTGATGAAGTCTAGAATATTAGTCCCATTTAATATATAGCTTCAATCAATGCCATTAGTGGTGTTTGTGGAATTAGTAGCATCAGTTCCATAGATGGTATTAGTAGTGAATATATCAATAGTGTTTTTAGATTATATAGTGGTGTGTGTATCATTAGTGTTTTCATATCCATAATGGAATTAGTTCCTTTATTCATTTTAGATCATTAGTGATATCAATAATATTAGTTCCATTTATAATATAAATGGTATTTAATTAATCAGTATCCTTAGGGTAATTAGTGAAATAATTGCATCAAATGTGTCAATTCAATAAGTGAAATTAATGAATATGTTCCATCAACACCCTAGGTTTTTTTGAGTATCTTGAGTGTCTTCAATTTTACCAGCTACATATATTCCATAAAATGAATTAATATCATCATTTTTGATATTTTAATTATTTAATATAATTCTATTAGTGTATTTATAGGATTTTATGGGTTTTTTGGTTAATGGAACCAATAATATAAATAATTTCATTGCATAATTTTTGTCAATGTTGTTAATTTAAAAGATATTTTTAGTGGTATTAGGGCTATATGGTGTATTAATTACTCCTATTTCATCAGCACCATCAATTTTGTTAGTGGTGTTAGAGAATTGAATGTTTTTACTGGAATCAATAACGTTAATGGAATCATTGGTGTTTGTGGAAAAAGATCAATAAATTGACTCAATATTTTCAAAGGTGTTAGTCACATCAGTAGAATCAAGGGTTTCTATTTCCTTAGTTGTATTAGGACTATTTATATCATTAGTGTTATCGGTATCATCAGTGGAGTTAATGACTTCTATGAAATCAGTTGTATCATTGATTTCAGGTTTTTCCTTATCACCGATGATATGAGTGGATTTAATGTTGTTAGTATATTCAATGTAATCTATGTTGTCAATGATATCAGTCATTTTGTATCTATTAGTGTATTCGATTTTGTGAGTTATTTCTGTTCCATATGCACCGTCAATGAAATGAATGGAATTAATATTATTTAGGGACTCATTACTATAACCGCTATCACTGATGTATATTACCTCAATATTCTTAACATCCTTAATAATGTAAGAAATATTTGTGTAAATAATTTATTTTGGGCCAAAAGTGCTATCGATGATGTCATTTCCATCAAGGTAGTTAGTGTAATTAGTGTCTTCAATGCCATCATTTCTATAATTATTGTCAGTGATGTCTATTATTTATGTGTCATCATGGTTTTAAGTTCAATCAATAATAGAATTTTCATTCAATCCATTTCTAGTAAAACTATCGTCAATGGACTCAGTGAAATTCATTTCCTCTATATATTTATTTCATTAGTTACCTCAGTTACGTTTGGTTCATCTATGGTATTAGTTTCATCATTCCCATCAATGCTATGAGTTTCATAACAATCACGACTATCACAATGCATTTATTTCAATCAATGTTTCTAGTACCATATGTTCCCGGGATAATGTTTGTATTGTATGTGTTTTTAGTGTTGTAAGTATTATTATTGAAATTATTGTTATGAGGGACAATATATTTATCACTACTATCATTTTATTTATTTATGTTAGTATCATCAGTATGGTTAGAATTTTCAAATCCATAAATAACATCAGTTCCTTTAATACTATTAATGAATATGTGTTCATTGTTTCCTACGTGATATCATTTCTATCAATTCAATTATGATACCAGTTGTTTCAGTTACTTTAATAATAATATTTTTTTCAGATCAAACATTATCATCAGAACCTTCAGTTATAATAGTAAAATATGTATCATTAGTTTTGTCACTCATTTCAGTGTCATAAATATTGTTTATTCCATTAGTGGAATCTATTCTGTATATTCCATTAATGATGTTTTTACTATTTATGTTTTCAGTGTTTTTAATATCGTTGGCACAATCCATTCCATCCATTCCATCAATATCATCAATTTAATTTTTATCCTTAGTATATTCTATGGATTTAATGGTTTTTATGATTTACATTATATCAGTTCTATAAATTACATCATTAATTTTCGTGGAATTAGTTTCCTCTCTATTGTTTTATTTTTTAGTTCAATCAGGGGTTTTAATGTCAACATTTTCATCCTTGTTTTCAATTAAATTAGTGGGTTTACTATACTTAGTGTCATATATGGATTTAATTCCATCATAGAACTCACTATATGTAGTGATATTAGTGGTCTATGTGGTTTCTCTTCCATTAGTTCCATTAAACCCCTCAATGTAATTAATTTTATTTTAACAATTAAAAAAATTAGTTTTCTTAGCATTATCTGTTCCTTGAGTACCTTAAGTTCTATTAGAGTTATCAAAGGAGTTAATAGAATTAGATTTTATTTTAGTTTCAATGGAATAAATACAATTAATTTCATCTTGTCAATTAGTCTATTCAATTTCATCTATAGAAAAATTTAATTAGTTTTGTTATTTGAATCTGTGATGTTAGTTTCATCACCAGAATCAGTGGAATCAAATAATTAAGTGAAACTTTTATCTTCAAATATTTATGTGTCATCATTGTATTCTATAGTGAATGTTGTTTTAGTGGATTTAGTGGAATAACCTTCAACAGTGGTGTTAGTGATGATAATTCTTTCAGTACCCATTGACATCAGTGGTGTGAGTGAATTTAATGTAGTTAGTGTGATTAGTGTCATTGATTACTTCAATGGTGACAATGAGTTTTTTTCATCAGTTTCTATACTATCATCAAGGTCATTATTTTCATCAATGTCTTAAGTAGTGCATCTAACATTAGTGAAATTTTTACTATTAATATTTTAAATAACATTATTGCACTCATTTTCCTTAGAGACATCTGGTCCATCGGTGCTGTCATAAGATTTTATGTATTTATAATATCAATGCATTAAATATTTTCAATTCTATATTAATGCTAATATTATTATTTTCGTCATCATCAACCATTTTTACACTACCATCAATACTTTAAATAAAATTTTTATCCTCAATTTCATTACTTTATTAATAAATTTCTATATTTTATGTTTCGTCATTAGAATTTTTAGTACGTGTGTCATTATTATAGTAATTGGTTTCAAGGATATTAGTGGAATCAATGGTGTTATGTTAATTAGTTTCACTAGTGTTGTTAGGGTCATAATTTATATCAATAGGCTTTTCATTTTTAGTTTCTTTAATTCCATCACAGATATCTATGAAATTTGTTCATTTAGTGGAATTAGTGTATTCAGTTGTATTGGTGAATTTTTTTGATGCAAATTCTGAAATGTGCCTCATCCTGTGGATATTTTTGAGTTATAATGAACCTAATTCTCAAAGTTAAGTGGTCACAAATATTTTAGTAGTGAAAATATGGATTGCTTGTTGTTCAAGAGGATGGTAGGATAAGATCATTACACCCATTAGGGGGGGGATTTATTTTATAATATAGGAAAAACTTGTATATTTAATATATGTTCATGAATTATTTCCAAATCCTAGTGATTGAATGATTACCACCATTACAATTTTTTTTCATTGACATACATCTATTTTAATAATACATGCATTTATTTTATACATTTTCAATATTAAAATGCATTGATTTTGGTAATTTTATTATTAATTCATCCATGAACACTTAATTATTTGTTTATATTTGGTAGGATAAAGATAATTTATGGAAATAAGGAAATAATAAAAAAGATCAATGATTTCTAACTAAATATTCTTTCCTATGACATTGGATTCTCATGAGACACTCTTAGTGGTTGAATGTGAAGACATGAAGTGAAATAGATCTTCCAGAGATAGAATTGCACAATTCACATCATGAAAACATTACACATTAGGAAAAAATAAATGTTGTGAACCATATATATTACATTAAATGAAGAATATAAAAAATAAGGTCCCGTACATTTCATGGGGGGAAATAAAATTCACTCTATGAATGTTTCCCAACAGACCCAATAATGAGATTTTTATGAGATTTTCAATGGATATCATTTAATTATTTTATTAGGTGGACATTTAAACATTGAGGGATACTAATGAATCATAATTTAATAGATTAATCATGACATAAATTCAAAATGAACCCATTTTAATTCTATAAATAGAGAGCTAAGATATTTCTTCCAAGGGAGGATTTTGGGTACCAATGATTAGCATGAGAAGCTGCACTACAGAAGGTCCTCACCGGTTTTCATCTCCCCCATTTTATTATACTTTTTATCTAATTTAACCTCTTAATTAAATCCTTGTGACTAGGATGTGGGGGTAAGTCCTACCTTGTTCTAAGAAAATTTATCCAATGGGGGAAGGTGATGTTGTATTTTCTTTATTTTTATTCATGTATTTGGGCAGTTGGAATTTTGAATAAACATCCATTCTATATATATTTCATCTATCATGATAATTTATATATTAGTTTTAAATAAGTTTTTAATTGTGATAAATATTACCCTAATTTATTCATTACCATTTTATAATTTATGGTAATCGGTTTTGAAATTAGTATTAAGAAAAAATTGAATGGATGACGCCCTAAATTACCTGACTATAGGAAAAGGGGAATTGACAAATATAGGAGGGTATTTCTTGAAAATTGAATCTATCTCACTCCAAATGTGAAATCAATACTGAAAAACCATTTAATATCTAGATCCAATTTCACTTAAACCATAGCATATTAAAAACTTCAACACACCTTCAAATTTTATTTTTCAAAACAACCTAATTTAATTTAGATTCTTTCATTATTAAAAATTTCTTGAAGGACCAAATCTAATTACTCCCCCTTTCTTAAAATTTAATTTAATAAATTAATTTTCTTGAAAACCCTCATTAAACAAAATCATAGCCTTGTGGGCTTGAACTTGATATTGATGCACAATATCATATTTTAATTATTTTTTCATTATTTGTTGAGTTATATATATATATATATGTGTGTGTGTTTTTTATTATCCTCGTAAGCATATAATAATTCCCCATGGGTTTATCAAAACTAGTTCTGTTGTAAGGGGAAGGTTTCCTTCTGGTTTTTTGTGTTTTTAAGTTTAAATTATTTAATTTTATCTTATTTATTTTATGATGGGAATTTTGTACTGTAATTTTCATATTGAAATCATTAATTAATGACTATAACACTTTGGGAAAAGGAAGAGAAACTATTAACTTCAATCCTGATTCTAAACCAATCCCAAAGGGAAAACAACTATGACCATGGTAGGTGAATAGATTAATTAGGTGACTATTAGAGTTCTATAAATAGATCTAGGGTTGTGTATGATCATTAAAAATGGGTGGCCATCAAACAAAATATTAAAACTGAGGATGTTGGTGCCTCCTATTGTATAAATTAATTTTTGAGATCAAACCTACCATAATCCAGTTAGCCTCAAACAATAAAAAATTCACTGGACCATCTCATGAAGATTCAAACAAACACCTGAGAAGCTTTCTCAATATCTGAGACACATTCCCATTCCATAAAGTCTCTATTGATGTGGTAAGACTTCAAATATTCATATTTTCATTATAAGATAGAGCTAATGAGTGGATTCATATTTTTCCCACTCATTCCATTATTACATAGGGTGATTTGGAAAGGAACATTATGTATCGCTTCTTACCACATTCTATATTTATGGAAATATGGGGAAACATTCTAAATATCATTCATGTAAATGATCAATCTAACTACTCTTCTTTGGAATGATACAAGGATATGACTCAAAAATATCATTATCACAATATAGATCTATGACTTCTTATCCAAACATTTTATATGGTCTTGTTAGAGAAAAATTGGTGTATTCTAGATGATGAAGCTAAAGGGTTACTGGTAAAAAATCATCAGAGGATGGATACAACGTACTGGATGAAATGGAAAGAAACAGATTCAAGTGGAAAGGTAATAGTAAGCAATGAATAGGCATCCACATGATCAATAACAATACTAAATAGATGGGGATAAATGAAATACATGGAAAAAATGGATTCAATAATAGATAGAACCCCTCATGGTATGTATATAAAGGATTAAAATTATGATTATTATAACATAAAAGACTAGTTTTGGGGTTTTTAGAAGAAACCCAATGAGGTAAAGAATACCAATAGAGAGAATAACAATATAAGAAATAGTAACCCCAATGTCCTACAATGACAAGCCAGATCTAGACAATGGAAGGGACATTGAAATCATTCATAGCCATGACCAGGGTGGTAATAAAAGAAATAAAGGAAGACTTAGTGAACTAGAAGGTCTCATTTTAAAATATGGAGAATCAAGGCATAAATATTGACGAGCATATCAAAGGGAGATGAAAAATAGTAATCACGGAATTCCTTAATGTGATCCCACATAAAGATTTGAATGCTATTTTATTGAAGAGTGAAAAATACAATAAGGATTATCTATAAACAAGCAATGTAAAATAAGAAAAGTAATAATATATAGAAGAGAGTGAGAAACCAGTATATAAAGGGAATGATCTAAATAAGAACCACCAAAGTTCAAGCCATATATTATTTTTCCAGAGCTTCTAGCATAAGTGAAGATCGATGTGCAAAAAGATAAATTTCTAGAACACATTAAGATATTTCATATTAATATACCTTTTATAGAGGCTCTAAAAAAATTCTTACTAAGGAAAAATTCAGAAATAATTATTAATCAAAAATAATATAATAGATGATATTGGAACCATTCCATTCATATGATATTGTTCAATGGTGGTATCAAAGGACATTCCTAATAATAAAGAAGATATATGTAGATTTTCCATCCCTATTAGTATTGGAGATAATAAATATGGAATGGATTTCAGATAAATAGGTGAAATTGTAAATATCTTATCATAAAATACATTCAAAAGGTTGATACTAGAGGGCCTGAAGATTATAAGAGTTTAAAATCAATTAAAATATTGAATAGTGAAGTACCCTTGAGGGGTTATAAAAGTCATTTTTCTCAAAGGTTACAAATTATACTTACCTATGGACTTCATATTATTGTATATAGAAGAGGGTAAAATACCACACATTCTAGGAATATCATTTTTTTAAATGGAGTGAGTTATAATTGATTTAAAATATAGAGAACTTTGTATGATGTTTGGCTGTAAACATGTAAGTTTTAATTTCCATCGGGTTGTGAAGTTCTATGATGTGAGATAATACATTGAATTTATAGAAGATAGGATTTTAGATTTTGAAGATATCATTGAATTTTATGAATTAAAAATGGTAGCTTCTATTGTGTAATAGGAGGCTCAAATTAAAACCATTGAGAAGAATATTGGAAAGATAAATAGTTAGAACACTAACACCAATGGAGTGATAAAATCCACCTAATTTGAGACATGTCAATAGTTATGTATGGTACATGACCTTCAATTTAGTTTTTCAGGTTTATGGAGGAAATGGTTTATCAGACTGGTTTAAATCAGGGAAGTGCTGCCATCGGGAAGAGTAAATCTATTTAGATGATGATAAGGACTAGCCTACATGGACAAGTCACAATTGAGATAATTTATGGACTCTGAATAGGTTAAAAAAATTCAATAATTCTTCACCTAAGATGAAAATGAAAAAGTTAGGTTTGGGCCAATGATGGTAACAAAATGTGATTTTGAGTGGCATCCTGAGTTTTTAGGATTTTATTTTCTTTTTTTTTTCATAATCACACATGAACAATGTAGCATAATTTTTCAAATTTAATTAATGATGGACCCCGATTTTAGATGTTGATTTTTATTTTATAGAACCACCAAGAAACTGGTATAAAAAATAATTAAGAGGAAGATTTAGGACCAATACACATCGTAAACACCATTCAGGACATGAAATCCAAAAATTAAACTTTTTGAAACCGATTCATGTCATCAATCCGGTGTTTAGAGAAACTATGTATACAAATTTTAAATTTCATTATATGTAGTGAAAACATTTCAATTATTAGTTTTTCTATTGTATTCCACACATTTAATTTATTTAAATATTTTAACTTCCAATTTCATGCTCACAATTGATTAATTCTTTACTCAATCGAACAATAAGACATAAATCTCATAATATAATTACCATGACATGTTTTTAAATTTCACTTTCAATAAAATTAGTAGAGGAAAATGGGGGAAATAATTACTATAGATTAGCATGAATCCATGATTATTTATAATCATTAATTAAGGGAGTATATTAATTTTTTAATTGATTTTTTAAATATTTGGATATTCCTTGAATTTATGATATTTTTATTGATTGATTTAATTATTCATGTGAATTTCCACGGGTAGTTGTCTCAATGCTTTGGTGTCATTCTTTAGAAATTATTTGAGGATAATTGTTCCAATTCATTATTAAGTTATATATCTTTAGGAACTAGGGAATGTTCTCTCATAGAACATTCTTGAAATCTTATCAAATCTATTACTAAATTTAATAACTTTTAATATGAACGAGGAATGTTTTAGTTAACCCTTTATCATTGGTCCAACATTACATTAAATCCTTTTTAAGACCATAGAACCCATGAATTTTCTTATTAGGAAATTATCATAGTTACATGACTATTTTTATCCATTATAAATTTCTATAAATATATTTCATGAAGTGTGTAGGAGATACATTCCAAGGTGGATAAATATATATTTCATTGAACATACTTTTTTTTTGCGTTTTTATTGTGATTTGGGGAGATGTTATGATATTTTCCATTATACTTTATTATCATTCAAAACTCTTTATAAATATATATTTCTTTCCAAACATCTGTTTGTGTCTTAGGAGGATCAAACATCAACATTTATTAGACTACAAATCTTTTGACTGTATGTGGTTAGTGTAATGACCCATGACCCAGTTTGCTAGAGTCTATTATTTACATCATTAAATTGGAATAATAAATAAGGAATTTTTATCCTAAAATAAATAATAGTTTAATAGATTTGTAAAACAAGATGCATACATACATTCAACATACAAATTAAAAGGAAGTACAACATAGTAACTATATTGGAAACACCAATGAACTTCTAGATAATCCTTGATCATAATTCATAATACACATATTTTCATCTGGGGAAAAAATAAACATAAAGAAATGGTGATATTAGACACTTGGTAAGGCTATGTAATATAATTAAAGCATAAAAATAAACCATACAAGGTAAGGTGAATAACATGAAATAAAAACTTGAGCATAATATAAAAGGACTACAAAATGATTAAATAAATCCATATAAGTGATCAATGGAGTATAAAATTTAACCATGTATATTATAATAGTCAAATAATCAAATGGAATATCAAGTACTGATATCATAATGATAGTATTCATAATGCATGATATAATAAACATACCTTCAAGGATTTGGCTAAGACACCATACATAATCGGGTAAGATATTTTCCCATACCCAAACTAGTTTGTCTCATAAGACCTACCAATGAACCGAGGGGCTATAGAGGGCCAAAACCGACTCTTACTAAGTCCAATTCATCCATAATATGAATGGGTTGAATGATAATAAATATATAAAGTCATATTGAAACTAACATATGAAATTTAAATATCATTCCCCAATCAGTAGACATAATCACTAACCATTCAGTGTAATATGGTGAATGGTATCAAGATAGCACATCCATAGACAATATATACATAAACAATTAAATAGAATATAGTATATTATATCATAAAATAATAATCCCAATTATAAATAATAATAATCAAGGGTTTTTAAATAGATAAAAATACTCTTATAAAATCATCGATGAATTCATGATAGAAATACTCTTGTTACATTGAAAAGAAGAGTTATTTTGGATAATTTTTTTCATAAAACCATAATTTAACTAAGATAGTTATTAAATATAATAGTATTGATTTAATAAAAAATATGGTTTCATAAAAAAATATTATATATGGTACTTGAAAATGGGTAAGAAATTGAGATGTTCTATTTAATCGGGCTTGCGTATGGGGAAGGATTGAGAAGGGAACCTAAAAATGTATTTCTTGTAAAAAAAGATGAAATGATCTAAAAAAATGATTTTGGAATGAATAAAAACAATCTAGAACAATTATTTATAATTATTGATTAATTTAATTGGTGTATAAGGGAATAAATAATAACCTAAATAAAAATGGATGTTCAGGAAGAAAACCCTTACCTTATGTGTGAATGTGTTTTGCACTTCACTTTAATGTCCTAGATAATCAAATTAAATCCATTAACTAATTAATTAAGGACCTTTTAAAAATTTATATTATTTATTATAATTTTATTAAGATCTTTTATCACCTTTTTGGTGAGTTATCAAATACAATTTTATTGCACAAAAGTTCTCATCTCCTTGGTTTTCAGGATCTGTATACTTATATATGTGTATAGAAGTTCAAGCGGAATGGGTATAGTTCTATATAATTGAATTTATATTATATTAATGAACATATAGAAGTTTAAATGGTTATATATATAATTTTTTTATATGGTATGAAGATGAATCATTAGATAATACATTTAGTGATAATCTTTTACATTATTACGACGATTATTGATCATAACAAACTCATTCTGTTTTATAGTTTAGTATTATGTAAATATGTTACTTACAGAACATAAGAAATGTTTCAATACATATATTATAGTTTTTTGTAATATAAAAATGGTTTCATTACTATCCTTTAATGATAAATTGAAGAATGAAAATATATCATCCATTAAGATTGTAAATCAGCACCTCAGACGATGGTTTTGTTTTTAAAATAAAAGATAGAGAGAGAGAAAGATGTTTTATTAAGGATATTAAATTAACATGGTGTAATTATACTTTATATATTATAATTTAGTTTTCATGATCATTTAGGAAGATAAGGTTAGGTGAGAATAATAAAATAAAATATCTTGAAAATAAATTAAAAGGAAAAGGAAGAAGATTTTACCTCTTGAATACTCCTCCTTGACTACCTCATTAAGGGAATTGGTTTTGGTATTTTGATGATACCAAAACCTACCAAACGTGGGGGAGATGATTTGGAAGAATATTGGGAAGAAATTTGACAAGGTTAAAATCTTATAAGGTTTGAGGATAAGGAGTGGTATTTATAGTTGAGGAGAGGCGTAATTTCTTGTTATTTTATTCATTATTTTATTATGTTTATCAAGATAAGAAATAGTGTTCATTATTTTGAATAATTAGAGTAATAAGTGAATGTGATTTTTAACCAAGGGTTATTACATCTACTAAACATTACCTATGAATCAATAAATCTTGTATTTATCATTTATCATAAATTATCGTATTTTAGTATTCACCAAAAATTCATATATTTTAGAAAAATCACAAAAAATCACCCTAAATTTTTTTCGATGTGTAGAATTAAAAGGAGAACTGCATTTTATGAAAATAATTTTATAAATATTATAAATATAATTTTAAATTAAAACCATCATTTACTCAAAAAATATAGATTTTAAATCTAAATCTGAATTTATAATATATTCAAAAATTAGCTAAGGTCTCATAAAATTATCCTAAAATAATAAAATAAAAAATATTTATTTATGAATATATTTTATGAGATTGAATTTTATTTTAAATCATTTTATTAATTATAAAATTGTAATTGAATACTTATGACTAACAAAAATACCAACACTTCATTAATAATTTTTAATATATTCAATTACCTATACTATGATATAATTATATCATAATTTAAGTTATAAGATGCCTAAATTTTATTTATACCAAAATGGGAGAGGTTTATATTCATTTGAACAATTTACTATTCATAGGGGTCATATTACTATTCATAAGGTCAATTTACTATTCATTTGTATAGGTTCCTTAACATCTAGAAATACCTCTTATTTCATTCATTATACATTTATGATGTTTGAATTGTGTTATCTAGGTGATTTTATGTGATCTATACTATATGAAATAAACATATGAAGGGAAATTTTATTGATAGAGTTCTGGGTTGTTACATTCTCCCCTACTATAAAAATTTCATCCTCGAAATTTCTAGATTGTCACCCCACAAAAGGATTTGGGTAGTTCTTCATCATATGGCCCTCGGGCTTCCACACCACCTCTTAAATTTTATGATTTTTACCATATAGAATTACCGGGTGAGTTATCTGATTCCTCAATATCTCTTCTTTAGTTTCTAGAATCCGAATAGTCACTTCATAGTAAGATAAGTCAGGTTCCAATTCTATTACTTTAGATGTGAGTACATGTGTTGGGTTTGGCATGTACTTCCTTAATAATTAGATGTGGAACACATTGTGTACATTATAAAGGCTATGAGAAATTTCAAAATGATAATCCATGGATCCAATTCTCTCCATAATTTCATAAGGACCAATGTAACTTGGGATTTTTTTTTCAATTTCTTCCCAAATCTTATAACACCCTTCTAGGGAGATACTTTCAAGAAAATGTGATCTCCCACGTGAAATTCTAAATACTTACTTTTATTATCAATATATCTATTTTTCTTACTTTTGTTATCTTTGATATGGGTTTGAATAGTATTTACATTTTCTATTGTTTCTTTTACAGGCTCTGGGACCACAATCTTCCTTTCACCAACTTCATACCAACAATTTGGTTTGCGAAATCTATTTCTAGGAAATGCTTCATATGTTGCCATTTGAATACTATATTTGAAACTATTATTGTACAAAAACTCCAAAAAATGTAGATACAAATCCCACATACCTTGAAAGTGAACTGGGAATGATCTCAATAGGTCTTCTAAAGTTGGGATCATTCTTTTTGACTTCCCGTCCATTTGAGGGTGATAACCAACACTCAAATGAAGATCAGTGTACAAATATTTATGGACACTTTTCCATAATATCAATGTACGTTGTGGGCCATTATTAGACACAATTGATAGATATGATCCATGAAGTCTTAAAACATCATTGATAGAGAGTTCTATAAGGTGATCCAGTGAAAATCCTCTCTTATAGTGTGGAAATGTGCATATTTGGTAAGTCAATTAGAAATCACCCATATTTAATCATTCATTCTTGGGGTTATTGGTAATCCAATGAAAAAAATAGTGTTGTAAACCAATTTCCATGTATGAATAGGAAGGTGTGGCATGACACCTCTAGGATGTTGTCTTTCACCCTTCACCTATTAATATACTAAACATGTTGATACATAATCGTTAATTTCCCACATCATATTATCCCACCATAAATGTTACTTCAGATATTTATACATCATATTACTACCATGGAGTATAGAGAAATTTGAGATATGGGAATCATCCAATAAATCCATATTTAGCTCAGTTATATAGGGAACACATAGGCTCCCCCCAAATTTTTGATTTCTATTCTCACACATGAATTATGGAAACTTTTCGTCATTCAGAGCTTTAATTTTATTTTGTAAATTATCATCATTACACTGAGAACATTTAAATATTTCTAGAAGTGATGGTTTGGAAAACTTTTGACAAAGTAATGATGTTTCACATTCCTTGATAATTCTCATATCCATATTTTATAGATCCATGTACACATGATCCTTTTTATATCCTCATTTTGTTCATAACTCCATGATCCTTCCTAATAAAATAATATACTAACTTATTTTCCTTCCTTGGGTGGTATTTATTTAAAAATCATAATCCTTTAGTATCTCGACCCGTCACCTTTGTCTCATGTTGAGTTATTTCTCTGAGGATATATATTTCAAACTCTTTTGATATATATATATATCTCACATCATTCATCATAGAGAGAGTGTCTCTATATCTTCTGATTAATGATTATAATTGATAACACAATATCATGAGTTTTATAGTTCTGGTCATGATTTTTTAACATCCTTGATTCATAGGCAATAACTCTTTCATTCTATTTAAAGACACAACCGAGTGTTTTCTTTTATGAATAACTATAAATAAAAAACCCACCATATGCCAATGGTGGATTCAGGATCAGAGCATTCACCAATATCCTATTTAATTAATAAAAAATTATTCACATTCTTTTTTACATATGAACTTAACTTCATTATGAGTAATATTGGATAACGGGTTAGCTAATTGGGTGAATTTGAGAATGAAACACTTATAATAACCTATTAAACCAATAAAAATATGTATCTCAATTATGTTATTTGGTGAAAACCATTCCTAAACCACCATTTTCTTCACCAGAACAACTAATATTCCGTCCTTAGAGAAAATATTCCATGAAAATAATCTATTTTAGGTATTAATTCACACTTTCTAAATATTCCATATAACTCATTTCTTTTCAGAGTCCTCAGAATAATGCACCATTAATTCTCATGATCTTTGTAGATTTTGGATTTTACCATGATATCATTAATAAATAGAATAAGAAAGTTATCAAGATATTTCTTGAAAACTTTATTCATTAGATCTATGAAAATAGAGGGTTCATTAGTTAATCAAAAAGTAATTACTATAATCTTGTAATGCCCATACCTTGTTCGAAATGTTGTCTTTGGAATATATTATTTCCTCACATGCACCCGATGATATCCAGATAGAAGGTCAATCTTCAAAAAATATTGGGCTCTGTGATGTTTATCAAATAAATTATCAATTTCAGGAATAGGATACTTTTTCTTTATTGTAGTAGCATTTATTTCTCTATAGACAATACACAACCTCAAGGATCTATCATTCTTCCTGAAAAAGAGAACAAGGGTTCCCCATAGAGAAATAGTAGGGAAAATAAATCCTCTATCAATCAATTCCTCTATTTGTTTCTTTAGATACACTAATTCCACTATGGAAATTCTATAAGGAGACTTTGATGTAGGCCTTACACTAGGAATTAAATCAATAGAAAACTAAATTTCTTACTCTGGAGTATGTCCAGGTAAATCCTCTGGAAATAAATCAATGTATTCTTTCACAATAGGTACTTCCTCGATTTCATGATTTCTTTCCTCACACATAGATATTTTTTTTCTATTCCTATATAAGAATTTAATTTAGAAGGGCTACTGGGGGTGGATCTAGATAATAATTAGATTTTTAGGTTTCTTCTCTAATGATAAGGGACTCTACATCATTCTCAAAAATTGAAACTTCCTTCTTATTGAAGTAGATTTTTTTCATCATAATTTTAAATCCAATTTATACCAAGAATTATATCAAATTTAATCATTTTTTATGATGATAAGGTTAGAAACTAAGTCACGTTTATGTGTCAAAAAGGGCACTAATTAACACATATTTGTTGCAAGAGTACTTCCCTTGGGATTTTTGGCTGAAAACTCTACTGTTAAATCAAATTGGAAATGTATAATTTTATTTTAAAACTGGGATGCTAAAAAAGATTGTGATGATTTATAATAAAATAAATCATTGTATATGTTTCAAGAAATGATTAAAGTTCCTACCACCACATCATTGGGAACTTCAACCTCAGTAGTTGTTACTTCATAAGATTGGCCTTGCTCCACTGGCCTTATTTGGGGAAAGTATCCATGAAATCTAGGACATTAATGTGTATAATTTCCCATATATTTACAATTATATAATTTAAAATAGGAATATTATTTCATTCTTTTTTAATCACGGGCTTGGTGGAATTTTTATCCACACTTGTAACAAACTCTCATTCTCTTCCAATAAGTTCCTGGGTGTTTCTTCCAACAATTATTATTGTGTGGAAATTAAACTGTTCCCTTCTTACCCATTTCCTTATTTCCTTTTCCATAGTGTTAAGCAACTGTCTTCTTATCTTGATTTACCATTAATTCGTATGACATAGATAATTCTTTTTTTTGTCTTGACAACACAAGATACTATACCTTAATATAGTGAGAAGTTTTGGGAGACTAGTTCCCTTTAGAGGAATGGATTTAAACCATAAAATAATCGATCAATATTTATACTTAGATTATGTAAGTAGTATGAAATATGAATTTTTAACCTTGTAAACTTGGATTCATACTTTTCAACATTTTTATCCTCTTTTTATCTTATACTCATGAATTTTCTCCCTATATCTGCACATTGTTCATGAGGAAAATATTTTTCTAGGGAAATTTACTTAAAATAAATTCATTCTATATGTGAGATTTCTTCTTCCTACTTTGTGTTCTGAATTAGATCCCACCATTGATCCAAATCCTTCTATAGATGATAAACTACCATGAAAAAATTCTCCCTTTCATTACTTCCCAAATAGAGAAATATATTCTCTAATGAACTTATTCACCGCTCTGCTACAATTGGGTTTGTATTAGAATTGAATAATGGAGGTTATTGTTAGATAAATTAGTATAACATTTATCATCTATATTGTGGTTCAATATTCTCAATACGAGTAAGGTTATTATTCATAACCTAATTCAGTTGTCCGAGTATATTTATAAGTTTATCAGCACCAATTGCATATCCAATACCGATATCATTATATTACATGGAAGGGAAATCCCTACATGGGATATATGTATTGATACAATTTTCATTCCTTCCACTTGGCTCCATTTCTAAAAAATGGAATACCCCCGATTAGGTTATAAACCATAACATATATTATCAAACTAGAAAAACACTTTACATGAATTGAAATACTATGCATAGTTATTCTCATATTCATAAACATGGTTTCCTTGGGGTCATATTTACTTTTAAATCCTTAATATTTTTTTGTAATGAAAAAGTGACTTATACTAAGAATATCCCCCAGGAGTGTCAAACTAGGTATATATTAAGGCCTATTGTTGTGTTCTAGGTTACCCCGAGTCAGACCGAGGACTCCTTGTGAATGTTTTTACCCCAAGATACATCTATGCCAGAACAACAACCACATATATTATCCAGACTTGGATGTATTTCTATAAACATCCTCAAAATATCAACCATACAAAAATTCTAGGATATTATTCTATGAGTATCCTAAAATTCAATCTTATGTTTATGTTTCCTAATATATGTTTTTTAAATATAGTTTCCAAGGTTTCGACTAAACTTGATCTAATACAAACTATAAAGACCCAAACCCCAGTTTCCTAGAGTTGGTAACTTACTTAATTAAATTGGGACAATAGACAAGAAAGTAATGTTTCAATGTAAATAATATTTTAATAGATTTGGAAAACAATTTACATATTTATTTTCAAAATTACAACTTGAAAATAATTACAACATAGTAACTATATTGGAAAAACCCATAAACTTCTACATTATCCTTGAAATTCATTCATAATATACATCATTGAATACTGTGTGGGAAATTAAAATAAGAATGGGGTGGTATCAGATGCTCAATATGGGTAGTTAATACAACAGAATCATAAAAATAAACCATAAGTCTTGGTGAATAACTTGAAACAAAAACAAGAGAATAATATGGAGGAATAAAAAATTATTAAAAAACCATATAAGTGATCATAGGAGAATTAAAGTTAATAATGGATATTCTAATTATTGAATAATAACATTGAATATCAAATAATAATTCCATAATGAGGGAATTCATAATGCGGGACATTATAAATTTAACTTCAATGCCTCAACCAAGAAACTATACATAATCGGGTAAGGTGTTATCCCATACCCAAAATAGTTTTTATCTCGAGACCTACCAATGCACCGAGGAAATAAAGTGGACCCCATTAAACACTTACTATTTCCAATGCATTCACCATATTAAATGGGTGAAACATAATCAATATATATAATTATATTGAAACAAACATATGAAATGTAAATAACTTTACCATATCGGAACCCATAATCACTAACCATTCAGAGTAATATGATGGATGGTATCACGATAGGACATCCATAGTCAAAGTAATAATAAAAAATTAAATAAAATAAGGTATATTATATCATTAAATATAAATTAAAATTAAACATAATAATCAATAAGGGTGTTGAAATGGATGAAAATAATCTTATGAAATCATTGATGAATTCTTGAGAGAAATATTTTTTTTTGTACTTTTCAAAGAAGAGTTATTTTGGAAAAATCATTGTATAAAACCATGAATTTACTTAGATTTTTTAAAACATAAATGTAGTAATTTTATATAAAAAATAAGGTTTCTTAAAAAAAATTATATATGGTACTTGAAAATGGGTATGAAATTTAGATGTTCCCTTAAATTGGGCTTGCGTATCATGACAGATTGAGAAAGGAACCTAAAAAACATGTATTACTTATAATATAAAGATGAATTGATCTGAAAACATGATTTTTTATGTATACACATAATATATAATAATTATATAAAAATATTCAAGGATTACATTTATTTATATAGGAATAAGTCATAACCCAAATAAAAATAGAGGTTTGGGAAGAAAACCATTACCTTATATATGAATGTGTTCTGAACTTGACCTTAATGTCCTGGATAATCAAATTACATCCATTAATTAATTAAATAAGATGATTTTATACATGTGTATTATTTTTTATAATTTTATTTAGTATTTATGGCCTTTTTATGAATTTTAATATATAATTTTATTGCTCAATAGTGCTTGTTTCCTAGGTTTTCATGATCGATATACTTGTATATGAGTATAAAAGATCATGCAAAATGGGTATAATTCTCCCATATTTAATTTATATGATATTAATGAAAATAAAGTTGTGTAAATAGTTATATATATCATTTTTTATTTGATATGAGGATAAATTATTAGATAATACATTAAGTGGTTATTGTCTACATTATTATAGCAGTTATTGATCATAGAAAAGTCATCTTTTTTAGCATTTAGTATTATGAAAAAATAATACATAAATAACATAATAAAGGATGTAATACTTATATTATATGATATTTTAGCCATAATAGTTGTTTCATTACTAGTCTTGAAGGAGAAATGGAAAAAAATATGTCATCCATAAAGGTTGTAAATTGGCACATCACAGATGATTATTTTGTTTTTAAAATAGAATAGAGGGGGAAATTAGTTTGATAAAGGATATTACATTAACCTAATATCATTAAAGTATATAGACGATACTAGAGTTATCATGATCATTTTTAAAGAGGAGGTTATGATAGAATAATAAAAGAAAAGAACTTGAAAAGAAATGAAAAATAAAAAGGAATATGATTTTACCTCTTGAATACTTCTCATTGGGAACCTCCTTAAAGGGGTTGGTTTTGATATTTTGATGAGGCCCAGATCTCCTAGAATTGTGGAAGTGTATTGGAGGGAATATTGTGCATAATATTTACAATGATCAAATCTTAAGAGCTACGAGGATAAAGGGGGGTATTTATAGTGGAGGAGAGGGGTGATTTCCCATTATTTTATTTTTTATTTTATTATTTTTCTCAACACAAGAAATAGTATAGATTATTTTGACTAATTACAATAATAAGAACATTTGAATTCGATCCATAGGTTCTTTCATCGCCCAAACATCACCTATGGCTCAATAAATCATGTATTTATCATTTATCACAAATTATCGTATTTTACAATTCATGAAAAATTCTGGTATTTTACAAAAATACCAAAAAATAAACCTAACCATTTTTTTATGTGTAGAATTAAAAAATGAACCCCATTTTATAAAATAAATTTCTATATATAAGAAATATATTTTTCAATTAAAATAATCATTTACCCGGAAAATACAGATTTTAAATCTATAACTAATTTGATAACACTTTCAAAAATTACATAAGGTCCCATAAAATTTTCCTAAAGTCATAAAACAAAAAAATATTGATTTATGAACACATTTAATGAAAATTAATTATCATTTTTATCATTTTATTAATTTTAAAATTATAATTAAATATTTATGACTAAAAAAACCAACACTTAATTAATAATTTTTAAAATATTCATCTACCTATACTTTGATATAATTAAATCATACATTAATTTATAAGATGAAAAAATTTTATTTATACCAATATGGGTGAGGTTAATATTCATTTTCCTTATTTAATAGTCAAAATGTCCATATTACTATTCCTATGTTCAAGTTACTCATTCATCAGTATAGGTTTCTTAACATCTAGAAATACCTTTTATTTCATTCATTCTTTATTTATGATGTTTTTATTATGTTATATATGTGATTTTATGTAATATATTCTATATGAAATAAACATAATAATGTAAAATTTCATTGATAATGTTATGGGTCATGAAAGTTAGGTGGTCAATTTGAGAATTTTCATAAGCATAACTTTTGAAAAAACGAAGAAAAAAAATAAAAAAATAAAAAAATAAAGAGAGGGCGAGTTTTCCATTATTCTTAAATATACCATGATCCATCTTTTATATTTTTAGGGGGAAAGAGAAAGATAAGATCTATAATGGATGATTTTCATTGAGCTTATATTTTTCTATCATGCACTATGTTTTAGATTGAATCCTACTTTTTGAGATTTACTTGTTTTTAAACATTTAACTATCTACACCAAGACTCATAGTTTTCTGATCTTTAATAGTGATGACCTCATGATTAAATATGATCTATATCATTACATACAAAAGATAGTAGGTACCTTACAATCCTATGCAAAGTGACATGTTCTTGAGATTTGTGGTGGACTATACTCATAAATGTACCCAAATGATGAGTAGAAAAATTAAAGTGAGGAAATCTAGAAATGAAAGGATTATTAAAAATGAAATGAAAAATGAAAAATAATGAATGGAAAGGCTTGGTTATTTAAACAGATAAGAGTAAAATATTTTATTTGTTTTTTTATGAAAAAAAATGGATTGATGAATTTACCTATTTAGTGGTCGAATATTTAATTTCATAGTTTATAAATTTATTTTATTTACATTGAATTCTAAAAGATCATGAGATATCCTATGAGGTAATTTTTTTCAGTTCAACTCAATTTTTTTGGCCTAGTGTGCGTTCCTAACGATCTTACAATAGTTTTGAGAGTGTCTTGGGCTTTTTATAAGCCCAAAGGCCCAGTCTATGGAAATTAAAGTTATACCATAGAGTTAGTAAATATTATATGACCCAAGTACGCATGTTTGGGTAAAACAATGCGAGGTGGTATAGGTCCCAGTCAAGAGGCACAAAATTTTAGGAAACTGTTCAGAAGGAGGTGAAATTTCATGTGGGAGAACCTTTAATTTTTACTAGAGGGTGTTGCTTGTTTTTTGAATGGTTTAGAAAATCGTGTCCATTAACCCATGAAAGGTTCCCCTTGACACAGTTAAAGGTGCATGGTTGTAACATAGTTTCACCATCCATGCGGAAAAAACCATGTGAAACATGGATTTTTGGGGAAATTACATTTTTATCATTAAAATGTATTAAAAAATAAACTTATTTAGTTATTTTATATTTTGAAATAAACCATGGTCATGGGATCTATTTTGATGCTCAAAGGGTATACTTTGTTCTCATTTCTTCATCAAGACTTGGAATCGAGATCTATTTGTCTCATTGAATAAATTCTAGTGATTAATACAATCCTCTAGTGTTGTTATTAATTTTTCATGGTATTGAAAGAAGTTATTTTGGTTTAAGCTAATATGCCATATTCTCAATATTTTCTTCAATTTCTCTCTCGACATGGACCCAATCCTATCTTGATACTAGATGTGTGATATCCTATGGACCTATAGTAGGTTATTTGTACCTTTCCCCCAAGGTTTGGTGTTTTATATGCATATTTGTAGTTTTGATACACATTGGACATTCCATCAGTGCCCCCTTAGTTAATTAAATTATTTAATTGAATTGTTTGGGACCTGTTAGGGATTCTCACTAGAACCGTGGAGTTTTTTGGATCTTGTTTCCCCAACCTAGGCCACCCATGGGGTGCACCTTTTTATCTTCCCTTTTTAATACACCATGTGGGGTGAGTGTATTTTTTCCTATTTAGAGTATGTCCTTTATAAATTGGTGATAATTTAATTGAGGTGATTAGAATAGATTATATGAATAATTTTCCATGTGTTATCATGATGTTAAATATTAAATTGTTTAATTGTATTTCAAAAATATTATTATATGATCTGGATGAAATCATGGAATATGATGAATTGAATAAATTATTAAAATGAGATGTTTAATTGAAATGGTACTAGCTTCCTTGGTTACTATACCTTAGATATCAATTCCATATATTTCATGGATGTTTCTCCCATGGATATTATTTATGTTAGTGGATGCCATGGGGTTGTTTTCCCCTTGGGTCATGATGTTGTGGGATACATAGGGCCTTGCTACTCTGTGGATTTGACTTGGTTGGGATTAGAGTGGAAATGGCCTATCGATATTATCCTTATACACTACCCATTTTATTACCAAGTCTCCTCTAGATTCTCTTGAGAGTCGACATGGATGCATTGGTCCTCTATACCTTGGATATGACCCTTCATGGTATGCCACTTTTAATTATATGACAAGTACATTGTGGATGACTTGTTTATACGACCTGAACATGGGGAATGTTATATAATGGATTTTAATGTGAGGTTGTTGTGGTTGTTTTATATAGAAAGGATATTTGGATATTTTTTCATATTTTCTAGATATCACTATTATGGTTATCATATTATAGTGGTTGGAATGTATAGGTTTACATGATTATTTCTGTTCTACCATTACCCCTGTTTATGGGAGCTTGAATGTTGTTTAATGGGTGCCTTGGTGGGATGGTTATACACCTAAAAATCTTCAATTTACTTTAAATATTGTTATACCTATGATATATAGTAAATAATTCTTCTATTTATATCACTCAAACTATATTTGTTATATATAGTATTGGTAGTGGCCAACAGAGTGTTATCTCACACCATGTTCGGGCTATCATTTGGAACTCAGATAGAATTCAAGGATGTAGGCAAGGACTTATGAAATCATGCACTATTCAATGACTTATCTTCTTGTTTATTTGTATCATGAGAGTATGGGACTGATATAGGATCGTGACATTAGCTGGGATAGTTCCTTTTTGGTATTTATGGTATTTTGATACATGTATTTCACTATATGCCTATATAACTATTTCCATCATTATAGGGTCATGTCATGAAACATCATTTTGTATATAATATTACTTAGGGAATTGTTTATTTATTCTTGTTTTGGATACTTATCTTCTATCTAGATTATTTATTACTTTTTCTATTCACTATTATGCTTACTTCCATAGTACTATAATCATTATTGAGGGAATAGTCAAAAAAAAGACACACCCTAGGCCCTTGATGCTAGTTGAAAACATCTGGTCTATGTAGGGGGTTCTTTAGGCCATGTGACCCACTGGCTTAGGGAGCAATTTAGTGCAATAGGGGTTGGGATGTTAGAAATTTGTATCAGATGGATTTTTCTTTTCTACCATACTATTTGGTGAGGATATCCATGAGATTAAAAAGGTAATGGAATTTTTAAATGATTTTTTCTTTAGAGTAGATATCCCCTGTATAGAAGAAAAAAATTACCATAGATGAAAATTTTTTTATTTTGGATTTTGACTATTACTGATGATTGGATTCCACTGCTGGGTGATACACATAAATTTTTGTGTTATTATTAATATGAACGAGGATCTCTTTTACCATTTATTGATGAGATAATGTTATCCATATCATGAATCATTGTAGTCACTTTACTAGATTCACATGCCATGAATTATTCACTGCAATATAGGATGAATTTATTGAATGCATGATAATATTATATGTGCCTTGTGTGAAATGAATGTTTTTTGATATTTTTTTATAGTGTAATTGGGAAACATGTTTGGTACTATGTGTTCCTACTATAAAATAAACAAATTTTTCTGGATTAAGCTATAGAATACACCATATATGGTTTATTATTGCAAGTTGAGTTATGGACTATTGGTTGCATGGAATGGAATATGTTATGGTTTAGATTAAGTGGAAACCATATTTCTTTATATGAGGTGTGTGGAACCTTATAGATAGAAAGTGGTGAACCATTTCTGCCAACCATATTAATAAAATTACAAAAATGAATATAAATTAAAAAATATATGTAATTCAATTATGAAAATAGGGAATTGGACCATGACACAACTTTAGAGTGGGTAGTAGGCGGTGTCTCTAGTGATGCTCATGACTATTTATTTTTACACAGACCTAGATTTATGTGAAGGTATAGGGGTGGGACATGTTTAAAATTAGGTTTTGACATGTCCTATATTTCTATATTTGTGACTTAGTCACTATTTTAAACTAAACAATTTTTTCCAGATTAGGCTATCGAATACACCATATATGGTTTATTGTTGCATGTTGAGTCATGGACTATTGGTCACATAGACTAGAATATGTTATGGTTTAGATTAATTGGACACCATATTTATTTTCATGAGGTGTGTGGAACCTTATAGATAGAAAGTGGTGAACCATTTCATCCAACTATATTAATAAAATTAAAAAAATGAATATAAATTAAAAAATATATGTAATTCAATTATGAAAATAGGGAATTGGACCATGACACAACTTTAGAGTGGGTAGTAGGTAGTGTCTCTAGTGATGCTCATGACTATTTATTTTTACACAGACCTAGCTTTATGTGAAGGTAGAGGGGTGGGACATGTTTAAAATTAGGTTTTGACATGTCCTATGTTTCTATATTTGTGACTTAGTCACTATTTTAATCTTTTTAGGTGTGTATGGAATTATAGATACATGTCCCCATGATTCCATCTAGTCATAATCCAAGAGGGTGGCAACAACCATGCTTTAGAGGTGGTGGTTCGTGGGATACCGGTAGATCCTCCTGTAGTAACAGTTGTGGCACTATTGGTTTTACCAGACACAAGCTCTAAGGAATACTTTTGTGATAGTTTTATATACTTTATGAAGACCATTTAGGGAGCACTACTTCCTGCCTCGTCTATGGAAGAGCATACACGTGTGTTCCCACATTAGTATCCACCCATATTTTTGGAATATAGTGGTCCATAGGCTACAAAGCTATGGATTAATACTATGTTGTCGATATTTTTGCATCTAGAGACACATTTTTAGAGGAGAGTGAATCTTACAACATATATTATTTAGGGAGTAAAAAAGATTTTTTGGGACATTTTAAAATAGGTTGATGCGCTACGAGATATGGTTTGGAGGTATTTCTAATCTAGGTTTAATTATTTTTTTTCTTGAGACTCTAAGAGAATAATGAGCCATTGAGTTCATGTTTCTATATTATGACACAATTATTGTGTTAGAATACTCAGAATGCTTTACGGAGCATTAAAATTTTGCACCGATATACACTGCTAAAGTGCTATCAAGTGTGAGATATCTTGAGTAAGATCTCTAACATGTCATTAGTTCTTAGGTAAATTTTTTCATGTTGATGACTATTACTAAGATTATAAATCAGGAAAAGATTATATAGTAGTACTTGAGGGAAGATGGGGGGTTCAAAGAAGGGTACTTTAGCCTCTCGACCTACTGGTTTATCTTTTAATGGAAGGAAGCACCGTTTTGTGGTTTCCTATGCGGGGAGTACCAAGAAGCATATTAGTGATGGTATTGAACATTTATAACACCAATGTGGGAGAAGGGGACATATAAGGAATGAGTGTGATCCAGACCAATATGAGGGAATATATTATATAAGGATGGTACATGAAAAATATTTTTATAGAACCTTCCCTCCAACAATTATTTTAAGGGAATTAGCTCCAACTCTATGTTCTAGAGTAGGTTTCAATATCCTCATCATGATGGGAATTGAAGGAGTACCATTTTTCAGGCTAAGGTGGTGGTTGGGGAAGAGAAAACCATGTGGGATTTGTACCTAAAGAAAATGTGGGCTTACTCTAAGTGGTGAGGTTATGTCACAAGGTCACGTTTTAGGTTGGATATATTCTATGAATCCTACCCCTGGGGAGAAGAGCGTCGTGTCTTTTATGGTGAGAATTACACTCTTAGTATCCTTTATTCGAGTATCTTCTTTTTTGATATAGGTTCTTAACATAAATTTATATCTGTACTAGTGGTGGAGAGTCTCTATCTTGTTATTTCATTTTATGATGGAATTTAATTATGACACTTGAAACTCTTTTAAAAATCATAACGGAAGGTGTATGGAATTTCAGGGAGTTCACCATTGAGATTGGTGAGTGTCAATTCATCTGGGATCTTTTTTTCCTCTATATGAGAGGGGTTGACATAGTACTCATGATGGACTAACTAGTTTCATATCCAGCCCATATTTACTATTATCATTGAAGGGTGACCTTCACATCACCAGATGGTGGGGTTTTCATTCACAAGGGTTAATGGGATGTCTATGCTGGAAGAGCTAGACCATAGCATCATGGGTTGGTAGGTATGATAGAAAAAATTTCTAGTTTATATATGGATGATCAGGGAAGGAATAAGGTGAAATTTCCTCCAGTGATTGATCATTTCTGGGAAGAATTTTTAAATAAATTTTCTATTTTACCACCTAAGAGGGAGGTTGAGTTATCCATTGAGCTAGTGACTTGAGACTCACTAGTATCCATTCCTCCTTACAAGATAGATACTATGTAGTTGAAGGAGTGAAAGTGGTAGCTAGAGGACTTAGAGGAAAAGGGTTTTATGAGACCCAAAACTTCTCCATGGGGTTCACTGGTCTTTTTTGTGAAAAATATGGATTTTACCCCTAGAATTGTCTGTATTAAAAAAAATGAACCAGTTGATGGTTATGAACTGATATCCCTTATTGATGATAGATAACCTGTTTTATTAGCTTCAAGAAGATTAGGTGTTCTCAAAAATTGATTTAATATCTAGATATAATTAAGTCTGTGTTCAAATTATAGACATATCTTGTTTAACTTTTCCAAGAATTTATGTTCTATACAACTATCTAGTTATGTCTTTCAATCTCACAAATTCACCAGAAATTTTCCTATCACTAATGAAATTATTTTTACATTCTAATATAGATTATTTTTTGGTGGTCTTCTTTGATGACATCTTGGTATATTATCACAATCAAAATGACCATGTCAAACATCTTGAGGTCATTTTGGATACACATAAAAATAATCAATTATATGCTATGCTAACAATGTTCCTGTTATAGAAGAACATGATTCAATTCTTGGGACTTATTATCTTATAGACTAGTGTATCCTTTGACTTAGAGAATGCAAGGAATATAATTTCATGAGAAAATCCCAATAACATATTTTACATACAGAGTTTCTTGGGGAAATATGAATATTATAAGAATTTCATGCAAGAATTATCATGCTTAGAAGCACCTATTACTGGATTGACTAAGTTAGGTGTAAAGTTTGTATGGTTAGATACCCATGAGATAGCCTTTCAAGAGATCAAAGGGAAATTAACATCAATATTGGTCTAGATTATTCCTGATATGGGATGGAGAAACATTGTGTATTGTGATACATCATGTTTTGGGATAGGAGCAGTTCTAATGCATGATGAGAGAGTTATGGAATGAGATTATCATCAGTTGAGACCATGCAAGAGGAATTACCTTAAGAATGATCTTAATAAATCTATTATTGTACATGATTTACACTATTCATGAAATTATTTATTGGTAGTGCAATTTGTGGTGAACATCGACTAGAAATGAATCAAGTATATTTTTACATAGCATGACTTAAATTTGAGGTAGTTAAGGTGGGCTGAGTAGCTAAAATATTTTAACATCAATATTGACAATATTAATTGAAAGTGAAATTCAATTTTCTATTCACTAAGCATGAGGACTCAGATACAGAAATTTTAGGAGTTCTGTAGTGAGTATCATATTATTGCTATGTTTTTAGAGATGCACTTCAATATTTATGATTTTCAGGGGAGGAAATTTCATTCATTCTTAGCTGTGACCACTATCCTTCTTGATAGAGTGAAAATAAGGAATATTTCAGATTATTAGGGCCTAGTTCTATGGGAGTGTGTGGAGGGTGAGGACTTGCCTCCTTGTTGGACTGTTGACAAGTATGAAATCCAATGCATTCATGGTTTTTATGGGTTCTAGAAGATATATGTGAGGATATTATGCAGGAGTTTCATTTCTCAATTTCTAAAGTGCATCCCAGTGTTACTATGATGTTTTGAGATTTACCTCACCAGTATTAGTTGTTGGGGATGAAATATGAGGTAACTGGTTTTGTAACGAGGTGTTCCATTGGTCATCAGGTGAAGGAAAAACATTAGTGACTAGCTATGATTTTAAAATAGTTACACATTTTTGAGTGGAAAATTTATGATTTCATGATGGCTTTCATGGTCGAGTTGCTAAAGTCATCTTAAGTTAGTGAAGTTGTTTGGGTCATTATTGATAGGCTCACCATGGTTTCTCATTTCCTACCAATCAGGGAGAACTTATGAGGGGTGATCTTGGTTAGTTCTATCTTTTTGAGATATTTATTCATTATTAGGTTCCTTAGACTTATGAATCAGATAGGGATTCCCAATTTTCATCTCCTCTCTATCCCTATTTTTATAGGGATTTTGTTCATAGGTGCTTTTGATAAAAGCATTCCACCATCAGACCGATGACTAGTTGGAGCACACAATTTAGGAACTTGAGGACATGTTGTGAGAATGTTTTCCAAATAGTTGTGGATGTGGGGAGAGGCATATACTCATGGTTGAGTTTTTTTTAAAATAATTATTATCATGATCCTATAAATATGAAAACATATTGGGATTTCTATGGTATGTCATACCGACCGACCCTGTGCTGGTTAGAGGTATGTGAGGCATCTTTACTATGACCAAATCATGTGAATGAGACTTTAAAGTAGGTATAGTTAATTTAAAAATAGATGGATATTCTATAGCCTTTCAGAAAATATTACACCAATCACCATCGATGACCTCTAGAATTTGAGTTTGGGGATTGGGTGTTCATATGTGACTCACCGATCAAGAGAGAGTGTATGACTTTGCAATGATATGTTGGGTCATTCAAGATTATGGAGAGAGTCCGGAATTTAGCCTATCGGTTTTAGTTACACCAGAGGTACCGAGTCATGCACGATGTCATCCATGTATATTAGCTTTAATGTTATCATTTGTACCCATCTTACATTCTTTATCCCATGTAGGTGCTGTTACAAGTTGATGTGTCATTTGAGTTTCATCATATCCATATCATTGAAAGGAGCAAGAAGTTTATTTGAGGAAACTTTCTTCCAATAGTATATGTGTTATTATAGAATGGAATTTTACAAGATGAGACTTTGTATAAAGAGGATGACATAAATTCTCAATGGTTGAAGTTATTCTCATGCAATTCTTGACCACCATTGGATGAGAAATTCAGGGACTAATTTTTTAATGTGAATGATTATGAGATCCTTGGTTTTCCTATGAGGTATAAATATTTTTTAAGTTTAACTCTTTTTTTCGACTAGTTTGTGTGCATAATGATATTATGGGAGTTACAAGAGTTATGGGGACTTTTTTGAGCCAGGAGTCCCAGTTTTTTGAAAAAGGAACCCATGCTACATAGTTGGTAGAAACCATGTGTCCCAAGATTCATAGTTGGGTGAAACTGTGGGAGGTGATACATGCCTCTATCAAGAGGTATATTGTTTGAGGAAACTATAATGAAGGAGGTGCACACCCATACATGAGCAATAACAGTTTTTAACATAGCGTGTTTCTCTCATTTATCCACATTTTAAAAAAATTGTGTGCTTGAAACCATGTTATATTCCCCTTGACACAATTAAGGTTTCATGAATGGGGCCGAGTTTTTAAAAACGTTTATCCAAAAATTATGGCCATGGGATATTTGGGGAAATAATATTTTCATCCTAAAAATCTATTAAAACCTAAAACTATTTTTTTATTCCCTCTCTTGGACAAAATAGTGTATGTGGTATCTCTATTGAAACTCAAAGGGCAGAATTTGATCTCGTTTCTTCATCCCAACCTAGAATCAAGATCCATTTGTCTAGTTTGGATTTGTATATGTGAGTACTCTAATCTTATTGTTTTGTTCTATGTTTTTCATGGTATTGAAGGAGTTATTTAGGATCAAGTTAATATTACCAATTTTTTAGAATTTTGTCTATTATTCAATTTTCTATCAATATAGACTGAATCTGACATCTGTAATAGAAGAGTTATCTAATATGAACCAAAAATTGGTGGTCTAAACCATTCCTTTAAGGACTGATTTTTATATACCATGATGAAGTTATGCCACACAATGAAATTTCTAGTTATTCCTCATTAGTTTATTAAATTATTGAGTTGAATGGTTTTGGAATATTTAGGGATTACCACTAGTACCATGGAGTTTTTTTAGGGTTTTTACCCAACCTAGTCCACCAAGGGGGCACACCTTTGTATCTAGCCTTTTGTTATACCACCCGTGAGGTTCTTGTAAGATTTCATGGTTAGAGGAATCCCTTTATAAATTGATGATAATTTAATTGGGATGATTATGATAGATTTGATGCCTCCTTTTCCATGTGATGACATGATGTTAAATGTTTTATTATTTAAATGGATTTTAAAGAAATTGTTATATGATTTTGATAAACTCATTGAATGAGATGAATTGAAAAATGACATGTTGAATTGAACTATTAGTGAATGCTTGGTTGTTATACCATTGATCATAATTCCATAGACGCCATGGATTTTCCCCCATGTATATTTTCTATGATAGTTTATTTCATGGAATATTTTTATCCTTGGGTATTGACTTCCTAGGATGTCATGGGCCTTGCTACACCATGAATTTGGCTTTCTTGGGCTCACAATGGACATGATCTGTTAACATGCTCCTTGGACCCCACCCAAGTTCTTATAGAGTTTCCATTGAGATTATTCTAGTAATCAACATGGATGACTTGATCTTCTATACCTTGTATATGACCCTTTGTGGTTGGACACCGTTGATTACACATCATGACCATTTTGGGTGACTTTTTAATACGGTGTGTTCATAGATAATGTGATATACTGGATTATGCAGTGATGTTATAGTAGTTCTTTTACATGGTAACGGAGTTGGGGGTATTTTGGAATATTTTAATGACATCCCTAGTATGGATATCAGATTATAGATGTTGCAGTATATATTGTTACAATATTATTTCTATTTTATTACTACCCTTGTTTGTGGGAGCTTGATTATATTTTACAGGGTGCCTTGGTAGGCTGATTGTACCACCTAAATTACATCACATTACATTCATTTTTGCTATACTAATGATTTATATTTCACACTAATTTTGTTTATATCACACATATTGGTTATGTTATAAAAATCTTTGGTGGTGGCCTATTGAGTGTTATCTCACACCCTATTTAGGCCAATATTGGGTACCCATACAGACATCATGTATATAAGATGGAACCAAGTAAAGAACCCTATATTCTTTATTATATTTTCTTCTTTCTTTTGACCAAGAGAGTATGGGAATGATAATGGTTCTTGATAATATATGGGATGGTTTATTTTTAGTATTTTTAGTATTTTTTGGCATGTATTGTACTCGATGACAATATACATGTTTCCAGATTTTTAGAATAAAGACACAACACATAATTTTGTATATGAGATTACTTTTGGAAATTTTTATTTATTTATGTCTTGGATATTTATATTCTGTATGGATGATTTACTACTTACTATATTGATCATTATGTTGAATTACACTATGATACACTCTACCATGAGGGCGTAGTATCCCTACAGACACACCCTAGGCCCTCATTACTAGTCTCCAGCCTCTGGTGTATGGGGAGATGAATTTCTGACCATGTGACCCATCGGCTCGAGGCATCATTTAGTGGAAATAAATCATGACATTACAAATTTTAATCATGGTAAAGTGAGTTTCTTATTTACTAATTGGATATTCTATCCTTAAGGTGACTTTTGAATTCATGTGTGGTGGATTTGATAAGTGAATTTTTTTCATATATTTTCAATATCAAAATGAATTGAGGTTGGTAATTTCATTTTTAAATAATTCCTTAATATGTAATGATTTTTTTGTATTTGGATGTACAAAAATAGTTTATGTAAAAAATAAAATAATAAAAAAACCATGATTTTAATGTAAATATGGCATCTTGTGATCTTGGAAACTGATAGGACTCTTCCGGGGGTCAAAATTGAATATCCAAAGAAAAAAGGAACTTCCAAAGTTTAAATTACACAATTCAAGTCATGAAAAAATTACAACCCATGAAATATTACAGTTTGTGAACCTAATATAGATCATAAAGTGATGAAAAGAAAAAAAGAGGGGCATGTGTATTTCACATCATGGCCCAACTTTCATTCAATGGAAGTTTCTAGAAATACCCATTAATGAGAATTTGACATTATTATCAATGATGATATTTTAATTATAGTATTGGGAAACAATTTAAATAAAAAAGGGTCCCATGAATGATAGTGGACCACAATAATGGTGACATAAATGAAATAAGAACCCCTTATAAGTCTATAAATAGAGAGATAATTGTTTTTTCTAATGGATGATTCTGAAGAAAAAAGATTTGGGTCAAAATATGCACTGCATAGTGACCTCACCAGTTTTCATATCCACCATTTTTTATGAATTTTTTTAATTTTCCATTCCTCCTTAACCCCTCATCACTAGGATGATGGGTGAATCCCACATTGTGCTAGGGAAATGTATACAGAAGTGGAAGGTGATGTTGTATTTTTTTTTTATTAGGGTTTTTTTAATTTGAAATAAACTTACAATCTCTTTCTTTTCATTTTATCATGGCCATTGATATTTGAATTTTAAAGAGACTTTTAATTGAAAAAATGATTACTCTAATTTAGGAATGTCCATTTTTGAATTTTGGGTAATTAGGTTTAAAAGTGTTATTGAGACAATATTTATTTAGTATCACCCAAAATTACCTAACCATGGGAAAAGCATAATTTTCATGTCGAGAAGGGGATTTCATGACAATCTAATCTTCCTCATCCTGAATCTAACAAAAAAATTGATCAATCATTTAATTTATAAATCTAATTTCCCCAAAACTAGATAGATGAAAAACTATTACATTCCTTCAAATATGATTTTTCAATATAATCTACTTTTATTTAGATTATTTCTTTCTAAAAAAAGTCTTCAAAACAGAAATATAATTCTCCTCCCTCTCATTAAAATCAATTAAATAAAATCATTTTCTTTAAAAACCTAAATAAACTAATTCCACATCTTTTGGGTTTGACCATGATCATGAGACATACTATATTTTAATTATTTTTTTATTTGTTTTGTTTTATAATTTTTTTTATTTTTATTATCCCTATAGGGAAATAATGATTCTGTATGGGATTTTAGTGAACATTCATATATATTTGAGGTACTTCATTGATGATATCATTTTTTGTATCATTGAATCACTATAAGTTTCACTAGAAATGCATACATCATAGGTTATCTATATTATATTGTTAAATGATTTTCTTGTTGTCTAAATCCATAAATATAAAATCCAAGGTGTTTAAAACCATTTAAGAAAGAGATAGATTTTATGCAGTTTTTATCATGACCATGATAAGGGCTTCCTATTTCTCTATATAAATAGAATCATATCTCATAGGTTTATATGTTTTACATCATGACATATCATTTCTTTGAATATTTTGTGATAATTTTTTATGTGTTTACTTTTAAGGTTGTTCATCCATGAAATAATAATGGTAATTTTAAGGCCAGGAATCCAAGACTTGAGGACTACTTGGTGAAAAATGATAATAAATTATTCGTGTGGGGAATACACATGAGGATCCATTTTTGGTTCTTTACATAGAGAATATGGATTTTATAGGAAGGTTCATATGGATCTTATGGAATATAGTGTGATGATAAGTGGTATGGATCTTTGGAGATATGGCCCACTGAATTTAGGATTTCTATGAAATACAACCTAATGAGGATAAGTTTTAGATGAGAAGTGGCCCAGTGAGAATATGATATTCATAGTAAGTATTGCATAATAAAGATATGGATTGAGATATTTTTATTTGAACATTAAAGAGACATATTATATAGCCTAATCAATAGGAATTAAATCCCACATAGTTTGAGTTACACAATTTATGGTCATTAGATAGGAACGACCTGTGTAGTTTAACATCATGAGATAAGAACATTTTCATTTAGTTTTACTTCATGTGACTAAGAAATATATTACATGAAAGAATTTAAAACCTATGATTGAGTGGGTATTATGTGCGGGTGCCCATTGTATTCTTCTTGATGGAATGTGTACATATTGAATGATTCCTCACAAGGAATATAGCCCTTTTAGGTAGATATTGGGGTTTATGAATTTTTCTCTAAGCCAATGGTTGGGTGGAATTGGTATGGATGCTTCTCAAATATTTAATATGTAGTTTATGGATTTAATAAAGTTATCTTTTTGTGGATTACACAAAATAGGAGTCCCATATGTTTATGTCCCTTTCTCTTTGATGATTCAATGTGATGAAATCATCAATGCAAACATGGATGGGGCTTACACCATGTGAGGTATCCCCTGTTTGCATGGAACACTGAGTAGAATCAAGTCATCCAATATGACACTTTGGTATCGAAGATGGCCTTCCTAATTCAAGGATATCTCATTGATATAATCATTAAATTAACCCTCATTATCAAGATAATATAAGATCATTATGACTCTTAGGCCACTATTGGTATAATATGAAATTATACGTGAGGAATTTTTTAAAGGAATACATCTTTGTAAAAAAGTCACTCTGACTTTCTTGATAGACTAACCATATATGTCTAGGTTTTTTGTATGATGTCACAAAAAATTTATGCTTATCTTTAATACCTATAAAAAAATACTCTCTTCCATGAAACTAAAATAAATTTTGTTCCCTAGTGTAGATCATGGTGATGGTTCTCCCATGTATAGGCTTTAGTGAATGTTTCACCCAAGTACGAAGGATTTGTGAAGGTTTCCCTCTATTATTGGGGCATGGTGAGGAAAATTATAATCTTGGGAAAATGTTTCACCATAGTGGAGGCATGGTCAAATGTTTCACCATAATAGAGGCATGGGTAAATGTTTCACCTTATTTGATTATTGGGTGAATGTTTCACCCTAGTTAAGGAAAGACAAATTTTTTCACCCTAGGTAAGGCTAGGGTGAATGTTTTTACCTTTTTGAGTTCTTATAAAATGTTTCTCCTTGATTGAGGCTATATAATTTTTAACTAAACACATGGAACTCTACTGATGGTGTTCCTGAGGTTCCATCATCCAAATTATGGAGAAGTGGTCTTAAGCGAGGGTCTTGATGTCCAAAGACTATGGGTATCTCAAGTATCACTTAGTTATAAAAAATCATTGTGTTTTTTATTAATAAAATGCACAATATGAATTTTATTATTCCAATATGTGCATTGGTGCTTTTGATCTTTACTTTTCATGTTACTTTTAAATTAGGGGGCCAAAGGGGTTTATTTATAGAACTCAATTAACTTGGGATAAACTCTAGGAATATAAATATAACTATGACCAAGTGTGGTGGGGTGATTTATCTTAGGGACATGGGTGATCAACACAGTCACACTGAGGTATAGGCCCTGGAGGGTAGCACACACATGTAACCTAGACAAGGAGCATTTGTGATGTCAAATGAGGTAATGATACGAAAATGGTAACTTGGGTGATATATTGGGTATGGATTAATTATTCAATGAGGCTTGGGTATGAGGAACATGGAATAGGGGCCTAATAATGAAGATGGGAATATCATGGTTAAATTATCTCAACATAAAAGTAAACTGTGAAACTAATTGGGATTTCCCACCCATTTATCTATATTTTTTTGAATCCTTATTATTCATGAAAGTTAGAACAAATAAATTACCCCTCCTCATAATGGGATCTGATCAAAATTAAGAGGATCAATCTATAAGGTAAATATTATTTCTCTGTTAACATTAAACCCTAGGATTGTTTATGAATATAGGTTGGGGGTTGAATGTGACATGTGAACTAGTATCTACAAAATGGGTGTACTATGACTTCCCAAGATCATAACATTAGGATTGAATGAATGGTTATATAAGGATAAAATGAAAAACAAATTGATTTTGGGGATAAAAATGAACAAAATCCTAGTATAGATGTATGAATACCCAATAAATTAATGGGGACTGCCCCTATTTATCCACATATTCCCCAATATGAGTGAATTATTGATCTATATGATCTCCATTCATATGATTAAATATTTCTATTATTTTAAGGGATAGAATACCCTTTCACAATATAATTTACATGATGAGAATGGTTAATTCACATGGGAACCATTCCCATAGTAAAAAGTCATCATTTTAGAAAGGATACTAGAGAAATGGGGTATGGAAGAGCTCCTATGTCATTGGTTTAGGTGAAAAAATTTGGAAAATGACTTGGGAATGTGATATGGGTGAGTGACATGGGATAATATCCTAGGCTAATGACATGGGAAAATTTTATACTTTGTTAAAAATTTCTCCAATATTTTACTCAATCCTTATGGGCCTCCATAATCTGGGAATATTGAAGATCGTTCTCCTATAAATTCCATTAACATATTTTATAGGAAGATAAGGATTATGCTTCAAAGTTAGTATCAAATGATAAAGCATTTACTTGAAAAAAATATGGGTGGTAAATCTGAAGCATATTTCCACCAATATTTTAAGAACCATATTCTGTGTCTTATGAAAATATTATAAATGTATCAACTAGAATAAATATAATCTGATATCATTATATTGTATGACCATGATATTTTAATAAAAATAGATGTTTTGTGTCTTGAACCCAAATTACTAGGCTCATTATTCATGAAGTACGACCTATGAGGAGCATCAACATATCTTCAAGGGGATTATATTTGAATGAAGGTGAATTCACCTATGCCTAAATAATCAATTATTCCAAAGCATCAGTAGATTTTGGTTACTATATATATGATTATTAATAACACTATTACTCTTAAATCATCTATTATCCATCCAAATATCAACTCAAAGCATTAGTTGAAGATTGAGACTTGCCTTCAGGGGGTAAATCCTGAATGGATGTGGGAATTTTGGTTTTCTCAGATGTGCACTATGTTTAATGATGAGTTAATGTGGTTAATATTTATAAGGACATATAGATTTCATATACCTATATTTAAAATAATTTTAAAATACAACTGGATCTACTCAACTATTAAATCCCTCAAATGAAGAGTTTTCACCATGTCCAGGGAGAACCCAAAATAAAATTATAGGATGTATATATGGTATGTGGGGTTCTAATCCTTATATCCATTCATGAATATTTTTTTACAAAAATGGTAACACAATAGGAAATTTTAGTAACATATCCATTGGCATAATAATTTATAAAATATTCCATCAAACATTTGGAAATACCCCTATCCAAAAATATAAATTGGCATTGAAGCCTTGAAGATGGATTTCTAAGTCTCCTATGTGAATGGTCCAACTTGAAAATACTAAACCGAGTTCCCCATAGTAAATAAAATGTGGGCCTTAGGAATATAATAATTATAATTATATAGGGGTTGATATAAGGAATATGGGTTTGACATCATCCCTAATATCCCTTATTATACCCAACCAGATGGGTGTCTATCTATATGGATTCATAGATACTTTCTCTCAGTTTATTAATACTATAATGGTTTTAAAATGAGCTCATTCATAATGGTAAAAATGATTATAAAGGGATAAATCATAGTTTTTTGGTTCCCATACTAGTAAAAATTATCTAGTGCCTATTTAAAATTAACAAAGGTAAGTAACCCTTTCAAATATCAGGTCCAGTTCAAGTATTGTATGGATGGAATGAAACAATTTCAATTCATATAATCATCTTAGTTTGGTGATAATTACATAGTTAATATTAAAAAAATTCATTAAAATCATGCACACAATCAGACCACTATGTTGGATGGGTGATAAGGATTTTATTCTCCTAATAATATACTTAGAGTTAAAATTATTTCCCTATAGTGACCCTCACACTAGTACAATAATAAAGGAGAAAAATGCTGAGTATTAAGCATGATCACACATATTGGTATTGATGGATTGCATTCTAGTATCCAAAATTGACTATTCTTCATAGAACTATATAAAATATTTTATCACCCTTATACTTGTGTATTGATTTTTTTATGTTTTTAAGAATACCATTATTAAATCCTTTTTTGAAAAATCTTTGTTTTGAATTCATTTGTTGAAAACATGATTAAAATATGAAATTTCACAATGGCCTAAGTTTACATAAGATCATTATCTCTATAATATCATTAACTAAACTAATCTAAATGTTAAAATTACATTTTTTATGATTATGTGGTCATTGGGATTAAATTCATCTAACTAGAACAAAGGATTAATGTGAGTATGAGGGGACCAAACATAGCGTATAAGTGAAGACATTTTTGGCTGGCTAGATTGGACCAACCTTCTATATTTGGGCCATAATGAAAGACTCAGAACTCCAATTGGTCTGATTCTACATCCATTGGTGATCCAAATCGAATACCCTCCTCTCCACCGAATTTCAAGACATTTTCATGAGTTTCGGTCAGTAAAATAACTAGAATAAATGGAGAAAAAAGTAAGCATGGAATTCTCACATATCCCTTCAGTCACTTGACTACAGTTTGTGGAAATTGGGATGTGATTTTCAATACATCACTCCTCCCCCACTTTAACATATGTTTTAAGACTAGGGTTAAGGGTGAGTCTATGTAGAGATATTTATCAGTACATTTTGTCTCTCTTCTTCATCATGTAATTATAAACTACTTAGTGATCAATTTGGGGGGTGTTATTTATTGTAATCCTGAGCTCTATGTTTGTAATAGTTGGAATGTGATTTAATTTCTAGGTTGGTAGTATTTTTTTTCATTTATACCTTTTTATTTTTTATTCTTGTATGGTCAAATAAAAATAAAAGGAATTATAATTCTCATGATTCCATTCATAATCTAGATATTGTGATGATTTGATCGGGTTCATCACTTTTCTCACCCCTTCCATTTCTTGAGTGTGCCAATGGGTTATGTTAGTTGAAATAATTCATAAGCTTGAAACCATGAATATGCATGTTCTTTTCTTTTGGAAAATTTTGTAGTTGGAAAATATCTATTCATATCATAATGTTGATAATTTGATTCTTTGATTGAGTTCAGTTTTTACATTGATACAATTCAGTTTAATCGCATATGAATCGCGATTCTCCGGCCGCGGCGGTGTGGGTAAGTCTTCCTAACCTCCCTCTACCATTTAAGAATCCTTTAGTGATTCGTATGATAGGAAAACTCTTTAGAATATTCATGTGCTCTGATAGTCGCACGGAGGCCGTGTGTCACCCGGTGAACCATCAGATTTGTATTGAAGTGGATGCTTCTCGATTTCCCATTGATTATGTATGGATTACTATTGGAGAAGATTACAGGTGGAAGTAGAGGGTGAATTATGAGAACTGGATCGATTTTTTTCCAGCTTGCAAGCGTTTGGGTCATTCTCTAGATGCTTGCCATGGGAGATTCAATGTCCCGCCAATGGATGTTAACCGCAAGGGGAAACAGGTTGTGGCAAGGAATGGGGAGGCTACACCGGGGGAGAGTCTGGTTGTTGTTCGTTAGGATTGTTTGGCCATGGAGGCTTTGGGGTCCAGAATAGGGGGCGTTCTGCAGGACCTCCAGAAGGACTCTCATGAGGCCCGCGGTAATGGGATGTCTACTTCGGTGAGAACAGAGGATGGTGCTTGTAATGTCGTTAAGGAGGGTCTGGTTTCACGTGCTTCGACATAGGTTAGCATAGGCCGGGGTCCTCGTTGTTCTGGTGAGAAGGGGGCTCTCAGTCCTCCAAGCCCTCATCGGGTGTCTATTGAGGAAAACCCGGCTCCTGAAGCTCCCAGTGTTAAGGAAATTCAAGGTAATCCTTTTGTGTCTAAGGTTTTTCAAAGGCTAAAGAAGGATTTGGGAGTACCTGTTGCTTCCTCGGTTGGTCGGGGTTCGGCGCAGTGTGAGGATGAAAGGGTGGTCAGTGCTGCGGAGGGTTTCATCTCTAGTGATAAGACTTCTAAAGGCCTCGATCCGCTGGCCAAACCTTTTTTAGTTTTGAGTAACAGGTTCCAAGGGATGTCTGATGGTTTTTTGGACTCGGTTTTGGAGGAGTCTATTATGATAGGAGGTGATGATAGTCTGGAGACCCCTTTTGAATAGCAGGTTGAATGTAGGGTGCACGATCTAGCTTCGGTTGAAGAAGAGGCCAGGGGGGAACATCATGCTGAATGTCTGGGACAGGAAGCAGGTGTCCTGAATGTGGATAAAAATTCGGATGGGTAAAGGCGCGACCCTTCGATGGAGAGCACAGAACGGAGGATGGTATACAATGTCCAAACTCTTCTGGAAAATGATACTACTGAAGAACGGCGTCCCCCTTTGGTGGAATTTAATACTCCAGTTCAGAATCCGGGAAACAAATCAGAGTTTTCTGGTGATGCTTTAAGGGCGCGAGTTGGAATGGGAAGGGAGGATACTGAGGGAGGGAAAGAGAATACGAGTGGTCCAGTTGGTCGATCATTTAGTGATGTTGTTAAAATTGGGAATCAGATGGGTACTTCAGCTGATGGTCCTTTGTCTGCTACGCTAAGAAGAAGACCAAGGAAGGACTACTCCTTTCTTCCGAGGCCGATTCGGATTAGATCTTCATCAAAGCGGAACCATGAGGTGACTTTGGCCCTTAAAAATGGTAGCACGACCAAGAAGGCACCCCCAGATCAATATGTTCTTGATCAACTTCAAAATTGGGTTCAAAGTGGAAGTTTTTGGAGGCACCCAGAATGGGAATCAGCTACCAGTGAAGAGGACTCATTCTTGGGATGCGAAGATGAATCTGGTTATTTTGATATGTAGTCTATGTTGTTTTACGATGTCTGACTTGACTATGGTTGTATGTTTAGGTACCGGGAACCCATAAACCAGATTTTAGAAATGGAAAAAAATGAATTGCATGCAAAAAAATATCATTTATCAATCAAATTCAAGGTGTTATTCTAGTAAGAACTCACATACCAGAACAGTTTATGTTTTTAAAAATCAAGGAATAAATGATACTTCCTATTCCTTCGTTATTTTATTTTTTATTTATTACCTATTTCAATCATTACCCCTTTCCTTTTATTTTTTTGTGTTTTTTTTTGTTTTTGTATATTTCTTATTATTCTCTTACCTCTCTCTCTCTCTATTAATATTCTTCTCTATCAATCCCTATCTAATTATATAGTATAAAATTATATTTTTATTTCTCATTTAATTTTTTATGTGCTTTTAATTTTATCCATATTACATTATAAAAAGGAAAAAATAATTCGAAAAAACAAACTTTTGAAATTATTTGCATGATAGAAAAAATACTTGAATTTGAATCCTAAATTGAAAAGACACTTCACTCCAAACTTAGGTAATATAGAGTAGGAAAATCAAGTAACATTTAGGAAACCCCTGTGGAAACTAAATTGGTCCCAATCCAATAAAAAATTTAACCAAATAAAACCCCATAAATCATGGTGACAAAATAATAAAACCTTAAAAGAACTGAACACCTTGTATGTGGAGTACCAACCCACATATGTCCAATATACTGATCAAGAAACCAAAATTGATCTAAGATTGTGCCTTATACACCTCATTCATAAATTCCATGATCTTCCTAGTTGGGAACCTCAAAAATATCTTATAGAGTTTCATATTTTTTCCCCAAAATAAAACCTCAACATTTTTTGGATGATCTCTTTATGTTTAGGGCCTTCCATTTATCCCTTGATTTTGTAGCCAAATACTAGATATAGTATCTTCCTAACATAATTGGGGACTAGAATGATCTTAATTAACTATTTTAAGAAAATTTATTCCCCACCTACCAAACTACATCAATTATAAAATAAATCTATGAAATTGGACAATCACAAGGAGATACCCTTCATGAATATTGGAAATGATTCAAAAGAATTATTTCATGTTTACCCCAACAACAGATTAGTGAAACATTTCTAATTCAATACATATAAGAGGGACTTTTCCCATTTATATTGGAATGATATATGTTGCAGCTTGTGGTTCCCTATTTTATTAAACTCCTTTAACCACTCGGAACTTAATAGCCAACATGGCTCAAAATGCACAGAAATTTGGTACATGAGAAATTCCACCAACCCAAGGAGTTAATCAAGGTAAGTCATCCATCCCTAGAAAGAAACATTCATAAAAAATACAAAACCTAGGTGTAAGGAACTAACAGAATACTGAAAAGGAGTAAACTCAAGAAATCCCAAATAGATTTGGTATCAATAAGGCAAATGTATGAAACCATATTATCCATCAATGTATTAGAACAATCTGCCTCCTCCCAAATCTATTCGAAGCCTGGAGGAAATGGTAAAGAAAATTGAATCCCAAAATCTGTAGTTCCAGTAGACCATACAATTATCTATTCAAGACCAATGAACTTAACTATGAAAATTGCATAACACCATCAGGGATATAATAATGAAAGTTTCTTGACAACTATCATCCCAACCTATTGCTAATCCAAAGGAAAAAGGTAATGTTTGTTCAATCACACTTTGAAGATATAAAGAAGTTTTATCGACCAATGATTCTACCCAATAGGTATGTCCCCTCTTGAAAAAACTCTTTCCAACCCTCAAAAGTTTCAAGTAAAGAAAAAAGTCAAAAAGGGTTATCAAATTATCATTTAGGATTCCAATGAACAATCCATTCCTCTTCTTTTCCCTCAAATACTCTATAAATCTAAGAAAAGTTTTTATAATGATATTGATAAAGAAGAATGGATAAATTTAAAAGGGTTCAAGTTAAAATTTATTTATTGGATGCAATTAAACAAATACCTCGCTACTCCAAATTTATTAAAGTGCATTGCACCTATAGACAATGAATAAAGGGGAATGAGAGATTAAAAATGGGAAGGATGGTCTCAACATTGATACAACCAGCAATACCAACTAAATGAAATGATCCAGGAACATTCAACATTCATTGAAACAAATGGGAGAATTTTTTTTAAATGCAATGCTATAATTTTGTGATTGTCATGAACCAGGCTGGGTCTTCATCCGACCCGGCGCCCGACCCGGTCCGCGACATGGCTCGAGGGGCGTTCCCGATGCACACGGGCTGGAAACTAGTGCCGGGAATCAAAATAAACTAGTTGGGAACGGTTTGGCCCATAACGAAGATAAATGAACATAAAATGGACAAGCAGATAAATAATAGAAATGTAAACTAAACAACCTGACGGCGGGAAAATGGATAACCTAAGCAACGTTACATACCTCAGGTGACCCCGTGGATCACCATGGTACATTAACTACACTCTCTCCCAAAATAGATCCAAGACTGAAACCTGTAATTGAAAAGTAAAGTATGCGTGAGCACCGAGATGCTCAGTAGGAATGCCAAAAATGTAACCACGTCCTATGCCCCTGGCTTTAGTAAGAAATTCAATCATGCCAATTTAAAAAATAAGATATAATAAAATAGTGTTTTCCTTATTTTCAAATTCAAGTAATGAGTTTGCATTATCAATTAAAGCATTTCACTCCCACTGCATTTTCAAAATAGGTTCCAAGCATGCATTAACATTTTAAATGAAAAGAAATCAGTTTTGAATAAAATATGGTTTTCACAAAAGACACCTAGTATGACACAAATGAAATGAAAGTTACATCACAAGCATCACATCACAAAATATCACCATGGGTAATCCCTATAGGTATCCAGAACAAGTGGGAACCTAGAGACCTTGTACCTCGGTGAAACGTGGCATAGAAGACCACGACCCTCAGAAAAACGTGGCTTAGAAGACCACGACCCTCAGAAAATGTAGCTTAGAAGACCACGAACCTCAGAATTCATATGTTTAGTTAGTGTTGTTGCGTCAATCCGGATAGAAGAACCAGGAAGAACCCATGCCATGTCATCAAGCGTACTAGTCCTGGTCACCCACCTAGATACCCAGGCTTCCCATTGTGCACTATTTCAAGTGGTGGTGAGTTTTCTTTATCAAGCAAACATATATGTACATAACACTTTTTCAAAAACTCATTCACCCTCTCACCACTGTTCTCCCTCCTTAAGCGCATCCCCCCTATTTCACGTCACACAATGCATAAACATCAACGTTAGGAACATCATAACACTTCCGACATAAAAATAATTTTCTAAAACCAAGGGGGCGTGCCTCAAGAGAGGTTTTTCTATTTCATAAAATGTTCTTAAGGTTCAAACAGGCTTTATTAGATAAAGTGATTACTTTTTACAATTAACCGGACAAAAGGAAAAACACCTTTAGAAATACACATTACTAATTCAAAACCACTTAGGAAATCAATTTTCCAAGAAAAGGTCACTTAAGACCGATAGCATAAAAATATATATTTCAATTTCCAAATCAAAGGCATAATCATTTCTAGCAACCGTAACCTGATTTCATAGCATGTGTATATATTGTAAATGTAAAACATATTTTTAAACCAATCAAGAAATTATAAATTTCAAATTAAAATTATATGCATAGGGGATCTACCTCCAACTTGTCGCTATTCGTCGACGACCACCCTAACCGACCCTGCGCACATACACGTACATGCATTTATAAACATATATATAAATACCCCTAGCTGCATTGCACATATTCCTCATGCCATGAGGGAATATGTGCAAAGAGAGCATTTATATATATATGTCTTACCTTATTCATGCACATGCAGGCATTTTAGACACCCGCAAATTGAAACCATCGTAGCGAGGTCCAACGCACTACACAAATAATTTAATAAAACAATTAAACACATAAAAAATCTATAAAACATTTCAAAATAACGCATCAAGGGTTAGAACCAAAATAAAAACATTCAAAACATCATTTTTAAAACCAAACGCGCCAAGATGAAACACCAAAACGCCAACTGCAGCCTACACACATTTTATTAGACAAACTGCATAGTTAAAAAAACACTGATAAACAAATCAGTATGGGTTTTCCATAGAAAAGTTTCATACGCAACGCATTGAAAAACTACCAGAAAAAGAAAACGCACCCAACCCTTAAGTAGAACTAGATTCTCAGCCTTAATATCCTTAAAAAAATCAATTCCAAAATTTGTAAAACCACCATGAATAATGCAACATAGGACATACCTCAAAAACACCCAAATTCCTTTTTTTTAAATCAAATGCACGCTAAAAACATTTCCAAACATCCATTGCATCACTTAAAAAATTTTAAATAACCAAATTTCACGATTTATAGATTAACATGAAATAACACAACATGAGCTTTCATTAAAAATACACCTCATTATATACAAACATGCTATAAAACATCAAAGTCATACTAAAATTCTTCAAAACTAGTTTCGCACCAAACAGATCAATCACACAACACCAGATTTATTTACATAAGTAAAATAATCCACCAAATAAACACAATAAGTTTTTCATGCACACAAAATACCAAATTTTCTCATTAAAAACTCAACTTCATGCAATTCCACATAAATAAAATTATACTAAACATTGCAAGTCGCAAATTAATTATCACGGATCTTGCGAAATACAAAAGCAGAATAAAACAATTAAATCGGTGTAGAAAACTTCACAAAAGCAATGAGCAATCTCCACCGCACGTCAATCGCACTGCAAGGGACCTAAAATGAAACATAAATCAATAAATTGAACCCCATAAACAACAATATAAACCCCTAAAATCGGAACCCTATAAGAAGCAAAACCCTGAGGAGGAAGAAGAAGATCATCATAGTGGGATGGCCTTGCAATGGAGGGAGCAAGATGCTGGTCACCGAGATGAGTGCCGCCGAGGAGAGGGGGAAGAGGCGCCAACCGAAGGGCTTGCTGGAAGTGGGGTGCGGCCAAGGGATAGCCAGCGGAAGAGGGAGGCGCGCTGGGGGGTCCGACGTCGGGCGGCCGATGGTGCGAGGCGGCACAAGGAGGGGAGTGGGGTGCCGGTCTGATGTGCCATCGGATGGAATGCAAGAGGGTGGGAGAGCGCCGGCTGCTAGGGGTGAGGTGCAACGAAACCAGGCGAAGGAGAACTGTGCGCGATGCACAGTGAGGAAGAAACAAAGGGGGTGGGGGAGGAAAAGAAAAAGTAAATGAATATAAAATAAATCTAAAAAAACTTAATAAATAAAATAAAAATAAAAACAATAGTCTAATTAAAATATTAAAAAATAATAATAATAATAATAATAATGATAATAATAATAATCTTTACACTTTTTTTTGTTATTAAAACAGTTATAAATAATTTTATTTTTTTCTTTTGCATTAACTTTATTATTCATTCAGTTAATAAATTAACTAACCACGCATTAGGCAGGATGCACGGTGGTCTGGCGAAGCCACATGTCTTCATCCGTGCCCTGCCCGTGTGTTGTACATTGCGAAGCCAAAACAATCGCTTATCAGAAAAAGTGCAAAAAAATTCAATTCGGGCTTAACTCGCAATCAAAAGGAGGATTGAAATAGTTAAAATAATTAGGATAATTATATTATTAAAATCGGGGTGTGAAAATTCTCCCCACCACAAAACTTTCTGCCCCCAGAATGTCACCCAGCCAAACAAGAAACCAGACCCGAGTTTGAAACTGAACGAGGCCAACAAAACACGAACTCGGTGTGACTTTTCACTCCATCAGTCACAACTGACCAACTCTGAGGGAAAATTGAAAAGAGAAGAACCATCAGGAAACGAGGAGGGTTCTCCCCACCATAAGAACTCGACTAAAACAATTAACATTGAGACTCAGCATAGGCTAACTCTGGAACTGCTAACTTGATCCAAGAGGGAACCACCACATAGACCAAACCTCGAAGAAGGCACGACAAGATTCATAGTGGGTCTCCCCACTGTTTAAGAATTGACCATCTTAATCCAATTAGCACAGAACAATATGAGAAACCTAGTACAAACTGAACCATGAACTATCCACATAAACCAGACCCCCACCACATGGGGTCATTGACAAAAGACCCCAAACCAAGTAGCGGACCTAACCCCTATTCATTATTTCCCAAGATGCATGTGTCTCCAAGACGAGCACATCCTAAAACAAGAACGGGTCACCAGTGGAGCTATCCACATGAGAGAGATAATCATCTTGAGACTCACAACCATAAAGAGACAACTCCAAAGCTCATATTTGAGAAGGCACAACTACATGAATTTCAAGAAAACAAGATCACCATGCCTTTTTACAACCACAGTGGGGTATTCAAAGAACAAAGACCACAACGAGAAAAAGACACCTTTGTGCCTCTTACAACAAAATAGAACCTTCAATGACGGGGAAGCATGAACCAAGAAATTTAAACCGTCCCTATTTTATACCTGGAGACAAAAGTTAGACCAATGTGACCCACACCCAATGATTCCTGACTGCGTGCTAGGCTTCACTCCGAGACCTGTGGCTAGAGCTCTGATGTCTTGAAGCATCTGCTGCCCCGCAGTCAGGAGCTGACATCCTTCGGTCGAGACTCCGGCTGACGATGCCACTAGTGGAGCCCCTCCAATTGTCCCAAATGGCCACACTGATGACAAGCCTTCAGAGGATGATGACAAGGAAACTTAAAGTACCCAAACTGAGCACACTAGAAGCAAACAAGGGGGTGACCCAACTAATAGAAGGTTGAATTGACAAGAAGACTTGTCTGGAACAGGTTCCTCTGATTCTCTCTTGTCACCAGATGGGGAACCTTCCCGAACACCAGAAAGAAAAGGTCCTGGAACCCTGGGCGAAGACCCCACACAAGAGAAACTTTAATTGATTCCACGATGCTACCTATAGAGAAAATGGAATCAACCCCTTGGCATGTCCCACGTAGGCCTTCACTGCTCGTTGGCCTTACTCGACACCCACTAGTTCTGCCACTTTCCTCACCTTCACTTCCTCGGGTATAAACCATCGGACGAGAGTCGTATTAAAGAACTTCCAAGACATACCATCATGCAACGAAGTTGGGATTGTTTCTTCCACCAATCCAAAGTTTCACCTTCAAACGGACCCAAACCAACACGGACTCTCATAAGTTTGGGAGTTTCTAGTAACCTGGAAACACCAACGATTTCACCAATCCAGTCCGCTAACTTCGATAGATCACGATCACCACAGAAGCTGAACAATAACCGAAAAGAATTCAATTCCACCACTCCGCTAAGAGTCTGGGTAGAACCAACAACTATAAGTGACTCACAAGAACCTTCTGGGACTTTTCTGGGTGGCATTCTAAAAAAAGAGAGGCACAAATCCAAATCAAAACTCATCATAAATCAAAATTCCACACCTCAATCACAAACGAAAGCTCAAACTCAAATCACTATTCCAACCACAATTCAGTATGTCAAAACAAAGAACCCATGAAAAAAGAACACCCAACACGAAAAGAGAACGCTAAACAATTACTCACTCACTTTTGAAAACATTTAAATTACCCTTTAAAAAACCGTTTTTTTCAGCAAACAAAAGAACTTAAATATCCACCATTGGTATCCCATGAAGTCTCACACATACATATCCATGTGCTAGCTCAAGAACCCATCCACTCACATCACCAATTTCCCCACTTTCCACATTCGCACCTCAATGTATGTGATCACTCATAGGAATCCCAAGGGTCAATTTAAGACACTTCTCATTTACAAAACAGACTATTAAGCACAAAGCACAAATTCCCAACCAAATTGAGAAAGTCACTTATCATTAAAGAAACACATTTAAAAATTCCAAAACATTTTCCATTTCAAAAACCATTTTCCACTCCAACAACCATATTCCCTTTTGAAAACACCTTCACAAAAATCCATTTTTTTTGAGATCTACTCCCACCAACGAAAACGAAGGTCAAACATAACTCACATCAAAATTTAAAAAAATAAGGGACTAGTCGCTATGCCAACCCTGTAACATGGCTTAGCAGACCATGATCCTAGCGGGCATCCACCATAGGAGGTATCTTGAACCATGCACTCGGGCTATACATGGGTCGCTACTCCATGCATGCTCGTCACGTAACACCAGATCACTTCCTTGGTCATCCCTCATCTACACATACCAATTCAAATAATAAAATTCAAATCCCGGACTACCCCTGGAAAATCGAGTCTCGGGGTGGTCAAGGGTTCATGAAATCCTTCCTACACATACCTCTAGAGTCCCAACACACCTAATCACCAATCTACTTGACACCCCAAATAACAACCTTCCTCTGATACCATTTTGTCATGAACCAGGCTGGGTCGTCATCTGACCCGGTCCACGACGTGGCCCGAGGGGCGTTCCCGATCCCCACGGGCTGGAAAATAGTGTCGGGCATCAAAATAAACCAGTTGGGAACGGTTTGGCCCATAACGAAGATAAATGAACATAAAATGGACAAGCAGATAAAAAATGGAAAAGTAAACTAAACAACCTGACGGTGGAAAAAGGGATAACCAAAGCAACGTGACATACCTCAGGTGACCCTGTGGATCACCATGGTACATTAACTACACTTGCTACCAAAAGTGATCCAAGACTGAAACCTGCAACTGAAAAGTAAAGTAGGCGTGAGCACCGAGATGCTCAGTAGGAATGCCAAAAATGTAACCATGTCCTATGCCCCTTCCATTAGTAAGAAATTCAATCATTCCAGTTTGAAAAATAAGATATAATAAAATAGTGTTTTCCTTCTTTTCAAATTAAAGTAACCAGTTTTCATTATCAAGTAAAGCGTTTCACTCCCACTGCATTTTCAAAATAGGTTCCAAGCATGAATTAACGTTTCAAATGAAAAGAAATCAGTTTGGATTAAAATATGGTTTTCAAAAAAGACATCAAGTATGAGACAACTGAAATGAAATTTACATCACAAGCAGCATGTCGCAAAAGAGCACCATGGGTAATCACTATAGGTAGCCAGAACAAGTGGGAACCTAGAGACCTCGTACCTCGGTGAAACGTGGCTTAGAAGACCACGGCCCTCAGAAAAACGTCTCTTAGAAGACCAAGACCCTCAGAAAACGTGTCTTAGAAGACAACGACCCTCAGAATTCATATGTTTATTTAGTGTCGTCGCGTCAATCCTGCTAGAAGAACCGGGACGAACCCATGCTGTGTCATCTAGCATACTAGTCCTGGTCACCCACCTAGATACCCAGGTTTCCCATTGTGCACTATTTCAAGTGGTGGTGAGTTTTCATTATCAAGCAAACATATATGTACATAACACTTTTTCAAAAACTCATTCACCATCTCACCACTGTTCTCCCTCCTTAAGTGCATTCCCCATCTTTCATGTCACACAATGTATAAACTTCAACATTAGGCACATCATAACACTTCCGACATACAAATCATTTTCTAAAACCAAGGGGGCGTGCCTCAAGAGAGGTTTTTCTTTTTCATAAAACGTTCCTAAGGTTCCAATGGGATTTATTACATAAAGTGAATACTTTTTACAATTAACCGGCCAAAAGGCCAAACACCTTCAGAAATACACATTACTAATTCAAAACCATTTAGGAAATCAATTTTCCATGAAAATGTCACTTAAGACCGATAGCATAAAAAAAATATATTTCAATTTCCAAAGAAAAGGCATAATCATTTCTAGCAACCGTAACTTGATTTCATAGCATGTGTATATAGCGTAATGTAAAACATATTTTTAATCCAATCAATCAATTATGAATTTCAAATTAAAAGCATTGGCATAGGGGAACTACCTCCAACTTGTCGCTATTCGTTGACGACCACCCCAACCGACCCTGCGTACTTACATGCACATGAATTTATACACATATATATAAAAACCCCTAGCTGCATTGCACATATTCCCCATGACATGAGGGAATATGTGCAAAGAGAGCATTTATATATATATGTCTTACCTTATGCATGCACATGCAGGCATTCTAGACACCCGCAAATTGAAACCATCATAGCGAGGTCCAACGCACTACACAAATAATTTAATAAAACAATTAAACACTTAAACAATCTATAAATTTTTTCAAAATATCGCATTAAGGGTTCGCACCAAAAGAAAAACATTCAAAACATCATTTTTTAAACCAAACGCGCCAAGATGAAACACCAAAACAACAACTGCAACCTACACACATTTTATTAGACGAACCGCATAGTTAAAAAAACACTGATAAACAATTCAACATGGGTTTTCCATAGAAAAGTTTCATGCGCAACGCATGAAAACACTACCAGCAAAAGCAAATGCACCCAAACCTTAATCATAACTAGATTCGAAGCCTTAATATCCTTAAATAAATCAAATCCAAAATTCATAAAACAACCATGAATAATGTAACATAGGACATACCTCAAAAACACCCAAATTCCTTTTTTTAAAATCAAATGCAGGCTAAAAACCTTTCCAAACATCCATTGCATCACTTAAAAAATTTTAAATAACCAAATTTCATGATTTATAGATTAACATCAAATAACACAACATGATATTTCCTAAAAAACACACCTCATTATATACAAACATGCTATAAAACATCAAAGGCATACTAAACTTCTTCAAAACTAGTTTCACACCAAACAGATCAATCACACAACACCAGATTTATTTACGCAAGTAAAATAATCCACCAAATAAACACAATAAGTTTTTCACACACACAAAATACCAAATTTTCTCATTAAAAACTCAACTTCATGAAATTCCACATAAATAAAATTATACTAAACATTGGAAGTCGCAAATTAATTATCACGGACCGTGCGAAATACAACAGCGGAATAAAACACTTACATCGGTGTAGAAAACTTCACAAAATCAATGCACAAACTCCGCCGCACATCAATCACACTACAATAGACCTAAAACGAACCATAAATCAAGCAATCGAACCCTATAAACAACAAGATAAACCCCTAAAATCGGAACCCTATAAGAAGAAAAACCCTAAGGAGGAAGACGAAGATCATCATAGTGGGATGACCTTGCGACAGAGGGAGCAGGATGCTGGTTGTCGAGATGAGTGCTACCGGTGATAGGGGGAAGAGGCGCCAACCAAAGGGCTTGCAGGAAGTGGGGTGCGGTGAAGGGATATCCAGCGGAAGAGGGAGGCACACTGGGGGGTCCGACATCGGGTGGCTGACGGTGCGAGGCGGCGCAAGGAGGGGAGTGGGGTGCTGGTCTGATGTGCCGCCTGAAAGAAGGCAAGAGGGTGGGGGAGTGTCGACTGCTAGGGGTTAGGCATGAAGAAACCAGGGGAAGGAGAACTGTGCGCGACGCACAGTGAGGAAGAAACAAAGGGGGGGGGGAGGAAAAGAAAAAGTAAATGAAAATAAAATAAATCTAAAAAAAACTTAATAAATAAAATAAAAATAAAAATAATAGTCTAATTAAAATATTAAATAATAATAATAATAATAATAATAATAATCATTACACATTTTTTTGTTATTAAAACAGTTCTAAATAATTTTATTTTTTTTCTTTTGAATTAACTTTATTATTCATTCGGTTAATAAATTAACTAACCACACATTAGGCAGGCTACACGGTGGTCTGGCGAAGCCACATGTCTTTATCCGTGCCCTTCTCGTGTGTCGTACATTGTGAATACAAAACAATCTCTTATTGGAAAAAGCGCAAAAAAATTCAATTCAGGCTCAACTCGTAATCAAAAAGAGGATTGAAATAGTTAAAATAATTAGGATAATTATATTATTGAAATCGGGTTCTAACAGTGATGCCATACTCTGTGAACACATATCTATAGGTAGGAGAGATTCAACCAATGGTAATCATTATGAAACATTCCAACTAGAGCATGACACACCCATCCAGAGTGATCGAGTATATCCTCATAAGTGTGAAGAATCTTATCATCCCTGGATATTTCTATATTCTTTATATTGATGATACCCAAACCCAATGAAATAATCCTATGATACTTGGGGTATATTCCCTAAAACAACAAAGATGACCATCAATGTTCACAATGGTACAATATACATGGAATTCTATGGAGAAAAGGTATTTTTTAATATCCAAGATTCCTTGAAACACCCTACTGAAGAGCACTCCACTCCTATCTATTTGATTGAAGTAATACCTAATGACACACATTCACTCAAAATAGATTTTTTATTTTATATAAGAAAAAACATAACAATCACTTAGAACTATAGGGGATATAAGTGATGGATCTAGATGGCGTCGTCTTTTAGAATGAGAAAACATATATAGGGTAGATACCTGGTTTTAAAATAAATAGAAATACCTTCTCTTGGTTTTCCTTTTATTTCCAGTAAGCCTACTTTATAATTCCCTTATCTCCTTAAAGCATTTTATAATTAATTTTATTCTTCTTCATTAATCAATAATTTGATTTTTGATTCATTTTTAGATTGTTGTGTGGGTTCAGAAATGTGTAAATCCTTTTCTTTAATTGATGAGTGTGTTCGTTATAAGGTACCCATGATTGTTGATGATTTTGAAAATATCATTTCTATAGATTCTCTTTCCTTACAGAATAAACATGAATAATAATAAATCAAATATTCATATAATTAAAGTGGATAAATCAAATATTTAATTAATTTCATTCCTCTATATCCAAAATGTGTTTGGGTGGTGGGATCATTCTTAGGTCATGTTGGTTTTTTCTGTCGATTCATTAAAAACTTAAGGATGATTTCACTTACCTAGTTTCAATTATTACAAAAATATTGTGAGTTTTTGTTTGATAAAAATTGTGAGTAATCATTCAGTCCACTAAAAAGGAGTCATACATCACCTCCCATCATCCAACCACCAAGTTGGAATCTCCTCCCCCATGAGTTTCACCTTGAGAATAGAGATAAGAGTGTAGTGTAATATCTGGTATCTGACCACATTAAATAGATTTCCCCACCATTAGACCACCATGTTAACTCATCCCTCCCCATTGGATAATTATTCCCTCATGAGAACCTTTATGTTGTTGTGGACCTTACACCCTAGTATGCAGACATTGTGGGTTTTCTATTAGCTTCTCGAGTCCCCATTGTTTTCATCACTTCACAATACTAGATAATTAAGCATGATTTAGGATGGTACATTTGGGATGAACCTTGCTTGGGGAGAATATATAGTGACTAAGTTTCTTGTAGTTGTGTCCCAGATCATTAGTTCACCTCAGTTTTTTTCTTCTACCACACTTTGTCTTGTGGGGCCCCCTTTGGATCTCATCATATAGCTCGAAAGGTCCTTTACTTTGGAATTTATTTTCCAACATTGTATAGAGATGCCCATCATTTTTGTAAGTCAAGTATTCAATTTCAATTCACATGGAACATCTCCAAGAGGAATGAAATTCCCCAACCACCCATGTTATTTTATGAGATATTTGATGGATGGGGTATTGACTTCATGAGGCATTTTCCAAATTCATTTGTATTTGTGTACATATTATTCATGGTTGACTACATATCTAAATAGGTTGAGGAAAAGTCTACCAGGACTGATGACTCTTGATCTATTTTTTATTTTTTGAGTACATAGATTTTTAGTAGGGTTGGTTTTCCAACGTTCATCATTAGTGATCAAGGTTAACATTTTTTCAATCCTCAGATGAAAATATTTCTTCATAAATACGAGGGTTGTTTATAAATTATCAACTTTATATCACCCCTAAACTAACAAACAAGCTGTAATTTCAAATCGATATGTTAAGATAATCTTGAAAAAATGGTACAACGCAATAGGAAATATTGGGGCTTACACTTGGATGATGCACTTTGGGTGTAACATAAATATTTTAAAACCCTGATTGGAATGTCACTATACATGATTGTGTTTAAAAATTATTGTCACCTCACAATGAAGGTATAACTTTCTGAATATTGTATTGTTAAATAATTTAATATGAATCTTTCATATGCATGTGAGCAAAGGAAGCTTCATATTCAAGTGTTGGATAAAATTTTACATGATGCATTTGAGAAATCCCATATCTATAAAGATAAGGAAAAGTATATCATTGATAGAATGATTCATAAGCATAAGTTCCATATTGGTTATAAGGTGCTTAAGCCAAATTACAAGATAAATCTCCACCATGGTAAGATTCATTCCATTGGTCTCAGTCCCTATATTGTTACTAACATTTAACATTTTTGGTTCTATATAGGTTTTTCATTATAATACTGGGAATGGGTTTACTATCAAGGGAAAGATGGTCAAACACTTCTATGAATATTTTCCAAACCATACGGGGGAGGAAATCCAGCTTATGGGTGTCTTATATGACACCACTAAGAAGGTTTTCCCTTCTCCCTACCTTTATTTATTTGATTTTTTTAAAATTCCTTCAATATGGGAAATGTAATTCTTATGTGCGGGCAGAGTGGAATGTCATAGTTAATATTAAAAAATGTGTTTTCATTTTGGATTTTATTTCATTGTTTTTTTTGTTTTTAGATAAACATTGATCTTAAATAAATATCAAAAAACATTTTTCATGATTTATTAGACTGTGGGGAAAATTACATTGTTATTCTACAAATGTTTTTTAAATTAATTTTTATATGGAATATTTTTATATAATGTGTAATTTCAAATAATTCTTAGGCGTTTAATGGATTTTTGAATCCCATGATTCATTTCTACATACCAATATTTTAATCCCTTACTCGAGAGATATTCTAAGCCATTTATTTTATATTATTCATTTTAATCACTTTCATGAGAGTATTGGATAATGTAGTGAAACTAGTACTTTATTTTATTCTATTTGAATCCATAGAATTCAATGTATACTACACTCATGATAGAGTCCATCATTCATTGAAAATACCTTTTTTTAATTAACCTTTATTTTTTTCCACCTTGACATTTTAACATTATTAATTCTTAGAGAGCATGAAATTCCTGTTAGGTAGCCACATTATAATACATTTTATCCCTACCTACTCATATATTGTGTATATTCTTAATTAATTTTCATCATGTGTGGTGGAGGGGGTTTTTCCATGGGGATTCTTAGGAATAATCATTGTTATGTGTTGATAAAAAGGGTGCCTAAATTTTTTTGGGTAGTGGGTTCAAACACCATATTATATCATTATTCTATAGATTCTTCCCTATTTAACTCAAAAATCCTCTATACAAAAAAAGTAGTTTTGAACATCAAAAAAACAAAACAAAAAAAAAAGAAAATAAAAGGAGAAAAGCTAATTATTATACATTATTTTTCATTACATGGTTGTAACCCATAAAAAAGGAAAAAATAAGTGAGTTAGTTGGATGTGATAAACTATGTGAGTTTTAGAGTGAGTAAATAAACTTTGAAAACATGCTGAATTTTGACAAGATTTATACTTAAGATATTAATCACTCCTCTTCTACCTCAAAAATTTTAACCATAAAATCCTACTGACCCTTAATCCTCAGAACAACATTTTGGAAGTCCTTTTTTGTTGCACACATGTTTATAATGATAGATAAATTATGATCTTTTCAAGAATTTGGAAATATCACATGTACTCTAGGAAAATAGCATAACTACACATTGATATGTTCCTTGAATGATGAGGGAAAATATCTAGGTAATGGTTGTCATGGAATGTTGCATGGGTGAACAAATGAAGTTGAACAAATTTGAATGTGTTAGAAGAAAAATGATAGAAAAATTGATTTCATAAATTTAACATGATGTATTTCATTTTAAGGAATCTTGGAATTTTTCTCACCATTGGTTTCAGAATGGGACAGGATTAAGATGTAAGAATTTTCCATGAGGTACAAAGGTTTAGGTATGGGGGTGTGATCGTACAATGATATAACATATTTTATCACTCTTATACATATTTATTACATTTTTATGGGTTTAAGAATCCCATTATTAAATCATTTTGCAATCAATATTTTTTTAAAATTATTTTGTTTAAAACATTCTTAGAAGATGCAAATTCATAGTGCCCTAATTTTACAGTAGTTTACTATTTTGATCATATCATTAACTAAAATGATCCAAATGTTAAAATTATATTTTTATAGAATTATATAGTAATTGGTTTTCAATTAATATAACTAGTATAAAAGATTAATGTGAGTAAAAGGGGCCCAAACCTATCCTAAAATTTAAGACATTCTTGGAATGCCAGATTGGACCACCTTTATGTAATTGGGCCATAACTTAGGTCCCAGAACTCCAATTGGGCTAATTCCACCTCAATTGGATAGAAAACGTAAAGTCCCACCTATATAACTTTGTTATTAACATTTTCACGCATTTATTAGTCATCCAACTAGATAATGAAGGAAAAATTATTCAATGAATAGTCACCTATCCCTTTAGACACATGACAACATTTTGTGGAAATTATGATGTCATTGTCCATAAAATCATTCCTACCCCACATTATAATATGTTTCATGACCAGGGGTATAGGTGAGTCTATGTAGATAGATTTATTCACCCATTTTATCCCTCTTCTTCATCATGTTATTATAAACTTCTTAAGGATCAATTTGGGGGGGGGTTTCTTTGTTGTATTCCTGAGCTCCATGCTTGTAATCATTGGAAGGTGATTTAATTTACATGTTTTTAGTCTATTATTCCGAATTCATGCATTTTTAATTATTATTTCTTCTAGTATGATCAAATATAAATCAAAGGAACAAGAATCCTCTTGCTTCCATGCATATCCTGGATCTTGTGACGATTTGAGTGGGTTCATCTCTTTTCTCACCCCTTCCATTTCATGAGTGTGAAAATGGGTTCTGTCTTTTTATAACATATAGAAACATAACCCATGAATAAGAATGTTATTTTCTTTTGGAAAATTTTATCATTGACACAAATCTTCTCATCTCATAACATTATTTATGTGATGCCTTGATTGAGTTATGTTTTTACAGTGATAATATTTGGATGATTTTTAACTGTCACTAGTAATAAATATCATTTATTGATCAAATTATATGTGTTAACCAATTAATAACTCACATACCATACTAGTTTCAATTTATAAAAATAATAAATTCAAATATCATTCCCATTCCCTTGAGAGAGATGATAGGTTTAGCATCAAGGGACACTAACCCAGAATGATCACAATTTCGACAATTACTTATACCAATAAGGTTATTAGTTTTGGTTTGGGTTTTCATTTGACCCTAATATCATGGGTTTTTGGGTCATCCTCTAAATTTGTGTCATTATTACCCAACTGGTAAACATCAAGTAACCTTTCAATGTCAATTTTGACTTCATTTCTTATGAGGATATGAACTACCTTATGGAAATATAAATGAGGCTGTAAAGATAAATTATATGATTACAATCACAAGATGGGTTTAAAAGATGGTAAAATATGGAAACATGGATGTAGTGACCAACCAATATATTAAGGTTGAATAAGATAAAGTTTTCATTCAAAAAGATATAATTTTAGTACTCTATTTTGTATGAAACTTTCAAATTCTCAATTATTTTCTAACATTTCACTCTACATTGATTATATAGAGGTGATTAAAAGGAAACACCATTGAAGTCTCTAGAATATAGAGTAAGGGGAATCCAAAATTCAGTGTCATGGAAGGATCTACCCCCAAGGAATAAGGGTTGTTTTCTCATGACAAATATATATTGTTAGAGGGTGAATGAAGAGGGTATCTTAACAAATTCTAAATCATATTTGATAACCCATTAAGCACTAATGATGGGAAAAGACACGATAGGAAACTTTATCATCCAAAATTAATAATTGATGATAGGAAAATGAATTTCCCATGTGTATTTATATTAACTATAGGGGTTATTTTAAAATACATCTCTCATTATTTCTCTAATGTATGTATACTCAAATACTGGTGTTGGGGTATTTTTGGTTTAGAAAGTGAGAACATTGAATTGGCCTCTACTAAGGAGGGATGTGAGAGTAACACAATGGGTTTTAGAGTATCCCATATATGTTGATAATGAAAAAAATATATTTGGTTGAGGGAACCCCAATGGTGGTTATCATAACTACATATTCCTTTGTAATAATGGTTGTCACACGTCTTAAAAATTATTTCAAATATTACCTTCATATTTCCAATAAAAAATTATCATATAATGATATGGTACACCACTTTAAAATAATCTATAAATATGTTGGATGTCCACTTGTCATAAATAATTTTTGTTAGTATCAAGGACAAGTTTAGGAATGTCATAAAGGAACTAGAATGTCGTACATTTCCTTTCTTATAATGACTAATGTTTTCATATAGTGTATAGACTCAAAACTATAAATAATATATATTTATCCATGAAAGAAATAATAAGGTAACTTCTTCAGTTGGATATCTAGGACATCCATCCAATTTATTTGTAGGTATCTCTTATTTAGAACTAAATAAGGGAATATCCCCTTATACCACCTAGGTAACACCTTGGAGGTCCTCTTGATGGTTTATTTCATCACGAAACTTAAGCCTCATAACGTAATGAGGTCATAAAAATGGTGGGATATTTTTCATTTATATGTATTTTAAGGGGGAATGGCCATCCCCTATAGATGAAAAAACTCATATTGGTGGAATGACCCATGATATACCCCTGTTAGTGTTGACAACTGGTACAAAAACCAAATATTCAGGAGTTAGTGTGTGCCTATGACATCCCTGAATTTCTCATTAACATTTATCCACTAATATTTTCGTTTTAATAAATCATTTATTGTATAACTAGTATATGTTTTGGATCTTATTGAAGTGGACTCCCCTACTACAACTCAATAATCAAAGTGTACAAAGGCCTAAATTTATTCAAGATTCACATCATTAATCAAAATAAAATGAGTGATCTATTTCCGTAAGTTGGTTCACGAGTATGTTTCATCATCTGGGAGGGGCTCCAAATTTTACCAAGAGGCCCTCAAGGTTTTAATCACTTCTCATTGATATATTTAGGGATACATATGGAGGATAGTATCATGAATTCCATTGTTGTATTTTTTTGACAAAATTCATAATCTTTATCTCACATTCATAATGATGTGATATTGTTTGATTGATTATCTGAATATCCATTATTCCTTTAAGGATATCCTTTAAGTACGATAATGGGAACATTCATTATAGAATATCATATTTATAGGGAAATTACTAGCACAATTTTCCAATCTTTGAGCTACATCATTCTTATAAGAGTCATGTTACAAAGGGGAGGTGGTGGAATAAAATAATCTACATAATGAAGAATAAATTTAGGTCAAACACCACTAATGTGAGATATATGCCTATAATTATAGGCTAATATCATACTAATTTATATTTTAATGAGTTAGGATCATATATAAGATCACTTCTAAAGAGGCATGGAGTTGATTTTATATTGAGGAAGTCATGGTTATGGGGTTGGAAAAATAGAAACACAATATATATGTAGTCCGATGATCAATTCATGAAATATAAGACTACATATAGGGTTCCCTATAGTTATAAATATCTATAGAGACTCTAAATTATCTATTTTACTCTCACTATTTTTTCTTTAATGAATAGAAATGATGTTTCTAACTATTTTTTATTATCTGATTCTTGTTATATCATAATTATCAATTCGTAAAGACCTATTATTCTCTCAATCGGATAATCCTAAGATAATTGAACCCATATAAACATTTAATGAAAATGGATTAATTAAATATTAATATCATACTACATCATTCAATAAGTCTTCCTCATGGATGTGTTCACATAGATGATTATATGCATGTATACCATCTCAATAACACTAGAGTCAGTCCATTCAAACATTATTTGTGATTTCCTCTTGAATGTCTGTTCATGGATGGGCTTATGAATGTGTATCATCATCGTAAAACTAAAATTAATCCTTTATTATATGAATTTTTTCTTTTTCATGGATATTCACTCATATATGAGTATAGAAATATGTACCATCAATGTAACACTAGAGTTATTTTGTTCTAACATCAATGGACGACGTAGAATAATGGAAACCATGAGGGGGGGGGGGGTATTGAAGTGAGGATTACAATTTTCAAAAAGTATCATAAACCCTCATAATATAGATATTACTATTTAAATATACTTTCAATATCATCTATCTAGTACCTATGAAAAATATATTTTAAAGTAAGTTTAAGTGGAATACTATGTGATATGTACATTGTGATGGTTAGTGTGAAACTTATTTATGAGGGGACCGTTATAGTTAACACCAAAGGTAATATTTCATGATGAGGATGTGGTTGTTTCATAGGGAATGTTGACCTATGAGAAATATTTTCTATTTAGATTAATGAGGTATGACCAAACGAGCCATATATGAATGCATTAGGAATGTGTACCAATGAGAAAGGTTCCTATGGAATATTTCCTTAGTGAATGGATGTATAGGATCACATGGAGTTTTTACTATTGACGGAGGATTTAAGAGGATTCATGGGTAATATAACACCATGATGATGGGATCACATGGATTATGAACAATGTGGAGGTATGATTGTGTATTTTGGGTTTTAACCTTAATGAGGAATCTTACTTATCCAACAAAATCAAGAATTCAATCCCTTATAGTTTTAGTTTCACATTCTACAATCATTTAATAAGACCAAGACCATACAGTATATCCTCTTGTAGTAAATTCATCATCATGAAATTTTAAATGATGTGAGTAGTATGTCAGTTTCATGAAATAGGAAACAATAGATAATCGAGTGTTGTAAACACATGGGATACCCTGATTCATGACTTGGTTAATGACACAAGTGAAAGAAATAAGATTAGTGGATGAAACCTTATAATAATACTCCCACTTTTATAAATGAATCATGGATATGTAGGGATTACACAGTTTCTTACGAAAACTTTTTCTTCATCCCTCTAATTTACGATTTTATTAGGAAGAATTAATAGACACTTAAGTAATATAGACTAATGTTGAAAAAGTTATAGACTACACTGGAATGGATGCACAAGGTGTTGAATAGAAGTAAAACAATAATGGGCATGGATTATAAATTAATTTATATAACCCATGTATAGACATACCAATCTCATTGATGTATATAGGTGATGAAATAATAAGTGGAAATTTTATTGTCAATTTCACATTGTAAAGAGGCCTATGCTCACATGTCTCATAAAGTGTACCAATTTAGACAAACTAAATATTTAATAGCTAATATAAGCAATTGATCCATAAGATACTAATTCAGTGTCATCATAATAAATAACCTTTTCATCAAGAAGATATGTGATGTTGAGAACACTAACACAATTAAATTTTCATCCTGTAGACATAAAAAACAACATTTTTAGTTTTCTAAATCATTGAAATACAATATTTATTTACAATTGTATTCAACCATAAAAATAGAGTTGTCAAAAATTATGGTTTTGATAAAACATAGATATTTGGGTTTCAACGTTATCATGGGAAAATTATTTCCCATAGAAATGGTGGGAGAAGGTTTTTGGACACACTCTCTCACGTTATTATTCACCCATTAAAAAATTTTAATTTAAATTATGTCAGGCTGATATGTTTAATCCAAACTATCTTATCATATATGGGTCATATCCTACACTGATACCAACTAATATAATCCATTTATACATATTTCTTCAACTCCTCTCTATGTTTCTATCAACCATAGTGAATGTTAGTGCCAGATTGATGATAAAGTAATCATCATTCATATAATTTTTTTCACTAAAATCATTTTAATTCAGTTTTAAATATACACTCCAAATATCTATGAATAATATTTATGAATCTATTTCAAAAACAATATATATATATATATGTGTGTACATTAATTGCTTAATCTCTTTTAAATCTTGTTGACATGTGCATTCCAGTCGGCGCTGATTTAAATTCATTATTCATATTCTTCATCGAGTATTAAAATTGAATAAATGATATATATATATATATATTCTATATATTGGATTAGTACATAAAAAAATCTTCAAGAATCACTTTCCATATATATATATATATATTTGTTTAACATTTTGGTTTTTCTGTAATATGAAGCTTGCCCAATAATCCATGAATTCAAGCTCCTAAAGATCTTCTTCGATATGAAATATTGTCTTTAGTGGATATATACTGAAAGACTATAAACCAGATAAATTATATTTTTCTCTTAATATTTTTAAAAAATATGATTTTGAATATACATTATTTCATATATTTTAAACATTTTTTAATAAAATTTTATCAAAAATGAAAATGATTATTGAAAAGTATATTTATATGAAAATTTATAGTTTTATGTTTTAATACTATTTTTTTAAACTCTATTTAAATGTAAACATATTTATTTTTTAAAATTATTACATATATATATCAATTTACGTAAGATTATTATTTTTAAAAGTATATTACTTTTTATAAAAAATGATAATGCTTATTAATTATTTAATTGAACATTTAATTTTAATATGGAAAATCATATTTTTCAGAAAATTATTTTCCTTTAAAAATAATTGTATAACCATTTTAAAACTATATCCTTTTATTAATATATGATTATTTTAAATCATGGTAAAATATTTAAGAGCACTTTTAATTTATGAAATGATTATAATTTTCAAAACATATGATTTTAATACTATTAGTTTTGAGTATACTATTATTTTTCAAGAAATATAAATATAAAATGAAATGGTATTGTAATTTACAATAATAAAAAATGATTACTTGAATAATAACTGTAGATAATAAGAAAAATAATGAACTTCATTTTTTAGAAAATAATATTGAATGTATACATATTAAATAAATATTTAACTTATAATATGTATGTTGACTATTATTTTGAATAAAACTACCTTTATTTTTTGGCCATCCTATCTAGGAATATTAGGATAGATCAACCATGATTTGTAGGAGAATTATCAACCATGAATGGAAACTGATCCAAGAAAGTGTACTATGTGGTAGGTGTGGGAAATTAGGCTTTCATAGTGCCCACAGATCACACATGGTATGTTCTAGATGCTCTGTGAAACCATACAGGTCAGTATGGATGCATGAGGGTGTGTGTGTTTGTGTGTGTATATATTTATTTGGGTGTAAAACCCCAATGATAGTTTTATTAACTAGTAGAACATGATTATTTAATATGTACTTCAAGACTGAAGAAAATTTCAATTTTGGATACACCTTCTCACATCACTATTCACTGGTTAAAAAACCATTTAAATGGTAGCCACCTGATATGTTTAATCCAAACCATTTGATCATCCATGGGGTTTCTCCACCCTATATCTCACCCTATCCAAACCCTTTCTTTTTATTAATTCAACCCCTTCTGATGTGGTTATCAACCATGGTGAACATTTGTCCCAACTCGATGATAAATTAATCAGCATGAACATACAAATGTTCAATGAATCTAATTAAATTGATTTATAAAATATATAATCTGATAATTATTAAATAATATCAATAAATATATTTGAAAATACTATATATATTATATATGTTACTATATTAATTACTTTTAAATTGTGTTGACAAGTGTGTGCAAGTGGGTGTTGATTCAAGTTTCTTAATGATCTTCCTCATCGGGTATTCAAGTTGTAGCAATGACATATATATATATACTCTCTTTGTTAGAATAACACATAAAAATCTTCAATAAATATTTTAAAATTATATATATATATATATAACCTTATGGTTTGTTTATATTCTCATGATTTCCTTGCAATCCACGAATTCCAACTCACCAAGATCTCCTTTGATCTAAAATATTGAATTTAGTGGATGTATACTTACAGACTATAAATAAGGATATGTTTGTATACATAAACATCAATATAGTATATTCTTCTTTTAATATTATAAATATACATTATTCAAGAGTTGTATATATAGCGATTCATACCTTTGAGTGTTACTTCACTCATAAAAACCTTTTCTCCAAATTTTGGATATAATAGAGAATAACTAGACAAAGGGAAAGAGAGGCATGTAAAAACAAGTAGTTTAATTATTATGAAAATATTAAGCTAATGGAACTTATTATTTTCAAATCTCCCATATTTTGAAGTTATTTTTGAATTTAGTAAGGGAAATATTTTATTTTCAAAAAATATATACATTTATTTAAAAAAATATATCTATAAGTGAGATCTGTTATAAAAATAATTGTATGTAATTGAATTATATTTTAAAATTTAATAATTTATGTAATGAAAATTTTCAATGAACTCCATTAATTTTAAGAAAATTTGTAATTTTATTATAGTAAGAAAATTTTATTATTCTCAAACTCCTAAGTGTTAAACTATGATTTTATTTACAAACATTTTCATTTTAATTTCAAAAACATTTATTTTAAGGTATATTTACTAAAATATTTAATTTAGAGGAGTTTACATTAAGAATATATAATTCAATTCTCTTGTATAATTTCAATTTTCTAATTAATAATGTTATTTTAAAAAGGGAATTTTTTATCTAAATAAATATATTTTTATTGGATAAATGTTTATCATTTTTTTATTGAAATTGTTATTTTTTTTGGATCATAATAATAGTTATGGACATATTCAATTTCTATGGTGTTTATGAATATGTAATTTTAATCTATTAAATTATTATAAATTTATGGATTCCTCCAAACCCTTATGATATTTTTTGAAAAATACCATTTTCCAAAGATAACTGATATTAAATTATTTTCTTCTTTGAAAATAGTCAAGTTGTTTTTGAAAGGGTTTTAATTTATTATTAATTTTAATAAAAGAAATAATAAGGAAATGTTATCATAAAATAAAATTCATCACATTTATAACGAATGAGCTGATGATGAATGGGTTTATCCCACACCCTGAAGGGAGTGTTATCCTAATAGTGATATAGCTAGTGGCCTAATGGATTTATTATGGTTTTCAAAGTATAATTTTAATCCATAAAAGTTATTATTTTTAATCTATTTTGTAGGAGTAATCTTATTTTATTTCAAATGTTAACAATTTTTGAATTAAATGGGTTTAATAAATATTATAAATTTTAACGGTTCTTGAAATGTATTTTCCTAGGGCCTTTTTTGAAAAAATATGATTATTATCTGGGAAAAACTATTTATAAAAAAACGTTTTTTATTTAATATTAAATAAAAATGTTTTTAAATGAGTTTTGAAACATTTTTTGAAAAAGTGTTTTTCATTTATTTTAAAATCCCTTACTCATATATTTTTTGCACACCCTATATTTTTAAATGTTTTTCATAGGCTTGATAGAATTTTCAAAGGTTTTTTTATTTCATTTATGGAGATAGATAAAGTGAATCAAGAATGATGTTTTATATATAATTATAATAAAATATGAATAATTATAAATAATTTTCCTAATCCTGAAAAACCTATATTGGAAAATATGATTACATTTGTAAAGGTCTGTATATTTTTCAGCTAAATTTTTAAAATAAAATATACATCATGTTTTAAATGACGGATCCATATGTGTTGGTTTATGGCTGTTATATGTGGTCTTTGATGAAGTATTTTCCTTCTTATGACTCTATTATCCCCTGATTTTTGTTAGTTTATTTAGGTTTTACACATGAAAATACATCCTTTTGGGGAAAGGAAAACATAAGTGAAGAGAATATCAAGTGTATCCTCATACTTCAATGGTGTCTAGGTTTTGTGAATTGAAGAACCCTAAGGGTATATTAATAAAATGGGATATAGAATCTAGATCATCAGACTTGGGAGGGTAAGGTAGTTTAGAGAAGTTAATAGATCATAGAGAATGGGTGTGTTGGGGTGCCCGTGCAAATAAGATTTGAATTAGAGGTGAGTGTGTGGTAATTTTATGAATGAAAATTTGGTTTAACTCAAAGACTTACCCAGGGCAGGAATATGGGGACCTGGGTGAAACATCTATGGTATATGGAAAAGGCCTTGGTATAAGTGATATTAATCCCTCCAAGGATTTTTTTCCTTCACTATGTCATAGTTTCTATCCTTTATATAGAAGGAGACCTAAAAAATTCCCCCAATAATTGAGTAGGATTTAAACTAGGAGAATCTAATTCTAAGGTAGGTATTAATCTATAATAAATATTTCTTCAATGATACATAATTTTGTTCTTTGAAAATATCATACCATATATAATGTTTTATTTAACTCATATACATGCTAGTAATCAGGTTTTGAATGATAATTTCAGAATGGTAATATCTGGGCAAGCGACACAGGAAATAACTTCAGTAAATAACATGATGTTTCCTATACATAGTGTCCCCAAAAATTATCCTCACTTGTTCAACATGATTGTTCCTTTTATATTTAATATCATTGATCTCCCAAGGTATTCATGATATAGAAGTTTAGTTCATATTTCCACCTATTTCACCCTATCCAGATTGTGGATATACTGGATGAATGATCTCTGCAATGGAATGTGAGCAAATATTTCTTAGAAAATATACCATGGTGATAGAACTTTGTGCTTATATTACCTTAATATTTAGTAACATTACTTATATCTTATATATCTTATTGGTTAATTTTTTATATCGTTTGATGGTGTAACATGGCCATTACTTCAATAAATGTTGTAGATGTTGATGCTTCGAACCGAGTAACGGATATAATTGAGTATGACAAGAAAGTGTATACCAACCACTAAAATCCCATTTTTTGGAATGCCCATAGGTCTTATGTAATAACCACTAAGAATACTATGTATTGGTTTTCCTACCATTGTATAAACATGGGAATTTTAAATCCCTCTCCAAGATACCAAATTTATTAGCTCATGATTTTTTTAATATAAAAATCTAGGAACCACAAATATTTTATCAAAGGATTCATACATCCCTGAAGGGTTTTTCCATTTTACATGATTTCCCCATCACTCCAAGACTTCTCTAGATAATAAAAATCACTTAGTATAACCTATGATTCTTTTTTATTCCTCTATATTTTTTTCATTCCACCTTCTATGACGCATAATTTTGGAATGAAGACTATGACCTATACCCTGGAAGGGTCATCAATAATGAGTGTATGTGAACTTATTTGTTCTTTAAACAAGAATATAATTTTATACCTTCCTATATAAAACAACTATTTATAAAGTCTCATGTATTTCTTAGGAATATGTTTATAAGATAAATGATCTAATTCAATTGTTTTTTATCCATTGGAATCCTTAAAAAACCATCTACATCATGCATAGTAAGGTGGGCATCAACCAATTAAATTTTTACAATTTTTATAGGGAACCAATCTTTGTATTCTTGTATGTTGACCTTATTGACCAAAAAGACACGTGGAAAGACAACTAGAGGACTTAAAACATGCCCCAAGAGTTTCTGTGAGTGGTATGGAACACCCATATAATGGAACCCGGTCCTAAAAATAATATCCACATCGAGGATTGGATGAATATATTCTATATACCATAGGAAAATAGACTCACAAGAAAATTCCCCAAGTGATTCCACTCCCTGATAAAGATAGGATTTCCTAGAATGTACAAGATAGAGCCATAGTGAGATAAATATGTGTAGTTGGTTTATGAAATTATCCCAACAATACCACCTGGCACACTCTTATCTGAGTTTTAGCCATTTAGTTAAGTATGTAGTATATTACAATACGTTAATCATGTAACATTTTTAAGAAAATTATATTCATGATGGACTCCATGTTGGTGGAGGGGATACCTGAGGATTTATTGGTGCTGGTATCAGTGAAAATTCACCGGTTTATACTATATATTTTCAAAGTGAAGTAACCCTTTTCATTTTCAAAAAATTCAATGTAATTTAGGTATGGATTGTGGGGAATTTAAATGGATATGTCCTTCTTATAGATGTTAAAATACAAAAATAATGATTTATTCCATTTACCCAGTATATTTTTTAATTATACCAGTGTTACTAAAGGGTGATTCCCCTCTCCGACTCCTAAGTCTACATTTAGAGTTCAGACACTTCTATTCTGGGCCTCCTCCTACCATAATGATCACTGATGTTAGAATCATTTTTTAAAAATTATGATCATATATTTTGTATGAAAGAGATAACATACTAATGGATTGGATTGATTGATACATTATCTATTAAGCTTAGATGTCATATTGATTCACACATTTTTTATAATGCCACTATTAATGTTGTCATCATCATAATTTCTTTATAAGGTACACAAAAGGAACAAGCAAAAGGTCCAAAGAGAATACCACAATGGAGGAAGGAGTTAAGGGGGTCTAAAATAATGTAGGCCTAGGGAATCCCCTCTGATTTGGTTCCTCCCTTCATGAGGAAAGGAGCAGAACCCCATTGTATCATGATAACTCTGGGTGATAATTACTTAAGAAATAATATGCATGATGATCATGTTTCATCCTAAAAAAATTTGTTAGGCTATTTACTATTATACCCACTCTTGGATATTTTTATATCCTTGGTGAATACTATCCTGTAGAATCCTATGGGATATCATTGAGTCATCTATGGAAATCAAGATGTGGGATGCTAGGAGGCCTAAAAAATGATTCGATATAGAGAATATTCTAGATCCATTAGGCCATCTAGTTCCCCAAAACTCTAAAAGACTACAAGTCTAGTCAACACACAATGAGATTATGTTGATATTTTCTAGCTGGAAATAATTGGTTTAGGTCCCTGGTAAAGGAAAAAAAGATTTTAAATGGCTAAAGTCAAAGGCACTATATTCCTCCTCTAGGAAAACAAGAGGGTCAACCATACCCACTAGACAATAGATATCCCAAGGCTACCTATTGTAGGGAAAACTGGGTTATATATATTTTCATCATAGATTTATATTCTACTATTCAAGGTCATATCCACCACCACAAACTTAATAATAAAAATTAGAGTTTAGATTTTCTACTTGAGTCTAATTTATATGGAGGCTGGAAAAATACTCAAGAACTAAAGATATTGATATTTTCCACCAAGAAATTGGTTCCCTACATGATGTGATTACAATCTATTAGAACCCGTGGAAATATTTAGGGAGATATTAACTAGTATTGAAATGTCGAATAGAATGAGTTTGTAATCCTATAGGATATAATACAAAGTATCTTTTGTATAAATACTATCATTAACACTCAACCCAATTATAAAAATAAGTTCTTTTCCCTCTTCATGTAAATAATCATGATGGTGGTTTTCCATATAACGTCTCATAGGTATATTTTAATTGGATACCCAATTGTTTCTAAAAACCAATCACTCATAAATAAGAGGAGAATTCATTCGTGGAAAGGATAATGAAGGAAGCTAAGTGATTGGAACCACTCTATTCCATCTCACTAAAAACTAATTCCATTCTAAAAATGGATATGTTTACTTATCCTCTCCTTATCAAGCATCATCGGATCACTATGATTTTTCGAAAGTGTATTCGGTCTTGATAGAGTGTTCAACATTTGAAATCATCCTCTAAATAAACATACATATAGTAATGTAACATAAAAATGATGTTTTCACCAGACACGTGCTTCTTATATAGGTTCCCCATTGGGGAAATTATAGATGCTAATAAATTGATGAATCAAGATTAATAAAAAAATCACTATAAGATGGGAAATGACTATGATGGGGGAGTGTTGAAACTACCTCCTTTGAATTTCCCTTCCCACAATGGGGTAGATAGTTCAAGAATAATAATCAGGTATGATAACTACATTTCAAATCACCCCATTGCATTCCATTTTTATAACACGTATAATATTACTTGTCGATGTTTTAACGAAAATATAGTACCTCTTTAAAATGGAAGACTCCCACACCACCCATGTCGAGTATATGTAGTTCAAAATAGAGATGGGTTGGTGTATGTTATCATACATTTTCTAATCACTCAAGTATGTGATCCATTTTTTATCTTCTCACATACAGAAAATTTTATAGAAAAAATATAGCTATACTAATTAACTGATGATAGAATATTACCATCTAACCTCTTTACAAAAAAACTTGATGGATCAAACAGTTATGGTGGTATACCCATTAGACCAATATGAAGTGGGAGTTGATTTATTTTCCAAAAATCCACCATTCCTAGAAATCCCTGCTCAACACACTATCAATATAGATATGCTAGAAGTTTTTATGTACTGAACATACATCAAGGCTATAGATGTCTGTGACAATGATATAGTGGTACTAATAAATTGGACTATGATGATTGGATCCCATATTTCCACAGATGTTAAGAAAACTCTTAGAAGGGATGATCATGTGTATTTTCCGATGGGAGTGAAGCCCAATGTAGTGTCCATTGATTTAGTGATGGTAGAGTATCCATATCACATTTAATTAACTGTGGAACTAACCAAATAATATGTACTTCATATGTCACCTATAGACCTACCTCCAAAAGTGGAGGTTCTAACCGTGAAGGCCCCTGTCAATGTACCCCAAAATTTAGAGCATAAAAAAACTAGGGTCATTTCTACACCAACAGACATAAATATAGATGACCTAGTCATCTCTTAGAGTAATATATCCCTAAAATGCATTAGGTTTTCATTAAAGACTTTGAGTTGGACCAGTTATCCTTGATCATTCACGATACAAACCAACAAAACATATTGAATATAATTAATTATAATCTTAGAGAAATGAAATTGAATATTATAAGAGAAAATTTCATTTACATTATCACAATTTCACTATTCTATGAATTAGAGGATTCAACTATCAACTTATCATTTATTTGATGAATAATATCATCCTAGAATGGGACCAAGAACAATCATCTCAAATTTTCCTTTACATGTTATAATAAAAAGCACATTCTGCTAACTGTTGAACATTATAACATTAATTTAAATCTCATTATGTGGAATTAGAATCAGGGTAGGGAAAATTGGATGAAAAGAAAGATTCTTATGTTATACACCTTCAGTAAGAATTAGATGCTACTAAATAAATATTTAAATGATACCGCCCACTTTCTGAAGATTCTAAGGCTATGAAAAATAATATTCCTGCAAAAGTAGGGAGTTACAACCCTTCCAAGGATGATAAATATACAAATCTAACTCAGTTTCTAAATTATATTGTAAATCATTCAAGTAAATAGATTGACATAGACCCTTTAAATATGTTATTTTTTAATATTTCATTATTATAAATATATACTCTCATTTATTGATTCTCCTATTATTTTTTTCATTTTTTCACATGAGTGAATGTTTTTTCGTTATCAATCATTATAAACCCTTTCCTTTTTCGTCTCACTACGACTATCAGTTTATGATTACATATAATATCTTGATTATTAATATCAATGTAACCTAAATCCTCATGACCATTTAACTTTAATGAATTAATTCAATTCTGGTTATCAAACACTTGAGTTGGAGAGATTTCCTCCTATTCATGGGCTTATATATGGGTATAGGCATATATACAATCACCGTAACCTTAAATCTAGCACATTAGGATATAGAAATGATATTATTCTTATCTTGATATCACATATTGGTACATCTATACATACGATCACTACTAGATTAGATTTGATCCATCCAGATATGAAAATGTTTTTCCCTAGGTGTGTGATCATGTATGATTATAGAAAAATATACTATCACCTCAACACCAGATTTGATCCATTCAGATGTGAAAATGATTTCCTCATGGTAAATTTCTCATGGATAAATATAAAGATATGTAACATCCACTAAAACCTTCATTTGATAAATTATGATATGAAAGGACTTAATCCAGGTCATGTGGTCATGAATGAGTATATACATATGTACCATCACTGTAAAACTAGACTTGGCCCATTTAGATATGAATGTTGATGGATCAATGTGATGGGTATCATGAAGGGGAATTGGAATGAGGATTAAAATGTTTAATGGATCTAGAATACATCAAGAATACATATTCATGATCATTGCATGAATGATATGAAGGGATATATCATAGGAATATAGTGATAGATCAACTTTTTCATAGACCATTGTTGATAAAAATCATGGTCTGAATTTTTATGAGATCTAATGATGGACCATGAAAGACTTGTGTATTTTATTTTTATTGAACTATTTTTTTCTAACCTTTATATGATTAAGTATTATAATGTAGGGAAACAAATTTTACTCAGGCTTCCCATTACTTTTTTTTAACCAAACGCATTTTTTCCTCATTCCTTTTCAAATGATTGATTTTATCTATTTCATGTGGGATTCATTCTAGTGATAAAATACTTATCTATTACCATGTACAAATTTTTGGAGTTTTCATCCCTATGAGTTAAATGTATTTTTCATCAGGTATTTTATGTTTTTTCAAGATAAACTATTAAATATTAGGTATAATGTTATAAAACATTGACTAAAGGATGATGTAGTTTACCAAATAAAAAGGGATATGCAAACTCAGTATGAAGTAGAAGGCCCGATAATTTTATAGATATCATTAATTAATAGTGTATATAATTAAGTTTAGACAATTGTGAAAAATGGTTTCCATTATTTATGTTAAGACAACATTAACTATAAGAGAGATATGTATATAGAGAGATTTTTTACATAAATGGCGTGGTAGAAAAAATATTTATGGATATCCCAAACTATAGTATCGATGATCCCATGGATGGGTACACAAAGATTAAGGTAATAGTGCATAGACCAGTGTGCATATCCTTTTATTTATAACATATTTGATAAATTAATATTGAAAATTAATGATACAATATGTAAAGAAACCTTTTAAAAGAAAAATTTATTGTTGATGAGAAACTTATGCTACAATATATCATGAAATGGTTTAGGTAGTTTAAGATCATAGTGCTTGGAAAAATGTGAGCTAGAGTTCAAGGCCACAAATATTTGACCAACAAGTGAGGAGGTCTATATAATAATATAATTTAAAAAAAATAATTAAATTATTGGAATCTCAAAACACCTATTGTATATAACATTATCGGATGATTCACATAATTCAAGGTCACAATTCTTGAACTATTGTGTCAAGTAGTTTAATATAAGATGACATGAACTAATTAAGTAACAATAATATGTTTTTATACTATTGATTTAAAAATTAGTATAGTTTAATAGTGTGCAGCATCAAAGTTATTGAATCCACTTGAATTGTTAAATTATAGGTTATGTATGTCATAACATGAAATATCTATATCAGGACATAATGATATGAAATAAATATACATGGGATGATAGTGGACCTCATTCAAATAATGTTTTATGATGTGATATTTTTATGGGCATATGGGAATTAAATTAACTTCCAATTTGGATATGGATTCCTCTTACTAGCTGGCCATATTGGTGGTGCCTATGCAATAATATATCTATGTAATACATGGATAGAAGTATTTTTGTGCTCCACTTGGTATAATGAACTTTTTTATAGCCATTAAAGGTTTATTGTAGAATAAACACTTATAGAATGACGTAGGATTGTGAATAGAGGGGTATTCGAGAAGTGTTTAAGCACCTGAATTTTTAAGCCAACATGTATTAAACTAAAATTTGAGGTGATAGGTTAAAACCTAAAATACATCTATCTATTTCACAAACCAACGGATCTAGGGAAAATAATTTTTTTTCAATATTCATATGGTGGTCCCTATAAGTTTTGTGCCTTTTATTTATTTTCACTCTAATTTTTTCCTAATTCATTAGGTGAAATGACTTAATGAGTTGATACATGACTTATGTTTAAGACACTATTTATGGGGATTTAAGCTGTTATATTTAATATCACTTACATATTTAAAATTTAGGATCTTTAAATTTTGGCCATGGGGGTAGAGTTTATGGACATATATATTTAACATAATGGTCCTATGGTTTAAGGCCATACATATTTGACATGAAGATTTGAGATAATATAGATATAAATGGTATAAAAAACATGACATTAATGAGAGTCCCATAATAGCAGAGATCATCCTAGGGAGGTGTACCCATAATTTATGGGAATGGTGGTTAGACCCAATATGTTGATAGATATCCTACATGGAAAGGGTGATACATACTCATTGATAGTAACAATCCCAATACTATTATAGTCTATCTCAAAGGGGTGTGAATAGTTTAATTTCAATTAATTTAGACCATTATTGGGGTTATTCTATGAAAACCCATATGGGGATAAAGAGCTAAGAGTTATCCAACACCTTTGAATGAGAAATTATTATGATGTAAACCGTGACATAAGGTATATAAATCAGGAGGATGGGATTTAATTAACATTATAATGATGACTTCTTAATACTTTTATATGATGTATTCCCCTATGATGTTGTCAGCATATGGATAGATAAAATTATATTCTTCATTGGATATAGATTCCTATATCATGTAGACCAAATTTGTTTCTTGTATCAATATAAATCTCAAGGGAATACATTCTTGGCTAAATCATAATGCCCCTCAAATTCGAATACACTTGTTACTTATAATCATGAATGGTTTGTGGTGTTTTATAACCCAATGGTATGAAATGTGATATTTGGAATTAAATATAAAAAGGGTTGTTTTAAACATTATGGTCTCAAAAAATCCATAACTATGTTATTAAAGGATGATAGATACAGATAAATTCTTATAGGTGTGTTCGAAATATATAGTTCATAATTTAATATATATCATTTAAAAGAAAGAGTCTAGATATGTATCATTCCGATATGTGTCCCCTATTTCAATATTTCTTGAATGCGTATGAGATAAATTTAGAAATCATTATATATAATAAAAAATACAAAATTCCCCATGTATATTAATAAATAAATCTCTAGTATATAGCCCAAAAATAAATACAAGGATCCCAAACACCAAGGATCATATGGAAACAAGGGATTTTTATCAAGTGTTTAAGGTCATGTAATATGTGAAACCATAAATGGATTTGTCTCTCATGAAAGGAAATTATATTATATGAAAGTGACCAATTTGATTAGTTTAAATTATTAAGTGATGGAGTTTATGTTGTGTATTTTATAATCATAATGCAAGGATAAAGGTGTTCTATTGTTTAGGTTTATACAAGAAGGACATGTAACATGAATTTTAATTCTATTACATATAGATATTTTTTAATTCTTCATGGGATGGTGAGAACCTCAAAAGGATTCATAACTCACCTCAAATTATAGGACATTGAAATCATACCATATCCCATAATAATTAAATTGAGTTATATGTATTTAATTTAAAGGATGATCCTTGCATAGTTTTATCCCACATGCAATGAGAGTGAATCAATAATTTCATAGGTCATGCTAATTGTTACAAAGAAATATGTAAATGTAATCATAGTAATCACATTTTCAATGAAGGGGGGTTCCAATTCATCAACTAAAATACAAGATCGTTAAAATATCTGATGCACATGGGAAGGACCAAATTTTATCAAAATGTGGATATTTTATCTTGGAATACGACCTATGAAAAAATTACCATATTCTTAGGGGGTATATTACATATAACTAACTCATATGTATGAAAGAGAGATCTTATGAAATTGTTTATTCTAATTAATTTAAAGTATTTTAAAATAGAACATTTATCATCATAGTTTAATGTCATATTGTAATGACATGGACTTGTTTTAGTTTTAGGGTAATCTGAAAAGGACCTATATATAGAGAGTATTTCACGTATCTAGATTATGTAAACATTGATAAAACATTGTTAAACTAATGTTGGACACATAGAGGGATAACAAATATGAATTAGGGGTGTTAATCATTATGATAAACTATAATCTTGATTTAGGATGTGATTTTAGGACCATGATAAAAATATGTTCATCACTATGTATCTTAGGACATGGGAATCTAGACACAAATAGGTTTGGTATAAGATCCATATGTATATTAGTCTTTTTCTTTAGTGAATTTTCTCTCTATATAGGTTTGTGCGTAATCAATCCTATATTTTAGGTCTCCTATGAAAATTTTAATCATATAGAATTATTTGAAATGATTATGTCTTAATTTAATTCAATGATGGTGAGTTACTTGACATTAATATGAATGATCCAATCATCAAGATTCCATTTTAGGTAACATCGATATTTCATTCCATTGTGGTCATGTAGATAACACTAATGAAATTTATAAGGATCATAAGCTGAAGTAGATCTCAAGAAAAGGATTTGCACAATATAAATTAGGATACTATAATAATTTTATTGTCCCATAGGATGAACCACATGTCATACAGTTTAACTTCATACAACTAGGAATAAGATATGGGTGCTTTTATATAGATATGAAACATGATCAAAACAAAATATATTTATCCTAATGATAGATCGTTAAAGTAAACCAAACAAGAATGAGGGATCCTTGTATTATAAAAAAACTCAAGAGGAGGGAATTTTATCATATTAACAGGACATAAACATTGAGGGTTTGATATATATTTGAATCATGTATAGTATAAGTATGTTTTCAAAGATATTGGACCTGGAAAAGAAAACCTAACATCAAAGAATATTTCTAATCATTGTGATGAATTAGGGGATTTGGTTTGCACTTTTGTTTGTTCAAACAAAATAATTTCTATGTTTCACAATGTATCCTGAGGCATGGGAATAAAGAGACAAATAGTTCATCGATAAAATACATTTCAATCCTTAAAAATTTATAATTACCATATGTGATTTGGAGGACCATTCATAGGGGAGTCATTTTATATTGGTAGAATTTTTGGTAGGGCTTAGGATTGTAGGTCGACTTATCAGTACTTATCTAATTCATGGGAATCAATAAATGTGTTGTTAGAGATATGTGGGTGTATTTTATCTGAGTGAAAAAATATTTAATATTCTTAGAAATCATACACAAATATATCTAATTTATAAGTAGAATAGATCTCACAAATAAACCATTAAATTCATTTTGAGAGGTCATGTCTGGTGGATCTTCATGTCATGTAATTTAACATCATTAAATAAGGATGAATATGTTCTGTAATCATGGTTAAATCAATGAGAACACTTACCATTTATATTAAAGACAAAATATAAAGATGTATTATATATGGTAATTTCACTCTTGGTGAAAACTTATAGATGTATATAAGTCACATACAAGGAAATTCTATACAGTTCCATCTCTCGTGTGGTGTGGCAGTGGGGGTTATTGAGATTTGAGTCTGATCTTAAGATAAGATATCCAAGAATATCTACATATTCGAAGACATGGGTATCAAGACACTAATAGTTCTTATATATTATCTTCTATAAAAATCTTGATCATACATAAAAAAATGAATGATATATATGGAAACCCTGGTGTGAAGATAAAATATGAAACAGAACATGAATTGGGAAAGGATTTACTACTTGGGAACAACTAATGTTAGAAGGATTTTTTAACAAAGCCAAATAAATAAATGGTTCACTATATTTCCCAAGGTATGGAAATAAATACACATGTATTTTATATATAAATGGGTTCCTTATGTAAACAAAACTCTTATATATGTAGGTAATCCTTTTCTTTGGTGAAGGTTAATAAATGTATGAAATGATGCACTGTGAATTATTACATTGATCATACAATCTTATAGGGAGATGATCCCAGATGAATTTGGAAATTCTTATAAGTTTAATGATATGAAATAAGGGATAAATTTCTTGTCTTTTATCAATATAAAACTAGAAAAAAATTATTCATAGTTTATATTCATGCATCTAGTATGTAGCTTCTAGAATTTAAAATGATTCATTTTGATCATATTAGTCAGGGTAGTCAACTCAATCCTATAGTCTCACATGAGTCATGCTTGATGTGAGAAACAATTTAAAGGTGAAATATTAATCATATCACATGATAAAATGTGTTAGGGGTTAATATTGAGAAAAAAATACTATTCCACACATCATAAGAAAATGATTTAAGTGCTATGAAGTATACATTCAAGAAGATCAGACTTTGGGCATTAAATTTAATATCATACAATGAGAATGTAATTGTGTAGTTTAAAATCATGTGAACAAGACATTATGATCCCACCCTAAAATTATGAAATGTATTTCATAAGAAACCTTAAATTCTTGGATAGCATGAAATTATCTCCATACATTGTGATTAGAAAATATAATTTTCCAATGTTCACCTTATGTATGATGTATGGTCCCTCCCACTTCAACTCCATATTTGGAGATTTCATCATAGTTATCATTAGCATTAAATAAGATAGAAATGATTCCCCATTGATTAATGAGGAGATATGAAACGACTTTTTGAATTATTATCAAACTCAATTTTGATGGATTTATTTGTTTTTGCTGTGTGAGTAACATTTTCCAATCATGTCACTCCAACTCATATAGCTGAATATGACATTTATCATTTTATGATAGATAAATGAAAAAAAGAAATAAAAATCAAGGGTATTTTTTCCTTTATGGGTATTATCACCTACATTCCATTTATAAGAGATTATAGGGTGAGATAAAACCATAGGCCAAACAATAGTTTATTTGTTTGAGACTTCATGTCCTTGTCTACCATCCACAAAGGGATATTAGATCAGGTCTTGTTAATGTCTTATATATATTCATTAAATTATTCATAAGAGTGGGATGATTGGTTAGAATAGTTACTATATTCATAATTCAATATTTCCAAATATAATTTGATGAAATTGGTGTTGTTTTACACCAATATTTTTTGTAGGATACAAAATCTGGAAATAATATTTTTCTACATAATGTTACTGATTAAATTCATCCTAAATTCCTTAAGGTATATAGACTCATCAAATTTTTAGAAGATGTTAGTGGTAGAATAGAGGAACCTCAAAGGCATATAAGTAGCTAGGGGGTATGTAACTATGAAATTAATTCCTTAGAGAAAAAAATCCAAGGTTATTGGGTAATATGTAATAATTTTGGGGGAATCTTAATAAATATAGAATGTATTTGAAAATCATGGAACCATTTTGTATACTCCAAATAGTTTTTCATCATTGAATACTAGAAGTATCCTTATCTATTGGTTTTAGGGAAGATAGTATTATAGAGACCCAATACTTTTAAACTTATTTTTACATGATTTTTAATCATAAATATCTAAAAAGTACAGTCACAAAGATCATAATGCCTAATGAATTTTGAAGACTAGGATCATAATACATCAAAGTGAGGATAATATAAAACATACTTATTTTATTCTTCATAATGAGCATCTAATACATTTCAAGGTCATAAAACAACATGGGATAACCTTGGGAATACAAAAACAAAAGGGGTGAGATAGAAATCATAGTATGATAATAAACATGATATGGAATCATAGAAAGTGAGTTGAAGGTATAACATGATATAATAAAAGGGAAGGATCACAAGTAATCACATGGTAGAATAATATAAAGACCATAGTATCATAATATCATAGTAAAATAGGAAATTTGGTATCAACATATTACATGAAATAAACATGAGTGAAGGCTGAATACCTAGACAATATCACATGGCGAACAAAGTCCCATAATGGATTAGGTTTACTCCCTAATCTCATACATGACATCTCATGAGACTAAAACATCACACAATGAATTGGAGTGATATCTAGAAACACCCATCATAAAATTTTAATGATATATTTGTTTCATATAATTTAATTCAATCATAATTCATAATATACTAATTACCCTAGAAAATAAAATGAGTTTCATAATCTTACCACATATCAAAATCAATGGAAATTTCATAATGAAGGCATTTTAAAAATAAAAATTAGAAATATATTTCCCCATTAAATGAAGTCATATTTATCTAGTTATATATTTGAGATAAATATATAAATAAATTATAATCATTCCAAAAATTTATAGATAGAAAATGTTATCTAGAGAGATAATGGTCATAACCTAAGAAAATGGTGGTTAGAAAGATCCCTTACACATTGGGAATTTTTGAATCATAACCCAAATGAATGAAATATATGATTTGTAACTTAAAATGCCTTAAATTATTGAGTAATCTTGATATAAAATTTATATGGGTAGTATATACATCGTATAAAATAAATTAGGTTCATAAAAGAACACTGATTTCAATGAAAGATGTTTTTTGACAAAACCCTTATCTCAAGCCCAAATCGTCATGTGCATTTCTTGACTATAAATGGATCATATGTCCAAAATCACATTGGTAATTTGAATAAAATAACAGATATTATTATTTAATCATATTCAGAATGGTAATAATGACATTACTATCATTTATATTCATAAATTATATTTTATAATAAACCATGAAATTTGATTATGAAAAATGAACTATGTTACCATCATGGATATGATATGCCATATGTACGCACGAGTAATGTTTTCATTTTTTAATGATCATGACAGAAATAAGATAAGTTCTATTTTATATTTATGTGATTTTAATAATATCTTAAATATAATATTATTTCACTAAATACCATAAATATACCATATATATGATTTAGTAATAAAAACTAATCAAATCACTTTGTAAGACAGCAATTTTTCGTGCACATGAAAGATGAAATAATTTATTCAATGGAAGGTAAAGTGATACCATAAATTATATATTTACATTACATAATGATTAATATATCATTAATAACATATAAACATAAAATTAATCTTTATTTCCTTCAATGTAAATAATATTTGAAAAAAATCACATCGCATCGTGAAGAGGTAGTCCACCGTACACACGAGTGATGTTATTGTATTACCCAAGGAATGGAAAGTAATAAGGGGTATATGATATTATAATTATATATGTATAATAATATCATAAATATTATATATAATAATAAAATACATCATTATATAAATCCTTTATAAGTGATGGTGGAAAACGAATTACGTTGGTTTGCAAAGCGGTAATCCTCCATACACAGGATCAACAGTTTTGTTTCCCATTCGAGGGAGGAGTTGGTGGATGTAGATCATTAAATTAACAAAAAATATCTATTTATATTAAAAATATTTTTTTATTATATAAATATTTTTTAATAATATTTTATGGATGTGGAATAATAAATAAAACAAAATGCTCGGTTGTGAATGATACCTCTTATTCAGACAACTTCTTCAACTTTTCCCAAAAATCCATCCTACGTCAGATTTAAAATAAATAAGTATCTAAGAAGTGGTTATTTAATTAAGGAATAAATTTGGGTTTGTATTGGATGAAATAATATTTTCTACTATGAGGAGGAGAGAATAAGGGAGGTCATTAATAAATGGGGGAGAGGACAAATATGGAATTTTTAAAAAGAAATAATTACACCCACATTTTTCACTTGAAAAAATAGTAAAAAATGGACATCTTAATAACCATATAATATTTAAGGTAAATATATGAACCAAAAATTGGATTTAGATAATATTTTGGGAATTTTGTACCCCTATATTTAAATTTCAACACCTTGTAAACCCATTTTTACATTAGTCGTGATAGTTAATTTTTACTCTTTTAACTATTCAGTATAGTCTAAAAAAGTAATTTGATAATAATATATGATATAAATTATCATTATTTCAAATATTTAATCCAATATTACAAATTAAATTAATATATTTTTTTAATTTATTTTAAATTTAAACCTGCATACGTGCCGAAAAAAATGTTATTCAGAAAATTCATTTTTCAAGCACAAAATGGTGTTATAATTACTATATTGAAAGTAATAATAATTAAATTAATTAAAATTCATATTTATAGATATATTATATATACATTTAATATAAATCATTCCTCGTTAAGGGTTATTTTAATTGATTAAAATGTAGAAACATTATAGACTAAAAAGAAATTTTAGGAAAAAATACTTTTAATGCCTAAGAATAAATATATACTAAAATCCATTATAAATATGATTTAAGTTTAATTAATTTTATTTTACGTGAATTATTAGTAATTATGACAATTTTTAAATAAAATTAATTGAAAAATTATATTTTTATATTATATAATTTATTTAAAAGAAATGAAAATTTAATAAAAATCTGTACTTCTTAGTATTCACTCAAAAATTTATATGTTCTAAAAAATAAATAATTTTCACTATATATTAGTAGATATTACAATTTTAAAACTACTATCTATTTTAGCAAATAAATTTTATAAAATTGGGAAAAAAATATTTATATTGTTTTCTTTTAGAAATAAGTAAAAATCATTTTTTGAAGAAAACATATTTTTATCGAGTAAATTAACTTTTGTTAAAATTGATAGATTTGTTCACAAGAATTTATAAAGAAATTTTTATTGATTATGAAATTAATATAAATTAAATAAATTATTTAATACTATAAATGCTTTCTAATTTAACAGCTAGGTTAAAATGATCTTATTTTAATAATAATGTTTCATGGTTCGTTTTCGATTAGTGTTACGCATCATGTATAGTATTCAACATAATATTCTTATTTTAAAATCTTAAGGTGTAAAATTATACCCATTAAACAAAATTTTATCAATTAAATTTAAAATTATTCATAGTAATCAAGTGTTTTGAATTTTAAAATATATTAGTGGAAATCCCACATCATAAAAAGTATTAATAAAGCTTCCCCTTAAAAATAGTAAAAAGGGAAACCTGAAGGTTATCTGAAATAAAACAAAGTGGGTTTAAGAATAATAGAAAATTGGTGAAAAGTGGAAAAATGGATTTATAAATAATATCCTTTAGGAAATAACATTATACCGTTTTTTAGAGAATAGACCATGGATTTATTGAAATGAATAATATTGTTATTCCAAGATCCTTTTCCAAATGTGGATAGATACATTTACCATCCAGACTAAGAGCACAAAAAATTTAATTACCTGAAAATTATAATTTTATCCATTATTAATTTCAACCATAATATCATCTTTTCTTCAAATTATGACAATTCAAGATGGATTTTTCATGCCTAAAGAAATAAAATAAACTTCTAATGGATCATATAATACCCAAAATAATAAAACTATATTTCCATAATATTTATTAAAACCAAAATTGTTATGTCAAGTTTTTAATATATTACTTTATTATCAAATAACACAATAGAAATTATTAAAGACAAACTAAATCCTTTCCATAAGTGTATATCCTTAAAACCCTTCAGCTTACATCTCCAAAAATGTAGTATAATTCTTACTAAATAACACTTTATGTTATACCTAAAGGTTATATATACTTAAAACTATTAAAACTTCTCCCCAAATATCATTAATAACCTCAAAAATATTAAGTCAAATTTATATTTAGCCATAAAATGGTTTTAGTAAAAACAATATCACGCAAATTGGTAGATTATGTAAGCTAGAAGTGACAATGAACCCTTTTCATCCTTTAGTTGTGGGTTCAAGACCCATGGACTTTCTAGAGGTGTGAGTTGTCACCTGACATGTGATTTTCACTTTTTATAAAACTATATTAACAATATTCCTATAATATTCCAAAAAATATGATGAACATCCTTAAAATAATATTAATCATCAACTAAATTTGTAAACACTATAGTTTTCTCTACAACTTATGTTTTTCATAAAAATGTCTCCTGGACATTAAATCACCTTCCTAGATCATTATTACCATTCAAATTATTCATTCAAATACATAAAGAAATACATCTTTATAATGATACATAAAACATTAAAGATACTTTTAACCAAAATAAAATTTATAAAAAAATCTTCTACATAATATTTCTAGGATACCTATCTATAAATACTTCACCTAAATGGTTGGAATAACATAGTTTCTTCTTTGGTTTAGGTGATAAACCTTATTATAGGGAATATACATGGATAATTCCCATATTCCCTACAAATAGTACAATAAATTCCGTATAAATTTGTTTCTCTATACCCTTTATTTCCACATAGAAAACATTTTCCCATACATTTGAGACATCATTCTAGATGCTTAATCTAATATTGTCAATATGTGGGAGGACAAATATTCATTAATTTATCATATTGAACACCTGAACTTAAATAAGACACCATCATTATCTTATTTTATGTGATTATAAATTTAACTATGTTTATGTTCTTGATCATAATTCAAGACAGATCATTTGGAATGATTATAAGACTTCCAACTTCCATTACCATTAGGTTTGGAATTTCATGAGGGAATTCATTACATTTACCATCACATTGGTTTCAAAAATTATTTTTCCTCTTTTCTATAATTAATAAAATATGTTAAAAATAAATAAGATGGTAATTCATTAACATACTAAAGGAGAAGTTATAAACTTAGGAGTAATAACTTGTAAATGATAAGTACATCCTAACATATTAGTCTCTTGGTGTCAACCTAGGTTATCCATAGTAATGTCTAAATTAGGTTTTATAAAATAATTATTTTGTCACATCCTTCATAATGGTTCATAAAGAGTTTATAAATTTTCAAAAAACATCCCTTAGGGGTGTCAAACTAGATGCATAGTAATTCACATTGTTGTGTACTAGGTAATGCTCGAGTTAAGACAAAAAAAATCTTTTTTAGAGTTATTAACCCCAGGTACATATGTTACAGAACCACATCCACATTTATTATATATACAATGATTTAATTTCTCATAAACCACTCACTATGTACTTTAAAAATATTCTAGGATATATTTCTTATTTGTAGTCTTATCCTTAGAGTTATCCCTGTGGTTCTCACAAAAGATTTGTCATCAGAGTTTTAAAATGTTATATAAACCTTTGTTTGAATAAAACAAATAGTGACCTAGTCCCTTTACACATATTATTACATGTTTTAAAAACATAAATATCTAACATGTAAAATACCAAAGATCATAAGGTCTAATGACAATGGAATACTATAATATTAATACATTAAAGTGAGTCTAAAATAAATATTTCTTTATTTTATGCTCTAAGATGAGATAATAATTAATTTTGATATTCTAAAAGTACATAGGATAACCTGGGGAATACCTAGACAAAAGGGGTGATCTATAAATCTTAGTAAATAAATAAAAATGATAAAGAAGCATAACATGTGAGTCAAACGTGTAACATGATATCATAAAATAGAAACCTAAAGTAATAAAATAAAAAAAACCTAAATAACATTGTATCATAAAATCATGGTAACAATGGAAATTTTTTATTAACAAATAACATGACATAAACACGAGTCTGGGGTAATTTCCTATAAAATATCACATAGTAGAAAAATTCCAATAATGGATTAATTTTACTCCCTAATACCATACATGATGTATCATGAGACTAAAACATTACCCAATTAAATGGAGTGTTGTTTGTAAATAACTAAAATAACATGTTTATGATCTATGTGTAACCGATAAATGAATTCAATCAAAATAATAGAAAAAAAATTACACATGAAAAAAAATGGTTATCATAATTTCAGCTCATGTTATAATCAAAAGAAATTTCATAATGAAGGCATTTGAAATATGAACATAAGGAATGTATTTACCTATAAAAGGAAGGAATATTAAGATATTTATATATATTTATTGTCTTTTATATTTAATTTATATTCATATAATTAATTTAAAGATATGGAAGGGGAGTTAGAGATAGAATGTTCATGACATGAAGAAAATAGTGGGTTAAAAAGATCCATTACCTTATTGGTAATTTTTGAATCATAACCCCCCCTGAATGAATTAAATTAATTAAAAACTAAAATATAATGAATTATTTAGGATTCATGATATAATATTTAATGGTGTATTAGATAAACCATATAATAAAATTATGTGTATAAAAGAATATGTGTCTCAAAGAAGGGTATTTTGAGACGAAACCCTTCCCTTGTGCCCGAATTGTCACTTGTGTTCCTTATCTTCCATAATAATAATATTATGTTAATTATTTAATTTCCTAATAAACTTTTTAATGTTTATTATTCCTTTTATTTTATTTGTTTCTATTTCACATTGAATTACTTAATTTCATGTCAGGCGATTTGATGATAAATGAATCATATGTCCAAATTCACTTTGGTAAGTTTACTAAGGTAAAATTGATTATTATTTAATTATATATATAATTATATTGATGAAATAATTATCATTTTAATATGTAATTAATACTTTTAGAACCATCCCTGAAATTTGGTCATGAAAAATTATGTTTATTATAATCATGCAGAGAGCAGGTTGTACATACGCATGAGTAACATTTTAATTTTTTGATGATCACGATGAAAAGAAGCTAACTATAATTTGTCCATATATTATGATAATTATAGCATAAATAACATATTATATCTTTTAATACCCTTACATTTACTATTAATGTGATGTGGTAATAAAAATGAATCACATCTCTTCATGAGGTGGTCATCTGATGCACACACGAACGATATTATAATTTATTCAATGGATGGTATGATAATAAAGTATATAACATATTTATTTTCATTAATGATTAATAATTCAATAATATCATATATAAAAATATATTTAATACTTATTACCTTCCAAATTAATCATAGTTGAAAAAGGAATCACATCTCATTACAAGGGGTAGTTCATCGTACACACAAACGACATTATCATATTACATAAGTAATGGAAAGATATAAATAATAAGTGGTATTATAATTATATAATTATATGTTTAAAATAATTTTAATATATAAAAATTAAATACATAAATATATTAAGCCGTGATAATCAATAATGGAAAATGAATTACGCCAATTTGTGAGTCGATAGTCCATTGTACACATGATCAACAATTTCATTTTTCATTTTATAGAGGAGGATATGGGTGTAGGTAATTACATTAACAAACAACATCTCATTATATGGAATAAAAAGATTTTATTATAACATTATGGTTTAATATGATTTTATGTATGTGGAAGATGAAATAAAATAAAATGCTCGGTTAAGAACGACACCTCTTCATCGGAAAAATTCTATAGTATTACAAAAAAAATCCTTCATAAGTTGTATTTATGATAAAAAAGAACTATTGGAATATGGGATGGGCGTAACCGAGTTATTTAGGTTGTTTTTTTTTCTGAAAAATTGTTTCTATGTGTGAAGAGGATAGGATATGGAGTTTCATTTTATAAGTGGGGGAGGGGAAACTCATGGTATTTTTAAATAAAAAAAATTACACCCACATTTTTTAAATTACAAAAGGATAATAAGTAGAACATTAGAACCATGGATTATATAATGTTGAAATATTAATAGAAAATATTAATAAGAAAAGTTTGGTGTAACCCTAATCATTTTAGATTAATCTCTGGTAAAACCCTTTTTACCATAACCATGTTAATTAATTTTTTCTATTTTCATTATTCATTGTGTTCAAAAATTATGTTGAACTTATTACATAATATAAATTATTATAATTAAAATATAGAATACATTTCCCAAATTTCAATCTGTATATGTGACTGATTTTAATTTAAAATAAACCTACAGATGTGTCGAAAAAAAAAGAAATGCATTTTTCATCCATAGAATGGTCTTATAAAAACTGTATGATAATTAATAATAATTCAATGAATTTAAATTAATATTTATAAATATATAATATATGAATTAAAATTAAATTATTATTCATCATGGGATATTTTAATTAATTAAAAAGAAGAAACATTATGCACTTTAAAATGGTAAAGGCTTACTCGAGTGGTAAAGGCTCCCCGTAATCCTGCATCAGACCACAGTTCAAATCCAGGTGAGAGAAAATTTCCATAGGTAGGTGGTGATGTAGGCCTGATGCATGATGTAGGTAGTATGATGTAGTTATGTTGCTACACCAGGCCTTTGGGATAATTTATGGGCCTTTAGGGTATGTTATGGTCTTTATTCCCTCTAAGCCTTTAGGCCTTGTAATGAATAACTAAGGCTTGATCGGTGGGATATCTCTTATGGTGGGCTATGACATGCATTTCTGGCCCATGTGTGTGGTGTGTGTGTTTTAATTTAACAGTACCCCTAAGCACCTAATATATAGAGAGAGTATCAAGATGATTTAATTTTAATTAATTTGATTTAATATAAGTATATAATATTTATTTTAATTTTTTAAATAAAATTATATTAGTGGATGGAGTTTTAAATTAATTAATTAATTAAATATAAATGATAATTTTATAAAAACATATATTTTTTAATATTCATGGAAAATTTTATATTTTCAAAAAAACTTAATAAAATCACCAAATGATAAATTTATATTGTAATGATCTCTAATATTGTATCCTAGATCTTGTTAGTTTATTACTACATTTGCATACGATACATGAAATCACATCCTAAAAGATAATATAGTTTAGTTGTCTTGGTAGACTTGATACATACTTAGAATTCATATTACATTTTAAAACATAAAAAAAAGCAAAAAACATTTCAAATGGCTGTATTCCTATTAGTATGTTCATTAATATCAATCAAAAAACACTTCCTCGTATAGTGGGGACAATAAAACATAAGAAATGGGTGATCTTAGATGCTCAATATGATTTTGTGTATAATTAAAGATATGAATAAATTAGTAATAATATATATTGTTAGGTAAATAAATGAAACACGTTCCATTTTATCCATAACATGAGTATAATATGTTAGGGACAAATTATGATCAAATAATACCCTATAAACAATAACATGATCATGAAAGTTAACCATGGATATTTTATCTAATGAAATAATCACATGAAATATCAATAATAAGATTCATAATAATGGAATGCATAATTTTGGACATCTAAAATATGAAATATATGAATTTTTTTCAAGATATATAATACAATCAAGGCCTTGTAGTAAGACATATATATAAATGGGTAAGGCCTTGACTAAAACCCAATATTTTTGGTCTCATTAGACCTTCTGATTCATTGATGGTCTATAGTGGCCTCACATGAAACTTACTAAGTCTAATGAATTCTTCATATTAATGAGGAAAAAAATAATGAAAATAATCATGTTTAATAAAAGTATCACATGAAAATTTAATAATTTTCTCAATCAATTGACATAATCATAAACAATATATAATAATATGGAAAATTGTATGAAAATAGTACATCCCTAGTCTGTCCAATAATAGACCATTAAATAAAATATCATTGATGGTATAATAAGATATCAAACTCAATGTATCATAACATTCAACAAATTGTGTTCATATAGATAAAAATTCTTTAATTAGATCATTAAAAAATCCTAATAAAATACCATTTTTAACTTTGAAATCACTTATATTTAAAAAACAAGAAAATTATAAACGAAACTTTTTTCTTTAAAAATAATATTTTATACTTTTAATGGAAGGTTCAAATCACTTAACCCTCATTATGGTGGGAAATTATATTCATACCATATAAGTTAAAATATATTCCATTCAAACTATTTAAAAAGTACCTTGTTCTAAAAACAAGAAAAATATTCCCTTTATTCTTTTATGAAAAGTAAAAAATTGGTGGAAATGACATTTTAAAATAATAGGATAATAGTAAAAAAAATTGGAAAAATTTTAAAAAAATTTATGAGGAAGTTAAATATTATATAGTAAATACATAAATATAAAATATCTCAAATAATGATGATACTGTGAAATAAACCCTTACCATTTTAGTATCTCTTGAATTATAATCCCCAAGAAAGTAATTGAATCAAATGAAACATCAAATAACATGAATATAAATTGATTCATGATATATTATATAAAATGGATAGTATACACACCACCCAAAATAAATAAGAGGTAAATATGGAATATGTCTCACAGAAGTAAAAGTTAGATGAGAAACCCTTACCTCAGACTTCCCTAAATGAACATTCAATAAAAACATGTACAACTATATTAAAAATGTTATTAATTTTCACCAGAACCATATTAATATTTATAGTATCATATTTAATCCTCTTATACAGTCTTATCATCCAATTTTTAATAATATTTCATTATTAACCTTGTTTATGCTATTAATTACTTCATTTTCTGATGCATGTTTTGACATGTAAGTTCTGGTTCATGTGCATATGATATATTTACATCAAATTAAAAATTATATTAAATTCATAGATATAAATTTTATTCATTTGATTAATTTTTTAATAAGTAGTGAATGGTGGACATATAAAATAAATCACATCGCTTCATGGAGACGGTATGTCATACGTACATATGAGGGACAATATAATTTCTAAATGGTTGAAATGGTGTGGAATTGGATGATATATTAATTTTACAGAATAAAATTCATTTAATGAGTATCATATATATACATTATTTCCATCATTATAACCATATAAGTAAATTAATGTTGAAAAATGATTTACACCACTACGATGAGATTGTAAGCTATATGTACTCACACATGATGCTTTAATTTTAAATTTTAAGGATAAAAGGTAGAATATATATTAATCATAATCATAATAATGTCTCTATACATATATTATAACAAATTTATTAATATCTTATGGAGAAAAGACATGAACAGGAAGTAGAAGGAGAATAAAATTTTAATGATTCAGTGATGATAACAACCTCTTCTATAAAGGATCTCTATTATAAATTTTATATATGGACCCAGGATTGGTATTTTTTAAGGAATAGAGCCTTAAGAACATATATAAATTTTTTGAAAATATATATCAATAGAGGGTGATAGATCGATATGGCTCAATGTAGTGTACAATATTAATGGAAGATGTTCCCTTTTATTAGTGAGGTGAGGTAACTTTTGGAATTTCTCAAAATATAAAAATATAATGAGACTATTTTAGATCAAAATGATTTTAAATGGCCTATAAATTCATAGAAGGTGACATTTTTTTGATAAATTATCTCCTTTGTCATTATTTAATATTTTTATGAATTTCAAAATAATTTCATAAAATATCAGTCCCATAAAATATAATTATTGTTAATTTTGTTACTATTCATTACTTTGGATTTAAAAACACCAAGAAGACATGTAAAATTAAAACCAACTACTTTATTATATCCTAAGAATACAATGGGAATTTATATAAATAGTGGATCACCTTAAATACCTTAAATATGAAACTTTTAATATATTTGATATCACTTATTTGATTATAGATTAATTAAATAATTATTGGATCAACGTTATGTAATAATTTAAGTTATTTATTTATTCACTAAAAATAAAATAAAATTAAAATGAAAAAGATAAATATTTTAGCTTTCCAAATACTATTTATAACAAAATATATCCCTTATATAATACTATATTAAAAATATGATAGTTTTTAATAACTAGATTATGACATGTTTTCCTTTTTTATTAACTAAAATATTATAATGATCATAATCTAATCCATGTGGCCACATAAGTTCATAATGTAACACCGTAAGACTTTACAATAATTTCATTTTAGAATAAATTTAATTTATTTCTAGTTTTATTTATACACAACACTAAGTTAATATTACTATACACACAATATTGAGATTAGAAAGTTTTACACACAACACTGTGCTTTGACTTCTCTGTGTGGAACCTCTAATGTTTCATGTATTACACGCAACAACAACTTTCTTCAATGGTTGTGTTACATTCAAGACTGAAGTTTATTAAAAACTATTAATATTATTATTTAAAATGTCAATTATATCATAGAATTAAATTATGGGTCATGAATAGTATTAACTAACTTAGGAAAATATATGGTTTAATTCATTAGTTACCAATTAATTAGAAATTAAAATAAAAACAAACTGTATATAAAGGATGTTTTTTCATTAAAAAAAATTTTTAGTTCCCAATAAGGGTTTTCAAAATAAATAAAATTAATAACTATTTAGGAATGATATTAGTGAAATTTATATTTATAAATTCCGTGATACATTTTTAAATTCATCAAATAGATTTCATAAACATAGTATTTTAACGAACCCAATTTTACACATAAAAAGCTATATATTTATGAAAGTGATTCATGAAACTTTTATTGGAGAGACTATTTTAAAACTAAATTTTTATATTTTTATAAGTTTTATATGAAAAAATAAACTTAATTTTTTTAATATTAATGTGAAAATTAGGTTAGGGTGCATTTTTGGTATTTTTCTAAGAATATTCTTTTTTTCTGAATAATAAAAAATACTGAATTTTAATTGAAAATATCATTTTCATTTATATAATTTAAGGTGTTAAATTTTATTTTAAATCGGTTTCAATGTTTAATTAATTTAAGTTTACATCTATTAATACAATTTAGATCATTTTAATCATTTTTATATTGAATTTGGATATAAAATCTAAGCAAAATTTTGAAAATTTACACTTTAAAAACAAGTTCCCTCATCCTTTCTGTGAGATGAATTTTAAATTAATTTCATTCAATTATGTGATTGGAATTTGGAAAATCAGATTCAATATTTTATGTCATAACAATTTATAATGTATAATAATGTCAAATTATTATTTTTGTACAAAATTATTAGTGAAACTAATTAAAATTAATTATAGTGATTAAGAGAAAAAATAGTTTAACAAGGGACTAAAACTAAAACATAATAGAAAAAATGGCCTATAAACCATTCCAAAACCTATTTTATATTAATATCTAGAACATATAATCTATTTTATATAGTTTTTTTATTTGAGGCGCATTATGTATGGGTTACCTACCAATATTGTTTATATTTTAATTTTTATAAGAATTTCACTACTCCCCGATTATAAAAAGTCACTCAACCCTCTTACTTATTTAAACCTATAAAAAATATTGTATCTTAAAAAACAAGACCAAAGAATATCCCAATATCTATAAACTCAGACCATAATCCTTAATTTTTGAATAAATTAAACCAATTAATACTTTTGTTATAAACCAAAAGGAGTTACCCGAAGAAGAGGTAACATTCTTTAATGAGCTATTTTTTTATTTATTTCTCCACCACTAAATTATTCTTATATATTTCTTATATAAAAACCTTAGTATCCAATATATACTGATATTTTTATCATAAGGGTACAACCCACATTTTCACACACTTTTATAAAATGGTATACCAATCAACATTCATTTTTATAGTGGACTACCACCTTGCGAACCGATGTCGTTCATTCATTCAATAACAAATTTTATGGTTGGAAATAATGATATATTTATAGTTTATATATGATATATAAATATATATATATATATGATATTTATAATTAATTTATGATTCTGTAATTATTATATAACATATAACTCCTTGTGTTCTATTTTGTGGGAATGTGATAACAACATTTCTAGATGTGTGGACTACAGCCTCCTCAGAGAAATATGATTTGTTCACACATTAAATGGAATGTATTAAGGTTTTTTTAATAAAAATATGAAAAATATGTAACATAAATATTATAATATAATGATAGTTTACAAATATATTTAAAAAATGTCCCTTTTTTAATATGGGAAGGAAATAGAAGTAGCGTTCATGCGTACGTATGACCTACCGTCTCCATGAATGGGGAATTTCATTTCCTATCTCAGAATTTTATGGATTAATATAAATACTTATATAGTGAATATATATTAAATTTACATCATTATTTAAATCATGAATATTATAAAATCATGATCTATTTAATAATAACAAAAATAACAAGTCAAAACATACTAAAAAACATGACAATTAACACCTGAAACGATGAATATAATGAATGATTGTTAAAAAATGGGATATAAGATATTATTAGAAGATAATATTTGATATTATAAAAAATTAGTATAGTTATGGTGTATTTTATTAACATTATTGAAACCATTATAAAAATTTTTAAAAGGAATTCAACAAAAAGGGAGCACAAGTTAAGGGATTTTATCTCAATTGACATTCCATTGAGTCTTATTTGTTGTTATGAACTAAATCATTATAATGTGCTGTATATACTTACCATTTGTCATTTAATATCATGATTCACATATATTTCTTGGTATTGTATGTTTTTATTTGAATTATCTCATCCAAGGTTGGTTGACTTTAAAATTACCATGTGGTAAAAGTTATCTTTCCAATATAACTTTTTTTTTGTGATTAATAACATTATATTGAAATAATCAAATCCTTATAACCATTTTTAATGGGAAATCACATCTATTTCAGATGTAAATACTCTTATGTTTTGATTATAATTATTTCCTAAATTGTATACTATTTTTAAAAATGGTGTGTACTTGATAGTAATTTTATTAACTAGGAAAAAATTGGTAAATTTGTATCCTTTACCCAATAAAGGTATATGATAATGAACCTAGTTCACAAAATAAATCAATTATTCGATATATGAGGAATTATACAGATAGGTACAACACATTTTGGTCTAAGTTATAGATATTCTGTTGATGCATTAGTAGTGTCGTGAGATAAATTTTTCGGACAATCATTTCAGTTTTTACCCAGTATGTCATAAACCATATCTTGAAAGGTATTTAAGGTAAAGGTACTACACACATAGGGAATATGGTGTCCAATAATTAAGAATTTCCTTTATTCAGACTCAATTATTATTTATCCATGAGATTTTCCCTTTTACATTATCTAAGGATGTTGTTTATTCTTAATTTGTTGATTAAATGGAATGTAATTCACATACATAGCTTTCTATATTGATTTTACCTTATTTAGTTATATCAATTGAATATGCACTTAGTTATTTACATTTTCATGTTTATTATGATCACTTATTCATTAAATAATTTTTTTACTTACCCATACAGATAACTTTTTATCACCATTATTTTTTCCTTTTCCTAGTATATGAAGAAAAAATATTTGAATGAGCTTTCCAGGATGTTTTTATCTCATTTTATTACGTATAATGTTTTATTTTAAATTTACATATGTAAAATGGTTATCAAGTATGTAATCAAATTTCATAAAATTGATAAATTGATTATTCCTTTAGATTCGACTCATTTTTATCTTTCCAATGTAATAAATTAAGGCATTGACTTCAGGATTTTCGATCCAGGTATTTACAGTTGGTATCAGAGGATATTTAGTAGAAACTTTGGAAATTAACTTTTACAATACATACATATGGGACAATGACCCTATGACAGAATTTTAAGATAAGTCTATAAAAAAATCATAGAATTTTGGAAAGGTAGAGATTATGTGTATCTTATATAAAATTCATCTCTATACGAATACTACTACTAGATATGGTTTTGGAATAATGAGTCAACATATTTCTTCATAGGGGTTTCCCTTTATATATTAGTATTGTATATTTCTATAGAAAATTTGAATAGCTATTAACTTTAATGACCATAGAATATAATATTTTGGAGAAAACTTTTATGAAACTGTTTCTAATGTATATATTCACAACTTAGACTCCTAGTTATTAAAACATGATAATATAATTTATAATCTCGAGACCAACCACATATATAATGTCCTCTCAAAATATTTCTTCTTCATGTTAAATTTAGGACATATTTTCATCTTTGATTTTTGTATCTTCATTAACTTTTAATGTTAATATATGTGGAAGTGGAACTGATGGGTTGAAGGTACTCTCATAAGGTCCTTTTGATTTCTTAGGATTTAACCTTCTATTTCACCTCTTTTTTTCTCTCTATAATACCATACATCATTTTATACCTTTTTCATCAATGGTTAATGTTTATTCAATAGAAAAATAATTGGTAAGTACATACCTCATAAATATTTATAATATTAAATAGTCATGATAAAAGAAGTTCCAATAGCATATTGACCATGGTAACTTCTAAAACATGAAGAGAAGTTACCATCTTGATGTTTGGCTCAAGATCTACTTCAATCCCCACTCTCACATGATATTTTTGGAGTTGTTTATTAGGTATCATGTATCTTGGTATATTTATTACCATACCCATCAAAACAAGGAGATGTGTGGGTGTTGATAGATCAAAATCACATACAATTTCACCCTAAATGTTTTTAGTAATATAAATCTATTTTATGTTTTTTATTCACATGTAGAATAAATATTTATGATAAAATTTATTACCTCAGGTAAGGAAAGAAGTTGATTGGGATTTCTAGCCTCAAACCTATTGGGTTCAGGTGGCTCTTCATGTACTGATCTATGTTCCACTATAAGTTAACTTTAATCATTTCATATATATTGGTTTTCCAAATAAGACAAGAAAATAATATCTTTTAAATAATCTATTTATTCCTGTATGCCTTTCATCATCTCATATGTTTCTCATTTTTTTGTCTTCTCAAAATATGTTCAAGGTGACACTCAAAAACCTTCACCTCTAACACAATCATATTTTTCTAGCCACTTCAAAGTTATTAAAATTTGTTGTTCTTCAAGTATAGTAGATGTTGATTATTGCATCTAAACCGTATAAAAAACATAAACATAAATAGATATTTTTATGTAATACTATTATAAATCATTAGAAAGTCACTATTATGTCATACATACACATGATTCTCACACTGTTTGTGTGTTTTCATCTGCTAGTTTTCCCTATTTATTTACATGAGGCTCCTTTAATATCACAATATGTGGGCTGGAAGTGGGTTTGGAATATGATTCATCAATATACATAAAATTACAGTAACATATGTTTCTTCATATCACATAAAAAATTTACTATAGATTTAAAATACGTACCATTTTTAAAAATTTATGTATACCCCATCCTTTATTTATAGTATGGGTAAATTGGTTTTATGCACATTGATTATTTTCAGAACTCATTTAATATTTTATAAATTAACAATTTTGAATCAAACTGTATAAAATAAATAATTTCAAATAAAATAATTTCAACTACAATTCACCCAAAATTATTCTCATTGTGAGGAGTAATGAAATATATACATTTTCCCTAGTTTATAATGTGTGCATACATAGATTGTGGGTGGGTGTTTACTTTCCCCTAAGTATATCTAAGATGATTCTTTTTCAAAAGTGTCTAGATGGCTCTATGAGATTTTATATTTATCATTGAGAAAAATATCTTATATAAATCATCTAAAATAAAAAACACTATAAAGGATAATTAAATTTAAATCAATATTTAATTATATAATTTTTGGGTAAAAAAAGAAATTATATCATAACATTACCTTAATATCTTCCCACATGGTTGTCTTCAATGAAGGAATGATATTATGTCATGAATCTATATCAATTGGCACATAAATTATCTTTGTCACCCCAATGTAACCAATGAAAATTAACTTGTTGGGGTCAATAGGTTAGCTATTTTGATTATATCCAACCTCAAATTTTATATCTTTTCTTATTAGTTTTATAACTTTAGTTAACATGGGGATGTTATGATGCTATTTTATTTTTTTCGTCCATGTTTTTTATCCACTAATAATTATTTAGTTTCAACATCGATCATGTGTTCTTCCTCAGGATTGATAATAACATCATGTGGAGAAGTAATTATCTATGTGAGTAGACAAAAATTTAATTTAGATTGCATAAATTCAGTATATAATAGATAATATTATAAGGAAAACAATAGTATATTAAAAAACACTTTAAACTGCTCATTTAACTCTTTATTTTTTATTTAAATGTTGAGGGGATTTTTCTCCCCTATCGAGTATCAAAATCCCCTCCTTGTGGTCCCCTCTAACATAAAAGATATTTTCTATATTGGGATATTAGTTAAATGATTGTGATCTCCCAATGAAAGGGTCATCCTAAATTAAATCTTCATCTGAACCTACATTTTTGTTAATCTCCAATAGAATAATTGAACAATTCTTTTTTGTTGGATCTAGGAGATAAAATAATTACACTTCTTATGATTCCATTATGAATGGTTCATCCTTATACCTTTCCACAATGAATTTCTCCTCCATGAAACCCAATTAATCGAATTTAATTTTATTCATTTTGTCCACCCATTTCCAAGGGAAAACCATCACTTTATGTGTTTAATAATCTAAATCATATATTTTTTCGATGATGCCAAAATATGACATATTCACATAATTTGTAATTTTATCCTTGGAACTTAATACATGGATCACTTTTACCACAAACTTTACTCCATTTGTTTGCGTTGTACTATGTTCATCTTGTTCCTTCGTATAAAATGTATAACCATTAATTTAAAAACAAGTGTAAGATATAACATTTACATTTGGTCCTCTTACTATACATCAAAGTCATTCAAAAATTTAATTCATATTTATAGAGAAGTATTTATAAATATGACCATGGAACCTTATTATAAACTATATATTATTATTATTTTATATCTATCTTTCATCCGTTGATGGATTCAAATGTATTATAATTACTTCGTGGGATTCAATGTAAAGAGAAACCACTACACAATTATGTAAAATGTAAAGGTGATCTTTCTCTTACTATATAATGAAAATCGTAGAAATATATATTCTATAAATATCTTCTCCCATAAGGAATCCATTATAAGGTGATTTTTGGAGACCAATGTTATCAATATCTGATGGGCAATCGGTATAGAATTCCATAACTTCTTAAAAAACATTTCACTCCACAATACAACCTTTTGTAAACTTCAATTCTTGACATACAATTTTTGAATATTCATATATCATTCAATGGAATATATTTATCTATAATGTATAGGGCCCCATAGTTAAATATCTCTAACCAGTTGGACAATCTGCTGGATAGTTATATTAAATAATTATGTTGGTAAAAACATATCTAATTCATATAATATGATTGTAATTTCGTTATTCATGATTGGAATCTTCAGTGGGTCTATAACATTACTCTATATGTCTTTAAAAAATAATCAATGTTTTGTTAATATATTTCAAACATTTTAGGAAGAATGTAATGTAAAGGAATTAAATATTACATCAAAACATGATAGTTATTTTATTTTAGACCCTGTATTTTAAAATTTGTCATTGACACGACCTTCATGATATTTGTTGAATATATCTCTAAAACGTTTACAATAATATGGAGGTTTTAAAATTGACATTTTTTTGTATGGATAGAGTGTAAGCTACTAGAGGAAGAAAAATTCATTTTTACCCTTCACCAATTACAACTCTTACCTTATCCCTATGTTAATCATGTAAAACCTAGACTTAATGCCATAATGTTTTATTGTATATTTAGTGATGTTCCAATAACAATATCACATAAAAATTTTTCTGCATGCATGACATTAAGAAAATATATGGTGTGTAAAAAATTATAGTATATTAGTTCAAAGTAAAGTGATATCTTTTTATAACCTGATTTCATAAGGTTTTTTGAATTTTATTTTACCAAAATCAGTTTCAATATCTTTTACTTCCTTGAACAGTTGATCACCTGTTAGTGGAGAAAGTGTTATACATTTTTTCATATTTCAATCAAATGGTGTCATCCAATATCAGTATTTTTGTCATCGAGGTAAAAATTTATGATGACATAAAAACAAAATCATTGAGGAATGTTTCAACCTAACTGGGTGTGTACCATCTTCACAAATTGGATACCCCACATTCCTTTAATGTTATAGCCTGACAATTTTCCATAAGGAAAAAAGTTATTTATCATTCCGTACAACATGGATCTCAATGTAATCTCATCACTTATATTAATAATATACAATATAACACTTGTATCCAACATCAATTTTAGATCTTCAGTCAATGGATTCAAATAGAAATCAATATCATTACTGGGTTGTTTTTTTCCATATATAAGTAGAGACAACATAATGTATTTACACTTCATGTATAAATGTGGTGGAAAGTTATAATTTACCAATATAATTGGCCATGTACTATGTGTACTACTTTGTACAACAAAAGAATTTATTACATCTATAGATAACACAAGATGGAATTTTTTAAGATCCTTTCCAAATTCTAGATGATCATAATCAGTTTTCTTACATTGAGGATAGTCTAATTGATGATGTAGTTTCCCATCTTCAATTCTTATATTTGTGTACCATGTCAATTGTCTAGAGTTTTCCTGACATCCATATTGTCACCTATGTTAGTGTTTGAACTTTTATGTTAATAATTTAAATTTTTTATTTTGTTAAATTACAATTTCCCACTTTTAATTAAATACAAATTGTTTAAACATTCACTTTTTCATATTTTTAATTGATTTATGTTAAATGGTTAAAAATGTTTTATCACTCATTCTTATTCTTTTTCAGTGTTCTATATAATGTAATCATTTTTTATATGTGTTAATAATTGTAAATATTTTTTTTGTTTAATTTTTTATATTACTTATTTTTTTTATTTTAAAATTATAGTTTTAAAATTTATACTTTATATCTGGAAAAATTTAAAATTTTAAAATAAATAGTTTATATTTTTTGAATTGTTATTTATATATATATATACACATATTCATATATATATATATATATCAGATTATATTTTATATTATATTATATTTATTTATTTTACATTGATGTACTGTTCATCTTCTCTATGTAATCAGTGCATTACCCATGCTTGATTCTACGTTCGCAATAACACACTTCCATGTATGTGTATCCCTACATAACAACTCCTCCTTTATCCTCTACACCATCAAGTAGTGATCAATCGTGACATGTGAATACTCACACAAATCCACCATGATAACACCTCCATGCATTTATAGTTTATTGCCAATGTGAATGAGATAGTAGCATCATAAGCTTAGAGGTAACACCATTTTTTCCTATAAATTATATCAGTGTTACACCATGGAAGTTACTCTCACCTTCTTCAGAAATGGTGGAAGAATCACTCCAACATAATAAAATTTGGCAACACCAGTCTCCTTCACAGTAAGAACCTTTCCTAGAATGATACCATACACTCGTTCTACACCAATGGCAGTAATCACTGAGATGGTAGTAGAGAAAATTATCATCCATAGTAGAAGTAGAATGTTTTATGAATGGTAGTATAAGATCAATGATTAAACGATAATAATTTTATACCCGCAATATAAGTAGCACTAGTGTTCTATTTAAAGTGATGTTAGGAAACACCCACTCACTTATAATGGTATAACCACTCCTCTACATCAAACGATAGTGGAAACTACACTTCAATGGTAGCATCATGTGATGGCACTAGTGTGTTCCTTATTCCAGTGGTTGAAAATTGAGTGGAGAATTAGTGTTATCGACCTCTTACTACCGCTAGGTAAAAATACATATCTACCGCCAGTTTTTTTTTTCTGATATCACTAATTCCAAATTGTTTCTACTGCCAATTAAATTTTGTAAAACAGATTATATTTTTTAAAAAAATATAATTGTTATTATTTTAATTAATACATCAAAAATAAAACATTTTAATTACTATTTTTGATATTATTTTATAAATATAATTACATGATTTATTAAATGTTCTGAGGAAAATTTTATTTATTTATTTAGAGAAGCAGTATACATTTAATGATGCTCTATTTTGTGAGATTTTAGTATTTTAATACACTTTAAGTTTATTCAAAAATGATAACTATCTTATTAATATGTAACATACATATTTTTATTAATGATTATATTATAAGTGTTTCAAGGACATTTATTCAAGAATAAAATAACATAAAAATTACCTGATATTGAGTGCGGTATTTCAAATTATAGGTAACCAAATTATTCTATGTATTATTTTTATCTAACCCATGGCATGCATTGATTAGTAAATTAGAAATTCTTAGAAGATTTGGAAATTAATAATACATGATTAATTCATGGTAATGTTATCAAGGTAGAAAACAATAAGATAAACATAATAACGTTTATTCAAGAGTCTAGTGATACAAAATTTTGTTACACATATGATCATGAAATTCCATGAATAATATTCCATTGTTGTAATCACAAGGCTAATTCAACTATTCCATCCATTATTTCTGAAGTGATAAAAGATTATAAATCAACATTGTATTAATCTTTTGATCATCTACTAATTTTCATTACTTATATTTTTATTCATATAATTTCTCTTTCTTATGTTTGTAATCATTATAGTAAGTCTATTCTTTTTTCAATAAAAAAGAAGTAATATAATAGTTATTCTACCACCCAAAAAGAAGTTCTTGGGTTGTGAATCCTAAATAAAATTTAGGGTTAGGCTAGGTTATGAATCTTATAAAAAATCCGGGTTGCGCCTCTGGGTATTGTGAAAGGTAGGGTCTATAAAAAGGTCATCACACATATAAAAGTGATTTCCCTTAGTGGGTATCGATCTTCATTCTGAGTAGATAAGGTTGAAGACTATACTAGGATCTTGGTGACTAGAACCACTATAAAAAGATTGTTTTCATTTCTTTTATTTCTTATACACCAAATCTTGAACACTGTACTACACTGTTGTTTATTCAATAATATTACTATGATTGATTATTTGTATTAAAAGTTTTTTAAACAATAATCCACTCCCTTTTATTTTTCACTCAATATCGATCCAAAAAATGGTATCATTTCTTGGACTATTTTTAGTTAGTAACTCTAATTATTTTAATATGATAACAAATCATTTGTATCATATCTTTGGTTACATAAAGGATAATTAGAATCTATGGTTGTATTAATATAATACCAAACAATTTGAATCAGAGAATGTCTATTTTTAACTACAGTTCTATCCTAAATAACATAGACCTAACTGTCTAAAGAATAAATATAATCTATGTAACATGGTATTTATAGATTCCAATTGTGGGTGGATTCCTCAAAATACCCCATTTTTTGATGGAAGTGACTATGGATACTAGAAAAATAAAATGGAAGACTACCTAAAATAGTTGAGTTTGGATCATTAGAATATCATAGAGAAATCATATGAGCTACCAAAAGATGATCCATGGACTCTTGTAGGTAATTACATGGTAAAATATGTTTTTAATTTTAATGTTGATAATATTTTGTATTGTGTTATATGTAGAAGTGTCTATAGTCATGTTTCAGCATGTAAGACAGACCACGAAAAATAGAGAATACTTCAAGTCACTCAATATGGGAATGGAAAGCTCAAATGAAGCAAACTAAGAATTATACAAGAATAATATCAGGATTTCAATATGGGTGAAGAATATTTAGTAAACCAGATGTTCCAATAGTTTATGAGCATTATAAATGGCATGAGTGAACTTGGTGAAGTAATAAAAAATATGGATCATGTTAAAAGAGTATTGGGGGATATTCCTAAAATATGGAATGAAAATAAAGTTTTGATTAAATAAATTAATAACTTTAAAGAGTATACATTAGATGAACTAATTATATCTTTACTATAGTATGAACTTGAACTAAAGAATATTGTTTATGGGGAGACTATAAAGAGAAACGGTATAACCTTTAAGTCCAATTTTAATCAATCATCTAATTATTCAGAATTTGAGTTCTAGGAAAGTGAAAACGTGATAGATCATTTTAGTAATAATTTTTTTTAAGTTCATGAAAAACAATAGTGGAAAGTGATAGTTCAAAATAATGTTTAAAAAGGAGTATAAGAAAGGTAATATTAGTAATAATAAGGATATATTATAATTAAAATTTTATGAGTGAAAGAAGAAATTCCACATCATGACTGACTATCCTAAACTCAAGAATTCATAGAATTACAAATAAAAGAGAAGAAAAAAACAAAGAGAGTTTTGTTTGGAGGATGGGACTATTCAGAAAGTTCAGACTCAAGAACCGAATCAAGAAGTAAATAATAGATAGGGAACCTTACTCTGATGGGTGTGCAGTGTGTGAATCTGGATTCATTTTTTACTCAGTTAATTACTCTTTCTAATGTTGTCCATAATGATATATCTAAATATGAAATAGGAACATATTATAATTATTGTTCTGATTCTGATTCTGTTAATTCTAAATTCAAACAACTGTTTAATGAAAATTAAGAATTATGAAATTATTGTGTTTGGATTATTAAAAAATACACTCACATAAAAATTAATAATAATAATATGGTTACAAAAAATGAGAAACTAAAAAGGTAATGTGGTAATTTGAACATCTATATTTCCCATAATGATGAATCTAGACTGAATTGTGATTTTGAAATTTTGAAACCAAAATTATAAAATAAAAAAATAAAATATTTTTTGGTAGAAAATAATGATGGACAATAAAGAATACTTAATTATAATTTGGATAATTTAACTAAGGTTGAAAATGAATGCTCAATAAAATAAAAAACTTATAAATGCATCTTCTGGATCTAATTAAAAGGTTCATATTGGATTAAAATCTATTCAAAAGGAGGATGTGGTTTTGAAAAAATGATTTTTCTAAACATAAAGAAACCTTGTCTATATTTTTTCCAGGGAAAGAGAAATATGATAAAATTATTTCTATAATGAAAGAAAACTATAATAAGAATGGTTTTGGATATAATGGTTTATCACCAAGGATTAAAAGGAAAACATTTATTAAAATTTTAAAAGGAAGTTTTTTAAATGCAACTTGTTTTAAATATAGAATTCAAGGGAATTATTCCAATGAATGTTCTTTAATATATACACAGTAATTTGGAAACACTAAAAAATTATTTTCTAGATATTTTATTTCTAAATAGACCACTAATAAATGTTTTAAATCTATCAACATTCCAAAACATTCTATTGCTAATCCAATTGGACCCAAGTTAGCATGGGTACCAAAATTTTCTTTTTGATTAATTTTAGGACATCTTCCTTAGAATTCTCAATGATTCTTGGTATTTAGAAAGTGGGTGTTCTTGGTATATGACATGTGAAATTTATAATTTTATATATTTCAATTCATGTGATAGATGCCTAATCACATTTTGAGATAACTCTAATGGAAAAAATAAATGTATTTGTGAAGTGTTTTTCTAAAAATGTAATTATTTTCATAAGTGATATTTTAAATGGTTTAAAAAAATTAATATGTATATCATATACTTTGATGATGGGTTAAATACAATTTATGAAAATTATAAATGTATAGTTTTTTTATAAAAATATCCTTTATTTTCTACAAATAGAAAAGTCAATGTCAATACTATTTATTTTTATCATATAACCAAACAAAATGTTAAGTGTCTAAATTTCATAGAATCATATGGAATTATGTGGAATATGATAATGGTCATGTAGATTTCATAATCATGTAGAATTATTCAAAGCATGAACAAGTTCTATAATTTCCAAAGTTACAAAAAATTACTTTATGTGAGATTCATATTTAAAGGGTAAAAAACACAAACAAAGATTTAAGTCTGGGGACGACGTTAACATTGCTAAATGTCTAGAATTATTACCCCTTGATTTATTTGGTCCAATACAAACAACAAGTTTTGGTGGACATAATATTTTATTTATAATAGAAGATAATTATTTTAGCTTTATCTAGATTTATTTCTTATCACATAAAAGCGAAACATTAACTAAATTCTATGAATTATGTAAACTAACTCAAAATTTAATAAAAAATTCAATCATCTCTATAAAAAGTGATACGAGTGGTGAATTTTTTAACTTATAATTTGATAAATTTTGTGATTAAAATGGATATAAAACGTATTTTTCCCCTAAGACACCATAACAAAATGGTATGGTTAAAAGAAAGAATAGGTCAATTCTATAGATTTCTAGATCAATGATTATTAGCTCAAAGAGTGCCGAGTGTAGGTTGGAGACCCATCACACAACCTAAAAATTTATTAGAAAAGTTAAAGTACAAGTACATGCAGATAAAATGATTTTGTAAAGTGGAAATCCCCCGTCTTAATCATGAAAAATCAAGAGAAACATAGATCAGGAAAAACATTCCCCTATGTATGACCCATAAAATCATCTTGTGGGATAAGATCGACCACTGCCCCTACCTCTCAGATGATGAAACCTCCTCTAGGTTTTTGGTTTTTCTATTTCATGTCATCATCAACTAGAGGGTCAATATTATCATCGGGTGGGTTGGAATACTCAATAGACCGAGGATATTTCTCATCAGCCAGACATGAACCTCCGTTAGACCAGAGATTATCGTTGCATTAATAATCTTAGTATACATTCCATGAGAATTACCAAATTCTTCAAGAAAAATATCACTGATATTTGATCGATTTAAAATCTCAAGTAGACTAATTTAGTGTTTACCAACCAGTTTTGATGCTCCAGATTGAGCATCTATCCATTATATGGATCCCACCAACATATTGGGATGTGGAGAATTTATTTACAATGGAAATCCAGATTGATAAATTAAACCCTTCTCTTTTGAGATGTGTCCAGCAGAGTTCCCTAGTTTTGAAACCAAAACATGTTGTGATACAGGAGGCTTATAAGTCTCCTTGGTGTTGTCAATATTTATTGTATATCTATCCACATGGGTAATAGCAACAGTCTAATTATAAAGAGACTCCACCAGACACACATCTTTGGATGTAGATACTTTATGAGCCTATCCACCACAAAATGATATTCGACCAGTGGTCCTTTTAGGTCCTTCATTTCACTTGTTATAGAGAAAAATGGTAGTGTAACACCCCAATATTCCACGGTACGCTTCTCTTTGAATAATACAGTAGCGTGTGTTGTACACAACTTCGAGTTCTAACATACACCATAACCAATCAAACTAGCCGTAATGAATAGTAATACACACTTTTTAAAATTTTATAAATTTTATCTTTCAAAATGGACTTCATTTTTGGATTCGGAATATCAAAATTAGCTTAGGTTTAATTTTTGGTATTTTTCTAAAATCATTCAATTTTTTATGAATAGTGAAAAAACACTGAGTTATAGTTTAAAAAAGAATTTTTATTTAAATAATTATTTATTTTACTTAAATTTATTTTAGGTCAAAATAGATAAATAATACCTTTATAAGTTCAATGTAATTCATTGGAGCCAGTTTATAATAATTTTAGATATATAAAAATTTTATTGAACTTTTCACCGTCTTTTACCCATCTCCTAGGAGAATTCACAAATTCACATAAAGAATAATTTTACCACTTCTGTGAGTGGAATTTTTAAAATCCAAGAGACACGGTTAATATCAAGGAGTAAAATTTGGTTCAATAATATAAAAATAATTTTTGCTGAATAGTAACTTTTTACGTTTATTTACCACGGTTAAATCTTAATAGGGCAATTAAGGGTAAAAATGATATTATTATTACCCTAAAACATGTCCTAATTCTATTGGATAAGTATAATTAGAACAAAAACAACCTTTGGAATAAAATATGAACCTCTTTGGCTCACTTGGATTAGATTAGGACATTTATTATTATTTAATTCAAAGAAGAGTTGAAAGAGTTAAAATCAATGTTTAATAACTAAAACATTTTTAATATAGGGTTATACATAAGATAAATTCAATTATAAATATTAATTATAAATATAAAATTATTTTATACTTAATGGTATTTTATTTATAATTTTTAGACATTAAATAATCTACTTTATTTATGACACAATAGTGATGCAGTAATTACCCAATTAAAGAAATATTGAAATAATTGATATTATAAATATACAAATAAATGTAATTTTAGACTTTTTATGAATTAAACTAATTTTATAGGTTAATATGACATGTTAGGATTGATTAAATGAATTTATTTTGAATTAATAAAGTTGTTAGAACTTTAACAACAATCAATAATTAAATAGTGTCAAAATTGACATAAAGAAGTATTTAAAAAAATATTATATTATTAATTGATATTCTATTCCTAAAAATCTAAGGTTCGTCCAGATGACCTAGATAAGGTTATATATATTAATAATGAACCAATTGGGGTTCTCTTGGATTGTTATTGTAACTTTATTAACCATATAATATAAAAATACAAAGAGACACGGTAAATGTCAAACTATTTAACTAAGAGATAAATATGAATGATGAGGTTAATATAGTGACCTGAACCTATCTAAAATATATTGGTTGAGAGGATTTAGACCCATCCCCACCTTATCCTATAAATAAGTCACTTTTGAGCCATTATAAACAGAATATTAATTTATTATAAAATAATATTTTATGTTTTTCCTAAGGTGCCCCTCACCCCTCTTATAAAAGGGCACTCCCCGTTCTCTCAAATTCATACCTTCAAAGCCTTTTGGTTCGGCCAAAACCTGCCCAAATATTCTCTCAACTTTCCTCAATTCAAACTAGAGGCCTTAGTTTGATCAGAAAGCCAACCTAATAAGCCCTTTTGATCAAATAAAAAGGAAGAACCCGAAGAAGAGGCAATGTTTTCACCACCCTATTTCAAGTTCATTTCTTCTTTCACTTCTTCTTTATTTGTTATTTCCATTATAAAATAATAACTTCAGTATATTCTATATACTTTGATGTTATTATAAATATGGTAGAACCATATTCAGTATTCTATTGATCATTTGAATGACATGTCACCATATGTGCGTACATACAGCTTACCGTCTCCACGTGGTGGTGTAATTGTTATTCAAAACATTATTATTTGGATGGGTATGATAATGATGTGTAATTGAAGTAAAAAAAATATAAAATTATAATTACTTTTTATATATGATATAACATCCAATTATATGTGATTTTAATATCAAAAGGTTGATATTTTCGCTCGTGCATACGCACAGACTACCGTCTCCATGAACACGATGAGATTAATTCCCCATCGTATCCATTTAAGACTAATTATCATTTGATGATTAAAAGTAATTTTTAAGGACTTGATATCATTCTAGATATGAATAAGATACAAACTATCCATAAAAAACACAGCTTAGGTAACAAATCATATAAAGGAAAACAAATCAGTTAACACCCGAAACAATGATAATAATAATATATTATTAACAAAGCAATGTTAAAAGATCATATATGATATCATATTAATGTATATGATTCTTTTATAATTTAATAAAAATTAGTTCACCATTATATAGTAGGTAAACCAACCCTCAACCAAGGAAAAGTACAAGGTAATGGTTTATTTCACAATCTCTTCATTATCCGAAGTTGTTTATACGTAATTATCTACTAGGACCTCTTTATCATCCACATTCATGTTTCTTAAGAAATTATTTCAAATCATTCTTAATATTTTACAGACTATGTGTTAAAGTCATTTATACCCTTGTTTTACTTTTTATAATATTTTTATAAAGTAATCTTTCTGTTGTTTTCCAAACAAGGTCCTTTTTAACCTTTTCGACAGAATTAAGGTAAGAATGTCTTTTTTTAACTTATATGGAGGGTGCGGCTATATTCCACCTTTATAAATTTTTCTAAGCTTCCCTTAAAATACTATAAGAATATTTTCAAAGTAAATGTTTTAAATATGTTCCTTTTAAATGATTTCAAAAAAAGAGATATTTCTCTCAAATAGTTTTGATTTCATCTATGTCAACATCCTTTGATGGATTTTAAGCTTATTTGAAGTTGAATTATTATGATACAAAACTTCCATATAGTATTGAAGGTTTTGTGATATGTTTGACTGTGGATGTGTTATTTTTATACCATTCATGGTTTATGGAGAAAGTATTGACATTTCCTATGGTAGTTTTAATACGAATGTTTATGTTATGTTTAAACCTGTTTATATGAGGAATGCATTGGACTTAATAAGTGACGGTTGGAGCCCACTATAGCTCCTCGATGCATCGGTAGGTCTCATGAGACAAACTAGTGTCTTGGAATAGGGCTTTGAAAAAATATTATTTGTAGTCTTGGCACAAGGCCTTGACTATGTGGTTTTGATAGTCTAGCATTATGCATTCTATCATTATGAAAGTGGTTTTTGATATTGCATGTGATTATTCGACTAGTAGAATATCCATGTGAATAAGTAAATGGAATTACTTAATTTTAATTCAACCTTATTATGCTAAAGTTAATGTTTAAAAGGCTTTAGTTTTAGTTATATAATTCCTTAAAATTTTAAGCTTATTTAAGAATGTTTCCGCTATATTTTTATCCTTACTGAGCATTTTAGCCCACCCCTTTCTATGTTTTATTTTTCCAAAGTTGTGAAGAAGTATTTTATGACTGAATTGCAGGGATAGTATGAGGGGATATGAGTGTGGACTATGGATAGTATGTTGATGTAGTTTTTCACTTTATGATGTAATTTCAAGACTTATGAATGTATCTACTGTTTCCATGTCTACTAAACTAATCGGTCTTTCGAGACTTGACCTTTTGTGATCATGCCAATGTTATGTAATAATGCACTGACTCTGGGTAACTGGGGTTGGGGCATTACAGTTGGTATTAGAGGAAGTTTAGTACAAACCATGGAATCTAGATTTAGATAAACACTAATTAGAGCACATAGACCTAAGGTGGACTTTGAGGATTAGTATAGAAGAACTTCCTAGAATTTTGGTATTGTATAGATTTTGTGAGTTTTCCAAGCAATACATACCTATTTAGATACGAGCAGGTAGAGGAGGCTCTGGCATAGATGTACCTAGGGGTAAAACACAGAAACACAACATTGAGCTAGACTCGAACGGGAACTGGTACAGGACAACGGGCCTTGCTGCACACTTGGTTATGAACCTCCCAAGGGATATGTATAGGATAATTCTCGTTTTCTTTAAAAAACCTTATTAAGGGTTTATGAGTATATACTTCCTCAAAGAAAACACTTTTATGATTATGGATAATATCCATAAACTGTTCAATTTATGTTAAGTGTTTTATAAGTTTGTAATTATGTATTTTGATTCATAAACTAATCTAGTTTATGCCATTATTTAGAAATGGCGCCTAGTGGAAGGAATGAAAATCGTATCATTGCAAAAAATCCATGTAGGTTTTTCCCTCCTACTCAAGATAATTATATTGGAGCTAGTGGTGCAACTAGTGCTGATCTGCTAATCACCATACTGGGACAACTGACTCAGGTTATGAATAATAACCTTACCTGTATGGAGCACCCTGATCCAAAGCATGGAGGATCAATGTTAGATCGCTTCATGAGGCAAAAACCACCAAAATTTAATGTGGTTAAAAATCCACTAGTTGCAGAGGAATGGATAAATTCGTTAGAGAAAATATTCCAAGCCTTGGGGAGTAGTGAAAGGGAAAAAGTTATCATTGTAGTTTACCGCCTCACTGGAGATGTTGACCAATGGTGGTCATTGATTCATAACACAAAGGAGGATGATGAAGTATAAAATATAGAATTGAGGGAGTTAAAAGAGCTTTTCTTATAAAAATACGTTCCTCATGACCATCAAGAAGATATGGAAAGACAATTTATGAGTCTGAAGCAACAGGAGGACGAGAATGTTGCAAAGTAAGAGTCTTACTTTACAAGGTTAGCAAGGCATGCTGCAGATTATATACATAACCCAAGAAGTAATATTGATCATTTCTTTGTTGGGTTAAAACCGTTTCTCCGTTGAACATTAGTATCACAATCCTTCTCGTCATACATAGATATTTTCTCATGTGCTATTAAAACAGAAAAGGAATTCTCTAAGTCTTACGACTTTAAAGCAAAGAAAGAGAAGAAGAGATCTTCTGATCACTTTAGAAATGGAAATAAGGGGAAGAAGGGAAAAGTTGAATATCCATACTGTAGTAAATGTGGAAAGAAACACCCTCGTACTTGCTTTAAGGGAATGGTTGTCTGTTAAAAGTGTGGTGAAAAAGGCCACCAAGCTCGTGATTGCAAGGGGAGGAAAGATGCTACCTATGTTCAATGTTACAATTTCAGGGAGATGGGACATTATGAAAATGAATGTACTAAGCATTAGGGAAACTTCACTCAGAAAAGGCCAAGGGATCAAAGCCAAGATTTTTCTTTCACTACTGCTGAGGTAGAAGCTCCGCAAGAAGTGGTGGCATCTAATATAATGGTTTCCTCAAGTTTAGAAAATGCTTTATTTGTTTCTGGATCATCACATTGTTTCATATCTTCCTAGTTTTCTAAGAAAATTAGATATTTCAAATTTGATTTAACAAGATATTTATCAGTTAAAACTCATAAGGGAAGTATCATCACAACAATGATTTGTGAATCCGTTCCCATTAGAGCATATAAATGTTCTTTATCTGCTGATCTCATCGTCATACCTATGATTGAGTTTGATATAATCCTCAGTATGGATTTTCTTTTAGACCATGATGCGAAGATTTATTATAAGAAGAAGTTGGTTATGATTTTTGATGATGATGATAAAGAACACATTATCTTTAGAGAAAGAACGTCACCACTTGATTCTTATCTAGATCCACCACCATTAGCTCAAATAAATTCAATTATCAGGGAGGAAGAGAATGAAATAACTATGGGTTAGGAAAGGAAAGTTCAAATAGAGGATTTACCTATCGTGAAAGAATATGTTGATGTTTTTCCAGACTGTACATCCTTCAGAATGAGAAATTGAGTTTTCCATTGATTTAATTTCTGGATCAAGGCCCACATCAAAGACCCATTATAGAATGGCTACTGTGAAATTAGTGGAACTTAATAAACAACTAGAGGGATTGAGTAATAAGGGATTTATTCACGCTAGTGTTTCTCCATGGGGAGCCCCTGTTCTTTTTGTTAAGAAGAAAGATGGTTCTATGCGGTTTCGTATTGACTACAGGGAAATCAATGCTATAAAAATAAAGAACAAGTATCCCCTACCTCACATTGATGATTTATTTTACCAAATACATGGATCTCAATACTTTTCAAATATTGAACTTCGATCTAGATACCATCAGTTGTGTGTAAAGAATGAAGACATTCCGAAGACAACATTTCGAACCGGGTATGGGCATTACGAGTTTACAGTAATGCCTTTTGGGCTGACTAATTCACCCTCTGTTTTCATGGATATAATGAATAGAGTTTTCAAGGAATATCTTGATGAATTTGTAGTGTTATTTATTGATGATATCTTGGTATACTCCAAAGGCTATGAAGATCATGAAAATCACTTGTACATTATCCTGAAGACTCTGAGAAGACATGAATTATATAAGAAGTTTAGCAAGTGTGAATTCCAGATTTAGGAGATTTATATACATGGCTATATTGTCTCTAAGGATGGAATCTCTATTTATCCTTCTAAGATGAGAGCTATCCAAGAATGGCCAACACCGATGAGTATAAATGAGATACGCAGTTTTATTAGTTTAGCAGGTTTTTATTAGTGTTTCATCCAGAATTTTACCCGATTGGCTAACCCATTAACGAAGCTCACATGTAAAGGGATTAAATTTATTTGGAAAAAAGAGTGTGAATAATTTTTTAAAGAACTGAAGAGAAGATTATTCAATGCTCCTATATTGACTCTACCATCAGGGAATGATGGGTTTGTTATTTATAGTGATGCTTTAAAGAAAGGACTTGGTTGTGTCCTTATGCAGAATGATTGGGTTATTGCCTATGCATCACACCAGCTGAAAATTCATGAGAAAAACTATCCTACTCATGATCTTGAGTTATATTCTGAAGATATGTAGAAATTATCTCTATGGTGAAAAATGTGAGATATATACCGATCACAAGAGTTTGAAGTATATTTTCTCACAGAAATAACTCAACACGAGGCAAATGGGATAGCTTGAACTACTCAAGGATTATGATTGCACGATACACTACCACCTAGGAAAGGAAAATAAGGTGGAAGATGCTTTGAGAATAAAGGATCATATATTTTTGAACAAAATGAGAGTTGAAAGGGATCCAATTTTCATGGATCTAGTAAAGTTAGATATGAGAATAACCATGGAAGGTGAAACATCGATACTTTTTCAAATGGTTTCCAAACCATCTTTACTATAAAGTATTAAGAGTCCTCAGACTGATGATGAAGAATTTCAAAAGAAGATTAAAGTTGTGAATGATGGGAGATTGGGTGACTTTGTGTATGAAGAAGGAATTTTGAAATTTGGTAAGAGGATTTGTGTTCCTGATATACCTGATCTGAAAAGGGAATTTTTGGATGATTCTCATAGTTCCAATTTCTCTATACACCCTTTCAATACCAATATGTATATATATTTGAAGGAACATTTTTGGTGGAACAACATGAAGAGGGAGATTTCTGATTTTGTGTCAAGATTTATGGTTTGTCAACAAGTGAATGATGGAAGGTAACAGCCTGGAGGAGTCATGCAACCTCTCCCCATACTTGAGTGGAAATGGGATAATATTATGATGGACTTTGTCATGGGACTACCAAAGACTCGTAGAAGGAACTATGTAATATGGTCCATTGTTGATCGTCTTACCAAGTTAGCACATTTTCTTACTGTAAGATAAGATTTACCACTTGAACGTTTAGAAAGACTATTTATTAATGATGTTGTAAGACTTCATGGAGTACCACTATCAATTGTTTCTGATCGTGATCCACGATTTAATTCAAGATTATTGAAGATTCTTCAGAAGGCCTTGGATATTGTACTTCGTTTGAGCACTGCATACCACCCTCAAACAGATGGACAATCAGAATAGACTATTCAAACCTTAGAAGACATGTTGAGATCTTGCTAACTTGACTTTCAGGGTATGTGGGATCAATATTTATATATGGTGGAATTTTTCTATAACAATAGATTCCATTCAAGTGTTCAGATGTCACCATATGAAGCATTATACGGAAAGAGATGTTGCCACCAACCTGTTGGGATGCTGTTGGTGAAGGAAAACTTATAGGCCTAGAACTGGTGGAGGAAATGATGAAAAAGGTGAAGGTAATCCAAAACCACATCAAAGCAGCTCAAAGTATGCAGAAGAGCTATGCTAATAATCGAAGGAAGGATTTGGAATTTCAGGTAGGAGAGCATGTTTTCTTAAAGGTATCTCCATGGATGGGAGTTATACATTTCGGTAATAAAGGTAAATTGAGTCCCAGGTACATAGGACCTTTCGGAATTCTAGAACGAATGGGGGTTGTATCTTACTGTTTGGAAATGCCATCAAATCTCTCCCAAGTTCACGATGTGTTCCACGTATCACTGTTGAGAAAATACATGCCTTACCCAATGCATGTACTCGCCTATGAGGAAGTATAAATGGAACCCGATCTATCTTATTGTGAAGAGCCCGTAAGGATTCTTGATACCAGAGAACAAGTGTTGAGAAATCGGACGACTCGTCTGGTAAAATTTCTATGGAGAAACCATAAGATGAAAGAGGAAACGTGGGAACCTGAGGTACTCATGATGAAGAACCACCAGAGTCTTTTTAGGCAGTAATATTCTAGAAATTTTGAGGATGAAATTATTTGAAGGAGGGAAGAATGTAACACCCCAAGCTTCCAAGGTAAACTTCTCTTTGAATAATACAGTAGCGTGTGTTGTACGCAACTACGAGTTCTAACACACACCACAACCAATCAAACTAGCCGTTATGAATAGTAATACCCACTTTTTGAAATTTTATAAATTTTATCTTTCAAAATGGACTTCATTTTTGGATTCATAATATCGAAATTAGCTTAGGGTGAGTTTCTGGTAATTTTTTGAAAACATTCAATTTTTGATGAATAGTGAAAAAACAATGAGTTATAGTTTAGAACTGAATTTTTATTTAAATAATTATTTATTTTATTTAAATTTATTTTAGGTCAAAATAGATACATAATACCTATATATGTTCAATGTAATTCATTGGATTCAGTTTATAATAATTTTAGATATATAAAAATTTTATTGAACTTTTCACCGTCTTTTACAATCTCCTAGGAGAATTTTCAAATTAACATAAAACTTAATTTTACTGCTTATGTGAGTGGAATTTTAAAAATATGAGATACACAGTTAATATCAAGGAGTAAAATGTGGTTCAATAAGATAAAAATAATTTTTGGTGAATAGTAACATTTTACTTTTATTTACCATGGTTAAATGTTATTAGGGTAATTAAGGGTAAAAATGATATTATTATTACCCTAACACATGTCCTAATTCTATTGGATAAGTATAATTCGACCAAAAAAAACCTTAGGAATAAAATATGAACCTCTTAGGTCAACTTGGATAAGATCAGGACATTTATTATTATTTAATTCAAAGAAGAGTTAAAAGAGTTAAAATCAATGTTTAATAACTAAAACATTTTTAATATAGGGTTATACATAACATAAACTCAATTATAAATATTCATTAAAAAGCTAAATTTATTTCATACAAAATGGTATTTTATTTATAATTCGTATACTTTAACTAATTTATTTTATTTATGACACAATGGTGATGCAGTAATTACCTAATTAATGAACTATTTAAATAATTGATATTATAAATATCCAAATAAATGTAATTTGAGACTTTTTATGAATTAAAAAAAATTTATAGGTTAATATGACATGTTAGGATTGATTAAATTAAATTATTTATAATTAATAAAGTTGTTAGAACTTAAAAAAAACCAATTATTAAATATTTTCAAAATTGACATAAAAGAGTATTTAAAACAAATATTATATTATTAATTGATATTCTATTCATAAAAATGTAAGGTTCATCAAAATGACCTAGATAAGGTTATATATATTAATAATTAACCACTTAGTGTTTTCTTTGCTTGTTATAGTATGTTTATTAACCATATAATATAAAAACACAAAGAGACATGGTAAATGTCAAACTATTTAACTAAGAGATAAATATAAATGATAAGGTTAATATAGTGACCCAAACCTATCTAAAATCTATTGGCTGAAGTTATTTTGACCCATCCCCACCTTATCCTCTAAATAAGTCAATTTGGAGCCATTATAAACCCAATATGACTTTATTATACAATAATATTTTAAGTTTTTCCTAAGGTGCCCCTCACCCCTCTTATAAAAGGGAACTCCCCATTATCTCAAATTCATACCTTAAAAGACTTTTGGTTCGGCCAAAACCTGCCCAAATATTCTCTAAAATTACCTCAATTCAACCTAGAGGCCTTAGTTTGATTAGAAAGCCAACCTAAGGAGCCCTTTTGATCAAATAAAAAGGAAGAACCCGAAGAAGAGGTAATGTTTTCACCACCCTATTTCAAGTTCCTTTCTTCTTGAACTTCTTCATTATTTGTTATTTCCATTATAAAATAATAACTCCATTATATTATATATACTGTGATTTTATTATAAATTTGGTACAACCATATTCAGTATTCTATCCATCCTTTGAATGACATGTCACCATACGTGCGTACATACGGCTTACCGTCTCCACGTCGTGGTGCAATTGTTATTCAAAACATTATTATTTGGATGGGAATGATAATTATGTTTAATTGAAGTAAATAATAAATATAACATTATAATGATTCTATATATATGATATAACATCCAATTATATATGATTTTAATATCAAAAGAATGATATTGTCACTCGTGCGTACGTACAGACTACCGTCTCCATGAACGCGATGAGATTCATTCCCCATCATATCCATTCAAGACTAATTCTCATTTGTTGATTAAAAGTAATGTTTAAGGACTTTATATCATTCTGTATATGAATTAGATACAACCTATCCATAAAAAATATGGCTTACGTAATAAAGCATATAAAGGAAAACGAATCAGTTAACACCCGAAACAACAATAATACTAAGATATTATTAACAAAGCAATGTTAAAAGATCATATATGATATCAGATTGATGTATATGATTCTTGTATAATTTAATAAAAATTATTTCACCATTATACATGTCACACCCCGACCTCGGACGTTTGTGTATTTTATTTTATTTTTATTTTTTTATTGTTTACTCGGTCCGGAGTCAATTCGACAAGGTTTAGTTGGGACCCGATTTGAAATTTTCCTTGTTTGATGTTTTGGTTGGCCTTGGGCCGATGTACGGTCACCGTCCCATTAGCAGCAACTGTGAGTTTGGTCCGAGTGAATGCGCGGTGGCGTAACACTTCAAATAAATAAGGAAATTAAATAAATAAATTAAGCTAATTGAATAGGGAAGATAAATAAAATTTTATATTGATAAAACAATGTTAACGTTTAAATTTTCATAATGAGACTATGTTTGCGCGAATGGAAATATTATTATTATTTAATTTGGTAATAAAACTGTTATTATTAAATTGTTATAAATATAATTGTTTTTTAAAATGAAACGTAATAAAAGTATCATTTTAATTATCCTTGAGTTTATTATTAATTTCATTTTGTCATTATTAATATAATTAACATTATTATTACCTTTGTTATTTTTTATATTATTATTATTTTTTTAAAAAAGGGGAAACCCTACCTTACCTGGCGGCGGGCCTTTCCCCCCCTGTTTTGTTCATTCTCCCTTCTGCGCCCAGGACCCCGCCCTCAGTCCCCCTTCCCTCGGCTTCGCCGCTCCGACGCCCAACCTGCATTTTCCACTACGCCCACTTCTCCTCCTCCCCGGTCCAGTGAAGCCATCTCCCTATCTTACATCCGGCGTGAGGCGCCTTCTACCCCTCCCCTCAGCATGGCGCAACGACCTCCCCCTCCTCAACCACCTGTGCGTGTGGCCGACCGACGCCCTCCGACCTTCTCCTTTTCTCCTGTGTGGCATGCTCAGACCCCAATGCGAGCTCCTTCCTCTGGTGGCCTATGCGTGACGAACCCCTCTCCTCCTCCCTTGCTCTGGAGGGCCGACCTCGCCACTCCAAACCCCCAGCCGCCTCCTCTATTCCAGCGCCGGACCCCCCCCCTTTTACCAGCAGTGCACAACCCAATGGAATCCCCTCATTCCAGCAGCTCAAACCCCCCCCCCCTTCAGTGGTCATTTTCTTTTTTTCTTCTTTGGGGTGCAGTGATGGTGTGAAGTAGGTATTGCTCCGGGTTCTCGAATGTTTATCCAACTTTGAAGTAGTAACCCCATTGCATTTACGTGTAAATTAAGTTTACGTGGTTTTCTTGTTCTTCACACCATTTTTAATCGTTAATTAGACTATTAATGTTGTAAATTTAATTTTATTTTTGTGAAATTGATTGGTTTCAATCCGTTGGTTTCATCTTGAGGTAAATTTTATGTCTGTTTCTTGGTTTCGCCCCTGCTGAATTAGGGTCTTTTTGTGTTTTAATGTTTATAGTAATTATCATTTAGTGTGGCGGTCTTTTATTTGTGATTTTGGTCCATCTCTGTTGGTTGGTCACTATTTGAGGTGGATTTGGTTTTAAAGTGACAGTTTTATGTGAAAAGATGTTTTTTTTAGGTTGAAAACTTAGTCGCTTCACTGTTTATGGATTAATAAATCATGCATGCAGTTATTAAATTATGTGTAGGATTGAAATTGTTTTTTACATGGTTTTGGTATGCAGTTGATTTTTTTTAGAGGGTTTGGGTTCTATTTGGGTTTATAAGAATTTGGTGGTGTTATTGAAGTTGTTTTATAAGTTATTTTAATGGTATTTTCATTTGTATAAAAATTGAAACCCATGTTTGGAAAATGTTTTGAGGTGCATTTGTTTTAAAGAGAGAAATGAAGTATGTTTTTAGGGTAAAGCCTTGTTGTACATTTTAGAAAAGTTTCATTGTTTATTGAAATGATTTATTTATTGGTGAGTGTGATGCGAATTATACTTTGGGAAGGTTTTAGTGTGCGCTTGGTTTTTATTTTGGTTTATGTGAGTCCCAGATAACTTTTTGGTCGTGCTTTGGTCCTTCTGCATTAATTGTTTTTAGGTATTGTTTAATTTTTGTAGGGTGTTTCTCCGACGTGGATGTGAATCCCCTCACTGGGTTCGCAAAGGGTGTCTCGGGTCACGTTGGACCGCGCTCCATCCGCCACCGCCGAAGGCAAAGCGATTCAGATTGCTTCAGATTGTTCGCCTTATTTGCGGGGCACACCTCGTTTTACCCCATGTTTTGGGTTTGTTTCGTTTCATCTGCACTGGTGTTGAGGTGGGTTTTACTCTGTTTTTTCATTTGGATTATTTTAAGACATTTCTCCTGTGTTTTTAGATGCTTTGCGTTGTTGTAGTGCATTGGCAAGGTTTTTCCGTGATGTTGCGGTCGTCGGCAAGTGGCGCGTACTTGTGCGCAAGTTGGGACGTACCGCATCGTCGTCGTAACCGGGCTGCGAGTTAAGGTAGGTCCCCCATTACACTCACCTTTAAATTTATAATTAATTAATTGCTTGATGTTTTGTTAATTTTAATGAATGATAAGTAATATTAGATAATAAAATTTTAAATGATTATTTAGTGTGAAAAGAGCCGTTTATTTTATACCGAACACTTGGAACATTTTCTTAACAGGCGGACACCCAGTTTTGAAAGAATGCATGTTTGTACTTTAAACATAATTTAATGAATTTCAAACGTACTTTTAGTTTTAAAGATAAATGATTTCATCTGAACAAGTGTTTTGGGATTTCTCAAAAAAATGAGTTTTTTCCTTTAAAGTTGTGAAGGCCCGTTTGGCACTTTAGTAAAATAAATTATTTTGGAAAACCCATTTAGTGGTGATCTTTGGTGTGCATTGATTGCGTGAGATGTATGTGATGTTTGTGCATCGTGACTGATTGTTTGGCATTGTTGATTCACCCCTCTTTTATTATATGTGTTGACATGGGAACCTGGCATAGTGAGTGAATCTTCTGAGAGTGATTGCTGCACTAGTTTAGACCACGCACTGGCTAGTGTCCCCATAGCAGGGAATACTGATTTATTACTACTATGGGGATTGAGCCCCTCAGTTAGGCCATGTTGGGCTATGCCGGGTAGTAGTATGGGCGTTATTCCATCATCGAGTTAGGGTATGCCTTCAGGTTGAGTCAGATGTATAGTATGTTCTCGATTGTTCACGATCTCCTAGGTTCTACCCATGATTCTTTTAGTGTTTATTTGTATGTGGCGGACGAGTAAGAGGTATAGTTCAGTGGCTGGCCCCGTGTGCCACTTTTTCCATTCCCTTAGTGTGTGTTGCGTGTTGTGTGGTTTTCCCTTTTTACTAACAACTGAAAATTGAATTTCTAAATTGTTTGCAACAATGTTTTAAAATGAAATGCACCTGTTCCTTTCAAACATTAAGATTTTTTTTAAATTATAAAGGGAAATGGACTAGTACTTTTTTTGGAAATGAAAGTTTGTGTGTGTGAAAACCAATAACTTGTATATCTAGTTCAAACCTGGAATTAATAAATTTCTTTATTTAAAAGGTAGTGAATTGGGAATAGATATCGGGCTAGCCTACTGAGTTTTTAGACTCACGCCTATAGTTCTTTTCTGTTTTTAGTGTCTGTGCAGGTTACAGCTTGGGTGCGTTCACCTTGAGCAATGTTTGGTCGTGTGTTGGAGAGTGACCCGCGAGGTCACACGGAGATAGTGGTTGTCTCTTTCGGTTAGTTTTATTTTCTTCTGTTCTTGTTTAGTTACTTTTCTCTATTTATTTTCTTTGTGATGCTCTGTTTTGTTTCAGCTACTTTATTTATTTATTTATTTGTTTTGGGAGAAATCGTTCCCACAACCTCTGTTGATGCCCTAGCGCTTGTCGCCAGCCCGGGAGGATCAGGAACGCCTCTCGGGCCATGTCGCGGGCCGGCTCGGGTGACCGGTTCAGGGTCGACCCAGGTTGGTTCGTGACAATACAAGAGGTAAACCAACCCTCGACTAAGGAAAAGTTCAAGGTAAGGGTTTATTTCACAATCTCTTCATTATCCGAGGTTTTTTAAACATAATTATCTACTGGGACCTCTTTATCATCCACATCCATGTTTCTTAAAAATCAATTTCAAATAATTCTTAATATTTTACAGACTATGGGTTAAAGTCATTTATACCCTTGTTTGACTTTTTATAAGAAGTTTATAAAGTAATCATTCTGTCGTTTTCCAAACAAGGTCCTTATTAACCTTTTCGACAGAATTAAGGTAAGAATGTCTTTTTTTAACTTATACAGCAGGTGTGACTATTTTCCATCATTATAAAATCTTCTAAGATTCCCTTACAATCTTATAATAATATTTTCAAAGTAAATGTTTTAATTATGTGGATTTTAAATGATTTCAAAAAAGAGATACTTCTCTCAAATAGTTTTGATTTCATCAATGTCCACATCCTTTGATGGATTTTGAGCTTATTTGAAGTTGATTTATTATGATACAAAACTTCCATATAGTATTGAAGGTTTTGTGATATTTTTGACTACAGATGTGTTATTTTTATACCATTAATGGTTTCTGGAGAAAGTATTGACATTTCGTATGCTAGTTTTAATACGACTGTTTATGTTATGTTTAAACCTGTTCATATGAGGAATGCATTGGACTTAATATGTGACGGGTAGAGCCCACTATAGCTCCTCGATGCATCGGTAGGTCTCATGAGACAAACCAGTGTCTTGGAACAAGGCCTTGAAAAAATCTTATTTGTATTCTTTGCACAATGCCTTGACTATGTGGTTATGATAGTCTGGCATTATTCATTCCATCATTATGAAAGTGGTTATTGACATTGCATGTGATTATTCGACTAGTAAAATATCCATGTGAATAAGTAAATGACATTATTTCATTTTATTTCTAGCTTATTATGCTGAAGTTCAAGATTAAAAGGATTTTGTTTTAGTTATACATCGCCTAAAATGTTTAAGATTATTTATGAAAGTTTCCCCTATATTGTTATCATTACTGAGCATCTGAGCTCACCCATTTCTATGTTTTATTTTTCCCAGGACGTGAAGAAGTATTTTATGACTGACCTACAGGGATAGTCTGAGGGGATATGAGTGTGGACTATGGACACTATGTTGTTGTAGTTTTTTACTTTATGATGTAATATAAGACTTATGAATGTATCTAGTGTTTACAAGGCTACTAAACTAATAGGTATTTCGAGACTTGATCTTTTGTGATCATGCCAATGTTATGTAATAATGCACCAACTCTGGTTAACTGGGGTCAGGGCATTACAGGTAGATCCCTCAATGGACTTTTTCCCTTACAATTACCAGACCTTATGTAGATATTATCAAGCATATCATCTTGATACAAGTTATCCTCATCCATAGATTCAGAACCCATCCATTCCTCACAGTTAGATTATGAATGTGCACAGGGGTTATATTAATGGGAATTCATATTCTTATAAGATTACCCTATAAAATTTCACTAGATTTCATACCACTAGCGTTAGGGACAATATTAACATATGATTTTTTAGCTATTCTAGATTCATTTTCATTAGTAGGATAAGCTTCAACAATATTCCCATCCCTCTTAAAATATGTTCATCTGGTATCCTTATCATGCAGAAAAATAGAAGCAAAAGAGGATGTACCCACATTCCCATCACTATGATGAAGAAGTTCCTTTATAGAGTATTCATCCACCGTGAGTTTAAACTTAAATGTGTCAATTTTATGACCATGATTCTTGTAGTTAGATCAAGACAAGTTCCTACAAAATTTATCAGTAGAATGACCAACGTATTTTTATTTGAAACAAATATAAGGATATTTTTTTCATACTTAATTTCTATATCAATATTGAACTATGCAATAACAAGAAAAAATTTCTGAACCATGGGAGAAGATATATCAACTTAAATTAAATTCTAGAAAAATGGAAATACCTTGCACATTCTTCTTCCCATTCAGACGTGATTAGAACACTAATGGTTGAGGATATGTCCTAAAGGATATGGGAATCTATAAGAACCATATTAATCAAAAAATTTGGATCCATGTTTGGGTAACTAATTTATTTCCTAACATTGGATCATATAATGGATCCCAATCTAGTATACAAAAAAAACCTGGCTTAAGAAAAAAAGTGAAAAATCGCCATGATTTGGCATTAAATTCATTGTACATTAAGACAAAATGAAAAAAATCCATTACCAATTGAGGTGATGTTCCGTCCTCTAAATCTCCAAATATGTGGTAATCTCTTTTATAACTAGAAATTTTGTTTTACTTTACTATGTTTATTTTTTCTTTTTTAATGACATTCTTTTTATAGATTTTGGTGATGCATTAATTGATTTAAACTATATTAATTTTTTGGAAGATTAATTAAATCATTTTGATCAAAATAAAGTGTGGAATTTAGTTTAACTACCAAAAGATAAAAAAATAGGAACTCTGTTAATTTTTCATAATAAGATAGATGAAGCTAGAAGCATAGTTAAAAATAAAGAAAGGCTAGTTATTCAAGGTTATTCCCCAGAAGAAGGAATTGGATTTTAAGATTCTTTGTAACCTATTTCTATGATGGAAGCAATTATAATTTCATTATCTTTTTAATTTTTTTCCAAAATATCAATCTATTTCAAATGGATGTAAAAAAGTAAATTTTAAAATGGAATAATTTCTTGGAAAGATTATGTTAAACAACTCTGAGGATTTGAAAATGATAATTTTCCAAATATTTTTTTAAAAATTAATAAATCTTTATATGGTCTTAATAAAGTTCCTCAATCTTGGTTTGAAATACTAACTCAATTTTTATTATAAAATGAGTTTTTGAAGGAAAGGTTGATCCTACCTTGTTTATAAAAAGGTTTAAAATTATTTTTTGATTATATATATATATATTGATGATATAATATTTGGTTAATCAAATTATTTACTATGTAATTATTTTTATAAACTAATGAATAGTGATTTTGATATTAGATTAATATGAGAATTGAAATTTTTTATTGGTTTACAAATTAATCAAAGAAAAGATGGTATTTTCTTAAATCAGTCTAATTATGATAAGAATCATGTTAACAGGTTTGGCCTTGATTCAGGTAAGTATATGAAAACACCTATTAGTAAGAATAAAAAATTAGATTTATATGAATTGGGAAAGAGTGTTGATATTAAACAGTATAGGGGAATGATATGCAACTTAATGTTTTGGACTACTTTTAGACAAGATATAATATTTTTAGTCTGTTTGTGTACAAGATTTCAGTCCATCCCTAAGGAGAGTAAAATTAATTTTTTAAGAGAGTTATTAGATATATTTAAGGAACTATAGGTATTAGTTTACTTGATTCTAATCATAATTATTTTGATTTACTATCTTACTATGACTCTAAATTTGGAGTTTATAGGCTTGACCAGAAAATCATAATAGGTATATGCCATTTTATGGGTAAAATTTTAATTTCATGGAGTTCTAAGAAAAAACTATCAATTTTACTCTCTATGGATAAGGAAGGGTATGTTGGGTTTTTTAGTTTTTGTTCTTCAATTATATGGATTAAACAATCCTTATATGATTTTAATATTAGTTTTGATAAAATTCCAATTTTCTGTGATAATTATATCGCATTTTCAATTTCTATAAACTCTTTACAACACTAATGAACAAAACATATAGATGTCATATTTAATTTACTGAAGGATTGTGGGAATAATATTAGTTTATAATTATTTCCCATTGAAAAATAGTTTGCAGAAATATTCACTAAACTATTAGATTTTATCAAATTTAAGAAAATGAATTTTGAACTAGATATATTAGAAGCTTAATATTTGTGTTTATTATAATTACTCTTTTAAAACATGAAACATTTATAGATATTGTCTTTTATGATAATTTCTTTGATATTATAATTTTTATTAAGAGGGGGAATGTCTTTAAATCTATTTTTTATTATTTCTTTATATTTTTTATTTTTATTTTTTCTTTTTTAAAATTTCAAAACTAGGGAGAATGTTTTTGAAATTTTAATAAATGTCTGATTTTTTAATTTATAAAAGGCGATATTATTAGTGTTTGAACATGTATACTAATATATTAATATTTTTTGTTTTGTAAGATTATGATTCTCTCACATTTAATTAAATAAAAATTATTCAAAAATATACTTTTTCATATTTTTAACTGATATATGTTATATGGATAAAAATCATTTGCCACTGATTATTTTTTTAGTGTTCTATATAATGTAATAATTTTTTATATGTGTTAAAAATTGGAAATATGTATTGTTTATTTAAATTTTTTTATATTATTTCATTGTTATTTTGTTTAATATTATATTTTAAAATATATATTTTATATCTTATTAAATTTGTAAATTTGGAATTCATAGTTTACATTTTTTTAATAGTTATTTATATATACACACACATATTCATATATATATATATATATATATATATCAAATTATATGATATATTTATATTTTTTAGGCCGATGTATTGTTCATCTTTTCTTATCAACTAGCACAGTACCCATGCATGCTTCTCCCTTAATGATAGTGCACTTCCATGTATGCATATCCCATGCAATTCACCTTCTCCTTCATTCCTTCCACTAGTGTATCTCCATAGTAGTGATCAACTGTGACAGTGTTTAAATCCACCATGACAGTACGTCTATGCCCACATGGTTCATCTACACATAAAAATAAATGATAACACCATAATCCTAGTGGTGTCACTATTTTTACTTGTAACCATAATAGTGCGACACCATAGGGGTAGCTCATGCGATATTCAGTGATGATAGAAGAAAAACTCCTTCATGATAGCACCATGAGACATCAGTCTCATTCATAGTAGAAACCTCACTTGGAACAACATCACACCCAGGTTCTACACCAACGATATCATTTACTGTAATGGTATTCGTGACACTACTCATCGATTGTAGTGATATCATCTTTTATGAATAGTAGAAAAATCTTCATGCTTTGAAGGTTGCAATGTGATGCCAATGGTAGTTGTAGAACTGATGTTTTATCTAAATTGATGGTATCATGAACCCACTCACATCCAATGGTAGTAGTGCTCTTATGTTTCAAACGGACGGAAGATGCACTACAACAGTTGCAACATGTGGTAGTATAAGCATGTCCCATGTACCAATGGTAGCAAATTAAGTGGAATGGAAGTGGTAGAAACCTCTTTCTTTCTCCAGGTAAAAATATATATCTATTTCCAGTTATTTTTTATAATACAACCAAATCATAACTGTTTATACCTTCAATTTCATTTTGTGAAACTGATTATATATTTTTTTTTAAAAATAATTGTTTTTATTTTAATTACTTCATTTGAAAGAAAAAAAATTAATTACTATTTTATTAAATTTTGTTAAAAATATAATTACGTGATCGAATAAATATTCTGAGAAAAAAAATTATATACATACACACATGCAATATACATTTTTTGATACTCGGTTTTATGACATTTTAGTATTTCAATACAATGTAATATTATTCAAATATTTTAAATGTCTTATTAATATATAATATACATACTTGTATTAATGATGATATTATAATTGTTTCAAGGGCATTTTATATAGTAATAAAAGAGAATCAAAATTCTATGATATTGAACATAGTATTTCAAATTATAGGTAACGACATTTTTCAATATATTATTTTTATGTAACTCATGGAATGCAGTGATTTGTTAATTAGATTCTCCTAGAAGATATTGTATTTAATTATACAAGATTATTATATTAGAATGAAATCAAAGGATAAAAAAATAAGATAAACTTCAGATAGTTTATTCAAGACACTGATGATACCCAATTTTGTTGCAAACATGATCAAGAACTTTCCTGATTATTGTTACATTTCTATGATCACAAAGATACTTTAATTTTTCCAAACATTACTATTAATGTGATCAAATATCATTGACCAAAATCTTCTTTATCTTTCAATCATTTGTTGGTTTTCATTGATTATTTTTTTCTTTTTATTATTTTTATTTCTTCTGTTTGTAGTTGTTATAGTCAGTTTATGATTTTCTCAATCAAAAGTAAGTTAGTCCTGGTTATTCTACCACCCAAAAGGATGTTTGTGGGTTGTGACTCCTAAAGAAAGTTAGGGTAAGTCTAGGTTGTGACTCCTATAAAAATTCATGGTTGTGCCTCCCGGTATTATAAAATGTGGAGTCTATAGACATGTTATCACACTTCTAAAGGGGATTTTCCTTAGTGGGTACAAATATTCTCACATAGTATAAAAGGTTGAAGAGTGTACTAGGATCTTTGTTATCTGAAACACTATAAAAACACTATCCTAATTTCTTTTATTTCTACTACACAGAATCCCGAACACTGAACTGCACTTCTGTTTACACAATAATATATCTCTGATTTATTGTCTATATTAAAAGTTTTTTAAATGACTATTCACCCCTAGTCTATTTTTCCATCAATATTGATTCAAAAGTCTAAACCTTGGAATGATAGGAAAGAATCATATAAATTTTTAAGGGCTTGATTCATCTTTCTTGTATCAATTTGTTCCACACTTTGGGAATTTTAAAATTAATTCATTGTTCTTGAAAAACAATATACAATCATTTGGACAGACGTGTATTGTTTTAGATTATACCCATTGAACATAGAATTATTTTATCATGATATGTTCAAAAAGGAGGCTCATTTTCTTCTAATAGAATATCATTTAGGATACTAAGTAGTTAAATAAAACATGTGTTACTTTATCCACTATCAACTTTCAAATTATATAAAGTCAATATAGCTGATAATGTTATATATTTAGTACAACTGGTATACAATGGTCTCTTTGCACGGCTATCTAACATCTCAAATAACATTGGACAATTTAGAAGGTCATATTTAATTATAGTTTTCCTTTCTTCCATATGATCTCCACCATAATTTATACATGAATTCATATCAAATGATTCATAAATGGAATTACCATCCTAGTGAGTATGTACATTAAGTTTTTCACTATAAATCATCCCTTTCAGTGGAAGATCCGAGAAAACCATTCAGAGTTTTCAAAATTGTATTAGATGCTTCATTGACTGGGATATCTCTATCCCAATACCTTTAGGACATTATGCTTGGATAAGAGTCCTCATCAATGTTACGTAACCCCTCCAGAGAGTAACATATCTTTAAATGAATGACCACATGGTATGCATCCTATTTGAATATGAAAAACTATCTATATTATGCTTTTTATGTGGAAGGATATGACATGTGAAAAGGAATCTGCCTCCAAATATCTAAATAGAATAGTAAACATCATCCTCCAATATATCCCTTGGCATTATAAAACCAACGAAAGATCACCATTTTTTCTAGATTCAGTCAAAGCAGTGGATATGATGATAATTTCCAAATACTTTAACATTAAAGTCACATCGGAACACATCAAAGTTATCATGCTACCCCCTCACTCCCCACCATAGGCCACAACCAAGAATCCAACCTTGAATGTAGAAAGCAGGAGAAAACTAGGATCCATATGGATAATCATTCATCAATTTCAACCACCACTCCTATCATCCCCTCCCATTTCAATGAACTTATACCAACTCTCCCACTCAATCCCAAAACCCTATAGCATGAACCACTGGACCCCCCCCCCCCTCTTCCACTCACCATACCCTACAAAAACATGATTCTAATATTCATGAAACAGAACTCAAAGAGTCCAAAAGAAGCCTCAAATCTTCACCTGAAGGGGAAACACTTCCAAAAATATGGAAGATGGATGAGTAAGGATTTATATATGATTACTTATAGGTATAGGCTAGATTAAACCAACCCCACTTAGCCTAATGAATCTCCTATGATGGAACTATCGTGGTCTTGGAAACTCACACACAGTCTAAATGCTCCGGTGTAAAAGTTCTAAAGGCTACCATAGAGTGGTTTTACTATGTCAAAACATGATCTAAAACAAGGATATGTGTGGAATTTCTTTGAAGGTGGTCTTCTAATGGTTCTTCCATGTCACTCTCTAAGGCTACTGTAGTATCCTCTACCTCCTCTAGAATGAATAGGAGGACATCAAAATTAAATTCTTCCCACCCAACCATATTGTAGCCTTTGTGCATCATATTGGAATGCCTGGTCAGGTTTTTGTGGGATTATATGGTTTTCCATCACAATGTGATAATTGTAAATCATTGAAACTTCTAAAGGTGATAAGGAATATCATTTTGAATCCTATTCATGTGGTCAAATACTTCTATGAAATTTTTCTTCCAAGATAAAAGAGAGGAAGAACATATAGGACCTCTTCCCAAATGTGCTATTTTCAGAGTATATTCAGAGTACATGGCTCTCTAACATAGGAAACTATGTTAGCCCCTTTACAAGGTTCCTTGGATCCTCCGAGAACACCCACATAACCAAACATCTAGACATATTCCTAGTATCCCTCAATTGTATTAGCATCTTCAACCTCTTCCATGTCTCTAACCTCACCCCATCCATGCAGGACCATTTCCCCATCTTGATTGACCATTAAATCCGAAATAGGGATCCTTTAATAGAATGATCTTTTAGATTTCAAAGCTACTATATAAGAGAAAATAATTATGGTGATATTATTAAATTAGGATGGAGTTCAAAAGATGTTGATGTTCACAACAAAATATCCTATGTTGCATATATCATTTAATGGTGGAGTTGAAATAGGTTCCTCTAGACTGAAACATCACGTGATTCCATTGATATATGTCTCAATAAGCTTCATTCCCTCCCACCCTTACATGAAACCCTCACCAGAATTGCGTCTATGGATTTTGAACTCAATGGATCACCCAGGAGGATATAATTCTACTGGTCAATGTGCACCCGAGATATCCACATCAAGGATGGGGACTCTAATACTCATTACATACATAAAAAATAATCTAGGAGAAGACTTAAGAACAATATTTCATTCCTTAACTCATCATATGGAAATACAATTTCGAATAAAGAATACATCAAAAACATTATCCCAAGCTTCTTCCAAGACCTCTACATGGCCGGTGAATCCTTATTTTCCCCTGATATTTCCTCATTCATCAAACCTATTGTGAAAGACTCCATGATCCGAAAGATCACAATTGAAATAATAGATGTTGAAATTCTCCATTCCCATGAGAAAATCCATCCCACCAAAGCCTCATCCCCTAACATCTTTCATTCCCTATTCTTTAAAAATTTCAAGCACATTTTTGGGCAAGATGTCACACACCTGATTAGAAACCTTCAGCATGGGAGTGATAACTTGTCCACCATTAACCAAACACTTATAACCCTCATACCCAAAACCTATAAACAGTCCCTTATGTATGAATTTAAACCTATAATTCTTTTCAATGTCATCTATAATAACATCTCAAAGATCCTCATTAATCACCCATACACAATGCTCCCTTCCATGGTCTCAGAAAATCAAATTTCCTTCACCTGAGGAAGACTTATATTGGATAATGTAGTTATATACCATGAAACCATTCACTCCATGAAGACCAACACCATGGAAAAAAGTGCTGTTATGGCATGGAATCTAGATATGAAAAATGATTTTGATAAAATGGAATGTCTCTTCCTCTAATTCGTGCAACAAAAAATGGGATTTTTTTCTTCTTGGATTGATGTGGTCATGAATTACATATCATATATATCCATAATGGGTAAAAATATTCTCACATAGTAGAAAAGGTTGAAGAGTGTACTAGGATCTTGGTTATTTGAACCATTAAAAAACACTATGCTATTTTTTTTCTTTTTACTACATAGAATCGTGAACACTGAACTGCACTTTTTTTACTCAATAATATTTCTATGATTTATTATTTGTATTAAAAGTGTTTTAAATTACTATTCACCCCCAGTCTATTTTTTCTTCTATAATGATGAAAATATCTAAACCTTGGAATTATTGGAAAGTATCATACAAATTTCAAAGGGCTTGATTCATTATTCTTGTAATGATTTGTGCCACACTTTGGGAATTTTCAAATTGATTCATAGTTATTGATAAAAAAAATATAGTCATTTGGATATACATGTATTTTTTTTAGATTGTACCCATTGAACATAGAATTATCTTATCATAATATGTTCGATAAGGAAGCTCATTTTCTTCTGATAGAATATCATTCAGGATACTACATATTCTATTAAACATGTGTTACTTTATCCACCGTCAACTTTAAAATTATAAAACTTCAATATAGCCGATAATGTTATATTTTTAGTAAACCTGGTATACAATGGTCTCCTTGCACAATTATCTAACTTCTCAAACAACATTGGACAATATAGAAGGTCATATTTAATTATAATTTTCATTTCTTCCATATGATCTCCACTATAATTTATACATGAATTCATATCAAATGACCCATAAATGGAATTACCATCCTAGTCAGTATGTACATTCAGTTTTTCACTATGTTTAGTACAATATTTATATATTTAATCTATTAATTCATAAATAAAATGTTTTTTGACTCTTTTATATGAATTCATCCTAGATGGGTCATGCCATCTTCTCTTATGGAAATGTCATATTCCATACACTAGACAGATGGATCATGCCATCAGATCATTGAATTATTTTGTGATAAGGATACGAAAAAGTTTCTCCTCAAAAGACCTTGGTCTTTCAATAACCATATTTAAATAATGGAGGACCTCAAAAATGAATATGACATTCTATGTATCACCTTCATTAAAACAACCTTTTGGGTCCAACTCAAAACCATCCCTTTCAGTGGGAGATACTAGCAAAATATTAAGAGTTTTGGAAATCGTATTAGATGCTTCATTGACTAGGATCTCTCTAACCCAATATGTTCAAGAAATTATGCTTGGATAAGAGTCCTCATCAGTGTTAAGAAACCCCTCCTGATAGTAACATATCTTTAAATGAAGGACAACATGTTATGCATCCCATTTGAATATGAAAAACTACCTATCTAATGATTTTTGTGTGGAAGGATATAACATGTGGAAATGGAATGTGCCTCCAAATCTCTGAATAGAAAAGGAAAAATCATCCTCCAATATATCCCTTGTCTCTATATGACCAAAAGAATATCACCATTTTTTCCATATTCAATCAAAGAAATGGATATGGAGATAATTTACAAATCCTTTAACATGAATGTCACATCGGAACACACCAAAGTTATCATTATCCCCCCCTCACTCCCTGCATAGGCCACAAACAAGAATCCTACCCTAAAAGTATAAATCGTGAGAAAACTGGGATCCATATGGATAATCATTCATCAATTGAAACCACCCCTCCTATCACCCCCTCCTATGTCAATGAATTTCTACCCACTCTCCCCCTCATCCCCAAAACCATACAGCATGAACCATTGGACCCCCTATTTTACCCACCACGCCCTACAAAAACATGATTCTAATATTCCTGAAACAGAACTCAAAGACTCCAAAATATTCCTCAATGATTCACCCGAAGGGGAAATACTACCCAAAAGATAGAAGATGGATGAGTAAGGATCCATATCTGATTACTTATAGATAGAGTTTGGCTCGAACCATCCCCACTTATCCCAATGAATCTCATATGCTAGAACTGTCATGGTCTTGGAAAAACACACACAGTTCAAATTCTCCGGTGTAAAAGTTCTAAAATCTACCATAGATTGGATTTGATATGTGAAATCATGATCTAAAACAAGGATATGTGTGTAATTTCTTTGATGGTGGTATTCCAATGGTTATTCCATGTCACTCTCCAAGGCTACTCTAGCAGTCTCTACATTTTCTAGAATTAATAGAAATAAATCAGAATTAAATTATTCCCACCCAACCATATTGCATACTCTGTGCATCATATTGGCTTTCCTGATTGGGTTTTTGTAGGATTATATGGTTTTACCTCTCAATATGATGAATGGAAATCCTTGAAACTTCTAAAGGTGACAAGGAATATCATTATGAATCATGTTCATGTGGTCAGAGACTTCTATGAAATTTTTCTTCTAAGAGAAAAGAGAGGCGGAGCATATAGGACCTCTTCCCAAATGTGCTATTTTTCTGAGGATATTCAAAGTACATGGATCTCTTACCTAGGACACTATGTTATACCCTTTATGTTGTTCCATGGATTCTCCGTGAACACCCTCATAGCCAAATATTTGGACACATTCCTAGAATCCAACAATTGGATTAACATATTCAACCTCTTCCATGTCTCTCACATCACCCCATCCATGTAGGACCACTTAAACATCCTGATTAACCTTTACATCAGACACATAGAACCTTTAAAAGAAATACCTTTTAGATATGAAATCAACTATATAAGAAAAAATAACTGTGATGATATTATTAAATTAGGATAGAGTTCAGAAGATGCTGATGTTCACAACAAAATCTCCTAGATTGCATCTATCATTAAATGGTGGAGTTGATATAGATTCATCTAGACTGAAAAATCATGTGATTACATTGATGTAAGTCTCAATAATCTTCATTCCCTACCACCCTTGCATGAAAACCTCACAATAATTGCGTCTTTGGATTTTTTATCTCAATGAATCACTCAGGAGGAAAGAATTATACTGGTCAATGTGTTCCTAAGATATTCACATCAAGGACGTGGACTCTAATAATCCTTAATTCCATCAAAAATCTTAGGAGAGAATACTTAATAACTAAATTTCATTCCTTAACTCATTATATATAAATACAATCTCAAATAAATAATACATCAATAACATTATCCTAAGCTTCTTCAAGGACCTCTACATGGCCAGTGAATCCTTATTTTCTTCTGATATTTCCTCATTCATCAAACCTGTTGTGAAAGAATCCACAAACCATAAGCTCACACTTTAAATCATAAATGTTGAAATTCTCCATTCCCTTAAGAAATTACATCCCACTAAAGCCTCATCCTCTGACAGCTTTAATGCCCTCTTCTTTAATAATTTCTAGCACATTTTTGGGTAATATGTTTCACACCTGATTAGAAACCTTTAGAAGGGGAAAGATAACATCTCCCCTATCAACCAAACCCTTATAAACCTCATACCAAAAACCCATAAACCGTCCCTTATGTATGATGTTAAACCTATAAGTCTTTTCATATTCATTTATAATAACTTCTCAAAGATCCTGGTTAATCACCCATACACCATGCTCCCTTACATGGTCTCAGAAAATCAATTTTCCTTTACTAGAGGAAGACTTATTTTGGATATTTTAGTTATTTACCAAGAGAGCTTCCACTCCATGAATACCCACACTAGGGAAAAAAGTGGTGTTATGGCATGGAATCTCGATATGAAAAAGGATTTTGATTGGATGGAATGTCCCTTCCTCTAATTCATGCTGCAAAAAATGGGATTCTATTCTTGTTGGATTGACATGGTCATGAATTACATCTCATCTATATCCATCAAAATCTAAATCAACCGTAGATACATGAATAGTTTCTATCCTCTTAGGGGAATTTTCAAATGAGATCCCCTCTCACCCTCCCTCTTCATCTTAATGGCTGATGTTTTCTATCATCTCAATGGTGCAACAACAAATAATGACCCTAGTCATGGGGTAAAACTTTCTGATGGCCCCCCCCATATCCCACATCTTTTTATCTAATGAAAACCTTATTTTTACTAGGGATACCTTATAGGAATTCAAGTGTATAGTTAATCTAATTTTCCTCTATGATAAGGACTTGTAGCAAGCTTTCAACCTTTCCAAATCATAAATCTCCTTCAACGCTAGCATCTCGTCCTGTAGGAAGTGAGACATCCAACATTTGTCCGGCGTTCAGATTGTTGATATGCACCAGAAGTACCATAGGCTTCTGACGATATTTGGTCATTCAAAAAAGGATGTATTTTCTAGTATTATGGATATATTGGACAAAAAAAATCCATGTATGGAATTTTAAACAAATAAAAAAATCCTGAAAAGATATTCTCATCATGTTCTTCGCCCAAGCCATCCTCTCTTATTTTATGATTCTCTTCAAAACTCCCTATATTCTTTATCAACTAGATCCAATAATGTCTCACCAACTTTTGATGGGGTCTCAAAAATGGGAAAAAGTGCACTAGATGGCATGGGACATTCTCAGTAAACGAAATTTGCAAGGGGGGATGGGGTTCAAGGAATTATGCCTTCTGAACAATGCCCAACTCACCAAAAAAGCAAGGAACTTCCTTCAACACGTTGAATCCCTCTGTGTGAAGTTCATTCAAGCTAAATATTTCCCCCTTTGATATCTCTAAAACACTCCACTGGGCCCCAGCCCCTGCTTCTTCGAGCGAATAATGTGGGAAGCATGTTATATTCTGATGCATGGACACTACTGGAGATTTGGGGATGATGCTTCAGTTATGATTTGGACTGACCTTTGGCTTATTAACAATAACATCCATAAAGAAACCTCCCCTCCCCCTGAATTCCATGTTGATTCTTTAGTCCTACAACTCCTCAATGAGGAAGGAAATGGGTGGTGTGCTGACAAGCTCATATCATATTTCAACGCAAGAGATATGATAATTATATTTTCTATAGCAATCCTAGCCTTTTACACAAATTATTACATGATTTTAAGCATAATAAAACATAAAATTACAATCCAAGGATCATAAATTCTAGTTTCTTTGGATGACTAGGTTCATAAAACTGAGAAAATTGAAATATAATAAAATATATTTATTTTAATCATCCATAAATAGCTTCAAACATCCATTGATATCCTATATCTTCATAGGATAAACTGGGGAATACATGACCAAATGGGATGATTTAAAAATACCCGTAAGGAAATAAGTATAGGAATAAAACATAGCACATGGGTTAGAAGGCATAACATGATGGAATAAAAGTCATGGAGCATAAAAAACATAAGGAACAATAAAATGTTTAACATATAAAAATTTAATCATGGGATCATATTAATGTGGAAAAACATATAACATGACATAAAAATGAGTAAAGGATATCTTCCAAGACTATATAACATGGTGGACAAAGTCCCATAAAGGAATCGGGTTCACTCCCTATCCCATCATGACATCTCATGAGACTAAACATTACCTGATGAATTGGAGAACTATATGGGACCACCCATCATAACATGTTTATGAATATATGTTCCAAATGAATAATTGTACATTAGGAATCAAACATAACATATGGGTTTCCCATGGAAATAAATGGGTATTGTAATCATGTCATAAGGCATTACAAATTTGTGTATCATAATGGTGTCCATGAAAGAATGGATTTAGAACATATATGAACATTCATAAAGTAAAATGGGAATATATAATGATAAATGGTGTCCAACTAAAGTGAAATCATTTTAAAATAGTGCTTAGGAAACTTTAGAAATTATCCACTTTAGTGGGTTTTAAGGGAAAATATTATAGAGCCTTTAAAACAGAAAAGGAATAATTGGTTTCATAAAAACAGAAATGAAACATGATAGTTTTTCATGATAAAATGTGTGATTTTAAAAAAAATGTTTGATTAAAACATATTATGGATAGAACATGAGAATTTATAAGAAATTAGGATATTCCCTTTAATCAGGCTTTCTTATTGAGAATATTTGAGAAGGGAACCTTTTAAAAGATGTATTATCCCTTTAAATAAGGATGTTATGATATGGATATATGAGTGTGGAACATATACATAGAAATAAGAATAAGTAAAAAAAAATAAATAAGCATTAAATCAGAGTATAGAGAGAGATTATCCTAAAGGAAAAATGGGGGTTCAGGTAGAATCTCTAACCTCATGACTAAAATGGTTCTCCACTTGTTCTTAATGTCCTGGATAATCAAATTAAAGTCATTAATTAATTAATTAAAAAAAATTTATATATTTATTTTATTTTTTATAACATTATTAATTTCATTTATGGACTTTTTTATGAGTTATAGTGTTCAATTTCATCGTTTGGGAGTGCTTGTTTTCTTAGATTTCATTATTGGTTCACTTGTATAAGAGTATGGAAGTTCCCTTAATTTGGAAACTGAAATACAAAATTGAAGTTATAATTTATTAATGAACATATATAAGTTTTAATGATCTTATAAATCATTTGGTTATATTTTATTAACATGAATAATTAGATAAATAGTTAATGATAATTTTTTTGGTTTTATTTTTCTAGTTTTTCAATCATCACAACCCAGTTTTTTTATTAACATCATGTTTATATATTTGTTCTACAACATTAAATAGGAAGTAATATGTATATTATAATTTTTTTAATCATAAAAATGTTTTTATTACCAGACATTAAGGCATTAACGAAAAATGAAAATTTTTCATCCTCGAAGGAGATAAGTTAACATCTCACGAATGACGTTTTCATTTCTAAAATAATGGGAAGATGAGAATGTGGTTTGATGTTGGATTATTCTACTGTCAAAATAAAATTATATTGTATGTAAGATATTGGAGTTATCATTCCATTTGGATGAGTTTATGTGATGATAGAATAATAAAAGTAAAGAACTTGAAAATAAAAATAAATGAAAAGGAAATAGGAATTTACCTCTTGAATTGCTCTTCATTTAAAGATTACATAGGGAAAAGGTTTTGGTATTTTTATGAGACCAATATCTCCGATATTAGGGGGAGTGGTTTGGTAAATATATTTTAATATAATTTAGACAAGGTTCAAATATTGGGAGGTGTGTAGAGAAGAGGTAGTGTGGGGTGGTATTTATAGGGGATGAGAGGGTTGTTTTCTCATTATTTTATTAATTAGTTTATTATTTTTCCTCAAGAATATAAATAGTTTGAGAATTATCACAAAATATATTAAATTAAAGAAGTATTGTTCGATATTAAGGTTATTATATCAGCGATGACTTAAGGAATAGTGTATTTAGCTTATAATGTATAAATACTGTATTTTACTATTCACAAAAAAATCAAGTATTTTAAAAAAATACAAAAAACTCAACCATTTTTTTTAAAAAAATTTAGAATTCAAAAATGGACTCTATTTTATGAAAATAATTTTCTAAATATGAGAAATTTAATTTTTAATTAAAATCATCATTTACATGGAAAATACACATTTAAAAATTATAACTGATTTTTTAACACTTTGAAAATTTAATTAAGGTATCATAAAATTATCTTTTAATCACAAGACCAAAAAAAATTAATTTATAAAAGCATTGTATTAAAATAAAATTTCTTTTAAGTGCTTTTATTAATTATAAAATTTTAATTAATTAATTTTGACTCAGAAAAAAACCAACACTTAATTAATAATTATTAAAAACATTAATTACTTATACTATGATATAATTATATCATATTATCTTTTATAAGATGCCTAAATTTTATTAATACTTTCATGGGTGAGGTAACTATTCTATTGGCTGGTTTACTATTCATAAGGGTCATATTACTATTCCAAAGTTCAAGTTACTATAACTTTGGTATATGTTTCTTAAATTATAGAAATACTTCTTAGTTCATTCATTATTGATTTATAAAGTTTGTATTGTGATATTAATGTGATTTTATATGATTATATTATATGAAATTATTATAAGAAGAGAATTCCCATTGATAAAAATTTTAAGTTGTTATATTCTTTCTTCTTATTAAATTTCTCCCTTGAAATTTTGTTTTACATACTATGGTGAAAAAAAGTTAGGGTACTTCTCCTTCATCACCTCCTCTGGTTCCCATGTTACCTCTTTGTACTTATAGATCTACCATAGTACTTTGACCATGTGGGTTTTCTTATTACCTAGAACATTATCTCTATGATCCAAGATCTTCAATGGATGGTCCTCATAAGAGAGATAATTTTACAACTATACCACCTCTGAATTTAGTACATGTGAAGGGTTTAGTTTGTACTTCCTCAAAAGGGATATGTTGAATACATTGTGTACTTGAGACAAGGTTAATAGAAGTTGAAGTGCACTGTGTTGCATTTGTTGTCAATAAGGTATGTTGTTGATCAGAAGATGTCAAAGAATGAATGGATGTCAAGGAGAGTCAATATGTGAATGAAAAAGGCTATGATGGTGTTGGTGATGAATGGAGGATGGCCATTGTGTTAAGATGAATGTCACTTAGGAGATTCACTAAGTGGAAAAACTATTTATGGTTGAAACATTCATCCATGTTAACATATCAGACGATTGTAGAACTGTTCTCAATGTTTCAATACTTGTATCGAGATGATACTAAGTTACACCACTTGAAGAATGGATGATGATGGAGCATCATCATTACATCTGACGATTGTTGAGCTGATCCTTAAGTTCAAAGAACTTGTATCAACTGGATACAATGTCACAACAATGTCTGAAGACTGTGAATTGTCATAACAATGCATGAGGACATGAAAATGATCCATCCACAATCACTGAGTGGATGATATGCATTAATGAAGACTGTGCACTATCTCTTAGTGCATGATGAATTGAAGATGATCCAACTTGATCTCTGATTGGATCATTGAATAATTTTGAAGAATTATTTTATTCAGGAGCTTCGGTTGAAGATGAACCTTCAGGAATTTCACTCCTAAGTGAAGATTAAATGTTTAAGAGGAATGGAGGAATTCTTAAGAAGAAGAGAAGAGAAGAAATGAAGAAGGGAGAATGGATTAGAGGAAGATGTGGCATTTGGCATTTGAACTTGGTCACTTTGTTTTTAAACAAAGGACTTGTTCTATACTCAGGAAAAAAGAAGCCACCAAGGGCCAGCCTTAAGGGTTCAACCCCAAGGCACATGTGGGACTCAAGGTCGCCACGCCCAAGGGGGATCCCATGGGGCCATCCCGAGAGGCCGCGGCCGTGTGTAAGCCGGGGCCACGCAGAGGGTCAAGCCTGCGCAGCCGGGGCGCCAGAGCGTGTGCCCGTGTATGCATAGTGGGCGCCAGTGGCGCGCCCGAGTGGCAGGGGTGGGCGCAAGAGCGCGCCCGCAGAGAGAACTCGGTGCGGGGCGACATCGAGAGGGGAGAAGTTCAATTGCGGTGAAGTGGGGAGCGCTTGGGTGAGAAACCGCAGAAAAACCGGCCTCCGTTTCGATGTGGGATGCGGGATTTTTCCGCGGAGCGAATCCTAGCCGCTCGATCGATCGCGCGCCAGATCTCGACCGCACGATCGATCCCGCGCGAGATCTTCTGATCGCGGCCGTCCGATGTCTTCTCAACTCCGGATCCGACGGTTGAGGAGTCGTCCTCTACCTTGAGCTTGCCCGAGGCCACCCGTGACTCCTTCAAACCATGCGCCTCCCGACAATGGATTTTGAGATCCCGGTCACCATAAATCGAGCCGAAGCATCCATGGAGTTCGTCTGATCCGTATGAACACAATCATGCAATAAAATATGCATGCACACATTGAATGGAGAAAATTGGAGTTTGGCCGAGGCAAACAACGTTGCCGAGGCTATGAGGTTTATTCTTTTCATGGAGTATCCTTAACCGAAGGCCATGCATGTGTTCTATGTCGCATGCACGTAGAGGAAAAAATAAAGGAAGAGACCCGCGTGGAAACAGAGGAAATATTCCAGATTTGGAAAGATTTTGAAAAACCGAAAACTTCGGGAATTCGATTTATCCCACGTGGAAGATTTGAGGCATCCCTCTGCCTATAAAAAGAGAGGCTGAGGCTCTCTGTTTGGTTGCTGATCCTTTGCTGAATCTTCGAAGTCCCGTGAGAGCTCCCAAAGTCTCGCGAAGAACAGCCTGCGCGCATCACTTGCGCGGCAGCAGCCCGGAGCTTTCCTAGCTCCGTTTGGTTCCTTTTGCGCACTCCTTGCGCGAAAGAAGAAAGAGAGGTCCCCTGCGCGCTACCCCTTTGCGCGACAGGAAGGAGAGGTTGGGCAGCGCGACCTTGCGTGCTCCCTCTGTGCACCACGCCCCCTGCGCGGCAGTGGTGCTTGTGCGACCCGCGGCTGCCCCTTGCAGCGAGATCTTGCGCACCTTGCACCTTGTGCTTGTGCGTTTGAAGAAGGCAGTGGGGTGTTGTACCTTGCGCGGCCCTTGCCAGTGCACCTTGTGCCGCTGTGAATAGAAGAAGGGCACACCACTTGCGCGCCTCCCATGCGGCAGTGGTTCGGGTAAAGACAAGGCACACCTAGTGTGTGTGTGCAAATAGAGGAGGAAGACCCGAGCCTTGTGTGTGCTTAAAAGAAGTGAAGTCCATTTTCTTGGGTGTGTGCAAGAAGGAGAGGCCGAGAACCACACCAAGTTGTGTGTGTCAAGTGAAGAGGAAGGCTGAGGCTTAATGCCTTGTTCATGCACCAAGTGAAGACCACACCCATTAAGTGTGTGTGCAAAGTGGGAGACCGTAGCTAAGTGTGTGCAAGAAGTGGAAGGCAAGGCTTGCACCTTGTGTTTGCTAAGTGAACAAAGAAGTTGTGTGAGAAAACAAAAACAAGTAGGCCGAACCTTTGTGTGTGTTCAAAATGAAGTGTACACACTAAGGAGAAGAAGTGGAAGACTCTCACACTAAAGTATAACACACATTTATGTGTGTAAACAAATTGGATAAAGTGTGTAAAGGAGGAAGAAGGTGTTTTCTTGAAGTGATTACACCCCTTGTGTGTTTACTGCACCAAGAGGAAAAAGGGGAGTGCATGCTTGCATGCATGCACGTGGACACATGAACAAGCTAAATCAGGCTGTGTGCAATTGAGAAGCCCAAGACCAGAAGTTCCTGAAGATTTTTAAGAAGCCATGCAATCAGTGCATGAAGATGCAGAGTTACCATGCACTTAGTGCATGAAGTTGTTCTGAAGTGAGACTGAAGCCAGACTGAAGTTAAAGACATCAGCTGCCTGAGTTTTCAGTAATTGAGAATACCCTGATCAACAGAAGTGATCAGAAGTTTTGAGCAAGACCAACAAACCTTATCAAAGGCTGTTGAAGACTCCTAAAGAGAGAGGCCAGGTCATCCTGAGAAGAAGGAGATAAAGCCTGAGCAAGACGAGGAGTCCTGTTCATCACAAGTGAACATAAGAAGAGAGCCAGGCCAGCAGCCTTTATCCCAGGCTGCTGAAGATACTTGAAGAACTGAACAAGAAGAAGAGCTACTCGTGTGACTCGAGGAGTCAGGAGAAGCCCCCTGTGAGACTCAGGGTGGAAGAAGTCTTCAGTGGGATTCTGGAGCAGGCCAGTGGGACTCTGGTAACACTGTGGGACGCAGTATAAAGACCCTCCTGTGGGACTCAGGAGAGATACAGTGGGACTCTGTATTGACCATTGTAATACTAACAGATTATAATGGGAGAAACCATGTTGGGGCGTATAACCAACATGGTAAGGACGTAGGCCTTTGGTGCCGAACCTTGTAAATCCTTGTGTCCAGTGCCTTTACATTTACTGCATCACTCGAGGAAAGGATGAGAGATACAAGAAGAGTGGATCGAGGCCTTAACAAGCCATAGAGGTTTAATTGATAAAGAATCAATTAGTAAAAAGTTTTAAAGGATCACTAATTCACCCCTCCCCCTCTCAGTGATCACACTGATCTGGGCACTTCAATTGGTATCAGAGCGAAGGTTCCCTCTAAAAGATCCAAGGGAGTCTTTATGAAGTGCAGATTTGAGGAAATGAGCGACCAACCTCAAATGTAGATATCTGCCAAGACTCAGAAAAATAGAAAGAAGAAATAGGCCAAGAAGATGAAGAAGAAGATTGTTGCTGATAGAGAAACACCTGACAATTCCTTTTATCACTCTTCTGATGAAGCCTGTCCTAGCTATGATGATGATGGAAGAATTAATGATCTTCTAAATGCAATCGAATATCTTCGGAAGACAGTCCCCATGGAAGTAGCAATGTGTATTACTACAGGCATCGTTGATCTTCAAGAAGAAAAATTACAGTTAGAAGAAGAAGCCAATGCATTGGAAGATCAGTTGGCTAAAAGGGTTGGCATAACCAACACTCTCAGAAAGCTGGTGAAGGCTAAAGATGAAACAGTTTCTCTTTGCAATGAAATATATGAAGACACTACTGAAGAATTGCAAAGAAGCCTTTCTGAGAAAGAATTCTTTAAGACTGTGGTCAAAGAAGTTTTCCATGCACTGGAAAAATTGCACAGAGTTTCAATGGTTGTCAAAGATGCTCAACTAGAAGACAAAGTCAAAAGGGTGAAGGAGCTGGACAATTCATTGCTAGAAATAAAAAAGGTGCATGAAGACCAGATAAAGCAGTTGGAAGAGAAATGGGAAGGAAGGCTAAGAACTATTGAGGATGAGAAGAACTCCCTCAATATGAAATGATTAGAACTGGAGGTGATATTGAAAAATCAGCAATCACCCAAAGCCAAAGCCTCCCAGTCAGCTGAAAGGAGAAATTTTGCTACTCAAGTATGCTTTGAGAAGGATGAATCTAAAAGAAAGACATCCTCTAATGAAAGGGAAACATCTTCTAAAAAGAAGGTACCATCCATACCATCGTGTACTCATGCTTCTAAAAGTGTTTCTACTAAAAGTGCAGGATGGAAGAATGAATCCAAAAAAGTATGGATGAAGACAGTGATGAAAGAATGCTCTCATGAAACAACACAGCAAGTCAAGAAAAGTACCCAACAATCAGACGGACTGAAGAGGTCAAGATTTGTGGGGCAGTGTTGGTGTTATAATAAGTATGGGCACTGTACAAAGGATTTTTGGTACAATCCACTGAATGTCAAATCACAAAGGAAGCCCATGCCAAGGGGGAGCAAGCCAGAAGAAAAGAAGCAGCATCCATAGGTCCAGAGACATCTGTTTACTGCAAATAGATTTGGATTGCTTGACAACATCTGGGATGATTGCAAAAGTGGTCAAAAAGATACATGTCAATCTCCAACTGTATCCAGAGGTAAAAAGAAGAAAAGATCACAGAACCTGGCTCGGAAAGAATCCTTGGGAAGAAAGCATAAGAAAGTGGAAGATGCTCCCAGGAAGATTATGAAAAAGGAAGAGAAGACCTTGGAGTCTAAATCCAAGAAGGGTGATGCATCCAGAAGTACCACCAAGAAGAAGTGCTTCTACTGTGGAAAGAAAGGGCATACCATGGATCTTTGTAAACAAGCCCTGGAAATCAATAGAAGCTGACTGAAATCAAATAGACAATCAATCCAGCAGAAGCAGAAGAGATTGATTGAAAACAAGTTGCCTAAGAAAGGTAGCTTGAAAGCATCAAAAGAACCATGTGGAATTTCCAAAACTGAGGCCTCACTTCCAAATGACTTGTTAGTCATATGGCCAAATCAGTTGCAACTTGCCAAAGATATGCAAAGAGCTGAAGATGAAGTTCTGGCAATTGCTAAGGCAAAAGGAAAGAAAAAGATTTCACATGAAGATCAAGTTCTATGTGTGAGGTGCAATGAAGCTGCACATACTAGTGATAAATGCATGATATTCATTCCAGCTCAGAAGGGATTCTTCAAAAGAATGAAGATTGCACCAGGAGACTCTAGTGTTCAGAAGGCACCTAGAAATAGTGGAGTCACACACAAAGAAGTTGAAGAGGTGTTGAGATCCACATCAGCACAAACATCATTGAAGATCAAATGTGCAAGTGTGAAGAATGGTGAAAATGGGACATCTCGGTTGAGAGAATCTTCTCAACCTTGTTGTTCACATTGATGAACCAAGGAGGTTCCATCTTATTCCCTAATCACTTGTATTTACATGTGCTAACATTGCAGGGAATTGAAGATGATGATCATTCTCAACTGGAGGATGGTTTGGACAGAATGGAGTGCACCCCTTGAGGGGGAGCCAATCTGAAGAAGATGAGATTCTTAGATTAATACCATCTTGAGAAAAGTGAAGGTATTCCAATCATACTTTCATCCCTTGTTTCTTAATTGAGTTTATATTATCAATTAAGGGGGGAGTATATATTGAAGACAAATTGATGAAAGGGGGAGCTTTATCTTTGCACCTGAACTTTCTAATGAGTTTTGTGAAGTTGTGCAGGATTTAGAAAATTCATTGTTATATCTGAAAAATTTCAAAGCCCCTTGAAGCATGATCTCACATTTATAGTGAATGTTGGACAGCATTGAGTACCTTGGTTACATCACTCTTGTTTTCTACACCGGGTTAGCCCAAGTAGACTTAGAGTTGATTTACTAAAGGTTCTTTACTAAAGAGAGCATGTGACATCATCCCTCTCTCAGTGTTTTTCAAGAAAATACTTTTCAAAGGTAGGAAGTGATATTTTGAAAAGGAACTACACCACACCTTTGCATTTGGTTGCCAATAAGGGGGAGAGAAGCTGACATATTGCCCCATAAATGTGTGGCACACATATTGACCCATTCATATGTGTTCTACTGATTGGATTGACAATATGTGCTCTAGTGGTATTGACAACAAATAAAAAGGGGGAGATTGAAGTGCACTGTGTTGCATTTGTTGTCAATAAGGTATGTTGTTGATCAGAAGATGTCAAAGAATGAATGGATGTCAAGGAGAGTCAAAATGTGAATTACAAAGGCTATGATGGTGTTGGTGATGAATGGAGGATGGCCATTGTGTTAAGATGAATGTCACTTAGGAGATTCACTAAGTGGCATAACTATTTATGGTTGAAACATTCATCCATGTTAACATATCAGACGATTGTAGAACTGTTCTCAATGTTTCAATACTTGTATCGAGATGATGCTAAGTTACACCACTTGAAGAATGGACGATGACGGAGCATCATCATTACATCTGACGATTGTTGAGCTGATCCTTAAGTTCAAAGAACTTGTATCCACTGGATACAATGTCACAACAATGTCTGAAGACCGTGCATTGTCATAACAATGCATGAGGAGATGAAAATGATCCATCCACAATCACTGAGTGGATGATGTGCATTAATGAAGACCGTGCACTATCTCTTAGTGCATGATTAATTGAAGATGATCCAACTTGATCTCTGATTGGATCATTGAAGAATGTTGAAGAATTATTTTATTCAGGAGCTTCGGTTGAAGATGAACCTTCGGGAATTTCACTCCTAAGGGAGGATTAAATGTTTAAGAGGAATGGAGGAATTCTTAAGAAGAAGAGAAGAGAAGAAATGAAGAAGGGAGAATGGATTAGAGGAAGATGTGGCATTTGGCATTTGAACTTGGTCACTTTGTTTTTAAATAAAGGACTTGTTCTATACTCAGGCAAAAAGAAGCCACCAAGGGCTAGCATTAAGGGTTCAACCCCAAGTCACATGTGGGACTCAAGGTCGCCACGCCAAAGGGGGATCCCATGGGGCCAGCCCGAGAGGCCGCGGCCGTGTGTAAGCCGGGGCCACACAGAGGGTCAAGCCTGCGCAGCCGGGGCACCAGAGCGCGTGCCCGTGTATGCATAGTGGGCACCAGTGGTGCGCTCGAGTGGCAGGGGTGGGTGCAAGAGCGCGCCCGCAGAGAGAACTCGGTGCGGGGCGGCACCGAGAGGGGAGAAGTTCAATTGCGGTGAAGGGGGGAGCGTTTGGGTGATAAACCGCGGAAAAACCGGCCTCCGTTTCGATGTGGGACGCGGGATTTTTCCGCGGAGCGAATCCTGGCCACTCGATTGATCACGTGCCAGATCTCGACCGCACGATCGATCCCGCGCGAGATCTTCTGATCACGGCCGTCCGATGTCTTCTCAACTCCAGATCCGACGGTTGAGGAGTCGTCCTATACCTTGAGCTCGCCCGAGGCCACCTGCGACTCCTTCAAACCATGCACCTCCCGACAATGGATTTTGAGATCCCGACCACCATAAATCGAGCCGAAGCATCCATGGAGTTCGTCTGATCCGTATGAACAGAATCATGCAATAAAATATGCATGCACACGTTGAATGGAGAACATTGGAGTTCGGCCGAGGCAAACAACGTTGCCGAGGCTATGAGGTTTATTCTTTGCATGGAGTATCCTCAACCGAAGGCCATGCATGCGTTCTATGTCGCATGCACGTAGAGGAAAAAATAAAGGAAGAGACCCACGTGGAAACAGAGGAACGATTCAAGATTTGGAAAGATTTTGAAAAACCGAAAACTTCGGGAATTCAATTTATCCCACGCGGGAGATTTGAGGCATCCCTCTGCCTATAGAAAGAGAGGCTGAGGCTCTCTGTTTGGTTGCTGATCCTTTGCTAAAACTTCGAAGTCCCGTGAGAGCTCCCAAAGTCTCGCGAAGAACAGCCTGTGCGCATCACTTGCGCGGCAGCAGCCCGGAGCTTTCCTAGCTCCGTTTGGTTCCTTTTGCGCACTCCTTGCGCGAAAGAAGAAAGGGAGGTCCCCTGCGCGCTACCCCTTTGCGCGACATGAAGGAGAGGTTGGGAAGCGTGACCTTGCGTGCTCCCTCTGTGCACCACGCCCCCTGCGCGGCAGTGGTGCTTGTGCGACCCACGGCTGCCCCTTGCAGCGAGATCTTGCGCACCTTGCACCTTGTGCTTGTGCGTTTGAAGAAGGCAGTGGGGTGTTGCACCTTGCGCGGCCCTTGCCAGTGCACCTTGTGCGGCTGTGAAGAGATGAAGGGCACACCACTTGCGCGCCTACCATGTGGCAGTGGTTCGGGTGAAGACAAGGCACACCTAGTGTGTGTGTGTGAAAATAGAGGAGGAAGACCCGAGCCTTGTGTGTGCTTAAAAGAAGTGAAGTCCATTGTCTTGGGTGTGTGCAAGAAGGAGAGGCTGAGAACCACACCAAGTTGTGTGTGGAAAGTGAAGAGGAAGGCTGAGGCTTAATGCCTTGTTCATGCAACAAGTGAAGACCACACCCATTAAGTGTGTGTGCAAAGTGGGAGACCGTAGCTAAGTGTGTGCAAGAAGTGGAAGGCAAGGCTTGCACCTTGTGTTTGCTAAGTGAAAAAAGAAGTTGTGTGAGCAAACAAAAACAAGTAGGTCGAACCTTTTTGTGTGTTCAAAAGGAAGTGTACACACTAAGAAGAAGAAGTGGAAGTCTCTCACACTAAAGTATAACACACATTTATGTGTGTAAACAAATTGGATAAAGTGTGTAAAGGAGGAAGAAGGTGTTTTATTGAAGTGATTACACCCCTTGTGTGTTTACTGAACCAAGAGGGAAAAGGGGAGTGCATGATTGCATGCATGCACGTGCACACATGAACAAGCTAAATCAGGCTGTGTGCAATTGAGAAGCCCAAGACCAGAAGTTCTTGAAGATTTTTAAGAAGCCATGCAATCAGTGCATGTAGATGCAGAGTTACCATGCACTTAGTGCATGAAGTTGTTCTGAAGTGAGACTGAAGCCAGACTGAAGTTAAAGACATCAGCTACCTGAGTTTTCAGTAATTGAGAATACCCTGATCAACAGAAGTGATCAGAAGTTTTGACCAAGACCAACAGACCTTATCAGAGGCTGTTGAAGACTCTTGAAGAGAGAGGCCAGGTCATCCTGAGAAGAAGGAGATAAAGCCTGAGCAAGACGAGGAGTCCTGTTCATCACAAGTGAACAGAAGAAGAGAGCAAGGCCAGTATCCTTTATCCCAGGCTGCTGAAGATACTTGAAGAGCTGAGCAAGAAGAAGAGCTACTCGTGTGACTCGAGGAGCCAGGAGAAGCCCCCTGTGAGACTCAGGGTGGAAGAAGTCTTCAGTGGGATTTTGGAGCAGGCCAGTGGGACTCTGGTAACACTGTGGGACGCAGTATAAAGACCCTCCTATGGGACTCAGGAGAGATAAAGTGGGACTCTGTATCGACCATTGTAATACTAACAGATTATAATGGGAGAAACCATGTTGGGGCGTATAACCAACATGGCAAGGACGTAGGCCTTTGGTGCCGAACCTTGTAAATCCTTGTGTCCAGTGCCTTTACATTTACTGCATCACTCGAGGAAAGGCTGAGAGATACAAGAAGAGTGGATCGAGGCCTTAACAAGCCATAGAGGTTTAATTGATAAATAATCAATTAGTAAAAAGTTTTAAAGGATCACTGATTCACCCCCTCCCCCTCTCAGTGATCACACTGATCTGGGCACTTCAGAAGTGGTAGTTGATAGGCCACAGCTCTAACATGATCAAGAATCTTGAAGGGGATGATGTACCAAGGACATAGCTTTCCTTTCATCCCAAATATCATGATCCTCTTCGATGGGGATATATAGAGGAATACCATGTCTCTAAACCTAAACTCAACGTATCATCTATGATTTTCTGCGTAGATATTTTGTCAGCTTTGGGTTTTAGTAATGTTTTTATGAATGGTTTTCAACTTGTCCACCATTTCATAGACCATTTCAAGTCCTTGAAGCTTACGTTCACCGACTTCATCCCAGAATATTGATGTTATACTTATTTTCCCACAAAGGTCTTTATATGGAGACATTTGGATGCTCAAATGGAAACTGTTGTTGTAAAAGAACTCAACCAGAGTCATATGTTGGTCCCATCCTTCTTTTAAGTCCATAGAACATGCACTCAACATGTCTTACAATTTCTGAATAGTCCTCTAATATTAGTTAACAGTTTATGGATGATAGGTCGTGTTGAAGCTCAACATACTACTTAGATAATATTGGAGACATTTCAATAACTTTGAGGTGAATCTTGAATATCGATCAGGTACAATCGATAGTGGTACTCCATACAGCCTTACCACTTCTCTGATATTTATCTGTGTAAGTTTATATAGTGGAAAAAAAAATATTTAATTGAGATAAAGTGAGTTGTCTTTATAAGAAAATCCACAACAACATATAGCATTATTTCCTCTAGATGTCTTCAAAAGTTTGGTGAAAGTTTCCATAGTATTATTCTTCTACTTAAATGTTGGTATGGGTAGTGGTTTCATAATCCCCTTAGAAATTTTCCTTTTTTCCATCAATTTATGAAATACCAATCACTTTGATGTATACTCAATGATCTCTATTTTCATATTGTCTCACAAATAGTTCTCTCAGAGATCTTGATACTTCTTTGTGCTCCCTCGGTGAATAGAGAAGGTTGAGATATGTGATTATTTCAAAATATCCTTCTTTATTCATGGATTGGTTAGTACAAAGAGTCGTGACCCAAATATAAAAACACCTTCCTTATCCATTTTTAATGCTTCAAATTTTCCTTTTATCATGGCTTCCACCTTCTTCTAAATTTCTATATCATTTCTTTGAGCATCCTTTATTTTCTCCATAAGGGATGGTTGCGGAATAATTTTAGAATGGATTGATTATATTCCTTCCTTAATGATTCCCATGTCCATACTTTTAAGGTCTTTGAAGAGTGGATCCTTCTCAATTCTCATCATTGATAAAGATATAGGATCCTATCTACTTAGATCAACTGCCACCTTACTTTTCTTACCGGGATGGTAGTGGATAGAGAAATTGTAATCCTTGATGAGATTTAACCATCTTCATTGGGTCTTATTAATATCCTTATATGTGAATATATATGTGAGACTCTTTTGATATATATATATCTCACACTTCTCCTCCTAAAGATAATGCCACCATATTTTTAACACAAAGATCACAATTGTCAACTCCAGATCATGAATGAGATAATTTTTCTCATGGATTTTCAACATCCTTGAGGTGTAGGATATCATTTTATCATTTGTTATCAGCACACAACCTAATCCCTTCTTTGAGGCATCTGTGTAAACCACAAACAGTTCTCCACTTTTTGGTACTGTGAGCATTGGTGTAGTGATAAGCCTTTTTTTCAAATATTTAAAGTAGTCTTCACATTCACCAGTCCAGAGAAATTTTTTTCCCTTAGGAGCCATCTTGGTTAGTGGGTTTGATTGTCCTGAGATGTTCATCACAATTCACCTATAATACCCATCTAGACCAAGGAAACTACAGATATCCATTACAGATATTGGGCTAAGCTACTCTTTGATTTCCTTTATCATGGAAGGATCCATTGATATCCCTTTGTTGGTGATTACATGCCCCAAGAATGATACCTCCTCCATCCAAAACTCACATTTACTATACTTTTCATATAGTTTATCCCTTTACAAATTATTTATCATATTATTCAAATTTTTCTTATGTTCCTCCTTGCTTTGGGAGTATATCATAATATTGTCAGTAAAGACTACCAATTTTTTTTTGAGGTAATCACTAAATAATCTATTCATTAATTCCATGAAAATTGATGGATTATTAGTGTGTCCAAAGGGAATCACTATAAAAACATATTTTCCATACATCGTTCTAAAGGAAATCTTGGGAATATATTCCTTCCTCGCATTTAATTATTGATATCTTAACTGATGTTCCACATTATAAAAATACTTGGAACCAAGTAGTTAATCAAACAAGTCATTTTTTCATGGAAGTGGATACTTGTACTTTATCATGGTTTTTTGAGATCATGATAATCAATGTATAGGCACATTGATCCTTGTCATTTTTTGACAAAGAATAATGTTTTACCCCATAGTGAAGCACTCTGGCATATAAAACCATTTTCCAGATTCTCCTGTAACTACTTCTTTAGTTCTTCCAACTCAATAGGGTAAATTATATAAATGTTATTTGATATAGGTAGAGATCCAGGAATAAGTTCAATTAAGAACTCAACCACTCAATTAGGACGTAGACAAGGAAATTCTTTAGGTAATACATCAGTGTAATCCATCACGATGGGAATGTATTCGAGCATGATTCTCTCATTTGTCTCAAGCATTTCAACTAGATATTCTTGCTCATAAGACAACAATATCTACAATTGAGATTATGATTCTAAATAAGATTCAACTTCCTCCTTACACTTCTATAGAATTTGGGGATGCTTTGGGGTGTGAAGAGTGATCTCCCTTTACTGACAATTGATGTTGGCTTTTTATAAAGATAGCCAATCCATGCCCAATATACCATCAAAATATACCAAAGAGAGTATGAAAATATTTTTTTATAGGTCAGATCAACAAACATTAATCGTGGAGGAGTTATAAACATTGGATGAAATAATTTCCCCATTTACTATATTCAAAAATAACTCAACCTCCAAATTTTTAGGTGGTGATTGAATAGTTCTAATAAACTTGAAAGATATTAAATAATGCATTGACCCATAATAAAATAGTATGTTTGCTATTATTGAATGAATAACAACCATACCTTTCACCATATCGATGTTAGGATCCACCTTAGTAGTAGTGACCACATATGATCTTCCTTGTTTCCATGGAGGTTGTTGTTGTTGATTGCCTGTAACAACCCTTGGCTTAGATAAATGGTTTGAATAATTCCCATGTTCCTTACAGTTGGAAAACTACACTATAGGCTGATTGTTGATCTGAACCTTCCTTTATTATTCTGCATTAGTGGGATTATTCATATCCATTCAGTAATCTTTATCCATATTCCCTTATCATTCACATTTGAGGTATCTCTTGGTTATGAGGATGTTTCTTCTCATACATTTGAAAAGTGGTATGTAGGGTATTCCATAAATCATTATATTTAACACCCATATTAAACTATATTTTCCTAGTCTTTTCACTAGGCCCATGAGACCACTAAGAGTATTTGATTTCCATTTCAACATTGAAGGAAAAACATAAAATCTCCTCATAACTGTTGAAGTCTCGAATCGCCAATGCATTTCATTTACTCAAATTAAGTTTTCTAAAGAAGTGATCCACCTTTATTTCGGTGTTCATGATAATGTCCAAGGTGTATCTTCCAAGTCTTTTGAAGTTTTTTTTATACACCCTGATAGACTCATATTACTTTTTCTTCAGTATGAGGAATTCCATTTCCATCTTGATATGGAGTTTTTGGGGAAAATATTTATTGAAAAATATTTTCTTAAAATCTTCCCATTCCATGGAATTAATTTCCTCCTTAGACTTTGTGTTCTTGATCAGTTTCCACCACTGATCAGCCTCTCCATCAAAACGATAATATGCAAGCAGAAATTTCTCTTCTTATGAGAACTGGAGGATAGAGAATATCTTCTCAATGGCGTTAATCCATTGTTCTATGAGGAGTGTATTGAAATAACCACTAAACATGGGAGTAATTTTCCACATGAAGGATTCTACTATAACATTATATTTATTTAGAGAAGGAGGGAGTTCCACATGATTCAAGTTATTATGCATAACATGATCTAGTTGAGAAAGTAATATCATGAAGTTTTGTGAACCCATTCCCATAATATTTGGAATTTCATTAGGGAAGTCACCACATTTCCTATCACATTTATTGTTTGCACGAGTTCTTCTATTTCCAACCATTAACTAATAAAAATAAAGTACAATTAAGGGGATTGAATACTTATCTAATAATCATATAAAAATAAAACATTGAACATAGAAAGATAAAATTTTAAATGAAAAGTATATCCTAACTTTTAATTACCTTGGTTTCAATAAGGGTTATCCATGATATATTTGCTAACATATATTCTTATGGGAACCTTTTCCCTTAATAATGGTTTATAATGAGGTTATTAATTTACCAATGCATATCACCCAGGAGTGTAAAACTAGATGCATAGTAAGGTCTGTTTTCATGTACCTGGTTACCCTGAGTAAGGCCTGGAACACCTTTTCAGATTTGTTACTCATAGGTACATTTGTTCCAGAACAACTTCCACATGTAATGTCCAAACAATGATGTATTTTCTTGATAAAACACTTACTCAATGCTAACCAAAATTTAATGATATTTTATCATACATAGTCTTATCCATAAGTATTTTTATAGTGTTTTCTAATCCTCATACCAAAAATAAATAGACCTTGATATGATACCAACTATATAAACCCTATCCTTTTACACATATTATTACATGATTTTAATCATAATTAAACTTCAAATTACAAGCCAATGATCTTAAATTATAATTTCTTTGGATGATGAAAAGTTAAAAATAAAATAAATAATAATTATTTTAATTATCCATAAAGCTATCTTAACTTTAATTGATCTCTTATATAAGTAAAATATATCCTAGGGAATACCTGAAAAAAAATGGACGAGATGAAAAGCCAAGTAAGGAAATAAGTATAAGAATAAAACATATCACATGGGTTAGAAGGCATAACATGAATGCATAAAAGGCCTGGAACATGAATAAACATAAGAAAGAATAACATTTATAACATTTTAAAATATAATAATGGCATCATTAGAATTTGGAAACAATAAATAACCTGATAAACATGATTCATAGATAACTACCAAGACAATATAATATGGTGGACAAAGTCCCATAAAGGAATCAGGTCCACTCCATGTCCCAACATAGTGTATCAAGAGACTAAACATTACCCAATACATTGGAACACTTTCTGGGTTCACTGATCATAAATTTTTCATGAATATGTGTTCCACATGAAGAATTGTACATTAAGAATCAAAAATAACATAAGGGTTACCAAATAAATGAGATGGGTATAGTAATCGTGTCATAAGGAATTAAAATTGGGGTATCATCAAAGTGTCCATAAAAGAATAAATTTAGAACATACATGGACATTAATAAAGGAAAATACACATAGATAATGATCAATGGTGTCCAACTGAGGTTAAATCATTTTAAAATTATGTTTAGGAATCTTTAGAAATTAGCCACTTTAGTGTGGTTTTAAGAGAAAATATTAAAGATTATTTAAAACAGAAAGGGAATAATTGGTTGTAAAAATCCAGAAATGAACCATGATGGGTTTTCTTGATAAAATGACTAAATTTATGAAAATAATGGTGGATTAAAATATAATATGGACAACACATGAAAATGGGTACGAAATCAGGAAATTTCTTTTAATTGAGATTGCTTATCGAGAAGATTTGAGAAGGGAACCTTTTTAAAACATGTATTACCCCATAAAAGAAGGATGATATGATATAGATATATGAGTTTGAAACATATAAATATAATTTATAATAAGTAAATAAATAAATAAATAAGAATTACATTGGAGTAGATATATAGAGAGAGTGAGTAACCCAAAGGAGAAATGGGGGTTAAGGTATAATTCCTTACCTTATATACGAAACAGTTCTGTATATAGTCTTAATGTCCTAGATAATAAAATTAAATTCATTCATTAATTAATTAAAAACTTTTTCAACATGTATTTAATTTTTTATAACTTTATTAAATTCATTTATGTCCTTTTTGATGAGTTATAGTGTTCAATTTCATTATTTGGGAGTTCTTGTTTTCTTAGTTTCCATGTTCGGTTTGCTTTTATAAGAGTGTGGAAGTTCATCTAAAATGGAAATAGAAATCCATAATTGAAGTTATAAGTTATTAATGAACATAAATAAGGTTAAAAGATCTTATAAATTATTGTTTTATATAGTATGATGAGGAATCAATAGATAAATAGTTAATGATAATTGTTTAGGTTAATTTTGGTAGTTTTTCGATCATTATAGCCCAGTTTTGTTTTATTAACACCATTTGTATATCAATAAAATTACATAGGTTTTAATAAATATATTATATTTTTTTAACCATAAAAAGGGTTTTATGACCAACTTTGAAGGCATTAACAATAAATGAAAATTCTTCATCCTTGAAGGTGATAAATTAATACCTCATGAACGATGTTTTCATTAACAGAATAAAAGAAAGAGGGGAAGGGGGTTTGATGATCAATTATTTCATTAGAATAATAAAATTAAATTTTATATAAGTTACGGGAGTTATCATTCCATTTGGATAAGGGAGGTTAGGAGAGAGTAAGAAAATAAAAGAACTTAAAAAGAAAAAATAAAAGAAAAGGAAAGTGGAATTTACCTCTTGAATTTATCCTCAATGAGAGCCTCCTTAGGGTAAATTTTTTGCCGTTTGATGATACCAAGAGCTCTTATACATGTGGTAGAGGTTTCAAAATATATTTGATCCTAATTTTGACAAGTATCAATGCTTTAGAGGTGTGAAGAGAAGAGGTGTTGATGGGTGGTATTTATAAGGGAGGAGAGGGGTGTTTTCTCATCATTTTATTCATTGTTTATTATTTTTCCTCAAGAATATGAATATTTTGTGCATTATCTCCAAATATATTAAAATAATTAAGTATGGTTTGAAATTAAGGTTCTTACATCAGTGATGACTGAAGGAACATTGAATTTAACTTATAATGTATAAATACCGTAAATTGTTGTATTTTACTATTCACCAAAACTTTATTTATATGATGCCTAAATTTTATTTATACATTAGTGGGTGAGGTTATTATTCTATTGTCCATTTTACTATTCATAAGGGTCATATTAATATTCCCAAGGTCAAGTTATTATTCCTTATGTATATGTTTCGTAACTTATAGAAATACTTATTATTTTATTAATTCTTCATTTATAATGTTTGTATTGTGTTCTTAATGTGATATTATCTAATTGTACTATATGAAGTAATTATAAGAAGGATATTCTCATTGATAAAAATTTTGGTTTGTTACACTTTCCATCCTGATTGTGAAAGATATGGGGTTGTACAGACTCTTCTAGTGCATGGAAAGAACATGTGCTTGTACTCTTAAATTTGTTTACTACATTGCTATTTTCTCCCTATCTATAACGAATAATGATATTTTAAGAATCATAAAAAGACTATCATTCCCTCCAAAATCTAGATATTTCTGATGGAAGGCCAGCTCGATAACTCTTCCCTCTTTAGAGTTACTTATCTTCTTCTATGACATAGATAGCTCCACTTTCCCTTTTGCACAACCATGGATGAGACCTCCATGCATGCCGTCTTACACAGCCTAGGAGCTCAAAACATTTTGTGTTCCCACAACCCTCATGTTGATCACCTTCTGGACATGGCCTCCAGCTTCACTGACCTCCCCACATGTTTGTAATCTTTTCTTGTAACCAATTTTCTTAGTGATATGTTCACTTTGGTATGGATTGTTTGGGTTAAGAGGAATGATTTTATCTTTTACCACGTCTCCAATCCAAATTCCTTATGGACTGATCCGACTTCCCATTGGTTATCTGCATGCAATCATCACATTATTCAGCATAATGATCATTCTTCTAACCCTAACCCATGCACCTAGACCCCCCCATAGGTATCCTGAAAATTAATGTTGATGCATCACCATTATGTATAGGGATCATGAGCTTTGGACCTTTTTTGCATGACTCTACTGGGTCCCCGGTTGTGGAAACCCAACAAGATCTTAAGGAATCCTTGCTTCCAGCGATGGCAGAAGAACAAGAAATCGTCATGGGTATGGAATTTTCTCTCGATCATGTATGGGATTCCATCACACTTGAGTAGGATTTCCTCGTTTTCCTCAATGTTATCACTACTTCAGAGGTCATTCTCCAACCTGTTTGCCTCTTAGTCATGAAAATTTACAAGCATGAACATTGAATTTCAACCTTCACCTTATACTTCTCTAAAAGGGAGGGAAATAGGGCTACTCACCATCAAGAAACCAAGATCCTTTCTAATGACTCTCATGTCTTGTTGAACCCTTTCCCTAGTTGGTTGATTTCCATTGTTTTACCTGATCAACAATCTATTAATATGTGAGTTCATTATTTTGCCTCAAAAAATGTATATATGTATATAGATATATGTGTGTGTGTACTTATATAAAGTTATATACATATATATATACTCATATATAAAACATTTTATGTTTCATAAGTGCATGTGTGTGACCATAAATATTTTATACATTCATATAGTATCAAAAAATTAAATAAAAAAAAGAATACAGTATATATATGTGATTTCATTATAGGATTTTTTTCTTGTTAATTTTGAACAAAAAAAAAACTAACTTCATAATTTCATCATTGTATTTGTATATACGTTTTCATGGGTAACTATAACCATTCACAGGAAATTCTACCAATAGTATGTTAAGATTCACTGTCAAACATGAAAAATTAAATACACTAAAAAATTTACATTCTCAACCCTTTGGAAATCGAAAATGGTGGTCGCATGGTACAATGGAAACCATTACAGTACATATAGGAAAACGGGAATGGTGGTTATATGGTACATAGGAAAATAGTAACTTAAAAGGGCGAAATAATGTAAGATCGACTAAAAAAGAGTTGACAAAATCACATACCTTGGGTTTTTTAAGGGTCTATTCGTCTGAGATGTTTGAGGGGGTGGTAGCAAAGGTTCAGTTCAATGAGAGAAAAAATAACACGAATGATTGAGTTTCTCTGTTAGGGTTGTATTTAAATGACCAGAATGGTTTTATCAGCTCTTTTCTAAAAATGTTGATAAATATTTTTTTATCAGCACTTATTATTTTATCATCAATAAAACCAATATTTATCAGCACTTTTTTAAAATCATTGATAAAAAATATAAAAAATATATTAGAAAATATTAAACGAATATATATATAATTAATAAATTATATAAAAATAAAAAATAATTATCATTATTAATTAATGAAAAATATTAAATGCATAGATGTTATAATTGAGTATAATTTAATAACTAAAAATGAATAAACATCAAAAATATTAAAAACATATTAATTTTTTTTAATTTAAAAAATAAAAAATGAATATATTTTAAAATGAATATGAATACATATTAAATATATACATTAAAACCATATTAAAAATATTAAACTTTAATGAATTAATACATATAAATAAATATTAAAAATGAATAAATTACAAAAAAACAATTTAATAAATATTAAAAAAGAATAAACTACAAAGAAAAGTTAAAAATAATTAAGACTATTAGTGAATAAATAGAACTAAAAAATATAAAATGAATTAGTGTTTAAAAAAAGTGAAATTTGTTAATTAAAAAATCAATATATTGAAAAAATATTTAAAAAAAACAAAGTGTTATTAAATATATAGATTATTTAAAAAAGAAATATATATTTAAATGAAAATGAATACATATTTATTTTTTAAATTTAAACCATATTAAAAACATTAAATGTTAACGAATAATCATGTATAAATAAATATTAAAAATGGATAAAATTTAAAAAAATAAAGAAAAATTAGAAGTGAATAAATTGTAAAAATATTAAAAAATAATGATTATTATTAATGAATAAATTTTTACACAAATAGTGAGAACCATGGATTAAAATCCATGGTCCTAGAAAAATATTATTAGAAAAGGAATGTTCATGACAAAGTAGTAGGAAAACATAGAAAATAGAGTGACACCAAACATGTCATTGAATCACAAAGTCAAACAAAGTTCAACTTCTTTTATGTCTGCCATCCCTTACTCGTAGCCCACCCCGACCTTTCGGATGCCTGTCCCTTCTCCACTATTTATGAACCCATCCAATGAAATCCTGCTCATCAAAACTCAGTGACTCAACACTCAATGACTCGACATCTTCACTATGATACACATAACCTCCAGTAACATCATTTGTTGCAGGGCCCTTCATCTCAGAATCAACATAAGCTGAAGTTTGCGATTCACCTCAGTGATTACTAAACTCTTCACCGAAGACTTCCTTAATTAAATAAAAATTGAGATTGTCAGGAAAAGTGATACCTCTATAACCATATCCTCTAAGATAGGGAGTATCCTCCTCAGTTGTCACTTTCCCTCCAAGAGTGCAATTAGAAACACAAGCATCCATTGCCTCATCAAGAGCATCGTACAAAGGAGCTGCCTTAGTCATTGCAGGATGGTCATGTTGCACATGAAGTGGGGACCTTTGATGCTCAATTAAACTAGATTTGGGAGGAGCAACCATTTGAAACCCTTCCTCATCCAATGCAATCACCTTACCTTTAGACTTAGCCAATCACTACGGGAAAAATGGGTATTTGCGACGAGATTTATTCCCGTCGCAAATAGCCCTGTTAAAAACTTATTTGCGACGGGGGTATTTGCCCGTCGCAAATAATTAGCCTTTTGCGACGGGATAGCTTTTCCCGTCGCAAAAGGACTGGCGCGCTTTGCGCGCCAAATCGCGGGAATGGTATTTGCGACGGGGGAATATTCCCATTGCAAATAACCGGCAGCGGTAAAAGGTATTTGCGACGGGAATATTCCCCCGTCACAAATAGTATGTCGGCAGGCGGTTATTTGCGACGGGTCCCATCGCAAATAACTATTTAACCGTTGACCGTAATAAATGATGGCTAAGGTATTTGCGACGGTACCCGTCGCAAATGGGCCCGTCGCAAATAATCTAACCTATAAATACCCCCATCCGTTTTTTTCAAATCATTCTCAAATTCCATCTTCTTCTTCTCTCAAAATTTTATTTCTAAAGTTCAGTTTTTCTAAAGTTTAATTTTTTCCTCCGGAGTTGATATTGAAGTTTTGAAGGACGATAAGAGATCAACCTCAGATCAATTTTCAAGGTATTTATATTTATTTTAATTTAATATTTATTTTTAATGCTTTATTAGTTTCAATTATTCTTAATTAGTTGTAATTTAATTATGTTTACATTGTTTTATTACTTAATAATTAGTAATAAATACCAATAATTAGAAATAATAACATTATTTAATTATTAGTATATTTTATTATTAATATTAAAATAATATAATTTTATATATATATACAATTCTCTTTTCATCTGTGTGTTTTCTGTCTTCACATGTATTATTTGTATATGGAGATAGAAAACACACAGATGAAAGGAGAATTGTATATAAATTAAAAAATTATATTATTTTAATATTAATAATAAAATATACTAGTAATGTTATTATTCCTAATTATTGGTAATTATTCCTAATTATTGGTAATTATTCATTTAATTACTCATAATTAGGAACAATTACCAATAATTATCAATAATTAGGAATAATTATTAATAATTAGTAATAATTACCAATAATTAGTAATAATTACCAATAATTAGTAATAATTACCAATAATTAGTAATAATTACCAATAATTAGTAATACTTACCAATAATTAGTAATAATTACCAATAATTAGTAATAATTATTAATAATTATCAATAATTAGTAATAATTAGTAATAATTACTAATAATTACCACTAATTAGTAATAATTAGGAATAATTACCAATAATTACCAATAATTACCAATAATTACCAATAATTACCAATAATTAGTAATAATTAGTAATAATTAGTAATAATTAGTAATAATTAGTAATAATTAGTAATAATTAGTAATAATTAGTAATAATTAGTAATAATTAGTAATAATTAGTAATAATTGGTAAAAATTAGTAAAAATTACCAATAATTAGTAATAATTACCCATAATTAGTAATAATTAGTAATAATTACCCATAATTAGTAATAATTAGTAATAATTACCAGTAAATAGTAATAATTACCGGTAAATAGTAATAATTAGTAATAATTAGTAATAATTACCAATAATTAGTAATAATTACCAATAATTAGTAATAATTACCAATAATTAGTAATAATTACCAATAATTACCAATAATTAGTAATAATTAGTAATAATTAGTAATAATTATTAATAATTAGTAATAATTAGTAATAATTACCAATAATTAGTAATAATTATCAATAATTAGTAATAATTCAAATTATTACTAATTAGTACTAATTAGTAATAATTAGTAATAATTACCAATAATTAGTAATAATTACCCATAATTAGTAATAATTAGTAATAATTACCAGTAAATAGTAATAATTACCGGTAAATAGTAATAATTACCGGTAAATAGTAATAATTAGTAATAATTAGTAATAATTACCAATAATTAGTAATAATTACCAATAATTAGTAATAATTACCAATAATTAGTAATAATTACCAATAATTACTAATAATTACCAATAATTAGTAATAATTACCAATAATTAGTAATAATAACCAATAATTACCAATAATTAGTAATAATTTGTAATAATTAGTAATAATTAGTAATAATTAGTAATAATTAGTAATAATTATCAATAATTAGTAATAATTATCAATAATTAGTAATAAGTACCAATAATTAGTAATAATTACCCATAATTAGTAATAATTAGTAATAATTACCGGTAAATAGTAATAATTACCGATAAATAGTAATAATTACCGGTAAATAGTAATAATTAACGGTAAATAGTAATAATTAGTAATAATTAGTAATAATTACCAATAATTACCAATAATTAGTAATAATTACCAATTATTACAAATAATTAGTAATAATTACCAATAATTACAAATAATTAGTAATAATTAGTAATAATTAGTAATAATTACCAATAATTAGTAATAATTACCAATAATTAGTAATAATTACCAATAATTAGTAATAATTACCAATAATTAGTAATAATTACCAATAATTCGTAATAATTACCGATAATTACCAATAATTACTAATAATTACCAATAATTAGTAATAATTACCAATAATTAGTATTAATTAGTAATAATTACCAATAATTGGTAATAATTAGTAATAATTACCAATAATTAGTAATAATTAGTAATAATTACCAATAATATTAGTATTATGAAAATAATAAAAAATTTATATAATATTAAAATTATCAATATTTGTAACATGTTTTGCTTTATTCTCAACATATTTAATTCTTAAAGGGTCAATTTTTAGGTCTATCTCAATAAAAAGTTTGCGTCAGTCGTGTATGATTTAAACTCTATAATTATCCTAGCTTGAGTGTTTTTTCTAACAAATTATTCAAAACTAGTAATGATTTTATATTTTATAGAGAAATATGGAAGAACGAGGTCTTCAACAATCATTATTTGGTGACCGCATATGGATAAATCAACGTAGAAATCCAAACGGTTCTGGTTTAAATCCAGTATATGTAGAGGGTGTGGAGACTTTTTTATCATTTGCGGCATCAAATCCGGAATTTGTTTCAGAAGGCAAAATAAAATGCCCTTGCAGAAAATGTGCATTGAGAACGATTGACACGTTTGACAAAGTGGGAGAACATCTCTTGCGTTTTGGTTTTCAACCAGATTATGTTTTTTGGTATCAACACGGTGAACGCAGTTCCAGAGCAAGTGATACCAACTTGATTCTGGATCCATCCCGGTTTCAAGATTTAGTACATGATGTTGCAGGTTCATCTGTTCAACATACAGAAACTCCGGTTGATATAGCTTTAAATCCTGAGTTGGCACCGTCTGAATTTTATGAGTTGTTGAAGTCTTCTGAGGATGCATTATATCCTGGCTGCAAGATGAGCAAATTAGAAGCAATTGCAAAATTTATGGCTATCAAATCAGATAACGGAATGTCAAACACCTGTTTTGACCAGATATTTTCTTTGCTTAAAACACTGTTACCCAAAGGAAATGTTTTACCTTCAAATTACAATGAGAGTAAGAGGCTGGTTCGAAATTTGGGACTTACTTGTCAGAAGATTCATGCATGTTCAAATGACTGCATTTTATATTCTGGGGAAAATGAGTCATTGGATAGTTGTCCCACATGTGGGCAACTGAGATATAAAGAAGGACAACACGGGAAGTCTGGTTTGATTCCTGTAAAATAGTTGATATATTTTCCACTTACATCCAGACTCCAGCGTTTATTCATGTCTAAGAATACAGCGACAATGCTGTCATGGCATAAAGAGAATATTTCAACCGATAAAAGCTTGAATCATCCAGCCGATGGTGATTCATGGAAACATTTTGATAGAATGCATCCATCCTTTGCTTTAGAAGCTAGAAATGTTCGAATGGGCCTATCCACTGATGGTTTCTGTCCGTTTGGATCTTATGGTAGTCAATATTCATGTTGGCCTGTTTTTTTAACTCCGTACAATTTACCTCCATGGATGTTGATGAAGGAGCCATATATCTTTTTGACTTTACTAATTCCAGGACATCCGAAGAAAAATATTGATGTTCATTTGAAACCATTGATTGATGAATTAAATATATTGTGGAGTACTGGTGTCAGTACATATGATGTTGCAACGAAACAGAATTTCATACTGAGAGCAGCATTGATGTGGACAATAAGTGACTTCCCGACTTATGGGATGTTATCTGGCTGGAGTACACATGGTCAGAAATCATGTCCTTACTGTATGGGAGAGAACAAAGCATTTATGCTCATTCATGGAAAGAAACCTTGTTATTTTGACTGTCATCGCAGGTTTCTTCCAGCTGATCATCCTTTTCACAGAAACAGATCTCATTTCAGAAAAAGAACAGTTGAAAGGGAAGGACCTCCAAAAATGCTATCAGGTTTGGAGTTAAAATCAGTTGTATTTTCATCACCTCCCATCACTCATGGTCCCACAATAAACCAACAAAAAATTTCTGGTTTTGGGAAAGAACACAATTGGATTAAATTTAGCATATTTTGGGATTTTCCATATTGGTCTGATTTGTTGGTCCGACACATGTTAGATGTCATGCATGTTGAGAAGAACTGTTTTGATAATTTGTTTCATACAGTTTTGGATACGCCAGGAAAGAGCAAAGACAATGTAAATGCACGTTTAGATCTTGCCCAAATTTGCAGGCGTCCAGAATTGGAACTGTTTGAGAATGTCAGAACAGAAAGGTTACTGAAACCAAAAGCATCTTATACACTGTCTAATGAAAACCGTTTATTATTTTGTTAGTGGATTGCAGATTTGAGACTTCCAGATGGCGGTGCTTCCAATTTGGGTAGATGTGTAAAGAATGGTCATATTACTAGATTAAAAAGTCATGATTGTCATGTTATAATGGAAAGACTGCTACCCATTGGATTAAGAGGTCTGTTGAATTCTGTGATTTGGGATTCCATAACTGACATGTCTCATTTTTTTCGGGAAATTTGTGCAGCTACAGCAGATTATGATGCTCTAGGAAAACTTGAAAAAGATGTTGTTGTAATTATATGTAAACTGGAAAAAATATTTCTGCCGTCTTTCTTCGACTCAATGGAACATTCGATGTTACATTTTCCATATGAAGCCAAATTTGGAGGTCCAGTACAGTTTCGATGGATGTACCCATTTGAAAGATGCATGCAAAAATTGAAAATAAAAGTACGTAACAAAGCATCTGTTGAAGGATCTATTGCAGAAGCTTATTTGCAAGAGGAAATATATTTTTTCTACTCCCATTATTTTGAATCTGAGTATCCTTCAAAACACAACTGAATGGGATGGAACGAGAGGAATATTGATGAAACTGACAATCAATTATCTGTTTTCAACCAGTTGGATCTTGGTTTTGGTGGAGTTTATGAACGCTGGCTTTCAGATGATGAACATCATAGAGCACATACGTATGTTCTGCTCAACTTTGAAGAGATGAAATCAGTTGTACTATAAGTGTTTATATCACTTATTCTATCATTTATGTTACAGTAAATAACTTTGGTTTTTATAGGTTGTATGATAATCATATCAAGAAAAAAATTCCACAAATTACAACAGCTCCTCTCAAAGAACGTCGACTGAAAAGTTTCTATCAGTGGTTTCAAAAACTGGTAACATAAATTCTTTATCTTTTAGCAACTCATTCAATGTATAGTTTACTATATTGATAATTATTTCACAAATTTTCAGGTGTCTCGACATGCTGATAAAATTGACAAACGGCTGTGTGTATTGAGTAAACCACCTTCCAAACTTGTCAAAACTTATAATGCATATGTGGTGAATGGATTTCGATTTCACACACATGCATATGGGGAATCGAAAAAAACAATGAATAGTGGAGTTAGCTTGAGAGGATCTCATCATCGAGAAAATGAAGTTGAGTTTTATGGCATACTTGATAAAATCATTGAACTCTGTTATCTTGGACCACATTACATAACAATGTTCAAATGTCAGTGGTTGGATACAGAGAGAGGCGTGCGTGTTCATCCGACTCATGGAATCATCGATATTAAATGTAAAAGTGTTCTCGCAGGAAATGAACCATTCTTATTGGCTCAACAGGCACATCAAGTTTATTACGCAAAGTACTGTGCTACATCAAGAGACTTGACTGATCGGTGGAGTGTAATAAAAATCAAAATTTGAGACAATCAGTTTAGTCAAAGTGAATGTGCTTTCACTGATGTGAAAAGAATTGAAGTTTTTCATGAGAGTACTCAAAATCAATCTTTTTTACAAAGAGACATGAGTATCGATGACGACACCCCACATTTAAGAGTCACTGATGACGATGATGTTAATGATGTCACATATGAATTTGAAATGGTAAGAGATGAAGCAATTGTAACTCGAATGGATATCGATGATGTTGAGGAGGAATATGAAGATGACATTGATATATATGAAGATGATGATGAAGATGAACACTGATAGAATTCCATGGTATTTATATACAATCATAATATGTATATATGTATATATAATAGTAATTATAAATTATTTGCTAACAACATTAACATTTTCTGTTTCAGATGGACGACGCCACATTTCGTGTGTTGGCGGATGCTGACCTGACTTTCGATGCGGATGAGTTGCTGCCAGATGACCCTCAGCCTGCAGGCGCTCCAGGGAGTACGCAGAGGGGGCGCGGTCTTGCACGATTGATGATTCCTGACCCCGTCCCCGAGCGACGTCCACGTCTTGGGTTTGATCCACACACACAGAGGTGTGATAACCTGTGTGATAACCTGTTGATTTGACTAAGATTTCATTAATCTATTCACATAATAAATGTTTATTATTTTTACAGTTTTCCGCATATAGCAGTCGGACAGGGCAGCGCTATTTTGTGCAACTATTTCTCTTAGCCGTGGACCACATGAGAGCATTATCCCATTGATGTGCAGCAGGCCATGTTCGGCCATTGGGTGGTACGTACGTAAATAAATAATTTTTATTTTGAAAATTATTTCATTTCTAACTTGATATTTTGATTTATTTGTAGGGTTTATGGTATCTGATCGAGGATACCATGCGTGACGCCATCCACGAGGCATGGGAGGTGGCCATGCGTGATCTCCTTTGTCAGTTTTTGCACAATTTAAGAAAAGCTGCGATGAAGAAAGTAGGAGTGTCAGATTTTGACGAGTCATGTAGAGCACACCGACCAGAGTACATTTCATCCCATGTATGGGATGGATTATGTGCGCACTGGTTGAGTGGTGCCTTTTAGAGGAGATCATCAGTGGGGAGGCAGAATCGGGGGAGACAGGAGGTGACTCATCGAGCTGGGAGTCGTTCTTTCAGTACTCATAGACAGCATCTGGTACGTACATTATTTATAAATATTTTATATAACTATAAATATTAACAGTTTATTTGTTATTCTTATAGGCTGTCGAGCACCCCGATATTACGAGGTACGACTTATATCGGAGGATGTATAGTGATCCTGCTACTGGGGAGCTCAGAGGTGATCGTCAGCATCACATCGTGGTTAGTATTATTTGTTTTCAAGTTTAAAAATTAACTGTATATAATATATTCACAATTTTAATTTTAAATTGAAACTACAGGAGTCATATGAGGCTGCAACGTCACAGGCCCGGCCTGAGAGTCAGGCCGAGTCATCAGATCAGACCACTGGCCGTCAGTTTGATGAGGCGGCATGGATGCAGGCCACCCAGTATGCCTTCGAGAAGGCCCGGGCAGTTGGTATCAGCTCTCGACTGACTCTCAGAGATTATTATGGCAGTGCTGCGATGTCGGCGTCCAGCTTGAGAGGAGGTCGTGCATCTTCTTCTGCTACACACTATGAGGATCAGTTGCGATCTCAGACTGCACTGATAGAGAGTCTCCGACAGGAGTAGGAGCAGATGCGTCAGCAGCATGAGGAGGAGTGTCAATGCCAGCAGCAGCTGTACGAGGAGCAGACGAGTCGGTGGCAGCAAAAGCATCAGGAGCAGATGGAGTACATGCGTCGACTCACTAATGCTTTAGGGATGGAGTTTCCTCCACCACCATCTGCAGATCCCCCCTCCCCCCTCCTTCAAATTAGAGTTTGTATTTATGTTATAAAATTTGTGATTTTTTTTCTATTCGTAGTTTCTGTCTCATTATAAAATATTTATTAATATTCTATTATTTTTTATTTTTGAATTATAATTCTATTATTATTATATTAATTAAAATAATTTATTATTTTTATTTGTGAATTATAATTCTATTATTATATTAATTAAAATCATTTATTAATATTTTATTATTTTTTATTTTTGAATTATAATTGGATTATTATTATATTAATTAAAATAATTTATTAACAATTTATTTTTTTTTATTTTTTTTATAGTATTTGCGACGGGACACTATTACCGTCGCAAATAGTATTATTATTTTTTTTATTTTTTAAAAAATAGTTTTTGCGTAATATTTTATTATTTCTTATTTTTGAATTATAATTGGATTATTATTATATTAATTAAAATAATTTATTAACAATTTATTTTTTTATTTTTTTTATAGTATTTGTGACGGGATACTATTCCCGTCGCAAATAGTAGTATTATTTTTTTATTTAAAAAAAATAGTTTTTGCGACGGGCCCCATCGCAAATACCTGTTGCGAGTTTTTGCGACAGGCCCCGTCGCAAATACCTGTTGCAAGTTTTTGCGACGGGCCTCGTCGCAAATACCTGTTGCGAGTTTTTGCGACGGGCCCCGTCGTAAATACCTGTTGCGACGGGCCCGTCGAAAACAGTTTTTTACAAATATACAGAGTACTAGTTGCGACAGGGATTCTCCCCATCGCGGAAAAAGGCTTTAGAGACGGGCCCGTCGCAAAAAATTGTTATTGCGACACCGTTTTCAGGAACGGGTCCTTTGCGACGGGCCCCCGTCGCAAAAAGCCTTTTGCGACGGGATCCCGTCGCAAATGACCCGTCGCAAATACCTGTTTTTCTAGTAGTGAATGCTGTTGGTGGTTCACATGTGGTTGCTGCTGGAACTAATCCAATTCTAACACCTGGGACACAAGGTGATCTCATAAAACCCCTTTTGGATGAAGATTTCCTCTACTAAGAAGGCTTAATCATTAATGAAGGACCTTGGGTTCTTTGCACTGTAAGGCCATAATCCATTTCCAGATTTGCTCCACTCTCACCTACCATAGTACCATTCATGTATCTACCACCATAAGGGGAGGAAACCACATGCACAAAAGAATGATTAATATTCCCAAGATCACTATTTTTTGTCAATAGTAGAAATCCATACTGCATATTTATTTCCCTTAGACACGCCTGAATCATTATTATCAACACAAATAGGTAATTGGACTTTTCATTCATCTGATACTTTACTCAGTCATTCCTAATTAACATGCAGTTGAGACAAAATTCTGGTATATACTCTTATTCAACACCTAACTCAAATTTTAACTCACTGACAACCAAGAAAACTGTTTCAATAAAAGTTTAATTGTAATCAAATTCAACTATAACACGAGCATACATTCCATATTTGTCTAGCTAGGTCCCTTTATCAATCTCGATATGAGTTCCCATAGTCGAAGTGATATCCCATAGGATATCTAAATGCCAAAATAACTAGTTCAATCCTGAAATTCGGATCCAAGATTGATCCAATATATTTAACTCTTGCGACGAATCAAATCAGGTGTCGCAATATTCAAATCTGAGGACCCTTGGTTTGAAGTTCACAAAGACGCAACACCATACTCTAAGTTTAAGGTCTTGAATGGGAAAAGAAATGTGGAAGAATCCCATTCCAATGGACACTGTACGCCAGCTAGTGAAACCCCAAACCAATAAGATCCATGTTTTAGGTCATCAAGCATCCAAGAATTTCTATGCACAAAAGGGGTACTCTGCACGGTGATAGAATGTTTACATTCCCCGATTCAATCTTCAATGAATTTTGGATCTGCTTCAACAAATGCAATAGTTCCCTTCATCTAGATCTGGTTGCGTGCAAGAAAAATTGTTCACTCGCGACTAGCCACGAAGCATGATTTTTCAGATCCTTATTAGACCGCCGAATATCAAATTTTGTAGAGAGAGAAGCATGATCAACCCTGCTCAGATACAATTTATCGATTACAAACAAAATATATATTAAATATATTATGTTAATAAATAAAATTCTAAAATGAATATTAAAAATTGAATAAATTATAGAAATATTGTGTGTGTGTGTTTCTATATAAAATTTCATTAATTGCGTATATGCATGTGTGAAATTAATGTAATATAAGTTTTATATACCTTAAATTGAAAAAAATGAATAAAATTATAAAATGAATATTAAAAATTGAATAAATTATAGAAATAATATTTGTGTGTGTGTGTGTTTCTATATAAAACTACATTAATTATGTATATGTGTATGTGAAATTAATGTAAAAAAAGTTTTTGATATGTTAAATTGAAAAAAATGACATTTTATTAAACATTCATTACTTGATAATAATTAGTAAATATTTTTAATTAATATCAATTCTTAATTATAAACCATTTTTCATTAAATATATGACTTATTAAAGGTAAATACATATTTTTTATTAATTAAATCATATTTAAGGAAATAGTATATACATTGATATATATATACATGTATATATAAAATATATTATATATATTAATGAATAGTTTTGTATAGAAAAACATTAAAAATGAAAAGATTACAAAAATGTGAAATGAATAAATTTAAAAAATGGTAAAAAAACACTTGATATTATTAATAAATGAATAATATTGAATGATAGATTATTAAAAATGAAATAAAATAAGAAAAATATTAAACAAATAAAAATTAAAAATGAATAAATTGCAAAAATATTTAAATTTTTTAATGAAATAAATAATAATAAAAAAGAATAAGTTATATATATATATATATATTAAAAAGTAATAAATAGCATATATGAAATATAAATATACAAAATGGATAAAATTTAATAATTAAAAGCATAGTATATTATAACATATATATTCATAAATAAAAATATAAAATGATAATATTAATAGTTATTATTTACGTACTTTTTTCCTTGTAAAATTGTATAAATTTTATATATGTACATGTGAAATTATTATATGGCATATTATGTGTAACATATTTAGCCAATTATTTTAATTAATGATTACATAATTTTTATTTGATATATATGTAAAATTAAAAAAATTAATTGATAAAACTAAATGTTATTAAATGTCTATTAATCATAATTAGTCAATATTTTTAATTAATCTTAATTTTTAATTACCTTATAAACCATTTTTCAGTAAATTTATGAAATGTTAATATAAATATATTTCTATATTAAATATTATTTATAAATACATATTTAGAATTATATAAATCATATTTATGAAAATTATATATATATATTTCTATATTAAATATTATTTTTAATAAAAAAAATTCATAGTTTTATGTAATCCATTTTTATTGAATATCATATATATTAATTGTAAATGTATATTTAATCTTATCTAAATCATATTTAATAAAATATATTATATTAACATAAATAAAAATATATTTATATATTGATGTATGATTTTTAATGAAGTAGTTTTTTTGTGAAACATACCTTTTGTCAACAATTTTGTAAATGTTGATACCTTTATCAGGGTTAAAAACGTTGAAAATATTTATTTTTATCAATGTTAATAAAGACCTTTCTTTATCAGTGCTTTTAACTAGCATTGATAATGATTAAACACTAAATAAAATGTGATATTTAGTAATGTAGATTTACCAATACATGAAATATTTCATTTTGCAACATTTGGGTTTACTTTTAACCATATTTATAAATGGGGCTAAACCATTTACTGATGTTTCCTAAAAAATAAAGAGAAATTGTATGTCAATAATTAGTTGCGTTTATAATTAGTCACCGTTATATAGTGAGGGTGACATTCAGCAGCCGACTAGCGACCCAGGTTGTGGCGATTTCAGGATGTGGGGAGTCACCCAGCACTGTAATTCTTCAGTAGGTGTGGGTGATGGTGACAACCCCGCTTGAAGGTAGGGGTGGAGACGTGTCAGCGTGGGATCCTGGTGGCTATGACAGACAGTTGGTCTGCTGCATGGTGGTAATGACCTTGGGACGGGCGACGACCTTAGGGTGCAACGCTAGATGCTATCTTTCATTTTTCTTTCAAGGGATGATTCTAATAGAAGTCATACAGTGCACCATGAAATTGGGTATGCAGGCTCTTAAAACACATTCCTATGGGTCTTTTGACTTTTTGGGCTGATTTGGGGCTGATGGCTCCTTCTCATGCATGCATGTCCAGATGTTAATGGATTTAACTAATGACCATAATGGAGACTTGATTGGATGGGAATTTATTCATAATCTAGAGGGGGATTTGGGCTCCATATATGGACTAATGGATCATGAATTTGTGTGTGTGTGTGGGGGGGGGGGGGTATTTGGACCTATTTATTGTTTTGGTTGGGTTTTGACTTGACGTTTTCAGGTTTAGTGAAACCTACCATGACACATGTCTTGTGATGTTGCGTTTTGTTGAATTTCCATTTTATTAAATAAATTTTTAGGACTGAGCGCACTCAAGTCCTGAACATTCCTAAGTTATATATACATATTTAAAAAAAATATAAATTCATTTAATCTTATACATGAGAAAATATATAAGATAATATATTAATGTTATACATATTTATAATAGTTAATATAAAAAAATATGTAAATATAAATATATTTAGTAAAAAAGAGTAACTCATATATTAAGAGATCTAAGAGTAGGCAAAACAAGAGAAGAAAACCAACTATGGAACAAATCCAACCAAACATGTGGGTCATTCGAGAGTACTCGAATAATGTAAATATAAATCAATATATATATATATACGTGCTAACTTATATATTAATGATCATCTATTTAATTATTATTAACTAATTGTAACTATGTTTTAACTCATATGTCTATGTGTTTATGTGTATGCATATATGTGTGTTTGTGTGATATATTTAAATTATATGTTAATATATTTTTGCATGAATATTTTTTTAAGTTAGGGTCAAAGAAATTTTTTTATTGAAATAAAGGTCCCTTTTTGTAGAGGTGACCCACTACATGGTCCACTGTCCCAGTGGGCATTAAATCTCATTACATGGCCCTAAAGTCCATATTTTTGGCCCAAAGGCCATCTGGTGAATAGTACTGCTATAATACCTGCTACAATACTTCCCCTGCTACAGTGTCTGCCACTGCTACAGTTTCACCGGTGCTATAGTTTCACCACTACAATAGTTCTTCTATGGTACCACTACATTACCTACACCTAATGAGTTTTGAAACCCCAACCTTGATATATTATTACAGAGTGGTTACCACTAAGCCAAAACCCCAACTACATATTTGTGTGTGTGTGTGCATTAACGTTTATATATTATTTATATATTAAAATATTATTTTAGGTGAATCTATACATATTATTATTATAAATTAACACATGCAAGCACAAAAAAACATACATAAATTAATATATATATATATATATATATATATATATTTGTAACATGTCTGATTTAGATAAATACCGATAAATTTATATATTTATTTATATATGTATATATGCATGTATATACATATACATACATATATACGTATAGACATATATACATACATATATACATACATACATATATATAAATAATCATAAATATAATTATAAATACATGTATGTAATTTTTAATTTCTAATATTATTACATATATATTGTTAATGAATATTTAGTTGTTATTAATTTATTATTATATTATTTTAAATATATATACATGAAATGGATTTTAATTTTTTATTTAATATTTGTTAAATTTAAAACAAACTTAAAATAAAAATTACTCGTATTAACCATGTTTTAAAACAAAGTTAAATAAGTGACATTTTAAAACACAGCTAAATTAGTGATGTTTTAAAACCTGGCTAATTAACGACGTTTTAAAATGTGGATAATTGATGATTTTTTAAAAATCCACAAAATTAGTGAATTTTTAAAATGTGACTAAATTAGTGATGTCTTAAAATGCGATTAGGTAACAAAATTTTAAAACATGGATAAAAATTCACCTAAATTATGATTTAGCCGTGTTTTCAGAAAACATGGCTAAAAATGTAACTAAATGTATTTTTTTAGTGTACACCTATTGTATATCATCATTATAAATGTAAATCTTATTTTTATATTTATAGAACACATCAAACAATTCCCTTCAAAAATTCTAATAGAGTCACCACAAAGCATTTGAGCCTAGCATAGACTAAGACAAATATCTATGTAGGATTAAAGAGATCGAGTGAAAACCTACTTATCCAATGTCTTACCCCAAGTAAGATTCACTACCATAATTTGCGCTTTATCTAACATCGACCTTTAAAATGTACTGATAAAGAGGGAAAATTTTTCATCACTAGCAAAAAGCGCTGATAAAGTTACCTTTTATCTGTGCTAATAAAAGGGTACCATTTGTCGATGCTTTTTCCTCGCACTCATAAAAGTCTCTCCTTTATCAGTGTTTTTTTAGAGCTAATAAAAGTGACATCTTTATTAGTGTTTTTTTCTTGAACTGATAAAGGTTGTAGTGAGAAATTTATTTTATATATAAATACTTATATAATTTTAAATAGGATTTATGTTAAAATATGTATATATATGTAAATATAATATATAAATATGATATATATTTTTTTTAATAAAAACTGAACATTATTTTTATAATTTTATATATAAAAAACTATCAAATTTATATTAGTCAAAATGTTTCATAGTATATTTATATATATATTAATTACAAAATGTGTATGTAATTAAAATAAATGGAATATATCAATATTTTTTTAGACAATATTATAATATATTAATGAATATAATTATTAAAATTTATATTTATATTGATATTAAATAATTTAAAATATATGTACATATATATAACTATATGTATGTATATGTATGTGTGTATCTGTGTGTGTGAACATATGTATGTTTTTCATGTATATATGTATGTGTGTGAGCATGTCTGTTTATTAACTTAATATTTTTTTTAATATCTCTCCATTTTTAGTATTTTATTTATTTATTCATTTTTAATAGAAATTTATATTAATATATTCATCCTAAATATATAAGTGTGTGTGTTTAATTTAATTTGATTTCATTAAATTATTAATTTTTTTGTATAGTTAATATAATTCATTTTCAATAATTTTTTTATTTATATAATTAAAATAATCTATTTATTCATTTTTATTCATTTTTATGTGTCTTTAATTCACATAAATGTTAAAACTCACTTTTAAATATTTTTATAATTTTTATAATTTAATTTATTCATTTATTATTATATATTCATTAATAATGTTAAAAATATATTTAATCATTTTGTAATATTTATTTATACATATATTTATTTACCATACAACGAATATTTTCAATATGTTTCTAATTTATATGAATAATATTTATTCATTTTTTGTTTATTAAGTTTTAACATTTAAAATATGTTTGAAATTTATATAATTAATCTATTCAAATGATTTTTTTAATAATTTTGTAATTTAAAAACTTAATTATAAAATTTTAAATATATATAATTTTTTTAGAAAAAGTATTCATAAAATTATAAATATATAAATATTTATTTATTATATTTATTATATTTATAATTGTATATATTTATATATTTATATATATATATATAATGCTATAAATATTTATAAATATATCTATAAGTATGTGCATATGTTTATAAATATATTTATCTATAATATATATATATATATATATAAATAATTATAAAATTAAAATAAATATATTTAGATAATGAATATATTTACTATATTTATATTTATTTGTTATATATAAATAATTATATAATTATATATATAAATACACTTTAAATATATTTAATTATAATTATAATTATAAATAAATATATATATTAAAATAATTATAAAATTATAATAAATATATTCAAATAATAAATATATTATTATATTTGTAATTATATACCAAGTCAACAAGAACCATGGGTTGTAGCCCATGGTCCTGAAATTTATTGAAAATAAAAGAACAATAACATACAAGGGGAGACAACAATTGAAACTCAGGACAAACCTCAACACCAAATATGAAAACAGACCACAACCTAGAAAATAGGATATCATCATCTGTGGGAGTAACCACTAACTCTACCTCATGGATGATGACCCCTCCTCCTAGTTTTAAGTAGATGTTGTGACACATCATCCACGTGAGGATCAATGTTTCCATCCAGTGGAATGGGCTCCTCAATTAACCAAGGATTCTAATCTCCAATCAGGCTTATCCTTTCCATGACAATCTCATTGCCCGAGGATTGACCTTCAACTTTAATAGACCCAAGGGAATTTCTAATTTATTCACTGAAGACCTCCTTAATATTAGACCTTTTTAATATTTCAAGTAAGCTAAGAACATTTTTACCAGAGTGTCACCCATCCTTTTTGATACTAGTCAACCCTTGGTCAGGGGTGGACACTTCCATAAGAGGAGTTGCAGCAACACTTTGGGTCTGAGTAAGAGATTGTCTTTAGACAAGATCCAATTCCTTTGAAAGTTCCCTTTCTTGATCCCTGAGAGTGACTATCACCTTCCGTATCAGCCTTCCCACACCTTTCATAGGTGATTTCACCAAATCTATTTCACTCACTTGAGGGGTCTCCGATGGAGTTTTTGTCCCATTACTTTTAGCCACTATTGGCCATTCCACCCCATTAAAACCAGCAGATCTATCATTGACCATCTTTAATGGGTGGTGATGATCAGTTTTTGATTTCCCCCTCCTGTTTTTTGAAGAGTTAGGTTCATTACACGGTTGAGAACCAACATGAAATTGGGATTCAAGCTACAAGTCAGAGTCAACAAGTTATTCCTTAATAAGAGTTTCAAGTCCTATGACACGTGCATTGTAAAAAGAAGAACCAAAATAATAAATATCTTTACGTTTTTCATGATATAGGCCTTAGAAATCCCTATGTGCATAGCCAATTGAAGTAGGGGTCTTCTCCATTCAAATTTCTCATTTATTAGGACCGACAGTTTCAGTTGCAATGACTTTTGAGGGATTCAGATTCAAATAAAACCTTCTTAAACCTCTCATTGTTCATCATTTCTAGTGCCCTTAGTGGTTTCCCCCCAGACTTTTTGAAACACTAATTTTCATCATATACTCTATTAGAACAAAAGAAAGAAGTAAAATTCCTTCTCCTATTCAGATTTTCATAACCTATGAATTTTTAATCAAAGTAGAACCAAGGAATATTTTCAAATTCAATACTAAGTTCAAATTCATTTTCATCAGTTGATAAAATCCCCCTATCAACCAGCATAGAACTCAAGTCTTCCTCAACCAAAAGACTAGAAAAATGACCAAACCTATCCAGTTCCAACTCCTTATCCATTTTTATAAAAACACCAACTGTCAATGAAATATCCTGTTGAATTATAGGACGCCAAAGTACCCAGTTAAGTCTGTTTACTTTGATCCAAGTTTAGACGGAAGAGTTGAAGACCTCTGTTGGAATGAATTTATGATCCCACTTATGGATATAAATAATACTTAGTTTGAAGGATATCAAACGAAATCCCCATGCTCACATCTTCATCTCTTCCGAATGAAAGATGAAGTGAAAGAAGTTGCGACCCATAGAGACACATTTAGAGTTTACAAATCCCCAAATTTCTGAGAGGCATGCCACCAGGTCATCAAATTACCATGGTCTGGAATCCCTAGGAAGGAGAAGTTGACAGATAATGTAATGTTTACCTTTTTCAGTCGTTCCAAGATCACATATGGATCTGCTTTCTCATGAGCCACATTTCCCTTTTCAGCGAAGTCCCCAAACTATAGAATCTTTGGAGTGGGAGAAAGAGCGAAGCGATATATCCATAGGAATCCCTCCATGAATTATCCTCTTTCTATCCTTATAAATATAAATAAATAAATAAATAAATATTTATATATAAATATATATAAATATATTTACAATTTTATATAAATAATTTTTAAATATATTTATTTTTAATTATAATTATATATAAATATATATATGTTTAAATAATCATAAAATTATAATAAATATATTTATTATATTTATAATTATATATAATTATATATTAATATATATATATATAAATAATTATATCACTATATATTATTATATATAAAGATATATAATTATATTAAAAAATTAAACCTATTTATTTAGAATTATAATTATAAATATATATATATATATATTTAAATATTTATAAATGTATAATAAATATATTTAAATAATAAATATATTTATTATATTTATAACTATATATATATTAGATATTTGGGGGGTACAATTACATAAAACACACATGCACGCACACCCTGTGGACCGAATGAGCACATCATAATCCCCAAGGAATAACCCACCCAATCCAGCCTTTATTAAATGGTCTCTTCAGACCCCTTGCACAATTGACCCTTTGAATAGGCACATATCATTAATTGGACATTGGCCCAACCTTAATACAGCTCCACCCTGGCCACCACAATGCTTACTGCCCTGAAATATTTGGATGCCTATCTCCAAGTATTGTGATCACCACTAAATGGGATTCCCTGTGCAAACCTAGCAATGGATTGGAACCCGCAATCACCTCACAGAAACTTTTTATCATTTATAACAACCCAACTTTTTATGACACATTAATCCATGATTTATTACATAAACACACACTTAATACAACCCAAAATATTAAGAAGTCTAGTGTCTTTGGGAACTAAGTACATGGAATAACATCTTGAACACGGGATACAACAACATTATTAAAACTTCTTCAACATGCTTCTAAAGTTTTTGGATTTTTAAACTACATGGGATATCCTGTGAAAAAACATAAGAAATGGGTGAGCTATAAAGCCTGATAAGGGAATAAACAAGACATAACATGTGGAGGACAATACATGTTAGACAATAGGCATATCAATGGGGAATAAAAGGAACATGATTAATAAGGCATGATATATCATGATAATCATAACATGGGAAAGGTGGCACCAACTTAAAAAAATGATTCATAAACACAGGTCAAGGCTAAACCCTCCAAGACATCACGGTGAAAAAAGTACCATAAAGTAATAAAGTTCACTCTCTGCCCCAATGTGAAATATCATGATACTAAACAATACCCCGTTCATTAGAGCACTATCTGGGCATACCCATCATATTCATTCCATTCTCAGGTGCACGTGTTCCACATAGATCATACAAAATGGATTCATTAGTCATCATAATTTATTCCACAGTCAATGAGTGTCGAATAATTTCATTTAAGCCCCCAATAAAAAGGTATATGTTCATAATGGTGAACACCCTTGATAGGAAATGGGTATTTTATTCACTACACAATTGATTTGGAATGGAAAATCATTGTGATACTTCAGAAGCATAATGATATCACTTAAAGATTCATAAAAATGAGATAATGATAGAGAAAGGGGTCTCTCATAACATAGACATAAAATGGGAAGTAACAGGTACATGTAAATACATATCCCAACCTTATAAATTGGAAATACAAGGCATAAGGTAATGAAGAAACTTAAATAAAGGAAAGAATCCAAACTATATTTCAGCATGGTAATAGTTGTACAAATAAAAATCATGGGAGGGTTAATGAGAGGGAAAGGGGATATAATCATTTATAAATTAAATTTAAATTAAATTGAATATGGAATAATACATTTCAGAAAAATAAAATGGAATTTAAGAGATAGAACATAAAATAAGTGCTTGAATGGAAATTATAAGAGAGAAATCCCTTGTGAAATTTCAGTATGGTAACAGGTATACATAAGGATCATGGGAGGCATAATGAGAGTGAAAGGGCTATCTCATAATTTAGAAATCAAAAGTAATGTATGTTGGATATGGAATAACATATCCTAACATGAAAAAATAGAAATTAAGAATCATAACATAAAAGAAGTTCTTGAATAAAAAATAGAGTGGATGATCCCTTACTTGAGTGTGTGACTCCTAATGATTGAGTGGGGATTCTTGGAAGCTTAGGGGAATCTTGAGAAGACTCTAGAGAGTTTAGGGAAGAGTATGGACATTCTAAAAGAATTTTTAGGGAAGATAAATGGTATCATGGGTGTGTTTGTATAGGAAAAGAGTGGGCTTTCTTTATTATTTTGGTTTTGGACTCCACATAATAAAATATCCAAAACCAAAAACTATCCCATGGGTTTTTACTATGGTTTCTAAAAAATGGGAGTTTTTTTATTTTATAATTACATGTTCTGAAATTATTTATATAAATCTCTTTCTTATGCGGAGGTGAGTCACACTCTTAAAGAATGTTTTTTAAAACATTAAAATATATTATAAGTTTTGGAGGATTCATAATGGATTTACAAAATAAATCAAATAAACATAAAATAAAATTATTTTAAAGGATTTTTTTTTATTTTTTAGTGGATACCATTTAAAATAATTATAACATCACTTTTGGGTCATTATGATGTTATAAGACAAAAAATATAGTTATATGATATTTACTTTTTCATGCGAAATTTTGACTTTCGCGGAAAATTATGAAAAAATCACCATTGGATAATTTTGTCATTATAATTCCAAAAAAATATTGTTTTTACCAATATAATTTTCGAAATATTTTAATTCTAACTTTTAAAATATTAACTAATATTTATTGAAAATAACAGTTTTTTACAATAACAGTTTTCGAACCCTTATAAAAATTACATTTCACATCATAAAAAATATATGATCATTTATATATGATAAAAATTATTTAATAATAATTTTGAAATATTATTTATTTTAAAAACCCATTAATTCAAAAAATAAATTCCTTAATGGAATTTGAATATTACCCAAAAAATACTGTTTGTGTTTTATTGAATCAAAATAAAATTCATTTATAAAGTAGCAATAATAAGATGAAAATATATTCATTATTCTATAAAAAAATGTACATACTCATATTTCTAGTGTCTTGATACATATCCCTTTAATACACCAGTAAACTCCCTAAGATAAAGGTGCGTGATGGTGGGACTTTTATGGGGCGGTTTGTAAAATATGGTTTGGGCTGTGATCTCAATGATCTTGAACTTCTCTCATAAATAGTTTTTCTCATGCTTAAGTTGTTAGATCTAAGATTGATCTTGGTCAAGTCCAAATCCCATAAATTATATCTCCCTTGGAAGCTCAGATAATTGGGATTAATAGGGTACGATCCTATTGGTTTAGACCATCACTTCCTTTGTCTCTGTCAATTAGATTTATTAAAACCCTATATTTATACTAATCATGTGATCATTGTTCAACAACTATATTATAAATGGTAATGATACTTAATAGTCATTTATGTAAAACCCCATGCTTCCATGGTACACTTCTCTTTGAATAATACAACAACGTGTGTTGTACACAAGTTCGAGTTCTAACACACAACAACTAATCAAACTAGCCGTTATGAATAGTAATACCCAATTTTTGAAAATTTATAAATTTTATCTTTCAAAATGGACTGAATTTTTCTATTCCGAATGTTGAAATTACCTTAGAGTGAATTTTTGGTATTTTTCTAAAAACTTTCAATTTTTTATGAATACTGAAAAACACTATGTTATAGGTTAAAACTGAATTTTTATTTAAATAATGATATTATTTTATTTAAATTTATTTTATGTCAAAATAGATACATAATACCTATATAAGTTCAATGTAATTCATTGGAGTTAGTTTATAATAATTTTATATATATAAAAATTTATAGAACTTTTCACCGTCTTTTACCCACCTCCTAGGAGAATTTGAAAATTCACATAAAACATAATTTTACCACTTCTGTGAGTGGAATTTCAAAAATCAAAGACAAATGGTTGATATCAGTACATAAAATGTGGTTCAATAAGATGAAAATATTTTTTGGGGAATAATACCTTTTTGCTTTTATTTACCACGGTTAAAAGTAAATAGGGTAATTAAGGGTAAAAATGATATTATTATTACCCAAAAACATGTCCTAATTCTATTGGATAAGTATAATTCGACCAAAAAAAAACTTAGGAAAAAAATATGAACCTCTTTATTCCACTTGGATTAGATTAGGACATTTATTATTATTTAATTCACAGAAGAGTTAAAAGAGTTAAAATCAAAGTTTAATAACTAAAACATTTTTAATATGGGGTTACACATAAGATAATGTCAACTATAAATATTCATTAGAAACATAAAAACAATTCCTATATAATGGTAATTTATTTATAATTTTAAGACATTAAATAATTTAATTTATTTATTACACAATGATGATGTATTAATTACCTAATTAATGAAATATTAAAATAACTGACATTATAAATATCCATATAAATGTAATTTGAGTGTTTTTATGGATTCCACTAATTTAATAGGTTAATATGACATATTTGGGTTGGTTAGATGAATTTTTTTCAAAGTAGTAATGCTGTTATGAATTTAGAAAAAACAAAATACCAAATAGTGTCAAAATTGACAAAAAAGAGTATTTAAAACAAATATTATATTATTAATTGATATAATATTCCTAAAAATCTAAGGTTCGGAAAAAAGATTTATATTATGATAGGTGTATAATTAATGAACCACTTGGAGTTATCTTGAAAGTATATAGTATCTTTATTAACCATATAATATAAAAATACAACAAGACCTGGTAAATGTCAAACTATTTAACTAAGAGTTAAATCTAAAAGATAATGTTAATATAGTGACCCAAACCTATCTAAAACAAATTGGATGAGTGTTGTTTTACCCATCCCCACCTTATACTTTAAATAATGAATTTTTGATCTATTAGAAACTGAAAATTATTATATTATAAAATAATATTTCTAGCTTTTCCTAAGATGCCCCTAACCCCTCTTATAAAATCTCACTCCCCCTTCTATCTAATTCACACATTCAAAGAAATTTGACTTGCCAGAACCCAGCCCAGATACCCTCTACACTATCCTTCCTTCATCCTAGAGGCCTTACATTAGTCATAAAGCCAGTCTATGGATCCCTTTTGATAAAATCAAAAGGAAGAACCAGAAGAAGAGGTAAATATTTCATCACATCTTTCAAGTTCCATTCTTCTTCCAGTTCTTCTTTCCCTGTTGTTTCAATTCTAAAATAATAAGTAAAGTATATTATATATACTTTGATGTTATTATAAATATGGTACAACCATATTCATTATTCTATCAATCCTTTTAATGACATGTCACCATACGTGCATACGTACGGGTTATAGTGTCAACGTCGTGGTGTAATTGTTATTCAACACATTATTTTTTGGATAGGTATAATAATTATGTGTAATTGATGTAAATAATAAATATAACATGATAATGATTATATATATATATGTTATAACATCCAATTATATATTATTTTGATATCAAAAGAATGATATTTTTGCAAGTGCGTACGTACGCATTACCGTCTCCACGAACGTGATGAGATTCATTCCCCATCGTATCCATTCATGAATAATTTTCATTAGATGATTAAAAATAATGTTTAAATACATATTCTAATTCTAAATTTGAATAATATACTTATTATCCATGATAAACCTTACTTATGTGACAAATCATATAAATGACAACAAATTAGTTAACACCCAAAACGACGATAATAATAAGATATTATTAACCAAGCGATGTTAAAAGATCATATATGATATCATATTAATTTATATGATTCTTGTATAACATAATAACAATTATTTCACCATTATACAGGAGGTTAACCTACCATCGACCAAGGAAAATTACAAGGTAAGGGTTAATTTCACGATCTCTTTATTATCTGAGGTTGTTTATACGTAATTATCTACTGGGACCGCTTTATCATCCACATCCATGTTTCATAAAAATGAATTTCAAAACATTTTTACTCTATACTATACAAAGGGGTAAAGTAATTTATACCCTTATTTGACCTTATATGTTTTGAAAGGAAAATTGATGTCGTTTTCCAAACAAGGTACTTTATGACCTTTTCGACAAAATTAAGGTAAGAATGTTTTTTTAACTTATATTGTGGGTGAAGCTATTTTTTTCCATTATAACATCGTCGAAGATTACCATAAAATATTAAACAAATATTTTTAAAATAAATGTCTTCTTTATAATTATGGACTCTTAAATAATTTCAAAATAGAAAGATATATTTCTATAAAAAAGGTTTTGATTTCATCTATGTCAACATCCTTTGATGGATTTTAAGTTTATTTGAAGCTGATTTATTATGATAAAATACTTCCATATTGTATTGAAAGTTCTGTGATATGTTTTACTATGGATATGCTATTTTTATACAATTCATGGTTTATGATTAAAGTATTGAAATTTCATATTCTAGTTTTAATATTAATGTTTATGTTATATTTCAACCTTTTCATACGAGGAATGTATTGGACTTAGTAAGTGATGGGTGGAGCCCGCTATAGCTCCTCGATGCATCAGTAGGACTCATGAGACAACTATACATGGAATTGGCAGAGGCCTTTCCAAATTTGATATATGGTTTTGGCCGAGGCCTCAATCATTTTTAGACATGTTTGCTGAGGCCTTGAAAAAATGTTTCAGAATGTCCGACATTATACATTCCCTCATTATGAAAATAATATTGATGGTTTATATAGTAATTCAACTAGTATAATACCCATGAATATGATTTATTATGGAATTGTTTACCCATCTCATATTCCTTCCATAAAAGTATTCCAGTTTATTATTAGTAAAGTCATGTGGTTTCAATTGTTCACCATGATTAATATTTATGTTATCTTCCACTGTATTGCTTACGCTTACTGAGAATTTGAGCTCACCCCTTTCTTATGTTTCATTTTCCCAGGATATGAAAAAGTTAGTTATGAGTGGCTTTCAAGCATAATCTAAGAGGCTTGGATGTTTTTAATGGAATAAATTCATGTTGTATTTCTTTTCAAGTTGTAAAGTATAAATTATGTATGAATCTTGTTTCCAATAATACTTAATTGATCAGTATTTCAAGTCATGATTTATTTTTGATCAAGCTAGTGTTATGTAATAATGCACCAACTTTGGGTAACTAAGATCAGTGCATTACAGTTGGTATCAGAGGAATTTTAGTACAAACCTTGGAAACTAGATTTAGATAAACTATGATTAGAGAACATTATCCTAAGACAGACATTGAGGATTAATATAGACGAACTTCCAAGAATTTTGGTATTGTAGAGATTTTGTGAGTTTTACAAGAAATACATCCCTGTCTAGATACGAGTAGGTAGAGGCGGCTCTGACATAGATGTACCTAGGGGTAAAACCCGAAAACACCGCTTTGAGCTAGACTCGAATGGGAACTGGTGCATGACAACGGGCCTTGCTGCACTCTTGGTTACGTACCTCCTGGGATATATGATTAGGATAATTCTCATTTTATTTACAAACAATTATTAAGGGTTAATGAGTATATACTTCCTCAAAGAAATTTTTTTTTATAATTATGCATTATATCGATAAACTTTTCAATTTATGTAAACTGTTTTACAAGTTTGGAATTATGTTTTTCAATTCATAAACTAATCTAGTTTATTCCATCGTTTATAAATGAAGCCTAGTGGAAGGAATTGAAACCATATCAATGCACACACTCCATATAGGGGTTTCCCTCCTACTCAAGATACTTATATTGGAACTTGTGATACAACTGGTTCTGATCAGCTTATCACTATATTGGGACAACTCACTCAGGTTATGAATAATAAGCTTACCCGTATGGAGCACCCTGATCCACAACGTGGAGGATAAATGTTAGATCACTTCATGAGGAAACAACAACCAACATTCAATGGGGGTACAAATCCACTAGTATCTGGGCAATGGATAAATTCCTTTTAAAATATTCCACGCCTTGGGGATTAGCAAAAGGGGAAAAGTTGTCATGGCAGTTCACCGCCTCAATGGAAATGTTGATCAACGGTGGTCATTGATTCAAAACACAAAGGAAGATGATGATGTATCAAATATATAATAGAGGGAATTTAAAGAAAATTTCTTAGAAAAATACTTTCCTGATGAACATCGAACGGATGTGGAAAGAAAATTTTTGAGTCTAAGGCAAAAGGAGGATGAGAATGTCTCAAAGTATGAATCTAACTTTATAAGGTTAGAGAGGCATGCCGAAGATTATATACATAACCCCAAAAGTAATATTGATTGTTTATTTGATGTGTTAAAACCATGTTTTCCATTGAGTATTAGTATCACAATCCTTTTCATCATAAGAAGATATTGTCTCATGTGCTATCAAGATAGAAAAGGAACTATCTAAGTCTTATGACTTTAAAGAAAAGCAAGAGAAGAATAGATTTTCTGAACACTATGGGAAAGGAAATAAGGAAACAAGGAAAAAGGGATGAATCAAATTTCCACCCTATGATAATTGTGGAAGGAATCACCCTGGTGCCTGTCTAAAAGGAAAAGGAGTATGCTATAAATATGGACAGAAAGGGCATCATGCTGGTGATTGTAAGGGAAAGAAAGACTCTTCTAATGTTCAATTCTATAAATGCTAGGAGATGGGACATTATGCGAATGAATTTCCTAAGCATTAGAGAATCTTACCTCAGAAAAGGTCAAGGGATCAAGGCCAAGCTTATGTGATCACTACTACTAAGGATAATGCTCTAAAAGGCGTGATGTCATGTAATTTAATGGTTTCCTCAAGTTTAGCCAATGATTTATTTGATTCTGGATCATCACATTGTTTCATATCTTCCCAGTTTTCTAAGAAAATTAGATATTTACAATTTGATTTAACAAGGGAGTTGTCAGCCAAAATTCTTAAGGGATGTATCATTGCTACAAAGTTTTTTAAATCAGTTCCCATTAGGGAATATAAATGTTCTTTATTTGTTGATCCCATCGTTATACCCATGATTTAATTTGATATAATCCTCGGTATGGATTGGATTTCAGAACATTATGAAAAAATTTATTATAAGAAGAAGGAGGTTATGATTTTTGATGACAATGTTAAAGAACACCTTATCTTTAGAGCAGAAACATCACCACCTCATTCTTATCTAGATCCACCCTCAGTAGCTCAAACAAATTCAATTATTAGAGAAGAATAGAACAAAATGACTGTGGGTGAGGAAAAGAATATTCAAATATAGGATGTACCTATTGTGCAAGAATATGTTGATGTGTATCCAGAAGATTTACCTAGACATCCTCCAGAATGAGAAATTGAGTTTTCCATTGATTTAATTCCTAGTACAAGGCCCATATAGAAGACCCCTTATAGAATTTCCACTGTGGAATTAGTATAATTGAAGAAACAACTAGAGGAATTTAGTAACAAGGGATTTATTCTCCCTAGTGTTTCTCCATGGAGAGCCCATGTTCTTTTTGTTCAAAAAAATGATGGATCTATGAGGTTGTGTATTGACTACAGGGAGATCAATATTATAATAATAAAGAACAGGTATCCCCTACCTCGCATTGATGATTTAATCGACCAAATTCATCGAGTTCAATACATTTCAAATATTAACCATCAATTTGGATATCATCAGTTATGTGTGAAGAAGGAAGACATTCCGAAAACAGCATTTCATACCTGGTACGTTCATTACGAGTTTACAGTAATGCCTTTTGGATTGACTAATGCACCCTCTGTCTTCATGGATCTAATGAATAGTGTTTTCAAGGAATATCTTGATGACTTTTTAGTGGTATTTATTGATGATATCTTGGTATACTACAAAATCTATAAATATCAGGAAAATTACTTGCACATTATCCTAAAGACTCTGAGAAGACATGAATTATATGGGAAGTTTAGCAATTGTGAATTCTTGCTTCAGGATATTTCTTTTCTTGTACATATTATCTCCAAGGATGGAATCTCTATTGATCCTTCTACGACCATGGCAATCCAAGAATGACTAGCATCGATGAGTATAACTTAGGTACGCGGTTTTATTGGTTTAGGAGGTTATTATCGAATTTTTGTCCAGAATTTTGTCCGGTTGGCTAACCCATTAAAAAAACTCACACGAAAAGGGGTTAAATTTGTTTGGAAAAAATAGTGTGATGAATGTTTTGAATAATTGAAGAAAATATTAGTCAATTCTTCTATCTTGACTCTACCATCGGGGAATGATGTGATTGTTGTTTATAGTGATGAATCGAAGAAAGAAATTGGTTGTGTCCTTATGTAGAGTGATAGAATTATTGCCTATGCATCACAACAACTGAAAATTCATGACCAAAACTATCCTACTAATGATCATGAGTTAGAATCTATAATCTTTACTTTGATGATTTGGAGACACTATCTCTATGGTAAAAATGTGAGATTTATACTGATCACAAGAGTTTGAAGTATATTTTCTCACAGAAAGAACACTACATGTGGAAAAAAGATGGATTGAATTACTCAAGGATTATGATTTCATGATACACTACCACCCAGGGAAGGAATATATGGTGGAATATGCTATGAGAAAAAAGTATCATGGAGTTTTGAACAATATCATAGTTGAAAAGGATCCTATATACATGGATATAGTAAAGATGGATATGGTAATTACCATAGAAGGTGAAATATCAATAATTTTTCAAATGGTTGCCAAACCATCTTTACTAGAAAGGATAAAGAGTTCTCAAACCAATGATGAAGAGTTTCAAAAGAATATTAAAGCTGTGAATGATGTGAGATTGAGTGAATTTGTGTATGAAGATGGCATTTTGAAATTGGGGAAGAGAAAATGTGTTCCCGATATACCTGATCTAAAAAGAGAATTTTTGGATTATGCTCATAGCTCCCATTTCTCAATACACCCTAGGAGAACCAAAATGTATAGAGATTTGAAGGATAATTTTTAGTGGAACAACATGTACAGGGAGATTTCTGATATTGTGTCAATATGTATGGTTTTTCAGCAAGTGAAAGTAGGAAGGAAACAGCCTGGAGGAGTCTTGCAACCTCTTCCCATACCTGAGTGGAAATGGGATAATATTACGATGGAATTTGTCAGGGGACTACCAAAGACTCCTAGAAGGAACGATGAAATATGGGTCATTGTTGATCGTCTTACCAAGTAAGCACATTTTCTTTCTATAAGAGAATATTTAGCACTTGAATGATTAGAAATACTGTATTTTAATGATGTTTTAAGACATCTTAGAGTACCACAATCGATCGTTTCTGATCGTGATCCCTATTTTACATCAAGATTTTGGAAAATTCTTCAGAAATCCCTGGATACTGAACTTCGTTTGAGCATTTCCTACCACCCCCAAGCTGATGGATAATCACAACATACTATTAAATCCTTATTAGACATGTTGAGATCAGACTCACATGACTTTCAAGGTTTGTGGGATCAATATTTACCTCTAGTAGAATTTTCCTATAAAAATTGATTCCATTCAAGTATTCAGATGGGATTATATGAAGCATTATATGAAAAGAGATGTCGCACAACAACTTGTTGGGATGATGTTGGTGAGAGAAAACTCATAGGCCCAGAACTTGTGGAGGAAACAATGGAAAAGGTGTAGGTAATCCAAACCCACATCAAAGTAGCTCAAACTAGGCAGAAGAGCTAGGCTGATAACCGAAGGAAGGATTTGGAATTTCAGGTAGGAGACCATGTTTTATTGAAGGTATCTCCAGGTAAGGGTGTTATACCTTTTGGTAAAAGGGAAAATTTAGTCTCAGGTACATCAGACCCTTTAAAATTCTAGGAAGAATTGGGGTTGTAGTGTACAGGTTGAAAATGCCGCCAAGTCTCTCAAAAGTTCACGATGTGTTCCACGTATCACTGTTGAGAAAATACATGCCTGAACCAATGCATGTACTTACCTATGAGTATTTAGAGCTGGAACTCAATCTATATTATTGTGAAGAGCCTGTCAAGATTCTCGATACAAGAGAACAAGTGATGAGAAACCAGACAACTTGTCTAATAAAAGTTCTATGGAGAAACCATAAGATGGAAGAGGCAATGTGGGAACTCAAGGAACTTATGATGAAGAACCAACTGAGTCTTTTTATGCAGTAATACTCTTGAAAATTTGAGGACAAAATTATTTGAAGGAGGGGAGAATATAACATCCCAATCTTCCATGGTATGCTTCTCTTTGAATAATACAATAGCGTGTGTTGTATGCAACTTCGAGTTCTAACACACCACAACCAATCAAACTAGCCATTATGAATAGTAATACCCACTTTTTGAAATTTTATAAAGTTTATCATTCAAAATGGACTTCATTTTTGGATTCGGAATGTCGAAATTATCTTAGGGTGAATTTTTTGTACATTTCTAAAAATTTTCAATTTTTGATGAATAGTGAAAAACACTGAGTTATAGTTTAAAACCAAATTTTTATTTAAATAATTATTTATTTTATTTAATTTTTTTAGGTAAAAATAGATATATAATACCTATATAAGTTCAATGAAATTCATTGGAGACAGTTTATAATAATTTTAGTTATATAAAAATTTTATCGAACTTTTCACCGTCTTTTACCCACCTCCTTGAAGAATTTACAAATTCACATAAAACATAATTTTACTGATTTTGTAAGTGGAATTTAAAAAATCTGAGAGAAACTGTTCATATCAGTAAGTAGAATTTGGTTCAATAAGATGGAAATAATTTTTGGTGAATAGTAACTTTTTTACTTTTATTTACCACGGTTAAAAGTAAATAGGGTAATTAAGGGTAAAAATGATATTATTATTACCAAAAAACATGTCCTAATTCTATTGGATAAGTATAATTCGACAAAAAAAACCTTAGGAAGAAAATATTAACCTCTTTGGTCCAATTGGATCAGATCAGGACAATTATTATTATTTAATTCAAAGAACAATTAAAAGAGATAAAATCAATGTTTAATAACTAAAACATTTTTAATATAGGGTTACACATAAGATAAATTTGACTGTAAATATTCATTAGAAAAATAAAAAAAATTCCTAAATAATTTTATTCTATTTATAATTTTTAGAGATTATATAATTTATTTTATTTATGACACAATAATGATGGAGTAAATACCTAATTAATGAAATATTAAAATAATTGACATTATAAATATCAAAATAAATGTAATTTGATACTTTTTATGAATTTCACTAATTTTATAGGTTAATATGACATATTATGGTTGGTTAGATGAATTGTTTTAGAAGTAATAATGCTATTATGAATTTAGCAAAAAAAAATACCAAATAGTGTCAAAATTGTCATAAAAGAGTTTTTAAAACAAATTTTATATTATTAATCGATATTCTATTTATAAAAATATAATGTTTGGCCAAAATACTTATATAATGATATCTGTATAATTAATGAACAACTTGGGGTTCTCTTGGAAGTATATAGTATGTTTATTAACCATATAATATAAAAATACAAAGAGACATGGTAAATGTCAAACTATTTAACTAAGAGTTAAATATTAAAGATAAAGTTAATATAGTGACCCAAAACTATCTAAAACCTATTGGTTGAGTAGATTTAGACCCATAAACTCCTTATCCTTTAAATAATCTATTTTCTAGCCATTAGAAACCTAAAATTATTTTTATTATAAAATAATATTTCAAGCTTTTCCTAAGATGCCCCTTACCCCTCTTATAAAAGGGCACTCCCCCTTCTCTCTAATTCACACATTCAAATCCATTTGGATCAGCCACACCCTTAAAACATACCCTCTAAATTTTCCTCACTTCATCCTAGTGGCCATAATTTAGTCATAAATCCTCCCTAAGGATCCCTTTTGATCAAATAAAAAGGAAGAATCCAAAGAAGAGGTCAATATTTCATCACCACTTTCAAGTTCATTTCTTCTTCCACTTATTCTTTCCTTGTTGTTTCTATTATAAAATAATAACACCAGTATATTCTATATAATAATATGTTATTATAAATATGGTAAAACCATATTCATTATTCTATCCATCCTTTGAATTACATGTCACTATACGTGCGTACGTAAGGCTTGCCGTCTTCACGCTGTGGTGTAATTGTTATTCAACACATTATTTTTCTGGATAGGTATAATAATGATGTGTAATTGATGTAAATAATAAATATAAAATTATAATGATTCTGTATATATGATATACCATCCAATTATATATTATTTAAATATGAAAAGAATTATATTGTCGCTCGTGCATACGTACGGATTACCGTCTCCACGAACGCGATGAGATTCATTCCCCATCATATCCATTCAAGACTAATTTTAATTATATGATTAAAAATAATGTTTAAAGACTTAATATTATTCTGAATATGAATAAGATACATCCTATCCATAATAAACATTACTTTCATAACAAATCATATAAAGGAAAACGAATCAGTTAACACCCGAAACTATGATAATACTAAGATATTATTATCCAAGCAATGCTAAAAGATCATATATGATATAATATTTGTGTACATGATTCTTGTATAATTTAGAAACAATTATTTCACCATTATACATGAGGTTAACCTACCATTGACCAAGGAAAAGTACAAGGTAAGGTTTAATTTCACAATCTCTTTATTATCTGAGGTTATTTATACATAATTATATACTGGGACATCTTTATCATCCACATCCATGTTTCATAAAAATGTATTTAAAAACATTTTTAATATTTACTAGAAAATGGGGTAAATTCATTTATACCCTTATTTGACCTTATATGTTTTGAAAGGAATCTTTCTGTCATTTTTCAAACAAGGTACTTTATGACATTTTCAACAAAATTACGGTAAGAATGTTTTTTTAACTTATACAGCGGGTGCAGCTATTTTCTGCCGTTATAACATCGTCGAAGCTTCCCTTACAATCTTATAAGAATATTTTCATAATAAATTTTTTCTTTGTAATTATTTGAATCTTAAATGATTTCAAAATTGAAAGATATATTTCTCTAAAAAAGGTTTTGATTTCATCTATGTCAACATCCTTTGATGAATTTTTAGTTTATTTGAAGTTGATTTATTATGATACAAAACGTCCATATTGTATAGAAGGTTTTGTGATATATTTTATTGTGGATGTGATATTTTTATAACTTTAATGGTTTATGGTTAAAGTATTGACATTTCATATGCTAGTTTTAATATGAATGTTTATGTTATATTTCAACCTTTTCATATGAGGAATGTATTGGACTTAGTAAGTGAATGGTGGAGCCTGCAATAGCTCCTCGATGCATTAGTAGGTCTCATGAGACAACTAGATTTGGAATTGGCCTAGGAATTTCCCAATTTGATATATGGTTTTGGCTGAGGACTTAATCATTTTTAGACTTCTTGGCTGAGGCCTTGACAAAATTTTTCAAAATGTCCGGCATTATAAATTCCATCATTATGAAAATAATATTGATGGTTTGTGTGGTCATTAGACTAGTATAATACCAATGAATATGTTTTATTATGACATTATTTACTCAACTCATATTCCTGTCATAAAAGTATTCATGTTTATTATTAGTAAAGGCACGTGGTTTCAATTATTCACCATGCTTAATATTTATGTTATCTTCTGTTGTATTTCTTACCCTTACTGAGTGTTTGAGCTCACCACTTTCTTATGGTTCATTTTCCCAGGATATGAAGAAGTTAGTTATGAGTGAATTGCAGGCATAATCTAGGAGTCTTGGATGTTTCTAATAGAATAAATTCATGTTGTATTTCTTTTCATGTTGTAATGTTGAACTTTTAAATGAATCTTGTTTCCAATAATACTAAACTGATCGGTCTTTCGAGACATGATTTCCTTATGATCATTCCAATGTTATGTAATAATTCATCGACTTTGGGTAAAGAGGGTTGAGGTGTTACAATTTAAATCCAATTGGAAATAATAAAACTAAATAAATTCATGTGTTTTTACTACCATATTACATAATAATACATTTAATTGAATCAAAAGGGGAATTTTATTTATAACAATTCTGGTCATTACAATCTTCCCCCCATTGAATTTTACCATAGAAACATTCTTTTCCCTCACTAAAACAGATGAGGGTGACTCTGCTTCATCACCTCATTCTCTTCCCATGTTCCATCTTCAAACTTTTGGTTTCTCCAAAACACTTTCAAAAGGTGAATTGTATTATTTTTTAAAACTTTTTCTCTAGAATCTATGATCTTCACTGGTTGATTCTCATAGTAAAGGACAATCTACAATGGTACTACTTACAGATTGAGTAATGTGAGGGGTTAGATGTGTAATTACTCAAGACAGATATATGGAATACATCATTTACTTGAGATAGGTTCAGTGGGAGTTCTACTCGATAGGCTAGCACTCCGATGTGATCAAAGATTTCAAAGGGGGAAATGTATCTTGGACTAGGAATTATATTCATCCAAAATCTCATCAATTTATTCCATAGAGATATATGGAGGAATAAAATTTCTCCAACATCACACTCAAGGTCTTATAGATGATTTTCAACAAAGCTCTTATATCGACATTGAGTAGCATTGATGTTCTGGTGAATGTTCTTAACCTTGTTTTCCATTTATTCAACCATTTCAGTACCTAGAAGTTTTCATTCACCAAATTCATCCCAACAGGTCTTTGTTATACACCTCTTCCCATGAAGGGCTTCATATAGAGCCATTTGGATGCTCGAGTGGGTGCTATTATTGTAAGATAACTCAACCAAAGGAAGATATCATTCCCATCCTCCTTGGATGTCGATAGAACATGTTCACAACATGTCTTCCAGTGTATAAATATTCAAATTAGATTATCCATCAGTTTGAGGATGATAGGCCATAGTGAAGTTCAACTCAGTATTTAGAGAATGTTGGAGACTTTTTAGATCATGAGGTGAATCTCAAATCTCAATTAGATATAACTGATAGTGGTAATCCATGAAGCCTTACAACATCTATGATGTATATCCATGAAAGTTGATCTTGTGAGAAGTCCTCTTTAATTTTGAAAGAGTGTGATGTCTTTATAAGATGATCCGTCATCTAACAATTCCTTCTTTTCAACTTAGAATTTTATGGAATACATATTCTTGACCCAAGTATCACAATTCCTTTTTTATCAATTTTGAACTCTTAGTATTTCCCCATTCATATAGTTTCCACCTTCTTCTAAATTCTCACATCACCTATTTGAGCATCCTTTTACCTCTCCAGAAGAGTCGATTGAGCAGTCATTTGGGAAATTATTAATGATGTTACTTTCTTTATGATTCCCATTTCCATTCATTCCAAATCTAAGAAGATCAGATCCTATTCAGTTCTCATTGATGATAGAATTACTGGATGCTTTCTAATTAGAAGATCTACCACCTTATATTCTTTATCAGGATGGTATTAGATTGAGTAGTCATAATCCTTGATGATCTATAACCATCTTTGCTGGTGCATATTAACTTTTTTTTGTTAATATATACTTGAGGATTTTTTTATCAGTATATATCTCACACTTATCCCCATATAGATAATGCCACTATATTTTCAATGCAAATATCATAGTTTCCAACTCCAAATCATTTGTGGGATAGTTTTTCTCATGAATTTTAAACTATCATGATTCATAGAATATCAATTTATCACTTTTCATCAGCACATAACCTAATCCAATCTTTTAAGAATATTTTTATACCAAAAAGAGTTCCCTACTTGTTGGTAGTGTAAGCACTGGTGCAGTGATAAGCCACTTTTTGAGCACCTTTAAGATTTCTTCGGATACTTGTATCCCAGAAAACATCACCCGTTGAAAGTTTACTTGATATGAGGGTTTGAAAATCATGAGATATTTCTCACAAATAGGTGATGATACCTAGCTAATCCAAGGAAGTTACGAATATTCTTCACTTATGTGGGACTCAACCACCTTTCAGTTTCTTCTATCCTTGAAGGGTCCACAAATATCCCATTTTTGTGATCATATGACCCAAGAAAGAGACTTCCTTCAATCATAACTAATATTTTCTATACTTGGAATAAAGTTTATCCTTTAATAGGGTCTTTAGAATAGTGATCAGATTATTCTCATGCTCCTCGTTACTCTTAGAGTATATTAGAATATCATCTATAAACACTACCACAATTTTTTAAAGGTAATATCTAATGAATATATTCACAAAGTCCATGAAGATTTATGGAGCATTAGTGAGTCCAAAAGGCATAACTATGAACTCATAGTGACCATACCTTTTATGAAAATCAATCTTGGGGATATTATCTTTCAACCTTAATTGAAAATATCCCAACCGAAGATCCACCTTAGAGAAGTATTGTGATCCACATAGATGATTGAATATGTCATCAATATGAAGTAGAGGATACTTTTTCTTTATCATGATCTTTTATAGATCATGAAAATTGATGAAAAGGTGCATTGACCCATCCTTCTTATCGATGAAGAGGACTGGTGCACCCCATAGTGAAGCACTTGGGTGTATGAACCCTTTATTCATATCCTTCTGTAGTTTTTTCTTCTGATCCTAAAGTTCCACAATAGTCATTCTATACAAAGTCTTGGATAATAGAAATTACCTAGGTACTATATCTATTGAAAATTCAACCTCTCGGTTAAAAGTAAGACCATAAAATTCCTTAGGAAACACATCAGTGTATTCCCTCACAATAGGCATGTCATCGAGGATGGTTCTTTACATAGAATCAATAATTTGGGATAGATACACTTTCTCATATTGTAATAATATCCATGCATTAGATGTTTTTTCAAAAGAATATTTTACCCCTCCTTGCACTTGTAAGGAATCAAGGGTTGATTCGTGAAAATGATATTTATTTCCTTCTCATAGAAATTAATGTTGGATCTATACATGGAAATACAATCCATGCCCATAATTGCATCAAATTCCACCGAAGGCAGTATGACAAGGTTCACTGGGAAGTTCATCCCTCGAACTTTGATAGGGGGAGTTGTATAATTGGGATTCAATAATTGCCCCATTTTATATTTTCACCAACAAATCTACGTATATGATTTGTGTTGGTGTTTGAATAGATCAAATAAACATTCATGGTATAAAGGAATATATAGAACCCCAATCAAAAAGTACATTCACTATTCTTGAATAAATAACTAGCATACCTATCACCACTTCATATTTGGGATCCAATTCATTGGTAGTGATGAAAAAAGATCACCCTTTCAACCTTGAATATTTTTTTATCTCAAAAAACCCATGCCTTAGGGAATTGGTTTTCAATGTTCCCATGTTCCTTGGAGTTGAATCCATGAACAATGAGCTGAGGGTTGAGATAATAATTCCTTTCCTCCAACACATTAGCGGGTTTTTCCTATCGGTAATTGATATATAGGTGTCCTTCCATCCCACACCTAAATAATTTCTTCATTACCCTTAGGCAATTTCTATGGTTCTACTTTAAGAACCTTTGACAAGTGGGATGTTGAAATTTCTTAGCCCCATTCGATTTCTCCGTCAAACCCCCAAAATTAAACTCCACTTCAAACTTCTTATCCCCATGATACCGATGAGATTTTTAAATCTCCATTTTGGATTTGAGGGAACATTGAACAATTTACTCATAAAAATTAAAGTCACACATCACCAGGGATTTTTGTAGACTAGGTTTTATCCCATCAAAGAAGAGGCCAACCTTGCATTTGGGGGTAATGACAAAGCTAGAGGTGTATCATGAATGTCTTGTGAATTTTTTCCTTGTATGCCCTGATAGATTTATCATATTTTTTCTTGAGAGAAAGGAAATAACTTTCCATTTTATGTTATAGTGCATGCGGAAAATAATAATCAAAAAATATTTTCTGGAATTAATTTCACTCCATTACTTTGATCCCTTCATCATGCTTCATATTCTTGTTCAAGGTCCGCCACTTATTGGATTCTACCTCTATAAAATAAACATCAATTAGAACATTATTTTATTCATAACATTGAATGATGAAGAATATCTTCTCAATGGAGTTGATCCATTGTTCCGTGATTAAGGGATTGGATGGTCCATTGAAAGTAGGAGGCCTTTGCCGCATGAATCTCCTGATTACAGCTTGTTCTCTCTTAAGGTGGTTTGGGAACTCTTATTTACCAAGGTTTTTATTTAGAACCTGATTCATCTAAAATGTTATTATCATAAAGTTCATGATTCTTGCTCCCATAGAGTTGGGAATCTCATTTGGGTGGTCATCACACCACCCATCGCATTATCTGTTTAACTAATTCTTCCTATTTCCAGCAATTGTCTAGAATAAAAAGACAAATTTGGTATTATTATTTTTAAACTATTAAACACATAAAGTACAATCCATTTACATTAAAGGGACAAGTTATAAATTAAAAATGTTTTATTAACTTATGAATTTCTAGGATTAAATCTATGTTATCCAGGATCTATTCCATAAAATATATTGTTATGGGAATTTTCTGTTCCCTTAAAAATGGTTTATAACGAGATTATGAATTTACCAAATCATACCCCCCGAGAGTGTCAAACTAGGTGCGTAGTAAGACTCATTTTCATGTACCAAGTTTCCCTAAGTTATGTAACATCCCAATTAAGTAATGAATAATAGATATTATTATCTATGTCTATTTATTAATTATATAGTTTTTTAGAGGCTTAAAATGAGAATAAATCCAATCTTAAGCATGGAATACACTAATATTTTTAAAAGATTGTTTTACTGCCTTTTGAGGGAAAATCATTTATAAATCAAAATTTTGACAATTTTATAAGCTCTATTTGTCCAAACAAAATTATTCTTTATTATTGGGACATTGAAATTTACCTTGGGTTAATTTTTGGTATTTTTCTGACAATGTTCATTTTTTAATGAATAGTGAAAAATACTACATTTTACATCCAAACTACTTTTTCATCTAATTTAATTATATGGTTAGATTATCATTTTAAATGGTTTTAAAGTTTAATTAGAATATATATTTACCATTTAAACCAATGGTGGTCATTATAATTAATTTCACTTTGGAATTGGTCATAAACAAGTGCCAAACTTTTCATAGATATTGTTTCAAAAAAATCCGCTATTTGTTTTGACAACGGGAATTATTTTTAAATTAATTATTGCAATTTATATGTTAGAAAATTTGGAAAAATGGATTCTATATTTGGAATTAGAAGGTTTAAATTATGTAATTAAGACTTTTTTTTGGAAATTATGAATACTAACGACGGTAATTATCTTCAATTATCTTGATTAATTAGTAATCGCGTAGCTAAGGATAATAAAATAATATCATAATAATAAAAAATGACCCCAACATGTGTCCTAATTCTACTGGTTGTGTCATGGACGACCATGGGATGCCTTGTGCCAAACTTAGGGACCCCATGGAATCACTTTTGGGTGAAAGTGACACTTTATCATTTTATTTTTAAAGGAAGGAGAATATCACTAAAGGATGTATCACCCGAGTAATTTTTTTAATTTTGTCTACATAAATGATCTCTTGGACTATAAATAGTAATTGGAAAACTAAAAATATTTCCTACATCATAGTAGTTTTTTTATAATTTTTAGACATTAAATAAATTAAATTATTTATGACATCATGATGATGCAACAATTACCTCATTAATGAATGATTTAAATAAAATGAAAAGATAATGTATACTCTAAGACGTATAATTTTCAAAGACCTTTTGGATGAGTATATTTAGAACCCTTATCACCTTATCCTCGCAATATAACAATGTGGGACCTTTAAAATATTAAAATCTTCTTAATATAACTTTACATTTTATAACTTTCCAAGAGTGCCCCTCCTCTCCTCTTATAAAGGGCCCCCACCTTTACCTGTTTACAAAAACCTCCCAAGCCATTGTCTCAGCCAATATCTGTTCATTTTATCTCTACTCATCCCTCTATTCATCCTAGAAGCCTTATTTTAGGCAAAAATCTCTTCAAGAAACCATTTTTGTTCAAACCAAGAGGAGTTATCCGATTTAAAGGTAAAGACTTCTCTATTGTTCTTTTGTTTTATTTTGCTTCTCCAACCCCCTAAACTCTTTTTATTCCTTTATTTTGTAAAAAAACCAGTATATTCAATATACTAGGATTTTATTATGAGAATTAGTCAATCTACACTTACACACACCTACATCTAATGGTTAAAGAACATATTGTTTCTGTGGATGGTGAAATTCTACCTCACGAAATGATGATTGTTCAATATTCTTATAACACATTCAAAGGTGGACATTAAGATGTCACTATATTTATATATGATATATAATATGTATATGTTTTCCTTAATCTTCTGTATTTTTTATTTATGACAAACCTGTATGGTTTCCAATATGGGTAAATGCGATATCTTCATTTTAGGCAGTGCGGACTACCGCCCCCTCAAAGTGATTTGATTCGTTAATGCCATATGTGGGATGTATAAAGGATTGAGTTAATGATATTATATATGATATTATACTGGAATTATAATATACCTTTATATCATTATGATTACATTCCATAAAATACGAAATAGAAATGAAAGTAGCGTTCATGCATACGTACGACTTACCGTCTCCATGAACAGTGCATTTCATTTCTTACCTCTAAATGTTATGTAATATTATAAATGCATGTATATAATGGATGTATATGATATATATGATACCTAAATCATGAATATAATTCTTGATATAATGGATATTTTACCACATGAACAACATGTAATTATAAAGAGTTTATTTTTGACCCAAGTACCAATGATCGACAAAACGACCATTATTAACTTAAATAATTACATAGTGTTCATAACATGGTAATAAGTGATATAAATGGAATAATGAACTTGAAAAAGGTTTTTAAGTAAGTATAAATTAACTCATGTTTATTATTCAGGAGATTAAAGAACGATCGAGTCAAGTCGGACTCGAGTTAAGGGACTTCATCTCAATCTCCTTTCATTGAGGCATATTTTGTTTTATACACAACTATCTTTTATACGGTGTATAAACCCCTTTGACTTTTACATTTATTCAAAAGGAATATTATTTATACGAAACGTCTTACTAAATGACAAAATGGAAAGTTTTTTCATACATATGCGGCGACAACAACTTCTCCGCCGCCGTGACCATTATTTGAGTTTCAGTTTCCTCTACAAGCCATAATTTTTTTTAAAAAGAAAAATAAATACCATGTTTTACTTTTCTTTTATTTTGGTATTGAAAATGGTTTTCATAATTTTTTTTATTATATTAATGTGTTGTACTGATATCTTGTGATTGAAATGTAGAAATGTTATGTTTCCTTTATGCATGTTTTATGTGATACAATTATGTTATGGTTCTTGGGAATTGTTATGAAGACGGGTGGTTCCGTGAAAAACTAAGGGCGGGTGAGCCCGATATAGCTCTCCAATGCATTGGGTAACGCGAAGGGGTTAAACTTTAAGGTTTATCCAAAGATATTTAGGGAATATACTGTGATGGGAATTCCAAACGTAACTATGAGGGTTACTCCCTACGTAAGAATGTTATGAATGCCTCATGTTACCATTATTTCTTATGATTTATATGATTTATTCATGATTTGATGAGGTATGTTAAAGTGCTTATGTTTTATGAGTAAAGTATGTTTTCATTAATTCTTATATATACATGGACTAATGTTTCCTTTCCATATTTTTATATCCCTTACTGAGCTTTTTTATGCTCATCCCATGTTTTTGAAATATTTTTCACAAGTCAAGGGAAAGGTACATGATGTGATGATAGTGTCAGGGAGGTGTCAAGAAAGAATCCATGTTTTATTTTAAATAAGTTTCCATTGATGGAAAAAATGATTACTATCTTTTATGTAACCACTTTTTTTTAAATGTGGAATGTAATGCATGATTTATGATCTAATTCTCTAAAACTCTAATCCTGAAAAGATCCTCAACGTGTATTCTTGAAATAACTCAAGATTAAGTAATGTTTAAGGTTGGGGACTTATAGTTGGTATCAGAGGTCGGTTTAGATAACTTTAGGAGTTATAATTCTATTAAATTATTATCCAAAAATATTTTTTTATGGTCAAATTGAAATGATATAGAATTTGAATATTACCATGTTGCTTCATCTAAGACATGTTTGTTCAGAATAGTTTTCCATAGAGGAAACATGGAAGCAGTTCTAGGAAGGCATACAGAAGGAAATGACCTTCTGAATCAAAATCCTGAGTTGGTCGGAATTGGAACTGAACAGTTTGTCACAGTAATGGCGCAGTTGAATCATGCGATAAATGGTGGTGGTATCCATGCATGAGATTAGCCAAATCAACCGCAGAGGAACATGTCAGTGGTGGAACATTTCATGAGGCAACATCCCCATCATTCAGAGGATCATCTAACCCTGTGCTAGCTGAAGGGTGGATTAAAGAACTGGAGAAGATTTCCGATGTCATGGGGTGTTCAGACAATCAAAATCTTAGTATTTCTATTTTCCATTTATAGGGAGAAGAAGATCAGTGGTGGTCGATGGTTAAAAATATCAGGGATGCTAATGAGATCGATGCTCTCTATTGGGATGAATTAAAAGGTATGTTTCTTGAGAAGTATTTTCCAAATGCTGTTGGAATTAGGATGAAAAAACTATTCTTGGAATTGAGGCAAGAGGACGACTTAGTGGCTGCTTATGAATAAATGTTCACTCGATTGGCAAGGTATGCTCCAAATTTTATCAGAGACCTTGATAGTAAAATCAATTGTTTTTACTCTGGATTAAAGCCAAAATATCAAAGGGATTTAGCTTCTCGTGAGATCAAGAGTTATGAAAAGCTTTTTTGATGTGTTGAGAAGGTGGAAATTTAGTTTTTCGATGATCAAGTGTTCTCTAACAACCAGCAGAAGAAGAGACCGAGGTGGCAGGAGAAAGGGAAGAATTCTTCAAAAAGGTCTGAGGGTAAGAAAACTAAGTTTCCATTTTGTGATAAATGTGGTAAAAGGCATGCTGGGGAATGTCTTCTGAATTCTAGAAAGTGCTACCGATGTGGTAAGATGGGACAAAAGGCTCCTGATTGCACTGAAAAATATCAGGGCGATGGTAAGACCAAATTTGATTTACAGTTAGTGAAATGTTTTAAGTGTAATGAGATGGGTCACTATGCAAATGAGTGTCTGACAAAGAGCTCGAGTGATGGGAATCAGTTAGACTAAAAGAAGAAAGGAGTGGTGAAATCCTTTGCAACTACTTCAGAAGATGTTGGGCCATCGAATGAAGTGGTATCAGGTACTTTGTTTTCTCAGATTATGCCAATGTGTTGTTTGATTCGGGGTCTACACATTCTTTCATCTCTGAAAAATTTTCTATTAAATTGGGAATTCCATCTCAAGAAATGACTCCTAAACATGTGGTAAAAACACCTGGGGGAAATGTTGAGGCAAAAATAATTTATAAGAATTTTCCTATCCTTATCCGTGGAAAGAACCTACTTGAAAACCTTATTGTTTTACCTCTAGTAGATTTTGATGTTATCTTGGGTATGGATTGGCTCTCCATTTCCCATGCTAAGATTGAATGTAGAGCTAAAGCCGTTTGTTTTCAGAAAGACTTTCAGTTTGTGTACAAGAATGAATCGTAACTGTTTATAACATATAAAGAGGCTGAGAAACTTATAAAATATGGAAATGAATGTTACCTTGTACATATTGTTGAAAACAACGGAACTGTTCAGATTAATGATGTGCCAGTGGTAAATGAGCATCCTGATGTTTTTATTGATGAGTTTCCTGGAATAATACCAGATCGGGAAGTTGAATTTACTGTTGACTTAGTTCCTGATGCTAAACCAATTTCAAAACCACCTTATCACATGGTTCAAATTGAACTTTTAGAGTTGAAGGAGAAATTGCAAGATTTATTAGAGAAAGGTTTCATTAGACCTAGCACATCACCATGGGGTGATCCTGTCTTATTTGTTAAAAAGAAAGATGGTTCTATGAGACTTTGCATTGATTATAGATCCTTGAATAACATCACTGTTAAGGACAAATATCCTTTACCTCATATCGATGATTTGTTTGATCAGCTCCAGGGAGCTCAGTATTTTTCTAAGATTGACCTGAGATCGGGGTACCATCTGTTGAAGGTAAAGGAAGAAGATATTCTGAAGACCGCGTTTTGTACAAGATATGGCCATTATGAATTTCTATTTATGCCTTTTTGGGTAACCAATGCACCTACTGTATTCATGGACCTTATGAATAGAATTTTCCATGAGTTCTTGGATAAGTTTGTGGTTGATTTAATTGATGATATTTTTGTGTTTTCTAAAAGTAAATAGGAGCATGAAAGACATTTAAGGGTTATTTTGAAAACCTTAAAGGAAAATAAATTGTATGGGAAATTCATCAAGTGTGAGTTTTGGTTGCAAAAAATTTCTTTCCTTGGTCACATTGTTTCTAAAGATGGGATAACTATTCATCCTGCAAAAACAAAGGTTGTGGAAGAATGGCCAAGATCGAAAAATATAACCGAGATTCATAGTTTTCTTAGTTTGTAAGGCTATTACTGAAGGTTTGTTAGAAATTATTCCCAGTTATCTAGTCCAATGACTAAGCTAACTTGGAAGGGTGTTAAGTTTATCTGGACAAAAGAATGTGATGATTGTTTTCAGGAATTTAAAAGAAGATTGGTGAATGCTCCAGTTTTGGCACTATCTTCCAGGAATGGTGAGTTTTTTATCTACAGTGATGCTTCATTGAAAATACTTGGTTGCATCCTAATACAGAAAGATTAGGTAATTTCTTGTGCTTCACGTCAGTTGAAAACTCATGAGGTAAATTGCCCTACACATGATTTGGAATTAGATGCTGTTGTTTTCGCTTTAAAAATTTAGAGGTATCATTTTTATGGTCTAAAGTGTGAAATATATACTGATCAGAAAAGTTTAAAGTATATATTCAGTTATAAAGAACAGAACATGAGACAGAGGAGATGGCTAGAATTAATCAAGGATTATGATTGTACAATTCACTACCATCCGGGAAAAGCAAATAAAGTGGCTGATGCCTTGAGTCGAAAAAGTAACGTTTCATTAAACATGTTACGTTTGGAACGTGATCCTTTGGTTAAGGATTTGATTAAATTTGGCATAGAAGTTATTGGTGCAAGATATTCTTCTGATTTGTTTTAGGTATCAGTTAAATATTCTCTATCAGACAGAATTAATAAAGCACATAAGAAAGACAGTGAGTTGCAGAAAAAGGTAGAGCTGGTTCAGAAAGGTAAGTTGCCTGAATTCAACATTGATAATGATTGTGTTTTGAGATTTGGGAAGAAATTGTGTGCCTTGTGATTCACAGTTTAAGTGAGAGTTGTTATGTGAAGCTCATAGTTCTCCGTTTTCAGTTCATCCTGGCAGTACTAAGATGTATAGAGATCTTCAAGAGTATTACCGGTGGGATGGAATGAAAAGAGATATTGTTGAATTTACTGTGAAGTGTTTGACTTTTCAATAGGTTAAAGTAGAGCGGAAGTTACCGAAGGGGATGCTTTAGCCTTTACAAGTACCAGAGTGGAAATGGGAGAATATATCCATGGACTTTGTTGTGGGATTGCTGAAGACACCTCAAGGTTATAATGCCATCTAGGTTATTGTTGTTCACTTGACTAAATCTGCTCATTTCCTTGCTATACGAGATACTTTTTACCTAGTTCAACTTTCTCGTTTGTATCTTAAATAGATAGTCAGGTTACATGGAGTTCCCCTCTCCATTTTATCTGATCGTGATCCCAGGTTTACTTCTAACTTTTGGAAAGGCCTTTAGAAGTCGTTAGGTACTGAATTAAATTTTTGTATAGATTTTCATCCCTAATCAGATGGGCAGTCAGAACGAAAAATTCAGACATTGGAGGATATGCTATGTTCTTGTTCGATAGATTATCAGGGAAGTTGGGACCAACATCTTTCTTTGGTTGAGTTTTCTTATAATAACAGTTTTCATTCTAGTATACAGATGGCACCTTTTGAGGAATTATATGGGAAGCAGTGTCAAACTCCAGATTTTTGGGATGAAGTGGGTGAAAGGAAGTTGATGTTACAAGAATTGGTAGAAGAGTCGGCAGAAAAAGTTCAGCTGATACAGAAACACATGAGAACAGCTCTGAGCAGGCAGAAAAGTTATGCGGACAATAGGGGGACAAATCTCTCTTTTGAGGTAGGCGATCATGTTTTTCTCAAAGTATCACTATGGAAAAGTGTGATGCGATTTGGTAAGAAAGGAAAGCTGAGTCCAAGGTTCATTGGACCATATGAAATTATGGAGAGAGTTGGATCAGTTGCATACCGAGTGGGTTTACCTCCTAGTGTATCTCATGTACACAATGTTTTTCATGTTTCAATGTTAAGGAAGTACATGCCAGATCCATCTCATGTTTTGAGTCCAGTGGTAGTTCAGTTGGAAGAGAATCTATCTTATGAGGAACAACCAGTCCAGATTCTTTACCACAGGGAGAAAGTGTTACAGAATATGGTGATTCATCAAGTAATGGTTTTGTGGAAAAACCACATGATTGAAGAGGCAACCTGGGAATCTGAAAATGCAATGAGGGATAAATACCCCCACTTATTCGATAAGTAAATAAATTGTGGGGACGCAATTTTCTAAAGGGGAGAAGGATGTACATCCCAAGTATGTAATGAATAATATACATTCTTATCTATGTCTATTTATGAATTATATAGTGTTTTATAGGCTTAAAATAAGAATAAATCTAATCTTAAGCATGGAATACACTAATATTTTTAAAAGATTGTTTTTCTGCCTTTTGATAATCAAACTTTTGACAATTTTATAAGCTCTATTTGTCAAAATAAACTTTTTATTTATGATTGGGACATTGAAATTTACCTTGGTTTAATTTTTGGTATTTTTCTGACAATGTTCATTTTTTAATGAATAGTGAAAAATACTATTTTTTACATCAAAACTGTGTTTTCATCTAATTTAATTATATTGTTATATTACATTTTTAATTGGTTTTAAAGTGTAATGAGAATATATTTTTACCATTTAATCCAATGGTGGTCATTAGAATTAATTTTACTTTGGAATTGGTCATAAACAAGTTCCAATCTTTTCATAGATATTGTTTCAAAAAAACCCGCTATGTGTTTTGACAACGGGAATTATTTTTAAATTAATTATTGCAATTTATATGTTTGGAATTTGGTAAAATGGATTCCATATTTGGAATCAGAAGGTCCAAATTATGTAATTAAGACTCTTTTGTTTTTTGACATTATGAATAGTAACGACGGTAGTTATCTTTAATTATCTTTATTAATTAGTAATCAGGTAGCTAAGGATAATAAAATAATATCATAATAATAAAAAATGACCCCAACATGTGTCCTAATTCTAATTTTTTTTTCATGGCCGACCATGGGATGCCTTGTGCCAAACTTAGGGACCCCATGGAATCACTTTTGGGTGAAAGTGACACTTTATCATTTTATTTTTAAAGGAGAATATCACTAAAGGATGTATCACCCGAGTAAAACATTTTCAATTTTGTCTACATAGATGATATTTTGGAAAATAAATATTCATTGAAAATATAAAAATATTTCCTACATCATAGTATTTTTTTTATAATTTTTAGACATTAAATAAATAAAATTATTTATGACATCATGATGATGCATCTATTACCTCATTAATGAACGATTTAAATAAAATGAAAAGATAATGTAAAATCTAAAACTTACACTTGTAATAGACCTATTGGATGATTATATTTCTAACCATTATCACCTTATCCTATAAATATATCAATTTTGGACCTTTGAAATCCGAAAATATTTTTAATATAAAGTAACATTTTATAACCTTCCTAGAGTGCCCCTCATCTCCTCTTATAAAAGGCACCCACCTCTACCTCTTTACACACACCTCCCAAGCCATTGGATCGGCCAAAGGCTATTCATTTTATCTCTCCTAATACCTATATTTATCCTAGAAGCCTTAACTTAGGCATAAATCTATTCAAGAAACCCTTTTGGTTCAAACCAAGAGGATTTACCCGATTTAAAGGTAAATACTTCTCTAATGTTCTTTTGTTTTGTTTTGCTTCTACAACCCCCTAAACTCTTTTTATTCCTTTATTTTGTAAAAACAACAGTATCTTAAATATACTAGGAGGTTTTTATGAGAATTATTCGAGCTAAACATACACACACCTACATATAATGGTTAAAGAACATACTGTTTCTGTGGATGGTTAATTTCTACCTCACGAAACGATGATTGTTCAATATTCTTATAACACCTTAAAAGGTGGCCATTAAGATGTCAATATATTTATATATGATATATAATATGTTTATGTTTTCCTTAAGCTTATGTATTTTTCATTTATGGCATACCTTTATAGTTTCCATTATGGGTAAACGTGATATCTTCATTTTAGGAAGTGCGGACTACCACCCCCTCAAAGTGATTTGATTCGTTAATGCCATATGTGGGTCGTATAATGGATAGAGTTAATGATATTATATATTATATTATATTATACTAGAATTATAATATAACTTTATATAATTATGATTCCATTCAATAAAATACGAAATATAAATGAAAGTAGCGTTCATGCGTACGTACGACTTACCATCTCCATGAACGGTGCATTTCATTTCTTACCTCTAAATGTTATGTAATATTATAAATGCATGTATATAATGGATGTATATGATATATATGATAGCTACATCATGAATATAATTCTGGATATAATGGATATTTTACCACATGAACAACTTGTAATTATAAAGAGTTTATTTTTGACTCAAGTACCAATGATCGACAAAACGACCATTATTAACTTCAATAATTAAATAGTGTTCATAACATGGTAATAAGTGATATAAAAGGAATAATGAACTTGAAAAAGGTTCTTAAGCAAGTAGAAATTAACTAAAGTTTATTATTCAGGAGATTAAATAATGATCGAGTCAAGTCGGACCCGAGATAAGGGACTTCGTCTCAATCTCCTTTCATTGAGGCATATTTTGTTTTATACACAACATTCTTTTATATGCTGTATAAACCCCTTTGACACTTATGTTTATTCAAAAGAAATATTTTTTTATACGAATCGTCTTACTAAACGAATAAGGGGAATGTTTTTTTATACGTATGCGGCTACAACGACTTCTCCGCCGCCATGACTATTATTTGAGTTTTGGCTTCCTCTACAAGCCGTAACTTTTTTTTTAAAATGAAAAATAAATACCATGTTTTACTTTTGTTTTATTTGGGTATTGAAATTTTTTTTCATAATGTTTTTATTATATCAATGTATTGTAGTGATATCTTGTGATTGATATGTTGAAATGTTATGTTTCCTTTATGCATGTCTTATGTGATACGATTATGTTATGGTTCTTAGGCATTGTTATGAAGACGGTTGGTTCCATGAAAAACTAAGGGTGGGAGAGCCCGATATAGCTCTCTAATGCATTGGGTAACATGAAGGGGTTAAACGTTAAGGTTTCTTTGAAGAGATTTAGGGAATATACTGTGATGGGTATTCCAAACGTAACTATGAGGGTTTCTCCCTACGTAAGAATGTTATAACTTCCTTAAGTTACCTTTATGTCTTATGATTTCTATGATTTATTCACGATTTGATGAGGTGTGTTAAAGTGCTTATGTTTTATGAGTAAAGTATGTTTTCATTAATTTTTATGTATACATGGACTAATGTTTCCTTTCCATATTTTTATATCCCTTACTGAGCTTTTTATGCTCATCACATGTTTTTGAAATGTTTTTCACAGGTCAAGGGAAAGGTACATGATGTGATGATAGTGTCAAGGAAGTTTCAAGAAAGAATCCATGTTTTATTTTAAATATATTTCTGTTGATGAAAAAAATGATTACTATTTTTTATGTAACCACTTTTTTTTAAATTTGGAATGTAATGCATGATTTATGATCTAATTCTCTAAAACTCTAAACCTGAAAATATCCTCAACGTGTATTCTTGAAATAACTGAAGATTAAGTAATGTTTAAGGCTGGGGCCTTATAAGTTAGGCCTAGGATACCTTGTCGAAGTTGTTACCCCTAAGTACATATGTGCTAGAACCACTTCCACTTGTAGTATCCATATGGGGATGAATTTTATTGATAAAACACTTAATATATACTAACCAAACTCTAGGTATGTTTTCTTATACTTAGTCTTATCAATAAGTCTTCCACTACATTTTTCTTACCCTAATCCTAAAAATAACTAAACATTTTCTATAATACAAACTATTACCACCCAACTCTTTATTACACATTAATCCATGATTTATTACATAGAATTACACATAATAAAACCCAAAATATTGAGAGTTCTAGTTTTTTGGGGAATTTGGTACTTGACATAAAATATTTAACATGGGATACAACAACATTATTAAAACTTCCTTAACATGCTTCTAAAATTCCAAGGATTTTAAAACTGTATGGGATATCCTCGAGAAAAACATAATAAAGGGGTGATATATAAATCCTAGTAATAAAATAAAAAAGGCATAACATGATGAAGATAATACATGTTAGACAGTAGGCATATCAATGGGGAAAAAGGAAGATGAATAATAAGGCATGATATATGACAATAATCATAAAATGGGGAATGTGAAAAAAACATAAAACAATGAATCATAAGCATAGTTCAAGGATAAATCCACCATGACAGAATGGTGGAAAATGTCCCATAAAGTAATCAGGTTCACTCTCTATACCAAAGTGACGTATCATGATACTAAACATTACCAAATGCATTGGAACACTATCTAGGTGCACCCATCATATTCATTTCATTCTCATGATTAAGTGTACCACATAGATTATACAACATGGATTAATTAATCATTATAATTTATTCAAAGATTAAAAAGTATTAAATAAATACATATAATGCCCCAATAAAAAGGTATATGTGTATAAAGGTGAACACCCATGATAGGAAATGGGTTTGGTATTCACTAAACAGTTGATTTGGTGTGGGAAATCGTGGTGATATTTCGGTAGCATAAGGATGTCACATAAAGATTCAAAAAAATGGGATAATGAGAGATAATGTGGTATCTAATAAAATAGACATAAAATGGGAAGTAATAGGGACATTAAATATATATCTCGACATTTGAAATTTTAAATACAAGGCATAAGGTAATGAAGAAACTTGAATAAAGAAAATAATCCAAACAATATTTTGGCATGGTAATATGTGTACATAAAGGATCATGATAGGATTAATGAGAGGGAAAGGGGATATAATCATTTAAAAATTAATTGGATAGTAATAGGAATATGAAGAAAAATCCAACATAATCAAATGTAATTTAAGAGACAAAACATAAAAGGAGTGCTTCAATAGAAATGAGAAGAGATAAATCTCTTATACAAATTCAGCATGTTAATGTGTACATAAAGATCATGGGAGGATTAATGAGAGTAAAAGGGTTATATCATAATTTAGACATCAAAAGGACAATATGTGGGATATGGAAGAACATATCCCAATATAAACACATGGAATTTAAGAAGCATAACGTAAAAGAAGTGCTTGAATAAAAAGGAGAGTGGAATATCACTTAGTAGAGTGTGTGACTCAGAATGATTTAGAGGGGGTTATTGGGACCTTTGGGTCACATTAGGAGGAATATAGAGAGTTAAGGGAAGAGGATGGACATGCTCCAAGAATTTTTAGTTAAAATAAATTGGATCTTGGGTGGGTTTATATAGGAAAAGAGTGGGGTTATTTTTTATTTTGGTTTTAGAATCTACATAATAAAATATAAAAAAACAAAAACCATACCACGGTTTCAGATAAATGGTAGTGATTTTTTATTATTTTATAAGGATAAAGTAAGAACATATTAAAATAATTCCATTACTTATTTGGAGGTGAGTCACACTATTATTGAAATGATTTTAAAACCTAAAAATATATTATAGGTTTCATAGGATTCATAATGGATTTAAAAAATAAATAAAATAAACATAAAATCACATTAATTTAAAGGTAAAACATTCATTTAGACATAGATACAATTTATAGTAATTATTATACCACTTTTGAGTCATTATGATTTCATAAAACACAAAATATATTTATACGATATTTAATTTTTTACCTGAAATATTGATTGTCTTAGAAAATAATAAAAATTAATTATTAGATAATTTGGATATTTCGATTCCAAAAATAATATTAGTTTTATCTAAACAATTTTCCAAATATATTAACTTTCAATTTTAATATAATAACCGACATTTATTGAAAGTAATGGTATTTTGACATTAACAGTTTGCAAACCGTAATAGAATTTAGATTTTACTTAATAAAAATTATATGATCATTTATATTTGATAAAAAATATTTAATAATAATATTGGAAAATTATTTATTTAAAAAATCCATTAATTCAGAACAATAAATTCTTTAATTGAATTTGAATATAATCCCCAAAATACTATTTGTGTTTTATTGAATCAAAATAAAAACTATTTATAAAGAAACAATAATAGGATGAAAATATATTAATTATTATATTAAGAAAATTAATATAATAATTTTTCTAGGGTCTTGACACATATCGCTTTAATACACTAGTAAACACCCTAAGTGTAAGGTGTGTGATGGTGGGACTTTCATGGGGCGGTTCAGAGAAAATGGTTTGGGTTGTGATCTCATGAGCTTGAAATTCTCCCATAAATGGTTTTGATCATGCTTAAGTTATTAGATATTAGATTGGACTTAGTCGAGGGAAAATCCTAGAAATGATATCCCCCTTAGTTTTTCTGATAAATGGGATTCATAGGGTACGATCCTACTCGTTGAGGTCAACACTTCCTTTGTATGTGTCAATTGGATTTGTTATAACATAATATTTTTACTAATCATGCAATTTATATTCAACAGCTATATTATCAAGGGTAATGATACTTAATGGTCATTTAAATACAATTGGATATAATAAAAAAAATAAATGCATGTGTTTTCTATAACCATATTACTTAATAAGACATTTAATTAAATCACAAGGGGAATTATAACAGTTTGGGTCATTACATCATTGACACAGACAACAATTGGACCACCACCTTGTTGTCGAGCGGGGTTCACCAATCCCATTCTCCCATAAGAACGCCCATCAATGATGCTTTCTTACTTTGTTGTTTAATTAAACTTGAAGGACGCACTGCCAACCAACTCTGATGACACCTCATCAGCTGTCGACTTCAACCAGTTCACCATCAGCCTGCCACTGTAGGAACAACATGAATGCCATCTGCAAGCCACCTCTTAATGCATGTTGGTCACTTCTTCCAACCATGTTAGCAACAACGTGATCTTCAAGTAGATTAAATGACCACACCATAAGTTGGATCCCCGTTTCACTTCACCGTATTCTTTCAAACCACTTTCAATAACCCCACCATAAAACAACCCTGCGGGTTAGGGCCCTTCATTATCGTCAGAAATCAGCCTCCAGAAGCTTGTTGAGCATACCCTACACACATTACCCATGAAAATCGTAGGACAACATACCACTGGCATCCATGGATGCTAGCCAATATATGAACAATGCCCTTAATTTAATTAGGTGGTTAAACTAATCTACCACTGGGTTTTGAAACCCAACCTGTCAGATGCATTTGGGGTCGGCTTACTAGAAATCCAAAATCCCATCTTCTTATATATAAAAATATATAATTATATAAATAAATTTATAATTATATTCAAATATTTATAAATATATATATTAAATAATCATAAAATACAATAAATATATTTAATTATAAATATATTTAATTTTATTTATTATATTATTAAAATTAGGTCTTTATCAGTGCTCATAATGATTTATTTTTATTAGTGCTAAAAAATAATAATAAACCATATCTTTATCAGCTTTAAAAAGGTGTTGATATAGATCCTTTTTTCAGCACTTACTATTATAGAATTGATAAAACCACTCTTTATGAGTGCTTTTTTCAAAGCACTGATAAAACCCTTACCCAATTAGTAAATAGAATCCTAATAGAGTCCTCCTCCATTACACCATTCCAGCACTCATGGAATCAAATCAATATCTTCGCTCTTCATCAAACTTCTTGACAAATCTATCCTCTCAAAATATAAGGCATGTGCATATTTATTTTGTTAGCGTTTGAAAATACACTACTCACCACCTGTACACCACCCTACTCCCATCACAACATGATCACACAGACATTTCTTGAAAAATCTATGTTTAATGCTCAAAACACAATCATCGCATTCCAAATTACACCTCTGATCTGATTCCTATCCCACCATATCTCATCACACAAAAGATAACTAATTAAACCTCTATTAGTCGACCCCTCTAAAAATGCTTGACTAATACTGATGATATGCTATTAATTTATCTGAACCTGATTCCTTCACCCTTGATGGCACCCTAAGATTGTTTTGAAATACCCACTAATGTCTCAACTTGTCATTGGTTTCTCTTTGCATCACTAGTTCACTTTGTTTTTTGTTGGTTATTATCTTGATTGTGTTTTTTATGATGGTGGATCATGTTTTTTGAGATTTCATACATATCACCGTCTCCCCATTTCATATTTCTAATCACCCCAAAATTGAGGTGATTTAGGTGGAAACCCAGCAAGCCTATGCCATATTTTGAAATTTTCTACATCACCCCATGTGCATATTTTATTCAATTTTTTTAAAATTAATATTTATATAAATGATCATTATTATGATTATTAATAATAGAAAGCAGTATTTTCACGTGTATATAAATATTTTCTAAAACGTGATTTGTAAATAAATATTTTTACAACTTCAATGTAATTTATAACTATTAATAATAAACAATTATTAATATTTTTGATTATGTGTATTTAAAAAATTATAAATAATTTATATATACTTTGAATATAGGTAAATTTGACTATAAATAATTTTGATTATCTTAAATTAATAATTGAAATAATTAATTTTTAAATAATTTTGAATTAATAATTTTTTTAATTAATATTTATTTTGAATTAATAATAAATTTTAATTAATCATTTTGAATTTATAATTATTTTGAATTAATATTTTTGATTACCATGAATTAATTATTTTGAATTAATAAATTATATAAATTATTTAAAAATGATTTTAAATATACATTTAATATACTAAAAAATAAATATATTTATATATTTATAAATTTATTTTTTAAATAAATATATATTTATATTTATGAATTTATATTTATATAATTATATATAAACAAATAAATATATATATATATACATATTTATAATTATATAAATATTATATATATATATATATATATATATCTAAAAATCAATGATATAAATTAAAACTATAATACATTTTTATTAGGATTAATTGAGTATTAGAAAACTATATTCTTAAAAAGGGTTATTTTTTTCAAATTTCCAAAACATTTTTTTTTCTTTTATTTTAAAAACTGTCACCAAACAAGATGGAGAGAAATTGCAATCATTTTTTCCTTTTTCTAAATTTCATGTTGAAAAAAATGAACATAAATTAAAATTGCAATCATTTATCTATTTAATCATTTTTTTTTATTTTTTTAAAATTTGTATTAATATATTTGACTTAGTTTAATGTTTATCTAATTTTGTTGTCTTCAAATTATAATGATATATTAAAATCATGGTATTTGATCATTTGTGATTCATTGCTTCCCCTCGAACATCATTATTTGTTTTTAATTTTCCTAATTGGCTTGAAAAGCACATGTGCAAGTGATCTTATTTGTCCCCGATCTACCTTGTTGGTTGTCCACCTAATATCTCTTGGATCAATCCATTGTTGGTTCTCCCTCTGCCTTTCCTTCATGTCCATTTTCAATCATTCATTATTATTTCCCACTCTGATTGCATGGATCTTCTAATTGTTCACTGTAAAAACATTTCCCAATTATCTTGTAAGGTGGTGACTACAAATGATAAGTAGGAAACATTTTGGAGATTCACAACTGGTAATCAACTCCAAGATCCAAGCATCCCTCCTACTCCCATGGATTAATATCAAACGATTCTACCAATTTTCTTCCAAGTATCTCTATAACTTCCATTGATTAAAACCACAATGTATTTTTAAAACATGGCATTCAATTGTGTATTTTTTTAGTGACCACTATGGTATCATCATTAAAAAAAATTTCCTTCTAGGAAATTAAAATATGGAAATATATTGTGCCAAACATTAAGATATTTTTTTTAAAATATGAACAATTGTAATTTTTGTATAAAAATAGTTATCAGTCATTAATATAGATATCTAGTTTTGAATCTTAATATTAAAGGTAATATTTTTATCACCTTTGCGTTGGGTTCTAATAGAGGAGCGATATATCTTGTGACCCGAATTAATTCAGAACATGCTATATTATGTTCCTATAATATAGAAGAGACTATTAATAACCCATGTTAGTAAAATTATAACCATTAATAGACCAATTTATTTATTTAAAATCATAAAAATTAATAATAATACTTTATACTAATATTTTAATCATAATAAGAACTTTTTTAATGAAATGATTTTTATAATTTATTTTTTGATAAATATTAATATTACAAAATAAAATTGAATGGTTGTGAATTGAAAATTTATGGATTTCAATCATATGAAAAATAGTTTGAGGGTGGGGTGAAAGATTTTATCATGTTTGCAAAAGATCATGCATATGACCCTTCTCAAATCCTTTGTCCCGGTTTATGCTATTTTTATTCAAGACTAATTAGTCCAAAGGAGTTGGAAGAACACTTGATCTATCATGGAATATATCAAAGTTATAAAGTTAGAATAAACATGGGAAAAATGAATGTAGCTATTGAATGGGATAATATTATGTTTTATAGATCATATGATATGATTGCATGTGTGTACAACGACAAAGGCGATATCGAGGATGTGATTATAGGAGTGAATGGTGATGAAGATCATATTGAGGAAATGAAAATGAAAATTGAAGAAGAACTTCATGTTTTCCCAAAATTTTCTGAGAAGATAAATAGTTGTTCAAACACTAGTATAAATTAAATTTTTTTCAAGGTATTTTTAAAGTTTATTATTTATAATCAATGAGAAAAATACTTTTCATGTCAGTCATAAATTAACCAATGTGAAATTCAAACTGATTTGAATTTCAATGTCATTTATCTAGAAACCAACATTGAAAAATAGGTTTATCACATCAGTTTATAAATAATTGACCTTGAAATTATATTTATAATGTTGGTTATATCTAAGCAACGTAATATTTTTTTCACTTTGGTTATTAAATAAATGATGTGATATAACTTTTAAAATTTTAAGAATATTTGGATGGAATCATTTAAACTTCTTTATTTCTTGTGACTGCAGTCTCATTTCTCTCATGACGAATCCCCAACCCTTCATTTTTAAATCTGATGGAATCTAATATTTCATTACCAACTTCATCGACCATCGTCTTTCGTCAGCTGTTTATTACAATATCTCTACCTCATATTCTATTTTATTCATCTCCTCATTTGTCTTCCGTCACATATATATTTACGGTTGATACTTATTTTTTTATTTTCCGTGTAATAAGGTGTGTTTTAATTTATGAATATTGATTTTATGTTGTATCTTGAATAATTCCTTCATCTAGTAATACATTTTTATCAGTTGATGTTCTGCTTCCATTCACTTAAAAATCATACAACACAACTATAATTTTGAAACCATGATTATTAAAAAACTAGAATTACTTCCTCTTGATAGGTTATATCTATACCCCTAAAAAAATAAATCTATTTTCATTCTCTCTGTGGTTTTTAGTTCTATAGTCCTATCTAGATTCCAAATATTTTTTCACTTTTGTTTACAATTTTTAATATTAATCTGCATTTTTTTATTATCATCATCATTATTTTTATTTTTATAATATTTTTTGTTGGTGTATATTAATATATATTATATTTTTGTATTTGATAGCTTGAAATATGTAATATCAATGAGATTAATTTATAATTATAATCTATGTATTATAATACGTTAATTATCAACTATAATTTCTATGGGTATTATATTCTATAATTTATGCATTGTTTATTTCAATTTCTGTAAATTTTTATCAATTTATATATCAATCTATATATCAATCTAGTTATAATATCTATATTATAATCTTGTTAATTTTTTATTTATTTATTACGCAATCTATATTATATCCAACACACATTTCATTATATAATATAATCCCAATATTTGTTTATATTTTATAATCTGGAACCTTTTTATTCTATATATTATAATATTTGATTCATAATTTCATAATCTACATCATCATTGTTTTAATTTTTATGTGTATTTTATTATATAATCTATGGGTTTTGTTTCTATCAGAATTATTTTTTTAGGTCTCAAATCTTCTATATTTTTGCATCATTTCTTTCTAATTTTTTTTATCATAATGTATATTATTATGCATTAATCTATTAACATTATATTTTACTTTTTTTTCCAAATTTCTATATGTATTTCTCAAATTTAATTCTAATATTATATGGCTCTTTGTGTATATTTGTTTTTATAAACCCATTAACATTCAATTAGAAACTTTTTGTTAAGATGTGTATTCCGTTTCTTTCTTCTAATGTGACATGATATCATATTGAAATTTTTAAATCCTTTAAATTAATATTAATATTTCTTAATATGAAACTTAGATGTTACAATTTCCCTTTATAGTGTTGTACCCAATTTGTTTAGTGAAGCATGTCATTCGAAGTTATGATTTTGTTATCATTTAGAGGGTGTTTCCTTTTTTTACTACATATGGGAACTAGCTATGGTGAAATTTCATGTTTAATATCCACATGGGATAAACAATAATTTTACGATAAAACATATATTAGGGTATTTAACAACCTATTTTTTTTAATTTGGTTAAATATAAATTTTTACCTTCTATTACGTTAGAAAATTGATCCATTTGTTCAATAAAATATTGATTTTTATTGCTTAAAGAATATAACAATCAAATCTAAGAGTGATATTTATGGTAAATTAAATCAATAAATGCTACAATTTTCATCTAAAATGATTTTTTATTCAATAAGATTTTTGTTTGACATTTTATTAGAGATACTGTTAACGTATGAAATTTTTTTCTTAGGAACTTTCTTAACATCAACCTACATCTTGTTTTTCTAGAAACTAATACTTCATAAAATACTTATACTTAATCTCTTATCTTCAAAAAATTCATTATAGTCACTAATAATCTTATAATAATGTTCAATTTTTTTAACATTAAATTTAATTAAATCTTCACATGATATTTCTAGATATTTAGTCCATGATCTAAGGCTTCAATTTTCTATTTCTTTTATTATAATATTCTTTTTTATATTCTAGTGATATAAATTTATTTCCTTTATTTTTAATTTTGTTGTATAATCATTCCAATTATCATTCAATTTCATCTCTAATATTACAAATTTCTTTAAAATTATATTTACTATCATTTAAAATGATAACAACATTTTACTATTGAATAAAACCACAAGTTTGTCTCCTTGATTATCATTGAAATAATCTAAAATTTCCCCCTTTAACTCAATTTTATCACCACTAATTTTTTTGACAATATATTTTTTTTATAGATTGGACGTGATGGTGGATGCGAGAGAGCTTCGGGAGGCGACACAAAATGGTGACTTCTAGGGTATTGGTTCGGAGACGGTGCTCCCCCATTTTCCTTTGATCCAGTTGACTCGATCTGTAACAGATCAGTGAGAAGCATGCAGTTCCGGGCATTTCTACCTCTGAATCGATTTTAAATTTTCCAAATTTGGTGCTTCCAACTGGTGTGTGCGCGTCACTGATCAGTGAGATACCCCTATATTCCAAAGAGTTTGGCTCCTGGAGATCTGAGGATGGTGGGTTGAAGGTGGCTGGGCTGCTGGATGACAAAATGGTGGCCTCAACTGCTCGGTCTCACGTGGCTGGGTATACCTCTCACGTGGCTAGGGATGTCTCTCACACGACTGAGGTTGCTACAAAGGTGGATTACGCTGCAACGACTCTGCCCTGCAATCCCTCTGATCAGTGGAATTAGACTCCCCCCGGGTCAATGGAAAAGGGTGATTTGAAGAATCCCTCTACTGCTATCAATTATGTGTAGAATTCTATGAGGATTCCCACTGTGAGTGGTCAGTGCTCCTTTGTGGATGTAGCGAAGGACTCTGCACCAAATCAGAGAAGGAATGATCATTCTAGGAAGATTCTTCGAAAGGGATCTTTGGAGCATGTTGAGGCCAACCCTGGTGTGATTGGTAAAATATTGTCATGGGGTGAGAATTGATTGATTGCTCATATTTTCCTTCCTAAAGGCACACTACCCTGGAAATGTGATGATTTATTTCATAGAATTTCGATGTTGTGGGGCTTTGATAACAGGAAATGTGTCTCCTAGGGTTGGGGATTCTTTCACTGCTTGTTTCCATCAGCTGATGTGAAGCTTAAGGCTTCGAGTTTTGGTTCCATGTTCCTAAAGCCGGGGTGGATTCATCCGCATGAATGGTTACTAGATTTCAATGTCTCCAATGCTAAAAATGTCTTCTCTTTGGTATGGGTGCGTCTTCATGGGAATAATTGGGTCCTTTTGCATCCAGAGATCTTTCATTATATTGGAATGGTAATTAGAACACCCATCCGTCTTGATAAGGAAACGACAGATGTTAGGTATGAGAACTTCGCTAGAATTCTGGTGGAAGTTGATCTTAGATCTACTCTCATTGACACGGTAACAATTTATATTCCCTCTCATCAAATTTTTATTGATGTTGGACATGAGATTAAACCTCTCTTTTTCACTAAATGCATGGCTGTGGGACACTCTATGGACTTGGGTCGCAAAGACATCACCTGTAAGGAGTGTGGAATGTGAGGAAACTCCCCCAATCTTTGCTGACAAAAGGTGAATTTGAAGGATCCATCGCCACCAGAGCATGTCAACTGGGATAGTAACCCTCCTTTGATGTCAGCCGTTGTACTGACTCACAGGAATGGAAAAGAGTTGATAATTGATGATACTCCGCCTAGATTGTATAGTGGCCCTACTAATCATGAGGCTGTCACTTCTGAGATTCTGAGTCCCACTCCTGCTTTGACGGATAATGTTTTTACGTAGCAGAATATCTAAAAGGATCCTTCTTCCTCTACTAAATAAGGGAACATTTCTGATGAAAGGAAGGGGAGGGATGATGAATTCACTCCCAGAAATGGGGAGCCATTCCCCTCCAAGTTGGGGGACATCCATGTTGAGGCTAAGGTAATTGACATGGATATGACTAAATCATAATATAGTGAGATTGTTCGAGGAGAAAAGAAGGGAGTCTCTAATAGTGAGGGTGTCATGACTGCCCCAGTTATAAGGAATCCAAGATAGACTACTCTGCAGTTCCAAAGATAGTGACCACTAGGTCATATTCTAACAAGTCTCAAGAGAAGTTATCTATGGAGCAACTGGAGCGAAGGAAGGTATATACCAAGATGCTCAAACAATATAAGCCTCCGTCAGAGTGGTAATCGGCTGATGCTGACGACATAACTAGGTATGGGTGTGGTGATTATGACAATTATGACATGTAATATCCCTCTCACTTCCTCTATCTTGTCTCTACACTCTTCTTTTTAAAAATAAATTTGGTGGTCTAAGCATTCATGGATCTGAATTTTTCGGTATATTTGTTTTTTATATTTGTTATAGATAATAATTAGTCAATGTTCAATTTCTTCACTTCAAATAACTGATTAATATAAGGAAGGTGCCGATGATTTTTTGTAATTGGATACATGAAATGTTTATGGCATCTATAAGATTGTATACAGTTGAAGAAAATTGATCAACGGTTTCCTACATTCAAAAATGATGCTAGAAATATCATAGTAAACTGTACACAAATGGAATGAATCCATATATAATAATTATTAGTATGCATAGTTCATGTCCTATTTTATTAGTAATTTACATCTTATCCATATATTTTATATGAATAAAAAATATTTCTTGTTGAGTTTAATGATATCTGGACTAAAACAACCCGTAAATGATATTGATATTTTATTTTCACCATTAATTGATGATTTGGAACTTTTATGTGTGTAAGGTATTAGGGTGTATGATTCTTATAAAATGGAATATTTAAAATTGCATGTGATTATTATGTTCTCTATAAAATACTTCCCAATATGTGGAATTTTTTTTGGATACAATGTTAAAGAGAATAAATCTTGTCCAATTTGTGAACAACAGACTTTATATTATCTACTACAACATGGGAGAAAAATAATATACATTTTTTATCGAATGTTTTTATCCATGGATCAATTATATCAGAGATTAAAAGATGCATTCAATAGATCAAAATAATTTTATATTTATCCAAAATCTTTTTCAACTGATCGATATTTTGAGTGGGTGAAAATCATTGATGTGACATTCAGAGAGACATAAAAAATCTGGTTATGGTAGAAATGTTTGGAAGAAAAAATCAATTTTTTTAAGTTTCTATATTGGATATATCATGATGTCAAAATAAAATTGATTTCATGCCCTCGGAAAATAATATATGTAACATTTTTATTGGAATACTGTTAGATATTAAAGGACAGACAAAGGATGGGTTGAATACAATATCGGACTAAATCTCAATGGAAATACATTTTTATTTTTCTCCCACTCCAGATGGAAGGTCAACATTCCTTCCCCCAACTTGTTATGCATTATCCTAGGGAAATTTTTTTATCTTTTGTTAGTTTATTTATGATGTCAAAGTGTTATAAGGTTATTATTCAAATTTTTTAAAAAATTGTGTCTTTAAATGATTTGAACTTGAAAGGTACGAAATCTCATTATTATCTTGTCATGATGCAACATCTACTACCCATTTCATTGCATGGAATATTTCCTATCCATGTCATAATGACTGTCATGAAGGCGTGTTATTTTTCAATTCAATTTATAATAATGTGATTAATTTTATTTTCTGAAAAATTTAGAGAATGAACTGAATTCTATACATTATCAATTATAGATGTATTTTCCTCCATATTTTTTTAATATCATGAAGCATTTAATGGTTCATTTAGTGTGAGAAATAAATATTTGAGGAAAAGTATATCAATATTAGATGTATGTATTTTAAAGGTATATGAAGATATTTAAGGGGTATGTTAAGAATCTATATCAACATGAATCAACCATTATTGAGAAGTGTAATTACAAGGAGATTGTAGAGGCTTGTTCAATCTAATTATTTGTAGTGGATAACATCATTTTGCCTACACATCACAATGAATGAGTCAATTTTGGGTGAAATGAGATTCATGGACTGAAATTAAAATTGTTGATAGGTGAACATATAAAGAAGGTTCATTTTTACATCATTAATAACATATATAATTATCATCCATATATAACATTTTATATTAACGTGTTAAAACAATGTTATTTAAAGAACAAATATATGTGGATTTTGAATGAGCATAACAATTTTTTTCTATAGTTTAAATAGATTGTGTTTGGTAGATCACGTGATTCAGAAACATTGAGATGTTTAGTGGCCGGTCCAAGTTTACATTTTATAACATGGTCTGAGTATGACATTAATGGAAATAAATTTCATATGAAAGACTAGGATATCATAAGTGAATTAAATAATATTTGTGTATTTGTGTTCATAGAAGCAATGTATTTTTTGAGTGTCAAAGACAAAAAACCGAATCTCTGTATCAAATGCATATTAGGGAGCAATTGAAGAACTATGGGAGGTTGATTACAATAAATTTAAAGTTACATTGTTTTACTGAAAATGGTTTATCAGTAATAAAAGTTTCATACATGATGAATTTGGAATGAAACTAGTTAATCTTAATAGATTAAAATACACAACTAAACCTTTTATCATGGAAATATATGAAAATAAAATCTATGTTCTTGATCAATCGAATATGAAATGGTCTATTATTTTACAAGGAAAAACATAGTATGTTGGTGATGATATACTTGATATAGATATTGATTTATGTGATATCCCTAATTCCGTGGAAATATTAACAGATAATATTGATGAGCACATTTTAGACATGGTTTGTGCCATACAAAATGATCCTGATAAAGGAATTTGGTAAAAAAATCTTTTAATACATTCATAATATTACAGGTTACATATGTTTATTTGGGGTTTAATTTTTGAAATTTCATAAAATGTTAGATATTTTAGTTTTATTTTATTTATTAAAACTTGTATTATAACTATATGTTGAAATGATTGTTTATATTAGTTTAGTTTTGTTTAGTTCGCCATGTTTAACATTTTGTAACTTATTTTTTTACTAATTCTATTGACAAACATTTATTATTAAATATAATATGATAAATAAAAATAAAAAAATTATAATAGAGTATATTAAAAAAATTTCATTTTTTGTGTAAGAAATGATTTATTAAGTTGGAGAATTTTTACAATTCATGCATGATTTTTTGGATTTATTTTCATTATTTTATATATTTTCATATCCCATTAATGTTTTTAGAATTTTAGTTAACTACTCTAAAAAATATAAACAAAAATGTGGTTAGTTTAATTTACTTTCTATTGGATCATTTTTCATATATTCAAAAGATATCATTTTCAGTGTAAAAAATGGTGTTATATGTTAGAGGATTTTTACTATTCACGCACCATTTTTTGATTTGTTTTCATTCGTTTATGTCATTTAACCTATCATTAAGGTTGTTAGAATTTTAGTTAACAATAAAAAATATGAATAAAAATGCGTTTAGTTTAGTTTAATTTTTTTTATAATTTTTCATTTTTATTTACTTTTGTATGTAATGGTTGGATCCATATATATGGGTTTTAATTGTTTGTTACTTTTATTAGTAGGATAATGACATATCAAACATTTGATCTACTATATACTTTTATATAGAATCTTATACATACATTTGGAGAGGAATGTATGTGTTCTTCTATTGATGACCCCTCATCCTTATTTACAAGAGACATCTACTTCCATATGGGAAAAAGAGTTCAAGGGTCGGTAAACATGGAAGCACACATCTACCAAAATTAGAAATTTCCCATAGCCAAGACCAAAGGATACCCGTATAATTTAATGATAATGATATTTCAAGAGGTCCAAATTCAAAACAATTCAAAAATTGTATTAGCTTTCATGCTAAAAGAAAAGTTAGTATTCTAATTGATGATTGGTGAAGTGTTTGAAAATAAAAATATCTCACTTATGGGAGACCATTTTGGAAATATTTTTTGTCATTTTTTTGATTTTCATTAAATTATTATAGTAATATATGTTTCCCCCCTTATTATAAGATATCATATGATATACATGGTACTGGAGGATCCATGAATAAATATTTATCATTGGATTCTATGAGATGGAGAGATTTTAAATAAACCCTCACATCAGATTTCATTTTTGGGTATAGAAAAAATCATAATGCATGTGATATATATCCATTTATATATGTAGATAAATGGAATAATTTTTTTGAAAGTAGACAACAAGAAGTGTTTTTGGTAAGTACAGTGTTACCTTTTTAATGTTTTTTATATTATTTTTCATATTAATGATTTCTTTATTCTTAATTTATAGTAATCAAGGAGGTCTCATCAATAGATCCAATTTAGAAATATATACTTTATCTTGTGGAAGGTATATGTTATTGGAAGAAAAAATTATAGGTGTAAAATTTCAAAATCTGAGAGCTAAGTCTTCAGGCTCTGCAATGGTTGACCCCCACCTCCCACCCATCGCTAGACATTACAAATGAAAGAGGGCTCAGTTGATAAAAAAGGATAGTATCTTATGGAAGAATTGATGGTTTTAACTAAGAGGTTTGTGAGATTTTTACTTTATTTATTTATTTAATTTAAATCAATTCATTATATATTTTTATTCACTATAATTTTTTTCAAATATTCTTTAGAAAATATCTTGTGGATTAGAGAACACATGGGGTCTCTATAGCTGATGGTAGGAAGGTCGTTTTGGCTAAAAAATTAGGAAACCCCAAACGCCCAGGTCATTTTCAAGGATAACCGGCAGGTGTATTAGTAAAAAAATAGTTTTCACATTCTAAAGATTCATTAATGGAGGATTTTATTTTAAAAATTAGAATCTTTGGAAGCTACAGTCAGGATATTCATGAGAATATGGAGGATAGAATCAAAGCTTTGGCACAATTGATGTTTGAAGACATGAAAAAATAGTTTCAATATTCTAATCCCCCTTCTACACCTTTTCCTACAGATCCCACTCCTCCTACTTATCATAATCCACCTCCTCCTATAGACCCCACTCATTTTACTTATCCTACTCCTACACCCCTCCTCCATAGCTTCTCATTTTTTTGATTTATATGTTGATGATCCCCAAGATCATATTGTTGCATATGAGATGATATATTATATTATATATATCATTAATCATCAAAATATAGAGACAAATAATCATAGGATAACTATATAGTATATTATATATATATTAGAAAAAATATCATTTCCTACAGATGAGTTCTGTACAGTTGGACAAAGTATCGACCATTTTTTAGTATAGCCATCTTGACTTATTATAAAGATTACCATAGAGGTATGCATATATTATATCATTTTGTTGTTAATTTTTTTAAGCATTTTAATGTTTATATATTTATTTATGTTTATAGGAATAATTTAAAAGTAAAGAAACACTATATAGATAACCACAAATAAAAGTGTTATGACTTCAGATACAATTTATACTTGTTTTGATAGATTGTCAACATATTCAAATTTGTTGTTGGATGTTTTTGAGATTACAATGTAAGATATAATTTGTGGGTGAAAAATGATTGTGAAAATTTTTAAAAAATATTCATGGAGCACGTAATTGTAGATGAGTTGGGCATCAACATGATGCATGTTTTTTTCATGTAAGTTGATTACTTTAAATCCTACAATTATTTTAATTTATTGAAAAATTATACTTAGGTTTGTTTTGTATTAGGTCTCTTTATAAAATTTTTATGAAACTTGACATGAAACTAGTATATAGATTTATGGATCCAAAATATATTTCATTTATAGAAATGAAAAGGACTAATGAAAAAATAACGATTTATATTCCTAAAATATTTCAGAAGAATATAATTATTTAGTGTTTGATGCTTATTTATCTTCAAGTATGTAAAAACTATATCTCATAAAGTGTTATATATATCATAATAAAATAACAACTCAGTATAAATTTTCATATATACCGATCACAATTTGATTTTGGGTGTTTTTTTCCAATGGACAAGACACTATACTAGTTATGATCTCTCCATGGTGAAGTAATGTTTTTTAAAACTATATTAAACATGTAAGTTTGAATATTTTAATGCCTTTTTATATTATAATGAAATATAAATTTATTTTATTCATATTATTTTTAAATATAGAATTAAATTTATTTAGATAGATGAAAATAAAGATGAGTTCCAAGATCATATATATAAAATAAAAGGTTACTTTTCATTTACAATTACTAATTTTTTGATGTAGTACTTAAAAATATTATTCTAATTTGAAATTTTCTTTTAAACAGTAGAATCATAAATAAGAAGTATTAAATGAATGTGTATACTCTGTTTTAATATTTATGTATGAAATAATTTCAACTGAGACTATTATGAAGTTTCAGAAGGTTATATTTTTTTATAAAATTTTCCTTTAATTTTTCAATAATTTTATTTATAATTCATATTAAATGTTTTATTTTTACTTTATAGCTTTTTTAGGACCCTTGGACTTATATTGGACATGTTCTTAGATACTTACAAGTCAAATGGGCTAATCCCTTCATAGGTTTGAATGGATTTTATTTTATTTATAATATACAATGTAACTTGAAAATTGTAATTGTAAATGTATTTGTTGATGTTTTTTTCTGTTGCTACTTCTATTATGATATTTTATTTGTTTCTATAATATTGGGGGGGGGGGGAGGAATATAATAATATTATTTTTTTAGAAATATTTTTCACAATGGTTATTTTATAACTGATGTAAAAAATTAAAAAGAGCATTTACCACATTGGTTTTTTATAATAACTAATGTAAAAAAATCTTCCATATTTCATTTTTCACTTCGTTTATATGAAAAAGTCATAAAATATAAAATATTTTAGGAATTTAACACTTTAGTTATTCTAAAAAAATACATAGAAATTTATATTTAATAACAGTTATGTAATAGCCAATGTGAAAAACATTAACCAAAATGAATTCATAACCTTCATTTTTATTAACTGATGTGAAAAACAAATTCACAACATCGCATGAAATAACATCATGTACTAGCTGAAATGAAAAACCAAATAAATTATGTAGAAAATCATATTTTTCACTAGTTAAAGATGATATTTTATGCTATCTGTACTAAATATACATCATTTTCAGCCATATGGAAGTTGAATAATTTAAAAATAAGAAACAAATGGAGTGATTTCCTTTTGACTGAACCAATTATTCTCTTGAATGATATGCTCCTAGAAGATAATTGGATTCCGTAACAAACATATTATGTTAAACAAATGCAATGTTCAATTGGTATGATCTTTGAAAGTATAAATTATTTTCCAAATTATTGTATACTATTTCATAAGGCCCACAAATCACTTTAAAATTACCAATTTGTGGTGCTTCTCGATACAATATATTTTAATTAGGTCATAGAAAAGTTTTATGGTAATTTAAAAACGTTCCAATGTTTAGGTGTCTATATGTAATTCAGGAGACTACAACACTAAAGTTCCAAAGGGTCAAATAAATTTTGAGAGGGGGTGAATTAATTATTAATATTTTAATAAGTTTTCAAAATTTGAGAAACTTAACCCTTGCAAACTATTAAATTTCAAAAAATTATCATATTTTAGTAAAAACTCATTCATGAAAAAATAGGAAATAAATTGAAGCAAATGATATTTACAAGGTTCGAAATCAGTTTGAGAACCTACATCCTTGCCATAACCACTCTTGTGGGATTATGGAAATTCACTAAAATAAAGATGTAAATAAAACTTGTATCAACTACCATTATACAAATTTTATTTCCTGATAGGAATGATTAAACTGACTCCCATAACTTTACAATTTTACTTATAAATAGTTTGTTCCACAAAAGAATATAAAAATCCAAAAACTTCTACTCAACTTTTTTTTTTTCTGAAACCTCAATCAGATAAAATAAGGTTCGATTGACTCAGTATGATGAAATTAATCTGATATACTTAGTACGATGAACATATTCTCAATCTATACTTCTAAAAATTTTCTCAATTTCTCAGTGTTATATAACTTAGTAAAATCTCCCATTGTTTGGTAAATAAAACTTTTAGAATTCTGATCTTATTATGAGTTATCTATCCCAAAAGTAACTGTAACTCAAACTCTACAGTTCTATGCCTTTTTCACATGTGAGCAGTTATAAGTACGAATTTACTGTGCCTCAATTTAAATTCAATCTAGAATAAAAAATGTGGGAAACTAAGAAAATTTATTCGCTTGCTCAAATTTTCATATCTCAAAATTTTACTCACATTTAAACATCATATTTGACTATATCCATACTTATCAAATCCTATGGTTTCTTCTTGAAGCTTCTCTAATCTTCACAAATATTCTTGAATTCTCAAAAAAAGATTAGAAATTGAAGTTAGGAAAACACAGTTCATTAGAACTTTTCAGTCTGATTTGACTTTCTAATAGTAACTCAGTCTAATGGAACTTACTCAAATCAGTCTGATGGAACATCCTCATCACATTCTAATTGAATATCTTTCTCCTTATAGTCTAATGGAACTTCATAAACTCATTTTTATGTAACTTCCTCAACTTAGTCTAACTAAACTTCCTTAACCCAGTCTGATATAATTTTCATTACGATAGAATCCCCATTATAATGGTTTTATCATTATGATGGAATGTAATTGATGGTGACTGCACTTAGAATCTTTGAAATTATTCAAACTTTATCATCTATAACTCATTAAGACTTATGATAATTTTTATTTGCTACATCTCTAGATCCTATGATATGTGTCTAGATTAATGCAACTAATGCTCTGGAACTGATAATGTCTCTATTAATAAATTCATCATTCTCTATTAATTCAAAAACTTTAATCATGAGTTTTTTCATGATTTATTAGAACTTAATGATCATTAAAGCATCATCCAACTTCAGGTTATAAATTTTAAGAACATTCTAGCTTCTAGAATTACTATTTTTATTCAACATATTCAGCAACATTTTGACTTATTCACTCAGTAACTTAGGGATTTATAATAACCATAGTGTTCAATGAATCCTAAAATTCATGTCGATGAAATTTAGATAGATGGTGTTTTTGAGAAAAAAATCTTATCTTTCTAAAAACGTTTTCATTTGGTGATGCTCTGTCCGATACTATGTATCTAGAAAACAAATTTATCAAAAAAAAAATTTTCTCCCCCTTTCTGTTACGGTTTGAACATTCAAAAGCTTTTACCATTTTTCGAAAACATTATTTTAAAAAATATTAGTTGTCGATAAATAGAAAACTTTGTTAAACCAAAACAATATAAAGGTTTTTCAATCTACCCCTTTATATTTTTTTGACAAAAATCATTAACAATTATTTAAACTCTTAGAATCTTTTCACAAAACAAATTTTATAAGCAAGTCAAGTATTTTGAATTTTACCTAAACACATCCTTTCTCAAAAAAGAGTGACTTGACACAACACTACTAGATAATGTAATTTTTGACGGAATTTAATCCCTTGGTTGCAAGAAAATATTGTGTCTATGTTAAAATAAAATCCCCCCCAATATTATATTTTCCTCTAAATTTTCTTTTTCTCTCCCCCATTTTATGATAACCAAATATTTATATTCTTTTAAGTAATAAATGTTGACAATATTATCCCCATTTATCAACATAATCAAAATAATAGTGGGGGTATTCCTAAATATGTTTAGGAAGCCTTTGGTGAAGGCTAAACATGTAATTGCATATTCAATTCTACAAATCTCTCTTTCAGTATTGCTTTTGTAAATATATAAACAAATTGATACTTAGTTGAGATATATTCCAGTGTAAACTCTCCAATAGAAACTTTCTACTTTATAAAGTGAAACTTTATATCTACTTTTTTGATCTTGAATGTTTGGCATAATTTTCAGAAAGATCAATTTCACTCTAATTATCACAAATTATCTTCAATGGTTTTGAAACTTCCACTTTCTATTCACCCAATTAATGTTTTATTCATAACATCTATCTACAAGGATGAATAGATGAAACATATTCTAATTATGTTGTGCTAAAAGTTAATAAACTCTATTTATTATTATTTCAACTTACACAACATTCACCCAAGAAAAATATTTCTCTATAAGTTTATTTTCTATCATTGCAATGTCCAGCCCAATCAGCATCAGTATAACCATGAATGTTCATGTCATAACAACTTTTATACAATAGCCCATGAGAATTTTTTCCTTTAACATACCTCAGAATTATCTTTTATTACAATGTATGAGATTATTTAAAATCACTTTTATATCTAGAAAACAATGTTAGAGAATAAAAAATATCAAGTCTTGAGTTTGTGAGATAAACAGAAGCTTCCTATCAGATTCCAAAAATATTTCTGATTCTCACTTTTTCAGGATTTATCATTACACAATATTATTCTCACTATAATAGGAGTATAAAATTCATTGTAATTTTCCATAAAATAATTCTTTAACAATTCATTAGAATAAATTTTTGAGATAAGAAAATATACTTTTATTTTTTTAACTTGTAAGCCAAGGAATAATGTTAATTCTCCCAATATTTACATTTCAAAAAAATTCTTCATTTCCTTAGAAAATTCTTTTTAAAATTTTTGTTCATCCATAAAAAATTAAATCATCCACATACACAATAAAATTATTGTAATGGAGTTAACTTATTTCATATAAAAGTTACTATCAACCTTTCTTTAGAAAAAATAAAGATTCTCAAACAACTATCATGTTTTGAATACCCAAACCTGGGTCTTGTTTCAACCCATAAAAATTTTTCATCAATATACAAACCTTTTTTTTATAATTATAAAGTAGAAAACCACAAGGTTTATCAATGTAGTCTTATTTTACAATGTCCCCATTTAAGAAAGGCAACTTTACTCCATATGATAAACTTTGTAATTTTGATGTATGACCATAGATAGAAACATTATAATAGTGTCTAATCTTAAAACATGGGTAAAATTTTATTCAAGATCCACACCTTACACCTATGTATAGCCTTTAAAAACAAGTCTTTCTTTGTTTGTTGAAACATCTCCATGATAATTAATTTTTATCTATAAACCCACTTTGTCTTAATAAATTTTTTATTTTTTGGTCCTGGAACAAGTTTTCATGTTTTATTTTTCTCAAACTGATCCAACTATTAATTTAAAGAATCTACCCACAATTTATGTTAAATATATTCTGAAACTATTATCGTTCAACTTTTGAAATGAGTGAAGTCTGATTTTTTAATCTCAACTTTCTTCTGGTATGAATGAGAGCCTTCTTCTTCCCAAGAATATTTTCTGTCAAAACTTGTTTTTGTAAGGTAATAAATTTTAAATTTTCTTTTCCAACTGAAATTTACTCATCACATGATTCTTACAAATCTGGATAAGTCTATTTTGTATCATTATCACTTTAATCCGAATCCTTCATTTTATCTTCCTAAGCATTCTATGAAACTTTTTTATCGAATTTTTATTTTCAATAACATTCACATCATATAAAAACACTATATTTTTTAAATGTTTGTTCAAACATTTGTATCTTATTCTTTTGGGTGAACATCACAGGAAAACTTCTTCTTTGGTTTTCTCATAGACCATTAAAATATCCAATTTTTTTTTATCAAAAACGAACTTCCAAAAAACTAAAAGTATTTAAATGAATTTTTTTGTTATACCACATTTTTAGGAAGTCATGTTGGATTTGGCCTAAAAACATCTGTTTTTTACATGTACAATAGTACTAATAGCTTCACTCTGTTAGAACATTGAAAATTTTTATTCTACTAACATGTTTCTTCCTATTTCCACAAAACTCCGATTTTTTCTTTTAGCTACACTACTTTTTTGTGGAGTATAGGGAGGAATATACTGATGTTTGATTATATGATTTCTTAGATATGTTGTAATTGTATTGCATGTTAATTATGTACCATTATATATTCTATAATTCATTATATAAACTCCTCATGTCATTCGCAATATCTTTTCTAAATAATCTAAACATTTCAATATCGTCTTATTTGTGCTTTATAAACAAGATGTTGGTTATTCGAGTGAAATAATCAATGAATGTGATAAATTAAAAATCACCTTTTTTGGTTGATGTTTAATTGGACCACATAAATTATAATGAATAAGTTCATGAGTTTTGGTAGACTGATTTCAACTTTCTTATGACTTTATTAGTAATTTTAACTTTATAAAAAGTTACAAAAACATATTATTCTCTTCTTTTCAATTCTAGAAAATTTCATACAAAATAAACTTTATAATGTTTATTCATACTACTCTGCCCAAGGTGGCTATGTCTCCGGTGTCAAAACATATTCTCATTTTCAATACTTAGATAACTTGATTTGTTATGTTCTCCAATATTAAAAAAATTTCCACTTGTTCTTTCCGCCATTGTAACAACTTTTCCATATTCTATAATTTTGATGATAAAAGAATTTTTTCTAGAAAAATTATTTTCCATCATAAAAAATTTGACTTGAACTATGTAATTTATATTGTATCCCATTTAAAAATAAAACTTCTTTATATTGCAACCTTTTTGTTTCAATATCATCCATTCCAATTGCTATGATTTTTAAGGTACTATCATTTCCAAAAGTAACTACTCTTACATCATGACTTCCAACATAATTCAAGATTTTTATATCACCCGTCATGTGTGAAGAATGACTACTATCAAGTATCCATGGTTTTTGGCATGCTCACTAGCCTGATCACATCTTCCAAAGACTTCTTCTAGACATCCAAATAAAATTCTATTGAATTTTTTTTAACATCCGGATTTTTTAATCTTTTAGAATTCTACGCTTTAGAAAAATTTTCCTTTATTCTTCCACTATTCTCAAACCTTTTTCTGGGATGTGGAAAGTTATTCCAAAAATTTTATTCCTTATTCCCATAGATTCTACAACACCAGAAAAACCCATAAAATATTGATTTTCTATTGATGTATGATCTTTATCTGTAGAAACATTATTGAGGTTGATAACATCTTTATGTTCTAACAAACTCTAGGAATGGACCCTCTATCTTACTAAGGGAGTTTTCAAATTTTTGTGATTTGATAGGTTTCTCACATCCCTTATTGACACTTTATTTCCTAATATTTTCCTTTTTACCTGAAATTCTAGAAAAATAAGATGAAACATTATTTTTAGTGGGTGACAAATTCACTTGATTATTGATTTGATATTTCTCAGCAACATTATAAGTCTCATATTTAACTTCCAAAGTGTTGTTAAAGTTTTAATTCATCATTATTGAAGTACTCTTCAACTTATAATGTTTTGATTGAGACTTATTAACTTTCTTATCAATTAAATTGTTACCGAGATCTTCATTCATATTTCCCTATTTATAATTTATATGTTGGTAACTTAAGATATCATGGATGAAATATTCTTCTTTCATGACAACATACTTTTAACCTCAAACAAATTTTACACTATCTTTATTTATCATTATAATTTCTTTCTTGATAGATTTTATTTTCTCAAGACATGCAACAAGTTCTGTTCTAAGAGGATACACTCTCAATGATTCTTCACCTCCTTCTTCTTCACTATTTGAGGAGTATTATGTTTTCTCAAATCTTTCAATGAATATTCTAACATTTTATAAAAATTAATCTTACAATGAATTGTTATTATTAGAGTTTAATTCATATTCATCAAAATTGTCTTGATATTATAAAAATTTATTTGGGGGAATTCGTAGAAAAATTCCTAATTCAACCCCGCTAAAAACATTCGAAATGAATTTTACTCCATACTTCCCTCTTCCTTTATGATAGTTCTTAGAGATAAGAGACATGATTTTTTCATTTAACTAATCATCCTCTGTATCTTCATAATCACAAGGATAAACATCTTCAAAATCTTGAATTTCCATTTTTCTCATAGCTTCAAAATCCATTTCATCATTCATCACCTCTTTAAAAATTAGAGATGTTCTCATTTCATAAACAAAAAGAATTATATGAAATTCATCAAGAGATTAATGATCTTTATCTTCTAGAGAAGTTATTTTAGAATCAAACCTATCCAGAAAGTTTCTTATGAGTTTCTTCACAGTTGTAGAATCTTCCAAGACATCTCCAAAATCTTTGATGTTGAAAAACATTCATTAACTTTGGTGAATTACTCATCAATTGTTTGTTCATCTCTCATTCTCATGAATTCAAACAATTTATTCTACATTTTTATATTTTATTATTTCACTTTAGTGTCCCATTCAAAAATACATTCCATCTTTCCCCATATACTCTTTGAATTTTTAGGACACATCACCATTATATAAAAATTTTCTAATAGATACATAAGGATATAATTTCTAGCCTTTCTATCAACTTCAATATCTCTCTTGTCACCAAATTTCATAGGAGAGTCTTTCTCAATAGGTGGAAAACCAATTGTAGTAGTATAAAAAACTTTTTTTACAAGAGATAAGAGATATGGAATCATTCATTCTTTTTATCCATAATAATTTTTTCATGAAATATAAGAATTACTCTACTATTGATATAATTTAGATTATCCATGAAAATTAATCAATAAGGTAACATTCCCTATGATACTAATTTAAGTTACAAATGACATAATAATAACAGAGAAGGTGGTGAATCAGTTATTAAACTTTTTATAAGTTTTTAAACATTTAGAAACTTAACCCTTACAAATTGTTAAAGTTCATATCCTAATCATATTTTTGTAAAAAACATGAATGAAAAATTAGGGAAAAAAGTAAATCATATGATATTTACAAGGTTTGAACTTAGTGTGAGAAACTAAATTCTAGTCATAACAAATCTCATGGGTCTATATAAATTCACTATGTTGAAGAAGTGAATAAAACTTGTGCCAAATTCCATTATACACCTTATATATCTCGATATGAATGATTATAATAACTCCAATCAGTTTAAAAAGTTTACATAAAACATTTGTGCCACAAAATAATATGAACATCATAAAATTTTAGTTTCAAAAAATTCTGTCTAAAAACTCAGTCCGATAAAAATTGGTATGATTAGATCAATATAATGAACTCAATATAATAGAATCAGTTCAATAAAGTTATTATAAATCTACACTTCTCAAAATCTTCTCAATTTCTCAGTTCGATCTTCCTCAATCCAATATCCCTCAGTTTGGAAAAAAAATATTCAAAAGTTTGGTCTTCTTCTGAGATGTCTACCCAGAATGTTACTTTGACTCAAACTCTATATCACTCCACATTTTCACACATAAAAAGTTATAATTATGAATGTACTATGTGTATATTTATATGAATCCTAGAATAGAAAAGGTGGGAAATTAGAAAAAAAATCCCCACTAACTCAAATTTTCATATCTCTGAATTTCACTCGCATTTGAACTTCATCTTTTATTATTTTAACTCTTCTCAAATTTTCTATTTTATTCTCTAAGATTATTGAATCTTAATAACATATCTTGAATTATCAAAAAAATATTAGAAAATAAATTATAGAAACTTTGTTTGTTTGATCTTTTCATTATGATTTGTCTTTCTAATAAAAACTTGGTCTGATGGAAATTCCTTAGCTAAATATAATGGAACTTCCTCAACTCAGTTAGATTGACTTTCTTCTTCATCTCAGTATAATATAAATTCCTTAGATTTTTCTGATAGAACATCCTCAGCTCAATCCAATGGAACTTCCTTATCTCTGTTCGATGTAATTCTCATTACAATGGAATTCCAATTATGATGGATTTCTCATTATGATGGAATGTATCCAATGGTGACTGCACTTAAAAAATTTGAAATTATTTAAACCTAATCAGGTATAAATCATTTCTACTTCTAAAAAATTCTACGTTTGACACCTCTAGATCCTATAATTTGTTTCCATATTTCTATATATAAAGGTCTAGAACCGGTAAGGTCTTTATGAAGACCTTTAACATCCTTCCTTACATCAAAATATATTATCATGAGAGTTCTCTTGATTTTTGAGAACTTCAAGATCAGTAAAACAATGTCTAACTTTCCATTAGAAAGTTTAAGTACTTTATAACTCCCAAAATCACAATATTTATTCAACCTCTTTAGCAACATTATGACTTCCTCACTCAACAACTTCTAAATTTATAAAAATCACAGTGTCTGATGAGTCTTAAACTTCATGCTGATGAATCTAAGACTAATGGTGCATCTAAGAAACAAATTTATCTTTATAAAACAATTATGAATCTCGTACTACCTAGTTTGACACTCTATGTCTAAAAAACAACTTTCTCAAAAACAATTTTTTTCTCCCCCTATGTTTTTGGGATTGAATATTTGGCAACTTTAACATATTTTTCAAAAAAAATCTTTTACAAAAGATTAGTTGTTTAAAATTAAAAAATCATGTGAAAATAATACATCATAAATATTCTCCAATTAACATGGTATAAAGATATAAGAAATAAATATTGGAAACTTCATCACCTTTCAGACTTTCCTTATTATAAGAGATTTTTTCAATAGTATCCTGAATTTGAAAATGATCTGAGAAACCTTTTTCTTGCATTATTTATAGATGGAGTGAATCCTTTTGGTTTTCAAACCAAAACTCATAGTACATGGCTAGTTATGTTGATAAATTATAATATTCTATCATGGTTATGCATGAAATGAAAATAAATTCTGTTATATCTTCTTATATCAGGACCAAAACAACTGGATAATGATATTGATGTTTAATTGGATCCATTGATTGAAGAATTGAAATTATTATGGGATTCAGTTTTTATTTTGTATGATGATTACAGAAATTAATATTTCATGATGAGATCCATGTTGTATGGGATGATAAATGAATTTTATAATTATGGAAATGTTTTAGGATATATCATTAAAGTACCTAAAGGGTGTCCCATTAGTGAAAAAGGAACAGAGTAAATTATGTTGAAATATTCATCAAAGACTATGTTTCTAGGACATCATAGGTTTCCATCCCGACAACGTAAGAACCAATCTTGGAAAATATAATTTTATGGGAGTTTAGAATAATATACAACACCATCTTCACTTCTAGGTGAACAACTATTTGAGAAAGTAAAAATATGGACACTGATTTTGGTAAACCATTTTTAAAAAACCATACAAAAACCATTTGGGAAAAGAGATTAGTTTTTTGAATTACCATATTGGAATTATTTTTACGCCATTAATTTTCATGATGTTCTGCATTTTGAATGAAAAATTTGTGATAGTTTCATTGGAACATTACTAAATGAATCCAGAAAAAAGGGTTCAATTAAGGTTATATTGGACATGATTGACATGGAAATATGATAATAGTTGGTGCTACTAATGAGTGAAAAACAAACTTTTATTCCTCCAATTATTTACACTCTATATAGGCATGAGAAATATTAGTTTTTAAAACTTCTTGAATGATTTAAAGGTTCTAGTGGGGTATTCATCAGACATCAATAATATTGTTACTTTGATTGATTTAAAGTTAATGAGTTTTAAATCACATGAATATCTTGTTTTGATGGAATATTTAAGACATGTACCATTATTTTTAATTTTTTCCAATAATTTCCATCATATATTAACCATGATCTATTTATTTTTCAAATATATATCCAAAAAAGTTATAGACTAGGTGAAATTTCCAACAATGGAAAAGGAAATTGTTATAATATTATTTAAATGAATGATGTTATTCCCACCATAATTCTTTGATATAATGGTTCAATTGATGGCTCACTTGGTAAGAGATATTCAACTATATGGTAATGTATATTATAGATGGATGCACCCCATTAAATGGTATATTAATATTTTGAAAGGGTGTGTCAAAAAATTTAGTCATCTGTATGGTTGTATTGTGGATTGATATGTTGTTGAGGAAGATATTAAATTTTGTATCAACTACCAATCCAATGTGGAAAGCATTGTTATACCAAAATCTCATCACACTGGGTGGTTTGTGGGTGAAGGAATTTTTAGAATAGATGTTGTCACAATTACTATTACAGGCTAGGAGAAGGCATACCTTTATGTTTTGAATAATTGTTTAGAGGTTTCCCCATATTTTTAATCCACAAATAAATTCTTAGGCATTTGAATCCATTAAGGGTTGAAAGATGGATATCAAATACACATAATCAATAGTTTAGAGGATGGTTTGAGACCATAATTTAAAGGAGTGAGATGAAAATATAGATTCAATTTTAGAATTAATTATATGGCTAGTAAGAGGACCATGTGTGCATGTGTTATTTTATAATGGTTATATAATTAATGTTTATACATTCTATAAAAATAAACATGATGAATAAATTCATTAGAAGTGGCATAGTGGTGAAGGAGGTGGTACAAAAAATGCTGCATTTGGTAGGTTTAGGGTTCGATTCCTGAGAGCCCGCTCTTGGGATAATTTCTCCTTCCCCCAGATCTTCTCATATTTCCGGGTCACTCGGTCCCTGTCTGGGTAGAAATAATGGGGCACAACCAACCTGTACAAAAAGATTTTTGTTTTCAACCATCATCAATTGGGATGTCACCCTCTGGGATGCTCTACAATCTAAGATGGAAAAGACTCCTTCTTGGTTGGGGCTCTCTCTGGAGTTACCTCTTTGTGGGTAGGGGGTTCCCTTATGTGGATGGTTCGAAAAGGCCACACATGGGGATTCCCTTTCAAAAGGGAATAAACATGATAAATGTAATACCATGAGAAATAGAGAAGTTACACTTATTAATAAAACGATGCATATATCTGGTACCAAGGATAGAAAAACAATTTATGCACATATGTTCTACATTTTCTATATAAAAAAATACAGGTGTTGGATTATACAACATTCTAAGTGCCTATTTTTTAATACAAGTGTGTTGATAAAAGGAGTGATATTAAAAAAGATAAATTGAGATTTGTAAAAGAGGACTTTAGTAAGGAAGGGTATAAAGATAAACCATTTATAATGGAGTCATAGGAAGTACAAGTATTTCATGTTCCATATCCAAAAAACTGAAATTGGTCAATTATTCAATTATTGACCAAAACAAATGATGGTTCAGATGTCCATTCAACTGATGATGACCATTTCGTTGTTATGTTGAAATAATTTCACAGTAGCCCTAATATAGACTAGATCTTGTATTTCATAAGATACCATAATGAAGGGACTTAGATACTCGATATAGGGGTTAAATCCCTTCAACATTTAAAAAAAAGAGTTCAATAACTAGGTTATATATTTTTTGTAATATACATTCTACTACCTCATAATATTATCTATTAATTTCTGCATTTATATAATATAAATTTAATTTTCAACCACTTTTTCTGATATTGACTTCTGCACATGTTGATTCTCCCATTCTTGAGGAAAAGTAGGTTTCTCGACATGCTGGTGCTCCTAATGTAGAGGAACAACAATCTTTTGTACATGTCAATGCTACCAATCCATAGGAATAACATATTAATGATGTTGATGTCGAGGATATTATAGATAATGAACAATTGGTGTCCCAAAAAAATAGGGGCATCATAGATTGATGGTGTTAACAAAAATTATTAAGGTGGGAAACAAAGGTTTCAAATTCATGTTTTGATAGAATGCATGCGGCTAGCCTATTAACCCCAAAAGGCCATGTTCAATAGTTACATTGGGCTCACCGCTCACATTTGTGTACCTATTGATATAGATTGATGGCACAATGTTTTTCTCATTATTAAGAAACTAATTTGGTAAGAGATTAGAGTAACATTATGATATACTTTCTTTATTTTACTAAAAAAATGGAACATTGACTTACTCATCATTATCCCTTGCAGAGTTAATTTATAATAAATGACTCTCAAATGATATTTGTATTAATTCTCACTGAAAAGGATCATAGAGCCTTTTATAAAATTCTTACAAAGTATTATCTCGATTTTGTTGAAGGGAACATAAACCACACCCACCACATATTGATGCACACCTGATAAACTAACAAGAATGGGATTATTTTATTATTCACCATAAGGAGACATATTTTTAGGTACATTGTAATCGGTGATACATTTCTTGACAATACATGAATTAATCTCTCTGATTAATAAAAGTTAATTTAATAAATATAAACTGAGTGTTGAAAATAAACAATTATAAAAAAACAACATACCCCTACCGTAAAGAAAGTATGGGCCCCTCTTCACATGAAAAAAATGTTACATATTATGAATCTATTTTAATAATTTTATTTGAAATGAAACAAATATATAATTATGTTATGTTGTTTATATATATATTGATGAATCAAAATCCAAAATCTCCTTCTACCCACATCATGTGCTATGGAAGGATGCATGTGTAAATAAATTGGAGATACTAATAGATGAAAACACACAAAAATTTGATTAGAGGGGGTTCCATAGGTTTTCATTACATTAGGCCTCCCTAAGCCCGATATTCCCATGTTCCTTTGTACCTATTTCATTGAGTAAAAATATAATGTTGGATAGAAAACACACAAAAATTATTGGAATCATGTGTATGTGTGACATAATAAAAAATTGTTTTGATTTAAATTTTTATTAAATAAACATGATTACTTATTTTCTTATATTTTGTATCTGACATATATACAAGAATCATCATTAGTTATACTTTATGAATAACCACTATCAATGGCCTTGAAGTGGCCAGAATAGTATGGTCGTGTCAGAGGTGAGGCTTTAGGGGTTTCACCCCAAACTTATTTTTGATAAAATAAATGAACATGTGGATAAAGATAATAAAATGGAAGAGTTCCATGAAACACTAGATGATATAGAATAAAAACATAGTTGGTAGTCATAGGTGTCAAAAAATCTTATGGGAAGGAATCCAAGATAAGAAACAACATAAGAAAAACCACTACATGAAGTCCCCCCACCCCACCCCCACTAGCTTTGAGTTGATCCATTCCCCTCAATGAGCTTTATTAGAATACATAATCAACATTATCATAATTGTTTCTTTGAAATGCGAATCAGGTAGACATTGATACCTTCCCTATAATATTATTCCAAAGGTTGAAAATTATTGTGATTTATATCTATCAACACCTACTCATCACCTTGTTTCAATGGGTATCGTGTATAATATCCAAAAAGATATTCTGAACAACAAACAATAGGTCATGTGGGAGTGAGGATTAACGTAGCTCAAGAGATGAGAATCAAGATACATGTTCCCCATGATGATGTTGACATTCATATGGTCAAGAAAGATATTGTAACTTTCATATATTTGTAGTTAGTTCTTGTAAAAAACAATTGATTAGGAGGTACTCATTTCCAATTTATTTTTCATGAAAAGACATTAACAATTAATAAAAAAATGTTTGAACTGATAAAATATTATTGCATACGTACAAAGGGAAGTGGGTGAAATAGAAGGTTTAATCAAAATGATATGAAGGATAAACCAACCAATCAAAAATATCTTCATAAAGTACCATTACCCCACCATTCAACTTCCACATTTACTAACATTAAAGGTTCATGTGAATAACACAATAGAATGTGGTGATATAACTACAATTTATTTTGAAGAACATATGTACAGAGATTCCATTATAGAATATATTGGTCTTGAAAATGTAAATTAATTCTTCAATTATGAATTGATAGGATTCTTTGTTGTAAATGTATAGACGAGGCATGTTTTCATGATTTTTTTGTCCAATAACTGATCTACTATGTTAATTATGACTAAATACAATTCATAATTTTTACTAGTATATATATCAATACTATTTGAAGGGAAACCCTATGAATAGAAATTTGGACTCATTATTATTCACATCACTTTTACACAACTATCCTCATTGAAAGCAATCAAATATAAAGGAATATTATACAAACTAGCCATAATGTTTGAAAGAAAACATACAGATGACAAACTCTTCTTAATACCATTGATGTAGGGGTAAAACTTTAAAATTTAATCATATCAAATATATTTTCATTAATATAATTAATTATTCTTTTTTGTTTTTTAGGAAACATTGGTTACTCATTTTGGTTAATTTTGGATACTCCATTGATTTATTTTCTGGATTCAATGCATGGATACCTAAAAAATTTACCACACACGATGATGTCTATCAATTTGTAATATACTACAAGCAATTTTTTAAAACTAAAACTAAAACTATATATTTTATATTATGTCTGAATGAAAATTATGTTATGATAGGGTGGTGTTTAAATATCATTATAATCATGGCATGTATACAGTCCATGAATACAAGGAGCCTATCGACATCTACAAGTGGATAAGTATTGGGTATATATAATTAGATTTCACTAGAAAAACATATATCAAAACAAATTTCTTATTTTTATCAATGATTCTATAGTGTATGAAACAACCCAATGGAAAAGATTTTTTTTATTATGTTTTAAAATTTATGAAAGATATCATATACCATCAACAAACTAGCATCCCGTAAGAGGTATTTTTTAATATAATTACAATTTAATTTGAAATATTTATTAATCCTATGTTTCTTTTTATTTTAATAGTACTGCCAGGATTTTTGGAAGTCCTCATATTCACAAGATGAAATAAATTTTTTGATAAATAAATGGGTAGTATACCTGGTGTCAGAATGTATACATACATCATGAAGAGGTGAATTCATACTACTTATTCAGTTGACTTCCTCATAATTTTATCTATTTTGTTAGTTAATTTCCTTATTAGTTTTATTTTATACATTAGTAAAATTTTCTATAATTCATTTTTGACATGTATCAATCAACCACACCTCAATACTACAAATGATGTTTCTGGTATGACTCAAAGTACGTGTTATCATTTTAAAATTGACATTTTAGATGAAAACACCCATCACATACTCAAATGTAAGGAAAAAAATTTCAATTGTTCTGATACATTAGTAAATTGATCCATATCTCATTTTTGATTTGTAGGAATCATCCACAATTCATTCTGATACATGGTGTGTATGATATGACTTAAAGTGTCTATTGTCAGTTTAAAATTGACAATTTAGTTAAAAACATGTGTCTCTCACTAAAAAACGAGGAAAAATGCTTGTATTGTATTAATAATTTAGAGTAGTGATTCATAATTCATTTGTGATTTGTAGGTATCTGTCTCATATCAAACCGACACACTTTGTGACCAGTAAGAATCAAAGTGCGTGCTTTCAATTTAAATTGAAATTTTAGTAAAAAAGAGGAATGAAATAATCAAAACATTGAAAATTAATTTTAATTATATTTATACATTAGTAAAATGATCCATAATTCATTTTTGATGTGTAAGATTAAATCAAATGCCAATCCGATGAACGATGTGATCAGTATGACTCAAAGTGTGTGTTTTCTATTTAAAATGACATTTTAGTGAAAACCAAAAGTGACATACTCAAAATTGAGAGAATGTAATCAGATTGTTTTGATAATTTAGAAAAATGATACATAATTCATTTAATATATTTTGGAATCATCCTCCCCTTAATCTGACACATGGTGTGACCAGTATGACTCTAAGTGTGTCTTTTATTTAAAATTGGAATTTTACTAAAAAATGAAAGTGATATACTCAAAATAGATAAAAAAAAAATTAGATTTTTTGATAATTTAGAAAAATGATCCATAACTCATTTGTGATGTGTAGGAATTATCTGCACTTCAATCCTATTCATGGTGTTCCTAGTCTGAATCAAAGTATCTGTTATCAGTTTAAAATTGACATTTTAGTTAAAAACATACATCACTCAATAAAAATTGAGTAATCTCACTCATATTGTCTTGATAATTTATTAAAACCATTAATAAGTTATTTATGAGATATATGAATCAGTATCATGTCAAAATGAATCATGATGTGGTTGATCTGACTAAAGGTGCGTTTTTTACTTTAAAATGACATTTTAGTAAAAAGACAAGTGACATAATAAAAACCAAGAATTTTTTTGGATTGTTTTGTTACCTGAATAAAATGATCTATAAGTAAATTTTGATGTTTAGGAATTATTTTCACCTCAATCTAACACATGATGTGATCGGTACGACTCTATGTGTGGGTTTTCTGTTTAAAATTACATTTTAGTAAAAACCACAAATTACATACCTAATACCAAGAAAACACATTTGGATTGTTTTAATACATTATAAGAATGATCCATAAGTCATTTTTTATGTGTAAGAATCAGCCACACCACAATCTGATACATGGTGTTTCTGGTATGACTCAAAGCACCCGTTATTAGTTTAAAACTGACATTTTAGTTCAAAACGGGTGTAAATCACTAAAAACAAAACAAAAATTCTCTATTTGTTTTGATAATTTTGGGAAATTATTTATAAGTAATTTTTGATATGTAGGAATCTGTATTACATTAAACCTACACATGATGTGACATGTATGACTCAAAGTATGTGTGTTCAGTTTAAAATGATATTTTAGTAAAATACAAGTGACATACTCAAAACCTATAAAACACATTCATATTGTTTTGATAATTTATTAAACTTATTTTTAAGTCATTTTTGATTTGTAGAAATCATTCGAACCTCAAACTGACACATGATGTGATCGATATGACTCAAAATGCGTGTTTTCGGTCTAAAATGATATTTTTCTAAAAAACAGTAGTGATTTACTCAAAACCAAAAAAAATGTATTCAGATTGTTTAGATAAATTATGAAAAATATCCATATGTTATTTTTGATATGTGGGAGACAGCCTTACCTCAATCTGATACACAGTGTTCCTAGTATGACTCAAAGTGTCTGTTGTTAGTTTAAAATTGTCATTTTAGTTCAAAACACATGTCGCTCACTAAAAATTGAGAAAAAACACTCAAATCATCGTGATAATTTAGAAAAAATGATTCATAAGTCATTTTTGAAATGTATCAATCAGTCTCACATCAACCTTAAATATTATGTGACTAGTATGACTCAAAGTTTCTGTTTCCAGTTTAAAATGACATTTTTGTATAAAAAGAAAGTGACATGCTCAAAATTGAGAAAAAAAATTTGTGTTATTTTTATAGCTTATCAAAATGATCCATATTTCATTTTTTGATGTGTGGGAATCATCTTCACCTCAATGTAATACACAGTGTTCCCGATAGGACTCAAAGTGTTCGTTATTAGTTTAAAATTGACATTTTAGATTAAAACTTGTGTTACTCACTAAAAACCTAGAAAACATGCATGGATTGCCTTTATAATTTAGAATAACGATTCTTAAGTCATTTTTGACATGTAGGAATTAGTCTCACATAAAATTGACACACAATGTGGTAGGTATGACTCCAAGTGAGATTTTTTAGTTTAAAATTACATTTTAGTAAAAAAAGTGACATATTTAAAACAGAGCAAACATATTTAGATTATCTTGATAATTTAGGAAAACAGTTCATAATTCATTTGTGACATGTAGGAATCTGTCTCACATCAAGCCGATGCATGATGTGATTGGCATGACTCAAGGTTTTAGTTTTCAGTTTAAAATAATATTTTAGTAAAAAAACAAGTGACAGACTCACAATCTGGAAAACACATTCAGATTATGTTGATACGTTAGATTAGTGATCCATAAGTCATTGTTTATATGTAGGAATCATCCGTACGTCAATCCATCGCACGGTGTGACCAATATGACTCAAATCATGTTTTTTCAGTTTAAAATGACATTAAAAAACCACAAGTGACATACTCAAAACCAAGAAAACACATTCAGACTGTTTGGATACATTAAGAAAATGATTCCTAATTCATTTTTGATGTGTATGAATCATTATAACTTTAATCTAATACATAGTGTGCCCTGTATGACTCAGAGTGTTCATTATGAGGTTAAAATTGACATTTTAGTTCAAAATGTGTATCACTCACTAAAAACAAAGAAAATACACCCTGATTGTCTTTATAATTTAGGGAAATGATTTATAAGTCCTTTGTGATGTGAATTAATCAATATCACATAAAATCGACACACGATGTAACTGGTATATCACAAAGTATGTGTTTTCAATTTAAATTGACATTTATGTAAAAAAACAAGTGAAAAAAATTAAAATCAATAAAACACATATTTCAAAAAATTGATATATATAAGCAATTTGTGATGGGTAGGAATCAATCACACATCAATCCAATGCACAATGTTAGCGATATTACTCGAATTGTGTGGTTTCAGTTTAAAAAGGACATTTTATTAATGTGTTGTTTCATATTTATGTTTAATTTATTTATTTATAGTATTACTAGTATAATAATTGTTTTCTTATACAAGTGGATTATTTTTCTAAAGTTGTGGTGGTTTTTTCGAAAAAAGATACCATGATCGAGCTTTTTCGAGAGGGGGTTGGTTGCCAAAGATAATGAAACTATTGATGTTTTTGAATGTATGTGTTATGTAACACATGCTAATGTAATTGTAAAAAACAATGTTTGAAAGCAAGAAGGTAGACACATAAATTTTTGAGTGATAAAGGGAGGGTTTTTTGAGTGATAGTGTTAGGAACAAAAGGGGCCTAGATACCCTGAGGGGGGGGGGGATCAGGGTATGGATATTCTATTTCAAAATTATTTCTTCCCCGCCGGATCTTGACCACTATATGAAAAGGTTCACATAGTTTACTCTTAAGTTATTAGCTTTTATCTTGTTCTTTATTTATTTATATGATAATGGTGATTTTTATGCTATACAGAAAAGCAAGAAGGTAGACACATAAATTTTTGCTTGGTTCACTATCACTGGGATACATACAAGGAGCATACAATGACGATGTGTCACTGTACCAAATCCACTAAATCTCATTGCAAATTTACAATATTTGGGCTAGATCACTTCTATGCCCATGCTCACTTCCATTACAATGTTTAGGGTCAGCTCACTACTTTCCCAAGGGTTAATCCTTATGTCTCTCTCTTTGTCTCACCACCGGTGGAGAGGATCACCTTCATTCTCTTCATTTTCTCACGACTCTCGAAAGGATCCACATATAGTTTATGGACTTGCAGGTCCTGTCATTATCACAAATGAATGCATCTTTCTTTATATGTAGATGCTCTATTGAAGTCCAACTTTCATCCACTGATGAATACAACTTTACCATGGATGTACTGAGCAATCTTCCAACCTTTGCAAAACCCTAGAATGACTGGAACACTTCTATATGTCTGGAACGCTTCTCTATGCCTAGAAAGAAAGTGTCACCACAATACTTGAGCGACACTCCCTTATCTAACTCTAAACATGGGCAACTCACACCCTTTTACACCCAAACCAATATTTTTGCGCAATTATCAACTAGAGTGCCTCTAAAAGCCTGGCAGAAAAATGTCACCTAACCACTTTTGTGACACTCCCTTCACCAACTCGGAACTTGGGAAACACACTCTTATTTACGCCCAAACCAATATTTGTGTGCAACTATCAACTGGAACACATATTCTGAATATCTTTATACATGTATGACCAAACCACCACTTGCGTGCCCAAACCACCTACGCGATTAGAGATCAAATATTCTCTTAAGTGATGATATTCTTTTCTAATGAGGTGTGGTGGACCTCTATTTATAGGAATTTTTACCACCCTGAGTGCCACACACAAGTATCCTCCTAACGTGCATGTCCAGCTGCCCTAGTCTCTATCTCCATATTCACCTTGAGCACCCAAACCAAATCATGGGCACCCCTATTTCTTTTGCCATATTTTGATGTTCTGATATTGAAAAACCTTTTGTGGGAAACTTTCCAAGCCTCTAAGACACCGACTTTCAAGTCCCTTTGACAAAAAAAACTTTTCTCCATTAGTTGATTTTGAGGCCCAAAAATTTGGAAAACACAAGAAAATGGCGCCACCATGTATGTGCTCTTTTTATACCATCTCCAGATCTTCCATTCCTTTTTTGAGGTTCTTCTATCAATCATGGATTGTCAACAACATCTCTTGAACCCAAAAACTCAGCATGAAAACCCCATTTGTCAATAAATTGAACATCATGGTCTTCTTTGTCAACAAACACAACATGGAGGCCCAGTTTTACAACAAACACAATCACCTAAAAAATGCTTCAATGATACCTTTAGGGATTTCTGCCCAACAATCTCCCCATTTGGGCTTGTTAACATCTCTCCTCATAAAACGTTTCCACCCTCTGATACCTCAATAAAGCTTATTCCAACCATTACCACCATTAGAACCATTCGATTCAAATAGGAATCAAGGATTTACTTAACATACACTCTAATCCCACATGATCATTGATCGACATAAGAAACAAGAGAAAATGAAAAGTTTATCAATGAGTCACTTCATTTCTGACACCAATTGTTGATATCACACTGATACCAGTTACTAATTTTTAGAAGCCTTCTAACCCGATCCCAACACCACTCTTCTGCTTTTCTATTGATCCTCAGCTGTCATGATATCTTTCCTTTTATTGATCACTTTTTGCATCATCAGATTTATTACTCCTAATCGTACTATGATTCACTGTATTATTTCACCCTTATAATAATGTATTAAATTGGGTTTGTATTGAAAATTACAAGTATATTAACAAATTTTACTCCTTTTTTGTTTCAATTTTTTTTAACACTGTTAAAAAGGTTAATGTTACTTGTTTAGATAATTATAATGTAGGTGGAGGTGATTTGGAGGACCCATGATGATGTCCATGATAAATTGGCCAATCTGCACATGATCCAAGAACACCATTTGTCACGAACTAACCTGAGTCGACCCTGAACCAGTCACCCGAGCTAGCCCGCGACATGGCCCGAGGGGCGTTCCCAATCCCCACGGGAAAAAAACTAGTTCTGGGCATCAAAATTTAACAGGTGGGAATGATTTTTCTGAAAAGAGAAAATAAACTAAGCGGCGGAAAATAAATAGAAAAAAAGAAAATAAATAAAGAACAATCAACAACGCTACTAACCTGACCACGACCAAAACTCCATGTGACCCCATGGGTCACTATCCAATACCACAACCAACATTGCTCATAGAGAACAACTGAAGATGGAACCTGCAACAGAACTAACAACAAGAAAACACAATAGGCATGAGTATTAAAACTCAGTAGGCTAGCCCGCTAAATCTATTCCCTATGCACTACCACTAAATAAAGAATTTATCAATTCCATGTTTGAACTAAATTAGATAAAATATTGGTTTCCACACACACTTTCATTTCCAAAACAAGTTACAGCCCATTGCCCTTTATAATATAAAAACAAGTCTAGTGCTTGAATGAAACATGTGCATTGCATTTTAAAACATTTTTGCGAATCAATTTTGAAATCCGTAAAAAAAACTACACACAACCCACAACACACACTAAAGGCAATCGAAAATGTGGCACACATGGGCCAGCAACCGAACTAGACCTCTCAACCATCTGCCACATAAAAATAAACACTCAATAAAAACATGGGTCGAACATAAGAGACTATGAACAATCCAGAACATACTATACGTGTTACTCATCCTAAAGGCATGCCCTAACTTCATGACGTCACAACGCCCTAACGCTCGGCATAGCCCTACATGGCCTAACTGAGGGGCCCAATCCCCATAGCAGCAATAACTTAGTATTCCCCTCCTATGGGGCCACTAGCCAGTGCGTATTCTAAACTAGTACATCAATCGTTTTCAGAAGATTCACTCACTGTGCTAGGTTCCAATGTCAACACGTATAATAAAATGAAAAGGGGTGAGTCATCAAAGTCAATCATGTAGCAAAAAAATCACACACAACATATGCAGTCAACATACACCAAAGGTCACCCTTGAGTCACCCCAAATATAGTTTTCCAAACTAATTTATTTTCATTAATGTGCCAAATGGGCCTCCACCAACCTTAAAGAAAATCCTCGTTTCTCAAGAAAACCCGAAACACTTGTTCAGAAGATATCATTTATCTTTAAAACCAGATCCACATTTGAAATTCCGTGAAATATATTTAAAGGTGAAATTGTCATTCCTTCACTACTAGGTGTCCGGTCGTCAAGAAAATATTTCAAGAGTCGTGTATAAAATAAACGGCTCTTTTTACAAGAAATAATCATTTAAAAATTAATCATCTTATATTATTTTATTTTTATTAAAATTAAAAGAACATCAAGAAATTTATACATTTTAAATTTAAAGGTGAGTGCAGTGGGGGACCTACCTCAAGGTGGAACCAAGCCGTCCACTCGGCTCTTGATGCTTTCTAACTCAAAGCAGCTTCTCTTGAAGATGAAAATCCAAAACCACTTCACCTATACACATATACATTTTCATATATATATATATACCCTTTAACCCAAGTACACATTCCCCACGCCATGAGGGAATATTCTCAAGGAGGATATAAATATATACATGCTTACACATGTATATACCTATATGTTTTTGTCACTGACGACCAAAACCCTCACTATGATGAGCAAAACACCCTACAATGATTCAAGGGAATCCAATAACTACCCAAGTCTTCAAACAAAACTAAAACAATTTAACTTCCCATAAAATAATATGAATTAAGAGAAACACATGGAAAGTAAACCTTCATGGAAAATCATGTCACAAGGCTATTTTTCAACACACTCACCACTTAATAAAACATTTACATAATTAATAAAACTTTTCCCAAGATGTATAACAAATATTCACTAAGAGAAAACATACAAAAACTCCCCTCTTTAAAATTAAACACACACCAAAACATTTTCCTACACATGGTGCACACACTTTATAATATTTAATAAACCACTTAAAAATATTTTAAGCAACTCCAAAAAGTATCCGAAGACTTTGAACGTAGAAGACCACAAAAAAACCCCTTTTGAGGCCAAATGCACACCACTTACATGTCAAAAATAGAATTTTCTACCCATGTGAACCATAGAAAAACAACAACACAGTTTAGAAAACACTGTGAATGGCTCAACAAAAGTTTTCATAAAATTAAAATATTCATATCACATAAATGCATTCCTAAACCCATCCAAGTCATATTAAACATCAAGAAACACTATATTCAAACCAAGAAGACTAGTCAAATAACATACTAAATTGATCAAACAAGAAAATAAAAACACCATAAAATGTTTATGCACAGAACTAACTACCTTTGGTGTCGAAATTCCGAAATATTTGTGCGGAACTCCAATTGCCACACAACCGCACTGTACGGTGATCAAAAAAACCCAAAAATCAAACAATAAGAACATATACACCATAAAAAAACCAAACTCAAACCCAAAACCCCAATAAATAAGAATCAAAACCACAAATTATCGGTTGAGGGTTTACCCGGAGGGAAACCTTGCCAGAGTAGGGAAGCGATGCGCCGGAAAATGTGCCAGTAGGAGGAGGGGATGTCGGCGAGACAGTCCGACCATTGAAGGGAGGTGTGCGGCGGTTGCGGAACAAAGGGGAGGGTGTGTGCACAGGTTGTCCTATAGGGAATTGATGGCACGATGTGGTGTGGCTTTCCAAAAATAGAGGAGGTGGTGGATCGGCTCGCCGGTCGCTGGCCATTGTAGCCGACTGAAGGGAAGGGCGACGTCGGTAGGGAGAGCGGCCAGAGGAGGAGAAGGAGGTCACCGGACACGGTGTGGCTGGGCGGTGTGAGGTCAGCGTGAGGGTGAGGTCAGCACGATGTGGGATGAGAGTCAGAAAACAAACGGAGGCTGGGGTGAAGGGGGTTGGAGTGCGGAGGATGATGTCGAGGGGGGGGGGGTCGTAGGCTGAGTGCAGCAGGGGGGGGGGGTTGGGGAAGTGCTTCAAAAGTGGGCAGGGGGGGTACTTCGGGTATCTAGGGTTTTCCATTTTTTTTCATTCCTAGTAATCATAATATTGTTACAATATTAGTAATAATAGTAAAAATAATAATAATACAAATAATAAAAAAATACAATAGATAATAATAATAATAATAAAACACAAAATAATAATAATAAAATTAACCATAATAAAGATAATATTAATAAAATTTATTAACAATGAAAATAATCATCATAAAAATAACAATAACAATAAAAATAAAATATCAATAACAATATAAATAAGAATAATAATAATTTAACGACCCTAATAACCAAATATTTTATTTATTTTAAACATCACTCAACTGCACGACTCATGTGGCGCCGAGCACACAGTTGGCTGAGCCACGCTCGGACCGTGCCACCTGACACTGACCGTATATTGGGTTAAGGTGCATGTTTGCCACGCTGTTTTATAAATCTCATGCAAGTCACAGATCATCTAGGTCGAGGTGTGACAATTCTCCCCACCACAGACAATTTCTGCCCCCAGAAAGTAACCCAATCGAACAATAGACTAAATAAGAATCCATGCCCAAATAAAACCAGAAGAAACCACAACATAAGATATTGGGAGAAAAAGAGAGGGTTATCCCCACCACAATAACTCAACTAGTGTTGAAATTTTAACACTCAAACATACCACCTCGGGAAGGAGGGGGGGAGGACACAAGAACTCCCAACCGATCCAGACTAACATCCATACCGCGAGCGAAACAATACCTCTCCCAAACTTGGAGCTCTCGAATCGGACCAAAGAAATCCCGAACACTAAAGAAAAACTCTGAGCAGAACTTAACCCAAGAAGTAATTCTAAGCATAACCGCAAACTTGGACTCCTCCGCAGGAACTTATATCTCCCAATGAACACCGTTAAACCAAGATTAACCCACATAACGTCCAAACATACTTTTATGAAAAATGCACGATCCAGAATACTATAATCAGACAAACAAGACTGTTTGGATTACAAATGAACACATTCATCCCAACCTCACAATAACACAATGAACATACAACAACACCAAAACTTTAACAGTGGAAGGACGAGAATGGAAGGTCATTAAATGTTTCATCGCCAACACGGAACAAGAAACCAAAATTGATGCATCACACCCACGAAAAATCCTGACTGCGTGCGAGCTTCACCCCAAGGTGTATGGCTGGGGCTCTGATGGTTGAAGCATATTCTGCCTCACAGTTAGGCACTGGAATCTTCTGGTCACAGTGTCTTCCTCAGATGATTCTTCCTAGAAAAAACTTCTCTAGATGAGCTAGACACCTACAATTATGGCATGTCTTAAAAGGGGTGTGACATGAAAACTTGTATGCCCTAAACATCCATACTGACGGTACACTATTAGATGGTCCAACGAACTAGAAATTACATCCACTGCAGAGAACTCTTTAGAAACAAATTTACCTGACACACTCTTCTTGTCAGATGGGGGACCTTCATGAGCAACTGGATACGGTGGATTGCCAACCGTTTGCGCTCCGGAAACCAACTTAGCTAAGAACACCTCATGCACCAACTTCTCAAAAGTTATGCTCCCAATAAAGGAACACTTTCTCCTTGATCACTGGATGAAGACCCCTGATGAAGGGAGAAGTCATCATCTAGTCCTGTGACACTACCCCTGGAAAAAGAGACACAAGATCCTTGAAATGGTCAACATATGCTTTCACCATCTATTGGCCATGTTGAACACGGATGACCTCTTCCATTTTCTTCATCTTCACCTCCAAAAGTTTAAACCATTGAACGAAGATGGCTTTAATGACATACCACATCATCCAAACATGCAGTAATGGCACGGAGAACAACTCCTACTCATCCAGAGCTGGACCTTCGCATAGACCCAAAACAACATGCACTCTAACAACATTGAGAGTTCCCAATACCCTGGAGACGCACTCGACCTCTTCAAGCCACTCCACTATCTCTAACAAACTCTAATCACCATGAAGGACAGGCAATGTCTAAGAAAGACCAAAAACTTGGCATGACTCATCAAAACTCTGGGGACCTTTCTGGGTGGCATTTCTGAACAACATATATAACACCAAGCCGAAACCGATATCAATCGAAGAAACATCAATAAATTACCCTCATCCAAAAACAACCATCTCAATACAAAAACCAAACAACCACTAAAACAACCCAAAATTCCCTATCCAAAATTCCCATTCCATTTTAGATTCCAAAACTACCCCTTTTTTATTTCAAAACTTCTTTCTTTCAAGAAAACTTTCCAAATACCAAATCCACTTTTCAAACCAAAATCACTTTCCAAAACCATTTTCCCCTTTAAAATCCAATTTAGAAAACAAGGTCAAGCCTTTAATTTAAAACACACCCAGTTAATACCATGAACCATTGCACATGTCTTCATCCGCATTCATTCATACGAACCAACACACACTTTCCACGAATCCTCTAACATGTGTAAATGTTCATAAGGAGTACCTGAGGTTTCACCCAAAACCATTCTCGACCAATTCCCAAGAAAACACAGGTTTTCTAAACCAAAGGCTTTCAGTTCTAAAACCCATTTCATAAATTTAAAGTCATTTAATGGAAATCAGTACAATTTTCAAAAACCCTTTTTCATTTCCAAAAACGCACTTACACCAACCAGAATGAAAATGACACTCAACTTGCATCAAACCACCGGGTTGTAGGACTAGCGGTCACACTTAACCTTGCGACATTTTAGTGGGCCATGACCCAAGTAAGCGTCAACAACTAGGAGGAATTAAAACCATGTACCCAGACTCCACATGGGTCACTACTCCATGTGAGATCACGATGTAACATCAGTTTACCTCTGTTGTCATCCCTCAATCCAAAACAAACTAGAACGAAACAATGATTCAATTCCCAGACAATCCTTGGTGACTCGAGGTGCGGAGCGGGTGAGGGTTCATGATGTGCTTATCGTACCTACTTTTCGAGTCCCATAAATCCTAATCTTCATCTACCAGACAACCCAAATAACAAGAGCCTCCTCTGATACCATTTTTTCATGAACCAACACAAGTTGACCCTAAACCAGTCACCCGAGCTAGCCCGCGACAAGGCCCGAGGGGCATTCCCGATCCCCACGGGCTGGCAACTAGTGTCGGGAATCAAAATTTAATAGGTAGGAACAATTTTTCCCAAAAGAAAATAATCTAAGTGGCAGAAAATAAATAGAACAAAATCAAATAAATAGAGAACAACCAACAACACTACTAACATGACCATGACCAAAACCCCATGCGACCCCATGGGTCACTCTCTAATACCACAACCAACGTCACTCAAGGAGAACAACTGAATATGGAACCTGCAAAAGAACTAAAAACAAGAAAACATGATAGGCGTGAGTATTAAAAATCAGTAGGGTAGACCAATAAATCTATTCCCAAAGAACTACCACTAAATAAAGAATTTATCAATTCCATGTTTGAACTAAATTATATAAAATATTGGTTTCCACACACACTTTAATTTCCAAAACAAGTAACAAACCATTTCCCTTTATAATATAAAAACAAGTCTAGTTCTTGAATGAAATAAGTGCATTGCATTTTAAAACATTTTTGCCAATCAATTTAGAAATACAAATTTTTGTTGATAGTAAAAAGAAAAAAAAACTACACACAACACACAACATAGACTAAGGGAAAAGGAAAAAGTGGCCCACATGGGCCAGCAACTAAACTAGACCTCTCAACCGTCTTCCACGTACAAATAAACACTCAATAAAATCTTGGGCTGAACCTAGGAAATCGTGAACAATCCATAACATTCTATACATGTGACTCATCCTGAAGGCATGCCCTAACTCGATAATGTCATAACACCCAAACGCTCGGCAAAACCCTACATGGCCTAACCGAGGGGACCAATCCCCATAGCAGTAATAACATAGTATTCCCCTATTGTGGGGCCACTAGCCAGTGCGTATTCTAAACAAGTGCAACAATCGTTCTCAGAAGATTCACTCACTATGCCAGGTTCCCATGTCAACATGTATAATTAAAAGAAAAGGAGTGAGTCAACAAAGTCAATCAAGTAGAAAAAAATCACACAAAACATATGCAGTCAACATACACTAAAGGTCACCCCTGAGTAACCCCAAAGAGAGTTTTCCCAAATAATTTATTTTCATTAAAGTGCCAAACGGGCCTTCACCAACCTTAAAGAAAAACCTCTTTTCTCAAGAAAAACAGAAACACTTGTTCAGAAGAAATCATTTATCTTTAAAACTAGAAACACATTTGAAATTCTGTGAATTATGTTTAAAGACCAAATTGACATTCTTTCACAACTAGGTGTCCGCTCATCAAGAAAATATTTCAAGAGCCGTGTATAAAATAAACGGCTCTTTTTACACCAAATAATCATTTAAAAATTAATCATCTTATATTATTTTCTATTTATTAAAATTAATAAAACATAAATCAATTAATAAATTCTAAATTTAAAGGCGAGTGTAGTGGAGGACCTACCTCATGGTGGAACAAAGACATCCACTCGGCTCTTGATGCTTTCTAACTAAATGTCGCTGCTCTTGTAGATGAAAATCTAAAACTGCTTCACCTATACACATATACATTTTCATATATATATATATATACCCTTTAACCCGAGTACATATTCCCCACGCCATGAGGGAATATGCGCCAGGAGGATATAAATATATACAAGCCTACCCATGTATATACCTATAGGTCTTTGTCCTTGATGACCAAAACCCTCACTGCGATGAGCAAAACAGCATACAATGATGCAAGGGAATCCAATAACTACCCATGGCTTCAAACAAAACTAAAAAAATTTCACTTCCCAAAAAATAATATGAATTAAGATCAACACATGAAAAATACACCTTCAAGGAAAAGAATGTCACAGGGCTAATTTGCGTCACACTCACCACTTAATAAAACATATACATAATTAAAAAAAATTCCAAAGATTTTAACAAAGATTCACTAAAAGAAAACATACTTAAAATCCCCTCTTTAAAATTAAACACATACCAAAACATTTTCCTACACATGTTACACACACTTTATAAGATTTAATAAACCACTTAAAAATATTTGAAGCAACTCCAAATAGTATCACAAGAATTTGAACGTAAAAGACCACCCAAAAAACCTCTTTTGAAGCCAAACACACACCACATACATGTCAAGAACAAAAATTTCAGCCCATGCGCACCATAGAAAAACAACAGAACATTTTAGAAAACACTACGAATGGATCAACAAAAGTTTTCATAAGATCAAAACATTCATATCAAATAAACGCGTTCCGAAACCCATCCAAATCAAATTAAACATCAAGAAACACTAAATTTACACCGAGCAGACTAGTCAATTAACATACTAAATTGATATAACAAGAAAATTAAAACACCACAAAATGTTTATGCAGGGAACTGAATACCTTTGGTGCCAAAATTACCAAAAATTTGTGTGGAACCCCAATTGCCGCACAACCGCACTATACAGTTATCAAAATAAACCCTAAAATCAAACAATCAAAACATATACACCATAAAAAAACCAAAATCAAACCCCAAACCCCAATGAATAAGAATCAAAACCACAAATTATAGGATGAGGGTTTACCCGGAGGGAAACCGTTCCGGAGCTGCGAAGCAAGGCGCTGGAAAATGCGCCGGTAGGAGGAGGGGACGCCAATGAGACAGTCCGGCCATTGAAGGGAGGTGTATCGCGGTTGTGGACCGAAGGGGAGGGTGTGCGTGCAGGCTGTCCATTGGAGAAGAGGTGGAATGGTGTAGTGTGGCTGTCTGGAAATAGAGGAGGTGGCGGAGCAGGTCACCGGTCGTGGGCCGGTGTAGCCAGCCGAAGGGAAGGGCTGCGTTGGTAGTGAGATCCGCCAGAGGAGGCGAATGAGGTCTCCGGACACGGTGTGGCTGGGCGGTGCGAGGTCAGCGTGAGGGTGAGGTCGGAGTGACGTGGGATGGGAGGCAGAAAGCAAGCAGAGGCTGGGGTGAAGAAGGATGGAGTGCGGAGGAAGAAGTCTGGGGGGGGGGGGGTTGGGGAAGTGCTGAAAAAGTGGGAAAGGGGGGGGGGGTGCTTCTTGTAGCTAGGGTTTTCCATTTTTTTCATTCCTAATAATCATAATATTGTTACAATATTAGTAATAATAGTAAAAATAATAATAATACAAATAATAACAATAAAAAAATACAAATGATAATAATAATAATAATAATAAAACACAAAATAATAATAATAAAATTAACCATAATAAAGATAATATTAATAAAATTTATTAACAATGAAAATAATCCTCATAAAAATAATAATAACAATAAAAATAAAATATCAATAAAAATATAAATAAGAATAACAATAATTTAATTACCCTAATAACAAAATATATTATTTATTTTAAACATCGCTCAACTGCATGACTTGTGTGCTGCCGAGCGCGCGGTTGGGGGAGCCGCGCTTGGACCGTGCCACTCGGCACTAACCGCATATAGGGTTATGGTGATTTCTTGCTGCAGTATTTTATAACTCTCGTGCAAGTCGCGGATCAGCAAGGTCGGGGTGTGACAATTCTCCCCACCACAGACACTTTTTTCCACCAAAAAGTCACCCAGTCAAACAATAGACAAAATAAGAATCCATGCCCAAATAAGACCAGAAGAAACCACAACACAATAGACTGGGAGAACACGAGAGGGTTTTCCCCACCACAACAACTCAACTAGTGTGGACATTTTAACACTCAAACATACCACCTCGGGAAGGAGGGTGGGGGGGACATGGTAACCCCCAACCGATCCAGACTAACCTCCATACCGCGATCGAAATAACACCTCCACCAAACTTGGAGCTCTTGACTCAGACCAAAGAAAGGTCGAACACTAGAGAAAAACTTTGAGCAGAACATAACTCAAGCGGTAATCCCGAGCATAACTGCAAACATGGACTCCTCTGTAGGAAATTATATCACCAAACGAACATCGCTAAACCAATATTAACCCACGCAAGGTCCATACATACTTTTAAGAAAAACTCACGATCCAGAACACCATAATCAGACAAACAAGACTGTTTGGATTACAAACGAACATGTTCATCCTAACCACATGATGACACAATGAACCTACAACAACGCCAAAACATTAACAATGGAAGGATGAGAACGGAAGGACTTTAAATGTTTCGTCGCCAACACAGAACACGAAACCCAAATTGAGGTGTCACACCCCCGAAACTCCTCACTGCGTGCGAGCTTCACCCCAAGACCTATGGCTGGGGCTCTGATGGTTGAAGCATGTTTTTCCTAAGAGTTAGGCACTGTAATCTTTTGGTCATAGAGTCTTCCTCAGAAGACGCTTCCTGCAAAACTTCTCTAGATGACCCAGACACCTACAATGATGGCAGGTCTTCAGAGGGGTGTGACATGATGGCTTGTATGCCCTAAACGTCCATACTGACTGTACACCATTATACGGTCCGATGAACTGGAAACTATAGCCACTACAGATAACTCTTTAGAAACATATTTATCTAACACACTCTGCTCGTCAGATGGGGGACATTCACGAGCAACATGATACGGTGGATTGCCAACCATTTGTGCTTTGGAAACCAACACAGCTAAGAACACCTCATGTACCAACTTCTCAAAATTGATGCTCCCAAAAAGGGAAGACATGCTCCTTGATCTCTAGATGAAGACCCCTGATTAAGGGAGAAGTCTTCATCCAGTCTTGTGACACTACCCCCAAAAGAAGAGACACAAGATCCTTTAAATGGTCAACATATGCTTTCACCGTCTACTGGCCAAGTTGAACATGCATCAGCTCTTCCATTTTCTTCATCTTCACCTCCACAAGTATAAACCATTGAACAAAGATAGATTTAAAGACAAACCACATCATACCAACTTGTAGTAATGGTGGGGCGAACAACTCCTACTCATCTAGAGCTGGACCTTCAAACAGACCGAAAATAACATGACCTCTAACAACTTTGGGAGTTCCCAATACCCCGAAGACGCGGTCAAACTCTTAAAGAAACTCCACTATCTTTAACAAAATCCAATAACCATGAAGGACATACAACATCCGAGAAAGACCAAAAACTGGGCATGACTCATCAAAACTCTGGGGACCTTTCTGGGCGGCATTTCTGAACAAAAAATATAACACCAAAACAAAACCGATATTAATCAAAGCAACATCAATAAAGAACCCTCATCCAAAAACAACCAGCTCAAAAAAAACCAAACAACCACAAACACAACCCAAAATTCCCTGTCCAAAATTCCCGTTCCATTTTAGATTCCAAAACTACCCCTTTTTTTATATCAAAACTGCTTTTTTCAAGACCACTTTCCAAATTCCAAATCCACTTTTCAAACCAAAATCACTTTCCAAAACCATTTTCCTCTTTAAAATCCAATTTAGAAAACAAGATCAAGCCTTTAATTTCAAACACACCCAGTTAATCCCATGAACCGTTGCACATGTCTTCATCGACATTCATTCATATGCCCCAAAATTAACTTTCCACGCATCCTCTCACATGTGTAAAAGTTCATAAATAGTACCTGAGGTTTCACCCCAAACCATTATCAACCAATTTCTAAGAAAACACCAGTTTTCCAAACCAAAGGATTTTAGTTTTAAAACCCGTTTCATTAATTTAAAGTCATTTAAAAGAAATCAGTCTCATTTTCAAAAACCCTTTTTCATTTCCAAAAACACACTTACACCAACCAGAATGAAAATGACACTCAACTTGCATCAAACCACCAGGGTGAGGGACTAGCAGTCACACTTAACCTCATGACATGGTAGTGGGCCATGCCACAAGTAAGCGTCAACAACTAGGAGGAATTCAATCCATGTACCCAGACTCCACATGGGTAACTACTCCATGTGAGATCACGATGTTACATCGGTTTACCTCTGTTGTCATCCCTCAATCCAAAACAAACCAGAACGAAAAAAGAGAGTCAATTCTCGGACTATCCCTAGCGGCTCGAGGTGTAGAACTGGCAAGGGTTCATGATGTCCTTCTCATACCTACCTATCGAGTCCCAACAATCCTAATCTCCATCTACCAAGCACCCCAAATAACAAGATCCTCCTCTGATACCATTTTGTCACGAAGCAACCCGAGTCGACCCTGAACCGGTCACCCGAGCCAGCCCACGACATGGCCCGAGGGGCGATCCCGATCTCCATGGGCTAGAAAATAGTGTCGGGCATCAAACTTTAACAGGTGGGAATTATTTGGCCCAAAATAAAATAAAGTAAGGGGTGGAAAATAAATATAACAAAAGAAAATAAATAAAGAACAACCAACAATGCTACTAACCTGACCATGACCAAAACTCAATGTGACCCCGTTGGTCACTCTCCAATACCACAACCAACATTGCTCAAAATGAACAACTGAAGCTAGAACCTGCAACAGAACTAAAAACAAGAAAACAATATAGGCATGAGTATTAAAACTCAGTAGTCTAGCCTGATAAATCTATTCCCTATGCACTACCACTAAATAAAGAATTTATCAATTCTATGTTTGAACTAAACTATATAAAATATTGGGTTCCTCACACACTTTCATTTCCAAAACAAGTAACAGCCCATATCCCTTTATAATATAAAAACAAGTCTAGTGCTTGAAAGAAACAGGTGCATTGCATTTTAAAACATTTTTGAGAATCAATTTAGAAATCCAAATTTTTGTTATTAGTAAAAAGAAAAAAAACTACACACAACACATAAAACACACTAAGGGAAATGGAAAAGGTGGCACACATGGGCCAAGAACCGAACTAGACCTCTCAACCGTCCTCCAAATACAAATAAACACTCAATAAAAACATGGGTCGAACCTAGGAGATCGTGAAAAATCCAGAACATACTATACATGTGACTCATCCTGAAGGCATGCCCTAACTTGATGACTTCATAATGCCCTAATGCTCAGCATATACGTACATGGCCTAATTGAGAGGCCCAATCCCCATAGTAGCATAACTCAGTATTCCCCTGCTATGGGGCCACTATCCAGTGCTTATTCTAAACTAGTGCAGCAATCGTTCTCAGAAGATTCACTCACTATGACAGGTTCCCATGTCAACACGTATAATAAAAATAAAAGGGGCGAGTCAAAAAAGTCAATCAAGTATCACATACATCACACACAACATATGCAGTCAACATACACCAAAGGTCATCCCTGAGTCACCCCAAAGAGAGTTTTCCAAAATAATTTATTTTCATTAATGTGCCTAACGAGCCTTCACCAACCATAAAGAAAAACCTCAATTCTCATTAAAACCCGAAACACTTGTTCAGAAGAAATAAATTATCTTTAAAACCATAACCACATTTAAAATTACGTGAATTATGTTTAAAGACCAAATTGGCATTCTTTCACAACTAGGTGTCCTCTCATTAAGAAAATATTTCAAGAGTCATGTATAAAATAAACGGCTCATTTTACATGAAATAATCATTTAAAAATAATCATCTTATATTATTTTATATTTATTAAAATTAATAAAACATCAATCAATTAATAAATTTTAATTTATAGGTGAGTGCAGTGGGGGACCTACCTCAAGGTGGAACCAAGCCATCCACTCGGCTCTTGACGCTTTCTAACTAAAAGCAGCTGCCCATGAACATGAAAATCTAAACCCGCTTCACCTATATGCATATACATTTTCATATATATATATACCCATTAACCCAAGTAAATATTCCTTGTGCCATGAGGGAATATTCACAAGGAGGATATACATATATACATTCTTACCCATGTATATACCTATTGGTCTTTGTCACTGACGACCAAAACCCTCACCGCGATAAGAATACAATGATGCAAGGGAATCCAATAACTACCCAAGGCTTCAAACACAACTAAAACAATTTCACTTCCCATAAAAAATATGAATTAAGAGCAACACATGAAAAATACACCTTCATGGAAAAGAATGTCACAAGACTAATTTACATCACACTCACCACTTAATAAAACATTTACATAATTAATAAAAATTTTCCCAAGATGTTTAACAAAGATTCACTAAAAGAAAACATACTTCAAATCCACTCTTTAAAATTAACCACACACAAAATTTTTTTCCTATACATGGTGCACACACTTTATAAGATTTAATAAACCACTTAAAAATATTTGAAGCAACTCCAAACAGTATCCCAAGAATTTGAACGTAAATGACCACCCAAAAAAACCCCCTTTTGAGACCAAACACACACCACTTACATGTCAAAAACATAATGTTCATCCCATGCACACCATAAAAAAACAACAACACAGTTTAGAAAACACTACAAATGGCTCAAAAAAGGTTTTTCATAAAATTAAAACATTCATATCACATAAACAGATTCCTAAACCCATCCAAATCATATTTAACATCAAGCAACACTATATTCGCACCAACCAGACTAGTCAAATAACATACTAAATTGATCAAACAAACAAATTAAAACACGAAAAATGTTTATGCATGGAACTGACTACCTTTGGTGTCGAAATTCCCAAATATTTGTGTGGAACCCCATCGTCGCACAACCACACTGTACGATGATCAAAATAAACCCTAAAATAAAAAATCAAACCATATACACCATAAACAAACCAAAATCAAACCCAAAACCCCAATTAATAAGAATTAAAACCACAAATTATAGGACGAGGGTTTACCCGGAGGGAAACCGTGCCATAGCTAGGAAGTGAGGCGCTAAAAAATGCACCGGCAGGAGGAGGGGACGCCGGCGAGACAGTCTGGCCATTGAAGGGAGGTGTACGATAGTTGTGGACTGAAGGGGAGGTCATGCGCATAGGCTGTCCATTGGGGAAGAGGTGGCATGGTGCAGTGTGGCTGTCTGGAAATAGGGGAGCCGACGGAGCGGGTCACCGGTCACTGGTCGGTGTAGCCAGCCGAAGGGAAGGGCGATGTCAGCAGGGAGAGCGGCCAAAGGAGGTGAAGGAGGTCATCAGACATGGTGTGGCTGGGCAGTGTGAGGTCGGCGTGAGGGTGAGGTCGAGCGTGACATGGGACGAGAGGCGGAAAGCAAGCACAGGCTGGGGTGAAGGGGGCTGGAGCGCGGAGGAAGAATTCAAGGGGGGCGTGCACAGGATGAGGGTATCGTGGGGGGGGGGGGGGGAGGGGTGTTGGGGTGGTGCTGCAAAAGTGGGAAAGGGGGGGGGGGTGCTTCGGGTCAGTAGGGTTATCCATTTTTTTCATTCCTAATAATCATAATATTGTTACAATATTAGTAATAATAGTAAAAATAATAATAATACAAATAATAACAATAAAAAATACAAATAATAATAGTAATAATAATAATAAAACCAAAAAATAATAATAATAAAATTATCCATAATAAATATAATATTGATAAAATTTATTAATAATGAAAATAATCATCATAAAAATAATAATAACAATAAAAATCAAAAATCAATAACAATATAAATAAGAATAATAATTATTTAATGACCCTAATAACAAAATATTTTATTTATTTTAAACATCGCTTAACTACAGGACTCGTGTGCTGCCGAGCATGCAGTTGGGTGATCCGAACTCGGACTGTGCCACTCGGAACTGACCGCATACAGGGTTAAGGTGCGTGCATGGCACACAATTTAATAACTCTCATGCAAGTCACGGATCAGCTAGGTCGGGGTGTGACACCAGTGATCTAAAACGAATGATTCTTATAAAACATGCTCTAAAATGGGATATGACTTTGTGGTTTGGTCCTAAATTTAATGATCTCAATTTAATATAAAAGAACTGAAGCCCAATTAGTCCATTAAGAGGCCCATTAAAACTGATCTATCCAATAAAGTGGATCTACATGGGGTTAAAATTCGCCTCTATATTTTGGAAATATCTATTATTATATTCCATATATACCCTCTAAATATGACATGGAGGTAGAAAAGGTGTCTTAAAACAACTCATTAGTTTTTTCCAATGTAATTTAAGACTTTCTGCCTAGCCAAAACCATGTACAAAGAAGATTTGTGAAATCAGGGTGCCAAAAAACACTTCCCACTTTTCCTATAAATCGGCACCTTGGGCACCCCATTTTGGAGTTCGACCAGGAGGCAAGGTGCCACCATTTTGGATTCCCAAAGGTCTATCCCCATAATTCTTAGATGTTATGGAGGCTATGGGAAGTTCTACTTAAACATATTCTTCCTCCCCTCTTATGGGTTTCTAAACCCCTTATGATCCCCCGGGGAGGAACGCGATGTAATCCAGAGCTTCATACTTGTATTATTTTGAATGTACTTTTCAATTAAATATTTTCGGTTGTTTTTATTCAACCTCTATTTTTATTTAATTGATTTATATACTGGTATGTTATACTCAATCTCAAATGATCATGTTTGGGGGTACCCTTTCATGTGATGTTTCACACACTGTTCATCCCCTTTTCCTCCGTCATTCAATTGCGGTGTTAGTGTGGTTCACATTGGTCAATTGAAATCACAAATTCACTATAAAGTCCATGTACATTTATTTCATGGTATCAAAAATAAATAACATACAAACATGGAAAACACGTCATGTTCTTCATGTGTTTCATTGGTGAGTTTCAGTTATGAAGTCGAACACAAATCACCCAATCATCAGCGGTGTCTGGTGAATCATTGTGTGTTTTTGAATGAACCCTAGGAGGTATCCTAGTATAAAATTAGTAAAATTATAGTAATAGGTGTTACGAACCTGGTATTAAAATATCTATACCCTTTATCTTGAAGCGATGAAGGATGACCATAATGATACTCCCCTGGGTTGATCACGTTTAATTAATCTCCTTCATTTCTACTTTGTTTTATCACTTTAGTTATTCTAATGTAATATTTAATCATAAAACCCCAAGTTTTATTAAATATTATTCACCTTATAATATCATAATAAAAATCCTTTTTTTCAAATAATTATCTAAGACTTCATTGAGATATGACTTAAGGTTGCTACTAAACTGCAGAAATTCTAGTAAAAACTAAACAACTAATTTGTCGCGCTCGAAAACATGATCAACTTTTTGCACTGTTGCAGGGGATCCAAGATCATTTTTTATTTATTTCCTTTTATTTATTTATTTTACTTATTAATTATTACTACTTTCAATACAACACCCCCATTTTATTGGTGTTATTTTGTTTTTTTTTGTTTCAAATTTTTGTTGTTTTTCAGTGTTCTTCCTCCCTCTCTCTATTTCTTCTTATTCTCCATCTATCTCTCTAATTTTGTAGTATAAAATTATCTTTTCATTAATAATTTATTTTCTTAAATATTTTTCTTTCATTCATCTTCCATGAAAAAAACAACAAACAATTGATCGATCAAATTAGACCTCATTGTTGCATGACAAGATCTGGTAAAGAAACACTACTTGAATTTGACCCTGAAATTGAAAAATCACTACATTCAGATATCAAGGCAACTAGAGAAGGTCAATAAAAGTAACATTAAGGAAGCCCTTGTGGAACCTCAAGTGTTCATATACCAATCAAAAAATTTAACCCTATCAGACCTAAGAAAATATGGCTACAAAAAATTGAACCTTAAAAGAACTGACCACCTCAGATGTGGATTATCGACTTGCATACTTCCAATATCCTGAGGAAGTAGTCAATGTTGAGCTGAGATCAGGTCTCATCCACCTACTTCCCAAATTCCAAGGTCTTCCTTGTGAGGACCCTCATAAACACTTTAAGGAGTTTTACATAGTCTGTTCCACCATGAAACCCCAAAATGTATCTGAGGACCTAATTATGTTCAGGGCCTTCCCTTTCCCCCATGAAGCTATATCCAAAGACTAGCTATACTATCTTCCTACCACAATTTGGGGCTAAAATGACTTGAAGAGTCTCTTTCCAGAGAATTTCTTCCCTACCTCCCAAACTGCATCAAATAGAAAAGAAATTTGTGGCATTAGGAAATCAGAAGGAGAGACCCTTCATGAATACTGGGAGAGATTAAAACGACTTTGCTCAAGCTAACCCCATCAGTAAATTAGTGAACAACTGTTAATCCAATACTTCTATGAGGGACTTGTCCCTATGGATCATGGAATGATAGATGCTGTAGTTAGTGGTGCCCTTATTGAAAAAACTCCTTTCTCCGCTTGTGACTTAATACCCAACATGGATCAAAATGCACGACCATTTTCTACATTAGAAATTGCACCAACCCAAGGAGTTCATTAGGTAAGTCATTCAGCCCTAGAACTAAAGGTACATAATAAACATGATGAGATTCCTACCCTTATAAGGAAATTATCTCAAGAACAAGGTAACTCACACTCTACTTTTATTCCATTACATTGTTGTATTTTTCTGTTAACACTCATTTTTATGACCAATTCCCACAACATCAGGATTCATCTGAGTCTTGTGCAGTAGTATTCCCATGGCACCCTTTTTAGCAAGCACCTTCCTTCAAAAAGAACTATTCTGGCCAAATCCAAACCCCAGGTGGAAAGAACAACCACAATACCAACAAGGAGGCAACCCAAGCTACCCTATGTGGGGAAATTGATAAACACCATTGGTGAGATTAAGATGAAAGGTTATAGAACACTACCATGCCAACCCATTTTCAATCCGAAGAAAAAAGGTATTATTTGTGTAGTTACACTTCTTAGTGGTAAAAAAGTTTCTCCTTCTACTGATTCTACACAACAGGTATGTACCCCTTTTGAAAACACTCTTTCTCCACCCATAAAATATTCCAACGAAGAAAAAGAAAATAAAAAGGGAATTCAAATTATCATTGATGATTCAAATAAACAATCCATTCCTCTTCCTTTAACCCAAATACTCTCTAAATCTAAGAAAAATTCTGATAATAAGATTGATATTGAAATAATGGATACATTTAATAAAGTTAACGTTATTATTACTTTATTGGATGCAGTCAAGGAAATTCCATGTTATGAAAAATTTCTTAAAGAAATTTTTACCCATAGAAAAAGTATGAAGGGGAATTAGAGAGTCAACTTGGGGAGGAATGTCTTAGCCTTAATTCAACTAGAAATGCCAAACAAATGAATGGATCCAGGCACATTCAAAATTCTGTGTACCATAGGGGAAACTTTATTTTCTGATGCTATTATAGATTTACATGCTTCCATTAATGTAATACCTCACTCTGTGTATACTTCTCTGCAGGTTGGAGAGCTTCTACCAATAGGAATTTTTGTGCAACATTCCAACTGGAGTACAACACATCCAACAAGAGTGATTGAGGATGTCATTATAAGAGTGGAGAATCTCATCTTCCACACTGATTTCTACATTCTTGAGATGGAAGATACCCAAACCCAAGGACATGACCCCCTCATACTTGGGATTCCATTCCTCAAAACATCAAATATGGTAATCAATGTTTACAATTGTATGTAGTCCATGGAGTTCAGTGGATAAAAGGTAAGTTTTAACATCCTTAATACTATAAAACACCCTGTTGGAGAGCACTCCACTCTTCCTTTATATTCGATGGAAGTCCTCTCAAACTATGCACACTCACAAAATTCTCTCCTCAACCCATACTATAACTCATTTTCCTCTTCTTCACCTTTGGATGATTTGATTTCTGATTCATGTTTTCAGTATTGTGTGGGTTCTGAAAAGTGTAAATTTTATGCTTTAACTGATGAGTGTGTTCATTTTGAGGTACCCATGACCGTCGATGATTCTGAAAACTCATTTCAAAGTATTCTATATCTTTATAGAATAAACATGAGTAGATAGACAGTTTCATGGTCCTCACTCCCCCTAAATCCCCTCCCTCAATCTAAAAACTCTCTGTGTTGGAATTAAAACCACTTTCTTATAATTTAAAATATTCTTATATTGAGGGTATTGACCAACGACCCATCATTATTTCCAATAACCTCTCTCCACAGTAAGAATCAAAACTGCTCAGACTTCTGAGAGAGTATAAAAAGGTAATAGGATAGACCTTGGATGATATTCTTGGGATTATCCAATCTATTTATATGCACCATATAATTTTTGATGATGAGGCTAAACCCGTAATACAATCTCAATGCCATTTGAATCCCACTCTCCTTGAAGTGGTAAAATTGGATGTCAACAAATTACTTGCTACAGGGATCATTTATCCTACATATGATAGTAAATGTGTTAGCCCAGTGCAAATTGTGCCTAAAAAATAGGTATAATAGTTGTGTCAAATGAAAGGAGTGAATTGGTTCCAACACGTGTGAAAAATAGTTAACGAGTCTGTATTAACTACCATCGACTGAATCAAGCCATGAAGAAGGACCAATTTCCTCTACCTTTTATTAACCAAATTATAGAATGATTGACTGGTAAGTCCCATTATTGTTTCCTTGATGGCTCTTCGGGTTATTTTCAATTCCATATAGCCCATAAGGATTAATAAAATATAAAATTTACCGGTCCATTTAGAACATTTTCATATAGAATGATGCCTTTTTGTCTTTGTAATTCCCCTTGTAGTTTTCTGCATTGTATGTTGAGAATATTTTTAGAGTACTTAGAGAATATCATGGAAGTTTTTATGGATGATTTCATGGTATAGGGAACTTCCTTTGATTATTTTTTGGCTCACCTAGGTTCTATCCTTTGTCGTTCCATAGAAAAAGATCTTGTATTAAATTATGAGAAATACCATTTCATGGTTGAACGGGGGATAGTTCTTGGGCATGTTATTTCAAAAGATGGAATTCAAGTGGATAAATAAAAAATATATTTAATTTCAACCCTTCCATATCAAAAATTAGTTCGTTAGGTGCGATCTTTCTTTTGTCATGCTTGTTTTTACCGCAGATTCATTAAAGACTTTAGTAAGACCACACATCCCTTATTCTTATTAGTACAAAAGGATTCTGAGTTTGTGATTGATAAAAATTATGAGGATGCTTTCAATTCACTAAAAAGGAGTCTCATATCACCTCCCATAATCCAACCACCAAGGTGGTATCTCCCCTTTGAACTTATGTGCAATGCCTGTAACATTGCAGTTGGGGCAGTTTTATCACAAAGGGTTGGGAAGGATCCTCATATCATTGTGTATGCCTCACGTACCCTTGACCCTTCCTTGGTAAACTATATGACCACTGATAAATAACTTCATTCTATTGTGTTTTCCTTAGAAAAATTCCATCCATATCTTATCAGGTCAAAAATCATTTGTCTTTTCTGATCATGCGACCCTTCGTTTTCTCCTATTGAAACAAAAAGTTAAACCCCACCTCGTTCGGTGGATGCCCCTCCTCCAGTAGTTTGACCTTGATATTAGAGATAATAGAGGAGTGGAAAATGTGGCACCTGAACACTTTAGTAGGATTTCCCCACCATTGGACCATCATGTTGACTCACCCCTCCCCATTGGATAATTCATCCCTCATGAGAACCTTTGTGATGTTGTGCATATTACCCCATGGTATGCAGACATTGTGAATTTTCTAGAAACATCTAGTTTCACCACTAATTTCAGCACTTCAAAATCCTAGAGACTTAAGCATGATTCTTGGTGGTACATTTATGATGACCCATATTTGTGGAGAATTTTTGGTGACCAAGTAGTTCGTCAGTGTGTCCCTAACCATGAGTTCACCTCTGTTTTGACCTTCTTCCACACTTTGGCCTATGGTGGCCACTTCGGCTCTCAACGTACAGCTCGAAAGGTCCTTGACTCCGGACATTATTGGACAACATTGTATAGGTATTCCCATAGATTTTCCAAGTCATGTAGTCATTGTCAATTCACAGGGAATATCTCCAAGAGGAATGAGATTCCCCAACAACCCATGTTATTCTGTGAAATTTTTGATGCATGGGGAATTGACTTCATGAGGCCTTTTCCTAAGTCATTTGGATTTTCTTACATCTTATTGGCTGTTTACTATTTATCTAAATGGGTGGAATGAAAGGCCACTAGGACGTATGAATTTCGAGTGGTTGTTGATTTTGTAAGGTCCCAAAATTTTAGTTAGTTTGGTTTACCTAGATTAATCATTAGTGATCAGGGTTAACATTTTTGCAATCATAAAATGAAAAAATTACTTGATAACTATGGGGTTATTCATAAAGACTCTACATCATATCACCCCCAAAATAACGAACAAGCAAAAACATCAAATTAAGAAGTTAAGAGAATATTGGAAAAAATGGTACAACACAACAAGAAAGATTGGAGTTTGCGCTTGGATGACGTGCTTTGGGAATACCGTACAACTTTTAAAACCCCAATAAGAATGTCAACATACAAAATTGTGTTTGTAAAGGCTTTTCACCTCCTAGTGGAGGTAGAACACCGTGCATATTGGGCTGTAAAATAATGTTATATGAATATTTTAGATTCATGTGAGTATATGAAGCTACAGATTCAAGAGTTGTAAGAAATTTGATGTGATGAATATGAGAAATCCTGGATATATAAAGGGAAGACAAAGGATATCCATGATAGCATGATTCGTCAGCAAAAGTTTCATATTGGTGAGAAGGTTCTCATGTATAATTCCAGGCTAAAGCTTCACCCACGTAAGCTTTGTTCTTAATGGCTCGATCCTTATACTGTTACAGATTCTTAATCTTTTGGTGCTATATAGGTTTTGCATGAGAAGAGTATACAAAGGATTACTGTCAATGGGAGGAAGCTCAAGCACTTCTATGTGGCTTATCCAAAGCATCTCGATGAGGATCTCTAACTGATATATGCCACATATGATACCACCTAGAAGGTCATCCCTTCTCCCTATGTTTATTTACATGTCTATTTATTTAAAATACTTTATTTGAGAACAATGTAACTTTTAGGTATGGGGGAGAGCGATATGTCATAGTTAGGATTAAACAAAACAAATAAAACAAACAAAAAATTAAAAAAATGAGTTTTCTTTTTTTTTGTTTTTTCTTTATTTTGTGTTTTTAGATAAAAATTTATCTTAAAAAGAATATCCAAAATCATTTTTCATGATTAGGTCTATTGTGTAGAAAAATAAATTGTTTTTGGAATTTTTTTTCAAATGAATGTTGATATGTAATCGTTTTCTAGAATTTGTATTTTCAAATCATTCTTAGGTGTTTAAGGGATTTTTGAATCCCATGCCTTATTAGAATTGACCAATATATTAATCCATTACCCAAGAGACATTATAAGCCCTTTATTTCATATTATTACATTTAATCACTTTCTTGAGAGTCTCAGGTCATGTAGAGAAACTATAACTTGCCTTGATTCTGTTTGAAGCCATAATATTTAAGTATTTTATATTCATGATATAGGAAATTGTTAATTAAAAATCCCTTATTACAATTATCCTATATTTTCATCCACCTTTACATTTTATCCTTCTTAAGCCTTAAATATCATTAAATTCCTTTTAGGTATCCAAATTTCAGGATAATTTATCCCAACCTTCCCATCTCTTCTGTATATTCTTGTTTTATTTTCAGTAAGTGTGGGAGAGAGGTTGTTTTCATTGGAATTCTGGGAAGAGAATAATTTTTATGGGTTGATATAAAGGGAGCCTAAATTTTTCTTGGCTAATGGGTTTATAATCCGTAATAAATAAGATTATAATAAATGTTTACCTCTTTATCTCAAAAAAAATATATAGCTCTATACAACTGAAAAAAACACAGAAAAAAGAAGAAAATGGAGAAAATAGGATATCTACTAATTATTATTCATCGCTTGGTTGTGACCCATTCAATAGGACAATGAGGATAGTGAGTGGGATGTAATATACTTTGTGAGGTTTTGAGTGAGTATATTCATTGTTAACACTTGATGAATTTTGACATGTTTTTTACATAAGAGATTAAACACTTCTCTTCAGCCTTATATTTTTAAACATTAAATCCTACTAACCCTTGAACCTCAGAACAACCTTTTAGAAGTCCTCTTGAGTATCACAATAGTTTATATTGGTAGAGAATATAGAATCTTGGAAATAATATGGTAAGATTGCATGAAATCTGATAAAAGAGCATAACTCCACTTTCATATGTTCCTTGAGTGAAGAGGGAAATGTTTTAGGTGAGGTTGGTTGTGACATGTTTCATGTGTGAACAAATGAAGATGAACATATTTAAATGTGAGAAAAGAAAAATGATAGGAAAATTGATTCCATAAACGAGACATGATGAATTTCATCAGAAAAGAATATTGTATGTTTTCACACATTTTATTTAGGAATGGTACATGATTAGGATATTATACTCTGCCTAGGAGTGAAACTTTTTAGGTGTGGGGGTGTGATCGTACGACGATTCATTATTTTATTTCACCCTTATACCAATGTATTAAATTGGGTTTGTATTGAATATTACAAGTATAATAACAAATTTCACTCCTTTTTTGATTCAATTATTTTGTGTTTAACACTATTAAAAATGGAAATGTTACTTGTTTTGAAAATTATATTGTCGGTGGAGGTGATTTGGAGGACCCATGATAAAGTCTAAGAAAAACGGGCCAATCTACACATGATCCAAGCACACCAGTGGACTAAGAGGAATTATTATAGTAAAAAATGAATTTAAATGGTATGAAATTTTTTTACTGGTCCTAAATTTAATGATCTCCACTTCATATAAAGGAATGTAATCCCAATTCATCCATTAAGATTCCCATACAAACTGATCTTTCCAATAAAGTTGATTTGCACGGGGTCAAAGCTTTTCTTCTTTATTATGGAAATATCTCTTATTATATTCTATATCTGGACACTAAATTTCATATTGAGGTAGAAAACGTGTCTTAAAACAACTCTATAGTTTTATCCAAAGTTATTTAAGACTTTATGACTGGCCAATACCGTGGACCAAGAAGATTCTTGAAATTAGGGTGTCCAAAACCACTCCCCACTTGGCCTATAAATTGGCACCTTGGGAAACACACTTTGGACTTTGACTAGGAAGAAAGGTGATGCCATTTTTGAGTCCCAAAGGTGTCTATCCACAATTCCTATAAGTTCTGAGGCTATGGGAAGTTCTACTTCAACATGTTCTTCTTCCTCCCCTCCCATGGGTTTCTAAACCCCTTGTGATCACCAAGGAAGGAATGTGATGTAATCCCGAGATTCATACTTGTATTATTTTGAATTATATTTTTAATTACATGTTTTATGTTTTTTTATTCATCCTATATTTTTATTTAATTGATTTATATACTGGTATGTTATACTAAAACTCAAATGATCATGTTTGGGGTTACCCTTTCATTTGATGCTTTACACACCATTCATCCCTTTTTCCTCCCACATTCAATTGCGGTGTTTGTGTGGTTCATATTGGTCAATTGAACTCACATATGCACTATAAATGCCATGTACATTTATTTAATTGTATCACAAAGAAATAATATAAAAACCTGGACAACACATCATGTTCTTCGTGTATTTCCTTGGTGGGTTTCAGTTATGAAGTCGAACACAAATCTCCCAATCATCGGCGGTGTCTGGTGAATCATTGTGTGTTTTAGACCAAACCCTAGGAGGTATACTAGAATAAAATCAGTAATATTATGGTAATAAGTGTTGAAAACTAGGGATTAAGAGATCTATACCATTTCTCTTGAAGCGATGAAGGACGACCATCATGATACACCTCTAGGTTGATCACGTATAATTAATCTTGTTCATTTATACATTGTTTTATCGATATAGTTTTTCTATTGTAATATTTAATCATCAAACCCCATGTTTTATTAAATCCAATTCCCCTTATATTATAATAATCAAACCCCTCTTTGTCAAGTAATGATCTAAGGCTCCGTTGAGAGATGACCTAGGGTTGCTGCTATACTGCAGAAATTCAAGTAAAAACTAAACAACTAATTTGATGCGCTAGACAATGTGATAAACTCATCCTTCATTGTTTCATGGGTACTTGTGATGTCCATGATAAGAATTAACTGATCACTTAGAAAACCACATACTCTCATCATGGTGGTCCACCTATCAGCTTCTTCCCCTATCTTGATAAACTCCCCCTATCTTGTTGCACAACCTGTCAGCTTCTCCCAGTGTCTTTGAAAAATACATTGTCTTACTTCTCAAGCCATAGTTTCTTTCCCTATAGGATTCACTCTTTTCTACCCCTTTTTCAAATATCCCAAAGGTCACTCTTTTGTGGTCTAAAATCGAGTAAAGTACACAGATTATTACAGTATGGAAAACACACCATACCTCGGGGAGAGGGGGGTGGAACCATCATTCATAATTTTTATTGTACGAAGAGTCGACTAAAATCTCAGAGCTAGTTGATGCCTCTTGAAAGATTCCTTGGGTATGGCCTTTGTTAGAATTTCTGCAACCTGTAGTTTAGTAGGCACATACACTCACTTCACAATTCTCTGCTCAACATTCTCCTTGATAAAATGATATTTTATCTCAATGTTCTTTGTACTGGAGTGATAGACATGATTTTTTGCTTAGATTTATATCACTTGAGTAATCACACTGAATTCTGATCAGAGAATTTACTACCATTCCCATGTCATCAAGCTTCTGCTTCATCCATAATAATTGCGTTCAAGCATGAGTGGCTAAAAAATACTCAGCTTTTGCGGTGCTCAATGAAAATACAATCTTGTTTCTTGCTCCGCTAAGAAATACACAAACCATCAAGATAGAAAGCACCTCCTGACTTATATTTCTGGTCATATTTTGATCAATCCCAATCTGCATATGTATATCCCAATAGCTCCGGTTGAGATCTATCATTATATGTAAAACTGAAATCCAAAATGCCCTTAACATACTGAAGTATTCTTTTCAATGAAAGCATGTGTATTTCCTTGGGATTACTCTGATATCTCACTACTTGGCATGTGGCGAATAAAATGTCAGGTCATGTCACTGTCAGATATAGTATACTTCCAATGAAACTTCCTGCATTGTGCTTCATCATATCCTTTGAATATTATGTCTTCCACATATATTACCATCATAATCCTTCGATTACAATCATTGTTGACATACATATTGCAATCAATTCTGCTAAGCCAAAAACTGAGCTTCTTCAAAAACTGATCCATCATTGAATACCATGATATTCTAGCTTCTCAATATTCAATTATTCTTTAGAACCCCATTCAGAAATATGAAAATAACATGCATTTGAAACACTCTGAACCTCCATTGCACTATAATGGCCAAGAATGATCTGATTGTCTCCAGCCTCATCATAGTTGAACATATATAATTGACATCGATACCATCTATATTGGAGTAGCCTTTGAACACTATTCATCCTCTGTTTCGAATCAATTCTCTATATTATTTTTCAGCCTCAAAACAATCTCCCATGATTGATTCTTCTCAACTTGGCCAAGCTAGTCATTTATATCTTGAACCCAACTCTCATCCTCAGTTCCTTCTTTAGAACATTTAGGCTCTACCTGTGATAAGTTTCGTGAAAACTGTAGAGTTCCCATATTCCTTGTCTAGACTATAATCATCTAATCACCAATGATACTCTAACCATCACTTTCCGCCCAACTATTTAGCATCTTTGCAGATATAGACTTTAATTCCTCATTCTCAGTATCTGTATTTTCTTTAGAATCACATTTTTCCACTTTTGATCCCTATAAATATCTTACCACTCTTCCTATTATTGATCCCACTGTTTAGACCCATGAACATTCTTCTTATCCTATATCATTTCATCACATGTGACTACAGGTTTGAGAAAATTCTCTAGGTTGATTATATCAATGAGATCCTCATTGGGTAAATTCATTACTTAGAAATAATCCATAATCAAAAACTCTAAGCCTACTGAGTAAAACTCAGTGTAGGATACAAGAGATAAAGTTTATAACAAAATCACTATCTATTGAACTCAACTAATTCCACTAGTCTCATGCATCCATATAACATTAACTCCTTTCATTTAATTCTTCCAGAATCCTTCTTCAACTCTGGTAACTAATTTGAATCATCTGACATTATGGATCTCATCACACCACTGCTTTTCATCTTTTTATTCCACTTCCCCTTGGATCATATCTCCCTTTGAACCTAAAACACATTAACATAATTCCACAGTATTTATACATATAGGGAGTGGGGATCTTCTAGAATACTCAAGATGAGGTTTGTGGTTGATCCGGATGGGTCAAACCTATGATTCTTTCTTATAGATCATTTTACTCCTTCCTCACTTATTCTAGCTTCCTATCCAACTTCAACTGCTCTGGCCATATGATAAAGTATTCATTACCCAGATGCTGATCCTTTTTCTGATATGTAGATTCTACTGGCATAGATTTTCGGACCATTTTGGGTTTAAAATCACTATTACACATTTACATCGTTGATGTTTCACTAAAATTAAATTTCATTTGATTTCTTCTCTGAGTAAGAATATATCTGCTTGTTATATTCCCTTGCTTATTCCACCATTGAAAGGATCATCCTCTATCATCTACTTTTCTCCATGGAAGACGACAAGAAAAAATCACAATGCATTATTTGTTCATTTTTCTTTTATCAGTTGTTTGAATCATGCCATACTTTCTTGTTAGTGTTGAGTTTTCCACTAATTTAACATTATTCTTTCTCACAACTGGAGTAGATCTCCCCTTAATCTTCTATATTATTTCACATTATCTTCAAGAGAGCTACTGTGAGTATGGTAGAGGAGGTGATTGATATGCCTTTCAATCAAGTAGTTGTTATTCTTATGATTTAGTAAGTCTATTCTTCAACTTGAAACTTTTTATTTCAATGTAGAATTTATCATTATGCACCACTGGAGTCGAGAATATCCTTTCATGTCCCTTTTAATTTATCACTTTCTTCATATTGTAATGTATTTCCAAATGAAAATAATAAGAACATACTAAACATCTTCTATCAAATTCATACATCATTTCATCATTTATCAACTGAGATATTGATTCAGCTTAAGTTTTTCTTATGATATTGTGCTCCTGAGGTTCCTAACACATTCTCATAGTGTGTCCTAATCTTCCATAGTAATAGCATCTGAAGAATGATTTCTTCTGAGAGGTATTCCTTTCATACATTTCTTGATGCTTCTTCTTATTATCAGATTTAGTAAAATTTATATCTTCATATCATGAAATATATTTCAGAGCCTCTGAAAAAAGCATTATGTATGACCATGAGTCCCACACAAATAGCACATGTTATCATTACTTCTTCTAATATCCTTTTTAGGCCTATCTATAACACCTACAATGTTTTTCTTATCTCTAGAACTCTTCACTGGTCATCTTCCCATCTTGCATATGAGGGGGATCATCATATACAGTTCCAGACTTTCCCATACTATGTGGTCTTTGAGATGAGAGAAAATGTTCTTGCTTCTCATCATAAATAGCATACTTTCTTTTTTATTTTATCATCGCCTGCCGAAGGACAATCGAATAGTAAGTGTAGTGAATCCTTTATCTTAGGCTTTAATTTATCATTTGATTTCTCCATTCCATTCTTGACTGATTCTATCTCTTCCTCCAATTTCCGAATCCCCTTATCCTTTGACTCAAGTTGATCATTGATCTCTCTTATAAGATTCCTTCTGCTACTCATTTCATCATCTAGTTCTCATGTGAGCTTATCTACCATATCACTTTGTCCCTCTATTTTTAATTATTCTTGAGCAACAGAGTTAGATAAGGACACATTCTATTGTTTTAGCCATTTATTCTTATGAACTAGTTCAGATAGCTGTGTACCAAGGTCATCATTTCTGGCCTTCAGATTCTAAATTTCATATAAGTTTAGATTATTTCCCTTGACATTAGCATTGAGATTTTCTCTCTTTATAGAGAACTTTTGTAGTTCTTCATCTTGAGAATAATTATTCTCCCTTAGATCAGTGGCCACATCAATAAGCCTTTTATTTAATCCTCTTATCTTGCTAACCTAAATTTCCATTTCTTGGATCTGAATATCTTTTGATTTAATTTCTTCATCCAAATTCTGATCTAATTCCTTTGTTTCATGGATAACATACATGTTTATTAATCTGCGATTTTTTTCATCTTTAGTAGTTCCAACATCACTTGGAATATTAGGTTCATCACTCATTACTTCTAGATCATTGAATGAGTAAGTATTTTTAGTGTATGATTTATCCAAATCAATATTATGTTCACTTCTTGATTCCTTCAACTAAATCACACTCTTTCCATTGAAACTTCCACACTAGGAAAATTCAGAAGAATTATGATTATTCTTTTAAGTTATTCCCTTTTCCATGATGCACCAGGATAAGAGTAGATTGAATCTTTAACTTGAGAAATTGACTGTACCAAGTGAGAGAAAACAAATATGATAAAAGAAACCTTCCCTCTCATACCATTTTTTAGAAATAAAAGGGGTATTGATACCCTGAGAGGGGGGGGGGGTGAATAAGGGTAAGGATATTCTATTTCAAAATTCTTCCTTCCCCACTGGATCTTGACCTCTATATTAAAAGAGACACTTTTTTTCTTTTATGTTGTTAATTTTTATCTTGTTCTTTCTTTATTTATCTGATAATGATGCTTTTTATGCATTGTAGGAAAGCAGGAAGGTGGGCACATGGATTTGTACTCTGTTCACCCTTAATGGGCTATGTCCAAGGAGCATACAACGACGATGTGTCATTGTACCAAATCTATTAAATCTCACTACCAATTTACAGTATTTGGGCTAGATTCCTTCTATGCCCAGGCTCAATACCTTTACAAAGTTTAGGGTTATCTCACTGCTTTCCCAAGGGTCACTCCCGATGTCTCTCTCTAGCTCACCGCTAGTGGAGAGGATCACCTTCTTCCTCTTCCTTTTCTCCCTGCTCTGTAAAGTATCCACACACAGTTTATGTACTTTTAGGTCCCTTCATTATAAAAAATGAGTTCATCTTCCTCTGTATGTAAATGCTCTATTGAAGACCAACTTTCATCCACTAATGAAGACAACTTTACCATGGATGTACTGGGAAATCTTTAACCTTCATGCAACCCTTGAATGACTGGTACTTTTTTCTATACATGGCTCGCTTTTCTATGCCTGGCATGCAATTAACACCACACTACTTGCTCGACACTCCCTTATTCAACTAAAAACATAGGTGAGTCACACCCTTTTATGCCCAAACCAATATTGGTGTGAAACTATCAATTGGCACCCTTCTATAAGCCTGGCGTGCAAGTGTCACCTAACCACTTGCACGACACTCCCTTCCCCAACTCAGAATTTGGGAGACACACTCTCTTTTACACCCAAACCAATATTGGCATGCAACTATCAATAGGCGTGAAACTTATGAATATCTTTATACATGTGTGACCAAATCACCACTTGTATTCCCAAACCACCTGTGCAAATGGTACTCAAATTTTCACTAAATTTTGAGCTTATTTTCAAATGTGGATGGTTGGAAATCTATTTATAGGAATTTTTACCACCCTTAAAAATGTGCACAAGTATCCTCCTGGCACGCAAGTCCAGCTGCCCTAGTCTCTATCGCCCTAGTCACCTTGCGCACCTAAACCAAAACATGGGCACCCCTATTTGTTTTGAAATATTTTGATGATCTGATCTTGAAAAAAATATGGGGTGAAAATTTACAAGCCTCTAAGACACTGGCATACAAGTCTCTTTTCAAAAAACACTTTTCTCCATTTGTCGATTTTGAGGCCCAAGAATTTGGAAAACACTAGAAAACAGTGTCACCTTATATCTGATCTTTTTATACAACCTTCATATAATCCATTACTTTATAGAGGTTCTTCTATAATTCATGGATTTTCAACTATAACACCCCAAGATTCCATGGTACACATATCCTTCAGTAATGCAATAGCTTGTATTGTACGCAAGTTTGAGATTCTAACACACCGCGACCAATCAAAGTAGAAGTTATGAATAGTAATACCCACTTTTTGAAATTATATAAATTTTATATTTCAAAATGGACTTCATTTTTGTATTCTAAATATCGAAATTATCCTAAGTTGAATTTTTTGTAATTTTCTGAGAAATTCCAATTTTCGATGAATAATGAAAAATACTTAAAAAAAACTTTTTTAATAAAAATAAATTATATTGATCAATAATAATATTTAGTGGTTTTAAAGTATAATTAGAGTATACTTTTACCATTTTATCCAATGGTGGTCATTTGAATTAATTTCACTTCGAAATTGGACATAAACAATTGTCAATCTTTTTATATATATTGTTTCTTAAAAACACGCTATTTGTTGTGACAACGAGAATTAATTATTAAATTAAATAATTCAACTTATATGTTTTTAATTTTGTAAAATAGACATCATTTTTGAATTAGGAATATCAAATATAGCTTAGGGTTAATTTTTGGTATTTTTATGAAAAACTTCAATTTTTGTTGAATAGTGAAACCACTAAGTGGTAGTTAAAAAACTAATGTTTCTTTTAAATTAAATTTTACCACCTCCGTGATTTGAATTTCAAAAATCTTACATAAATCATTTTAATTAGTAAGTAAAATGTGGTTCAATGGGATTAAAATAATTTTTGGTGAATAATAACTTTTAAGTTTTATTAATCGCGATTAAAGGTAATTAGTGTAATTTAAGGTAAATATAATGTTATAATAATATGAAATTACCTTTACACTTGTCCTACCCTTATTATATGAGTCATGGCCGACCAAGATCCATGGGTCAACTTGGGGACCCCATGGAGCCACTTGGGTATGAAAATGACATTAATAACCTTTTATTTAAAGTAAAAATAAAATTGTCACAAACATGTGTTGTTTTACTAAAAAAATTATTACATGGGGTTATATATGTTAAATTTTCGACTATAAACATTCATTGGAAATTTAATATGATTTCCTACATCATGGTATTTTTTTATAATTTTTAGACATTATATAAATTAATGTTTTTGTAACACCATGATGATGCAGCGATTACCTCATTAATTAACGATTTAAATAAAATGAAATGATAATGTAAAATCTAAGACTTACACTTGTAAAAAACCTACTGGATGAGTTGATTTAGAACCCTTATCAGATTATCCCAGAAATAAATGAATGTGGGACCTTTGAAATCCTAAAATCACTTCATAATAATGTAACATTTCATGACTTTCCAAGAGTTCCATTCCTCTTCTCTTATAAAAGTCCCCCACCACTACCACATTATTCACACCTTCGATGCCATTTTGCTCAGCCACCCTCTGCAAAAATACTCTCTCAACATCCCTATCTTACTCCTAGAAGCCTCAATTTGGGCATAAGTCTTCTTAAGGAATCCTTTGTCTCAAATCAAAAAGAGTTACCTGATTTTTAGGTAATGTCTTCTCTGATGTTCATTTGTTTTATTTTGATTCTCCAACCCCTTAAACTCTTTTTATTCCTTTATTTTGTGGCAACACCAGTATATTCAATATAATAGGATTTTTTTATGGGATGTATTTTATTTACACTTACACACACCTTCATCTAATGGTTAAATAACATACTGTTTCTGTGGGTGTCGAAATACTGCCTCACGTAACGATGATTGTTCAATCGTCTTTTAACACCATTCATGGTGGCCATTAAGATGTCACTATATTTATATATTATATATATTATGTTTATGTTTTCCTTATGATTCTGTATTTTTCATTTATGTCATACATTTATGATTCCCATTATGGGTAAACACGATAATTTCATTTTAGGAAGTGCGGACTACCGCCCCCTCAAAGTGATTTGAATCGTCAATTCCATATCTGAGACGTATAAAGGATGGAGTTAATGATATTATATATGATATTATACTGGAATTATAATATACCTTTATATAATGATGATTTAATTCCATTAAATAGGAAATAGAAATGAAAGTAGCGTTCATGCGTACGTACGACTTATCGTCTCCATGAACAGTGCATTTCATTTCTTACCTATAAATGTTATGTAATATTATAAATGCATGAATATACTGGATATATATGATATATATGATATCTAGATCATGAATATAATTATGGAGATAATGGATATTTTACCACACGAACAACTTGTAATTATAAGAAGTTTATTGTTGACTCATGTACCAAAGTTCGACAAAACGACCGCTATTAACTTAAATGAGTACATAATGTTCATAACATGGTAATAAGTGATATAAAAGAAATAATGAACTTGAAAAAGGTTATTAATAAGGTATAAATTAACTCTAGTTTATTATTCTGGAGATTAAAGAACGATCGAGTCATGTCGGACACGAGGTAAGGGAACTTCTTAACCCAATTTCCGTTCTTTGGGTTAATCTCATACTTTCAAATTATGTCATGATATTATTATGTCTTATCTTGTATTTGTACTTTATTTATGTGTAATTATACTGAATACGCATAATAGATCTATTTTATTTAAAAAATGATCTTTGTAAGGGACTTCGTCTCAATCTTCTTTCATTAAGGCATATTTTGTTTTAATACAAGAATTTCTTTTATACGGTGTATAAACCCCTTTGACTTTTACATTTATTCAAAATGAATCTTTTTTATATGAAGCATTTTACTAAATGACAAAAGGGAATGTTTTTTTGTCGTACGTATACGGCGACAATGACTTCTCCGCCGCTGTGACCATTATTTGAGTTTCGGATTCCTCTACAAGCCATAAATTTTTTTAAATGAAAAATCAATACCATATTTTACTTTTCTTTTATTTTGGTATTGAAAATGGTTTTGATAATGTTTTTATTACATCAATGTGTTTTATTGATATCTTGTGATTGAAATGTGGAAATTTTATGTATGTTTTATGTGATATGATTATGTTACTGTTTATGATATGTTTAAACCTTTTCATATAAGGAATGAATTAGACTTAATAAGTGATGGGTGGAGCCCACTATAGCTCCTAGATGCATCGGTAGGTCTCATGAGACAAACTAGTGTCTTGGCACAAGGACTTAACAAAATCTTATTTGTATTCTTTGCATGAGGCCTTGGCTACGTGGTTATGATACTCTGGCATTATGAATTCCATCATTATGAAAGTGGTTATTGATATTTCATGTGATTATTCAGCTAGTAGAATATCCATGTGAGTAAGTAAATATAATTATTTCATTTTACTTTTGCCATATTATGTTGAAGTTCAAGTATGAAAGGCTTTTGTTTTAGTTATACATTACCTTAAAGGTTCATGTTTATTTATAAAAATTTCCACTGTATTGATATCCTTACTGAGCATCTGAGATCACCCCTTTCTATGTTTTATTTTCCCAGGATGTGAAGAAATATTTCATGAATGACCTACAGGGATAGTCTGAAGGGGATTGGAGTGTGGAATCTGGAGACTAAGTTATTGTTATTTTTCACTTTATGTTGTAATGTGACATTTATTAATGTATCTAGTGTTTCCAAGGCTACTAAACTAATCGGCCTTTTGAGACTTGATCTTTTGAGATCATGCCAATGTTATGTAATAACGCACCGACTCATGGTAGCTGGGATCAGGGCGTTACAGTTGGTATCAGAGGCAGTTTAGTACTAACCTTGGAAGCTAGATTTAGGTAAACTCTGATTAGAGTACACAACCCTAAGATAGACTTTGAGGATTAGTATATAAGAACTTCCTAGAATTTTTGTATTATAGAGATTTTGTGAGTTTTATGAGCAATACATTCCTGTTTGGATACGAGCAGGTAGAGGCGGCTCTGGCAAAGATGTACCTCGGGGTAAAACCCGAAAACACTGCTTTGAGCTAGACTCGAACGAGAACCGGTGCACGACAACGGGACTTGATGTACTCTTGGTTACGACACCCCTAGGGGATATGCTTATGATAATTCACGATTTCATTACAAACCATTATGATGGGTTTATGAGTATATACTTCCTTAAAGAAAACATTTTTTTATGGATTATATCCATAAATATTTCAATTTATGTTAAGTGTTTTACAGGTATGGAATTATATATTTCGATTCATAAACTAATATAGTTTATGACATTGTTTAAAAATGGAGCCTAGTGGAAGGAATGGAAACCGTATCAATGCAGGAACTCCATGTAGGAATTGCACTCTTGCTCAAGATAATTATAGTGGAGTTTCTGATACTACTGGTACTGATCAACTTATCATCATACTGGGAAAACTCACTCAGGTTATGAATAATAAACTTACTCGTATGGAGCACCCTGATCCGTAGCTCATAGGATCAATGTTAGATCGCTTCATAAGGCAGCAGACACCAACATTTAATGGGGGTATAAATCCATTAGTAGCTGGGAAATGGATAAATTCTCTAGAGAAAATATTTCAGGCTTTGGGGAGTAGTGGAAGGGAAAAGATTATCATGGCAGTTTACCGCCTCACTCGAGATGCTGATCAATGGTGGTCATTGATTCCAAACACAAAAGAAGATTAATAAGTATTCAATATGGAATGGAGTGAGTTTAAGGAGATTTTCATAGAAAAATAATTTCCTTGTGACCATCAGGAAGATATAGAAAGGCAATTTCTAAGTCTGAGACAAAAGGAGGATGAGAATATCGCAAAGTATGAATATAACATTACAAGGTTTTCAAGGTATGATGGAGATTATATACGTTACCAAAGAAGTAAGATTGATCATTTCTTTGATGGGTTAAAACCATTTCTTCACCGAGAATTAGTGTCACAATCCTTCTCATCATACGAAGACATTGTCTCGTGTGCAATCAAGACAGAAAAGGAATTATCTAAGTCTTATGACAAAAAAGTAAAACAAGAGAAGAAGATAATAGTGGAACAAGAGACAGATAAGAAGAAAAAAGGAAAAAAGGATTTTCCATTATGCGATAATTGTGGGAAGAATCACCCCGGTACTTGCCTAAAAATAATGGGAGTTTGTTATAAATGTGGAGAAAAAGGTCACCAGGCTTGTGATTGCAAGGGAAAGAAAGAGGCTATCAATGTTCAATGCTAAAATTGTAGAGAAATGGGGAATTATGTAAATGAATTTCCTAAGAGTCAGGGAAACACACCTCAGAAAAGGCAAAGGGATCAAGGCCAATCTTATGCTGTCACTACGGTTGAAGTGGAATAATTAATGTATTAGTGCTTTTAAACTCATGGATTATATTATATTTATAATAATAATGTGATATATATAAGGATTGTATTGCAGTACTTTTTGTTTTAATTATGTTTTTAATATGATTAAGGTAATCATATTTTCATTATGTGAAAATAAGAGAACATTACTTTGTTTGGGGAATATGATGTTACAATTGATTTTGGAATTTAGAGACCTTTTAGAGAAAGTCTGGACAGATGTATTTTGGATAACTATAAAGGTTGGAATGGATTAAGTTTAACATTGGAGAGTATTTTTTAAGGTTAAAACATTTATGAAGATTATTTTTGGAATATTATAATACAATAGTTTTAGGAAAAGGAAAACCTGCATGTCGGGGGATAACCCGTCGCGTCGAACAAAGCTGTAGGAATCGAACCCACAACCATAGTTCGACATGCCTTTTTTACCTACCACTAGCCTACATGAAGTCCCTAGTTATTAAAAAATAGTTTTCCTAATCTAAATCGTATTTGTTAAAATTTTTAACCTTGTACGATTAGGATAAATATAATATTTTTGAGTTCTATTATCTTTTTGAGAGAAAGATGAGTTTGTGGTAGAAATTAGTTGAAGGTTGAAACTCAACTTGTCAAGCATATATATATATATATCTATCTATTTCTTATTCTATGAATAAATTAATTCTTAAACATTAGGAAAGGGATATTAAAACAAAAAATATGTTATCTTAATACCTTATGTTTTATTGAACTGATGATATTTTAAATCAACATAGATTGAAGGCTTTGAGGCCCTCAATTTTACACTTGTTTGTGATTTATGACTTCAATCACTCCCTAAAAATATTTACATTTTTCCTCCAATTATATGTCTCTAATTTCCACCGATGTTCTCATAATCGAGATCATAATTTGGTGGTGATTTTTCATTTCCCTTTCCCTTTTATTAAGGCTAAATTTTATTAACCTTATTTCCGATATGGGTTTTCCACAAAGGTATTTTCGATTTTAAAAATTTCATTTTCTAAGAACATTTTCAAATTGCGAGGATGCAATTTATTAAAGGAGGGTAGAATGTAACACCCCAAGCTTCCATGGTACGCTTCTCCTTCAATAATTCAATAGCTTGCATTGTACGCAAGTTTGAGATTCTAACACACTACGACCAATCAAAGTAGTAGTTATGAATAGTAATACCCACTTTTTGATATTATATAAATTTTATATTTCAAAATGGACTTCATTTTTGTATTTGGAATATCGAAATTATCCTAAGTTGATTTTTTTGTAAATTTCTGAGAACTTCCAATTTTCGATGAATAGTGAAAAATACTTAAATTTTTTTTAATAAAAATAATTTATAGTGATAAATTATACTATTGAGTGGTTTTAAAGTATAATTAGAATGTAATTTTACCATTTTATCCAATGGTGATCATTAGAATTAATTCCACTTTGAAAATGGACATAAACAATTGTCAATCTTTTGATATATATTGTTTCTTAAAAACACGATATTTGTTGTGACAATGGGAATTAATTATTAAATTAATAAATTAAACTTATATGGTTTTAATATTTTATAATATACATCATTTTTTAATTAGGAATATCTAATATATATTAGAGTTAATTTTTGGTATTTTTCTGAAAAACTTTAATTTTTGATTAATACTGAAACCACTAAGTGGTAGTTAAAAAACAAATTTTTTGTTTAAATTAAATTTTACCACCTTGGTGATTTCAATTTAAAAAATCAGACATCCATCATTGTCATTAGGATGCAAAGTTTGGTTCAATGGGATTAAAATAATTTTTGGTGAATAGTAACTTTTAAGTTTTATTAATCACGATTAAAGGTAATTAGTGTAATTTAAGGTAAATATAATGTTATAATAATATGAAATTAACTTTAAACTTTTCATACCCTTATTGGATGAGTCATGGCTGACCAAGAAAATCCATGGGTCATCTTGGGGACCCCATGGAGCCACTTGGGTAAGAAAATGACATTAATAACTTTTTATTTAAAGTATAAATAAAATTGTCAGAAACATGTGTTGTTTTAATAAAACAATTATTACATGGGGTTATATAAGTTAAATTTTCAACTATAAATATTAATTGGAAATCTAAAAAGAGTTCCTAAATCATGGTATTTTTTTTATTATTTTTAGACATTAAATAAATTAATTTTTTAATAACACCATGTTGATGCAGCGATTACCTAATTAATTAACGATTTAAATAAAATGAAAAGATAACGTAAAATATAAGACTTACACATGTCAAAAACCTATGGGATGAGTATATTTAGAACCATTATAACCTTATCCTCGAAATATATAATTGCGGGACCTTTGAAATTCTAAAATCACTTCATAATAATGTAACATTTCATGACTTTGCAAGAGTGCCCCTCCTCTCCTCTTATAAACGGCCCCCACCACTACCACCTTATTCACACCTTCCAAGCCATTTGGATCGATAAAACTCTGCCAAAATAATCTCTCAACATATCTCCCTTACTCCTATAAGCCTCACTCTAGGCATAAGTCTTCTCAAGGAAGCATTTGGCTCAAATCAAAAAGAGTTACCCGATTTTAAGGTAATGTATTCTCTTATGTTCTTTTGTTTTATTTTTCTTATCCGACCCCTTAAACTCTTTTTATTCCTTTATTTTGTAACAACACCACTATCTTAAATATACTAGGATTTTTTTATGGGAATTATTTGATTTACACTTACACACACCTTCTTCTAATGGTTAAACAATATACTGTTTCTGTGGGGGTCGAATTACTGCCTCACGAAAAGATGATCGTTCAATATTCTTTTAACACCTTTCTTGGTGGCCATTAAGATGTCACTATATTTATATATGATATATATTATGTTTATGTTTTCCTTATGCTTCTATATTTTTCATTTATGTCATACCTTTATGATTCCCATTATGGGTAAACACGATAATTTCATTTTAGGAAGTGCGGACTACCGCCCCCTCAAAGTGATTTGAATCGTTAATGCAATATGTGGGATGTATAAAGGATTGAGTTAATTATATTATATATGATATTATACTGGAATTATAATATACCTTTATATCATTATGATTTCATTCCATTAAATATGAAATAGAAGTGAAAGTAGCGTTCATGCGTACGTACGGCTTACCGTCTCCATGAACGGTGCATTTCATTTCTTACCTATAAATGTTATGTAATATTATAAATGCATGTATATACTAGATATATATGATATATATGATATCTAGATAATGAATATAATTCTGCAGATAATAGATATTTTACCACATGAACAAATTGTAATTATAAGAAGTTTATTGTTGACTCAAGTACCAAAGATCGACAAAACGACCGTTATTAACTTAAATGACTACATAATGTTCATTACATGGTAATATGTGATATAAAAGAAATAATGAACTTGAAAAGGGTTATTAAAAACGTATAAATGAACTCTAGTTTATTATTCAGGAGATTAAAGAACAATCGAGTCAAGTCAGACAGGAGGTAAGGGAACTTCTTTACCCAATTTCCATTCTTTGGGTTAATCTCCTCCTTTCAAATTATGTCATGATATTATTATGTCCTATCTTGTTTTTGTACTTTATTTATGTGTACTTATACTGAATACTCATAATGGATCTATTTTATTTAAAAAATGATCTTTGTAAGGGACTTCGTCTCAATCTTCTATCATTGAGGCATATTTTGTTTTAATACAAGACTTTCTTTTATACGGTGTATAAACCCCTTTGAATTTTTTGTTTATTCAAAAGGAATCTTTATTATACGAAGCATTTTAATAAACGAAAAAAGGGAATTTTTTTTTTCATACGTATGCGGCGACAACGACTTCTCCACCATCGTGACCATTATTTGATTTTCAGCTTCCTCTACAAGCCATAACTTTTTTTTAAATGAAAAATCAATACCATATTTTACTTTTCTTTTATTTTGGTATTGAAAATGGTTTTGATAATGTTTTTATTATATCAATGTGTTGTATTGATATCTTGTAATTGAAATATGGAAATGTTATGTATGTTTTATGTGATACGATTATGTTATGGTTTATGATATGTTTAAACCTTTTCATATAAGGAATGCATTGGACTTAATAAGTGACGGGTGGAGCCCGCTATAGATCCTCGAGGCATCGGTAGGTCTCATGAGACAAACTAGTGTCTTGGCTCGAGGCCTTGAAAAAATATTATTTGTTGTCTTTGCATGAGGCGTTGGCTACATGGTTATGATAGTCTATCATTATGCATTCCATCATTATGAAAGTGGTTATTGATATTGCATGTGATTATTCGACTAGTAGAATATCCATATGAGTAAGTTAATGGCATTATTTCATTTTACTTTTTCCATATTATTCTGAATTTCATGTCTGAAAGGCTTTTGTTTTAGTTATAAATTACCTCAAATGTTTATGTTTATTTATGAAAGTTTCCGCTGAATTGTTATCCTTAATGAGCACCTGAGCTCACCCCTTTATATGATTTATTTTCCCAGGATGTGAAGAAATATTTTATGACTGACCTACATGGATAGTCTGAAGGGGATATGAGTGTGGACTATGGAGACTATGTTATTGGTATTTTTCACTTTATGATGTAATGGAACATTTATGAATGTATCTAGTGTTTCCAAGGCCACTAAACTAATTGGTCTTTATAGACTTGATCTTTTGTGATCATGCCAATGTTACGTAATAATGCACTGACTCTAGGTAGCTGGGATTTGGGCGTTACATCAACAATGTCTCATCAACTCGAAAACTTACTATGAAAACCCCAATTGTTAACAAATTTACCATTGTGTTATTCTTTATCAAAAAACACAATATGGAGGACCACTTTGTCAACAAACACAATCACCTCAAAAAATTTTCGATGACACCTTAAGGGATTTTTTCCCAACAGATAGAAGTATCATGAATAAAGGGGTACATTTATTAGTGCTAAATCAACACTTATAAAAGGGGATCCTTTTAACAACGCTTAGATCTACAATGTTTATTAGCTTTGATGATGACTTTGAATAGAACTATTAAAATACCGTTCTTTAGTAGTGGGTTTTACTAATAATAGAAAAATAATAAAAATTGATAAAAAATAGCCTTGTATAATAAAATTTTTATGCATGGATTAAATATAATACCTTATATATTGATTAATGACAATCTCAAAATTAAAATTTAGTAATATAGAATAATCATTTTCCAGATGATATTTAATTTAACTATTCATGAACCCCTTAAATCATAACGAGTTGAATGTTATATATCTTCCACTTTTATAGTCAAACATTTAATATATACATTTAATTTTTAATTGTTTATTATTGATGAATATTATTAGTTTAGAGGTAAATTTGGTTCAATACAGGTTTAATGCTCTCCAACACCAACATTAATATATATTTTTATTGTTTTTTTATTTATTCATATGTTTTTTCTGTTTGAAAATAAGAATTTGTGTAGAGAATATGACAGAAGTTAAATATGTGTGAACAATGTTCACAGTCCAAAAAAGTTTGATCCACCCCCACTTATTGGTGTAGGGTTATCAGTGGAAATTTTCCTCGATGAATTCACGGAGATTTCAAGAATGTCATACACTAAAGTTCACACAACACTATAGATCGATATTGGGAGAATATTTCTAATAAATTTTAGATTGAGGAGATTGAAAATAATGATCTAGACATCCCACTTATTTATAAATTAAAACCAATGCGATTCACACCGATTAGTTCTCACCATTTTGATCAAAATACATTTTGATTTTATCAAAATAGGAAAACCATTATAGGGGGATGATCGATTGAATTTTGAATTTTTAAATCTCTTCATCAAAAATAATTTAATCATTAGTCTGTTTTATAAAATATTCTTTTTTTTTGTTTTTTAATATATATATATATATATAATAAAACATTTTACTAAAGATATATCTTATTAAAATAATTTTAAAGAAATTATAACCAATGCTACAACAAAATATAACACTCCATTGTTATGGTTTACCAATTTTAACATATTTATTATTAATAACTATAAATATTAAATTTTTGAAAAAAATTAAAAAATCCACAACATTAAAAATGTTAAGAGTCATAAGGATTATTGACAGTCAAATCAACGATTGGTTTGCGAAATTGAATTATATAAAATTAAAATTTGAAATGAAGCTTATCATTATTCAATGCATATAATTAAATATTTAATCCTAGCATCAAAATGTTCACTAAATCATAATTATTCGATGTTAATTAGTCCCAACGCTTATAAAATCACTGAAAAAGTTCAACATTTCTTAAATTTTTTTATCCCTAAAAACATGTGGTATTTCTCAGAGCCTTTTTAGAACTGTGAAAAATATGTTTTTATGGAAAGAGTTACTCATTTTTTCTACCCTGTCAGTCACCCCATATCTGAAGTCAGATTGTTTATGAATAGGATTTTTAAGCCCCTACACCTCCTCTGATCTTTTATATAGACTTACTAAAACCTTGCAATTATTTACCATCATGCTAGAGCATCCCTCGTCCCTATCCATCCCCCGCTCACCTTAGGTCCGCATTCCTTCACGCAAGATGAAGTCCATGCGCTTCATGGTTATTCATAGATAGTGTTTGTGTAGGCCCTTCCTTGACTTCTATAATTTTAAATAGCATAACGTCTTTCTTAGTAATAAAAAAACACTATGAAAGATGACATCTCACAACAGTAATTTAGCCTAGATAAAAGGATTTAATTTCTAAATGTAGACATTCCCTGCATTAAAAAAGTGCTCAAAATCCCTTTTTTAACAATGAAAATGCAATTTTTTTCATTGATTATAAAAGACTGAAATTATCAGTTTATATTGATTATTTTTTATTTTTATTACAAAAAATTATACTTGGGATAAAGTACTGGATAAGTATGGTCTCACTCAACCACTTTGACTTTACATAAAGCTTTGAATCTAACTATAATAGGCTCATGTGTCCTATTATCACTTTACTATGTCTTATGAATGTTCTTTAGCTATTGTATATAAATATATCATTGGAAATTCGATTTGAAATGGTGGTGTACAATGGATTTATAACTCTTTACATGGGTTTCATATTGACTTTTTATGGATGTATATGAGATATATGAATTAATTTATTTGAAAAAAAGGAATTGATGGTTTTTATGAGATGTATACATTAATAGTGATATCAATTTAAAACCCCTCAATAAATATCATGTGTATGCCTTAAAAGGGTCATACATTGTGGGTTATACCATAGAGAATTACACATGGTCTATATTAGTAAATTTAGGGGGGAGTGACATATTCTTATGTGTGCATGTAAGTCTTACTTGATTAGATTGTTGATATGTGTTAAAATCTAGAGCAAATGTCTTAGATAAATTTATGAGAGGAATTTTTAGTGCATGAGATACACTACCCAACTAGTCATGAGTAGCATGAAATGCTATTAAAAAAGTGCTTCCTTTCAAAATAACCATGGTTTTTCCAAAATAGCATTGAAAACAAAATCATATTGAATTTTTCATCTTGTTTTATCAAACATAGTGAGATATATGTTGATGAAAAATAGTAAATAAAATTACTCATTTCATATTATGAAACACATGATATAATAAATCATGGATAACTTCATATATAGATAAATGGAAACTCAAACTCAAATCTCTCTTTGAGGTGTGTCCAAAAAAAGGATAAGATGAACATAATAAACATCATAAATTGGTGATGAGATTTGAGGATAGTCCATACAAATGAGAAGAAACTGAATTTTATTGAGAAATAAATCCACAAATAACTTGTTGTTAGTTCTTCCCAGGGGAAGACATGGGATTTTAATAAGAATATTAAAATTCCATTAATGTCACATGCTTTATTCTTGAAACCATGAATTCAGATCTATAAAGGTAACATGAATCTATTAACACATTTTATATGAAAAAAAATTGAATAAACTACACCAAAATATAATTTAACAAGAGAGATATGTGGTATGTAAAACATTATTTCTATAGAGACCAGGAATCATATACCCGAATAGTATCGGGAAAAACCACCACATGACCCAAGGAGAACTCTCCAATCAATAGGGGCGGGAAACAAGTGTCATGTTTCTCAAAGTGTAGTTGGGGTGTGATTTACCTGCTTTGAATTAATCAACTTTAAATAAAAAATCAAGTAATATATAAATGAAATTAATTTCATCCAGTGAATATTCTTATTCGAGTTAAAAATCAATAATACATGTAGGGTCTTTGATTTACAAGGTTAGCACCAAACACAATCTCTAGTCTTTAGCTGAAGCTCTAAGGGGAACTCTACTCATACAAATGATGGCGATGCACAAAAATAATAATAATCTAGATATCTATTAGTACATCTAGGTTATAGAAAAAGAATCCATGAATTTTCATGTTCACCTATGGGAACATGGGAAATTTGAGTATATAATACCATGAAGGAAACCACCACAATTCCAACACACATGAAGCTTACTTAGTTACATGCATTAGATCTATCTAAACATTTATATAAATATTCTAAATTATTTTAACACAAATATTTTCAATGAATTTTTTTAAGAAAAATGAAACATGGTCCATTAATAGTTTTGAAACCTAACTCTATATGCCATGAGGATTCATTCATAACATACCTTTTTCGAGCGTAACACTCAAGATATAAGAAAAATTAGTCAGGAAAACTATGGAAACCCACCTTTTTAATACCTGATTTTTAACATAATTCCTTAACAATATATTTCATTAATCACTTCAAATCACCCTTTTGGGTTTAATGTCTTGGAAACTAGATACTTAATATATGATGTATGTAAGGAAAACATAAGTATAAACTTAATTTAATCTTTTGAAAAACTAATTTATTATTCCATCCTAGGTTACCTCATTGCAAGTGATTTCTTAGGGATATACATCAATAGAAAATGGAAAACATAAATCCCAATAAGGGATAAATAATGAAATGGAACAAGAGTGATTAAAATGGATAAAACATGATGAATAATATGTTATCATAATGATACATAACATATAAATGGGGCTACAAAATAAAAATGCAGCATTCATAATCAAATCACCAAGGTTCAATATCAAGGTGTCATAAAATATACTACCATGGTATCATAAAACATGTCATCCCTAGAGATTAATTCATTAAACAATGCATTGGAGTGCTATCAGGGAACACCATTAATATTTCTTAATTCATGTGTACCACACTAATCATAATAAATCATTTCATCAATAACTCATGTAGAATAAAGAACAAGTTTCATATAAAATAATTGAGTACATGAGTGTTTAATGATTCAAAAGTTTCATCATTTTTAACCAAAATTAAGGCAATGTGAATTTAATACATGGAAATACCCAATCAAAGTATTATAATTAAATATATAGGAATAAAAATGAATAAAAATAGAGTTGGGTATTTATAACATAAAAATACAATCATGGAAAATTATGGGATGATTTCAGCGACAAAAGTGGTGGTTTATGGAACATGATTTAATGAGAGCGAATAAAAGTCTCTCACTGATTAAACAACATTTAAATAGTTATAGAATTAACATATGTGCATGGGAACGTAACAACATTTAAATTATAATAATAACTCAATGGAAAGTCTCTAAATATGGGAAAATAAGGGAAATTTATGATAAATAGACTTGGAATTAATAAAAGGGGCAGAGATGTGGGTATTTTTGAAAAAATGCGATGAATTGTTTATTAATTTATTAAGATATCCCTAATAAATCTAGGTTGTGGAAAATAAAAAACCATTATCTTAACCATGGTTTTGGATCATGTATTATGACATCAAGAAGGTAGTTTTTGAAATATTTTAATTTCAAAACTGAACATTAATATTTTATATTACTTTGGGCATGGTAAATTAAATTTTCCACAGAATAATGTATTTAAATCCTTGATTTCGATTTTAGTCATTGCAAATTTCTATATAAGTTTTTAAATTTATTAAAATGCAATATATTAATAAAATAACTTATTTTTGTTCATTTATATTATTATATTAATTATCACATCATTATTACATATTTATGAAGTCATAAAACATACCGAAACCAGAAAACTATATTTGTACTATTTACTAAAAAATAATGTATTTTAAAAAATTACGAAAATTTTACCCTAACCTAATTTCAATTTTGTTATTTAAAATATAATATTTATTTTATAAAAATATTATTATAAATATATGAATTTTATCTTTTAAATAAAAATCCTTATATTTTTTTAAAAAAGTAACCGTTTTTATGACAGAATCAACTTTTTGACTCTTATAAAAATTACTTGGGATATTACAAAATTATTTTTTAAAAAATTATTTTTACAAGACTATTTATAGATAATAAATTTTATTTAAAATGTCTTAATTTATCATAAAATTTTATTTTAATTATATATTTTTGAAAAATAAAATTATTTTTTCTTTATATCCAAAAATATATTTATCATATTCATCTTATATTCATGTGTATTTTTTTGAATAGAATAATAATGAAAATTGGATTGAAAAAACCTCTATTTCTTTTCTAAGAATAAAATTAAACCTTTATAATATTATATCTAGATACATATCCCCTCATTACATTGACACACTGATGGTTCCAGGCACAACAGAAGTGATAATTGGGATCGATCCCGACCGAGTGATTGCCAAATTCAAAGGATTATTCACATATTGTACAAGACGCAAGCATTATGACCAATTAAAATTTTCCAATCGAATAGTGACAAGATAGGTTATCAGAAACAAGAGAATATCTTCTCACATTTAATTTATAATTATTTTAATTAATTTAGACGAAATATTAACTCATTCTTGAGATCTTAATTTGTCGTAGATATTGATTATCTAAAGAACCATTTTCTATAAAATGTCATTGCTCTTATAGGATCCAAGTATAGAATCCCTCTAGAAGTGATCCACATAAAATCCTTTGATCTCTGAAAGAAACTGATGAATCACCAGGTGCTACCATTGTCGATTCATCATCATTCATTATTTTTTCTAGATTGATTCACCTTTCTTCGATCATGAAGAAGTTATCTGGATCTTCTCATTCTTGAGAGGATATGAGAAGGAAGTGGAGAATTCTTAGAGAGAAACCCATTGTGCATAGTGATTCTAGATTAACCCCTCTTAGAATGTATTAGTGGTCTATTTACAATCATAGGGTTAAGGTTTTTAATTTTAATTAATTTAAAAAGTGACCTTAATAAAATGTTAAACACATTTATGAACCCATGACATTTATTAAAATAATAATATTTTTAATTAAATGGTGTGCACTAACTGGTGCAATGATAAATATTTGTTTACCATATTTTAAATTAATACATATCACTAGACGTGATCAAGGTCCTCAAATCTTTCTTAATATTTATCGAATAGTTGAATAATTATTTAATTAAATATTTACCTATAAAATAAATATTTTATTCATAGTTTGGTGAATAAATATGTGTTAAATATTTAATTAATAATTTTTTATCGATAAAAATTGAATAAAATTCTTCCTCAGTATTAAGTATAATATTTATTCCTATAATTAAATTCAAATGGGATGTGATTGAGATAAAAAAACACTTAGTGTGTGACCCACTAGGCTTCTTTCTCATTCAAATTAGGAGGTTCTAGTATTTGGACAAGGTTTCTAAGAGAAAAAATTTAATTTCATAATGTCAAAAATCACATATGAGAACTCTTTGTGTAATATAATCCATTTGTATCAATATCTCATCAATCATGTTTCAGACATATGTCATTGACCTATATGCTTGATACGCCTTTCATTGACTATCTGAAATGAAATGTTCATTTGACCATGACCATGGAATTTAATGAAATATATGTATTTCAATCAAAGGTATTAATATTAAATTCCATTAATCCAAAAGAGGCAAAATTTTTCCTGACTGATTCATTAGTAACACATTATTCTTGATGCACCCAACATGACCAACTTCACCATTAATTGTTATCATCATGGTTTACAAAAATATATCAAAGTGAAAGAGTCATGAAATGAATTAATACTAATATAAAAATATAAGGACCATTACACATACTTGTAGAAATGAATATAAAATGTCACATAACCATACAAGATTCCCACTGGAAGGTCTGTTATAAATATCTCCCATATTAGATATTACCAAGTGTGAACTTCATTAGAAGATGTATTATATTATTATGAATACATATACTTGATAGTAAACATGATTTGTGCCCTATCATATGATTTCATTCTACCAAAGAACAGGGTTTAAAAATATCACCATGGAATTTCAAGGTTCTCATCATAAAGGGAAACTGTTATGCCCTTTTAATGCAATATACACTCTAAGAAATTATTACATTAAAGTCTCCAAGGACTAATGATTACATATTAATAATATATTTAAATTAATATTCACTTTTTTGAATATACATGTAATCCAAGTACAAATAGTTGGTTCCAGAATACCAAGTCCAACAGACTCCCACATGGACTAGAGGAAACTGCCAATGAATTTCAGTCGGTTAGACCTCACATGAAGATTATGTTTCTATTGAGTTAAGGATTTAGTCTAGGGTTCCTCCGCATTGTCTTTCATAGAGACTCTTATTACTATGAATTCACCTCTTTGAAAAAAATCCCTAAATCGATGATACTTCCCAAGTATGGGATTTGTTCAAGGATGTGAACTTCGATCCTTTTCAAGGGTCGTTTCTGCAGTATTATCATAAGAGTGTGATAGGGTTTTTACAACTAGGAACCACATCAATCTCTTTGATAATGATATGTATCCAAACCGCTTCTTTAGCCACCTCAGAGGCTGTAATATACATAGAATATATTTTTGAACATGTGATCACAATTTTCTTTGAGCTCTTCTGTCACAAAACACCTCCATTAAGATTAAATGTGTATCTTGTCTGTGATTTTAGACCATCTAGACCAGCTTGGAAAATATCATATGTATATCCTTGTGATGACTAGTTCCTCATCTCCCCCATAGACCTGGAATATATCCTTAGTTTTTATTATATACTTAATGATAGTCTTGACTACCATACAATATTGGTCACCTAGATCAGCATCATATCCTCCTATCACACTTAAGGCATAGACCACATTTATCCTAGTATATAACATATCATACCTAATTGAACTAATCACTAATGCATATGGAATCCTTGTCATCCATTGTATTTCCTCATGTGTTCAAGGACACATTTTGTTTGAAATATGAATTCCATGTGATACTAGAAAAAATAAACCACTGGATTGTTCTATACCAAACATCTTCAATATATATTCTATATATGTACCTTAACATAAACCAAACAAACTCATGGATCTATCATGATGGATCGTGACCCAAGAATATATATTTCTTCACATAATTCCTTTATAGATATGCATGTATTTAACCAGACTTTAACAAACTATAAGACTGGTATCACATTTCCAATAAGTAGTATGTTATCATCATAAACTATTACGAAAAAGATCACACCTCCACCAAACCACTTATAGACACAAGACTCATATTAATTCTTTTTAAACCCAAATTCCATTATGGTTTTATAAAATTAAAAGTTCCATGACCTGAATTGTTTCTATAATTCCTAAATGGATATTTTCAATTTTTATACCTTTTTGGAATCCTTTGGAGTCACAAACCCTTCAGGTCATATCATATATTTATCTTCTTGAAGGTTCTCATTAAGGAAGACTATTTTAAAATCCATTTTTCAAATCTCATAGTCATGGTAAGCCGCAATGGGAAGTAGAATTTTGGTGGATATAAACATAGAAATTGGTGAAATGGTTTCATTATATTCTATGAATTGATTATATTTGAAATCATTTTCAACTAGTAATGCCTTATAAGTACTAAAGTTTCCATAAATGTCTAGTTATTCATGAATACCTATTTACAACTATTTCACCTCTAAGGTGGCACATTTATGGGTGGTACAAAAATGGAATTATGAGGATCATCACATGTCCCATTTTTCCATAAAGATGAGCTCTTTCCGAATTTACCATTCCTTTATTTCAACCCGTTTCGTGCCATTATCCTTTAAATAAGGTTTAACTAACCCTATGGGGAACTTTTGGTCCCAACGGGTGTTTGCACAGGGTCAAGCACTCATTCAATCAGTCCTTCTCGGATATTAATTCATTTGATGGTCTCCAATAGGTTTATTCGTGGAGCCAAGAATACTCAGTGGCATTGGTATCCATGGTTCATGGACCAACATTCCAAAGGTAGGCGCTCATCGACTGACGATTTGGCCAATGACACTTAAGGACTCTATTGGCCGAGAGGATGTGAGGTTTGAATCATTTCACCCTTCCGGGGGAGGATTGTTTCCTGTTATAGGACTCTCATATAGATTTATGTCATGTTCATATGTTCATGAATCCTTGGTTCATTCCCAAAGTGTTTGTCCATGGGACACCCTTGGTTTGCAGGATCATCGTAGGCATGCATATAAATTTGATGCTACGGAGGCGATGCTGACTTAGCCATATTATAAGGCACTCTAGAGTTTATCGTTATCCTAGGGGGATGGAAGGTGACTTAATATTGGGATCAGACCCACAAGGAGGGATTCCTACATATCCTTGAGAGAGGAATAAGAACCCACGTAGTTCGTAATGTGTGGGGCTTACGCATGGAAGGTTCCCATTTGACACACATGATTGGGTGGACCCTTCACTAGAGGGCACCCTTTTGAGCTTGGGCCTTCTGGAAGGCATCCTATGAATCCTGATTTGGTTAGGAATCAGAGTCCTCATACTTCAAAATGTATGCTAATGTTGTAATACTCACAAACCTCTAAGCACACGTGAGTCATGATTGTTGTGAGCAACAAAAGGATTTGAATGATTCAACAATGCACATTCCTCCTCCACTGTTAGTGGGGGAGGGAGAGCCCGTAGCGGAAGAGGCTAGGGTGGCCGTGGGTAAGGGAATGGAGTGACGAACCTTTCCATGTGAAATGGGATTAATGGATACGTGGCCCTACCTCAAATATTGGTGAATTACCTTAGTGGGAGGGCTCTAGATCATGTTCTAGGAAGGGGAAGAGTTTCTTCCTCATCAAAGGGGGAGGGAAATTAACCCCTTTGACTGATAAATGTTCCTCATTGTATGGAAAATAAATTGATAACCCCTAATCCTGAGAATAGAGAGGCTCACATCGGCATCCCAAGGTTGGAATTTGGGTTAACGTGGGAATGTAGACTTACAGGAATTTCTGAATATCTCACTTTTGATGGGAGGGCCTTCGTGACTCTACTTACCGTGGGTAGGTAGACTCAATGAGACGTGCTGATGCACCCGATGCCCTGATCATACGGGTATGGTGGCTTTGGAGGAGGCTTTAGCCTAGTACCATATAACTGGTGAGCAAAGTGATTATGGAGGTCTGGAAGGTAATGGATGGGCGAGGTTGGAACTGGAAGGAACAATACTCAAAAACACCCTATTCCATGTATTGGTTTCTCAAGCGGGATGGGGAATGCTCCGCATACCAGAGTGGTATGCAGACAGGATGGCCATCCATGTACCAATGTGGTACATTGTCATGGGTATTTCCAACCATGTACTAGAGTGGTACGCATCTCACTGTGCTGTTTTGGGTTACATTCGCATACCGATTGGGTATGCGGCGCTTGGACCCATCTGTATAGCGGTATTCCATGTAGGTCATCATATCAAAGGAGGGTCTGGGGGATTACCGTTCACGGGAAATTCATCCGTGAGAAGTATTTGGTTCACAATTTACTAGTTGGGTTCATGGTTCCATTATTATTATTCAATACCCCCATTTTTCTGGTTCGTGGCCGGCTGTACCTACAGAGGAAGTGGTTTGCTGTTTTTGCTTTGATAACAGAACAAGAGGGAAGCTGGGGTGCAACCTCTACATCTCCCTCAAGATTTTTTCACCCTTCCTTCTCTTTATCCCCCATATCCTCTTTTCCTCTTATATTGTGCTCCTTTTATAGATCATCATAGCGATTGTATCTACTGGGCATGCGACACCATTTTAGGAGGCCCATTGAAGCAATATTATAACTTGTGAAAAACTTGATCAGCTAGGGTTTGCATAGGATTCGGTTCATGATAATGGTTTGCAGAACCCTACCCGTCTATAGAATCTGTGAACTGAGGGGGTTTATGCATGGTACACGGATGTTCTTCCGCATAAAAATCCTTCGGTTGACACAGTTCGTGGTTGGTCTAGCTCGCTGGCCATCACTTCATGGGCCAGCGGTTCGCAGACCATCCCATATACCTGGCAGTTCGTGATCCATCCTCTTCGCATACCTTTCCAGGGGATGGTACACATGCCATTTGAAAACATGAATTCCTTCAAGTTCCTTCAAAGAAATTCAACTCAATCTGAGTCCCTTCACATTAATATAAACGTTTTTGATTCATTCTACAAAGAGATTTCTGGGGTATTTCTTCTCCTTGGCGAGATTTTCAGGACCCTACAAATTCCCCACATTTGAATGGTCTCGGTTCGGAACGAAAAGGGGACTATTCTGGTGTAGAAGCAGTCCTGAACTGAAATGGTTCGCAGAAAAATAGGTATACACGGTAGGAAGGTACCACACATATATATACGGGCCCATGTCATTTGTCTTTTACCGTTTTCATGGTAAAAAGTGCTCCCGATTTCTCAACCTCCTTAACTTTATCGTATCAGTTCCTTGCAAAAACTGTGTTCATGAATTGCATCATATATTCTGTGAACTGATATCCTCACCATTTCCCCATCTGCATACCATATTTTGGTTTTTGTGAATGGGACTATGGATATTTAAAACATAAAATCCAGATTCCGCGTGGAAGAACGCTATGAGGTTGACCTGTTCGCATACCAAACATGGATCCGTGAACCAAACCTAAAAACTATTAATACAGGCTTATATTTTAATCTTCAGCTTCTGAACACAAAATTAACTGGGACCAAAGTTTTCGGTTTCTACATTCCACAGACCTTTCTGTTTGTCAGCCAACATTTCATGGGCCTGTGCCTCACGATCATTCCATGTACTATGTATATACGTGGTGAATTTCACGCACATACCATAGCTGTAGGAAAATTAGCTTCCACGTGTCATTTTGTATGCAAAATAATCTTTTTTTGTACCAATTTTAGGAACAGTACAGATAGACTTTAGTGGACATGTTTTAGGTCCTTTTATTTTTCCCATCAATCTTTATCGGGCTGACATCTCATCAGATTCTAGATCTTCCTTTGCAAGATATAATGGTTGATTCAAAGGCTGCTGATAAATCAATGAATACAAGGGCCACCATGGAGAGGAATAATGATGATAATCTTCAAACCCACATCATTTCCCATGATATATTTTTGACAGTCTTCTTGACGCCAGATCTTCTCGCTTACCGGTTGTTCATACAATTCCCAGTTTACAGCTTTGGTCTTCCCATCGACGTTCCATTACCGTTACCTGAACCCGACACCCCTTTCATCCTTTTAGAGGCAACACGAGATCATGATTATGCCTACATTTCTACAACCAGAGAATTCATAATTGCTCCAATTCAAGAATTTTTTTTCATATTGCATGGTTTGGCATGGACTTAGGGCAATCACGGGTGCTGAAATGGTGTCCCACGACTAGAATTCCAAAATACCCATCTATTATCAACATACCTTGAGAAACTTCTACTGGATGGTGGAGCTCCAAATGGAATTTTCAGAATAGAATATGTTACTTTAATGAGTGGGCCTATGTGTTCTGGGTGCATTAGACCTGTCTGGAGTCCCTCAATTAGTTGGAGTCGGTTGGCTTGCACCAGGCAGCCTGGGTGTATCGGTTTTCATTCTTCTCTCCGGGCGAAATCCTTTTAGAATTTCTGTGTCTCTGGTGTTTGAGAACCAAAAACTTTCACCTACTGTATGGAGAGGTGGGGATCAGTCTATGGTATATCTACCAGCTTGGAGGTCTCCCTATCCTCGAAGAGATGTACAATGAGTTTCTCCCAGTAGCCTCAGTAATGAATGACACTGATCATGTGTCTCCTTTTACAAAGAACTTACTAGTCATGGAAATGGAACCACTGGATCATCCCCTCGAGGCTCATTCCCTCATCCCATTTGATGAATGGATAAGGTTATTCTTTTAGATAAAAGATCCTAAGCCGAAGGTGCGCCGTAGTAAAACTCACCAACCTGTCAGTCCCCCCAAAATCCTGGGTCATATTGTGCTACCCTTGAAGCAGGGCGGTATGACACATGTGGATATGAGATTCGTCCTGACTTTTCACATGCGCTTAGGCTAGAAGGTTTTGTCACAATGTTTTTAAGTGGATGGATCTTCCCTTCCCATGACGTATACATCAACGTTCGAGCATGCACCTTGATTATGGTGGCTACATTGGGGGAGGGTCGAACCATTAATTTGTCCCTTCTTACCCTCGCCCAACTTTATGAATTGTTGGGACGGATTCAGTAAAGAAGTTCTCTGCATCGTCTTAGAGGACCGTTACAATTTCTATACAGATGGCTAGAGGATCACATCCCCTGTTATGAATATTGACATACCACATAGGTTCCCCATTCTTACTTTCATCCGGCTCTTCTCAGCATTTCTGTTGTTCGTCCCAAGACTCTGAATGTTACCAATGTGGTTGAGATTTTGAATGACACTTCTCAATTCTTGTTCTCACCGCATCATACAACTCATGGATAATTGATAGGTGAAAAGGGTGGTTCCTTGGAGTAATGTTCACACCTCATCAATCTTCAGGATGGGATGCTAACCCTCCATGTAGGCCGAGTAGTTATTTGTGAACCATACCTCCCCTACCAGTTAGCCAGGCTGTTTGGATTCCTTTAATAGACTGTGCTACATTTGGTTGTTCGACTAAGGAGAGAATCTCATCATGTGGTTCTCAATAAATTATGGCTTATGATGATGCTTAAAGGTGCTGCTCGAGAGATTATCATTCCTAACATGACAGGGCCCACCTTCATATCGCTAGAGTATGCTCAACTGTGGGTCGATTGTTACCCCATGGGGATTTTGAATGAATGAGTTCAGTGGGTATAGAAACCCTTGACCATTTCCTATCCCATTCCTACCCCAACAACAACAACACAAATTACCTTATTCATGAGAGGTGAAAAAGCCATGCCTTCTACTTCTGTCCCCTCAGCAACCAAGATGGATACACCTCCTGCTCTCATGGTGAGAAGGCTCTCGATCTGTCGACAAAAGAATCTGGGATGGCTTTAATCAGTACAACACATTACAGTGGGGAGAAATTTATACAAACCCCCTCCTATGAATATTTCCCATGATCTTAATGAGAATGTCACCAGCTGAGCATCGCCAATCATTTTAGAAACTACAATAAGTCTTCTACTTTTGACTCTGGTGGCTGGGCCATATGAGGGAAAAGAGAGTCTCTCGCCTTTGGTGACTAGCCATAGGTCCCTTGCCACTCCTATGAAGATACTTCCCACTTAAATAAAAATCGGAGTAGGGGAGTATCTAAGTGGCGGAGTTGTGGCGAGACACTAGGCAGTGCACAAAGAGGCATGGAACCAGTTATGTTCTCTTACCACAGAGACACCTCTGACCATTTAAACCAAAGAGGGTGAAAATATTCAGTGGCTATTTACTGAGCTAGGTTCTAGAGGATTTGATTATTAGCACCTTCACTTCCTTTTTTACCGAATCATCATTTCCCAAGAAGGCCTCACCTCCTTTGAGGAAAAGCTGGCCAGGTTTAATTCTTCCCATCACCAGGTTCCAACCATTTTACACATTTCAGAAGAATTTGATCATCTAACGACCAAGGAGGTAAGGGCTCATTATTTGGGGGTAGATCGAGAGGAGGAGATGCATGAGTTCAAATCCCTTGTAACCAGGTTGAGGGAGAAACTTTCCTCTTCATGTGCCAATTATGAAGCCATCCAGAAGAAAGGGTGGGGCCTTAAAGATGTCCCGGAGCGTGTGCGTTCGACGATCAATGCCAAAACAGAGGAAATATCATATTTGGAACAAACCATTGATGGCCCATGTAATCACTCTCCATCCTTTTGTAAAGGGAGAACTAGAACCTGTAGTAGTTCTATCCCAAATTATGGCATGTACCATCCCCCGTTGTCTTACACTGGAGAGACTTTTAATTAGGGATGTTCCTCCAATTTTTCTAAACCCAACAAGGCATATCTAGATTTTAAATATCTCCTCATTATCTATTCTTGTCAAAATTATTTCAATCAAGTGTTAAATTTAAACCATGACTTGAAATCAGTAAAATGAGATAATCGAATCGAGCTTTAATTTTTTCCCGAGCCAAGTGACTCAGTGAGATTAGTTCGACTATTGCTGAGGTTGAATGGAATAACTCATGAGCTTTTATGTCTTTTTCATTATTACCCTAATTTTTTCCTAAGTCTGCTTGACATGAGCTTAGTAGGCATAACATGGATTTTTCTTAGGCCTCCCTTTGTGGGTTTCCAACCTAAAAAACATTGCGCCTTTTTTGATGGATTAATGAATTTTTTTAGTGAACCGGTACTCGAATTTTACCTAGAGGTGCCTTCGGAAGATTTTCCCTCTAGTGAGTATAACGTATCCTTTTTTTTGTTTTTAGTTAATAGTCCTACCAATAAAACATTATACAAATGTTTTAGGTTGAACAGCTTTGACCAAATTTAACGGGGTAGGGCCCCGACTCCGAACCGTTAGTCAGGAATGTTCTAGTATCCTTCAGACATGTGTTAGGGATTTTTCATGATCCAGTATTTGTGGATTCCGGAAATGCATGAGGCTTAGGATCCCCTTTATTCATATAGAGGTAGGAAATGACTCCCTTAAAGATGAATTTCCTTTGATTGATATCCCTTTCTGTGGGAAACATATGCAGAGATACTAGGGCTTGATGTGCACAGTCAATCAAAGGTGTCCCTAGGAAACTTTCCTTCCATTCCTAATGGCTTGGTGGGATTTTCAACATTTTGGATTTATCTTGATATTGGGAGCCACAATAGGTGACTAGCTTGAGTGGTGTTGTATGAGAATATTAGAAACTTTCATATTGACCTCGAGTGGGGAATTGTTCCCACGCATTTCTTACATGCGTGAAGGAGAGCTGGTAAGTGGTCAGCTCAATTAAGAGTATTTTCTACGTTAAAGGCACTTGAGAAGAAGGAAGTACATAAGTTTTCATCTAGGAGTTTTCCAAATCTAGGGGTGTGACAAGACGTGAACGTCATTTGAGCATACAGAGGCAGTAAATGACTCTCATGGGGATGAATTTTCCTTTGATTTATGGCCATTTTTGTGTGAGATGTATGCAGAGCCACCAGGGAATGATATGCATAGTCATGAAAAGGTGTCCACAAGACACTAGCTATCCACCTCTGATGGACTTTGAGGACTATGAAGACTGGGAAATTTCTAAATGTAATGTGTGACCTTTGACCAGGGGTGCCCCTTATCATAAAAGGGGGATTATTTTGCTGAAATTCTTCAGGGAAACCTAGAAATGAGTGGTGGTACTCTTCCTTTTCATATAGATCAACTCTGCGCATGCAGATGAGTTATCTTTTAGAAACCTGAAAAGAGACCGGAGTTGAACAGGGCCCATATATTCTGATATATATAGGATGTGTGAAAGGAGGAAAATGAAAATCATGACTTTGAGGGCCCTTTAATCAGGAGGAATGGAATGAGTCATGGAATCCACTCGGCATACTGAGATATGAGAGGACTCTCCTGGGGGAGAATTTGTCTTTGATTGATGGAAATTTTTTTGGGCGACGTATGCAGAGCCACTGGGGCATGATATGATTAGTCAAAAAAATGTGTCTGTAGGACACTAGACTTCCCTTCCCAATTGCCTTGGAGGGTTATGGGGATTCAAGATATCTCAAACCACGAAGTTTGTAATATGGAATGATCATATGCAGACATATTGGGGACATTTGGGTTGTTATTTACTTATGGAATGATGTCTCTTACATAGATCTTACCTTTACGCAGTGTGAGGTATTCGTTCTGTCATTGGGATACCCTGTTGTTTAACATCACATGGCTAGGACAGGGGGTTCCTCTATGTGGAGAAAACCATGTCATTCCTCTTAGGGGTCCTAATTATAGGACCAAATTCTTAGGCCGTTTTTCTATAATGTCATGGTGGATCCCTTTCTAATATCCCTAAGCTCACGTGAGCTATGCTCAGTGTGAGAAAAGAGAGATTACATGGGTTCCATGTCATCGTATAAGAATAGTGAATTCAACACTAGGGGTAATTTTTAGGGTAAATACATTGATTTGTTGTTTAACGTCGTTCGGTGAGGATTATTTTGGCGTTGCAGTTTAACGTCTTGCAGTGAGGACGATTTTGGACTTGTAGATTAATGTCTTGCGGTGAGGACCATTTTTTCCTTGCAGAGGTCTTTAAATGTTTCAGGTTAATCATAGTTAGGGTGTTCTGGCATTCCTTAGATGTGAGTGATTATAGAAGGTGTAACCCATAGTCCCGGGGGAAAATTGAATTAGGAGGGATGACATGGGGCTTGAATGCCATTGGACATACTGAGTTAGGAGAGGACTCTCCCAGGGACGAATTTTTCTTTTATTGATGGACATTTTTGTGGGAGACCTATGTAGAGCTACTGGGGCATGATATGAATAGTCAATCAATAGTTTCTGCAAGACACATGACTTTTATCTCATATGGACATGGATGATTATCAGGATCCAAGTTTTCCCGAGGTATGAAGTGTGACAAATGGTAATGGTGTGCCTAGGAATGTTAGAATACCCAGACTATGATTAACCCTGACCTTCTTGGAGCTTTCACATATGTCTGACCTGCACATGGGGGAAATTGAAATATTTTGTAGTGGATGGGCTAGGATGTCGAATCTGAGCATCACTACGTATCATGCGAGGGTAGGAATCAAGCCACACGTAGTTCTGGGTGTTCCCTACAAATGTTTGTTCAATGTGTTAGAGACACTTAAGGCCATTTTGGTTTTTCTTAATATGGGTGCTAGGCCTACCATACTCCCCTATAGATTATTTTCAAAAGAGAATCCCTACCACTGATTCTAAGCTCACATGAGTTATACTCGATGTGAGAAACAATGAGTGGTTACAAATTCTGCTTTGTAAGTGTGAGGCAACAGAGAATATGATGGGGGGATTTTCATTTTCTCTCCTAGTGGGGATGGTCCATGATCAACAATGAAGGCGTCACTACGTATCCTGTGAGGGCAGGAATCAAGCCTCACATAGTTATGTGTGTGCCCTGTACCAGTTTGGATTAGTTCAAAGGGTAGGGGAATTTTCATTCTACCCATCACAACTGTCAGGTCTGCCATGTTGCCCCATAGTTGATGTTCATAAGAGAATCTATATCACCACTCCTATGATCATTGGAGTTGTATTATATGTGAGAAACAAGGAGTGATAAATGTTTCCTCTATGAATATGGGTAGATATGGGGAGTGATGGAGGCATTTTTTCAATTGGGGGGGTGGAATGGGCCAGGATCAATGATCGAGGCATCGCTACATATCTTACTTGGGTATGAATCAAGACACACATAGTTCTATGAATGATCATATATTTTATTGTCATGAAATTAAGACATTTTATGCTATATAGTTTAACGTCTTATGAGGAGGAAACGATTCACATTTTATTTTCATGTTCTAGGGATGAGTTCCTTACAGTTTAACATCATGTGGACAAGATGATGACTCATAGTTTATGGTCTTAGAGTTTGGACCTTTTTAACTCATAGTTTAAGGTCTTAGATTTTGGACCTTGGCATTGGAGGCTATTTTTACTCGTAGTTTAGGTTCGTAGAGCATGGACTTTGACATTGGAGGTGGTTTTTTTATGAATCATAGTTTAGGGACATAGATTTTGGACCATGATATGGGAGAATTTTTAACGCAGAAGTTAAGGTCTTAGAGTTTGGACCTTAACATGGGATAATATTTTATGACTATGGTTTACGGTTGTAGAGTTTCGACCATGACATTGGGTGGTCATTTTTATGACTCATAGTTTAGGGTTGTAGTGTTAGGACGATGATATGGGAGCATTTTTATGACTCATAGTTTAGGGTCGTAGAGTTTGGACCATAACATGAGGGATTTTTATGAATCATCATTTAGGGTCTTAGATTTTGGACCATAACATGGGGATTTTTCATTACTCATAGTTTATGGTCTTTGAGTTTGGACCATAACATGAGAGATTTTTATGACTCATAGTTTATGGTCGTAGAGTTTGGACGATGCCATGTGGCATTTTTATGAATCATAGTTTTGGGTCATAGAGTTTGGACCATGATATGATGGATTTTTATGACCTGTAGTTCATGGTTATAGAGTTTAGACCATGATATGGGATTTTTATGCGAATTATTTCTTCAAGAACATCACATTTTTGGGATCCGTGATGAGCTTTTCGTCCATTGATATTAGGGCATATGATCTATTGGAATAGACAAGATGTATGACATATGGTTCTTCCCACTTTGGTTCATGATTTGGGGGCTTCTTCCCTAGTATCATTGGGGTTCTGAGGACTAACACCATTTCTCCTTCAATGAAAGATCGAAGGAAAACCTTTTGGTTGAAGGCTTGTGGAATCCAGTTTTAGTAGATTTCCAAATGGTGTTGGGTGTGAAACCTTTTTTGTCTAACTACTCTAATGCATAAAACCATCTCTGGGATTCCTCAACCATTGATAGTTGACTGCAAATGGCCACAAGATGTGATGACACTTGGATTTTTATAGGTAACACTACCTATGCCCAGTATACTAGTGAGTAGGGGTTGCCTGAGTGGCGGTGCCGGTTGTTGTCCGGTAAGCCCACAAAGCATGAAGTATCTTGTCTAACCACGAATTATTTTCCCCATCGACCGTATTTTGAAATATGTTGGAAAGAGTTTTGTTGAAATCCTCTATCTTCCCATTGGCCTCTGCGTAGTGGTGGGATGATCGGTTGGTCTTGATTCTATATTCCTGGTACAACTTTTCTAGCTCAGCAGAGTAGAAGTTGGTACCGTTGTCCATCAGTATTGTATGAGGGACATCAAATTTGGAGATGTTGTTGGACTTCATAAAGCTGATGATATTTTTTCCCCAACTTCTTTAAGGGGTATGGCTTTAGACCATTTAGAAAAGAAGTTTGTTATTGTGAGTATAAACTTGAATTGTCTGGCTGTAGAGGAAGGATATGGTTCCACAACATCTATCCCCCTAGAGACGAGTGGCCAAGAGTACATAGCCACATGAATCAACTCTAGGGGGGGTGTATGAAATTATCATGAACTTGGCCAGAATGGAACATCTTAGTGAATATGGCACAATCCTATATCATGTTGGGATAGTAATACCCAAGCCTCCTAATTTGGTGAGATATCTTGGTTGCTGACAGGTGTGCTCTATAAGCTCCAGTGTGCACCTTTTTCATGACAGAAACAGTCTATTCTCTATCAATGCACCTGAGAATGACTACGTCAAGTCCTTGTTTATAGATAACCTTATCTTGTTTCACCACGTTGTACAAGGTCAAAATGATTTCCTGTCTTAGGACCTTCTCCCTTTCAACCCTAACTGGTGGGAGTTCCCCATTCTGAAGGTAATTTTGGATAGGTGTCATCCAACCAGTGGTATGACCATAAGGCTCAAGAGTAGGGCTAATTTCATCAATTTCACGTGTATTGTTCTGGATGAATGGAAAGATCATCCAACGGTGGGCTATGCTAATGACAGTTTCATCCAGGTCGGGATTGGCCTAGGTTGTGGCTGCATTTTCCAAAGCACTGGCTTGAGCATTTTGTGACAGGGGGACATGAGTCAACATTGGTTCTGCATTTAATTCAACCATCAGTGCTCAAACATGGTTCATTAAGGGAACCAATACTTCTTTCTTGATAGCATAGCCACCATTGACCTATTTGATGACTAGATCCAAATAACCCTTTATTTTTAGGTGTTTGGCTTGCACCTAGAGTGCCAATTCTAGGCCCGCAATGAGGACCTAATATTCCACTTCATTGTTCATAAACCCATCAGAAATTAGGAAAGTGTATGGCAAGATGGAATTTTTGGGAGTTACAAGTATGACTTCTATCCCCAGTTTGTGGAGCTCGGGATCCTCCATCCTTTTCCCTGTCGGGCTTTGGGAGGCACTGTCGAAGTACATTTCCCACTTTTGGGGGTTCTCCTAGACAGAAAACACTTCTTCATCTGGATGTTTGGTATCCAATAGTGTTGTTTCTTTTGGGGGGTGCTCGACCAGGAAGTCTACTAATGCCTATCCTGTAATGGCATTCCGGGGCACATATTGTATTTAAAACTGTTATAGGATGACCACCCCCCATGATAGGTGCCCATTTAGCATGGGACGGTTGAGGATATAGTTGATCAGGTTACAACAGGAGACCAGGTGGACCTCATGGCACTACAGGTAATTCCTTAGCTTTTAAACTAAGAAGATTAGGTCTAGGAAGTTCTTTTCAATATTCGAATACCGAGTTACGACATAAATCATTTTCCGACTAAGGTAGTAGAGGTTGTTCTCGATACTGACATCATTTTTCTGTGTGAGGAAGGCACCTAATGACCATTCCAGGGTAGTTAAATATAAAATGATTGGTCTCTCCTCAACTGGCGACATTAGCACCAGCAGGCTTAGGAGATATATATTGAGGTTGTCAAATGATTCTTGACAATCGTTATCCCATTCATACATAACTCATTTCTTTATGAGCATGGTGAGAGTTAAACCTTTACCTGCTAGGTTGGATATGATGTGCTGAATGTAGGCGAGGTTCCCCTAGATACCTATCAGCTCCGTGAGGTTGTGAGGAGGGGACATTCCATGAATGTATTTCATCTTCCTGGGGTCAACTTTGATGCCACGATGGTGTACGATGAAGCCAATGAATTTTCCCGAGGTAACGCCAAAGGCACATTTCAGGGGATTCATCTTTAAACTATGTTGCCTCAATTTGTTGAAGACAGTTTCAATGTCATCTAGGTGGTTTGAACACCATCGTTAGTTAACCACCATGTCGTCAACATAACACATGACGAATTTTCCCAAAAAGGACTCGAAGATGCGCAGCATGGCACACTGATATGTGGCACCTACATTCTTTAGACCAAAGGGAATCACTTCATAACAGAACACTCCATAAGGGGCCCTAAAAGCGGTATATTATTCATCTCCTTAGTCCAACTAGATTTGATTGTATCCAGAATAGATTTCTATGAAGGATAGGGCCTCGTATCCGGCTGTTGCATCGATCAACAATTCTATGATTGGAATGGGGAATTCGTCTTCTGGGAAATGCCGACTATGATCCCTAAAGTTAATGAAAATTATAATATTTCCATTCTTATTTTTGATATAGACTATGTTGTCTATCTAGATTAGATATTGGACCACCTTTATGATGTTGGATTTGATCAGTTTTTCGACTTCAACCTCTATTTTGACAGCATGCGTCAGGTGGGTCCTTTTAGCTATCTGTTTATAGCCCCGATGAACTTCTGTTAAGCCCAAATGATGGGTGGAAACTTCAAGATCGAGGCCCAAAATCTCCTTGTAATTCCAAGAAAACACATCTTGAATCCTCTTTAGGAAGGAGGTATATGCCTCTGATTCCTTAATAGTCATGGCCACACTAATTAGAGTGGGATTCAGATTGTTTTCAGTACCCGAATTAATCTCCTTATTTTCATCAATGGTGCTGGAAACACAATCTTCAAACGTATGAGGGGATATTTTAGGTCTTCTTACTCTTCTTCTTCATCATCTTCTTCATCTTACCCTTCTGATGGAGAAATGATTTTTGAGATAACTTCTCTAATATTGGAAGAGAAATAGTCTTGGGCCTTAGTGTGTGAGGAAAGGGTAGATTGATGTCCCAATGATGGGCCAATATCCTCTTTGATAAAAAATTTCCTAACAACATGGGAGTAATCCCGCTCTTCTATGTATTTTGACTTGGTGGACCTAACAGAGACCATGTAGACAACCGAGTCTGTATTTGGGCTTATAATTACACATTCAACTTGGTTGATGGGTAGTACGTACTCCTCCCCAAACCTCTAGAAGGGGTCTGAATGAGCCATATTCAATCCATTGGGGGCATTGATTTAATCAACGTCGTCGGCCAAAAGATGTTTTACTTTTGACTCATAGAACCCTGCGTCGATGTAATTTGACTCACTAAACTCAAATGAGGATTTATCAGTGTGAAATGTCTCGTTTTTCCCATTTGTGAAATATTTAATGCATTGATGGTATGAGGATGGAATTGCAACATGTTGATGCATCCAAGGCCTCCACAACAAAATATTGAAGGCTAGACTTTTCCACTCCACCAGGAACTTGGAATCTGATATAAGATCTCTGAGCCAAGTTTTAATATTGATTCATTCTAATGGTTTTGTCTCACTTTTTTCGTATCCCAGTAGAGTTTTAGTGTATGGTGTCATTCTGTCTTCATCATATCCCAGTCAACGAAGTATTCTCAGCAGGAGAAGGTTAACTCTAGTGTTTTTGTCGATGAAGATCCTCCAAACATCAATTATATTTATCTTTTTGAACACATATAAGGGTTTGATGTACCCTTTCATGATAGTGTATTCATCCCTATCTATGAAGAATATGATGACTTGACATTCATCGGGACTGGTCTCCGTTTGTTATAATTCAGCCATTGATATTTTATTCTCGAACTCTTGGGGACTTAACAAGACTTTGATGAGTGCCTCCCTAAGATATGATGTCAAACACAATGCATCCAGGACTGATATCTTTGATGGAACTGAGGCCAGATGCTTTAAAATTTTATAATTCTACTATAAAGGTTGGCTCTTTCCAGATTGAGGTTTCTCTTTTGAAAACACTTTTGGGGTTTGATCTTTGGATGTAGATGGTTCAACCTTTGTAGCAAGAGTTGCTGGTGCTGTAGTCTATTCCACATTTGGCCAGACTGGTCTGCCTATATACCTTGGCCAGTTTGGTGTTTGTTCTTCCCCTTATAGATATTCCAAGATAACTGGGCTTGTACTACTTCTGAAAGGGGTGAAGGAGTGTTCCGGTTCTTGTTGCATCTTCCAGAGGGTCCTTTCATGAGTTTCTGTGATGTTAACAATTTAACTTGTGGCATGGTTGGGAATTTGACTCCTGCCATGATCATGCCTTCTAGGAAACCTCCAGCCTCTATGGCATGTTTCTCTAGATCTCCAGTTGGGAGTAGGGAATTCCGGTTCGTGGACATAGTCTTCATCAGAGAAGGGTTCCATCAAGTGAATGACATTAATGGAGACGATGATAATTTCATGATCCGATACTGCTCATGTCTGACAACCTCCTTCTGATAGTACCATTTAGCGGGGTGGTGCCCATTGAACCGTTTGGCAGGGTGGTGCCCTTTGTTCCAAGACTGTTGGGATAAACTCTTAAAGTTTAAGCAATGACTACATATTTGGTACCATCTCATATTATTTCTCTTTCCTTTTCCCTTTTGGACTTTAGTGGACCGCAAGGCTAAGGAGGATGGTTGTGTTGTATTAGGAGCTTCTGGGGGCACAATAGGTTATTTCAACTACACCTGGAGGATGTTGTGGACTCGGTTGATGGTCTTCCAGTTCATCAAATTTTCAAAATTTTGTTCCTTCTTCCTCGTGACTGTTTTCCACTCTTCATCCTCTCTTGAATAGGAGGTGGAAACATACACAACTTGTGCTAGTGGAGGTCCCAACATGACATGCCCAGAATCCCCCATATTTTGTAGGAGATCCTTGAAAATAAAGAATTCTTGGATTCTATGTCCTAGTATCTAGTGATACAAAAAATAATATTGATGGTCATTGAGACCCACTTCATTGACTCGATTTGGTTCTGGCAGCTGGAGAAGATTGCAATTCATGGCAGCTATTAAATAGTTGCGGGCCTGGTCATCTTAGAACGAATAAACTTTATTTCGTCATTCTTCAAACTGATTTCATTTAGCACACCATCTCCCATCTTTCTGAGGTCGGGGTTGTTGTTGGAATCCAAGGGGTCCCGCATGATTTGGTGGGGACCTTGCAACTAGGGTTGGTGCTGGGGGTGGCTTAAGCATGATAGAATCCGCTTCATCTTTTCTAGTTATTTTCCCAGGGGCAAGTGGGGCTACTTGGGACATAAGCTTAATCTTTTTCAATGAGTCTTCTATACATTGGGAAATAGAAAAGAAGTCTCTAAACCCATTGGTGGACTTCACTGGGATGAGCGTTGTTCACAATTCATCCCGAAGGTTATCGATGCACTTGAAGAGCATGTCATCTTAGGGGAGTGGCCTGTCCAGGGAATATGTCGGGCCTTTATATCTGGTAATGAAGTATGAGAATCTCTTGTTCTCTCGCTGATTGCAGTACATGAGATCACTGACCATCATCTTGGGCAGCGTTGAACTGAACTAGAAGATAAACTCTCACTGGAGGTCCTCCCATCCTGTGATTGAATTAGTAGGCAGGCTAGTATACCATATAAAAGCCGAGATTTATAGGGTTTGTATGAAGCACCTGAGTTTTATGGATTATTTCTACCTTGGAGTTCCCATCATGGGGTCACAGTTAGAGGTATAGTGCATCAAATGTTGTTATGGGTCCCTTGAGCCATTGAATGCTGGGAATATGGGGTTCCCAAAGTTTGGTGGTGGCGGAACATTTCTCACCCACTTGGGGTAGGGTTTGTGCTCTTGTGGTATCAGAGCACACTGACCCTTGATGGATTCTAGTTAGGCTGTTAGCTACTCAATATTGTTTAGGATCCCATGATGCATATCCTCTCAGGCCTGAGCTTGAGCTGGTGTGATAGGGGCTAGGATTGGGCGTGCCAGCACTTCTAGAATTTGGGGTGGATGCCCATCCGGGGGCATCATTTTTGTGTTTAAATGGGTATATTCCAGAAACCTTCCCAACTGGGGGAAGTCTTGAAGTCCTTCCTGGGCCTAGTTTAATGGGCCTCCAAACATGGACTCATTCACTAGAATGATTTCCTTTGGTAAGTTCACCTCTTCTGGGAGCACCTGCTGACGTTCAGTAGAGGGAACACATCCAGTGAGATAACTCCCTCGACATAGCTCAAAATAAATTCATGTGAGCTCTTTCATTTCTTCCTCCTACTTGGGGAACCATTCCTCGAGGGTGAGGGACACAATCTCATCGGGAGGAGGAGGTAGGTCATAGATGACATTGGATTTATTTTTCTCTTTTTTGGAGTTTCACAAGGGAGGTAATGTTGGATTGACTAAGTGGGAACCTATATTTTGAACCACCCTCTTCTCCGGGAATTCACACCATCAGGTTTGGTGTGGAACCCCTCTGGGAATGAACCATATTAATTTTTTTCTTCTCCCCCTGCATCATTTCTTGTGATATCAGTGGGGTTGACGCTCACCATGTTCACTGAGGCATACCAAATAGGGGGTGGTGTACCTGGTTCCCAATGGTAGGAAGGATTCTTGTGCCCTTTATTGGACTTTCTTCTTCCATTCTACAGTATTCTTCACGATTCTTGATGAATATTGACCGGAAGGGATCCCTGGTCTGACCTCGAAATGTGCCTTTGTCTCGGAGGGTGCGAACCACGAGAAGGGGTATAACATTTAACTCCTATGTCCATCGTTCTTCCTAGACGGTGGAAGACAGACATTCCGTATGTGGGGATTTGAGGTAAAAAATCCCCCAGCCTTGTAGGCTAGTGTTGTACCCAATCTACTATTGATGCACTATGACCTAGATTTTTTTGTCTTACTTTGGAATTTTGATTTAAAAATGCCCCCATCCTTATGGGCTAGGTTTGTTCCCATATCACGGCTGTAGACCCCGCTATTTCCACCCTTTCAATTTCATGTACTCATGCGCGGGTGTAAGACAGGTGTGGAATTGAGCCTGCATGAAGTATATTGTCTTTTGAAGACATGATATTTGCTTTCTGGTTGGATACCCTTAGGTAGGAAGCCTACTGAATGTTCCTGGTTGCCTGACTCAGACGTTTTTTGATGGATTGATCTCTTTGGCCCAAAGGCTTTGAGACTTACTCTTGCCCAGTTTTTGTTGAGTATCCCATATTTCCTTAGCAGGGGTTTCATTTGACTATTGCCTCTGGGTGATGACATTTTAGGATGACATTTCTATTAGGGCCTGCTGGATGGGATGCGGGGTGAAGTTTAAAGATCCATGTTCTCCCCACCCTCGAATGTAAACTCAAGCTAGGGTGCTTCTAATGAGGCGACACAATTTATGCAGTGCATGGAGGCAAGCCAGTTCAAGGTTTTTCTTTATCCCTTCTGATTATGGCTGCCTTGTAGACGGGAGGTCTTCCAAGTGGATTAGATGGAAAATATTCCCTATTGTACTGACATGGTCCACATACCCTTCGTAGGGATGGAATTTTTCTTTCAGCTTTTGAAGAGTTGTCCATATATTGGGGATAATGTCATGCATGCATTCCCTAGAAAATTCTCCTAGTATGTCTATTTGATAAGTGGTCATAGGACAATGCATCTCTGGTATGTTATCCCTTACCAGTTGTATTCTCACAAGAAATATATCATGTTGTTCTTCTTCTGGGGGCTCCTCTACATGATATTTCCAACTCTATTTCTTCTTAATAATTTCGTTTCAAGAAATCAGGCTGGTGGAAGCCTTATCGATTTGCAGATTCCGTGGGGGTGGCTCAGAAGATGAGCATGGCCCCATGCCATCCTTTGGTTGAGAAAGAATAACACTCATTATAAATGGTGTATCCGATGTGTCTAACTCCTTTTCAAGCACCTTTCCATAGGAGGGATTTCTAATATTTGTTTCGGAAGGGGGGGACCTTCTTGCTGTATTGTATTTTTATTGCGAGGAGGACCTTCGAAAGTGTTGATGCGATGGTGAGGACTATCAGGGAAACTTGATGCCCAACTGCAAGAATTTCCCTAATGGCAGGAAGGCTTTAGAAAGGGGAGGACATTCTTACTGACTAACGTCACTGTAGGGAGTACCTTCATAGCAACTGTCATTGCGGGGAGGGCCTTCGCAATGATTGTCATCATGGAAAGAACTACCATCATGACTTGATATATGGCTGTAGGGATAATCTCTACATTGTTCATCCTAGGGAGGACCTTTAGGGTATACCTCAATGAGGGAAGGACCTTTTCATTTCATTGAATTACTGTAGGGAGAACCTTCATAGAAACTTTCATTGTGGGGAGGGTCTTCGCAATGACCATCATCATGGCAAGGAACACCATCATGACTTGATGTTCAACTACAAGGAGAAGCATATCTTCCATGTATACCTGGGGGAGGACCATTAGGGCATAAAATATCAAGGGGAGGACCTTTTTTCTATCTGATCTTCAGTTCAAGGGGAGGTCTTCCCCGATGCACATCAAGAGATAGGTTGTCATGATCAATAATTCTTGACCCATGGAGTAATACCCCAAGGGTACTATATGGAGAAACATCAGAGCTGCTGGTAGCGACATTACATGGATGACCATTGCAACTAATACTATCACTTCGATAATTTGGTAATGGAATGACAAGGTCTTGATCCTTTGTTGACATATGCTTGAGGGCATCAAGAAGATAATGGTCTGCATAGAGGACACACGTCATGTACTTAATAATTCATGTTTGTGTGCACCATGTTTTTAATAAACGTGATGTATTAATTACATAACGTAGTTTGAACCTATATTCATGGTTTGAAAACCTCTAGACTATATGTCATGTAGTAAAACTACAATGTGTGTACTCCGGAAAATTTGTGTGCTACCCATGATGGTTTACACATGATTTATTTATTTCACACAACATGTAAAAATTACATGATGACCTAGAATCTATATGGGCATCATTGTGTAACGAACAAGGATACAAAATGTGTAAAAAAAGAGCACACATCATTTTGTCTTATGTTATAAAGCCAAGAACCTTGAATCCTATGAATGGTTTCTTAATATTTAAAATTAATTATTAATTAATCAATCATAGTATTATCTGTAAAAAAATAATATTATTTTTATTCCATGGCATTTGCTAATTAGCATAATGATAAATATTGTTTTACTAGATTAAAAATTAATATTTATCATCAAACATGATCTTGGTCCATCCTTTCTCCTCAAAATTTATCTAATATGAGGATAAATATATAATTAAATATATAATCATAAAATAAATATTTTATTCACAGTTTGGTGAATAAATATTTGTTAAATATTCAATAAATAACTTGGGATTGATATAAATTGAATAAAATTATTCCTCAGTCTTGAGAATAATATTTATTCTAATAATTAAATTCAAATTGAATTTAATTGAGGTCACTGTAAACACATAGAATGGGACCTTCTATGCTTTTCTCTCATTGGTATTAGTTAGGTTTTTCTAATGTCATAGATTACTATCTAGAAATAGGTCAAGACACCCAAGGTAATGAAGTTAATGTCGCAATGTTGAAAACCACATATGAGTTCTCATTCTGTTAAATAATCCCTTGGTCTGAATATCTCATTGAGAAGGTCAGAAACACATATAATCAACCTATATTCTTGATATTTATTTCTTTGAAAATATGTAATAAACTCTCTGTCACACCATGATCATAGAATTTAATGTTAAAGTTCTATTTCAATAAAAGGGTATAGATATCAACTTCCATTAATATGAAATGGACATGTCATTCATCAAATTATTCATCTACAAAATCATTCATGATTCACCCAACATACCCAACTTTACCTTGAACTATTATTGTCATGGTTTATGACAATACATCCAAGTGTGTGAGGCATGAAATTAATTAATAATAATCTTAAAGTCTAAGGACCATCACACACACTCGTAGAAAGGAATATCGAATGACACATAAGCATGTATAACTACCACTAGTGGTTCTGTTATAATAGAAAATCATATTGATGATTAACAAGTATGAACTTCATGAGAAGAAGTATCATATCCTTTTGATTACTAACACCTAACAGTCAACATGCTATGTGCCCTATCATAGAATATCATCTAACTATAAAACTAGGATTCAGAATATCATCATGGAATTTCAAGACTCTCATCATAGTAGGAAACTTCTATAACATTTTAATTTGATAGATACTATATGAATTATTACATTAAAGTAAAAAAACATTAAATTATATGTAATAAGATATTTAAATTTATATTCACTTCTTTAAACATACATGTAATCTAAGTACAAAAAATTTCTTCTATAATATTAACTCCAACACATACTTCCTATGGATAAGGTGTGAGATGGTGGTACTTTCATATGGAGGCTCAACTAACATTGATCTAGTAGTGATAATGAATGAATTGAAATTATCCCATAGTTGACTCTACTTGATCATTTCTTATTGAAGATCTACTTGGGAATGGTCAAGGAAGAACCCTAATGTTCCTACCTCACTCCCAAGATCAAATATATGGGATTTAAAAGGAATAATCCCACTGGTTGTGGAAAAATTTTATCCCTTTTTAATCGATTATCACTTTTTATTACTCATTATATAAACTAATTCAAATGTTAATATTGACCAAAGTCTATATTGAACAACAGTCAGGTAATATTCAGATCCTGATGGTCACGTTTCCCATTACACACTATATATATACTCCACCATTATTATACATCATTATTCACTAATTAACTAATAATTTTTATACACTTACCATGATAACAACTATAAAATTATTAAATCATCTATTTATTTTAACTATTTTTTATAGAAAAATCATTCTTCATTGGAGAATTCATGCCAATAGAGTTTACATCAAAGTGTGCATTGTTTTTTATTTTTCTCCCTATATTATTTAAAGATAGAAAAGTCAATATTAATTAATGATATTTCATTAAATGTAATATTCCTTCTATGTGATTCTATTCTAAAACATAATGAAATAGTCACTGTGAAGTTAGAGTTCCTTTATTAAGGATGTTTTCTGGAAGTTACATTCTCCCCTTAAGAAATATCACCCTCAAAATTTATGCTCTTCCTTAAAATAAATGAGGTTATTTATATTTTATAACTTATTCAAGTTCCCAGGTTTCTTCTACAAACTTATGATTTCCCCACATGACCATCACGATCTAGGTTGTCTTTTTCCTCAACACTTGTTCCCTTTTATCAAGAATATGGACTTGTTCTTGTTTATAAAATAGAACATGTTCCAATTACATAACATTTCGGTCTTATATATGTGATGGGTATGGAATATACAATCTTAATAGGGACACATGGAAGATGTCACAGACATTGGAAATAATTTGAGGTAGTTCTACCTGATAGGCAACTAATCTAACACGCCCTATAATGTCAAATGGTATAATGTACCATGGAATCAGTTTACCATTTTTTAAGAATCACATGAGTCCCATAAATGGTGATATTTTTAGTAATACATTATCCCTAACAAGAAATTATAATCCCTTCATTATGTTGTGATAATAACTCTTTTTTTTGACTCTGAGAAACCATGATATGTTTTTGGATCACATGTATATTCTCTATAATATATATAAAAATGCGTGGTTACAACAGTTTTCCTTACCAAAAATTATCCCAAAATGTTGTAGTTTACACCTATTCTTAAAGAGATCTTCATAAGGATCCATTTTAATACTCGAGTGGAAGCTGTTGTTATAGAATACTTCAATAAGTGGAAGATGTTGATTCCAAATCCCTTGAAAATAATGTGAGCTAGCTCCTAAAATGTCTTCAAACATTTTTATAGTCCCCTAAAACTTCCCAATTGTTTGAATATGATATGCTATGTTTAGGTTTTCTTCTTTACTCACAGTAATTTGAAGGCACCACTTTGATTTAGAAGTAAATATTGGATCATGGTCTGAAATAATTAACAATGGAATGATTCCTCACTGCCTCTTGAATATATATACAATCAAGGTTCTCAATTGACAAATCCCTTTTTATGGTGATAAAATGATTAGGCTACGTTAATATATCAATGATTACCCATATGTAATTGTTTACCTCGGATGTATTAGGAAGGATAATAATGTAAGAACCTGTAAATTATTAATGGTATGGATCTTTTAATTTTAGTATAATCCATTATTTATGGCCTAATGTAATTACCCAATGAGGTCACGGGTCTATCAGGGGTGTTTGGGGACTGTTTGGAGCCCAGATATCCGCTTTTAACAGAAATAGAATCGACACATAGTATGGAGAAATTGCATGGTGAAATCCACACATTTACCCCTAAATGTGTGGGGCTTGATAGAGAGTAGTTGGGGGATGGAAATTTTTATAAAATCATGCATAGTGGGATGCATGCCTATTAGTAATTAGTATTGGTTTCCTAAATTGTGTGGCCTAACCATACGGCTTCCCTTCCAAGGAAGTGATCCAAGAAAGGATGGCCGTGAAGTTTGGCCAACCGTATGGTCACATCATGTGCCTCTAAAATTTTGGGTGAATTTCCCATTTTCCATTAATGATATATAATCTTAACACTCCCTAACTTTTCTCTTATTTCCAGCGTGTAGTGCATTTTCTTCTCCCAATGAACTCCCACCTTATCCAACCTTGGTTCTTTAATGAATTCTCTTTAAAAAGGTTAATTTGATTACTATTCATACTGTTTGATGTGCATTAGTAATTACTCTATCCATATTGAGATGTTTATCATTTGTGTTTCCCCCAATGAAACTATTCTGGTGTGAGCTAATATGTCCTATTTTCAGGGGGTTTATTTGTTATTCTATTTTATCTTAATCCAGGCCAAACAAAGGAAAGATAATGGATGAGGAGAGTTTTACGAGCTTGAGTTAGGTGGTATACTAAATATACCTTAATGTCTTGATGTTTTATAGTACGTGATATGCGCCACATGACAATTTCTCTGAATGATTCCCCTAATTTATATTTACCTTGAATTGGTTGTCAAACTTCAACCCAAATGACTTTTCTGAACCCAAATTCTCATTGAGATTTTCAACCTTATATTGAGCCATCTATTTGGGTGCACCCTCCATATGCTTAATTTTCCTTAAAGATCGTATACCAAAAACACCTTCCGTGTGTTTGGTTTTACTTTTAAATGGTTATACCATAATAACTGTGGATGAATATAGTTGTGTGGCATGGAAAACACCCTTATAAATTATAGTGAATTTAATTTAATGTAGGTGGTAAGACCATGTAATGGGAATTAAATGGAATAATGGTCACACCCTTGTTAAAATTAAATGACAATGACATATGAAATATCCATTGAATCATGTTAAAGCCATTGATACTTATCACTATTGATGCATGGGAATGATGACCCCTTTATAATTAAGATGAATGGGCATGATGAAAATAATGCGTGTAGTATATAAAAAGTCATGGAATCCATTATTCTTATTAATAAATGATCATGATGACCCTTTTTATATCTATATGGGCATGACTACATTTTACAATTATATATAAATGGGCATAATGACCCTTGTACATTTTATAACTATACGAGTGTTGAATAAATTTTTATAAATGTGACATATAGAATGGAAACCCTTGTTATTATACATGGGCATTACATCCCTATACTATGATATTGGGCTTGAAAACCCAATACTATTATACCGAGCAAGGCATCCCTATTCTGTGATATTGGGAATAACATCCCTATTCTGTGATACTAGGCATGGAATCCATTACTATTGTGATACTGGGAATTGAATCTGTATTTTGTGATAATGGGATTGACATCCATGAATACTGTGATACTGGGATTTTCATACCATGATACTTTTTAGAGATATCCTTGTATTTTTCGAAGCAGGTTTTGTCAGACTGGCTTCCTTGAGAAACTAGAGTCGACCCATTTGCAACTATTATTACTACCTTGAATTATTATATCTTCACACTACCATGTTATACACACATAATAGATCTTTATAGACCCCATTGGTAGAAGCCTTCTGAGTTTACCTCACACCTAGTTCAGAAAGAAAATGAATCCCATAAAAAAATATATGCTTGTAGGAGTAGATAAGGGGATGCATAATTTTATCGGTTCGTGACTTATTTCATGGATTTGGATGGGATATTAGTTTCATATGACGGGGATAGTTCTCGAGATGCTTGGATAGTCCTTTTGGTCTTTTTGTAATATTTTTATACCATGTATTGTATTGTATGCTTCCATGTATTCTTGTTTTCTAGTTTTCCAGTGACATTAAATATATAATCATCCTATGTATATGAGTAAGTCTACTGTTTTTATTATTATTCAGCATTTGGTTATTTATGTATGCTTTTACCATGACATGTTAATGGTCCAGTGTCCTAGAGACTACCTCATATGTGAAATCTATTACATATTTTTCTAATATTTATGACTTATTACATATATTCTAGGCTTCACTCTGGTAATGTGGGAATAGTCTTCCCACAAACACACCCTATGGCCTTGCTGCTAGTTGGAAATCTATGGTGTACGCTGTTACATTCTTGAGGTCATGTGTCTAAATGGGTTTGGGGAACCCTTGAGTGGAATCCAGGTCCGGGATGTCACAAAGTGGTATCATAGGTTTCTTTTCTTGCCTCAAAATTTTGGGACAATAGAAATGAGATTAGGAATGCTTTGAGATTTTGTTAGTTTCCTTTCTAGTGATTTCCATGAGTTCTTTGAATATTATAAATATAGTTTTTATTGGATAACAATTCTTTCATCATCTTGATAAACATAGTTATTACTTAGAGTGCCTTATATAAACTAAATAGTGTTTTATTATTTAGGCTATAGAATACATCCTAACCAATCAAATATTGTATGTTGAGTTATGGTCCACTGGTTGCATGGACTAGAATGTGTTATGGTATGTATTAAATGGATACCAGTCTCTATTTTATAAGGTATAGGGGGCCTAATGAATCCAAAGTGGTGAAACATTTGGTTTAACCATTTAAATCAGATTGAAATGTAATTACGAATTTAAAATATAATTGAAATAGTGAAACACAGAGATTGACCCAGTCTTGGTCGTAGCAGTAGGAAGTAGGAAGCACCTCTGTTGTTCTATATAAATGTTTCTATCACCCAGACCTAACTCTTTGAGTTGGAATATGAGTACGGTTGTTACATAGAGAGGCTTTTCACCTACTTTATCTCAATATCTGTGGATTATTCCATTATCAAACTTAATCAGAGGTGTATATTTGTAAATTTTAGAGCAATGCCACCAAGATTTCCTCTAATAGTAAACTAGGAGGGTGGTGATGACCATGCCCCACAGGTGGTGGTACATTGTCCACCTATGATACCTCTAGTAGGGCCCCCTTATGGCACGTAATCTTATTACTATCAGAAGCAATGATACCCAGTTTTGAGGAGACTTTATACTGCTTAAGAAGACTTTATAGGGATCTCTATGCTCTAACCCTTTTATGGGAGAGTTGACTCAGGAGTTATAGTATCAACAAATGCCAACATTTTTGGTGGATCGAATACCACAGGATAAAAATATATAGACTTATATTTCTATTCAAATATTCTATAATCCATAGAAAACTTGTGAGAGGAGAGTGAAACTAGCTACTTATCTATTTTGAGGATCTTCTAAGCACTGGTGGGATTTTCTAAATCTGGTTGTTCAGTATCAGGAAGTGACTTGGGGGGTTTCTAGTCGTCTTTCTATATAATTCGGGTCACACCGATGACATCATAAAATTTACATAATCATTCATGCCACAGAGACTATATAATAATCTTTTCCATAAAATAACCCATGTAAAGGAAATGGGTTTTATGGAAATTTCATAAAGAATACCCTACTGAATAAAATTTTTTGTTCCCAAAATAATAAGATAATAATATAATTGGTATGAGGATCATTAATCTTGAGTGAATAAGAAACAATCTCTAGTGAAGTAAAACATGTGTTTTTTAGAAAGAAGATTTATTTTTAAAAAATATTTACATTTGACATAGAATCTGATTAGAAGAGTGTATATCTTAGAAATGAAAAGGGATGTAAAATGAAATTATATTTTATAAATATTAAAATAACATCCATAATTAAATTTTTTATGAAATAGGAATAACCCCAAGAGAGGATATTGGGTTCAATAATCCCCATACCTTATGTCTTATTGATTTCTTCACATTAATATCATAGATAATAAAATAAAAATCATTAATTAAAAATATAGTTACTATTATAATTTTTTTGATTAATTATAGTTTTAATAATTTTATTTATGACATTTTTTATTAGTTATAGACTTCAATGTCATCATTCTAGAGTGTTCATTTTCTTGGTTTTCATTATCGGTTCTCTTGTTTATAAGTATGGAAGTTCATATACAATGAAAATGATTCCCTAAAATAGAAATTATATGTTATTAATGAGCATAACTAATTTTAATTGGTCTTATATATCATTTTTTATATTTTATGATTATTAATCCTTATATAAAATGTTAATGATAACCGGTTAGATTAATGTTTGTGGTTTTTGATCACAACGAACTTGTTTTGTTTTATTATTTAATATTATGCATAAAATTTAGTACTATAACATTTAAAATGTTATAAAATAAAATTTATAATATATTTAAATAATTATAATGGTTTTAAGACCATCATAGAATGTGGTAAATGAAAATGAAAACTTGTCACCCTTGAAGGCGATAAAACAACACATCACAGAAGATGTTTCCATTTTTAGAATAAAAGGGAGAGGAGAATAGTTTTGAAGATAGATTATTCCATTAGAATAATAAAATTGTATTAAAGAAAATATATTGGAGTTATCATGCCACTTAGATAAATTTAGGTGAAGATAGGATTATGAAAGAAATGAAATTGAAAACAAATTAAAAGAAAAAGATGATTTTACCTCTTGAATTTCACCTCCTTGAGAACCACAATAGGAAAAAGTGTGTGGACTTTTGATGATACCAAGAGATCTTGGAAGTGGGGTGGAGGTTGGGAAAATTAATGGGTAGATAATGGAAAATACTAATGTTTTGGAATGTGTTAATGGAAGAGGTGGCAAGGGGTGATATTTATTAGGGAGGAGAGAGGTGTTTTCTCAATATTTTATTCATTAGTTGGTTATTTTGGATCAAGAATACCAATAGTTTGATAATTATTAATAAAGATACCAAAATAATTAAGTAGAGTTTAATATTATAGTCTTAAATAATTCAGACATCATCTATGACATAATAATTCACCTATTTAGTTTTTATTGTAAATTATCATATTTTACTTTTCATGAAAATTCAAGTATTTTAGAAAAATCCCAAAAATTCACCCTAATAATTTTTAGATGTTTAGAATTAGAAAATGGCCTCCACTTTTTTAAAATAAATATTTTAATTTGATAAATTTAATTTTTAACTAAAATACTTATTTATTCAAAAAATACTGATTTTAATATTATAACTGATTTTATAACACTTTGAAAATTTAATTAAGGACTCCTAAAATTATATTATAATAATAATAATTTTCATTATTAATTCATGAGTCCATTTTAATAAAATAATGTTTCTTTTAAATCATTATATTTATTATAAAATTATGAATAAACAATTATGTTTTATAAAAAACTACCATTACTTAATTTATAAATTTTAAAATATTTATTTACTTATACTATGATATATTTATATCATATTATAATTTATAGGATTAATATATTTTATTTATAATTTTATAGGAAAGGTTACTATTCTATTGTATGGATTACTATTCCTAATGGTCGTGTTACTATTCAAAGGGTCAAGTTACTATTTCATTAGTATTAGTTCCTCAATTACTATCAATACCTCGTATTTAATTCATTATTCGTTTATGAAGTTTGTATTTTGTTTTCTATGTGATTTTATGTGATTTATAATATATGAAATAATTATATTAAGGGATTTTCCATTGATAAAATTATGAGTTTTTACATTCTTCCCCCTAAATGAATTTTTTTCCTCAAAATTTCATTTTACTTTCTATATTGAAAATAGTTGAGGGTATTTCTCCTTTATCACTTCCCTCAGTTCCCATGTTTCATCTTCATACTTATGGTTCTACCATAGTTCTTTTACTAGGTGAGTAGTTTGTTTGCGTGTAACTTTATCTCTATGGTCCAAGATCTTCACTGGATGCTCCTCATAAGATAGATCATTTTCCAACTATACCACCTATGGATTTAGTACATGTGAGGGATCTGGTATTTACTTACTCAATAGGGATGCATGGAATACATCATGAACTTGAGACATGGTAGGTGTAAGTTCAAGTAGATAGGCCAGAACTCTAAATCGATCAAGAATCTCTAAAGGGATGATGTACCTAGGACTCAAATTTTCTTTTATTCCCTAATATCATTATCCTATTATATTGAGATATTTAAAGGAATACCATGTCTCTAGCCTTAAAATCTAGGTACCACTGATGATTGTATATATATCTCTTCTATTTACTTTGGGTGCCTTGATGTTTGGCTGAATGGTTTTTACCTTTTACATCAATTCTTTGACCATTTCAGGTCTAAGCATCTTACGTTCACCAACTTCATCCCAGTATACCAGTGTTCTGTAAATTTTCCTATAAAGGGATTCATATGGAGCCATTTGGATATGCGATTGTAAACTTTTGTTGTAAGAGATCTCAACCATAGGTATATATTGGTCCCACACTCCTTCAAAGTCCATAGAAAAATCTCTCAACATGTCTTACAATGTCTAAATAGTTCATTAAGATTTGCCATTATTTTGAGCATAATAAGCCATACTGAAGTTCATATCAGTGTTTAGAGAATATTGGATACTTTTATAGAACTTGGTTGTTAATCTCAAATATTTATAGAATATAATTGATAGTGGTACTCCATATAACCTTAACACTTCTAGAATGTATATCTAGACAAGATAATCTAGTGATAAGTCCTATTAGATTGTGATAAAGTGAGCTGTATTTGTTAGACGATACACTACATCCCATATAGCATTGTTTACCCAGGATGTCTTCAAATTTTCGTGACAAATTCCATGTTAATGTTTTCCCAGTTCTATGCTGGTATGGGTAATAATTGTATCACCCCTTAGAATTTTTTATTTAATCCATAGTTTTATGACTTACCAGGAACATTGATGTATATTTAATGATCTCCTTTTTCATATTGTCCCATCAATAGTTATATTAGAGATCTCGATAAATCTTCATACTCCCTTGATGAATAGAGAATGTTGAGTTATTTTCATCATTTAGAAGTTACTTATTTATCTCTAGATTGGATGTCACACATATTAATGAACTAAATCTTACAATTCCTTGCTCATCAATTTTAAACCCTGAGGATTTCCCATTTCTCATGGATTCTGCCTTCGTTTTAATTTCCAAATCATTTCTTTGAGCATCCATTACTTTCTTTATAAGGTACAGTCGAACAATCATTTGAGAAAGGATTGATGATATTACTTCATTAATTATTCCCATGTACATCCTCTACAAATATAAGAATATTGGATTATTTTTAATTATCATCACTAATAACATTTCATAATCCTTTCTACTTAGATCATCCACCACATTATTTACCTTACTAGGATGGTAGTGGATTGAGCAGTCATAATCCTTGATGATATCTAACCATATTTTCAAATTCTTATTAATATTCTTTTATGTGAATACATATTTGAGGATATTATGACAAGTATATATCTCACACTTCTACCCTATAAAGATAACATCTCTATATTTTCAATGTAAAGATCACATCTGCCAACTCCAGATCATGTGTAGAATAGTTTTTCTCATTAATTTTCAGCTTCCTTAAGGTGAAAGCTATCAATTTATCATTTTCAGCAGTACACAACATAATACCTTCATTGAATAATTTTTTGTACACCACAAAGAGTTACACACTTGTCAGTAGTGTAAGTACCAGTGCAGTGATAATATGCATTTTTCGCTCTTTGAAGAAGTATTCACATTCTCTAGTACAGACCAACTTTAATCCCTTTTGAGTTAGCTTGTTTAGTGAGTTGACTATCATGATAAGTTCTTCACAAATCACTGGTAATACCCAGCGGGACCAAGGAAACTATGGATATCTATTACATATGTTATCCTAGTCCACTATTATGTTGCCTCTGTCTTGGAAGGGTCTGCATAAATTCTTTTGCTGGTGATAACATACCCCAAGAATGATACTTCCTCCATCTAGAAATCACATTTACTATAATTTTCATATATATATTCTTCATTTGAAAAGTATTCAGAATAGTATTAAAATGATCCTCATCTTCCTCCATGCACTTGGATTATATAAGAATATCATCAATAAATACTAGCAAATTTTTTTCGAGGTAATATCTAAGAACTATATATTAAGTCCATGAATATTTATAGATCATTAGTGAGTCCAAGTGGAATAACTATGAACTCATAGTGTCTATACTACTTTTCAAAGGAAGCCTTGGGAATAACTTCCTTCCCAACCTTTAATTGGTGATATCCATACTGAAGGTCTACCTTATAGAAATACTTGGACCAATGTAGTTGATCGAACAAGTCATCTATCTATGGAAAAGGATATTTGTTCTTTATCTTGATTTTATTTAGCTCATGATAATCAATTCAGAGCTGCATTGATCCATCCTTCTTTTTGATGAATCAGATTGGAATAACCCATGGTGAATCACTATTGCATATGAAACCATTGTCTAGATTATATTGTAACTAATTCTACAATTCTTTCAAATCAATAGTGACCAATCTATAAGGTTCCATTGATATTGATAGAGATCCCAGAATATGTTTAGTCAAGAAATCAACTTGTCGTCCATGAGTATGACTATATAATTATTCAAGGAACATATCAGTGTAGTCCCTCATGATGGGAATGTACTAGAGCATGATTCTATCATTTGTCTCAATAATTTGAGCTAGATATACTTTCTCATAGGGAAATAATATCAACAATTGAGAAAATGATTCTGACGGAGATTCATCCTCCTCCTGGCACTTGTACAAAATTGGAGGATACCTTGGGATATGAGGATTGATCTCCCTTTCATGACAGTTGATGTTGGAATTTTATGAATATATCCAATCTATGCCCAAAGTAGCATAAAAATCCACCAAAAGAAGTAAGACAATATTATCTAGGTGGTTCAGTCCACAAACATTAATCAAGGATGCGTTATATACTTTGGATGTAATAATTTACCAATTTTATATTCTTACTCATAACACAACCTTTATATTTTTAGGTGGTGTTTCAATTATTCTACTAAACATAAAAGATAAGAATGAATGTGTAGAGCTAGAATCAAATAGCATGTTCTCTATTCATGAATTAATGACTAGTGTACTGATCACCACATCATTATTGGGCTCCACATCAGTAGTAGTGATGAAATAGGACTTACCTTATCCTTTTTGGATTTAGTGGATGCTGACGCTAATTAACCTTAAGGTATAGAGGTTTAGTGCACTAGCTATCACAGTTCACTTACTCCCTACAGTTGAATAATTGAACCATGGGCGGTTCTCTCCTTTCCTCCACAACATTATTCTTCTTTCTCATGTCACTTCAACAGTCATGATCTTGGTGGCCTTCTCTCGCACACTTGAATTATTTCCCCATCCTTTTGAGGCAATTCGTATGATTATTCTTCCCACATTGTTTACATGCATGTGGTTGAGTTTTCTTGACACCATTTTCATTAGATCCTCTATCTTAAACTATATTTTTTGTTCTTATCACCATATCCATGAGACCATTCACCAGAATCCATTTCCAATTTTATGGAACATTGAACAACTTCTTCATAACACCCAAATTTTTGATTTTATAGATCCTTTCAAAGGTGTGGTTTTAAAAAACTGAATATTTCTATTTTTCAATCATTTTTTATAACAAAACTAAAGAATACCTTTCAATAATTATGGAATTTTATCTATAACATGTGACAGATTCACCTTTTTTTTACTTCAACTCTAAAAATTCTCTGTCCATATTTGTATGAAGAGTTAGAGTGAAATAACTATTAAGAAATATTATCTTAATGTATTCCCAATCCATGTATTTAATTTCATCCTTTGTGTTTCTATTCTTAATCAAAAAAAAAAACATTAATAGGCCTCTCCATCTAAATGATAAATGGATAGAGTCACTTTCTCCATCTTAGAATAGTGAAGCATTGAAAAGATCTTCTCCATTGAGTTAACCCACTATTCCATGAATAATGGATTAGAAGATCCACTAAACGTTGGTTGTCTTTGATGCATAAAAGATTTGATATCCAGTTTCTCTATCTTAGTTAAAGGAATACACGCTACATTATTTAGGTTATTTTTTATATCATGAGATATATGGGTAAGAATCTCTATGAAAATTTGAAATCCACTTCCCAAGGAATTGGGGATGTCATGTAGGTAATCACTGCAATGTCTCTCATATGAGTTGTTGGCCTTATTTTTCAGGGTTCTCAAAATTTTCTAAAATAGATAAAGTTTTAATAGATCATTAGTCAACAAGTAATGAATAAATAATTTATTCATTTTTTTCAATTAAATCTAAAGGCATGTATTGTGGGATCTTGATGTTTAGAATGTTTCTAAAATAAAGCTTCTTGGGTTCTTACATATACTTAGTCACCTACTAAGGTTTTTTTACTAAGGTTATCTAATACTAATTACCAATTTAAATAAAATATTCTCTAATACCAACTATAATAACCTTACTTTTTCTTATATTACTATTACAATATTTTAAAGATAAGAAGCATAATAGTGTTACAAAAACAAGATCAAAAGGTTTAGTGTCTAGGGAAAATTAGAATAATACATAAAATTTACATAATAAAGCATAAAAATTATTAAATTCAAAATTATCCATCTTCTTATTTCCCTTGTGTTATCCATATTACAAGTAATCACCTGAGGATATATATCAGAAAAAGAGGTGTTATAAAAGCTCAGTAAGAGGATAGATAATAACATGAATCAATATAAAATGGGCGATAATAATCATTATCATCATAAAATAAGCATGGATTAGAATAATAATCATGAGAGGAAGCATTTTATAAAGGAATTAAATATGTCAATTCATAAAAATGAAACATCAGGTCTTAGTTTTCAAATACCACACATAGTTGTGAACAAATCTAGCATCATGTTCACACATATCATATGTGTATAATCATAACATCATCATTGTGAATAAAGAAAACATAATGTTCTTGCATATTTCACCATATCTCATGAGATAAATAAAATTACTCAATTCATTGGAGTGCTATATATTTCTAGGTTCACCAACTACATCATAACATTTACATAATCCTGTATGCCACATAGGACGTATAACAATAGTTTCCCTAAAATAACCCATGGAAAGGAAATGGGTTTAATAAGAATTTAATAAAGAATAAATTAATGAATAAACATTTTTATTATGGAATTAATAAGTTAATAACATACTTGTTATGAGAATCAACAATCTAGAGTGAATAAGAAACAATCTCAAGAGAAGTAAAACATGTGTTTTTAGAAAGAAGAGTTCTTTTGGTTAAATCTTTACATTTGACATAAAAAAGATTGGAATAGTTTATATCTTAGAAATTAATAAGCAAGGATAATGAAATAATATTTAAGGATTATTGAAAGAGAATCCATACTGATATTTGGCACGAAAGAGGAATAACCAAAATAAAGGAAATTGGGTCTGAGAATCCCCTTACCTTATGTTTGAGTGCTTTATACACATTAATATTCTAGATAATCAAATTAAATTCATTAATTAAAAAATCTAAAACCAATTATATTTTTTTCTAATTCATTATAGTTTTATTAAGTTCATTTATAGCCTTTTTGATGAGTTATATAGTTCAATTCCATCATTCGAGAGTGTTCGTTTTCATAGTTTTCATGATCAATTAACTTGTTTACAAATATGGAAGTACATGTACAATGAGAATGATTAAAAAGGATATAAATTATAAATTATTAATTAATGTAGAGAAGTTTATTTGGTATTATATATAATTTCTTTATCTGAAAATAGGATGAATCATTAGATAAAATGTTAATGATAATTTTTTAGATTAATTTGGGTGGTTTTCAATCACAAAAAACTTGTTTTGTTTTATTATTTAATATTAAGTATATAATTTAGTTATAGAACATTAAAAACGTTATTATATAAGTCTTAAAAAAATTTAAACCATTATAATGGTTTTAACACCATCCTTGAAGGTGGTAAAGGAAAATGAAAACTTGTCATCCTTAAAAGTGATAAAACAACACCTCACTGATAACATTACCATTTTCAGAATAAAAGGGAGAGGAGAAGAGGATTGATGATAGAATATTACATTAACATAACAGAATTATAGTATATAAAAGATATTATAGTTATCATTCCACTTTGATAAATGGAGGTGAGTAGAGGACACGAAATGAAATGAAATTTAAATAAAAAGAAAGACGATTTTACTTCCGGAATTTCTCCCCCTTGAGAACCTCCATAGGGAACAGGGATTGGTATTTTGATGATACCAAGAGATAATAGAAATTAAATAGGGTATTTAGAATATTCTTGGGTAGATCTTGGACAAGATTCATGTTTTGGAAGGTGTGAGGGGAAGCAGTGGTATTTATAGGGGAGGAGAGGGGTGTTTTATCATTATTTTATTCATTAGTTTATTATTTTGGATCAAGACAATCAATAGTTTGATAAATATCAAAATATATATTAAAATAATGAAATATAGTTCAATATTATGGTCATACATTATCCATACATAATCTATGACTTAATATTTCTTGTATTTTTGGTTTATCATAAATTATCATATTTTACTATTCAAAAAAAATTCAAGCTTTATAGAAAAATAAAGAAAATTAAACTTAACCATTTTTAAAATTGTAGATTTAAAAATTGAATCCATTTTATGAAAATAATTTTTTTTATTTGATAAAATTAATTATTAATTAAAATCATCATTTATTCTAAAAATAGCAATTTTTAAAATTATAACCAATTTTATAACCTTTGAAAATTAATTAAGGTATCATAAAATTATATTATAATCATTAGAAAGTAAAATAATAATTTATGAGTATATTTTATTAAAATAAATATTTTTTAAATAATTATATTTATTATAAAATTATAAACAAAATTTTATTTTTTATAAAAAATACCAACACTTAATTAATATATTTTAAAAAATTTATTTACTTATAATATTATTTAATTATTTCGTATTATAATTTATAATACATACAAATTTTATTTATAGCCTTAATGGATTACTATTCCTAATTGTTATGTAACTATTTCAAGGGTCAAGTTACCATTTCATCGGTATTGGTTCCTTAATTTCTAGAAATACCTCTTATTTCATTCATTATTCATTTAAAAAGTTTTTATTGTGGTATATATGTGATTTTATGTGATTTATACTATATGAAATAATTATAATATTGTAGTTTACATCGATAAAATTCTTGGTTGTTACAGTACAAGCAGATGAGGAGGTCATGGTTATGGTATCCATGCTTTAGATATACACCACCAGTAGAGAAGACTCACTCATAGTAGTTAGGTTATAGGATAAGGAATTAGATTAGAAAAAATTTATTCAGTGTATTCTCTATAATAGGAGAAGGTTTTTGGGACATATAATATTCAAGGTATTATTCTTGTATCTTATACTATTGTTTCTGCCTTATTCGATACTTGTGCATCACATTCCATCATATCTGTGCCTATTGTGAAGCGGCTTGGGCTTCAATTTGAGTATTCCAATGGAGTTATAAATCTTAACACACATCTGGGTATATGATCAAATAGAATATTCCCGTATAAAGACATTCCTCTTGAGGTTGGATGTTGTCGTTTATTATGGAACCCATTTATCCTCAATATGACAAGTTTTGATGTCATTCTCAAGATGAACTGGTTGGTTCCTTATCATGTATGTGTGGTTTTTTATTATCAAATGGTGTCTTTTATAGCACTAGAGGGTTTCACATATCTCCACAAGGGTGAGTGGAATGTTTAGGATAGTAGAGATGGACTTGAAAATCATGGGCTAGGTGGAGTGAACGGCTAGATTTCTAGCCTTTACATAACTGATCAAGGACTACGTTATACTAATTTCCCTACTGTATTCGATCAATTTTGGGATGTTTGGCTAGAAGAATTTTCAAGACTACCTTTTGAGAGAGAGATAGGTATAGTTTACTATCGAGTTAGTATATAGAGAATCTCTAGTATCCATTACTCTATATAGGATGGATACTACTAATTTGCAAGAGCTCAAGAGGTAGCTAGATGATTTAGAGGATAAAAATTTCATATGACCCAATAATTCTCCTAGGTGTTACTTGGTCTTTTTCACCAAGAAGGTAGACGAAACCCTCCCGATTTTCATGGATTAACAAAAGTTGAATCATTTTTAATTGAAAAATTAGCATCCCTTACCTCATATAGATGATCTTTTTGAACAAATCAAAGGAGTGAGGGTATTCTCAAAGATAGATATGATATTGGGTTATCATTAGGTTAGATTCAGGCCTTCATATATTCCATATATGACTTTCCATAGTCAGTATAGCTTATATGACTATGTTATTATTCCATTTGGTCTTATAAATGTGCCTTATGTCTCCATGGCCTTGATGAATAGGGTTTCTTTCCCTATCTAGATTCCTTTTAGGTGGCCTTTGTGCATGGCCTACTAATTTATTCTCATACTTGGAGTGACCATGCCACTCATCTTGAGATCATTTTGAATACACTGATAGAGCACCAAATTCATTCTAAGCTTAGTAAATGTCATTTCTGGATCAAAAATGTAAACTTCATGGGACATGTTATCACTGAGGTAGGAGTTTCAGTTGACTCAGAGATGGTGAGAACTATGGTTACCTGGGAGTATCCCAGGAATGTATTTGAAATATGAATTTTTTTGGGGATAACTATTTACTATAGGTGTTTCATATAGAACTCATCATACTTAGAAACCCCAATTACATACTTGACTAAGAAGGGTGTGAAGTTTAGATGTTATGAATCCTATGAGATAGCCTTTCAGAAGTTGAAAGGTAGATTGAATTCAATGATGATCGTGATTCTTGTAGAACTGGAGAGTATATATATAGTCTATTGTGATGCATTAGGTATCAGTCTAGGAGAAGTCCTAAGACATGAATAATGATTCGTTTCATACGATTCATGGATTTTAGGCCTCATTAGTGGAATTACTCAAATAATGATTTTGAGTTATCTGCTGTTGCAAAAACCTTTCATTGTTGAAGGCATTGGATTCTGGGAGAGAATTTTGTGGTGTTTATAAACCACAAAATCTTTCGGTATATTTTTACGAAACATGATTTGAATATTAGGAAGTGAATATGTGTTAAATATCTAAATTCCTTAGTTTTTGATCTTGCCTATATACCTGGTAAAGGTAATACTATTGTTGATGCTCTGGGTTGAAGGACTCAGACACAAGCATTTTAGGTGGCTAGAAGTGAATGACAACTTATAGATCTATTTTCTAAGATGCATATTGAGGATCAGAACCATTTTAAATAGTATTTACTTGTATCACTATCATGGACCTCTACACTTGTTAAGAAAGTAAATATGAGAATGTTTTCAGATCCATAGGTCCTAGTCCAACAAGTGAGTATTACTGGTGAGGTTTTGCCTCCGAATATTTCTGTCTAGGAGGACGATATCCTACAAATACATGGGATTATTTGGGTTCCCAAAAATATGATAGAGGAACTGATGCATGATTCACATGATTCATAGTGGTAAATTCACTTGGGTATATCCTATGTGTATCGTGATATGCACTAATAATATAGATGGCCAAGGATGAAGAATCATATATCTAGTTTGATCACTAGGTGTTCCACCTTTCAGTAGGAGAAGGTTGATCACTAGTAAACATCTTGATTTTTACAGTTGCTATCGGTCCTAGTATGGAAATAATAGGTTGTTGCGATGTATTTGGTCATTGTCTTACAAATGTTTCCTCAAGGTAGAAACACAATTTATCTAGTTGTGGATTGACTAAAGAAATTATCCCACTTCCTTCTAATCTGGGACACTTTCTCAGTAGATGAGATGACAATATTGTATTTCCATGGGATTATAAGACTACATGGGACCTTTTATACTATAATTTATGATAGGGATCCTTGTTTTACATTGAGGTCCTAGAAAGGGTTGCAAAAAGATTTGGGTACACATGTAAAGCCCTAAACCCACTCTTCCAGGTTCAACACATATAAATGATGTTTATTTTTTTATAACAGAAAACTAAAAAAATACAAAACATTTAATACATTCTAGTAATTTTTACTAGTATACGATTTGGAGGATTATAAAAACCACAAAAACATTTACAAAATAAAACATAAAAATTTATTTAATTCCGTCTTCTCAAGCTTCTTATTATCCCGTGAATACTCCTTAGTAGAAGTAGTCACCTGAAGATATACTTCAAAAAGAGGTGAGATAAAAGGCCATTAAGAGGATAGATAAGAAAATGAAACAATATAACATTTGGTGAGAATCATCATCAACATCCTATAATAGGCATAAGATCATAATCATGAGAGGAATCATTAAGAAAAGGATTGAAATGTGGAAAAGCATAAAAAAATAAAATATCATGTCTTAGTGGTTAAATAGCACACAGAGATGATAAAAAATATAGAATCATGTTCAAAAATAATATCACTTTAACTCATGAGATTCATCACTTTATGAAATTCATTGGAGCACTGTATAATTCTAGGTGCACCCGTAACATTCAAACTTTAATATTGCGCTATATAATTCTGGGCACACCCATCACATCATAAAATTTTCATTATCATGAATTTCAAAAAGGAAATATATCATTAATGAACATAAATAAACCATGTAAAGTAATGTATTTTATATCATAAAAATACATTAAAAAACCTTGGTTTCCAAAAAGAAAGAGAGAATACGATACTTGATATAGGAACCATCAACCTTGAGTGAGAAGTAAAATGTGTGTTTTTGAAAGAAGAGTTCTATTGGAAAAATTTTTTTTGACACAAAATCCATTAGAAAAATTTTATATCCCAGAAAAGTTAATATAATGATTAAAAAATTACTTTTATGTAGTAACCATACCGAAAATGGAGTGAAAGAGGGAGAACCTGAAGAAATAAACTTGGGTTTGAGAATTTCCCCTTACCTCGTATCCAAAGGATTTCTTCACTTTAGGGTCTTAAATAATAACATTAGATTCATTAATTATAAATTAAATAAACTTTTATACATTAATCAGATTAATTATTGGTTTATTAGGTTTTTTCATGGGTCTTTGGATCAGTAATTGAGTTTAAATCCATTGTTCGGGAGTGTTCTTTTTCTTAGTTTTCATAAACAGTTCTGTTGTACACATGAATAGAAGTTCATGTAGAAGATAAATATTTACAAGTTATTAATGATATTAGATGATTTTAAAATATCTTATAATGAATTATTTTATATACCATGTGGATGAATCATTAGATAAAATTTAATGATGATCATTTTGGCTTAATTTGAGCGGATTTTGGATCACAATGAACATGTTTTGTTTTATCAATTAGTATTATGAATAAAAGTTGTTTCAAGAACATAAAAGGGGTTAAAAAATAAAAATTAGAATACGTTTTAAAAAATTTAATGGTTTCATTGGAATCCATTAAGATGTTTATGGAAAATGGAATTGCATTACCCATGATATGGGTAAATTAACACATCACGACAACGATTTCATTTTTAATAAACAAGGAGAGAGAGGGAAAATTATAAGGAATAATATTCCATTAACATTATATCATACCATTATATCAATAATAATAGAGTTATCCTGAAATTTAGATAATATATGTTTAGGATAAGAGAAGAAAAAAATGAAATTTGGTAGGAAATTGAAAGAAAAAAGATAGAAATTGCCTCTTGAATATATCTTCTTTGAGAGCCTCTCTAGGGAAGAGGTTTTGGTATTTTTATCAGACCAAGGTATTCTGTACATTGGTTAGTTCCTAGGGAAGTGATTTGTGTAGAATTTGGATGACTATTTAAGCTTTAGTGGTTGACTAAATGAGGGTGTGAGGGGTGGTATTTATACTGGAGGGGAGATGTGTTTTCACAATACTATATTCGTTAATTTATTATTTCTACACCAGATAAGAAATAGTAATTATCACATGACTAAATATAGTAACATGAGAATGTGACTTTGAACTAATGGTGCTTACATCATCAGAACATCATCCATGACTCCATAATTGATGTATTTAGCTTAATTTGTAAATTATCACATTTCACTATTTATAAAAAATTCATTTATTTTAAAAAAATCCCAAAAAATTTCCCTCACCATTTTTAGATTTGTAGAATCCAAATATGAACTCCATTTTTCCAAAATAATTTTCTGTGTATTATTAATTTATGTTTTAATTAAAATCACAATTTACTTGAAAAATATGATTTTTAAAATTAAAACTCATTTTATAATGCATTCAAAAATTACAGATGGTCTTATAAAATTATCTTAAAACAAGAAGACATAGAATTTTTAATTTATGAACAAATTATTGAAAAATATATTTTTATTTTAAATTAATTAATTAATTAAAATTAATTTTTTATGACTTTCTAAAATACCAATACTTTTACTGTGGTAATATTGTCACTTATAAGATGCCTAAATTTGTTTATACATTCATGGGTGAGGTAACTATTCTTTTGAATGATTTAGTATTAAAAAGGGTCATATTAATAATCATAAGGGTAGGTAACAATTCATAAAGGTAGGTTACTATTCACCAAAAATTATGTTTTTTCCTATGAGAATCCAAATAACATTCTGATCGCAACCCTATATGTCAGATTTTCGAATTTCAAATCAGAAAAGTGATGAAATTATGTTTAATGGTTATGTTATAAAGATCACATAGTATTTAGTAGTTCTTTTTAGCATGAAGTATATACTTTAGCTTCTGACTAGGAAGGAGATGTCCTTTTTGAAGGTTCTTTTCGCTCAGGTATGCAGAAAGGGAAAAAATACTTTGGGGATTTCGGGGACTTTCCGATACCTATAAAGAAGAAGGACAAGAAAAAGAAAGACTATTACTAAATTCCTAAACCAATGCTGACTAGAGCAGTGGGAGGGAAGGGAACTTCATGGGGAGCTGTGAGCCAAAGTTGTGAGGGAACCTTTACTTCAAAATCTCTCTTAGACTCCATCCCCTCGGAGGTGGGTGTATCTTCAGGTGATTAGAATGGAGATACCGTGATACCTCTGTGTTTTAATGGAAATATGATAGCGGTGTTCGTTATGTTTGGTAAGGCTATAAAATAAGATATCAGTAGGTCATGAATTGGAGATAATGCCTTGGCAATGGAGGAGTGGGAGAGACTTGATTAGGGGAGGTATCCAGAGAATCTCATCTTAGAACAGATGGCATGGTACACATCTCAACTTGATGTCTTGTCCTGGGATTTTGCATCTTTGGTTAATATGGACTTATTACTGGAGTTGATGGAATCTATTTCATTCAAGTTAGAGGGATTTATCGCCTCACAACCAGATACCGACATCAAATACATAGCATGGAATTACTGGGCTGATCCAGCTAGGTAAACTATCTAGTGAGTTATGATTTTGTATTGGTATTTTGGTTGTTTTTTATACAGTGACTTGTTTCTTTTGTGAGATCTAATGATTTACCCAAAGTGGGAACTTTATAAAATGAAATAAAAATTTAATTTGGAGGATGAGGATGTTACAACATAGATGCTTCTAAGAATAGCTTCTCACCCTCAAATTGATGGTCAATAAAAAAACTATACATATTTTACAGGACATGATCCACGAATTCTTTCCTGATTTTGGTGGTCCATGGGATAATCATATCTCTCTATTCGAGTTAACCTACAATAATAGTTATGAGGAGATGATTCATATCGATCCTTACGAGGCCTTATACGGTATCCCATGCCATTCACCCATGTAATGGTTAGAGTCAGGAGAGGCAGTTCTATTTGGTCCTTGTCTCATTCCAGAGATTTGAGTAGGTTTATCTTATCACTAAGTGGATGTATAATACTCATTATAGAAAAAATCATATTTCGATCGCCATTGATGACCTATGGGGTTCAAAGTAAGGAATCGTGTATTCATGTGGGTATCACCTAGACTTGGGAGTAGATGGATATAGATATAATGGAAGATGTTTTCATGTTTTTTTCAGGATTTTTGTGATTCTGGAAAGAGTCAGGATGATAGAATATCAGAATTTATTTCCTTAGAGGTACCATGACATGCATGGCATCTTCTATGTTTCATATCTTCTCTATTATCATGTAAACCCATCTCATACTTTTGATTCTGATGAGGTGGAGTTATATGCTGATGCTTCTTTTGAGGAGTATCATATAAACATAGTATATTAGGTCATGAGGCATCTCTAAGGATGGTTTGTCCCTTTAGTATTGGTGTTACAGTAGCATGGTCGAGTACAAGATAAGACTTGGGATCGGGAGGCTGACATATGTGCTTAGTGGATGGAGTTGTTCCGAGAAGAAGTTTTTCTACCCTTTGAAGGTGAACTCAAGGAAAAGTTCCTTTACGGGGGAAGACTATAAGAACTCAATATTTATTAGAGGTACAGATCCATTTAATTTCAATTTATCCCTTTCTTTATATCCAAATGTAAGTACACAATGAGTTTAGTGGTGTATCAGGAGTGTTCAGGGTTTGCATGGAGTCAAGATACCCACTTTTTGGGAGAAACAGACTGGCCTCACAGTTAGGATAAACCATCTTGGGAAGGCTGAGTGGTTACCCCTAATAGTTTAGGGCTTTATAAAGAGGTGTAGGGGGCTGTACAGTATTAGGAAACCATGAAGAGTGGGCCACAAGTATATACGTGATGTCTGTAGTTTTTAGTAGATTTGAATCACATGGTTGGCACACAGTTTCTCAAACTGTATTGCCTAACCAAGGTGGTCACCTTCCAAGGTAGTGATCTAAGCACGGTTGGTGCATGATTTGGAAAACTTTATGGATAAACCATGAACCTCTAATTTTTTGGGTGAATTTACCATTTCCCTTAAATGATGTTTAAGATTACCCTTTCACTATCTTTTCTCTTATTTATAGTGTGTATTGGGGTTTCTTCTCCAATTATGCTCCCACCTTTTCTAACTTAGGTTCTTCAAAAACCTCACTATCCAATTTCTGACTTGATCCTCATTTTTCCAATTAGATGAACATCAGTAATTAGACATTTCATATTGATGCACTTTTCATTTTTCATTCCACTGAAAATGCAATTTTGGTGTGAGATAACATGCCTTATTTTTAGGGTGTTCATCCATTATTACATTTTCTCTTGATTTAGGAAAACTTAAGGGATAGTAATGGACAAGGAGTGTAGTAAGATCTTGAGGTAGGTGGTCTACTAATTATATCATCAAGTATTGATGTCTTATAATATGTGATATGTCTCTCATGCCAGTTTTGCTATGAATTTACCCTAATTTATAACTTCCATGAATTGTTTTCCAAACATAGACCCAAATGAATTGTTAGAATCCAAATTATTGTTGGTATTTTCAACCTTAGAGTGATACATATCTTTGGGTGTACCCTCCATATGCCTAATTGGCATTCAATCTATTATATCCAAAACACCTTTGGTGTGTTTGGTTCTACTTATAAATGATGATACCATAATGATAATGGATTAATGTAGTGGCATGACATGTACAATTTTCTTATCAATTATAGTGAATCTAATTTAATATTAGTGGTATGACCACGTCACAAGAATTAAATGGAAAATGGTTACACCCTTGTTAAAATTAAATGTCAATGACTTACAAACTATCAATTGGATTGTGTTAAATCCAAGGATACTTATCACGGTTGAGGTTTGGGAATAATGACCCCTTTATAATTATGATGAATGGGAATGAAAAACCTTATTTGTGTTATATATATACAGGCATGGCATCCCTTGTTCTTATTACTAAATAGACATGACGTCCCTTGTTATATCTAAATGGGCATGCCGACCCTTTATAATTATATCTAAATGGTAATGATGACCCATACATGTTATAACTATACGGGCATGGAATCCCTTTTTATAAATGTGATACCTATTAGGGAGACGCTTTTTGTTATACACATGAATGGTATCCCTATACTATGACACTAGGCATGGAGTCCCTATACTGTGATATTGGGCATGGAATCCCTATTCTATGATACTGGTCATGGCATCACTATTTTGTAATACTTGGCATGGAGTCCCTTAGTATTGTGATACTGGTCATGACATCCCTATTCCATGATACTGGGAATGGTTTCCCTTACTATTGTGATACTGGTCATTACGTCCCTTGATACTTTTCAAAGATATTCTAGTAAGGGTTGAAACATGCAGTGTTAGCATAGTTTCTATCTGGAACTAAATATGACCCATTTGTAGTAGTTATTACAACCTTAAATTATTATATATTCACACTTCCAAGTTATAAACATGGACTGGATATTTATAGACACTGTTGGTGGTGGACTACTGAGTTTATATCACACCCTATCCGATCCACCAATGTCACCTGGGCAGACTATATGCTTTCTGGAGTAGATAAGTGGAAGATTCCTCTTACATATGCAAGACTTCTTTCATGGATTTAGATGGGATTTTGGTAGTATATGACCAGGTTGGAGCTCAGGATGATTGTATAATCCTTTTGGTCTTTTTATAACTTTATTATACTATGTCTTGTATGTCCAACTACCATGTATTCTTGTCTTACAATTTTATAGTGACAAGAAATACATCATCATCCTATCTACATGTCTTGGTATACTATTTTGATTATTATTAAGTGATTGGTTATTTATGTTATCTTCTGCTATGGTGGGTTACTGGTCTAGTGTTATAATGTCTTATTCTACTGTTCTGTCTATTACATATGATTTTTCTATTTATCAGTTATTACTTATCCTCTATAATCCACATTGGTAATGAGGGAACAATCTCCCCACGAACACACCCTAGGCCCTTGTTTCTAGTTGGTAGCCTCTGGTGTGTGGGGAGGTGCACTTTAGGCCATATGGAAAATCAGGATTAGAAAGCCTCTAAGTGGAATATATGTCTGGGAGACCAGAAGAAATACATTCTATAGTGATGTTTTCCCACTTCCATACAGGTATGGGTAGTGGTTTCATCACTCCTTTGGGTAATGTCCACTCTACCTTCACTTATTGACATACTGAACAACCTACATTGTAATTAAAAGATTGATCTCACATGTGCCTACACGTTTTTGTGCTTCCAAGATGTATAAAGGATGTTGATATGTGAGCTTCATTCATCATATATTTCATTTTATTTAATATATATGGGATACATAATCATTACCGCTCCACAGTACTCCATATTTATCAACATTAAACTCATAAAAACTCCCATTTTTCAAAGTTTTTATCTTAATTTTTAACATAGAATAATTTATTTTTGTTTTCAAGACCTTCCCTAGTAATTGTTTTTGGGAAATAATTTGGGAAAATATTTATTATTCCAATTCCATTATGAATTCTATTTCCATCTTTACCAGGTCCCTGATCAATGGATCCCCTTTAATCCTTATCATTGAAAGAACTATGGTTTATTTCCCACTCAACACATTAATGAATTTGTTTTATTTTATAAGGTGATAATGGATAAGACAATGATTGTCCTCAAGAAGTTTCAATCATCTCCTTTGTCTCATGTTTAGCTCCTTTTGTATGAATATATGCTTTAGAATATGGTGTTCAGTGTATATATCACAATTCTCCCTATAAAGACAGTGTCTCTATATCATTAATTCCAAGATAGCTAAAAATAATTCCAAATTATGGATTGGATAATTCTGTTCATAAGGCTTCAACAACGAAGATTCATGTTGAATAAACATTCCATTTTGTATGAGTATACAACCAAGTACATTCAAGGATGCATCATTATAAATGACAAATCCTTCTCCACTAGAGGGTAAAGTTATCATAGGTTTATTAAACAACCTCTTTTTTAGTTCATAGAAACTTTATTCACACTCCTATTTGTAGATAAACTTAACCCATTTCAAGTTAACTTGGTTATATGATTATAAATCCATGATTTTTATTCCAAAATATTCTATATTATCCCAAAAGAAATTGAAAACTATGAATATTAGTTATTTTTGTATGCCAAGTAAAATCCTCTACAACATTTGTTTCTGTTTGATCAACAAAGGTTCCTTCACAGGTCATAATTTGTTCTAATAATTCTACTTATTTTACCCACAACTCACATTTTATAAATTTACTAAAAATATTTCTTTCCCTTAGAGTTTTTAATATGACCTTAGATGATCCTCACAATCCTCCTGGAATTGGAAATATATCAGAATATCTTCAATAAAGACCACAAAAAATTTATTAAGGTAGTCCCTAAAGTCTCTATTTATGAAGTCCATAAGTATAATAGGAGAATTAATTAAGAAAAATGGAATAAATACAAACTCATAATTCACATATCTTGTTTAAAAGGTAGTCTTCAAGATATATTGATTCCTCACCCCTAACTGATGGTACCCCGATTACAGGTCAATCTTAGAGAATAATTGACCCCTATGAAGCTATTAGACCAAACCATAAATCACTAGTGCAGAAAACGTTATTTACGTCGGTTATTTTTCATTTTTACGTTGGTTTTTAACCGACGTTAATATGAACGATGTTATAAATAAATTTTTTTATGTCGGTTATTTAAAACCTGACGTAACAAACATAAAATCGTGGTTTATATCACGTCGGTTAATTAATAATCAATATGAAAAAACCGAGGGGGGGGAGTTATAACGTCGGTTATTCTATAACCACTGTGATAAACTGGGGGGGGCTTTATCACGTCGGTTATACAATAACCGACATTATAAACACGTTCGGGGGAGTTTATCACGTCAGTTATTTAATAACCGACGTGGTAAACCAATCCGGGGGGGGGGGGGGGGGGCGGGGGTTATCACGTGAGTTATTGATTAACCGATGTGATAAATCATTTCCCAGGTCCTTTATCACGTTGTTTATTACATAACCGACGTGATAAACCCTTCTCGATTTATTTATCACGTCGGTTCTAAAATAACCGATGTGGAAGAAAATTTTTTTTAAAAAAAAATCGACTGCAGTCCTCTGCTCGCCCACAAAATCAACCAGAAACCAAATCAATAATTCGTACCACAAAAACAGAAGGAGATCAAAACATGAACTAAACAAATTTAAGCATTTACATTGATAACATATAAAACTTACCCCACTTGATAGCCCCCACCCTCATGTATACCCCATGTACAGCCCTCCCCCACCCCATTGGAGCCCCCACCACACCCCTAGACTGCCCCCCGACCCCCTAGATAGCCCCAAGCACCCTCAAAAACCCCCCACCCTCCTGAACAACACCCCCTCACCCCTCACCCCACTTGACAGCCCCCACCACACCCCTGGACTTCCCCTCGACCCCCTGGATAGCCCCAAACACCCCTCGACAACCCCCACCCTCCTGAACAACACCCCCTCATGCCCTCACCCCACTTGACAGCCCCCACCACACCCCTGTACTGCCCCCGACCCCCTAGAAAGCCCTAAAAACCCCTCGACAACCCCCACCCTCCTGAACAGCACCCCCTCACCCCTCACCTTACTTGACAGCCCCCACCACACCCCTGGACTGCCTCCAACCCCCTGGCCAGCTCCAAACACCCCTGGACAACCCCCCACCCTCATATATACCCCCACACCCTGGACAGCCCTCCCCCACCCCATTAGAACCCCCACCACACCCCTGGACTGCCCCACCCTCCTGAACAGCACCCCCTCACCCCCTCAACCCACTTGACAACCCCCAGCCCATTGGAGCCCCCACCACAACCATGGAATGCCTCCGCCCCCTGGACAACCCCAAACACCCCTCTACAACCCCCACCCTCCTGAACAGCACCCCCTCACCCCACTTGACAGCCCTCAGCACACCCCTGGACTTCCCCCCAACCCCCTAGATAGCTCCAAACACCCCGGGACAACACCCCCACCATCATGTATACCCCCCACACCTTGTACATCCCTCCCCCACCCCATTGGAGCCCCCACCACACCCCTAGACAGCCCCCAACCCCCTGGACAGCTCCAAACACCCCTCGACAACCCCCACCCTCATGTATACCCCCCACCCCACCGGACAGCCCTCCCAGACCCCTGGACACCCCCAACCCCACTGAACACCCCCACACCCTTGAAACCCCTCCCCCCGAAACCAGAATCCATACCAGAAAAACCATCATAAGTAGACCAAAACATGAATTAGAGCAAAATTAAACATTCACATATTTAACAATCAAAACTTACACTGTCAACTTAAAAAAAAACAAAATCCAGCCTAAATGACTACCAAATACACAATTACGACGACAATATTCAAAATTACATTTTACATTACAGACAACAAAAATTTAATCAAACCTGTAAAATAATTTGACCACTCCACTTGTAAGTGTTTGATGTCTTCATCATTATAGGGTTGAGGGTCATCAAAAAGCTACAAATGAAAAGGTTAGTAGTTAACGTGTATAATGAGAAAATAAAATTGAAATATTATGGCAAAGTTTAAGAGAAAATCTTACCAGGTCAAAAATTCACAACTGTCCCAGTTGTTATTATTTGATACATAAATCCTAACATATAATATCCGCATTCGATGACGCCTTGTTGTTCATGACAATTCTGTTTTAATGAGTGTAAATTCAATATATTATTTTAATGTAATAAATCAAAAAGTACAAATTATAAATGGATATTTACCTTTGAATTTACATATTTGGTATTTGCATTCCTTTTCATTGTGTTTTTTTGAAAGTAGGCCCATGCCCTGTTAGAAAATAATACTAATGGGGTAAGTTTAAAATTTATTATAATATATAAAACTATTGAGAAATTGAAACTTACTTTTCCAATATATTCTTAAAACTTTCCTGCACATCATCACAGACAGAGCATATCCAATAAAGTGTTTTCTCACTTGGGCAAAAAAACCCTAACATCCAATGATCAATTATAAAAGGAAATTTAACATTAGTGGTTTTTTATGTTAAAAGATAATTAACTCTTTGAGAGAGAAGTGTTTTATACCTCTCACAAAAAGGCACCATCCAACATTGTGTGACTATATTCTTCTCAAGACATTCAGCAATATAAATCATTCTTTGTTCCTCATCCAATGCACATGCTTCAGGGGAAATCAATCGTGAGTCCATGAATCCATATACATCTATCACCTCATTCCTCACACAAATTTTATAGAGATACCTAATACAAAACCGGCATAAGTATGCATTTTTAATAAATATAATGAAGGGAAAAGGTGTTAATACTTACATAGAAAAAAAATTCACCACGTTGATGCGCAAATTATCTCCAGAACAAGCTCCATGATATCAGTTTTTATAATCCCCACATTTATTTCACGTCCACAAACATGAGCTTCCATTTGAAACTCACAATGACCCGCCAATAAATTTGAATATCTTGAAAATTTGTCAGGACTAGTAGAATCAGTATCTGATTTCATAGCCATTTTTCTTTGTTGTTGTCTATACAGTATTTCTCTACCTTTTATGTATTCCTGTAAAAATAAATTGAAAAATATATTAGTTTTCAAATGATAAAACAACTTTAATAAATAAAATAAAATAAAAGATATGACATTCATACCTCTATGGTAATGAGTCGAAGAAGTCTGGATGGCCAAATTAAAAATGGCCGATACTATGTCCAACTGTCTCCACCTCATCTGTAGGTAATGGTACCCAAGATGATCTATCTATAATATCCTTTACAGTGACCCTCTGATTCTCTACCTCTAATTTTTGATGATGAACTGTATCTCCTATACAATATACCAACTCATATACTACTATATGATGTTGAGAATCATCAACATAAAACTTGCAATAAGTAGGAAGCTACGACGGAGGAGTAGGATAAAAAATGGGGTCAGCAGGCTGAGGTGGGAGAGTGGGAGCTACTGGCGGAGGTGGAGGATAAATAATGGGGTCTTTAGGGGGAGGTGGAGGAGTGGGAGCTGCAGTCTGAAACTGTCTTTGCATGTCTGCAAACATAGACTGCACCAACGCTCTAATCTTGTCATCCATCGTCGCATTAATATTATGAACTTCAACCTCCAAGGATTCTATTTTTTTATAAACCCCCTCAACGTTTGAAGTTGAAGAACGTGGAAACACTTTTCTTACCGATACACCTGCCAAATATCCTCTTACATGACTAGGATTTTCGGGCCTTCCCAATGCTACAGATAAAATATCTTCCCTCCCGGTAGCTATAAATGTCCCCTGTGAACTCTTCTCCTCAAGAGAGTCCAGTATAAATTAATTGAACATGTCTATCATTATTGAAATTATATGAAGAAAATAGTTAACTTAAATAAATAAAATATATATCTTACAATCCTCTCAGCAACGATTCTCGATTCATCTGAAAGATATTTCCCATTTTTCCCTTCCGAGCTCTCTTCAATTTTTCATGTCTAGATGGAGGGGATGGAGGGTCCACCTCTCCAGAGCTTGAAGACTTAGCTCTTAGTTGTTGAAATTTTTCAGCCATCAATTTTTCTTCCAATAATTCACACCCTCCCCGAGATAAACTATGAGGGTATACATTTTTAGATTGGATCTCCTGATGAGCTTTCCTTGTTTTCTGTAAATTAAGAATAAGAAATCATTATCAAAACGTTAATAAGATCATTTATATAAGAAATCTTATAAAAGTTTACACTGCTTTTACCAAAAATGACTCTTTTATTCTACTTTCAAAAAACTGTCTCCATGTGTCTTCATCTGTAAAACGATATATACGACATGGATTGTCATGACTCCGATGACCATAAATGAAATCAAATGAAAGGGTTGATTTGAAATCCATCCATATCCTGGAAGCCGACGATAAGAATTTCTTCCTGACTCCTCCAGTGTCAGGAATATCAAATGTCATCTGATAAAGAAGAGGTTAAACATATTATATATACTAGAAACATTTAAAGAATATTCAAACAATAGAAAAAGATCGTACCAAAATTGTCTCCCATAACTGAGAGATTATCTCTTTATCCGCACTTCTCCAGTCATCATACAGAATGCTTACTTTTCTCTTAGCCTGAGTTGCTACAAAAATCTTAAAATATTTTGCATTTGGACCTCTAGGAATATCATCATCATCAAAATCAATGACTATCCCTTGATCCTGCGTACGAGAAACTGATAATTTTGGTAAACGTGTGCACCCACGTTTACCAACCTTTTAACTCTTTGTTGTAATAGGAGCATGTGAATGTTCCTCCCTAGAGGTATGACCAATATGCTAATCTCCAGAATCATGTGGTTGATCAACTGAATGATCTGTCATTATCCTTCAAATCAAAAAAACAAATTTCAGTTCAAAAATATAAAAATTCAAATATTTTAATACTACTGTAATCAGAAAATAGAAAAGTGTACTAAGTTACGTAATAGTAAACATTGGTAATATGGTAAGCATGTTTAACAATGGTAAAGATGGTAAAGATGGTAAACATGGTAAACATGGTAAACATGGTAAACATGGTAAACATAGTAAACATGGTAAAGTAATTGTCACTAAACAAAAATAATAGATATATAATTCATGTAAGGGTAATCATTATAAAGTAAACTAAACAAACATAAAACAAAAAAAAACTTATACTTATTTTTTTTTAAAACATGTTTTAATAAATAAAAAACTTACAAAATCTAACATTTATGAAAAAAATAAATTTAAACATGAAATTAATATATGTTACCTGTAATTTTAGGAATGTACAAATGGATTGTTTTCCCAAATTCCTTCTTCGTGATCGTTCCTTATGGCACAAACCATGTCTTCAAAATTTTCATCATCATGTTCTATTAATCATTCCATGGAAGTATGGATCTCACATAAATCATCATCTTCATCAACTTCATCCTCATCAACATATTTTTTCCCTTGTAAAACAACAGCCCACTGCATATCTGATTGATCTACTACATAGAAAATTTGTTTTGCATGTGTTTCCATTATAAAAGAATCAACTGTGTCTTCCAATCTATTCATATTAACAAGTGTCATTCCAAATTCATCATGTCTGACACTGTTGTTACCGATAAACAATTTAAAGTTAAAAACAGGAACTTCAATTTAAAAGTAATCAACCTCCCATATGTCTTCAATCACTCCATAATATGAACTTGATGAAAAAATTGGACTTTTGTCCTTAGCACTCGAAAAATGCATTGCTTCTGCAAACACCAATACACCACTATTCTGAACTGCACTTCTGTTGTCCTGAGCTTTCGTATGAAATGTATAGCCATTAATGTCATAACCGGACAATGTTATCACATTTAAACATGGACCACCCACTATCCATTTTAATGTATCTGATACATCTAATCTACCAAGAAAAGTCTTTTTAATCCATGAAAAAAACGTTTTGTTGTGCTCATTCAAAATCTAAATTTCTTTCTTCTTTGGATGATATTGTTTCAACTCATTAATATGAAATGTGATATACGGTCGAGCATCAGCTATTTTATTCAAGATGTATGATTCTAACTTCTTCATCTGTTCAGATGACAATGATTTGACTTTTAAGCCATGAATCCCTTTTCTGTCATTATTAACTCATTCATGGAGAGATGGAGGCAAACCTATGTGTTGCTCCATAGCCAAGTAGCTCATACAAAACTCTGCTACCTCCTCAGAAATATAGTTTTCAATAATGGAGGCTTCAGGTCGATATGGATTTTTAACATACCCCTTTAATATTTTCATATACCTTTCAAAATGATACATCCAACAAAGATATACAGGTCCACAAAGCTTTATTTCTCGAACCAGATAAATCATTAAATGCACCATTATATCAAAAAAAGTTGGAAGAAAATACATTTCAAATTGACAAAGTATAAAAATTGCATCCTTTTCCAAAATGTTCAAAGCATTCATATCAATCTCCTTGTTACAAATTGAGTTGAAAAAATAACACAAATTCATCATAGTCTTTCTGACATGAATGGCAAATATTCCATGCAATGAAAGTGGTAGAATTTTTTGCATCATGATGTGACAATCATGTGATTTCATACCTATCAACTTCAAGTCCTTCAATGAGACAAAATGTTTTACATTTGAAGAATAAACATGAGGCACTTTGATATCATGAAGACACTGACAGAAGCTAATTTTCTCCCTCTTTGATAATGTATGACTAGCCGGGGGAAGAAATGTTCATCTTCCTTTAGGAGTGGGAGCTAACTCCAAACATATTCCCATTGATACTAAGTCTAATCTTGCATTCAACCCATCTTTAGTGTTTCCTTTAATATCTAACAATGTTCCAATAAAACAATCACATATATTCATCTCTACGTGCTTGAAATCAATATTATGTTTAACTACATGATACCTCCAATATGGTAGCTCAAAAAATATTGACCTTTTCTTCCAAATATGTCTATCATTACCAGATTTCTGTGTCTTTACCAATGTCACATCAAGGTTTTTCACCCTTTCAAAATAAAAATCTGGGGATAAAGGTTTTGGAGCAGTATAAAATTCTTGTGAGACATTGAATGCCTTTTTTAGTCTTCTATAAGGGTGATACATATGCAAAAACTTTCGATGACCCATGTACACTGTTTTCCTCCCATGATGCAATTGACAATATGACATCTGTTGTTTGAAAATTGGACATGCTTTATGCCCTTTGACACTGTATCCAGAAAAATGTCCATACGTTGGGAAGTCATTTATAGTGAACAGAAGCACTGCATGTAGTTGAAAATATTCCATTTTATAAGAATCATACACCCTATTACCATCATCCCATAACAGTTTCAAATCATCAATCAACGGTGACATGTAAACATCAATATCATTGTCGGGTTGCTTTGGACTAGAGATCATTATACTCAACAAGACATATTTGCGCTTCATACAAACTTCAAGAGAGAGGTTGTAAATTACCAATAAAACAGGCCATGAACTATGTGTGCTACTGAGGGTTCGGTATGGATTCATTCCATTTGTGCACAACCCTAATCTAAGATTCCTTATTTCATTTCGAAATGTAGAATACTGTGCATCAATTTTCTTCCATTGTGGACAATCAGTTGGATGACGTATTTTTCCATCACATAACCGCTCATCAGTATGCCATCTTAAACTTTTTTCATCATGTGAATTAGAAAATAAATTTTTGAAACGATGAATTATAGAAAGATACCAAAATACCTTTGAAGGGATCTTTGTAATCTCTACATCAGCCTGTGATTTTTCTTTCACCTTATACAGTGATGTCCCATATTTAGGAAACTCTGACAGAAATTCATATTCCTTCCTATATATAATGCAGTCATTCAGACATGCATTTATTTTCTTGTATCCCAATCCCATTGAGCATAATATTTTCTTGGCCTTGTAATGTGAATCTGGAAGATCGATATCTTTTGGAAGAATGTCTTTCGTCAATTGTAGAAGCTCTATAAAAATTATGTCACTCCATCCATGTTTTGCCTTTAGGTTAATCAATATTAACACCGCCAACAAAACCATAAAACCTATGCAACCAGGATATAATGGTTTTTCAGCATCACCATATAGACGCGCAACTGTCAGTTCTATCTCAATTTGTTCTGCTACAATATCGCGAATCATTTCTTCAATTCCATCAGAGTTACCATCTTGTGAATCAGCATCATCAGTGACATTTCATCCAGTTTCACCATGCAAAATAGAAGGGATTTAACTCAGATTAAAACCATGACATATCAGATGATCTCTTGTCTCTCTACTTTTCAACTTCTTCATATTCAAACATTTCAGGCATGGACAGAAAAAAATGTCACTACTTGGAACATTTTGTTTAGAAAATTCCAAAAAGGCATCAACAGCTTCCTCATATTCATTTCTCATTTGATGTGCTGTAATCCAACTTCGACTCATTATTACCTATAACAAATATCAAATATATATATATATATATATATTTAAGATAAGACAAATATAAGTTTATATGAAAAAAATCATAATTTGAATGTAAAACAATTTTGAAATATAAAACAAATCTATGCATATTTAAAAAATTATTCTTGAATATTATTATTTAAACAAAATAAATTTAGATATAACAGTTTTAAATTCCATTGAAAAAATGAAAACCATAGCGCCTACATGGTTGATAGAAAATTGGAGGGAATGGAGTAAACCTGAGAATCAATTAATATTTAAAATAAAAATTCATATGGAGAAAATCACAATGTAAATCCAATCATCACAGAACAATCATCATGTCATAATCTCATAAACCACGATGAAGTAGTCAATCCCCCTGGACACCCCAACCCTCTGGATAGTGCCCCACCACCCGGACAACCCCCAAAACCCTCTAGACAGGCCCCCACCCTCGTGGATAGCCACCCACACCCACCCACCCCCTTGGACACCCCCAACCCTCTGGACTTCCCCCCCACCCCCTTGACAACCCCCACCCCTCTATACAGCACCCCCACCCCTCCTGGACACCACCCCCACCCCAACCCCATTGGACACCCCCTGGACACCCCCAATCCTCTAGACATCCCCCAACCCCCAGACAACCCCCAAAACCTTCTGGAAAGGCCCCACCCCCTTGGACAACGCCCCCCCACACACTCACCCCCTTGGAAACCCCCCTGGACACCCCTAACCCTCTGGACAGCCCCCACCCACCAGCCAACCCCCAAAACCCTCTGGAAAGGCCCCCACCCCCTTGGAAAACCCCCCACACCCACCCACCCCCTTGGACACCCCATGAACACCCCACAACCCTCTGGACAGCCCCCCAACCCCCTTGGACAGCCCCCACCCCTTAACAAAACACCCCCACCCCTCCTGGACACCACCCCCACCCGTAACCCCTTGGACACCCCGCTGGACACCCCCAACCCTTTGGACAACCCCCACCCCTTGGACAACACCCCACCCCTCCAAATAGCACCCCCACCCCTCCTGGACACCACCCCCACCCCTGAACCCCTTGGACACCCCCCTGGACACCCCCCTAACCCTCTGGAAATCCTCCCACGCCTCGAAGAACCCCCAAAACCCTCTGGACAGGCCTCCACCCCCTTGGACAGCCCCCCACACCCACCCACCTCCTTGGAAACCCCCCTAGACACCCCCAACCCTCTGGACAGCCCCCGCCCCCCGGTCAACCCCCCAAACAATGGTTTACATAGAAAAACTAGGCATGGTGAACAACTAAAAACACATGAATTTACTATATACTTCAGCATTAAATAGATAGAATTAAATATTGTTAAATATGGCTACTCAAATGATCATATGATAATTAAAAATAACCATTGATATTCAACTAGTCAAATGATCACAAGTTTTCACAATAAATAATATCATAATGAGGTAATGGATAATTCTATAAATTGAAAAAATATTGTCGAGGCCTTGGGCAAGGCCTCAAAAAATACTAGGGAAATCCCTCAGCAGAACCCATTTTTATTTGGAATCATGAGACATAGCGATGCATCAAAGGGCCATAGAGGTCAACATCCATTACATTATATGTCTAATAGATTCTCATATAAAAGAGGATAAACATAAGCAGCAACAATGCATGAAATATCATTTTTGAATTCGTACATTTAATCAATAACCATTATATGCAGTAATATATTTGAATGAGATCATTAGTTGTTAATGAAAACAAAAAGTACCATCAATGTCGGGCATTCGCGAAACAAAAAAAACTAAATAGAAGTAGTTAAGGCTTACATGAATATTGCGAGTCGATCTAACAGATCTAGGGATGATAAATAATATGATGATGGAAAAAAGAGGTAAGAGGGATCGAAATCGAAGAATCTTACCTAGTTTAAACACAAAAATCGAAAGACATAAATATTGACTATCCGGGAAAAGAAATGAATGAAATAAATTCGTGGAAGGCTAACTTGAGTGATGCGAGTTGAAATGATATATCCTAGGAGAGTAAATATGATAAACGATTAAGGCAAAACAAGTTTAACACAGCGAGATTAACAAATTGATTAGGGTATACCGCGCGAGAGAGACGAGCCGCCAGACTGTCGATCGAAAAATCGTAAATGACAATCCACGGGTCTTGTTAATTTTTTAAATGTTTTATAACATCAGTTATTATAATAACCGACATTATAAATGTATCATATACAACTTTATTTACGTTGGTTATAAAATAACCGACGTAAAAAAATCCGCGTGTTGGTTTTTTACGTCGTTTATTCTATAACCGATGTAAAAAAGACATCGAAAATCACAGTTTTTTATGTTGGGTATTGTATAACCGAAGTAAAAAATGTTCTGTGGGTTGTTTTGTTACGTCGGATATAAAATAACCGATGTCAAAAAGGCCTCAAAAGCCGCATTTTTTACGTCGGTTATTTGATAATAAACATAAAAAACGAAATTCTGGGGGTTTTACGTCGGTTATTTTATAACCGACGTAAAAAACTCATAGATATCTCGTTTTTTACTTCCGTTATCAAATAACCGATGTAAAAAACCCCCGCACTTTTTTTTCTACGTCGGTTAATTTATAACCGACGTAAAAACCAAACACGCGTGATTTGTAACGCCAGTTATTAAAATAACCGACGTTAAAAATATACTCACCGCATTTGTTATGTCGGTTATCAAATAACCGATGTAAAAAACCATGTTTCACAGATTATCACGTCAGTTATATATAACCGACGTCAAAAATGGTGACGTAAAGAATGATTTCTGCACTAGTGAATCCATGGAAGCTTGTATTTTATCTCCAATGTAATCCCATTAAGTTCTCTATAATCAATTCATAACCACATTGATCTAAACTTCTTTATTACAAAGGGAATATGTGCTCCCTAAGAAGACCCCCTTGGTTGAATAAATCCTTTCTCCAAAAGTATTTAAATTTTCTTCTTAAATTACTATAAATCCACATATGACATTCTATATGGGGTTTTGGATATTGTATTGGATCTTGGTATGAGTTAAAGTGATAACCCTACCTCTATTTCTAGGAGAGGTCCAAGTAAATATCTAGGAAATACATCAATTTATTCTTAAGCAATGGTACATGTTCTAAATTTATAATATCACTTTCTCGCATTTATCCAGTAATAATTTCTATAAAGAAGGAAATGAGGGGTGGTTCTTGAAAATACATAAATAGGGATATTATCCTTTGAATATAATTATAGATTTTCCTTTTAATACAATTAAAATTTCCTTACTTCTATAGCTTATCATGGAATTATACTTTTAAAGCTAGTACATCCCAATTATTATGTCAACTTCCACCATTGGAATGAATTACAGGTTTCGGGAGAGATTATACTCACCAATGATAGTAAGGGAATCCATATATATATTTGATCCTTGAATAGTTCCTCTAGAAGTTTTAAGTGAAAAATATACTGTAACACCCCAAGCTACCACGATACACTTCTCTTTGAATAATACAGTAGCGTGTGTTGTATGCAACTTCAAGTTCTAACACACCACAACCAATAAAACTAGTCATTATGAATAGTATTACCCACATTTTGAAAGTTTATTAATTTTATCATTCATGATGGACGTATTTTTGGGATTCGGAATATAGAAATTATCTTTGGGTGAATTTTTGGTACTTTTCTGATAACTTTCATATTTTGATGAATAGTTAAAATTACTAAATTTTAATTAAAAACAACTTTTTAATCAAAATAATTAATAGTGATAAATTATGAATTTGAGGGATTTTAAAGTATAATTAGATTATATGTTTATAATTTAATCTAATGCTGGTCATTGGACATAATTTCACATTTAAACTGGCCATAAGTAAGAGCCAATCTTTTGATAGTTATTATTTCTTAAAAACATGCTTTTTGTTTTGACAACGATAATTAATTTTAAATTAATTTCTTTCACTTATATGTTTTGAATTTAGAAAAAAGAATTCCATATTTAGAATCATGAGGTCCAAATTTTGAAAATATGTAACTTTTATTTTTAGTCATTTTGAATAACTACTTCAGTAAATATTTTATTTACCATGGTTAAAGGGTAAATCCGGTAAATAAGGGTAAAAGAATAATATTATAACAAGATTAAATTACCCTAAAACTTGTCCTAACCTTATTGGTTAATATATTTCCAACCATGGTCATCTTTGGGTCTATTTTGGGACCCCATGGAGCCACTTGTAAGTGATAATGACACTTTATACTAATTAAGTTAAAGTAAATACAAATATGACATAAGCATATATCATTTAGTAAATTTTTTTTACATAAGGTTATATATGTTATATGTTCGACTATATATATTAATTAGAAGGCTAAAACTATTTCCTACATAATGGTACTTTATTTATAATTTTTAGACATTGAATAAATAAATTTATTTATGACATAATAATGATGCAGTATTTTCCTTATTAATGGAAGAATCAAATAATTGGTATTATAAATGTTAAAATAAATATAATTTAACGTTTTGATTACATCCAAAAATTTTATTTTCTAATATTACATGTTATTATTGCTTGAATATATTTGGTTCTAATTAATAACTTTTTAGGACTTTAACAAAAATCAATTATTAAATAGTGTCAAAATTGAAATAAATGAGTTTTTAAAACAAATATTGTATAATTAATTGATATTATATTTCTAAAAATCTAAGGATCAGCAAATATACTTATATAATGATAGGTGTATCATTAATGGACCACTTGGGGGTCTCTTGGAAGTATATAGTAAGTTTATTAACTACATAATAAAAAATTACAAGAGACATGGTTAATGTCAAACTATTTAACTAAGAGTTAAATCAAAAAGATAAAGTTAATATAGTCACCCAAACCTATATAAAACCTATTGGTTGAGTGGTTTTCAACCTATCCCCAACATAATATTTAAATAATCCACTTTTTAACCATTAAAAACCGAATATGAATTTATTATAAAATAATATTTCTATCATTTCCTAAGGTTCCCTCACCCCACTTTAAAAAGGGTACTCCACCTACTCACTAATTCTCACCTTCAAAGCCTTTTGGCTCGGTTAAAACCTGCCCAAATATACCCTCAAATTCCCTCATTTCATCCTAGAGACCCTCCTTTGGTCATAAATCTATCTTAAATAGCCGTTTTGATCAAATCAAAATGAAGAACCCGAAGAGGTGGTAATGATTTCACCACCCTCTTTCATGTTCCTTTCTTCTTACACATCTTCTTTCATTGTTATTTATACTCTAAAATAATAAATCCAGTGTCTTATATTTACATTGATGTTATTATAAATATTTTACAAGCATATTCAGTATTCTATTCATCCTTTGAATGACATGTCACCATACGTGCGTACGTACGACCTACCGTCTCCACGTCGTGGTGTAATTGTCATTGAATATATTACTATTTGGATGGGTATAGTAATGATGTGTAATTAATGTAAATAATAAATATAACATGATAATTATTCTTTATATATTATATAACATCCTATTATATATTATTTTAGTATCAAAATAATGATATTTTCACTCATGCGTACGTACCAATTAACGTCTCCACGAACGCGATGAGATTCATTCCCCATCATATCAATTCAAGAATAAATTTAATTTTATGATTAAAAATTTTTTTAGAGACATTATATCATTATGTATTTGAATAAGATATATCCCATCCATAACAAATATGGCTCCCGTAACAAATAATATAAAGGAAAATGAATCTGTTAACACCTGAAACGACGATAATACTAAGATATTATCAACAAATCAATGTTAAAAGATCATATATGATATCATATTAATGTATATGATTCTTGTATAATTTAATAACTATTATTTCACCATTATACAGGAGGTAAACCTACCCTCGACCAAGGGAAAAGTACAAAGTAAGGGATTTCTTATCTCACTTTTAATTCCGTGTGATTTCCATTGTTCACAATTTATTTATTGCATGTGGTGCGTGTACTGCCCATGATTGTATTCATTGTGTAATATACATTAATTTATGGATATTTACATCATAATTTGTGATCCTTCTTTCATGGTTGAATGTTTCGTAAGTTACCAAATTGATAAGGGGATTTGAAATTTCAACTTCCACTCATTCAGCTTTACGCAGAATTCATTTATGATTTTACTCCAAGATTATGTGTGGAATCACTGTTCATTTTCTTATGTCATAATTTCCTATCCCCTTTCTGTGGATAAACTTTTGATACACATAATCACTCCATTGATAACTTCTCAAGTCATCGATATGAACTTGATAAGAGTAATGTTAACTCAATCTATATTTGTTGAGTTGAATATCCAATTCATTAGTTTCATTTGTACAAGAATATGTGTGAATGTACTCCTATTGATTTACACTGAATATCCAATCATATTGAGTGTATTTATATTTTTCACACATAATTATGTCTTTGATTTATCCTTAACCTAAGAAAAATTTCTTTATAATAAATTTCATCTCAATTTACATTCCATTGAGACTCCTTTGTTGTTATACACCAAATCACTTTTATATGGTGTATATAATGTACATTGAAATAGTTTATCATGAATCCCTTTATTCTCATGATATTACAAAGTTTTTATTACCTCAATTATTTGTATTCAAGTGTCTCTCGTTTGGTTAGGAAATCTAACAAAAATATCATTTTAAAATGTTTGAAAAATTTATTATTCTAAATCATTCTCATTAATGTCCATGTTTTAAAAATTGGATTAATGATTTATTTATATAGACATTAATGTTTTCAAATAAAAATTCATTTTAAAAGTTTCAATTTGGTATCAGACACTTTCATCCAAAAATCTATTTTTAAATGGCTTCTTGACAAATAGTGTGACCTTTAAATGTTTTAAAAAAAGGGGATATTTTTCTCAAATAGTTTTGAAGATTATTTTAGTCTATGTCAATATCTTTCATTATTCTCGATTGAGGTTAATTAGTTACAATACAATCTTCTATATTGTATTCAATGAGTTATGTTTGACTGGGTATGTGCTCTTTTTATACCATTCAAGTTTTGTGGATAAAGTATTGACATTTCGTATGCTAGTTTTAATACGAATGTTTTTTTGTTATGTTTCAAACATTTCATATGAGAAATGAATTGGACTTAGTAAGTGACAGGTGGAGCCTGCTATAGCTCCTCGATGCATCAGTAGGTCTCATGAGACAAACTAGTGTCTTGGCACAAGGCCTTCACAAAATCTTATTTGTATTCTTGGCACAAGGACTTGACTATGTGGTTATGATAGTCTGGCATTATGCATTATATCATTATGAAAGTGGTTATTGATATTGCATGTGATCATTCGACTAGTTAAATATCCATGTGAATAATTAAATTTAATTATTTGAGTTTATCTTTTCCATATTATACTGATGTTTAAGTTTAAAAGGCTTTTATTCTAGTCTTATACATTGCCTTAAATGTTTATGCATATTTATAAAAGTTTTTGCTATAATGTTATCCTTACTGAGCATCTGAGCTCACCCCTTTCTAGTTTTCTTTTCCCAGGATGAAAAGAAGTATATTATAACTGACCTCCAGGGATAGTCTATGCGATCTCAGTGTTGTCAATGGAGACAATGTTGATATAGTTTTCTATTTTAGGATGTAATGTAAGCCTTATGAATGTATCTAGTACTTCCAAGGCTACTAAACTAATCGGTCTTTCGAGACATGATCTTTTGTGATCATGCCAATGATATGTAATAATGCACTGACTCTGGGTAACTGGTGTCGGGGTGTTATAGTTGATATCAGAGTAAGTTTAGTACAAACCATGGAAACTAGATTTAGATAAACTCTGATTAGAGAACATAGACCTAAGATGGACTTTGAGGATTAATATAGAAGAACTTCCTAGAATTTTGGTATTGTAGAGACTTTGTGAGTTTTTTTTGTGAAATAAATCCCTGTCTGGGTATGAGCCGGTAGAGGTGGCTCTGGAATAGATGTACCAAGGGGTAAAACCCTAAAAAAGGCTTTGAGTGAGACTCGAACGGGAACTGGCGCATGACAACGGGTCTTGCTTCACTCTTGTATATGACACTCCTGAGGGATATTCTTAGGACAATTTACAATATCTTTTCAAATTGATTTAAAGTATTTTAATATAATATGAGAATAAATGACCTTGGTATGTCCTAATGTGTTTCAAATTAAGAATATGGTGGCATGATATTCTCTAAATGATTTTATGAATACTGTTTCTCACAAAATGCTTTCTGGTTTTAGTCAATGGCTGGATTCCAAGGAAGTTATAGTAACTTTGAGAATGATGTACAAGGTGGGAACGGTGGTGGAAATGAGCAACAAAATGGAATGTTGATAGGCATAAAAGATATCGTGTTCATGCCAAATCTGTTTTCCAAAAATATGATCAACAACATATAAATTAACCAACTCCAAGACTCAACAAAAAAGATAATGGTGATGAATGATAAGGGCTCCATCAATGGTGACCATGGAGAAAAGAATCCTTAATTTTCATCATGTAGGAAATGTGAAAGGAAACACCGAGGAAAGTGTATCAATGGAACAAAGAAATGCTTTATGTGTGGGAAAGAATGACATAAAGTGAATAATTGCCGAGAAAAAAATGAAGAGTACTATGGAAGAAAACAAAAATAGTCCCAAGAATACATTTACAGTCATTTTTCATAAATGTCAGAGATCTGGCCATTACCAAAGTGACTGCCCTATTCTATAGGATATTTTCTTTGTCAAAGAAGAAGCAATGTGGAAATAAATGGCTGGAGAAAATTTTAAAAGTACTAGTACTCCTTGTTGATGGGATTACTTTGTAATAATTTTCTCTTGTATTTGTAGCCCTACAGTTTGTCATGTGAAAATGATATTTGAGGAAGAATAATCTTTTCTCTTGAGGATATAGTTATAAATTACCATTTGGTTTTATATGGTCATTGGGTTTGAGGCAATTACAAGTTATTATATTTTGGGATGAAAATTCAAGGTATGAGATAACATTTTTGGTTAAATTATGTTATGGATATTTTGAGGAATTTATCTCATTTTGGTAATGTTATAAAATATAGTTTTTGAAAAAGCACAACATGCAGACCATGTAAAAACCTGTCATGTTGGACAAAGCTATGGGAATCGAACCCACAACCAAGGTGCGAATGGGATTTATCACCTACCACTGGACTACGTGAAGTCCCTGGTTAGTGTGACTAATTATTTTTTAGTTAAATGTTTTTATTGATCAATAATAAGTTGTTTTGGGATCTTATGTCTTATCAAATGAATACCCTTAGTATATTAAAATGATTCGGTGATTATGTGATCAATTAAATTTTGGAAGATGTTCGCTTTGTTGGGAACTCTATATGACCAAGAAAAATAGAATACTACGGGATTTCATTTGCGTTGTAATGGTGGATTTTTATCTATGATTTTATTGTGGATTTATAGTGATTTGGGTTACTTATGGAAATGATTAACCAATAACAGAGAATATATGATTAGGTAAACTACTTTTAAGTTTGTTACTTTAAGAGTAGTCGATGTCATTTGGAGATACAATTTAACATGGAAGACTACATAACCAAATTCTTCTATGTTTTGGGTTTCAATATTAGTTTGGAATATATTGAAGGATTTTAAGGACAATAATTTTTTGAATGGTATTTATTTATCTTTGGGGTATTATTTTTGTAGTTTTAGAAATTAAGATTAGTGTTTCTTTCTCTAATTAAATATACTTTTTGGGGATCATCAGATCTTATACTAACCATTTTTGTTTTGATTAATCTCTAAAGATAAGGTAAATATATTGTTTATCCTTCGTGGCTCATGTGATTCTATAGAAGTTTATTCTAGCTCTTCCAGTGTGACCATGTCTTCTTGAATACTCATCATTAAAAATGAATTAGTAGTATAAATTTATTAAATAATTAAAATTTACATAAAAAGTAATTATATCTCTTTATGTTCTTAGTCAATCATATAAATGAATTCCTCATCATTATGTAATGTAACTTAAAACAAAAAAAATGTTGTCCATTTAATTTTCATACTGGGAAACTAATGACCGTTTTCCCCATCACAAGTTTGTGGGTTTCTTGTTCTTAACTTTCTCCTAATCATGTTTTCTATTTCTCTCCATCAGAACTTGGCACTTAGTTTATCATCCACATCCATGTTTTTCCTCATGGAATCCTAGTGTAGGTTATCTTAGGTGAGCTTTGTACTTCTCTTTCATTATATTAATGTGATAGTTTTATTGTCTCTTTTTCTAATGTGGGGATTTACATTATATTACCAAGACCAATTTTAAAAATTGTGAGGACACAATTTATTGAATGAGGGGAGAATGTAACACCTCATGCTTCCATAGTACACTTTACTTTTAATAAAACAGTAGCGTGTGTTGTACACAACTTCGAGTTTAACACACCACAACCAATCAAACTAACCATTATTAATAGTAATACCAACCTTTTGAAATTTTATAAATTTTATCATTCAAATTGGACTTCATTTTTGGATTCATAATATGAAAATTAGATTAGGATGAATTTTTGGTACATTTTTGATAACTTATATATTTTGATGAATAGTGAAAATTACTAAATTTTAATTAAAAACTAATTTTTTAATCAAAATAATTAATATTGATAAATTATGAATTTGAGGGATTCTAAAGTATAGTTAGATTATATTTTTACCATTTAATCCAATTTTGGTCATTGAAAATAATTTCATATTTAAACTGGACAAAATCAAGAGTCAATATTTTGATAGTTATTATTTCTTAAAAACACTCTATTTGTATTGAAAATGAGAATTAATTTTAAATTAATTTCTGCCACTTCTATATTTTGAATTTATAAAAATGGATTCAATATTAATATCAGGAGGTCCAAATTGGGTAAATAGGTAACTTTTATTTTTGGACATTTTGAAATATTATTTCAGTAAATATTTTATTTAACATGGTTAAAGGATAAATCCAGTAAATAAGGGTAAATGAATAATATTTTAATAATATTAAATTACCCTAAAACATGTCCTAAACTTATTGGATAATACATTTCCGACCATGGGTATCTTTGGGTCGATTTTGGGACCCCATGGAGCCACTTGTAAGTGATAATGACACTTTATACTAATTAAGTTAAAGTAAATACAAAAATGAAATAAGCATATATCTTTTAGAAAAACAATTTTTTAGTAAGGTTATATATGTTATATTTTAGCTTATAAATATTCATTATAAGTATATAAATGTTTCCTACATAATGGTATTTTATTTATAATTTTTAGTCATTGAATAATTAAATTTATTTATGACACAATAATGATGCAATATTTTTCTTTATTGATGGAAGAATCAAATAATTGGTATTATAAATGTTAATATACAAATAATTTTATGGTTTTGATGACATACAAGAATTTTATTGGTTAATATGACATGTTAGGATTTCTTAAATTAATTTTTTCCGAATTAATAATGTTTTTAAGACTTTAACAATAATCAATTATTAAATAGTGTCAAATTTCACATAAATGAGTTTTTAAAAAATATATTATATTATTAATTGATATTCTATTCCTGAAAATCTATGGTTTGAACAAGGTACTTATATAATGATAGGCTTAACATTAATGTACTACTTGGGGGTCTCTTGAAAGTATATAGTATATTTATTAACTACATAATATAAAAATACAAAGAGACATGGTAAATGTCAAACTATTTAACTAAGAGTTAAATAAAAAATATAAAGTTAATATTGTGACCCAAAACTATCTAACACCTTTTGGTTGAGTATTTTTCTACCTATCACCACCATAAAATTTAAATAATCCACTTTGGATCCATTATAAACCGGATATTAATTTATTATAAAATAATATTTCTAGCTTTTCCTAAGGTGCCCCTCACCCCTCTTATAAAATGGCACCCCCACTACTCACTAATTCACACCTTCAAAGCCTTTTGGCTCGGCCAAACCCTACCCAAATATCCTTTCAACTTCCCTAAATTAATCCTAGAGACCCTCCTTTGGTCAGAAAGCCAACTTAAGGAGCCTCTTTGATCAAATCAAAAGGAAGAACCCGAAGAAGAGGTAATGATTTCACCACCCTCTTTCAAGTTCTTTTCTTCTTCAACTTCTTATTTCTTTGTAATTTACACTCTAAAATAATAAATCCAGTGTCTTATATATACATTTATGTTATTATAAATATGTTAAAACCATATACAGTATTTTAATCATTCTTTTAATGACATGTCACCATACGTGCGTACGTACGACCTACCGTCTCAACATCGTGGTGTAATTGTTATTCACTATATTTTTATTTGTATGGGAATAATAATTATGTGTAATTCATTTAAATAATATATATAACATGATAATGAATCTGTATATATGATATACCATCCAATTATATATTATTTTAGTGTCAAAATAATGATATTATCGTTCGTGCGTACGTACGGATTACCGTCTCCACGAATGCGATGAGATTCATTCCCCATCATATCCATTGAAGACTAAATTTAATTTTATGATTAAAAATAATGTTTATATACATTATATCATTTGGGATATGAATAAGGTACATTCCATCCATAACAAATATGGCTCACCTAATAAAGAATATAAAGGAAAATGAATATGTTAACACCCAAAATGACGATAATACTAAGATATTATCAACAAATCAATGTTAAAAGATCATATATGATATCATATTAATGTATATTATTCTTGTATAATTAAATAATAATTATTTCACCATTATTCATGAGGTTATCCTACCCTCTACCAAGGAAAAAGTACAAAGTAAGGGGTTTCTTATCTCACTTTTAATTCCGTGATATTTCCATCATTCACCACTTATTTATTGCATGTGGTGTGTGTACAGCCCATGATTGTATTCATTGTGTAATATAATTTAATTTATGGATATTTACATCATCATTGTATGATCCTTCTTTCATGGTTGTATGTTTATTAAGTTACCAAATCGATAAGGGGATTCAAAATTTCAACTTCCACTCATTCGGCTTTACGCATACTTTATTGATTATTTTACTCAAAGATTATGTGTGGAATCACTATTAATTTTCTAATGTCATAATTTCCACTCCCCTTTCTATGGATATACTTTTGATACAAATAATCAATCCATTGATAAATTCTCATGTCATCGATATGAACTTGATAGGAGTAATATTAACTCAATCTCCATTTGTTGAGTTGAATATCCAATTCATTAGTGTTGTTTTTACAAGAATATGTCTGAATGTCCTCTGATTTATTTACACTGAATATCCAATAATATTGAGTGTATTTATATTTTTCACACATAATTATGTCTTTGATTTATCCTTAACCAAATAATATGGACTTTATAAGGTATTTCATCTCAATTTACATTCTGTTGAGTCTCCTTTTTTTTATACACCAAATCACTTTTATATGGTGTATATAATAGAATTTGAAATATCTTATCATGAATCAAATTATTCTCATGATATTACAAAGTTTTGATTACCTGAATTATTTGTTTCAAGTGTCTCTGTTTTGGTTAGGAACTCTAACAAAAATATCATTTTAAAATGTTTTAAATATCTATTATTCTAAATCATTCTCATTAGTGTCCATGTTTTAAAAATGGTTTTAAGGATTTATTTATATGGACCTTAAAGTTTTAAAATCAAAATTACTTTTAAAAGTTTCAATGTGGTATGGGACACTTAGATTCAAAAATCTATTTTTAAATGGCTTCTTGACAAATATCATGACATTTAAATATTTTCAAAAAAGGGGGATATTTCTCTCAAATAGTTTTGATGATTATTTTTTTCTATGTCAGTATCTTTAATTATTCTCAATTGAGGTTAATCAGTTACAATAAAATCTTCTATATTGTTCTGAATGATTTATGTTTGACTATCGATGTGATATATTTATACAATTCATGGGTTGTGGATAAAGTATTGACATTTCATATGCTAGTTTTAATACGAATGATAATGTTCTGTTTAAAAAATTTCATATGTGGAATGCATTGGACATATTAAGTGACAGGTGGAGCCCGCTATAGCTCCTTGATGCATCGGTAGGTCTCATGAGACAAACTAGTGTCTTGGTACAAGGCCTTGAAAAAATCTTATTTGTAGTCTTGGAACAAGTCCTTGACTATGTGGTTATGATTGTTTGGCATTATGAATTCCATCATTATGAAAGTGGTTATTGATATTTCATGTTAGCATTGGACTAGTAGAATATCCATGTGAATAAGTAAATGGAATTATTTGATTTTATCTTTTCCATATTATGCTGAAGTTCAGGTTTAAATGACTTTTGTTCTAGTATTATACATGCCTTAAATATTTATTCTTAATATTGAAAGTTTCTTCTATAATGTTATCCTTAATAAGCATTTAAGCTCACCCTTTATATGTTCAATTTTCCCAAGATGAAAAGAAGTATATTATGACTGACCTCCAGGGATAGTCTATAGGATCTCAGCGTTTTCAATGGAGACAATGTTGATGTAGTTTTCCATTTTACGATGTAACGTAAACCTTATGAATGTGTCTAGTACTTCAAAGGATACTAAACTAATTAGTATTTAGAGCACATAAACCTAAGATGGAATTTTAGGATTAGTATAGAAGAACTTCCTAGAATTTTGGTGTTGTAGAGATTTTGTGAGTGTTCCGAGCAATACATCCCTATCTGGATAAGAGCAGGTAGAGGCTGCTCTGGCACAGATGTACCTAGGGGTAAAAACCGAAAATACTACATTGAGCAAGACTCGAACGGGAACTGGTGCACGACAACAGTCCTTGTGGCACTCTTGGTTACGACACTCACTGGGGTTAAGATTATGACAATTTACATTTTCATTACAAACTGATTTAAGGTATTTTAATATAAGATGATAATAAATGAACTTGGTTAATCATAAGGTGTTTCATATCAATAATATGGTTTCATGATATTCTCTATATGATTTTATGAATACTGTTTCTCACACAATTATTTCTGGTTTTAGTCAATGGATGGATTCCATGGAAGTCATAGTAACATTGAGAATGATGTACAAGGTGGGAATGGTGGTGGAAATGAGCTAAAAAATGGAATGTTGATAGGTGTAAAAGATATCGTGTTCATGCCAAATCAGTTTTCCAAAAATATGATCAACAATATATATATATTAACCAACTCCCAGACTCAACAAAGAAGAGAAAGGTGATGAATGATAAGAGCTCCAGCAGTGGAGACCATAGAGAAAAGAATCATCAATTTCCATCATGCAGGAAATGTGGAAGGAAACACTGAGGAAAGTGTCTCAATAGAACAAAGAAATGAATAACGTGTGGGAATGAAGGGCATAAAGTGAAGAATTACTGAGGAAAAATGAAGAGTACTATGGAAGAAAATAAAAAAAGTCCCGAGAATCCATTTACAATCATTTGCTGTAGATGTAGGGGACCTGGCCATTACCCAAGTGAATACCCGATTCTATAGGATATTTTCTTGGTCAAAGAAGAATCTATGTCGAAATAAATGTTTTGAGAAATTTTTAAAAGTAATAGTACTCCTTGTTGATGGGATTACATTCGAAAAAATTTCTCTTGTATTTGTAACCCTGCAGTTTGTCATGTGAAAATGATATTTCAGGAAGAATTATCTTTTTCCTTATGGATATAGTTATAAATAACCATTTGGTTTTATATGATCATTGGGTTTGAGGCAATTACAAGTTATTTTATTTTTGGAAGAAAATTCAAGGCATGAGATAACATTTGTGGATAAATTATGTTGTGGTTATTTTGAAGAATTTATCTCATTTTGGTAATTTTATAAAATATAGTTTTTGAAAAAGGACAAAATGGAGACCATGTGACTACCTGTCGCGTCAGAAAAAGCTGTGGGAATCGAAGCCACAACCAAAGTGCAGTTGAGATTTATTGCCTACCACTGGACTACGTGAATTCCCTGGTTTGTGTGACTAATTATTTTTTAGTTAAATGATTTTATTAATCAATAATAAGTTGATTTGGGATTTGATGTCTTATCAAATGAATACCCTCAGTATAGGAAAATGATTCGGTGATTATTTGATAAATGTTATTTTGGAAGATGTTTGTTTTGTTGGGAAAACTCTATGTCCATGATAAATAGAAAACTATCGGATTTCTTTTGAGGAGTAATGGTGGGATTTTATCTATGTTTTTATTGTGGATTTATAGTGATTTGGGTTATTTATGGAAATGATTAACCAAAAATAGAGAATATGTGATTAGGTTAATTACTTTTTAAGTATGTGACTTTAAGAGTAGTTGATGTCATTTGGAGATATAATTTAACGTGGAAGACTAAATAACCAAATTCTTCTATGTTTTGGGTTTAAATATTAGTTTGGATTATACTGAATTATTTTAAGTACAATTGTTTATTGAATTGTATTTATTTATCTTTGGGGTATTGTTGGTTTAGTTTTAGAAATTAAGATTATTATTTCTTTCTCTAATGGAATATACTTTTGGGGGATCATCAGATCTTATACTAACCATTTTGGTTTTGATTAATCTCTAAAGACAAGGTAAATATATAGTTTATCCTTCATGGCACATGTGATTCTATATAAGTTTATTCTAGCTCTTCCAGTGTGACCATGTCTTCTTGAATACTCATCGTTCAAAAATGAGTTAGTAGTAGAAATTTATTAAATAATGAAACTTTACATAAAAAGTAAGTATATATCTTTATGTTCTTAGTCAATCATAGAAATGAATTCCTCATCTTTATGTAATGTAACTTAAAACAAAAAAATGTTGTCCATTTACTTTTCCTACTGGGAAACTAATGACCGTTTTCCCCATCACAAGTTTGTGGATTTCTTATTCATAACTTTCTCCTGATCATGTTGTCTATCCCTCTCCATCAGAACTTGTCACTTATTTTATCATCCACATCCAAGTTTTTCTACATGGAATCCTTGTATAGGTTATCTCAGGTGACCTCTATATTTTTCTTTCTTTCTATTAAAGTGATAGTTTTATTAACTCTTTTTATGATGTGGGACTTTCCATTATATTCCCAAGACTAATTTCAAAAATTGTGAAGAATACATTTATTAAGGGAGGGGAGAATGTAACACCCCAAGCTTCCACGGTACACTTGTCTTTGAATAATACAGTAGTGTGCGTTGTATGCAACTTCGAGTTTTAACACACCACAACAAATCAAGCTAGCCATTATGAATAGTTATATCCAATTTTTGAAATTTTATAAATTTTATCATTCAAAATGGTCTTCATTTTTGGATTCAGAATATTGAAATTATCTTAGGCTAAATTTTTGGTACTTTTCTGATAGCTTTCATATTTTGATGAATAGTGAAAAGTACTAAATTTTAATTAATTTTTTTTAATCAAAATAATTAAAAGTGATAAATTATGAATTTGAGGGATTTTAAATTATAATTATATTATATTTTTACCATTTAATCCAACGTTGGAAATTGGACATAATTTAACATTTAAACTGGAAATAAGCAAGAGCAAATCTTTTGATTGTTATTATTTCTTAAAAACGTGCTTTTTGTTTTTCCAACATGAATTAATTTTAAATTAATTTCTACCAACTCTGTCTTTTCAATTTAGAAAATGGATTCCATAATTCGAATCATTAGGTCAAATTGTGTAAATAGGTAACTTTTATTTTTAGACATTTTGAATAATTACTTCGGTAAATATTTTATTTACCTTTGTTAAAGGGTAAATCCGGTAAATAAGTGTAAAAGATTAATATTATAATAATATTAAATTACCCTAAAACGTGTCTTAATTTTATCGGTTAGTAAATCTCTGACCATGGGCATCTTTGGGTTGATTTTGGGACCCCATGGATCCACTTGTAAGTGATAATGACACTTTATACTAATTAAGTTAAAGTAAATACATAAATGAAATAAGCATATATCTTTTAGCAAAAAAATTTTACATAAAATTATATATGTTATATATTCAACTATAAATATTCATTATAATGATAAAATTATTTCCTACATAATGATATTTTATTTATAATTTTTAGATATTTAATAATTAAATTTATTTATGACACAATAATGATGCAATATTTCCCTTATTGATGGAAGAATCAAATGATTGGTATTATAAATGTTAAAATAAATATAATTTCAACGTTTAGATGAAATTGAAGAATTTTACTGGTTAATATGACATGTTAGGATTGCTTAAATAATTTTTTTTTCAATTAATAATGTATTTATGACTTGAAAAAATTCAATTATTTAATAGTATCAAAATTGACATAAATGAGTTTTTAGAACAAATATTATATTATTAATGGATATTATATTCCTAAAAATCTAAGGTTCGGCCAGTGGACATATATAATGATATTTTTACTATTAATGGACCACTTGGGGGTCTCTTGGAAGTATATAGTATGTTTATTAACTACATAATATAAAAATACAGAGAGACATGGTAAATGTCAAACTATTTAACTAAGAGTTAAATAAAAAATATAAATTTAATATAGTGACACAAACCTATCTAACACCTATTGGATGAGTGGTTTTCAACCTATTTTCATCCTAACCTTTAAAGAATCCACTTTGGATCCATTAGAAACCGAATATAAATTTATTATAAAATAATATTTCTAGCTTTTCCTAATGTGCCCCTCACCACTCTTATAAAAGGGAACTCCTCCTACTCACTAATTCACACCTTCAAAGACCTCTGGCTTACACAAAACCTGCCCAAATATCCTCTCATCTTCCCTAAATTCATTCTAGAGACCCTCCATTGGTCATAAAGTCAACTTAAGGAGCCCTTTTGTTCAAATCAAATAGAAGAACCCGAAGAAGAGGTAATGATTTCACCACCCTCTTTCATGTTCCTTTCTTCTTCCACTTATTATTATTTTTATTTCCAATATAAAAAAATAAATCAAGTGTATTCTATATACTTTTATGCTATTATAAATATGGTATAACCATATTAAGTATTCTTTTCATCCTTTTAATGACATGTCACCATATGTGCGTATGTATGGCCTACCGTCTCCACATCGTGGTGCAATTGTTATTCAATATATTATTATTTTGATGGGTATAATAATGATGTGTAATTAAAATAAATAATAAATATAACATGATAATGATTATGTATATATGATATACCATCCAATTACATATTATTTTAGTATCAAAAGAATGATATTGTCTCTTGTGCGTATGTACGGATTACCGTCTCCATGAACGCGATGAGATTCATTCCCCATCATCTCCATTCAAGACTAAATTTCATTTGATGATTAAAAATAATGTTTAGATACATTATATTATTCTGGATATTAATAATATACATCCCATCCATAACATATATGGCTCACGTAACAAATAGTATAAAGGAAAATGAATCTGTTAAAACCTAAAACGACGATAATACTAAGATATTATCAGCAAATTAATTTTAAAAGATCATATATGATATCATATCAATGTATATGATTCTTGTATAATTAAATAAAAGTTATTTAAACATTATACAGGAGGTTAACCTACCCTCAAGCAAGTAAATATTACAAAGTAAGGGGTTTCTTATCTCACTTTTAATTCCATGAGATTTCCATTGTTCACCACTTATTTATTGCATGTGGTGTGTGTACTACCCATGATTGTATTTATTGTGTAATATACTTTAATTTAATGATATTTACATCATCAGTGTATGATCCTTCTTTCATGTGTGTATGTTTCTTAAGTTACCAAATCGATAAGGGGATTTGAAATTTCAATTTCCACTCATTCGGCTTTACGCATACATCATTAATTATTTTATTCCAAGATTATGTGTGGAATCAATATTCATTTTCTTATGTCATAATTTGCACTACCCTTTCTGTGGATATAATTTTGATACACATAATCACTCCATTGATAAATTCTCAAGTCATCGATATGAACTTGATAAGAGTAATTTTAACTCAATCTCCATTTGTTGAGTTGAATATCCAATTCCTTGGTGTCGTTTTTACAAGAATATGTGTGATTGTCCTCCGATTGATTTACAATGAATATCAAATCATATTGAGTGTATTTATATTTTTCACACATAATTAAGTCTTTGATTTTTCCTTAACCTAAGGATATAGTCTTTGTAAGAGATTTCATCTCAATTTACATTCCATTGAGACTCCTTTGTTGTTTTACACCAAATCACTTTTATATGGTGTATATAATGTACTTTGAAATAGTATATCATGAATACCTTTATTCTCATGTTATTACTATGTTTTTATTACCTCAATTATTAGTATTCATGTGTCTCTCTTTTGGTAAGGAACTCTAACAAAAATTTCATTTTAAAATGTTTTAAATATTTATTATTCTAAATCTTTCTCATGAATGTCCATGTTTTAAAAATGGTTTTAAGGATTTATTTATATGGACATTAAAGTTTTCAAATAGAAATTTTGTTGAAAATTTTAAAAGTGGTATGGGACACTTTGATTCAAAAATCTATTTTTAAATGGCTTCTTGACAAATAGTGTGACTTTTAAATGTTTTCAAAAAAGGGGATATTTCTCTCAAATAGTTTTGATGATTATTTTTATCTATGTCAATATCATTCATTATTCTCAATTGAGGTTAATCAGTGACAATAAAATCTTATATATTGTACTGAATGAGTTATTTTTGACTATGGATGTGCTATTTTTATACCATTCATGGTTTTTGGATAAAGTATTGACATTTCATATGCTAGTTTTAATATGAATGTTTATGTTATGTTTCAAACTTTTCATATGAGGAATGCATTGGACTTAGTAAGTGATGGGTGGAGCCTCCTATAGCTCCTCGATGCATCAGTGGGTCTCATTAAACAAACTAGTTTATGGGAAGAAGGCCTTAACAAAATATTATTTGTAGTCTTGGCACAAGGCCTTGACTGTGTGGTTATGATAGTCTGGAATTATGCATTCCATCATTATGAATGTGGTTATTGATACTTCATGTGATCATTAGACTAGTAGAATATCTATATGAATAAGTAAATGGAATTATCTGATTTTATCATTGCCATATTATGCTGATGTTCAAGTTTAAAAGGCTTTTGTTCTAGTCTTATACACTATCTTAAATGATTATGATTATTTATGAAAGTTTCCACTATAATGTTATCCTTACTGAGCATCTGATCTCCCCCATTTCTATGTTTTATTTTCCCAGGATGAAAAGAAGTATATTATGAACGAACTCCATGGATAGTCTATGAGATCTCAGTGTTGTCAATGGAGACAATGTTGAAGTAGTTTTCCATTTTATGATGTAATGTAAACCATATGAATGTATCTAGTATTTCCAAGGATACTAAACTAATCAGTCTTTCAAGACTTAATCTTTTGTGATCATACCAATGATACGTAATAATGCACCGACTCTAGGTAACTGGGGTCAGGGTGTTACATATACCACTGTGAGTTCATGTATTAACTTGACGTTCTTTGAAAATGTGAATGAAATAAAAGAATGCATAGGACCAGAATAAAAAAAATACTTTATAGATTTTAGTGTATGATGAGTGTACCTACCAATTCATTATTTGGATCCCTGAATTCATCTATTGTGATAAAAAATCACAACCTTTATCCCTTATCCTCTATTTTGGTTGGTTGTGGTTTCCATACATTATTATTTAATTTTGAAAATCATTTAGAAAAATTTCCATAGTACCCACACTTGATTCACTATACTAAAAATTTTACTTTCACCATCTTCCCTTTATTATTGGAATTTAGATATCAAGTCTTTACACATCCATGATAGTTTCGAGTTATATGGTAACATATTCTACACCTGTAACACTTTACACTTCCTTGAATACAATTTCCCAAATTGTTCTTCCCATAATTTGTTCACACTGGTATTTTTTGTTTCTTCCCTTCCTTTTCATAGTGAAAATTCTTTATGAAATTTAGCTCCGTTCCACTATTATTGTTATTCATTTCATGAGACCATTGTGCATATCCAATATCTATTTCCTCATTTATATCACACCATGATATCTACTCAAAACTCCCAAAGTATCAAATTGAAGTGCTTTCCATACATGAGGTCATATACCACCAACGAATCGATCAAACATCCCATATGAATCAATGAAAAATATTGAAGTGTATCACAAAATTTATATAAATTTCATCTCTTAACTCCCCACAAATTCATTTTAATTTTTTTTCAACACAAGAAATTACCTCTCCATATTGGTTTGTATGGTGTGAGAAAAATAGTAGTCAAAAAAGACTTTTCTGAATACTTATCACTCAATGGATTCAACATCATACATTGGATTCAGGTTCTTGATTCGTGTCTACTACTGATGAAATTATCCCTTTAAGCAGTAAACCACCAAATTAACATTCTATTACTTAGAACAATAGAGAATAGAAAATGTATTTTCTATAGTATTGATCTATTGTTCCATGATTAGTTGTTCATAGGTTCTACTAAAAAAAAGTGGTCATTGATGAATAAAGGATTTTATTATTAATTTTTTCTTCCTTGGTGAATTCTAACACTCCACATAGTTTAGGTAATTGTTCATAACCAAAGATAACTAATTTATCATCATCATAAAATTTTCAACTATGGATCAACCGATATTAGGAAGGTCATCATTGAATTTTCTAGTGCATTAGTTATTTACATGTGTAATTATTTTTTCCTTCATTTTTTCTAGAAGAAGAAAATATATGAGAGAAATTTGTTACTATTTGAAATATTATCATAATAATTTGAAAGGAATGGTTAACCATAAAAATTCATTATAATACTCTTCTAGAATGGTTTACTATAATATTTTTAATACCATTATCTATGTATCATTCATAATGGTTTGTAAAAAGAATGTTATTTCCAAGGTATATCTTCTATGAGTGTTTGAATAGGTGTGTAGTCTTAGGAATCATTGTTTTGGATGTGTTATATGTCGAGTTAATTGACAATATAGACTATCATTGTTATTACCCCTATGTATATATATTTTATAACCGCATTCACATTCCGGAATCCATACATGGATGTATTTACTTAAAACACAATACATTTTATAATCTACCAAAATTTAGGGATTTTTCCTATATTTAGACTTATATGTTGGCATTTTTACTAATGTTATCTTGTCCTTATTCCCAAAAATAACTAAAAATTGAATTTGATTCCAAATATGGTGGCCAAACTTTTTAATGAATGTTTTTTTAATATATTTCCTTCAAAAAATATCACATTAATAATTTCAAAGGACTTATTTAGGTTTAGTGTCTTGGAAAATAGATATATAAACTAGTGTAAATAATGGATTTAATGTTATAATTATGATGTTGGTTTTTTTTAAACTGATGAAAAGCATGTCTGTAGAGACTTTTTGGTGCCAGTTTTAACAAAACCAAAAAAAATAACCATCAAAAGTGTTTATGGTGCCATTTAAAAAAACTAATTCTTTAAATTGAAAAAAAATTAAATATTAGCATTTGTTTCTATAAAACCGATGCCAATAATTTGTTTTTTGAATTATTTTATATAAAAATTGATGCCAAAAAAATATTTAAAAAATACTCAACTCGTGAAACCCTTATTTGTTGGATCTACCAAAGACTTTTTTCTCAACTTGTAATGACTCTGAAGGCCACCCACTGATCCTCATCGACCATTGTTCTTTAGATTATTAAATTTTTATCATCATTTCATGATCCATGGTACCAATTATTCATCCTCTATATTTGTTTCACCATCTACAGAATTATTTTTTCTTCGAAATATGTTTTTGTATGACAATTAAATATAGTTTCATTTTATTTATTTTTTCTTTCTTATTTTTCATTTCTAATTTTTTTGTTAGATATTTCAATGTTTATTCTTCTAATGAATATCTGAGAGAAAATTAATATTGTGGATCAATTTTTCTTTTTGAGATATGAAAATTTTAAGTTATTTTTTTAAAATTTTCAAGATAAATTAATTATAATCTAGTTCAAATTATGAGTCATTATCTCAATTATTTATATTTAGTTGATTGTTAATTGTAAATGCTGTTAAATTTTATTTATTCGGATAAATTTTTTTGAAATTATAAAATGTTCATGATGATATTATAAAATGAAATATTACAATATAGTGTCATTTTTCATCAATAAAATGTCCATTAAATGTCTAAACCGACGATTACTAAAATCCTTAGCTAAGACTCCAAATAAAAATGAGGTTTTCGATAACATCGTGAGTTTAAGGAGTTACCATGGGGAGATTGTACCTCATATATTAGAATGATAACTAGTAAAATAAATAACCATTTATCATAAAAAACCATAAACACGAGGGTATGAAATTAAATAAAAATCCAAATATTATAACAGGAGGTGTGGAAAACATACATATAGTGACAAGATCATGATTTTCTATTGGGAATATCACATATATATAAACAAATAAATTAAATAAATTAAAACCAAAAAATATATTAGTTTATAAAATCATGAGTTTCTACTGGGAATTTCTAATAGGTTCATTACATGTGGTGTACATTAGATCAGAATGACACACATCATGAAAAATAAATACCTTTATTTGATTAGTTTTTATTTTAGTCCTAATAATCATGGATGTTTCCTATCAGATTACCATTCATTTTAATTGTGTATGTTTATTTTTAGATTATATATATATATATATATATATATTTAATTGTTTATATGTTTTAATATACACACAAATTATATTTCAATCTCAGGTTTTGAATGGATCATAATTGGATAAATTCATAAAGAACCACTGGTGAATATGAAAAAGGAGTTGTTGATTTCTTGAAATTTTCTAAACCAAATATTCAAAACATAGATTTGATATTTTTTCATGTGTGAAGTATTTGAATATGATAATGTTAAATTCCAGAGAAATCAAGGATCATCTCATTTACTATAATTTTAGCCTTAATTATACACGTTGGATCTGGTATGGTGAAAGAACAGAAAATTCAACATGTAATGTCGATGAAAGTATTCACAATGAGGTAGAGGATATTATTAAATTATTAATTCATGATATTGGTGTTGAAACCATAAAAAAACTATTTAATTATTTTATGATGATTACTAGAGACTATTATTCCTAGGTTGTAGTAAATATATAGTGTTATCAGCAGTTTTGAGATTAGTTAACATGAAAGTAATAAATGGGTGGGGCGATAAAAGTTTCTCTAACTTTATCTTTTAAAAGAAATACTTCTAGAAGCCAATGGTGTTTTATATTCCAATTATGAGGTGAATAAAATATTATTCCCAATGGGATTAGGGTATAAAAAGATACATACTTTCCCTAATTATTGTGTGTTTTATAAGAAAGAATATGAATATTTATCAAAATTTCATACATGTGGGACATCTGGATATAAGATGGATGAAAATGTAAACTCATATTAATTATCTGGTACTGGCATCTAACCTCATGCAGAATGAATTTTTTAGTTTCTAATAATTATATAAGATAATTCCTTCACATAATTCTGATAATTCAACTATGATTTATTCTTGGATATCAAAATCAGAGATCCTCCAAAAGTATTTTTGTATCTTCTAATAATTTCTCATTTGAAGCATCTATTTTCAAATTAAATTGATGTAAAAATGTTAAGATGAAATTCAGATGAGTGTATCTATGATGGTAGCTTACATCCCCCTGGTAATTCACCATAGTGGAAGATTTTGATAAAAAATTTCGTAATTTAGGAAGTGAAGTTAAAAATATTATAATTGGACTGTGTACTGATGGAATGAATTCATATCAGAGCCTATGTGGCCAAAATAGTTCATGTCCAATTTTTTTGGTAGTTTACAACTTGTACCTACATATATATATGGATAAAAACTATGTTATGATGAGCATGATGATTTATGAACTAAAATAGCCAGGAAATGATATTGATGTGTATCTTTCACCACTGATTGATGATTTGAAACTACAATGGGAGACAAGTGTTAATGTTTTCTATTTATATAGGAAAGAATATTTTCTTTTGAATACTATGATAATGTTCACTATAAATGACTTTCATGCATATTGAAAATTATCTGTATGTAGTGTTAAGAGACATAAAACATGTCCAATTTTTGAAGAATAGACTTCACATTATCAATTTTATAATGGAAGAAATAAAATGTTCATGGGACATCGACGATTTTTGGGAATTGAACATCCTTATTGTAGAATGAAAAGAGAATTTAATAGTTTATAGGAATACAATGTTCCCCTACAACCTTTTTTAGTTGAAGAATAATGTGTAAGGGTGAAAAACATTGATTTGACATTTGGAAAGATAAGAAGTTCCAGTCATCAAACAAATATCTCGAATAAACAATATATCTTTTTTTGAACTACCTTATTATATATTTTCTAAGATAAAACATAACATTTATGTCAAGCATTTTGAGAAATACATATGTGATAATTTGATTGGAACATTATTATACATTAAATAAATTAAAAAATATGGATTTCATGAAAGATTGTACGTGGTATAAATTAGAATATGTTTAGATTTAGATCTCAAAATGAAAGGAAACCTAAAATATTTACCTCAATCTTGTCACACATTAAGAAAGAGTAAGAAGATTATTTTTTGTGTCCTCATAGTTCAAAATTTCCCAGTGGTTATTCTTTAAATGTGAAGAATTTGGTGTCATTGATGTATTGTAAATTAATAGGTATGAAATATCATGATTATCATGTATTGATGCACCAAATTCTACTAGTTTCACTATGTGGTATATTGATGACAACTTCAAGAAAGTCTATCGTCATGTTATGTAATTTTTACAAATCCATTTGTAGCAATGTAATTGATCCAAAGTTTTTTTTATGTTTTGGAGAATGAAGCTTCAATTTTACTTCGTTAACAAGAAATTTATTTCCCACTGATTTTTTGATATAATGGTCCATATGGTGAATCATTTGGTGGGTGAGATAAGAATATGTGGGCCTACGTATTGAAGACGATTTTATGAATTTGAAATATGTATAAATTTTTTAATTTTATATGTTAAAAATCCTTATCAACTAGATGAATCTATTCTTAAATAATATATATCGTAATATGTGATTGAGTTTTGTACCGATTATTTGAATGAAGTAGAGCATATTGGTCTCCCTATATCTTGATATATGACAATTAATAGTTGTAAAAGCAGAATTCCACTTGCCCCAAGGTAAGGTGGATACATTCTTTTATATTTGGGTAAAATAGAATACATGGTGGAGTATTCTGATCTGGTACTTAGAAAAACCCTTTATAATAAAATAGGGTTGAACACCCCCCCTCAAGCTAGACATGCCCTACCTAGACCAAGAGTCCCACAAAAGAAATACAACATCTAACAAGACCATACACACTCCCCCTCTAGTTGGGTCACTAATGTTGTGGATACCCATCTTGGTACTGAGAGATCCCAGAAGATATCTCCATAGGCCTTTGGTGATGTTGTTAGCAAGCTGATCGGCTTTCGGTATGTGGCCAAAATTGATATGGTCCTACTTGAGGTGATGGAGAATAAAGTGGCAGTCCTCATTAATATTCTTCATTCATTCATGGAAGATAGTATTCAAATAAATCTATGTGGCTGCCTAATAGTCACACCATATATGATAATATGTCTATGGTGGGAAGCTAATATCATATAAGAGATGATGAATCCAAATGATCTCAGTAGCGACCATGGTCATTGCATGGTATTCAAACTCCACACTATATCTAGAGATGACAGTCTTCTTTTTGCTGTACCAAGAGGTGAGGCTACCTACCATGAAAAATGAAAATCCAAAATTATACTTTCAGGTAGAAAGGAAATTAGTGTAGTAAACATCATAGAAGGCCATAAAATTTAGATGATCCTGATGAGAGTACCAAATACCATAGGCCTGGTATTTCTTTATGTATTTGGAAATTTAGAGGAAAACACCCCACTGGGATTTGGTCATACGGTCCATGAATTAGATCACTTTTCCAACAACATAGGCAATTTATAAACACATCATGGTAGGATGATTATGTTTTTTCACAAGAAGGTGGTATCTCTATGAGTGAGAATATAGTTCCATTTTTTCATAGAGAGGTTGTTACTGAGGATCAAGAGGAGTGTCAACGACAATTACCTAATTCAAACCTATATAATGCAATATATCCAAGGAATATTTTCATTGGAAAAGAAAGATGGTATCCATAGAACAAGATAATTCAATGACAATGAATTATGTTAGTAGAACGAGATCATTGGTGTGAATGTGGTGGTGAAGATTCCCCTTAGTTTGGTGATTCTAGTTGAGTCACTCCTAGTGATGATGATATCATCAACATATACCACCAGCAGGATGCAGCCGGAGGACGTCGAATGGTAGAAGATGGTATGGTCTTTTAGACTTCGAGAGATCCCAAATGTGGTGACGACTGTGCTGAATTGGTTAAACTAAGAACAATGAGACTTCTTGAGGCCATATAGAGGGAAACGAAGTCAACAGACATTGGATTCATCTATAGAGGCACAAAATCCTAGGGGTTACTATAGATACACATATTATTCAGGAAATCAATAGATAATGGAATTATAGACATCACATTGATGAAGGGGCCAATGATTATTAGCATCTAGAGAAACAGATAATTGGACTGATTCTATATTTGCAACCAGAGTGAAGGTATAAAAATAGTTTATACCATATGTCTGAGAAAATCCCTTCACCACAAGTCAGGATTTGAGGTGATGAAGGGGTCCATCAGCATTAATACTGATCATATAATTCTATTTATTATTGACCGCCTGTTTTCTTATTAGAAGTGGGACCAGATCCCAAGTATGATTTTCCTCTAGAGACTACAATTCATCCCGCATCTCTTGCAACCACCCTAGGATAGATTTGGCATCTCCAACCATGCTAGGATTGTATATCATCTCCAGATTGTAAATACCTCTGTATGAATACGTATAGAGAGGAGTATTCTACAAATAACGTGTACCTTTATGGAGTGCAATGGAAAAGTTTTATGGTGACAGAGAAGGGGAATCAGATGATATAGGGATGATAGTATCCTCGGCCTGGATGGTGGGCTCCGTTAATGGATTAAGTGAGTAAACAATACCCAATTGGTGACCAATATGGGTAGAAACCAGAGAGGTATGGATGATGAGAGGAAGAAAGTCAATGATAGTGTTGTCTAGGTGAGAAGAGGGTGGATGTAATGGAGAACTCTCAACAAAAGAAACATCATAAGTGTTGATTTATCACTACAAATGTGGAGAGAAACAATTGTATCCACGCTGAGTGCGGGTATATCTGAGGAATATGCAACAAAGGGATTAGGGAGAAATCTTTGAGAGGGTGGGACGAGTGTCACATAGATAATATAATAATCCAAACACATATTGAGGAAGTGAGTGCGGCGGGAGAGAGATTAATAGAGTCCAAAAATGTGTCTCCCCCTGAAGGATAAAATAAGGAATGTGATTTAGGAGGTATTTAGAAATAAAGATGGAATCCCCACAAAAGTGAAGAGGAAACTACATGTGAAATAGGATGGCACAAGTAGTCTCTAAAATATAGTGATGTTTACGATCAACCACTCCATTCTACTAAGGTGTATTAGTATATGATGTCTGATGAATGATGCCTTTAACCTTGAGAAACAACTGAAAAGAAGTGGATAAATATTATCATCATTTTTCGGAGTGGACAAATTTAAGGGAGGTGGATAACTAAGTATGAATTTCATTAAAATAGGTATAAAAAGTACAAAACAATTTATAATGATCATTAAGAAGGTAAATCCATGTCATGCATCAGTATTCATTGATTAATGAGATATAATAAATTTACCTAGACTAGCTAAGAACCCTAAAATTACCCCATAAATCCTAATAAACAAGGTTGAAAGGGTTATCTGCACATGTTTCCAGTCGTGGAACATACATCACCCGATGATGTTTAGAAAAGTTGCAGTATTCACAATGGAAGGAAAGATGGGGACTGAATTGGGGGAATTATTATGTAAGAATATATATAGTGGATAAATAATGTGAAAATTTAGTTCAAGGTCCGGAGAAGAGGTGGAATAGTAAGAAAGGGATGGTGGGGTATAAAATATACACACCCCATTCCTATGATAACCTTGACCGAGTTCCTAGTTTTCCGACTACCCCTAAAAGAAACACAAAAGGATGTAAAAGTAGCACTAAAATTTATGAATTTAGTGAGTTTTTTGATAGAGATAAGATTAAATTGACTGTTAAGAGCATGAGCGACCAAAGTCAGGTGAATAGATGAGGACAAGTGGCATGTTCCAAATCCCACAATGGGGATTATGGATCCATTAGAAATAGTAATTTTAGAAGCACCAGTATATTGATGATAGGTAGTGAATATACTGTAATTCACTGTGAGATGTTTGGAAACACTAGATTCTTGCATCTCAGGTATTGTTTGATGGGATACATAGGCGGTAGATCCATCAGTCTGAGAAATGGTGGACAAAGAAGAGGATGAAAGCACAAGAAACTTATAAGATTGTATAAATGAAAACTCCTCCTTGAAGAGCACCAATGTTTAATGGGTACTAGATAAAGAGGGACAAACATGAAGGATAATTGGTGGTGGGTCATTGGACAACTTCTCAGGTGAGCGCAACGATGCAGGGATGAAGCGTGGGGCCGTCGGCCGGCAAATGAGGTGAGGGGGTGGCTGTTCAGAAAATTTGGCTACCAGAGGTGGTATAAAAGGGACACATGTTAAAAAGATAACCATTTAAGGAATCGGTTAGCTGGTATATGCTGAGGGATGGTGGGTCGGGAATCATTGAGGAAGGTGGGAGGGCTAGGATACCATGTTAGAGGTTGCGATTGTGTGTTATGAGGAGGGCGGGAGACTGGGATGATGCGTTGGAGATGGTGCCGAGATATTGAATGGGAGGTAGTTTGGTATGTCTCCATGGGAGGTGATTTGGGATCAACCGGGAAGCTGAAAAGAGGGAGGGGTTGGGGGAAGTCTTGAAGTAATATGGAGGGTAGGTCTTGGAGAAGCTAGGGCACCACTAGTGAGGATTACACAATGTAGATGAAGGTGTCGTATAGAGAGGGTGGGACACGGGAAAGAGCCATCAGGTGGGGTCGTTGTTGCCACTGGAGAAGGGTCATCTGAGGCTGTCATGTAGGGAGGAGCACGATGAGGGGAGGAAAATAAGGGGACATGGTGAGGAACATTATAATGGGTCACAACGACTATTGAACAAGGAATATTCTCGATCTAATAGGAATGGGGGGGTCGCACCTGGAGGAGGTCATCGTGTAGGGAGAGCGACATGTATGAGGTTTCATATGATAAACCATATGGGTGGCATGTTGAGATACTATCAAAAAAGGCAGGCCAGCTGAGTGTGTCGGAGGTGGGTTGTCTAGACACTATAGGAGGAGGCAGAGCAAAGGGAAGACATAGGGTTGTAGAGCCTGAAAACCACACTGTATAAAGAGGGTGGTGAGGCCGAAGGAATCTGGGAAGCTACAACGCACATGGATAGAGGTGGGGATGGAAAAACTTTGGAAGCCTCACCATATAGGGTGGGAGGCGGGGCTAAAAGAATCCTAGAAGCCGCAGGGATAGAGCTGGGGCTAGGCCAGAGGTGGCCACATGATTAGCATGGGTGGGTGAGGGTTTTAAAAAACCTAATTTGATACCGTATTGAAGATTGATTCCCATTACTTCAAGGTGAGGTCATGAAATTCTTTTGTAGATGGGTAAAATAGGTTATACATTGGAGTATTCCGATGTGGGACTCTAAAATACCCTTTATAATAAAATGGTGTTTAATAATAGTGAAGGTAGAGGGATTCAATGCTTAAAGGTAAAGTTTATTCCCCAAGATTAATTGATGAAAACACATTCATATATTTTGAACAAAACAAATGAGGTTCAATCATATATATCATCACATATTATGGAATTAAAGTTAGGATATCTGAAAAGAAATGAAAAGTGGATGATGATTGAACATAAAAAGACATTTGTTTCATGGTTTAAAGAGAAAGTAATCACATATATATCTACATCCGAAACATTGAAATGGTTGGAAGGGGGACCATATTTTAATGTGATAATGTGGTCTACTTTTGATATTAATGGGTAAAAATTTTACACAAAATAGTTATATGATAATAGTACCATTCAAAATAGTGGTGTAATGGTTATCATTGAAACACTGCATTTTTCAAGTGAAAAAAATAAAAAACAATTTATCCATAAATGTCATATTTTGGAGTTCTTGAATAAATATGGGAAATTGATTATATTAAAATTTTAGTCATACTATTTATGTATAATTTTGTTTCATTTAATAGTGGGATGAAACATGATGAATATGAGTTTAAACTGGTGGATTTGAAAATATTTAGTTGCAACAAGGAACCATTTATCATGGTGAAACATGAAAAGAAAATATTTTATGTCATTGATCCATAAAATGATCGGTGTTATGTCATTTTTCAATGGAAAATAATCCATTTTCTTATGAGCAGGATGATGATGTTATTGATTTATATGAGGATTCTTTGTCTATTAGAGGATTTCTAGATAACAATGAATATAACACAGACATAGTGCATGCAGTACGAAATGATGATGTTGAAAAGATCTGAGAAAACAATAAATTAGTCTTCTAATTAATCTATTAATTATTTACATTATATTTATTTTTTGAGATTTACATGTGTAAAAACTATATTATTTTAAAACTATTGGATATTTACTTATATATATTTGATTCTTTGTATGATTCATTGTGTTAAATTTTTCTATTATACAGCTATGGTTAATTTTTTCTTCATTGAAATACCTAACATACATTATTTTATTTTGGTTAAAGTTACGCATATGAAAATACTTTTTCAAATGTTGATATTTAAATTTATAAATGTTTCTATCATTTTATAACAAATTTTTATACTTAATAGTTTACCCTGTATATTTTTTGGTTACGAACCGTGACATAATTATTTTTCATTAAAACATACGCATGTGTAAATTTTTTTACTTATATATTTATGTTTTCATATTTTCTAATTATTCACTTGTTTAATAATATTTAGCTACACAATAATTTCATTACATCTTCTTTTTTTAATGATGAATATAGATAAAAAGACCGAGGAACGTGTACAGAAATATTTTTCATTTATCATTTTATTAAATATTCAAAAATTTAATTATTTAAAGAAAAAACCCATTTAATTTACAAAAAAAATAATTGTAGGACAACTGATGAGACTTAAGCGGTGGAGTATTTAGTTTTTACTTTTATGAAATCGAGTTCTCGAGTTAGTAAATGTGGAATTAAATGTTTTCCGAAACTGTCACTTTCTTATGGAGATGAACAATTAAATATTATGTTTGATGATAATAATAATTCAACTAGACCAAATGAAAATAAATTTATCAGCTATATCACCATGCAGAGCTATTACAAGATTAACATTTTATATCCTGATTAGATGAAATTTGACAAGATGGAGATAGTCATCTTTGGAAGGCATTAATGGTATAATATCTAAATTTATTTATCTTATCCCATTTTTTAAATATGATATATTTTAAATGACTAATATTTAATTTATTCAATTATTGATGAAATTCAATTTTGAAGAAACAAAAGAAATTAAGAAAATATAACTTTCTTTAGAAGCGGTTCGATAGAGAGATTTCAAAACAAAGTTTATAAAAATTATGTTTTTGGAAAGAGACAAATTGAAAACCCATGGCGCAAGTATGAGTTTTAAAATGCAGATACACAGAAGAATTTCTTTTATATAGGACATGATTAATCCTTTATTGTATGATAATTATATTAAATTGTAAAATTTAATATGTATATACCTTATTACTTATTAGTTTAATTTTTATATAACAGGCCTCCAGAAAATAACATTAAGGCATCTAGTTGCAGAATATACACCCTCATACTTTATCATGTGGAGGGTATCATTTATTGGAGAAAGAATAATTGAGGAAAATTTTGAATCATTAATAGATCAGTCTACTAGTAGTTTGGATGAGGTCTATTTTATTCATCCCCCACCCACCATGAGAAATTAAAAAGAACGATAGGAAGAAAAAAATGAAATTTATAAAACGAATAAAGCATAGGAAGTAGTTGAATGAATTATAATTAAATAATATTTTATTTTTCAATAATTGTTCTATTTTATAAATTACAAACACTAATATACCATTTTCATTTTTCATTTCACGATGAAATTTAAGAGAAATTGACATAGGGAAGTTTTATCCCTGAGGGAAGGATCGAAATCCTAGCCACTACATTAATAAATCTAGAACAGCCCAAACACATATGAGGATATGAGGTGCGTATTAGTATTAATAAAACTTTTGGTCATCAAATTAGGCAATAAAGAGACCTAGAAATTGAATCCATAAAAGCTTTTCTGAAATATATGAAATAGTTTATGGATGATCAAATTCAATCAAATGTGCAAGCTATGTTAGAACAATTGATGAGAAAATCACAGTCTACGCAATATTCCTATATTGTCCAAACTTTTTATCTGGCTACATTTCCTATAAAACCCTCCCAACCGGACTAGCCGACCCTGCCTATCTACTCAAATCCTCTACCTCCTCGCTCAGACCCAACCTTATATTGTGAGTTGTATGCTTGAGATCCTCATGTACATATTTTAGAGTTCGGAGGCATTTATTTTTTGGGGGATTATTTACATCACCAGCCTATATAGATGGGTCAATTTAGAGTATCAGTTCATGATATTATTGATCTTACTACTCTAATACCATTTCCTACTAAGGAGGTTACCAGATTTGGGAATTCTATGGGTCATTTATTACTTTATCCAACTAGGCTTCTTCTTTTATCATTAATATAAGGTATGCATTTTTTTAAATAATAATTACATATCATTGAAATTTTTTAATAATTTCTTCTGAAATTTAACTTATATAATAGTATCTAAAATAAAATGAAATGTCACGAAGGAAAAAAAAAGGTTCAAGAACAAATAGCTATATATAATTATGATATTTTTGTGGGGATACAAATATTATCTTAGGCTTCTTATTCCTTGGATAATATATATGAGTTTTGGATGAAGTATGATATATTTGGAAGATACTATCAATTAAGAATAATCAGAATAGATATCATGGATATAACTAATTTTATTGAGCTCAGTGTGAAAATGTTGCATTTTTTTCATGTAAGTAAATTTATGTTTCAGTTTTTATTTCATTAATTAAAGATGGTTTAAATTGACTAACTATATTAAATTTTTAATTAGGTATCAACAAACCCTTATTATATAAAATTAAACCACATGAGTTTATGGTTTTATATATCCAAAATTAATTTCCAAGGCTATAAAATATATGAATACTACTAATAGAATTACATATATATGTGAGATATCATTAAAGACTAATATTGCGTGTTGGTTTTTCCGCTACATGATGGGTAAGAACACTAACATATTTATGAAATAATGTTCATTATAATGTCATTAATTTTGAAAATTTTAAATTTTAGGGGACATTATAATTTAGGCATATTCTTCCCAACTAAATGAAAATTATATTGGGGTTTCTCTTTATTAGGTTATGTTTGTAAAAAAATTACCACCTTCTTAGAAAATCATTTTTCTTCATTTTTATAAGTTCATTATATTTAATTTTTATTCTATATACATTTATTATTAGTTGATATATATGAAAATACATTCCATGTAAAAAATTTAACAAAGATCATTTGTAGATAAATAACCCAAATTTAGTCCAATATGTCAAGGTTTTGGTAATTATTTTTTATATTAGATATTATTATGATTTTTGATATATATATATATATATATTCATTTTTATTATCAAGTTAATGTTTTATAATTGTAGTGTCATCATCAATAAGAAAATGTTTAATGTGGTTATTATGTTCTATGATTCATGTATAAGATAATCACAACTCAGGTAACTATTGAAAGTGATAAGGATAGTTATATTAATATTATTATATTTTCTTTAATAGTATTATGATTTTTCATATTATATCATTCAATTCTATTATAGACATTCAATGATGTAGAGTCTTACATGAAAGATGAATTTATCCATCATTGATCTTTGTATGTGAAATATTTTTTAATTATGATTACGATTCAAGGTATTTATATTCTAAATTTAATGATTAGTATTAAATTTTCCAAATTACAAGTGTTCTAACACTAATTCTTTTTTTTATAATAGGTGTTTGAACATAAAGATCTCAAAATAATTATTTAACATCCAACGCCAATGATTATGCCATAAATTATTAGGTATCTGTTTTTTAATTGAAAATTATAATACAAACGTGTGGATAATTATAGTTTTATTATGTTGATAGACTATATTTGTTTTTATATATTTTTAATCTATGATACTATAGGTTCAAGGTAAAGTGGAAGCATGCGATGGGTTGTACCCAACTTGGATGTTTTCCATAATCAACGATCAATCCGAAATATTCACAATGATGAATATAATGATCCAAAGAATTGAATAAAATAAATAAATATTATATAATTATGCTATAACTAGGGAGCGAATCATAAAATATCATTTATAATTAATTTAATAAAATAAATAATTATCGGTAAGGAATTGTTTCTTCTTTGATGAATCTGGTGACAGATCTTTGGTCCACCATCATTGTGTTGTAGAAACCAAGTGTATATTTCATCTAGTGGTGAGCGAAACATGTTTCAAGAATCTACAGACATCACTGAAGAAATATCTTGGTACTAGCACAGTAAATCCTTACGCTTTCATTGTCCACCCTTGATTGCTCTAAGAACCACTTCCAATGTGTTCTTATTGATCGGGTGGATGAGGATTGTTCTTTATTCTCGGGACTGTTCTTAGATAAGGGAGCTCTCTAGATTTGAGAGGATTCTATAAATCCATTGTGCAAATCAAAGTCAAATTAATTGGCTATATTGGGAAAATAACATATTTGGGTATTTTTATTACTAGAGTTAAAATAACATAATTGCACAAGTTTCATTAATTATTTATATAAACCTATAAAAACCCATGTTATATACTAATAATAATAATATCATTTCTTGACACATGATCAACATGAAAATTAAAATTTAATATTATTTATTTAAATAATTTTCAATATTTATTATTGATCAATATACCATTAAGCTTTGTCCGCCATTCCCCCACAATATTTATCAAGCCATGAATAATGTCTGTATATTTATTATATAAATTTCAATACATTATTCACCAATAAATAAAAAAATATTATATTCACTAAATAACAAATAAATATTTATTAATTATTCTACTCACATTATATTCTCTCGAATAACTGGTGCTAGAATATATGAGATCAAGCATACATGAATAATTATTAAACCAAAATCAGGAAAAATATTTATTCAACTATTAAAAAAAATATTATTTAACTGAGATTCTGGATAAACATAGTGTGTAACTCTCTAGGCCTCTTTCTCAGTGGCATTAGGTGAAGTAGCTTACTGTCCAATGTTAGTGACTAGAAACACGCAAAGGATTACATAGAGAAAGAAGTTAATGCTATAATGACATGTTACCTTATATGGATGCCTATTGTGTAATACAATTCCTTTATCACAATATCTCAAATTAAGTCGGTCATATGTTGGTGACTTTGACCAATGTTCTCAATGTATCTTTCTTTGACTTTACATAAATAGAACTTGCCTATAGAACACCCTGGCTGTGGATTTATTTAGTCTATAGCTCTTCCATCAAAATATATGAGATATTAACTAATGTTAATGAAAAAAGGGATAAATCCTTTCTCACATTATTAATTAATGCAATATTACTCATGAGACACCTAACGTATCCTATCTGGGTGTGAACATCTGTCATAATTGTTTTCATCAACACATCTAAGTGTGAGACTCATAATACTCATTAATAATAATCTCAAAGTCTAAATACCAATACACACATCTATAGATAAGAAAATCCAATGACACATAGAAATGTGGATTTCTTAATGGTGGGTCTCATTCTCATAATATCATACAGGATATTACTAAGGTATTACACCATGAGAAGGTCCTCAAAGTCCTATGAGTGTCCAACCTTGGTAGCCTGTATCATTTGTGTCCCTCAAATGATATCATATGACTATAGAACATATATTCAAGAATTGTGTCATATTACTTACAAGGTCTTATCATAGCGGGGAACTGCTATGAAATTTTCGTGTGAGAGATACTCTTAAGACATTATCACATAATATGTCACACAGAGGAATGATAATGATGTGATAAATTGTTTATTTATATTAAAAACCAAGTGTAAAAGTTATTATAAAGTATATTAAAGTTTGTTCTAGGGAACCAACTTCAAAAGACTCACACTTTCACTAGATACAACTACTAACAACTTTAATTTATCTAGATCTCACATGATATCCATTATTTTACTAAGATAGGCCTTTAGTAAAGGGGTCTGCCATGGTATCTTCCATGGGTACTCTAATTAGTGAAACTTTACCCCTTTGATAAAAATCCCTAAATAGGTGATACTTCCTTAGTATGTTATTTTTCTATTGGTGTAACATTGTCTCTTTTTCAAGAGTCGCCACTATAGTATTATCACAATACAATGTGATAAAGTATTTACTACTAGGTACCACATAAACCACCTAGAAAAAGATCTATATCTAAATGGATTCCTTGGTTGCATCATAAGCCTATATATACCCGGATTCTGCAATAGAATTAGTGAAAAAAAGGATTCTTTGAACTCTTCAACCTCATAAATCCTTTGTTGAGATAAAAAACAAATCCTGATTACAACTTCAGATCAATTAGATCTGTCTGAAAACTAGCATCAATATACCCCCTGACGAACAGTTCCTCATGTCTTCCATACACCAGGAAAATATCCTTATTTCTTATGAAAAACATAATGATAGTCTTAACAGCAGTCCAATGATGTTTTCATGTATCGGCTTTATATCTTCATACCATGATCAATGCATAGGAAACATCAAGTCTAGTACAGAGCATGGAATACATGACTGATCCTATCACTGAAGCATATGTGATCTTAATCCGATTTTTCTCATGTTGTGTCTAATGATTAATTTTCCAAGAAAGATTTAAACCATGTGAGGTTGGAACCAATCCCCTTCTGGATTGTTCCATACTAAATATCTTTAGTATCTGGTCAGCATTTGTAGTTTGAAATTGTCCATGTAGCATCTTGGATCTATCATGAATGATCTTGATCCCAAGAACACAAGATTCATCACCTAAGTCCTCTATTGAGAAACACCTATTTAAACATTCATCAACTGATTGTAATACTGGTATATCATTTCCAATAAGTAATATGTCATTAACATATACCACTAGAAAAACAACCACATTCCCACTAAATCTCTTGCAAACACACGGCTCACATTCATTTTTATGGAAACCAAATTATTTTATGGATTCATCAAATAAAATGTTCCATGACCTGGATGTATACTTTATTCCATAAATGGATCTTTACAAATCTAAAATCATTTTGGAATCACCTGGAGTCAAAAACCCTTCTGGTTGTGTCACATAGAAATCTTCCTAAATGTACCCATTAAGGAATATAGTTTTGACATCCATTTTCCCAATATCATAGTCATGGTAATATGCTACAAAAAATAGAATTTTAATGGATTTAAACTTGGAAACTAGTGAAAATGTTTCATTATAGTCAATTCCTTAACATTGTTTGAAGCGTTTAACCACTAGCCTTTATTTATAGGTATTTACATTACCTTCCATGTCCAATTTCGCCTTGAATACCCATTTGCAACCAAAGGGATTTACACCAACTGAAATATCCACCAAACCCCAAACTTTGTTCAGATACATGGAATCCATTTCAAAATTCATGGATTCTTTCAATCTTATAGCTTATGATATCTCTACTACCTCCTGGTAGAAGAGAGGTTCATAATTATTAATATATAATGATTCACCATCTTTAGTGACTAGAAAACCATATCTCTGTGGTTCTCTTACCTCTATTATACTCTTACAAAGTACTATAGTTTTAGGAACAACTTCATCCAAGGGGACGTGTGGAATCTATTACTATTCCAACTCTTATGTATCTTGAGAATCAACTTCATCAAATTAAATATTTCTCACACTATACCTTTTGAGGATGTGATCCCTCTTAATAAATATGGTTTGATTAGAGATATTCACTTTCTTGTTTGAGGGATGCATAGGTAGTATCCCCATGTTTTTTTCAGATACCCTATAAAGATAAACATTGTTCCCTAGGGCGCTATTTTGTTGCCCGATAAGACCTTAACAAATTCTTATCAACCACATTCATGTGTATAAGACAAAACAAAGTTTTTTAAAATCCATAGGTCAAAGGTAACTACATTTGTCTCTTTATTTGGAACTCAGTTTAATGTGTATGCCACAATTTTTAATGTATATCCCCCAAAGGATTATGAAAGATCTACATGAATCATCATTGACCTTATCATTTCTAATAAGGTATTGCTCCTCCTTTCACAAACACTATTCCACTATGGTGTATAAGGTTGATTGAATTGAGATAGAATCCAAAAATATCATAAAAATTTGATGAGATCTTGGTTAAGATATTCCCCACCTCAATCTGATAAAATCTTCTTTATCTTCTTACTAACTAATTCTCTACTTCATTCTCGAATTCCTTGAATTTCTCAAAGGACTCAGACTTATACCTCATTAATTAGACATAACAATATCTACTTAAGTCATCAGTAAAAGTTATGAAGTAATATTATCCACCACTAGATTTTACTAGAAATGGTTCACACACAACAATGTATAACAATCCTATAAGCTCTATGGACCTTTAACCATGTCTATCAAATATAGGTTAGGTCATTTTACCTTGAAAAAAAAGTATGATACCTATCAAGTTATTTTATGTAAAAATAGTCTAAATAAACATCTTGAAAGAGTTTTTTCAAACACTTCTTGTTTACATGGCCAAGAATGTGGTTCCATAGATGGTTGTTATATGAGTCATGTGAACATGATTCATTATCAATTTGAAACATATAATTTTCATAATTTAATACATAAATACCATTATTTAAGTGTTACATACCAAAACATATGTTGTATTTATAAAAGAAACAAATTTTATTACCAAATTTGATAATAATCCCATCCATATAGAGGCTTGATATAGAAATTATATTCTTGGTAATCGTAGGTACATTATAATAAATATTTTAAAACAAGAATCATTCCCATTTTAAATTAATAGTGGTAGTCGCCAATAGCTAGGGTACCTATCCTCTCTCCATTAGCAGCTCTCAGATCCACCTGTCCTCTAGCAATCTTTTAGAATCTATTTGGTTCTTACATTTAGTTACAAACATGATTACCAAAAGCTATATCTAATACCCAATGTGTATATATTGAAAGATAGAAATCGATAAATAACAGGCCATTAGATTCCCCTTTCTTTTTAGTGTAGTTCCTCTTCTAGTGGCTTGACTTTCCCCATGAAAAACATATTACCACCTTTTCCTTACCCTTCCTCTAAATCTTCTACTTCTTGGAAGGATAATGCTAAGGAGCTTAAGACTATTTATAACTCTTCATCCCCTTTTCATTGTTATTCTTTTTCTTATTCACCATAATCACCATCGGTTTATTATTCCCCAAGTCCTTACCCACATAGATAATCAAGGTCAGAAGTTCTGAAAGACTCTTAGCATTATTTCAAAGGTTGTAATTAACAATAAATATCAAGAAGGTCTTGGGAAGTGATAAGAGTATGAGATCTATACACTACTCATCCAGGAATTTAATCCCTAAGATGTCCAGAAATTCAATTTATCCAATAATATTAACAACATGAGGGCCAGCTAGAGCAGACTCTCTAAAATTAGATATGAACAAAGCAATGGAGATCTCGTACATCACTTGTCTGGAATTCTCTTGATAGATATCCCGAAGGTGAGACATCATGTTATACTCATAGATGTCCACAATTTTCATCAAAATATCACTGGGCATGAATGATATCATGAATCATTGAACATTTTTAGCATGATTTATATGTTTCTCATGGAGAGATAACTCTTCTTCACTTTCCACATTATTAGGCGCAACTAAAAAATGGTTATTCTAGCACATACAATTTCCTTTCATGGAAAAGAATGACATGTAGGTGCCTTTTCTATTCTTGAAAATTTATACTAGTGAGAAGGATATCTTTATCATGTATGGATCACAATGATATGTTTTATTTCATTTTATCATTTTCTCTACAAAATAAGATAAGAATAATTTTAGTACTTTATCTGATAAAATTTAAAAAAATAAAAAAATATTATATTTATTAGTTTCCCACTATTTATCGAAACCCAATATCCCTCACCATTGGATTTTAAATATATTATCTCTTAGTTATTAAAGTGGAAAGGATCCATATTCAACTTCTCTTTACCCAAACATGGGTTGGTTAAGAAACTTGAATGGTTTTAGGTAGGCATCCCAAATTCCAACTTCATTAACTCATATCTCCTTAATCTGCTGAGTGGACTCCCCAATCCTAAAATCCTAGAATTGGATTTCCTAAACATTTGTATCTCTATTAATCCAAGTACTAATTTGGTAGTAAACCCTTTATGTGAACTAAGTTAAGTCAACCCAAAAACATCATGTTAAAATTCCCTGATAATTTAAACCACCCCAACATGGGTTTCCCAAGAACTCTGAAATATGGTTCGATTTTACCCAAAGTAATGGATGGATATACCAAGATAATATTTTATTGATGGATTTTATACATTTATGTGCAAAATTAAAATTATTAACTTTATCATATGGTTGTTAACATTAAGAGGATTTATTTCAGTGACTAATCATTTCTTGGATAATATTTATTCTGAAGAGAACTTATTTTAGTTTTATTTCTCATGATTATTAATTTCATTAAATTATGCTATCATGACAAAACATACATAATAAAATAACCATGTAACTTTATAGAAATAAAATAATAAAACGGTATGATCATGAGATTATACTGGTGGTTAGTTTATTTGGAATTTTATAAACTAACAGTTGACTTTGGGGAAAACACCATGAACTTATTAAGGTTCATGATATAGCTTTCCACTTATCCACCTATGTATCTAGTTGGATTGGTTTCACCTTGGCTTTGAACTTAAACCACCTCCCACAGTTTAAGAGCTCCATAAATTACATATTCATTTTACTTATATGCAGATGAGGGGAAAATGGGCTTACATAAAAGAAACCACGGGCAAGAAGGCCCTACATAATAAGAGGAGAGAAAGTACACATGACCACAATTTCATTTAATATTAAATTAAATGAAGAAAATTGTACACAAAGGTCTAGTATAGATCAGGACCATCCAGATTCATGAATTAAATTACGCATTTAATAAAACTATAATTAAATTCTTAATCATTCTTACTTAATATAAATCATACTCCAATCAAATAATTATTACCTTTAATTAATCAATTATTTTATCTTAATTATCATCTAAATTTCATTGATATTATCATCCATTATAATTTATAAATAAATAAATAAATCATTTAAAATTAACCATGTACATAAATGTACCTTGTAGGAAATAAAGTGAATACCTATCTGAATCTCCCCAATTTGTATCATACTCATATAATTGTTTTTTTTCTTGTGACATGTATCATGCATGAATTATCATGTACTTTCATGATATTTAGTATCAACATAATGATTACAATAATTAAATGATTTTTCAGTAATGTGTCCTTCTTTAACGCTTGTAGAGTAACTCCTATAATACGAATAATACTTGATATGCAGATCTTAAAAATTATGAAGATATTAATTAAACATTTATATACAAATATTAAAACATGTCACATGTGTGTCCTATCAATTTAATGACAACACACAAGAACTTGTCTCAAGGTTTACATAATAGAATAAATTAATTTTAAAACTAAATAACATGGTATAAGCACACGACAAGTGTATCCGAGCTACATGACATATACATATCTCATTATCTATCTAAGGTACATTCCTAGTGACTCAACGAGTAAATCATACCTCTAAAAGTAGAGTACATGACGTGTCTAATGGGACACATTCCATGTGTTCTCTATATTACATGGTTAGAAGTTAGGTAGGCCATGTATGGAAAACACGTCCCTTATATGTCTCAAAGGGACAACACACCATGTACATGTGATACATGGCATGTAATCTGGATGTCTGTGTGCCATTCTGTTCTGGTGTGCATGTGGTGCATTTAAAGCATGTAATTAATTCATGCGATCTTAAATTTAATTTCTGAATTAACTCCAGTTAATTGAACATGACTACACAACATGTTAATCTTATTACATGGCTTGTAGTCTTGTTTTGTCTTGCTTGAAACCTTGGCACCTCCAGAAGAGTACGTTGATTTTATTTTAATCATACAACTAATCATCTCGATTAGATCTATGAGAAATGAAGGAGGAATAATAAGATATCACAATTCATATTAAATCCATGATTAAACTTAAGCTGAAAACTAAATTATAACTGAATAAATACCCAATGATCATTAAATAATTATAAATAATTTTGTGATCACTCTGATACCACTTGTAGGTTCCAAAGGTAGCGGAACCATGCGATGGGAAGGGCCAAAATTGTATTTTTTTTTATAATCGATGATCAATATGAGATCTATACAATGATGAATGCCTTGTTCCACATAATTGAATCAATTAAATAGATAATGGATAATTATGCCGAAACTAGAGAGAGGACCATCACATATCATTTATAATTAATTTAATTAAATAAAGAATAACCATTAAAGAAATATTTATTTATTGGTGAATCCGATGATAGATCTACAACCCACCATTATTGTGTTATAGAAATCAATTGTAGATTTTCTCTAGCAGTGGTCCACAAATATTCCATAAATCTACAGATATTGTCGAATGAATCTCTGGGTGCTAACACTACAGATCGTTGATCTTGCATCATCCTCCTTTGATCTCTTCAAAAACCGCTTTCAAAGCATTCTCCTTGATTCAAATGAGGTGGACTGCTCTCTGTTCTTGGGAGTGTTTTTGGAGAAGGGAGCTCTCTAGGCTTGAGAGTATTCTTCAAATCCGATGTGCACAACCAAGAAAAGAAAATGGATCTATTGATAATATAACATAACTAGATATTTATATTTCCAGGGTTAAAATAAAATAATTTCACATGTGCCCTTGATTATTTATTTAATCCTAGAAAAACCTCATATAAAATAATAATAACATTATGATTTCTCAGCATGTTCTTAACTTGAAAATTAATATTAAATATAATTTAATTAAATAATATTTAACATCTATTATTTCTAACGGACCATTAAAATCAGTCCTCCATTTCTCCACAATATTTATCGGTCCTTGAATAATTTCTATTTATTTATTAAATATATTTTAATACAATATACACTAATAAATAAATAAATATTATATTCGCTAAATATAGGATAAATATTTTTTGAATATTCTAGTCATATTATATTCTGCTGAATAACAGGTGAAAGAATATATGTGATCAAGCATACATGAATAATTATTAAACCATGACCAGGAATTATATTTATTCAAATATTTCAATAATAAATAACAATATATCATTTAACTGGGATTCAACGCATACTTAGTGTGTGACCCTTTAGGCCTCTTTCTTAGTGTAATTAGGAAAAGTATCCTAAAGTTCAAGGATAAAGTATAGAAACTCGCCCAGGAACGCATAGAGAAATAAGTTAATGCTTCAATAACATGTTACCTCATATGGACACCTATTGTGTAATATAATATCTTTATCAAAATATCTCATTTCAATTTGGTCATATGCCAGTTCCATAAACCTACATTCTCAATATGTTTTTCTGGGACATTCTTAAAATAAAACTTACCTATAGAACACCATGACCATTGATTTATTTAGGCTATATCATTTCCATCAAAGGGAAAGAGATATTAATGTTTGTTAAAGAATAGAAGGGATAAATCATTTCTTGATTTATTCATTTATGTAATATTACTCGTTATGAACCCAACGTATCCTACCTCAATGTGAACAACTATTGTCAAAGATTTTGTCAATACATCTAAGTGTGCGACTCATAATACTCATTAATAACAATCTCAATGTCTAAGTACCAATACAAATATCTGTAGATCAGAACATCCAACGACACATAGAAATGTGGATTTCCTATTAGAGGGTCTTGTACTCATATTATTCTACTTGATATTACCAAGGGAGTACACCATGATAAGGTGATTGACCGTATTATGAGTCTCTAACCCTGATATACTATATCATTTGTGTTCCTCAAATGATATCATCCAGCTATAAAACATATATTCATGAATAGTGTTGTATCACTTTTAGGTTATCATCATAAAGAGAAACTACTATGACCTTTTAGGGTGAAAACTACTCTTTGGACATTATCACATACTATGTCATGAAGAATAACAAGAATTATGTGATTATTAGTTTATTAATATTGAAACCCATGAATAATAGTTATCATAAAGTAAATAGAAGTTTGTTCTTAGGAACCAAATCTAACAGATACATGTTTTTTGATGTATGTATATTGTTTTTTCACTTACAGAGATTATGATTTTTTTGGGGTGTAATATTGAAAATTTTATATTTTTCTTTCACTTTCAGCATTGATTTTTATCAAAACTGACACCAAAAATAACTATGGAATAAATTTTCAGTGTTGGTTTATGGATAAAACCGACACAAAAATTTCAATAATAGTATTCCTTTAATGATGGTTTCGAGTAAAAACCAATGCTAAAAATAGGACCGAAATTTCCAAAATTTATTTTCAGCATCGATTTTTATAAAACTACTGCCTAAAACATTATTTTTTACATCACCTTAACAAACTACCTTTAAAAACTAATGCTAAAGTCGAAAAAAAACTAACTTTAAAATGTTTTTTTTCATTAGTTGTAATACTATAATTAAATAAGAAAACATAAACATAAACTTAATTTATTCCTCTTAAATACACCTTTAGTGTTCCATCCAATGTATCCTTACTGTAAGTTATTTCTTGGGGACATACATTAATTAAAAGAGTGATCATAAAGAATAGTATGGGATAAATAATAGAAATGAAACCTAAACAATTATCATGAATAAAACATGATAAATACCAAGGTGAACCCCTAATATGTATTAATTCATGTGTCACTCATTTATCATAATAAAGCATATCATCAATATCCAATAGATAATAATGAACAAGTATCATATAAATTCATTAAGTACATAACTGTTAAAAAAATAATTCTACAATTAACAATTTTTATCCTATGAGAAGGGAAAGTGGAATTAATACAAAGAAATACCTAATAAAATAATTATTCATACATCTATATGAATAAATTTTAATAAAATTAGAGTTGGGTATTTATAATATAAAAAGGGTTGCATGAAAAATCCAAGGATAATTTCCACATCATAACGAGTCTACAAAGTGGTTTATAAAATGAGATTTCACAAGATAGAATGGAATTATATCACTGATAAATTATCATTTGGAAAATAATAGAATATAAATAAGTGAATGAGAATATAATAACTTTTAAAGTAGAATACCGACTACAAATTAAGTTCTTGGATAAATAGGGAGAGGATGAAAATCCCTTAGTTTGTGAGATAACTTCTTAAATCTTTGAGAAGAGTTACTTGAAAAATTATAAACTCCTTGAAAAGGATATAGAGATGGGAAATTAAGATAAATAGTTTTCTCAATGGATTGGGGGTGAATGAAATGGGGTGTATAGGTGAGTAGTTATAGAAAAATGAGGGGAATTGTAAATGAATTTATAAATATCAGCCTTGGAAATATAGGTTATGGAAAACAAAAAACCATTTTCTTACCCATGGTTTTTGTATCATGATTTATGAAATTATGAAGTAATTATTTTACATATTTATGTTTTATAATCGTACTTAAATATTTTATATTACCTTTTTAATGGGAAAATAATTTTTCCACAAAATAATTTTTTTGAAGTATTAATTTCAATTTTTGAGTGTGTAAAAGTTTTTAGAGGTTTATAAATTCATTAAAACAAAATATATTAATAAAATAACATAGTTTTGTCTATTTATTTTGTTTTATTAATTATTAAATCATTATTACATATTTATGACTTCATAAAACATATCAAAAACACAAATATATATTTTTATTATTCACTAAAAAATAATGTATTATAGAAAATTCTTAAAATTGCACCCTAACCTTAATTAAATATTCTTATTTAAGATATAATTTTTATTTTTTTAGAATAATTTTAAAAATATATGAATTTTATCTTTTAAATAAAAATCCTTATTTAATGAAAAACAATAGTTTTTATGACATGTCATCTTTTCGACACTTATTAATTACACAATATATTATAAAATTACATTATCGTTTATATTTTAAAAAATAGCGTTTTATAAGACTATTTCATGAAAATATTTTTTTAAATACCTAAATTCTTCATAAATGTTTATTTTAGTCATATATTTTGTAAAAATACAATTATTTTTTCTTTATATTAAAAAAATATATTTAGCATATTTATCTTAAATTTATGTGTATTTTTTAAATAAAAAATTGTAAAAATGGGATTTAAGAAACCTATATTTTCTATGAAGAACAATACACTTAATACTAAGTCCTAGATACATAAATCCTTATTACACTGATATAAATCCTAATAGTAAGGTGTATTAGGGTGGTGATTTCATGGGGTGGATCATCAAACATTAATCAGGTGGAGATGTCTGATAACATGATGTTTTACTATAATCTATTTCTCTCAAGCCTTAATTTTTAAATATATTCTTGGGATTAGTCAAGTAAGAGTTCCAGTGATGCTACCTCCACCTGATGTTTTGATTGATGAGCTTCATAATACATGATCCTACTGGTTGAGACCATTTTTTATACCTTCAAAATCAATTACCCCTTGTCATTACTCATTTTATAAACTAATTCAATGGTTATATTGCCCAAAAATTATATTGACCAACAACCAGGTAATACTCAGATCCTAATAGTCACATTTTACATTACACACTACATATATACTAAACCATTTTCACACTTCATCATTCGGTACTTCACGTATAAAGTTTCTAAGCTTCCCTTGATAATGTTTTTCAAATTATTACCTCTTCTATTTATTTTTTCTATTTTTATAACTAGATTGATCTTTATTATAGAATTGAATCCTATGGAGTTTACATTAGTGTGTGTATTCTTCTTTTTTTTTATCTCCTTGTATTATTTTTAGTTGTTATACTCCATATTAATTAATGATATGTAATGAAATATAAAATTACATCTATGTGATTCTATTGTAAAAAATAATAAAATAGTTATTATGAATCATGAGTAATTTTATTAAGGAAATATTTGGGTCTTTGCAACAACCATGATGTTCATCCTAGATAAATTTGAGTCAAGGTGAAACTATTGAATGTTCACCAAAATAAGATATTGTATTGTATGATATCCCCCTATATGGTACCCAGTGATTTTCATATGATGAATATCATCCTTAAGGATATGTTTTTAACCAATGTAAACTTTAATAGGACCTTGAATATATATTATCACCAATGTAATATGATATGTATATGATTCATATAATGAAACTAAATTTCCCTATTGTATGATAGGTGCTATGATATTGGATGCATTAGATGTGAGTGCATTTATCACTACCATGTATTACTTAGGTTTATCATTATTTATAAATCAATGTGATTGTTTTCTTAAAGTAGTTTCATACGAAATACATTCAATAATTTTTTCAATGAATGAAAGCTCCAACATGCATTAATAAATTGGATTTCATGATATATAATTTGATTCTATAAAATTACGATTGTCTTTTTCAAATGAAGAGAGTCTATAAAAGGAATGTGATAACTTTTATAGAGATTACCTTCTGTTCTTGCAAGCTAAGACAAAATTAACTTCATTATTGAATCACCATTTATATTTAGAAGAAGGAACTATCACCCATTTGGTGATTGAGGATCCCCTTGTTATGAACAAGGATCATAAGAGTCGGTAAACTACCAATGGAGGAAATAACCTTTTTGGGGTTTTATTATAAATCATCATTAAGCTTACTAAATTGAAGAGTAAAATATTGAATACATTTTGATGATGGTATGCATGGTTTTATGTTATTGGTTCTCTTGTATGTAGGTTCTGTTGAAGATATATTTGGCATTACATGGGATTTTTTTCATCAGAAAATTTTATTATATGAACTACCAAAACCTAGTAGTGGTATCTGATCCCTATTCTTTAATATATCAACAAATTATTTTAGTTATTTTTCAAAGAAAAACACTTCTGTAAGGTGCTTGGGATCATATCATTACATATAATATGTTGAATTTATTATGTTTTCTTATTCATATCATATTAATTCTATATATCATAAGGTGTGATATGATTTAAACCCATGGATTTTATATATTCCATAGGATATGATACATGATATCCTAATAAATGATAGAATATGATGTTTTTTAAAAATTGCCAGACGTTTCATGTCGGTGATATGTGAGACATCATAAAATATGATAAGAGATTTAGGAAAATGCTTTAATAATAAATGATATCAATCTAGGAATTTTAATGAAAATCCAATTATCAGTCATAAAATAATATATTGGACTAAAATGTCAAGAATTTAATATTTTAATATATTTTCTTATTGTAAAGACCTCTACCTGGTTTTTCCATAGTCGATGGTTACTTTATTACATTGGCATAAGATACAAGTAATTACATCCAAAAGGAAAAAAACAGTTCAGTAGTCTTGGTAAACTAGATACATACTTGAATCATAAATTACAATTTAAAATATAAAATACTACATATTAATTCCTTTGAAAACACTATTATTCTCCTAGATTATCTATACAAGTCAAATATAATATTCATCTTTGCATCCTAGAGAAAAATAAAAATATGAAAGGAGAAATATAGGATGATTAGTAAGGGTATACATACAATAAAATCTATCATAAATACACATAACTAATTATGGAAAGGTAAATAACTGAAACCTAAGGAATTTAATGAATAACCTGATCATAATAAGATAGAATAAAAGATAATCAAATTATACCATATTAGTTCACATGAGATAGAAAAAATAACTACAGGTACTCTACTAGACATATAATAACATGGAAATAATTGAATAATCTCATAACGAGGGAATTCATAATGTGGGACATCTAAAACATACCATCAAGGCCTTGATAAAGAAGTCTATATAATGGGTATGGCCTCAGCCAAAACCCAGTCTAGATTGTCTTGTGAGATCTACTAATGCATCAAAGAGATATAGTGGGCCCCAAAAATAACTCACTAAGTCCAATAAATTCCACATATAAAAGGGTTGAAACATAATCAACATAACCATTCATATTTAAACTATAATATTAAATGTAAATACTTTTATTATTAAATAAACATAATCATAAACCATATTTAGAAATATGATAAATGCCATCAAAATAGTACATCCACAGTCAAACTGATAATAAAATATTAAGTAAAATATGGTAAATTATATCATTATAGATAAAAATCAATAAATAATAGGATTCAATAAAGTATTTTTTGACATATATACTTTAATAAGATCACATAAAAATTCTTAAGGAGAATGCACTTTTAACTTTTAAACCACTTATTCTTAAAAAGATTCATAATTATAAAAGAAAATAATTTGTTTGAAAATAAAATTTTAATCTTGTAAAGAATTCCTAATGGAATTATGTTTTCATTAAATCAAAAAAATCCTCTCATTCCGTGTAAGATAAAAAAATTCCTTTAAATTTTGAAACAAGAAGCATTTAAAAGTGTTTTTTAAAAGAAAGTGTGAGTGTTTACCAACAGAATAAATTGTGTTTATTATCTATAAATCCAAATAAAAAAAGTTTAAATACGACATAATATAATAAAAATTCATTTGACACATAATCATATGTTGACATAATCATTGGAGTATAAGTTTAATCCAAATAATCAAAATTGGGTTAAGCATCCCTTATCACTTTGTAATTAGGTCAACCGTATGCCCCATGAAATTAATGGCCATAAAATGAAATATATAATTTGATGAAGAAAAATATATTATTTATATGATTTTTAAATGTATTTATTTTGACCACACAGAAGAAATATAGGTTGAATAAGAGATATATCTCACATAAGTAAAAGTGAGACGAGAAACCCTTACCATAGGTCTGATTTCCAACGTACCTATCTAAAACTACTGTATAATGGCTTTAAACATATTATTAATTTATAATATAATCATATTAATATTTATTATATCAAATATTACCTTCTTTATAAGGTTTTACCACTCTTTTATTAATAATATTTATTTATTTTACCAATTTGGGTGTTAATTGTGTTGTTTCTCATGCTTGTTTTATCATAAAAGTCCCAGTTCTATTGTATAGGGTAAAGATACCACATTTAAAGAATAAAATTAATGTCATAATTATCATATTTAGTCATTAAATACATCTTTATAACCATTTTTAATGTTGAACATAGAAAATGAATGACACTGCTACATAAAGATGGTAAGTCGTACGTACGTACGTGTAGTGTTTTAATTTTTTGTGGGATGGATAAAAGGTATAATATGGTTGTTTAAAAATAATAATAAAATATCTATAAATATATTATACTATTTTTATTTTTTTATAATGGAAAAAATATAGGAGGTGGAAGTAAAATAGAAAATGAATTTTACTGTGTTAGTAAAAATGATTACCTGTTCTTTGTCAGCGTTCCTTTAACCTCTTCTTAAGGGATCTTGGGTTGGTCTTTTGTAATGAAAAAAACCTTCATAAATAATATAAGTATTCTATTAATATAAATAGATATATTTTTATTAATATATATGGTTTAAGGTGGTGAAATGAAATGAAGCTAAGAGTGCCCTTTTAAAATTGAGGTGAGGGGCATCCTTAGAAATCCTCAAAAATATTAAATTATAATAAATTCGTTTTCTATCAAAATATAACAAAAATTCAATGAATTAGAATATAATATTATATAAATTTATAATATCATAAGATTTATTATATGTTTGGATTTTATTTTACACCATATCAAATTGATTGACTATAGTTAACTTATTTTAATTTTAAATATAGTAAAAATTTATTTAATATTAAAATGTTTTGATTTTTTACTTATAGAATATCAATTATACCAGAATGTAGCATCTTAGTTGTTTCTTTAAATAAATTATAATAAATATCGTAACCTCATCCAAATCGTCCCTAAAAATCATAAATAAATTTATATCATGAATATAATATTATTAAAATTGGCATCTAAATTCATTCATAACCAAGATTTTTCCCCATTTGTACACATAAGATATGTTTAAGACAATGAATGTGAGAATATGAGATTTTATTTATTTTTAATAATATCAAAGTCATTTTCGTTGAAAGTTGTCCATTAAATAACTCAAATTAGAAACATAGGAGTTGAGGGTCGAATATAAATCATTCAATAATATTTTGAAAAGTTTTAGGGTAATTTTCTAATCCTTTTCATTTTATTTTTAAACTAAATTACCCAATTTACCATTTACTATGGTAACAAAAATTACCATTATTACTATTCATATTGGTCCAAAAAAAAGAGACTGGTTTAATAAATTTTTTAATTATGAATCTAAATATGAAATCTATTTTTAAATGTTTAAAAATATATAATTTTACGAAATTAATTTTAAATTAATCCCACAAAACCAAATGAAAAACAGTTTTATTGAAAAATGTATTTTTAAGAAAAAAAATATACTTACACTAGTATAAGATAAAATGACGATTAAAATGAAACATATTATATTAAATATAAATAAATATCTATTAAGTTATATTGATATAAAATTCAAATCATAAAGTGGTTTAACTATAATGAAATTGATAATTTTATAAAATACTTTAATTTTTACTATTCAATGGAAAATAAATATTTTCTAAAAAATATTCAAAATTTACCTTAAGATAATTTTGACATTACAATTTTATAAGTGAATTTTTTTTTGCTAAATGGAATTTATAAAAGTTTGAAAATATCGTTTTGAAACAAGTTTTCAATTAAAAGGCGGTAAAAATGAATTTAGAAAAAAATAGTCTTTTTATGCCTAAAATTGGATCTATTATTATCTTATGACTATAAATAAATTTTGGATGAATGTAAATTTTTTTTATTTGAAATATTATATATAAAATTCATAATGTGGCTAATACTAGTCATTCCTACCAATTTAACAGCTAAGTTATAATGGTCACATTTTAAATATTTAATAGTATATCTAGGTTTTAAACTCAGTGTTACGTGAAACATAATCTATTAATTTAAAAGATACAAACTATAAAATCTTGGGGCGTTAAACATATAATTTATATATGTTTATGCCAGTTTATATAAAATGTGATACCCTATGATTTTAATAGAGGAACATCATATTTGATAACATATATGACATGAAATACAAAGCATAGAGGAGAATGTAACACCTCAAGACTTTATGATATATTATTTTTTAAATAAATTAAATCACATTTATAGCTTGTAATTCATTCAACACCAGGTTTAAATGAATTACAACACTCAATTGAAATATTATTATTTAAACATGACCATCATAACCTATCTGTTAAGTTTACAGCTATGAATATGACTATGAAGATTATAAAAATTGTATGGTTTAGAAATGTATAAAATAAATTTGATGGTTATATATTATTTAAAAATAAAAAAAAACTATTTGAAAGAAAAATAAATGCTTTTTAAAAAATTTAATTTTTCTAAAGGTGGTTTAATCGTGCTTTGAACAAATAATTTAAAATTAATATTTACCACTTTTAGAAAATTTATTTTAAAAAATAAACATAATTTTTTTAATTCCACATGTAAAAATTATCTTTGGGTGAATTTTTTAGAATTTCCTGAAAATATTATTATATTTAAATAGTAGTGAAAAATACTAATTTTTTTAAAACTTTTTTGGTTTAAATTATTTAAAATGTTAAATTGTATTTTAAACTAGTTTTAAATTACAATTATTTTAATTATATTAAAATTAAACTAATTTAGGTAAATGAAACAAATTTCTTGTTGAATTTTGATAGAAAAATGTTTTAAACTAGTGAATGTTTTTTCTTTAGAAAAAATAGTTTTTCAATGCGTACGGTCAATTAATTTTAAATTTAAATTTTCTATTATGTTAATTTAATTTATAAAAATATATTACATATTTTTAATAATAATAATTTATTTTATATAACAATGTCAATTTAAATTTTTTCTATAATGAATAGTAAAAACAATAAAAATTAATTATCGTGGTTAAGATGGAAATGGGTTTAGTAGGGGGTAAATCTAAGAATATAATGTTTTTAAATAACATTAAACTTGTCAAAAAACCATTTTATGGTAACATTTAGATCCTTATTTCCAATTATATTCAATAATTAAAATTTTTTACCCTTCTATAATGTAAAAAACATGGGTATACTTTGTTCTTTTCAAAATATCCTATGTGTGTCGTCTCACCGACTTATAGAAGTCCATCCCTATCCTCTCTCCTCCACACTTCCAAAACCATTTGTATTGGAAAATTAATTCCAATATAACTTCTAAAATCCTCTAAAAACACTCAATATTCTTTGGTTTTATTAGAAATCCAACCAAGGAATACTTTTGATGTAAACCTAAAGAGTTCATCTGAAGAAGAGGTAATGTTCATAGATGAGTGTTTTTATTTTATTTATTATTTAAACTATATAATGTATTATTAAATTATAATAATATGATTAAGAAATTATATCTAATATACTTAAATTCAATTATTCTAATGTTATAACCTATGTCCATAAACACTTCTATAAAATGGAAAATAAAACTGTCGATTGTGTTTGTGACAGACTACCGCATTGCAAACAGATATCATTAATTTTCCATAACCACCATTAAAGGATGTATATAATTATGTATTTAACATGATAATATAATATTTATGACATTAATATACTTATTTAATTTTAATATCACTTCATCCTTATAACCTTGTAACCCATTGGAAAATAATAACATCACTCATGTGTGCGGTGGACTACCACCTTACAAATCAACGTATTATGTTTTTCCCATTTACATTTTACATAGATAGTAACAAGGGTATATTAAATGAATATACATATATATATATATATATATATTATTTTTAACATAATTATACCTCTTTCAATATTATATCATATATACCTTCATACTCCCCTTTATGTTTAAAATATGATAATGTCACTCGTGCGTATGATGAGTTACCGCCCCACGAACCGATGCGACTCATTTTCCACTAATGACTTACATGGAAGGTAATAAGTATAAATTTAATTAATATATATGATATATAATAAATCATTATGAATCTATAAATGGGTATTTATTAGTTACCTTCCTTTGGTTCCACTCGTCGAGAAAAAAAAAACAGAATCTACGGTCCTGTGTATGTACGACCAACCATCTCCATGAACAATGTAATGCATTTTCTATAAATAAATTTTATAGATTACTATAAATAAATATATAGTGAATATATATTATATTTATATCATATTTAAAATTATTGAGTTGATTTAACCCTGACCAAAGTAAAAATATCGAAAATAGTAAACCAAAATATACATGAAAAACTAAGCAATTATCAGCAAAAACATTCATTTTTTTAAAAAAATTAATAAACAGGTGATAAAAGACTATAATTAAATAATATATGGTATAATATATATGTTTATGGTGACATAATATATTTATAATATACATATATTTATTATATTGATGTTTTTGAAACCTATGATAGAAGTCGAACAAGTGAAAAGGGTTTCTCATGTCACATTTACGTTCATCATACATATACCATACACACTACATACTCCATTATGTTGTATATATACTACCCCTTTTGATATATTATATCATTAATCTCTTTATTTTCATGGTATTTAACGTTTTATTTGATGTTATTCCCTTCATGGTGTTTATAATTCAAAAGTTACCAAAGTGGTAAAAGATTTATATTTTAATATCATTTTAATCGGGATTGTTTATACTTAAATTTCTATTTAAAAAAATTATTTTAAAATGTTCTAATAAACACATTTAATTTTATTCACCTCTGGTTAATCATTAAATTTTCATATAATAGTACAATTTTCCTATCTTTGGTACTTAAAATGATTGAGACAATGTTTTCAAGAAAAATAAATTTATTTCTCTCTTCGGTCGAAAATCATTTTTCTTCCAAAACCATGTTTTGTAAAAATTATATTAACATTATAAAAATAAATTATTAAATACATTTTTCCCTTTTTTTAATTTTTAAAAAATATTTTGAAAGGAATCATTATGTTGTTTCCCAAATAAGACCCATTTGGATTTTTCAAAAAATGTGAAAGGAATAATTTTTTAATGTGTTGGGAATATTCATAATTTCCTGATCTCATGTCCACTGAATTTTTTAAATATTAATTTATATGTTTCCAAGGTATTTTTCAATGAAAATTATTTTCGAAATATTTTTTCAACTTTTTGTTTTAAAAACATTTTCAAAATAAAAAGGTTATTTTCCTCAATAATGTTTTAATGACATTTTTATGGTATTTATATTCATCAAAGATATCCACCCTTTATTTAAATTATATTACACTGGGAATATATTATATTGATATAATAATTATTTTTTATTTGGATGTTTTATGATCAGTTTGATTGGGGATGCTTAATTTTATTATCATTCACCATATTACTCTGGAAGGTTTATAATTATTTTTTCGGATTTGGGTAAGTATTTACATTTCATATATTAGTTTTTCAATATAAATGTTTATGTTTATTATGTTTAAACCCTTTTATATGAGTAATTAATTTTACTTATTAAGTTATGGGTGGGTTATGACTATAAATATCCCATTGATTCATAGAAAGGTCACATGAAACAAATTCTTTATCCAAAATTAAATGGGTTTTTACCGATAGTTTTAACCTATCTTGTGAAAATTATTGATAGTATGTGTTAGATGTATGAAATTATGTATTTACTCAGTATGATACTAGTTACTTATTTCCACATGATTATTCCATTAGTTATAATATCAATGGAAAAGTTCTAGTCTCATGCTATTATTTATATGAATTTATTTGATCATCATTTATTCCTATCATATTATGATCAAGTTATTGTTTAAAAGGAATTTTTAATGTTATTTGCATTACCATATTAATTATTATTATTTATTAAAAATATATTATTCTATACACATACCCTTACTAAGAATATGATATCACTCTTAATTTATGGTTCATTTTCTCTAGGATACCAAGAAGGGTGTTGTGATTGACATGTAGGGACACACAAAGAAGAATAATGGCGTTCTCACCGAAATTAGTTTACGAATTTTATATTTTAAAATTTAATGCGAGATTGATATATTTATATAGTTTACCAATACTAACAAACTCTTCTTCCATTTGGGATAATATTTCTTATATCTAGTTCCAATGTAATAAAGTGACCATGGACTATGTCCACTAGGGTTGGGGTCTTAATAGTTGCTATGAGAGCTAGTTTAGTGTTAAATTTTTTAACTAGATTTAGGAAAATATAGATTAGGTAATATAACCCTATTAATTATTTTAAGGATGACCTTATGTTTATGAAAACATCCTAAAGTTTTGGTAAGGTAGATATTATGGGGTTTTCCAAGAAATACATCCATGTTTGGATACTACAAGTGGACGTAGTTCTCGCATAAATGTACGTAGGGGTAATAAATCTGAAAAAGACACATCAAGCTTGAATTGAGTGTTACCTAGTACACAAAAATGGGCCTTACTATGAACTTAGTTTGACACTGACATAGGATATTCTTTGGTTAATTCACATTTAATTTATTATCCATTGTGAAGGATTTGAATAAATAATGACAGTGAATAACCTAGGATTAAAACTTGGATGTATTATATTTAAAATAAGGTTTCATTTTTTAGAAATACTATAAATAATTTTTCAAGATTACGTGGCTTCAAACTATGATTATTATTACTAACACTATTCATTTTTGTTTTAGTCAATGGTGAGAACTGTTATGAACTTGGTTAACAATGAATGTGATAGACAATGTATTTTTGAGAAACTAGATGAGATGATAACTAGAGTTAAGGATATTAAGATTAAGACTAATCAGTTATCATGATATATGATTAACAAATTTCAAATTAATTAACCATCGAACTAACCAAAGAAGAATAAAATAGAGTCTTCTAAGAGATAGGGTGGTGGAGACCATAGAGGAAAGAATATTTAGTTTCTTATATGTCAAGAATTATAGAAGAAAATCCCAAGTGAACATCTTAGAGGAATAATAATATGTCTTAGGTGTGTAAAATAATGAAAAATATTATGTAATTTCTGAGGAAAAATGAAACTTTTGGTTAATGTAATGGATTAAAAAAATGGCCTCACTATGGTATCACTGACAATTGAATGTATTAAATGTAGAAAGTATGGGAATTATAAAAATAGATGTCCCAGTGGGAAATATTGTGAAGAGAACCTAGAAGCTTGTATGAGTAAAGGTTATACTTATGATGAGGAATTGACTAAAAATGACATATGAAAGGAAGGTGGTATTAAGGAATAAGATGGTGAATCATAGTTAATGGTTTAATAATGACGTGTAATGAATAACGTTCTTGTGTATTGGGATTTAATAATTTTATCATAAAATTATTTTATCAATGAAATTATCTTTATAAAAATCATTAAAAGTATAAAGATTATACTATAATGGTTTTTATATAAGGATTTGAAGACATATTTTGAATGATATCAATAAAAGTGATTCAGCGGAATGTTGATCTTTTTGGAAAACACATTATTGGAAGAACACAACCATTAATATGTGATCTATGTTGAGTTAATAATGATAAATATATGTTTATGAGATATTATTTTTTGCATTGAAATTGGTTTGTGATTTGATGGTTTATGTTATCTTTATTGGAGTATACTATATATTTCTATTTATGGAATATATTCAACAATATGAGATTTTATTCCTTTAAGAATGAATTTTTTTCATTAAGGTTTTATAGTGATCCAGTTATTCTCATATTAGGATTGTGACATTAAGAGGAAATTAATATTGATTTGGAATATAATGTATATTTAGTGACCTTACATATAAACTTTTTTCCTCTGAATTTGATCAGACATATTTTGGATGTGTCTTAAGGTAAACTATTTATGAAACGGAGTAAGTTGTACATTAGGTGATATTGGATAACTTTTGTTAATCATTTGGTATTAATAAATTCATGAGAAATAACTTTATATTATTTTATAGATCTTATACTTTGTTAAAATTTAATTCTAATGATTTTGTGATGAAAAATTAATCTTCAATGATAATAATTTTGAAAAAAATATGATATTATGATATAAATGATTAATGGGTGAAATTATGCATTTCAAGTAAAAATATTTCCTTCTGTTCTTTGTCTAGATTTTAAAATGATCCCACAACCCAGGAAAAGGATCTAGAAACAAAGATGTTATCTTATTACCTTTATATAAGATGAATCAAATTGACTATTTACTCATCACACATTTATGGTTTTATGGTAATTTACTTTCTTATAGTTAATTATCTCTATCACTCTCTAAAATTATTTTTCTTTTCTTCGATTCTCATATCTTAAATTCCCACCAATGTTAACACATTTGAAAACCTAGTATTGGGATTATTCCAGATGACCTTTATACTTACCTTTATATATTATTAATAGGAGGTTTTATTAAACCTTATCATGATATTGTATTTCAATTAAGGTATAATCCTATGTCAAAGCATTGGTTACCAATATCGATATTAAATTGAAAGGACATAATTTTTTTAAGGGGGCAGAATGTAACACCTTAAGATTATGTAAATGGAACATCATGTATGATAGATTATATGAAACACAAAACCAATATTACAAGAGAATGTAACAACCTGAAACATAATGATATATTTATTTTTAAATAAAATCAATTGCATTGATAGCATGCGATGTGTGAAACACTATGTTAAAACAAAACACAACACTCTATTAAAATATTATTATTTAAACATGACAATTATAACCTATCAGTTAAGTTGTAGGGTATAAATAGGAATAAATAAGTTATGAAAATTATATAATTTACAAATGTATAAAATATATTCAATGGTTATATTTTGTTTATAAATTAAAAAATAACCATATGAAAGGAAAAACTGTTTTCTCAAAAAAAGTATTTCTCTAAAAGGTGGTTTAGTCGTAGTTTACACACACAATTTAAAATTAATATTTAATACATCTAAAATTTATTTGAAAAATTAAACTTCATTTTTTAAATATACATGTAGAAGTTATATTTCGGTGAATTGTTTAGAATTTTATGAAAAGATTAATTTATGATGAATAGTGAAAAATATAGATTTTTATTGAAATATAGCTTTTAGTTTAAATTATTTAAATAGTTAAATTTTATATAAAATTGTTTTTAATTTAAAATATGTTCAAATATATTTATATTTAACTATTTTATTTCATTATAATGAAATTAATATTGAATTATGTTATTTTTTTTAATCTTTTGAATGTTTTTCTTTGGAAAACTCATTTTTTCGACGCGTGTGTGGGTTTAATTTTAAATTTTATTCTTCTACTTCCATGAAATTAATTTTTAAGAATGGATTAAATATTTGTAACATGAAATTTTTTTATCATATAATAATTTCAATTTAATTTTTGAAGATAATTTGTAGTGAAAATAGTAAAAATTAATTACCACGGTTAAGGTTAAAATCGGTTTATAGGGGTATTAAACTAAGAATATAAGTTTCAAAAATGATCTGAACCTATTTATTGAGGAATTTAATGGACATATTTAGGCCTTATAACTTATAATGTTATATAATGACCCATTTTTGAGCCTTTTTATTTGTGAAAAAACGTGGGTACAATTTATTCTTTCCAAAAAATTCCATTTGTATCATCTCCCCCATTTATAAATGGCCACCCCTATCCTATTCTATTTACAATTAAAAAATGACATTTTTCAGACAATAAATTTCAAAAAACAGTACCTAATCCTCTAAATATATCATATAGGGATTTTCTTTATCATAAATTTGACCATGGAAGGCTTTTCATTCAAACCGAATGAGGTCGTCTGAAGAAGAGGTTATGTTTCTTAAACAAGTGTTTTTATTTTATTTATTCTACCATCGACATAAAATATTATTAAACTAAGAAAATATTATAAAATAAACTATCACCAATATACTGATATTTTATTATGTTAATCTAATAACCAAAATCCATCTCCACTTACATGAAATGGAAAACGAAACCGTTAATCATGTGTATGACGGACTATCAACTTGAGAACCAATGCAATTTGTTTTCCATCACCACATTTCACGGTTGGATAAAATGAGATATTGAACATAAGTTTATGTTATTTTTGAAATTAATATACTTTTTCAAATATAATATCAAATCTACCTTCTTACCTTCCAACCCATTGGAAATCAATAACGTCACTCGTGTGTAAGCTAGACTACCGCCTCACATACTGATGTGATGTGAGTTTACCATTTACAGATAAATTGGATGGTAAAAAGGTTAGATTAAATAAATAGATATGATATTTTTAACACAATTATACTTATGTAATTTTTATTTAATATATAGTTTCTTACATTCTCTTCTGTTTGAAATATGATAACATCACTGGTGTGTACAGCGGACTACCGCCTCACGATGTGACATGAGTCATTTTTACTAACTCTTTACATGGAAGATAATATGGATAAATTTAATTAAAATATGTGATATATAATAAATAATAATTTATATAGAAAATTTTATATATTATTTAACTTAATTTTATTCCATCCATTGAGAAAAAAATGGAAACTATGTTTATGCATACATACGTCCTACCGTCTCCAAGAACAATGTAATCCATTTTATATCCCTATATTTTATAGATTAATATAAATAAATATATATTATATTTATATCATATTTAATATTCTGAATATTATTTAACCATGATCAATGTAAAAGAACCAAAACTACTGAACCAAAACATACATGAAAAATGAAGTAATTATAACCCCAAATAGTGATTTTATCAAAGAATTATTAACAAACAAGTGATAAAAGAGTATAAGTAAATCATATATGGTATGATATATATGATTATGGTTATATAAATAAAATTTAATAATCTTATATTCATTTTATAGGAGTTTTGGTCACATACGAAGGAAGTCGAATAAGGGGAAAGGGGTTCTCATCTAACTTTTACTTCCATGAGACATGTACCATATTCACCACTTATTCCTTTGTGTGGTGTATATAAAACAACATTTAATGTGTTATATAATTCATAAATTTAATTTACTAGAATTTGATATGTAATTTTATGTTATTATCTTCATGGGGATTACGATTCAAAAGTTACCAAAGTGGCAAATGATTTACGTTTTAATCTCATTTAATCGGGATTGTTTATACAAGAATTTCCATTGAAGGAAATTATTTGATAATTGCATAATAAACACAATTAATTTTATTATTCTATATTTATTCATGATAGTTTTAATTAATATTACCATTGTTACTCTCTTTGGTACTTATAATGATTGAGAAAATGTTTTTATGAAAAATTGACTTTATTTCTCTCTTCAGTCGAAAATCCCTTTCTTCCAAAACCATGTTTTTGTAATATGTTTTCAAATAATGTTTTCAATATTATCCAAATGATTTCTTAATGAAATTTTAACCCATGTTTTACATTTAGAAAAATGTTTTGAATTTAATCTTCATGTCTTTTTCTAAACAAGGTCCGTTTGGATTTTACTAAAAATGTAAAAGGAGACTTTGTTTTAACATGTATGACATGTATATAATTTACCACTGTCATGACCAATCAATGTTTTAAAGATTAATATATATGTTTCCATAGTATTTTTCAAAGAAAATTATTTTCAATATATTTTATAAACATTAAGTTTTAAAAATATTTTCAAAATAAAAAGTTCATTTCCTCAAGAATGTTTTAATGACGTTTTTATGGAATTTAAAATCATTAATGACACCAACCCTTTATGGTACATATGATACAAAAAGGATATATTTTATTGATATCATAATTATTATATATATTTTGTTCTTGGGGGTAAAATTACATTTAAACACCCCGACACACACACCACACACACATGTCAGAGAGGTTGTCTATAGCCCCCCTCAAGGGGGTAACCCACCCATCAAGACTTATTTATTTATTACATGTCCCGTTGACCCAGTGGAAATGGATCTTATAACATGGCATGAAATCCTAGTGTAGAATAATGACTACATAATCCTTCCTACATCACCGGGTCTTCATCATACTCACATAACAGCCTATATAGTATTGTATTGGTACCTGGTCCCAACAAGACTTGATCCCAGGATCTCATGGATGCCAAGCCAGGCCATTTTGCACTCAGGTACATGATAATTGGAATATCATCTTTATTATTTATTTGGATGTTTTATGATCAAATTTATTTTGGATTTAATATTTCATTACCTTTCACCACATTGCTCTAGATGATTTATGAATCTATTTGTTGATTGGGGAAAGTATTAACATTTCAAATGTTAGTTTTTCAATAAAAATGTTTATATTGATTTTTTTACCATTTAATATGGGTAATGAATTATTATTATTAATTTATGGATGGGGAAAAGTTATAGATAGACCCTTGATGCATCAAAAGGTTTGGTGAGAGAAATCATTTTTCCAAATTAAAGAGTGTTTTATCCACAGTTTTAAACTATTTTGTGAAAGGTCTTGAAATTATTTTTCAAATGTATGACATAATGCATTACATCATTAAGAGATTAGCTATATATTTATATGTGATTATTCAATTATTTATAACATCCAGGGATAATATTCTATCTCATGTGATTATTTATATGGATGTATTTGATCATAAATTATTCCTACCATATTATGATCAAGTTGTTGTTTAAATGGAATGTGTTTATGTTATTTACCTTGAATCATAGATTATGCTTATTTATTCATGATAGATTATTTTGTATTTATACCATTAATGATCATTAAATGTCTCATGTTTCCTGTGTTTTATTTTACCCAGGATACCAAGAAGTGTTTTGTGATTGATATAAAGGAACACACCAAGGAGAATAATAGTGTTCTCAAAGAAAACAATTCATGTATTTTATGTTATAAAATGTAATATGAATATCATTTATCTATCTAGTTTACCAAGACTAATAAACTATTTGGACCATGGGATTTGATTAATTGTATCTAAGGAAAATTTAATAATGTAACCATTAGCTTTGGGATACTAGGGTCAGGGTATTTACTTAAAATGAGATTTTTATTCCGAAGTTAAACATGAAAAGTTCATAATTGTATCTCATGTTTTGGAAAATAGCCATGGTTTTTATTTATTTTTTAATTATTTTATAATACTCATATTTATAAAATGTCTATGAAATATGAATATTTTTATGCTTTATTTATATAATAAATTACTACTTATAAAATTATATATTAATGCATTATATGATAGCTACGACAGTATAAGATTTTGTTTTCATCTACCTTTAACACAGTTTTTAATTAATTTTATAAATGTGAATTTAGTTATTGAATATAATATTTATATATATTAGATTTGTTATTTTTATTAATTGGATTATACGTTGAATAAAGAATCCATAAGAATAGGGGCTTTGGGTCAGACATTCATTACTAAAGAATGTATTAACCGCATTGTCCTAATCACATCATTTATTTGTAAGTAACATTAAAAGGACATGTATATTATTTTATCACATTAGTTATAAGATAATTGATGTGATAAATCATATTTTTCACATCAGTTGGATAATAACCAAAAAGAGAAATAAAAATTTTCATTTCTTTATCACATCGATTATTATATAACTGATGTTATATATAATTTATAATTTTATGAATCGTCGGTTTGAATCATTTATGTTTTCTTAAATCTCATGAAAGACGACTCGTTTCCCTTGTGTGGAAGACCTAACCCTCATTTCATTGATCTAGTGGAATCCAATATCATATTTCTACCTTCATACATCTTCATGTTTTGTCAGCCTTATTATTGGACATTCGATCTTCTCGTTAACTCTATTAATCCCCACACATCAATACTCTATTTTTGTGGTTCAATAGAAAAAATGACCTATATATAATTTTTTTCAATTCCTTGGACTCAAATATTGAATTAACATATTCATAAACCCTTTGGTTTCATCGGCATCATCATTGGACATTCTAATATAGATATTCTCACCTTAAATCTTATAATACCATCTTCATATACCTTGGTTATCTGTTGATTTAAGTGAAAAGGTGCGTGGATTTAATTATATCTTAATGTTCTATGTTAGACCATAAATTTATACGTTATATATGTTTTGGTGTTTATACTATATGTAAAGGCTCTTTCACTTAATTGTTTCACAAATGTTTATAATGAATCGCATATTAAATTTCTATGTTTAATATCTTAATGTTTCTTATTTGGATGATGCTTGTGAATAATTCATTGTTTATGAATACACTTCCATGTATATGGAATGATTTAAATTAGATATATTAATTTATTAGTGAATTAGTAATATTAAAATGTAATATATACATACATTTCAATTTTAATACAATTCATTACACAATATCGTATAAGTATAGTACATGTATATTAACACTTTTATTGTGATGTGATCATATTCTTATCTTGAAAAATATATATATTAAATATCCATTCTACATATTATGAGTTACTGCCAACATAATGTTGACATTATTGGTGAATAAAAAATAATAACCATCAATTTGTTCCTTTAAATATATTTGTTTTATTCTGATATATATATGTTAGGTCTTGATTATATTTAGTGTAATTAACCCATTTGGTACAAATGATAATAGATATTGATAAAATTCCCATCCCTAGTCATAATTTTGGTAAAATTAATTTATAAATTTAGAGGATTATCCCACTACATATGTATAATTTTTCAATGTTATATTTTTATGGAATTACACATGAATCAGTTGATATTCACATTTAAAGCATTTTCTTCACATAAATTCGGATTTTTTACTCTATCAATTGAAGTAGACCAGAGTATTTAAAATCAGAGTTATTAGTGTGTTATATTAAAGTAAAATATGTTGTCATAGAATACGTATTAAATAATATGATTTACACAATTTTCATAATACACTAGACATTAATAATATATAATATTAATTATATATATATATATATACGTACTGCACAACAAATTCATCATTATAATATTTTAACTCTACCATATGATTATATTATAAAATGAATTAATGTTTCTCCTAATAATAGTTGTTTTTTTCATGAATAATATCTATTAAAAAATTTGATGATAAATATACAAATTAAAATGGAAAATGCATAATTGAGTTTTATTTTGGTCAACAATATCAAATTTCACTTTTTATTTAATTTCATTTAGAAAAAAAATGAAAAATGATAGATTTGTATAAGTACATTTTCTTTTGTAAATTACTTTCAAGAAATTATTTTTATGATTTACCAATAATATTTAAACTTATATTCCATTATTTTTTATAACTTATAATTATACTTTTTAACACATATTTTTTTTTAAAATTTCAAAATTTTATTAATTTCAAAAAATGAAGTCTATGTTATAAATTTAGTTATTTTCTATATTATTGTTATATAATAATTAAAATTATCTTTCAATTTCATCTCTACTTTTATTAACTTTTAAATATTATATTCACCATTAGTGAAAATTACAGGAATATTTTATTGATGAAATATATCTTATGTGAATTCTTGATCATCAATTAAATAATATACTATTCTACATCTTAAACACATTAGTCATCACTATATTATTTTTAAAAGATATTTTTTATACATTTATAGTTAATAATAACTTGAAGTTGGATTATGATACTTAAAATAAGTGATGAATATGAAGAAGATGTGGGTGATTTATTGTAATTTTCTAAACAAAATGATCCAAGAAATGAAATTTTTATATGTCCATTAATGAAATGATTAAATATGAAGAATTTAGAAAGAAGATAGATCAATGATAATTTAATTTGTCATTTTTTTAATATGATTTACAGCCCTTGGATTTGGAATGGTGAAATTGGTCAGAATTTCAGATCTATTGATGATGATGATTTTTAAGATGATAACTCTGAACAAATTGAATATTTTTTTGTATTGAAGTATAGGAAATTGAGAAAGAATAAAAAATTGAGCATATATATGGTGATGATAAAAAATCATTGTATCAATGTTTTATGGAATTTATGGTTTTACCAATGGTGTTAAGATTTATTAACATGAAGGCGAACCATGGATGGAGTGGCATGAGTTTTACAATGTTTTTATAATTTTTGAAAGATAATTTTCATAAATAAAATTATCTTCTATATTCACATTATAATGTGAATAAAATACCATGTATGATGGGATTGGGGTATGAAAAAATACATTTCATCCTCAATGAATGTGTACTATATAGAAACAAATTGGATTTTTTCAGGGTTTCCTAAATGTGGGGCGTCACAGTATAAGTTGAAAGATAAATATTAATCTTATTTACTAGTTACAGAGACCCCTATAAAGGATTTTTTGAACCTCCCTATAAATACCCATTTGAAATGTTTTTTTGAAAATTCACATGATGAAAAAATGCTAGGATGACATGAATATGTGTGGATATGTGATGGAAAATCAAAACATCCAGCTGATTGTCCATAGTAAAAGAAAATTAATTACTAGTTTCCTACATTCATAAATAAAGTTAGAAATATCATACTCTCATTTTACATAGATGGGTGGAATCCATATTGAACCCTAAGTAGAAAAAATAGTTCATATCTTATTTTATTGTTAATTTACAACTTTTCTTATGAATTTTTCATGAAGTAAAAATAGGTCATGTTGATTTTAATGGTCTCTAGATCAAGATATAAATGAAATGATATTGATGTTTTTCTTTCACTATTTATCGATGATTTGAAACTTTTGTGTGATAATGGTATTATGGTGTATGATTCTTATAAAATGCAATATTTTCAGATGCAATAAATGAGTATATTCAGTATAATAGTTAGATTTATATATTTATGTACTAATTGTCTATTGCTTTGATTTTTTTTATAATGAAAGATCAATCATATGATCCACCACATACTTATATATATGATCATACTCATAAATTTGTGGAGGAATGTACACATACTCATATTGATGAGCCTCATCCTTATTTACTAGATACATCGACTTCCATGGGGCTAAGATGAGTTCAAAGGTCGTTAAACGTGGGAACACATGTATACTAGAATTATCAGCTTCTTGTAGCCAAGACCATAGGATACCAGAAGACATTGATGATAATGATATTCCAAGAATACTAAATTCAAAATAATTCAGGACCTTTATAGCAGTGTATGATAAAAGAAAAGATAGTGATTTGATTGATTATTTCAGAAGTGTTAAAAATTTGATAATGTCTCACTTTTGGGAGACCATTTTGGTAAGATCATTTGTTATTATTTTACTTATCCTGAAATATTTATAGTAATATTCATTTTCCAACTTTTTATCACATGAAATATGATATATATGATACATGAGGAGTGAGTAGGAAATGTCTATATTTGGATGCATGGAGATGGAGGGATTTTAAATCAACCCTCACTTTATATTTCATTTATGGGAATATAAATCTTCATAATACAAGTGATATATATCCATTTATAGATGAAGATACATGGAATAAATTTGTTTAAAGTGTGAGAGGAGAAGATTTTTTTACTAACTGAAATGTTACCATTTAGAATTTTTTTATATTAATGATCTTATTAATGATTTATTAATTATTAATTTATAGAAAGAGAGGAGATATAATTAGTAGATCCAACGTAGAATTGTATATCCGCATACTTTTTCTCATGGTTGGTATATGTTATTGGAAGAAAAACCGATAGCTAAAAAATTTCAAAATTGAGAGCTCAGTCTTTAGGCTCTACCGAGGTTGACCCTCCCCATGATAGACATGAAAAATGGAAGAGGGATCTGATGAGAAAAAGCAAAATAACTTATGAAATATTATAGGGTTATAACTGAGAGGATTACAAAAAATTTACTTTATTTATTTAGCTTAAATAAATTATTTATATATTTTGATTCATTACAACATTATTCAAATATTTCATATAGGATTATCTTGAGGTGGAGAGCACACAAGGTGTCATTATAGTTGAGGTTCAAAAGGATATTTTAGATATATCATTGGGAAATCTGAAATATCCAAGTTGTGAACAAGGATAACCGAAAGGTGTATTAGTGAAAAAAGAGTTTCTATATTCCGAAGCATCTTCAATGGTATAAGTTTTTTTAAAAAATAAATTTTAGAAGTTTACAATTAAGATATTTATGTGATGAAGGAGGATAGGATCAGAGATTTAGTAAAGTCAATATTTGTGGACATAAAAAAGATAGTTTCTGAATGCTGATCTCACTCATCTACCTCCGACAACAACCCCCGCTCCACCTCCACCTACAAACCCCACTCATTCTTATCCTACTACTACACCCCTCCTTCATAGCTTCCTAGTTATTTTGAGTTATATGCTAATGATCCACATAATCATAGTATTGCATATCGGAAGATATTTTCTATTCGAGATACCATTAATCATTAAAAGATATAGATAGAGAATAATATGGTCACTATTTAAGATTTTATATATAGATCAACCAGAATACTATTACCTGCATATGAGGTGATCACAGTTGGAAAAAGAATCAGCCACTTTTTAATTTTGTCTATCTAGATGTGTTTGATATTTTATCATAGATGTATGTGTATATTTTAGCTTTTATTTCATTTTTATATTAAATTTTATTTATCATTTTAAAGTATATATATTTATCTATTTTTTACAATAATTATTTAAAGGAAAATAAACACTATATAGAAAACAAAAAATACAAAGTCCTATGACTTCAGATACAAATTCTACTAGTCCTGATATATTCTGAAGATATTTAAATTTTTGTTACATGTTTATGAGATTCCAATTTAATATGGTATTTGTGGTCGTACAATGGTGGTGGTACTTTTGAGGGACGATATCATAGTGATTTTAATTAAATATCAGTTGGGAATCAACATGATGAAATTTTTTTCCATGTAAATCATAACATAAATCTTTCTATACTTTAATTGTTTTTAAAAATATACTTATGTTTTTTTATTTTGGGTATATTTATAAAATTTGTAAGGAGCATAAAAAGACAAATGTATATCGATTTATAGGCCCAAATGATATTTCACCTATATATAGGACACCAAATAATATATATAGTACATTTTATATTACGGAAATATTTTTAAAGAATGTAATTATTTCATGCTAGATGTTTTCTTATGTTAAAAATATATCTAAAAAGTGTCATATATCTCTTAACATAATATCCAATGAAGTTAAATTTTCTTGTATGTCAGTGGTCATGGGATGTATCTATTTATTTCAACTGAGAAGCCACTTTACTGGATATGCTCTATCCATGCTGATGTATGATAAATTTTTTTTAATTTATTGGACACATATGTTTGAATTTTTAATACTTGTTTCTATTATAATTAATTTTAAATTTATTTTATTCATATTATTTTTAAACATGGAATGAAATTTATTTTGAGAAATCACAAGAAAGAAGATATCTAAGATCAAATATATAAAATAAATTGTAAATTTTCATTTATAATTACCAAATTTTGGATATATTACTTAAAAAAATTTGAATTGGAAAATTATTTTAAAGACAATTTTCATAAACAAGAAGGAATAAACGAAAGTGGATACTATATTTTATGATTTATTTATGAAATAAATACCACTATGACACTTATGAAGTTCTATAAGGTTAGATTTATTTATAAACATTTTCTTAAAATTTAATTTTTTTAATCAGAATTCATTTTTAATGATTTTTTTAATTTGTATCTTTTTGATGATACGTGTCCTTATTGTGTAGAGGAGATGAGACAATTAAAAATTGAATGAGAGAATAATTTCATTATTTTGATTGTATTTTAGTTTATTTATATATATATTATAAACATGAAATCTCTAATTACAAGTCTATTTTTCTTGTTGTTATACTACTTTTTTTCTTGTTTTTTCCTTGGTTTGTATTGGTTTTTGTACTTATTTTCTATTCTATTCTACTATGTAGAGAAGTAATAAAAAGAAAATTATCAAAATAAATCATTTTTTACATCATTTATGTGATAATCGATGTGAAAAACCAATATAGATTGTTTTTTAATGTTGTTTATTATGTAACTAATGTGAAATAGTAATATTGAGTTGTTTTTCACATAAGTTATAAAAAAATTGTTGTGGAAAACCAATATAGACGGGGTTATCATGTTTTCTATTTCATAATAGACATGAAAAACCGATATAGTAATTTATTGAAAATATTATATTATATTAACTGATGTTAAAAAAATATTTATACTGTCTCCTTTAATAACTTTGCGTATTAACCTATGCCACAAATAAAAAAAATCAACTTGAAAAATCAATTCAACACTAGTGTTTCCACTAGCCTAGTGGATTACACCTTGTTTTAAAAATATGTGGGTTGGTTATATGTGGCTCCAATATTAATCATTTGGATATCATCAATCTTATAAAATTATAAACCTCTACATGAATTTTTCACATAACTTATGAGTATTATGAGTTTGGATATGCATGAACATCTTTGGATTCTATGTTTGGGTGAGTAATACAAACCTTGAGTTGTGTAAAGAGTTACGCATTAATATGGTGTGAACATATTAAATTATTGGATGGAATAGTGATTATAAAACTAAATAATTATAGGGATTCAAACCTAATGAAATAAAACACGAGATAATAAATATTTCATATGATGAAATAGTTATAAATTAAATTTTAATATCATTTATAATAATTTGGTTAGGATTTTGAAAGATAACCCCTCAAATACATAGTGTGAAATTCCTTTTAAAGAGGTTCTTTCCAAGACCGTGATAATCCAACTTGGTAGGTCATTCCTATGATGGTTTCCCTTATATTATATTCTTTAAAAAATACATGTAATGTGTGACCCCAATAGGATTAGGAAAAAGTTCAAGGAATTTTCATTGTGTTTCAATTATATAAGAGTCCCTAGTAGGATTAGGTTACCCATAGAATAAAGCTAAGTGAATCCATATGATAGCTTTAGATAAAGAGTTATCCTCTATATTATATTTGAATCATTAATATTTTGATTAGGATTATTCCTTACCTAAATAAATATGTTGTGAGATAAATGGAAAAAAAGACTCATTAATTAGTGATATATGTATATTGGATAATTAAATAGATATGATTTATGGGTTCACCAGTTTAGTTGAATTGACTTCATTAAAATTCCTTGATGAAAATATTTAAAACATTATACTCACCCATATATATGTATTTTTTTCTAGATTATTTCATACTTAATGATAATAATTTTGGGATCTCTTATAGTTATGAGTTATAAAATTGTTCAAATTTTTTATTTAAGGTTGAGAAGCTTTCTCAAAGAGCATAATTCGATGAAACTAAATGTCAATATTATAGAAATTAATTTCTATAACTCTGAATCATGGGTATTGTATACTAGGTTTGAAACAAAACTTTTTTCTGATAAACATATAATCAAATATATATAGTAATTTACAAATTTAGAAGTATATATTTGTCTCAGGAATAGATCCTAATTTTTTGAATTAAAATTTATAACTTATGACTGAAGTCTACGAATTGGATTAGTTCTAGAATTAGATAATTTTTGTTATGTTCCCATTAATTGTTTTATAACTTCTTTTGAAAATATTTGATTTTTTATTCCTTATTAAGAACAAGAGATGTTTTATATATATAAATCATATTTTTATTGAATTTTGAATACGGTAAATGTTTTATACATTATATATATGGATATTCCTATTCCTAAAATTTAGAATAAGAAGGTCATGGTTGATTCTAATCCCACTTATCTTTGACATCCTTTCCTTGAAAAAATAAATGAGAAATATCTCCAAATACTCCATAGGGATAGATTGTTGGACTTATTAGATTATCAATCATTTCATACCAGTGAATCTTGTTTATTAAGAAAGATAACCAAATCACCTTTTTACTTTAAAAGGTGATAGGGAGATTGGTATTTAGGATATCATACATAGTGATGTATTTGGACTAATGATTAAAAAAAGTGGTTTGATTAGGTAAAGTGTTACTTTTAACGATTAACTAGTTAGTGTGGTTATGTATGTTTGATGATACATGTGTTTGAAACATTTATAAATTTCAAATAGTTTCATAATGAAGTATATAATCAACTTGGAAAAATTATTAATATTATAATATTCAATCGCGGTAATCAATACTTTATCTAGTAATTCATTGACCAACTATGATATTGTGGAATTGTTTAACGACTCACTCATCATAAAACACCATAGTACAATTGTATATCTGATAGGAAGAATCTTTGGTCATAAATGAGTTAGTGTGAGCATACTATTATATTTTATGGCTATGATCTAGAGACTATTGAATTTTTATTAAGTCACATTCCTTCAAAAGTAGTTATTGGTTAGAATAAGAAACTCAAGAAGGGGGTAAATTGAGTTCCTAAAAAATTTCTATTATAAAGTTTATTTAAAAGATTCCCCCAATTTAAAACATAAATGTCCTGTTAAACAAAGTTGTGAATTTATAATAGTTTGACTGTTCAACTAATTTCTCAAGAGATTTATTATTTATAAGTTCTAACAATATGAGATATTGATATAACTTTGGAAAATAATATAATAATCCAAAATAGTTATAAACACTAGTCAAGACTAACTATCAGTGTGAAATTTAGTTTTCTAAAATACAGGTAAAAATAGAGATTACAAATTTTGAAAACACAGTGGATATAAAACATGAAGTTCAATCTCATGATGAGAATTAGTCCTCTCCACTTGGTATTCACCTACCAACAAGCACTCTATATAGATGAAGGATGTGATCCACACCCTGTATCTGGTTTTACACAACAATTTACATCTACCTTGGTCACTTGAACTCTACCACAGTTCTATGTGGGATAAACAAGTGTAAAAAATATTAGTGTGAGGATATATAGTATCCTCTAGTTCAGCAAATTAGAAAATGTATGTTTTATAGACAAACCCACACACTACTCAAAATTGTAATAAAAATTCACATGACATAGCTATAAATATTAGATAGGATTTAGAAACTTTTGTGTATTATGCAGTTCAACTCTAGAGTATTTAATGTATCATAATTGAAACTAGAGTCCTCTTATAGATGTAGACACTAAAACAGAGTGTCGCCGAGCACTGTGTTCTATCTTCCAGGAATATGAGATATTCTACTTTTTAGGTTCACAGGAATTCAATAAATATGTTGTATCTTTGGTGGATAGAAGTTATCTTATTCACGAAATGAAATAGCAAATAGTTCTTATTGTGTTATTCCTTTCTGTATGTTTCTTGTGTGGTTCTTCTACTATATCTGCGTGTATCATTGTATATATTTTTAGCTTGAGAGATTTCCTCTTTTATATTCTAAAGCCTGATAATGTACATGATTGAGGTAGGTGTTGTACATCATACTTCTGACATCCTCATTAAATATGTCTGCAAAAAATTATTAAATTAATCAATAACATTAAAAGTCTCAAAATTTGATCATTATAAATAGTAATAAATAAAAATGAAATTTAAATAGTCGATCAGTGACTCCTTTGTCGGTGAATAATGTATTAGTGACTCACTCAATTAGTGAGTCATTATATTAGTATTAGTGTCTCTTTATATCGGTATATCCTTCTATTGGTCTTTCCATGCATCGGTGAGTCCATTTGTTAGTTTCACCATGAATCAGTTACATCCTATGTCGGTAGCACCATGTGTCAGTAGCACCATGCGTCAGTAGGTTAGTCCTTCTATTAATGAGACAATTGAACTGTCAGTGACTAGTTTGAACTATTAGCGAGACATTCTTTCTAATGGTATAAGTGAGTCCTCTGTGCTATCAGTATCGATGAGTTATACTTATTCTATCAGCATTGGTTACCCAATTTCCTCTTGGTTTCAGCTTCTCATAATTAGGAAATATTTTTTGTTGAACTGATTTACAACATAAATATTAACAGGAAGTGTTAAGATTATATGTGATCATATATAATCATAACTACACATATTGAAACTTAAAAAACACTATTGAAATGAATTTACAATATTAATAATATTTAACATGATTTGTGATTATTAAAACTAGAGAGGGTGGCTAACAATTTTCTATGGGCCAACAATCTCCCCATTTTTGATGAAAAAAATCATAGAATTGTAAAGTGAAATCATTTAATGTGTATTATAGACATTCTACTTATCATCTCTCATTACTGATGAATTTTCTCAATATACAGATAAGTTTCAGGTGAAAAATAAATAGTTATGGTGTCAAAGGAAACAAAAATAATGGTATGAAAGGCTAATGCCTTTTTTCCGATATGTAATCAGAGGTATGGAAAATAAAATACATAATAGTGGAATCAAAGGTAAAATAAATAAGGTAATATAAATAAGGATAATGCCAAAATGTTCTCTCTATTTTTGGATTATCCAAAAGTGGAAGGGTATCAAATGGTAAAATCAACAATGAAATGGAATCAAAAGATTAATTCAAAAGGAAAGAGAAAGGAATAAGTTGTATCATAGAATAACTGATATAACACAAATAGATTGAATGAAAGAGCACTAAATTCCATTAAACAAAAAAGGACAAGTTATTATAATAATTAGTGAAAGAAAACAATAGTAAAATACATCATCCCTATCAAAAGTCATACACCCTAATTATTAGGGACAAGAGAGGATTTCCCTTTCTCTGAGGGATCAATCGAAGGTCTAGTAGAAGGTGGAGGCTGAGATGTAGGAGTGTCTGAATGGATCTTCAGATGAGGTAAGATAACTAATTTTGGAATAGTAGGGGAAATTATAGGCTTTGGTTGGGACAAAACACAAGGTTGACACTACGTTGTGATAACTAGCTAAATCTGACTTAAATCCTAAGAATCTCTCATATGGGGTGGAGGTACTGATCCATTAGGTCCAATAGGTGCAGCACAAGGAACCACAATTGCTTCACTCTACACATAAAGACATGGATTCGATATATTGATGAAATCCCCAATGCTTTATTTACCATATTTCACAGATTTCTCAAAGTCATCTTTATTTTCCATGAACTTGTCAAGAAGAGGTGCGATGTCCTTAAATTTTTGAACTTTATCCTTAAATGATTTTTTCACTGGAGGAAATGTTAAATTCTCTGTCCACTATTTAAAAAGTATTTTCAACTGATTCTTGGTAATAATATTCTTGAAATAATAATCCTCCTTTTCTATAATTTGAGCGTTGGCAGTATCCACACTTTTGGAATAGTGCCCAACCATATCACCAATATGGTCACTATTCATCTCATTCTTTTCAAGGTTGTCCAATTCAGAAGCACCAAACATACCTAGAATATCTTCCTTAATAAATTTTCTAATTGCCTCAATGTACAAGGCTTGAGATGTCTGACTAGAGGTAGAAGGAACATCATGAGCAGAATTGTCATCCTTAATAGATTTATGCACTATCTCTAGAAAACCTTTATACACAAAGGTTAGATGATTAATGCAGAGAAATCCCACTCATTTCATTTCTCAGATTGGCGGTGTTTGCTACAATTTTTTCATCCATTGGGATTAATTATGGTTGAATATAGGCTATAACTTTTTCTAAAACTTTAACATCATTGGCCTCATTCACATCAAATATCTAAACTGGAATAGGAGAATCTTTCATAGACTACTTCATATCTTCTATTGAAGATTTTAGAGAGTGTAATTCATTCCTCAGCTTAGTGTTTTTCATTTTAGATATTTGAATATAATAGACAATATGATATTGAATTGATAGTCTCACAGCTGAATAGATTTTATCCTTTATCTTCTCAAAATCTAATATAGTGACACAGTCACTACGAACTGAAATAGTAGGAGTAGGGATTGCGGCAGATGCCACATGCTGAGGTGTCTCAACAAGAAAATGCTCTTAAACCGGTTCTATATGGAACTGCTACACCTTCCTCAGCATCAGAGTCAGATTAACTTAAGTCAATGACAATAAACCCAGGATGACTTTTTCATTTAGATAGCACAAAGGGTTCCAAAAGATTGAGTGTCCTAAATATCCCTTTACTGGCTTGGGGATACTCCTCAACTAGAGATCTTCTTTCTTGAAGCTCCCCCTCAATATGTTATCTCTTCACTAGTTTATTACCCTTAACATGATGTATCCTTCTTTCATACACTAGATACGGTGCATGGATCACTTGTGCTTCCACTTCTCTTTGAGTTTCAACTACTCTTATTTCTTAAACAGTAATTATAGAAGGTTATACAACAAATTTATATAGAAGATCATCAACCACATCTACGTATCCACCTTGATCATCATCATGATGGTCGTTATCACTTTCATTGCCTTCATAGATGTCTTTACAACCTTCACCATCATCAACTTCTCCATGATCTTCACAACCACTTCCATTAGCATTCTCATCATATCCTCTGTCACTGATTGAACCAGAACCACTTTCACTAACACTGTTACTTTTTATCTTCCTCACTTCCTTCTTTTTATTCTTTTTCTGATTTTTCATTAGAGCCACTAGATCTACTAACGTACACCACATCGCTATAAAATTATTTCTTCTCATATACATTGTCTCCAAGTGTGGGATCATTATAGAGAAAAACAATGGGAGGACTAGGACGATCATATGAAATACCTTTTTGAGATTTAGTGGTGTCAGAGTCACTTCTATTAATAATATGTGACCCTTGATATCTGACTGGTGTGGAAAGATCATATTTTTCATCTGAAGAGTAAACAACATGAGCATATGGTCAAAGGCCTAGATCCACTATATTACGTGGCCAAAAAGGTGGTATTTTCGGTTGATATTCTCATATGTCTTATCTTATCACCAATCCATTTTATTTTCCATGGTTTCTAATGGATTTTCATCATATTGAAAATGTATTTTTTCAAAAAAATAGCACTACTACACTTAGACACTGTTTCATCACTTTCGTATACACAAACATTCTTCTTAAGCATCAATGACATTATCTGTGGGTAAAAATAGAGTATGTCTAGTAGGAAGGCTAAATAATCTCACTGATATTAAGCATGATATATCTTCATTGATTTACCATAAATAACTTGTTGAGTAGGTACACCAAATGTACATCGTGATATTTTAATTATGGAAAGTCCCCATTCCCGAGACAGATTTGGTGCTGAACAAATTTGAACAAAATTAGGCACTCCCCATCTAATTCTGTAGCAATAGGTCTCTTGTGCTCATCATTATCAGTAACCTCCTTGAGAGCTATCTCATAACAGAAAAAGTCACTCTCAGGTGGAGAACTACCTTGATAGTCATCAAACACACCATCATGGGGTACCATAAGACATTCATCCCACTGTCTAGATGAAAAAGAGATCATATGTCCTTTAACAACTGCCTTGATCCAAGCTAAATCACTTCTATCTAGAAGAAACTCCACATTCATGTAAAAATTGTGAACTAACTTTGGGTAGAAAGGTCTTTCATTGTCTAAAAACCACTCAAGCCATCGTTGATCCCAGAGAACCTTCAGAATTAGGGATTTTCATTCCAAAAACAACCCATACAATAATTTATTTTTTGGTGTATCCACTCATCTTTCAAAATCATGATTCATAGGCCCTAAAGAATCCACTTTCCGTTTCTTAGCAGCATGAGACTCATCACATGAACCAACTTCCAGAACATGCGTCACACGCACCATTCTTACTATTCTGTTCATGAGGTGAAAGGTCCAAGGGAAAAAGAGAGCCATAGCTGGAGAGTATAAGGGTTAAAGTGAGAGGGTAAATAGTAGAGTGGATCGACTCAGTTTATATTGTTTAGGATATCTGATATTGAAAAATCTCAAACCGGGTTCAAAATAATAAAAGAAACAATGTTTTTTTAGTAAAAACATAAAATGGATAAAAACAGTGAGTTGTTAGTGTCGTCATGAAATTTTTTTCATAACACTAATGGCATCATCATGACAAGGCATTAGTGTCAGTATGAAAACTGTGTTAGCATGACAAATAATTGGTATGCCAAATTAATCAGTGTCAACATGACATTGTCAGCATTATACTATCAGTGTCGGCATGACACTATCTGTTTGACTTTTCTAGTGTCGGTATGACAATATGATATAAAATTATTAAATTAATAACAACATAAGGTCTTATATATTGATCATTCCTTACACATATCTAATGTATTTATTCTTCAATGTTCAATGAATTAGTGAAAATGTAAGAAAGATAATGTTCAGTGACAATAAATTCTAATGTTATATAATATTTTTGATAACGGTCTCTCAAAAATCAATGTCTTACATAAACATGTTGTGTACTAAAATTTGAGACAAGATTATTAGAAATAATAACAGAACTATTTTTTATCATAATTTATAGGTACATATCTGAATTGATATCCATACTCTAGTATTGTGTGTTTCATCCACAAAATTTGTGTACAATAACTACCAGAAGCTATGTATTCATCTTCAATAATAGATAATGCAACATATTTTTTTTCTTACCACACCACGAAACTAGAGACCTTCCCAAAAATTGACATGTGAAAGAGTTTCTCTCTCTGTCTAACTTACAGCCACCAAAGTCAGCATCTGAATAACTCACCAAATCAGAAGGTTTTCCTCTAGGATAGAACAATATTAAATTGGTTATATATTTGAGTTATTTTAAAATAATTTTGATTGAATTTAAATTAGATTATTTTGGGGTTTCCTGAATACATGCACACATGCACACACTAAACATAATATATGGCCTACTATTAATTAGGTAGAGTAAAATCCTAATCATTCCCCTATAAGTGGTTTGATCTATATATTTACCATCTTCTATCAAGGTCCAAAATACAAGTGGTATTCATTGGAATTTCACTACTCTTAGTTCTTTACTAAACAAATATTTATAAAAGATCATTAGTATATTTACATTGATTCAAAACAATAGCTTCTTTATCTGGATATAGTTTAAATTCAAGAAAGAATTTTAGTTCTCCCATAAAACTCATCTCAAATTCTATTTTCATCATCTTTGAAAAATCAAAACAGAAATAATTTTTAGAGGATCCAAAAAAATATAATCTACATAGATATGTACTACATAAACATCTTTGGAATTTCATTTTATAAAAATGGTAGGATCCACAATACCTTTTGTAAAACATTTAGAAATAAGAAAAGTGCTGATCCTATCATACCAAGATCTTGGAGATTACTTTAAACCATTTAAAGATTTAATTAATTTAAAAATATTATTTGGAAAGTGGGGATTTTTAAAACTAGGGGTTGTTCAACTAATTCATCCTCAATTATACAACCATTTAAGAATTCACTCTTGACATAAATTTGATAAAGTTTGAAATATATCTGTGATGCATAGACAAGAAGGATTCTAAAGGCCTCATGTCTAGCTACTAGTGCAATTTTTTCCTCATAGTCAATCCCTTCTTCTTGACTATAACCTTGCTAAACCAATCTAGATTTATTTATAATTATATTACCAGATTCATGTACTTTATTCCTAAACACCCATTCAGTTCCTATAGTCAAGGTGTCTTTGGGTATTTTTACAAGTTTCCGGAATTTATTTCTTTCAAACTAATTTAACTCTTCTTGCATAAACCTCACCAAAAATTCATCATTGGTAGCATCATTGATGTTTTGATGTTCAAGATGTGATAAGAAATCGGGATGTTCAACCTGATTTTTGATCTAAGATTTAGTCTAAGTTCCTTTTTCTAAATCTCCAACAATATAATTTAAAGGATGGTTCTTGAGAGTTCTAATAGGTCTAGAAAGAGAAGTTCTAGTCACATCAGGTTCTTTTAGAGGTTTCAGATAATCATGACCAGAGTATGAAGAACTTCTAGAATTGGAAGTTTTAATAGATTCTTTAACTGGATGGTCAGATGATTTTTTATTGATGTCTAGATTTTACCTATCATCTTCAAGATTTTCTGGAGAGGTATTTGATGTCACAACCAATCCCCCAGGGCTCGTGCCATGACTACCCCAAGCTCTCCATCCATAGGCTAGGGGCTAGAGACTAGCACTGAAAGGTGTATTCCCTAAAATGGGAAGGTATTGCCTTAAACATATACAAACACACAGTACCAGAACACAATAAGAAGGAACTATGATGTAAACATCTGTAGAAAAATAGTGATGAAAGAAAAGGGGTCAGAATACAATCCCAACTGGAAAAGTACAAGTACAACTGAAAAGTACAAAATAACCGAAAATGTGGAAAGTATATCATGCATCGTCCCCCACGAATCCTACCTGAAGGGTAGGTACAACTCATGATTAGTAGTCTCTATGTCATCTCATTCCAAATGTTCCACCTCTGAGCACCGTCCAATCTTGTCTCCCTCAGCTTCGATCAATGTTGTATGTCCTCTGCATAAGTCACAACAAGGTGCGGGCGATGCCTGTGCAGGGGTGAGCATAACAATACTCAATAGGGACCCAGAGAACTCATAGGTCTCCTAAAGTTCCACAAAGAAAAAACTACACATGAAGACATCTACTCTACTTAGGTATATAACCATACATATACCTAAGTTATCATGATATACTCATCTCATTCATTGGGGAAGTATATCACAAAGGTAACACCGTGAAGGTAGAAGTACCACATAGGTAACGCCATGAATATAGAAGTAACACACCGGTAAAATTACCACAGAGGTATTACCATGAAGATAGTACCATGAAGGTAAAAGTACCACCCAGGTATCACCATAAAGATAGTACCATGAAGGTAAAAGTACCACATAGGTAAGACTCAGCTCAACCAGGTATACGACATAAGGAAACAAGATTATGATGCTGACCGACACAGGATTGATATGAATTCTAATAGCCAACCATGAGATTCTCTATGGATAATAACATGTAATATCTCCAGTCACAACGTTGAAAACCTCGAATGCTAGAGAACTCCTCCTCTATCGAGTATAGTGGGCCTGCCGTGTCACACAGAGGCGCATCCCACTAACCATGGACTACAGATGTACTCCTCCTATCGAGTATCATGGGTATGCCTTGTCACACAGAGGTGCTTCCCACTGTGGCCTGCTGAGTTACTCATCCTTTCGAGTAACATGGGTCGGCCGCCTCACACAGAGGACCTCCCCACCAAGGCCTGCTGAGGTACTCCTCCTGTCGAGTAACATGGGTCTGCCACGTCACACATGGGTTCTCCCCACCATCTCCTGTTGAGGTACTCCTTCTGTCAAGTATCGTAGGTCGTCCACATCACACAAAGGCACTCCCCACTATGGCGTCAAGTCACACAGAGTTTAAAAATCATATGTCTCCAAGTCTCAACAATTCATAGGGTTATGTACATAGCGCGCTTGTGAGAACCTCTATTAAATCAATTTGTTGTATTAAAACTAGTAAAAAGTCTCATAAAGGAGTAACCTGATTATTCACTACATCATAAGGGTTCCAACATGAAAGATGACACATCAATCAGATGCCTAGTCTGTGCGTTATTGGCATTTCAGTGCCGAGGCCCAGTTGGATTCAAGTGCGATCCAACCTAGCCATACATTAAGTTTCTCCAAAACTCTCATGGATTAATCCAAAATGACCATATCGCTCCAAGGATCCCAATTCCATAGATGGTTCATCAAAAAGATGTTAAGTTCTAAAGATATCCCCCTTTAAGTGTTTCAAGGCCAGAGTTCGATCCAACCTGGTCGGATTGACACATCCTGACCCGGTCTGGGCTGGGGCGTGACATACATAGCCCCATGAGTTGAGGACTTGCCCGAATTGCAAGGGGATGGCCTGAAAGGGTGGCGACCTGGGAGGGAGGCGGCCCTATAGGATAGCCACACAGTTTGAGGGGGAGCGCAGACCGCTGTGGTGTCTGCCCTACCCGGCACGGGGGTGTCACCCCGTGGTCTCCCAAACTTCCGAATGCCCTTGAGTCCATTCGATTTGCGGTGCGGCAGTGCCACATGGGCATCGATCGATTTCCGTCAAAACTGCCAGAGGTGTGGGTTCAGCCTCTTTCGAGGCTTCGTCCATGACTTCTTGTGCATCGGCGGCGTGTTGGTTGCGTTGTCTCCCCGTCTGTGGCTAACCAACAAGCTGGATGACTCCTCCCTTCTCCAAGGCTAATGAGTCGTGACTTCTTGCTCACCGGAGGCGCACAACCGCGTGCCACACGTCCTCTATGGCCGGTTGGTGCCGACCATTCCGATGACCGCTGCAACTTTGTGCCAGGACCTCCTCTTGCAGCTTATGTCGAAGCGCTATTCTCGATGTAACTGGTTGGTGTCGCCACGCTGGCGATCTTCCATAGAGGTGCAAGTATAACAAAAGAGCAGATGGATCGGGCTAGGTTCTTTAGGCCCACTCCCTCCGTGTTAGCTCATAAACATGAGGGGGGAATTAAGGGTTTAATAATCAATTGAATAAAAAAAACCCATCAAAGATACCCCACAACAACCTCATGCAAAAACAAATGAATCATAGATCAACCCGTTAGTCAATTGGTCCACGTTCTTCGCATTATCCAAGAACGGGGTAGATGAAAATCATTTAAAATGCATAAATGAATGAACCCCTTACCTCAAATTGTCGGAGAAACACCCACGCTTGAAGGTGGGTCGGTGTACTTCGTTCCCACTACAGGCTTCCAGAGACGCTGCTCATACGCCATCCTCCTCTTCTTGGTTTAGTGTCACCCCTCACCTCCCGCTGGAATCATCTCCATCTTCTAAGGGTTTGGTGTCGTGGAACTCCTTCCGCACTTTGTTTTATGGCGAAGCTGTGCCGATTCCCCCTCCCATGCTCCATATATATAGTAGTAGGTGAGGGTATGTAACGAAGTGGAGAATTAATGTGGTCTCAAAAATTAGGAACCTTCCTAATTCCCCAATGACATCGTTACTTTGGATTGGAAGGTCAATCCATTTATTTTCTTGACACTTCATGGTTCCCAATCTCCGCTTGTCCATTGGTGGAGAAGAAAGAAAATAAAATAATAATTTTTTTTTCATTGGTTTTAAAAAATTCACGAAACCTAACTTTTTCTCCAGACCTAATGTGGTCAATGTAATGTCCCCCTTAAGAGAATCCCAGTGCATCGGATTCAATGGTTCCCTAATATTTTTAATCCGATCACCTTTTCAAAAATTAGAAAATAATGCTCGCACGTTTACTGAATGTACCTTAAAAAAGGTCAATAAATTAATTACATTCACCCTCTAACCACATCGGTTGAGGTTAGGCTCCTCCAAAGGAGAAAATTCCCCAAAAAAACTCAATTGTACTCTCAGATTTCCAATCTGAGTTACCTTTTAGATGTTATTGATTTTACAATAAAATAATTGTCACTTAATTATTTTATTTACGGCAAAAAACTAACTTTCACTGGTGGCCCACGCTGTCCAATGTTAGTATCTTCCTAAAGAGATCATACCATCACGAGTTTAGTGGTGGTCTTGGATTTTTAATCCGATTTACCGTTCATGAGTTATAATCATTTGAAAAATTAAATAATTTCCTTTACAATTATTCCATTTTTGGGTTTTACCACTAGAGGCCTATGCAAACTAAATTTATCTCGTGGCTAGGATAAAACTTCCATCCATAATAAAATAGTGCCCTCAAATTTCTGATTCGGAAGACAGTTTAAGAGTTATTCCACTTCTTCAGGAAAACTGATTATGCGTGCTAATTAAAGGTTAACAAAACTTCGACAGATCATTCTGGGCACTCCGGGCCACAGAATTATGTGCTGTCAGATTTCACGGTTTTAAAATAAATACATATAATTAAAAAAATAATATGGAAGTTCTGGGACACTACATTCTCCCCACCATTTTAATTTACATCTCCAAAAGCCCAAACAAAGGCAAATCAATCAAATGAGGGTACTGAGCATGAATCTGAGCCTCCCGCACCCATGTGCTCTCCTAGAGGTCCCTCTGCTGCCAACGAACTCGCACTAGAGGGATCGACCATACATGAAGGACTAACTCGTATCGATCCTCTATATCTATTGGGAACTCCATAAATGTCACCCCATCATCAATGTTTAACTCACCCAAGTTGTTAACATGTGATGGATCATGCACACATCTCCTCAGCTACGACATGTGGAAATCATTATGCACCTGGTGCATCTATGGGGAAAGAGATAGATGATACACCACCTCTCCCACTCTGCTGAGAACCAAGAAAGGTCTGATAAACCTCGGAGATAACTTTCCACCCTAGAAAAATCTCCACAAACATGGTTAAGGTAGGACCCATAGGAATACATGGTCTTCCTCCTCCTATTGGCATAAAACTTCTACAGGCTCTGAGTATTTTTCAGTTGATAAGAAGTGAGGCATCGTGATAAAAACTCTTCCACTACTTCCTTCATCCCTGGGCATCAGTACACACTTCGGAGGTCCTAGTACATCTTCGCCACTCTACGAAGTACCGTTAATGGGGGTGTATGGATCTACCTCAACACCTCCTTCCAAAGCATCATTGGTACGATGGTGAATCCTCTAAAGGGGATTACATGATCCCCTCCTTTAGAAAATATTTTAGAATACTATCTTGAGGATATATGAGCACATCGGGCCTCGCAGTCTGTAGATACCCTAAGCTTGACGTACATGGACATTTCATTACTTTTGCAGAATACTTAGTACATAACAAAAACACACACACAAGGACCGTAATAGTTTAGTGTCTTTGGAAACTCGCAATATAATATTCTAATCATGGTGAAAGATCTTCAACATCTCCCATAATGATCCTCCCTTTTTTTACCTAAAATATTTCTTTATTTCCTGGGGAAAAGAATACATAAAAGGGTTAGCTCAAATGCTCAGTAAGGGTAAACAAAAGAAATATCAATCACATCATATTCATAAGAACATAACATTTTGGAAATCTTAACCTGCAAAAGAGATCATAATATCATAACATGGGATAAATCGTAGTAGTGAAATGTAATCCCAATAATCATAAATTAAAACATGAAACTTGGTGGCATACAAACATAATCATAGAGAATCATTTCTTATTAGTCAAGACTCATTTCCAAGACTATCTTAGTGGACAAAGTCCATTTCTAAACCGAGTTCACTCCTCGTTTCAGTCCTGTTTCACTGAACCAGTTTAACCAGCCGTTCCAGCCATGTCAATCTCATGAGATATAAAATCATTACCCAATGCATTGGAGGGAGATATAGGTACCACACATATCATAATGATACCATTATTATGTGTGACACAAAATCATAAAGCATAAATCATAGCATAACCCATGTAATAAAAATGGGAATCTTTAAACATCGTGACATCATAAATAAATTGATATAAAAGAATTCAGAAAAAATATTTCCATAACAACCTAATCAAATCCATGAAATAATAGGGATAGAAACAGAACCCTTTATTATCTTAGATGGAAAATAATTTTGATAAAACACTTGAACTCTATTCTTGAGGAAAATATCCTTTCTACTTCAAAAACATTTTTCCTTTCTTAACATGTCATAAAATTTTAAACTAAAAGAAGTTGATTAAAAATAAACTTGAAATCTTGTAAAGGAAGATTCTTGGAAATAATGTTTTAAAAATCAATTCATACTGTATAAGTTAAAAAAACATTCTTCTTGTACTTTTGTCGGAAAAGTCAAAAAGTACCTCGTACGAAAAATGACAAAATATTCCTTACATATCTTTTACTAAAAACTCACCGAAGGGTAAAATTTGATTTAAAAAATTTAAGGTGGATGGAAATAATTTTACATATTGAGGAATCATGGATGTGGATGATAAAATACACCCTAGTAAATACCGAAGTATAAACAATCTTGGATAAAAATGAGATTGTGATATTTCCCTTACCTTAGGTCCGATTTGCTTCGTAAGTGTCTGAAACTCCTGTATAATGATTTAAATAATGTCATTGACTTATTCCAGAATCATACTCATTGTTATGATATCATATATGGTTCACTTATGACTTTATTTCACCCGTTCTTTTGTAAATTCCATGTTAAAGAGCGTTTTGGGTAAAATCGTTTTATATGTCGTCCATGTTTTGACTTGTAATTATTCATACGGTTACTTAGATCATGATTACTTAATTCCAGAATATAAAACATGATTTATATATAATATATATTCAGAATATACATATATATAATATATCAGTAAATGGAAAGAAATACACCGTTAATGGAGACGGTAGGTCGTACGAACGCATGAACGCTATTTTCGTTTCCTTATTGAGTTGAATGGAATTAAGTAGATTACATACATATATATACACATAAATCTAGTATCATTATTATGTCATATATTTAATGATTACTTATTATATATACTTTATAATCATTCATGAATGGTTAAAGTGGATAATGAATCTCATCGCGTCGTGGAGACGGTAGTCCGTACGTACGCACGAGCGATGATATCATTCTCATGATCGTGGAATTGTATTATAGTGTATTTATACTATTTAAGAATCAATATCACTTTACAATATTCTTATATAGTTATTATTTACACCATTATACCCATCCAAGTAAGGTGGTGGTGGAAAATAGATTACACCACGGCGTGGAGACGGTATTCCGTACGTACGCACACGCGGTGATTTCGTTTTCCGTAGGATGGATAGATGGTGAAATAGGGTTGTTTCATACTTATAATAACATATCAGTATATGAGTTATACTTATGTTATTAATTAATAATGAAACAACCTAAGAAGAAGAAGTGGAAGAAGAAATAAAGTTGAAAGAATCGATAACGGACATTACCTCTTCTTTGAAGCGCCTCTTTGAGTCCTCCTCTTAGGGTACTAAATTTGGACTTTGAAGAATACCAGGACCTCTAGGATGTTATTAGGGAAGTGGAGAAGAGAATTTGGCAGGGTTTGGCCGAGCTTGAAGGCTCAAAGTGGTGTGAGGAAGAGAGGGAGGAGGTTCCCTTTTATAAGGGAGGAGAGGGGCACCTTTGGAATAACTAAAAATATTATTTTATTATAAAGCCAAATTCGGTTTTAAATAGCTCTAAATTGATTTATTTCCAAGATAAGGTGGGGATGGGTCGAAAGAATCTCTTCTAATAGAATTTAGACAAGTTTAGGTTCCTATTTTAACCTGATCATTTATATTTAACCTTAAGTTAGATAATTTTACTTTTACCGTGTCTTTTTATGTTCTTACACTATAAGGTTAATAAACATACAATAACAAGACAAAAGAACCCCAAGTTGTTTATTATTAATATATATAACTTTACCTAAGTAATTTGGCCGAACCTTAGATTTTTAGGAATAAAATAACCACTAATAATATAATATTGTTTTTAAAAACTATTTTATGTCAATTTTGACACTATTTAGTAATTGATTTTTTTAAAACTCATAACAGAATGATTAGTTCGAAAAACGTTAATTAAATCAATACTAAAATGTCATATTAACCTAAAAAATTAGTGTAATTCATAAAAAGTCTCAAATTACATTTATTTGGGTATTTATAACATCAATTATGTCAATATTTCATTAATAAGATAATTACTGTATCATCTTTGTGTCATAAATAAACTAAATTATTTAAAGTCTAAAAATTAGAAATAAAATATAATTATGTAGGAAATAGTTTTATCTTTCTAATGAATATTAATATTCGAATTTATCGTTTGTATAACACTATTTTAAAAATGATTTACTTATTAAACTTTGATTTTAACTATTTTAACCCTTCTTTAAATAAATTAATAATAAATGTCCTAATCTAATCCAAGTGGGCCTAAATGGTCATATTTTATTTGTAAGGTTGTTTTTGGTCGAATTAAACTTATCCAATAGAATTAGAACATGTGTTAGGGTAATAATAATATCATTTTTAGCCATAATTACCCTATTTACTTTTAACCGTGGTAAAAAAAAGTAAAAAGTTACTATTCACCAAAAATTATTTTCATCTCATTGAACCACATTTTAATTACTGACATCAACCGTGTCTCTCAGATTTTTGAAATTCCACTCACAGAAGTGGTAAAATTATGTTTTATAAAAAATTCATTTTTTTTAACTACCACTTGGTTGTTTCACTATTCATCAAAAAATGAAAGTTTCCAGAAAAATACCAAAAAATAGGCCTAAGATATATTTGATATTATGAATTAAAAAATGATGTCTATTTTACAAAATTCAAAACATATCAGTTGCATTAATTAATTTAAAAATTAATTCTCGTCATCAAAACAAATAGCGTGTTCTTAAGAGATAATAACTATCAAATGATTGACACTTGTTTATGTCTAGTTTAAATGTGAAATTACATCCAATGACCAACACTGTATTAAATTGTAAAAATATATTCTAAATATACTGTAAAAACACTCAAATTAATAATTTATCACTATTAATTATTACGATTAAAAAGGTTGTTTCTAATTAAAATTTTGTAATTTTCACTATTCTTCAAAATATGAAAGTTATCCGAAAAGTACCAAAATTTCACCTTAGGCTAAATTGAATACTCCGAATCCAAAAATGAAGTCCATTTTGAGAGGTAAAATTTCTAAAATTTTAAAAGGTGGTTATTACTATTCATAACGGCTAGATTTAATAATATTTTAATAGCATATCATTGTTTAGTGAAACTCGGTATTGCATACTACACACGCTATCGAGGAAGGTCGCGATTGCGTGTAATGAAAGGAATGTCAAGGATGAATGTTGTGCAAGCTCCTTTTGGTGTAGCGTACAACACAGGACATTAATGAAATTAAAAAGACTATTTTTCATAAAATCTCGGGGTGTTACATTCTACCCCCCTTAAAATGAATTTCACCTTCGAAATTCATCGAAGTTATAAATGGTTTACTACTCAAATGTATCTATAATAGAATCCAACATCGTAAAAATGAATACCAAAACCAATATTTAAAAACAAAAGTATGAAACGTAACGGTTACCCAAATAAACTAATCACTGGGTTTCCACATAGGTGAAAATATGGATATGGATGAGAAATCTAACAATCATGTTCTGATGGAGAGTGGTAGAGAACATGGCTATGGAAAATCTAGCAATCACAAAGCCATAAATTTGTTACGATATAAGGTACCATCTGATTTATCAGATATAAGAGCACTTGGAAAACATTTTTGGTTTTCAAGATCATTTCCCTAAAGTTGATGAAATTGGAATTAGAAGAAATACTTTCGTGATTTTGGTATAGTCTCACTGTTGGTCGTTCTTTGCAAAGTTTCCACTTCATCCCTTACATAAATGAAGTTGAATTTGTTATTCATGAAGTGTTAGAAGATAATGTGATAGAATGACGGGTCATTCCATCTGTCTCAAACAAAAGGATAGAAAAAGTTATTAAATATACAAAAGTCGATCTATATTGAGATTAATCATATATGGATCCTAAAATGGAGTTATACTTATTATATCATAATGCTTAATATAATAAAACTAGTTTCTACTAAAAAGGGACTTACTGTAGGCCAGTGGTAGGCGATAAAGGCCAGTCGCACTTCGGTTGTGGGTTCGATTCCCACAGCCTTGTCCGACGCGATGGTCTATTGCCCGTCCTGCAGGTTTTCCTTTTTCTAAAACTACATTACTATAACCTCCCATCAATAATATCCGAAAAAGTTATATCCTTAAACAATAATAACTTATGTCCAACATAATCCATTCCAATCTTTAGGCATATCTAAAATACCTCGGTCCAAGCTCATAGTATAAAGAAATTGATTACTTGAAATGTCACATAACAATCACGTGAATGCCATCATTTATCCCCCATATATCATACTATATATCTTGTTGGTCAAATAAAAAACATGTGAATACCTTAATCATGTATTCTTTTTAAGAATGAATACCCATTGAACCATAGTGAAAACATTAATTCAGTTAAAAGTTAACACTTTCCACAAACCAAAATCCTCAAAATTCTTTATACTCAAACCATGATATCACTTAGTCCTTATATCAATAATGAGCTCATGAATACAATCAAACATATCATTATCTTCTTATCCCTTCATTATGCACATATCATATGCTTACCAAAAATATCTCAATCACTTTCCATGGTTACTGGTACCATAAAATTATTGAAAACCACAATAGACCAATACATAAATATTCCAATATTCCACGATACTATATACAACATTATTTTGGAATCCCATTACATAGAAACTTATTCATTCCACCACATCGTTGTCATATTCAACATCTACAATAGTGATCACATGTGACTTCCCTTTGTCCATTTCCTTAAGTGGTTGCTCATGTCGATCATCATTAACCCTTGGATTAGGGCATTGATTAACATAATGCCCCGTTTCATTGCACTTGAAGCATTGAAGGGTTGTTGGTGGGTTCTATGTAGTCTTTTCTTTATTCATATCATTAGAAACCCTTTTTCCATTACTCCGACACTCAGCTGCTCGATGACATTCTTTTCCACACATAAAACATTTTCTAGTCCCTTTAAGACAATCTCCACCATGCTTCTTTCCACACTTTGAGCACAAGGAAACATTCATCTTCTTTTCACCATTATTCTGAGATTTCTCCTTGAACTCCATCTTTCGTTTCTTGTCAAAACCATGAGATGGATATGTAACACCAACTTCCATTTCTACCTTGATAGCACAACGCACAATTTCTTCATAGATAATGAAGTCTCTTATAGCTAATTCCCTTCGAAGATTTGGTTTTAATCCACTGAAGAATAGATCAACTTTACATTCAGGTTGGATGATAAATCCGGATGCATACCTTGGAAGCCTTGTAAAATTATCTTCGTATACACCAACAGATTCATCATCCTTTTTCTTTAGTTCAAGAAACACCTTCTCTATCTTTGTTCGAAGAATATGAGGGAAGTACTTAATGAAAAATAAGTTCTTGAACTCATCCCATTCCATGGACTCAATTTCATCTCTTGGCCTCGTATTCTTGATAAGATTACACCATTGATCAGCTTCACCTTCCAAACGATATACTGCTAAGATGACTTTATCATGTTCAGAACATTGAATAACTGAAAATATCTTTTCAGTGGTACTGATCCATTGTTCGGCAACAAGTGGATCAGCAGACCCACTGAAAGAAGGTAGACGTTTCCTCATGAAGGACTCAATAGAATATTGTTCCCTTCTCTGCTCATTTGGAAGTCCAGAATGATTCATAGCTTGTGTAAGTATAGCAATAATATTTTTCACTCCATCTCCCATAACATTTGTTTGTTCAGGAGGACAATCATTGCATTTTCCATTACATTGATCAACACGGTTCCTTCGGGTTCCATCCATCGTCTAAAACCCAAAAAGAATAGTGTGAGAGGCAAAAAATATGCTAGGGAAAACAATATAATAAAGGGGGAGTACCTTAAATATCGAACATCTTAGGTTACCGTAATTCTAGTACTATAACCTATACTTATACTTAACCTTAGGGACATCCCTATACATACCTTAGAAATATCTATAGGGATCTCACTAAAGTTCTCGCATCCTAGTTTCCAAAGGTTGACTAAACCTTTCCTCTGATACCAACTGTAGAGACCCTAAGCTTGATGTACAAGGACATTACATTACTTTTGCGGAATACTTAGTACATAACAAAAAACACACACACAAGGACCGTAATAGTTTAGAGTCTTTGGAAACTCGGAATACAATATTCTAATCATGGTGAAAGATCTTCAACATCTCCCATAATGATCCTCCCTTTTTTTACCTAAAATCGTTCTTTATATCCTGGGGAAAAGAAAACATAAAAGGGTGAGCTCAAATTCTCAGTAAGGGTAATCAAAAGAAATATCAATCACATCATATTCACAAGAACATAACATTTTGGAAATCTTAACCTGCAAAAGAGATCATAATATCATAACACGGGATAAATCATAGTAGTGAAATGTAATCCCAATAATCATAAATTAAAACATGAAACTTTGTGGCATACACAGATAATCATATAGAATCATTTCTTATTAGTCAAGACTCATTTCCAAGACTATCTTAGTGGGCAAAGTCCATTTCTGAACCGAGTTCACTCCTCGTTTCAGTCCTGTTTCACTGAACCGGCTTAACCTGCCGTTCCTACCATGTCTATCTCATGAGATATAAAATCTTTACCCAATGAATTGGAGGGATATATAGGTCCCACCCATCTCATAATGATACCATTCTTATGTGTTCCACAAAATCATAAACCATACATCATAGCATAACCCATGTAATAAAAATGGGAATCTTTAAACATCGTGACATCATAAAACAATTCATATAAAAGAATTCATAAAAAATATTTCCATCACAACATAATCAAATCCATGTAATAATAGGGATAGAAATATAACCCTTTATTTTCTTAGATGGAAAATAATTTTGATAAAACACTTGAACTCCATTCTTGAGGAAAATATCCTTTTTTACTTCAAAAACATTTTTCCTTTCTTATAATGTCATATAATTTTAAACTAAAATAAGTTGATTAAAAATAAACTTGAAACTTGTAAAGGAAGATTCTTCAAAATAATGTTTTAAAAATCCATTCATGCCATATAAGTTAAAAAAAACATTCTTCTCGTACTTTTGTCGGAAAATTCAAAAAGTACCTCGTATGAAAAATGACAAAAGATTCCTATCATATCATTTACTAAAAACTCACCGAAGGGGAAAATTTGATTTAAACAATTGTAGGTGGATGTAAATAATATTAAATATTGAGGAATCATGGATTTGGATGATAAAATACACCCCAGTAAATACCGAAGTATAAACAATCTCATATAAAAATGAGATTGTGATATTTCCATTACCTTAGGTTCGATTTTCTTTGTAAGTGTCCACAACTCCTGTATAATGATTTAAATAATGTCATTGACTTATTCCAGAATCATACTCATTGTTATCATATCATATATGGTTCACTTATGACTTTATTTCACCCATTCTTTTGTAAATTCCATGTCAAAGGGCGTTTTTGGTAAAATCATTTTATTTGTCGTCTGTGTTTTGACTTGTAATTATTCATATGGTTACTTAGATCATGATTACATAATTCAAGAATATAAAACATTATTTATATATAATATATATTCAGAATATAAATATATATAATATATCGGTAAATGGAAAGAAATACACCGTTCATGGAGACGGTAGGTCGTACGTACGCATGAACGTTGTTTTCGTTTCCTTATTGAGTTGAATGGAATTAAGTAGATTACATACATTTATATAAAAATAAATCCCGTATCATTATTATTTCATTTATTTAATGATTACTTATTATATATACTTTATAATCATTCATGAATGGTTAATGTGGAGAATGAATCTCATCATGTCGTGGAGACGGTAGTCCGTACGTACGCACGAGCGATGATATCATTCTCATGACCGTGGAATTGTATTAGAGTGTATTTATACTATTTCAAAATCAATATCACTTTAAAATAATCATATATAGTTATTATTTTCACCATTATACCCATCCAAGTAAGGTGGTGGTGGAAAATAGATTACACCACGGCGTGGAGACGGTATTCCGTACGTACGCACGCGCGGTGATTTCATTTTCCGTAGGATGGATAGATGGTGAAATAGGGTTATTTCATAAATATAATAACATATCAGTATATGAGTGATACTGATGTTATTACTTCATAATGAAACAACCTAAGAAGAAGAAGTGGAAGAAGAAATAAAGTTGAAAGAATCGGGAACAGACATTACCTCTTCTTTGAAGCGCCTATTTGAGTCCTCCTCTTAGGGTACTAAAATTGGTATTTGAAGAAGACCAGGACCTCTAGGGTGTTTTTAGGGAAGTGGAGAAAATAATTTTTCAGGGGTTGGCCGAGCATGAAGGCTCAAAGTGGTGCGAGGAAGAGAGGGAGGAGGTGCCCTTTTATAAGGGAGGAGAGGGGAACCTTTGGAATAACTAAAAATATTATTTTATTATATAGCCAAATTCGGTTTTAAATAGCTCTAAATTGATTTATTTCGAAGATAAGATGGGGATGGGTTGAAATCCTCTCATCCAATAGAATTTAGACAAGTTTAGGTTCCTATTTTAACCTTATCATTTATATTTAACCTTATGTTAGATAATTTTACTTTTACCGTGTCTTTTTGTGTTCTTACACTATAAGGTTAATAAACAATCAATAACAAGACAAAAGAACCCGAAGTTGTTTATTATTAATATATATAACCATATCTAAGTCATTTAGATTAACCTTAGATTATTAGGAATAAAATAACAACCAATAATATAATATTTGTTTTAAAAAATATTTTATGTCAATTTTGACACTATTTAGTAATTGATTTTTGTAAAAATCATAAAAAAATGATTAGTTCTAAAATATTTAATTAAATCAATACTAACATGTAATATTAACCTAAAAAATTAGTTTAATTCATAAAAAGTCTCAAATTACATTTATTTGGATATTTATAACATCAATTATGTCAATATTTCCTTAATAAGATAATTACTGCATCATCTTTGTGTCATAAATAAACTAACTTATTTGAAGTCTAAAAATTAAAAATAAAATATAACTATGTAGGAAGTCGTTTTATCTTTCTAATGAATATTTATAGTCGAATTTATCTTATGTATAACTCTATATTAAAAATGATTTACTTATTAAACATTGATTTTAACTATTTTAACCCTTCTTTAAATAAATTAATAATAAATGTCCTAATCTAATCCATGTGGGCCTAAATGGTCATATTTTATTCCTGAGGTTTTTTTTGGTCGAATTAAACTTATACAATAGAATTAGGACATGTTTTAGGGTAATAATAATATCATTTTTACCCGTAATTACCCTATTTACTTTTAATCGTGGTAAAAAAAGTAAAAAGTTACTATTCACCAAAAATTATTTTCATCTCATTGAACCACATTTTACTTACTAACATCAACCATGTCTCTGGGAGTTTTAAAATTCCACTCACAGAAGTGGTAAAATTATGTTTTATGAAAAATTCATTTTTTTAACTACCACTTAGTGGTTTCACTATTCGTCAAAAAATGAAAGTTTCCAGAAAAATACCAAAAAATAGGCCTAATCTATATTTGGTATTATGAATTCAAAAACGATGTCTATTTTATCAAATTCATAACATATCAGTTGCATTAATTAATTTAAAAATTAATTTTCGTCGTCAAAACAAATAGCGTGTTCTTAAGAGATAATAACTATCTAAAGATTGACAGTTGTTTATGTCTGGTTTAAATGTGAAATTACATCCAATGACAAAAATTGTATTAAATTGTAGAAATATATTCTAAATATACTGTAAAAACACTCAAATTAATAATTTATCACTATTAATTATTTCGATTAAAACGGTTGTTTTTAATTAAAATTTAGTAATTTTCACTATTCATCAAAATATAAAAGTTATCCGAAAAGTAACAAAATTTCACCTTAGGCTAAATTTGATACTCTGAATCCAAAAATGAAGTCCATTTTGAGAGATAACATTTCTAAAATTTTAAAAGGTGGTTATTACTATTCATAACGGCTAGTTTTAATAATATTTTAATAGCATATCGTTGTTTAGTGAAACTCAGTATTGCGTACTGCACATGCTATCGACGACGGTCGTGATTGCGTGAAATGCAAGGCAAGTCAAGGATGCGTGTTGTGCAAGATCCTTTTGGTGTAGCGTACAACACAAGACATTAATGAAATCAAAAAGAATATTTTTCATAAAATCTTGGGGTGTTCCACAGTCAATGTCTCAAGATGTGCCCCCCCCCCCGAATTTGCTGAAGAATTGGGGGAGAGACAGTTATAGAATAGAGGTAATCTACTCCATCTTTATCCATAAAGTATATCTATAGTGTGACTAGATGCTAGGACGAATCACTCTGTAGATATTGACCAGACCTCCTATTGAGTGCATTTCCTACCACGTTCCCCTTCTAAAAGCTCTACTGAAACTTCTTCGTCCACAGGAAAGGCTGCCCCTTCTTTTTCAATGCTCACAAGGGTGCCTCTACCCTAGAAAATAATGGTTCAAAACCCTAGTAGTACCTAGCCAACTAAGAAGTCCTTCCTTCGGAGAGGAAACCTTGGATTTTTTTTTTGAAAAGATGTCCCCACACACTACCACTACTTTGGGGAACTAAAAACCCAAAACTCCTGATGCCACGTGGGTAAGGCTGGCTGACACAAGAGTGATTGGATGTACCATCCTATGCATGAGTTTATCCTGTGCTACCTGAGTTTCCATTTTCTTCGACCAAGGAAAACCACATTCCAATTATGTAGATAAACCACAACCTTTTTTCTTAATACAATCAATCTGATTAGGAACTGCGGATGTCCAGTACATACCCAAACTAACGTCGTAAGGTCTCGACACTACCACCAAGAGGTTCTAACCGAAACTCTCGCCTCAAGAGTTCGATCACACTGTCGATGTAAGTGTGATTATTGAGTCTCCTCCCATAGGTATCTCCAGACATAAGGGTCAAGTCAACGGTTTAACTAGAAACTCTAGGTCTTGAATAAGATTCTTGGAAAGAAGAAATGATTAGTTCCTATCTCTATTAACATGACAACTAGTAGTAGACATAGACCATACCTCTAATCATTACTGGAGCCCTTGGGTTACACTCCTTGACTACATGAAACTACTCCCTTCCACAGTCCTCCATCTCCCGGAGCCATGTAGGGTCCACATTGGGGTGTTGGTTGTATCATGTCAAATTGTACACCACCTAATACTGCTCTCCTAGTACCACTTCCACGTCTTCTACCCTGTAGATTCATCTATACCTATCACATCCTTTTTCTGAAACATTTTACATGCCTATGTCTTTGAGACTGGGGTTAGTTTCCTTCATTCCCACTAATAACATTCAATGGATGTATCCACTCAACCGAAGAACATTCAACCACAAATGTTCTCTATAGCAGCCTAACATAAGTAGTAATGCATAAATGAATAGAATTGGATCAGATTTACCTAAACACACCTCACTCGGAGGTTTGTGCCCTGAACCACTAACCATAATATATTCACCGAGTACCTCGGATGGTCGGTATGCCTCGATGAATACTCAGCTACAAACATGTCATCCTGCCAAAGCTGTAGAAGCTCTAGGAAACACTTATCCATTGGATATTTATGGAAAGTGACACCCTTCTTTGAGAAAGGTTCTCAAGTTTGTCCACAGAAAAGTCACCTCTTCGCAAGATCAGTGTAATCTAAACCCAGTCATCATCCTGCTGAGCCACGTAAAGGCTCTCTACCAGGACCGACATCTGATCGAATGGTGCCCTGCAAAGATGGAAACTCATCCACCTCCTCAATCAAGTCCGTAGCAGCCTTTGAGTCAGGATAACCTCCAAACCTTAGTGGTATCTGATGCTAAATCACATGTAAGGAACTAAGCCTATATGTTTCCTCTACCGGTACCTCATGTTGTAACCGCTGACCAACAGATAGAGATATAGCTGGAACACTATCCAAAGGTAACATATCAAGAAACAGTCCACGTACCGAAGCCTCATCACTATTCGGACCATCCTCATGGTCACTCACTGAAAAATACCAGCAGCTAAGTTCAACATATTCTCTACGGGGGTATCAACTAGGCGGAAAACTCTAGCCACAACCTATAGCCAGCCCTCAGCTACCTGGGAATCTGTCTCGCCTCAAAAAATCGGAGTCCTCTACCAATAGAACATGTGCAACATGCTCAGTCAACGTGCACCATCCACCAGTGCGGATGGTGGTAACTACTGCTCAACGGGTGGCAGTGCTACTAGTGCACCACCCAAAGGTGATAACACTGTAAGAGGGCCCTTCACTGAGGCCTCATTGCTCAGTGGGTTGTCATCGTGTACTCTCTTTGGAATCCTAGCTAGATATCTATGTAGTGACATCCTGAAAAGGAACATATGTTCCAAGGTCATTAAGTTATACCTGGTGATCTGACTCAAAGAAATCATCAGAAATACTTTTTAAAAACACACGCAATCAGTGTTTTCATGTGCTGAATCAGAAATCAGAATTCAGGGTCCTGGTGTATGGATACGTCGGCTACCACACCAACACTGGATTTCCTAAATTTAAAACCACACTCATAACACTACACACTATTACCACACTAAAAAGATTAGAGTCTTAGTTCTTCGATAGAAACGACTCCTCTAATACCACTTTATCATAGCCCTTCCCCCAGGGCCCATGCTGTGACTACCCAAAACCTGCCTTCCATAGGCCAGGGGATGGAGACTAGCACTGAAAGGCTTATTCCCTAAAACGGGAAGGCATTTCCATTAAACTTGTTCAAACACATAGTCCGAGAACACAACAAGAAGCAACTGTGAAGTAAAATGATTCAGTAAAAGAGTGATGAAGTTAAAGGGACCATAATACAAGACGAACAAGGAAAGTACAATTACAACTGAAAAGTACAGAACATCAGAAAAGCTGAAAAACAGATCCTGGATCGTCCACCACGGATCCAACCTGAAGGGTATGTACATCTCACGATCAGTAGTCCCTGCATCACGTCACACCAAATGGTCCACCTATAATCACCATCTAGCCCTGACTTCCTCAACCTCGATCAATTTTGTACGTCATCTGCACAAGACACAACATGGTGTGGGTGAATCCCATGCAGGGGTGAGTATAACAACCCTCATTAGGGACCCTGAGACCCCATAGGTCTCATAAAGTTCCACAAAGGAAAAACCACAAAGCAGGACATCAACTCTACTTAGGTATATTCCCAGAAATATTCCAAATATATCGATATATACACATCTCATAAATGAGGTAATTATACCAAAAAGGTAACACATGAAGGTTGAAGTACCACACAGGTAACACCATGAATATAGAAGTACCAAACATGTATTACCACGAAGATAGTACCACGAAGGTAAAAGTACCACATAGGTATCACCATTAAGATAGTACCAAGAACGTAAAAGTACCACACAGGTAAGATGCATCTCAACCAGGTATACAACATAGAGAAACATGATTATGATGCCGACCCACACATGATTGATATGAATGTTGATATCCAGCAACAAGATTCTCTAGTGATAGTAACAAGTAAAAACCCCAGTCAGAACGTCGAACACTCGACTCCTGGAGAAATCCTCATCTATCAAGTATTTTGGGATTTCTGCATAACATTGAGTTTCTTCCCAAAAACCTTGGACAGTTGAGGTACTCCTCCTATCGAGTACCGTGGGTCTACCGCATCACACAAAGGTGATCCCCATCGTATCCTGCTGAGGTACTCATGTCGAGTATCGTGGGCCTACCACGTCACAAAGAGGTGATCCCCACCATGGCCTGGTGATTTACTCATCCTTTAAAGTTCCATGGGTCTACCATGTCACACAGAGGCAGTCCCCACTAGGCTATTGAGTCACACATAGTTGAAAAATCAGTATTCGTCAAGTCTCAGCCAGTTGCAGGGTTCCATACGTAGCGTGCTTGGGAGAACTGCTCATCAATCCATTAGTCTTATTGCAACTAGTAAAAAATCTCAGAAAAGAGTAACCCGATGATTTTACATGTCATAAGGGTTCCAACGCAATAGAAGATGTGTCAATCAGACACTAGGTCTGTGCGTTATTGGAATTTCAGTGCTAAGGGCCCGGTTGGATCCGGGTGTGATCCAACCCGATCATACTCAATGTTTCTCCAAAACTCTCACAGTGTAAGTAGAAAAGGACCATCTCTCTAAAAGGATCCCAATGCTATATATTTTTCGTCAAAAGGATGTTCTATTCTCAAGATAAGTCCCTTTAAGTGTTTCTGGGCCCTGTCCGACCCCGTCGGACTGACCCGGCCAGACCCGGTTTGGGCTGGGCTGCGGCAGACTCAGCCCACTGAGTCATGTTCTGGCCTGGCCCGTAAGGAGAACCTGGCCCATATAGGGGGGACCGAAAAGGGTGTGGCCTAGACAATAAGGGGGTGACCTGCAAGGATTGCGACTCGGTCCGAGGGGGAGCGCGTCCCGCTGTGGGGTTCGCCTTAGCCGGCGCGGGGCGTGTGACACCCCAGTCCCCCAAAATTTTGAAAGGCCTAGAGGCTGTTCAATTTGTGGTGTGGCGACGCTGCATGGGTGCCACTCGGTTTCCATGGAACCTGCCAAAGGCATAGGTTCGGCCTCCGTTATGGCTTCAAGCATGACTTCTTGACTGCCGGTGTTGTGATGGTCACACCACCTCCCCATCCGCGGGTGGCCAACATGCCGACTTACTACTCCCTTAACTGTGGCTAATGAGGCATGGCCTCTTGCTCACCAGTGGTGTGAAATGGCGCGCCACACCTCCTTCATGGATTGCCACTGCCGGCCATTCCAATGACCACCGCGGCTATGTGTTACGACCTCCTCTTACGACACGCGTCCACGTTCTATTCCCAACGTATCTAGTCCGTGTCACCGCGCTGGCGGTCTTCCATGGAGGCGCAAGGATATCAAGATAGCGGAGGGTTCAGGCTTGGTTCATTAGGCCTGTACCCTATGTGTTAGCTCATAAACATGAGGGAGAATTAAGGGTATAATAATCAATTGAATTAAATAACAAACGAAACCCTGCAAAGATACCCCGCACCAACTCCCACAAAAACGAATGAAATGAGGATCAACCCATTAGTTAGTTGGTTCACGTTCTTGGCATTATTCAAGAATGGTGAAAGGGAAAACCATTAAAAATGCGTAAATTAATAAACCCCCAATCTCGAATCGTCGGAGAAACGACCACACTTCAAGGTTGGACAGTGTCCTTCGTTCTCGCAATAGGCTTCGAACAACATCGCCCATACGTTGTCCTCCGGTTCATGGTTCGGTGTACCCACCACCTCTAAGAGGGATCAGATCCATTTTCTAAGGTTATAGAATTGTGACGCTCCTTCAGTACTTCGTTGCTTCACGAAGATGTGTCGATACCACTTCTCAAGCTCCATATATATAGGATAGGGGAAGGGTAAGTAATGACGTGGGTAATTTATGAGGTCTTATAAATTAGGAACCTTCCTAATTCCCCAATGACGCCGTTACTTAGGATTGGCAGGTCAAGCCATTTTTTACTTGACATGTCACAGGTCCCACACTCTGCTTGTCCTTTGGTGGAGAATAATGAAAATAAAATAATAAAATAATTTTATTTAATATCTTTTAAAAAGTCACAAAACATAAATTTTTCTCCAGACCTAATGCGGTCAATGTAAAGTCTCCCTTAATAAAAGCACAACACTGCAGATTCAATGGTTCCCTCATATTTGTATTCCAAACACAGGTTCAAAATTTAGAAAATTCCGCTCGCGCGTTTACTGGACGTACCTTAAAAAAATTTAATAAATTAATTACATTCACCCTCAACCTGTGCTGGTCAAGGTTAGGCTCCACCTAAGGATAACACGCCCCAAGTAACTCAACAGTACTCTCAGATTTCTAATCTGACATACCATTTAGAAGTTCTGGATTTTACAATAAAATAATTTTCACTTAATTATTTTATTTACAACCAAAAACTAACATTCACTGGTGGCTGCACCAGCCAATGTTAGTATTTATCTAAAGAGAGATTACCCTCACAAGTTCAGTTGTGGTCACATATTTTTAATTCAAGTCTTATTTTATTAGTAATAATTATTTGAAAAATGAAATAATTTTATTTAATTATTTTATTTATAGTTATGCCCTTTTCGGGTTTTCTCACGGGGGCCTGCACCAACGAACCATATATCGCACCTATGGTAAACCCGCCATCCTAAATGCAACAGTTCCCTCATATTTCTGATCCGAGTGACCATTTAATATTTATTCCACTTTTTCAGGAAAACTGCATACGTGTGATAATTATAGCTTAAAAAAGCATCGACGGATCATTACGGGCACTCTGGGCCTCAGAATCACGCGTTGTCTAATTTTTCAATCTCGAAATAATTCCATATAATTACGAAAATATACAAAAATTTTGGGCCATTACATTTGACTCTTGTGGATATCTCTCATCAAACTCGACATGCTCGGATTCTTCCACACATTTGGTTCTATTATTGAAGACTCTATAGGATTTACTAGAAATTGAATAACCTAGTTGTAACAGCCCAAGATTTTATAAAGAAATATTCTTTTTAATTTTATTAATGTCTTGTGTTGTACGCTACACCAAAAGGATCTTGCACAACACGCATCCTTGACTTTCCTTGCACGCAATCGCGACCTTCCTCGATAGCTTGCGTCGTACGCAATACCGAGTTTCACTAAACAACGATATGCTATTAAAATATTATTAAAACTAGCCGTTATGAATAGTAATAACCACCTTTTAAAATTTTAGAAATTTTAGCTCTCAAAATGGACTTCATTTTTAGATTCAGAGTATCGAATTTAGCCTAAGGTGAAATTTTGGTACTTTTCGGATAACTTTCATATTCTGATGAATAGTGAAAAATTACTAAATTATAATTAAAAACAACTTTTTTAATCGAAATAATTAATAGTGATAAATTATTAATTTGAGTAGTTTTAAAGTATATTTAGAATATATTTTTACAATTTAATACAATGTTGGTCATTGGTTGTAATTTCACATTTAAACCAGACATAATCAAGTGTCAATCTTTTGATATATATTGTTTCCTAAAAACACGCTATTTATTTTAACAGCGGGATTTAATTATAAAATTAATTAATGCAACTTCTATGTTATGAATTTGGTAAAATAGATTTCATTTTTGAATTCGGAATATGAAATATAGCTTAGGATGAATTTTTAGCATTGTTCTGAAAAACATCAATTTTTGATGAATAGTGAAACTACTAAGTGGTAGTTAAAAAAACTGAATTTTTCATAAAACTTAATTTTGCCGCTTCTGTGAATGGAATTTCGAAAATCCGAGAGACACGGTTAATATCAAGGACTAAAATGTGGTTCAATGAGATGAAAATAATTTTTTGGTGAATAGTAACTTTTTACTTTTTTACCGCGGTTAATAGTAAATAGGGTAACTAAGGGTAAATATGATATTACTATTACCCTAACACATGTCCTAATTCTATTGGAAAAGTTTAATTCGACCAAAAACAAACTTAGGAATAAAATATGACCATTTAGGCCCACTTGGATTAGATTAGGACATTTATTATTAATTTATTTAAAGAAGGGTTAAAATAGTTAAAATCAAAGTTTAATAAATAAATCATTTTTAATATGGGGTTATACATAAGATAAATTCGACTATAAATATTCATTAGAAAGATAAAAAGATTTCCTACATAATGGTATTTTATTTTTAATTTTTAGACATCAAATAATTTAATTAATTTATGACACAAAGATGATGCAGTAATTATCTTATTTATGAAATATTGACATAATTGATGTTATAAACACCAAAATAAATGTAATTTGAGAATTTTTATAAATTAAACTAATTTTCTAGGTTACTATGATATATTAATGTTGATTTAATCAACTTGGTTCGAACATTTAATTCTGTTATGACTTTCACAAAAATCATATATCAAATAGTGTCAAAATTGACACAAAATAGTTTTTAAATCAAATATTATATTATTAATTGTTATTTTATTCCTAAAAATCTACGGTTCGGCCAAATGACTTAGATAAGGATATATATATTATTAATAAACAATTTGGGGTTCGTTTGGCATGTTATAGTAAGTGTATTAACCATATAGTAAAAGAAAACAAAAAGACACGGTAAAAGTTAAATTATTTAACTTAGAGTTAAATCTAATTGATAAGGTTTAAAATAAGATCCAAACATGTATAAATTTGATTGGTTGATGAGATTACAACCCTATCTCATCTAAGCTTAGAATATGAGTCATTTTTGGAGGTTTTTAAGTGGGGTTAGATTTATTATAAATTAATATTTTTAAGAATTCCTAAGGTGCCCCTCTCCTTCCCTATAAAAGGACACCTCCTCCCCCTCCTCCTCACACCAATTTGAGCACTCAAGCTCGGCCAAACCCTGCCATTTTCTCCTCTCCACTTCCCTAGAATAATCCTAGAGTTCCTGGTCTTCTCCAAAGACCAATCTTAGTTCCTTAAGTGGAGGATTCAAAGAGGCGTTCCAAAGAAGAGGTAATATCCATTACCGATATTTTCAATTTCTTTCTTCTTCAACTTCTTCTTCTTTATTTGTTTCATGATAAAGTAATAACATCAGTATTACTTACATACGGATATGTTATTATAAATATGAAACAACCCTAATTCACCTTCTATCCATCCTACGGAAAAATGAAATCACCGCGCGTGCGTACGTACGGAATACCGTCTCCACGCCGTGGTGTAATCTATTTTCCACCATCACCTTACAAGGATGGGTATAATGGTGTAATGAGTAACTATATATGATTATTATGAAGTAATATTGATACTGAAATAATATATATATACTCCAATACAATTCCACGATCATAGGAACGATATCATCACTCGTGCGTACGTACGGAATACCGTCTCCACGATGTGATGCGACTCGTTCTACATGATCTTCATTTCATAATGATTATATAAATGAATTGAATGAATGAATATGGTATATACTACACTAATACCATTCTGGAAATGAATTATCTATAACCTAAAGATAAGAATAAGAATTTATTCAACAAAACACGCATAAGAACAAAAAGTTATAAAGACCCGAGTAACAAGTAACAATGAAATATTACTAACAAGAAGCTAATAATATGACCATATATGATATCATATCAATATGTATGATTCTGGAATAAGTCAATAACATTATTTAAACCATTATACAGGAGCTTCGGACACGAACAAAGCAAATCGGACCTAAGGTAAGGGAAATATCACAATCTCATTTTTATCCGAGATTGTTTATTCGTAAGTATTTACTGGGGTGTATTTTATCATCCACATCCATGTTTACTCAATATGTAATATTATTTCCATCCACCTAAAATTGTTTAAATCCATTTTTACCCTTCGGTGAGTTTTTAGTAATACGTATGAAAGGAATCTTTTGTCGTTTTTCGTACGAGGTACTTTTTGACTTTTCCGACAAAAGTACGAAGAATGTTTTTTTTAACTTATACGGCACGAACGGATTTCTACTATTTTATAAAGCCTTATTTTCATGAAGCTTCCTCTAAAATATTTCATGACTATTTTCAATAAAATCTCTTTCTTTTAAAATTTCATGATGTTTTGTGAAAAGAAATTGATTTTGAAGAAGAAAGGATATTTTCCTCAAGAATTCAATTCAAGTATCTAAGATAATAAAGGGTTCTGTTTCTATCCATATTTTTACATTGATTTGACTATGTTGTGATGGAATTATGTTTATGAATTCCTTTATCATATATGAATTGATTTATGATGTCATGATGTTTCAAGAATCCCATTTTTGTTACATGTGTTATGCGATGATGTATGTTTTATGATTATGTGGCACACATAAGAAAGGATTCATTATAAGATGGGTGGGACCTATATCTCCCTCCAATGCATTGGGTAAAGACTTTATATCTCATGAGATAGACATGGCTGGAACGGAAGGTTATTTCGGTTCAGTGATACAGGACTGAAACGAGGAGTGAACTCGATTCAGAAAGGGACTTTGTCCACTAAGATAGTCTTGGAAATGAGTCATGACTAACAAGAAATGATTTTCCATGATTATGTGTGCATGCCACAAAGTTTCAAGTTTCATTTTATGATTATGGTGATCTCATTTTCACTTCTATGATTTGTTCCATGTTAAGATATTATGATCTCTTTTGCAGGTTATGATTTTCAAAAAGATATGATATGATATTTATTTCTTTTGTATACCCTTACTGAGCATTTGAGCTCACCCTTTTATGTTTTCTTTTCCCCAGGATATAAAGAAAGGTTTTAGGTAAAAAAAGGGGATGATCTTTATGGGAGATATTGAAGATCTTTCACCACGATTAGAAGATTGCGTTCCGAGTTTCCAAAGACACTAAACTATTACGATCCTTGTGTGTGTGTGTTTTTGTTATGTACTAAGTATTCCGCAAAAGTAATGTAAAGTCTATGTGCATCAGGCTTCGGGTCTCTACAGTTGGTATCAGAGGAAAGGTTTAGTCAACCTTTGGAAACTAGGATGCGAGAACTTTAGTGAGATCCCTAGAGATATTTCTAAGGTATGTCTAGGGATGTCTCTAAGGTTAAGTATACGTATAGGTTATAGTCCTAGAATTGCGCTAACGATCTTCGAATTTAACCTAAGATGCTAGATATTGAGGATACTAACCCTTTATTATGTTGTTTTCCCTAGCATGATTTTTGCCTCTCACACAATTCTTTTGGGGTTTTAGACGATGGCTGGAACCCGAAGGAACCGTGTTGATCAATGCAATGGACAATGCAATGATTGCCCTCCTGAACAAACAAATGTTATGGGAGATGGAGTGCAAAATCTTATTGCTATACTTACACAAGCTATGAATCATTCTGGACTTCCAAATGAGCAGAGAAGGGAACAATATTCTATTGAGTCCTTCATGAGGCAACGTCCACCTTCTTTCAGTGGGTCTTCTGATCCACTTGTGGCTGAACAATGGATCAGTACTACTGAAAAGATATTTTCAGTTCTTCAATGTTCTGAACATGATGAAGTCATCGTAGCAGTATATCGTTTGGAAGGTGAAGCTGATCAATGGTGGAATCTTATCAAGAATACGAGGCCAAGAGATGAAATTGAGTCCATGGAATGGGACGAGTTCAAGAACTTGTTTTTCAGTAAGTACTTCCCTCGTATTCTTCGAACAAAGATGGAAAAGGAGTTTCTTGAACTGAAGCAAAGGGACGATGAATCTGTTGGTACCTATGAAGCAAATTTTACAAGACTTGCAAGGTATGCTTCTGGAATTATCATCCAACCTGAAAGTAAAGTTGATCGATTTTTCAGTGGCTTAAAACCAAGTCTTCGAAGGGCATTAGCTATAAGAGACTTCAGTAGCTATGAAGAAATTGTGCGTTGTGCTATCAAGGTAGAAATGGAAGTTGGTGTTACATATACATCTCATGGTTTTGACAAGAAACGAAAGATGGAGTTCAAGGAGAAATCTCAGAATAATGGTGAAAAGAAGATGAATGTTTCCTTATGCACAAAGTGTGGAAAGAAGCATGGTGGAGATTGTCTAAAAGGGACTAGAAAATGTTTTAAGTGTGGAAAAGAAGGTCATCGAGCAGCTGAGTGTCGAAGTAATGGAAAAAGGGTTTCTAATGATAAAGCAAACACTGCAGAGAACGCACCTCCAACACTTCAATGCTTCAAGTGCAAGGAAATGGGGCATTATGCTAATAATTGCCCTAATCCAAGGGTTAGTGATGATCAACATGAGCAACCACTGAAGGCAAAGGACAAAGGGAAATCACATGCGATCACTATTGGCAATGTTGAATAAGACAACGATGTGGTGGAATGATTAAGTGTTTATGTAATGGGATTACAAAATAATGTTTTGCAATATTTATTGATGTGGTATTCAAAGTGATTGAGATATTTTTTGGAAATAAGATGATATGCGCATAATGAAGACGAGAAAATGAAATAGTATTCATGAGCTCATGATTGATATAAGGACTAAGTGATATCATGGTTTGAGTATATAGAATTTTGAGGATTTTGGTATGTGGAAAGTGTTAACTTTTAACTTCACTCATGTTTTCACTAAGGTATTAAAGAGAATACACGATTAAGAACTTTGAATGTTTGGAATGTGACCAACAAGACATATCTTATAATATGTGGGGATCAACGACAGTATTAAATCTCTGGTAATCGTTTTCACTATGTTATGAGAGTGGACTGCAGTATTATGGATAAGCCTAAAGATTGGAATGGATTATGTTGGACATAAGTTAGTATTATTTAAGGATAGAAGTTTTTTTTGATATTATTGATGGGATGTTATAGTAACGTAGTTTTAGAAAAAGGGACAACCTGCAGGACGGGCGACAGCCCATCGCTTCGGACAAGGCTGTAGGAATCGAACCCACAACCGAAGTGCGACTGGCCTTTATCGCCTACCACTGACCTACAGGAAGTCCCTGTTTAGTAGAAACTAGTTTTATTATATTAAGCAGTATGATATATGAAGTATAAGTCCATTTTAGGAACTATATATGATTAATCTCACTATATAATGACTTATGTATATTTAATAACTTTTGCTTACCTTTTGTTTGAGACAGATGGAATGACCCGTCATTCTATCACATGATCTGCTAACACTTCACGAATAACAAATTCAACTTCATTTATTTAAGAGATGAAGTGAAAATTGTTCAAGGCACGAACAACAGTGATATTGTATCAAAATAAAGTAAGTATTTATTCTAATTCAAATTTTCAACTTTAGGGAAATGATCTTGAAAACCAAAAATATTGTCCTAGTGATCTTATACCTGATGAATCAGATGGTACCTTAGATCGTCACAAATTTATGGATTTGTGATTACTGGATTTTCCATAGCCATGTTCTCTACCACTCTCCATCAGAACATGATGGTTAGATTTCTCTTCCATATCCATATTTTCACCTATGTGGAAACCCAATGATTAGTTTATTTGGGTAACCGTTACGTTTCATACTTTTGTTTTTAAATATTGGTTTTGATATTCCTTTTTACGATGTGGGTTTCTATTAAAGAAACTTTCGAATAGTAAACCATTTATAACCCCGACGAATTTCGAGGGCGAAATTCATTTTAAGGGGGGTAGAATGTAACAGCCCAAGATTTTATAAAGAAATATTCTTTTTAATTTTATTAATGTCTTGTGTTGTACGCTACACCAAAAGGAGCTTGCACAACACGCATCCTTGACTTTCCTTGCACGCAATCGCGACCTTCCTCGATAGCTTGCGTCGTACGCAATACCGAGTTTCACTAAACAACGATATGCTATTAAAATATTATTAAAACTAGCCGTTATGAATAGTAATAACCACCTTTTAAAATTTTAGAAATTTTAGCTCTCAAAATGGACTTCATTTTTAGATTCAGAGTATCGAATTTAGCCTAAGGTGAAATTTTGGTACTTTTCGGATAACTTTCATATTCTGATGAATAGTGAAAAATTACTAAATTATAATTAAAAACAACTTTTTTAATCGAAATAATTAATAGTGATAAATTATTAATTTGAGTGGTTTTAAATTATATTTAGAATATATTTTTACAATTTAATACAATGTTGGTCATTGGTTGTAATTTCACATTTAAACCAGACATAATCAAGTGTCAATCTTTTGATATATATTGTTTCCTAAAAACACGCTATTTATTTTAACAGCGGGATTTAATTATAAAATTAATTAATGCAACTTCTATGTTATGAATTTGGTAAAATAGATTTCATTTTTGAATTCGGAATATGAAATATAGCTTAGGATGAATTTTTGGCATTGTTCTGAAAAACATCAATTTTTGATGAATAGTGAAACTACTAAGTGGTAGTTAAAAAAACTGAATTTTTCATAAAACTTAATTTTGCCGCTTCTGTGAATGGAATTTCGAAAATCCGAGAGACACGGTTAATATCAAGGACTAAAATGCGGTTCAATGAGATGAAAATAATTTTTTGGTGAATAGTAACTTTTTACTTTTTTACCGCGGTTAATAGTAAATAGGGTAACTAAGGGTAAATATGATATTACTATTACCCTAACACATGTCCTAATTCTATTGGAAAAGTGTAATTCGACCAAAAACAAACTTAGGAATAAAATATGACCATTTAGGCCCACTTGGATTAGATTAGGACATTTATTATTAATTTATTTAAAGAAGGGTTAAAATAGTTAAAATCAAAGTTTAATAAGTAAATCATTTTTAATATGGGGATATACATAAGATAAATTCGACTATAAATATTCATTAGAAAGCTAAAAAGATTTCCTACATAATGGTATTTTATTTGTAATTTTTAGACATCAAATAATTTAATTAATTTATGACACAAAGATGATGCAGTAATTATCTTATTTATGAAATATTGACATAATTGATGTTATAAACACCAAAATAAATGTAATTTGAGAATTTTTATAAATTAAACTAATTTTCTAGGTTACTATGATATATTAATGTTTATTTAATCAACTTGGTTCGAACATTTAATTCTGTTATGACTTTCACAAAAATCATATATCAAATAGTGTCAAAATTGACACAAAATAGTTTTTAAATCAAATATTATATTATTAATTGTTATTTTATTCCTACAAATCTAAGGTTCGGCCAAATGACTTAGATAAGGATATATATATTAATAATAAACAATTTGGGGTTCGTTTGGCATGTTATAGTAATTGTATTAACCATATAGTAAAAGAAAACAAAAAGACACGGTAAAAGTTAAATTATTTAACTTAGAGTTAAATCTAATTGATAAGGTTTAAAATAAGATCCAAACATGTCTAAATTTGATTGGTTGATGAGATTACAACCCTATCTCATCTAAGCTTCGAATATGAGTCATTTTTGGAGGTTTTTAAGTGGGGTTATATTTATTATAAATTAATATTTTTAAGAATTCCTAAGGTGCCCCTCTCCTTCCCTATAAAAGGACACCTCCTCCCCCTCCTCCTCACACCAATTTGAGCACTCAAGATCGGCCAAACCCTGCCATTTTCTCCTCTACACATCCCTAGAATAATCCTAGAGGTCCTGGTCTTCTCCAAAGACCAATCTTAGTTCCTTAAGTGGAGGATTCAAAGAGGCGTTCCAAAGAAGAGGTAATATCTATTACCGATCTTTTCAATTTCTTTCTTCTTCAACTTCTTCTTCTTTAGTTGTTTCATGATAAAGTAATAACATCAGTATTACTTACATACTGATATGTTATTATAAATATGAAACAACCCTAATTCACCTTCTATCCATCCTACGGAAAAATGAAATCACCGCGCGTGCGTACGTACGGAATACCGTCTCCACGCCGTGGTGTAATCTATTTTCCACCATCACCTTACAAGGATGGGTATAATGGTGTAATGAGTAACTATATATGATTATTATGAAGTAATATTGATACTGAAATAATATATATATACTCCAATACAATTCCACGATCATAGGAACGATATCATCACTCGTGCGTACGTACGGAATACCGTCTCCACGATGTGATGCGACTCGTTCTACATGATCTTCATTTCATAATGATTATATAAATGAATTGAATGAATGAATATGGTATATAATACACTAATACCATTCTGGAAATGAATTATCTATAACCTAAAGATAAGAATAAGAATTTATTCAGCAAAACACGCATAAGAACAAAAAGTTATAAAGACCCGAGTAACAAGTAACAATGAAATATTACTAACAAGAAGCTAATAATATGACCATATATGATATCATATCAATATGTATGATTCTGGAATAAGTCAATAACATTATTTAAACCATTATACAGGAGCTTCGGACACGAACAAAGAAAATCGGACCGAAGGTAAGGGAAATATCACAATCTCATTTTTATCCGAGATTGTTTATTCGTAAGTATTTACTGGGGTGTATTTTATCATCCACATCCATGTTTACTCAAAATGTAATATTATTTCCATCCACCTAAAATTGTTTAAATCCATTTTTACCCTTCGGTGAGTTTTTAGTAATACGTATGAAAGGAATCTTTTGTCGTTTTTCGTACGAGGTACTTTTTGACTTTTCCGACAAAAGTACGAAGAATGTTTTTTTTAACTTATACGGCACGAACAGATTTCTACTGTTTTATAAAGACTTATTTTCATGAAGCTTCTTCTAAAATATTTCATGACTATTTTCAATAAAATCTCTTTCTTTTAAAATTTCATGATGTTTTGTGAAAAGAAATTGATTTTGAAGAAGAAAGGATATTTTCCTCAAGAATTCAATTCAAGTATCTAAGATAATAAAGGGTTCTGTTTCTATCCATATTTTTACATTTATTTGACTATGTTGTGATGGAATTATGTTTATGAATTCCTTTATCTTATATGAATTGATTTATGATGTCATGATGTTTCAAGAATCCCATTTTTGTTACATGTGTTATGCGATGATGTATGTTTTATGATTATGTGGCACACATAAGAAAGGATTCATTATAAGATGGGTGGGACCTATATCTCCCTCCAATGCAATGGGTAAAGACTTTATATCTCATGAGATAGACATGGCTGGAACGGAAGGTTATTTCGGTTCAGTGATACAGGACTGAAACGAGGAGTGAACTCGATTCAGAAAGGGAATTTGTCCATTAAGATAGTCTTGGCAATGAGTCATGACTAACAAGAAATGATTTTCCATGATTATGTGTGCATGCCACAAAGTTTCAAGTTTCATGTTATGATTATGGTGATCTCATTTTCACTTCTATGATTTGTTCCATGTTAAGATATTATGATCTCTTTTGCAGGTTATGATTTTCAAAAAAGATATGATATGATTTTTATTTCTTTTGTATACCCTTACTGAGCATTTGAGCTCACCCTTTTATGTTTTCTTTTCCCCAGGATATAAAGAAAGGTTTTAGGTAAAAAAAAAGGGGAAGATCTTTATGGGAGATATTGAAGATCTTTCACCACGATTAGAAGATTACGTTCCGAGATTCCAAAGACACTAAACTATTACGATCCTTGTGTGTGTGTGTTTTTGTTATGTACTAAGTATTCCGAAAAAGTAATGTAAAGTCTATGTGCATCAGGCTTCGGGTCTCTACACTAGTAAAATTACATCATCACCGTTGGAGGAATTATTTTCCAGATTATCCATAGTGTAAAGAATATAGACTTTTCAACCAAAAAAATTGATGTAGTTAACCCTGGGTTTTTTATTGTTCCACTACTCATTAGGAGTTCTCTTAAGGATTGGTCACATTATGACTATATTGATTATAAATCATGATGTATTTATAGATTCCACCCAAAAGTGTGTAGGTAGTTCATACAAACTATGCGTGGTTCTAGCAATTTGTTTGAAAGTTCTATTTCTTATCTAGACAATTCCATTTTTCTGGGGTGTCCTAGGAGTAGAGTAGTTGTGACTATAGCCACTTTGTGAGCAAAAGGATTCAAACTAATTATTATCAAATTCATGTCCGTGATTAATTCTTAGGGTTTTAATTCTAATACCACTAATATTTTCTACAGTGCTAGCATACTTGGTGAAATGAGAGCATTCTCCTCTTTTGTGAGCCAAGAAGAAGGTCTAAGTATATCTATATTAGTTATCTAAAAGAAAATATACATAGTGATTTCCACATAGACATGGAAATCTAGATGGTCCAAACAGGTCAATGTTAACCAACTTTATAGGTTGAGAAGTTGAAACTTTTTTCTTTGGTTTGAAAGATATTTTTTGTTGTTTACCCTTTTTATAAGGATTACAGACTTTGTCATTTGGATACTCAAGTTCTGGTAGATCCTTGAATAAGACTTTTTTTCGTAATCTTTCAATGTGAGTTTATATTACAATGACATAATCCCCTATTCCAAGGGAAATAATATTTATTAAATGCACCCAAACAAGAACCATATTTATAAATTAAAGAATCTAAATCAACAGTATACACATTTTCATTTCTAAAAGGAAAAAATTATAAATCTTTTTTAGAATTAAAAACATTCCATGAATCATCCTCAAATTTAACATTAAAAACATCATAAAAAACTGAGATATACAAAGTAGTATTTATTCTAATCCATCAACAAAAAGAAATTTATAAATTAAAACCGAGTTAGAGTTACCAATATTTCCAAGACCACAGATTTTTTCCTTTAGCATTGTCAGCAAAGGTGATATAGCCAACATTAATATTTATTAGATTCTTGTAGAATGATTAATATCTTATCACATGTCTTTAACATCTACTATCCATATATCATATACTTCTACAAGATATCTTCAAATAGATTTCCTACAAACATACTAGACAAGGAAATATTTTGGTACCCTGATTTTTTTGGGTCTAGTAACATTAGTAATAAGAGATTTGGGAACCCACATTTTCTTCATGGGTTTCCTATAAGTAGAATTTAACATATTTTAGAAATATACTTTATTTTTTCAAGAAAAAAGTGAAACAGTAGAAGATACTTCAAGGATGGAACTTCTAGAAAATTTTCTAGAACTAGGAATAAAAGTATATTTTTGAGATTTAGATACAATATTGGTTTTTAAAAAATTTCATTTACCAGGTTGGTAGCCAATACCACTAGTGTATTTTTGTGTAAATTTTTTACCAACCATTTGATCTAAGGGAACTTTACCATTGGTAAAATTTTCTAATCCTCTTTTAATTTCTCATTTGATATTTTATGCTCAATTTTTTCCTTAATCAGGTGAGAATTTTTCTCTTTTTCTACCACAAGTTTAGATTTAATAGTGGTAGTTAAAGCATGGTGATTCTTAGAATATTTTTATTTATCTTTTAGTTCATTAAAAGTGTCCTATATAATTTTTCAATAATCAAACATTTCCTTATTTGTCATATTTTCAAAATTACTTTTATCTTCAGAATAGTAAGCTTTATCTCTAGGAGAGTTTAGTGTTACCTTAGACCTGCTTTTCACAAAAAACATATTTCCCTTATTAGATTTTTCATCATGAGAGGATTATGAGTCACTTGAGTTATACTCAAAAGCACTCCATGTTGCCTTCATTTCCTTCTTTAATTTCCTATCTTTGTCCTCATACTACTTGTTATACATTAGTTTGGTACAATCAGTCGTCACTTGTCCCCTTCGTTTTCACTCATTTAATATTATCTCATTTTTGGTATCACATCTTTTCCAATCCTTTTTCTTGGTGCCCTTATTGTTATATTTACCTTTATAACTAGAATTTATGAATTAGTTTTCTTGCTATAGAATTTATTAAACCTTCTGGTTATCTGAGCCATATTCTCATCACTATCTATGGATAATTTTTCAGCACTTGATATTTTAGTTTCATCTTAAAATTTTTCCTTATATTTAGATGCAGTAAATTTGAAAGAACAAAAATTTATTTTGGTTTCATAATCCTCTTATTTGTTTAAATTTAGTTCTTCCTCACAAATCATCAACTTTCCTATCTGCTCCTCACCTAGAAAAGTGTTGAGGTCATAGGATTATATTATTTATATAGAATTCCATTTCCTTCTATTTGGTAAAAACCTGAGTATTCTCATGATTTTCTCCTTCTCTGTAACAACTCTTCCTAGAGAGATCATAGTGTTCACAATTTCATTAAACCTGAGATACATTTCATAAGTTATATCATGTTAAATAGCTAAAGTGTCCCAAATTTCATAGGTATATGTACAAGAAGATATTCAATTTAATTATTCATCTCCTTGTGCTTAAAATAGAGAATTCATAGATTCGAAATTGTTATTATAAGAAATATTTGTGGAATTAATCTTGGTATTCCTAATAGTATTTGGTATTTTTTATTTATCTTATATAACTGTTAAAATATAAAATCCCATACTTTATAAATGAATTTACATCTTAATATTCCCATAGGAATTGTTTTCCTCTTAAATTAGGGAGGTATTTTTGTAGCATCGACTTCTAATATATTATACATACTAAAGAAATGATTTTTAAAGAGATAAAAATTTATATGTACTAAAAATATGATATCATTAAAACACAATTAAATCCTAGTTGAAAATATTTGAAAAATCTTTTAAAGATCATTACCTCTAAAACCAAATTTTGGTTAGAGTAGGACACTCAAGAGGGGGTGAATTGAGTTCCTATAAAAAGTTCTGTTAAAAAGTTTAATTAAAATATTACCCTAATTTAAAACATAAAATTCCATTTAATAAATGTAGTGAATTTATAATAGTCAAACTGTTCAACTAATTTCTTAGAAATTTTTTATTTCTTACTTATAACAATATGAGATATTGATTCATCTTTTGAAACTAATCTAATAATCCAAAATAATTATAAACACTATCTAAGACTAAAAATCAATGTAAAATTCAGTTTTCTAAAATACAGAATAAAATATAGAAAATTAAATTTTAAAACACAGTGGATATAAAACAGGACGTTCAACCTCAAGCTGAGACTTAGTCCTCTACACTTGGTGATCACCTGACACTAAGTAGTCTATATAGATAAAGGTTTTGATCCACACCATATATTGGGGTTTGATCAAAAATTTACATCTATCTAGGTCACTTGACCTCTACAGTAGTTATACATGGGAAACAAACATAGCTAGGTCACATAGGACCTCTACCACAGTTCTACATGGGATAAACAAGTGTAAAAAGATAGTTCTATAAGTATATCTATTATCCTCCAGTTCAATGCAGGAGATAGTGTGTGTTTTACATACACATGAACACACTACTTGAAAATGTAATAAAAAGGAACACAATAGAGAAATAAATATTAGATAGGGTTTTGAATGCTTTGTGTGTTATGCTGTTTAGCTTTGGACACTTTGATGTGTCAGATTTGAAGATGGGGTGCTCCTCTGGAAGTATTCATTGAAACAGAGTGTCGTGGAGCATTGTGTTTTGTCTTCCAGGATGATGAGATGTTATTCTCCTTAGGTTCATTTTAATGTTGAAAATACGTGGTAACTTTGGTGAAGAATAGTTCTCTGGTTCACAATAAGCAGGATTGAGGAGTTCCACGTGTGTTCTTCCTTTTTTTATGTTTCCTGCGTGGCTCTTCTACTATGTCTTTGTGTATCTTTGAATATATTTTCAGATTGAGGGAATTATTATTTTATATTATTCATCCCGAAAATGTTCATGTTTAAGGTAGGTGATGTACCTTAAACTAATGAAATCCTCAATAATGATGTTTGTAAAAATAATTAAATTAATCGGTCACATTAAAACACTCAGAATGTGACTGTTAGACATTGTATTAAATAAAAAAATTTAAACAGTCTATTAGTGACTCCTTTTTCAGTGAATAATGCATCAGTGACAAATTTCATCCATGAGTCCTTCTATAGGAATTAGTGTATCATTCTATTGGTGTCTAATTTTCTTAGTCAATCTGTACATCAGTGAGTCCTTGCATTAGTAGCACCATGTGTTGGTGGAACGATGCATAGGTAGAACCATATGTTGGTAAGTCAGTAATTCTATTTGTGAAACAATTGAACTTTTAGTGACTTTTTTGAAATATCATTGAGACATTCTGTCTCTCGGTATCGGTGAGTCCTTTGTGCTATTGTAATTGTTGAGTCAAACTTATTCTGTCAGCATCAATGACTCAATTGTCTGTTGGTGTCATCTTCTCATAATTAGAAATTATTTCTATTTGGACTATCATACATCAAAAGTATTATTAGAATGTGTTAAAATTATATGTGATCATAGATAATCATAATTACACATATTGAAACTTAAATAAACATTATTGAAATGATTAGACATAATTAATAATATTGGACATGATTTGTGATTATTAAAACCAGAGATGGTGGAAAACAATCTATTATGGAATAACAGTATACATAGACACTATATGAGATATGCTGTGGGAAAAATATAGTTTTTATTTTATAAATATACAGGGTTCTGAAGAACATTTATTATTATTATATTAAACAAATTGACCCTAATTGTAAAAAGTTATTATTTTTTAGTTATCCCAAGGGAACTCAAAGATATCATATTTATAATACTACAAGATACAATGATATTATAAAATAAACTATTATATTTATAAATAATGAATATATATTTATTGGGATTAGTGGGAAGAAATTTGATCTTGGAGTAGTTTAAAACCAATAAACATAATGTTTTCTTGAGATATAGGTTGGGATTATTTCGTAAAAATTCATGGAAGAACAATATGACTCATGTTACAATTTATCCTCGATGGTTTTTTACGATTCATCTAGAGCTCGATAGATATGGATTTATTATATAAAATTATGATGAAATAATTTTCATATTAGAAAAACCTACTAGCCACTTAGAGGCCATTGACAGTTTTGATTTTAGGAAATAGTTAAAAATACATAGAATATGAAATGGAATCTATATATACAAATTATTCTTGAAATTTGGTAGGTGCATCAGAATGTGTGAGACCCATGGTTTACAAGTGTGTTTTCTATAAGAAAAATGGTTTATTTTCTACATATAAATAAAGACTAGTGGAAAAAGGTTACAAGAAAATTCATGGTATTGACTATGAATAAACCTTTTCACCCATTATGATGATAATGTTTATTCAAAGTTTTTTTTCTATAAAAAATCATTTTAATTTTGAGATATATCAAATTTATGTAAAAAACTCTTTTTTAATGGTAATTTATTTAAGGAGATGTATATTATAGAGCTTTAAAATTCCAATGTTCCAAATTATTCTACTTTTTTGTAAAAGATACATCAATCTATTTATGAATTTAATAAATAATCTTGGAGGTAGAATATACAGATTTATGAAGTAATTTAAGAGTTCATAGTCATCAATAATGTGAATGATTCTTGTATATATAAGTGAAATAGTGGGAGTGTTGTGGTGTTTATGATATTTTATTTATACGGTATACTACCAATTGGAAATTAAATCCTGACTTTACATTTTGTGAAAATGTGGTTTCAAAAATGATTCTTTATAAAATATTTGTGTGAATTAGTCTATATTCTGAGTGTGAATATTTATGGAGATAGATTTATGATGATTCTTAGACTCAGTCATAACACATACCCAAGTAAAGTGATAAAGTGGTTTAGCATAGAGAACTCCAAAAGGTGTCTTTTCCATTGTTATATTGAATAGATCTGAAGAAGTCTCAAGATCCTTCAGAAGAGTTAAAAAGGATGAATATAAATCCCTATGTATCTTCCAAAGGATATATCATGTATGATATGTCATATAATTGAATGTATGTCACATATTATCATATCAAGACTAGTAGATACGGATAAAATCTTGTTTATTGTAAATATATTGTTTTTAATAACATCCTTCTGTACATAAAAATTACTCAGGCTATGTTCTTTATATTTTAAAGAGAGTTTAAGCTATATGTAAAGGGTTACACTAATGAAATTTTCAAATTTGAGATAGATAATATGAACTATCAATTTAGTATCATGTTTTTTTCTAAATGGTGTATTTATAAGTTATAATAGTTTTAATAAGTAACTATTGAAAACTTGAGAATATAGGTGAATTATATCACTACATCAAATTATTGGAATGAAGATGTTTGGATTAGGAAATTCATTTCAGAATTTGGGGTGGTTTGTGAAATTGAGGGAGAAATCAACCATTACTGTGAAGATAATGGAACCATTTCTATAGCCTATGAACCTCTATCTCACCAAAAGACCAAAAACATCTTTTAAAATTACCATCACTTATGAGAGATCATTTAGATGGTAAATTTTATGATCGATTGAGTGGGTATAGATGAAAATGTAGTGGATTCATTGATGAATCCATTATCACAGTGAAAATATGAGGGTTATGTTAAATATATTGGTACATGATACATAAAATATTGAGTGTAAAAATTGTATATTTATAATGGTTTTATAATAATGGAAATATATATTTATGATTCATTCATGTGTACTACAATTTATTTTTAAAAAATAGTGGAATGATAATATCCCTATAAATTATAACTTTGAATTATCCCTAATCAAGATAATAATTGAGTATTATGGGTTATAATGATATGTTAAAGATAACATGAGTATAATATTATACTTGATACAAAATTTTTATATGAGATACGATGAATAGATAATGAGGTAATAAGTCGAGACCTATTACATGGGCAAAACTACCAAAGTATATCTCATGGAATTTTATATAGTAATTGATATAAATAGGTGTGAATGATTTTTATAAATCCCAATTACCTAATATTGGGGATATATTAGAATTATTATCTTTATAAGTTGACATATTTTATAAAAAATCCATGAGTCCTAGATAATTAAGGGGTGTTTGGGTATACTGCATATCGTATCATCAGTTGGAGGTCAACTGAGATGATATTTTCCAAATTTGATTGAATTATACTATAGAAATGCATGGAAATACTTATCTGAGTCACATATGATATATTTATATACTTAGATAAGGGATATGTGATTTTTACATATTCTAGATGAATGAAATTTGATGTATTCATCGACGTGGTCAATCAATTTTGAGGAATCATGAATGGATGAAATGGCCTAAAATAGATTGACATGTTACATATCTAGTGGTAAATAAATGTAAAAGATAAAGGGATAATATAAGAATAAATATGGTTTCTATGAAACATATTGTAACACCCTGGGTTTTTAAGAAATATATTTTTCCGAATAAATTTAATTTCTTCGATAGCATGTATTACATGCAAAAGTGAGTTTTAACAAACCGTGAAAAACTATTAATATTATTATTTAAACACGACTGTTATTACCTAAAAAATTTTAATTTCATGAATAAATAAGAATAATATCATTTTAAATATTAAGTATAATGGTTCTATATGAATAAAAAATATTTTTAAATAATTACATAATTTTCGATAAAGTCATTATATGTTTCAAAAATTATATTTTCTCAAGAAAATTAATTTTATTATTTTTTATGAACAAATAATAAAAGTAATTTTCTAAAGTTTTAAAAAATATAATTTAAAAAATAAAATTAATTTTTGAAATATAAATGTCATATTTATCTCAGGAGGAAGTTTTGGGATTTTTCTAAAAAGGTTATTTGTTTTGATCAATAGTAAAAAATACTGGTTTTTCTTAAAAACTATCATTTCACATAATGAATTTATATAGTTAATTTTGTTTTATAATAAGTTTAAAATTAAAATTAGTAAAATTATATATATATATTACTGTTTATGTCATTATAATAAATTTTTTATTGAATTTTGAATTAAAAATCTTTTAAATTTTTGAAACTTTGTCTTTGGAAAACCTATTTTTCGTCACATCTGCGTGATTGATTTGAAATTAATATTTTCCACTTATGTGAATGGAATTTTTAAAATCGAATTAAATATTTTAAATATCATGATTTATATTATGTAATAATGTAAACTTACTTTTTTATTATAATAAATAGTAAAAACAATAAAAAGTAATTACTAAAGTTAAGGTTAAAAAAGGTTTATCGTGGTTTAAACTAAAAACGTAAGGGGGGTAAAATGACCTATAAACATGTAAAAACATTTGATTGAAATATATTAACATTATAAGTTACATTTTTTGAAAATATACTATTATATATCGTTTTGATAAATGAAAAATGTGGTTACATAATTTTCTTTTCAAAAAATACAAGTATGCCACTCACCTCACTTATAAAAGGCCACCCCTATTCTCTACTATTAATATCATAAAAGACATTTAGATCAGGAAATAACTGAAACTATATATTATTTACTTACTTAACCATGAACTAGATCCCTTATTTTGATTATAAATCCATCCTAATAATCATTTTGGTGCTTACTTATCGAGGTTGTTTGAAGAAGAGGTATCGTGCTTAACCGAACGTCTTTATTTTATTTATTCTTAAACATCCTTAAAATAATAACCAATTATGATGATATAATAAAACAACTTAATTCCATATACTTAGATGTTATTATGTTAATTTCATAATATAAATCCATTTCCACATTTATGAAATGTGAAACAAAATCATCATTTGTGTGTAAAGAAGACTACCACATCGTACACTAATGTTATTAATTTTAAATCACCACCATAAAAGGTAGTATATAATAATGTATTTAATATATATATATATATATATATTATAATTATTAAATTATTATATCACATATACCTTTTTCTTTCCATTCCATGGGGGATACGATAACATCGTTCGTGTGTATGGCATACTATCGCCTTACAAAACGATGTCAATAATTTTTTACTAATTATTTTAATGGAATATATTTAGGTTATATTTAATGAATATATGTGATATAAATGAAATAAAAATTTTTATATAAAAATAATACATTATTTACGTTCTTTATTTTCATCCGTCATGGAAATGGAAAAAGTTTTTATGCGTACGTATGACCTACGGTCTCTACGAAAGATATATTTTATTTTCTATATATAAATTTAAAGATTAATATAAATAAATATATAATTAATATATATAATTAATATCTTATTTTTCAAAATTTTTATATTATGGAACCATGATCAAAGTAATAGGAACAAAAATTTCAAATCAAAACATACGTGAAAAACAATGTAGTTATTACCTGAAACATTATTTTAACATGGAATTTTTAAGAAATGGTTAATAAAAGATCATTACTAATTAATATATGGTATGATATATATAATTAATGTTCTATAATTTGTTTATAATAAAATAAAATTTATTTTATAGGAGTTTATAGTTTGTATGAAAGAAGTCAAGACTTAAGGTAAGATATTTTTCGACTCACTTTAAATATGTGAGATACGTGCCATATTCACCACATATTTCTTATATGTGTTGTATATAATGACCATGAATGTATTTTTGGTTTAATATCATGAAAATTACTAGGATTTACATATCCATTTAAGGATATATATACTTTATAGGGTTTATATTTTAATAGATACCAAAGCAATATGGGACTTTTGTCTCAATTTTTCTTCTTTGAGGCATAAATTTTGTTATAAAATTATCTTCTTTTATAAGGTGTATATATAGAATAATTGACATGTAATATCATGGATTTATTTACTATCATAACATTATATATTTTATTTAATTTTATTTTTCCATGGGGATTATGATTCAAAGTTACCAAAGTGGTATGTATTTTATGTTATAATCTCATCATTTATCATGATTGTTTATAATTATGATTAAAATAATGATATATTATGATCTATATCTCAATAAACTCATGAATAGTATTATAATATCATTATTTCATGATAATACATGTTTCCCCTTTATTTTCCACTATTTATTATACTGATTATTAAAAAATGTTTCTATTAAAGTAAATTGACTTTATTTCTCTATTTGATTGAAAACACCTTTTGCTTCTATTTCGAAAATTTTTTCCAAATAAGTTTTAACAAAATACAATGGATGTTTTAAATAAAATTTTGACTGTATTTTACATTTTATAAATTTCTAAAAGGAATATTCATGTTATTTTCCTAACAATGGCCGTTTGGATTTTACCAAAAATGTGAAAGGAATATTCATTTAAATGTGTACGACATGAATAAAATTTCTCTCCATCATGATCATTATTTTATCTGAAGATTACTTTATATGTTTATAGGGATATTTTAAAATAAAATTATTTCAAAATTATTTTTGTTATTTTTATTTTTAAAACGGTTAATTTCAATGGAAATATATTTTCCATAATAAATGTTCTAGGTGATATTTATTTCAAAATAGTTTTCAATCTAAGATAAAATCCTTTAATGTTACTTTATATTAACTAGGTATATGATACAATTATACCATAATTATTATTTTACTAAATTCTTTATGATTATTATGAATATATGTTTATGAAACCCATTTCCTTTCCATGGGTCATGCTATGATGAAATGTATATGAAACTTATTTCTTTTCCATGGGTTGTGGAATAGTTTAATTCTTAAAAAAACCATTTATTTGAATTGTTTCAGGTATAATAAATGTTTTATGATCTTTTGGATCATGTATGTATTAGTTTCATTATGTGATTGGTTCGGACTGTATCTCCTTCCAATGCATTGGATAAAAATTGAAATATCATGTGGTAACTTGGAATTGAATAGGCTGTGAACACATTTTATTAAATGAAATTTTCATCAATGATAATATTGGGGGTGGAAATTTACCACTATGATAGTTTAGGGAGTGGCCCCATTCCACTTAAATAACTTTTTCAATGAGCCCTAACTATTATGGAAATGATTTTCCGTGCTTATATGTATGGTACAATTCCATGTCTTATTTAATGATTTTCAGTCATGGAATATGTTCTTTGATTACATTATGATTAATTTCTTATGAATTGAAAATATTTATTTGATGAATCAAGAAGATGATCTTTGATATGTAGGGTATGGTTATAAATTATTACGATCATGATCTCATAACCCTATGATTAGGATATGCGTACATATTTTCCTTGTTTACCCTTACTAAGAATATGAGATCACCATTTATTATGTTTATTTTCTCTATGTTATGTTGAGTGCTATGATGTGTGATATGTCTAAGAAGGGTGATAGTTATAAGGAACTAAGTGGGTGATGATGTAGAAATGTTATGAACTCATTACTTATGTTTCCAAGTTTCCATAGCCACTACACCTTTGCAATCCCCAAGCATGTGTTTCTATAATATAATGAATATTCATCAAAAAAGATATAATATCAATGTATGAGAATCCTAGGGTTTTTATAGTCGTTATCATAAGATAGGTTTAGTTAACCTTTATAAATTAGTATGATAAAAATTTAGTGAGATCTATATGGATATTTATAAGAATGTTTATTGAAAATGTCTATGAATAAGTTTAAGGATGAGTCAATGTATAAGAAAATGTCCAGGAATTTTGGCAAAGGATAGATTAGTCATTTAAAATAAATTACATAACTATCCAGATACTATAAGTAGATATGGATTTTTCATCAAGGTACCTAGGGGTAATAACTCAGAAAAGGTTGCTTTTATATAGACTCAATCATCACCTGGTGTATGACAACGAGATTTTCTGCAAACATTGTTTGAAACTCCTAGTAGATAAGTTTTAGAAATTCACAAACTCATTACGAACCAAACTGAAGGATTTAAATAATTCATTTGAATGAATTAGGTTAAGAATAAGGTAAAATATATTATAAAAAAGGTGTCATTATTTAGACATCCTATATGTTATTTTTCAGGATTATTTGGTTCCTTTTTATGATTATTTATACTTACAATACACTTTTTTGATTAGTGTGATGGATAATTCAATGATTGTAGTCCTAATAGACCAAATTTTACGGGTGTTGGAATTAATAATATAATTGCAATAAGAATAAAAATTGATCAATATGACTCTACATAAATTATCAGTATATGAACAAGATCACAATTAAGAAAAAGTAGCCTATACCATATATTGATGACTTTTTTGATCAATTGTGTAGAGATCAATACTTTTCCAAGATTTATCATCATTTTGGATATAATTAATTGAGGTTAAAGAACGAATATTTACCCAAAAAAACATTTCATACAGCTATAGACACTATGAGTATATAGTGATGCTATTCGGTCTTTCTAATTCCCTCACTATATTCATGGATTTTATGAATAGAGACTTTAGAGGCTACCTTGATTAATTTATGGAAGTATTTATAAAATATATTATATATATTCAAAGAGAATGTAAGAGCATGAATATCACATGATAATTGTAATAAAGACCCTAAAGAAGGATAAACTATGTGAAAAATTTACGAAGTGTTAATTTTATCTAGATAATAATTCATATACATGTCATATAATCTCAATTAAGGGTATATGAGTGGATCCATCAAAGACATATGTTATTTAATATTGGTCAAAACCAACCATAGTGATTGAGATCCAAACTTTTCATAGTTTTTATGGATATTATCGAATGTTTTTGGAGAATTTATCATGAATATATAATCCACTCACAAATTTAACATGGAAGGGATCTAAGTTCCTCTTTATAGATGAATGTGGGAAAAAATTTCATTAAACTGAAGAGAAGAATAGTCAGTGCACCTGTTATTATATTACCCTATAGTAGACACAAGTTTTTAATATTTTATTATGAATCCTAGAAGGTATTGTGATGCGTTATTATGTATAATGACATGTTTATAGATTATATCTCATGATAATTGAAGGTTTATGGTATTAATTACCAAAATCATGATTTAGAGTTAGCTATGGTAATTTTTTAATTTATGATATGAAGAAATTATCTTTACATAGAAACGTTTTATATATATAATGATAAAAAAATGTAAAGTATATATTCACACATAAGGATTTGAGTATGAATCAAAGAAGATGGTTATAGATGATTAAATATCATGACTGCTCGATACATTACCACCCTAGGAAAGCATGAAAGGTGTCCAATGCTTTCAGTTGAATGGAACATGCTAGCTTATCCCTACTGAGAATAAAAAATAACTAATATAATATGATTTTAAAAGGATGGATATATAAATCATTAAGGAGAGAGATATTATCTTTCTAAAATGAATGTTCAATCATCTATCCATGTAAATATTAAAGAGGGGCATAAGTTAAATATAGAGCTATAGAAGAAGGTGAGAAATGTTCCTAAGTTTAACCTTGATAATTATGGAATGATAATGTTCAAAACCGATTTTTATTACATCCATATACAATTTGAATAAGGATATATTATAGGAAGTTCATCATAATTCACTCTCTATTTATCATGGGAGTAAAAAGATGCATAGATATTGGAAAGATCATTTCTTGTGGTATGGCCTAAAGAGAGATATTATAGTGTTTATATCTGGATGTTTGGTATGTTAAAATTTTAAGTCTAAGAGGAAAACGTTTAAGTGGACGTTACAACCATTTTCCATACCGTAATGGAAATGGGAAAACACCACCATGGATTTTGTTTTCAGACTCCCTAAAATATCTAATGGGAATAATTATTTTTTTGTTATATTTGATCACCTTACAATGTCAGCACACTTAATCACCATTGGAGAAGAAATATATCTTTATTAACTTGTATAAATATACATTAAGTGGTAACATTACATAGATTAGAACATTATATTGTATCTAATCTGGATATGAGGTTTACATCAAAGTTCAGGTGTATACTTCAACATGATCTGGATATAGAGTCAAGTTATAGAACTAAGTTTTATCCTCAAATAGATGTCTAGTATGATAGAACAATTAAAACCATAGAGGATATGAAGTGATATTTTTCAATGGATTTAAAAGGGGGTTGGGATAAACACATTAATCTAGTTGACTTTTCTTATAACAATAGAATTCAATTGAGAAATAAGATGGATCCTTTTGAAGACCTCTATAGAAAGAGGTTTAGAACTTTTAAATTTTAGAATTAATTTGGAGGAAGAAATGTATTGGGGTCTACAAAATTTTAATAAATGCAGGCAAGGTTCTATCCTCTTAGAAACACATCAAGGTTTCTCTAATTCAATAGAAAAATTATGCTGACAATCTCTAGAGTGATCCAAAATCTGAGGTTGATGACAATGTATTCCTATGAACATCTCCATGGAAAATATTATGAGGTTAGTAAATAAAAATTCATGACATAGATTAATGATATTTTTGATATTCTTAATAATATTTTTGAAGTATCTTATCATTTTTTGCTACCATAAAAACCTCTCTCAAGTCCATGATGTGTTCCATGTATCTCTCTCGAGTAAGTACATACCTGATCATTGAAAAGTAATAAACTCAGATGTCATAAAAATGGAGAAATATATTTATTATTAGGAACAATTAGTGGATATTATATATTTAATAGAGAAATATTTACAATACAAGATCACTCACCTTGTCATTGTTTTGTGGCAAAACCACCGGTTTGAGGAAGCTAGGTGGGAACTTGAGGATATTATTGGGCATAAGTATCCATACTTATTTATATCAAACTGAATAATTTCAATGATGAAGTTTATTTTAACGGGGTTTATTGTAACAACCAAATGTTTTATAAATTATATTTTTTGAATAAATTTAATTTCTTTGATAGAAATTGTAACATGAAACTCTGATTTTTAACAAACCACAACAAACTATTAGTATTATTACTTAAATATAATCATTATTACCTAGAATTTAAACTTTTATAATGAATAAAAATATCAAAATATAAAATGTTTCTTATAATTTTTTTATATAAAGAAAACAAATTGATAAAAAAAGTACTTAGTTTTTTTTATAGTATTTATATGTTTTGAAATAGTATTTTGTAACAGGAATGTTTATATTTATTTTTTTGAAAAAAATAATAAAAGTAATTAATAAAAAATTTAGAAAAATAATTTTATAAAAAAAATTCATTTTATAAATATATATGTTAAATTTATATTAGGTATAATTTTTGTGATATTTCTGAAAAGATTATTTTTTTGATGAATAGTGGAAAATACTAGTTTTTATTATAAACATACTTTTCATTTAAAGAATGTATATGGTTCAATTTTTTTAAAATGGGTTCAAAAGAAAAATTAGTTCAATTATATAAATATTAATATAATTTAGGTAAGTGGAATCATTTTTATATTTAATTCTGATATAAACTCCTTTTAAACACTTGAAACTTTTCTCTTGGGAAAACCATTTTTCATTGAAATTGGGTGATTGATTTCAAAATAAAAATTTCCAATTATTTGAATTAAATTTGGAAAAATGTGTTACATATTTTTAATCACTATAATTTATATTATCTAAAAAGTACAACTTAATTTTTTTACCTTAATGAAGAGTAAACATAGTAAATATTAATTACCACAGTTTCAGCTAAAATGAGTTTACTTGGGGGTGAAACTAAAACCATAAGGGGTGAAATGACATATAAAAATTTATAAAAAACATTTTATGTAAATTTTTAGACCTTATAACCTATAATTATTGATAATTGACCATTTTTTCACCTCTTTGAAAATGAAATACATGGGTACACCATTTGTTTCATTAATTAATAGTGTGCCACTCACCTCACTTATAAAAGGCTACCATTATCCTCTCCAATTAACACCTTAAGATCAATTTTTATTAGAGAATTAATAGAAAAATATCTTCCTAACTTACATAAACATGAATCATATCCATTTTATTGATAAAAAATTCAACCTCTAAATACTTTTTGTGCTTACCTAAGGAGGTTGTTCGAAGAAGAGGTATCATGCTTAACTGAGAATCTTTATATTGTCTCCTATTAAAAATCCTTAAAAATATTATTCAATTGTGTTTATATAATTAAAAAAAATATATCCCATATACTTATATGTTATTATGTCAATTTGGTAACTTAAACCCATTTTCTCTTCCTTCATATGGGATACAAAATCATCATTTGTGTGTATGGAGGAATATCGGCTCACAGACTGATCTTATTCATGTTCCACAAACAAAATAAAAGGATTGATATAATGATAAATTTAATATTTATATATGATATTTAAGATATTATTATACTTATATAATTATTATGTTACATATAACTTCTTTCTTTCTATTCCTTGGGGGATAAGATAACATAGTTCATGTGTTTGGCGGACTACCGCTTCATGAAGCGATGTTAATAATTTTACAAAAATGATTTTCATGGAAGGTAATTATGGTAAATTAAATGAATATATTTGATATATATGACATGAAAATTATTCTTGGAATTTAATATATTATATAACTTTTTTTATTTTATCTATTGAGAAAATGGAAACATAGTTCATGCGTACGCATGGCCTACCATTTCCATAAATGGTGTATTTCATTTTATATATCTAATTTTATTGATTAATATAAATCCATTTATAATTAATAGATATTATATTTATATCTTGGATAAAATTATAGATATTATGGAACCATGATAAATGGAAGAGGAACAAAAATATAAAATCAAATCGTACATGAAAAATAAAGTAGTTATTACCCGAAACATGATTATAAAATAGAAATATTAATAAATAGGTAATAAAGGGTCATTAGTAATTCATATTTTTTATGATATATATAATTATGGTTCTATAATAGATTTATAATAAACTTATATTTACTATACATTAGGTTTGAACGTGTGTGAAGGAAGTCGAGACTCATGGTATGTGATTGTTTGTCACACTTTTATATTTGTGAGACAAGTGCCATATTCACCACTCATTTATTATATGTGGTGTATATAATACCTATTAATTCCTCTTATGTTTTTTATAATGAATATTATGGGGATTTACATATCAATTTTAGGATCTATCTTTCACAAGGTTTATGAGTAACAAGATACAAAAGTGGTAAAGGACTTTGTCTCAATCTTTCTTATTTGGGTCATACATTATATTATGCACCTATATACTATTATTAGGTGTATATACAAAAAATTTGACATGTAATATCATTATTTTTTTTTTATTTTCATGAAATTATGTGTTTAATTTAATGATATTATTTTATGGGGCTTATTATTCAAGGCAACAAATGTGGTAAGAGTTTTATGTTGAAATCTCATTGTTTATTAGGATTATGTATGATCATGCTTCCAATGATGAAATATTATGACATATAACTCAATAATTTTATTGTAAAATTTGTTTTTCATGATAATACATGTTTTACATTTACTTTACTATTTTTATATACTGAATATTAAAAAATAAATATTTTTAAGTAAACTGAATTTATTCCTATATTTGACTAAAAACCCCATTTTCTTCTATATCCATGTTTCCGAAAAATGTTTCTAAAAACGTTTTAACATTATATAAGGTATTTTTAAAAAAATATTTACCCATGATTGAATTTATATGAATTTTTTTAAAATTAATCTTAATGACATTTTCAAAACAATGTTCGTTTGAATTTTACCAAAAATGTGAAAGGAATATTTGTTTTATCATGAACCAAATGAGAGAAATTTCCCACCATAATGATCACTATTTAAATATAATATTCCATTATATGTTTTTTGGGCTATTTTCAATGAAAATAATTTTTGAAAATATTTTATGATTTTCTAATTTTAAAAAAGTTATTTTCCAAGAAGGTATATTTTCCATAAGAAACGTTCCAATTGATTTTTCATTCAAAATAATTTTACATCTAATATGAAATACTTTGATGTTTCTTAATATTCACCGGGAATATGATCCAATGATACCATATTTATTTTTTCTATAGATGGTTTATGATTATAAAATATTTGTGTTTACGAATCCTATTTTTTCCATGAGTTATCCTATAATTAACTCTATATGAAACCCATTTCTTTTTCATGTGTTATGTTGTGATAAAATTCTTATGAAAACCATTTAATTTCATGGGTTATAATATAGGGAATATTTTATGATATTTCGGATCATATATGTTTGGTTTTCATTATCTGATGGGTGAGACCTATATCTCCCTCGATTTCATTGCTTAAATATTGAATTCTCGAGAGATAAATGGGATTAGAATGGGGAGTAAACCCAATTTATTAAAATAATTTTTACATTATGATAGTTTTGGGAGGGAAACATTAATTCTATGATGTTTTGGAGAGTTAACTCATTCCACTATAATAGATTTTTCATTGAGTCATGTCTACTATTGAAATAATTTTCTATGCTTATGTGTATGCCACAATTATTTGGTTTATGTCAAATTTATGCTCTCATGGATTATGATATTTGATTAACCTATGATTTATGTCTCATGTACTACAAATAATTATTCCATGACTCATGATTATCATATTTTATATGTAGGGAATATTTTTATAATATTTTTCTAATGTTCTCAAACCCTTATGCCCATGTTATATTAACATATTTCTCTTGTTTACCCTTACTTAGTATTTGAGCTCACAATTTCTTATGCTTATTTTCCCTATGATATGATGATAATTACCATGTGTGATATGTATAAGATTGGTGATATTAATGGGGAACTAAGTGGGATATGATTTACGACTCTTATTATAGCACCCTAACCAGGATGGCACTTAGAATGGTGCCCTGGGCCGATTTTCCTAGGGGCCACAGGCATGATTCCCTCTACACCAGAGATTGTTGACTTGAAGTTAGGGTTTAATGATGGAATGGTGGGGATACTTTACCCTCATTAACAGAGTCACACATTGTTATAATAATTATAGGTAAATAATAAAAGAATAATAGAAGTGGTATAAATGAAAAACAATAGAAGAAACAATAAAAAATGATAAATAAAATGGAAAATGACAAGTATACAACTAGAAATGAATGTCCAGATGATCCAATAATCTCAAAAGTAGTAAAAATTTAAAAAGTGATATTATAGGGTAAAATAAATGTATAATATAAGTGAACAAAATTCCAAATGGCTAACTCTATGATCATCCTGAGTTCTAGCTCATTCATGTGCTCTTAAGTACTATATCATAGAATAACAATAAGAAAGACTAATCCAGAACTTGATCCTGAAACCACGAGGTCTAATTGGGTACCCTTAGTGAAATTTCATAATAAATTTCAAAATGGTATTTCACTAGTCATGTGAAAATACTAACATGTATGATATAATTCGTTTATCTTATGATCCCTTCTAAGGAATCCTGTAATGAGGAACCCAAGTTTCACCAAAGGATTCATGTAATTATTCTTATTATATGAGCTCAACCTTGGCGTTCCTTGCAGAGGAAACCCAATTATCAGTTTTAACATCCATCTTCCCTATGATACCATCCAAGGTGTTACATAAAGAGGAAATACAAGTATCTCTAAGAGACTCTGGAAAATCATCTTGCCTATGGGCCTATTCAAGGAGGTCCATATAGAGGAAATCCAAGTATCTCTAAAGGAATAATATAATTCAAGTAAACCTCTATGTCCATCCATGGAATTCCACATAATGAAATTCAGTACCAATCATGGTACATGTAATCTCAAACAGGATATAAGCCTTTCCAAGGAATTTCATATTTAGGAACTCGAGTGTCACTGAAGCCATACATAATTCACTCAACTATGTTCCATTCTAAAGAATTTTTTTAAAAATAAACCCATGTATCCCTCACAGAATACATAATTAATGTTATGAAGTATCGATTAACAACTGAGAGGGGGGGGGGTTGAATGACTTATTCAATTTTTATATGTTTCAAAATATTTAGACACTTAACCCCTAAAAATTTTAATATCTATTTCCTTATCAACATTTAGTAAATAATCATGCAAGAAAAGGTAGGAAATCAAGTGAAGAACACATGATTTCCAATTTTTGGCCTTAGTGTGAGAACTTACATTCTTCCCATAGCCACTTCGTGGGTTTATGGAAATCCACTATTATGAAGAAGTGAAAAAAAATTTCTATGTCCGGTTACACACATTCTACCTCCCAATAGGAATTATTATATTGACTCCAATTGGTATATAATGATTTCATATAAAAAATGTTATCGAAAAAAATAATAGACTTTGTAAAAACTACTCCACAATTGCATAGTAAAAATCCTTAGTCCAATTTGGATGGGTTCAATTTTCTCAATCTGATGATTCTAGGTCTGATTATATCAATACAATATTTTTGGATCTTATTCCCTCAATAAAAGGATTCTAGATCCCATTTTTCTCTATATAATCAGTATGGACCAGATTCGGTCAATATGATGGACCTGTTCTCAATCTTCAAAACTCAAACTCTACTAAAATTCTCAATATGAACTTGTTTAGTATGATGGAGTCAATCTGAATGACTAAATATGATTTTATCAATCCTTTTAACACAATACGAACTTATCAATATGATCTTTCTCAATATGGTAAACAAATATTCAGGTATCTGGTCCTCCTTATGAGATCTACGGTCTGCAATGACTCTCACTTCATTTCCTTAACACCATACCTATTCCTCTTTTGTTAAAGTATATAATAAAAGAATGATCTGATCAAGTATTTATAGGAAATTCAGAAAGAGAAAAACAAGAATCATGATAACTTTCGCTGCTTCCTCAAATTTCAAAATCTCTAAAAATACCTCACATTGAAAACATAAAATTCGACATCTTCAAACCTCCTTATATTTCAATGAGATTTATAAAAAATTTCATTTCATGATTGAAAACTTTAAATATCCCTAAAACATATAAAATTTTTATTTTTATTCATCATCGTAATCTACACAATATAATTTTTGTTTCTTTCTCGGTGAATCCGGTTTTTGTTTCTTTCTCAGTGAATCCAAATTATGTTTCTTTCTCAATGAATCAGATTTTTGTTTCTTTCTCAGGGAATCTGACTTCTATATACTTCCCATTGAATCTGAATTCATTATGATTCTCAGGGAATCTGAATTTTGTATGCTTCTTAGGGAATCCAAATTCAGTATCCTTCTTAGTAAATATGAATAAATTCCCATTATGATGGAATTCCTATTACGATAGAATTCCAATTATGATGGATATCCCATTATGATAGAATCTCCATAATACAAATTTTAAATTCTTCAAACCACTCAACCATTTCTTCAAAATAATTTACCATGAATGTTTTGATGATTTTTGAGATCTTTATGGTCAGAAAAACATCATTTGTCTTGATTTATAAAGTATGAAAACATTCTAACTCATGATTTCACTTTCATCAAAAAACATATTCTGTAACAATACAACCTCTTCACTTAGAAACAATTTTCTTTCTTTGATTATGAAAATGGAAAACTTCTAGAAAACAAAAATTCTTGCCACTATTTATTTTGGATCCAATGAACAATATACAATGAAGATGGATCCAACTCCTGGATAACAAAAAAAATCTTATACAAAAAGATCAGTTTTCAACAAATACAAAAACATTTTTAAAACAATTTATTACAAAGGTTCTTCAATATCCCCCTATTTATTTATCGAAAACCCTCATTAATAACTTTTCCAACTCTAAAAATATTTTCACAACACAAATTTTGTAAACATTTCAATTTTTTTGACTATTATAAAATCATATCCTCTCTCAAAGGAGGGTGCCTTGACACCACACTACTGGATAAAGTAATGTTTTTGAAGGAATTAAATCCCTCAAAGGAAAGTAAATTTTGTTTTCATTTAAAGATAAACTACCACTCATATATTTTCCATTATTATATTTCTTTTTTATTACTTTTCTTTTTATATCCCCCATTATAGGACAACAACAACATCAGATTAAAAAAAGATATGTAAAAGCCTATTAAAAAGTAAAAAGTTGTTAATTTATCTCCCCCTATGTCAACATAATCCAATGCATGGTGGGGGTTCTTACTTATGAGGTTTAAGAAGACATTAGAGGAGGTTGAAGATGAATTTATATCTTTAATTCCACAAACCTTTCTTTTCGAATTTCCTTTACAAAGATATCAATAATTTAATACTTTTTTGAAATGTATTACGAAAAAAATCTCCAATGACAAATTTCTATTTTATAAAGTGAAACTTTATATCTATGTTTTTTTATGTTTAATGTAGGAAATGATTCTTAGAAAGATCAATTTCCCTCTAATTGTCACAAATTATCTTTAATGGTTTAGAAAATTTTACTTTAAAATATTCTAGTTGAACATTCATCCACATCATTTGAGTACAAGCTTGTGTAGCTACAACATCTTCCGATTCATCTATACTCAATGTTTCTGATCCTTTTTAATTACTATTCCAATTCCCATAACATTCACCTAAGAAAAATGTTCCTCCTGTATTTGATTTTCTATCACTAAAATCTCTAAACCAATTGACATCAGTATAACCATGAAACTCCATCTCACTATTTATTTTGTATAATTACCCCTGTTAATTTATTCCTTTGAAATATCTTAGAATCCTCTTTGCTTCCAACATATGTGATTATTTTAGATTACTTTGATACCTGGCACATGAAGTCCCAACATAAACAATATCAGGCCATGAGGATATAAATTAAAGAAGAATCCCTGTCAGCTTTTGAAAATATTTTTAATTCACACTTATTATAGATTCATCTTTAGTAAACATTTTTCTAACTAAAATAGGTGTGGAATATTATCTGGATTCTTCCATCCCAAACTTCTTTAACAATTCCTTGGCATACTTTCCTTGTGATAAGAAAATGTATTTTTCATTTTGTTGAACTTGTAATCCATGTAAGAATGTTTATTTTCCGAACGTAGAAATTTAAACATTATTCTTCATTTCCTTATAAATGTTCTAAAAACAACTTCTCTCTCCCTATAAAATTATATCAACCACATAAACAATTAAAATTAGGGATCCAAAGTCAACATCATTCACATATAAGTTTTTGTTAACTTTTCCTTTATAAAAGTTCAAACATTCTCAAACAATTTTCATGTTTAGAATAAAATTCACATGGAGCATGATTCAACATGTACAATATTTTATTAAATTTTAAAAATTTATTTTCATCCTCATATTATAGAAACCTATATGGGTTTTCAATGTAAACTTCTTCCTTAATCATACCATTTAAGAAGGTTTAATTTACATCCATTAGATGAACTTTGTAATTCTTAAGAGCTTCCAATACAAGAAAAATTATGCCTTATAAGGCGGAAAAGGTTTCATCAAAATACACACCTTACACTTGTTCATATCCTTTAGAAATAAGTCTTTATTTGTTTCATGAAAATTTTCTATGATTATTAAATTTATTTCTATAAACCCACTTGGTTTTGATAACATTTTTATTTTTTGTCCATGAAAAAAGTTCCAATGTTTAATTCTTCTCAATATGATCCAACTCTTTGTTCATAGCATCCACCCATTGTTTGTGTTGAATAAACTCTGAAACTAATTCCAGGTCGACTTTTGAGATAAGTGAATTCTGATTATCAAATCTCAACTTTTTTTATGTCTGAATTGGAGCCATCTAATTTCCAATAATGTTTTCAGATTCAACATGTTTTTTTATAGTAGGATATTTCAATGTTTCTTTTCTAGATGAAATTTCCTCATCACATGATTCTTTTGAATCATGATAAGGATGTTTTGAATTACTTTTACTATTATCAGAATTCTCCACTTTATCCTCTACATAATTCTGGACAACATTTTTTATGTAACATTGATTTTCAATTACCTTTACATAATATGATCCCACCAATTTTTGTAAAGGTTTGTTCCAAAATTTATAACTTCTTCTATTTTGAGAATAACCCATAAAAGTTATTTCCGCAGCTTTCTCCTCAAAAATTCCCAAATCAGAATTTTTTATTTTCAGAAAACATGTAATTTCAAAAACATTAAAGTATTTCAATGATGTTTTTTATGCCACATTTAATAAGTTGTCATGTTATTTTCTAGTTTCAAAAATCATCTATTTTGAACATGTATAACAGTACTAATAGATTATCTCTAATATAATTTTTTAATGTTTTTTTATTCTAACTTACTTATTCCCATTTCCATTAAGCTTTAATTATTTCTTTATGCTACCCCATTTTTTATGGAGTATAATGCGAACTACAGTTATGTTTGATACCATGAGTTCATAGATAAGCTTCAAAATTATTGTTTGTGAATTAGATGACATAATATGTTCTCAACTTCCTTATAAAAACCCCCATTTCTTTCTCAACTTCATTTCAGAATAATTTGAACATTCCAAAAGCCTCTGACTTGTGCTACCTAAACATGATGTTTTAATATGAGTAAAATCATTAATAAAGGTGATAAAGTATAAATATCCTTTTTTTTTGATTTATGTCTCATCATCCCACATAAATTGGAATGAATAAGTTCAATAGGTCTGTTATATTGAATCAAAATTCTTTTATGAATTTTGTCAGCCATATTTCATATTTGGAAAGTAATACAAACCTATTCATCTTTTCTTTTCAATTATAAAAAATTATAAATGGAATCAAATTTATAAAATTTGTTCATACTATTCTATTAAAGGTTCCTAAGTCTTTGGTGACCGAATTTTTTTTCATCTTCCAATGTAAAGTAGTATGAGTTATTGAATTCTCTTATTTGGATGAGATTCCCACTGGTTCTTTCTCCTTTTCTAAAAACCTTTCAATCATTCAAACTGTTGATGATACAAAAATATTTTCTAAAAAAAACTTATTTTTCATTATCACAAAGTTGAATTACACTAAGTAAGTTATGTTTTTTCCCATCAATAAATAAAAATAACTTAAATTTCAGCCTTCCTGCTTTAATCTCAGCCTTTCTAATTCCTCTAATTTTTAGGGACTATCATTCCCAGAGGTAACTACTCCTCTATTGTGACATTAAACATGTTTCAAGTTTTTTATATCACCTTTAATATGTGATGAGAAACCATTATCAAGTATCCATGGTTTATTCATTTTTATTTATTTCAAATAATTCTCAATAACAAAATATCTTTTCTCAACTTTCTTATTTTCAGCATTCTTTTCTTCTTTATCATAGGAAACTTGTTCTCGAACGAGTGTCATACATCTTTCATCCTAATGAAAATATTGATCAAATTTTCCAGAAATTTCTTCCAAACATTCAAATTTTTTTTTTATTGGAATGTTTCTAACTTCTTGAGAATTCAATTTTTCAACTTATTTTAAGCTAGGAAAGTTACTTAATCTAACTCCACTATTTCTTACACTTTTCTCCAATATTTTTCCAAGTAGAGATAAGTTGTTCTAAAAATTATATTCATTATATCCATAGATTCCACAACACTAGTAATAACCATATAATGTTAATTTTATACTTAAGAAATATTTTTCATTATAGAACTGCTTTTTATGTTGGTAACTACTTTCAGCTCTAATATTCTAAGGATGTGGACCATATTTTCTTTTGATTGAATTTTATTCAATATTTGATAGGTTTCTCACACCCTTTGTATACCAAATATTTACCAATAATTTTTATGAAACCTAAATTTTTAAAAGAATCATATGAAACAATATTTTTGGTAAGAGAATGTTTCACCTGAATCTCATATTGATCCTTATCATTATTAAATATTTCAGATTTTACTTCTGAAGCTTTTCAAAACTTTTAATTCATCTTCGTCAAAGAAATTTTAGACATAAGAAGTTTTGATTGTGACTTATTAACCTCTTCTTCCTCAGCTTCCAGCTTCTTACTAAGATCATCAATCATCTTTTCCTATTTTGAAATTATAATTTTGTAACCTAAATTATCTTGAATATATTTATCCTCCTACATGATGACATATTTTATTCCATTAACATATTATTCACAAGTTTTCTTCATTACTCTAATTTATTTCTTGAGTGTTTTTTTTCACAAGACATGAAACCAATCCAATTATGATATGATACTCTCTATAAGATTTTTCACCAGTTTCTTCACTGTTTGAGTATTCTTTTATTTTTCTAAACTTTTGCAATAATGGTTTTGAATTTATCTTAAATTTTATCTTCAGAATAATTGTTTTATGTTGATTTTGATTCAACATTATTACTAAACAAATTTTTTTTGTTTCTGATAAACTCCTTCTTTTATCCGTTGGAATAATTTGCTTATTTATCATTTTTAGTTCACTTATTCCATCAGGTATTTCCATCAGAATCATCTTGATATTCTCTAACTTTATTCTTAGGGAAATGTTGGAACTAAGACTGTTCATGTATAATAATATAGTTCGGTTTATTTTTTTATCAATGCACACATGGAAGACCTGGTGATTACAGGGAATGGAATATTATGACTAAGGATGAAAGAAGTGTTGATGGTGGGATAGTTTTATACTGTTTGAAAATTTTTTGGGCCTCAAAATAAAGAATTTGTTCATATAAGTGAAAAATGTGAATAACTATGAAGAAAATTAGAAAAGAAAGTGAAAAATGTCACTCAGGACATGGTCCACAAACCATATCCAGGAATGGTTCCCGTCTAGATACCGTGTTCCGCAAACACATTGTGGAGTACATATGAGGCATCAGAGAAAAGTACACGGAACTAGAAAAATAGTTTGTGATGGAGGAATGTGGTACGCAGAAAGAGTGATCAGTCTCAGTAGAGGCATGTGGTATGTGGAAGAAAGAAATGGTTCATGGAAAAGGATTTCATTTCGTGAGAGGAAATTAGTTCTCAATACATGCGAGATACACTAAGGAGGTGGTGATGCGATGAAGATTTGGTAAATCAAGGATTAACATATTTTTTGGATCCATTTTTTATAGAAGGTTCTTTCCGTAGGTAGTATGCAGATTCAGTACGTGGACATGGTTCATGGAGGTAGTTTGCGGAGGTGGAACATAGATATGGTTCACAATGAGGTAAACAATGAACCATAACTACTACTCAGTATGTATAGGAAGTAAGGTGGTATAAAAAAAACTTATGTAAGCCTATAAAGTAACCAAATTAGTTTGAAAATGTAATTTCCAAAATCCACCAGTGCGAGGAAAATTGATATACATATGTAGATGAAAACAGGACTTCAAAAGAGAATCCATTTATAGTTGAGGATGCATACTCCAATTATAAACCATTAAAGAACCTTTAAATTCAATAAAATGATTGAATATTATTCCTACACAGTGATCAAAGGGGAGTTAGTGGAAGTGATCCTAGGGACGCAATGTGTTATCCCTTCAACCTTGTAAAGGGAGTGCTCCTGGCATAGAGTGACTGTGCTAAACTTTTGTACTCCATCACTAGTGAAGAATATTGGATTTTGGTATGATCGAAACACTGTCATCATATGATCCTTGGATGTATCCCTTAGTGATGAGCCAAGTAAAATTTTTAGGTCATTTATTTTGATGTGATTTTTTGTTTTATACACTTACTCATCTGACAGGTTTAACAGGTTCCTATCAATATGGGACAAGATCCCTTAGATTAAAAGGAAAAGTAGATACCCTGATTCACCCCTCCGTTATCATGGTGATTCATGGTACTTTAGAACATTGATAGAAATGTTCTTATTCCACCACACTCAAAACATTTGAGATGAATCATGCCTCTATAATTTCCAATTACTATTCGATAGTTCTTGGATATAAGGTAGATGATTTTTTCATTCAACTCATTATCCTCTTTATCTTTAGAATAATTAGGATCAACTTCTTCAACATCTTGGATTTTCACCTTTCTCATAACATCAAAATCTATTTCCTCTTTTATATATTTTTTAACACGGTTTCTTTCCTCTTTTCATAAGAAATTAGAATGTTTTAAAATTCATCAAGAGATAAATTAACCTTATCTTCTAAAGAATAAACTTTAGAATAAAATCTTTTCAGAATGTTGATCATAAGTGTCTTCATATTTGGATAATCATCAAGACATATCTCAACCCTCCAATACTACAAATAATTACACTTACTATGGTGAAGTATTCATCAACTGTTTCTTCATTTTTCCTTCTGATATCTTCATACTTACTATGATAAATTTGTATCTATGCTTCTTTAACTTTGTCATTCCCTCTGAAAACTCTTTCCAGCTTATCCCACATAATTTTTGATGTTTTTTGACATATTACCTTCTGATAAAGATTTTTTGATAAGGATTTGAGAATAATATTTCTATAATTTCCACCAAATTATATATTTATTTTATCAAAAATGGTAATTAGGGAATCTTTCTCAATAGGTGGAAACCCAATAGTTATAGAATAAACAATATATAGGCCAAGTGATTGGTGATAAGGAGTTAACCTATTTTACATCAATAATAATTTTTTCCATCAAATGTAGGAATTCGCCGACTATTGAAAAATATTATTCATGATAACGATTCATTAAGGGAACCTACCTCTACTACCAATTGAATTTCCAAATGATCAAATAACAATTGAGAGGGGGGTGAATGGATTGGGAAGCCAATCCATGTCACTTTCTTAAAAAAAATTGAGAGGGGGATGAATTAGTTGTATACTTTTTATAAGTTTCAAAAAATTTAGAAACTTAACTCCTATAACCCATTATGATTTATTTTTTTATCAAATTCTAGTAAATAATATTGCATGAAAAAGTTGAAGTTCATGTAAAGAACATAAGACCTACAAGGTCTGGCCTTAGTTTGAGAACCTGCATCCATTCCGTATCCACTCCCACGGGTCTATAGAAAGGAACAATTATTAATAAGTGAATAAAACTTGTGAAAAATACTGTTAGAAAAATTCTACCTCATAATATGAAATAATATACTAACACCCATTAGTTTATAATTAATTCTTATAAAAAAATTGAGAAAAACAAAAGAATAAATATTTGTTTTGAAACTGCTCCATAATTTCGCAATCTGAATCCTCATTTCAAATCCTCGGTCTGATATGGCTAGACCCGATTTTCTCAATATGATGAGTCTAGATCCGATTCTCTCAATAAAATCTATATAGATCTTATTCTTTCAATAAAACGAGTCTATATTTTATTTTATCAATACAATTAGTGTGGATATGATTCTCTCAATACGATGGACCCATTGTTAATCTACAAAACTCAAATTTTGATCAAAATTTTAATATAATCTTGTTCGGTCTGATTAAATCAATATGAATGAAGAAATATGATCATATCAATCCGATTGACTCAATACAATCTTCTTAATATGATCTTTATCAATCCCATAAATATACATTCAGCTGTCTGATCCTAATTATGAGATCTTTGGTTGGAAATAAATCTCACTTGATTTCTTAAGAACACCACCTTTTCCACTTGTGTGATAGTTTACAAAAAATGAATGACCTGATCAAGTATTTATAGGTGAATCACAAAAAAAGTGATAAACATGAAAAATTTCCCCACTTCTTCAAATTTGAAAATATCAGATAATATCTCTCATTTAAAAATTCAACTTTGACTTCTTCAAACATCCTTAGATTTCCATGAGATTGATACAAAATTGAATTTAATTTCTTAACTCTTCCACACTTTATAAAACTTCTAGAACTTTCATTTTGAGTTTTCTTTGTAATTAGATCAATAAGATTTTTATTTCAATATCGATGATTCTAATTTCATCATCTTTCTTTGGCAATCTGAATTCTATTTCATTCTTAGTGAATCAGAATTTTGTTTCCTTCTCAGTGAATCTGAATTCTGTATCAATCTTAGTGAATCAGAATTTTGTGTCCTTCTTAGTGAGTTCAAATTCTGTATCCATATTAGTGATTCCAAATTCTATATCGTTCTTAGTGAATCTGAATTAATTCTCATTATGATTGAATTAAAATTACTATGGAATTCCCATTATTCTATATATCCATTTAGGATGGAATCTCCATACCGAAACTATTAAATTATTCAAGACTCTCCACTATTTCATCAAATGATTTTATCATGAAGGTTTTCATGATTTTTGAGAACATTATGATTAAAAATCATTATATTACTTGATTTATAATGTATAATAACTTTCTAACTCCTTACATCACTATTTTGAACAAACCTATTCAGAAACAATATGACGCCTTCCCTCAAAAACATCTTTATTTATTTGATTACGACAAAAGACATCTTCCAAAAAAAAATTCTACCTCTAATTATTTTCGATATGATAATCTGAATATGATGTAGAAGGATCCAATTCATTGATAAAAAACATTCTTATACAAAAATGTTAGTTTTTAACAAATACAAAAACAATTTTAAAAACAATTATCACAAAATTTATTCAAGAATTCATCTAAATTATTACATTAAAGTTGGAAGTAAGTCCATGTTAGTAAAAAATCTCTATCATAAATAATGTAATAATAATTTAACCGGACGTGTCCGTAAGAATTTCATATTAAAATTTAGTTAAAAATAAATCGGTTCATTCCTATTTTTCATTTCAATTATTCCATTTAGATTCCCATTTTATTAAACAAAAAAATAGACATCATAGGTGGTTTTATTAAAAAATTGTGGCATTTTTGACATTACAATTAGTATACATTTATTTAACCATATCTTTCATTAGAATTAATCAAATTCCTCAAAGGTGATTTAAAAACAAAGAGAGAATTATATATTCAACATTTGAGACCTAACCAAATGGGGTGATTTTATTTCCTATGAGAGGCATAGGACATGTTAATATAAGAAACACATCTAAAGGGGCTGTTTTGTTTGAGGTGAGAATCCTCCTATGGTGAAATATAATAAAAAAACTACTAAATTTGAGGAATTATGTTCTATATATTAAATTTAACATTCATAGGTGGTGCTTGAAATTTCTGTTTCATAACACAATTAATTATTTGGTAAATTGATGAATCAGTAATGGAAAATACAAATAATTCCTACCTCACACATAATAAATTCCACCTATTCAATAGTGTGCCTTGAATCAAGCTGTTTTAAGAGAAATCGAAGAAATGGACAAAAAACCTAAAAATGGGGAAAATTATCTGGCTTTAAGAGAAATAAAAATATTGCGATGTTAATGATGAAAATAAGGAAGAGGAGTCAAGAGTTTACTGATGGATATCCATTGTGATAGATGACACTTTAAATGAATGCCAAACAGAGGAGGAATCTCAAAGACTATATTTGAGGGAAAAAGATCTTAAGAACTATAGGGAGATGTGATGTATGTGTATAAGAGTAGAAAAAAAAGATAAGAAGTATAATATAAGGAAAGAAAAATGTATATTCTTACCCATTTAATGAGGCACATGGTTTGATCACATTGTTTTTGAAACCATGATCCAACCATGCTTGGGCTACTGCCAATGCATGGGGAACTCATGGTTCATTCACATGGTTTGAGAAACCATGAATTTATCATATTTTGAGATTATATTATTATTTCATGTCCATGAAGAATTGTGTACATGGTAAGAATAAACCATGGTATACCCACAACCTCACTAGAGAGGCCACACAGTTTCTCCTGGAGGCCCACATAGTTTTAGAAAAACCATACGCCTCTGCCTGATCCTTTCAAATTTTATTTTCAGAGCCTAATTCTCCCAAAACTAAATAAATAACACAAGAAACCTATCAATCCTTAAAGAAGTATAAAAAAACATCTATGTTTTATAACATTAAAAATTATGTTTTAAAGGTCAGTTAACATTTTTTCTATCCACGAAAATAAAAAGTCATGCACCTTTGGAAATTACAACTCAGTCTAAAATAATGGGACACTACAATATACCCACCTAAGAACTTATCCTCCCTAAGAAAAATTACTAGAAAAATTAGTCGAGCCACATTCATGTGACTATTATTAAAAACACTTAGTCTATAACATGAGTGTATTAGAAACTAAAATACAACACCTTCTCATAAGCACCTCATGTTTACCTTGAGCACATCCACTGGAGTCCCTAACTAGATTATAGTAACATCTCAAGAGAAAACATCCATTTATTTTATCGTGTCACAACAAGAACATAGAATCATAATTGATCTAACACACTTCAATCATCATGATTAAGAACATCTCATCTCATCCCAACTAGAGTTCTAGATTACCTCCAAATTAACTAAAGGGGCTGAAGGAGCTCATCTATGGTAGTCCATCTTCTAGAGTTTACAAGTGAGAATTTAGTACATAACTGAAACATCAATGCATAGAATCACCGACTGAGCATTAAATAGTACATGCCTAGCCTTAAAGTCAAATTAACCGATGGTGTCCATGATTTCATCAAAGGTTTTCCTACAAGGTAACCTAAGTATCACTTAGTACAAACCATTCCTTTATAAATATGCACATTTCCAGAGTGAAAGATATGAAGAGTCAATTTATTGTATAAAAAAGTCATTAAAATATTTTATTTAGCTCAGTGTATAACCAATATTCTCTCAGCACATCATGGATGATATCAAGATCGAGTACATGATATCCTCTAAATCAAGTGTACAATAAGAGGAAACTAATGATTTTTTCAACAAAACCCGACAGCCATACATCATATCCAAGATGAAGTGCTTAGTATTTTTTTTTGAACCAACCATATCCAACTATACATTAGAGTAATTAGCGAACCCTCTATAGTCAAATATTTTTTATGTATCTCAGTTGTACCTACTGACATATAGTCACTACCCGAAAATGATCCCTTAGTACTGAGGCATCTTGTGATAGTTCAAGAACCCCCACAATAGTTCACATTGAATTATTGTGTCCCCAAAGGTCATGTGCATAAATGACATTTTATCATCATGCTACCTTTCAAGTTATAACATGATTTTAAAGAAATTAATATTCCTAGGCTGTTCATGTACAGCGAGCCTGAATATATCATCTAGACTCTATTCAAACCCAAAATAGGGTATTTATCTTCATTATAATTTCAGAAACTAGAAATAAAATTTATTAGTCTCAATAGCTTTTAGAAGGAAGTATGACCATTTATTAATAGAACTGTAATAATTCACTCCATTTTCTTAGAAGGACACACTCTTTTCCGATTTATAGGATGCTACCCACCTTTGGAGTTTACTTATCATCACATACTGAGAAAGGGAACTCATCCCGTGGAACATAGTATGTTTCCCACTAAACATGGATCATGGATTTGGTAAAAACTCTTATATCGAGTGAGAACATGGGAAAATTTATAAACTAGATTCTTACCAGCATGATATGATTGATTTAATTTAACCATACACGTGACACTCCTCCCAAGTTACATCCATGTGTGCTATAGTATTATGCATAGAATAATAACCAAACTGATTGGCTTTTCAAAATACCCTATCCTCCTTGAAACATCATCCTGAGCACTGGGAAAACTCATCACCTCTATACATCCATGCCATTATACATTGAAGAGAAAAATTAATGTAACAAAATAGATCAAGGATTAATATTTCCCACCAAAATCATATGGTTCATTCCACATTCTTAACAACTCAATTGGTACTACATGTATCGATGCGTACTACCTTGAGGTTTAATGATCACAAAGACAAATTATTTGAAAATATTAATAGAGCTATTGGCCATATGTATCCTAGTATCTTATGGAACAATCAAAGGATTTTTACAAGAGTCTTAATATTCCCTAAAAATATTAATATGGCAGAAAAATTATCGAGTCATCCATCATTAGAACATAAGAAGGATCACAAGACCCACCAAGCAGCAGACCATGCCCTAGGCCTGTTTAATCCATAGAGAGCCAATAATTACACAATTATCACAACCTTAAAAGGATCAAAATTAATGGACAACCACCCATAAAAACTAGGAATCATTTTAGAACCTATGAGTCTTACCCAAGAAAACTAATACTTGAATGTCACCACATGATAAAAGAACTCATAACAAGAATTTACGGATGCCATATTACCTCTAAGGGTGATACCTCTACAAGGCTAGCCCAACTTTTATAAAAGTGTGTCAAATATTTAAAATATATTCACACAAAATGGGTTCCTATGCTACAACACCTATCATTTAGGTTCACATAAATAAATGAAGAGGCCTATATGAAATGATCACATTCCGGTATAAAGGAAATAATCAAAGAGAGATTTAAGATACCCTTACACGAGGGTAGAAAATAATAACACCGCCTAAGGGTTTCATTTTTAATCCATTACATTATCTTACTATAACCACTATGCATTTCAAAGGTCCATTTTTTAAACATCAAGTACCAGTTATAAGGAAAAAGTGCCTTGTCCTTAATTTAACTAATTTTATAGGGTACACAAGCACGTTTTATCAAGATTCATTTTTAAAATTAATATTTAACTAAAATATGTTCATATTTAGGAATTTTATCTTATATTCAACATATTAATCATCACTTATTTATCCATAAATTTTCACAATTGTATTAGTTAATAATAATTGAAATTCCAATCTATAGAGGAAAATACCCTTTAGATTGAAATTGGAATTTTATTTATCTAAAGCTACATAATAATAAATCTAAAATGTAAAAAAATGTATTATCAAGAATAAGAGTACTAGTGGAGTTATATTTCTCTATACACTTATTTTTAAAACCATATAAACTACCATATATAGTTTAAATTACCATCCCTATATAGCATGTGTATACCCCCATGGGGTTAAATACCAAGGAATATCAAACAAAGATGACCTAACATGTTCTATTTTAGCCATTCTAGGTTCATCTAAATTCATCTTGAAACATTTTAAATAATTAAAATTTTGAAATACCCTTTGTGGGATCATCTATAAGAATTAAAATCCAATTATTACCTACTTGAGTCAAGCCAATCATAAGATGTATAATCATCCAGTTTATTTAAGAATTAATGTTTAGAAGATTTTAAATTTTTACAATGGTCTCAAGGTATATGAAGCTCATGAAATATTGTTCAATTATTCGGTTTACCATTTACCAATTTATAAAGAGATAATAAAATTTATAAATTCAAAATTGGATCTCATTTAATTGTACCCAATATTTTTCAGCCTAGTAACCAATAGTCCATGATTAAAAAATGTCTTAATTGGTTAGTAAAATAGAGTTCCACCACCAAGATATGCATAAAAAACCACTTAAGTTGATGTTGTCACTTTATTTGATTGTCTAATTTCCATAATTATAACATCTCAAGATATCACATTTAGTAATTAGGGGTAAATAGTTTACGTAAGAACAAAATCATAACAAATATTCTTGAAAAAATACTATGTAAGCAATGAAATGGCCAAGCATGATATAGAAATAAGCATGCTAAAAATAGAACGATAATCATAGAAACATGTTGTAAATGAAAACATGATAAGAAGATATGCATCATGTTATACAAACAAGAATAATAAATAAACCACACAAGGAATATCTATCATTTAAACTACTTGGAATGGAATATGCACGACATGTGAATCTTTATGTGCTTATATTGATGGATGTAATTGTAGTTCCTTACTATATTGGATTAAGGATAAAATACATTAAATATCATAAAGTAGTGAGCAGTAGAAATTACTTCAATCACTCATGGTGAAATAATATTCAACCATAGCAATGAACATCATGAATAATAGTCCCATCACGAGCCACATGGTCTTTTTCCCATGCCCGGGTTGATCACTCCTAGACAAAACTATTTACCAAGCACCAAAACATTCCTAGTTTCTTTTTTACCAGCACAAAATTTCCTGAAAAAGGAAAATAACCTCCCTATGATACAGTTTTTTGATGGTTCTGGGCGCAGTGGAAGCGCGTGGGTGGATGTGCCCACTTGGCCTTTTGTCATTAGCAATGATCAATCCGGGATCAATACGACGATAAACGCCAGTCTCCACGGATCGAATCACAGAAAAAGACAAAGAAGATGGTTTTTCCCGGAACCACAAACAAGGATCGTTACAGGTTGATTAAAATTTATTTAATTAATTATAAAGAAATACCTTTTGGGTGTTCTTTCTTCGTTGATGTTCTCAATCACGTTGTCAATGTGATCCGTCGTTGCGTCGCTGAAGCCAAGTGTAGACTCCCTCTAGCGGTGATCCACACGTGTACCTCGTATCTCTGGACGTCGCCAAAAGATTCTCCGGGTGCTAGCGTGGAGAAGCCTTTGCTTGCGTTGTCCGCCTTAGATTGTCTTGATCCGATGGAAGAGGATCTCTCTCGGTCTTGAGAGCGTTCTTGGAGGAAGAGGTTCTTTCGGCCTTGAAATAATTCTCCAGAGATGTTGTGCACAACGATTCTCTTGTATCTGAAAAGAGTTGTGGTTGTGAGGATATTTATAATCGGGTGTGTGGGGTTATAGAGTTATGAAAATAAATAAACGCGTTACGCATTTTATTTAATTCATTAACTCTTTATTTAAAACCCCATGTTGAATAAATAATTCCTTGACATGCGCCCACACTGATTATAATAAATATCATTTAAAACAATATTATATCCTCAAAATCCCAACTAAAAAAAACTACACGGAGTGTATTAAAAAATACACGGCGTGTACTTGTTTTTCATTGAAAACTACACGGTGTGTACATTAAATGTACACGGCGTGTATATCTTGTTTTCATTTATTCATTTCCTTTCCAAAATAAAACTACACGGCATGTAATAATAATACACGACGTGTACTTGTTTTATTTTCTTTTTCCTCCATCATTTAAAACAACTTAGGCTTCCTTGAATAATTATTAAACCGCGTACGAGAATAATCTTTATTCAACTTGAGATACTTGGATACACTTAGTGTGTGACCCTCTAGGCCTCTTTCTCGTTGGCATTAGGCGGGCTTGCCTAAAGTCCAAGATTACTGTCTAGCAACGGGTCAAGGCACCCAAGAGAAAGAAGTTTACGCCGCATTGACGTATCAACTCATACGAGCGCTTACTGTGTAATTTAATCCCTTTGTCTCAATATCTCATCAATCAGGTTTCATGGCAGTGTCATAAACCTATATGCTTGATATGTCGTTCTTTGACTACCTGAAATAAACTCATCGTTTACACCATGGACATGGAATTTAATGCGACAGTTCTATTTCAATCAAAGGGCCGAGATATCAACTTCCATAAATGGAAGGGACAAATCCTTCCTTGACTTATCCATTAACAACATGTCACTCGTGACGCACCCAACATACCCTACTTCCCGCCAACTATCTGCGTGACGGTTTTCGTCAGTAAATCTAAGTGCGCGAGTCATGACATGAGTTAATGATAATCTTCCAGTCCAAGGGCCATTACACACGCTCGTAGATAGCAATATCCGATGACACCAAGACATGCAGAATTACTACTGGCGGGTCTGTTCTCATAATCTCCCATCTTGGAGATTACCAAGTGCGAACTCCATGAGAGAGAGTCTCGTATTCTTATGAGTACTCGCACATGACGGTCTGTATACTATGTGTCCTATCATAGTATGTCATCCAACCGCAGAACTTTATTTAAGAATATTGTTATAGCATTTCAAGGTTCTCATCATAGCGGGGATCTTCTATGACCTTATTAATGCAACAAATATTTCAGGACATTATTATATTATAGTCATGCAGAACAATGAACAATATATAATAAGTGAACATTTATGTAATCAAAGTACAAAACAGTTGCTTCTGAGGACACCAACCCTTACAAACTCCCACTTGTACTAGAGCCAACTGCCTACGACTTTTAGTCCGCTAGACCTCACATGATGATCATGTTTCTGCTGAGTCAAGGATTTAGTCAATGGGTCCGCCACGTTGTCTTCCGTGGAAATACTGCTCACTGCAACTTCACCTCTCTGAGAAAAATCCCTCAAGAGATGATACTTCCGAAGTATGTGCTTTGTCCGCTGATGTGACCTTGGCTCTTTTGCAAGTGCCACCGCTGCAGTATTATCACAATAGAGTGTGATAGGATCTTTACTGCTCGGTACAACATCCAGCTCTTGGACGAAGCTTCGCATCCATACTGCTTCTTTAGCTGCCTCAGAAGCTGTGATATACTCGGACTCCGCTGTAGAATCTGCCACCACACTTTGTTTTGAGCTCTTCCAGCTCACTGCACCTCCATTCAAACTGAATATGTATCCAGTCTGCGACTTCATGTCATCTTGATCAGTCTGGAAACTAGCATCTACATGTCCTCTGATGACTAGTCCCTCATCTCCTCCATAAACCAAGAACATATCCCTAGTACGCCTCAGATACTTAAGGATAGTCTTGACTGCCATCCAATGGCGGTCTCCTGGATCAGCTTGATATCTGCCTACCGCACTTAATGCATAAGCAACATCTAGCCTCGTACATAGCATAGCATACATGACTGACCCAATCGCGGATGCATAAGGGATCCTTGCCATTCTCTTTCTTTCCTCATGTGTCTGAGGACACATTTTCTTGGAAAGATGAATGCCATGTGACACTGGCAACAATCCCCTCTTGGACTGTTCCATACTGAATCTCTTCAGTATCTTGTCAATGTATGTACTTTGACTTAGGCCCGACATTTTCTTGGATCTATCACGATGGATCTTGATCCCAAGAATATATGCCGCCTCGCCCAAGTCTTTCATGGAGAATCATTTATTCAACCATGTCTTAACTGACTGTAAGATAGGTACTTCGTTTCCAATTAGCAATATGTCATCGACATATACTATTAGGAAAACGACTGCACTTCCGCTAAACCTTTTGTAGACACAAGGCTCACATTCGTTCTTAACAAAGCCAAATTCTGTAACAGCTTCATCAAAACGAATGTTCCATGACCTTGATTCTTGCTTTAATCCATAAATGGATTTTTGCAACTTGCATACCTTGTTGGCATCCTTTGAAGTCACAAACCCTTCAGGTTGTGTCATGTAGACATCTTCCTGGAGGTTCCCGTTAAGGAAAGCTGTTTTGACATCCATTTGCCAAATTTCATAGTCATGGTAAGTAGCAATGGCCAATAGGATTCTGATCGACTTCAGCATTGCAACCGGTGAAAAGGTTTCATCATAGTCAATTCCTTGACGCTGTCTAAAACCTTTTGCAACCAGTCGTGCCTTGTAGGTGCTGACTTGCCCCTCCATGTCCAGTTTCTTCTTGAATACCCATTTATTACCAATAGGCTTTACATCAACTGGAGGATCTACCAAAATCCAGACTTGGTTTTGGTACATGGAATCCATTTCAGAATTCATGGCTTCTTGCCACTTGGCAACGTCTGTGCCTTCAACTGCTTCCTTTTAGGTAAGAGGATCATCATTTTCAACCAATAATGAGTCACCATCCTCAGTGACAAGAAAACCATATCGTTCTGGTTCTCTCACCTCTCTCGTGCTCCTACGCAGTTCTTGTGTCTCGGGAACAGATTTTTCTTCCACGGGGCTTTGTGGAATCTGTTCTTGTACCAACTCATGTGTATCTTGAGCCTCGACTTCATCGAAGTCTATCTCGCTCCCACTATCTCTTCTGGAGATGTGCTCCCTCTCAAGGAATATGGCGTGTCTTGCCACTGTAACCTTTTTGTCTGAGGGGTTGTATAGGTAATATCCCCTTGTTTCCTTGGGATATCCTATAAAGATACACTTTGTTCCTCGGGGTGCAAGTTTGTTACCTGAAGAGGCCTTAACAAATGCTTCGCTACCCCACACGTGTAAATTCGATAACATGGCTTTGCGTCCACTCCATAACTCGTATGGAATACCATTTATCGATTTAGTTGGTACTTGGTTTAGTATGTGTGCTGCTGTTTGTAATGCATATCCCCAAAAGGATAATGGAAGACTCGCATGACTCATCATTGATCTCACCATGTCCAACAGGGTGCGGTTCCTCCTTTCACTTACACCATTCCACTGCAGTGTGTAAGGAAGAGTGAGTTGAGATAGAATCCCAAACTCTCGTAAGAAATCAATGAAGTCTTGATTAAGATATTCTCCTCCTCTTTCTGAGCGGAGTTTCTTAATCTTCTTACCAAGCTGGTTCTCAACTTCATTCTTGTATTCTTTGAACCGATCAAAAGAATCTGACTTATACCTCATTAAATAGATATATTCATATCTACTAAAATCATCAGTAAAAGTTATGAATTACGAGAACCCACCCCTTGATTCAACTGGAAATGGTCCACACACATCTGTGTGAACTAATTCTAGAAGCTCTTTAGCTCTTTCACCTTTCCCACTAAATGGGGCTTTGGTCATTTTGCCTTGTAGACACGGATGACATACACCAAGTGGTTTTAGTTCGAAAGAATCTAAATACCCATCTTGATGTAATTTTGTCAAACGTTTCTCATTGACATGACCTAGCCGGTGATGCCAAAGTTGGGTGTGGTATGAGTCATGTAAATTAACTTTGTTATCAATTGCCATTACTTGGTTTGTGTAGTCTAACACATAAAGGCCGTTATATAAATGTGCCCTACCAAAACAAATGCTATCTTTATAAAAGTAGCAACATTCATTTCCAAACTTGAATATGAATCCATCAGTATCTAATCTGGATACTGAAATAATGTTTTTGGTTACAGAGGGTACACAATAACATCCTTTCAAAACCAAGACCATCCTGGTAGGAAATGTGAGGTGGTAGTCCCCGACAGCTACAGCAGCAAGTCTGGCTCCGTTGGCTGCTCGTAGATCTATCTCCCCTCGATCAATCTTCCTGAATCTACTTGGTTCCTGTATTTGGATACAGATGCGAGCACCACAAGCAGTATCTAATACCCAATTAGTAGAAACAGATAGATTGCATTCGATAACAAACGCACCTGAAGCTTCCCCTTGCTTCCTCGGCTGGGTGCAGTTTTTCTTCCAGTGACCCTTCTTGACACATGCGAAACAAACAACATCATGTTCCTTTGCCTCCCCTTTGATCTTCCTTTTCTTGGAAGGCCTTGACGAAGCTTTGGGCTTAAATCTCTTCGCCTTCCCTTTCCTTTTATTCACCATAAGGACAGAAGGTTTTTCACGCTTCATGTCATTGTCCACTTGGCGAATGAGGATAAGAAGATCAGATAGAGACTTCTCAATATTGATCATGTTGAAATTAACAACAAAGTTTGAGAAGCTCTGGGGGAGTGATGCGAGAATGAGATCGGTACCCAGTTCTTCAAGGAGTTTAAACCCTAGAACCTCCAAGCGCTCAATGTAGCCAATGAGCTTGACTACATGAGGCCCAGCTGGGGCACCCTCTCCAAGCTTTCCCTGAAACAGAGCCTTGGAGATCTCAAACCTTTCCTGTCTTGCTCTCTCCTGGTATAAACCACGGAGGTGCTCGAGCATGCTGTAGGCATCCATGTCTTCATGAGACTTCATGAGCTCACTAGACATAGATGACAGCATCAAACATTGAACTTCGAGTGCATCATTCAAATGTTGATCATAGACTAAGAAATCTTCATCACTTTCCCCTGGGGCAGGAGAATCAGGAAGTGAGGACTCCATCACATAAAACTTCCGTTCATGGCGTAGGATAACCCGAAGGCGCCTAAACCATTCCTGAAAGTTACTGCCAGTGAGGATGTTGTCTTTATCCAGAATTGATCGCAGAGAAAATGTGGTTGATGTGTTTTTCATTTTGATTCTACAATTTAAAAGACCAGATTCATCAGTACTTTCTTGATTACATTTTATGAGAAATAATAAATTTTATTAAGTCTCCCACTATTTTATCAATTCCCAATGGCCCTCACCATTGAACTCGGAATGTCCAGTTGCTTTGACATTCTAATGGCAAGGATCCATATTTCCCTTCGCATAACCCCAATAATGGTTGGTCAAGCTATTTAAAGGTATTTAGGTAGGCGGGTCTTTGCCAACTGTGAGCTTACAGTTCCTTGATCTGTTGAGTGGACTCCCCAATCCTGAAATCCTGACTTGGATTTCCTCAACTCTTGCCTCCAATATTACATCAAGTCTAGCAAGGGCTACTTCTCTTGATGTAATATGGTTAAGTCAACCCGAAACCTTTCATAAGGGCTTCCTTTATAAAAGTAAGTGTCCCAACAAGGGTTGGTCAAACACATAGATTTATTGAGTCTTGCCCTTAATCAAGTAACGGAAGGCTTGGTCTGACTTAATATGGTATTTGAGGGATTTTATTCTTTATGTGTATCTTTGCATTATCACATGGTTTTTAATATTAAGTGATGCTTGCTTAAGTGATTAACCATGTTCCGATAATGTATACGCATAGACCGGTTTTTTATTTTATTCCATCTTTGCATGCTTGTTCATTGTATTAATTATGTGATCGCGACAACACATGCATAATATATAAACCATGCAATCAGACAGAAATAAAATAAGATGGCATGATCATGAGCTTCTATTTGGTTAGCTTATCTAGCGGTTTTGATAAGCTTACCCTGACCTAGGGAAAACACCTTGAACCTGATGGTTCATGTTTTGCAGCTCCCACCTGTCCACCTTTGTATCTTCTTGTGTCGGTTTCGCCTCGGCTTCGGGATTTGAACCGTCTCCTCTAGCTTGGGAGATCCTCCATTACATGGGTTTACATTAAAGAAACCATGGGCACGCAGGCCCTACATTTTATTGGAAGAAGGCTCGCAGGCCAACAAATTTAAATTAAATAAATTTAAATGAAACCATACACATACAAAGGGTCTTTGGTCTAGCTCATGATCATCCATAGTATGCAACGACATTTGCGCATATTTAGAATTCAAATTCTTTTAATCGTTTTCTTTAAGATAAGACGCGCTCGAATTCAATTAATTATGATCTTATAATTAATCAATTCTTTATCTTAAATTCCTTTCTGAATTTCCTTGAGATTCTTCTCATCCATATTCCTTGTACGGGTCTTTGTACATTGGAGGAAACCTGGTGAAATTCCATTTCTGGAAAGTACACGGCGTGTAGTTTATAATTACAAGGCGTGTATTTTTCTTTTCACCCTTTGTCCAAAGTACACGCCGGGGCTTTGGTGTGTTTTTCTCTACTTTGGAAATTTTAGAGTACATGGCATGTAGATGAATCATACACGGCGTGTACTTCCTTGTTACCCGGTAACCGGCCTGGCGATCCCGTATACGCGGTACGCGACTTATCTTTGTACACGGTTTCACCTGGGTCGGAATGGACTACACGGCGTGTTGTTCCAACATACACGTCGTGTATTCCGGTTTCCACGCACCGTTCTATTCTGGTCAACACGGCGTGATTAAAACTTAGGCCTAATCAATTCACACGACGTGGTTTGGCGGACCAGTGCCGGTTCGTTGAACCTAAGTACACGGCGTTTAGTTTTAATTACACGCTGTGTAATCCCGTGTTGTACAGACAGAAAGAGCGGCTCCTCCGGATGAGTTCCTCGTTTTTATTTTAATCAAAATTAAAATTAAAAGGTTGTTTCTGTGATATGAATCGAGAAACGAAGGAGGAAGAATAGATCTCATTAATTCAGATTTATAGAACGATTTATTTCGAATTGAATCAAATATGAATGCGTAAATTATCAACGAAAATTAAATAACTATAATCAACATTGTAACCTGGCTCTGATACCATTTGAAGGTTCCGGGCGCAGCGGAAGCGCATTGGTGGACGTGCCCACTTGGCTTTTTTTCATTAGCAATGATCAATCCGGGATCAATACGATGATAAACGCCAGTCTCCACGGATCGAATCACAGAAAAAGACAAAGAAGATGGTTTTTCCCGGAACCACAAACAAGGATCGTTACAGGTTGATTATAATTTATTTAATTAATTATAAAGAAATACCTTTTGGGTGTTCTTTCTTCGTTGATGTTCTCAATCACATTGTCAATGTGATCCGTCGTTGCGTCCCAGAAGCCAAGTGTAGACTCCCTCTAGCGGTGATCCACACGTGTACCTCGTATCTCTGGACGTCGCCAAAAGATTCTCCGGGTGCTAGCGTGGAGAAGCCTTTGCTTGCGTTGTCCGCCTTAGATTGTCTTGATCCGATGGAAGAGGATCTCTCTCGGTCTTGAGAGCGTTCTTGGAGGAAGAGGTTCTTTCGGCCTTGAAAGAATTCTCCAGAGATGTTGTTCACAACGATTCTCTTGTATCTGAAAAGAGTTGGGGTTATGAGGATATTTATAATCGGGTGTGTGGGGGTTATAGAGTTATGACAATAAATAAACGCGTTACGCGTTTTATTTATTTCATTGACTCTTTATTTAAAACCCCATGTCGAATAAATAATTCCTTGACATGCGCCCACGCTGATTATAATAAATATCATTTAAAACAATATTATATCCTCAAAATCCCAACTAAAAAAACTACACGGAGTGTATTAATAAATACACGGCGTGTACTTGTTTTTCATTGAAAACTACACGGTGTGTACATTAAATGTACACGGCGTGTATATCTTGTTTTCATTTATTCATTTCCTTTCCAAAATAAAACTACACGGCATGTAATAATAATACACGACGTGTACTTGTTTTATTTTCTTTTTCCTCCATCATTTAAAACAACTTAGGCTTCCTTGAATAATTATTAAACCGCGTACGAGAATAATCTTTATTCAACTTGAGATACTTGGATACACTTAGTGTGTTGCCCTCTAGGCCTCTTTCTCGTTGGAATTAGGCGGGCTTGCCTAAAGTCCAAGATTACTGTCTAGAAACGGGTCAAGGCACCCAAGAGAAAGAAGTTTACGCCGCATTGACGTATCACCTCATAAGAGCTCTTACTGTGTAATTTAATCCCTTTGTCTCAATATCTCATCAAGCAGGTTTCATGGCAGTGTCATAAACCTATATGCTTGATATGTCGTTCTTTGACTACCTGAAATAAACTCATCGTTTACACCATGGCCATGGAATTTAATGCGACAGTTCTATTTCAATCAAAGGGCCGAGATATCAACTTCCATAAATGGAAGGGACAAATCCTTCCTTGACTTATCCATTAACAACATGTCACTCGTGACGCACCCAACGTACCCTACTTCCCGCCAACTATCCGCGTGACGGTTTTCGTCAGTAAATCTAAGTGCGTGAGTCATGACATGAGTTAATGATAATCTTCCAGTCCAAGGACCATTACACACGCTCGTAGATAGCAATATCCGATGACACCAAGACATGCAGAATTACTACTGGCGGGTCTGTTCTCATAATCTCCCATCTTGGAGATTACCAAGTGCGAACTCCATGAGAGAGAGTCTCGTCTTCTTATGAGTACTCGCACATGACGGTCTGTATACTATGTGTCCTATCATAGTATGTCATCCAACCGCAGAACTTTATTTAAGAATATTGTTATAGCATTTCAAGGTTCTCATCATAGCGGGGATCTGCTATGACCTTATTAATGCAACAAATATTTCAGGACATTATTATATTATAGTCATGAAGAACAATGAACAATATATAATAAGTGAACATTTATGTAATCAAAGTACAAAACAGTTGGTTCTGAGGACACCAACCCTTACATTTTTTTCACCCCAAATCAGAAAGCACTTAGAACAGTGCCCCTAGCCTATTTTCCATGGGGTCTCAAGTGCACCTCCCTATATGCCACTAGCTTCTAACCAGTAGTGAGGGTTTAAGGATGGTACGGTGGGGGATACTATACCCCCATTATCAGAGTCAAAAATTGGTATCAGAATGATAATGAAATAAAATCATAATAGAGAAAACAATATATATTAAATGTTTTTGAAGAAACTATAAAAATTGACAAATAAAATAGCCAAAACCAAGTATACAACTATGTATTTATGCCTAGAATGTTTTATAATATCCAAAGTATTGAAAGTAAAATAGGTGGTACTATATAGTACAATATAGGTATAATAAAATTTTTAATAATACTAATGGGTTAACTCTATGATCACCCTAAGTTCCTGCTCATTCTTGTGCTCCTAACTCCCATATCCAAGAATAAAAATAATAAAGTTTAATCTAGAACCCAATCCTACAACCATAATGCTTTTTAAGGTACCCCAATTAAATGGAATCCCAAATAGGTTGAGAGATATAAAAATTAGGTCACCACCATTGGTGTCTAAATATTTCCACGCCTTGAATATAAAATACAGCTGTGTGACGGTACGATAAATAAAGTGGTGAATAAATAAATAAATGTAACAAGGCAAGATCTGGTTCCCCAAAGAAACCTGTCTGATCATACCTTCTTTGACCTAAGCTAGAATATATCTAAACATACACACATGTATATATAATCATATATGTAAATAGATATATGTATATATATACATTCACCAACATGAACTTAAGGAATCCACATAATAGTAAGGTTGGAATGATAATATAGTCTTAGGACCCATGAATATAAGTCCCAGAATCTATAAAACGGTGACTCTAAAACTGTAGAGAAACTCAAGGTAGTAACATAAATCTAATCTAAGTATTTTATGTATACATGGACCTAAGGAAAATTCTAACACATCATATCATAGTGACTGTCATAATAAGATATCACTAGTCATGTGAAAATAATAACATGCATGATATAATTTGTCCATCCTATGAGAAAGTCTAAGGAATCCCATAATGAAAAACCCAAGTATTACCCAAGGATTAATATAATTCTATTTATTCAATGAGATCATCAATAGAATTATGTATAGAGGAAATACAAGTATCACTCGTAACATCCAACTTCCCTATGAGCCAATACAAGGTGTTTTGTAAAAATAAAACCCAATTTTCGGTTAGAGAATTTGGAAAATCATCAAGCTTATAGTCTCACATAAGAAATTCTATATAGAGTAAACTTATGTACTGCTCAAGTTATAATATATTGTAATTGACCTCGAATCCCATCCAATTCGTTCCGTTTAAAGTACCTGAGTATCGCTCATGGTACATGTAATGTTAAACAACATATTATCCCATCCAAGGAGTTCTGTATATAGGAACTCTAGTACCACATAAGGTTTACATATTTAAAACACCTATGAGACAATCCAAATAATTCTATAAAAATTAACCCATGTATTGTTCAAGTCATACATAATTCATCTAAACATTTATGTTAAAGTAATACAGAAGGCTATGTTAGTAAAAACTCTATATCCCAACTCAAGTATGAATAATTAGAGAGGTGATGTATTTAATAATATTATATTACCATTAATATATAAATAAAGTGGTATAGATATGTTTTTCATTTCAATGATTCCATTTGGTTTCATGTTTTATTAAATAAGATAGTGCACCTCATAGGTGGTTTTATTACAAAATGGGGAATGGTTGACATGTAAATTTATTTAATTCAATCTAACTATCTCTTATACTAGAATTAATCAACCCCCTAAAATGTTAATTAAATTTAGGGAGATAATTATAAATTAGACATTTGTAACATCACCTAAAGGGGTGATTTTATTAACTATAAGAGGCATAGTCCATGGGAATATAAGAAACACACCTAAATGGGTGGCTCAGGATGAGGTAAGAATCCTTCAATTGTGAAATTTAATACATAACAACTAATAAATTTAGGGAATTAGTTCATAAATATTATATTCTAAATTTAATTGGTGACAAATAAAAACTACAGTACACTTCCCAAGGGATTATTTTATAAATTGAAAAATCATTAAGGTAAAATCCATATACCACCTACCCCATACATAGGATGTTCCAATGTTCTAATATCAATCTATTGTGAGATAAATAAAACTAATGGAAAAATTCCCCAAAAATAGGGTGAATTTGTTCACATGAATATAGATCCAAATATGGAAAGGTAAATGATGAAAAGAATGAATATGAGTCAAAATTTTACCAGGTGATTTCCCAAATGACAGATGTTACTCGAATATGAGGCTCAAAATAAGAGGTTTCTCATAGCCTACCGTGTAGGGAGGAGGAGATTGAGTAGGTGGGGGAGAGGTGATGTGTGTGTGGAGGATAAGAAAAAGGAGGATAAGTATAAAAGAAATTAGGGGTACAAATTTCACCCATATTAGTGAGGTGTATGGTTTGGACACATGGTTAGATAAATTGTGTACCAACCATGCATGAGATATTTCCTATGCATAGTAATATCAAGGATCATGCATAAGCTTTGAGAAACCATTGGAAAATCATGAATTTATCATATATTAATATTTTGATATTTTTTCATGGCAATGTGAAATAGAGTGAACAATAAGAAAAAAATTTACGACACCCATAACATCACTAAACATTCCAAAAGTTTCTATTGGAGGGTAATATAGTTTTAGAAAAACTATGTGCCTCTTCCATATCCTTCTAAATTTGTGTTTTCAAATTCAGATACAACTGAAACTTAATGAAGCACCTAATACACCTCATGGGACTTAAATGAAGTATAAAAAACACATTTATGTTTTCTAACACTAGAAATTACATTCACATTATTGGTATAGCATTTTATCCTTCCACCAAAATAAAAATTTATGCTTCTTATAAATTCCAACTTGGTCAAAAAACATAGGATACTAAAATTATGGACATATTTTTTAGTTTATCAAGTATCCAAAGGAAATATAAATTTAAAATCCTTATTCATGTGTTTATGTAATTTAATTAATATTCATTTTAAAATAATTAATATCAATATATGAGAATCTTGGGTCATTATACATATTGTGGTGGACATGTTCATATGAAGATATGAATATGATTGATCGAGATCACACCAGACCCCTTTTCATCATGAGTAGTACAAATGATTTTCTAGAGGATTCTCTTTTTGTACATCTACGAAATCATGATTCTATATTTTTTATCAATGCTACAGAGGCCCTCAGGGTCCCATAAGCCATTGGATAATGATTAAATTTTGGAAAAAGGGTTTTCCCTAAAATTAATAGAGTTTGACAAATAGAATCCAAAAGAGTTTTAAAAGGATTCACAAATATATATGAAGTTTTATATAAATTCCATATAGGATTTTTATATATGTTGGATATTATTGGATTTGAACTAAAATGGGATATTGTATTGTAAGATATCCCTAAATATCGTAGCCTACGATTTACATGTGATGTATATTGGCCATAAAAAAATATTTCTAAGCAATATCATCTTTATCAGGATCTTGAGAGTACATCATCACCAATATAATATGTTGTACACATGATTCATATATTGTGACTATGTTTCCTCTGTGTATGATAGGATTCAGGATGTGGGATTCATGGTATTGGAGTGTGTTCATCAATAAAACATATTCCTTCAGTTAATATTTTATTATAAATCAATATGATTGGATTTTTAATGGATTTTCATACTAAATGCAATCATTAAAGAGGTAAATCAATGGAAGATCCAATGGGATGTAATGTATTAGCTAATATGAGATGACATACAATGCTCTAATATTACGAATCTGTTTATTAAATAATGAGAGTCTCTAAAAGGGACATGATCCATACTATAGAGTTTATATTCAATGTTTCAAATCCAATATGAAACTATCTTTATTATAGAATCATCATTCATCATTGAATAAGGCTCTATAACCCCTTTGGTTATTCTTGATCATATGGTCATGAACAAGGATCCTTATAGATTTTTTACTTCCTATTTAAGAAATATTATTATATTTGTTTCTTTGGAAATCTCCATCAAGATTACTATATCAAAGAGTAAACGATGAAATAAACATTGATGAAAGTACAAATTGTTTTATGTTCTTTGTTTTCATGTGATTTGGTTTGGTCTATGATAGACTAGTAATTTCATAAGTTTCTTCCACTATTAATATTTGTTAGATGAGAAACCAAAACCCATTAGCAACATCTATTCAATTTAGAGTGGGGAGGGAAAGGGGTATACAAAAATCAATGTGGAAAAGATTTCCATCCCATTAAAAAATACAAGTAAGGGTATAAAAGTGTCAAAGTGTTGTGATCCTATCATATTTCACAAACATATAGTTAATACTTGGTGTACGTGGGAACCTTTAATTCCATTATAATATATTTATATCCTCCCCAAAATATTCAACATCTACCAGAAAATATATATAACAGATATACTAAAAAACATGGTACAGACAACATAATTTGTTTATAAACATAAATTATAAATCATACAAATGAAGGGAAACAAGCTACATAATAATCAAGACTAGTGTAATCAACCATAATATCAACAAGTAAGCTACAAGAAAAATTGAAGATAATATGTAAATAAGAAAACACGCTATCCCAAACCCAAATAAATGATATATAATTACATAATTTAACATATACTTTATCATTAATATGATTTTTATAAACTTTAATTTCATCCATGACATTGAATTTATAATTCCACACGATTTATTCTAACAAAAAAAGAATTCAGACATAACATGCTCAACTTTGAGGATGAAAAATATACACCAAACAAAAATTTATTATGGATATTAACAACAAAATAAACTTAATATAGCATGCGTGAAACAACACATGACCAGTTTTTATGGATTTACATGTTTAAAATATAGCATATCTTCCCCTATTCCATTTTACCTAGCCTTTTCAATGACACTGAATCAATTTCGTATCCAAAGGTTAATTGGGGGTATTTAACATAGAATTCCTTCTATAAATTGTGTGTAAAATTATTGTGGAAACATGTTACAAATATAATAGTAGAGATAAGTCACCTAATCTATTTTAAAGAATTATATAGAGACTATGAATAAAATAAAATAATATCTATGAGTCTAAAAGGTCACTATATAAATTAGGTTTTTCATTAATTAGCACTTCCATATAACCTATTTAAACATCCATCTACATTATTAAATTTGTTTTTACATGATGGAAAAACCATTATAACAAACTTATATTACATCTAATTTGATTTTACTAATCATTTAATTTTATTTCTATGTTGTCACAAAAATCCAAGGAGTTACTAAACAAGTAATTTTACTTAAACATGATGTATTAATATTTATTTAAAGACAAACTACCACTAGTTTATATATTTTACCCTTAGGTTTTTTTAATCGTCACTTTCATATAACCTATTTAAAAATCTATCCAGTTTATTAATTTTTTTTACATAAGGGCATGACCATTATAAGAACCTTATATTACATATCATTTTATTTTACTAAGCATATCTATTTGTATATAAGTTGACACCAAATTGTAGGGTGATACTAAAATAGTTATTTTAATTAAAAATTATTTATTAATATTTTTAGATCCAAACTACCACTAATTTATATATTTTACCATTTAAAAAATATTTAAGCCTTTATATGACATATAATGTACAATAGGTTAGTTTTTGGGTTATTCAAGAAGATAAATTCCCGTTACAGTGATTAAAAAATATGTAAGTAAATAAATTTTTTCACATTTTCAGATAAATCAATAATGGTTTCATATGAAAATTAAAAGTTAACAAGGGTTGGGTTCCCTTAAGGCGTGATATTAAACCTATGTTCATGGTAAATGCATTCTTTATTTCACTTAAGAGTAATTAAGATTATTTCTGTTCATTATTAGTTTACTAAACTATAAAACCTCAACTTCGTGCCAATATTTAATCATTTAGAATATATGGATGAAATATTATATTTCCAAAACAACTAATATATATCATGTATAAACAAATTAGAGGTAATAAAAACATCAAGAATTACCAATTAAAGTCGACCTTACATGTTTAAAACACTCAATCATTACAAATTTATTGAAACTAAAATTCAAAAAGAAAATAAAGTAATTGGAAATTTATTCTGTGTGAAAAATTTTATTTCCATATAAAATTTATTTAAGTTACTCACAAATGTATTTGTGGAAAATAATTTATTTTTATAATTTTTAAAATGAGATGATGTTTTGTATTTTTTATCTTGAAAACAAGCATCAAAAAATTTCTAATGACAATTAGAAGAGATTCCACGTGGTCCAGAATCACCTACCACTATTATAAAATTTATGAGTCTTTCCTTATATTCTAATAACAACATATAAGGGCCTAAAAATATATCGACAAGCATTCATAATAAATTATTCCTCAAACCATAATTTATATATTGAACATATGAAAAAAATCAATAACATACTCAAGATGAATACCATGATAAATTATGATATCCACTAATAAGAATAAATCCCAAAATAATATAGACTAATATAACCCTATAAAAAATTAAAAAATCTATAAAAAATGAATATATTAACAACACAAATAATGTCCACTAAAATATTCCACAGTCCTCAAGGACCATTCGCTTAGGACCCCCTTAAAACAAATAATGAGAAGTTAAGGTATTCAAATTGATTTCACCTTGAATTTGGGGAAATCCTAAATCAAAAAAATCATTTATTGAAAATTATATAAGGAAAGAGTATAAAGGGAATAAAGAGGATAATTATGAAAACATAATATATATTTTACAGGAAAACCACCTAAAATAAATTCCCCAGATAAGGTGAAAGAGGATGACATCACAGGCTCTCAGATGGGTAGGACAGGAATTAGTTTGAATTGGAGGAAGAAATAAATAATCAAGGGTCAACCATGAAATTAAAAAATTACCACAATAAAAAAATAAACATATTGGAAACTGTGTACCAATTCAAGGTTCACTGTGTACCTATTTGAACCCCTAGGGATCATGGGACTTAATATAGTCTAGTAGGTACCCAATATCCTCCCATCAGGTACTCAATATCTCATATAGTTATAAGATATAGGTAACTCTAGTCTCAATATACTCCAAAAATCCCTACCTAAAGAAGAAATAATGTTTAATAATACCTAAAAATTGATCAATAAATATCAAAAATCAAATCTAAATCCTAAAAAAGGTAATCCTCATCCAAAATAAAGATGTTAGAAGATATTATACTTTAAACTATCAATATTCCCACTTAATTCCCTAAATAATTCTTAATTAATGAAACCAAGATATTATTTTTCATAACCTCCCCATCATATGACTTATCTTCGATGATAAGTATGACTAGATACTCATTCGGAAATTAACACTCCTATTAAGTTACTAAATCCAACTCATCTCTCATCCTAAGTCACATTACCATTACTACATGTCTTGTATATGAACAAAGATATATATAAAAATATACATTTCAGTTTTAACTATTAACACCTAAATCCATTTGAAATTAGAAAATTCCACAGAGTTCTAATATCTATAATCAATACACTAATGCATGTGACAACCACTCCCTAAATTTTTTATGTAAGAATCCCAAGACCAAAATAAATAACTAACAATAAAAAGATATCCCTAACAATAAATTTACCAACATCCTTATTATCCTCTAAATTCTAGTAACTATATTAAATAAATGCTAAGGTACTCCCCTTATAATTATTAACTCAGGTCTTCTTATCTTTATCTACCATCTATTTTTCTTAATCTAAATTCTTATTTATCAAAATTATTTTTCATTTTCCTTTTGAAAATCCCATTGAAAGCTTTTTTATTTTAAATTTTCATAGAGAAAGATATTTTTATTTCCAAATAATTACAGAAATCCCCTTTTAAAATCCATTTAAAATTTATCTACCTCGTTCTATTTATACACTTCATTAAGAATTTGATTTACTTTATTAATTTTGAAAAATGACTACAATTTAATATAATATACCTAGTGAAAGCTATTATTTTAACTTGTAAAAATTTATAACATTCTATAATCAATAAAAAAACTCATATTGGAAATAAAAAAAATGTATTACACATACTCATGCTCAGATAAATATTATTCACTACTAGGGTTATAGTATGTCATGGAAGAAGTAAAATCATGATATTATCAATACCAACTACTAACATGGTAGTAATTAAATCAATGAATAATAAAATAATTCTTTAATATATGTAATTCTAGCATGTAAAGGAAGAAAATATAAACTAACATTACATATACAAATTTTTAGCTGAGTAATGAAGTAACATGAGTATGAATATCAAGAAAATTATAACTATCATTGATGTGATTACCATAATTATTTTCATAACCCCTAATATGATATAAAAGAAACACTTTAAACTTAATTAGTTTAATATAATTAATTAAAGCTAAAATTAATTCTATTATAAAAATATATATATACATTTAAAGGTGGAATTAAACCATATGACCCATGAACACACATTGGAAATGGAACTCAATTAATCCCTATACTCCTTATAGATTCTTACTTACCTACGACAATGATACTAAAAATAATAACTCACCTATATTGGTGGTTTCCACCTAGAAATGAAAAAATCATTTTAATGTTTATATTTTTCCATAATAGGGTTGTGATTCCTTTTTATGGTTTACTTTTCATGTTATGACTATCATAGTTCCTATTTTATCCCATCCTTGACCACCCTGATAATTATAAGTGCTAAATGATAACATTTCCCTATCTGTAATACTATTTTTTAGTAACCATAACCTAGATACCTAAACAGTACTGATCCAGATCACCACATGTCTCTAGGAGTTCTCTTCAATCCCCCGGGGCTGGAAACTAGCATTATAGGTCTTAGAGTGTAGTTTGAAAGATATTTAACTAATTTTGATTAAGAAATTATAAATAACTAATGTTAGTACTATATAAATGAAATGAATTTTATGAATGGAAAATTCACATCTAAGGTAAAAGTAAATAATACATGTATGGTCTATGATACCACGACTAATTGCCAAAAAAATCTCCAGTCTCTTACTCCAACATTGAGTAGAACTCATCTCTTACCAATGATGATAATGTACAATAAAAAATGATCTAAACATCTAATATTACTTATATGAAACTATAATTTAGTCCATGAATCTATATTTCCACTAATGTTCACAAATAGGGTGTTAGTGTATAACACTCAGTAGAAATCCACCACAATTCCAACACATAAAAAACATACTCAGGCTCATTCAAAAGACTTATCTGTAGATTTTTTATAAGAGAATTTTAATTTTTTAAAAAATAATCCTATCTCAAATAATTTTTCAAAATAATCATGAAAGGTGTGAAGGACCATCATGCCTTTAACTTTTTCTTCATATGGGCCATTGGCGACTTTCCCTTCATGCCTTTTCTAGAAACTTTTTCCAAAGTATTTATGGGCCAAAAATCCTTTTTCTAAACCCTAAAAAAATTATTTAGTAAATGAATTATATTTATGTTAGTATATCATTGTTTTTGTTTTTTTGTTTTGTTTTTTACACACACAGACACACACACACTAATAAACATTACTATTATGAATATTATGAATTATAATTAACTGTATAAGAAATTGATAATAATAACATTATTATTAATAATTATATTTTTCATATTCATAATATAATTAATATTTATTTTTAATTATATTATTAACTACTTTATTAGTTACATTAATAATTACATTATTTACATCACTCCATATTTATCATTTTAAATATATAATAATATAATTAATAATAATTCCTAATAATGTAATTAAAAATATAACACTTAATATGAATTATGTATATACATTTTTAAAGTGTAAATTTTGTGTTTTTAAATAATAAATATTGTGTCATGTAAATTTGGTTTTTTTATTATATGTATTATTTTTTTATTTTCAATTTTATTTTATCTGTTCAGTGAGTGTATCAAATTTCTTCTAAATTTTATTTACACAAGAATTTATAAACTCTCAAAGTCACCTACATGAAATATAACATTATTTAAATTAGGTTAATGTAAAAGCCTATAAATTATATAGTATAAATAAAATATAAATGAAACATCTAACACTAACTAAAGATATATAAAATAATTGAAAATAAAAATAATCAATGAAAAAATAATTTTGATGGCATAAAATATTTTTGTTTCAAAACATAAAAATTGAATTTAACTTTGTTTCCCATTCCTTTTATTTTAAATTATTTTTATATGTTTATTTAATGTTCTAATTTTCATTTATATTTTAGTGATACTATATTTTATGTGCATATATTTTATAATTTGTAAATATTATATTTTTAATCAACAATATTTGAGTCATGAGAAATAATTTTGGTTTATTATGTTGATGAAATTATTTTTAATTTCAACTATTCTTATATGTTTAGGCTATTGTTTATGTTATTTACAGAATGTATTTATAATTTATATTTTATATGATTTTAAAGTTACATAGTTGAAATTTAATAATTTATTTCTATTTGTCATGTATCCAAAATTGTAAAAATCTAAAATTTAAATTACATGTAAAATGTAAATGTATTTTAAAACAAAGTATAATCATATAAAAAATATGAAAATAAAAATATTTCATCAATATAATAGACATAATGTAATATATATGATAGAAAACATTATTGTTTCAAATATTTTAAATCATTAAAAACATATAAATCCTTGAGTAAAATCACTATCTATGATGAGGTCTCATAAAAAAATCTAGTGTGCGAATGAGATTCTTGTATCATGATCTTTGACCGCTTTGATGGGGTTGAATATACTGAGATATATGAGGATATTCCAAAAGTATAAGAATCCTAGAATTACTACTATTCTATCTATGAATCATCGGGATGTTGAAATATGCACTTAATCCTCATCCCACTACATAATAGGAAGGAACAACCATCTAATGAGGGATTAATAATCCCTGTGACAGCTCAATCATAAAAGATAGAGGCATGGGAAATGAATCTTTCCAGGAGATCAGATTAGATATACCTAATGAAAAATATAGATATGTTATAAATAGTAATGGATCACATGGCTTATAGTGTACATCCACAGTTAGTTGAGGCTTGTATGTTGGAGTTTCTTCCTCATCCCATGGAACAATTGATGCCTTATGTGTAGCTTGATGTGGTCTACATCATCATCAACATGGATTGTCAACATCAGCAGATACTGTAGGAGGTTCTTGACAAAAAACATCCTCTTCCAAGGTAGGAAAATCATCTCTCTAAGGTGTATGATCAAAGTTACAATTTTTTAGAACATGATATGATGAAATCATGTCTGATGTTGCAACATGAAAAACTGCATGACTAAATAACTCACCCTCCTCCAAATCATACATTTGGATAATATGCTATAGTCTTGTATTCTATAAAGAGATTCAAATTTAATTTAAAAAATGCACAAAAAATAAACTAATTTAAATTTTCAATATACTAGATCCAAAATCCTTCAACAATGTGGTGTAAGATACATTATAGACTTCTATCTATACCATGTCTCAAACTCAAGCTACTGTGATAGATTGAATCACATCATACACATTCCATAAATATGAAATTATGCATGACTATCCCAGTTGTCGAGATACTATGAATTCTTTCATCACCATTTGATATCCTCCCTTACCTTTAGCTTCAAATAACAAAGCATTGCAAGCTCTATAGGTTGGATTGTAATAAGAAAAATAAATCTAGATAGCCACATAACTCTATCAGGATGTTCCAACTCAAACTTTTTAATGATTATGAGATTCTCTACAACCATCACATCATCCAGCCCAATAGTGTAGTATGCAGGAATCTGGTGTAATATATCCATGTATGGTAATCATGAAATATGAACATACATGTGACATTTATTAGAATATTTTTCTACTAATTTCTGTAAATGATAACAGTATAAAAATTATTAGTCAATAGATGAATACATATACTTAAATTATTGGGTAGTATAATGTCCAACATGAGATGGTATGCACCCAAATTGTGTCTCAGTGTCATAATAAACTGATGTGGATGACTTCAACTATAATATAAAACATATAATGTGTAAAATAATAATAAATTAAGTATAATAACACACATTATAATAAAAAACCAAAAATTTTATTGATCATACTAGTATCCATGCTGAGTATCATGCCACACATCCATTTGAAGCTATACAATAGTAAAAATAGCAGCTTCGGGGGGGGGGGGGGATTCTCTCCCATGTCAACATCCAAGTAAAGGTGAAATATAACGACCCAAACTTTACATACATTGTTATTTTCATGACCCAAACCTACCCGGGATCGAGCCGCGACTACCCCAAGCCCACCTCCATAGGCCAGGGGCTGGATACTAGCGCCGAAGGCAAAATAACTCAGGGAGGCATTTTCCTAAGTACCTGTACACACACTCGCAACAAACTCAATGCAACAGTGTAGAGTAAAAGTAAAGAAAAGAAAAGAAAAGGGAAACTGCTATATATAAACCACAGTGTGCATCGACCTCTAACAGTACAAAGTACAGTGCTGTAAAGGAAAAAGGGGCAAAACACACGCCCAACCAGAAAAGGTGCCACAACCTGGCAACAGGTAAACAAAAACAAACAGCTGACGGGTATCCCACCTGGAACCCGGCTACGACCACCACACACAGTCCATGCTCTCGACCCCCTATGCTCCACTGAAGTCACGACCAACCTATCCGTCGTCTGCAAGGTCACACCATGTGCGGGAAAATCCCAAGCAGGGGTGAGTATAAAAATACTTAGTAGGAGCCCCCGAAGGCTCGAGGGAGCAACAAAGGAGGTACCAAAGGGTGAGCAGTAGAGAGAACGGGGAATAGAAAGGAGTACAACCAAGGGTGCAGTAAAGAGTAACAGCTCAACCCAACAAGAGAAAGGTAGAAGACTCATCCTAACACAAGGATCTAGGAACGGTGAAAAGATACACTTCTCGTCGAGCTTTCACTGCCTATAGCAAGAGCGTAGACTCATCCAACCACGAGAAGCTAGACGCGGAAAGTATGTGGCATACCCCGCGCATCTTCGCCTCTCCTGGAAGGAGAGCAACCAAACCCAGGAAGTGGGTACCGGAACATGGTATATACAAATCCATATGCTCTGTCAATAAGCCCGAACAAGACCGTAAGGGGATCTCTATCCCATTTCTCAGCCCAAGAAAAGAGTAGCCAACAGTCCCAGGAGTAAACTCCATCGATGCCCAGCATCCCGCACATCTTCCCCGAACCATAAGCTAAGGGTCTCAATCACCGCACTTCGATAGTATCCGCTTTGGGTGGAACTGACTCGCCCGCACAGTTTTAGATCATGTCACAAGAATGCGTCTCAGTGGGGGAAAGCGCTCCTCGTACTTGAGAGTTCTGGGTGAACGTCAACCACAACTCGTCACTGCCCCGCCGTCGAGAGGTCTGCTCAAAGTCAAGGTAGTCACAAAACTGACCCATAACCAGGGGTCCCGCTCCGGTAGTCATGGAGTAAAGCCACAGGATAGCCTAGTAGAAAGGACTGAGCCTGGAATGCCAACCGGTGTCCCACTGCCCACCCCTGCCGGAGGGTAATTCATTACCAGATATCGGGTGACCCACTGCCCAGCCCCGCTGGAGGGTAAACCCTAATACATCATTAGGTGACCCACTGTCCAGTCCCGCTGGAGGGTAGACCTGGAATAAGTCGATAGGCGACACACTCCCCAGCCGTGCTGGAGGGTAGACTTGGAACTAGACGACGGGCGACCCAATGCCCAGCCCCGCTGGAGGGTAGACCTGAAACTAGATGACGGGTGACCCACTGCCCAGCCCTGCTGGAGGGTAGACCCTAAGAGGTCATCGGGTGACCCACTTCCCTGTCTCTGCTAGAGGATAGACCCTAACAGCGTCGGGTGACCCACTGCCCAGTCTCTACTGGACGGTAACTGCCCAGCCCTGCTGGAGGGTAAGCCCGAGGAAGTCGATGAGTAACCCACTGCCCAGCCCCGTTGAAGGGTAAAACTCAGAACTGCTCTGGCCATCTCTACAGGAGGGTACAACACTGACCAACTAAACACGGAGTGGGTGTCACACAACCACCCAACTCCAGAACAACTCTCCCAAAAAAGGTTCAGTGACTGTTCCATCACTGGGTGTCACTAGCCCCGCTACCGACCAATCCATCGAGAATGAAACCAGGGGGGAGACCACTCAACCCTACTGATCAAACCAACGAGTACAGAGCCAGGGGAAAAACTCCACCTTGCTGGTCAAACAAACACACAGAGGGACCCTCTACGTCGCGAGAGGTCAAAGTACGCAAAGCAGAACCCGACACACACGTCGAGCCCACACAACATGTGGCCCCATCTCAACCCCAACTGAACGCACCAACGTTCTCATTTACGAACAACCACATGCACCTCCATGTATTTTTGTATACTCCCAGATTATACCACAGTCTTAGCCCAAGGGTCATCGTGCACACAGCACCCAACGTCAACGTGAAGGCGTGACGTAACATCTCCAACTCCATGGCCCAGGCACGGACAACCACATCTTGTGAACCATTTATATCACTCTCCCAACAGTGCACGATCACACGCCAAGGGTCCGCTACAAACATGTTAGGACGAACCGCCACCGGAGCACCTTTCATGTTTCCACATTTAACAAGATCACGCAAGAAGCACCACACAAGAAAACGGATCACACCGTTGTAATCCTCGTGGAAAAAACGCGAGATAGACTACTTACTCTCCTGTGACGGTCAACCAGTGAAAAAGACACTATTCACCGTAACCAAACATGTGTGGGGCCCACCCCAAGATCCCAAAACTGAACCAACGGATCACGCCACTGTGATCCCCTTTGAAAAACACACGGGATTGAGTTCTCAATCGTCCAAAACGGACACCCAGTGAAAAGGGTACTATTCACCGTAGCCGGGTTAGGTGGGACCCACACCACGTCCCCGAAAAAGGTCGGCCGAACTGCACCATCTCAATGCTCTCAAAAAAGCACGTCAAATTGACTGCTTACTTGCATGGAATGGGTATCCGGAAAAAAAGATGCATTCTGGCGTACCGCACACGATCTGTGCCACGTGGTACCCATATCCCTGTCCCGAAACTCAACGAACGGATCGCACTGTTGCGATCCTCTCGAAAAAGCACACAAGATGGACTACTCACATGTCCAAAACGGTCGGCCGGTGATAATGATGGAAATCACCGTCAACGCCCAAACGGCCCCTGTGGGGCCCGCACCATCATGCCGAATTAGAGCGGGCGGATTGCACTATTGCAATCCCCTCGGAAAAACACCCAGAAGCGACTGCTCGCACGCCCCGAATGGACATCCGATGAAAAAGTCGCTAAACGCTGCCCCCAGCTCAAAGACAGGTCGTGGGGCCCGTGCCTCAACTTCATCCCCAACGCCTGAAACCACCCTAGAAAGCTTCGCCCCGACGCCAGGGTTCCAACGCCGCTGACAACACTCAAAACGGACGTCGGATGCATCTGCGCCGCTTGAAACAAGATTCCCGGAGAAAATGACATTTCTCTTAAAGACGCGTCATGCCTCCGAGGTCCATCGTTTCTGGAATTAAAAATTCCCAAAACCATCTCAAAACACTCCCCTCAACGCAAGGTCCACGCTTCCGCTAACGACATGCAAAACAGACGCCCGTAGCGAAAGCTACGGGCGACGGAAAACTGAGGGGCAACAGGCCGGTCCGCCCGGCTTGGGCCGGCCCGGCTCACAGAGCCTGGCCCGCGGCTTGGCCACATGGGCCGGTGGTTGTTCCGGTCCACCACCTGACTGACCAGATAATACCGGTCGCCGCGCGATGACCCGCATGACGTGGGTCGTGCCTCCTCCGCGGGGTCGCGCGCTGCGACCCCGCCTCCCCCGCATCGGCGCGGCGCCGCCAGGCCGGTCGGAAGGCCGACCTACTCCGCTGCCGCGCCTGAAGCCCGTGGCCGACACTGGCTCGCGATCCGCCGGCTTCCACTCGGCCTCCAACTTCTTCCTGAAACCAATGCCCCCCAAACCGCCGCCTCCGCCGAGCTGCGCCGCCGCTCGAACCCGCCGGAACCCGAAAACCCGCAAACTTTGGCGGATGATTTCGGATGCCACAGAGCTCGGAATTTGAATCCGAAAGATTATTTGGATAGGGAATTTAATCTAATACGCAGTAATGGGATTTGATCGAGGTTTTGACAAGGAATCGACAGTTCAAATCGAGCACAAAGTAGGTACGGGAATGGAAAATGCAAACGGAAAATCCTACCTCGTGGGGCTTCGCCCGAAGCTTCACGGCGATCCGCCGGTACCACCGCACATTTCCGGAGTCGCCACGATGGACTGTCTCTCCGGATATGGAGGAGGAGAGGGAGAGGAGGGGCTGCCAGTGGGGAAGGGGAAGGATTAGAGGGAGGAGAGTGTGTTAAGCGTTTAAATAGAAAACGCTTAACCACCCGCCCGTCGGCCCGAACCCGAACACCCGACGGGGTCGTGGTTAAGCCTCCCTTAGGGTAAACACCACCTCCCGAGCACAACGGAGGTCTCGGAATTTTAATCCGAGACCCCGTACAAAAGTTATAAAATTTAACGTCCAAAGCCTCTAAATTACGAAAACGCCCCAGGGGCCATTTTTCACAAACGGCCCGCGCCCGTGAAACTTATACCCCTCCTAGGGTAAATGGAACGCTCCGAACTCAACGGTTCTCTCTGTTTTCTGATCCAAGCCACCGTTTAAGAGATACTTTTGTTTCACCATTAAACGAATTTATTAATTAATTAATCTGTTTAACGTTCTAGAAGCGAGCGAGGGGTCCAAACATCCCGCGCCGACAAGTTTTATGTCGTTCCTAGGGTAAACACGCTATTCCAGACCCATTAGTACACTCGGATCTCTGATCCGGAACTCCGTTTAGTAGTTATCCCATTTATTTAGCGTTTCTAGTGTGAACGCACTGAAAATTTAATTTCATCCACTCCGGGGCTCGGAATCGCACGCCGTCCGAAGGTGCTTCTCTGGAATATCATCCAGAATATTCCAAACTCTTTCGTAGAAAAAAAGGGTTCTTACATCATTCCATCCCTTAATATTTTCATCCCCGAAAAGAAAAAATAGGGAGCAACATAGGGTACTAAGCCCACACCTGGCTTTCCATACCCAGAAGACCCCACGCATAGCTCCGCGTCACCGCACACGGACCAAAGGATTGATCCGTTCATGCGAGGTCGGCCCATGCCGACGTCGTGCACCCACTCCAGACATTGGGGTTAGGGCAAGGTGGTAGGAAACCTCGCCATCCCTTTGCATGGTCTCAAACGACCCGAAGGCTCTCGGGGGTAGCTCACCTCCGCGAAAAAACCTCGACGCCGCACGCCGCGACTGGAATCACCGCTCGCACCTGAAACAAGGCCTGGTGATTCCCTCCTTCAGAATATCCATATGGTGAAACACCCAAGGATATCTGGTCACGTAAGGTTCCACAGTCGATGTCTCTCAAACAGGACTCTCTTACATGATCGTAAGCGAAGGAGTCAACATCATCGAATAAAGGAAAAGTTCTCACGCCTTTTTACTTACCAACACAGGGTTACACTCAACGCCATGCGTCACCCTGGTAACACCTCAAACAAGGAGAAGGGAGAAAATCCTTTCACACACAGAGCCTAACAATTCTACGGAAAAAAGTAGAAGAGATGCAAGGGGTACCTCTCACCTTCGCATGCTCTGCAGGATCGTAGAAATCCAAAGCTCGCGACTGTCTGTGGTCCCAACCGTCAGCTCCCGGAGCCTGACGTGGACCGCCTAGTGGTGATGGGGAGATCTCGTAAAGTCATCCCCCACTACCAGCTCCTTCCGCTCCTCTGCTAGCTCTACCTCCCTAGGTACTACTCTGATCACGGCGTTGCCTCTACTGTGGTGGTGCGCCTACTGGCTGCCCGGAGCTACCAGTAACTCGGGTCGGGTAGTCTCGTGCCAAGTGACCTCGCCTGACACAAGCATAGCACCGACTCTCTCTGGGCTGCACTGGTTCCCTCCGGTGCCACTGTGGTGTAAGACCACGCCCCTGAGCCCGATTTTCAGTAATCCACCAGCGTCGAGGTTCTTCTTGACGACGCCCACTAGCTGCGGCAGACGTCTCGGCTCCAACATGCCTGCTGCCACCACCAACTCCAGAACGTGACAGGAAGCCCTCTATCACCAGCGCCAGCTCTAGCACCCCAGAATATGTGGGAATGCCCAAGGGTACTATGACAGCATGAATCTCTCAGCGGAGGCCCTGCTCAAACATTCGTGCTCGGAAGTTTTCGTCATGGACCATGTCCGTGTAAAAGCGTGCACGGTCTGCAAAACTAGCTGAGTACTCGGCCACTGTCATCCCTCCCTGCTGAAACTGCAGGAGCTCCTGAATCCGAATGGAGCGCAAGAAGGAGAGAAAAAATTCCTCATGGAACAACAACCGAATGTCACCCCACAAAAGCAACGACTCATCAAGAAACCGAGTCACCATTATCCACCAACGCCAAGCTGATCCACTAAAAAGGGTGGATGCGAAAACCACTCTCCGATCTGTCGGCGTCTGCACAAGACTGAAAAGGCGAACCACTGGCTCGAGCCAAACCTCTGCTGCCTGAGGGACTGGATCACCACTGAACCTCAGCGGTCTCTACTGCTGGAACTAACGGAGCGCACTCAACCTGCGCTCAAGCTCAGCCTGCTCTACTGAAACTGCCTGCTGCTCAACAGGTGGGGGTGCTGCTACCGGCCCACCAAGAGAAAGGGGCTCGCTTGATGGGTCCTAGACTGTGGCCTCGTAGCTCACAGGGTCGTCGTCATGAACCAAAGCTGGTATCCTGGCTGGCTGTCTTCGCGGAGACATCTTGAATATTATCAAGGAGTGCCGCGGTCAGATGAGCATATATGTATATACCACAAAAACAACGATGGGAAGCTCACTCAAGAAGGACAGTCAAAGACTCAATCCTATGTGATGGCCAAACAAATTTCCCTGCAACAAGTGTCTCAGCATGCCGAGTCGACAAGCGGGTTATCAGGGTCCTAGTGAATGGATACGTCGGCCGCCGCACCATCACTGGACTCCCTGGCCTAAGAGCCACTCTCGAGACACATTAAAACTGTTTCCCTATATCCCAACCAATTCCTCTTTTAGGGATGTCCGAATAGTGTCCCAAGGAACGAACCACCTCTGATACCACTTTGTCACGACCCGACCCAACCCGGGCTCGAGCCGCAACTACCCCAAGCCTGCCTCCATAGGCCAGGGGCTGGAGACTAGCGCCGAAGGCACAATAACTAGGGGAGGCCTTTTCCTAAGTACCTGTACACACACATGCATCAAACTCAATGCAACAGTGCAGAGTAAAAGTAAAGACAAGAAAAGAAAATGGAAACTGCTATATATAAACCACAGTGTGCATCGACCACTAATAGTACAAAGTACAGTGCTGAAAAGGAAAAAGGGGAAAAACATGCGCCCAACTAGAAAAGGTGCCACAACCCGGCAACATGTAAACAAAAACAAACAGCTGACGGGTCTCCCACCTGGAACCTGGCTACAACCACCGCACACAGTCCAAACTCTCAAACTCCTATGCTCTACTGAAGTCACGACCAACCAGTCCGTCGTCTGCAAGGGCACACCAAGTGCGGGCAAAGCCCAAGCAGGGGTGAGTATAAAAATACTCATTAGGATACCCCGAAGGCTTGAGGGAGAAACAAATGAGGTACCGAAGGGTGAGCAGTAGAGCAAACGGGGAATAGAAAGGAGTACAACCAAGGGTGCAGTAAAGAGTAACAGCTCAACCCAAGAAGATAATGGTAGAAGACTTGTCCCAACCCAAGGAGCTTGTAACGGTGAGAAGATACACTTCTCGTCGAGGTTTCTCTACCTATAGCAGGAGATTAGACTCATCCAACCATGAGAATCTAGACGTGGAAATCACGTGGCATGCCCCGCGCGTCTTCGTCTCTCCTGGAAGGAGAGAAACCAAAACCAAGAAGTGGGTACCGGAACATGGTATATAAAAATCCATATTCACTGTCTAGAAGCTTGAACAAGACCGTAAGGGGGTCTCTATCCCATTTCTTATCCCAAGAAAAGAGTAGACAACAGTCCTAGGAGTAAACTCCATCGATTCCCATCATCCCACACATCTGCCCTGAACCGCAAGCCAAGGGGATCAATCACTGCACTTCGACACTATCCACTTTGGGCGGCACTGACTTGCCTCCATGGTTTTAGATCATGTCACAAGAACATGTCTCAGTGGGGGAAAGCGCTCCTCGTACTTGAGAGTTCTGGGGGAACGTCAACCACAACTCGTCACTGCCCCGCAGTCGAGAGGTCTACTCAATGTCAAGGTCGTCACAACACTGACCCGTAACTAGGGGTCCGACTTCGGTAGTCACAGAGGAAAGCCACAAGCTAGCCTAGTAGAAAGTACTGAGCCTGGAATGCCAACCGGTGTCCCACTGCCCAGCCCTTCTAGAGGGTAATTCATAACCAGATATCGGGTGACCCACTGCCCAGCCCCACTGGAGGGTAAACCCTAATACATCATCAGGCGACCAACTGCCTAGCCCCGCTAGAGGGTAGACCTGGAATAAGTCAACAGGCGACCCACTGCCCAGCCGTGCTAGAGGGTAGATCTGGAACTAGACGACGGGCAACCCACTGCCCAGCCCCGTTGGAGGGTAGACCTAAAACTAGACGACGAGTGACCCACTACCCAGCCCTGCTGGAGGGTAGACCCTAAGAGGTCGTCGAGTGACCCACTGCCCAGTCTCTACTGGAGGGTAGACCCTAATAGCGTTGGGTGACCCACTGCCCAGTCTCTGCTGGAGGGTAAACCCTAGAAGTCAGTGAGCAACCCACTACCCAGCCGTGCTGGAGGGTAAGCCCGAGGAAGTCGATTAGTAACCCACTGCCCAGCCCCGCTGGAGGGTAAAACTCAAAGTTTCTCTGGACATCTCTATAAGAGGGTACAACATTGGCCAACTGAACACGGAGTGAGTGTCGCGCAACCATCCAACTCCAGAACAACTCTCCCAAAAGAGGTTCAGTGCATGTTCCATCACCGGGTGTCACTAGCCCCGCTACCAGCCAATCCATTGAGAACGAAACCAGGGGAGACCACTCAACCCTTCTGATCAAACAAACGAGTAAAGATCCAGGGGAAAAACTCCACCCTGCTGGTCAAACAAACACACAGAGGGACCCTCTACATCGTGAGAGGTCAAAGTACGCAAAGCAGAACCCGGCACGCACGTGGGTCCCACACAACGTGTGGCCCCATCTCAACCCCAACTGAACGCACCAACGTTCTCTGGTACGAATAACCACATGCACCTCCAAGAATTTCTGTATACTCCCAGAGTATACCACAGTTTCAGCCCAAGGGCCATTGTGCACACAGCACCCAACGTCAACGAGAAGGCGTGACATAACATCTCCAACTCAAAGGCCCAGGCACGACCAACCACATCTTGTGAACCATTTATATCACTCTCCCAAGATTGTGCGATCACACGCCAAGGGTCCACTACAAACATGGTAGGACGAACCGCCCCCGGAGCACCATTCATTCTTCCACATTTAACAAGATCACGCTAGAGGCTCTGCACAACCAAACGGATCACACTGTTGTAATCCTCGCGGAAAAACACGCGAGATAGACTAGTTACTCACCTGAAATGATCAACCGGTAAAAAAGGTAATATTCACCGCATCCAAACCTATGTGGGGCCCACCCCGAGATCCTGAAACTGAACCAACGGATCATGCCACTGCGATCCGCTCGAAAAAACACCCGGGATTGAATACTCAATCGCCCAAAACGGACACCCGGTGAAAACGGTACTATTCACCATTGCTGGGTCTGGTGGGACCCACACCACGTCCCCAAAAAAGGTCGGGCGAACTGCACCATCGCAGTGATCTCGAAAAAGCACTTCAAATTGACTGCTTACTTGCGTGGAATGGGTATCCGAAGGAAAAGATGCATTCCGACGCACTGCACATGAGCGGTGCCACGTGGGACCCGCATCCCGGTCCCAAAACTCAATGAACGGATCACACCGTTGCGATCCTCTCGAAAAAGCACACAAGATGGACTACTCAGTTGTCCAAAACGGCCGCCCGGTGATAAAGATGGAAATCACCGTCGACGCCCGAACGGCCCCTGTGGGGCCCACACCATCGTGCCAAATTAGAGCGGGCGGATTGCTCTATTGCAATCCCCTCGGAAAAACACCCAGAAGAGACTGCTCTCACGCCACGAACGGACATCCTATGAAAAAGTCACTAAACACTGCCCGCAGCTCAAAGACGGGCCATGGGGCCTGCGCCTCAAATTCGTCTTCAACGTCTAAAACCACCCTGGAATGCTTTGCCCTGACACCATGGTTCCAACGCCACTGACGGCACTCAAAACGGACGTCGGATGCGTCCGTGCCGCTCGAAACAAGATTCCCGGAGGAAACAAAATTTCGCTTAAAGAAAAGTCACGCCTCTGAGGACCATCGTTTCCTGAATTAAAAATTCCTGAAACCATCTAAAAACGCTCCCCTTAATGCAAGGTCCGCGCTGCCGCTGACGGCACGCAAAACAGACGCCCGTAGTGAATGCTACGGGCGACGGAAAACTGAGGGGCAAAGCCCCTTGGGCTGGACCGGCCTGGACCGGCCGGTCCGCCCAGCTTGGGCCGGCCCGGCTCGCAGAGCCCGGCCCGCGGCTTGGTCATGCGGGCCGGTAGTGGATCTGGTCCACCGCCCAGCCGACCGGCTGAGACTGGTCACCGCGCGACGACCCACACGACGCGGGTCGTGCCTCCTCCGCGGGGTCACGCGCTGCGACCCCGCCTCGCCCGCACCGGCGAGGCGCCGCCCGGCCGGCCGGATGGCCGGCTACTCCGCTGCTGCGCCAGAAGCCCGTGGCCGACACCGGCTTGCAATCCGCCGGCCTACGCTCGGCCTCCGCCGTCCGCCTGAAAACAACGCCCCCCAAACCGCCGCCTCCGCCGAGCTACGCAGCCGCTCGAACCCGTCGGAACCCGAAAATCCGTGAACTTCGGCGGATGATTGCTGATGCCACGGAGCTCAGAATTTCAATCTGAAAGATGCATTGGAAAGGTAATTTACTCTAATACGCATTCATGTGATTTGATCAAAGTTTTTACAAGGAATCTACAGTGAAAATCGATCTCAAAGTAGGTACGGGAATGGAAAATGCAAACGACAAATCCTACCTCGCGGGGCTTCGCCCGAAGCTTCGCGATGATCCGCCGGTTCCACAGTACCTCTTCGGGGTCGCCTTGCTAGACTGTCTCGCTGGAGATAGAGGAGGAGAGGGAGAGGAGGGGCTGCCTGGGGGGAAGGGGAAGGAGGAGAGGGAGGGGAGTGTGTTAAGCGTTTAAATAGAAAACGCTTAACCACCCGCCCGTCGGCCCGAACCCGAACTCCTGACGGGCTCACGGTTAAGCCTCTCTTAGGGTAAAAACCACCTCCCAAGCACAACGGAGGTATCCAAATTTTAATCCGAGACCCCATTCAAAAGTTATAAAATTTCATGTCTGAAGCCGCTAAATTACGAAAACGCCCCTGGGGCCATTTTTCACAAACGGCCCGCGCCCGCGAAACTTATACCCCTCCTAGGGTAAAAGGTATGTTCTGAAATCAAAGGTGCTCTTGGTTTTCTGATCTGAGCCACCGTTTAATAGATTCAAGCGTTTCTCCATTAAAGGGATTAATTAATTAATTAATCCGTTTAACGTTCCAGAAGCGGGCGAGGGGTCCAAACATCCCGCGCCGAAAAGTTTTTTGTCGTTCCTAGGGGAAACACCCTATTATGGACCCATCCGTACACTCGGATCTCTGGTCCAGAACTCCATTTAGGAGTTATCCCATTTATTTAGCATTTCGAGTGTGAAAGCACTGAAAATTAAATTCCGGCCACTCCAGGGCTCGGAATCGCACGCCGTCCGAAGGCGCTGCTCTGGAATATCATCAAGAATTTTCCAAAGTCTTTCGTAGAAAAAACCGGGTTCTTACAGTTATTACCTCAAAATTGAAGCACACTTATTACAACATGTAACAAAACCATGAAAGGACCATATCGGTATAGTGTCTTTAGAAACTGGAAAACATAAACAACTGGTCCATAAATCATCTACACCATCTCCCTTTTCTTTTATCATATCTAGAGTCCCATTTGGAATATCTTACTTAATACCCTTCATCATAACCTGGGGAAAAGAAAACATACAAACGGGTGAGCTCAAATTGTAACAGCCCAAGATTTTATAAAAAAATATTCTTTTTAATTTTATTAATGTCTTGTGTTGTACGCTACACCAAAAGGAGCTTGCACAACACGCATCCTTGTCTTGCCTTGCATTACACGCAATTGCGACCTTCCTCGATAGCGTGTGTAATACGCAATACCGAGTTTCACTAAACAACGATGTGCTATTAAAATATTATTAAAACTAGCCGTTATGAATAGTAATAACCACTTTTTAAAATTCTGTAAATCTTATTTTTCAAAATGAACTTCATTCTTGGATTCGGAGTATCGAATTTAGCCTAAGGTGAAATTTTGGTACTTTTCGGATAACTTTCATATTCTGATGAATAGTGAAAATTACTAAATTATAATTAAAAACAACTTCTTTAATTGAAATAATTAATAGTGATAAATTATTAATTTGAGTGGTTTTAAAGTATATTTAGAATATATTTTTACAATTTAATACAATGTTGGTCATTGGTTGTAATTTCACATTTAAACCAGACATAATCAAGTGTCAATCTTTTGATATATATTGTTTCCTAAAAACACGCTATTTATTTTAACAGCGGGATTTAATTATAAAATTAATTAATGCAACTTCTATGTTATGAATTTGGTAAAATAGATTTCATTTTTGAATTCGGAATATGAAATATAGCTTAGGATGAAATTTTGGCATTGTTCTGAAAAACATCAATTTTTGATGAATAGTGAAACTACTAAGTGGTAGTTAAAAAAAACTAAATTTTTCATAAAACTTAATTTTGCCACTTCTGTGAATGGAATTTCGAAAATCCGAGAGACACGGTTAATATCAAGGACTAAAATGTGGTTCAATAAGATGAAAATAATTTTTTGGTGAATAGTAACTTTTTACTTTTTTTACTGCGGTTAATAGTAAATAGGGTAACTAAGGGTAAATATGATATTACTATTACCCTAACACATGTCCTAATTCTATTGGACAAGTTTAATTCGACCAAAAACAAACATAGGAATAAAATATGACCATTTAGGCCCACTTGGATTAGATTAGGACATTTATTATTAATTTATTTAAAGAAAGGTTAAAATAGTTAAAATCAATGTTTAATAAGTAAATCATTTTTAATATGGGGTTATACATAAGATAAATTCGATTGTAAATATTCATTAGAAAGATAAAAAGATTTCCTACATGATGGTATTTTATTTGTAATTTTTAGACATCAAATAATTTAATTTATTTATGACACAACGATGATGCAGTAATTATCTTATTCATGAAATATTGACATAATTGATGTTATAAACACCAAAATAAATGTAATTTGAGATTTTTTATGAATTCCACTAATTTTCTAGGTTACTATGATATATTAATGTTGATTTAATCAACTTGGTTCGAACATTTAATTCTTTTATGACTTTCACAAAAATCATATATCAAATAGTGTCAAAATTGACACAAAATAGTTTTTAAATCAAATATTATATTATTAATTGTTATTGTATTCCTAAAAATCTAAGGTTCGGCAAAATGACTTAGATAAGGATATATATATTAATAATAAACAATTTGGGGTTCGTTTGGCATGTTATAGTAAGTTTATTAACCATATAGTGAAAGAAAACAAAAATACATGGTAAAAGTTAAATTATTTAACTTAGAGTTAAATCTAATTGATAAGGTTAAAATAATATCCTAAACTTGTCTAAATTCTATTGGTTGATAGGATTTCGACCCATCCCCACATTAGCTTCGAAATAAGACCCTTTGGAACCATTATAAACCGATTTTGACTTTAATATAAAATAATATTTTGAGATATTCATAAGGTGCCCCTCTCCTCCCCTATAAAAGGACACCTCCTCCCCCTCCTCCTCACACCAATTTGAGCACTCAAGCTCGGCCAACCCCTGCCAAAATCTCTTCTCCACTTCCCTAGCAACATCCTAGAGGTTCTGGTCTTCCTCAAAGACCAATTCTAGTGCCCTAAGAGGAGGTCTCAAAGAGGCACTTCAAAGAAGAGGTAATTATCGTTACCAATTCTTTCATCTTTATTTCTTCTTCCACTTCTTCTTCTTAGGTTGTTTTTTTATGAAGTAATAACATCAGTATCACTCATATAATGATATGTTATTATAAGTATGAAACAACCCTATTTCACCATCTATCCATCCTACGGAAAAAGAAATCACTGCGCGTGCGTACGTACGGAATACCGTCTCCACGCCGTGGTGTAATCTATTTTCCACCACCACCTTACATGGATGGGTATAATGGTGTAAAGAATAACTATACATAGTTATTACAACATCATATTGATTCTGATATATTGTATAATCCACTCCAATTCAATTCAATATTTATAGAAATGATATCATCGCTCGTGCGTACGTACGGACTACCGTCTCCACGACGCGATGAGATTCATTCTCCATGTTAACCATTTAAGAATGATTATAATGTATATATAAGAAATAATAATGAAATATATGACATTATAAAGCTACTGGATTTATGTATATATATATACATATGTATGTCATCTACTTACTTCCATTTCAAGACAATAAGGAAAGAAAAACAGCGTTCATGCGTACGTACGGACTACCGTCTCCATGAACGGTGTTTTTCATTTTATTTATCTATCTATTATATATATATATATACTGAATATATATGATATATAAATCATATTTTATATTCTGGAAGTAAGTCAATCATGATATAAGTAATAATGATGTCAAGAACAACAAGTCAAAACACCTACGATAAATGAAACGATTTTACCCAAAACGCTTCTTTAACATGGAATTTACAAAAGAACGGGTAATATAATGTCATAAGTGAACCATATATGATATCATAACAATGAATATGATTCTGTAATAAGTCAATGACATTATTTAAATCATTATACAGGAGTTTCGGACACATACGAAGCAAATCGGACCTAAGGTAAGGGAAAATATCACAATCTCATTTTTATCCGAGATTGTTTATTCGTAAGTATTTACTGGGGTGTATTTTATCATCCACATCCATGTTTCATAAATATGTAATATTATTTCCATCCACCTACAATTTTTTTAAATTCATATTTACCCTTCGGTGAGTTTTTAGTAAAATAAATGAAAGGAATCTTTTGTCGTTTTTCGTACGAGGTACTTTTTGACTTTTCCGACAAAAGTACGAAGAATGTTTTTTTTAACTTATACGGCATGAATGGATTTTTAAAACATTATTTCCAAGAAGATTCATTTACAAGTTTTCAAGTTTATTTTTAATCAACTTCTTTTATTTTAAAGTCGTATGACATGTTATGAAAGGAAAAATGTTTTTGAAGTAGAAAGGATATTTTCCTCAAGAATGGAGTTCAAGTATTTTTTCAAAATTATTTTCCATCTAAGATAATAAAAGGGTTCTGTTTTTATCCCTATTATTATATGGATTTTATTATATTGTGATGGAAACATTTTTATGAATTCCTTTATCTTATATGAATTGTTTTATGATGTCATGTTGTTTAAGAATTCCATTTCTATTACATGGGTTACGCTATGATGTATGGTTTATGATTATGTGGCACACATAAGAAAGGATTCATTATGAGATGGGTGGGACCTATATATCCCTCCAATGCATTGGTTAAAGATTTTATATCTCATGAGATAGACATGGCTGGAATGGTAGGTTATACCGGTTCAGTGAAACAGGACTGAAACGAGGGTTACTCGATTCAGAAAGGGACTTTGTCCACTAAGATAGTCTTGGCAATGAGTCATGACTAACAAGAAATGATTTTCCATGATTATGTGTGCATGCCACAAAGTTTCAAGTTTCATGTTATGATTATGGTGATCTTATTTTCACTTCTATGATTTGTTCCATGTTAAGATATTATGATCTCTTTTGCAGGTTATGATTTTCAAAAAGATATGATATGATTTTTATTTCTTTTGTATACCCTTACTGAGCATTTGAGCTCACCCTTTTATGTTTTCTTTTCCCCAGGATATAAATAAAGGTTTTAGGTAAAAAAATGGAAGATCTTTATGGGAGATATTGAAGATCTTTCACCACGATTAGAAGATTACGTTCCGAGTTTCCAAAGACACTAAACTATTACGATCCTTTAGTGTGTGTTTTTGTTATGTACTAAGTATTCCGCAAAAGTAATGTAATGTCCATGTACGTCAGGCTTCGGGTCTCTACAGTTGGTATCAGAGGAAAGGTTTAGTCAACCTTTGGAAACTAGGATGCGAAAACGTTAGTGAGATCCCTAGAGATATTTCTAAGGTATGTCTAGGGATGCCCCTAAGGATAAGTATACGTATAGGATATAGTCCTAGAACTATGGTAACGATATTAGATTAAACCAAATATGATAGATATTTAAGTTACTCCCCCTTTATTATGATTTTTGCATCTAACACTATTCTGTTTGGGTTTTAGAAAATGGCTGGAAACAAGATGATTCACAATAATGGAGGATATGATGGACAATGGAATGATATTCTTCATGAGAAACCAAATGAAATGGGATTTGGATGTCCAAACATCATTATTATGCCGAATCAGCAATCTCACAATATGATCAATAACGTAAAATTTGGTAAGTTTCCTGACTCGACTAATAAGAGAAAGATGAAGTTTCATGATGATCATAGAGGAAAGAAAGTTCAATTTCCCCTATGTAAATCATGTGGGAAGAGGCATCAAGGAGAATGTTTCAAAGGAACTGGAAGATGCTTTGGGTGTGGAAAAGAAGGACACAAAGCAAGTAAGTGCAAAGGAAAAGGTTCAGTTAACACCATGGATGAGGATAATGGTATTGCTATGACATCAACAATGGTTAAATGCTTTAAATGTGGAATGTACGGGCATTATGCAAACCAATTCCCAAAGGGAAAGTCTCATGAAGATAATCAGTATGGTCGTATGGGAAATATTTATGTGGATGATGATGAAGAGACTACAAATGATTTGTGAGATGAAAGAAATGTTGAAGCTCGATCAATGGTCTAAGAATGTAGTGGAATGATTACATGTTTATCATGTGTAATGTTGTATAAGTAATCTCATGGAATAAGGAGACATCTAAGGATTGTTACACTGTTGTCTTTCCTTATGTTTTGAAATTTTATGATTAATGGTACCAGTAACCATGAAAGGTTATTCAGATATTTTTGGAAAGAAGATGATATGCGCATATTGAAGGGATAAGGAGAAAATGAAATGTTAGACAGTATTCATGAGCTCATGATTGATATAAGGACTAAGTGATATCATGGTTTGAGTATAAATAATTTTGAGGATTTTGGTATGTGTAAAGTGTTAACTTTTAACTGCATTCAAGTTTTCACTAAGGTTCAATGGGTATTCAAGAGAATACATGATTAAGGACTTTGAATAACAAAACATATCTTATGATATATGGGGTTCAACGATGGTATTAAATCTCTGGTAATCGTTTTAACTATGTTATGAAAGTGGACTGCAGTATTATGGATAAGCCTAAAGACTAGAATGGATTATGTTGGACATAAAATAGTATTGTTTAAGGATAGAAGTTCTTTTTTCGATATTATTGATGGGATGTTATAGTAATGTAGTTTTAGAAAAAGGACAACCTGCAGGACGGGCGACAACCCATCGCTTCGGACAAGGCTGTGGGAATCGAACCCACAACCGAAGTGCAACTGGCCTTTATCGCCTACCACTGGCCTACAGGAAGTCCCTGTTTAGTAGAAACTAGTTTTATTATATTAAGCTGTATGATATATGAAGTATAAGTCCATTTTAGGAACCATATATGATTAATCTCACTATAGGTCGACTTATGCATATAATTTTTACTAACCTTTTGTTTGAGACAGATGGAATGACTCGTCATTCTATCACATGATCTGCTAACACTTCATGAATAACAAATTCAACTTCATTTATTTAAGAGATGAAGTGGAAATTGTTCAAGGCACGAACAATAGTGAGATTGTACCAAAATAAAGTAAGTATTTATTCTAATTCAAATTTTCAACTTTAGGGAAATGATCTTGAAAACCAAAAATGTTGTCCTAGTGATCTTATACCCGATGAATCAGATGGTACCTTATATCATCACAAATCTATGGATTTGTGATTACTGGCTTTTCCATAGCCATGTTCTCTACCACTCTCCATCAGAACATGATGGTTAGATTTCTCTTCCATATCCATATTTTCACCTATGTGGAAACCCAATGATTAGTTTATTTGGGAAACCGTTACGTTTCATACTTTTGTTTTTAAAGATTGGTTTTGATATTCCTTTTTACGATGTGGGTTTCTATTAAAGAAACAATCGAATAGTAAACCATTTATAACCCCGATGAATTTCGAGGGCGAAATTCATTTTAAGGGGGGTAGAATGTAACAGCCCATGATTTTATAAAAAAATATTCTTTTTAATTTTATTAATGTCTTTTGTTGTACGCTACACCAAAAGGAGCTTGCACAACACGCATCCTTGTCTTGCCTTGCATTACACGCAATCGCGACCTTCCTCGATAGCGTGTGTAATACGCAATACCGAGTTTCACTAAACAACGATGTGCTATTAAAATATTATTAAAACTAGCCGTTATGAATAGTAATAACCACTTTTTAAAATTCTGTAAATCTTATTTTTCAAAATGAACTTCATTCTTGGATTCGGAGTATCGAATTTAGCCTAAGGTGAAATTTTGGTACTTTTCGGATAACTTTCATATTCTGATGAATAGTGAAAATTACTAAATTATAATTAAAAACAACTTTTTTAATCGAAATAATTAATAGTGATAAATTATTAATTTGAGTGGTTTTAAAGTATATTTAGAATATATTTTTACAATGTAATACAATGTTGGTCATTGGTTGTAATTTCACATTTAAACCAGACATAATCAAGTGTCAATCTTTTGATATATATTGTTTCCTAAAAACACGCTATTTATTTTAACAGCGGGATTTAATTATAAAATTAATTAATGAAACTTCTATGTTATGAATTTGGTAAAATAGATTTCATTTTTGAATTCGGAATATGAAATATAGCTTAGGATGAAATTTTGGCATTGTTCTGAAAAACATCAATTTTTGATGAATAGTGAAACTACTAAGTGGTAGTTAAAAAAACTGAATTTTTCATAAAACTTAATTTTGCCGCTTCTGTGAATGGAATTTCGAAAATCCGAGAGACACGGTTAATATCAAGGACTAAAATGTGGTTCAATAAGATGAAAATAATTTTTTGGTGAATAGTAACTTTTTACTTTTTTTACCGCGGTTAATAGTAAATAGGGTAACTAAGGGTAAATATGATATTACTATTACCCTAACACATGTCCTAATTCTATTGGACAAGTGTAATTCGACCAAAAACAAACTTAGGAATAAAATATGACCATTTAGGCCCACTTGGATTAGATTAGGACATTTATTATTAATTTATTTAAAGAAAGGTTAAAATAGTTAAAATCAAAGTTTAATAAGTAAATAATTTTTAATATGGGGTTATACATAAGATAAATTCGATTGTAAATATTCATTAGAAAGATAAAAAGATTTACTACATGATGGTATTTTATTTGTAATTTTTAGACATCAAATAATTTAATTTATTTATGACACAACGATGATGCAGTAATTATCTTATTAATGAAATATTGACATAATTGATGTTATAAACACCAAAATAAATGTAATTTGAGATTTTTTATAAATTCCACTAATTTTCTAGGTTACTATGATATATTAATGTTGATTTAATCAACTTGGTTCGAACAGTTAATTCTGTTATGACTTTCACAAAAATCATATATCAATTAGTGTCAAAATTGACACAAAATAGTTTTTAAATCAAATATTATATTATTAATTGTTATTGTATTCCTAAAAATCTAAGGTTCGGCAAAATGACTTAGATAAGGATATATATATTAATAATAAACAATTTGGGGTTCGTTTGGCATGTTATAGTATGTTTATTAACCATATAGTGAAAGAAAACAAAAAGACATGGTAAAAGTTAAATTATTTAACTTAGAGTTAAATCTAATTGATAAGGTTAAAATAATATCCTAAACTTGTCTAAATTCTATTGGTTTATAGGATTTCGACCCATCCCCACTTTAGCTTCGAAATAAGACCCTTTGGAACCATTATAAACCGATTTTGACTTTAATATAAAATAATATTTTGAGATATTCCTAAGGTGCCCCTCTCCTCCCCTATAAAAGGACACCTCCTCCCCCTCCTCCTCACACCAATTTGAGCACTCAAGCTCGGCCAACAACTGCCAAAATCTCTTCTCCACTTCCCTAGCAACATCCTAGAGGTTCTGGTCTTCCTCAAAGACCAATTCTAGTGCCCTAAGAGGAGGTCTCAAAGAGGCACTTCAAAGAAGAGGTAATTACCGTTACCAATTCTTTCATCTTTATTTCTTCTTCCACATCTTCTTCATAGGTTGTTTCATTATGAAGTAATAACATCAGTATCACTCATATACTGATATGTTATTATAAGTATGAAACAACCCTATTTCACCATCTATCCATCCTACGGAAAAAGAAATCACCGCGCGTGCGTACACACGGAATACCGTCTCCACGCCGTGGTGTAATCTATTTTCCACCACCACCCTACATGGATGAGTATAATGTTGTAAAGAATAACTATACATAGTTATTAAAACATCATATAGATTCTGATATATTGTATAATCCACTCCAATTCAATTCAATATTTATAGAAATGATATCATCGCTCGTGCGTACGTACGGACTACCGTCTCCACGATGCAATGAGATTCATTCTCCATGTTAACCATTTAAGAATGATTATAATGTATATATAAGAAATAATAATGAAATATATGACATTATAAAGCTACTAGATTTATGTATATATATATACATATGTATGTCATCTACTTACTTCCATTTCAAGACAATAAGGAAAGAAAAACAGCGTTCATGCGTACGTACGGACTACCGTCTCCATGAACGGTGTTTTTCATTTTATTTATCTATCTATTATATATATATATATATACTGAATATATATGATATATAAATCATATTTTATATTCTGGAAGTAAGTAAATCATGATATAAGTAATAATGATGTCAAGAACAACAAGTCAAAACACCTACGATAAATGAAACGATTTTACCCAAAACGCTTCTTTAACATGGAATTTACAAAAGAACGGGTAATATAATGTCATAAGTGAACCATATATGATATCATAACAATGAATATGATTCTGTAATAAGTCAATGAAATTATTTAAATCATTATACAGGAGTTTCGGACACATACGAAGCAAATCGGACCTAAGGTAAGGGAAAATATCACAATCTCATTTTTATCCGAGATTGTTTATTCGTAAGTATTTACTAGGGTGTATTTTATCATCCACATCCATGTTTCATAAATATGTAATATTATTTCCATCCACCTACAATTTTTTTAAATTCATTTTTACCCTTCGGTGAGTTTTTAGTAAAATAAATGAAAGGAATCTTTTGTCGTTTTTCGTACGAGGTACTTTTTGACTTTTCCGACAAAAGTACGAAGAATGTTTTTTTTAACTTATACGGCATGAATGGATTTTTAAAACATTATTTCCAAGAAGATTCCTTTACAAGTTTTCAAGTTTATTTTTAATCAACTTCTTTTATTTTAAAGTCGTATGACATGTTATGAAAGGAAAAATGTTTTTGAAGTAGAAAGGATATTTTCCTCAAGAATGGAGTTCAAGTATTTTTTCAAAATTATTTTCCATCTAAGATAATAAAAGGGTTCTGTTTTTATCCCTATTATTATATGGATTTTATTATATTGTGATGGAAACATTTTTATGAATTCCTTTATCTTATATGAATTGTTTTATGATGTCATGTTGTTTAAGAATTCCATTTCTATTACATGGGTTACGCAATGATGTATGGTTTATGATTATGTGGCACACATAAGAAAGGATTCATTATGAGATGGGTGGGACCTATATCTCCCTCCAATGCATTGGGTAAAGATTTTATATCTCATGAGATAGACATGGCTGGAATGGTAGGTTATACCGGTTCAGTGAAACAGGACTGAATCGAGGGTTACTCGATTCAGAAAGGGACTTTGTCCACTAAGATAGTATTGGCAATGAGTCATGACTAACAAGAAATGATTTTCCATGATTATGTGTGCATGCCACAAAGTTTCAAGTTTCATGTTATGATTATGGTGATCTTATTTTCACTTCTATGATTTGTTCCATGTTAAGATATTATGATCTCTTTTGCAGGTTATGATTTTCAAAAAGATATGATATGATTTTTATTTCTTTTGTATACCCTTACTGAGCATTTGAGCTCACCCTTTTATGTTTTCTTTTCCCCAGGATATAAATAAAGGTTTTAGGTAAAAAAAGGGAAGATCTTTATGGGAGATATTGAAGATCTTTCACCACGATTAGAAGATTACGTTCCGAGTTTCCAAAGACACTAAACTATTACGATCCTTTAGTGTGTGTTTTTGTTATGTACTAAGTATTCCGCAAAAGTAATGTAATGTCCATGTACGTCAGGCTTCGGGTCTCCACACAAATGCTCAGTAAGGGTAAACAAAAGAAATATCAATCACATCATATTCAAAAGAACATAATATTTTGGAAATATTAACCTGAAAAAGAGATTATAATTTCATAACATGGGATAAATCATAGTAGTGAAATGTAATCCAAATAATCATAACATTAATCTTTTTGGAATACACACATAATCATATAGAATCATTTCTTAGTAGTCAAGACTCATTGCAAAGACTATCTTAGCGGACAAAGTCTATTTCTGAACTGAGTTCACTCCTCGTTTCAGTCCTATATCACTAAACCTAATTAAACTGCCGTTCCATTCATGTCTATATCATGAGATTTAAATCTTTACCCAATGAATTTGAGGGAGATATAGGTCCCACCCATCTCATAATGATACCATTATTATGTGTTCCACCAGATCATAAATCCTACATCATAGCATAACCCATGTAAAAAAAATGAGATTCTTAAACATCATGCCATCATAACATTAATAATATAAGATAAAAGGACACATAAAAATAATTCCATAATAAAATAATCAAATCAATGTAAAAATCGGGATAGAAACAGAAGCCCATATTATCTTAGATGGAAAATAATTTTGATAAAATTCTTGAACTCCATTCTTGAGGAAAATATCCTTTCTACTTCAAAAACTTTTTTCCTTTATTAACATGTAATAAAATTTCAAACTAAAAGAAGTTGATTAAAAATAAACTTGAGAACTTGTTATGTAAGCTTCATGGAAATAATTTCTAAAAATCTATTCAGGCCGTATAAGTTAATGAAAAACATTCTCCTTGTACTTTGGCCAGAAAAGTCAAAAAAGTAACTCGTACAAAAAAACGAGAAAAGATTCCATTCATATCTTTTAATAGAAACTCACCAAATGGGAAAATTGGATTTAAAAAATTGTATGAGGATAGAAATAGTATTAAATATTTACAAAACATGGATGTGGATGATAAATATTCCACAATAAATTCTGAAGTATAAACAATCTTGGATAAAAATGAGATTGCGAGATTTTCCCTTACCTTAGTCTGATTTGCTTTGTACATGTCTGATTCTCTTGTATAACGATTTAAATAATGTTATTGACTTATTCTAGAATCATAATCATTGTTATGATATCATATATGGTCATATTCTTAGCTTCGTATTAGTAATATTTCATTGCTAATTGTTATTCGGGTGTTTATTACTTTTTGTTCTTATGCTTGTTTTGTCGAACAAATTCTTATTCTTATTTAAAGGTTATAGATAACACTTTTCCAGAATAGTATTAGTGTAATATATATCAAATTTATTCATTAAATTCATTTATATATTCCTTATGCATTGAAGATCATGTAGAACGAGTCGCATCACTTCGTGGAGACGGTAGGACGTACGTACGCACGAGCGATGATATCGTTCCCATGATCGTGGAATTATATTGAAGTGTATGTATACTATTTAAGAATAAAAATCACTTTACAATAATCATATATAGTTATTCTTTACACCATTATACCCATCCTAGTAATGTGGTGGTGGAAAGCAGTTACACCACGGCGTGCAGATGGTATTCCGTACGTACACACGCGCGGTGATTTCGTTTTCCGTAGGATGGATAGAAGGTGAAATAGGGTTGTTTCATATTTATTTTTAACATATCATTATATGATTGATACTGATGTTATTAATTTATAATGAAACAACTAAATAAGAGGAAGTAGAAGAAGAAATAAATTTAAAAGAATCGGTAACAGATATTACCTTTTCTTCGACAAGACTCTTTGAAACCTCCTCTTAGGGCACTAATGTTGGTCTTTGAAGAAAACCAGGTCCTCTAGAATATTACTAGGGAAGTGGAGAAGTGAAATTGGCATGGGTTTTCCGAGCATGAAGTCTCAATGTGGTGTGAGGAGGAGGGGGAGGAGGTGTCCTTTTATAAGGGAGGAGAGGGGCACTTTAGAAAATACTTAAAATAATATTTTATAATAAAGTCATATTAGGTTTTTAATATCCCCAAATTGATTTATTTCTAAGATAAGGTAGGTATGGGTCTAAATAATCTCAACCTATAGATTTTAGACAAGTTTGGGTTTCTATTTTAACCTTATCATTTAGATTTAACTCTAAGTTAAATAATTTAACTTTTACCGCGTCTTCTTGTTTTCTTACACTATATGGTTAATAAACTTACTATAACAAGAAACAAGAACCCCAAGTGGTTCATTATTAATATATAGAACCTTATCTAAGTCATCTTATGAACCATAGATTTTTAAGAATAAAATAACAATTAATAATATAATATATTTTTTAAAAACTATTTTCTGTCAATTTTGACACTATTTGGTAATTGATTTTTGTGAAAATCATAACAGAAGGATTAGTTCAAAAAAAGTTAATTAAATCAATAATAATATGTCATATGAACCTATAAAATTAGTTTAATTCAAAAAAAGTCTCAAATTACATTTATTTAGGTATTTATAACATCAATTATGTTAATATTTTATCAATAAGGTAATTACTGCATCATCATTGTGTCATCAATAAATTACATTATTTAATGTCTAAAAACTATAAATAAACTACCATTATGTATGAAATATTTTTAAATTTCTAATAAATATTTATAGTCTAATTTTTATTATGTATAACCCTATTTTAAAAATGTTTTAGTTATTAAACTTTGATTTTAACTTTTTTAACTCTTCTTTAAATATAATTATTAAAAATGTCCTAATGTAATACAAGTGGACCTAAATGGTAATATTTTATCCCTAAGGTTGTTTTTGGTCGAATTAAACTTGTCCAATAGGATTAGGACATGTGTTAGGGTAATAATTATATCATTTTTACCCTTAATTACCCAATTGACTTTTAACCGTGGAAAAAAAGTAAAAAGTTACTATCCAACAAAAATTATTTTTATCTTATTGGACAACATTTTACTCATTAATATTAACCATGTCTCTCGGATTTTCGAAATTTCACTCACAGATGCGGTAAAATTATGTTTTATGTAAATTTTCAAATTCTCCTAGGAGATGGGTAAAAGATGGTGAAAAGTTCAACAAAATGTTAATATATCTAAAATTATTATAAAAAGAAACCAATGAATTACATTGAACTTATATAGGTATTATGTATCAATTTTGACCTAATAAAATCAAAATAACATAAATAGTTATTTTCATAAATAGTCGGGTTTTAAACAGTAACCAAGTGTTTTCACTATTCATGAAAAATTAAAAAGTTTTCAGAAAAATACCAAAAATTCACCCTAGGCTAATTTCGTTATTCTGAATCCAAAAATGAACACATTTTGAAAGATAAAATTTATAAAATGTAACGCCCCAACTATAGTTACCCAGAGTCGGTGTTTTATTACGTAACATTGGCATGATCACAGAAGATCATGTCTCGAAAGACTGATTAGTTTAGTAGCCTTGGAAACACTAGATATATTCTTAAATGTTACATTACATCATAAATTGAAAAACTAAAATAAAATGGTATCCATAGTCCACACTCATATCTCATTCAGACTATCCCTGCTGGTCAGTCATAAAATATTTCATCACATCCTGGGAAAAATAAAACATAGAAAGGGGTGATCACAGATGCTTAGTAAGGATTACAATATAGAGAAAACTTTCATAAATAAAACTAAACATTTAAGGCAATTTATAACTAAAAAAAATCCTTTTAAACATGAAATTCAACATAATATGGAAAAAATAAAATTAAATCATGCCATTTACTTATTCACATGGATATTCTACTAGTCGAATAATCACATGCAATATCAATAAAAACTTTCATAATGATGGAATGAATATTGTCAGACTATAATAACCACGTAGCCAAGGCCTCATGCCAAGACTACAAAAAAGTTTTTGTCAAGGCCTTGTGACAAGACACTAGTTTGTATCATGAGATCTACCAATGCATCGAGGATCTATAGCGAGCTCAACCCCTCACATACTAAGTCCAATTCATTCCTTATATGAAAAGGTTTAAACATATAATAAACCATAACATAATCATATCACATAAAACATGCATAATGGAAACATAACATTTCCACATTTGAATCACAAGATGTCAATACAACACATTTATATCATAAAAACATTATCAAAACCATTTCAAATACTAAAATAAAAGAAATTTTAAATGTGGTATTTATTTTTCATTTAAAAAAAGTTATGGCTTGTTAAGGAAGATGAAACTCAAATAATGGTCTCTGTAGTGGAGAATTCGTTGTCGCCGCATAAATATGACAAAAAAACATTCCCTTTTGTCATTTAGTAAAATGTTTTGTATAAAAAATATTCCTTTTGAATAAACGTAAAAGTCAATGGGGTTTATACACCGTATAAAAGAAAGTCTTATATTAAAACAAAATATGCCTCAATGAAAGAAGATTAAGATGAAGTCCCTTACCTCGTGTCCGAAATGACTCGATCGTTCTTTATTATATTGAATAATAAACTAGAGTTAATTTATACTTTCTTAAGAACCTTTTTCAAGTTCATTATTCCTTTTATGTCACTTATTACCATGTTATGAACATTATGTAATTATTTAAGTTAATAACGGTCGTTTTGTCGATCTTTGGTACTTGAGTCAAAAATAAACTTCTTATAATTACAAGTTGTTCATGTGGTAAAATATAAATTATATACAGAATTATATTCATGATTTATATATCATATATATAATATATATCTAGTATATACATGCATTTATAATATTACATAACATTTAGTGGTAAGAAATGAAATGCACCGTTAATGGAGACGGTAAGCAGTATATACGCATTAACACTACATTCATTTATATTTCATATTTAATGGAATGAAATCATAATTATATAAAGTTATATTATAATTCTAGTATATGATTATATATAATATTATTTACTCCATCCTTTATACGTCCCACATATGGAATTAACGATTCAAATCACTTTGAGGGGGCAGTAGTTCGCACATCCTAAAATGAAATTATCGCGTTTACCCATAATGGATATCATAAAGGTATGCCATAAATGAAAAATAAAAAATAATAATGAAAAAATAAACATATATATATCGTATATAAAAATAGTTTCATCATAATGGCCACCATGAGAGGTGTTAAAAAGAGATTGAACAATCATCGTTTCGTGAGGCAGTAATTCACCACCCACAGAAACAATATGTACATTAACCATTAGATGAAGGTGATTGTATGTATAAATCAAATAAATCTCATAAAAACAACCTAGAATATTGAAGATACTGGTTTTGTTACAAAATAATGTAATAAAAAGAGTTTAAGGGGTTGGAGAAGCAAAATTAAACAAATGAACATAAGAGAAGACATTACCTTAAAATCGGGTAAGACTTTTTGATTTGAGCCAAAGGATTCCTTGGGAAGACTTATGCCCAAAGTGATGATTCAAGGAGTAAGAGAGGAAATTTGAGAGAGTATTTGGGCAGAGTTCGGATCATCCAAATGGCTCTGAAGGAGTGAATATGGTGGTAGAGGTGGGGGCCTTTTATAAGAGTAGAGGAGGGGCACTTTTAGAATCTCATGAAATGTTACTTTATTATGAAATTATTTTAGGAATTTAAATGTCCAAAAATGATATAGTTCGAGGATAAGGTGATAATGGTTCGAAATATACCCATACAATAGGTTTTAGACAAATGTATGTCTTAAATTTTACCTTATCTTTTCATTTTATTTAAATTGTTCATTAATGAGGTAATCACTACAACATCATGGTGTGATATATAAACTTATTTATTTAATGCCTAAAAATTATAAAAAAACTACCATGATTTAGGAAATAATTTCAGCTTTCCAATGAATATTTATAGTCTAAATTTTAACTTATATAACCCCATGTAATGATTGTTTTAGTAAAACAACACATGTTTGTGACAATTTTATTTTTACATTAAATAAAATGTTATTAATGTCATTTTCTTACCCAAGTTGCTCCATGGGGTCCCCAAGTTTACCAATGGATTTTCATGGTCGTCCATGACACATCCAATAAGGTTATAACAAGTATAAAAGTAATTTATTATTATTATAACATTATATTTGCCATAAATTACACTAATTACCTTTAATCGTGATTAATAGAACTTAAAAGTTACTATTCACCAAAAATTATTTTAATCCCATTAAACCAAATTTTACTTTCTAATGACAAATATGGATGTCGGATTTTTGAAATTAAAATCACATAGGTGGTAAAATTTCATTTAAATGAAAAATTAGTTTTTTAACTACCACTTAGTGGTTTCACTATTCATTAAAAATTGAAGTTTCTCAGAACAATACCAAAAGTCCACTCTAAGCTATACTTGATATTCCAAATTCAAAAATGATGGCTATTTTAAAAAATTCCAAACATATAAGTTGAATTATTTAATTTTATAATTAATTCCCTTTTCCAAATTAAAAAGCGTGTTTTTAAGAAACAATATCAATCAAAAGATTGACAATTGTTTATGTCCAATTTCAAAGTGAAATTAATTATAATGTCAACCATTGGATAAAATGGTAAAATTATATTCTAATTATACTTTAAAACCACTCAATATTATAATTTATCACTATAAATTATTTTGATTAAAAATGTTGTTTTTATGTATTTTTCAATATTAATCGAAAATTGAAAGTTCTCGGAAAAATACAAAAAATTCAACATAGGCTAATTTCGATATTCTGAATCCAAAAATGTAGTCCATTCTGAAATATTAAATTTATATAATTTGAAAAATTGGGTATTACTATTCATAATGGCTACTTTGATTGGTCACGGTGTGTTAGAACTCGAGGTTGCGTACAACACACACTACTCTATTATTCAAAGAGAAACGTACCATGGAAGCTTGGGGTGTTACATTCTCCCCTCCTTCAAATAATTTAATCCTCAAAATTTCTAGAATATTTCTGCATAAAAAGACTTGGGTGGTTCTTCATCATAAGTTCCCCAGCTTCCCACGTTGCCGCTTCCATCTTTGGTTCCTCCCTAGAACTTTTACCAGACGAGTCGTCCGGTTTCTCAACACTTGTTCTCTCGTATCTAGAATCCTGACATGCTCTTCGCAATAAGACAGATCATATTCAAGTTATAATTCTTCATAGGTTAGTACATGCGTTGGGTCATGCATGTATTTTCTCAAAAGTGATACATGGAACACATCGTGAACTTTAGAGAGACTTGGAGGCATTTCCAAACGGTAAGCTACAGCCCCAATTTGTTCTAGAATTTCGAATGGTCCGATGTACCTGATGCTTAATTATCCCCTCTTACCGAATCGTATAACTCCCTTCCATGGGGATACCTTCACAAAAACACGATCTCTTACCTAAAATTCCAAATCCTTCATTCGGTTATCGGCATAGCTCTTCTACCTACTTTGAGATTCTTTTATGTGATTTTGGATTACCTTAACCTTTTCCATCGTTTCCTCAACTAGTTCTAGGCCTATATGTTTTCTTTCACCAACAACATCCCAATAAGTTGGTGTGTGACACCTCTTTCCATATAACGCTTCATATGGTGCCATATGAATACTTGAATGGAAGCTATTGTTATAGGAAAATTCTACCAGAGGTAAATATTGATCCCATATAACCTGAAAGTCAAGTGAGCATGATCTCAACATGTCTTCTATGGTTTGAATAGACCATTCTGATTGTCCATCTGTTTGAGGGTGGTAAACAGTGCTCAAACGAAGTTTAGTGTCCAGGGATTTTTGAAGAATTTTCCATAATCTTGATGTAAAATGGGGATCACGATCCGAAACAATCGATAGGGGTACTCCATGAAGTCTTACAACTTCGTTAATATACAGTCTTGCTAAACGTTCACACGGTAAATATTCTCTTGTAGCAAGAAAATGGGATGACTTGGTAAGACGATCAACAATGACCCATGTTGCATCATTCCTTCTAGGAGTCTTTGGTAGTCCCATGAAACATTCCATCGTAATATTATCCCATTTCCACTTAGGTATGGGAAGGGGTTTCATAACTCCTCCAAGAAGTTGCCTCCCAGCTTTCACTTGTTGAAAAACCATGCATCTTGACACCAAATCAACAATATCCTTCTTCATGTTGTCCCAAAAAAATGTTCCTTCAAATCTATATACATCTCAGTGCTACCAGGGTGTGTAGAGAAATCAGAACAATGAGAATTATCCAATAATTCCCTTTTTAGACCAGCTATATCAGGAACACAAAGTCACTTACCAAATTTTAAAATTCCTTCTTCATACGGAATGTCACTCAATCTTGCATATTTCACAGCTTTAATATTCTTTTGAAACCCTTCATCATTAGTCTGGGAACTCTTAATCCTTTCTATTAATGATGGTTTGGCAACCATATGAAAAAGCATTGATGTTTCACCTTCTATAGTTATTACCATGTCCATCTTCACTAGATCCATGAAAATAGTACCCCTTTCAATTATCATATTGTTCAAAACTCCATGATCTTTTATGCTCAAAGCATCTTCCACCTTATTTTCCTTCCGCGGGTGGTAGTGTATCATGCAATCATAATCTTTGAGTAATTCAAGCCATCTACTTTGCCTCATGTTGAGTTCTTTTTGTGAGAACATACACTTCAAACTCTTGTGATCAGTATAAATCTCACATTTTTCACCATAGAGGTAGTGTCTCCATATCTTCAAAGAAGAGATCACAACTGATAACTCGAGATCATGAGTAGGATAGTTTTTCTCATGAATTTTCAACTTTCATGATGCATATGCAATAACCCTATTATTCTGCATTAGGACACAACGAAGTCCTTTCTTCGATGCATCACTATAAATAACGAAGCCATCATTCCTAGATGGAAGAGTCAATATAAGAGCATTGAATAATCTTCTCTTTAGTTCTTCGAAACATTATTCACACTCTTTTGTCCAAACAAATTTAACCCCTTTACGTGTCATCTTCGTTAATGGGTTAGCCAATCAGGAAAAATTCTAGAAAAACGTCGATAATAACCTGCTAAACCAATAAAACTGCATACCTCAGTTATACTTGTCGGTACTAGGAATTCTTGGATCTATCTTGTCTTAGAAGGATCAACCGAGATTCCATCCTTAGAGACAATATGGCTAAGAAAAGAAATCACATGAAGCCAGAATTCACACTTGCTAAACGTCCCATATAATTCGTGTCTTCTAAAAGTCTTTAGAGTAATTCAAAAGTGATTTTCATGATCTTTATCTCTTTTGGAGTATACCAAGATATCATCAATAAATATCACTACGAAGTCATCAAGATATTACTTGAAAACTATGTTCATTAGATCCATGAAAACAGAGGGTGTACTAGTCAGCCCAAAAGGCATTACTGTAAACTCGTAACGCCCGTACCTAGTTCGAAATGCTGTCTTTGGAATGTTGTCCTTCTTCACACACAAATGATGATATCCAGATCGAAGGTCAATCTTTGAAAAGTATTGAGCTCCCTAAATTTGGTCAAATAAATCATCAATGCGTGGTAGTCGATACTTGTTCTTTATTTTTATAGCATTGATCTCCCTATAGTCGATACATAACCTCATAGATCCATCATTCTTTTTAACAAAAAGAACAGGGGATCCCCATGGAGAAACACTAGGGTAAATAAAACCCTTTATTACTCAATTCCTCTAGTTGTTTCATTAGTTCAACTAATTCCACAGTGGCCATTCTATATGGGGTCTTTGATATGGGACTTGAACCAGGCATTAGGTCAATAGAAAACTCAACTTCTCATTCTGGAGGATGCCCATGTTAATATTCTAGAAACACATCAACATATTCTATCACAATAGGTACATAATCTATTTGAACATTCCCTTCCTCACCCATAGTTATTTAATTCTCTTCCTCCCAATAAGTTAATTTAGTTGATCTACTGGGGGTGGATCTAGATAAGAATTAGGTGGTCACGATTCTTCTCTAAAGATAAGGTGTTCCTTATCATCATCATTGAAAATCGTAACCTCCTTCTTCTAATAATAAATCTTCTCATCATGGTCCAAAAGACAATCCATACCGAGGAATATATCAAATTAAATCATGGGTATGATGATGAGATCCACAGATAAAGAACATTTATGTGCTCTAATGGGAACTCATTCACAAAACATTATTGCAATGATATTTCCCTTAAGAGTTTTGACTGAAAAATCCCTTGTTAAATCAAATTGGAAATATCTAATTTTCTAAGAAAACTGGGAAGATATGAAACAATGAGATGATCCAGAATCAAATAATTCATTTTCTAAACTTGAGGAAACCATTAAATTACCATCCACCACGTATTTCAGAGCTTCTACCTCTGCAGTAGTGATAGCATAAGCTTGTCTTTGATCTCTTGGCCTTTTCTAAGGTAAGTTCCCCTGATTCTTAGGACATTCATTTTCATAATGTCCCATATCCCTGTAATTTTAGTAGTGAACATCGGTAGCTTCTTTATTCCCCTTGCAATCACGAGCTTGGTGGCCTTTTTCACCACACTCGTAACAGACTCCCAATCCTTTCAAGCAAGTACCGAGGTGTTTCTTCCCAAATTTACTACAGGATGGATAATCAACTTTTCCTTTATTCCCCTTATTTCCATTTCCATAGTGATAAGCATATCTCTTCTTCTCTTCCTTTTCTTTAAAGTCGTAAGGCTTAAAGAATTCCTTTTCCATCTTAATAGAACATGAGACAATGTGTTCGTTTAACGAGAAGGATTGTGAGACCGATGATTTACAGAGAAATGGTTTTAACCCATCAATGAAATGATCAATCATACTTCTTGGATTACGTATATAATTTTCACCATACCTCGATAACCTTGTAAAGTTGGATTCATACATTGCGACATTCTCATCCTCCTTTTGTCTCAGACTTAGAAATTGTCTTTCCATATCTGATCGATGGTCACGAGGAAAGTATTTTTCTAAGAAAAGCTCTTTGAACTCCCTCCATACCATATTTGATACTTCATCATCTTCCGTTGTGTTTTGAATCAATGACCACCATTGATCAGCATCTCCAGTGAGGCGGTAAACTTCCATGATAACCTTTTCCCTTTCACTACTCCCCAAGGCATGGAATATTTTCTCTAAGGAAATTATCCATTGCTCACCTACTAAGGGATTTGTACTCCCATTGAATTTTGGTGGTTCTTGCCTCATGAAGTGATATATCATTGATCATCCACGTTGCAGGTTAGGTTACTCCATACGGGTAATGTAATTATTCATAACCCGAGTGAGTTGTCCCAGTATGGTGATTAGCTGATTAGCCCCAGTTGAACCACCAGATCCACTATAATTAGCTTTATCAGGAGGTAAATCCCTATATGGAGTGTGTGAATTGATACGATTTCCTTTCATTCAACTATGCGCCATTTATAAACAATCGCAAAAACTAGATCAGTTAATGAATCAAAATACGTAATTCCATACTTGTAAAACACTTAACATAAATTGAATAGTTTATGGATATAATCCATAATCATAAAAATGTTTTCTTTGAGGACATATATACTCATAAACACTTTATAATGGTTTTTAAAGAAAATGAGAATTATGATAAGCATATCCCCCGTGAGTGTCGTAACCAAGATTGCAGTAAGACTCGTTATCATGCACCAGTTCCTGTTCGAGTCTAGCTCAAAGCGGTGTTTTCGGGTTTGACCCCTAGGTATATCTTTTCCAGAGCTGACTCTACCTGGTCGTATCCAGACAGGGTTGTATTTCTCGGAAAATACACAAAATCTATACTTTACCAAAATTCTAGGATGTTCTTCTATATTAATCCTCAAATTCTATCTTATGGCTATCTGCTCTAATCAGAGTTTATCTAAATCTAGCTTCCAATTTTAGTACTAAACTGCCTCTAATACCAACTGTGACGCCCCAACCCCAGTTACCCAGAGTCAATGCATTATTACATAACATTGGCATGATCACAAAAGATAAAGTCTCGAAAGACCGATTATTTTAGTAGCCTTGGAAACACTAGATACATTATTAAATGTTACATTACATCATAAAGTGAAAAACTACATTAAAATGGTCTCCATATTCCATTATCATATCTCCTTCAGACTATCCCTATAGTTTAGTAATAAAATATTTCTTCACATCTAGGTAAAAATAAAACATAGAAAGGGGTGAGCTCAGATGCTTAGTAAGGATAACAATATAGCGGAAAGTTTCATTAATAAACACAAACCTATAAGGCAATGTATAACTAAAATAAAAGCCTTTTAATCTTGAACTTCAGCATAATATGGAAAAAATAAAATTAAATCATGCCATTTTCTTATTCACATAGATATTCTACTAGTCGAATAATCACATGCAATATAAATAACTACTTTCATAATGATGGAATGCATAATGCCAGACTATCATAACCACGTAGCCAAGGCCTTGTGCCAAGACTACAAGTAAGATTTTGTCAAGTCCTTATGCCAAGACACTAGTTTGTCTCATGTGACCTACCGATGCATCGAGGAACTATAGAGGGCTCCACCTGTCACATACTAAGTCCAATGCATTCATTATATGAAAAGGTTTCAAAATATCACAAACCCTAATATAATCGTATCACATAAAACATGCTTAATGGAAACATAACATTTCCACATTTCAATCACAAGATATCAATACAACACATTGATATGATAAAAACATTATCAAAACCATTTTCAATACCAAAATAAAATAATATTAAAACATGGTATTTATTTTTCATTTAAAAAAAGTTATGGATTTTAGAGGAAGCCGAAACTAAAATAATGGTCACGGCGGCAGAGAAGTCGTTGTCGTCGCATATGTACAACAAAAAAACATTCCCTTTTGTCATTTAGTGAAATGATTAATGTAAAGAAGAATCCTTTTGAAAATATGTAAAATTAAAAGGGGATTATACACCGTATAAAAGAAAGTATTGTATTAAAACAAAATATGTCTCAATGAAAGAATATTGAGACGAAGTCCCTTACCTCGTGTCCGACATGACTAGATCATTCTTTAATCTCCTAAACAACAAACTAAAGTTAATTTATACTTTCTTAAGAACCTTTTTCATGTTCATTATTCCTTTTATATCACTTATTACCATGTTATGAACATTATGTAATTATTTAAGTTAATAATAGTCATTTTGTCGATCTTTGGAAGTTGAGTAAAAAATAAACTTCTTATAATTACAAGTTGTTCATGTGTTAAATATAAATTATATATAGAATTATATTCATGATTTAGATATCATATATGTCACATATATCCATTATACACATTAATTTATAATATTACATAACATTTAGAGGTAAGAAATGAAATGCACCGTTCATGGAGACAGTAAGCCGTACGTATACATTTACGCTACTTTCATTTCTAGTTCATATTTAATCGAATGAAATCATAATGATATAAAGGTATATTATAATTCTAGTATAATATCATATATAATATTATTTACTCCATCCTTTATATGTCACACATATGGCATTAACGATTCAAATCACTTTGAGGGGGCGGTAGTCCGCACTTCCTAAAATGATATTATAGCATTTACCCATAATGGAAATCATAAAGTTATGCCATAAATGAAAAATAAATATGCATATGAAAAACATAAACATCATATATATCATATATAGAAATAGGTTCATCATAATGGCCACTATGAGAGGTGTTAAAAGGAGATTGAACAATCAGCGTTTCGTGAGGCAGTAATTCACCACCCACAGAAAAAATATGTTCTTTAACCATTAGACGAATGTGTGTGTAAGTGTAAATCAAATAATTCTCATAAAAACATCCTAGTATATTGAATATACTGGTTTTGTTACAAAATAAAAGAATAAAAAGTTTTTAAGGGGTTGGAGAAGCAAAATAAAACAAAAGAACAAAAGAGAAGACATTACCTTAAATTCGGGTAACTCTTTTTGATTTGAGCCAAAGGCTTCATTGGGAAGACTTCTGCCCAAAGTGAGGCTTCTAGGAGTAAGAGAAGAAATATGACAGAGTATATGGGAAGAGGTTGGCCGAGCCAAATGGCTTTGATGGTGTGAATAAGGTGGTAGAGGTGGGGGCCTTTTATAAGAGGAGAGGAGTGTCACTTTTGGAATGTAATGAAATGTTACTTTATTATGTAATGATTTTCGGATTTTAAAGGTCCCACAACGATATATTTAAAGGATAAGGTGATAAGGGTTCTAAAAATACCCATAAAATAGGTTTTAGAAAAGTTTATGTCTTATATTTTACCTTATGTTCTCAATTTATTCAAATTGTTCATTAATGAGATAATCGCACAATCATCATGGTGTCATAAATAAATTTCTTTATTTAATGCCTAAAAATTATAAAAAAAATTACCATGATGTAGTTAATATTTTTAAATTTCCAATTAATATTTATAGTCTAAATGTTAACTTATATAACCCCATGTAATAATTGTTTTAGTAAAACAACACATGTTTGTGACAATTTTATTTTTACTTTAAATAAAAAGTTATTAAGGTAATTGTCTTACCCAAGTGGCTCCATGGGGTCCACAAGTTGACTCATGGATTGTATTTTTCGGACATGACTCACAAAATATGTTTAGGACAAGTGTAAAGGTAATTTCATATTATTATAACATTATATTAACCTTAAATTACACTAATTACCTTTAATCGCGATTAATAGAACTTAAAAGTTACTATTCACCAAAAATTATTTTAATCCCATTTAACCACATTTTACTTCCTAATGACAATGATTTATGTCAGATTTTTGAAATTCAAATCACAGAGGTGGTAAAATTTCATTTAAACGAAAAATTAGTTTTTTAACTACCACTTAGTGGTTTCACTATTCATTAAAAATTGAAGTTTTTCAGAACAATATAAAAAATCGACCCTAAGATATAATTGATATTCTGAATTCAAATTTGATGTATATTTTAGAAAATTATAAACATATAAGTTTCATTAATTAATTTTATAAATAATTCTTGTTGTCAAAACAAATAGCATGTTTTTAAGAAACAATATCAATCAAAAGATTGACAAATTTTTATGTCCAATTTCAAAGTTAAATTAATTCTAATGTCCACCATTGGATAAAATGGTAAAATTATATTCTAATTATACTTTAAAACCACTCAATAGTATAATTTATCACTATAAATTATTTTTATTAAAAATGTTGTTTTTAAGTATTTTTAACTATTCATCGAAAATTGTAAGTTCTCAGAAAAATACCAAAAATTCAACATAGGCTAATTTTGATATTCCAAATCCAAAAATGAAGTCCATGATGAAATATAAAATTTATATAATTTCAAAATGTGGGTATTATTATTCATAATGGCTACATTGATTGGTCGCAGTGTGTTAGAACTCGAGGTTGCGTACAACACACGCTACTCTATTATTCAAAGAGAATCGTACCATGGAAGCTTGGGGTGTTACATAAAATTTCAAAAAGTTGGTATTACTATTCATAACGGATAGTTTTATTAATATTTTAATAGCATATTGTTGTTTAGTGAAACTAGGTATTCGGTACAACTTAAGCTATCGAGGAAGGTCGTGATTGCGTGTAAACCAAACCAAGCTAGTGTTGTGTGTAGTGAAAGATTACTTTGATGATGTATATAACATAAAAAGAAAATATTTCTCATAAAAATTTCTGGTGTTACATTCTACCCCCCTTAAAATGAATTTCACCCTCGAAATTCATCACTTTGTAACAAATAGATGAGTATACCTCTCCCTCATCATATCCTCAAGCTCCTATGTTGCTTCTTCTAATTGGTGGTTCCTCCATAAAACATTCACCAAGAGAGTGTTCTTGTTCTGTATGATTTTTTTGGCTATAATCCATAATCCCTATCGGTTGTTCTTCATAAGAAAGATCTTGCTCCAGCGGTACAACTTCTGAGCTAAGTTCATGTGAAGGATCGAGTATGTACTTTTTCCAGAGAAATACATGGAACACATCATGAACTTGATAGAGATTCGGTGGAAGTGCCAATCGGTAGCTACCTTCCCAACACGATCCACTATTTCAAAAGGACCAATATACCTAGGGATCACCTTTCCCTTCTTTCCAAATCTCATTACTCTCTTGCAAGGAGATTTTCGTAAGATCACTTTATCACCCACTTCAAACTCTAGGTCTTTTCTTCGGTTGTCGGCATAACTTTTTTGTCGACTCTAAGCTAATCTTATGTGTTGTTGGATAGATCAGACCTTTTCTGCCATCTCATCAACAAGATCATATTCTAATAGCTTTCTTTCCCCAACTTATCCCAGTAAGTTGGACTTCTGCATTTCTTTCCATAGAGAGCTTCATAGGAGCCATATGAATACTAGAGTGAAAGCTATTATTATAAGAAAATTCCACCAAAGGTAGGTGTTGATCCCAACCACCTTTGAAATCCATAGAACAAGATATTAACATATCTTCTAGAGATTGAATTGTACTCTCAGACTGACCGTCTGTCTGAGGATGATAAGCAGTGCTGAAACTCAACTATGTATCCAGAGTATGCTGAAGACTTTTCCAAAACGTTGAGATAAAACATGGATCCCGATCAGATATAATGGAAAGTGGTACTCCATGCAATATTACCACTTCCATTACATATATCTTGGAAAGATGATCCAGAGAGAAATCCTCTCTAATAGCAATGAAGTGTACCGACTTTGTAAGATGATCAACTATGACCCAGATAGCATTGTTGCCTTTGGATGTTTTAGGAAGTCTGGTGACAAAGTCCATAGAGATGATTTTCCATTTCCATTCGGGTATGGGTAATGGTTGTAACATCCCCTTAGACTTCTATCTCTCAAATTTAACTTGCTGACAAACCAAGCATCGAGAGACATATTTAGAAACATCTCTTTTCATGCCATCCCACAAGAAGTACTCTTTTAGGTCCCTATACATGTTCCGGCTTCCAGGATGAATAGATAATGAAGAAATATGAGCCTCATCCAGCAACTCCTTCTTTAATTCTGGGATGGTAGGAACACAAACCCGATTCCTGAACCTTATTATCCCATCAAAATCAAGGTTGAATTCAGGAACATTTCTCACCTTCTTTTGTAACTCTACATCTTCTTTTTGTGCCTCTTTAATCTTCACATGTATAGATGGTTGAACATTCATTTGCGAAAGATAAGATTTCTCCCCTTCCATTATAATTAAAAGATCCATCCTTTGTAAATCTATAAATATTGGATCTTTTGTGATCCTCATCATGGATAAGCTAGCATGGTTTTGTCAACTTAATGCATCTACCACCTTGTTTGCTTTCCCAGGGTGATAATGAATTGAGCAGTCATAATCTTTAATCAGCTCCAACCATCTTCTTTGGTATATATTCATCTTCTTTTGTGTGAAAATATACTTTAATATTTTATGATCAGTATAAATATCACACCTTTTACCATAAATATAATTCCTTTATATTTTTAATGCAATGATTACCACAGATAACTCCAAATCATGAGTTGGGTAATTTTTCTCATGGATTTTCAACTATTGTGAGGCGTAAGCTATCGCCATATCGATTTTCATGAGAACAAACCCCAATCCCTTCTTGGATGCATCATTATAGATCACAAACCTTTCTCTTCTACAAGGTAGTGTGAGCACAGGTGCACTGGATAACCTTCTTTTTAACTCTTTGAAATTATCTTCACACTCCTCTATCCAAGTGAACTTAACTCCTTTTCAAGTCAACCTGGTGAGTGGATTAGATAATCATGAAAAATATTTCACAAAACGTCGATAATATGCAACTAAACCAAGAACACTTCAGATCTCAGTTTCTGTTGTTGGTCTCGACCATCTTTCAATAATCTCTGTTTTTGCTGGATCTACAGATATCTACTCTTTTGAGATTATTTGACCCAAAATGAAACTTTTTAAAGCCAAAATTCACACTTCGTAAATTTGGCATAAAGCTTCTCCTTTCTCAGGGTCTTCAATACAATTTTCAAGTGATCTTCATGTTCTTCTTTTCTCTTTGAATGAAAAATAATGTCATCTATAAATACTATCACAAACTGATCAAGATAGTCTCTAAAGACTATATTCATTAGATCCATGAAGATAGCAGGGGCATTAGTAAGACCAAATGGCATCACTATAAATTCATAGTGTCCATACCTGGTATGGAAAGCCGTCTTTGGTATATCCTCCCTTTTGAACCTTAATTGATGATACCCTGAATGAAGATCAATCTTGAAAAATTATTGTGCTCCGTGTAGTTGGTCAAATAAGTCATTAATATATGGGAGGGGATATTTGTTCTTTATAGTGATCTTGTTAAGTTCTCAATAATCAATAAAGAGTCTCATTGATCCATCTTTCTTCTTAACAAACAGAACATGTGCTCCCCAAGGTGATGCACTAGGGAGTATGAATCAATTATCAAGATTCTCTTGGAGTTGCTTCTTCAATTCCTGCAACTCAATTGGGGCCATTTTTATGGTGTCTTTGAAATGGGCATAAAACCCGATATGAGTTCAATTGAAAACTCAACTTCATGATTTGGTGGAAGACCTAGAAATTCCTCCGGAAATACATCATCAATCTCTCATACAATGGGCATATTCTTAATCGCGAGTTTCTCTCCAACCATTTGAGATAAATAACCCTCATTTAGTGGAATCAAGACCCATAAGATGGAAGAAATTTCCACTCGAAGGTTATGTTCATCCTTGCATCGATATACGATCATAGATTGATCTAGAATATGAAATGTGACTTCCATTATTTGGAAATTGATATGAGCTCCATATAAAGAAAGTAAATACATTCCAAGAATCACATCAAATTCCACTATAGGAAGGATCACAAGATTTTCAAGAAGCACTTTCCTGCAAACTTCAATCGGAGAAGAATTGTAATCTTTTGATGTGATTGTTGTTCCATTAGGGGTTGTCACAGCTAACTCAACATCTAATTGTTGAGATAATATGGTGATACCCTTAGAAAATTCTTCAGAAATAAATGATTGGGTGGATCCATAGTCAAATAAAACATTTGATACTTTAGAGTGGATGGTATGTGTACCTTTCACCACTTTGTTATCATACTCCACATCGCTGATAGAAATTGCATGTGAGTTTCCTTTTACTTTAGCCTTAAGAGTTTTTTGACGTCGATCATCATCAACTACCCTTGGATTAGGGCATTGATTGGAATATTTCCCCATTTCCTTGCACTTGTAACATTTAAGTGTAAGAGGTTAACTCTGTGTAGCCTTTTATTTTTTCACATCAGTAGACATCTTCTTCCCATCATTACGACATTCAAATACCAAATGACCTTCTTTTCCGCATTTGAAACATTTACTTTTCCTTTTAAGACAACTCCCTCCATGTTTCTTTCCACACTTTGATAATAAGGGGAAACTCATCTTCTTGTCAGTGTTCTCTTTAGATTTCCCTTTGAATTCCATTTTCCTCTTCTTATCAAACCCATATGACTGATGGGTTACTCCAATCTCCATCTCAACCTTGAGAGCATATCGAACGATTTCCTCATAGCTATCGAAGTCCCTTATGGAAAACACCCTTCGAAGACTTGGTTTTAAGACACTAAAGAATCCATCGATCTTACTCTTAGGTTGGATAATAATCCCAGAAGCGTACCTTGCAAGTCTTGTAAAATTTTCTTTGTAGGTACGAAAAGATTCATCATCCTTTTGTTTTAGTTCAAGAAACTCCTTCTCCATCTTTGTTTGAATAATATTATGGATTTACTTATTGAAAAATAAGTTCTTGAACTCGTCCCATTCCATGGATTCAATTTCATCCCTTTGCCACGTATTCTTGATTAGATTCCACCATTGATCAGCTTCACCTTCCAAACGATATACTGCTAAGATGACATTATCTTGTTCAGAACATTGAAGAACTGAAAATATTTTTTCAATAGTATAGATCCATTGTTCAGTAACTAATGGATCAGTAGACCTGCTGAATGAGAGTGGACGCTGCCTCATGAAGGATTCAACAGAATGTTGCTCCTTTTTTTGCTCGTCTGGAAGTCCTGTATGATTTATAGCTTGATAAAGTTGTGTGATCATAGCCACAAGATTTTCCATTCCATCACCTAAAACGTTTGGTTGCTCAGGGGGAAAATTATTGCATTTGCCATCGCATTCAGCATTAACACGGTTCCTTCAGGTTCCATCCATTCACTAAAACCAATAAACATAGTGTGAGAAACACTAATCATAATAGGAAAACAACATAATCAAGAATAAAATTTCACACTTAAGGTCTTATCATAGGTTATTCATGGACATTTCTAAAACACTAAGATTGTGTTCTATGCATAGATATATCCTTAGGGTTCATTCAAAGACCTTCACATCCTAGTTTCCAATGTTTAACTATACCCTCCCTCAGATACCAACTATAGCAACCCATACTTTACATACATTGTTATTACTTCAAAATTTAAGCATACTTATTACAACATATAACAAAACAATGAAAGTACCATATATGAATAGTGTCTTTAGAAACTAGGAAACATAAACAACTGGTTCATAAATCATCTACATTGTATCCCTTTTATTTTAACGTATCTAGAGTCCCTTTTGGCATATCTTACTTAATACCCATCTTCCTGACCCGAGGAAAAGAAAAAATACAAAAGGGTGAGCTCAAATGCTCAGTAAGGGTAAAGAAAAAATATCAATCACATCATATTCATAACAACATAACATTTTGGAAATCTTAACCTGCAAAAAAATTATAATTTTATAACTAGGGATAAATAATAGTAGTGAAATGTAATCCCAATAATCATATCATGAAACTTTTTGGCATACACACATAATCAAATAGAATCATCTCTTAGTAGTCAAGACTCATTGCCAAGACTATCTTAGTGGAAAAAGTCCATTTCTTAACCGAGTTCACTCCTCATTTTAGTCCTGTATCAGTGAACCAGATTAACCTTCCATTCCATCCATGTCTATCTCATGAGATATAAATCATTACCCAATGCATTGGAGGGAGATATAGGTCCCACCCATCTCATAATGATACCATTCTTATGTGTGCCACCAGATCATAAATCATACATCATAGCATAACCCATGTAATAAAAATGGGATTCTTAAACATCATGCCATTATAACATAAATCATATAAGATAAGAGGAATTCATAAAAATAATTCCATCATAACATAATAAAATCCATGTAAAAATAGGGATAGAAACAGAACCCTATATTATCTTAGATGGAAAATAATTTTGGTAAAATGTTTGAACTCCATTCTTGGGGAAAATATCCTTTCTACTTAAAAAACATTTTTCCTTTCTTAACATGTCATAAAATTTAAAAATAAAATAAGTTGATTAAAAATAAACTTGAAAACTTGTAATGGAAGCTTCATGGAAATAATTTTCTAAAAATCCATTCATGCCGTATAAGTTAAAGAAAAACATTCTCCTCGTACTTTGGCTGGAAAAGTAAAAAAAGTACCTCGTACAAAAAAAATGACAAAATATTCATTTCATATCTTTTACTAAAAACTCACCAAAGTTTAAAATTGGATTTAAACAATCTTAGGAGTATAGATATAATACTACCTATTGAAAAAACATGGAAATTTATGATAAATATTCCCCATTAAATTCTGAAGTGTAAAAAATCTCGGATAAAAATGAGATTGCGAGATTTTCCCTTACCTTAGGTCTGATTTGCTTCATACATGTCCAAACCTCTTGTATAATGATTTAAATAATGTTATTGACTTATTGCAGAATCTTACTGGTTGTTATTATATCATATATGTTCATATTCTTAGCTTCGTATTAGTAATATTTCATTGCTACTTGTTATTCGGGTGTTTATTGCTTTTTGTTCTTATGCGTGTTTTGTCAAATAAATTCTTAATCTTCTTTTTAGGATACATATATCTCATTTACAGAATGGTATTAGTGTAATATATGTCATATTTATTCATTAAATGAATTTATATAGTATTTATGCATTGAAGATCATGGAGAACAAGTCACATCACATCGTGGAGACGGTAGGCCGTACGTACGCATGAGCGATGATATCATTCCTATGATCGTAGAATTGTATTGAAGAGTATGTATAAAATTTCAGAATCAAAATCTCTTTAAAATAATCATATATAGTTATTCTTTACACCATTATACCCATACAAGTAAGGTGGTGGTGGAAAGCAGATGACACCACGGCGTGGAGACAATATTCTGTACGTACGCATGCGCGGTGACATCGTTTAACGTAGGATGGATAGAAGGTGAAATAGGGTTGTTTCATATTTATAATAACATATCATTATATGAGTGATACTGATGTTATTACTTTATAATGGAACAAATAAAGATGAGTAAGTAGTAGAAGAAATAAATTTGAATGAATTAGTAACAGATATTACCTCTTCTTCGACAAGCCTCTTTGAAACCTCCTATTAGGGTACTAATGTTGGTCTGTGAATAATACCAAGACCTCTATAATATTACTAGGGAAGTGGAGAAGATAAATTTTCAGGGTTTGGACGATCTTGAAGGCTCAATGTTGTGTGAGGTGGAGAGGGAGGAGGTGTCCTTTTATAAGGGACGAGAGGGACACTTTAGGAAAAACTTAAAATATAATTTTATAATAAAGTCATATTCGGGTTTTAATAGCTATAAATTGATTTATTTCGAAGACAAGGTGGGGATGGGTCGAAATACACTCAACCAATATATTTTATACAAGTTTAGGTTAATATTTTAACCTTATCATTTACATTTAACTCGAAGATAAATAATTTATCTTTTACCGTATCTTCTTGTTTTCTTACACTATATGGTTAATAAACATACTATAGCAAGACAAAATAACCCCAAGTGGTTCATTATAAATATATATAACCTTATCAAAGTCATTTGGACGAACCATAGATTTTTAGGAATACAATAACATTTAATAATATAATATATTTGTTAAAAACTATTTTATGTCAATTTTGACACTATTTGGTTATTGATTTTTTTGAAAATCATAACAGCAATATTAATTAGAAAAAAGTTAATTAAATCAATAATAACATGTCATATTAACCTATAAAATTATTTTAATTCATAAAAAGTCTCAAATTACATTTATTTAGGTATTTATGACTTCAATTATTTTATTATTTCATTAATAAGGTAATTACTGCATCATCATTGTGTCATAAATAAATTAAATTATTTAATTTCTAAAAATTATAAATAAAATACCATTATGTATGAAATATTTTTATATTTCTAATAAATTTTTATAGTAAACATTATATTATATATAACCCCATATTAAAAATGTTTTAGTTATTAAACATTGATTTTAACTCTTTTAACTCTTCTTTAAATAAAATAATAATAAATGTCCTAATCAAATACAAGTGGACCTAAATGGAAATATTTTATCCCTAAGGTTGTTTTTGGTAAAATAAAAATTATCTAATATAATTAGGACAAGTGTTAGGGTAATAATAATATCATTTTTACCCTTAATTACCCTATTGGCTTTTAACCGTGGTAAAAAAAAGTAAAAAGTTACTATTCAAAAAAAATTATTTTTATCTTATTGAACCACATTTTGATCCTTGATATTAACCATGTCTCTCAGATTTTCTAAATTCCACTCACAGAAGTGGTAAAATTATGTTTTATGTAAATTTTCAAACTCTTCTAGGAGGTGTGTAAAAGACGGTGAAAAGTTCAATACAATTTTTGTATATCTAAAATTATTATAAAATGACTCCAATGAATTAATTTGAACATATATAGGTATTATGTATCAATTTTGACCAAAAATAAATTTAAATAAAATAAATATTTATTTAAATAAAAATTCAGTTTTTAAATTGTAACCAAGTGTTTTCACTATTCATCAAATGTTGAAAGTTTTCAAAAAAATACCAAAAATTCACCCTAGGAAAATTTCGATATTCCGAATCCACAAATTAAGTTCATTTTGAATGATCAAATTTATAAAATTTCAAAAATTTGGTTTTACTATTCATAACGGCTAGTTTTAATAATATTTTAATTGCATATCATTGTTTAGTGGAACTCTGTATTGCGTACAGTGCAAGCTATCGAGGAAGGTCGTGATTGCGTGTAAAGGAATCCAAGCTAGTGTTGTGTGTAGTGAAAGATTCCTTTGATGATTTATATAAAATAAAAACAAAATATTTCCCATAAAAATCTAGGGTGTTACATGAAATGTCCCACTAGGTCACTAATATTTTCTTATAATGCTATTAGAATTCTATTTAATTGTTTTCTAAGAACATATATGCCCAAATATATCCGCCAGCCTGATCAAAGTCCTCTAGTATCCTCAAATACATTTTCTGGACATGCATACCACAGTAATTAGTGAACACTATCCCTCTAATGATAAACAAGATACATGCATGTGTTTGATACATGATAGTATACTCAACAATGTCTGTGGCTACATGTGTAAAGTGTATGTAGAACCATATCGTAGTTAGAGAACATCCATCTATAAAATCATTATCCCCTATAATTGTATGTCACAAAAATCACTATGAAAGATTAAGATAGTCTCCATGGTTGGAACCTATAACTACAACATCCTAGATAGGATGATAAAACATAACAACCACATCCTCTAGAGTTATGGTAATCTCTCGCTTTGGCATGTTGAATTTGTGATTCTCCGGTTTCCATATCTCAGTTTGGTAAGAATGGAAGAGATGATTAAAAAATGTAAAATCTTATACAATGAAAACATATAACAAAACACATCATAGGTAGGGTATAATAATATCTCAAGGTGGAATGTGAGGATAATGGTGTTCTCTATGCACACTAATTTATCGAACATCATAGCCCGCTAACACCTCATGTGAAACATTCCTATAATCCTATGTGTGTTGGGTAATATACTCCATCTCTACGCATAAAAATGAATTAAATATCAATTATGTATAAAATGTAAATAAAATATTATGTTTAGTATAATGTTATGATCGGTTGATGTTTCATTCAAAATAGCATCTCCTAACGTTCGATTGTAGGGCTTATATTGTGTTCAATCATTCATGTCAGGTCCACTATTTATGAATGAAATAAAACTTGTTTATTTGGAACCGAATAGACAAAATTTTTACATATCCACGAGGGACCTAATTTCTAAAGGAATGTGCACATTAGGGACTTTCGACAACAATGCTTAGGAACTCATGTTGGTCTAGACGATGGGAGGTTGGGATCATCAGACCCTTTTGCGGGAATGGTTTCCTACTCATAGACACTCTTACAGATTTAAGATATGTTCCTTAATCCGTCATTAATTTCTAAGTATGATGTGGATCAACCATTAATTAACAATACATTATTAGCATATTTGGAACATCGAATCATCAGTGTGGATACAAGGTTCTTCATTAATATATATATCAATTTGTATCATAGTTTCTTCAAAAATGGTATCCTTTTATGTACTAATTAGATATTCTTTTTTAGTTATTATGACAATTCTGCATTTTTTTCCACAGAGTGGGGTGCGCTGGAGTGTATCGTTATCCAGAGAGACAAGAGTTTTTTTGATGTTGGGATTAGAACCATGATATGGGATTCCAATGTATCTTTGTGAAAGGAATCAAAACCCATGTTGTTTAGTACCACTTATTGAGGCACATCATACATTTTATGGTCATGTGTTGAGAACAAAACTGTGCAGTTTAGCTTCATGTGGTATGGAATTATCGGAGGAATGTGCATTGTCAAAGTGTGGTGTGGGTCTTATTTCGAAGCACATTAGAGAAACTTTAAGGGACACATATTCCCATATTAAATTTGACCGTTCCAAGAATTTGGGCCACAAATAATTGGGTTTATTTGTGGTGTTGGGTTTAGACCTTAGGGAGGATTCCTATATATCCCATTTGGACGGGAATCAAATCCCATGTAAATCATTGATGAGGGATCATGTCTATGGATAACCATTTAAGGTTTCGTCTCATAGGGGTGTGTAACCCTTCGAGATGAATAAATTGGTGCTTACTCCTAAAAAGGATTATTTTTTGTGAGATGATAAGGATTGTACCATATTAGAGGCCCATATGTTGGATACTGGTTTGGGGATTACTCCTAATTAGGATTCCCATGGATGGGTTGGGACTTACTCTTGGAGAGGATGCCCTTGATTAGTTGGGGCTTACACTTGGAATGAGGTCCTTGGAATAATATAAATGGTGCTTACTCTTAAGGGGTATTCTAAATGTTTTGGGATCATATGGATGTCATGAAATCCATAAATACCTAAGAACACATGAGACTGGATCGGTTTGAGAAACTATAGGGAACAAAAGATCTAGGGAAACCACACAATCCCTCTTCCACTGGTGGAAGAGGCCAAGGGTATGTGAGAGAGAGTTGGGGACTCTAGTACCCATCCTCTCTCTAACCCATCATCCAAGGGGGTGAGGGGGAGAAGGAGTGAAACCTCCCATAAGAAATTCTATTGAATTAATCTTTGGGGGATTCACTATAATTGGTTCCATATCAAGGGAGGAGGATCTTATTCCATGTTGAAAAAAATCAAGAATAATCCTTACCCTCCCCTCCTAGAACTAGAGGCTCGAGGTCTTATAGATTAAAAGGGTATGAAATTATGCTAAACCTAGTATTTGAGATCGGGAACTCATGTAGAGACTTAGCCTTTTTTTTGGAAGACTATAGAATATTTCAACATAAATTTCTAGAGTTATGTGTTATGATGGTGTGAGATTCTATGTCCTAGTGTTCCTTGAATAAAATTTATAAATTTATAAATTATTTTTATACTATGAAAATGGATTAAATAAGTTTTATATTAAACGATAGCTTATATCAAAAAAATGAGGCCATAGTTGAGTCCAGGGAGTGTCATTTACCACAGGTGGGATATAACAGTTGTGAGCGCAGAACTTATGTGGAAATTGTTATCAAGAGTGTTTTTGTTAATAAATTTATTTATTTATTTTGACATTGAATCTCGAATTAATCTTGAACAGAGTCTTGGATCATATTTCTTGCACCTCATTTATGTTCATAACGCTGTGTATACCCTAGGTGTGATATAATCTTTATTGGTGTCGGGAGTCGGGTTGGGGAATGCATTGGTGATAGGGTGTTAAGAAGGTATTATTTTCATGAAAATAAAACAAATATCCTCCAATATTCTACCAAAGCCCATGTGAACAGGTAGGAAGATGCGACTATCATCCTCTTTACCAATGAATGGTCAAACAAAATCAAGACAACAAAGTACCTTCTGTCTCGGATCTTGGCGGCTGACGCTTCTGGATTGTATAAGTGTGGATTCAGAGCACCAAATAAACCATGAATAATTGGTGTCTTACCATGAGGTAAGAGGATGTGAGTTTTAATCCCAATTACAATTATTTTTTTAAATCATAATCGTGTCTGTGTAGATCAGGTATCGAGGATTCCAAAACATGTATCAAATTATTTTTTGGAGCACTGGGGGCTCTTGGTGGTCCATAGAATATTCATCGGCATCGAGTGTCACGATGGTAGTGGAATCCGTTGGGTGACACTAGTATGGAGTGCCAGAGAGAAGAGGCTGGTGGTGCTCTAGGAGCATGGGCTGTAGAGCAGCGAGCCAGACTGGTCCAGTCCAAATGTATCGAGGGTGTTTTAAACCCCCGTAACTCTCAAACCAGGTGTTTGATTCATGTGTTGTCTATGGAGATGTGAATCTTGATTCGAGGAGTAATTTTTAAGTCTAATTTGAGAATGTTTTGTCTTAGGACTGAGGCTATGTGGCCAAAAATTTCCACTTTTAATTTTAATATTACAATTACTAATATTTGGAGATTCATACGTCGAACGTATGTCCTGTGTCCAGTGTTCTATTGATGCACCATTAGATGTTTTTCCACCCTAAATTTAATATAGATGTTTCAAGATAATTGTTAGGTGATAAAACTAAAATTACAGTGTGGTCCCCACGAGGCCTGGTTTGGGCCATTTGCGGCGAAATGTGACCTTTTCACTAAGTGTACATTTTGGACGAATGTGTAGCCCATGTTTTATATTATTCTTCATAAAACGTGATGGTGAAAAAAGTTTGGGACTAAGAGATGTGGTGTGTAGGTGATGTTATGTCGATCACTTGGGTCAGTAAAGCCTTTACCGAAAGGGTTGAGTGGGTCCCCCTAGTTCCAATTTGTGATATTTCGATCAACTAATTTGGGCGAATTCCCATATTCCTTTAGCTACCAGGGTTTTTGGTATCATGTACCCTACACCAGACTGGGACCCCTCTTCATATACTATGATGGATTTCATTATTACATCCTCAATCCAGGATTGAGATCCCATCGATAGGTTGATCTTAGATAGAGTTCTAGCATCTCTCTGGTGAGGTTAGTGTGGGATGCACTAGCCTAAAGTTTCCCTATATCATGTTATTGGTATTTCCATGACCAATAATACATGGGTGGAGATCCCCTCTCTAGCAGGACAACCCTATAGGGTTTTGTGTCATCTTTGTGTATTTGATTCTTTACAGAGAGGGTGATGATAGTAGGGTTATGGTATCATTTGTTATATGATCCCCTACTTGTAGTGTGGTTTCTGTAGGGTTTGTCGTATTGTTGGTATGATTCCCTACTTCACGAGTTTTTCCATATGGGGTTTTCAGCATCATCGTGACCACCGATACTTGGGCAAAAATACTCTATTTGAGTGATGTGATCTGTAGAATGTCAAATTGGGTTGTAGTATCCCCCAAAAGATCATGGGAGCAAACCCCTATATAATGGATCTTTTAGTTACCAGATTGGGTTATAGTATCCCCTAGTAGTCTCTAGGAGTGATCCCCTATTTTAAGAGCTTTTGTTCCGCTTAGTTTCAGTGTGATGTTCTTAGTGGCAATATCTGACGAACATGTTCTCTTAGATGGACCATCTCGAATGGAAGTGTGAGACCCAATGGAGTGTATCATTTGGATGAGTGTCATCTAGGATGATATATCTCATGGAGTGTGTTATCCTTGTTATGTGCTTCCCTAGATCATTGAGTAGGAACCAGTTACTGGTAATGAGGTCAGAATGTCCCAAGACTTGGCGCATGAGACGAGTATATGTGATGTGATTTAGGGGTTTCCTTGTGGTGTTGTTATTTCTTGGATCACACACCCTATGGTTTTTTCTGAATAGTCATGTATATATGAGTATGGCCTCATGATGGATTTCCTCTCTCATTTGGGTTCACTCTTACTGGGTTGAGCTTACTGATGCCTATGATTTAATCCATTTTTTATTTGGGTTTTTAGGGCGCCTACTGAGTATCTTTATACTCACCCATGCACAGGATTATCCCACACATGTCTTGTTTCTTATGAATACCATAGACCTTTCGATAGTGTCCCAATAGGACTGAGAGAAGGAAAATCCTAGTGATATTGACTGATTGAGGTGTATACCGGATCTGGGATGATGATATTTTTAGTGGATGCATTTGATAATGATCCCCTGCTTTAGAGCAAGTTGGAAAATTTTGTAATTTTAGTTTGGTGGGGTGATAGAGAAAATATTTTCAAAAAATTTACATTGTATTTCATTTTTTTAAATCCCCCCAATGTGTTTCTTTAAGAGAAATTTCCACATTTTATGATATTGGAGGTATTTTGATCATTATTTTAAATATTGGGCATTTCAGAATTTTAACTGTTTTAAATTATTTTTGCCTTATTTCCACAACATTCTCTATATTAATCAGTGTTGTACAATTATTTGTTTTTTATATTATACTCATCCATGGATTCATTACATACTTCTTGACTAAAAGCTGAATCAACCATTAGAATTCTCAAACGAAGCTTACAATTTGGACAATGTAAACTATTTACATATCTTTCTATTTTTAGTGTTGGGTCCCCAACTCATTCATGGTGGGCCCAATTCATGGGATATTTTGTGGGTGAATGAAAAATAAATTTTGGAACATATTTAATGGATTATAGGATGTGTTCATTTTCCATTTTCATGGTCATTAAGGCACTCTAATCTGGAGGTTTGTAATTTGGAGATTCTGACTTGACAAAATAATTTTTTAGAGTAAAATGGGAATAACTCATGGAATAAAAGTCACAATAGACCTAAATCATTAGGGGAGTTGAAAAAGATATTTAGTAACAAAATTCATGATGGTTTAAACACATTAAGAGGTCATTTATTGGGGATACAATACATCAAATTTTGGGGGATAAATTCTTCCTATAAAGGAGGGGAGATCCTTCCTCTTAAATCATCCCATTTTCCATCCCATTCCATAAAATAACCCAGGAGGAGATCTCCACTGAGAGATTTTAGTACAAAATCTTTCCATTTTCTTCTTATTTTTTCTGTTTTCGTTATTTTTGTTTTAGTTTTAAATTTCAATTTATATTTCTCATAAATTCATGAAATATTATAATTTTTTTCCACCCATCCACCCAATATATTCTTATCATCTTTCCATCATGAACTATAATGCTAATGATCATGCGTAACTATCCTGATGAATATTCTGATGAATATTCTTCACTAATTATATTATATTTATTATTTCATATTAATTATAATTGAATATTTTAATTTCATATATTTTCATAAATTCCATTTCATTCATAGAAATAATAAAGAAGACAAAAATAATTATTTTAGGTGATATTTTTTAGGCGAGGGAACAATTGAGAATGCTCCTCAAGTGAGACAACCCTATTCAGCCTCTATGTTGCACTAGGAAAAAAATACACTTTTTCCATACCCTACGATTGGCATGCATCAAAACTGGTGCTATTTCCAGGGATCTAATCAGCTGTTTACATTACCTTGTCTATTTTCACATTTTAGATAGTATTTATTTTAAAAAAAACATAAAAAAATACCTTCTTCCCTGATGTCTTCATGCTATCATTCTTTCAATACGTGGAACAATTACCCACAGGTGAAGGAAGAGGAAAAAACCTACACTACGGAGGCCCTCCAAAGAAGGGATGGTTCTCTTATGATAATGGGAAAGCAGAAGAAAAAATTCATTACAACATGGATCTCACCTAATGATTTGACGGCCATACATGATGAGCTCCGAACTAACATACAAATATTGAAGCCTATGAAGTAAGTGCCACAGGATTTCCAAAATTTCACTAAATTAATCCAAGATGTTGAGGAAAAAATGGATAAATATCATAAGCCCGGTCATTTTAGGAACCAGATTCAAGATGACCATGATGAACTAGAGTGGATTCATGATGATGAATACATTCTTGTTGGGTTATTTGCAGGATATCAACATGTTCTGGATGAATTCTATAATGATTATTAGGTACAAAATGATCTCCCAGAAACTTATAAAATATACAATCCAATACCGTTGCATGTAACTCTATCCATGGAAGAGGAGGAAGCCACAACAATGATTCAATTTGAAGAAAGGATGGAAGACCTGGATACCTACTTCCATCCACTGATATTATCCTTCATGAGGCACTTATCACTAAAGAAATGACTAAACCAAACCCAAATTAGGGATTTTTTCCTTTCTTAAACTATATATTTTATGAATTCATTTAATTTGTTTTGAGTATAAATCTTTATGACTTTTAGTGTTCATATTAGGTAAATCATTTATTTTAATTAGAGGAAGATGAAGCATCCACACCCACACCTATTTAGGAACACATGGAGCTCCCTAATTTTAATAAAAAAACATTTTTGGATGCGCATAAAGAAGTCCGAGTAGCTGAGAATGAGGAAAATGATATAGAGGATGATCACACTAAAATGGGGAATACTTATTTACATTATTCATTTTCAAATTCTATTATATTAAAAATACATTCTAACTATACTTATGAAATTATGATTCGTACAGCCTAGGTTGAGCTGACACTGTAAACAAATAGAATGTTGCACAAGTAGAAATGAAATAGGAGGAGGTTCCATACTTTATCCTACCCCCACCATGAAAACTGTACCACATCATGAAGGGGGGAGATCTAGTATACTCTATACATAGAATTAATCTAAAGAAAAAAAAATGAGAAATAAAAGCTGGGAAAATCCACATGTGGTGGTTAAATTCAAATAAAATCCACCCACTGACATATTATGGATAACATTTGGAACTTCCTTTCTAGAGGTAGTAAATAATCTAGGCACACTTGGGGGATATTTCCATGATTTATCCATCACTTTCTTTTTCTAGTACATTTATTTTCAATCTCAGGAATTTATATTTTAATTTCATTTCTTAAGAAGTAGAGTAGTATACAACCCCCTTCCTCCTATCCTTTTGAGATTTAAGGACATGATCCTTGGGATTAATTGAGTTGTTTTCTTTTGTAGGACCATAATGGAAGAAGTAATCCTCATATAGTAGAAGATAAGGAATAAGATTCATTAGAACGGGAGTACATTTTCATTGTTTATATTTTAACACCTTACATTTTTTGTGTGTCCAAAACCGGTTTTTAGCTTTAATGATAAGAATTGCATGCCCACACTGGAATTTATGCTTTACTTGTATTATCTAGGAGACATGGGTTTCATAGGAATATAGTGATTCCATGTTTTAGAATTCAATGTTAATGAAATTGAATAAGTAAAATGAAGAATATAATATTTAAAGTGAATCATGTTTATTGGAATGAAGGCTCATGATTTGAGGGAATTGATTGATTCATGTAAATGAAATTTCCCAACCATTTCTCCTGATTTGAATTTCTTAAATTAATGTTAATTGATTTTTAATTATTGATCATTCCTTGAGTGATTTTACAATATCATATGTCTCATTCTTGAAACAATTTATAGACCAATTAATTCTTATTTTATCTTGAGAATATTTCTTGAGTGATCTTGGAACATGTCACTAACTTGAACTTGCATTCAAACCTGTCAAATCTACCACTTTGAAAAAACACATTTAAAATGATTGAGGAATTTTTTGAAAATACCTTAAATATAATGAAAACCATTACATTAATCCCAATTTATACTATAGAATCCAAGAAATACATTTATTGTAATGACCCATGTTTCAATATATTTTTATCCATTCTTACCCTACTCTTGGTATTTGCATGATATCTAAAATTTGAATCATGTGGGTGGAGGGATTAATGGTTTAAAGTATGATTCAAATTTAAAGTATGCATTTTGGGGGTTCTTATTATGATAATTAATAATTTTTTTTGATTCATTCATTTTACTATTTTTTTGACCCTCTTAAATAAGAAATAGAAATAAAAAGAAGTTAAAAAATGGGTTGTGATTTAGGAAAACCAAAAATCACCATTCTCCTGACTGGAAATCTTCTGATCATATGTGGTTAGGTGATGTATTTGGGGTTTTATATAATCATATCTTCAAAAAAGAAAAAGAAAAAGAGGTAAAAAATTAAAAAAATAGTATATTCAAGAGGGTTCACAAATCATTCAATATGCTTACCTGATCAGAACATTTACTTTGAGTTCTAAGGAAGTGGGCATTTAAACATTGAAGTGAAGAATATCATTACACATTAAATTTTTGCTATAAGGAATTGTACTTAGGAAATAAAACTCCCCATATAGCGTTAGTTTTTAATTCATTAAATTCTACCAACCTTAATCATTAAATTCATTTGAACATTTATTGAAATTTCTTCATGATTTTATGTGTCTTTTGACTTTACAAAGTGGAGAAATTTGTTCATTGACAAGAATCTGTGTACGGAGAATGTTCTCATGATATGATCATAACTCTACTTTATTTGTTTCATGAAATAAGAGTGAACATATTCAAAGGTCTGGTGAATCACAATTTTCCATGTTTAATAATAATGAATTGAGGTGCTCGAATGAATGAAAGGAGGAGTTCCATCATTTTTAAAAGGGTAAAAGAAAAATACATGATTTGATTGTTTTTTATGAAAAATTAGAAATTAAATAGATATTTTATGTGTATTATTTAAAAATGTATTTTTCATTGAAAATTGTTTTATTTTATTACTTTGGAAATAGAATATTGGTAACATTGGTGTCCTTTTAATTCCATGTTGAGATTTTATGCTTGAGGAGAAGAATGGTTTATGTGTGGGGGAATTTATAGATAAGATATTTTAAATAAATTTATTTTTAATTTAATTGTTTTAAATCCTTCCAACGGATTACATTAAGATAAATTAACACATTTTATGATATTGGTGGTATTTTGAGCTTAATCCTAAAAATGAACAATTTTGGATATTTAATAGTTTTATATTATTTCTGTATTACAGACATAAAATTTTCTATATTAATAAAAATACTACGATTCCTACTCTTTAGTATTCTACACATCTAGGAATTAATTTGATCCTTCTTAACCAAAAGGTGAGTCAACTATATGGAAGCTCAAAAGAAGCTCACATGTTTGACCGTGAACACTATTTATAGATCGTTCTATTTTTTAGGGTCCCAAAATAGTTCATGGTGGGATAAATTATTGTCATATTCAGTGTATGGACATGCATGAAGTTTTGAAACATATTTCATGAAATATATGACACATTAATGGGTCGGTTTAATGGTCATTAAGGCATTCTAATACGGAGGTTTGCAATTTGGAGAGTCTGACTGGACAAAATAAATTGTTAGTGTAAAACTGGCATAACTCTCTGAATACATGTCCAAATATGATGACATTTTTAAGATTGGAAAAAAATATAATTATGAATAACATTTAGGAAGAGTGAAATGTGTTAATATGTCATTTAGTGGGTAAAAAACATGTCAACTTTCGGGGGAAAAATTCTTCAAGAGGGGAGATCCTCCCTCTCAAATAATCCAATTTTCAATCCCATTCCTTCAAATAACTAAGGTGGAGCTCTCCACTGAGGGAGGACATATGAATATATTCCCCTATTCTTCGTATTTTTTTGTTTTCCTTATTTTTTTAGTTTTAATTGTAGTTTATAATTCTAAAAAGTTCATGCATTTTTTTTATTTCTATGTCCACCCACCCACCATTTTTTATTCTACTCATCTCACCGTAGTGAAATATAATACTCATGATCATGAATCACTTACCGACAGATTATACCAAGGTAGTAAGAATTCTATTGATCCTGAGACTATCATTTTAATATTCTTTGAGTTAATTCTAAGAATAATTTATAGTGGGTGTAATCCTCACTGTGGGTTTTTAATGATTAACTTCATAATCTACAAGCATTTCCCCTCAATTGAGGAGTTGGATGGAGGGTGTTCTTGGTGCTCTCTAACTGAAATTTTCATTCATATCTATGGTATAATGAGGTGTGCACAAATATAATAGAGTGTGTTCACTATGAATATTTGAATCTGGTCAATGAAGGTGCTCCCAGAAATTTCTCTCAAGAGAACTTCCTTTATTCACAAATTCTAGTCTGTTTAGCATTTCATATTAATTAGAATTGAATTTTTTTCATTTCATATATTTTCATATATTCCATATCATTCATAGAAATAAAAAAAAAATAGTTTAGCTGAATTGGTTTAAGTGAGTGAATTACTGATAATGCTCCTCAAGAGAGATGATCATGGTTAGCCTCAATACTGCACTACGAAAACATAAAAATACTCATTTTCCCTACCATAGAATAGGTGTTCATCAAGGGTCTTTTATTTTCTATTTTTTTTACTTTTATGTACTCTGTTTTGGATAAATTTATGAATACATATCTTTTCAGTTTTTATATATCTCTTCATTGTTTCATAGAGGTGTATGCGGGTGTGTGTATAAATGTACAATATGCTAAGCCCTCCCATGTGTGTGATTTCCTATTAAGCACTATCTCCGGCCACTATCCTATTGGATGTGGGCTTGGGGAGTCATGGGTTGAGCCCCATTTGGTCAGATCATGACAGAGTGGTATTAGAGGGTGTTCGGCCTTTGGAGCCTCAGAGTGTAGTTGGTCTAGCTGTGACCTTGGTTTGGGCTTCATATCAAAGGTGCATGAATGTTTTAAGTTTTTTTAGTCCAGCGAATCTAGTGTTGGTGTAGTGGTCGACGTATCCATCCACTAGGACTCTGAAAACCTTAATTTTGACTTAGTATATTAGGACAATGGTTGTAGGGTAAATCAATGGTATGTGCATCATATAAGAGTAGGTTTTGGGGTATTCCTATCCTTCTTGATTCATCACCCTAGATATACTCTTGGAGTGTGGTACATCTTGATTTTATTTTATGATGCCTCTATGTTGACATCTAGCAAGGGTTCTATACAGGGATTATGGTGATGATCTGCCCCGACAAGTGGGTTTAGAGTTGGGTATGAATTTTGAGGCTAGACCTCTAGGGGGTCTTCTAGTTGAGCCACCACCTGTCGAGCAGTGAGTTGTGCGAGCAGTGCATGACAAGGATGTGCACCTGTTGAGTGCACTGCATGAGTTCCAGACGTAGCGACCTCTATGTTTTTAGGGTGACCCAGACCCCTAGGAAACTAATGACTATCCTACAACACTCACATGAGGTTTCTTCCTAGTGAGGACACCTTTGGATCATATGGTGGTCTAAGTAGAGAGGATTTTTCATAGTTTGTCCAGGCGCTAGTGTAGTCTTGTGAATCAGTCCCATGATGAGGAGATACACACCTAAGCTAAGATTGAATAGATCATTAGGTGGGAGTTTTATCCGGAAAAACTGAGGTTGGTGCAAATATGGGACCTTAAACAGCTTTGGATTGAGGGAAGGATCGTGCCCGAGTACTTGGAAGAGTTTATAGACTAGTTGTGTTACTCCCAAGATATGGTTAGAGATCTGTTATTTTGAGTACGGACCTTTGACCAGGGCTTGTGCTGGGATATCATGGTTTTGCTGGTGTCGTTGTGCATACCCACCTATACTGATGTGCTCGAGAAGACGTTGGTTGTGCAGAGATTTCTAGATGAGTTTATTCTGACCGTCAGTGCTAGGCATGCATGAGTTGAGACCATGACAACTGGTTTGGGAGCTAGTAGTTGACAGCAGGCTCAGTGGTATGGGGATGCATGATGTTTCCGGAGCCGACCCCAGGATAGATGATTTGAGTATCTGGTCACTCAAGTTGGTTCTGGTCAACCAAAGTAGAGAAGTTTCTGTTCTTGTGATGACTAGGGACATCTTGCTAGAGAGTGTCTGAACCTCCATGTTGTTTAGAGGGATACAATTGATGGAACTCCTTATAAGAGGTAGTGTTTCAAGCATGGTGGTCCACTGGGTGGTGGATATGGCCATGAAGTGGGTGCATCAGAGTTTGTGGTAGATGAAATGAGATTCCGCAACCACCGACTCCAGGTGGTCCACTCTAGGCTCAGGGACCTGGAGGAAGGGGTTGGGAAAACTCTAGGCCATAGAGGCTATTAACCTAGAGGATTTGAAGATGGATATAGGTATGAAATTTGTACTTTCAACTTCCTGTAATAGCATTTTTGAAAACTATTTAGAGGTAATCTTTTCAATCAACTATTTGAACAAGGTTTTTTCATAGTGACATGGGGCATCAGTAAGATCCTGTGTTGATGTTGTTCATTGTTGATTCGAATTCATGAAGAAGGGTGATCCTTACCCCACCAAGATTAATTTTTTATGTGAAGAAAACTATATGGTAGAGTTAGTGTCACCCAAATCAGATAGCATCTAAGAGTGGTTCACGATTCCCTAGACTTGTGTGTTTTGGGTGGGGTTGTGTGTAGGATTTTGCACCGATGGAAATTGAGCCCCATTATTTGTTTTCAAAAACTTTTTTGATCATTTTTATCCTCACGCATTCAGCATCATCTTGGTACATGAGTATTCTAAGGATGCCATGGTGTGGATTTTACATGGCTCCGGGCTCACAAGAATGAGGGATGCTTTCCCCACTAAGACACGTTCTTGGGACATTATCCAAAATTGTGTAGGCGAGTCAGTGCAACCAAAATTTGATAGTATCTAGGTGTGGGGGATGAGTTTATTTAGCTTGTGTGTTCAAAGTGAGTTTTTTAGTCCTTGTATTAGGTTAACAGGGCGGCATACCACTAGAACCTATGACTGCAGGAGTCCAGGCGCTTGGGGTTTCCCCACCAGTCGTTGTTGAGGAGACATGTGTCCAGTTGCATGATGCTGACCTGGGATGAGCTGGAATTGGGTGTGTCCTTGGAGTCCCTAAATTGTGTGATCATTGTAATCACAAGACACCTTGGTGGTTTTGTTGTGGTTTAGGTGAACTCTCTAGGGAAAGAGACCCAGTTGAGAGTTCAGTTTATCTCCCTCATGCCTAGCCTTTAGATTTTCACGGATGAAAAGTCTTTAGGGGGAGAGGATGTATCAACTCTAGATTTTCCATGAAAGACTTTGGAATATTTTTACTGGAATTTCCAGAGCAAGGTGCTTAGACTATTTGTGATTCTATGGCCCGGTGTGCCTGGAATAAATTTTATAAAAATATTAATTATTTTTATATGATGCACATGGAATAAATGATGTATCTCTTAATTTGTATCTCATATAACAAAAACAAAGAAACTGTTGAGTCTGGAACATGCTGTTTACCCTAGCTGGGGAATAACCTTTGAAGGAGCAGGCCTTCTGTGGAAAAAGTTATTGAGGGAATTTTTTTAAATTTATTAATTAATTTATTTTGACGTCAGATCTCAAATAAATCTCAAAAAAAGGTCTTGAATAATATTTTTGTGATCATGGATGTATTCAAAAGTATGTATTTATCCTATGCACGACATAATCTTTATCGGAACTAGGATTCGGGTCAGGGTGAGTTTTGGTGATAAGGTGTTAAGAGGAGATTTTTTTAATAAAATTAAAAAAATATCCTCCTCTATCCTCACTCCCCCCTTGAGTGAACGTAGAAAGCCACTCCCTCCTCTTCACCAAAAAATAGTCAGCCGAAATAGGGAAAACAAAGCGTTGTTATTGTCAGATCTTGACACAAACACTCCCAAATCGTGCAACTGTGGCATTAGAGTGCCGAATCGACCCCAAAGCATCGACATTTCACCATGAGGTAGGAAAATTTGACTTTTAATCATTATTCCGTTTAAGTTTTTTATTTTTTAATCATCACTTTTTCTGTGTATATAGGTTCCTGAGGTTTCCGAAACGGGTATTAGATTAATTTTTGGAGAACTGGGGTGATCTCGATGGTTCGCCAACGGCGTAGCATTGGCAGTAGCACAGAGTGCCGGAAGGGGGAGGCTAGAAGTGCACTGGGATCATGGGACAAGGAGTGTTAGGCCGGTACAGTGGCTCAAATGCTGGCCTGTAGGGTCAGTAGGGCCAGCCGGAGCGGGCCATCCCAGGTGGGGTGGACCTGCTAGAGTGGGCATGTCCAACAAAAATGGGTAGGGGTGTTTTGAACCCACGTAACTATCAAAACGGATGTCCAATTCCCATGCTGTCAGTGATGACATGACCCTTTCTTCAAGGTTGACCTTTTGAGGCCAATTTTTTAACTTTTTGTCCCATGCTCGAAGATCGGAGGTACAAAACGTCCAATTTTAAAAATTATATATATAATATTATTTGACGTTTCTTATGTCGGATGTATCTTCTGTGTCCGATGTCCGATTGAGGCCCCTTCAGCTGCATTACAACTCTAAATGTAATAAATATGTTTCCAGACCATTTTTAGGTGCTCAAACTGAAATCAAGGAGTGGACCCCATGAGGCTTGGTTTGGGCAATTGTTTTGAAGTATAACATTTTCACTGGGTGTCTGTTTTGGGAAAATGGGTAGCCTGTCCTATGTGTTTTTTCACATATAATGTAATGGTGTATATAGTTTGGTACTATGGGATTATGTGTGTAGGAAATGTTGTGTGGGTCACCTATGAAAGTGATGAATTTACCAAGAGGGTTGAGTGGGTCCCCTGGTTCTTGTTTTTGATGTTTCTATCAGCTTAGTTGAGTGACGTCCCCCTCAGTACTTTAGCTATGAAGGTTTTCAATATCACATCCCCTACAATGGAATGTGACCCCTCTTTGGCTAATATGATGGTTTTTAGTTTTATGTCCATGGTACATGATTGAGATACCCTCGATAGGATGAGCTTAGATAGTGTTGTAGCATCACTCCGATGATACCGAGTTAGGATCCTCTAGAATATAATTTCCCTAGATCGAGTTCTTGGTATTGATATGACCAAAAATACATGTACATGGATCCCTTATATAGTTGGAAGACCTTGTAGGGTTTGGTGTAATCTTTGGGTATATGATCCCCTATGCAGCGGGCAATGAATTCGGGTTGTGGTATCATTAGTTATACAATCCCCTACTTAGAATGTGGTGTTGGTAGGGTTTGTGGTATTGTCAGTACAATACCCTACATCACGAGTTGTACCAGATGGGGTTTCTTCAATTATCATGACCACAAACACACTTGAAACAATCCTCTATATGAATGATGCGATATATAGAAAGTCAGATCAGGTTGTAGTATCCCCTAGAATATCCTAGGAGTGATACCCCATCGAAGATATATTTGATTTACTGTATTGGGTTCTAGTACCCCTAGACGACCGTATGAGTTATCCCCTCTCCGAGGAGTTTGTTGTTTCTGCTGAGTTTCAGTGTGATGTTTTTAGATGTGATATTTGATAAGCATGTTCTCTCAGATGGACCATCTTAGATGGTTGTATGAGACTCGATGGAGTATATCTCTCTGACGAGTGTGATCTGGGATGACAGAGCTCATAGAGTGTGTTATCCAAGTTATGTGTTGCCATAGAGACTTGATTAGGATCCAATCAATGGTAATGATTTTATAATTTCTTAATACTTGGTGCCTGAGATGAGTATATTTGGTGTTATTTTTGGGTTTCCTTATGGTGTTGTCATTTCATGGATTACACTCCTTATAGTTTGATATGAATAGTCATTTATAGCGGCTGATGGTCTCGATATGGACTGCCCCTCTTGTTTGGATTCCCTCTTGATGGTTTGAGCTAACTAATCCCTATCATTTACACCCTTTTTATTTTGGGTTTTTGGGGTACTTACTAAGTATCATTATACTCAACCCTGAACGAGATTCTCTTGCACATGTATTCTATCTTATGTAGACTAAAGGAAAAATTATGGAGTCCCATAAGGACTCAGGGAAGGCATTGATCAGTGAGATAGACCAATTGGGGTGTTTAAAAGAGTTAGGATGAAGATATTTCTTGCGAGTGCCTTTCACAGTGATACCCTCCTTTAGATAAGTTGGACGCTTTTTCAATTTTAGTTCGGTGGGTAATGTATTTACCATATTTGTAAATTTGATATAATCTTGTTGGGATAGATGTATGAATGTATTTATTTACATATATATATATATATATATATATGAACTATTTCATGGAGGTGTATGTGGGTGCGTGTGTACATGAATGGTGGATAAGGCCTCCAATGTGTGTTATAGCCTACTAGGCACTAGTCACCATCCCATGGGCTATTGGAGGTGGTCTTGGGGTGTTGTGGCTCGAGACCTATTGGTATGAGTTGTGACAACTCACTGAAATATTTCCTTGGGTCGTCGTCCTCATGAATTTAGGAATACAAATCCACACACACCCTGAAGATCATAATATTTTGGTAGGAAAATTACGGGAAACCTATGATAATTGGAATACAAATCCAAATGGGAGACATGTTGGTGTTCCTTTTCGCTTGATTTTTCATGTCTGGAGGCTTGAGTAGTTGTCTCAACATGGTCCATTTAGATAAGGTAGATAGAGGAAGAGGAGTCCTACCATTGGGGACTTGGAAAAAGACTCGAAGGGGGGCTCATGAAGATCCTAACTCAGAGTGAAAAGGTTCCTCATACAGGGCCTGGGAGAAAATAGAAGTGCTCCATGTAGGTGATATTGGCCTGCGTGAGTTAGGTGTTCCATGGGGCATGGACCACCTAGGATCCAACACTTGGATGAGGCTTTAGACTAGGAACCATGTGTCTTCTATGGTGTTGCTAGAAGGGCCTCTCAAAGGTCCACGATTTGGAATGAGGCATTGCCTAATTGGTTCTTCACTTAAGCGAGAATGGGTCCTCATGAAGGTGTATTTTGTTTATAACCTGAAGGTAATTTAATCTCACTTATCCCCATTAATTATCTATTCTCTTTGGTTTTTGAGAGCTACCTGAGGAATTTTCAGTGACCTAGGCAAAGGGTATACATGGCCAAAGTTTGGGGGATTTTCTAAATTTCTAGTTCTATAAATGAGGATCCCAAAGGTCCTATTTATAAGGAAATAGGAGACCCGGGTGGAAGGAGGTTTCCCACATTAGTTTTGGGTATAGGGTCTTGGCACAGGTTCACCACACAGGGGTTATATTCTATTCAGTGTCACATACAGGGGATTCACCAGCCTTTGATGTGTAGGAGTGCATTCACAAGATGATTTGGGAGAGTCCATTTTAATATCATTGGGGATTTCAGGTGCTTTAACATGATTGATGTATGATTCAAAATCATTTCACACCACAAGAAAAAATGAAAGGGGAATAAAATCCCCCGACCCACTCGGGATTAGATTTTATTGAAAGAGGAGGGTCTAGTCCTGAGGTAGAATGGGGAAAAGATTTTGAAGAATTATTTGATGAATCATTCTTGGAAGCAATGTAGGGAAGCAACATAGGTCCGGTGTGTAGGTAACCAGTATAGAATAGGTGCACAGATCCTCAACACATGCCACTAGTGTCTATAATTACTAGTAGCCCCTTTTTCATATTCCTCATATTCCATGTTCATGCTTTTTTTCTCTCATAGCATTGGCCATTTACCTAGCTATGCCATTCTTCTAATTTTATGAAGGTATCCTAAGGAATTTAATCTCGTACAACCACTTGGGTGATGGTTCTATGCAGATTCACCTCGATGAGGAGTCTAAATGAGGCATCTAGTCTGGGGGTTTGTGTGAGAGGATTTTTGGAGAGGGATATGTATGGAACCTTGCTGAGAGTGCTGCATGTAAAACCTTGTTGAGAGCGCTACATGTATAACCTTTTCCAAGGGCCCACAAGAGTTATTTTCTTTTCCAAAATTTTTAATTTCTTTAATTAAAAAATATAACTTTTAAAAGTCAAAATTTTAAATTATTAGGAGAACATGGTTCTATATTTTTAGGTTTTTAATGGCCACTTTGATGAATTCTATTGAACAACATGCTGCACATTCTTCTGAGATTATGAGAGCTATAGGGACAGATTACTATGCAATAGTTCTGTTTTCTCTTCTAGATTTGGTGACACATTTGGAATCATACCAACATGAGTGAAGATAAAGTGATCACCAAACCCTATATAGGCACAAAATTATAAATTATTTCTTCATACTTGTGGTTAAGAGTTACTTCTTGGCATCTTATTTTGTGAATTATATCAACTTCCCTTATGAAAAAATCACTTCCAAGGGTGTTTATGTTAAGCAAGGAATGATTCCAATTAGAGGAATCATGTTTCACAATGGGTGAACTCCATATTTGATGCTGCAAATCGAAGAATTGTTGCCTAAATATTTTAACTCGACCATTCATGCTTTATAGACGGATCAGACATGGGGTTGAAATGAAGTCTGGGGTCTTTGTTTTGGATGGGGAGTTAGGACTTAGTGGATGTGGGTGTTATGGGTGCACTAAGCCTATGGAAAATTCTAAAATGGGATGAAATACATCTATATTTATGAGTATATTTGGGTAGGGCCTTACTATGTCTAAAAGAACACGTATGTCATCCCTGAAATACAGATCCTAAGGAGTCTTTAGAAAAATTATTTCAACCTGACGCATAGAAAAGTTGTTATTATCATGTGTGATATCTACCAAATTTATAGGTCTCCCATTCTAGGGGAGATGTATGATGATTTCATCACATTAATGAAAAAATGGTATGATACTAAACGTATAGTGTTTTTAGCCTATGAAATTTTCAATATGTAAAAAAATTCTAGAATAATAATCCTCATCCAAGGTGTGGAATCCGTGCTGCGACATGGATGAATGATTTTCTAGAAATAGTAAGAGAAGGTCCCACATAATGGTTCTCTAAGGTATGTCCCACCGCAGAGAATAAGGGTGCCTCTGGTACATTACGTACCACACTAGAGAATATCCAATATACTAGTTGGGGTTACATTGTCAATTACAATGTTGATGTAAAGACTGGCCTATCTAGATTCTTTTCCATGTGGAAAAGTGTTTATCTACTTCCGATCCATGAGTCCAATTATGATGTGAGTCTATTGATTTTTTTATCATGTATAAATTAGTACATGGGAAGTATATAGGTTTGGATTCCCCTTTCCTAGTGATAATTTATCAGTTCTTATTGCATACATACAATATATAATCTCCATTAAAATTTGTAGGGAGTCTTCGAGTGCTTTAGGGTTGGATTTTAGCACATCTAAATTCAAATGTAGTGTTAACCCTAGTTAAAACCCCCAATATCCAATTCTTCCAATTGTTTCTGGAAGGTTATGGGATTCAACCTCTAAATATGTTGAATTATAATGTGATGAGGATTATAAATTTTCAAGATAATTTAAATTCTTTTCAAATGGTAACCTACCAATAGAGACATTTACGGATGATTGTAAGGAAAAAAATTAAGAGGCGAGGTCATACATGATAGAATTCAGGGACACCGTATTGGTAGTGAGATCATCTATGAAGATTATCATCACTATATATTTGTAAATCAGTTTAATTGTCTTTAATATTCAGTCACCTTTCCCCCCATTCATGTTAGGCTTGCAAGTATTTGAGGGTATCATGACAGTTATGGATCCTAATGGATATATAGGTATCTAAAATATCAATCACACTGTGTAAGGCCCCCATCTTAAACATTACATAATCTTAATTTTTGATCAAGAATTTACTTACTTTCACATTGAGGATCTTTTCAGGTTTAGAGTTTAAGAGAATTATGCCAAAATATTACATTACATCTCAAATATTACAATGTAGACACTTCTAAACTTTCCAAATTATTTCACAATAATAAAAAATAGAAAAAAGAACAATTTTCTTAATAAAATATTCTTTAATTATTAATTTCTCTTACACTTCCTTACAACCTATGAAAAACATTTCAGAAACATGGGATGAGAATAAAATGTTTATAGAGGGATATAAAATAAGGAAAGAAAACATTAGTCCATGAATACATAAAAATCAATGAAATCATAATTTTTACTCATAAAACATATTCTCTTTAACATACCTCATGAAATCATAATATCTATGAATAACCGATTGAAATCATAAATCATAATTATAACTTGTGGAATCAATAAAAACATACATTGTATCTTTCACTGCCACATAGGGAGTAACCTTCATGGTTACATTTGGAATACCAATCAAAGTATATTCTGCAAATCTCTTAGGAGAAGCAATACAATAGGGGAAAAACATTTAACACGTCAGAATGTTTCACATCAGTTCTATATAATAAACGTGAAAAGCAATAAAAATTGATTTATAATGTTGTTTATGCAATAACTAATGTGAAAATTCAATGAGAATAATTATTTTGTCAGTTATTTTATAACTGACGTAATAAAAACTGAGATTAACTTTATCACCTTAGTTATTTTATAACTGATGTGACATATCAAATCTGGGCACTTTATGAAGTTAGTTATTTTATAACCGACGTGATAATGCAAATCTTGGAAATTTTTTATTTCAGTTATAAAATAACGAACGTGATAAAGCTTCATTTATAATTTCGATTATAAAATAACCGACATTATAAATAATTTTCTATTCTGGTTATTAAATAACTATTGTTATACAGATAAAAAAATAGTTTACCACATTGGTTATTAAATAACCAATGCGATAAAGCTTTTAAATGATTTATCACACCCCATATTGAGTCATTATGTTATCTTCGATCAGGCGACCTACAACTCGTCTCTCTCATGTGGAAAACCTAGAGAGGATTATTCAAAGTCATGCCCTGCAACCTCATTTTTCCAACATCATTCATCATCTTTATTATCACTATATCTTATAGTTTGACTAAAAACACTCATGTAAGCCTCACATGACCTGGTTTCTTTTTTTATTTTTCATGATGACCTAAAATAAATTTTTATGATTCTATTTTTACATCTTTGTTCTTTCTATCATTGTAAGTTTTATAGTGTTCATTTATATCATGAAAAATTATTTTCTAGTAAAATAAACCTTGGAAGTGATATCATGCCTATTTATGAATTTTGGCTATTCTATCATATGTGTGTTCATGTACAGGGAGTGTCCAAGGGGGTGGGGGGATGTCCAAGTGGTTGGGTGTGTGTGTGGGGGGGGGGTGTCTAGGGGGTGCCAAAGCGGGTGGGGGGGGGGGGGGTGTCCAAGGGGGTTCAGGGGCTATCCAAGGGGGTTGGGGGTGTCCAAGGGGGTGTGGGGTGTCCAGGGGATGAGGGGGCTGTCTAGGGGGTAGGAGTCTCCAGGGGGTGGCGCGGTGGCCTCCAGGGGGTGAGTTGTTTGTCTAACGGGGTATGGGGTGTCTAGGGGATGGGGGTGTACAGGGGGTGGGGGTGTCCAGTGGGGTGGGGACTGTCCAGGGGGTGGGTAGGGGTGTATCCAGAGGGGTGGGGGCTGTCCAGGGGTGGGGGTACTGTCTAGAGGGTTCAGGGGGGGGGGGGTTCCAGGGGGTTGGGGGGTCTACCTAGAGGGGTGTGGCATAGTCCAAGGGGGTGGCGGTGTCCAGGGGTGTCCATGGGGGTGTGGGTGGTGTCCATGGGTGAAGGGGATTTCCAAGTGGGTCGGGGTGTCTAGTGGTGGGGGTGTTGTGGGGGTGAGGGGGATGTACATGGGTTGGGGTGTCCAAGGGGGTGGGGTGGGGGAGGTATCCAGGGGTGGGGGGTGTCCATGCTGGTGGGTAGTGGTGTCCAGGGGGTGAGTTGGCTGTCCAAGAAGTTATAAGGTGTGTAGGGGGTGGGGGTGTCCATAGGAGGGTGGGGGCTATCCAGAGGGGTTGGGGGCTCTCCCGGGGGGGGGGGGGTGTATCCAAGGGGGTGGTGGTGTCAAGGGGGTTTTCAAGGGGGTGGGGGTTTCCATGGGATGTGGGTGGGGGAGGGGCTGTCTAGAGGGGTTGGGGGGATATCCTGTGGGTGGGGGGCTATCTATGTGGGAGGTGGTGTCTAGGGGGTGTCTAAGGGGGTAGGGGTGTTAGGGGGGTTGTCCAGGGGTGAGGGGGCTGTCTTGGGGGTTGAGGGTGTCCATGGGGTGTGTGGGTGTCCAGGGGGTGGGGGTGGTGTCTAGGGGGTGAGGGGGATTTCCAAGGGGTTTGGGTTGTCCAAGGGGTGGGGTTGGTGTCAAGGGGGTGATGGGGATGTTGAGGGGGGTGGGGGTGTCCAGGGGGTGTCCAGGGGGTGTCCAAGGGGGTGGGTGGGGGTGGAATTTAGGTGGGGTGTCCAGGGGGTGGGGGTGTTGTCCAGGGGGTGAGTGGGATGTCCAAGAGGGTTGGGGTATCTTGGGGTGGGGGTGTCCAGAGGGGTTGGGGTGCTCTTAAAAAGGTGGGGGGGGGGGGGCTTTCCATGTGGGTGGTGGTTTCTAGGGGGTGTCCAAAGGGGTGGGGTGGTGTCCAATGGGTTAGGGGGTTGGACAGCCCCCTCACCTACTAGACACCACTCCCCCACCACTGGAAACTCCCACGCCCATGGACACCCCCACCCACTGGACAGTCCCCACCCCCTTGACACCCCCAACCCCCTTGGACACCCTGGACAGCCCCCAACCCCAATGGATAACCCCTAACCCCATGGAACCCCCTGGATTTCCCCTACCCTCTTGGACACCAACTTGTTATATATATATATGCCAACAGTTTCATTGAAACCAATAACATATTTTTACTTCATCTAGTCTATACCAGCAGTTCATGTAGAATCGTTTGTATAGGGCTACTACAATGAACATCCTGTCAATAGTGTGTGAAACTGTTGGTGTATTCTATCCCAAAGGTTTGAGGGTATATCCAAATGGTTTCAAATCGTTGGGATATGTGTAATTTTTAGTAGTGAATGAATAGATATTTTTATATTTATACTTAATATTTCATTTTTACGAAAGGGTGAATTTGGTATCCAATTTCACCAGGACGTATTCTTTGTGTACCTTAATAATAAAGGATTCAAGATGAATTTAATACTATTATATTTAACTATATTTTTTTTAGAATCATTTTCATGCATATATTTTTAAAATATGTATATATATATATTTTCAAAATTGTTTTACATTAAAATTATGGTATTTTTCATATAAATATATATTTGTCTTATCTTAACAAGATGCATAATTTTGATATTTGTTATAGGTAATAATGACTGGAATTTGGATTATCGCACATAGAATGACTAATGAATATGATGAATGTGTTGATGCCTTTTTGGAATTTGATGAATGAAATGATCCAAGCAGTGAATTTTTTTTTGTCCATACCTGAAATGTTTGTATATGAATAAGTTGAAAAGTAGATAGATCAATGACCATCTAATTTTTCATGGTTTCAATCAGAGTTATAGACCTTGTATTTGGAATGGATAAAAAAGAAAGAATGTCAGATATAATAATTATGATGATTTGGAAGATGGTAACTCTAAGGGAATTGATGAAATTATTCATTTTATTATAGCAGAACAAATTGAGATAGAACCGACAGTTGTGCGTCTATATGGTGATGTTGGAAAAAAATTGTATCATGGTTGTTCAGATTTTATAGTTTTGTCGTTGGTTTTAAGATTGATTAACTAGAATGTGAAACAAGGATGAAGTGACTGAATTTTTACAGACCTGCTACATTTGTTGAAAGACATTCTTCCAAAAAACTAGGATCTTCCTGATTCACATAATAAGGACAAGAAAATATTATGCCATATAGGATTGGGATACAAGAAAATACATGACTGTCTATATGACTGTATGATATATGGGAAGGAATATTAATTTATGTCATAGTTCCCTAATTTTGGGATGTCACGGTATAAGTTAAATTAAAAATCGCAAACTGATGTAGAGATTACAAAGATCCCTTCCAAGGTATTATGGTATCTTCCTATAGTTCATCATTTGAAACGTTTATTTGAAAATTCAAATGATGAAAAAAGGTTAATATGGAATGATGATGAGTGGATATGTGATGGAAAAATACATAATCCAGTTGATTGTCCAGAATGGAAGAAAATTGATGAGCAGTATTCTACATTTGGAAAGGAAATTAGAAATCTCAGACTATGGTTGGGAATAGATAGAATGAATCTATACTGAACCCTCAGTAGCACACAAAGTTTATGGACTATTTTATTTGTAATTTACAACCTATCTTTTGAAGTTTGTAAGAAGTGTAAATTTTTCATGTTGAGTATAATGACCTCTGTTCTAAAGAAACCTGGAAATGATATTGATGTTTTCCTATCACCATTGATTGAGGGTTTGAATCATTTATGGGAGGATCGTATTTGGGTGTATGATTATTATAAAATGGAATATTTTCAACTACATGTAGTGGTTACATTAACTATAAATGACTTCCCAGCATATGGAAATTTATTTGGATAAAGTGTTATGGGGAATAAAGCATGTCCAATTTGAAAACTACAGACTTCATATTTTCAAATTCATCATGGGAGGAAAACTATATATATGGGTCATCAAATTTTTTTTCCTATGGATCACTCTTATAGAAGACTAAAAAATGCATTCCATGAATAACAAGAATTTGATATTGCTCCAAAACCTTTATCCCTTGATTTGTATTTTGAGAGGATGAAAACCTTGTTGTGACATTGGGAAAGACACAGAAATATGATAATGATAGATATATTTTGATGAAAAGGTCAATATTTTTTTTGAGCTACCATATTGGAGATATCATGAAGTGAAACATAATATTGGTGTCATGCACCTGGAGAAGAATATTTGCGACAGTTTGATTGGAACATTGTTAGATATTAAAGGAAAGATAAAAGATCGGTTGAATGAAAGATTAGGCTTACTATCAATAGGAATAAATTTGGAGTTAACTCCCACTCCTAATGGAAGATGAACATTTATTCCCCTGACATGTCATACATTATCCAAGTGGGAGAAAATTAGCTTTAGTCAGTGTCTTCCTGATTCCAATGTGCCTCAAGGTTATTCTTAAAATGTAAAAATTTTGTATCTTTGAAAGATTCAAAGTGGATTGGTATGAAATCACATGATTTGTAATATCATGATGAATCAACTTATACCAGTTTCATTGTGTGGAATATTGTCCATATGTGTAAAAAAGACAATAATGAAGTTGTGTTATTTTTTCAATTCAATTTGTAATAAGGTGACTAATGTGAATACTTTGAACATTTTGGAAAAGATGAAACTTCTATAATTTCCTATTGGAAATGTATTTTCCTCATTTTTTTGATATAATGGTTCATTTAATGTTTCATCTGGTTTGAGAAATAATGCTTTGTGGGCCTGTATATCTTTGTTGGATGTATCCTTTTAAAAGGTATATGAAAATATTAAAGGGGTATGTTAAGAATCCTTATCGACCTGAAGCCTACATTTTTGAAAAGTATATTTTTGAGGAAGTTGCGGAGTTTTGTACAAGAAACCTGGCTACGGTAGAGAACATAGGTTTGCCTCCATTTTTCCATGAATGACTTAATAATGAGGGATAGGGGATTTATGGCTTGAAAGTAAAATCTTTTTTAGCTAAACAGATGAAGAAGTTAGAATTATACATCTTGAATTACATAGCTGATGCTCAACTATATATCACATTACATATTAATGAGTTGAGACAATATCATCCAAAGAAGAAAGAAATGTGCATTTTGAATGAGCACAAAAAAACATTTTTTTCATGGTTTAAAAAGACCTTGATTGTCAGATTAGATGTATCAGAGACATTAATATGGTTAGTGGGTGGTCCTAGTTTAAATGTGATAACATGGTCCATGTAAGCTGTTAATGGCTATACATTTCATACAAAAGCTTAGGACAACAGAAGTGCTGTTTAGAATAGTGGTGTATTGGTGTTTGCAGAAGCAATATATTTTTTGAGTTCTGAAGACAAAAACCCAATTTTTGCATCAAGTTCATATTATGGTATCAATGATGAAATATGAGAGGTTTATTACCTTAAAATTAAATTTCCCTTTTTAACTAAAAATGGTTTATGGGTAACAAAATTATCAGAAACGATGAATCTGGAATGACTTTTCTTAATGTAAATAGATTTTAAGACACAAAAAATTATTTTATAATTAAAACACATGGAAAACACATTTTCTATGTAGTTGATCAATCAGATATGCAGTGGTTTTTTGTTTTCTAATAGAAAAACAATAGGTTGGTGAGGATAAACTTGATGAAGTTGCGGATTTATGTGAGATCCGTACTTACATGGACAGATCGGAAGAACATAACGATGAGCGTGTTGAAGTTATGGTTTGTGCCATAAGGAACGATTATGAAGAACGAATTTGGGAAAATAATCAATTTTTAAATTCCAAATATTACATGTAACATATGTTTATTTCTTGTTTATATTTATTATTTTGATAAAGTTTTAGATATTATAATTTTTCTTTATTAAAACACGTATTAAAACAAATTAGTAGAATTTTTTGTTTTTTTAATTTTGATTAGATTATTTTATCATGTTTACAATTACGTAAATTATATATCTATTATTTCTGTTGAATGAAAATTACATAACTATGTTTACCATGTTTACCATGTATACCATGTTTATCATGTTTACCATGTTTACCATGTTTTCCATGTTTACCATGTTTACCATGTCTACCATAGTTTACCATAGTTTACCTATACATGACTTATATATTTATTGATTTTGTTGAATTACAATTACACTACCATGTTTACCATGTTTACCATATTTACCATTGTTTAACATGATTATAGTATTATCCAAGTTTACTATAATGTATCTTAGTTCAATTTTCCATTTTATGTTTACATTAGTATTGTAATATTTTAATTTGTATTTTTGTGAACTAATGTTTGTTTTTTTTATTTGAAGGATAATGATAGATCATTTAGTTGATCAACGACATGATTCTAGTGAGGAGCATAATGATCATACCTTTGGGGAGGAATATTTACATGCTCCTATTGATGTTCCCTAATCTTCTTCATGTGATCCCATAATGACAAAAAAGAGTTCAAGAGTCGGTAAATGTGGGTGCACACATTTTCCAAAATTATCACTTTCCCGTATGCAGGACTAGAGAATACTCATTGAGTTTGATGAGAATGATATTCCTAGAATTCCAAATACAAAATATTTTTTGATTTTTGTATCAACATAGGGTAAGAGAAAAGTAAGAATTTTGTATGATGATTGGAGAAGTGTGAAAAAAGCGATAATTTCTCAGTCATGGGAAACTATTTTTGTAAGATCTTTTTCAATTATTTTCCTATTCTTTAAATGTTTCTAGTATAATATGTTTTTCCTCATCTTTATCAGATGACATTTGATATTCCTAACACAGGAGGAGTTAGGAAAAAATTCATATCGATGGCTACTAGGATATGGATGGATTTCAAATTGACCCCCACATATGATTTCATTTTTGGTCTTAGGATTTATGACAAACAATACCATATATATCCTTTCATAGATGAAGACACATAGAGATAGTTTGTTGAAAGAAGAAGAAAATTTTCATTTTTGATGAGGGAAATGAAATATTGTATAAGATTATTTATATAAATGATTTTGTTAATGTTTTTTTAATGATTTATTATTCTTAATTTATCGTGAAAAAGAAAATATCATCATGAGATCCAATCTAAAAATGTATACCCTCATAGTTTATCTTGGGGAGGGTATACATTATTGGAAGAAAAAATGATGGCAGAAAAAATTAAACAAACTGAGAGCTGAGTCTTCATGCTCTGCAGAGGGTGCCCCTACATCCCCTTCATCTAGGCATGAAAAATGGAAGAGAGATCAGATGGAAAAAAGGGGCAATATATTTTCGAAGAATCAAGAATCATAGCTGAGAGGATTGTAAGATATTTATTTTATTTATTTAAGTTTACTATATTTTTTTATAAAATTTGAATCATTATAAAAATGTTCAATTAATTAATACATGATTCTCTTGAGGAGCATAGCTAACAGGGGGTATTTACAGTTGCTGGGAGGAAAGATATTTTATTTGGAGCATTGGGAAAGCCCGAACATCCTGGTAGTGTACGAGGATATCTAACAGGTGTATTAGTAGGAATAGTGTTTCCATGTTCTTCAACTTATTCCATTGAGGGTGTTTATAAAAAAAATAGAATCCATGAAGGCTGAAGTTCATAATATTAATGAGACGATGGAGGAAAATATTAGAGCATCGGTACAGTCTATGTTTGCAGACATTGAAAGACAATTTCTGACTACAACCCCCACTCTTCCACCTCCCCCTGCCGACCCCATTATTTATCCTCCACATTCGCCAGTAACTCCAACTCCCCCACCTCTATCTACATAACCCATTTTATATCCTACTCCTCCATTGCAGCTTCTGACTTATTGTGATTTGTATGTTGATGATCCTCAACATCATAGAGTTGAAAATAAGCTTTTATATTGTGTGGGAGATACATTTCATCATCAATAGTTAGAGGTAGAGCATCATAGGGTCATTGTACAAGATATTATAGATAGATCATATCATGTACCATTAACTACCGTTGAGGTGATGACAGTTGGACATAGTAGCATCCATTTTTTTATTTCGTCATCCAGACTTCTGCGACTCGTCACCATAGACTTATGTATGTTATATCTTCTGTTTCATTTTTTTAATAGTTGGTTTAACATTTGAAAACTAATATATTTTTCAAATTATTATTACTGGAATACTTCAAAGGTAAAGAAATACAATATAGAAAATAAAAAATAAAAATGGCTATGACATCAGGTATAGATTCTAGTACTCTTGACAGATTTTCAAGATATTCAAATTTGTTGGCAGATCATTATGAGTTTCCAATGGATTCTCATGTTTTTGTAAATGCAATAAATGTGGGGATTTTAAAAAATTATATCATGGATCTTGTCACTGGAGATAATTTTGGTATCAATGTGGTTCAGATTGTTTCCATGTAAGTCATAACACATTTTCCCTACATTATATTTATTAAAATGTATAATTATGTCTATTTTATATTTGGTATCTTTATAACATGAGTGAGAATAATGATCAGACAAATGTATATGGATTCATGGAACCAAATTTTATTTCCCCTAAATCACATGAATTGTATGGGGAACAAAGAAAGATTTATATTACTAAAATATTTGAATAGAATATAATCACACAATGTTGGATGATGCCATTTTGTGAAAGGTATGAAACATATCTCTAGAAAAGAGGTCATTATCTTTTAACATAAAAAACCACTAACCTTAAATTTTCTTTTTTAGTGATCATTGGATGTTAGGTGTTTTTCCCAAGGGAGAAAGCACTTTATTGGATATGCTCTTTCCACAGAGATGTGTGGGAATGTTTTAATAAAATTCTGGAAGTGTAAGTTTCAATTTCTTAATAGTTGTATATATTATAATGAATTTTAAATTTTTCATATTCATATTATTTTTTAAGAGGAGATGGGTCTACTTTCAAAAAAAAACAAAGAAAAGGTGTACAAAGATCAAATATGTTAATGTAAAGGTAAATATAAATTTATAATTTGTACTTTTTGATGTATTAAATAAAAATAATATTCTGAATTTACACTCATTTAAATATAATTGTCATGAACAACAAGGCATTGTCAAATGTGGATATTATCTGTTAAGATTTATGTATGAAATAATTTAAACTGGAATACTTGTGAACTTTGACATGTAATTATTTCTTTTTAGACATTCCCATAATATTGCATTTGATTTATTCGATATTCTTGTTAAGTACCATCCTTTTAATTTGTAGCTATTTGATGACCCTCAACCCTATAGTGATCAAGAGTTCAAACACTTACAAGTGGAATGGTCAAATTATTTTACAGGTTTGATTGGATTTTAGTTTGTTTGTAGTGTAAAATTTAATTTTGAATATTATCATTATAATTGTGTATTTGGTAGCTGTATAGGTTGGATTTAGGTTTTTTAGTTGACATTGTAAGTTATGAATGTTATATATGTGAAATTTTATTATATCTCTACATCTAGTTTTGGACTATTTCTTTTTTTTTTGAAATGGATTTTGGTCTGCGGGGTTCTAGGGGTGTGGGAGGGTTGTCCAGTAGGTTGGGGGGGTTTCCATGGTGTCCATGGGGGTGGGAGGGTGTCTAGGAGGGTGGGAGGGCTTTCCAAGGGTGGGGGCTGTCAAGGGGGTGTCTAGGGGTGTGTGTGCGGGGGGGGGGGGGGGGGTGTCTAGTGGGGTAGGGTTGGGGGGAGGGGGGTCACAGGGGTGTGAGAGGGATGTCCAGTGGTGTGGGGGTGTAAAGGAGGTCCATTGGGAGAAGAGGGTGTCTCGAAGGGTGCGAAGGCTGTCTAGGGGAGTGGGGGCTGTCCAGGAGGGTGGGGGATTTCCAGGGGTATCTAGGGGTTGGGGGGGGGGGGGGTTCAGGGGTGTGGGAGGGTTGTATAGTGTGTGTGGGGGAGGGGGGGTGTCCCTGGGGTCTATGGGGTGGGAGGGTGTCCAAGAGGTTGGGAGGGCTGTCTTGGGGAGTGGGGGCTATGCAGGACGGTGGGGTGGGGTGGGAAACTATGTAGGGGGTGGGGGTGTCTAGTGGGGCGTGTGGGGGTTCCAAGGGTGTCGAAGGGATGTTCAGTGGGGTGGGTGGGCGGGTGTCCAGGGTGTCCATGGGGGTGGGTGGGTGTTCAGGACAGTGCTAGGGCTATCCAGGGGGTGGGGGGCTATCCAAGGGGGGGGGGGGGGGGGGGGGTCCAGGGGTGTTCTAGTTGGGTGGGGTTGGGTAGGGGTGTCCAGTTGGGGAGGGGGGTTTCTTGGGGTGTGGTAGGGATATCCAGGGGGTGTCAAGGGTTTCCATGGGGGTGGGAGAGTGTCCAGGGGGTGGGAGGGCTGTCCAGGGGGTGGGGGGCTACTGAGGATGGTGGGGGGGTCCTGTGGTGTGGGGGATTCCAAGGGTGTAGGAGGGTTGTCCAGTACGGGAGGGGGGGGGGGGGGGTCCCAGGGTGACCGTGAGGGTGGGAGGGCTGTCCATGGGAGTGGGTGGCTGCCCAGGAGGGTGTGGGGGGGGGGGGTATCTAGGGGTGTGTGTGGTTGGGGGGGTGTCAAGGATGTCTATGGTGATAAGAGAGTGTCCAAGAGGGTGGGAGGTCTGTCCAGGGGGTAGGGGTTGTCCAGCATGGGGGGGGGGGTGTCCAGCATGGGGGGGGGGGTGTCCAGGCGGTGTCCAAGGGTGTGGGGGGGGGGGGGGGGGGTTCAGAGTTGTGGGAGGGCTGTCCAGTAGAGTGGAGTGGTGTACAAGGTGTCCATGGGGGTGGGAGGGTGTCCAGGATGGTGGGAGGGATGTCCTGGGGGGGGGGGGTGTATCCGGGGGGTGTCTAGGAGGGTGGGGGTGGAGGGCTGTCTAGGGGGTGTCCAGTAGGGCGGTGCAGTGTCGGTGGGGTGGGGGGGGGGTTCCATGGGTGTGGGAGGGTTTTCCAGTGTGGTGGGGGTTTCCATGGTGGTGGGAGGGTGTCTAGAAGGGTGGGGGGGTTTTTTAGTGGAGTGGGGGATATCCAGTAGGGTGGGGGGTATCCTGGGGGGTGGGGTGTTCCAGGGGTGTTGAAGGCCTATCTAGTGAGGGTGTGGTGGGTTGGGTGTCCATGGTTTCCATGGGGGAAAGGAGGGTTCCTAGGAGGGTGGTAGGGCTATCCAGACGGGTTGGGGCTATCTAGAAAGGTGGGGGTGGGGATATCCTAGGGTGGGGGTGTCCATTGGGGGGGTGTGGGAGGGCTTTGTAGTGGGGTGGGGTGGGGGTTGGTCTAGTTTTAGTCTGTTTCTAGACTTCTTTGGCAGGGCATAGTTGTGGTTGAACGGGTTTATTAAAAAAATAATTTTTTCCTTTGGTTATTTAATAGCCTATGTAAAAAATGCGTGGGAATGGGTTTTCACGTTGGTTATTTGAATACTGACGTAAAAAATGCATAGTAATGGGTTTTTACATCAGTTATTTCATTACTGATTTAATAAATGGAATGGAATCATTTTTTAAGGCAGTTATTTTATAACCGATGTAGTATATATGTTTTCACGTTGGTTATTATTCAACCGACATAAAAAAAATGCTTGCCATACTGGTTTATCATTTTAGTTATTCAATATCTGACATGATAAAAGCTTCAGAGGCACAGTTTATTATGTTGTTTTTGTAATAAACAAAGTAATAGCGTATATACCATGTCAATTATTTAAAAACTGACATAATTAATCATGACTCTGAAGCATTTTCCACGTCTGTTTTTGAGGAACCGACATGAAAAATGCTTTATATTTTTGGTCTTTACGTACATTTTAAAATAACCGACATAAAAAACAATGTTTATAATGTCTCCTTTAATAACTTCGAACAAAAGCCGACGTAAAAAATAAAAAATAATCACCGTAAAAAACTGTTTTTGTACTAGTGTTATTGTTTACGTCTATCATGTTACCCAATTCATTTGAGATCAATGATATGCTCACCCGACTTTATTTTATCAAGGAACCACCCACATACATATTAAATGTCCAATAAACATAACATATGAACACACATAAAAGAAAAAATACCATTTCCACATTGAAATCACGATATTGATGTAATAACTACATTCTCAACACCATTTCCAAAACCAAAATACCTAAATATAGTATTCACTTTTCCTTTTAAAAACATTACAGCTTGTAGAGGAAGCCTGATATCAAATAATTCTCCAAGTGGTGAAAAGGTCATTGTCGCCACATACGTTAAAAAGAAACATTCCTTTTTTTAGTTAGTAAAATTCTTCATAAGAAAAGATTCTCTTTAAAAAACTGTTGAATTAAATTAAAAGTCAAAGGGGTTGATTATACACCGTAAAAAATAAGGTTTTGGATAAACCAAAGTATCCCTCAATGAAAGGATATTGAGATGAAGTCCCTTATATAGATTATGTAATTACATTAAGGAGAAATAAATGACATAAATAATTGTGAAAAATATAAATATAACCAATATAATTAGATATTTAGTGTAAAACAATAAGAGATCATTCAAACATTCTTGGGAAAAAAACAAATGACATGGACATTAAACACAATGAATGAAGTTTGAGTTACGGGTTCCCTTACATAGAATCAATCTTGTCCCATTAATTATTTATATTACTAAATAATAAAAATAGGTTAATTTGTACTTTCTTGAGAAAGTTTTTGATGTTTATTATTCCTTTTATATAACTTATAACCAGGTTATAAAAATAACATAATTATTTATGTTCATATTGGTCATTTTATTGATATTATATATTTGAGTAAAAAATGAACTTGTATGATGTAAATTTTCCATGTGGTAAAAATTCCATCATCTATAGAATATTATTCATCATTTTAATATCAAATACATATCCAATATATATTTATTTAGAATAGTCCAAAACATTTGGAGATAATAAATGAAATTAACCATTCATAGAGATGGTAGGCCGTATGTATGCACGAATGATACATTCATTTCATTTTCATATTTAAGGAATGAATAGAAAATGATACATAGGTATATTATAATTCCTATATAATATTTTTGTTATATATGTTACATAAGTCCATTAACTCCATCCTTTATACATTCTAGCATAAAGTAATGTTGTAAATAAAATTTTAAGAAGCATAGGTTCAATATAAATATAATATATATCATATTTATTAATTACATTCATTTATATAAGTTTTTGTTTAATAGAGATCATGTAGAATGAATCGCATCACATCGTGGAGACCGTTAGCCCTATGTACGTACGACCGACGATTGGATTAACTTAATGGTTAAAAGATATAGGATTGAATGGTATATTAATTATAAAAAATAATTATCACATTATATTAATTATTTAACTCCATTATAGTCATAATTATACACATCCAAATTAAGTATTTTGAATAACAAATTACACCACCGTGTGGAGAGGATAAGCCCAACATACACATCCATGGTGATATTGTTATTTGTAGGATGGATAAAAAGAGGTATAAAGTTATAAAATAATTATAATAACATATAAGAATGTATAATATACAATATTTATTACTTTAGTACAGAAACAACATAATAATAGGAACTATAAAAAGATAAGAATTTTAAAAGAGGTGATAAAACAAATACCTCCTTTTCATGTATCTCCTTTTGATTTTCATAAAATGACTCCATAGGATGAATTTATTCCCAAAGTGTGACCTTTATGAGTAAAGGATAGAATTTTGGAGGCTATTTTATCAAAACTTGGATGAGCCAATGGGCTTGAGATGTGTGAGTAAGTGGGCAGAGGTGGTGGCAGTTTATAAGATGGAGGAGGGGAACTTTAGGAAAGTATTGAAATATTATTTTATTATAAAATTATTTTCGAATTATAACTGTTAAAAATTGATAACATTTATAATATTATAATGGGTCTAAATAATCTCAACCAATAGGTTTTATACAAGTTTAGGTAAAAAATTAACCTTATCTTTTAGCTTTAACCACTAGTTAAATACATTAACTCTTACCATGTCTTCTTGTAACATCATAATATATGGTTTCAATAGTTACTATAGAATTAAAATAGAACCAAAAGTGGATCATTAATGAAATTTTTTACACTATATAATTCATTTGGAAAAATATTAGATTTTTAATACTATTATATCATTTAATAAAAAAGTTTTCTTAAAAAAGAATCATCTTTGTCAAGTTTGACACTATTCAGTAATTGATTATTGATAAAGTCATAACAACTTGATTCATAAGAACCAAAGAAATTAAATAATCTCTCACAAGTGAATATCATCCAAAAAACTCATGGATGGAAGAAAAAATTTCAAATTACATTTAATTTAATATTTAAATATCATTTATTGCAATCATTCATTAATACGGTAATCATTGCATCATTGTGTCACAAATAAATTTAATTATATAATGTCTAAAATACCTTGATGTAGTAAATTTTTTTATATTTATAATGAATATTTTTAGTCAAAGAGATCAGTTATATAACCCTATATTAAAATTATTTTATTAAAAGATACATGTTTATATTATATTTCCCTTTTCTTTAAATTAAATATTATAAAATGTCATTTCACTCCCAAGTGGCTCTGAAATTCAAAACTTTTGTCCTAAGGATGATAATGGTCGGAAATATCTCATAAAATAGGATTTGAACATGTTTTATGGTAGTTATATATTATTATAATATTCTTTTTACCCTTATTTACTTGATATAACCTTCAACCCATATGGTTATTAAAAATAATTATTGATGTTACTATTCATAGTGTCCAAAAATAAAGGGTACCTATTTTCATAATTTGGAAATTATGATTCCAAATATGGAATCCACTTTTCCAAATTCAAAACACAAAATTAAAAGAAATTAATTTAAAATTAATTCCTCTTGTGAAAACCAGAAAATAGGTTTGGAAGAAGTAAAAAACTATCAAACAATTTACATGTGTTTATGTACAATTAAAATGTAAAATTAATTCCAAAGAACATAATTGGATTAAATTTTAAAAAAATAATACAATTAAACAAAAAAATAGTTAAAAAGACAATCTAAGTATATAAATAAATTAGAAGAAAAAGAAATTTTGAATTAAAATCCAGTATTCTTCACTATTCATTTAAAAATTAATTTGATTAGAAAAATAAACAAAGTAAATTTTTACGTCCCACTTCCAAATAAGATGTTTTTTTTATCCTACAGAACATATAAAACTGACAAAAACAATTTTTAAAAAGGTTTCTCTATCAAAATCCAGTAAACCACATTTTCAAAATTTTAGAGTATTTCATGCTTAAAATTGGAATCATTATCATTTCAAGCCTCAAAAATTCATTGGATAAATGTATAAACATTTAGAAAACATGTGAAATCATAATATAGTCAAATCTGTTAATTCCCGTCAATACAACGACTAGGCGTTAAAAACCCTTTAAAATATTAATATTATTATTGTATTATTTTTTGGTATAACTCGGTGTTGTGTGCTACGTAAGATTTCAAAGAAACCCATTGTTGTGTGTTGGGTATTCTATCATACATAGTGTCCCCTTTAAACTAAAATTAATATTAAATTAAAAAATATTAATAGATATGAAATTGTATAAATCTAGAAATAATGGTATGTTACATACTGCCTCAATTAGATGAATCAATTAGGTTGGAGGTCGGGTATTCCAAGGCATGGAACCCTTTACACAATCAAGGGTCATTGATGAATGCAATTTGTTGGGTTAGGTACACAACAATTCTTGTTTTTGGAATGTGTGGTAAAAAGACTTGAGATTAATATGATGCATATGTTTTGGATTCTTAAAAGTTTTCTCAGAAAATGACCACCAATCATGCTAGGGTTAAGAAGAAAACTTCTACTACATGAAGTCAATCCAGTCATCAATATAGAGAAGAGATTCATGTTTCCTCCACCCATTCTCCCACGATTGTGAAGTGTACTAAAATGGATTCCAATTCCAAGGGTGTCAGGTCATCCTCATACCTAGCTGCACCAGAGGAAAATTATGTGCGACCCTTAGCAATTCGTGTTTGAGAGAGTATAACTAATGATGTTAGAGATGCATGAGAGTTTCTTTAGGACATCATGTGTATTAAAAGCTAGGAGATAGTATATCACCAAAATATCTTCACCTTGATAGTGATTTGTATGAGGTGAAAAGGTTTCTTTGGGATTTGGATTCTTTGATATACGCCACAAATTATCACACCCCAATTACATGGAGATTGTCTAACATGCTGGACAAAGGAATGGTTAGAGGGGTAATTAATTATTATAAGGATGAAAGGGACATAAAATTGAACCCTGCTAGTGTGTTTCTCTTTTCTCCTCTTTACCTTATCTGTTATTTCATCCACTAGCATTAATCTTTACGGTAATTTATTTTAATGTTTGAAAGAGAAGAAAAAGAATAAGAACCAATTTGAAAAGGAGCAACAACAAAGGCTCTTGAGTCACTGGATATGGGCCCACATGCACTCCTATCAAGGTAGTGGATGAGGTACTTGGTTCTCAAGAATTATCCCTAGCCCAGAGGACCATGATTTTGGATATGGTAGAAGGAACCTCTCAACCATCATCTCAAGTATTGGTTTCCAAGAGGACTAAGATGGTCCTTTGACCATAACACGATAGGAAGAGAGAGATGGAATTAATGTTGGCCCGATATGTGTGTCACAATATGTCCCTATGCCTTTATTTGAAATCATGACCAGATTGACATTCCCTATTGACTATGAATGTCTTTTGTAGAATCTATGTCACTTTCCTTCATTAAGGGGTCTTGCACTGATCCTTCTAGGATCGACGAGGATTCCCCAGGGGATCTATGTGTCCAAGCTGGTGAATCCATTATTCTGACTAATGTAGAATCTAATGATATGGCGGCATCATCCCCTTGTCCCATGGACAGGGTGTTAGAGTTTGTGTCCAAGAACCAAATGGCTGCACTTTGATAACATGGATATTTATTTTATTTAAATTATAAACTTCTTATTACATATTATTCACTGTTCTGCATGACTATGATGTAACAATTTTCTAGAGTATTTGTTGCATTTATAATGTCATGGTAGTTCCCTACTATGATGAGAACCTTGAAATGCTATAAAATTATTCTTAAATATAATTCTACATTTAGATGAAATACTATTATCAATCACATAACATGCAGACCATTAGGCGTGAGTACTCGTATGAAGATGAGACTTTCTCTCAAGAAGTTCACATTTTGTAATCTCCATGAAAAGATATTATGAGAACAAACCTCCCAGTATGAATTCTATGTGTTTTGGTCTCATTAGATATTTCTATCTGTAAGCATGTGTAATGATCCTTATAATTTAATATTGTCCTTAATACATGTCATGACTCACGTACTTTGATTTACTGATGAAAACCATCATGAAGACAGTTGGTGGGAAGTAGGGTACGTTGGGTGCATCACGAGTTTCATGTTATTAATGGATAAGTCGAGGATGGATTTGTCCCTTCCATTTCTGGAAGTTTATATCTCATCCCATTGATTGAATTAGAATCGTCACACAAAATTTCATGGTCATGGAGTAACAACGATTTTATTTCATGTTGTCAAAAATGACATATCAAGCATTAAATTTGATGACACTATATTGAAACCTTCTAGATGTGATAATGCGAAAAAGGGATTATATTACATAGTGAGCATTCGTATGTGGATGAAGTTGTTGTGACTTTAAGATCTTTTTCTTGGGTTCCTTGTCCTGTTTCTAGGCAGTACACCAGGTCTTTAGGCAAGCCCACCTAATACCAATGAGAAAGAATCATGTAGGGTCACACACTATGTGTTTTTGGTGGTCTCAGTTAAATTATATTTGAATTTAATTGAACAATATTATTTTTAAGAAAATGGAAAAAAAAATTTCATGTTAAATTGTTTTCATAAATTAAATAAATATTTATCCACTAGATTGTGGGTAAAATATATTTATTTATTTAATTGAACATTTAATAAATATTTATTTATAATCTTGTAAATAAAATATTTATTTAAGGGAATAAATTATTTATTTATTTATTTGGGTGTTCAAAAAATGGATGCGGAGTTTGAGAGGACCAAGGCCAGTCTAGTAGTAAAATAATTATTTGCAAGATGATAAATAATTATTTAACTAGTTGAAACAAATTAAAATAATGCTGCAATAATTTTTTGACGTGGAATTTTATTTATAATTCCATTTTACACAAGTTAGTGCACCATTAATTATGATACAGTATTATTATTAATAGCATTAGTTTTATCTAAGGTTATGAATGTATTTAATTGATGTTACACAATTAAATATGGTAACTGAAGCCCCATGTCAATAAATGGACAAATACATCTATTGTTCCATGCACTGAACCGCATGCCACTTGAATTGAGAATTGTTGAGATAAACACTTTATCTCTCAAATCCGCTTCTCTCCCCTCTCAAGAATGAGATATGTTTTTTCATGGATGAAGAGAATGAGATCAAGAACAACCAACACAAGACACTCACTTCACTATAGTAGCACCCAGAGAATGATCTATGTTGACAGGAGTCCATCGGAGCACATGTGGATTACCATTAGAGGGATTATAGTTTGTATCCTTGCAAGCACAACAAGATAATTTGTACAGATCATTCTCGATGATCAACATCATCAACGAAAAAAATACCAAAGCTTCATGTATTAGTTTCTTTATTAAATTATTTAAATGAATTATATACATGATGTGAAATATCCTCTCTATAGTTTTTGGGCTTATTTATTCTTTATTTAAATCTTTCATTCCATTTTTAGGAGACTGGTGTTCATCGACATATTGATCCCAGAAAAATAATTGATCATGGTAGAAATCAAATTTTGGTGTCGACCCAACCACGTTTCTACTGCGCCTGAAACCTTTATGTGGTATTAGAGCGGTTACATCAAAGTTTATAATTATTTAAATGTTTTGTTTATGATTTAAGCATTTAATAATATATTTGTTTCAATTCATGTTAATCATTCTATAAATCTAAATCTTGGGATATATTCCTCCTCTTTCATTTCTCGTTCACCTTAAAAAAACTATATTTTCTTTTAATTTTGATTAAAATAAAATATAGGATCTCATATAGAGGTGTCAAAGATTCCTAGATGTACAGATTCAGAACACATGACGTGTATTCGGTAGTACAAGCCATGTAGCCAAGGTTCAATCCACCGGGTCTGGTCCACCAAACCAAGCCGTCTAATTAGAGTTTGTCTAAGTCTTAATCACTCTGTGTATTGACCTACAAATGTCGGCAAGCAGTTTCGGGATTACATGCCATTCGTCCCACTAGACACGACATGTAGTCCCTTCGAGTTAGGGTTGGACCTTATACATCATACATGACTTGCCCAGCCGGAGACCATATAATGAGGAACTAAACGGAATGTGTCCCACTGGACGCACCATATAATCCAATGATTTATAAAGTACACTCACATGTCGTTTCACCGAGCGTGTATTTCGGATGGATGGTGAAAAATAGTACACTCCATGTAGTTGGAGCTATACACCGTATAATCATCCAAATTACTTAGATCTATTAAAATTTATAATAATAGTTTACAAACCATTGAGATGTTTACCATTGTGCAGGCTTAAAGATGAAGCACAACACATGAAAGGTGTTTTATATATATGTGTGTTTAATTTTACATCTACATAATTTTCATTTCTACTCATTGACTAGTTATGATTAGGATTTCACTAGGTTTCCTCCAAGGTTCATGTTATGTACAATGATAAATTTGAATGACTTTATTTTTTCAAAACTATTTTGGATGAGAATCTCAAGGAAAGTCAGAAAATGGATTAAGATAAAAGGATTGATTAATTAAAGTGGATAATTAATTGATTTAAGAATGATTTATCTTAAAGAAGAATGATTAATGAATTGGATTCCAGTTTTATTTATTCATAAATATCATTGCATGTATAGAAAAATGGAGCTAGACCGAGACATTTGTACGTGGATGGTTTATTTTAATTAATTAATTTAAATTAATTTCTTTGGCATGTGATACTTCTCCTCATTAATATGTAGGGACTGCATACCCAAGGTTTCTTTCATGTAAACCCTCATTTTACCCCACACCTGCATGTGAGTTAAAATAAGGCATATGTAATGGATGGAACTCCCAAACTAGTGGATATGGTTCAGGTTTGATCCAAGACAAAACCAATCCTAAAAGATACAAGGGTGGACAGGTGGAAAGATGTAAACACAAACCTAAAAGGTTCAATATGTTTCTCCCCAAGGTCAGGGTAAGATTATAAACCGCTAAATAAACATACCATTAGAAAATATCATGATCATGCCCTTTACTTTATTTTATTTCTATCATTTTCATGGTTTGTCATTATGGATGTGTTTTCACAATCACTAAAATAATGAATTAAAAAACCATGCAAGATGGAGTTAATATAATCCCGAATTATGAATAAATATTATCAAGACATGGTTAATCACTTTAGTAAGTTTCACTTAATATTATCAGGAATGTGATATTGATAATAAGAAATTCATGCATAAGAAATAAAAATACATCAAATAAAATATTAAGTAAGACCATACCTTCTGTTACTTGATTAAGGAAAAAACACAATAAAACTATGTGTTTGAACAACCATTGATAGAACACTTACTTTTATACAGGATTACCTTATGAAAGGTTTCAGGGTGACATATCCATATTACATCAGAGGGATCATCCCCTTCTAGACATGGTGTAATATTGGAGGTAAGAGTTGATGAAATTCAAAGTCATGATTTCAGGATTGGGGAGTCCGCTCAACAGATCAAGGAACTTCAAGGCCATAGTTGGCAAAGAACTATCTACCTAGATACCTTCTAATATCTTGTAAAACCCTTTTGGGGTTATGTGAAGAGGAATATGGATCCTTTCCTCTAGAATGTCATAGAAACTAGACTTTTTGAGTTCAATGGTGAGGGCTATTGGTACTTGATATAATAGTGGGAGACTTAATAAAATTTATTATTTATCATAAAATGTAATCAAGAAATTACTAATGGTCTTTTATTTTAATTGAATAAATAAATGAAAAGTTCATCAACCAAACTATCCCAGTGATCAATTCTAGATAAATAAATCATCTTTACCAACATTAATTTCTAGGAATGGATTAGACGTCTTTGGGTTATCCTACACCATGAAAGGAATTCTTATGTGCTAGAATCATCATTACCTGATCCGCCTACCAAAGATGCATGTGATGAGTATTTCCTAGTCTATGAGAAAAATATGAATGACGTGTTCTATGATCAATGTTTGATTCTATCATCAATGTCTAGTGAGATCATGGAGTCTCATGAAAACATGGATGCTTATAAAATTCTCAAGCACCTCTGTGGTCTTTACCTAGAGATAGAATGAAAGGAAATGATTGAGATCTCTAAGGAACTCTTCAAATGTCATCTTGGAGAAGGTTCCCAATGTGGGCCTCATGTAATCAAACTCATTGGCATCATTGAGCGCCTAGAGGTTTTTGGGTTTTGACTCCCCAAAATATTGGGCACCGATCTCATTATAACATCACTCACTCAAACCTTCACTAACTTTGTTGTCACTTTCAATATGAAAAACATTGAGAAGTATCTATCTGTTCTTCTTATCCTCACTTGCCAATTGGTAAAAGATATGAACTGCAAAAATCCTTCTATCGTTATGGTGAATAAGAGTAAAGGGAAGGTGAACGACTTTAATCCCAAATCTTCTTCACAGCCATCCAAGAAAATGATGTGTAAAGGGGAGGCAAGGGAACATGGATATATTCGTTTCGCATGTGGAAAGAAGGGCCACTAGAAGAAGAACCACACCCAGCCTAAGATGTAAGGGGAAGCTTCATGTGCATTTTTTATCAAATTCAATCTATCTATTTCTACAAATTGGGTATCAGATACAACTTGTGATGCTCACATATGTATCCAAATACGGGAACCAAGTAGATTCAGGAAGACTGACCGAGGGGAGGTAGATTTATGAGTAGATAATAGAGCCAGACTTTCTGCTGTAGCATTTGGGGACTACCACCTCACGTGGCCAACTGGTATGATCTTAGTGTTAAAGGTTTGTTATTATGTGTTGTCTATTACTATAAACATTATTTCTTTATCTATATTAGATAAGATGATTTTTTTTTCATGTTTGGAAATGAATGTTTCTTCTTTTACAAAGATTTCATTTGTTTTGTTAGGGAACATTTATACCATGAAATTTATACGTCATGTTATAAAAACCAAGTAATGGCAATCAATAATGCAGATACTTCACAAGACTCATACCACACCCAACTTCAGCATAACTGGCTACGTCATGTAAATGAGAAAAACATGACAATGTTACATCAAGATAGATATTTAGATTATTTCGAAGTAAAACCACATGGTGTATGTCATGCATGTTTATAAGAAAAAATGACAAAAGCCCTATTTTGTGGGAAAATTGAAAGGGATAATGATCTTATTGAATTGGTTTACACCTATGTGTGTGGACCATTTCCAGTGGAAGAAAATGGAGGGTACTCATACATCAAAACTATTAATGATTATTTTAGTAGATATGAATATATCTATTTAATGAGTTATATGTCAGATTCATTTGATAAGTTCAAGAAATACTTGAATGATGTTGAGAACCAGCTTGGTTAGAAGATTAAAAAACTATTGTAAGACCGAGGTGGAGAGTATCTTAATTAATAATTCATTTATTACTTCCTACAGTTTGGGATCCTATCCCAACTCACTCCTCCATGCACGCCCCACTGGAATGGTGTGAGATAAATGAGGAACTGCATCATATTAGACATGGAGAGATCACTGATGAGTCATGTGAGTCTTCCCTTATCCTTTTGGGGACATGCGTTACAAATAGAAGCACTCAAACTAAACCAAGTACCATCTAAATTTTTAAATGGTATTCCATACGAGTTATGTAGTGGAAATAAATCCATATTATCAAATTTACATGTGTGGGAAAGTGATTCATTTTTTAAGGTCTCATTAGGTAACAAAAAATGCACCTTAAGGCACAAAGTGTAACTTTATTGAATACCCTATGGAAACAAGGGGATATTACCTATACAACCACTCAGAAAAAAGGTTATAGTGGAAAGTCATGCTATATTCCTTGAGTGGGAGAACATATCCAAAAGAGATAGTAGAAGCGAGATAGACTTCAATGAAGTTGAGGATCAAGGTATACAAGAGGTGGTACAGGAACCGATTCCACAAAGCCCCATGGAAGAAAGAACTATTAAAGAGACACAAGATCTGTGTAAAAGTAAAAGATATTTTAGGGAATTGAAATGGTATGGTTTTCTAGTTACTGATGATGGTGACTCATTATTAGATGGTAATAATTATCCTCCAACTTACAAGGAAGTAGTAAGTGGCACATATGTTTCCAAGTTGCAAAAAGACATGAATTATGAAATGGATTCCATAAACCAAAACCGAGTCTGTATTTTCATTGATCATCTGATTGATTTAAAGCCTGTTGGTTGCAAATGGTTATTCATGAACAAATTGGACATAGAATGACAAGTCAGTACCTATAGGGCACAACTGGTTTCAAAAGGGTTCAAACAACATCAAGGCATTGACTACGAAGATTCATTTTCACAAATTTGAATGCTAAAATCCATCATAATGCTATAGTCCATTCCCTCTAAAGATGACTATGAGATTTGGAAAATAGATGTCAAAATAGCCTTCCTTAATGGGAACCTTTAGGAATATTTCTACATGACACAACCTGAAGGGTTTACGACTCCAACGGATATCGATAAGGTATAAATGGTTCAAAAATCTATTTATATATTAAAGTAAGCATCTAGGTCATGGAACATTAATTTTGATGAAGCCATAATGAAATTTGGTTTTACAAATAACGAATATGAGCCTTATGTCTAAAAATTGTTTAATGGGAGTGAATTTGTTTTACTAATAGTATATGTTGATGTCAAATTATTTATTGGAAACAAGATACCAGTCTTATAGTCTGTTAAGGCATGGTTGAATCAATGATTATCCATGAAGGACTTGGGTGAGGAAACATATATTCATGGGAGCTAGATGCATTGTGATATATCTAATAGATTGTTTGGCCTAAGTCAATGTACATACATTGATAAGATACCGAAGAGATTCATTATTGAACAATCCAAGGGGGAATTGTTTCCAGCATCACATGGAATTCATCTTTCCAAGAAAATGTGTCCTCAGACACATGAGGAAAGAAACATAATGTCATGGACTCCATACAAATTAGTTATTGGTTCAGCCATGTATGCCATGCTATGTACTAGGATGGATGTCACCAATGCATTGAGTGTGGTAGACAAATATCAAGCTGACCTAGGTGACCACCATTGGATGGTAGTCAAGACTAGCTGAAAGTATTTGAGGTGTACTAAGGACATGTTCTTTGTTTATGGAGGAGATGAGGAACTATCCATCATAGGATATGAAGATGTTAGTTTCCAGACTGATCAAGATGACATGAAGTCACTAACGGGATACATCTTCACTTTGAATGGAGGTGGAGTGAGAGGGTAGACCTCAAAGTAGAGTGTGGTTGCAGATTCTATAGCAGAGTCTGAGTATATTAGAGCTTCTGAGGTAGTTAAATAAGCAGTTTGGATGTGAATCTTCATCCATGTTCTGGATGTGATACCTAGTTGTAATGATCACATCATACAGTACTTTGATAATAATACAGTGGTGGATCTCACAAAAGAACCAAGGTCATATCAGCGGATGAAGCACATACTTTAGAAGAATAAACTCTTGAGGGATTTTTCTGGGAGTGTTGACATTACAGTGAGTAGTATTTCCATAGAAGACAACGTGGAAGACCCATTGAATAAATCCTTTACTCAGATAAAACATGATCACCATGTGAGGTCTAGTAGACTGAATGTTTTAGGAAGTTGGATATAGTAAAAGTGGGAGTTTGTAGGAGTTGGTGTCCTAGAACTAAATGTTTGAACATTGATTACATAGATATTTTATGTATTTAAATATTAACAATATTACTACTTATTGTTCATTCTTCTACATGAAAATGATGTAATAATTTCCTGGAGTATTTGTTCCATTGATAAGGTCATGGTAGTTCCCCACTATGATGAGAACCTTGATATAATATAACAATATTCTTAAATATAGTACTAAAGTTGGATGAAATAATATGCTGGGACACATAGAATGTAGACCCTAAAATGTGATTACTCATAAGCAAACGAGACTTTCTATCATGAAGTTTTAACTTGGTAATATCTAAGACAAGATATTATGAGAACAGACCAGCTAGTAGGGAATCCATGTGTTTTGGTTTCATCAGATATTTCTATCTGTGGGCATGTGTAATGATCCTTATACTTTAAGATTATCATTAATTCATGTCACAACTCAAAAACTTTGATTTACTGATGAAAACCATCATACAGACAGTTGGCGGGAAGTTGTGTATGTAGGGTGCATCACGAGTGACATGTTATTAATGGATAAGTCGATCAATGATTTTCCCCTTCCATTTATGGAAGTTGAAATCGCATCCATTTGTTTGAAATAGAACCGTCATGAAAAATTCCATATCCATGGTGTAATAACAAGTTTATTTCAGGTATTCAAAGAATGACTTATCAAACATAAAAGTTGATGAAACTATCATGAAACCTACTTGATGAGATATTGAGACATAGGGATTATATTAAATAGTGAGAATTCATATTTGGATGTCGTTGTTGCAACTATATGTTCTTTATCTTGGGTGCCATGACATGTGTCTATACAATACTCTGGGACTTCAGGCTAGCCCATCTAATGCCAATGAGAAAGAATCCTAGAGGGTCACAGACTAAGTGTTTATAGTGGTCTCAGTTAAATTATATTTGAATTTAATTAATAAATATTATTCTCAAGACAATGGAATAATTTTATTCAAGTTAAAAGGATTGTTAAATTAAATAAATATTTATTCACCAGATTGTGGGTAAAATATATTTACTTATTTTATTTAACATTTAATAAATATTTATTTACTAGTTTCTAAAAAAAATATTTATTTAAGATAATAAATTATTTATTTATATATTTAGGTTTTCTATAAATGGTAGTGGATTTAGAGAGGTCCATGGCTGGTCCAGTAGTGAAATAATCATTTACAAGATGATAAATAATTATTTAACAAGTTACCACAAATTAAAATGAGGCTGCTATTGGTCTGTGATGTGGAATTTCATTTATAATTTCTTTTTTCACAGGTTGGCACACCATAAATAATTATGTGGTATTAATATTAATATAATGGGTTTTATATAAGTTTTTGAATGTATTTTATTGGTGTTATGAAATTAAATATTGTAACTGAAGCCCCATGTTAATAAATAGACACAGACGTCTATTGTGCCATGCACTGAACCACACAGCCGATTAATTGAGAATTATTGAGATAAACAATTTATCTCTTGAATCCTCTTCGTTCTCCTATAAAGAGTGAGAGATGTTCTTCAAGGATGAGGAAAACGTGATCAAGAACGACTGACACAAGATAATCTCTTCACCACGCTAGCTTTTAGAGAATGAGTGGTGTCGATCAGAGGCCATCGGGTCACGTGTGGATCACTGACAGAGGTATTCTTGTTTGGATCCTTGAAAGCACAACAAGATAATCCCGAAGGGTCATTCCAGATGATCAAAATCATCAAATAAGAAAATACTAAAGATCCATGTATTATTTTCATTATGAAATTAATTAAATTAATTATAAACATGACGTGCAAGATCCTCTCTAAAGGTTTTGGGCCTCTTCCTTATTTATCTAAATCTTTGATTCTATTATGTGGAGACTGGTGTTCATCTGCATATTGATCCCGAAATAATCATTGATCAAGGTAAAAATCAATGTTTGATGTCAGCCCACCTTGCTTCTGCTGCACCCGGAACCTTTATAGGGGAGAGTGCCATGGTAATGTAAGATCCACTCCCTTAAGTGTCCTGTAATATTTATGAATTTTTTATTTTCATGATATTTAAGATCTATTTTCTGTATAATAGGACCCTGTGGAAGTCAATGTTGATCCCATTTTCTCCCCAAAAGTGTCTGGTAAAGATGCTGGATGGTCCGATGATGGTGTTGATGCTGACCCCGAATTTGAAGGGGATAAATATGTTATTCTTTCTTAGAAGTTAGTAGAGGGGATCTATGGTGGTGCCAATTTGGTTTCGAAACAAGGTGCCTTGGATTCCCCTTTCGGTGATGATGATATGAGGATTTGTGCAGTATATCATGAAATGATGGATCAAATTAGTATAGAGATAGATATTTTGTGCTTCCTAATGGTGTTTAGGGAATTTCAAAAGGAATTGTATGGATGTCAGTTCTATCATTATTTCATTTTTTCAAACAATTTTTATACTTATTTCACCTGATACTTCACATAAATGTTCAACTTGTTCATTTTCTTCTATAGAGAACCTTTAGAAGGAAATTTAAGAACAAGGAATCCAATTTCACCCTACTATTGTTTCCAAGGGAGTGATGGTTGAAAATCTTAAATTGGAAGATTCTAAAGAGCCACTGATCCCAACTTTCTAATAAACACAAGTGGATTCTCCAAATTTATAGGGTTCCACTCAAATAGTTGAGGCTGAGGGAACTGAAGCGGTATCAAACTAAGTGATTGACCGAATGAAGAGTGATTTTCATCAATTGTTTTGGTCATTTCACTACCTTTGATTCCTTTAGACCTTTTGATGTTAATGATATATGTTCCATATTATTCAGTCCCACCAGCATTGGTGATTAGGCATGATATGGGAACTTCCGTACCAATTCCACCAAAACTGATGGGTAGATTTGAGGCTATTTTGGAGGCAGCCGAATAAGGCATCTCATTGAGTTCACAGATCCTAAATAATATCTCTCCCTAGAGAGTGGATCTGATTCTAATTGGAGACACTATAGGCTTTCCAAACTACATTCCTTTTAGTCTGGAGAGATATCTAGAAGATAATCAGGGATACACCTCTTAACAAAATTCCTTCAGTACTTCCCTAACTTCTATTCATGATATCCCTATTAGGATATATAAGATTTTATACCACAAGATCGAAAAGTCAGTGAAAATAATCATATGACAAAGGTAAGAGGAATTAAGGTAGCGGTAGGCCAAGGAGTAGCACGCATGCTAGTTTGAGGAACATTGCGGTGCTATAATATAAAATTAGGTCAGCCAATCCATGAAGGTAGAGGAGTACGAAGATCATATTGATGATAAGTATCTTCAAATACCTTTCCTTGAAGAAGAGTAAAATGCTGCAAGGGAAGAAGTGGTCAAACTCCACCGATCCTTGGCAGGGGATTTGGAACAAATAAGACATTTTGTTAGGGTTGATGAGGATAATGTCCCTAAATACGAGGAGGATACTAAATCACAAATGGCCAAGATAGGGGAAGCTATGGTCATTTCTTAGGGTGGATTTCAACATTTAAAATCCTATGTTGAGGGTAAACTGATTTTTTTGTAGAGAGGTTCCAACATGTAAAAATCCCCCATTATTTGAAAGTATTAATGAAGAGTATTTCTTTTTTTCTTTTTTCCCAATCACCCATTATTATATTTCGATCCTTAACATGATTATACTACACCACAAAAAAATGAATCATTTCATTTTATTTGATTGTGTTATAATTACAATGACCAGGATGAGAGAGCACTAAATTGTTTTCTAATCCCTGGGGACTAGTTTGCGTAGTTCATCTATTGCTAAGGTTATATAGAAAACCCCCAAAAATATAGTGTATTTTATGTAACTCACCTAATTTTTACCTACTTATAATATAAGTTGGACTTATTTGGAAATTATTCACTTTTTATTAGACCACCCCTTTTGGGTTTTCAACCTAACATGTTTTGTGCCTTTTTCTTTTCAATGTTCAATTATTTTACCTATAAAACATGAAGTGTAGGGCTAGTGAGATGAGATTGGAATTTTTTCCAGAGTTACCATTGAATTTTTTCAATATATTGAGTATTATGTCTCCTTTTGTGGGTAGTTTAATGTCATGAAATCCTCACAAATGATATTTGTATTTTAGGTCAAACATATTTGACCAAAGGATTTGAAATGATGAACCAAATAGGGTCAATGGGATGAGAATGTTCCGAAATTCTTTAGATACCGATGAGGAATCTTGAGCCATGATTTTATGATATTCGAGTCTTAATGAATGATATTCAAGAGTAGAGGAAGTCTCTCTTAAGGATGAAGTGACTGCTAGTTAAAAACACCATTTTATGGTGTTATTTATGCATGGGTAGCTAGGGTATGTTGCAGCATTATCAATAGTGTAATCCTTCGACTGAATCACCCTTTTTTGCGATACTTTATAAAAATCCAATTAGGGTGTATAAAATCATAGTCAAGTGAAGGAGTTATTAGGAATTACTATATTATATTACTGACAGTCGAAGGGATTTTATGGAGATTTAGATCTCTCAAGACCATGATGGGGGGTTTTTACATGGATAATGTCTAGTAATAAAGAGAAAATCTATATAAACCTTATCCTGGAATCGGAAAATTAACCTACATGAATTTAGCTCAAGTGAAGGGGGATCATTTTGTAAAATAATCGATGTCAGGGGGAACACCCACTCATTACAGAGGTTAAAAGATTATGTAGTTTAATGTTGTGTGACCTGGTAGTTGACCATTTAGTTTAACATCCTACGATGAGGTCTTTGTCACACAATTTAACATCATCTGACTAAAAAATTATGTTATTTGGTTTAATTTTATACAATAAAGAAATTATGAGGGATATAATATAATTTGTTGAGATTTTAATGAATGGTTAATGATTCTTCAATCCTTGGTAATCGGTATAGTATTTCATTATCATATTCAAGTATGAGTAATGGAATGTTGTAATATATAATCAAGGGATTTCTTAATCCAATGAGTGATGTGGGAAAAGACATCACGATAATATAGGAGGTATGTAACATTCCAGGTAAATAAAGAATATGAAAATTTCATATTTATTAATGTTTCTAAATTAAATATTAAATTTATCTTAAAGGAGATTCTATATATGATAGCGTACTCAACACACAACAATGTATTTCTCCAAAATCTTATGTGCCACACAATGTTGAGTTATACTGAAAAATAATATAATAATATTATTATTTTAAATGTGTAGTAAATGCTTAGTCATTTTATTGGTGAGAATGATTCAAAATAACCATATTATTGTTAAAAAAATTTGCTAAATGTTTTTACAGTTATGGCATAAAAATTAGATGCTTAAAATGAGAATGAATCCAATTTTAAGTATAAATACTCTAATATTTTTAAAATGGTAGTTTTACCGCCTTTTGATGGAGACCCCCTTTAAATCTATTTTTTTTCACTTTTATATGTTTCATTGGAAAAAATAAAATTATTCTTTATAATCTAGAAATGAATATTTAGTTTGGGTAAAATTTTGGTATTTTTATGATAAAGTTAATTTTTTAATGAATAGTGAAAGATACTGCATTTTAATTCAATAAAATCTTTTCATCTGAATTATTTATATAGTAATACTATATTTTAAAATGGGTTTATAGTGTAATTGTATTATATTTTTACCATTTAATCCAATTTTGGATATTTTAAGAAGTTTCACTTTGAAATTGGACATAAACCCGTGTAAATATTTTTGTAGTTTTTGCTTCTCAATAACACGGTTTCTAGTACTGACAATGGAAATTAATTTTAAATTAATTAAATAAACTTCTATTATTTTAATTTGGTAAAATAGACATCATTTTGGAATTCATAATATTAAAATTATATTTTGGGGAATTTTTGGTATTTTTCAGAAAACGTTCAATTTTTGATGAATAGTGAAAAACATTGCATAGTAGTTAAAAAAGAGACCTTTTCATTTTAATGAAATTTTACTGCTACTATGAATTGAATTTTAAAAATCTGACATAAATGGTTATCATAACTATGTAAAATGTGGTTCAATAGGATGAAAATATTTTTTGGTGAATAGTTTCTGTTGATTTTTATTTACCGTTGTTAAAGTTAAATAGGGTAATTCAAAGTAAAAATAATATTTTATTATTATAAATTATCTTTACACTTGTCATAACATTATTGGATGAGTCATGGAGGACCAATAAAATCCTTCGGTTGAATGTTAGGCCATTTGAAGTCACTTGGGTAAGATAATTACATTAATAAATAATTATTTAAAGTAAAAATAAAAATATACAAAACATGAGATGTTTTGCTAAAAAAATTTTAATATAGGGTTATATGGTTGATATATTTGATTATAAATAGTAATTAAAAATATAAAATTTTTTCCTACATATGAAATTTTATTTATAATTTTTATACATCAAATATATACATTTATTTATGACACAATATTGATATAATGATTACCTCATTAATGAATGTTTTAAATAAATGAGATTATAAATATTAAAATAAATTTATTTTAAAACTTTTATGAAATCCACGAATTTTATGGGTGATTATGACTTGTTATCTTTGAGTTAATGATGTTTTTTATTATTTATCAAGTTCTTATGGATTTCTAAAAAGTCAAGATATGAATTTTATAAATATTTACATAAATTAGTTTTTAAATCAACTAATATTTTATTAAATGATTCAATAGTCCTAAAAATATAATATTAGTACAAATGACATATATGATGTTAAAAACGTAATTAATGATCCATTTTGGGTCTTTTTTCATTTTATAGTAATCATATTAACCATATAGTATGAATATACAAGAAGACATAGTAAAAGTTAAATAAGTAAACAAAGGGTTAAATAAAAATGATAAGGATTATAAAATATCCAAAAAATGTCCATTTTTAATGGATGATTTTATTTCTACTTATATTCATTTAATATTCTAATTTAATGTGGTTTGGACTTTTTTAAATATAAAATCATTTTTTAAAAAATAGAATACTTTCACACTTTCCTAAAGAGCCCCTCCTCCCTCTAATAAATGGACGCTACCTATAACCCATTACTCACACCTCTCATGCCCCTTTTATGATCCAAACTCTACCCAAATAAGCTTCCAAAATCCAAATATTAATTAAGAATCCTTCTCACAGGAAAAAGTCAATTGAAGATATCCCTTTGGATCAAATCAAAAGAAGTTACCTGATTTGAGGTAACATCTTCTCTCAAGTTTCTTTCCATTATTTTTCCTTATCTACTCCCTATAATATTATTATTATTTTTATATAAAAACACCAGTATCCTAAAAATAATATTTTGTTGTTATGTGATATATTCAAACTACACTTACACACACCTCCATCTAATTGGTATAGAACATACTATTTTTGTGGATGGTGAACTACTGCCTCACGAAACAATTATCATTCAATCTTCTCCTACCACCTCTTATAGTGGAAATTATGATGGTACTATAATTAAATATAATATTTATAATATTTATTTTTTATCTATTCTTCTTTAATTATCATTTAGAACAAACCATTATCATTTTCATCTAGTATGAATACGATAATTTCATTTGAGGATGTGCGGACTACCGCCCCCTCAAAGTGATATGACTCGTTCATACCATACATGGAACGTATAAAGGATGGTGTTAATGAACTTATGTAACATATTTAAAATAATATATTATAATTTAATAATAATATTCCTATGTATCATTTGGTTTTAATTCCTTTAAAAATGAAAACAATGAAATGAATGTAGCGTTCATGTGTATGTACGACATACCGTCTCCAGGAATGGTGCATTTCATTTTCACATATAAAATTGATATCAATGATTATAAAAATCATATATACTAGATATATATGATATATATGATATTAAAATCATTAATATCATTATGGAGATAATGTAATTTTTACCACATGGAAAATTTGTAATTATAAGAAGTTTATTTTTGACTCAAGTTCCGAACATTGACAAAAAGTTTGATATGAACTCAAATAATTAACTATTCATTATAGAAAGTTAATAAGTGAGATAAAATGTGTAATAAAATTATAAAAGGATCTTAGGAAACTATACATTTAATTAATTTTATTATTCAGGAAGAACAAGGAACATACAAGACAAGTCAGACAAGAGGTAAGGGACGTTGTCTCAATCTACTTTCGTTGAGACATGTTTTGATAATATACAACTCCTTATTTTATACAGTGTATAATAAACACATTTGAATTTTATTTTCATTCAAAGGGAATCTTTTTTGTACAATGGTTTTTATTAAACAATAAAAGGAATGTTTTTTTATCGTATGTGGTGACAATGACCTCTCCGCCACCGTAACTATTATTTGGCTTCCTCTATATGCCTTAATGTTTTTAAAATGAAAAATAAACCCCTCATTATGTTTTTGGGTGTTTTGGTATTAAAAATGGTTTTTGAAATGGATTGAGTATTTCAATTTCATTAAATGATATCTTGTGATTGGAAATTAAATGTTATTACTAAACTGTTGATAGTTTCAATATTTTATGTTTTAGTACTATGTAATGGTACATGGACATTTTATGGGTGGTTACGTGATACAAATAATGATGGGTTGTTTCGTGATAAACCAAGGATAGGTGGTTACATTATAACCTCCAATGCATTGGGTATGTAAGTCATCCACATGGATATTCTCTTTAGTGATATGTGTCGAAGTCGACCATATGGTTATTCCATTTAAGTATGTTTATGTCCCAAGTTACCTTTATATGTTATGTGTGCTTTTTATGGGTTTTATGGTAATATTTTGGTTACAATGCATAATAAAAGATATTTTATTCATTGAAGAGTATTTAATAATTCATAAAGGTGAAATGTATTACTTATGATGAAATGTTCCTGGTTTACTTGTTGTTTTTGAAAAACTAATTGTTTTACTACCTTATGTATCCCTTTATGAGGTTTTTATGCTTATACCAATTTTTTGAAAATTTTTACATAGTAATTAAAGTGGAATAGGGTCAAGGATAGGATCAAGTAAAATTAATGATGATTAAAATATGGAAATAAACATGTATTTTTCTTCTAAAAGTTTTTATTTTATGAAAAAAATGGATGTTGAGTAGAAGTGTCTACATGAAATATTCTAATTGTTATGAATATGTAATGAACTAATTATCTAAAGCTATAAACCTAAAAAATCATCAATGTAAATTATTACCTTAATTCAAGATTATGTAATGTTTTAAGGATGGGGCCTTATAGTTATTATCATAGGTCGGTTTAGATAACATTAGAGGTTAGGGTGTTATTTAAGAAAAAGTGACAACCATAATGGTTAGCATAATAGAAAGATTCATAGTTATTTTAGATAAATTGAGTAAGTTTAAGATAACATGAAAAAGTATATCTAAGTATGTACCCTCCTCATTAGATATTATATAATGATTTTACTTATATACACACAATGACCATTTTGGTTTTCGTAAATGGCCGGATCCAGCATGCACCAATGTAACAGTGGATGTGAAGAAAACTGTGATGATTTTCTGAATAAGAAACTAAATGAAATGGGATCTACAATGAAAAAACTTGTGGTTATTCTCAACTAACTATCTAGAGTCGTGATTGACCACCTGAACCTTGGTGTGTTTTTTAATGCATCATATATGCAAGAAACAAATCACAATAAGAGTTCAGGTAATAACCATAATGCTATGTATATTCAAAAACCTATGTTTAAAGGATGCGGAAAGAAATACCATGGAAAATTATTCAAAGTGATGGGAAAATTCTATATATGTGGTAAAGAGGTTCAAAATGGAAGAACATGCAATGGAAAAAGGAAGCGTCCAGTTGACTCTGGGAAGCGGAAAGAAATTTTTTCCAAGGGATCAATTGAATGTTTTAATTGTGGTGTGCATGGTCATTATACAAAAATATTTCCAATGATGATGGTTTCGGAATTGTATCAGCAGGATCATATAAATATATGTTTACCAATTTCTCATTCCATTCCAATTTAATATGAGGAAACTGAAAATGACCTCTGAATGGTATGGATCATTTCATAGATGATGTTTTACCATTATTGAATCTCAGGATATGATTAATGATTTTGTTTGAAGGAAATAAGTATTATGGAATTAGTTAGAAAAGATTGGTTAATGGATCATGTAGAATTTTTAATGTTAAGAAGTCTACATATAAGGGATTCAAGAGTTATGGTAGAATTTTGAATGATGAAATGCTTATATGTATTAAGTATCTTTTGATGATGAGATTACATTAGAAGACTTTTTCTAGTATGTGTAAACCTGATTTTTGATATGAGAAAATTTTATTTAAAGATGAATTATCTTTTATTTATTGGATATATTTTTAAAGAAAAATTAAGGTTTATATGATCCTTGAATTTGAGTTAATTACATGTTATTACTTTTTGGGATGAAAATGTGAGGTATGAGATAAAATTACTGGTTAAAATATGTTATGGTTATTTTTGTGGAATTTATCTCATTTTTTTGTTCTGATATAAAACTATATAATTTTTGAAGAAGGATTACACACAGACCATGTGACAACCTATCATGTTAGACAAACATGTGGGAATCGAACCCACAACCAAAGTGTGATTGGGATATATCTCCTACCACTGGACTGCATGAAATCCCTGGTTAAGAATGACTTATTCTTTTTAGTTAAATGATTTTATTGATCATGAATATGTTTATTATGGATAATATTTTTTATCAAATGGGTATCCTTAGTATAGGAAAATTAGTTGGTGATTAATTGATAAAGGTTATTTTTAAGGCATTTTTCTTTTGGGAACACTACATTCTTAAGGAAAATAGAACACTATGGGATCTCATTTTTTGGAGTAATGCTTGAAATTTTATTTTGTAAGAATATATGTTTTTATCGTGGAAATATAGAGATGTGGGTTATTTATGTAAATGATTAACCTATCATAGAAAATATGTGAATCAATTAATTACTTCTTAGTATGAGACTTTAAGAGTAGATGATGTTATTTGGAGATAAATTTTAAGAGTTTTGTGGAAGACTATGTGATTAAATTCTTCTAAGTTATGGGTTTCAATATTAGTTTGGATTATATTGAATGATTTTAAGGATATTTTTTTATTGAATGGTATTTTTTGAACAATGGGTATTGTTTAACAAATTTTGGAGATTAAGAGTATTATTCCATTTTTTAAAATATTATCATTTTTGGGGAATATCTGATCTTGTACTAACCATTTTGGTTTTGGATAATGTCTATAGATAGGGGAAATATATAGTTCATCTTTTTTGGATTATTTGATTCTCGAGAAGTTGATTCTATCACTTCAGGTGTGACCAAGTCATCTTGAATTCTCATCATTTGGAGAAAAGATGAGTTTTTGGTAGAAATTTATTAAAGGATGAAACTCTACTTGAAAAGTCAGTATATGTCCTTATGTACTAACTCAATATCATAAATAAATTCTCCAACATTATTAAATGAAAAATGAAACAAAAATTTTGTTCGTCTAATTTTCCTACTGGGAACCCAAATACCATTTAACCTATCAAAATTTTGTGGTTTTCTGATGGTTAACTTTCTCCTAATCATGTTTTCTATTACTCTCCATCATAACTTGACACAGAGTTTCTCCTCCATATCCATGTATTCATGGAATACTAGTTGTGTTATCTCGAGTAACCTTTGTACTTATCCTTATTTATTTTTATTTGATATTTTTATTGACTTTTTTTTTCTGATGTTGGACTTTTAATGAAGTTTCCAATCCCAATTTTAAAACTGTGGGGACACAATTTCCAAAATGGGGGAAGGGTGTAACATCCCAGGTAAATAAAGAATATGAAATTTTCATATTTAATAATATTTCTGAATTAAATATTAATTTTACCTTAATTGTGATACTATGTTTGATAGTGTACTCTACATGTAACGACAGATTTCTCCGAAATCTTACGTTGCACACAATGTTGAGTTATTGCAAAAAATTATATAATAATAATAATATTTTAAATAATAGTTAATGCATAGACATTGTATTTGTTGGAATGATTATAAATAACCAAATTATGATTAATTTTTTTTGTTAAATGTTTTTACATTTATCCAAAAAAAATTAGAGGCTTAAAATGAGAATGAATCCAATTTTAAGCACAAATACTCTAATATTTAAAAAAAGGTAGTTTCACCACCTTTTGATGGAGACGACCTTTTAAATATTTCTCTTTCACTTTTATATGTTTCATTATAAAAAATAAAATTATTCTTCTGAATTAGTATATCAAAATTTGATTTGTGTAAATATTTGGTATTTTTATGATAAAGTTCATTTTTTAATGAGTAGTGAAAAATACTGCATTTTAATTCAAAACGGTTTTCTATCTGATTTATTTATATGGTTATACTATATTTTTAAATGGTTATAAAGTGTAATTGGATAATAATTTTACCATTTAATCCAATTTTGGTCATTATATGTAATTCCACTTTGTAATTGGACATAAACACATGTCAATCGTTTTGTAGTTTTACATCTTAAAAACATGCTTTCTAGTTTTGACAATGAAAATTGATTTTTAATTAATTAATGAAACTTATATGTTTTGAATTTGGTATAATAGAAATCATTTTCGAATTCGGAATATCAAAATTATCTTTGGCTGAATTTTTGTTATTTTTCTGAAAACGTTCAATTTTTTATGAATAGTGAAAAACACTACATAATAGTTAAAAAACGGACATTTTCTTTTAAATGAAAATTTACTGCTTATATGAATTAAATTTCAAAAATCCAACATACATGGTTAACATAATTAATTAAAATGTGGTTCAATAGGATGAAAATAATTTCTTTGAAGAGTAACTTTTGATTTTTATTTACTACCTTTAAATGTAAATAGGGTAATTCACGGTAAAAAATATTATAATAATATATCATTATTTTAACACTTGTCCTAAACTTATTTTATGAGTCATTTCTTACCAATGCAATTCCTGGTTAGAAATTTTGGCTATTTTGAGGCACTTGGGTAAGATAACTACATTAATAACATTTTATTTAAAGTAAAAATAAAAATATCATAGACATGTTTTGTTTTTCTAAAAAACATTAATGTGGGGTTATATAAATTATATATTTTACTATAAATATTCATTAAAAAGATAACAATATTTCCTATAAAATAGTATTTTATTTATAATTTTTAATGATCACACAAATAAAATATTTTTTGACACAATGATGATGTAATGAATACCTCATTAATGAATGTTTTAAATAAATGAGATTATAAATATTAAAATAAATTTATATTAAAAAGTTTTATGCCATACAAAAAAATTATGGATTAATATGACTTTTTATATTTTCTTTAATGAAGTTTTTTCTAATTTAGAATGTTTTATGATTTTTAAAAAAGTATTGATTTGAATATTAGAAAAATTGACAAAAATGTGTTTTTAAATAAATTTATATTTTATTTGATGATAAAATAGTCCTAAAAATATAATATTGATTCAAATTACATATATGATGATAAAAAAGTAATTAATGATTTTTTTTGGGTTCTTTGGAATTTTATAGTAAATATAGTAACCATATAGTATGAATTTTCAAAAAGACATGTTAAATGTTAAATAAGTTAACAAAGAGTAAAATAAAAAGGACAAGGATTAAAAAATATCCGAAACCTATCCAATTATTATTGGATGATTTTATTTAGGATTATATTCATATAATATTTTAATTTAATGAGTTTTGGACATTTTGAAATAGAAAATAATTTTATAATAAAATAATATTTTCAAACTTTATTGAAGAGCTCCTCCCCTCACTTATAAAAGGACACCCCATCTAACCCATTACTAACACTTCTCAAGCCCCATGTCTTGTCCAAAATCTACCCAAATAATCTACCAACATCTCAATATTCCTCCTAGAAGCCTTCTCATATGAATAATAAAATTCAAGAGATCCCTTTTGATCAAATCAAAAAAGTTACCCGATTTATGGTAATATCTTCTATCCAGTTTCATTCCATTATTTTTCCTTCTCCACTAAATATGCTCTTCTTATTATTTTTTTAAATAAAAAAACCAGTATCCCGAATATAATAGGTTGTTTTTATGTGAATTATTATAACTAAACTTACACAAACCTCCATCTAATGGGTATAGAACATACTATTTCAGTGGATGAAGAACTACTACCACATGAAACGATGATTGTTCAATATTCTACTACCACATCTTATGGTGGCCATTATGATGGACCTGTAATTATATATGATATTTATGATATTTATTTTATCTCTATGATTCTTTAATTCTTATTTAGAACATATCTTTATGCTTTTCATGTTGTATAAATACAATAATTTCATTTGAGGAAGTGCGGACTACCGCCCCCTCAAAGTGATATGACTCATTCATACCATACATGGAACATATAAAATATTGTGTTAATGAAATTATAAAACATATATAAAATATTATATTCTACTGTAATAATAATATACCTACGTATCATTTGGTTTTCATTCCATTAAAAATGAAAAAAATTAAATGAAAGTAGCATTCATGCATACGTACGACTTACCGTCTCCATGAACATTGCATTTCATTTTCATATATTAAAATCATATGGAATATTATAAATACATATATACTGGTTATATATGATATTTAAGATATCTAAATCATGAATATCATTCTTGAGTTAATGTAATTTTGACCACATGGACAATTTGAAATTATAACAAGTTCATTTTTTACTAAATTTCCGAATATCAACAAAATGTTCGATATAAACTCAAATAATTAACTTATTGTTATAGCAAGGAAACAAGTGATATAATAGGAATACTAAAAATTAAAAAGATTCCTAATCAAGTATAAATTAACTTATATTTATTATTTAGGAAGAACAAGGAACATACAAGACAATTTGCACACGAGGTAAGGGACTTTCTCTAAAAATCCTTTCATTGAGACAAGTTTTGATAATATACAAATACTTCATTTATATGGTGTATAAGAAACCCCTTTGAATATTATTTTCATTGAAAAGGAATTTTTTTTCTATGAATAGTTTTACTAAATGGTAAAAGTAATGTTTTTTAACATATGCGGTGACAATGACCTCTCCACCACCGAAATCGTTATATGGCTTCCTTTATAAGCCTTAATGTTTTTAAAATGAAAAAGAAACCCCTAATTCTACTTTTGGGTGTTTTATTATTGAAAATTTTATTTGAAATGAATTGAGTATTTCAATTTCATGAAATGATATCTTGTGATTGAAAATTAAATGTTATTACTGAAATGTTGATATTTGCAATATTTTATGTGTTATGATTATGTAATGGTACATTGAAATTTGAGGGGTGGTTACGTGATACAATAAATGATGGGTTGTTCCGTGATATACCACGGATGGGTGGTTACATTATAACTTCCAATGCGTTGGGTAGGGAAGTTGGCAGCATGGCTATTCCCTTTTATTATATGTGTGGAAGTCGACTGTATGGTTATTCCAATTAAGTATATTTATGTTGCATGTTATATTTATATGTTATGTGTTCTTTATATGGGTTTTATGGTAATTTTTGTTTTCAAAAGGTTAATAAAAGATATTTTATTCACTGAAGAGCATTTACAACTTCATAAATGAGAAAATTATTACTTATGATAAAGTATTAATGGTTTACTTGTTTTTTTTAAAACTAACAGTTTTACTTATTTTTTATATATCTTACTGAGTTTTTATGATCATCCCATGTTTTTGAAATGTTTTTCATAGTAATTGATGTTGAATATGATAAAGGATTGGAACAAAGAAAATTCATGATGATTAAAACACGGAACTAAACATGTTTCATTACTTTTTAGAGTGTTTATTTTATGAAAAAAATGTATTCTAAGTATAAGGGTCTACCTGTAATATTCATGTTCTTATGTATATGTTATAACCTAATTATTTAAAGATCTATAACTGAAAAGATCCTCAATATGAATTGTTAACTTAACTCAATATTTTGTAATGTTTTAAGGTTGGGGCATTACATGGTCACTCCTATGGAAGAAGTTACTTCTGGTTGAAAAATCCATTTTAGGGGATACTTTATGCCAATCCAGCTAGGGCTTGTCTTTGCATAGTCATATAGTGACATCCTACAACTAGAATGTTCATTTTGGGGAAATGCATGCAAATATGAATGTAGAATGTACAAAATAGTGAGACAGATATGTTATCATGAATCCTGAAATTCTATCATTGATGTACAAAGGATGTTTATGGAGATTAAGATTTCCCCTGATAGAAGGTTTCATTTTGTGAAAAGTATGTACATGAACACAAAAGGAATATCTGAAGTCAAAATCACCAAATAATTATGTTAAAATATTTTATGCACCAGTCTAACCCAAAATAAGAAATATGTTGCCTATATTTTTGGGTTTTATAAATAGTACCATAATATCGTGGAAATAATGGGTGATATGTGGCCTATCGAGACAAGGCTATTACAAAATACTCTGGAAATGACGGTGGGAATTGTAAACCATTAACTTGGGGGATCTCAGATCTAAATTAAGGATAATAAAAAATATGGAAGGGATAACCATCGACTGTTTCAAATCATTAGTTATAATATATTTTCATCAATGTTTATGATGTCAGAAGAGGATTTTCCCGAGGGTGAAGTTACTGGGGATTGAAAAACCTGTTTTGTGGGATATTTTAGCCCAATCCAACAGGGATATATTATAACATAGTAAATAATGTCATAATTTGGATAAAACCCCCATTTTTAGGATATTTATGAAAATTCAATTGGGTTATATTACAACATAGTATAGAAAATAAGTTTTTTAGTATTAGTCATTCTATCGTTGGACGATGGAGAAAGATTATGGAGATCTGATAGTGTCCAAAATTAGGATTATGACCCATGGAAGCCATATAATCTGATAATAAAGGAAATTTTGGGATTGAAATTTTCCGTGAAGTGTATAATGCCTTACAAATATTTTGATCATATGTTTAATGGAGACATCTCTAATTCCTTGGTGGGCCTCCTGATGAGTGGACCGAATTAAGTGCTCCTGCATATATCATTATATGTACACATGAGAGGTGTTACTCCTCTTTAACCTATGGTTATGAATAGTACATGAAGCCTAGTAATCACAATATATCTCATTGGAATGAGAATCATGACATAAATAGTTCTTGAGGTAATATGAAATTTATCTTCAGGTGGACTGGACATTAGCTGTACAGTTTAACATCATTTGGTGAGGAAGATTATTAGAAAAGAAAAAATATGGTTGGGCTACGACATGGTACCCAACCTTCACTACGTATCATTTTAGATAATGAATCAAGGGATATGTAGTTCTAAAATAAAGGTCCCCCATATTGATTTAATTCATGTGTGGATACCATTAGGGTTTTTTTCGAATATGGGTTCATGCATAGGGTGAGAACCCGTATTGGATCCCTCTTGTAGATATGACTCATACCTAAGAGAGAAAGGGAATTTACCATATTATGTTGCATATAGGACTAGGATTTAAGATCCAAGAATGACAACGTATATCTTTTGAAAGAGAATCAAGGCACATGTATTTATAGAGGAAATAGTGTAGTTTTTTTAACATGTAATGAGGACATCTGGTGTGACTTTTAAGCTCTTAAATCAAACAACCTAATAACTCCAATGTGAATTGATATTCCTTACATACATAGGTAATTATTTTTCAAAAACTCCTAATCCCATGTGACCTGTTCTTGGTGTGATAAATAAGGCATGGGAATGGTTTCTTCCATAGAACAAAGGCAACACAAGTGAAGGATAGGGGTATTTAGATTCTATAGCAGTTGGTACAGGAGGTATAAGCTGGGAATTAATACATATCTCATTGGGATTATAATCATTCTATATTTAGTTTGATAACTCCCATTCAGTTTAACATCATTCAGTGATGACATTGGACATGAATTTTAATGACATGAGGTAAGGATGGAGATGAACTGACGTGAAAAATGGGAAATGTTTTGGATGATCCCAAGTATTAAAACCTTGGAATCAATACAAATCTCTTTGGAATTAGAATAAATCTATATGTAGTTTCATAAATCCCTGAATTTTAATGTCATGTGGTGAGGAAGTGGGTCACTCGAGATGAAAATTAATATTTTGGCTCGACCGGGGTACAAGACACTGGCATCACTACATATCTTTCTTGAATAAGAATCAATCCACACATAGTTATTGAAAATAATTCCACACCTTAAACAAGTTTTGATGTGGGGGAAATGGGGGATTTTATATCTTCAATAACAATGTCTAGGCCTAAGATAATAGTTTTAAGTATCGCTATGTATCTCATGATAATGAGAATCGAGGTACCTGTAGTTCAAAAATACTTCCCTATTCGGGTCTGACCCATACAGGGGTAAAAGATAGGAGACAATTTTTTTTATTTTTGATAGACCTAGAATAGAAGATCGTGGCATCACTAAATATTTCATTGGAATGAAAATATAGACACACAAAGTTTTTTAAAGTATCCCTATATAGGTATGATTCATTCAGATTTAAAATAGGGCTATATATATTCTAGCTAGACCCAGGATGGGAGATCTGGTCATCACTAAGTACCATTTTTGATTAGGAATCAATCTAAAAATAGATATTGAAATATTTTCCCCATATCAATTTGGTTTTGATGTGGGAAAAGGGGTCTTTATAACATTTCAGAATGGTGGCCCGACCCAAAACACGAGGACTAGGCATCACAACCCATCTTGTTGTAATAAAAATTAATCCATATGTTCTAAAAAAGTTCCCAATGTAGATACTATCCATACACATGTAGAAAAGGGGTTTTTCTTTTCATTAAATATGGCTGGACCTTGGATGGGAGGCCCGAGTATCACTACGTATCTCATTTGAATGAGAATCAAGCCATATGTAGTTTTGGAAAGATTCTATGTGCAATTTAAGATCATGAAACACTGATTTAAACCAAAGAACAATGTTTCATCTGGTAAGTAAGTTATAATGTTGGGGATTACTCCCACAAAGGGGTCCCAAGAGCTACTATGGAGTGATAGTGATTTGAGTGGGGGTTTTTCATGGTATCTTCCCAAACATTCTTCCCCATGTCTAGATAAGATGGAATCTCAACCCAATGAGGGGTTATAAGGATGTGATTGCAACGTACACCTGATATGGAGGCCAATATCTAAGTGACCATGAGGGAGAAGTGTCTCAACTTATAGTATTTTGGTGATTTCTTAACATCTATTTAGAGAGACATTAACAATTCCATTTAATGTCATTCATTGACGAAAAATAGCATCTTGTAGTTTTAGGTCCTAAAACTATGACCATATGTGGTGAATTTTATCATTGTGAAACAAGTATGATGATGCCAGGAAATTTAATAACATGAATCATGGATATTATTTCATTCTTTTTAAGGCCAAGCAACGAAGGCCAACTATGTAGAATAACATTTTCCATCAAGGATAATATTCATGTGGTTACACGAAAAGCCTCTTCAGGAACCTTGTAGTGGATGGAGTCATAATGATCCATCCATCAATTAATATAAAGGAATAATCTACATTAGAGTACACCTTTTGTGAAGAGTAAGGTCCCCCCCCCACTTTGGTTCAATATTTGGAGGATTCTTTCATGGTATAATCGAAGTTATGAGGAACAATACCAATTCTCACTTGAGGAATGAACAGAGGCATAATTTCTTGTTAAAGGATCACACTTTCCAATTTTGATAAACATCCTTGTGATTCTAGGAATGAAATCTTATTTCATCGAGAAACTCTAATTAATCTAATGATTTCAGAGATTTTTCATCTGTAAATAGCTGGTCATGGATGGAAATACGAAGTTATGACAATTGAACCTCAATTAGCATGACTGCTTCGGTTTCGTATACTAGTGAGTTAACCCATGTGGCAATACATATTATAGTCCAGTAATCACATAAGGTATGAAAGATATTGTCAAGACAACAATTTTTATCTTTTTTTCACCATCTTTTGTAGTAATTTTGACATGGTCTTGTTGATAGCCTCTATTTTTCCATTATCTGCTACATGATAATAGGATGAATGGTATGATATAATATTGTGTTACTGGAATTTATTTTTCACATCATTAGAATATAAATTGGTGTCATTTACTATGAATATTGTATAAGGGACACAAAATTTGTTAATAATATCATCTTTTATGAAGATGATAATTATTTTTCCTAGAATTCTATGAGGGATATTTCTTTAGCCCATCTAGAGATGAAATATGTAGCTTTTAGGATGTATTTGAACTTATTGGATGTAATCGGAGGGTATGGAAGCAAAAAATCCATTCCCTATATGGATAATGGATAAGAGTATTTTTATATGTGTAGAAACTCTCTAGGTTGTTTGACGAATTTTCCATGCACTTGGTAGGAATTAAATTTCTTGAGGAATTCTGTGAAATCCTGCTTTATTAAAGGCCAAAAGTATCCAGGCCTTTAGATTTGTTTAAAAAACATGTACCCTAACTGGTGGGAACTATAGGTGTGATGTACTGACCCATGAGCCACTAAATAGTTCCCAATGCTGATTGTCCACATTCCCTCTTACGCACCTCCCCATACGCTGTAGGGTGATGACTAGTAGTAAAGGTTTGGTAAGTCAGTATTGGGGAGTCTATACCCTCTTTTATCAGAGTCAAAACACCAACAAAAGTAAACAGTAATAACCAAGTGTGTAAGTGTATAAATAACTAGAATAATACCCTATTATATGATAGACAAACAAGAAAATGAAATACTCAACTCGAAGGTAAAACAAGTTTTAACAATGTAAGTGTCAAGTGTCTATAATGAAACTAAAAGTAAAGACACAACAAATCCCAAGATGGTCCTGAAACAAGTCTGGTTCCCTCTCCCATGGTCTAGTCCCAAACATAAACCTATCCCATGGCCATTCCCTTATCCTATATTGTAACAAAAATTCTACTCATGTGATGATCAGGTGGCCCAAATAGGGTGTGTTTACAACCCAGTTGTCCACCACCAACAATGTTTAAAGTGAGTCCAGTCAAAAGATGGTGAATGCAGTCTTACTAAGTAATAAATACAATGCATAAATAAACTATTATCACATTGTTATTTAATCATTAATCATCACATTATTCCTAGTTTTAATTATTGATTTTCATTTGAATCATCATTCAATATTATCATTCATTCGGTTTAGGTGGTCATTTCCCGTACCCCAAAATCTAATTCGGTGTAGGTCATCGTGCCTAGAATCCCATATCTCATTCGTTGTAGGTTTTCATTCCTAGTACCCCATATCTCAAGCTTGGATAACTATTGCATAGGAACTCCATGTCCAAGTTGCAACATCTAATCAATCTAGAATGCCATGTCTAGCACCACAAAAATCTCATACATTTAATCAATCATTAATTCACAAGAATTTTCTACAACATTCTATTACTAATCAAATGATTAATTAAGCATTTAAAAAGGCAATTAGTTAACTCAACAATTAACTAACCACATTAACCATTAATTTTTTAATCAATTAATTAATCAATACACACAATTACCATTCCATAATTAATTTTTCACAATTAATTATAAATATAAAATATCAACATATCACAATTAATTATTACAATTAGTTATCTTTGATCAAAATCATGGAACATAATTAAATCTCACAATTAATTATCTTACACAGCTAAAAAACATTTCATAATTAATTTACCTAAATGAATTATGTTAACATAATCAATTCAATATATGAATTACAATGTCTTAACCCATAACCAATCTCCAAGACAAATATCTATTTGAGAAAACCCCATAATTTATTCCATGATTCAATTATCAGTTAATCACCAAGGCAATCATAAGTCAAATTTCACATTCTAAATTAATCCAATTTAGGAAATCAATTATCAAGGGAAGCTAGAAAAATCATAAAATCACATTCACATATCAAATTAATTACTACGAGAGTTCAATTTAGATCACCTACCTTGGTTTATTGATGGTTGTTATCCTAATGTTAATCTCCAAAGTCAGATTAGCTCAATTTATTTTTTTAATGCTTCAGATGTAGTTCCCTAAACCAAAATTAAGATCATTGGCATCAAGATCTTGCAAATATAAATCTAGATACACAATCCTAGATCTATATCTCAACTCATAGGTTTAGATCCGTGGATGGTATTGAGATCATACATGAAAAGATCATGGAAAAATAGTGGAATGAATGGGAGAATCAACATGATGAAATCTAATTACTAGGAAGAGAGAGAATCATCAATCCGTGATTTTGATCTCATAAATAAAAATTCAGTTCACCATGGAATCCATTCAGAAGGATCTGTGAACACCTAGAATTTGTCAAGCCTAGGCCAAGGTCAAAATATCAGAGTCTTGGTGGGTTAAGGTGGTTTTAAAAATGATTTTCAGATAATTTAACCTACACACACAGTTTCCTAGGAAGGGGCGCACGATTAGGGAAAACCATTCACCAACTGTGCATACCCCTCTATCCAGGGGTCCATGGTTGGCATGGTTTGTTTTCACGGTTAGGAAAACCATGAAAAAAATATATAGACATTTTTTTTTTCAATTTTTTATGGTTGGCATGGTTTGGTCGCACGTTTTGTCTTACCATGCACAAACTACATACAACCCACAATCAATTATTTTTTTCTTAAAAAACACAAACAAACACACCCCAAGACAATACTCCAAAACAAAGGTACTTAGAAACCTCAAAAGTACCAGAAAAAGTGCTTGAGATGACTCCCCAAATGGCTGGGATCTTACAATCTCCCCACATTATAACAACTCATCCTCAAGCATCACTCCAGAACATGTCTACGATTCCAAGCCAAAAAGAGTGGACCATTTCTCCCACATGTCTATTTCCCGTTCGAAAGTTTCATCTTTATCACATCCATGTTTCCATAACACATGAACTAATGGCATGACCTATCCTCATAACAATTTCTCACTACGACCGAACACCCGCATCAGATTCTCCTTAAAGGGCACACTGATCTCAATGTCAACCACTTTCACATCAATCGCATGAGAAGGGTTGGGGTGATACCGTCGTAGTTATGACATATAGAAAACACAATGAATTGCATTGAATTTTCTTGGAAGTGTTAATCGGCATACCAGTTGCCTGATTCTCTCTATTACCTCAAACATTCCTACAAAACTAGGTTCCAACTTGTCTTGCCTCCATATACTGTGGTGACCCAATCTAGGTGACACTCGAAGGAATACACAATCACCCTATGTAAACTCTAATTTTAGTCTCCGTCTATCAGAAAATGACTTCTATCTACTCTGAGCTGTATCCATACGTTTCTGAATCAACTGTACCAGCTCCGATGTCTATTGAACGAGACTCGTTCCCAACATCTCTAACTCACCCACCTCTAACCAATATAGAGGTTATCTACAAGGTCTATGATAAAGTTCCTCATATAGTTCCATCAATATAGTTTACTAATAATTGTTGTTATAGATGAACTCTACTAAAGCCAAGTGCTTCTCCCATGAACCACCAAAGTCCAACACACATTCCCACAACATAAACTCTAACACCTAAATGGTACTCTTCGACTACCCATCTATCTGTGGGTGGATGGCTGTACTAAATAAAACATGTGTACCAAGCACCTTCTGTAAACCCTACCAAAAGTGTGAAGTAAAGAATGAATCAAAATCTGAAACTATAGTCCGTGGCATCTCATTCAAATGAACTATCTCATGTACATAGTGTTCTCCCAAATGTTCTGCTATAAAGGTATCCCTTATAGGAAAGAAATGTTCTAACTTCAATAGTCGATCCATAATGACACAAATAGAATCATTATTCTTAAGAATATTTGGAATACCTACAACGAAATCTATAGTCGTGTCATGCTGCTTCCATTTTGGAATATGAAATGGTTGCAATAGGCCTCCATGTCGTTGATTCTCTGCCTTCACACGTTGACAAGTGAAACATCTTGTTACGAACCCTGCTATCTTCTTTTTAATTTTAGGTCACCAAAACTATCATTGTAGGTCATGGTATATTTTTGTTAACCTAGGATGTACCACCCATTTTGAGGCATGAAATTCTCACCTTAGTTCCTCCCACATACTCGTTGGCACAACAACGCTATTTTTCACCTGGATTATCTAATCCTCATCTATTATCTTGTCTGAAGGTGTCTCCCCACCTTCTAGGATTTCTCTGAAGGCTAAACACTCTGGATCCTCATACTACCTCTCCCTGATTTGTCTCAAGAGTGTGGACTCCATAGCAACAGAAATAAAATTCATCCTCTATGGACTCTCCCGAACTACCACATACATTTATATCAGTATGATCATCATCTTACACATTGAAATCGAATCATGTACCTATTGAGTCGGAGTTTTCTATCTCAAGGAAAATTCCACACTATTCCCCTTCCCAGGTGTATATGCTTGTTCAAAATAAAAGGGCTGTAGGTACTTTACCAATCTTCATTTTTGGTGATTTAAGTCATGTTTTGAAAATATATACTTCAAGATTTGTTGATTCATAAAAACTATAAACTTTTCACCCAAAATATTATGTCACCAAAACATAAGAGCATAAACTACTTTTTCCAACTCAAGGTTGTGCATAGGGTAATTCCATTCATGTGGCCTTATCATTCGAGACCCATAAGCAACGAATCTATCCCATAGCATCAACAAAACTCTATGTCTAATCCCAGAAGTGTGACATTACACCATGTACTCCTCACCCAACTTAGGTAAGATCAAAATTGGTGTTGATATCAAGTGCTTATTCAACACTTGGAAAGAATTATCGCATGCTTCTATCCAATCACACTCTATCCCTTTCTTTCTGAAACTTGAAAGTATTGATAATAATTGGGAAAAGTCCTGGATAAACTTCATGTAATAACCAGTTAATCCCAAAAGGATTTGTATATAAAAAACATTCTATGGATTCTCCCAATAAATCACAGCATCCACATTTCTGGGACCACTACCACACCTTATTTCAAGATGATGTTCCCAAGAAAGTGTACCCAGTCAATCCACAATTGACATTTAGATTGATTTTCAAATAGTTGATTATCTCTCAATGTACCCAAGATAATGTCAATATGTTGTGAATGATCTTCACGAGTCATAGAGTACAACAATATATCATCCACAAACACTCCAACAAACTGATCTATGCACATATGAATGATCATATTCATCAAGGCCATAAAAACTATTGGAGTGTTTATCTACCCCAATGGAATTACATCAAATTTGTAAAGGCCATACCTAATTATGAAAGTATTTCTTGGTATATTATATACTCGAACTCTCACCTTAGGATACCCTGATCTCATATTGGTATTTGAGAACACAGAAGCCCCCTTCAAATGGTCAAACAGATCAGCAATATGTGGAAAAGGATATTGGTTCTTCACTGTCAAGTTATTAAACTTATGATAATCAACACATAAGCGTAAACTCCCATCCTCTTTCTTTACAAACGAAATAGGTGATCCCCAAGGTGAAGTAGTTGGATGGATTAACCCTTTATCCTCTAACTCCTCCAACTGAATTTTGTGCTACTGAATCATAGTTGGTTCTATTTTGTAATGTGGAATAGATACCGGCTCTGCCCCTAGAATGAGCTTAATAGTTAATTATTTATATCTCTCAAGTGGAAAACCAGAAACGTATTTAGGAAATTCTTCCTAAAGTTGTTCTAATTCTGGTGGAAGGACGTCTTTCCTACCATTCCCATCATCCAGCAAAAGAATAACAACTTGGGCTGTGAGCTCTCCCAGTTAGTAACTAATTGGCCTAGCTCAGCCTGCATGGATATCCTATTTTACACAATGAACATACTATTCACAATTAGGAGAATAAATGGTCTCTCTCCAATGGTACAATCTATGTGGGCTCAGTATGCGACATTCCAGTCCATACCCATAATCAAGTCTAAACCTGTTATATCAAGGAAATAGATATCCCAAAGAAAACAATACTCTCTAATTTCTATTGAACATCCATTTCATAAAAATATATCCATACACCATGTTCCCAATGGTGTATTGATATTCATCACCCAAAATACAGAATCCACTTCCAAGATCAATTTATTAACAATATTTATAGATATAAAGGAATGAGATAAACTAGTATCAAACTAGGTAGTAGCTAAAGTAGAAGAAACTAGAATAGTACATATCACTGTTGACAGAACATCCTCGCTCTCCACAAGTGTAGGATGAACTGAATGTAACTATCCTACCCCTATTCCTTATGGTGTCATCTTACAACCTTGAGTAGCACCACTCTGCTGATATGGAAAATAATACCCTTAAGCACCACATCCACTTCCTCTATAACCTATGCCAGTAGAACTCCAACTGCTAGTCCTATATGGTGTAGAACACTCCCTTCCCACACTTTGACACTGAGTAACTGCTTCCTCAGCACCCTCTTGTCATTGCTTTCTGAAGAAATTCTATAGGTTCTGCATCTTTCCACAAAACCGTAACTCCACTGGTGGTCGAGGATAATGTGGATGATAGTGTCATTGCATACCACACTGGTGAAAAAGTACCTGAGTAAGATTTGGTACAGCTGTTCCCCTTGATTGTCCACCTTGCTTTCCACTTTCCTAACTATGGTTCTTATAACGACACATCCTGCTCTCAGAAGGCACACTCCCTAATCATCTAGTGACATCTACCTTTCTAGTACATAAATCCTCTTTCAGGTTCCCCTCTAAAATGAGATTTTGATTAACCACTTCTAAGAATTTCATCAGCCTAAATATATTTACTTGTGACATAATTTCAAACCTAAGTCCATCCGGAAATCATCTTGTCGAAGAAGCCTCATATGTCCCCAAAGTTGGAGAAAAATGTTGTAAATATATGAAACATCAAGTGTAATTCATTATGGACATGTTTTCTTGTGTCAGATGCATAAACTCAGAAGCCTTATCTTGTATCAACAAATTTTTATATAAGTGCTCCAAGAACATCTCCATAATTTCCATCCATAACATATCATCAGATTGTCTATATCATAATTGAATGTCCCACCATTACATCCCTAAACTCCAAGAATATAAGCCACTAATTTGACCCTCCTACCAACCAAAGACTCCAAATGGTCATGTAACATCTCTACGGATTCAGTCAATAATTAAGCTCCCTCTAGTCCACCCTTTTCAGGGAAAGTAGGAGGGTGTTGTAGCTAAAACTCCCTTGTCCACTCAGAAATTCTTTTTATAACCTGCCTTGGGTATCTCTCCATTAATTGCATGAAATGAGAAATGCTTTATCAGAACTATTCCACTTCCTCGTCATCTTGCACCAATGGTTCCTCATGTTACCTACCAGGAAGTTTGTTTCAGGCCATACCCCTCGGTCTCTTCCTTAACAAGAATAATAGAGGCGTATCTCTATAAATCCAAATACACATCTTAGGTCTCATAATGCAACCTTATAACATTTTTGTAAGAGTAGAAAATAACACAAAAGGTTTCAACATGTCCTTTCCCCCTTTTATCACCACACAATCAACACCTAAGCCTTATTACTACCCTTAACCATCCTACTCAAAGGTCTTGGTTAACATGGTTACATACATTCTCATTAATTAATTCAACCATTAATTAATCACATTATGTAAAATTAATTAATTAAACAATTAATTATTTAATAAAACAGATCTCATGAATCAAGGTTCTCATTAGAAACCCATTTGTTCTCATTTTTAATAATTATTTCAAACAGATAACAAGGAAAAAGACATTAAGTTCAACAACTTACCCATAACTAATTTTGCTTTGAGTGCCTAGAATGATGCATGTCACAACAAACCTGGGTTCCTAGAAGGATTAATGCCAACTCATGTATTGTGCCTCTTTAGGCCATGTATCAAAATTCAACAATTGTCAAAAAAATATCACATCACACCACAAGTGTATCACCCAATGTAAAATAATATCCAACTGTAACAACAAACTGAAATCACAACAGTCCCACCCAAAGTACTCATATTTTCCCCTGTACATGGGTATGAAACACCCATGCATGATCTCATAACCAAGATCCATATCTTCCTAGTCTTCTATATACCCATACCAAAACAGTAAAACAATTATTTTATAAAGAAAGGAAAACTCCTCTGATACCACTATGTGACGTCCTGACCCGGGTTCCACTAAATTGTGCCTCAATCTCGTCAGTGAAAAGCACTCAAGTTAGCTTCCCCGTACATGAGGGGTTCCGAATAGAAGAGAGGGTATGATATGTTAGTATTGGGGAGACTATATCCTATTTTATAAAAGTAAAAACACCAACAGAAGCAAAAAACAAGAACCAAGTGCGGAAGCGTATAAATACCCAGAATAATACCACGTCATATGATAGTAAAACATGAAAATAAAATTTTCAACTTGAATGTAGAACATGCCATGATAATTCATGTGTCATGCGTCTAACATGTAACTAAAATTAAAGACACAAATACTCCCAATCCATACATGAACCATGTTTGGTTCCTTCTCCTATGCTCAAATACCAAATAGAAACCTATCCTAGGGCCTTACCCTTATCCTGTCCTACGAAAAACAAGTATACACGGGTTCTAATCTAGTATCCCTAATGTTGTGTGAGTAAAACTCATTAAGCCACCACCAACAGTGTTTAAAAAAATTCTAGTCAAAAGATAGTGCATGCAGTTCTATGAAGCAATAAATAAAATGCATAATTAAATAGTTATCACTTTTTCATTTAATCATTAATCATCACTTTAGGAAAAGTTTCAATTCATGTTTCCCATTTGAATCATCATTCATTATTGTCAATAATTCAGTATAATTCGTCATGCCTAGCACCCCAAAATCCCATTTAGTATAGGTCGTCATGCCTAGAACCCCATATCTCATTCTATGTAGGTCTTCATGCCTAGAACCCCATATCTCAATCTTGGATAAATATTGGGGAGGAACTCAATATCCAATTCCCAACTTCAAATCGGTCTAGAATTCAATGTCCAACAACACAAAAATCTCATCCATTTAATTGATCTTTAATTCAGAAGAATAGGACACATCCTTCCATTAATAATCCAATTATTAGTTAAACATTTTGAAGGCTATTAGTTAAATCAAAAATTAACTAATCACATAACCCATTAATTAATTCATATATAAATTGATCAATCAACACAATTCACATTCCATAATTAATTCTCTATAATTAATTTTCTATATAAAATCTCAACTTATCATAATTAATTTTTACAATTAATTATCTTTGATCAACAACATGAAACATGATTAATTATTACAATTAATTATCTTACATATCCAAACATCATTTCATAATTAATTTCACCCAATTAATTATCTTAACATAATCAATTTAATATCTAATGTAAAATATCTCAAAGCATAACCAATTTCTAAGTTAAATACTTATTTGAGAAACCCCCTTTGTTTGTTCTGTGATTCAATTATCAATTAATCACAAAGGAAATCACAAGTAAGATTTCATATTCCCAATTAATCCAATATAGGAAGTCAATTATGAAGGGAAGATAAAAAATTAATAATTTCACATTCACATATCTAATTCATGACTATGGTAGTTCAATTTGTACAACCTACCTTAGTTTCTTGATAGATATTAGTGCAATAGAAATACACAAAATTTGAGCGGCATAATGTCATTGACCATGCTTCAGATCTAAATCCCTAAAACAAAATTTAGATCAATGGAAGCATGATCTTGAAAATCAAGATATAGATCAACAATACTAGATCTAGATCTCAAATGATTTGTTTATATTCATGGAAATGTTGGATATATTCCATGAAAAGATCAAGGAAAGATAATGGAATGAATGGCGGAAGAAATGAGGTGAAATAAACTTACTAGGTAGATAGTTGATCTTCATCCAAGTTGTCATAATGTTTTTGTCACTTAACCAATAAATCATCAATGTATCATTTGAAAATATTCCCCCCAAAGGGTTTGAATATGCGATGCATAACACTCTGGTATATGGTGTCAACCTTCATCAAGCCAAAAGGAATTACCCAATAGAAGAATAATCCATGATGTGCCCTAAAGGTAGTGGATTATTTAACTTCTAGGGACATCAAGATTTGGTTTTACCTTAAATAGTTATCATTGAAGGAGAGATATTGATAACCAGCTGTTGCATCAAGAATGAGTTCAGTTATTAGAACCAGGAAGTCATCTTTTGGAAAATTCTAACTGAGGTCTATGAAGTCGATGAAAACTATGATTTAACCATTTTTATTATTTAATGGGACTATTTTGGCTATCCATTTTGGATATTGTACCTATTGGATGAAGTCTTTCTTGATGATGGTATCCATTTTAGCATTAATATTGAAGGAGTGTGTTTGGTGTGTCTGTCTAGTTGCCTGTTTGTATCACTGATGGTATTCTTTCAAAACCAACTGATGGTTAGCCACATCAGGGTAGAGTCCCAACATCTATGTGTAATTCTAGCCAAACACATCCCAATAGTTATTCAAGATGGATTTATATATCTTCAGTTCTTTGGATGTAATGAAACACTACTTAAAGTGGGTCTTGGATCTTATTACATACCTAGATTTATCTCTCTGAGTTCATCAATAGTGGTTGAGACTCCTTCCTCGATTATTGGAGAGACATCTCTATGTTTATCATCATTATCCCCTTACCCATGCTTTACGTCATCTAACATTTCGTGTTATGCGAGTGATGAAGAATGTTTCTCAGAGTTAGGGGAGGAGTTTTCATTCGAACATCCAACAGATGACTCAACTACTTAAGGGTGACTTACTGATGTGAGGACTTTTTGGACCTATGAAAGAAGGATAAGGTACTGAGAATGATCATCCTCATTTCATCCCATTGAAATAACATTTTCTTCAAACCCATCTAGTAGAACAATAATTTTTTGGAGCTTCGAGGATGGAATGATGAACAATTCATCTATGAATCCATCACTATTTAGAGATTTTATAACTTCTGCAGCATCATCAGGCTTAGTTTTCATAGTTAATATTATAGAAATCATTGAATGTGTGATTGAACATGGGCTCAGACCATCGATTTGGTTGATGGGAATCATGTAGTCTACACCTATCATTTTGAAAGGGTTTTATAGAATCATTTATATTCCATTTGGGGCATTTAATTGAGCAACATTTTCATCCGTGGACTATTTTTATTCCTTATGGTAGAATCCCACAACGATGTACTACGATTCACATGATTTGAATGGGGATTTATCAGTATGTAATTTCCGAATTTTTCCAATGATGTAGTATTTGAGGCATTGGTGGTGTGATGAGGGGATGACCCTATGTTGATGTATCCAAGGTCTTCCTAGTAGAATAATGAAGGTTGTATCTCTCATGACAACCTTGAATTCTAAGTTTGACATAGGATCCCTGAGATGAGTCCTTAGCTTGATTTTCCCAAGTGTATTTTTCTTATTCTTTTCATAACCCTATATCATCAAATTAGAGGGGGAAAGTGAGATTATTCAAAACTCTTTTGAAAAATCAATCAAATCAGGATGAGGTTGACTTCTAATCCATTGTCAATGAAGGATCATTAGATCTGATTATCATTTATCCTTCCATATATATATAAGGATCTGACGTGTCCCTATATGAAATCATCATTATCCTAGTATGTAAAATAGATTATTGGGTGGCATTATGTAGGATAATTTTCTATATGATATACGTTGGATGAAACAACCTTGACTTAAAATTCGAAAGTGCTTGACAAGGCCTCGATAAGTGCTCCCTAAAAATCTTTTGATAAACTCAAAGCACCCATGATTGACACCTTAGTTGGAACCCTGGATAATTTATTTTAGAAAATATTATTTAATTTCCAAAGGACTGTGCTAACCATCATGCAGATGACCTTTTTTAGGTGACTTGGGAGCTAATGTTCTTGATGTAGATGAATTTTACCTTAGAATATGAGCTGAAGGTATTTCTTCTCTTGGTGGATTAGCCTGACTAGGTTGGAATTCACACTAAGGTTTATTAGGTAGTGGTGTATCCTATAATAGGTCCTCTTTGAGGATAATTTTGATTAATCCCCTATCATTTTTGTGGTAAGAACTCCCTTTCCTACTGTGGTCACTAGAGGGAACTCGAATGAAGTTTGGTTATGTAGACAGTTTGAGAAGGGGTATGGTAAAAGTAGTGACTTCTATAATGACTATATCCTCCCCTGTACCTTAACTATGACAACATCTTCTCCCAATAACCCAATCATGTGTAAGTAAATAAGTTTCATAATCATGCTCGTTATTTATGAAGTGATCTATTATGTGAATGTTAATGGAACTGAAAATCAACACTTCATCTGATGAAGATTCTGTTTAGCTGGTCAAATCATGTTGTATCATTTCGAGGGGTAGTGCATGTACATTTAGAACTATAGGCATGAGGTCCACTAAATTTAAGGACATCTTATTCGTTGTCACAGGATCATATTCCCACATTTTATTTTATCTCTTCTGGCTAAGTCACTTTTCGGAAGACTAGATTTCAGCGGACTGAGCTACAAGTGATGTTGGTTTTGATGTGGAAGAAGAGGTTGAATGCACAATTGGTTGCCTCAACTATGTTAAGAGAATAGAAGGAGTCTGATTGATCATTTTTCTGACCATCCAGTCACCAAATATTCTATATAATCATACTCTTAACTTTTTAGCATTTAGTTTCTTCCTCTGGATTATTGGCAGAAACATACTTAATCTGAGCAGTTGATTTTTTCAGATTCACTTTCACAAATTCAACCATATTTTTTAGGATGTATTTTAAAACAAAAAAAATACTTAATGTGTATCCCGATACATTATATAAGGGGAAATTATATGAGATATCTTTATCATCTTATTTTATGGTGTTCTTGGTATTTGGATACTTAACGAAGTTCTTTCCCAATACCGAGACAAAGCAGCTAGGGGTTGGTCATTTCAAAAATAATAGACCTTGTTTTTTATCATTTGAGACATTTTTTCCTCTTTTCTCTTAGATCATCTAGATAGGGAAGGTATTTTTTCTACCGCTCAAGAGGTGGAGCTGCATGATATAGTGTCGTCTTCAAAGCGGGAGTGGGTACATCGGCTTGATTAAGTGTAACTATATCGACCTCCTCACTCCGTTCTCTCTTTACAAGAGTTAATGGAATTACATGGGCCATGGAATTGATATATTTGATGGATTATTCAACTATTTTGGAAATTTAATAAAGGTCCCAAATCCATCAAGTATATTTCATATGGATAGGCAGTGTTCACAACTCATCGCAGAGATTCACTATACAGATGGAAAACAACTATTCTTGAGGGAGGTGTAGCTTCAAGGAGTATGTTAATCAATTGCACCAAGAAGTAATATCATTTACTATTTCATTATATAGTTTTTTATAGTTTGAGAGATCAAATACTATTTTCCTTTTTCCTAATTAATATTAATTGGAAAATAAACTTTAGACTAAGGTCTTTCCACACCATAATTGACCGAGCCTGTAAACTCGTGTAGCGTAAAATGGAATGTACCTACAGTGAATTTATGAGACACCTGAGTATCAATACCTCTTATTATTCTAGGGTTCACATATTGGGGTCATAGGGAGAGGAAAAATTCATCAAGTTATACTACGACTCTCCTAAGCTATTGAAAATTAGATATGTTGGGTTCCCTAAATTCAGCAGGGGAAGAGTAAAATCCACCATTTAATGGTAAGGTTTATTTTATGGCTATATCAATTCTATTTATTCCTCCATGGATTTTAATCAAGACGTTATTTAATCAATAGTGTTCATAAGAATTCAAGGAATGTATGGACAAGGTGGTTCTTGAATCAGTGTGGTAGATGAAGCTTTAATAGGGGCAGAAGAATGATTCTGAACAAAAGTAGTAGTTGGTAGGGCCATAAGTGGCAGTGTTACTAGTATCCTTTTTGGGTAACCTATCTTGTCAGTCCTATAAGGATTTGTCTTACCCTAATTTGGTTTCACACCCAAGAGAGTGAATTCTCTATCTACCACTTTGGTATCCAAATATATTTGTGGTTGGTATCCCATGTTGAGTGGGTGTTCCATATATGCTTTAGTTTCTATGGGAACCAACTTTATTGAGGTCCACCAGTTAGAAGTGTGAGTTAATTTTCTACTTTCAAACCATATCCATCTATAACGATTCCTTGGATTAATTTTAGATTTAGTATTCTTAATTCTTTCATCTCTTCCTCTTGATGATAAAATCATTCTTCCAGTAAAATGAGTTTAACCTATCTAGGAGGGAGGTGATACATGATTTGAACCTTACCCTTTACCTTGTTTGATTACATTTTAGGTAGTAGTGATGGATTTTCTAAAGTAATTCCCAGATTTAGGGTAAGCCTATGGTTTATGGTATGAACACCACCTTCAATTGTTTCAGTGCATAGATAATTATTAACTTGAACTTCCTCTTCTGACTCCTTTCAATTGGCCACATGTTATAAATAATATACAAGGGTTATGTTTATGACATTAACTGATGTAAAATTAATTTCAAGAATTATATCAGTGTCTTTTCAACACAAACATTTTCTACATCCTCCACAAGGTAGTTATTTCTCATTTATTGATTCCCTAGAAGCTATTTGGGGAACAACAATATGAAGGGAATCTCCTAATAGTTTGGTCATGAGTTTCCCTAGTAAGGGTACTAGATCAAGAAATGGGATGAATTGGGAGGATCCATCATGTTGTTCTTTCCCTAATCAGGATTAAGACTAATATCCATTGAGGATCAGAATATTGAGGTCAAAAAATCCCCCTTCCCTGAGGGATGGGGCTATTTACTCTCTTCTTTTAATACTCTTAGAGCATGGTTTTCTTACCTCAATGGTTGGGTTAAAAAATTCCCTAGCCATGCGGGCTGGGGTTTCTCCGGAACCCCCTCAGATCTAATGTTGCAACTACCCTTCTGATTCTTAAAAGTTTATTTTTCAAATGTGGGCTATGTGCATCATTTGGAATGCAGTTAAATCACCCACATCAGAAGATTTTTTCACTATTTATGACATTTACTTTATTAGATGACAAAATTACCTTCAATAGGAGGCTTACTCGATATTATCCAATTCCTACCAAAAACATATTTCAATAGCATACTCTCTTAGGACGTGACATCGATGAGAGTCATTCACTGCCTTCTTTTTTTGATCATGTATTCAGTTATGAATAAATTACATTTGTTTAATTCATTGTAAGGATATAACATTGCATGCTATATCTTTATGCAGTATTTTCTTAATAGGGATCATAGTGAAATGTTACAATCTGTGTGCACCCCACCCCCTAATATGAACACCAAATGGGGAATCAATGATCATTTTTGAAATCAAATTAATGCATTGAGGCATTCACATTGAAGAGATCCTTTCCGTTTCAAGATATTTGGATGTCATGAAGGCAAGAGAGTTTCCAAGTCAATTGTTCTATTCCATCCATCTATTACCATGAGAGGACCTGATACTCATTATAGGTAACACATTTATTTCAAGTGATGAATAGTTTTCCATACATCGAGGTGGATTTTTGGTACATAATCTTCCAATAATTCCTTGGGAATGCTATAAAAAGGTGTGTATAAATTCTTGAACATGACTGGTATATCATATTTAGTAAGTTGTTTCATCATGTTTAGTATCTCATCTTCATATTTCTCCAGAGGCTCCTCTACCTAGTTCCACCAGAGTGAGAGTTTCTAACCTTTTTATCAAAGTCTGTGATATTGTTAAGGATTCCCTCTATAGATTAGAAAGAAGGTGGCCCAATGGTGTCTCAGAGAATGACCTTTATCCCGGAAAATCTTCCGGTTGGAAAATAATTTAACTTTCTAGTGATAAGTCATCAGATATGACATGCCTTGATTTCTCAAGTGCCTCATGGAAGGAGGGATTTCTCATCACTACACCCCCAAGGAGAGGACCCTTTTGTTGATGTAAGACACTAATATGGAGAGAACATTCACAAAAAACACCATCATGGAGATGACTGCTACGGTGGGTTACATCAAGGGGAATATCTCCTTTCCCCTTAATCTTTTCGCCATATGGAGGGATTCCATGGATCTCATTAGGAGATAGGATATCAAGAAAAATAAAATTATCTTCATGAAGTAAACATTGTTCATAAATTGTCTGAGGAGGAGCTTTGGCATTACTGCTACTTTTCTAGAAATATGGTAGCAAGAGGTTATGATCTTGAGCTTCCACAGATGAACATTTGAGAGCTTTAAGATCATCAGTATTGAGTATAGCGGGAACATAGATCAACTCTTTATTTTCATGTTGTCTTTGGTGATGCTTTTTCTTGGATGCATTCTTGTGAGAGACTGTGGAAACATTTAGGAAGAATTGGTTTTCATTGATATTTTTTTGTGCTAGCATGAGAGTGGCTATTGTGATAGGCTAATTACCTCTAGTTGGATTGGATCCATGTTCCCAATCTTGTTTTCTATCATAATATGGGGAATTTTTTCCCATGATCCTATTTAATGAGAGTAGAGGTGTGTGTCTTCTCTGGGGTTACATACTGATGACCCACACCACTTTGTAGGGATGGAATTATGTGCCCATCCCTCGAGTACTACATTAATCCCCATTACGATGTCCTAAAAGTACTGAAGGATGTGGGAAGGGATTTTCATATACTCTTTCACCATTTTTAAGTTATGGCTAGTGAATTAATTAATCAAAATGGGGTTATATTCCCATTTCATACTTGGAGAAGGGTTATGGGCCTCCTCCTTTCCTCCTTTTATTTCCAATAGATTTTAACCCTTCATGTGTTGGGGGGAAGAGAGATGTTTCTTCCCCCTATTAATTTCTAGAACATTCCTATTGAATTCTCCATGTGCTATCTGATGAGGATGCAGGATGGGTTGGCCAATGTAGGTAGGTGTGTGCACGTGATTATAGATTCTTGCTTTATTTTTTAGAGGGCTTCCTTAAATGCTTCTAGATGAGTTTTCTGGTTGGATTGATCACTGTGTGAAGGTGTATGATTCTAATCACAGTTGGACTTTATATTTGAATGACGAGATTCTGTAAGTTATTCGAAGATAATCTATTATCTCGACAAGTTAGAGTGGTTGGGTGTATGTCACTGCTCCAAATTTTGAACGAAATTGAGTTATTGGGAATCTATGGAGGTGGAAATGATGTGACCATTCTTCTTATTAATCAGATGTTTCCCCTAAAAGGCCATCATTAATTCCATAGATCAAGTGGCCTATACTGGATGGTTAAGGATTACATCCTTATCATGTTGATAATTCATTTCCATGTGACATTGGTGGTGTAAATTTCTGGCAGGATTCATTGAAAGGGACCCCGATGTCTTTTGGATGAGGCCTTATGAGGCCTCATTATACACGTCCCTAAGGTAAAGGAGGGACTAGTTATTGCATTACAGGGATAGGCTCCCAAAATGGTTGAATATGGTGGTTTTTTTCATTTACATCAGTACCAAAAGTCTTTATTGATTTGTCAATTGGTGGGGATTCACGAGCTGGAGGGCCTGTCTGGAAGCCAACAGGGATGGGATTGTACCATTATGATGGTACTCCCAAACCAACGAGTTTGAGACCCATCATTGAAGATCCTGGGTTGGTGATGGCATCCTCTTCATGGATGATTTCTCAACCTTAGCAGTAGTCAGGGAATTCATTTGTGAAATATAAAAGGATTCCATTAGATCGAAGTGAGTACTAGAAGGAAGTTACTGGTGTATAATAAACACAATCAAGAAAACACCATCAAAGTATAATCTTATTGAAAAAATACTTACATGATTTATTGTCTTATCTTTCCTTATTTTATCAATTGAAAGGTGCCTAATAGATGGGTGAAACTATTATCTTGGTGAGGTATTCATGTCAGGTTTACCATTTTTTCTTTCACTTTAGAATCGTGTCACCATACTGTTCATTATAGGTGGTTGAATCTTGTGAAATAATTTATGTGAATACCATTATTTTTGATCAATTTCCAATGGGTCTATTCATGGAACCAGAAACACCCATTGGTTATATATCCATGAGGGACATGCTTTCCCATGTTAGGCACTCATTAGGGATTTTAGACAATGATGCTTAAGAACACACATTGGTCGGGAGGATGGGAGGTCAGGCTCATTGCACCCTTTTGGGGGGAATTATTTCATACTCTGGAACTCTCATATATATTTAATATTTTTATTAATCCTTCATCAATTTATAAGTATGATATGGATCGTCCTTGAATTAACAATCAATTATTATCGTGCATGGATATTAAAATCATTTTTATGTATTGAGGTCCTTCATCAATGGACATATCTGTTTGTATTCTAGGTTCTCCATCAATGGTATCCTTTTATGTGAAAATTAGAGATTATTATTCTGTTAATACGATGATGCTGGTTTTCTAGCCACATAATGAGGCACTTTGGAGTGTATCACTATCCATGGAGATGAGAGTTATTTTGATGTTGGGATCAGACCCATGAGATGGTATTTCTATGTATCCTTGTGAAAGTAATCCGAACCCACACAATTCAGTGAAATTTAATAGGGCACATAATACATTTTAAGATCATTTTATGAGGAAAAACATTACAGTTTAGCGTCATGTGGAATGTAAGTCTATGTGGATGGTTTCTGGTAAATTTTTTTGAAGGACTTATTCCGAATCACCCAGAGTAACCTAGAGTGATATGGATTTCCAAGTTTAATTAGATCTTACAAGGATTGTGTCCTAGATATAATAAGGTTTATTTTGGGTGTTCGGTTTTTTTACATTAGGGAGGATTTCTACATATCCCATTTGGATTGGAATCAAAGACCATGTAGTTCAGTGACGAGGGATCAGGTATTTGGAGATCCTCTAAATGATTGGTCTCACAAGGGAGAAAAACCCTTTGAGAGGATTAAATTGGGGATAAATCTTAAAAAGTATGATTTTAGGTGAGATACATGGTATTTTACCTAGTAGGAGGACCATAGTATGGATTTTTGTTTGATATTACTCTTGAGAAGGATGCCTATGGATTGGTTAGTGATTAAACTTGATGAGGATACCATTTATTTTATGTGGTTTCACATGGAATGAGACCCATGGAATAGTATGATAGGGTCTTACTCTTAAAGAGGATTCCCAAGGGTTTGGGATCATATAGATTTCATGACCACCTTCAAACCATAATCCCACAAGAGTCATGATTGGTGTGAGAAACAATAGGGAACAAAATATTTGCAGAAACAACATGATTCCTCTTTCACTAGTGGAAGAGACCGAGGGTATCAGAGAGAGAGGAGGGAAATTTGCTGACCATACTCTATATGAGAAAGTAGCCTAGGGGGTGAGGAGGAGGAGTGAACCCACGAACAAGAAGGCTAGGGGATTACTCATGGGGAAATTCCTTTAAATTGGTTCCATAGTGAGGGAGGAGGGTCCGATTCCATGTGTGATGGAAAAGCATGCAAAATACATACCCTCCCTATAAAGAATAAGAGGCTCTGGTTCTTAGAGACATCAATAGTGGGACATGGTCTTAACCATTGTATCTAAGACTAGTAAATCCTAGAAACCATTCCAAGGGTCAGATTCATAACAGCCATGGGTATAAAAATCCACATGCACCTAGAGGATCCAATCCATTAGATCAGACAAGAGCATGAGGCCTATGATTGTATGAATACAAATCAAAATGGGCGACACACTGGTGTGACTTTTCCCATTGTTTTTTGAGTCTATAGGCTTTAGTGGAGGTTTCGACTTTGTCCATTTCAGAAAAGGGATCTAGAGGAAGAGGAATCCTACCATTAAGTGGTTGGAAAGGGACTCAAAGAGGGGCTTAGACACATTCTATCTTAGAGGGATGAGAATCATAGCGTAGGGCCTAGGAGGAAATTCAAGTGCTTTATATGGTTGATATAGGCCTGAGAATGCTTGGTGTGGTTTCGAAAATGGACCAACTAGGCATCAACACTTGGGATAAGATTTCTCCTAGGCACCACAAGTCTTCTTATGTGTCCCTATAAGGGTCTCACGTAGGTCCCTGATTAGGAAAGGGGCCTCACACATGTGGCTCTATACTTAGGGTAGAAGGGGTCCTCCAGCATATTTTTGGTGATTAAACTCTTATGGTGCTTTGATCTCACTTATCCCCTTTAATTATTTCCTCACTTTTGTTTGGGAGAGCTACCTGAGGATTTTTAGGCGACCTAGGTGAAGGGGTTATATGACTATAGCTTTGGGACATTGTATGAATTTTTTACTTCTACAAATGAAAATCTCAAGGGTACTATTTATAGGAAAATAGGATTCCCTGGCCCAAGGATGTTTCCCACACAAGTATTCGGCATAGGTCCTTGGTGAAAGTGCACCTTGCAGGGGAGACCATCCATTTAGTGTCATGTATGGGGACTGTGTCGAGCTTCTGATGTGCTGGTGTGCATGCGAAAACTAATTTGGAAATTTAAATTTGATTCTCCTTAGGTCATTCTAGTTCATGAACATGATTGAGGAATTATTTTTAATATTTTCACTCGACATGAAATAAAGGAGTGTTAACAGTAGAATATAGGATATAACAGTTAGGTTAAAACACTTTTATCTTTATATAGTTGATAAAACGGATTGATCATTTTTCATCATAAAGTGTGTGATACATAATTACATCTACATTATTTTTGAAAACTCAGTTTGATCATTTTCCATTAATATTATTCTGGAGTCCTTTTAATCAATTCGTTTTCTTACTCAGGTAACCACTTTTTAAAAAGTAAGAGCATTTTGAAAAATCATTTTATTTGATTGTCCATTTTTAGAAAGTTGATTTTCTAATTCATATGTATTATATTTTTAGATGTTTGATTTTCAATCATTCAAACTTTAACAGAACAAAAAAAGTCTAAACCAATATCTCACCATAATTCCAATTTTAAATACTTAGGACATTACATTATTTTTAGATCTAAAATATCATGGATGAGAATGAAAAAATGTCCTTGAAATTTTAGGGAATAACTTCATATTATGACCTCCCATTGACATATACTCTATCTCAGATGATGAGATTTTTCTTGAGTCCATTCCATATTATTCTAAATACTCCTAGTCTTCGTTCTCCCTCATGTTCTCAACTAGTTGATGTGAGGTATCAATGTCGAATAATCATTGGCCATTGGAAAATGTAAAAACACCCAAATAGGTTTCGATGGTGAACTATAAAAGTTATAAATGGTGTTGACTTCGTTCACTAGATCAAAATATAGATCCCATGAGATGTTCCCAGAGGGAAATTCCATAGTAACATTTGTTCATGGAAACTATAATTCCTGGAATTTTCAAAATTCACAATTCCTTGCATATAGTAATAACACAATCACTCAACTACTACTACCAATGATGAGGTATGAACACTCAATGACATTAAATTAAATTTCATATCAGTTGAAAAGACTCACTTACACTACAATAATATAGGTCTTTAAGAGCACTAGAATTTGCTGTTATTAGTGAAAAAAAGAACTAACAATATGAGCTTGGTTAAAAGTCTGAAAATTTTATCAGTGCTAAAAAAGAACTGTTAAAGGCCCCTGTTAACAGTGCTAAAAAAGGACAGTTAAAAGGGTCCGTTAACGGTTTTTAGCATTTTTGAAGTGAATATTTAATAGTGATTTTTTGAGAAATATTAAAGGCGGCCTTTAACAACACTTTTTTAGCACTAATAAATGCAACACTATTAAAGGGGGTAAATTGTATTTTTCTCAGACACCTATGAGCCCAACCACCTTTATCAGCGCTTCCATAACCCATTTACTAGTGCTCTACCCACTTTATCAATGAATTTCACCCCGCCCCTTTTATAAGTTCATTGAAAATTTCTTTCCTTATGTGGGCCTTCTTGGATTCGAACCCTGCACCTCTCTTTCAACGGTGGAACACCTTTACCACTACACCATGTTTTTTTACATCTATTTAATGATATTTTTGTTTATTTATATATATATATTTACCTATATTTATATATTTATTTTAAAATAAATTTACGCAATATATTGTTATGTGTGATATACATAAAAATATATATATTTCAATATATTATATATTATATTCATTTATATATACGAGAATATAATATAATTATATATCTCTTTATCAATACACACATATGTATATGTATATATAACATAAAAAATGGTTAAATATTATTTTAAATATGTTTTCAATATATATATATATATATTTATTTATATAATAATATACATTTTAACATAAACATGTTAATATATTTATTTATATGAGTGATTTATTGTATATATATATATATAAAAACAAGCATATATATATAATTATAATTAAAATTAAATTATAAAAAATGATAAAATTTCAAAGAAAAATTGTTAATATCAATGTAAGATTTGGGGATAAATTCATTCCCCACTAAAAAATGGAAAAAAGACCCCCTTAAATGTTGATGAAAATCCTTATAATGATAAAAAATTGTGGTACCCTGAATAAAAATTCAATTTTGGAAGACTTTTGGGAATTTTTGGACTGAAAATATGTTATAATGTTTACCTTTGTTAGTAGGGGCATAGATCTTATCGCAGGATTCAATTTTATATGTGGTAGAGCTCAAACAGACAACCAGATCAAAAGTATTAGTAGTTTGAAGTTTGAGTTATGTTTTCAACTTATTTTATATATTTTATTAATTTTCTATTTTTTTATATTAAAATTGATATTAAATGAATATTACTTAGTAATACTAATAAAATTACTAACTGAAAATATTTTTATAAATTATTTAATATTCGATTTGCACAAAATATTATATATATTAAGTGTAAATTTCTATTTATCTTATCTAAAACATATTTAGGAAAATATATATTAAATTTATATCAATATAAATATATTTATATATTAATATAATATTATTAACAAAATATTTTTTTTGAAGTATACCTTTATCAGTAAAACTGAAAAAGTGCTGATAAAGGGGGTCTTTATCAACGCTTCTAAAAAAGCAGTGATAATGAAACCCCTTTAACGTGGTTTTTTATAAGTGTTATTTAAAGACCCCATTTATAACTAGTATTTTAAATGGGTTGATAAAGGTTGGGCTGTTATCATTGCTTTTTTACAAAAAATGATAAATTTACCACTTTAATAGTGTTTTTTAGTGTTGTTAAAGACCCCATTTTGCAATTATTTTTTAGCACTAACAAAGGGGGACTTTAACAGTGTATTTAGCTAGAGATTTTAAAGACCTAGTGTTGGGTGAACCCAGTTTTTTAGTAGGGTCGATAAGAGAATTATTTATTAATTTTAATTTCAATGTATCACTAAAAGTGTCATCCATACCACAACACATGACGAATCCCTTAAACAGTTCAACTTCTTATTTTTACTATGTACTTTATGAAATTATTAAATTTCTACTAAGCTAGGCCAATTATATGTAACTTGGGAAGCCCCTTGAATATTCCATTAATGAACTCCAAAATGTTTTTGTTCTTGTTTCTATACCTATTCCATCATAGTGTGCTAATTTCTATTTCTTTTTTGGAATCCACTTCATGTAATCATACACTCCATGATTATCCCTATGAATTGATTCTAATCACTGCTCAAACTTATGTTGATATGACTCATATTCTACAATAATGTGATCATATTACATATAAATTAATTTTATCACTACATTGATAATCTAAAAAACAATATTCTTGTTATATAGAATGTTTCTTGATAGCCCCTATTCATAGCATGATCATGAAAACTATTTATCATGTTCTGAAAATGTGTTAGATATATTATTAATAATGCACATTTAGGGATCTCCATGAAACACGATCTAAATTGATTGCCTCCTTGATTTCCATATGATCACCCGGAATGAGGTTGAAATAGTTTATAATACATGAACAAACTAACTCCATGATTTACAATTTTCCATCCCAACTAAAGAAAATTTAATAAGAAGAGGTGTATGATTACCATCTTGGGTTTCTGCAATCAGAAATATGCCCTTTTACTTCCCATATGAAAATGTTCTATCAATCTGTATAAACTATTTTTAGAAACGTTATGTGGAAATACATGGAATGAATCACTAGAATAATAGATGAAATTCGACATGATAAGGATTGAGTTGGTTATATTTAGACACATGTCCATTCATATAAAGTTTGAAAACAAGTTGGTTGATTTTTCATTGTATTGATGGAAATTGTAGAAACACCCAATACGAGTCATCCCAATCATCATACATGTTGAAAATTTTCTTATGTTTCTCCATCCATGCATTTTCATTAGAAACATTTCAATAAAAGTCTTATTGTATCCTCTGCTAGAAAAACGATACATAAACTTCATAGTAGGTACTAATTATCTAAATGGTAATAGATGACACAAATTCAGTGTCCAATGACGTAAGATCTAATATCATGTTAGGCTGCATGCAACTATAATATTCCCGGATCTTATAAATTCAAAACCCTCTATGAGAAATGTTAGGAATTTCCCTCAAGTAAAGTCTAAAATCATCACTACATTTGTCACACTATATGATATATTTTGATCATTTTGACTCATGAACTAATTATTTATAGTGTCTCTAAATATGAAACTCTTTAATTATTTTTTTCATAGAATATTTTATCATAAAATCTATTCCAACATCTAATGTTTTTTCTATCTGAATAAAATTTTCCTTTAAAAATCTAAGAAACTCAGTGAAGGTGTGATAATATTATATTAAATTTCCGGAGAATATACCATATCATCATAAAAATATATAAATAATGTTGGATGATTTATATTTCAAAAAGGATGATGTACAACTATTGAATTTATATCAAATTTTCAAGAACTTCTCCAGCTTCCTCCTCATCGTAACTATTTTCTCCATCTATTCCATCATTATACACATCCTTATAATCAAAATGATCCTCAAGTATATATAGGTGACCATTTTAGTTGTATTAAAACACATGATTGGGAAGTGATATATATACGCAGGATGAACCTTATTCGATGACTATTATATGCCTCTTTCCTCATTCAATAGAGGGATTCTATTGGATAGGAGAAACCTCCAAATATAACTCCATCATTATAATATTATATAATTGTTTAAATAGTTTTTTTCATTTCAAGTAGTGATGATCATCAAATGATGGGTAAGATAGATTCTAAATACTTTTTTGGAATTGAAAATGTCTATAACTAATATACCAGATCACTAGACCTTGTATTACATTTAACCGACAATAAATTCTTGCATGAAGTTATCATTAAGAAGAACACTCACTTATCCTAACTGTTTGTGTTGGATGCGTACTATATAAAGCTCCTTGATTGGTTTGAATAACATCCCTGGAAGAGTAAACATAGGGAAACATGATTGACTATATGTAAAATGGTTTCTTATGATGATTAAAATAATTTAAACAATATTCATAATGAGGAATAATCATGTAAAATTCTCCATTCAATAATTTTGTAAAGTTATTTCACGGTACAAGGATGTAATTTGAAGTTCAACAATTTTTAATGACAAAGTTAATAATTTAAATGCACCATGTGACAATTGAGTTAATTACCAATAAAAAATAATGGGGTTATTAACCTTAGGTATAGTTGTTCCAGAGCACGATTCCACATGTAATATCCATATATGGATTTCATTTCATTGATAAACACACAATCATTACTTTACTGAAATTTTCGAATGTTTTTTTATATCCTCAATGATATCAGTAAATTTTTTTATTACAAATTTTTATATTCCTAAAGGTATATAATGATATTAATTAATGAAAATTTGAATCATCTAAAGAAAATCTCTTAGGAGTGTCAAACTAGGTGTGTAGTTAGGCCTCTTTTTCATACACTTTGTGATGATTGATTTAGTACCCAATGTTCCCATTTTAGGGTAATTATCCCAAGTTATAATTATTCTAGAGTGTGTATCTACTTTTAGTATCCATACAGAGATTTTATTGCTCATATAACAATATAATCTTTACATTACTAAAATTTTCTAATGATTTTTATTCTATCCTCAATGATGTCTCTAATGTTTTATAGTCCATATTTTAATATTCCTAAAAGTATCAAAAGGTATTAATTTATGTGGATGTGAATCATCTAAAGAAAATAAAATAGGAGTGTCGAACTATGTGTGCAGTTAGGCCTCTTTACTGTGAACTAGGTGGCAATTGAGTTAATAACCAATATACCCCTTTCTGGGTTATTACCCATATGTATAGCTATGATAGAGCCTTTATCCACTTATATTATTCAGATAGATCTTTCATTACACTGATAATAATGAAATCTTTCAATAATCATTCATTAATAATTCATTATCCATTAATTAATTAATATTTATTAAGTAGTTAATTAACAGTAAATTATTGGATATATTATAGTTTATTTACAATTAATCATTAGATAATAATTAGTTAATCACTACTTAACAATTAGTTAATCATTAATTAATTAGTATTTAATTCTATTTCAATACAATGTAAATCATTATATAATCATTATTTAATCCTATTCTAATCATTAGTTAATCACTAATTAATCACTAATTTATCATTATATTAGTATTATTTAATCATTCCTTAATTATCCATTAATCACACTTTAATCATTCATTAACCACTCATTAATCATTCATTAATTAATATTTATTTAGTAGTTTATTAATATTGAATTGTTAGCTACTTAATAATGACTTATTATCTAATTATTAGGTAACAATTATTATCCTAATTTACTCACCATGTATTCATTATTTAATCCTATGTTAATCCTTTGTTAATCATTTTCAATCAATTATTAATCACTACTGAAGCACTAGTTAATCAATAGTTAGTAATTAATTAATCATTAATTAATCAATTTTTAATCATTTAATAACTGTTTATTAATAATTTGTTAATTAATAGTTATTAATTAGTTAATTAATAGTTAATTAATAGTTAATAATTAGTTAATAATTAGTTAGTAATTGTTTTATCCTAAGTTAATCTAAAGATAATCATCATCTAATCATTATTTAATCCTAAGTTAAACCTTATATAATCCTTATTTAATCACATATTAATGATTAATTTATCATTACTTAATCATTAGTCAATCATTCATTAATTAATAGGTATTAAGTTGTTTATTTATACTAGCATAACAAATAATTACTAGTTACTTAATAATTAATTATTAGTTAATCAATAGATAATTATTGGTCAATAATTACTTAATCAATTTTTAGTTATTTTTAAATTAATAGTTTATCATTATTTGATCCTTAATTAATCAATATTTAATACTATTTTAATAATTAGTTAATAATCAATGAGTAGATTTTTAATAATTCAATAAAGATTTGTTAATAATATTTTAATTAATAGTTATTTAATATTTAATTAATTTATAATTAATATGTAACCATCAATTAACAAATATTTATTAGTCATTTAATTAATATTAATTATTAATTACTCAGTACTTATTTATTTATTATTTAATAGTTAATTATATGTTCATAATGAATACATCATTAATTATATATTATTTGATAATTAATTTTTACAAATTAATTATAAACTAATAAGTGATGTTAAATTATAACCATTTCATAATAATTATTCAAATAATAGGACAAATTTTAATTTAATTACAAAATATTCATAATTAATAATATTAATTTAATCACTAATAATAAAAAATATTAACTATTATTAGTAATTTACATTTTACAAAACAACTATGTAAATGAAATAATTAATAGAAACTTAAAAATAAAAAATGTAATATATTTTAAAAAATAAAATAAATTAAAAAACAATTTTAAATGAAGCCTCATAAAACATTAACTACATTATGGCCACCAAAATAGCTATAATAAATGTATTAATAAACTGAGGGGGCCTAAATTCAGGTGAGGTTTAGAGAGGGGGAAATTGGGAGAAGAGGGCAGGGGTGAATGTCGTTATCAACAAAATTTTTTTTTATCCTTTTATTAGGAGAAAATATTTTTCACCTCTAATTCCTTTCACTTAATAAAAGGAGAATGATGGTTTATGTGGTGATGCCTTTTCCGCATCATTGATCTGGGGAAAGTGCATCCAATACCATTCAAGGTTATTTTTCATTTTTTTAACGAAACCTTATTTTCAATTTTTTATCAAAAAGTTATGAAAGAACCCCATATCTACACATTTATATAAATATAATACATCATTTTAATATATCTATTTTCAAATAAAAAAATGTAAGAAAAACACATCATGGTATATGCATAATTCTAAAATGTAACTATACATTCCCAGAGGATACAAACTAAGAAAACCTTATTCGAGCCTTGCACTAAGTATATATGATAACCATATTAGTGATATCATTATTCTTATTCAAAATAAACAAAAATCATGGTGAAACACCCATCCCATCTGAGGCTAAATTGAAAGGGGTATAAAAGGGTTAGGATTATTGAACAACCTATTCCATTCAGAGACAGGGGAAGCGGTATATATGATTTAAGGTATTGTGATTCCGTACCATTCCATTAATATACAATTATTAATAGGTGTATCTAGGTACCTTTGATCCTAGTATAACATGGAAATACTCTTCTCGAGATATTCTATATATACTATAAAAAATACAATGGATACACTACAAAACATAGTGCAGGAAATAAAAAATGTTTATCAATGCACATTATAAATCCTTGACATAAAGAGAAAAAACTTACACAACAATCAAGATCACTTTAATATTTTATAGTATCAACTAATAAGTATCTAAAAAAAGAAAATATAACTTATAATAATGTAAACATGCATGATTTTTACAGAAGTAGATGGGAAAAAATTTATAGATGGAAGGGGTGAATTGGACAATTTAAAATTAAAGAAAATATTTTTTCGATGTTATGAAAAAAATAAAATTCAAGTGAAAGTGAAAGTGTAGTGGAAATAAAATAAATAAAAAATAATAATTTTTATAGTAGTTTGGATAAAAACTATCATACATATACTCTTAACTTCTCTCAACTCCTTGAAAGAAATGGTATCTACTAAAAATTTCACTTTTAAAGGGAGTGCAAACCTTAATACTAATATACCTTTTAATATACCAAATCACAACAAAAAATAAATCCATTTCACACTTGTAGGCACAACCCAACATTCTTGACTTGTGCTCCCCTGGAGTCAAACCCCATAATTACTTACTTTTTCAAGGGATAATTAAAATCCTATGCGACCCTTATTTTTTATCATATTAGAACAACAGAGACAACTCTTTTCAATAGATGAAAAACAGGGTGTGATTAATGAGTACAAATTGATAAAAAATATACAAAACAAAAATATAAAAAATCTTTTCCAGTTCATATATAAGAAACTTTGACCCTTTAACAAAGTAGTAGAATATTTTATCATTGTGTGAAATAACACAACCTCAGTAATCTAGATAAAATATGTCTAATTGATAGAGAATAAGATATTTTTATTTTAATTGTGTTTTTATAATAATGTATCATGTTATGTTTTATTTGAAATTTATTTATTGATGAAATTGATATGTGTAATTACATTTAGAATCAACTCTATGATCTTCATCACTTGGGTGTTTTCTAAATTATCTTCATAGTATGTGTGCACAATGGTTAGAAGAAAACATAAATATAGATATATAAAATTTACCATAGTTTAAGATTCACATATTTATAATAAAATAATTCTCATGTTATTAATTGGAACAAACTATATAGTCACATGGTGAACCTTTATATGGAATTTATTCTTTGTAAACTCAAACTGAATGTTCTGGATAACAAGTCAATAAATAAAAACTTTGATTCTGAATGTAATATATTATTTCTAAATTATTTTATTTTCTTGAATGTGAAATAATATCATTTTGTATCCAATGAAATCATTATACACAAGTGGATTTCATTTATTTCATATGTAGTATACATTTTATTTGAGTTCTAAAAGTAGGAGTTCTTAAATTCATGAAACTCAAATGACATTTATGCAATATATGCATTCTCTAATCTCTAATGCATAACATATTTTACATTCTGAAAAATAATCAATAAATAAGATATTTTTTTATCCTCCCATGATATGTAACATAATTTTTAATGATGCGTAATATAAACAACATAACCAAAAATCCGTACATTATATTTTTTTAACTTCAAGGAATATGTAATATAGAAATATTTACTATAATATTGAATATGTAATAAACTTACCAGAATACATAATATAAATTTGGAAACATTATATATCTAGATAGAATAAACATGATATATAATACACTATAGTTAGCTAAATTCACGATACTTAATGTCATATAGTTTAGTCACAATAAAAATTCAAATAAATAAGAAAAAGGTTGATAGGTATGAAAATAAATATCATGTGTAATATATAATTTTCATTGCATAATATATTATACATTGATAAAATTCCATATATAATATGAATCTATTGATGTATAATATATTGTAATTATCCTAATTTATAAAAATGTAATCCTATAACCAGATTCAAAATTTTATCCAATCAAGATAAATACTTTTCAAAACTAAAATGTAATAATTAAGAGAAATATCATTCAGAATAATAGTAAAATAATAATGAAAATAAATATGAACCATAAATAATGAATAATAATGGTGAATAAAAATATGAAATATGATTATAATATACTCATGAATAATAAAATAGAAAAAATTTAAAAGTATTTTAAACATCAAAAAAATGTTATGGATGTAATATTAAAAAAAATAAAAAATGTTGAAATTATTCACTAAATAATCTAGTATTGTTGATAATTTCTACATCGAACATAACTAAAAAAATCCCCCAATTTATGAAATTGGTCAAAAAGTTAAATTAAAAATCCCCCCCCCTTTAGAATTTAAATATTAATATATTTATAAAAATTGTTCTCAGTTAAAACTGATTTTATTCAAAATTATCAAACAAGAATAAACCATATTTATTAATATAAAAACTTAAATAATATAAAATATGAACATGAATTTTTTCCTGGATTAAATAATAAAATGGAAAAAAAACCAAATCACTAGAATATCATAATTATTTTTAAGCAGGAATATTAAAATTGCATATGTAGTAGCTTAAAAAAATAGTCAATCTCACAGTATACAAACCAATAGGATTAAAGTTATATAAACACAACATGCTTCAAATTTAAAAAAGTAAAAAATATAATCCCAAATTATTTAAAAATATATAAAAATAAATTTTCATTATTTAAATAAATTACTGAAAATCTAGCATGCTCAGTTATAATAACTATCAATAGTTCTAGGATAAGTCCCTCTAAAAATAAATAAACTATTAAAGAAATTAATCAATAGGAACTAGAAATACCCCCTTAATTTATTCTTCCTCTCTTTCAAAAATTATAATACAATGATTGCATATTTTTGTATTTATGTTGTATAAAATGATAAAACTACTACAAGGAGCCATGAAAATAGGTTAATAATATTTGTCTAACTCATAACATATTTGAAAATAGTGGAAAATAATAATGGTTATATACAAGTTAGTAAATTGGATGACAAAAAGAGATTTCAAATGATTATTTTCTAAAATGAAGGTCTTTCGAATTAAAGTCCTTGCCAATATACCATATGATAAAAACTATAATGGGTATTCATACTATACATTCAAAATATACATGGGCATGTAAACCAGCTATGGTCTAATTAGGCTTGAGTAAGATCATTCAAGAACCCAAAATCTAGAATAGTTAGTTCTTTTAATATTGAAAATAAATTTAGATTGAATTTATTTATTAGGAATAATATATGGTACATAATTTAAAGATCAATATGAAGAAAAATGAAACAATGCATCACACTTAAAACAAATAATAGATGAAATACCAAAATTTTATATTTTTTTAAATATGTTCTTGTATATCTGTAGTAATATAACATAAAAACCAATATAGTTACTATTTATCGTAGTTCTAGTAAACGTTTTTAGTTTCATAAATTCATTTAGACTTTGGATTAAAACAATTAACTGAGATAAAGAATAAATTATTTTTTCTACTTTAACTTTTAGTTTTTTATTTTCCTTTTGTAAATCATCCATGTCATTAATTTTTTTCCAGTAGAACAAGAAGAAATATTCTCAAATTTATCATTATCTTATGTTAAATTATAATTTTAATCATTCAGATAATAAATTTCAAAATAATCATTATTCTTCTATTTTAATAAACTTTTTGGATACTTATTGAACTTGTTTTAATAATCAGAAATATTAACAACATTATCTTGTAATTTCTTTTCAAATTTTTAACACTTGTATTTGAATGTATAGAATTCGTATTGGAATCATAATAAAAATTAGAATTACAAAATTACGTTATGGTTCAAATTAATCAAATATTATGATCTTTTCTAAATACTCTTCCAAGTACATAAAAAATATTAGTGAGAAGGTGAATATTCCACATTATAATAATTTTGAATAAATTCAAGGTTACCATTTTCCTTTGATCATTAATATTTTCTACTTGAATAAAAACTTTAATAATCACTCTATTATGTTATAAACATCTTCTATTTCTTCTTTAATTAATTATGCTACCTTTTATTTTTCAATCATTGGCAGCCCGAATTAATATTATATTTCATTCTAATTTCATAAAATGTTATATCTAAATTATTTTAATTTTAATTAGAACTTCCTTTATTATCATCATTCATAAAAATCATTTTTTTTCTAGATTGAATAATCCTAATCTTATTGTAAACTCCCTTCACAACCTTCTTTAGCCTCTCATTTCCATCCGTTGAAGAACTTGTATTATCAGAAGAACTAGAAGAGATAATTACTATTTTAAATAAAATATATTTCTTTCTATAATTGACTTCATTTTAAATTTTTTTATTCATAGATCATACATATAACTAATCCAATAAAATAATAAGGTTTTTAATGTTTGAAATTTTTTGTTTCATCAATGAAAAACTTCTTATCATGACACTTCTTGGGTAGTGATATTTAAACACTTTCCACCATGGCCATATTTTCCAAAGATTTTTTAGTGTATACATCCCATTAAAACTTCCAATGAACTTATGAAATATCTAATTAATATTTTCATTCTCTCCCATCTTGAAATATTAATAGTTATCCCTTAACATATTGATTTTATTATTCTTCAAATTGTCTGTTTCATTATGCATGAATTGAAAACTATTCCAATAATCATAAGAAATATTCCATATAGATTCCTGGATAAACACTTTTATATAATTTTCATAATTTAAAATATTCATAACTTTATAATACAAAATATATTTAATTTAATATCCTCCTATAATAGAATAAAGGTTAGTTTCAGATAATTGATAGGGGTTTACAATTATATCCCATTGCTCAAACTAAACTACTTATGATATCCAAGATTTATAATATCCATAGTCATTTCAATTAAAATAATGATATCTCATGAGTATCCATTCTTCAATATAAAATTTACCTTCTATCATAATAATGATCATTCCCTTAGATGGTTAATTCTAGGGTATGTTTAGTAAAAGAAAATATATTCACTAGGGGGAAATCTCATATTCCAATTATTTTATTAGAAGTAGATATACATGAATGCTGGAAAAAGGTAATGAATTGACCAGTTTAAAATTATATTGAATTTAATTTAGAGTTTATAAATTAACAAAATTCAAGTTCATGTATAAATGTAATGGAAATCCATTAAAAGACAAAAAATTTATTGTAGTTTAAATTAAAAGGGATTTTAAATATAATATTAAATTCTTTATAATATTTGAGAGAAATGTTATCCACTATGAATACCCCTCTTAAAGGGAGTGAAAATCCTAATACAAATCTGCCTTTAACTGAACTAAGACACAACCAAACAGTCATTCATTTTCACAGCTAGTGGTACAACCCAAAAATCCATCATTCTTTATTTCATGGAAGCACATCCTAGAACTCTTTCCTTTTATAGGGATATTGAACAAACTATTTGTATTTATTTACAATTAGGTTAAAAAACCAATACATTTCCCTTTCATAGATTCATATCCATGTGTGAGTTGTGAGTACAAATCAATAAAAAATATACAATATTTATGATAATAAGAAAATAAAAATGTTAAAATATTTTAAATAGAGAATATTGAAAAGGATTTTCTTGTGTAGAAGAATGAAACTTTAACCCTTTAGTAATGTAGTATAGCATTTTATCTTTTTATGAACCAACACAACCCCATAAAATCCTGAGTTACAATATGTAAATGATATAGTATAGAAGCATTGATGTAATTGAGTAGTGATCGATTCATGTTTCTTTATCAAAATTATTGATCATTTATTAATATATTAATTAAAAACAAATAATTATGTTTAGGATAAACTCCCTAATCATTAATACATGGGTGATTCAAAAATTATCTTCACAACTTATATGAAAAATTGTTAGAATATATATAAACATAGTAATCTAAACATTACCTTAGTTTATGTTTCATGTAAATTATGATAAAATAATTTGATATTATTAATTTTTAAAACTTCATATTCTCATGGTGAAACATTAAATGGAGTTGTTGTATCATAACCATGAAATGAATGTTCTGGGTGATTTACATAATAAATAGAAACTATCATACTGATGTTTGTATCATGTTTTTATATAATTTTTTTCATGCATACAAACTGATATCATTTTAAATGTGGTGAAATAATTTTATAAAAAATGAGTTTATACATTCCACCTCCAACAAAAATTTCATTTGAGTTATTTAAATATGATTTTTTCATATCATGAAACTTAAACTATAGATACATAATATATTTCTTCTGAAATTTATAATACAAAACATATCTATAATCATGAAAAAATAAATACAAGAAGATATTTTTTCATCCTCCTATGTTAAATAATACAATGTTATTTAATTCCTAATATATATTAGTTAACAAAAAATTAGTACATAATATATATTTTCAACTTCAAGGAAACATAGTAAATTTAAGTTTATTGAAAAAGTAATATGTAATGAACATAATGACATACGTGATATAATCTTAGATATGTAATATATTTCCAAAAAATAACTGTGATACATAATATATTATAGTTACTAAAACTCATGATATATAACATCTCTTAGTTCATACGTAAGAAGAATTCCAATACATAATTTTTTTTGATATGTATGAAAATAAAGATCATGCATAATATATAATTTTCTCAATTAAAAATATTTTACTTTGAGAAAATTCCATAGTTAATAAAAATATAATGATTCTTTATATACGAGACTAAGATAATCTTTTAAATACATATTTATGTAACCAGATTCTAATTTTTTTCCAATCAAGAGAACAAAAAATTTTGAACATAAAAAGTAAAACATAATAGAAATGTATTGCAGAGTTAAAATTGAATAATAATGAAAATAAATATAAACCAAGAATAAAAAATAATAAAACTGAATACAAATATACTAGTATATTATTTCATACTAACTAATAGTAAAACAAAATAGTTCTACATGAGGTGCAAACATCAAAATAAGGTGTGAGAGATATAATTAATTTAACAAAAATATACAAATTTTTATTGAGATACTCAAAACCTCATAACAAAATATATAAATTAAATATCATATGTGATCTAACTTAAATTTTATCATTAACTTCTGATTTATTAACTATAATTCCATACATTACCTTGAATGTATAATTCTATACAGTTTACCAAATAGGAAAATAAGTCACAAGACATAAAATTTCTGACATTAAGGATAACAAACATATACCCAACAAAAATACACTATAACTATTAAAAACCAATGAAACTTAAGATAATATAGTTATGAAAACCTATAACCTATATTTATTTAATTAAAAGGATAAAATGGTAATAGTTTTCCATTACCCTTATTCATCATTAAATTACGACACCACCAAATCACTTTCTCAACCAATGATTAATATTGGTTCTTCTATTTAAAATTATTTCAAGTAAGAGTGTAGAAAAATAATTTTTAATAATATTAAAAATAAAATAGAGAGATAACACAAAATTGTTTTTATATAAGGATATAGAATCTCATAAAAAGATGAGAATGAAATCCAAGTGTATCAAAGGTAATGATATAAATTGAGTTTTTGTTTAATCATCACTTTTGTATAACTCATTTAAAAATTCATCAATTTAATTTCCAAATATTTTCTTACATGAGGAAATAACCATTTTAAGAGCCTTATATTATATATCATTTTATTTTATAATGTATTTCCATCCATGCCTATTTTGAGAGAAAACACTAAGGAGATAATAATCTAGTTAATTTATTTAGACCTGATCTAATAATGTTTTAATAGATCCAAATAGACCCAAATTTATTAAAATAAAAATTAAAACAACTTTTTTTATCTTTATAGGCCATATAATAAACAAAAAATATGTTTTGGTGTCATTCTATATGTCCAATTCCATTAATAAAACTTAATAAAAAAATAAGTTAACCAAATTTTTCATATTTTCACAAACATCAATAAACTTTTTCCTAAACAAATTAAATGTTAAAAATGGTTTAGTTTCATAAAAGGTGTATTATTGAACTAATTCACGTGGTAAACAAATAATTTATTTTTCTTGAGAAAAATTATGCTTCTTTCTATTCATTCCATGTTTACAAAACTATGAAACAACAATTCTGGGAAAATGTTTATTGTTTTTGAATATGAAGATTAAACCAATTTTTTTCAAATTACACCCATTAATGTCATGGATAAATTAATTAATGTTAATGTAAATATCAAGAAGTAACAATAATGACCAATTCACTTGTTTCAAATACTAAATCACTCAAATTTATGGAAGCCATCATTTGAATCCAAATTAAATAAGATGAGAATATATTCTTAGTGAAAGGTTTATTTTCATAGTAAAGTTATTCTAGTGATTTTGGAAAATATTAATTAAAAAATTATGATTTATTATATTTAAAATAATAATTTATTATTTATTATCTTGAAAATAAAGGGGAAATAATTATTATTTAAATCTCAATAGATTCCAACTACATTGTAATGATCTACTTTTAACATGTCCATGATGATTCTTCCTTATGATTCCAATGAAAACATCCCATCCCATAAAATTATTTTGTTGAATATTCATAATAAATTATACATGAAACAAAAACATCCATATAGAATAATAAGAATATCCCATTTAAAATAAGGGTAAAATACCATATTAACTATTTTAGCCACTAATACAAAGAAATATCCAAATAAAATAGATCAAAATATCATTACATTAATGAACCAATTAATGGAAACTATAATAGTTTCAATACATAATGAGGCTCTACCAAAATAGTCAAAAAAACATTAAGAAACACTCACTAAGTAACTCTATCCCAAATAAAGTGAAGCCAAGGCATTAAAATGGATTTAAATGGGAATATAGTGAAATTCTAAATCACAAAACTCATTTATAGAAAATGAATAGATGGAAATATTATAAAGAGAAATAATATGGTAATGTAAAGATATTATGGTATTTTTTAAAAGAGATACCATCTTGGAAACCACATAAAATTAATTTCACAATGGAGGGGAAAGTGGTGGTTATCATATGCACTTAAATGGACAGGAGTGGAATTTGTTCAAATGAGAAAAAATAGGAAACCAAATGGGTTAAGGGTGAGATGAAATAAATCACCTCTATAAAAAACAATCCCATTGGCTAATCAATACCTAGCCTATGGGCACCATATACCTTATGGAACCCAAAACCACCTGGGCCTTTTCTTAGTTGAGATGGCACTTGATTTCCTCCAATTGGGTATCCAGTATAACCTGATGGTCTAAAATATAAGTGGAACAAGTCTTTATATGCTTTTAAACTCAAATATACCTATGAATGAATCCTAAAAAACCCAAAAATAAATTTTAAATATTCAAATAAATATGTCCCCTTATTCAAAACCCAAAGTTCAGATGAGATTATACATTAACATCCTGAGATTCCCACTTAATATCCTAATAAAAACTAAATTATTATAACTTAGACTGAGGTTTCTATAAATTTAGTCCATATTAGATCAGGTTCTACCGATGAGAAATTATTTACTTATGATGATTTGGTGTATTGGATATTTTAATAGGCTATGTTTCAACTCCAAAAATTATTAATTATATCTATATAGATTATTTAATTTTTCAAGTATTATCAAGATGAACCTATAATGTATGTACCATTAATTTTTATTCAAGATAGAAAGATATTATGTATTTTAAGAGAATAAGAATTATTTTGGTAAATGCCCTACACATTCTTATAATGCACTAATTGTAGGTTCCGGACACAATGGAAGCGCGTTGGTGGGTGTACCCAACTTTAATTTTCGTGTTAACAATGATCAATCTGAGATACTTCATTATAATTAAACACCGGATATTCATAATAGAACAAAGAATGAAAAAAGAAAGAGGGAGTCCTAGAACCATAAATACTGGATCATCATATGTTAGTTATAATTAATTTAATTATTGACAATAATTACCTTGATGGAATTATTTATTTGTTGATGTCTCTGGTCATGATCCGATGTGATTCATTGTTGCATCGTAGAAGCCATGTGTAGACTTCCTCTACCAGTGATCCAAACGTGTAACACATATCTCTGGACGTCCCCCAATGAATCTACAAGTGTTAGCATCGAGAATCATTTGCTTGCATTTTCCACCTCATATCTCCTTGATTCGATAGAGGTGGATCTCTAGCGGTCTTGAGAGCGTTCATGGAGGAAGGAGTTCATTCAGCCTTGAGAGAATTATCCAGAAATGTTGTGCACAACAATTCTCTCTGTAAAAGTTTTGGGGGGTGGTGATGATATTTATAATCAGGTTTGAGGTTATATAGTTATGATAATAAATAAATGTGTTACACATTTAATTTATTTCATTAACTTCTTTTTGAAAACCCCCGTGCCGAATGATTAATTCCTTAACATGCGCCCACACTGATTATAATAAATATCATTTAATAAAATGATATTATTTCCTCGAAATACCAACTGAAAATACTACATGGTGTGTAATCATTAATACAAAGCCTGTACCCATCTTCCATGAAAACTCCATGGTGTGTACATTCAATGTACACGGCATATTTATCTTTTTTTAATTTTTTTTTCTCCACCACATTTATTAGACCTGGAGTAATTTTAATTTATTTCTTAAATAAATGTAACTGCATTACTGTATAATAAATATATCTTATTTCACCCATAATATATTCTCTTGAATAACTAGTGTCAAAATAAATGTGATCAGACATCCTTAAATAATTATTAAACCACAGTCAGGAATAATCTTTATTTAACATTTTAAATTAATATTTAACTGAGATACATGGGCACACTTAGTGTGTGACCCTCTTGGCCTCTTTATCAGTGGAATTAGGTGGAGCCTGCCTAGAGTCTTAGTTTATCATCTTGGAACATGCCATGGGACCCATATATAAAGAAGTTAACGACGCAATGACGTGTCACTTTATAAGAATGCTTACCGTGTAATATGATCCCTTTGTCACGATATCTTGAATCAAGCTGGATGCATGCTAGTGCTATCGTCCCATGTGCTCGATTATTCTCTCCTTAAATTTATTGAATTGTACTCGCCCATTCCTTACCATGGACATGGATTTATTTAGGCTATATCAATTCAATAAACGGTCTTGAGATATCTACTTCCATTATGGAATAGAAGGGGAAAATCCTTTATCAGATTATCTATTAATGCAGTATTACTTGTGACGTAACAAATGTATCCTACCTCCCTAAGAATAGTGTGTCATCATAGTTTTTGTCAATACATCTAAGTGCGCGTGTTTTAATACCCATGAATAATAATCGTAAAGTTCCATGACCAATACACACATCTGCAAATAGGAAAATCCAATGAAACTATGAAATGTGGATTTCATTCTAGCTTGTCTTGTTCTCAGAATATCCTCCTAGATTTTACCAAGGGCGCACACCTTGAGAAGGTGACTCAATATTTAATGAGTCCTCACCCCTAATGGACTGTATTATATGTGTCCCTCAAATAACATCATCCGGATATTGATCATATATTCAAAAACAGTGTTATGGAACTTTTGGGTTCTCATCATAGTAGGGATCCTCTATGACTCTTTAATGAAACAACTATCCTTGAGACATTATCACATTAATTGTTACATAGAAGAACTATCAAGATGTGATAAGATGTTTATTTAATGAATAAAGTAAAAAAAATTTGGTTCTAGGCCACCAACTCCAATAGACTCCCACTTGGACTAGATCCAAATTCTATCAACTTTTAACCCGCTATCTCCCACATGATATTCATGCTTCTACTGAGATATGACTTTAGCCATGGGGTATTCCATTTTCTCTTATGTGGACACTCTGCTCAATGAAACTTCACCCCTTTGATATAAATCCCCAAGGAGTTGATAATTTAGAGTATGTGTTTTGTCCGTTGATGTGACCTTGGTTCATTAGAAAGAGGCACCACTGCAGTATTATCACAATACAACATGATAGGATCTTTACTGCTTGGCATCACATCAAGAACCTGGACAAAGTTCCGAATCTAGATGACATCCTTGGATATATTAGAAGCTGCTATATATTCGGACTCTGCTGTAGAATCAGAAACAATTGTCTTCTTTGAACTCTTCTAGCTCACAAGTCCTCCAATGAGATAGAAAACATATCAAGATTGCGACTTCAGATTGTTCTGATCTATCTGAAAACCAGCATCAGTGTAGCCTTTGATGACAAGATCCTTGTCTCCTCCATACACTAGGAACATATCCTTAGTTATTCTTAGATATGTAAGTATAGTGTTAATAGTAGTCCAATGTTGTTCTCTTGGATCTACTTCATATCTTTCTACCATGCTTAGTGCATAGGCAACATGAAGCCGGGTACATAACATGGCATAAATGATGGATCCTATAGCCGATGCATATGGGAAATTACTCATTATATATTTCTCGTGTTGTGTATTTGGACACATTTTCTTAGAAAAATGTAGGCCATGTGACACTAGAAATAATCCCATCTTGGATTGTTCCATACTAAATCTCTTTAGTATCTGGTCAATGTATGTACCCTGACTTAGTCCAAGAAGCCTCTTGGATCTATCATTAATGATATTGATCCCTAAAATGTATGCTACATCACCCAAGTCCTTCGTGGAGAAATACTTGTTCAGCTAGTCCTTAACCGACTGTTAGACTGGAACATTGTTTCTAATAAGCAATATGTCGTTAACATATACTACAAGGATAAAGATCACATTCCCATTAAACTGCTTATAAACATGTGTCTAACATTCATTCTTAATGAAACAAAATTCCTTTATAGCTTCATCAACTTTAATGTTCCATGACCACGATGCTTTCTTTAATCCCTAAGTGGATTTATGCAACTTGAAAACTCATTTGGCTTCACCTAGTGTCACAAACCATTTCTGTTGTGTCATATAGACATCTTCCTAAAGGATCCGACTATGGAATGACGTTTTGATACCCATCTTCCAAATATCATAGTCATGGTATGATTCTATGGAATGTATGATTCTTATGGATTTAAAAATGGAAAGTAGTGAAAAAGATTCATCACAGTCAATTCCTTGACATTGGCTGAATCCTTTAGCCACTAGCCTTGCATTATAGGTTTTAACGTAACCATCCATGTCCAGTTTTCTCTTATATACCCATTTTCATCCAACAAGCTTTACATCAACTGGATCATCGATCGGAACCCTGACTTGGTTTTGATACATTGAATCCATCTCAGAATTCATAGCTTCCAGCCATCTTGCAGCTTCTGAGCATTCTACTTCTTCCTTGTTGGATAGAGGTTCATCATTGTCCAACAATAATGATTCACCAAACTCAGTGAATAAGAAACTACATATCTGTGGTTCCCTTACCTATCATGAGCTTCTACACAGTACTTGTGATTCTGGAACCTCTTCGACAAGGACCTGTGGAACTTGTTCCTATACCAACTCCTATGTGTCTTGAGAATCAACATTGAAGAATTCAATCTTGCTACCACTATCCTTGTAGATAATGAGCTCCCTCTCAAGAATGACAGCTTGTCTAGCAACAATTAGTTTCATGTCTGAAGTGTTATGTAGGTAATATCCTTTCGTTTCCTTAGGATATCCTATAAAGATACACCTCATGCCTCAGGGTTCTTGTTTGTTTCCTGATAAGGCCCTAAAAAATTCCTTGATCCCCATACATGTGTGTGCTACCAAATGGGTTTATTTCCATTCCATAACTTAGATGGAATTCCATTTTTTTCCTTAGTTGGTACTCAGTTTAATGTGTATGTTGTAGTTTGTAATGCATATCCCCAAAAGGTTAATGGAGGATCTTCATGACTCATCATTGACCTCACTATGTCCAACATGGTGTGGTTCCTACATTCACTAACACCATTCCACTACGGTGTATAAGGAGGAGAGAGCTGAGATTGAATCCCAGACTCTCGTAGAAGATCAATAAACTATTGGTTTAGATATTCCCCACCTCGATCCGATCGATGTTTCTTTATCTTCTTACCAATATGATTCTCTACTTCATTCTTGAATTCCAAAAATTTATATAAGGAGTCTTACATATACCTCATTAAGTAGACATATCCATATCTACTCAAATCATTAGTAAGATTAGTGAAGTAAGAATATCCACCACTAGATTCTACTGGAAATGGTCTATACACATCCATTTGCACCAATCCTAGAAGCTATGTGGACCTTTCACCTTGTCCACCGAAAGTTGGGATTGAGATTTTACTTTATAAACAAGCGTGACACATATCAAGTGGTTTTATCTTAGTGGAGTCAAAATAGCAATCTTGGTAGAGCTTTGTCAAGCATTTCTCATTTACATTATCGAGACAGTGATTCCATAACTAGGTGATATATGAGTCATGTGAGTTTTTTTCATTATCGATTGACAACACTTGGTTTTTGTAATTTAATACACATAATCCATTATATAAATGAGCCATACCATAACATACAGTGTTCTTATAAAAGAGAGAACGCTTATTTCCATACATGAAAGTAAATCCATCTATATCCAAACAAGATACAGTAAATATGTTCTTGGTAAAACTAGGCACATAATAACAGTTATGTAAAACCAAAATCATCCCAGTTGACAATGAGAGGTGGTAATCGCCAATGGCCAATGTGGCCAACCTCGTGCCATTGGTAGATTGAAGATCCACCTCTCCTCTAGAAATATTTCTAAATTTACTTGGTTCCGGAATTTTAATATAGTCGTGATCCCCACAAGCTGTATCTAATACCCAATGAGTAGAAATGGAAAGATTACACTCGATAACGAATGCACCTTTCTCACCCCCATGCTTCTAGGTGTAGTTCCTTTTCTAGTGGACTTGCTTACGACATGAAAAACATACTACCTCCGATTCATTGCCTTGCCTATGGATCTTACCCTTCTTGGAAGGACAATGCTCGGGGGCTTCAGACCGTTTATAATTCATTGGCCCCTTTGCTTTTTCCTTCATTTTTCTAATTCACCATAAGGACTGCAGGGTTTTCACGCCCCATGTCCGTATCTACCTAGAGAATCAAGGTAAGATGTTCTGATAGAATTATCTCAGTATTTCTCATGTTATAATTGACAATGAAGCTAGAGATGGTCTTGGGAAAAGATGATAAGATAAGATCTGTACGCAAATCATCTGGGAATTTATTCCCAATTATTTCTAGATGTTTAATATAGCCAATAATCTTGACTACATGAGGCCTAGATGGTGTAGGCTCTCCACGCTCAGTTTTAAACAAACCATTGGAGATCTCATATCTCTCTTGTCTCGCCTTCTCTTGGTAGAGATCCTTACGGCGAGACATCATTCTATACGCGTCCATGTTTTCATGTTGCATCAATAGCTCATTATACATGGTAAATAGCATGAAACAATGGACATCTATGGTATCATATATATGTTTTGGATAGAGAGATATTTGCCCATTACTGGCCTCTTTCCCAGGCGCAACTAGAAAAGTCTCTTCCAGCATATACAATTTCCTTTCTTGGAGAAGGATGATGCGTAAATGCCTCCACAACTCTTGGAAATTGGTGCTGGTGAGAAGTTTTTCCTTCTCGAGTATAGTTCACAATGATATGTTTGAATTCATTTTTCTTGCTGTTTCTATTAATTAAGATGAGCAATGGTTTATATCTTTATTAAAAAAATAAGACAAATAAATAAATTAAAACTTATTAGTCTCGCAATATTTTATTGAAATAAAATATCTTTCACCATTGACTTCGGAATATCCTGTTTCCTAAATATTCTAGTGGAAGAGATCCATATTTCCCTTCGCATTACCCCAAAAAGGATTGGTCAAGAAAATAAAAGGGTTTTAGGTAGGCATTCCAAATTCCAACTACATTAACTTTCATCTCCTTAATCTGTTGAATGTACTACCCAATACTTAAATCCTTTTATTTTGAATTTCCTAAACCTTTTCTTCTTGGTAACACCATGCGCTACTGTGGCAGTCAACCCTTGATTAGAACCAAGTTATGTCAACCCAAAACCTTGAATTATAATTCCCTGATAATTGAAAGCACCCCAACTAGGGTTGGTCAAGCACTTTGAACTATGGTTCGATTCTAACCGAGATTATGGTATGTTATACCGACATAATATTTATTTGAGGGATTTTATATGTAAATTTAAAATTTATTATGTTTGATTACATTCTTGTTAATATTATATGGGATACACTTGAGTGATTAACCATGTCTAAAATAATATTTTATACATAATCCAGTCTTATTTTAGTTCCATATTGCATGCTTGTTAAATTTACTAATTGTGTGATCGTTACAACACAACCTCAATAAATAAACCATGAAACTGAAAAAAATAAAATAAATGTGATGATAATGTGCATGTTATATTATTTAGTTTATCTAGCAGTTGATAAACTAACCCAAGACCTAGGGGAAAAATACCTTGATCCTTTCAGGTTCGTATTTATAGAATTAGACCTGTACACCTTTGTATCTCCTTGGATTGGTTTCACCTTGGCTCCTAACTTGAGCTGCCTCTACTAGCTTATGATCTCCATACAATACATATACATTTATCTCACATGCAGGTGAGGGGTAAAAGGGGATTTTTACATAAAATAAACCTCTGGCACGCAGGCCCTACATATTAATGAGGAGAAGGATCACATGCCTACAAAATTAATTTAAATAAATAAATTAAAATAAACCATTATCATACAACGGTCTTGGTCTAGCTCATGGTCATCCGTGAAAGCAACGATATTACACATTAATAAAAATAGAATTCAATTTTTAATCATTCTTGTTTAAGATAAATCACAATCAAATCAATTAATTATCTTAAATATATCAATCCTTTTATCTTAAAATCATTTTCTATATTTCCTTGAGATTCTCATCCATCGTAATTTTAAACAAATAAATTCATTAAAAATTAAATTTTGTATGTAACATGTACCTTGGAGGCAACTCAGTGAATTCCCATTCATTATGCAGATGTTAAATTAAACACACATATATAAAACACCTATCACGTGTTGTGCCTCCTCTTTATGCTTTCACTATGGTACATGTCTCTAAGGTATATATATTATAATAATAAATTTTAATAAATATGTGTAATATGGATGAGTACATGATGTGTTGTTCCGACTACACGGCGTGTACTTTTGTTCACCGTCCATTCGAAGTGCACACCCAGGGACTTGTCGTGTTGATGCACTTCGGAAATTTTTAGAGTACACGATGTGTTCAGTTGGACATATTTCATGTAGTATTCGCATTACACAGTTTCTAGCCGGGAAATACGTGTACGGGGTACACAGTCCAACCCTTACCCGAAGAGACTACACGCCGTGTTCAGTTGGACCACAAGGTGTGTAATCTGGAATTCATGTGCCACCTATTCCTGGTCAACCAACGACATCAAAAATGACTTAGATAGGATCCAATACACGCCCTAATTTGGTAAATCCGTCAATGCATTTATCCTAGACTACACGACGTGTACTTCTAAATATACGTCAAGTATTCTGGTGTTTAATGGCTAGGAGCATTTGAAACCTCTCTATGAATTCCTCTATTTAATTTTAATCAATATTAAAAGAATAATTCCTTTCTGTAAGGTGAACGAGAAACGAGAGGGGAGGAACAGATCTTGAGATTAAGATTTTAAATAATGATTCAATAGAATTGAAACAAATAAATTATTAAATCCGTAAATCACTAACGAATAAATAAACAACTAAAATCAATGATTTGACCACTTTGATACCACTTGTAGGTTCTGGGCACAGTGTAAGTACATTGGAGGGTGTACCAAACATTAATTTTAGTGTTAACAATGATCAATATGAGATGCATCATGATAATAAAATGTAGGATCTTCAGAATAGAACGAAAAACAAAAAAAAGAAAGAGGGAGTCCTAGAACCATAAAGACAGGATCATCATATTTTGGTTATAATTAATTTAATTAATTAAAAATAATTACCTTGATGGAATTCATTCTTCGTTGATGTCTCCAATCACGATCCGATGTGATTCGTCGTTGTGTCGCAGAATCCAAGGGTAGACTTCCTCTAGTGGTGATCTACACGTGCACCATGTATCTCTGGACGTTGCCAAAAGAATATACGGGTGATATCATGGAGAATCCATTGCGTGCATTATCTACCTTAGATCACATTGATCTGATGGTGGAGGATATCTATCGGTCTTGAGAGCTTTCCCGGAAGAATGAGTTCATTCGGCCTAGAGGGAATTCTCTAGAATTGTTTTGCACAACGATTCACTCTGGAAATGTGTTCGAGTTGTGAGGATATTTATATTCAGGTTTGAGGTTATAGAGTTATGACAATAAGTAAACATGTTACACATTTTATTTATTTCATTAACTCCTTTTTGAAAACCCCCATGTCAAAGGATTAATTCCTTGACATGTGCCCAGGATGATTATAATAAATATCATTTAATAAAATGATATTATTTCCTCAAAATCATGACTGGAAAAACTACACGGCGTGTAATCATTAATACATGGCTTGTACTCGCATTCCATGAAAACTAAATGGCGTGTACATTCAATGTACACAACATGATTATCTTGATTTAATTTTTCTTTATTTCCTCCGCCACATTTCATAGACCTTGAGTAATGGTTATTTATTTCTTAAATAAATGTAACTTCATTACTTACGAATAAATATTTATTATTTCACCAACAATATATTCTCTCAAATAACTAGTTTCAAAATAAATGCGGTCAGGAATCCTTAAATAATTATTAAACCACAGTCATGAATAATCTTTATTTAACTTGTTAAATTAATATTTAACTGAGATACATGGACACACTTAGTGTGTGACCCTCTATGCCTCTTTCTCAGTGTAATTAGGTGGAGCCAGCCTAAAGTCCAAGGTTAGAGTCTAGTAACACACCAAGGAACCCATAGATAAAGAAGTTAATGTCACAATGACGTGTCACCTCATTCGAACTCTTATCATATAATATAATCCCTTTGTCACGATATCTAGAATCAATTGGGTTGCATGATAGTTCCATCAACCCATGTGCTCAATTATTGTTTCTTTGATTTTCTATAATTGAACTCGCCCATTACATACCATGGACATGGATTTATTTATTCTATATCAATTCCATCAAAGGGCATGAGATATCTACTTCAACTATGGAATAGAAGGGAAAAATCCTTTCTCGCATTATCTATTAATGCAGTATTACTCTGGACACACCCAACATATCCTACCTCACTACGAACAATGTTTCATCATAGTTTTTGTCAATACATCTAAGTGTGTGAGTTGTAATACCCATTAATAATAATCTTAAAGTCAAAGACAAATACACACGTCTGCAGATAGGAACATCCAATAACACTATGGAATGTTGATTTCCAACGGGTGGGTCTTGTTCTCATAATATCCTATTGGATATTACCAAGGGAACACAACATGAGAAGGTGACTCAATTTTTAATGATTCCTCACACATAATGGCCCTCAAATAACGTAATCCGGACATAGAACATATATTCATGAATAGTGTTTTGTCATTTCCGGGTTCTCATCATAGTAGGGATCCGCTATGACCCTTTGATGAAACAGCTTTCCTTGGGACATTATCACATGAATTGTTACACAGAAGAATAATCGAGATGAAATAAGGTGTTTATTTAATGAATAAAGTACAAAGTATTTGGTTCTAGGCCACCAAATCCAACACTAGTTCCTCAAGGAATAATTTTGAAGGTCAATAAATGATTCCATTTCTAAAATATAATCTTAGAAATATGGATTATGAGAAATCCCCAGATAGTATTAGAAATATTAATTGAATTTTTTTATCTATTTTATAAATCATATTTTTAATATGTTAAAATATTATCATGTATAAGAGAATTATTAGAGAGGTAGACCTCCATCTTAGGAAAATATAGAGTTATATGAAAACACTTCTACTCCCTAAAATAGATGAGGAACATTTTATCCCCAATAATTTTTTGGAATATATTAATAAATTTAGGAGATTTTTGAGACCTGAGTACATGATTATATGTTTTCAAATTGTTCTAGAAACCTCTATCATTTAGTGTTATGTCTAGAGAAGAAAAATTGGAGGTGTTGAAGTAGATATGTATTTTATTATTGTTTTATTGTCAATGAATAATTATTATTCAATATTGTATGATCTATTTTTTGTTATGTGACATTGAATATTTTTAGTGGTTTTTACAAATTTTGAATAGGCAAGAAGGTTTTTTGAAGTATTTTATAATTTTTTTATTAGAAGTGGTAATTTTTCTATGTAACCAAAACCTTATAAGAGTCATCCCATGTAGACAATAATGTAATTATGACTATGGAATTACTTCATAAGAGGAAATTGTGGCTTATAAAGAGTAATTTATTATTGTATAAGAGTACTTTGTGACTTTAGAAGAGTAATTATAGAACATGAAAGAGTAAACATGGACTTTGAAAGAGTAATCAAATAATTTTTAGGAGTACAATGGGACTTTAAAAGGGAATATAAGACATTCTAAGATTAATGTAAGACTTCTGAATATTATTGTAAACATCAAGAGATTAATACCTAATACAATATAAGAGTATTAATGTACTTCAAAATAGTATTTAGATACTTTTTAAGAGAATGTAAAGACTTATATAATTTTTGAAATTGTGAAATCTGAAGAATGAAAATATAAAATTGATGATTATTTTTTATATTTTCAATATTTAATATAAAAGTTTGTTGGTAAAAAATGTGATTATATACACAATTTATGGATATTTAAATTGATTATTATTGAGCTGATCATTATGAAATTTTTGTAGAGATTTAGAATTAAAATATATTAAATCATTGTTCCTAATAAATTTTATTATTTTTATGTTGTTCTTGACTGGGGAATATTTATAGTCATGAATAACATGGGAGTTTCCATAATTAATTATAGAAATATTAATCAAGAATTAATGTTAACATATTCAGGATAAATGAATAAGAGGTGTATTATCAAGAATCAATAAGTGTGTTCAGATACCTTACTGCATTATAGATTTTCCATATTGAGAAAAAATAAAAGATAATATTTACTAGTGGTGTCTCCCAAGAATTAAGATTTTTTGTGCTATGAAAATATTCCAATGATAATAATGTAATTATTAAAAGAAAAAAAATAAATAAAAAAATAACATAGTTTTTTTGTGATTAGCAGAAGAAGAAAGAGAAGAAGATATGACATGATGAAAACTAGAAACAAATATCATTGGTTTGAACACTCTTTTGGTGTTAAAAATAATTTATATGATTGTACCTATGTGGGATTTACATTCAATACAATTAGGAGACATATGTGTAACATCAGTTCAAAGATAAAACTTTTTTCTTTTGTAATCTAAATGATGATACTAGTGGACCTTAGGATCTCAGGTGATTAAAAATTATACTAAGGGTTAATAATCTCATTTTGAGAGGAGAACCTAGTAAATACATTACACCTATTGAGTTTGTGTGTTGGTGTATGTGGTAGTTGTCATTTATTGCTCTTTAATAGGTGGGGAAGATTTTTTTTTCAAAAAGTTATTTTTAATGAAAGGGAAATCACTAATTCACCCCACCTCTCAGTGATTTCTGACTGATCTTGTTGGTTTTCTCAAAATATAATGATAGAATAATTATTTTTCTTTGTACATATAGTGATATCACCTAGGTTATATTAATGAGAATCACATTCAAACACTCAATTTGACAAATTTCTTATAATCAATTTCCTATTAATTTTCCTATTTAAGGTAACATCAATTCTTATGTAAAGGTAATAGAATAGTTAAGAGATTTTTGTAATAGTAAAATTAGAATTAAAATACTTACATAAGGTTAAGGATAAATATTTATGATTTATATAAGGGTAAATAAATACTTAATATTAATAAATAAAACATGATTTATAAGAATTGAAAAGTTATTTCTTGGAAAAATTAAACACTCTTTCCTTTTTTATGATCATAAATAATTTTTTCAAAATGATATTAAAAAATAACGTATTTCAACAATGCTTCCATTTAAATGGTCCATAGGCATAATCATTCTTTTTAGACAAAGATGTTAATAATAGTTTCATTAAAAGGATCCATAATAATAATCATTATTCATAGAATTTCTTATTTTTCATTTACACTTATTTCTATACACACATTATTAAGCCCATTTGGGATTAAAAAAGGGATAAAAAAGATAAAATTATCAGATAAAATAAAAAGGGATAATGTGGATTGATTTTTCATTATGAAAAATCCAATGAAGTACATCATCAAAATTTAAAAGAAAATAAATGAGACTTATATAATTATAATCAAATTTTGAATCATTTTCATATGAAATGAAGGTTGGATCAATCAAGTTTTTTCCTTTTCCATAATTTGATGTTGTAGGTGTAAGTGTAGAAGAAGGTGAAGGAGGCCTAAACACAATGACAATGGATACTTTCCTCAAATGTCTCCCTACCTCAATAAGAGTAAATCCAAAAAGACAAACTAAAATGTATGTGGTTTTCGGAGGTTCTAATTTACGGGTAGAAAATAATAATTCCAAAAGAATAGCTTGAGATGGAATTACTGTTGGATTGGAAGTGTATGTGAAGTGCTCCAATAGCTACACACACTAAGTAATGACACTCCTACCATACTTCATTTACTTAAATATATTTTTCTTATCTTACATGAAGAAATTTTGCGAGGTGTGTAAAGTATTCAATTTATTTTCTTTTCCTTTGATATCCTAGTTGAAAAGATGAATCCTTACATTGTTATCAATGAAATTAAAATGATAATTAAGGTCATTCTTACTAAAAATCCTATACAAGTAAGATTTAATATCATTGGTTATGGTTTCCCTCCCAATACCTGATTCAAAACAATATCTAACTAACATAAATATATAATTTCTATGAGACTTAATCTGTAAAATTTCATCCCAGGGATAGGTAGATGAATAATCCAACACTGCCTGTATCACTTCTCTAACAACATTTCTGATCAAATCAACATCCACTCCAGTAGGCATAAAGGTAGGAGGAGTTTTAGAGGAAATAGATCCAACTGTTGAACGAGAGATAGGCCTATTAAGAACTAATTTATGACTCTTATTTGGATATATTTTTGTCTCCTCAAATTTAAATTGAATAACACTAATATGCTTAAGTATCTATTGGATTTCCACTTCCAGATTTCCCATTCTAAGTAATAATTTAGGTTGAAAGTGATTCATAACTGAGGAACAAATTAAGGAAATATTATCTTACTTTATACTATTATCCTAAAAGGTAGATATCCTAATCATGCATTTGAGATTATATAGAATATATACCTTGAATAAATATAATTTATCCCCTTTCCGATTTCAGGTGTTAGGAAGGGTAGGAGGAGATATTTCCCTTCTAGGTGAAGGAGAAATATGAAGGAGAAATATTATCTAGAGGAGAAATATGACCAAAAACCTCAGGAAAATATTCATAAACATGCATTGAATATGTAGATATTGGTTAACCATCTTTTTCAGGAACTGTTAAAGTTAAATTTTCAACCAACTCAGCCTCAACTGTTATTTAAAGCAAGGATACATTAGTATCTCTCAGAGAAATAAAAATGGAAGTTCCACCATGATCTATAGGGAGTCCTCCATTATGATCATTATAAGAGTTACAGTAGTTCAAGACAAATAGTTAATCCTTGGGACCTCTCCCCCTTAGAATGTTTATACTCATCCTTCAAAACTATCTCATTTTTCTCAATGAGGCATTCTGCCTCCTGAAAAATTGGGAAACAGAGGTAGTTTTTTCCCAATATCAAATTACAATTCATTTATACTTATAAAATATAATGAATTTATTTTTTCCCTCTTCCTCTTATTCTCCATCAGCATCAAATAATGACTAATCTGATAAAACTAAGACATCCTTAGGGATATTTAAATCATAGTATTCAATTTAAAAACCATCTAAAAATTCATTATCATATTCCCCATCATTATTCAACATGATTTCCTTATAGGGTAAGGAAACAACAGAGTCATGTGGCCCAAAGTAAATATTTGGAATCCTATAAATATCAGGGTCACTCTATACCTCAACTGAGAAATGTTTATATTCATCATTTTCTTCATCCATATTCTCCTTAAATTCATAATTAGCCTCAGCACAACCCTTATCCATATACTCATTAAAAGATAAAAAATACTATCACATCTATATCTAAGATGGGATTAACCAAATATCTTGGTCAGGAAGGGTGCTTCATAGAGTTAAACTTCTCATATAGTCTTTCACTGTCTACTACCCATTTATTCCACCAAGGGTTTCAATTTACCAGGAATAAACCATGAATTTAGTTACATTATCTTCTCCTTTAGGAACAATTCCTCTAACTTCCAATATTGAATAAATTAAATTAGGATAGACAAGATAATTAGAACTTAAAGTAGGATTGAACATCTCCATGATGTGTATCATCATATATCTATAATGATTAAATTTCTTCCTCTTCTCATAAAAATAAAAAAAGAAAACATCGTGAAGTATAATAATAATTAAACAAACTTCTTGGGACAAAAAATTTGAGGAATAAACTTAAAACGAAACTGACACTAACAATCTAGTTATACTACAACATGCCTTTTCATAGTAGCATCCCCAGCGTGTTTGTGGATGAAATATTGGAAAATAAAATTTTTCACAACAATAGGATTTTAAACATGATAATAACAAAATATTACAACATAAGGATCTTTTAAGAACATAGATCAATATTTTAAAGAGAACAATAGTTCCTTTACTTGTATCACCGTTATGGTGAAATCCTTTTTATCCTAAAAGAACATAGAAAATAAATATAAATCATGAAAAAATCATGGATAAAAATTAATCTTATTTCTGGAAAACCATTAATCCCGTAAATGTCCTTATATAGATTTCTAAACAATTGAATTATTCTATGTTGACCTTGAAACATTTATCTCTTTCTTAGATACTACCACTCATGATTAATGAAGTGGGTTTCTTGGCAGGACAAGTCAACTTGGTTTTTATTTTAAATTATTGAGATATCTAAACACATCTATAGAATTGGGGAAACACTTCACTCTCACCATTGTATTAAAAATACAGGGGTTTAAGTTAGAATAAAAAAGATCATAGGTTCGAGAAAAAAAGGTGATGTTTTTAAGGGTTCAAGTTGATGAGGATTCTTATTCAAACTCAAAATAAATAATTATTTTCATTTAGGTCTCTAAATTTTTTTGAATATAAAAGTATTTTAATTCAAATGAAATATAGAAACTAAGATTTAATTAATGAAATTTGTAATGGATTCACTTAGAATTGTAGAAACTATATGGTAGTTCCTAATGGTATAAATACCACTATATAACTCAATAGTATCATGTTTGGGTAGTATGACACAAACACATGATATAATAGTAAGGAATAGTAGAAATATATAGTAGAAACTGGACTTATGACTTAACTATACCAGAACAAAAAGCATTAAAGAAATAAAAGACTAAGAAAAATTTATTATTCTGTGCTCATGTTCAATATATAATATTCTCCAAATATTCAAAGTCTTTGTAAATATGTTAACAAGTTGATGTTTATTACCAATGAATTCAAGAGTTTCATCACCTTTTTGAAAATGGTCACTCAAAAAGTAATGTCGTATATCAATATGTTTGGTCCTAAAATGAGAGAGATGATTTTTATAAATATAAATAACACCAGTGTTGTCACAATTAGTGAGGATATATCATGATTGATATCTATAATCTAGTAAACTGTGTTTCATGGATGAAATGTTTTCACAACAAATACTTATATCTATGTACTCATCTAAAATAGTAGATAATAGAACACAATTGCATTTCTCAATACACCATGATACTAGAGAATTACCTAAAAAGTAACATGTTATAGAGATTTATTTCCTATATAACTTACAAAAATCAAAATCGGTATAAGAATAAGTACGACAAATTAATTTCCTCAGGAATAAAATAAAAAAAATTTGGTTGTACTTTTGAGGTTTTTGAAAATTATTTAAACCACCTTTAAATGGTATTATATTAGGTTTTCATAAAAATGGGAGCAAATTCATACACTAAACAATATATATGGTTGACTAATAGTTATGTAAAATGAAAATCCAATCAAACCACTATATGTATTTATTTCAACTAAATTTTCAATTTCTTCTAGATCTAAATTATAGCTTGTACTCATAGGAGTGTCACGACCTTTGGTGATATCCAAAAAATATAATTTAAAATATCCTTTATCTATTTTATTTTCTTAAAAACAATTTCATCTTTGTTTATAAAAATTTTTAAACAAATAAAGAACATTAATTCACCCATTAAAATCATAGAATTTTTTTGTGAATTTTTTAAATTTAATTAAAAAATACTATTTGGATTATTAAAAAATATTATAGAAATAAATTTAAACTTATAAAACATATTTTTAATTTACTTTTATAAATAAGGTAGGTCCAACAACATATTTTGTACAACCATTTAAAATAAACAAAGTACAGAGCCTATCCTACCAAGCTCTTAGAGTTTATTTTAAACCATAAGAATCCATTTTCAATTTAAAAACATGACTTAGGAAATTTGGATTTTAAAATATATGTGGTTTCTCAACAAAAGAATTTTCATAAATATATCAATTTATAAATTCAATCTTTAAATCCATTTGATAAAGTTTTAAATTATGATTTTCTATATAAGAGAGATATATTCAGATTTCTTCTTGTATAGATACTAGTGAAAATGTTTGTTTGTGTTAAATACCTTCTGATTGACTGTATCCTTATTTAACTAATATACCTTTGAATATAATAATCATTATAGGATCATCGATATTGTTCCTATAAATCCACTTCGTTCAAATAGTTAGGTATTCTTTAGCTCTATACATTAATTACCAAAATTTATTTCTTTTAAAAAAATTTAATTCTTCTTACATAAACCTTAAATTATATTCATCATTGATTGTTTTATTGATTATCTTAGGTTAAAACTATGACAAAAAACATTATTTTCAACCTAATTTTTTAGTGAGGATAGATTTTCCTTACTATTATCTAGGTATCCAAAAATAAATTCCACGTGATGATTTTTCAGGGTTGGAATGGTTATTGGGATTGGAGAAAATTTTTCTTCCAGTCATTTCACATGTTATGGAAGGTCTTGATGATCTCATCTAAGAGAATTATCATGTAAATTAGAATAAATATAAAAATCTCTTAGAGGTATTATCGATATTCATATTTGAAATATTATACTCAAGATTTTATAATGTATTACTGAGTTCATATGGTTCTATATCATGAAAAGAAACATGACCAGCTTCTACCAAAACATTATATTTCTTGTTTTAGATTTTATAAGCTTTAATTTCAGTTGAATAAAAGAGTAAAATTCATTATAAATATTTTAGGTGATTTTTTTCCAAATTTTCATTTTTATTTGGAATGTATACATTGTATCAAAAAACTATAAAGTAATTTACTTTGGGTTTTCTACTATTCCATAATTCATATGGAGTATTTTTCAGGATTAGACTGATAATAACTCTAATAATTACCTTAAAAGAATGTTAATAGCTTCAAATAAAAGTTGAAATGTGTGTCATATTCACTAAGAATAGTTCTATAATTTTCCTAAAGGTCCATATTTTTCCATTCAACACCCCAATTTTTAAAGGTGTTTGAGGTGAAGAGAAATTGTGAGTACAAATAAGTTGGGAATAGAGAGAGTCAATCTCCTAATTGTCGTACTCTTGACCATGATCAATTCTCAAGGACTTTATGTTGAGTCCCCTAACATTTTATACTGAAAGTTCATATTTTTAAAAACATAAAGGACCTTGGATTTTATTTTAATGGAAAAATACCCAAGTACATCATGAACAATCAACAATAAGGACATAAACATAGTGTTTTATTACTATACTATAATATCTAGATGGTCCGAATAAATCCATATGAACCAAATCTATTGGTTAAGAGGTATAAGCCTATTTATTTAGTTTGAAAGATATTTTGTGTTACTTTTCCTTTTGTCAAGGATTACATACATTATCTTTTGGAAATTATAGCTTTAGTAGATCCCTGATTAAAATTTTTTAATTAGATTTTTAAGTGATTATATATCGTAGTATCCTAGTCAGCTATTCTATAACCAATATTCTCTATGAAAAGAACATAAATAGGAAACATTTTGAGGAAACAAAGAATATAAATTAACAACACATACATTATCATTTTTAATGAAATAAATTCTTAAGAATTCCTTTAATCATAAATCTTACAAGAATTAATTTCAAATAAAAAATTATACCCATCATCACAAAACTAATAAATACACTAATCATATTTTATATTAAACCATTAATAAATAATAATTTATAAAAATATTCACTGTTATAAAATTTTCAAATTCTAATATGCTTTCTTTTAGCACTATCACCAAAAGTGATATATCCACCATCCGCTGTTAATTTTTTTTACACATGAATAATATCTTGTCATATGTTCAGACCATCTACTATTTAGATTCTATTGATTTTTATGTATCATTTCCAAAATTTTTCATATAATAAATTAAATGAACATTTATTTTGGTTCCCATATCTATTAGGGTCTATAAAAATTAGTAGTAAAATATTTTTGAATTAATTTTTATTTCTGCAGTATTCTTATATTAGAATTTACAGATTTATACAGATTTGGTTTATATCCAACATTTGTAAAATTATTTAGAAAACCATTTTATTTCCTAGAAACTATATTTTTGTTTTTAGAACTATGAATGAATTTTTTTATAGAATTCCTTGTTATCCAAATCCATACCTAATTCAAGATTTAGATTTTAAATTTTTTTGTTCACCTAACATGATATTCGAATATTTTCTTCCATAAATAATGATCCCAAAATATGTTTTATGTTATTTATTTACCAACTTAATATTAATTTTTCCTTTAATATATTGGAATTCTATTCATTTTATATATTGAAATTAGATTTACCTATGACAAATAAGACATGAATATTTTTTATAAATTTTTATTTATCAATCATTTAATTTGTAGTGTTTTCTAGTATGGGAGAATATTATTTTAATGATTCATTAGAAATTTCATAATAATCTGATAAATGGTAAGAATTGGATTTTAGCTTTGAAGTACTATCCATGGAGCATAGATTTTATTTTTCATTTGTATCCTCTTGGCTTGAGTTGGAGTCATTGTATCTATCCTCATATGCACTTTAAGTGACCTTCATTTCTTACTTGGGTGTTTCATCTTTATAATAATTTATTTTCAATATATAAGCTTAGGGAATTCATATTTAATGTTTCATTTCTTCTTATATTGTACCAGGTGATCTCATTTGAAGAATAATCCTTTTCCATTCTTTTCTCAAATTCTATATTTTATCATACTTTTATTTATAGTTCAACTTATGGAAACATTTATTTTTTTAACTACTTAAGACTTTTGTCTAGATGATCAATTTCCTCATCTATATCTATATCAGCTTCACTTCCACTTGTACTATCTGTCCTAAAAACATCCTTAGCTTAGGGCTATGACTCCTTAAAGGAAACATATTTTTTCTCTAGTTTATCACTCTCATTTTTAACATTTATCTCTTCTTCATACATCATTATTTTCCCTATTATTTCCTTGAATAGTAGTTTTCTAATGTCATAGTATTCTCATATAGATACTATAGTAATTATCTAATAATCAGATAAGGATATCAAGATCCTCAGCACTTGAGATTTATGAGTCCTCATTTTTTCATGTGTAATCATACTACATCAAATATCATTGAACTTTAGATACATGTCAGACATAAATTCATCATTTTTAAGCATGAAAGTATCATAATTGATATTATACATATTTAATCTCATTTTCCTAACATTATAGGTGACTTCTTGAGATAAATAAAGTTAATCCAAAATCTGATAGGCATCATTACATTAAGATATCTTGTTAATTTCATCCTATCCTAAAGCAAAAAAATACATAATTCAAATATTTATAGATTGAATCATAGGTATCTCTAGTTGGATCATACTATTATTTTCCTTTAGTCTGGGGTTTTTCATATTTATCATCAATAGATCCCCAAATGTTAAAACCCATGGTCTCAAGATGGGTTTTCATTTTTATTTTCCACTGATCATAATGTTGACCATTAAATTAGGGAGGTATATTGTCAGAAAAAATGTTTATATTAGCATCCATAATGATAGATTATGAAATAAAAAATAAGTAAAAGATATTAATATGAAATTGATCAAGGACAATGGTAAGCACATTAATGGGGAAACTCTTACTTTGGTACTAAATCTTTTCCCAAGTGGACAACTCAATAGGTTGGTGAATTGATATTCCAATGTAATTTATGTTGAAATAAAATTTGAAAAAAAATCCCCTAATTTTTGATAAATTCCAAGTTTTCTAAAATAGCATTAATATATAATTTAATGTGTTAGATAGATTTCTCAAAAGATCTATCACATTCAAGTTAAAAACACTTTAAAAATCACTATAACTTTAGAAATATATCTAAAAACATTAAACACATGATATAAATCACTAATTACTATTTATTATCAATGTAATATTTTCCTATATAGTTTTACAAACCTATGATTTTTTTATATTAAAATAAAGAAAAACAATGAAATAAAACGCACAATAGAATACAAAAAATAGGTTTAGTTAGTAACTTAGACCTAAAACTATCTACTTGAAAACCAACCAATATCAAGAAGTTTATTAGGTAATAAACTTGATCTATAACTTGGATTGAGGTTTTACATATAATTTAATATGAGGCATCACATGATACACATAGCCTCTTCCATTGTTATTATTGGGATATCATATTTATAAATAATAATAAGAGAGTATCTATGGGATATTTAATACAATGTAGGGGACTGTGATACTATGTGTAAAAAGTAACATGAGAATATATATAATGTAAATAAAATAGGGAAGAAGTAAATATTTTATAATTTTTTTACTTATTTTTTCATTGATCATGAAAATAGTTTATCGAGAATGTTTTTCTACTTCTTTCAGATTATATTTAAATCTATCATTGAGTAAACATTGAACATTCATTGCAGGTTGTTTGTTTTATGTGGAAAAGTAGACATCAATTATAGAACTGGACAATCCTATATTTTTATCAGTAATCATTATGAAAATAGTATTTAGTATGCAGTATAAACTAATTGATCATCCAACTCAGGTTCATGAGGGGTTCCTTGGACCTTATAGCTTTTTAGAAACTCCAATAATTAATTATAGGATAATAATAAAATAAAATGAATCCTCATGTTGATCAATATCTTAGGATGTTATGGCTTTGTATTTATTTCCTATATATAGCAGTTTTAAAAATAATAATTCCTAAATCCTCAGGGATCTAACTTTCATTAAATACTAAACTAGAAATTGGAAAAATTAATTTGAAATATTCTTATAGATATCTATGATATCATTTAATAAAATAATGGTAACAACATTAACTAGTATTGTAATTAATTGAACTAGTGGTTGTAGGTTCTTCTTAAGATATCTCATCTTCATTAATGGTAATATATACGATCTGGAGGTAGCATGAATGAAATGAAAGTTGAAGAAATGAATTAGCGTTAGCATGTTCCGTTTAGTAGTTGAATATTCTTTTGATGATAGTTGATCCATATAGAGATAGAAGATCCATATGGAAGTAGTACCATTTGTACTAATAGTAGAAAAGAAGATCCAGAAGTTTCATAGTTTCAATGGTGGTAGCAGAAATACTCTGGAAATAGTGGTACCTCTTCAGGATAAAGCGATATTGAACTACCAAAAACATACTTTTACTATTAATAGATGTATTGAAATTGATAAATGTTGAAATGTACCTTTTTATTTGTAAAAACTCTTTTTAATATTCCACATAAGGTTTATCTAATAGTTAAAAAAGGGAAATACATAATTTTCATAGGTTTTTTATAGATAATAAGAAAGGTACATAAGGAAAAATCAATATATTTATAGACTATATAAGACTAAAATAAACCTTATAATTCTTTATAAAGGGTAAATAGATTCATACATAAGGTAAAATAATTTTTTTTAAGTTCATGTAAGGGTATGAATGTTCATATATAAAGGTAATTTTTTATAGATTATGTTAGCGTAATAAAGTTCATACATAAATGTAGAACATAAGGAATTTCAGGGTAGAACGAAAGTTAAAAATCCTATATAAGGTTACTTCATATATTACAAAAATGTAACAAAATACTTAAGAGAGTTACATAAGGTTTAAAGAAGCATTAGAAAACTTATGTATGGGTAAATATAAACATGAAAGACATATATAAGGGTAAATAAATACTTTATTTTAAAAAATAAAATATGATTTTTTTGAATCCAAACAAGGAAACTCTAGGACTATGAAAAAACATTCCTTACCTCATAGAATCAAAAGGTTTCTATAAAACTCCTTTTCTGAAGCATTATATTGGTATCATGGAGCATCATGTTCATAAACTGTATTCAATATTTTTATTTAAATTTTTGGATTAATTAATAGATATTTAATTCCATAAGAGTAGTTTTCATGGTTATCAACTTTATTTTTAACCTTTTATGACTATATCATTATCAAATGCATTGAAGAGATGTATCAGGAACACCCATCATCATATGATATATTCGTATAAACCATCATCATCTATAATAATATAGTACTATTTGATGAACCAAAAATTCGTAATCTTGTAATTTATCATTGAAAATACTCATTTAAAACCAAAAGTAAAACACTTTCCATGTTCACACAATCCTAAGGAGAAATAACCCTATTATTTGAAAAAAAATTAAAAACATTCTTCAAATATAAATAATATGATCTAATTTGAATATTTTTTTAACTTTTTTAGGAATCCAATTAGTGAATAATGTATTTTGTAATTCCCCAAACCTATGTTATAATAGTTAATTAATATTATTTTTTATTTTATTACTTATTATTATTTTATGAAAATAGATATATTTAAAAATGTTGAATTATAAAAATAAGAAGATTCATTTTTATTGATGAAACATTAATACATTATAAAATTATAAGAATAAAGACCTCAATTAATCTAGAAAACTTATTACAAGACCTAACAGAATAACCATAACACAAGTAAGTAAAACAAGTAGACAAAATATGTGGTTGAAATACATCAAATTTTCCATAATTAAAAAGGTTAATGATAGAAGTATAGTAATAATTCCATGTTTCAAAGAGATGTAGAGAACTATTATTGTAAGAAAGAAATAAATTTTTAGGTTTTTAATATTCCTTAGATAGGTATTTATTTATTTTATGTGACCATTGTAAAAATGTCCCTTAGAATTTATTTTTAGTGACCGTTTATGTTTTGAACCATTCTTTATCCCTTTAATTTTACAGTTGGATATTTTAAAATATTTAAAATGAATTAAAAATAATATTTTTTTGTAATTAAGATAATAAAATGTAATTTTTGAATTATTAATTGGATATTATAAATATATGAGATAATGAAGATAAACATATTTTTTTTGTGAGAATTAAAAAATGATTTTAAGGTGTTATATATGTATTAGTATATATATATATATATATATATATATATTATTTTGATTACGAGTAACATATTTTTTATCAAAATTTTTTCTATGTACCCCAACAATAGAGAGCACCCATTAAGGCCAATCCCTTGAAATCCATTGGAGGGCACAACACTATAAATTCTCAAGAAACAGTCCAACCAGTGTATATGTTAGGAATGTTTCAAACCCATGTATGGGGCCCAAAAAGAGATTTGTGTATAGGGTGGGAAAGTCTAGGGAAGGATCCCATGTTTAAGGATCCATGGGTGTGTGCTAGTGATTTTAGAGCAATGCACCCGCATCCATCTTTATTACGGGGTCCCATAAATTGGTTACTTTCGATGAAGGATGCATTTTTAAAATGCAGGATCTAATACGAGCCATCGTTATTAGAATGAGCTAATCCTAACCACATGATCTAGCTATGTTACATCTCAGTCATCCCCTTATAATCTCATGATCTAGCCACCTCTTAAACATTATCGTTTTTTCCTCTTCTATTTAATCCCTCTCGAACAATCCCAACCCACTTTCAAAGCCCCCTTTCTTCCTTGTTGAGTTCACACCACACCAAATTTTTTAGTAATTAGGTAAGGTGTTTATTCTTCTCCTCCTTCGTTGTTTTTCCTCAACATGATGAACCTGTTGGAATCAACCCATGATGCTCTTTCCATCTCCATCCATGTCCCTATTCTCACCTCTTTTTCACAATAGTGATTAGATTGGGTTATTTTAAAACCCAATAAGTAACTCAAAACATAGATTCCTTTACATGTTTTCAATTTTGTAATATATATATATTTCATTTTTCTTTATTTATATATAATATTAATAAAAAAACATTGTTTTATTCAAGTAAATTAGGAAAATGGGTCCAAAACCATGGTTAATTTTTTCAAAAGAGGGGTATTTTTTCCTAGAAATCAAATTTTATAAAAAACCCCACTTTGCAAATTTATGAATACCCAATATAGATCCTCCCAATTCCCCCATTTGTCTCTGCTCAGATTCAAGAATCCTAAATCCCTCATTTGATCCAATAACAAGTAAGGGTTCATTTTATTTTGTTAAATTATTGTATTTTTACAAAGGTTTAAATATATTAGGGTTTATATATACATATATACACATATATAACTATCTATATTTAATATATATGAAAATTATTTTGGATTTTAAATTTTATTTCAAAAACATAAGGATGATAATGTTTGAATTTCTTTAAAATAAATTATTTTCATTTTATAATGATTTACATATATATATATTTGTATATAAATGAATATATATTTATATATGTATATTTAAATATATGATTATCTAATTTTAGAATATATAAAAAATGATTTCCAATATAAAATTTGTTATTAAACACATGTTTGTAAGGTAATAATTTTATTATCGATCAAAGTATATTGTTTACAACATTATATATATATATGTATATATATATCCATATATATATATATTTATATATATTTATTGACACATATTTATAAGACTTTTTGTTTTTCAGAAGTTATAAGACCTGCGTTTTCATTTTAATGTATATGTTTTGAAAGGGGAATGAATATTTTTAATAAATGGTTTTATTATATTTTTATTCTTCCATTTTATGTATAATTATTTATATATATTTATATATATAAATATATATCAATTTATTCTAATAAATTAAAGTTATTAGACATTCATTTTCAATCCTATATGATAATTTTAGAAATTGCTCTTAGTATATCAATTTATTGTTTATATTTTATGTGAAATTATTTTATAAATGATATTTACTATCATTTTATGTACAAATCCAAAAAAAGATATTATTTCATGTGATAAATTGAATCTTCGCCCCCTTTTTATGTCATGGATAATTATGTACGTCCATTTTCAAGATTATAAATGACATTCAATGAATTTTTAGATCATGTGTGTATTGATATCATTATCCATTTTACTTTTGAATTTCAAATAAAGATAGTTATTTCAAGCATGAGATTCTTCTAATACTTTTTTTAGAAAATCTCCAGAATATTCTTATGAATTGTAATAAGAGAGGTTATTTTTGGAAAGAAATTAATATTATTAATGTATTTTTGAAATTTCTTGGGTTAGGATTAAGAAAGGCATGTCCATTGTATGTGTTTTCCAAAATTGACACTTTTATATCATTTGTTTTTAAGGGGAGTGAAAAAATAATTATTAAGGAAAATTTTTCCATATGAGTTAAGATTAGTAGCATTATGGTTTTTGTTATGGTATTACAAGTATCATAAATGACTGTCCAGAAATTTTTATTTTAAATGAAGAACTCCAAAAGATATTTTCCATCATAATTATTTTAAGAAAATACTTGTTTTCTAAAATAATTAATTTATAATTTAAATGTTATGAGAGTGTCCTTTTAAGTATTTATATTTATTTTAAATGTATTTCTTAAAAATAATTTATTAAATATTTTAAAACCCTTTATTGGTAATTCTAAATGCTCACCCTATGTTTTAAAATTCTTTCACAGGTTTAGTATATTTATTATTGATGTATTTTTGTATTTGAAGGAAGCACACTGAAGATTATTTTGTTTATATAATTTTAATTTTGTATAGTTTTGTGGAAATTTAACAGTTTTATCAAATTCTCAAAACCTAGACTGGTAAGGGTCTTTTATTTTATAATGCACTGTGTATTTTTCTGTTATATTTTATTAAAAAAATTAAACAGCATGTTTCAACAGCAGCTCAATGAAATTGGGGTCTGGGTCCTTACAATTGATACCGGAGGACAGTCTAAATAATTTTAGAAAAGTAGATAGATTAGAAAAATAATACATCCCTTATAATTTTTTTCCTTTTATATCTTTAGATAGAAGGTAGAAGATCGCAAACCAATCTTTTGTCCCTTCTAGAAGAGATACTTGGATGGATAATGTTAAAATCATGTTTTGACATATTTGAGACTTTCATAAACCTTTATTTATGTTTCAACACATCTTTACCAAATCTCAAACACTACAAGTATAATTTTATTATTTTGAGGATCATGGTTCATTTATTTTCATCTGGTGCATGCACAACTCAAATACTATCAACATCAGGGAAAATACATTTGATTGTATGTTGAAATTATTTACCGTAGCGAAAAACATTCTGCCTTTAAGGAATTTTTTAGAATATATTGAAGTGGGTGACCTACATGTATCTTATCTATGTCTTATCTTGAACTATAGTTTTTTTGGGAGACTTTTTTATTTCAACATTTTATAAAATGAGGTAGTTGAATTCGTCTATAGACATTATTGGATTCCAATGTTTCCGAATATTAAACAAATCACGCCACTATATCAATATCATATAACTGTATACATGATTTTATCCCAAGTTTTTGATGTTGTGTTTTCTCCAAAGAAATAAAATAATTTAATAATTTACCAGGGATCCATTTAATCGGAAGGATCAGGGAGAATTTCTGACATTGGTTGAGCTGGTGATGGAATTAATTAGTTGTTAAAATTTGTTTTTTAATTTTTTATAATAATAATAAATCTTTTTTTGTTGTAACATAAATGTGAAAATATTAAATTGGGTGTGAGTACCAACGAAATGTGAGGGTGCAATTCTATTAATGGGGAGAATATAATGCTCAGAACCTATGTTTTAATATTGTAATTAATATCATTGTTATTTTGTTAAATAATATTATTTGATTAAAATAAATTTATTTAATAATTATGAATTAATGAAATAAGAAAATACATTTTTATTGATAAAAAAGTAATAAACTATAGCATTAAGAGAATAAATACAATAGTTACTCTAGAATGCTCATTACCAGATCTAACATAATAACTGGAACACCCCCAAGTAAAATAAGTTGACCAAATTTTTAGTTGATATCCTTTATATTTTACATAACTAAAAATGTTATGGAGACTAATATATCAAGAATACATGGTTCAAAGAGATTTAAGAAACAATTTTTTCTAAGAATTAAATAAATCTCAATGTTTTGGAAATTCCTTAGATAGACATTTATATATTTTATGTCTCCATTTTAAAAAATAATCATTGTAATTTTTTTAGTGACCGTTGATGTTTTTAACCATTGGTTCGTAATTTCATTTCATTATTAAATGTTTTAAAAAATTTAAAATTAATTTAAAATAATATGTTTATTTAATACAATTTATGACATTTAATGTTTTAATTATTAATTGGATATTATAAACTTAGGAGATAATAAAATTAATTTTTTATTTTTTATAAGAAAGAGAATCTAATTTTAATGTGATATATATATATATATACTTATATATATTTTATTATGGTTATGTTTAAAAAAATTTATCAAATTTTTTTTCTATGTATCCCCCATAACCGAGAAAAACCTTTAAGGCCAAGCCCACAAGGTCCAATGGAGGGGCCAACTCAAGAATAGATAGAGCATTAGACTTGCTCGTGTATAGGTGCGTTGAGTTTCAAACCCATGTATAAGCCTTGAGAAGTGATATATGTATAGGATAGGCCATGTACCTAGAGGGATACATTATTTAAGGATCCCTAGGTGAGTTCTGGTGATTTAAAAGGAATGTAGTCGCACCCATCCTTATAATGCAGTCCAAGAAGTGGGTTTGTTTTGATGTTTGACGCATTTTTAAAATGCAAGATCTAATTCTCGTTATCCACAACAAATAGATATAATCATGATCACGTGGTGTAGCTGTGTTACATCTCAGATATCCCCTTATTATCTCCCGATCAGGCATCCTCTTAAACATACTAGGGTTTTTTCACAGCCATCTGATCCCTCACTGAAAATCCCATCCCTCTATCCAATTCCCATTTTCTTCCTTGTGGAGTTCATGCCGAAACAGTCTGTACCGTAATTAGGCCACCTAAATTTTTTATCGTCCTCCACTTTCCTTTCTTAACCCTACATAATAGTAGGTATCAACCTGTGATGCTACTTCCATATTCTTCCCAGGCTCCTTGCTGGCCTCTTTTCCATAGCAGTGATGAAATTGGGTTATTTTAAAAACCCAATCAGTGACTCAAAACCCAGATTACTCTGTAGGTTTTTAATTTAAAAATATATATTTTTATCATTTGGTTTTCTATATATTTTATATTAATTAAAACTCATTGATTGATCTGAGAAAATTGGGAAAATGGGTCCAAACCCATGGCCAATTTTTCAATAGTGGGTTATTTTTTCTTTGTAATACAATTTTATAAAATCCACACTTTTCACATCTGTGAATAACCCATCCACATCCTCCCTAGACCCCCATTTTTTATTCAACTTGAATTCTAGAAGCCTCAATCCATTATTTGATCTGAAGACAAGTAAGGGTTCATTTTATTTCCTCAAATGATTTTAATTTTAACAATTGTTATATATATGTGTATGTTTTAATATATTCATATATACACATATATAACTATCTTTTTTTAGTATATATGAAAAGGTTTTATGTTTGAAAATTTTATTTATAAATCCTATGGTTTATAAGGGACTAATTTCTTTTAAACAAATTATTTTTTAATAATGATTTAAATATATATGTCTATATAAATGTATATATATAGGCATATGAGTTATAACTAGAGGTATTATGGTTTCTATTATGGTCTACCCTGATCCAGTAATGTCCCAGATAAATTATTTTTTAAATGGGAAATTCCTAAAAATATTTTCAATTATAATTATTTTGACAAAATATCAGTTAACTAAATTAATTTATTTAGAATTCAAATGTTATGATAATATACACATAAGTATATATATTTATTTTAACAATATGGTTTAAATGAATTTAATAATTGTTTGAAAACCCCTTAATATGCATTTTAGATGATCACGCTACGTTTTTAAATTCCTTTTACAGGTTTAGTAGATTTATTAGTGATGTATTTTTGTATGTGAAGGCAGGGAACTAATGATTATTTTGTCTATTCCATTTTTTTATAATTTTTATGAAAAGTAATAGTTGTATCTAATTCTACAAAACCTAGGACAGTAAAGATCCTTTGTTGTGTAGTGTGATTTATAATTATTTGTTTTCTTTTAAAAAAAATTACACAACATGTTTCTTCACCTGATCTACGATAATGGGGTTTAGGTATTTACATAAATGATGACAGAAACATTTATTAAATCTATATATGTTGAAAAATATTTTTTTTCACTAGTCTAAAAAATAAAATATAATTAACATAGAAAAAGTGGAAAATATTACTTTTTAAAACAATTATAAAAAGTAAAATATAGTAAAAAATGACCTTTAGTAACCATTTAATCATAAATAATAAATTTCTTAAAACATTAAAAATAACATTGTTATGGATGAGGAAGACATTAAAACATTTTTAAAAAGGTTTTAAAAGTAAATCTATTACCTTAATTCCGATATAGATTTGTACATTATAAAAATCCAGATTAATAAAATTAATTTTTTTTAGAATTTCCTATATTAAATTTTCATTTCATTTTCAATATTATTTTTTCTTTTATTTCATTTATTACAATGATTTATTTAGTTATTAAAATGATTAAGTTTACATTGGATGTTTTCTAGTATTTCATTTTTTAAACATAAAACAACATCAGTGTGTAGATCGTGGTAAATGATTTTATGGTTCAATTACCCCCAAAATCATAAAAAACTTATAATTCTCATATTTATACATAAAATTTTAAAACAGACCATATAAGGAATTTATGAAAAAAATATCACATCATTTCATGGAGATGGAAGTTCATATGTTTACATGAATGACTTTTTTTATTCTCATACTAAGTGGAAATGAAATAAATTAGTTAATATTTTGATTTTATAGGGTCATAATTTTTTTTATAAATGACGTATGAATTCATTATTTCCATCCTTTTTTACTTTCCATATAAGTTTAAAATAGAAAATGAATCACATCGCTTTGTGGATATGCTATTCCCCATGTACACATAAGTGAAATTATAAATTTCCAATGGATGTAAAGGGTAAGAAGTTATGTAAGATATTATATTTATAAAATCATAATTATTTCATAAATATCATATATATTAATATTATCCATCATTTTGAATATCCATATAATCTTATGATTAAAAATGAAACACATTTTTTCATAGAGGTGGTAGTCCACACATGCGTACGAGAGATATTTTTATTTACTATTGGATAGAAAAGGAGATTGATGAGGGTTTTAAAATAATAATAACAAAATTGAATAATATTTAAGATATATTTTTATTTTTTCGCTATTTTTTATTTATATTTTAAGTAGGTTGAAGAATAAATAAACAAGAAACACTCGTTTAAGTGTTATACATATTCTTCAGGAATCATCCTTTTCTAACACCTTAAGACTTCCATGTTTGGTATTTTGATGAAAAAAGATCTCCAGGACATGGTGATAGATATTGGGTATATAGTTTTCATGGATTTTCCTAAATAGATCTCTTAAAATGTTTTAGTAATAGAGGATAGGATGTTCCCTTTTATATGTGAGGGTAGGGACGCACTTGTAATTATTCAAGTTTTTAAATTAACATTAAGTTAAATTCATGGTAAAGTAATTGCAAGTATCCAAAAATTCATATATAAGATGTTATATGGTTTAAATATATTTAAAAAGTCTATTTACATAATATTTATAGGTATTTCATGTCTTAGCTATTACTTAAACACATTTAAACCAATCTTAACATTAACCGTAACAACTTGAGATTTTACTTTGATAACAAAATTATATGACCAAAAATAAAACTGAATTATAAAACATTTATACATGAGTAAGAAAATTAAGTAATCCATTTTACCAAATTAATTTTATATATGTTCTAGAAATGAATTTTGAAAAAGTTATGAAAAACACCTGAAAAATAGTTTGTTAAAAAATTATTAATTTAATCATATTAATAATTTTACATTAAAATCAAGTGTGAGGTTGATTACAAGGAAGTTAATTTCTTATTTAACAAAAAAATTATAATTTTTTACATTTATATAAATAATTAACTGAATATAACTTTCCAACTATCTTAATAAATGCAAATATCCAAAATTAGCTATTTTTTTGAATAAAATATAATTGACGTTCTAAAAGTCAATATAGAGTATTTTAATTCAAAAAAATGTTTCAAAATTAATTATTTTAGTCCTTAAATATATATTGTTTCTATTAAATTTTGTTATAATCTATTAATGTATTCTTACATCATAATAATGTCATAAAAGTGATAGTATTTTAAAAATAGGTACTTTCACTATTCACAAAAAAATTTACTATTTTTAACATGAAACAAAAATTAATCCTAAGATATATTTGAAATGAGAAATCTAAAAATTGAGTTTTTTAATGAGAAAAATCTAAATTTAGGAAAATTAATGATTAAATAAAACCATGTAAAAATTGAAAAATAATTTATTTAAATAAAACTATTTCATTCTCAATTGAAAAAATTTTTATAAAACAATAGTGAATATGAATCCATAAAATGAATAATTATAAATAATAATATTGATTTAATTTTAATATTACATGGGACTTCACATTTTATTTTTATAAAGGTGGAAGACAATTACATTTCAAATTTAAAAAACTCACCCAGTTTATCAAACCAAACCCATTCCACCCACAACATTATTTTCTAAAAACTAACCACAGAAACAAAAATACCAATATTGCTTATCCTAACCAATTCATCAATCAAAATTAACCAAAATTATCCCTCTATCTCACCTATAGAGCCTCAAAATTCAAATAGTTAGGTCAAGTCCCCAATCACCCCATCTTACCTATACATCCATAACACTTAAATAGTTATAATGAACTAAACATGTCTATTATATTATAATAAATCATAGTTTAACAACATAATAAACATTTACGAGTGTCTCAACCAATTCCATTTTATTAAATCACCACCAAACTACACCACAGATCCACTACATATCACCTGAAATAAATAGAATCAATCTTTTGAAATATATACTTTAGTAATCTGATACCATTTAAATGGAAAAATGATGAAACAAAACCTTTTAAAGGAATGTAAAACAAAAAATATATATTTTTAAAAAGATAGGATAACCAAACAAACATATTTTAAACAATAGGTCTATAAAAATTTATTTTAAAATGATTAAAAACATTTTAAAAATTATTCAAAGACTATTAAATCATTTATTCAATTACCCTATTCTAAAAATATAATGGATTTTACACAATATAATAATGTATCTACTCCAAAAACATTTATGTGCCACCATTAATTAAGTCCACCACAATCATCTTACCCAATGCAATATTCTATGATTATGAGATATATGAAAATAACATTCCATAATGGTAACATTCTCCAGGATGCATATATAAATCAACATAGGGGTTTTAACAATATAAGTATTTCTAAAAATGGGAGTTAGTTATAAAGATATATTTAATAATTTAAAAAAATTGTTGTTGTTGGTATATTCACTTTAATAATGTAATTATTAATACTGGATTCATTAGGAATTAATATGAACCATGTGTATATAAAAAAATTTGTGTTGTTTTAATAACATTATTAATTGACCATTTAATGGAATATATTGTAAAAATACTATCAATGAAATACTTAGGATATCCGTCATATGTAATGACCCAAACTATTATAGATAAAATTCCTTTTGTGATTCAATTAAATTCCATATTATCTAGAATGGTTATAGAAAACACATGAAATTATTTGAATTTCTTATATCCTATCATATTTAAGAGACCATTAAGCAACATTGTAATGCCCCGACCCCAGTTACCCAGAGTTGGTGCATTAATACCTAACATTGGCATGATCACAAGGGATCAAATCCAGAATGTCCGATTAGTTTAGTAGCCTTGGAAGTACTGTATACATTAAAAAGTTATACATTACATTATAAAATGAAAAACAACATCAACATTGTGTCCATTGACCACATTCATATCCCTTATACTATCTCTATAGGTAAGTTATAATATACTTCTTCACATCCTAGAAAAAATAAAACATAGAAAGGGGTGAGCTCAGATGCTCATTAAGGATAAAAATATAGCTAAAGATTTCATAAATAAGCATAAAAATTTAAAGGAATGTATAATACTAAAACAAAATCCTTTTAAACATAAAATTATGCATAATATGGAAAATATAAATCAAATAATTCAATTTACTTATTCACAAGGATATTATACTAGTCCAATAATCACATGTAATATCAATAGACAAGTTCATAAAGATAGAAGGCATAATTTCAAACATCATAACCACATAGTCAAGGCCTCGTTCCAAGACCACAAATAAAATTTGGTCAAAGCCTTATGCCAAAACACTGTTTTGTCTCATGAGACCTACTGATGTATCGAGGAGCTATAGCAACCTCCCCCCATCACTTACGATGTCTAATGCATTCCTCATATGTAAAGGTTTATACATAACATAAACAATCATATTAAAACAAGCATACAAAATGTTAATATATTAACCACAAACCATGAATGTTATAAAAATAACCCATCCATAGTCAAAGATATCTCATTCAATAACATATGTAAGATTTTATTATAATAAATCATCCGAAATAAATAATAATGAAGGATATTGAGGTAGATGAAGATAATGAGTAATCCTATTTTAGATAAATATCCCCTTTTAATATAAATCATGTAAAAGTCTCATTATTTATCAAGAAACTATTAAAAATAGATTTTGGAATCAAAGTGTCACATACCACTTTGAACATTTTAAAAGAAATTTTAATTTTAAAATATTCATTTACATAGAAATAAATCCATAATAGCATATTTAAAACATGGACATTAATGGGAATGATTTAGCAGAATAAATAATTGAAACATTTCAAATGATATTTTAGTTAAAGTTCCTAACCAAATGAGAGACACTTCAATAAAAATAATTGAGGTAATAAAAACATTATAATATCATGAGAATAAAATGATTAATGATATACTATATCAAATTATAGTATATATACACCATATAATAGTGAATTGGTGAATGACAAAAAAAGTCTCAATGGAATTTAAATTGAGATAAAATCCTTTATAAAGACTGGCTCCTTATGTTAAGAATATAATAATGAAATTATTATGTGTGAGAAATATAAATACACTCAATATGATTAGATATTCAATGTAAATCAATCAGAGGAAATTCACACATATTTTTGTAAAAACAACACCAATGAATTTGTTGGAAAACTCAATGAATGGAAATTGAGTTAAGATTACTCTTATCAAGTTCATATTGATGACTTGAGAATTTATAAATGGAGTTATAATATGTATTAAAATTATATACACACAAAGGGTGTTTAAATTACTACATAAATAAATAAATTTTGATTTCAAACATAATCTTGGATTAAAATAATCAATTATGTTTGCGTAAAACCTAATGAGTGAAAATTGAAATTAGAAATTCCCTTACCAATTTGGTAACATACGAAACATACTCCCATGAAATATGGATCATAAAATGGTTATGTAAATACCCATAAATTAATTTATATTACATAATGAATACAAGCATGGGAAGTACATATGTAACACCCGAGACTTTTATGTTATATAAATTATCAAAGGAATCTTTTTCTACACAACACTTGCTTGACTTGCTTTACACGCAATTGCGACCATCCTCGATAGCTTGCGTCGTACGCAATACCGAGTTTCACTAAACAACAATATGCTATTAAAACTAGCCGTTATGAATAGTAATAACCACTTTTTGAAATTTTATAAATTTTATTTTTCAAAATGGACTTCATTTTGGACTCAAAATATCGAAATTAGCCTAGGGTGAAATTTTGGTATTTTTCTGAAAACTTTCAATTTTTGATGAATAGTGAAACCACTAAGTGGTAGGTTAAAAACTGAATTTTGCATAAAACTTAATTTACCGCTTCTGTGAATGGAATTTCGAAAATCCGAGAGACACGGTTAATATCAAGGACTAAAATGTGGTTCAATGAGATGAAAATAATTTTTTGGTGAATAGTAACTTTTTACGATTTTTACCGCGGTTAATAGTAAATAGGGTAACTAAGGGTAAATATGATATTAATATTACCCTAACACATGTCATAATTCTATTGGACAAGTGTAATTCGACCAAAAACAAACTTAGGAATAAAATATGACCATTCAGGCCCACTTGGATTAGTTTAGGACATTTATTATTAATTTATTTAAAGAAGGGTTAAAATAGTTAAAATCAAAGTTTAATAAGTAAATCATTTTTAATATGGGGTTATACATAAGATAAATTCGATTTTAAATATTCATTAGAAAGCTAAAAAGATTTCCTACATGATGATATTTTATTTGTAATTTTTAGAAATTAAATAATTTAATTGATTTATGACATAATGATGATGCAGTAATTATCTTATTAATGAAATATTGACATAATTGATGTTATAAACACCACAATAAATGTAATTTGAGACTTTTTATGAATTCCACTAATTTTCTAGGTTACTATGATATATTACTGTTGACTTAATCAACTTGGTTCGAACATATAATTCTGTTATGACTTTCGAACAAATCATATATCAAATAGTGTCAAAATTGACACAAAATAGTTTTTAAATCAAATATTATATTATTAATTGTTATTTTATTCCTAAAAATCTAAGGTTCGGCCAAATGACTTAGATAAGGATATATATATTAATAATAAACAATTTTGGGTTCGTTTGGCATGTTATAGTAAGTGTATTAACCATATAGTGAAGGAAAACAAAAAGACACGGTAAAAGTTAAAATAATTAACTTAGAGTTAAATCTAATTGATAAGGTTAAAATAATACCCTAAACTTGTCTAAATACTATTGGTTGATATGATTTCGACCCATCCCCACTTTATCTTCGAAATAAGTCCCTTTGAAACCATTATAAACCGATTTTGACTTTAATATAAAATAATATTTTGAGATATTCTTAAGGTGCCCCTCTCCTCCCTTATAAAAGGGCACCTCCTCCCCCTCCTCCTCACACCAATTTGAGCACTCAAGCTCGGCCAACCCCTGCCATTTTCTCCTCTACACTTCCCTAGAATAATCCTAGAGGTCCTGGTCTTCTCCAAAGACCAATCTTAGTTCCTTAAGTGGAGGATTCAAATAGGCGTTCCAAAGAAGAGGTAATATCCATTACTGATCTTTTCAATTTCTTTCTTCTTCAACTTCTTCTTCTTTAGTTGTTTCATGATAAAGTAATAACATCATTATTACTTACATACTGATATGTTATTATAAATATGAAACAACCCTAATTCACCTTCTATCCATCCTACGGAAAAATGAAATCACCGCGCGTGCGTACGTACGGAATACCGTCTCCACGCCGTGGTGTAATCTATTTTCCACCATCACCTTACAAGGATGGGTATAATGGTGTAATGAGTAACTATATATGATTATTATGAAGTAATATTGATACTGAAATAATATATATATACTCCAATACAATTCCACGATCATAGGAACGATATCATCACTCGTGCGTACGTACGGAATACCGTCTCCACGATGTGATGCGACTCGTTCTACATGATCTTCATTTCATAATGATTATATAAATTAATTGAATGAATGAATATGGTATATACTACACTAATACCATTCTGGAAATGAATTATCTATAACCTAAAGATAAGAATAAGAATTTATTCGACAAAACACGCATAAGAACAAAAAGTTATAAAGACCCGAGTAACAAGTAACAATGAAATATTACTAACAAGAAGCTAATAATATGACCATATATGATCTCATATCAATATGTATGATTCTGGAATAAGTCAATAACATTATTTAAACCATTATACAGGAGCTTCGGACACGAACAAAGCAAATCGGACCTAAGGTAAGGGAAATATCACAATCTCATTTTTATCCGAGATTGTTCATTCGTAAGTATTTACGGGGGTGTATTTTATCATCCACATCCATGTTCCCTCAATATGTAATATTGTCTCCATCCACTTGCAATAGTTTAAATCCAATTTTACCCTTAGGTGAGTTTTTAGTAAAGAATATGAAAGGAATCTTTTGTCGTTTTTCCGTACGAGGTACTTTTTTGACTTTTCCGACAAAAGTACGAAGAATGTTTTTTTAACTTATACGACATGAATGGATTTTTAAAACATTACTTCAAAGAAGCTTCCTTTACAAGTTTTCAAGTTAATTTTTAATCAACTTCTTTTATTTTAAAGTTGTATGACATGTTATGAAAGGAAAAATGTTTTTGAAGAAGAAAGGATATTTTCCTCAAGAATGGAGTTCAAGTGTTTTATCAAAATTATTTTCCATCTAAGATAATAAAGGGTTATATTTTTATCCCTATTATTACATTGATTTGATCATGTTGTGATGGAATTATTTTTATGAATTCCTTTATCTTATATGAATTGATTTATGATGTCATGATGTTTCAAGAATCCCATTTTTGTTACTTGTGTTATGCGATGATGAATGTTTTATGATTACGTGGCACACATAAGAAAGGATTCATTATAAGATGGGTGGGACCTATATCTCCCTCCAATGCATTGGGTAAAGATTTTATATCTCATGAGATAGACATGGCTGGAACGGAAGGTTATTTCGGTTCAGTGATACAGGACTGAAACGAGGAGTGAACTCGGTTCAGAAAGGGACTTTGTCCACTAAGATAGTCTTGGCAATGAGTCATGACTAACAAGAAATGATTTTCCATGATTATGTGTGCATGCCACAAAGTTTCAAGTTTTATGTTATGATTATGGGGATCTCATTTTCACTTCTATGATTTATTCCATGTTAAGATATTATGATCTCTTTTACAGGTTTTGATTTTCAAAAAGATATGATATGATTTTTATTTCCTTTAGTTGCCCTTGCTGAGCATTTGAGCTCACCCTTTTATGTTTTCTTTTCCCCAGGTCAGGAAGATGGATATTAAGTAGAATATGATAAAAGGGACCCTAGATATGATGAAATAAATGGAAGACACTGTAGAAGATTTATGAACCAGTTGTTTATGTTTCCCAGTTTCTAAAGACACTATACCTATACGGTCCTTTGTGGTTTTGTCATATGTTGTAATAAGTGTGCTTCAATTTTGAAGTATTAACAATGTATGTAAAGTATGGGTCGTTATAGTTGGTATCAGAGGAAAGGTATAGTCAACCTTTGGAAACTAGGATGTGAAAGCCTTAGTAAGAACCCTAAGAATAAGTCTAAGCATAGAACACAATCTTAGAAATGGCCATGAATAACCTAGGATAAGACCATAAGCATGAAAATTTTATTCTTGAATTATGTGGTTTCCTATTATAATTAGTGTTGCTCACACTATTCCTCTTTGTTTTAGTCAATGGATGGAACCCGAAGGAACCGTGTTAATGCGGAATGTGATGGGCAATGAAATGATTGTTCCCCTGAGCAACCAAACGATATGGGAGCTGGAATGCAAAATCTTGTAGCCATGTTCACACAACTTTCTCAAGCTATGAATCATGCAGGATTTCCAAACGAGCAAAGGAGGGAGCAACATTCTGTTGAATCCTTCATGAGGCAGCGTCCACCTTCTTTCAGCGGGTCTACTGATCCATTAGTTGCTGAACAATGGATTAGTACTACTGAAAAGATATTTTCAGTTCTTCAATGTTCTGAACATGATAAAGTCATCCTAGCAGTGTACCGTTTGGAAGGAGATGCTGATCAATGGTGGAATCTTGTTAAGAATACGAGGCAAAGGGATGAAATTGAGTCTATGGAATGGGACGAGTTCAAGAACTTATTTTTCAATAAGTACTTCCCTCGTATTCTCCGAACAAAGATGGAGAAAGAGTTTCTTGAACTGAAGCAAAGGGATGATGAATCTGTTGGTACCTATGAAGCAAATTTTACAAGACTTGCAAGGTACGCTTCTAGTATTATTATCCAACCTGAGAGTAAGATTGATCGATTCTTTAGTGGCTTAAAACCAAGTCTTCGAAGGGCGTTAGCCATAAGGGACTTCAATAGCTACGAGGAAATCGTTCGATGTGCTCTCAAAGTCGAGATGGAGATTGGAGTAACCCATCAGTCACATGGGTTTGATAAGAAGAGGAAGATGGAATTCAAAGGAAACTCTAAAGAGCACACTGAAAAGAATATGAACTTTCCATTATGCTCAAAGTGTGGAAAGAAACATGGAGGGAGTTGTCTTAAAGGGACAAGTAAATGTTTTAAATGTGGAAATGAAGGTCATCGGGAATTTGAATGCCGTGATAATGGGAAGAAGATGTCTAATGATGCAAACAAAGGAAGGGATACATAGAATGAACCTACTACACTTCAATGTTTCAAGTGCAATGAGATGGGGCATTATGCCAATCAATGCCCAAATCCAAGGGTTGATGATGATGGTCGACGTCAACAAAATATTAAGGCTAAAGACAAAGGAAAGTCACATGCAATTTCTATCAGTGATGTGGAGTACGATAACGATGTGGTGAAAGGTACACTTACCATCCACTCTAAAGTAGCAAATGTTTTATTTGATTCTGGATCCACCCACTCTTTTATTTCTGAAGACTTTTCTAAGGGTATCACCGTATTACCTCAACAATTAGATGTTGAGTTAGCCGTGACAACACCTAATGGCACATCAATCGCATCAAAAGTTTATAATTCTTCTCCGATCGAAGTTTGTGGGAAAGTGCTTCCTGCAAATCTTGTGATCCTTCCTTTAGTGGAATTTGATGTGATTCTTGGCATGGATTGGCTTTCTCTACATGGAGCTCATATCAATTGCCAAAGAAGGGAAGTCACATTTCATATTCCAGATCAATCTACGATCGTATACCAATGCAAGGATGAACATAACCTTCCAGTGGAAATTTCTTCCATCTTATGGGTATTGATTCCACTAAATGAAGGTTATTTATCTCAAATGGTTGGTGAGAAACTCACGATTAAGAATATGCCCATTGTACGGGAGTTTGATGATGTCTTTCCAGAGGAATTACCAGGTCTTCCACCAAATCGTGAAGTTGAGTTTTCAATAGAACTCGTACCAGGTGCTTTGCCTATTTCAAAGACACCTTATAGAATGGCCCCAATTGAGTTGCAGGAATTGAAGAAGCAACTCCAAGAGAATCTTGATAAGGGATTCATACGCCCTAGTGCGTCACCTTGGGGAGCACCTGTTCTATTTGTTAAGAAGAAAGATGGATCAATGAGACTCTGCATTGATTATCGAGAACTTAACAAGATCACTATCAAGAACAAATATCCTCTCCCACGCATTGATGACTTATTTGACCAACTACGCGGAGCTCAATACTTTTCCAAGATTGATCTTCGTTCAGGGTATCATCAATTAAGGGTCAAAAGGGAGGATATACCAAAGACGGCATTCCGTACAAGGTATGGACACTATGAATTTATAGTGATGCCATTTGGTCTTACTAATGCCCCTGCTATCTTCATGGATCTAATGAATAGAGTCTTTAGAGACTATCTTGATCAATTTGTGGTAGTCTTTATAGACGATATTCTTGTCTATTCAAAGAGCAAGGAAGAGCATGAAGATCACTTGAGAATTATATTGAAGACCCTGAGAAAGGAGAAGCTTTATGCCAAATTTACCAAGTGTGAATTTTGGCTTCAAAAAGTTGCATTTTTGGGTCATATAATCTCAAAAGAGGGGATATCTGTGGATCCAGCAAAAACAGAGGTTATCGAAAGATGGTCGAGACCAACCACAATAACTGAGATCCGAAGTTTTCTTGGTTTGGCTGGATATTATCGACGTTTTGTAAAAGATTTTTCACGATTATCTAATCCACTCACCAAGTTGACTCGGAAAGGAGTTAAGTTTGTCTGGACAGAGGAATGTGAAGAGAATTTCAAGGAGTTGAAAAGAAGGTTATGCAGTGCACCTGTGCTCACACTGCCTTGTAGTGGAGAAAGGTTTGTGATCTACAGTGATGCATCCAAGAAGGGATTGGGGTGTGTTCTTATGCAAAATGATATGGTGATAGCTTATGCCTCACGACAGTTCAAAATCCATGAGCAAAATTACCCAACACATGATTTGGAGATGGCTGCGGTAATCTTTGCATTAAAGATTTGGAGGAATTACCTTTATGGTGAAAGGTGTGATATTTATACTGATCATAAAAGTTTAAAGTATATTTTCACACAAAAGGAGTTGAATATGCGTCAAAGAAGATGGTTGGAGCTGATTAAGGATTATGACTGCTCAATCCATTACCACCCTGGGAAAGCAAACAAGGTGGCAGATGCATTAAGCCGACAAGACCATGCTAGTTTATCCAGGATGAGGATCACAAAAGATCCAATATTTATGGATTTACAAAGGATGGATCTTGGAATTATAATGGAAAGGGAAAAATCTTATCTTTCTCAAATGAATGTTCAACCATCTATACATGTGAAGATTAAAGAGGCACAAAAAGAAGATGTCGAGTTACAAAAGAAGGTGAGAAATGTTCCTGAATTCAACCTTGATTGTGATGGGATAATAAAGTTCAGGAATCGGGTTTGTGTTCCTCCCATCCCCGAATTAAAGAAGGAGCTACTGGATGAGGCTCATAGTTCTTCATTCTCTATTCATCCTGGAAGCACGAAGATGTATAGGGACCTGAAAGAGTACTTCTGGTGGGATGGCATGAAAAGAGATGTTGCTGAATTTGTCTCTCGATGCTTGGTTTGTCAACAAGTTAAAGCTGAGAGACAGAAGTCTAAGGGGATGTTACAACCATTACCCATACCCGAATGGAAATGGGAAAACATCACTATGGACTTTGTCACAGGACTTCCTAAAACATCCAAAGGCAATAATGCTATTTGGGTCATAGTTGATCGTCTTACAAAGTCTGCACACTTCATTCCTATTAGAGAGGATTTCTCTCTAGATCAGCTTGCCAGGATATATGTAAAGGAAGTGGTAAGATTACATGGAGTACCACTTTCTATTATATCTGATCGGGATCCGAGATTTACCTCGAAGTTCTGGCGAAGTCTTCAGCATACTCTGGATACAGAGTTGAGTTTCAGCCCTGCTTGTCATCCCCAGACAGACGGTCAATCTGAGAGAACAATTCAAACCCTAGAAGATATGTTGAGAGCTTGCTCTATGGATTTCAAAGGAGGTTGGGATCAACACCTACCTTTGGTAGAATTTTCTTATAATAATAGCTTTCACTCCAGTATTCAGATGGCTCCTTATGAAGCTCTCTATGGAAAGAAATGCAGGACTCCAACTTGCTGGGATGAAGTTGGGGAAAGAAAGCTATTAGGACCTGATCTCATTGATGAAATGGCAGAAAAGGTCAGATCTATTCAACAACACATAAGAGCAGCTCAGAGTCGACAGAAAAGCTATGCCGACAACCGAAGAAAAGACCTAGAGTTTGAAGTGGGTGATAAAGTGCTCGTACGAATATCTCCCTGGAAGAGGGTTATGAGATTTGGAAAGAAGGGGAAGTTGAGCCCTAGATATATCGGTCCTTTCGAAATACTGGATCGTGTTGGGAAGGTAGCTTACCGATTGGCGCTTCCACCGAATCTCTCTCAAGTTCACGATGTGTTCCATGTATCTCTCCTGAGAAAGTACATACCAGATCTTTCACATGTACTCAGCTCAGAAGTTGTACCGCTGGAGCAAGATATTTCTTATGAAGAATAGCCGATAGAGATTCTGGATCGTAGCGAAAAAGTCCTACGAAACAAGACCACTCGCTTGGTGAAAGTTTTATGGAGGAACCACCAACTTGAAGAAGCTACATGGGAGCTTGAGGATATGATGAGGGAGAAGTATCCTCATCTGTTTGTTACAAAGTGACGAATTTCGAGGGAGAAATTCTTTTTAAGGGGGGTAGAATGTAACACCCGAGACTTTTATGTTATATAAATTATCAAAGGAATCTTTTTCTACACAACACTTTCTTGACTTGCTTTACACGCAATCGCGACCTTCCTCGATAGCTTGCGTCGTACGCAATACCGAGTTTCACTAAACAACAATATGCTATTAAAACTAGCCGTTATGAATAGTAATAACCACTTTTTGAAATTTTATAAATTTTATTTTTCAAAATGGACTTCATTTTGGACTCAGAATATCGAAATTAGCCTAGGGTGAAATTTTGGTATTTTTCTGAAAACTTTCAATTTTTGATGAATAGTGAAACCACTAAGTGGTAGGTTAAAAACTGAATTTTGCATAAAACTTAATTTTACCGCTTCTGTGAATGGAATTTCGAAAATCCGAGAGACACGGTTAATATCAGGGACTAAAATGTGGTTCAATGAGATGAAAATATTTTTTTGGTGAATAGTAACTTTTTACGATTTTTACCGCGGTTAATAGTAAATAGGGTAACTAAGGGTAAATATGATATTAATATTACCCTAAAACATGTCCTAATTCTATTGGACAACTGTAATTCGACCAAAAACAAACTTAGGAATAAAATATGACCATTTAGGCCCACTTGGATTAGATTAGGACATTTATTATTAATTTATTTAAAGAAGGGTTAAAATAGTTAAAATCAAAGTTTAATAAGTAAATCATTTTTAATATGGGTTTATACATAAGATAAATTCGATTGTAAATATTCATTAGAAACCTAAAAAGATTTCCTACATGATGATATTTTATTTGTAATTTTTAGACATTAAATAATTTAATTTATTTATGACATAATGATGATGCAGTAATTATCTTATTAATGAAATATTGACATAATTGATGTTATAAACACCAAAATAAATGTAATTTGAGACTTTTTATGAATTCCACTAATTTTCTAGGTTACTATGATATATTATTGTTTATTTAATCAACTTGGTTCGAACATATAATTCTGTTATGACTTTCAAACAAATCATATATCAAATAGTGTCAAAATTGACACAAAATAGTTTTTAAATCAAATATTATATTATTAATTGTTATTTTATTCCTAAAAATCTAAGGTTCGGCCAAATGACTTAGATAAGGATATATATATTAATAATAAACAATTTGGGGTTCGTTTGGCATGTTATAGTAAGTGTATTAACCATATAGTGAAGGAAAACAAAAAGACACGGTAAAAGATAAAATAATTAACTTAGAGTTAAATCTAATTGATAAGGTTAAAATAATACCCTAAACTTGTCTAAATCCTATTGGTTGATATGATTTCGACCCATCCCCACTTTATCTTCGAAATAAGACCCTTTGAAACCATTATAAACTGATTTTGACTTTAATATAAAATAATATTTTGAGATATTCCTAAGGTGCCCCTCTCCTCCCTTATAAATGGGCACCTCCTCCCTCTCCTCCTCACACCAATTTGAGCACTCAAGCTCGGCCAACCCCTGCCATTTTCTCCTCTCTAATTCCCTAGAATAATCCTAGAGGTCCTGGTCTTCTCCAAAGACCAATCTTAGTTCCTTAAGTGGAGGATTCAAAGAGGCGTTCCAAATAAGAGGTAATATCCATTACCGATCTTTTCAATTTCTTTCTTCTTAAACTTCTTCTTCTTTAGTTTTTTCATGATAAAGTAATAACATCAGTATTACTTACATACTGATATGTTATTATAAATATGAAACAACCCTAATTCACCTTCTATCCGTCCTACGGAAAAATAAAATCACCGCGCGTGCGTACGTACGGAAAACCGTCTCCACGCCGTGGTGTAATCTATTTTCCACCATCACCTTACAAGGATGGGTATAATGGTGTAATGAGTAACTATATATGATTATTATGAAGTAATATTGATACTGAAATAATATATATATACTCCAATACAATTCCACGATCATAGGAACGATATCATCACTCGTGCGTACGTACGGAATACCGTCTCCACGATGTGATGCGACTCGTTCTACATGATCTTCATTTCATAATGATTTTATAAATTAATTGAATGAATGAATATGGTATATACTACACTAATACCATTCTAGAAATGAATTATCTATAACCTAAAGATAAGAATAAGAATTTATTCGACAAAACACGCATAAGAACAAAAAGTTATAAAGACCCGAGTAACAAGTAACAATGAAATATTACTAACAAGAAGCTAATAATATGACCATATATGATCTCATATCAATATGTATGATTCTGGAATAAGTCGATAACATTATTTAAACCATTATACAGGAGCTTCGGACACGAACAAAGCAAATCGGACCTAAGGTAAGGGAAATATCACAATCTCATTTTTATCCGAGATTGTTCATTCGTAAGTATTTACTGGGGTGTATTTTATCATCCACATCCATGTTCCCTCAATATGTAATATTGTCTCCATCCACTTGCAATAGTTTAAATCCAATTTTACCCTTAGGTGAGTTTTTAGTAAAGAATATGAAAGGAATCTTTTGTCGTTTTTCCGTACGAGGTACTTTTTTGACTTTTCCGACAAAAGTAAGAAGAATGTTTTTTTAAACTTATACGGCATGAATGGATTTTTAAAACATTACTTCAAAGAAGCTTCCTTTACAAGTTTTCAAGTTTATTTTTAATCAACTTCTTTTATTTTAAAGTTGTATGACATGTTATGAAAGGAAAAATGTTTTTGAAGAAGAAAGGATATTTTCCTCAAGAATGGAGTTCAAGTGTTTTATCAAAATTATTTTCCATCTAAGATAATAAAGGGTTATATTTTTATCCCTATTATTAAATTGATTTGATCATGTTGTGATGGAATTATTTTTATGAATTCCTTTATCTTATATGAATTGATTTATGATGTCATGACGTTTCAAGAATCCCATTTTTGTTACTTGTGTTATGCGATGATGAATGTTTTATGATTACGTGGCACACATAAGAAAGGATTCATTATAAGATGGGTGGGACCTATATCTCCCTCCAATGCATTGGGTAAAGATTTTATATCTCATGAGATAGACATGGCTGGAACGGAAGGTTATTTCGGTTCAGTGATACAGGACTGAAACGAGGAGTGAACTCGGTTCAGAAAGGGACTTTGTCCACTAAGATAGTCTTGGCAATGAGTCATGACTAACAAGAAATGATTTTCCATGATTATGTGTGCATGCCACAAAGTTTCAAGTTTTATGTTATGATTATGGGGATCTCATTTTCACTTCTATGATTTATTCCATGTTAAGATATTATGATCTCTTTTGCAGGTTTTGATTTTCAAAAAGATATGATATGATTTTTATTTCCTTTATTTTCCCTTGCTGAGCATTTGAGCTCACCCTTTTATGTTTTCTTTTCCCCAGGTCAGGAAGATGGATATTAAGTAGAATATGATAAAAGGGACCCTAGATATGATGAAATAAATGGGAGACACTGTAGAAGATTTACGAACCAGTTGTTTATGTTTCCCAGTTTCTAAAGACACTATACCTATACGGTCCTTTGTGGTTTTGTCATATGTTGTAATAAGTGTGCTTCAATTTTGAAGTATTAACAATGTATGTAAAGTATGGGTCGTTATAACATACACCACACAAAAGGAAATAGTGGAAAATATAGCATGAATCTCATGGGAATAAAAGTGAGATGAAAACCCATTACCACGTTGTAATCAATCGAGTCTTATGGAGAAAAGTTAATAACCACCAAATGAATCATAAAATTCCATGAATATAAAGAGAATAATGATAATATATATCAAATGAAAGTACACAATACACCACATGCAATAAATAATTGGAGAACAATGGAAATATCACTGAATTAAAAGTGAGATAAGAAACACATTACCTTGTACTTTTCCTTAGTTGGGGATACATTAAAATCTTGTATAATAGTTAAATATTTTTATTAAATTATACAAGAACCAAATACATAAATATGATATCAAATATGATCTTTTAATTTTGTTTTGTTAACAATGTTTTAGTAGTATCATTGTTTTGGGTGTTAATTGACTCGTTTTCCTTTATATGTTTTATAACATAAGTCAAGTTTGTTATGGATAGGATGTATTTGATTCATGTCCAGAATAATATAATGTCATTAAAAATTATTTTTATTTAGAAATGTTTAGGTCACCATATTAACCTTATCTTTCATATTTATCTATTAGTTACATAGTTTAACTCTTACCACGTCTTCTGGTATTCTTGTACTATATGGTTAATAACAATACTATAAACATACAAGAAAACCAAAAGTAGTTCATCAATGAATAATATAATATTATTTAAGACCTTTGGATGATCCTTAGATTTTTAGGAAAATTATATTATCCGATAATATATTTCTTTTAAATTTAATTTAAGTATATTTTGACCCTATTTAGTATTTGGCTTTTGTGAAAATCATAACAGAATGATTATTTCGAAAAAAAATTATTTAATAAATCCTAAAATGTCATATTAACCCTAAAAATTTGTGGAATTCATGAAAAGTATCAAATTAAATTTATTTGGATATTTATAAAATCAATTATTTTAATCTTTTTTTAATAAGCTAATTACTGCATCATCATTGTGTCATAAATAAATTTAATTGTTTATGTTCTAAAAATTATAAATAAAATATCATTTTTTAGGAAATATTTTCATCCATCTAATTAAAAATTATAGTCAAATTTAAATTGTGTGTAACCCTATATTAAAAATGGTTTAGTTATTAAACATTGAATTTAACACTTTTAACACTTCTTTAAATAAAATAATAATAAATAACCTTATATAATCCTAGTGGACCAATGGGGATCATATTTTATTCTTAAGGATGTATTTGGTCGAATTACACTTATCCAATAGAATTAAGACAAGTGTTTGGGAAATTGTGATATCATTTTTACTAATAATTACCTTAGTTTATTTTAACCATGGTAAATAATAGTCAAAAGTTATTATTCAAAAAAAATATATTTTCCTCTTATTAAACCACAGTTTACTTACTGATGCCAACCGCGTCTCTGATATTTTTGAAATTTAACTCACAAGAGCGGTAAAATTATGTTTTATGAAAATTTTCAAATGCTCTTAGAAGGTGGGTAAAGGAAGGTAAAAAGTTCAATAAAGTTTCATATATATAAACTTATTATAAAATGACTCCAATGAATTAATTTTAAAATATATTTGTATTATGTATCTATTTTGACCTAAAATAAATTAAAATAAAATAACTAATTATTTAAATAAAATATCAGTTTTAAACAATAACACAATGTCTTTCACTATTCATCTTAGATGTGTTCTTGTTGTTAAATTTTTTAAGCATCTTCCCTCTATGATATTCCTACGGAAATATTTTGAATCCATTGGATTCGTTGATTTTGAAATCGGCCTACTCAATTCGCTGCATATCGCGATTCGACTTTCCTCTGCAAACGATTATTATCGGCATTGGTCTATGGGTTCTTGGATTTTTGGGGGATACGCGATGAAAGTCCTAAAGTGGTCCCCTTCGTTTTATTGCAATTTTGAATCCCCGATTTCACTTGTTTGGTTAGGGATTCTAGGTCTGCCGATGCATCTCTTCAAGAAAATTTCTCTTTTCCCTATTGCTATGCTTATCGGTAATCCCATTAAGACGGATTCTACGACTCAGATGCTCCCAAGGCCTTCGGTTGCACGTGTGTGTGTTGAGGTTGATCTCTCGCAGCAACTGACTTATACTATTTGGATCTAGAATGGGGATGCATGATATTTTCAGTAAGTGGTTAATGAGTCCTTACCGAGTTACTACTCTAATGGTTTTCATATTGGCCACTCCCTTGGAGATTGTGGTGCTAGTAATGACCCCATGTATAGTCCGGAGCTTGGGAAACAGTTGACGAATGAATGGAAATTAGTCTGGATTGAGAAGAATCATGTTGAACAGTCTGAACCTTCTAATTCTAAGGACCCACTGTCCTCATCTGTTCCGGATTCCTACTCAACATAGCCTACTTGGAATAAAGATTATGTCCTTGCTGGTTTTGTGGATTCAATCAATAATGCTACACTTTTCACTGGCACCCCAGGAGTTGTTCCAACCTCTAATGAGCCAGAAAAAGAAACTCACTCTGATTCTTCCAATCATGATGTTTGTAATCAAGTAGATAAAATTAAGGAGGAATACCTACGCTCGAGTGCGAAAAAAGGTAAGAAATATTTTTTTGATCCTGATGGTTTTATCACTCCACACCCTAACAAGACTTGAATGTGAATTGATTATTCTAAGTTAGAGAGGACCATTGTCACAAGATCTTCAGGGCTTCGAGTGGAGGAAAGAATCATCCCTACATAGCCTACTGTCAGTAAGAGTACTTCTGCACCAGAATCCAATAATGCAGGGGACTCCTCCAAAGATGAAGATGATTCCTACTCTTGGATTGAGGATCGGACGGATAGAATTATTCTTAGAAATTGCACTCAGGATATTATGGGAGGATTTCTACTCTTGGATTGAGGAACAAGAAAAGTTGTCTTTTAGAAGATATTGTAATAAAGAAATATATGTTGATGACTATCTCATTATCAGGGAGAGTATGTTTGATAGGGTGGAATTTGAGATTGATCGGAACCCTGATTTTGATTATCTCCAGCTTCAGTGGGAATAGATCTTTTTCACTCATGGAATGTTTTGGAGGAACATATCAGAATACGATGGGGAGGTTGGATGTTTGGAATATAGGGAGGTTGTTGCAAATGCACTAGCAGTCAGGTCTAATGCAGAGCAGAAAACTGAGTATCATCAACTGCATTAGCAGTTTTTTTGTGCAGAAAATTCAGGAATGAATTTCTCTGGTGAAACAGCGGCAGTAACACAAGCGGTGGAAGAATGGCTATGGCATGTCTCTATTTTGATGACATCAAAGAAGGGATTGAATCCATGGATCTATAAAAGCATATTTGGATAATGGTTTCACCTAAAGATATTGCTAGATGATGCTGAACAAAACCAAAATGGATGGCAGGTGAAAATTAGTATCACTTCCTTTCATGATTGCATGGATACCTTCTGTTGTCTAACTTTCATTTTGTAATCATCTAATTCCCAGTTGGAGAAAATTCATTGCACCTCATGTATTCACTTTGTTGTTTCCTTTTCTTTTAATAAATTTTTGGGGTATGAGTTGGGCAACCAACTCATGCTCGAATCTTTTTGGTATAATTTGATTATACTTATAAACCATTCAAATACATAATTTAACAATATAAATTATTTTTATTAAAAAATTATTTTTGAATTAAAATTTAGTATTTTTAACTATTCATCAAAATATGAATGTTATCAGAAAAGTACAAAAAAAATTTCTAATATAAGTATTTTTTCTTCATTCTAAATAAGAATTTAATGTCATTAAATTGAATATGTAAAATTATCAAATATTGGTTTTAAAAAGGGTTTTCCATGAAAGGGTGGTAAAATTGATATTTTTTCAAAATACTTTTTTATCTGAAAAAATTAATTTGTTATTATATAATGTCTAATAAACACATAATATGGATTGTAAAATTATATGGAATATATAATGTTCAAAATTTGGTTACTATTATTTATAACAGCTTTTTGAACAGCTAGTTTGGTAAGTCATGGTGCGCTCAAACATGGTGTTGTGTGTAGCGCTAGCTATTGAATTACTTTATAGAAAATAATTTACTACGAAATCTAGGGGTGTTACATTCTTTCACCCCTTTGGAAATTACGTTTTTGAAATTTTAGAACTGGGCTTGGGTATTTTATTGAAAGTCCCACATCGGAAAATGAGTCAATAAAACTATCACTTTAAAAGAAAGAATGAGAAGTACAAAGGTCACCTCAGATAACCCGTACTAGGATTCCATGTAGGGAAACATAGATATGGAAGATAAACTAAGTGTCAAGTTCAGATAGAGAGTGACAGAAAACATGATCAGGAGAAAGTTAAAAACAAGAAAACCACAAACATGTGATGGGATAAAGGGTCATTAGTTTCCTAGTAAGAAAAGTAAATGGACAATGTTTTTTGTTTTAAGTTCAATTTCATAAATTTGATGAATTTATTTATGAGATTTCTTATGAACATAAAGAGATGAACTTTATTTTTAAGTAGAGTTTCATCCTTTAATAAATTTCAACCACTAACTAATATTTTTTTTCAAACGATGTGTATTCAAGATGACTTTGTCACACATGAAGAAATAGAATCAACTTCTAAAGAATCACATGATCTATAATGGATAAACTATATATTTATCTTATATTTAGATATTAACCAAAAAAATGGTTAGTACAATATCAGATGATCCCCAAAAAGGATAATCATTTAGAGAAATAAATACTAATCATAAATTCTAAAACTAAACCTACAATACCAAAAGATCGGTAAATACCATTCAATAAACAATTGTCCTTAAAATCCTTCAATATAATCCAAAAAAATTATTGAAACCCAAAACTTATATGAATTTTATTACGTAGTCTTCCACGTTAAATTATATCTCCATTTTACATCGACTACTCTTAAAGTCACAATCTTTAAAGTAATTATCCTAATCACATATTCCCTATAATTGGTTAATAATTTTCATAAATAACCCAAATTTATAGAAATCCACAATAAAAACATAGATAAAAATACACCAATTCTCCTCAAATTAAATCCCATATTATTCAATTTTCCATAGGCATATAGTGTTCCTAACAGAGTGAACGTCTTCTAAAATAACATTTATCAATTAATCACCAAATCATTTTCCAATACTAATGATACCCATTTGATAAGAAATAAGATCCCTAATAAACTTATTATTGATAAATAAAACCATTTAACTAAAAAGAGTTAGTCACACTAACTCGGGACTTCACATAGTCCAGTGGTAGGTGATAAATTTTAGTTACACTCTCTTGGTGGGTTTGATTCTTGTATCTTTGTCTGACATGACAGGTTGTCACATGGTCTGCATGTTGTCCTTTTTCAAAAACTATATTTTATAACATTCCCCAAATGAGATAAATTCCTCCAATTTACCATAACATAATTTAACCCCAAATGTTATCTCATACCTCACTTTTCATCCCAAAAATCAATGTCCTGTAATTGCCTCAAATTCAAGGATCATATAAACCCAAATGGTTCTTTATAACTATATCCACAAAAGAAAAGATAATTATTACTAAAATAGTATTTTAACATAACAAACTGCATGGTTACACATACAAGAAAATTTTATTCCAAAGTAAGCAGATACTTTTAAAAATTTCTCAATCCATTTATCTCCACATAGGTTCTTCATTGACATAGAGGTTATCCTATAGAATAAGGCATTGAATCAGGCAATGACAAGGTCACTTAATTTAATGGAAAATGACTATAATTTGATTCTTAGGATAATTTTTATTTTCTCCCATAGTACTCTTCATTTTTCCTCAGCAAATAATTACATTATGCCCTTCTTTCCAACACATTAATCATTTATTTGTCCCATTTAGAAACTTTCCTAGGTGTCTACTTCTACATTTCCTGCATGATTGAAATTGATCATTGTTTTCACCATGTTCTCCATTGCTGGAGCTTATACCATTCACTGACTTTTCTCTTCTTTGTTGAGTCCTGGAGTTGGTTAATATATATGATGTTGATCACATTTGTGTAAAACTGATTCGGCATAAAGACGATATCTTTTACACCTATAAACATTCTATTTAGTTGCTAATTTACACCACTGTGACCACCTTCTACATCATCTTCAATGGTACTATGACTTCCTTAAAATCCAGTCATTGACTAACTGAAGAAAGCATATTGTGAGTCATAAAATCATTTATATAATATCATAACACTTTCTTTTCAATCTAAAACACCTTATGATTAACCAAGGTTTTTTATTACCATATTATATTAAAATCCTTCAAATCGGTTTGTAAATAAAATGTGAATTATCCTAAGAATATCCCCTGGGAGTGTCATAACCAAGAGTGCAGTGAATCCCATTGTTATGTACCAGGATACCTCAGGTCAAGCCCGAAACTCCATGTCGGAGTTTCAATCCTAGGTAAATCTGTTCCAGAGCTGCCTCTACATGCTCATATCTAGACAGGGATGTATTTCTTGGATAACCCATATAATATTAAAATTAAAAAACTTTTTGGATGTTCTTCTATACTAATACACAATGTCTATCTAAGGGTGGTGTTCTCTAATTAGAGTTTTTCTAAATCTAGCTTCCATGTTTTGTACTAAACTTCCTCTGATACCAACTGTAATTCGCTAACCCTGGTTACCCAGAGTAACTGCATTATTACATAACATTGTCAGGATAACAAGGGATCAATTAACGAAATATTGATCAGATTAGTATCCTTGGATGAACTTGATACATTCATATGTTTTGAATTACATTATAAAATGAAAAACAACATCAACATTATCCCCATTAACAACATTAATATCCCATATACTATCCTTGTAGTTCAGTAAAAATATACTTCTTCAAATCCTAGGAAAAAATAAAACCTAGTAATTGGTGAGCTCAGATGCTCAGTAAGGATAACAATATAGTGGAATCATTCATAAATAAGCATAAACATTTAAGGCAATGTATAAGACTAAAACAAAATCCTTTTAGAGTTAAACTTCAGCATAATGTGGAAAAGATAAATCAAATAATTCCATTTACTTATTCACATGGATATTCAACTGGTCGAATAATCACAAGTAATATCAATAAACTATTACATAATGATGGAATTCATAATGCCAGGCATCATAACCACATATTCAAGGCCTCATACAAAGACTACAAAAAATATGTTGTCAAGGCTTTGTACCAGGACACTAGTTTGTATCATGAGACCTACTGATGCATCGAGGAGCTATAGTGGGCTCCACAAATCACTTACTAATTCCAATTATTTCTTCATATGAAATGGTTGAAACATAACATAAACATTTTTACTAAAACTAGAATTTAAAATTTTAATATTTTAACCACAAACCATGAATGGTATAAAAATAAAACATCAACAGTCAAACATAACTAATTAAATACAAAATGGAATATTTTATTATAATAAATCAATCCCAATCAAGAATAATGAAGGATATTTACATTGATGAAAATAACCAGTAAAACTATTTGAGATAAATAACCCTTTTTCTTGAAAACCTTTAAAAATCTCACTATTTATGAAGAAGCTGTTAAAAATATATTTTTGAATCAAAGTTTCCTATACCACATTGAGAATTTTAAATGTAATTTTAATATTAAACAATTAATTTCCATATAAATAAAGCCTCAAAACCATTTTTAAAACATGAACATTAATGAGAATGATGTAGAAGAATAAATATTTAAAACATTTAAAATGATGTTTTAGTTAGAGTTCCTAACCAAATGAGAGATGCTTGAATACAAATAATTTATGTAATTAAAACATTATAATATCATGAGAATAATGGGATTCATGATATAATATCTCAACTTACAATATATATATTCCATATAAAAGTGAATTGGCTCATAACCACAAAAACGTTTCAATGGAATATAAATTGAGATAAATTTCTTTATAAAAACTATATCCTTAAGTGAAGGATAAATCAATGAAATAATTATGTGTGAAAAATATAAATACACTCAGTATGATTTGATATCCAGTGTAAATAAATCAGAGGAAAATCACACATATTCTGGTAAAAACAAAACTAATGACTTGAATGTTTAACTCAATGAATGGAAATTGAGTTAAGATTACTCTTATCAAGTTCATATTAATGAATTGAGAATTTATCTAAAATGTTATTATGTGTATAAAAAGTATATACACGCAAAGGGGAGTTTAAATTACTACATAAATAAATTAATTGTGTTTTCACACATAATCTTGGAGTAAAATAATCAATGAAGTTTGAGTAAAACCCAATGAGTTGAAAATGAAATTATAAATTCCCTTATCGATTAGGTAACTTTAGAAACATATATACCATGAAAGAAGGACCATACAATGAATATGTAAATACCCATAAATTAATTTATATTACACAAATAATACAACCATGGGCAGTACATACACAACACAAAAGGAAATATTGGAAAATATAGCATGAATATCACTGGAATAAAAGTGAGATGAAAACACTTTACCATGTTGTAATCAATCACTTCATATAACCAAAAGTTAAAAACCACCAAATGAAACAAATAATACCATGAATATAATGATAATAATGATAATATATATCAAATGTAAGTACACAATACACCACATGCAATATATAAGTGGGAAACAATGGAAATCTCACTGAATTAAAAGTGGGATTAGAAAACCCTTACCTTGTACTTTTCCTTAGTCAAGGGTATGTTAACCTCCTACATAATAGTAAAATAATTGTTATTAAAATATTAATGAACTACATTCATAAATATGATATCATATATGATCTTCTAATATTGTTTTCATAACAATATTTTAGTTGTATCATTTTTTCGGGTGTTAACTGATTCATTTTCCTTTATATGTTTTCTTACATAATTCATGTTTGTTATGGATAGGATGTATTTAAATAATATATATAATTAAATCAAGTCTTTAAAAATAATTTTTAATCAATAAATAAAAATTATTCTTGAATGTTTGGAATTGGGAATGACATCTCATCGCGTCGTGGAGACGGTAAGCCGTACATATGTACGAGGGACAATATCATTATTTTGATGGTGAAATCGTATATAATTGGATGGTATATCATCTATACCAGAAAGGCTCAGCCAGGGACAAAGTACCTGACCATTTATTAAATAATGTAAAAAGTACATCAAACAAGCAGTAAAATTAAAAGTAGCTAGGAACCATACCCGCCATCATACCCATCACCATCTCCATAATCAAACGCCTCATCTGCAGTAGCCGACTCCCATTCCGAGCTTTCATATTGCTTCATCAGCTTCACATACTTCCGTCTGAGATTCATCTTCTCCAATTGCACAAAATCATAAGAAGAAGTCATTACCTTACCATTGCTCAAAGAAACTCTAGTGGACATCGGCCTTGGCAAAGAAGAATAATCTTTCCGTTGTCTTCTTTTTGGAGGGGCAGTAGAGTTACCCACACCTTCTGCCATCACCTTCTTCCCATGTTGGACAACATCACTAAAAGATGTACAGACATTTCCATCCACCTCCTTCTCACTATCCGATATATCCCCCCATTTCTCAGGTAAGCACACCATCCGAGGACAGAAGTTCACACCTTGCTCTGGCTCCACATGACTGTTAGGACCAACCAGTGTTAAACACTGAGATTGAGCCACTTTCTCAAGCTCTCCAGACGTCCCAATCTGCATACTATCCCCGTCCTGCAGACTACAGCTTTCCATCCTTGGAGAACTGCCATGCAACTCGAGAGCTGCAGTAGGCACCTGGCGAGAACACAAACCAGACACCTTTTGAACCTAATCCACCTCAGTTTCAGCATCCACAAGACCAGCAAAGCAGTTGCTCACTGCAATGCCATCAGCCTGTTGCACATGATGATATTTCAGCCCATGAGAGGTCCTAACCCATCCATCAGCATCCTCCACAGGATCCTCAGCCCGCATAGGCACTGAAAGCCTATCCACTGCCTCCTTGCCTCCCACTATACCCAACATCTGGCCATTAACCACTCCAACCGACTGTTCACTGAAGCTCTCACTACCCAAAGAGCCATCCATGGGCGGGGTCTCCTTATTTCTTTCAGAATCAGTCTGAACCGCCACCTACTGATTATCTGTAGGTCGAGACTGAACTTTCTCAGCTTCTACAATGCTGATGGGCCCAGAACCAGGGCCCCTCCCCCTATTGAGATCACCTATCAACCTACCGAAAACATCCCGAACTTTCGGATTAGCGTGACTAAGCAGCAAGTTGTCTTGCCTCCCCTGCATGTCACCGCAAGAGAAACCCAAGCCAGCAGCAAAAGAGACAGCCCCTCTGTTGCCTTTGTCCAGATCCTCACTCCGGGCCACCATACCAGCATCTGATGGACCACTGGCCTCCTCTGGAGCATTGCAAGCAACCTTGGATGTTCCGTCTGCCCGCACACCCTTTACTGCACATCCATTTGGAGAGCCCCAATTTTCACTTCACCCAACCTCCCTTGGAAGAACGGTGTCTCTCCAACTCGCCCTCGAAGAAGACCCCTGCCGGCACTGCTCCGAGACATGTCCAAGTCTCTTGCATTTAGAACAGAAGTCCATCCACTCCTCATAGATAACTTTCTGTTTACATTTGTACTGATCACCTATCGTAATCCAGACAAACTCAAACGGGGCCTTCGACACGTCCATCTCTACACAAACCCTCGGATTCACAGGGTGACACACCACACGCGTACGATTATCAGAACAAAGATACTTCCCCACGATATTACCAAGCATCTTAATGATAGCAGGATTTTGAAAGGGTAATGGTAAATTAGGAAAACTCACCCAAAGCGCCGCGGAACGCAGGTCACGGTTCATGTGGAAGTCAAACGACCAGCGGAACAAGATGAAGCGGCATCCATTGCAACTCCGGGGCGCCCTAGACCAGGCAACGATGAGATCCTCCTCAGATGAAAAGCGGATCATGATATGCCGATTTCCAATCAAGCCAACTATAGCCCGCTCCTGGAGATCCCAGGTGTCGAAGATGAGCCTGTCGAAAGTATCCACCGAGGGCCTTCGCTGCTTAAATCTCGCAACCAAAGTGAGGTTCAGAAGTGCAGAAGATTCAGCGAATTCAGAGTTCAAGATCTGAAGATTCGGGCATCCCTGAATGAGTTCCGCAACCTTCGGGCTTAAATAAATAGTCAGAAAAGAAGGGATAAGGTCAGGGTTCGAAAAAGGCCTAAAAGGATGCATATCATTAGTGTGGGAGAATCCCTCCCCCAAAGGAGGAGGAGGGATCCCCGCGGTCGCCGCCGCCGCCGTCAGCGAGGAAGAAGATCCCTAGGGTTCCCTCGCGAAAGCATCCCTCATCCTAGTTAATCTGGTATGTCATCTATACAGAATCATTAACATGTTATATTAATTATTTACATTAGTTGTACTCATTATTATACCAATACAAATAATGATGTTTTTGAATAACAAACTACACCACGACATGGAGACGGTAAGCCGTACATACCCACGTATGGTGAATTTGTCATTTATAGGATGGATAGAATAAGGAATATGGTTGTACCATATTTATAATAAAATAAAAATATTTAGGAGGTATTGGAGTTATTATTTTTTTATGTAATAAATAAAGAAAGAGGAAGTGGAAGAAGAAAAGAACGTGAAAGAGGGTGGTTAAATTATTACCTCTTCTTCGGGTTCTTCCTTTTGATTGGATCAAAAGGGCTCCATAGGTTGGATTTATAATAAAAGGAAGGAATCTAGGATGTTGCGATATTATTTATAAGGATATTTAGGTAGGGTTTGGCTGATCTAAATGGTTTTGGAGGTGTGAAATTATGATATGGGGAAATACCCTTTTATAAGAGGGGTGAGGGTCACATTAGGAAAACCTTGAAATATTATTTTATTATAAATCACATTCGGTTTCTAATGGATAAAAATTAATTTATCTGGAAGATAATGTGGTTATGGGTATAAATACTCTAAACCAATAGGTTTTATAAATGTTTAGGTCGCCATATTAACCTTTTCATTTAGATTTAACAATTAGTTATATAGTTTAACTTTTACCGCGTCTTCTTATATTCTTACACTATATTGTTAATAAACATACTATAAACATCCAAGAAAACCACTTGTGGTTCATTAATTACATATATAACATCATTTAATTCCTTTTTCTGACCAATAGATTTTTAGGAATATTATATAATCCAATAATATAGTATTTGTTTTAAAAACTCATATAGGTCAATTTGGACACTATTTAGTATTTGGATTATGTGAAAAACATAAGAGCATTGTTACGTAAAAAAATATTTAATCGACCATAACATGTCATATTAAGCAATAAAATTAGATTAATTCACAAAAAGTCTCAAATTACAAATATTTGGTTATTTATAATATCAATTATTTTCATATTTCATTAATAAGGAAATTACTGCATCATTATTATGTCATGCATAAATTTAATTATTTAATTTATAAAAATTATAAATAAAATACCATTATATAGGAAATAATTTTATCTTTATAATGATTATTTATAGTTGATGTTATATTGTTTTTATCTCTGTATTAAAAATGGTTTAGTAATTAAACATTAAATTTAACACTTTAAACTCTTCTTTAAATAAAATAATAATAATTGTCCTAATATATTCCAAGTGGCCCAAAGGAGATCATATTTCATTCCTAAGATTTTTTTGGTCTGATTACACTTATCAAATTGAATTATGACATGTGTTAGGGTAATCATGATATCATTTTACCCTTAATTACAAAATTTACTATTAACTGTTGTGAATAAAAGTCAAAAGATACTATTCACGAAAACTTATTTTCATCTTATTAGACCACATTTTACATACTGATTTCAACAGTATCTCTTGGATTTTTTAAATTTAACTCATAGAAGAAGTAAAATTAGGTTTTATATAAATTTTCAAATTCTCCTAGAAGGTGGGTAAAATACGGTAAAAAGTTCAATAAAATTTTATATATCTAAAATCATTATAAAATGACTACAACGAATTACATTGAAAATATATATGTATAATGTATCTACTTTTTATTAAAATAAATTAATATAAAATAACTAATTATTTAAATAAAAAGTCGGTTTTAAACAATAACGTAGTGTTTTTCATTATTCATCAATAATTGAATGTTTTTAGAAAAATACCAAAAATCACCCTAAGCTAATTTTGATATTAAAAATTCAAAAATGAATTCTATTTTACAAAATTAAAAACATAGATGTTTCATTAATTAATTACAAATTAATTTCCATTGTCAAAACTAAAAAGCATGTTCTTAAGAAGTAAAAACTATCAAAATATTGACATGTGTTTAAGTCGAATTGAATTGTGAAATTACTTATAATGAACTAAATTATATTAAATGATAAAAATATAATCTTATTATAATTCGAAAACATTCAAATGAATAATTTAACATGATAAATTATTTCGATTAAGAAAGTTGTTTTCAATTAAAATTTAGTATTTTTCACTTTTCATCAAAATATGAATGTTATCAGAAAAGTACCAAATATTTATCCAAAATATTTTTTTATGGGAAAATTCTAAATAAGAATTTAATTTAATTATATTGAATATATAAAATTGTCAAATATTGGGTTTAAAAAGGGTTTTCCATTAAAAGGTGGAAAATTTCATTTTTTGAAGTATACATTTTTATCTGAAAAAATGAATTTGTTCTTATATTTTATCTAAGAAACACATAATATGGATACTAAAATTAAATGGAGTATATAAAATTCAGAATTCAGTTAATATTATTTATAACACCTTTTTGAACGGCAATTTTGGTAAGTCGTGGTGCGCTCAAACTCAGTGTTGCGTGTAGCGCAAGCTATTGAATTACTTTAAAGAAAATAACTTACTAGGAAATATTGGGCTGTTACAACATTAACTTTGATAAAATATTAATTTAAAAGTGATCATGTGATTAGTATAAATACACAGTTATGATAAATCCCATTGACATAGAAAAAATAAGAAGTGGCCTCAACTAGCAGGATCATATCCTATGAACCCCATTTATCTAAGCATCCAAGGGAGATAACATAATTGGGATTTTACCTTGACCATGACCAATATGAGATGTGAAAACTAAAGAATTAATTAAACCATTTACATGAGAAGGTAAAATCTCATCAAGATCCCGACCCAAACCATGCACACTGAACTAATCCATGAAAATATCACCATATTTCAGATTACACATTGGGAGTTTTCTATTGTAATAAATGGATATGTATAAAAACCATAATAAAATGAATATATATATATTGTATATAATAATGATTATATTTTATTCTTATTTGTTTTACTTTATGAATGATTTTTATTTTGATATAATAATTCAAAATTTCAATTTTATAGGTAATATATAATTTCAATTAAGAAATTTATTTTGATGAATTAATTTATTTTTCGAAAAAGAAATATATTATAAAATATTATTAGAAAATAATTATTATTAAATTTTAATAAAAATATAATTTTTATGACGTCAAATGTAATTTTTATAAGGGTTCTGAAAAAAGTTTTTATAAAAAAACCCAACATTTCTCAACAAATATTGATTCTTGTTTTAGAGGTTAGCATTTAAATAATTGTAAAAAATAAATATTATTTTTTAATTAGAATGTCAAAATTATCAAACACTGAATTTTTCATAATTTTTTTAGACATTGAAATTTCCAGGTAAAAATTAAATACAGAATAAATATGTGGTGTCTATTATGACATTATAATGACCCAAAAGTTAAGTAATAAATTATATAAAAGATATCGAAGACCAAATATATGTTTCCATATTAAAAAAATTAGTTTTTAGGTTATTTGGTGAATTTTTTAAATCCTTTATCAATCCTCCAAAACCTATATTATATTTTAAGGTTTTAAAGTCATTTCTTTAAGAACATGACTTACATACACATCAAAAAGGAAATTTTTTTAATAAATTCGTTTCTTTTCTTTATAAATAATTACATCCAATCATATTTTTCAGAAACGATTGGATTTTTTTGTTTTTATTACTTTATTTTATAGAGTTCAGAACCTATATTTAGGAAAGAATAAAGAACGGTTCTCTCTTTTCCTATATAAACCCAACCAAGCTACAATTCATCTTCACTCAAAAACCATGGAGAGAATAATTAATCTTCTTTCCAAAACTCATATTCCTCTCAAGGTTCCCCAAGATCTTAATAATATCCTCCCAATCATTTATAATCACCCTCTCAAGTTAAGGGACCTATTCATTTTCTTTTCAGTTCGAGCATCTTCGTTGTATTTAGACTTTTAAATCTGATTTGGTTTTGTTTTCTTGAATTTATAAATATCTATTTTATTTCCTAATAATGAGATATCATTTCTCCTCCCACATTATAGAATTCCCCTTAGCCATTTAGATGCGTAAATTTAGTAATGGATCGTCTCATTCTCATCTTTTTTCAAGAATCATCATTATTTTATTCCATTTTATATGAAATTAATAATGTCTGGATATGTATTTACACATCTCTATTACAGCCAATTTTATGTAAAAATGATGAGAGACCCATTTCACTCCCATTAAACCAATTTATAAAAATTTATGTACTCTCATCATGCTGTATAAATTTCACTTATATTTTTCCATGCTAAGCCTTTTTGTTGTTTATAAAATCACTATTTCCACTAAAGTGTTTTCACATAGATATACCTATGATTATTCTATTATATAATTACATGTTTTTATTACAAATTCCTTGATTGTGGAACTAAATTTAATGAAATATGTTCAAATTTTTTATTATCTATGTGGAACACTTAATCATGTACATGATATGATTATGATAGGTGAGCCCAAATTGTGCTCCAATTCATTGGGTGATGTTTTAGTATCCTGAGATTACATGTATGGTTCATGGGTGGTTATCCTATACACTTTATTTTTTTTATTTCTTGATGGAAAACCTTGACATATGTTTATGATGCCATGTTTATAGTAGTTTCCACACTCCCATGTTTCCATTATGTTATTATATTATATCAGGACTCATTGTTCATGTTTATTATTCTCGCACCATTTATGTCCCCTTGATATGCCTATTTTATAACACTTAATACTTTTGGTAGGTTATGATTTTTTTATTCCACTACTATGCTTTATATATCACATATTTCTTTTGTATTTCCCCAGGTTATCCCCTGACTATTTAAGAATCATGGAAAAATATGAGGATTTTAATGATGTCTTCAATTTTGTAAATATACCCCCTATTTTAAGTTGTTATGTAATGTTCATAATTCCCAAAGACACTAGACATATCTATATTCTAGTTTGTATTATGTTCACTCTTATGTAATAAATCATCAATTAATGTTTAATTAAAACAATGGTTATCTTAGTTGGTATCAGAGGAGAGTTTAGTTATTTTGGGGATTAAGATTAGGAAACACTAATGAATTTCTTAGTGATAAGACTAAAATTAAGGGAAACATAAGTAAATTTATGTAATGTATAGAGTAAGTGGTTTCCAAGAAATTAAATCCCCATATGGATACTACAAGTGGATGTGTATCTGGCAGAGATGTATATAGGGGTTACACCCAAAAACACCATATTTGGTTAGACTCAATCATGAACTGGTTCTTCACAATGAGACATTCTCCACACCTAGTCTTACACTCCATAGGGACATTATTTTTTAAATTCACAAGATTATTATGAACCATTATTATGTGGAATAAATATAATAAAAATTTATGTTATGAAATATATCATTGATAACATATATTGAAGCCTATAAATTGTTACGTTAAGGAAATATGGGTCATTTATAAGTTATCCCTTTAATGTTATTGGATTTTTCTTAATATGTTTAATAGTTTAAAATTACCCATCCATAATTTTCCAATTATTCTAGCCAATGTACAAAAATATTATAAACTATTTAAAACCCAATATGATGGTAAATATGATGACTTCCCTAACAAGAAGCCTAACATGATGGTAGAACAAGTAAGGATTCTTGTAATTATTCCAAAATGGATATAAAAAATCACAATTAACAAATGTAACATAGTAAAATTTTCAAATAAATTAAATAATATGAGGATGATATCTCATGAAATTTTATCTAATAACGGTGATAATGTAATGAAGACCCAATTTCCTTTGTGAAAAAAATATTCAAATTGGCACCAAGGGAAATGACACAAAGGAACTGGTAGATGTTTTACCTATGTAAGGATAGGGCATAAAGTAGAAAATTTTTATGAAAAAATGAATAACAAGATTTATGGGCATAAATTTCAATCTAAGGTACCATGTATAGTTATTTTTCATAGTTTGGGAGATGTTAGAAAATATACAAGTTGATGCTCTATTCGAAGGGCTAACAATCATGATGTGAACCAACAATCTAAAAGAAAAAGGGAATAAGGAAAGTCTTATTATGAGATGGATCAAGATTATTGAATTATTCATAACTTTTAATTAAGAGAAATATATTTCATGTTGTATTTAAATTCATTCACAATTAACATATCTAGTATGTTTTTTAAGAACATCGACTCACCGCCTGAAATTATTTGATATCATCGAGGAAAAAAATTCAATGACTATTGTATCAAATGATATTTCTTTTGGGAATTTCCTTCTTGAAAATATTATTAGTATTAATTTAGTGTAATTTTATGTTATCCTAGTTATAGAATATTTTTTATTTAATAAATCCACCATAAATAGATAGGAGATGGAAGTCACCCTCTACACCACAAATCACCCTTCAATTCTATACGAGTTCAAGGAGGAGGATGAATATTTTCTGGTATCATCATCTCAAGTATGGATATTATTACCCTATGAGAGAGTGTATCCTTAAAAAATGATTGAGAATTTGGAAAATATCATTCATGGAGTCATTTCTATTATGAGTTAATACACTAATGTGTTTCCGAAAGAATGTATTTTCTAACTATTAAATGAGTTATCAATTCACAATCCAACTTATATGTTGACCAAGTTACATTCATAGGTCATGTAATAATATGAAAAGATATATCTATGGACCCTTAAAAAATAGATGTAATTTATGGAAGGACAAGACCAACCACTATGATGAAAATTCATAGTTTCCTTAGATTACCTGTGTATTATTATTGATTTGTAAGAAATTTATTACAATTTTTAGAACCAATAACCAAACTAAATTTTAAGGGAGTAATGGTATTTTGGATTAATGAATGTGAAGATCGCTTGAAGGTTTTGAAAAATATACCTATCACTATATCAATACCTCTGATACCCCTAAGTGGGGAACTTTTTGTGGTATACAACGATGCTTAAAAGAAGGGTTTAGGTTGTGTACTAATTCTACATAAAAAAGTGATTCCAATGCCTCAAGGCAATTGAATTTTCATGAGTAGAACTAACCAACTCACAATCAAGAGTTTACTATTGTAATATTTACATTGAGTATCTTGTGGTATTATTTCATTAAGGATAAGCCTGAAATATATATGGATCATAAGATCCTTAAGTATATATTCACACAATAAGTGATGAATAATCATGAAAAAACTTGGTTAGAGATGATTATGGACTATGACTAATTAATTGAATAAAATCATGGGAAAGAAAAAAATGTTTCATACACTCTAAGTAGAAAGGATCTAAAAATTTTATCATTAATGAGAATTGAGAAGGATTCATTCTTCTTAGACTTTAAAGCAATGGACATGGAAATCATAATGTAAAGAATACCATCAATCCATTCCAAAATGATTTCTCAACCATTTATTATGGGAAAGATTATATATGCCCAAAGAGATGATATGGAAATTTAGATGAAGGTGGATGATATAATAATAGGGAAATTATCAGAGTACAAAATTAATGAAGAAGTGGTTGTAAGATTTCAGTCACAACTATGCGTATTGTAAAATATGGAGTTAAAGAAGGAGTGGTTGTAAGATGCACATAACTCAAACTTCTCCATCCATCTAGGGAGCATGAAATGTATCAAGATATCTAAGGGCACTATTTTTTGGAAAATATGATGAATGTGATCACGAAATATACACCAAGTAGTCTTTTATATCAGTAAGTGAAGGTTGAAAGGAAAAAATCCAAGCAGATGATCCAACCACTACCCATAACTGAATTGAAATGATAAAACATAACAATTGAAATTATCATTGGTCTTCTGTATAAATTTAGTGGATGTAATTATATAAGGTTTGTGGTGGATTTTCTATTGAATACCATTCACTTCATTACAATTTGAGAGGAATTATCATTTGATCAACTTGTAAGGATATATATTAGAGAAGTGGCGAGGATACATGGAATAACACTGTCAATTGTATTTGATTGAGATCCAATATTTACCTCCATGTTTTGGAAGAGTCTCCAACATGATCTAAATACTAAGTTGAACTTGAACACAACTTATCACCCTCAAAATGATGGACAATAAGAACAGACTATCCCGGAACTAAAAGACATGTTGGGAGCATGCTCAATTGACTTCAAAGGAGGATGAGATCAAAATATCCCTTTGGTTGAGTTCTCATATAATAATAGTTTTCACTCATGTATCCAAATGAATCCTTATGAAACCCTTTATTAGAAATATTGAACAACACATGCATGCTTTGATTAAGATCATGAATGTAAACTGTTGGGTCTTGAAATGGATGAGGAAATGGTCGAAAAGGTCAAGATAATTCATCCGCATATGAGGGATGCTCAGATGTAATAAAAGAACTGTGCTAACAATCATTGATGATGCTTAGATTTTCATGTTAGAGATAAGGTATTCCTCTACAAATCTCCAAGCAGGAAAGTATTGAGGTTTGGTAAGAAGGGAAATATTACACCAGTACCACAAATTGACGTTTATGCAATGTCTGTTTTTATCATCACTAAGTAGAAAGTGCTGATTAAAGGGGTACCTTTATCTACTGTAGCTAATAGCACTAATAAAGCTAACTTTTATCAGTTCTAAAAAAAAGAGATGATAAAGGTGAACCATTTATCAGTTGTTTTTTAGTAGTGGTAAAGTTTGATCTTTATTAGTACTATTCTCATCAGTGATAAAACCTTTTAATAAAAAATATTATTAATATATATAATTATTATATTTATATTCAAAAATAAATATTTATTTTTATATATTAATAAAAAATGCATAGTTATAAATAATATCGATTTAACGTATTAATATATATTGATTAATAGTTAATATATGTATATATATAATATTTTTAAAAACGATTTTATAATATTATAAAAAAGTAAATAAATATTTGAATAATCCTAATATTATAATAAATATATGTAAATAATAAATATATTTTAATAAATAAAAATATATTTAAATAATTATCACATTATAATAATTTTTATTATATTCATTATTAAATACAAATATATAATTATATACATATATATAATTTTATAATATTATATAATTATTTTAATATATATATAATTATATAAATATATTTATATATATACCAAAAAATTATAAATTTATTTTTTTATCCTTATAATTTTAAATAAATTTATATATTTAAATAATTATTAAATTATAATACATATATTTAAATAATATATTATATATATATATTAATATATATATATATATATATATAATTATATTTATATATAGAATTCATTATATTTTTTTTAATGGTGAGGGAAACGTCCTTTTATTAAAAGAGAAGAAAAATGTTGCAAAATAAATATGGGAAGACATGGAAGAACACAAATCATCATAGTAATAACAAAAAACCATGATTTTACATGATTTGTGCTCCAATGCTTCTATACTCATCACACATTACATTCCAACTAATTTATCCACATCTGTGGCCTCGACCCCTAGGATTTCATCCTCTCATCTAGTTCTTCACCTTTTTTGTAAGAGTATTTTAATGTCACTGCCATGTGAATATGTTCTTCCGTCATATGATAGATCCACCTCCCTCATAGAAGGATCATCAACCACTATATCATTATTTTTCGGGATGACATGAAATCCACCATATGGAAATTCTATATGTTCATTTCCATCAATAATGTTGTGAGGAGGCCCATACATTTTAGCTTCCTATGCCCCTTACATATTGGATACAAGGACATGCATATTTATAACTAGAAGAGAGGAAGATAATATAAAATAAAAATTAGAATCCAATTCCTCCCACCATTATGGGGAACCTACCTGAATTTCATTATCTTGTCCCATTTCATTCACCTCTTCTATGTTTGTAGGTTCACCTAAAGATAGGGCAGTGACAACCAACCTGCGAGGAGAGAAAGAAGCAGCCTACATTTAAAACTCTGTGGGTGAAGAAAAACTGCATGGGATACTAGTAGGTGGTGCATATCAATGATCTTATGGAATAGATCTAGACATAATATATGAAACCACCTGAAATCCTTCTTCATCCATTGACATTGAGGAAGTTTAATTCCTAGAATTCGAAGTCATGTTTCCTTGCCCTGCTAAAGAATATAGATGATGATAAGTGCTAGAACTACCAGTAATACACTATAGTGTCTCATTGTCTATCCATGAAGAAACCACCATTATATTAGATTTACCCTTTCAAGAGGAAGTAAAATTTTATTATTTTAAAAGCTCTCTGCCCACTTCCTGTTGAATGGAAATTTTAAAATATAATTGTTCCTTGACATCAGATTTAAAGACATCATCAACATGTGGTGTAGACCCTTTATCCTACTCCTATATGGAAATGTTTTCCAAAATTATCTTTATTAATGCCGAGGAGGTAACAATACCATATTTATTATCCATAGCATGCTCGCAAACATCTAAATAAGTGATTGTAGCAAAAGCAAGGGACCTCTTCTTATCATCAGAGGGGTGTTCAATTTCTAAAACCCTTTCAAGAGAGGAAACACCGATACAGAGAGCCCATCCATAGACCAATTGGCCTTCGAACTAGCCAAAGATGTAGCAACCAACTACGTACCTTCATTATGATGTTGAACCATATAGGAATAGTTACTATGGTCACCTCCATATCTCTCCCTTTCATTTTTTTGAATCCAACATACCCCATATATCTTATTTTATCTATCACTCACAGGCTGGATAAACTCCATGTGTTGAGATAACTGGTTTCATGTTTGTTCCCCATGAAAACAATCTGAGCAACATGCACCGAACATTGTTATTTTTTAGCTCAAAGATTCATGACCTGTCATCATATTTTTTATACAAAGTCATGAAATCTTCTCATATTCAAATTTTAAAATAAACTCATCCCCCTCAATAGAAAGGAATAATGTGTTATCTAGATCAGAACATAAGTCCACCTCCACAAAAAAACAGGAATATTTCTCAAATCTATGCATTTCTGTTTCTTTTCTCAGCTTAATGGGTACTTTAACAGCTAATGCAATGTCTTATAGGATCGTTGGATGCTAAAAAATCCAATTGAGGCCAGACACTTTGACCCACAATTGTACAGAGGAGTTTCTATCCTTTATAGGATTGAACATTCTGTCTCACTCACAGATATGCCTGAAACCCAACTTATGAAAGACTAACCCAAGTCCCCACACCTACATCTAGTGGTCCTCCGAGTGGAATATGATCTAAAAAATCCTTGACCCATCAAAACACACTTCCAATTAATAAAACCCCATACCTCCAAAGGCCTGGATATGAAATATTCAATTTCCCATGAACTAGAACCTTTTAGAAAAATGATGCAGGCTATAATAGAGTGCTTACCGAGTTGTAGCTATTTCGTTATTGAATCAACATTAGCCTTGAAATGGAAAATATTTCCCTTGCGTTGAATGAAACCAGTAGAAGCATCCTTATAGAGAGATAATGAACCACCAAAGACACCATCTAGAAACTAGGCAACCATATCAGATTCATTGTGAGCTAACCTCTGACAACTCTATCCAAGTGTGGCCTATTGGTACAATTCAAAACACCTAAAATATAGAAATCATTCATCCATCGAAGAACCAAACAGAACCGCACAAAAGAGAAAACCCTATCTTACATAATTTTTTTTGGAGATAATCCCTCGAACCGATTCCATCCCCACATTACAATTATATAAACATATTAATAATTACAAACAAATATTTATAAATATAATTATTTATAATTATAATTTTAAATTTATTTATTTATTTATATTTGAAAACAACATTTATATTATTATATATATTTAAGTAACATATAAATATGAATTGCATAAATTTTCATAAAAAATTATTTTCATAATTTTATATATTAAATCTTATCAATTTTATATTTTTCAAATTGTTTAATAGTTTATTTATATACATTGAGTAATGAATTTGTATATAAAAAAATATATATATTAATATTTTATTTTTAAAATGAATAATATATAAATGAATTTATTTATTTAAATATATATATTTATATTGATATTAAATAATTTAAAATACTTGTACTTGTATAACTGTATGTATGTATGTGTATGTGTCTATATACATATGTGTATATATATATATATATGTGTGTGTGTAGATTTTTATGTGTACATGTGTATGTTTTAAATTCACGTAAATGTTATGAATTCAATTTAATATATCCATTTATTATTTTATATTCATTAAAATATTAAAAATAAATTTAATCATTTTGTAATATTTACTTATAATATATATATATATTTAATATACATTGATTATTTTCAATATGTTTGTAAATTATATGAATAATATTTATTCATTTTTCTTTATTATGATTTAACATATAAAATATTTTTGAAATTTATATAGTTAATATATTGAAATGATTTTTTTTATAATTTTGTAATTTAATTATTTAATTACACAATTATAGATATATATAAAATATCTAAAAAACTATTTATAAAATTATAGGTGTATAAATATTTATTTAAATAATTATATAATTATAATAAATATATTTAAATAACAAATATATTTATTATATTTATAAATATATATTTATAAATATATTTATAATTATATATAAATACGTTTTAAATATTTTCATTTATTATTATATTTTTAAATAAATAAATACATTTTGAATAATTATGAATTTATAATAAATATATTTTTTATTAATATATATTTATTATATTTATAATTATATAACTATAATTATGTATAAAAAAATTTAAAAATATATATTTATAATTATAAATATAAATGAATATATATACATTGAAATAATTATAAAATTTCAATAATTTTATTTAAATAATAAATATAGTTATTTTATTTATAATTATATATATTAATGTATTGATATAAATATATATAATTATATAAGTATACCAAAGTTGTGTGGACGATGCAATATAATAATATAAATATATTTTTAATTATATAGAAATATTTTTAGAAATATTTTTTTATATTATAATTAATATATATATATATATAATTATAAAATTATAATAAATATATTTAAATAATAAATATATGTATTATAATTTTATATGAAATAAGAGCCAATATCCCAAAAAAGGCCAATGATAATAAAATTAACACATTCAAGTTCCTATTGAGGCAAAATTCATAGTATATTTTTCTCTCCCCTTTAGATAAAGACTTCTCTACCATGTCTTCTTTGGTAGCACCTCAACTTCTCTCTTTGATGATTCAAAAAATCCCCTAGAAGATTCAAAAGTCCTGAATTTCCAAGTTAAATCCTAAAAAACTATATTTCGATCAGATCAGATGCCATATTCAATGTTAATTGATAGAAATATATGGACTGATATATAATCATTTAATCCAAATACATTAGGCTCCATCATGAAGTAAATAATTTTTTTTTGTGAAAACTACAACTCAACTGCTTCCTTGTTAAGACCTTTGGTGGTTCTTTCACCTTCATAGTCATTTGGGGGTATGATACTAGAGTTCTTTTCTCACGCATTGTCACAATCTTGAAATGATACCTTAACAAAAGAGGGGTAAGAATTTTTCATTAAGTCATTGATGTTTCTTGGGTTATACCACTCCGCGTTCTCATTAGAACTTGGATGTACCACTGGAAATGATAAATCCTACACAGAAATTCTACCTGGAGGGTTAGTTGGTTGGGATTTTTGAGGGGTTACCCATTGGAATCCCTCATCATCTATAAAAATGTTCTTACCTTTTCATGTCCTTAAAGATCTGCCCCTACCTTTATCCACATCCATAAAAGGGGTCATGATATTAGCCATGTTCCAGCACTGGAACAATTCCACATCCACCCACGGTGTGTAATTCATCAGCATTGATGCCACTATTTTCATATGAATAATCTAAAGTAATGCCATAACTTTTGTTTACATGAGTGCCAGTTTGAATCCTTGGATTTGTATAGGACATGAAATCCGATGTTTTATTAACATTATATGAGTTTGAAACAATTTTTAGTTCTTGAAGTAGCCATTGGTCAAATTCTTATTGTGTAATCATTTCATCAAATGATTGACATTCTACATCCTCCCCAGAGAGATCATCCCTACAAGCCATGATTTTCAATGATTTTTGTGTAGATTCCTTTCCACACACTTGTGCATTCACTCCCCTATGATAGAATTCATAGCCTAAAATATTTAAAATATCTATCATCTAGGTCGATTCATCACAACAAAGTAGGGCTTTCCCATCCCTTTATGGAGTTGGTTCATCATGCGACATTGATTCATGGATTTTACCTTGCTCAATAAATTCATCCCATGCATAAGGTAATAGTTACATACAATAGAACTCCTAAAAGTTGAGATATTGCATCCTAAAACCATTTAATCTATCATCTCTCACGCCTTTAAGCATTAAAAAAATAGTAGTGTTGTCACCGCCAATCTGCACACCATCACTCATTTCTATCAATGTCACTCCCTACTATCTCCATTACCATTTCCATCTCCATTGACTTTGGTTTCTCTATCTCTGACTCTACTTACCAATTTTTCCTCTCCCTGCCGTCATGGAACCCTCACAAAAATCCCTCGTAGAAACTAATCCATTACACTATTCAACAACGAATCGATCCTCAGAAAATCTAAATAATTAGATAATTTCTTATCATCTTCAATTAATTCTCCCTTCTAGGTATTTCCACCTCTGACTTCTATGTATTTATTTCATATCATATTTACCCCTTGGTTATATACCATCAACCTTCATGTACACTAATAGTGTATAGGTTGATTAAAAATTAGTATAAATTCCTTGTATTGGAATACATTCATTTTCATAGGGGTTTAGACATAGGTTCATCAATGATTCTATGGAGTTGGTGTCATGAACATATTTATTGTGTGCGATGTGATGATAATTACATGTTTTTAATTTTAGTATTAGTTTCTATGTTTATTTTATAGAAATGAAGGACATTTTAGAGGTTTATTATTATTGTTTCTAATGATTATATTTTTTCTAAATTACAATTAAGAATAAATACGTCCATTTTATAGTGTATTATTTTATTTTTTTGTTGTGGTAATATTTTTTCAAGATTTTTTAAATTATCATTTTCTAATTTAATGATTCAATTTATTAAAAAAGTATTTTGGGTTTCTATATGTTTATATTTTAATCTGTTCATGATTTAACTCTTATAAAGTGGCAAGAATTATAAATTAATCTTTTTTTATGATTTCAAACTAAATGATTAAATATTAAATTATCATAAATTGATTTTATAGGTGTAAGGTTGAACTATTATTGATTTGAATTAGAATTTGTAATATTTGGGGATTATCTTACATTGGTGATAAAGTGTTTTGTATTTTTTGTAGGAAAATTTAAATATTTCACAATTTTAATTTATATAAATTTACTATAAATATATTCATTTTTATTATGCCTCAGTGTTCATAAATTTATCTGAAAAAACCATAATAGCCTTAAGTCCCTATATGTTTTTAATATTTAGATAATCCCCTTTTAAACTATATTGAGAGGGAACCCTTACTTGACCAATATGTCGAGTTGCACACGACCCATTTCATGACCCAAAGTCCTATAGGCAAAATGACTAACACAAGACCAAAAATCCTAACCAAACTACATAATATAACTTCCCCTCCCAATCATTTTCATTATTAAAGGTCAACCTCCTAAACTATCATTGATGATCAGATAATATTGTCCCATGAAGAGATTTATGGTTCTTGGTTCTAATGGTGATTGTCATACCCTGTCATTCTTCCAATCCAACTAGCTCTACCTTGATGGCTGCTAATTTCTCTCTATTCTCTTCTAGGGATTTCTCTGGTGTTGTTTTATTTTGCTATTTATCGGTCATTATGGCTAGTAATCATTCGGCTCAAAGGGATGATGTGGACTAAATGCACTATGGATCGATGTTCTGAGGTCACTTAAAGGCCCTGTGGACTAAAGGCCCCAATCTGTGGCCCATAAGACCAAATCTAGTGAATAGTTCCATTGCTATAGTTCCTACTATATTAACTACTATAATACTATTACAATCCTCAAAAAATCAACCCCACCCCAATTTGATCGAAGGTATTTCAGATGCCAAGAAGATGCCTTTACTGATCAAGTAGATGCTCATTGGATAAATTGTTCTTAATTTTGATCAGGGTTTTTATTATGATTTGTTTTTCTATTATGATATCATAATATCTAAGAAACCCAATTCTGGTTTAATCTTTAGCTAAACCTTTATAATTTCATAATTTTATACATTTTTTATTTAATATATTTTTATAATTTTTATATTATATTGAATTATACTATTATAATTTAATAATATTTTTTATTAAATTTTTATAATTTTATAGTGTTATTATTTTATAATATTATATACTGTTATAAATTTTATTGTATATCATATTGTACATATATGGATTAAATATAAAATGTTATTAATTATTTATACTTTTATTATTTTTATGATTTATAAATTAATATAAAATTATATATTGACTCTTTATAAATTATTATACATTTATACATTCATAATTTATAATGTTACTTATTTTAATTTTACCCTTTTATAAAATTTTAAAACAATATGCTTTTATAAATTATGTGTACTTTTATAACATATATGTAATTTTATATAGTTTTATAAATTCATATACATAAATAAATTATGTATATATTTTAAAAATATACATTCTTTTATAAATTATATATAATTTTATAATTTTATATAAGCCTATAATTTTATATACAAACATAAATAAATATATATTATTTTGTAATTTATACTTTTATATATGTATACTTTTTTCAATTGATTAATAGTTTAGTTCTTTAATAATTTCATAAATGTTATGTCTCTAAATTATACTTTTATATTTTTATAAATTATTAATATGATTATTATTATTTCATTAAAATCATTTATCTAATTAATTGTTATTTTAATATATGAAATATTTTATGTTTTCAATCATAACAGATTGAAGTTGAATGTATTATTTTTATGGATTATTGAATGAGTTTCAAAAATAGATTTTCCTTTTTTTTTCTTTCATATTCAATAGTGTATATAAGTGGGAACTTATTCGATTACAATAACAGATAAATACTTCATCAACTAGAAAATGTTAATAGAACTAAGAGGTGTGATGCAAGAGATATAATATTTGATGAGTTTTCTTTTCTTTATCATTCTGAGTATGAAAATAATGACTGGAAATTGACTTTTAATTCTAGTTCTACATATACAACCCTTAAATGATTATTTAATGTTTAACCAAATTGCAAATCTGAAACCTACATTGCAACCAACATCACTAGAATGGTTTAAATTTTGAGAGTCGTCCATAAATATATCTTCTCTCTGATTTAGTGTTAACATCTACGGATTGATATTAATAAAAATGTGATGGAAAATGGGATGATAAACTATGTTAGTTTTTCATCTAGTTAAAAGGTATGAAACCTATAGAATTAATAATAATATTTATGATTGTTGGATTTATAATTGTAGAGGTAAGGCTTAAAGTTTATTGGCATATTTTAATGGATTTTGATTTCAAATTTGATAGGTGTTGTTCGTCTTGAAAATATTTTTAAAAAATATTATATAATATTTTTTTTATTTGTGAATATATTGTTATATTCAATAATCATATTTTATATTATGAAATTGGATTTCAAACAATATAGCTTTTATTTATTTATATTTCCTTATAAATATATATATGTAAATTATTATACATATTATAATATATAATAGGTGATCTAAGCCACCCAAAGTGGATTGGATACTATTAAAAGATTGAATCCATGGTTCAAACATAAAAGGGGTTGTTTTTTAAAATAGTGAGTGTGTTTTCTAAGGTAGTGTGATAATGATTTTAGGGGTTTGATTTTCAAACAATTGTTTTTAATGGGAAAATGTTTTGTTAAAATTTTATTTTAATTAAATGGTAACATGTTTTTTAATGGTGGAAATAATTTTTAAAAACTAATAAAAACTGTCCAAATGATTCATTAGGACATTATTAATTGGATTTTAATAATTTAAATATGATTTTGTGGGTAAATGATTGTTTTTAAAGTTAACAAATTAGATTTATATGTTTCTTTCTAATGAGGATGATATTTTGGATTTCAATGATGATATAAATAAGTGATCTTTTTAATTTCACATTGACTAAAAAAATCAAGCTTTGGGATTTCAAATTAGATTAAATAAATTCATAAATTTTTATAATGTAGTATGATTTTTCAAGAGGATGTGTGGTATCTATATTTATAAATTAAAACATGTGTAATGTAAAAGGGTGTTATCTATATTTATATGATCATATTAACATTCAAATACCTCCTTGATACACATAATCTCACCTACATCATATGGATTTATAATATCACCATGAATGGGAATGACACTGACTTCTCTAACCCATATGATATCTATCATGACCTCAATCCCACAACCTTAGTCCATATGAAAGCTAAAAACTAATTAAATTTAGTCTACATACCAAAAGACTTTCCCTTCTCAAGGAGTGATTGAAGGATTGATTTGAATGATGAAACTACAATGGTTGTCTCGGCATGAGGGCATATAAGACCATCCGGCTGATCCTTCTAATGGTCATACTAATCAAGGATCCCACTTTTTGGATCAAAATATGGGTAATTCTTTTTTCAACATAATACAGAAAACTAAGAAATATTGTCAGGTGCTTCACCAAATCCATAGCCTAGGAACATTTAGATTTAATGAGATAACTGTCATCAAAATCTGCAACATATTATGAATATTTATTAATGTATTTTTTTCCAAAGTCTCATCCTCTATCTTTTCATGACATGAATCTATGTTGTTTGAACTACCCCGAGAATTATTCATCCCATACCATGTACCCATGATCATTATGGTTGAATTCAGAGGATAAAACCTACCACCGCTAGAGTAATTATTTTCTTAAATTCAATTACCAATTTCCTTGAAATCTTGACGAAAATATTTGAAAAATTAAAATTATGGGTTCCCCTTATTTGAAATGTCTTGTTTTTTATTTTTTTATTTTGTTAAATATTAATATTACGGAATCAAATAGGATGGATATAAATTGAAAATGGATGGATTCAAATAGTTTAACAAAAAAGTATAAATATATGGCGAATGTGTTCATCATGTTATCAAAAAATCATGCTTAAAACCTTTCTCGAATCATTTTCCCATGTTTGTGCTATTGTTATTAGAGACTAATTAGTCTATAGGAGCTGGAAAAACTTTTGATATTTCATAAAATAAATTAATGTTATAAATTTTGGTCTAAACATGTGAAAAAGTTTAATGTAACTAGTGGTTGAGATAACAATACATTTTAGGGATACTTTGATGTGATAATATGTGTGGAAAATGATGAAGGCCATATCAAGGATGTTTTTACATGTGATAATTATTATGAAGATAACAATGAGGTTATGATAATGATAGTTGAAGTTGAATTTTTTGATTGTCCAAAAATGATTGAGAAATTAAATAGTTGTCAAAAAATGCCATTTTATACTGGTTGCACTAAATATACATCATTAACATCCAAACTTAAGCTATATAATTTAAAATCTATCAATATATTGGGTGATTACAACATTATTGAACTAATTACTATCTCGAATATTGTTCTCCAAAAATTTCATGAGTTTCCTAAATGAACATTTGATGCTAATAGAATGCTATGTTCAATGGGTATGATCTTTGAAAGAATAAATTTCCACCCAACTGATTGTTTAATATTTTGTAAGGATAAAAAGTCACTTAAAAAATTACCAATGTGTGGTGCTTCTCAATATATGAAATATTAATTAGGTACTATGAATATTTTATGGTAATTTTCAATCATTCCATTGTTTAGGTGCCAATATGAATGTGAGGATATGGAAAAGAAATTGACAAGGCATGTTGCTAGAAGAAATAAATATGGGAAACTTCATCACTAAAAAAACATGACTAAGTGGAAGAGAATTGATTCGATGTATCTTAAATTTTGAAATATGTAATGAAACCTTCAACGTTCCTTATATAGATACAAAGTGAGTCCTTCTAGAGTTCAGATATTCACTTATATTAAATGAATGATTATGTTTGTAAATTATAAATTTCCATTATTGTTATGCATGAAATGAAAATACATTATTTTTTCATGCTTATATCAAGACAAAAACAATAGGGTAATGATATGTATGTTTATTTGGATTCACTGATCGAATATTTGAAATTATTGTGGGATTTATGTGTTATTTTGTATGATTCTTATAGAAATGAGGATTTCACATTGAGATCTATGTTGTATGGGAAGATAAAAAACATTACATCTTATGGAAAATTTTCAGGATATAACATTAAATGAACGCAAAGGTATCCAATCTATGAACATGGTAAACAATCAATTTGTTTTAAACATTCATTGTAGAATACGTTTCTAATACATCACACATTTTTACCTTGGTGACATAAGTTATAATCTTGGAAGACATTAATTGATGAATGTTCAGATGAACATATAACAATGACTATAAAAAAAGGTGATAAATTATTTCAGAAAGTTAAATAAATATATAATGCTTTTGTTAATCATTTTTCAAAAAGCCTTCTAAAAAAATGGCTGGAAAAAGAGATCAGTTTTTTTGGATTACCATACCAAAATAGTGTGTACATCATGTATTTTCTTGATGTTATTCATGTTGAGAAAAATTATGTGATAGTTTATTTGGCACATTATTAATACCCCTAGAAATTGAAAGTATGGAATTAAGTCTAGGTTGGGCATGATTCAAATGAAAATATTGTAAGTGTTGGCACCAATGAAGGGTGAAAAACAAAATATTATTAACTCACCTACTTACACTCTTTCCAGGTATGAGTGATATCATATTTTCAACCTTTTCAATGATATAAAGGTTCTATAGGCTTATTCATCGAATATGATGAATATCCTTCAAATGAATAATTTAAATTTAATGGGTTTAAAATTAAATGATTATCATATTTTATTTAAGATCTAATGTTTTTAGATTTACATTGACTTTTTCCTATGAATGTTTGTCAGAAATTAACCAAGATTTATTAATTTTTAAGATATATACGCAACACGGTTAGAGACCTATTTAAATTTATAGCTATAGAATATAAAATTTCCATAATATTATATGAAATTTAAATTCTCTTCCAACAAAAATTGATTGATATGATAGTTTAATTGATTGTTTAAATGGTGAGATTTATTCAGCAATGTGTACCTATATATTATAGATGGATATATCCCATTGAATAGTATATAAATATTTTGATAGGGTATGCCAAAAATAGATGTCAACCAGTTGGTTTTAAGATAAATTGATATATTATTGAAGATACTATTGAATTCTGTAACAACTACTTGTCTAGTGTAGAAAGCATTGGTTTACCAAAATATAATCACTCTAGGAAAATTGTGGGTCATGGAATTTCTAGAAAATAAGTTATCATAATTGATATTAATGATAAAGAGCAGGTCCACCTTAAAATTTATAGTAATACTTTAGAGGTCTCCCCATATATTTTAACCGAAAAATAAATTCTATATAATTCTAATCCATCATGGGATAAATGATAGATATCAAATACACATAATCAAATGTTTATAAGGTTGTTTTGAAACCATATTTGTAGGCACTGAAATGAAAATATGGATTCGATTTTTGAATGACTTCAATGGTTAGACATAGGACCATGTTTTCATGTATTATATTATAATAGTAATGTAATTAATGGTTATATGTTCTATAAAATTGGACATGATGGAGAGAGTAGCATGAAAAATAGTCGAGTTACACTAGTGGCTGAAGCGATGCTAATATCTTGTACCAAGGAAAAAACAATGTTTTTTTGAATATTTTATACTTGAGCATCATCAAAAAAATATGGGAGTCACATTATACAACTTTCCAAGTGTTCATTTTTCAATGCCAGCTAGTTGATAAAAAGAGAAATACAAAAATAGATTAATTGGGATTCATGAAATTGTATTTTAGTAAGCAAGGGTACATAGTAAAATCATTTATAATGTCATCACATGTAGTAAAAGTATTTTATTTTCTAGATCCTCAAATCTAAAATTGTTCAATTGTTTTGTTATCTGCCCAAACCACTGCAGGGTAATATGAAAATCCAATTAAGGATAACGCTTTCATTGGGGCATCACAATAATTTTTTAGTGGTACCAATTTATATGGGGTCTTGTATGTTAGATGAGAAGACAATGAAGGAATTTTGAGAATCTATAAAAGGGTCAAATCCATTAAACATTAAAAAAATCAATAAACACTATATTTTTTTATTAATATACATTGTGTTTCCTCATGTTATTGTCTATTCACTACTAAATTTGTGTAATATAAATTAATGTTTGATCCCCTACTAAACATAGTGACATCTTTACATGCTGATGCTCCCAATCTGGATGGAAAATAGTTTTCTCAGCTTCATGTTTCTGCCAGTGCAGAGGAACAATGACCTTAGATATATGATGAGGCTAGAACTCTAGAGTAACAACATATTAGAGATGTTGACCATGTAGAAATGGTATATAGAAAAGAACTGATGTACCCAAAAAAAGATCACTATATCTAATGAGTTGTGTTTGACCTGTAAGACATTGGAATTATCCTAAAAATATATCCAATTATATATGCTAAGTTGATGAGGTATTTTTGGGCCCAGAGAACATTGAAATGGTGATATTAAAAATATTATATATTTTCTATCATGAAAACTCAATTTATATTGAAATGTGGGATAACACCTTAGTGTAGTCTTATATTTTAATTCGGATACCATGGCTGAGTTCAGAATATCATGTTTAACCAAGGTGTAACAAAAAATTTGTTAGTACTGGGAGTCCGGTAGGAGGTGAGTTGGGGGGGGGGGGGTGTAGTGGTCAAATTTTTAATTAAATTGAATTTATTTAATAAAAGTTTCCTAAAACCCATCATCACACAACCTTTTTTACGAAAAATTCTGGGGAAGCCCAGCACACCATCTCTTCCCCTTTGGCCGTCATACAAATAGACCCATATCAATGTGATGAGGTGCTTCCAATCTTCATTCTTGGAACATATCACCATTAGATCAAGGAGAAGCATGATATGGGAATCATTTTGGACATGAATCAATGGAATATTCTCTTATGGTTTGGGTATTTGAGTTTTAGTAATGATCCCATTTGTTATGATTTATTATAAGGTTGTAGATAAATATTATGATTGATAGGGATCCCATATAGGTAAATCTATAAGGTTTTGGAAAAAATTGGCTGAATCGGGTGGATCACAAGGTAATTACTATCAGAATTACCATCACAATTACCATCTACAAGGTTTGTAAACTAGTGAGAGACATTGTGTGTTATTACCATTTAGAGAAGAAAAATTTTGGGTTCTACAAACTGTGTATCGGGGTTACAAAGGACACAGATAGGGCGGTCATGTGATAGTTCATGGCCATGTATAACTACATGACCAAAGTGCATAGACATGGGGTTCCTAAAATGGGAATGGTAAAATGACAAGTCCATGTTTCCTTTTTTCTAGGTCATGTCATGTACTCAGTGGTACATATCGTGTGTGAGGCATCAGTGGAATAGTAAGGTGAAGTGGGAACTGAGCTAGGAGTCGGTTGAGGCATGACACACCATGTATACCTACATGGATATGCAAGCCATGTAATTTAGACACATGACCAAGTTCATGGGTGGGTTCCTGCATCATGTGGACACATATGAATTACATATACTTTCCTTTGGATCTTCATGGGATCCTCCACCTTTCATATCTCCTTGCCAATAACTCGAATTCAGGCTTGGGTGTAGCCAATCATAAGTAGTTTGAAAAATAGAAATCAATGGTGGCCTCCGTAGCGGCCTACAAGATATTATGTGGTGTGGTTTGAGCATGACACTATCTTAGGAGTGGTTATCCTTGGGTAGTGATCAGGTGGAACCGTAGGTTGATGTCAGGGTCTGTACCATTCCCTTTGACCTTAGGATATGTGTCCCCTAAACTATATATGATGGTAGAGAAGTGCTCCCATATTTTATCAGGGTGTGGTTCCTCTACACATGGAAGTGCTGTGAATCGAGGTAGAATAAGTGTGAAACCTTATTTTATGGGGATTGTATGATTTTGTAGAACATCATGGTTCTTAAAGATAGGCATTGGGACTGGTACTCCATTGTGGCATCAGGGCATGGATTTCTCATTCATCACTTCTTTGAAAGAGATGAGACTTCCCATGTCATGGGTGTGGGTTTTATAACCATGATATGGTTCTCTTAGGGTTGATAATCCCCTATTTTTCATAGGAGTATGATCCCCAAATCATTTTTTTAGTTTGAGAGTGTGATCCACTATCATATCTGGTTATGGTACCTCTATACTCATTGGATAAATAAATTCGGTACACCCCTATTGGACTAGGGTGAAGATCCAATATTAGTGGAGAGAGTATTGCCCTACTCTGTTAGGGAATAAGTACTCCATATGTGACCTATATATAGTTTTGGCCCTCCCCTATAATGTTAGGGTTTGGGTCCTTAATCCTTGCATTCAGAACACCCTTTTAATTACAAGGTTTCTGTCCTCTACCCTTGTTATTCTAAAGTAGTAGGTACTACCCAATCATACCAGGGAGTGGGTCCCCTATCAAGGGGTTAGTACTCCCCTACCGTGTTAGCGTGTGGGTCACCCATAGTAATCACGTGGTTAGAGTGGTACTCCCCTATCATTTTAGGGCGTGAGTGCTTTATCTATAGAGTTGTACTCCCATATAGTATCAGGGTACATTTCCTCTATCCTCTAAGTGGAACTCACTTGTTGGACCATGGTGTGGGTCCTAATATTTTGATTAGTACACCCTTGTCTTCAAATAGTAGTGAGGATCAGGTCCTCCATTGGATTTCGAGGTCCCTCTTCTATTGATTATAGTTATGTGGAGTAGGCCCCTCCACTATTTATGTGTGATACAATGTTAGAAGTTAGTTCTCCATCGATGTATTGGGGTGAAGGACACTCCATTCCGGATTAAGAAAGGTTTCAAGGGTTATATAAAAGTTATTACCCCATAAATTCAAGGAAGTAGTGAGGCTAAGGTCCTTCCCTTCCTTATTTTTATGGAGGATACACATGGTGCATTGTCTAGAGTATTGATCCCTCGACAATCTACAAATGTGACTGGTGTCCCTATCCACTAAGGTTATTATTCCCTTTCACGGGGAGTGTTTTATTTATCATAGGACCTCTGGTATTGGGAAATGTAGTTTTAACATATAGGTTATTCCTAACAGAGCATGTTATCTCAAAAATATGATCTATAATTTTTGGGTTATTTTTGATGGATCATGTTCTATCAGACGTATCATCAGAAATGGTAGATTTATTCATGATGTAGTGTGTGTATTATACAGGTGATATCGTAGATGGTTGAGTTTGTGGAGTGTGTTGTCTTGGTTTTTTGTTTTCTTCAGATCCTGGAGTAGAATCTTGTTGTTATCTATATGTTCAGAACCGCATGTGACTTGGAGTTTTAGATTAGTATATCTAGGTGATTCTTGGAGTCCTAGCTATGTTTTCATTTTTCTAGGTTGAAACCCCTTTTGTAATGAGATTAACAGTCATGTTCATACAAGAATAGTTCAAGATGGAGCTTCTATCTCGATTAGGTTCCCTATGGATAAGTAGAGCAGAAAATTGCCTTTCAGTTTCCCTCTTTTTCTTTTTTATTTTGGAGGCACCTACTGAGTATTTTTAGACTCATCCATACATGGAATTTTCCTACCTGTGTTGTGTCTTATGAAGACAACATCCCTTTAAAAAGAGTTCATATAGGACCCAACATAGGCAAATCATAGTGATATAGACTGGATGAGGTGTTTATCAAAGATTGAATAATGATAATTCCAACTGTTTCATCTAATGATGATCCATTTCTGATCAGGTTGGACACTTTTACAGTTTTTGGTATGTGTTTTGTTTTGCATTTTACACTTTCAGTACATCTGTTGCACTATTATTTGGGATAGATATATGCACTCATTTTAGTTTCTATATTTTTATATGTCTACACTATGGAAAGGGGGTGTTTTTTCAGGGAATGTGTATAGGTAATTTCGGAAAAGGCCTCCCATCTATGGGATATGCCTACTTGATGCTAGTTTCCATCCCCTGGCCGATTAAAGGTAGGCTTGGGGAGTTGCGTCACAGTCATTTTTGGGTTGGGTCAAGAAATAATGGTATCAGAGTGGATTCCACTTTGGGACTGTACTGTCATGATCCTGGGTTTGGTTTTGTAGAGAAACTTTTATGGTGTTTCAATTATTGATCATAGGCCAGAGGTTTTGGTGATGGTGTGGAAACTGACATATTAGTTCACCAAAACCGTAGTAAAACACTTTTCAACTAAGTACATTAGGATACTGGTCATAGGTAAGTAATGGTACATTCATCATGTAGGATTGGGTTATAGGTTTCTTGTCCTTCTAGAGTAAGCTCCCTAAATATACTCTTTGACCATGGTGCATCATGATTCTATTTCAGTATTCTACCGTGATGAAAGACAGATAGGATTCCACAAAATGATTGTGATGATGATCCACCCCATGGTGAGGCTTCAGTGCATAGAACTGGTCCTAAGGCATTACATATGGGTGGTCCGCTAGTTCAACCACTGACTGTTGAGTAGCTAATTCTGTGGGATGTTCAAGTGGAGGATGCATACATGCTATGTGTGATGCATGAGTTATAAAGAAAACAACTTTTGAGGTATCTGGATGATCGAGACTCCCCATATAGTTGATGACTATCATTGTAACGACCCGAAATTTTATTAATGAGAAGTATTCATTATCTTATTAAAAGTCTTATTTTGTAAAATTGTTAAAGAAAATATGCACTTCCTTGGATTTATGTTTTTGGATTACAAAATACTATTAAAAAAAGTTATTGTTGCTAATATAGACAATGAACAATGATCAATTGACTGGTATAAATATAGGGCTCTAACAAATCCAATTTACCTAGACAAATGAAGAAATGATCTCATCCAGTATAATTTCTCTATATGAAGCCCATTTGTCAAAGCTCGGAAAGAAGTTGGCGTCACTGGGATTCGCTCTTGACCAATTCCAAGATGAGCTTCAACATGTTATCTTTGAACAGAACCACTTATGGATAAGTGGTAGTTGATAGAGATTACCACTCGAGCAATGTTATCCGAGCCACCCCAAGAGTCTGTCACCATCACACATCTTACCTTTAGGTAATATATGGGTTTTATAAGGGTTATGTAATAAGATCATAGAACTATGATTATGTGCATTATATTTATATATAATAAAGAACATAAATTCATTTTATTATAGTTACTTTGTAAATAGTTTTTAAAGAACCAATAATATTGTTCGTTAATACTCAATTATGAAATCTATTTTTTAATAATTAATGTATTTTTGAATAAATTATTATTTAAATGAAATATTATTACTAAATTAACTTCAATTAAATATAAATGATCATATATTTTTTATTAATACAATTTTAATCTTTATCAAGGTTTGAAAGTTGTTTTTGACAAAACCAATGAATTTTCAATAAATTTTCGTTTTTAATTTAAAAGTAAAAATTAAAATATTTAAAAAATTATTTTGGTAAAATGAATTTTATTTCGTGAATCATGACATAAAAAATATCCAATGGTTGATTTTTCATAATTTTATGAGATAGTTTAATTTTTAGGTAAATATTAAATACTATTTAAATTTATAATGTGTCTTATGACATCATAATGACCCAATTGTGATGTAATAAAATTCTATAAATGGTTTTTTGGCCAATATATGTTTTAAAATTAAAATAATGTGATTTTAGATTTTTTTGATTTATTTTACAAAGCCTTAGTGGACCCTACAAGACATATAAAACATTTTAACATTATAAAATGATTTCTTTGAGAGTGTGACTCACCTCTACATAAGCAAGCCTAATATTTTAATTAGATATTCTATTTACCTTATAAAATAATTTTTTCCACTCTAATTTTGTAAAAACCTAGGGTAAAAACTATGGGGTGATCTGTGGTTTTGATTAGATTAATGTGTGGTGTCCAAAGCCTAAATAATAAAGAATTCCCTCTCCTTCCCAATATTAACTCAATCAATTTCCCATTACTCATCACTAATGCCAATTGTATCTCGACCAAACCACCCTTTCTCTCATTAGAATACTCCAAAGGAACCCAAATCTCCTAATAATCCCCTCTAGAGCCTCTCTAAAGCCTTTTGGATCACACTTCCATGTTAGGTATTTCTTCCTTTCTCATTTTGTCCAAATTTCATTATGTTGTTATACCGTTTTATTTTCAATTAAAAAATGTTGGGGTATGATTTAGAACCTCCCCTATACTTCTTTACTTATGTTTTAATGATGATATACCCCTTTCTCTCTCATTAATTTCTCTCATGTACACCCATTACCATGAGGAAATTCTATAAGGATTTCTCTCTTCTCAGTTACATTCAAGCAATTATTTTATATTGTGAATCTGAATCCCATTAATTTTGTTAAGAAATGTATCTATATAAACCCTTAAATTTAATTACATATACATATTATGGGATACTGATTTTTCTCAAATCAACCATTTTTATGAATTATTATGTTATGTCGTTATGATTCCAAAATTGCACTGTGATTTTCCAAGATAAAGTCAATGTGTAGTGAATACAATTCCCATCTATCTATCAAGGGTATTCACCTTTATGAACATATAATTATTTATTATATAGTTTCATTTATGTATACTACATTAATTTATCATCGAATAAATGATTATGTTGAATGATTCCATGTTTTATAATCCATGTGGCACACTTATGAATGAAATGAAATTTATATAAAGGGTGCGCCTTGATAGAGCTCTAATGCATTGGGTAAAGATTAATATCATGATACGTAAAGTGAAACTAGGGTTTACTCATGATAATTCAAGTGTAATGAGGGTTTAGGAATTCTCCATGTGCAAATATCCTTGGCTCATGCTAATATCACGTTAAATGTTGTTGCCACATTTATAAGAAATGTAAATCATGTTATGTCATACCTTAATGTTCATGTTTCTATTGTGCTCCATTTATATACCTATTGTGTAACATTTATTGCATTCTTCATTTTATTACTTGTTTACTCCCTTACTACGATTTATAGCTCACCCTTTTCTTATGCATGTCCTCAGGTTATCCCATGAAATGCTATGTATGAAGGAATTTATTGGGTCATGTAATAGCAGTTTTCAATAAAGATGTGTATTTCATGTGTGAAGTTGTTATGTAATATTCATAATCCACAAATAAACTAGACTAATTGATCATATATGTTGTATAAATTGATTTTTTATGTAATAAAATATGTTTAAGAATGAAATAAAGAGAAGTATTGATATAGTTGGTATAAAAGGATAGGTTTAGTTATTTTTTGGATTAGGATTAGAAGCCCCTAGTGAATGTCTTAGGGATATGAATAAGTATAATAAAAAATCCCTAAATTTTGGTGAGTATTGAGTACGTGGTTTATCAAGAAAATACATCCCTATCTCAAAACTAGCAAGTATGGGTGGCTCTGGAAGAGATGTATATTGTGATAAAACCTGAAAACACCACTTTGAGCAAGACTCAAATGAGAACTGGTGCACAAAAATGGGCCTTGATGCACTCTTGGTTATGACACTCATGGGGGATATGCTTGTTAAATTCATGAACTTGGTATGAACCATTATTAAGCTAACTAAAAAAGTCCCCTATGAATATATGATGAGATTTAAACAAAGGACAACATAAATAAGTTAAGGAAATAAATTAAATATATATGTTATCCATTTTTTCATTGGATTCCTGTTTATGTGTTACCCCTATATTTCCTTTTATTATAGAAAAGGTCGTAACATGAGGAATCATTCTGAAAATGGTCTAATGATCAATGTGATGACTGTTCTAATGAGATTCCAAATCTGATAGCAGCGAGAATCACAAACATTGCATGATACTCTCTTAGTTAACTCATGTTTTGAATAGAAACATGGGTCAAGAGGTACATTCAACCCTCTAAATAAATAACCAAATAAAATTTAGAGCATCATGAGATAAAGGCCTCCAACTTTTAATGGATCATATGATCCATCAATCGTCGAACAATGGATTAACTCTATTGTGAAGATCTTTTCCATCCTTCAATGTTCTGAACAACAGAAGGTTCTTCTAGCTAATTATTGTATGGAGGGTGAATCTAATCAATGGTGAATATTGAAAAAAATACCATGCCTGAAAAGGATATTTAGGAGTTGGAATGGAAGGATTTGCAGAAAAAAATTGATGAATATTTTCCTCAAACCCTCCAACATAAGATGGAAAGGGAATTCCTTGCATTCAAGAAAAAAGATGAATAATCCATCAGAGTGTATGAAGAAAACTTCACAAGGCTTGCATGATACACCTCCAAATTTGACGTTACCCCTGAATTCAAGTTTGAACACTTCTTTGGTGGGCTAAAACCTATCCTATGGAAATTTCTAGTGATCCGTGACTTTAATTTTGACAGTCCAATTGATAAATATAATGGTGCTAATAAAATATGGTACCCCACATTCCAAATCTTAGGAAAAAATCACCCCAAAAATTTCATGAAGGGGATGAGGAAATGCATTAGGTGTGGAAGAGAAGGGAACCTGGCCAATAACTTCCAACAAGAAAATTCTACGGCTACGACAGAGGGGAGGAATGCTCTGTTCGACCCTAAATTATTTTTTCATTGCTTCAACTACAAAAACCAAGTCACATTGAAAACTGTTCCCAAAGCCAAGGGTTTTCAATGGCATCCAACAATCTCCAAGGTATCAAGGGATAGATTTTTTCCTTCAGTGCCGCCAATGTGATCCACGAAGACTAAGTGGTGAAAGGTACACTAGTTATTCAAACAAGAATAAAGAACCTACTTTTTGATTCTGGTTCTATGAAATCTTTTATATCACAAAAATTTAGTAGAATAGTCCAAACACCACCAAAAATCATGCAAGTAAAGATGTCAGTGAGAATAGAAAATGGGTCAATCATTTCATCCAATGAATATAACTTTTCCCCTGTCATAATTTGGGGACTGAACATCCTGTAAAACCTTTTCATACTTCCTCTGGTGGAATTCTATGCAATTATTGGCATGGATTGGATTTCCTTATATAGAGCCAACATAAATTGCAGTGAGAGTAAAATAACTCTCCATATGGTGAATCGACCTCTGATTCTGTATAAGTGCAAGGATGAGGATGAATATTCCTTAGCACCATCACCTCAATCATGGACATTACTACCATATTATTGTGTGCATCTTGATCATATGATTGAGTCTAACGAATCAACCATACATTAAGGCATTCCTTTTGTGATGGAATTTTCTGAAGTGTTTCCCGTGGAATTTCATATTCTTCCTCCTAGAAGAGATGTTGAATTCTCAATTGATCATATACCTAGGACATTGAAAATATCCAAGACTCCATGAAGAATGGCTATTATAGAGCTAGAGTAGCTTAAGAAATAACTACAAGAGAATCTGGATAAACAGTTTATACTCCCATGTGATTAACCATGGGGTGAACCAGTCCCCTTTATCTAGTAGAAGGATGGATCAATGCACCTTTGCATTGATTATTGTGAGTTCAACAAAATCATTATAAAGAAAAAGTATCCTCTACCATGAATTTATGACTTGTTCGATCAGATACATGGAGGACAATACTTCTCCAATGTGTATTTTCAATTGGGATATTACCATGTAAGGGTGAATAAGGAGGATATTCCCAAGACAACTTTTCGTACAATATATAGGCACAATGAATTCACAGTAATGCTATTCAGACTCACTAATTCCTCAAAAATCTTTATGGACTTGATGAATATATTATTTATATATTACCTTGAACATTTTTTTGTAGTCTTTATATAATATAATCTAATATACTACAAAACCATGGTGGAGCATGAGGAACACCTTTTCACTGTGCTAGAGACCTTGTGAAAGGAGAATCTCAATGAAAAGTAAAAAAATTGTGAGTTCTTTTTGAAGGAGGTATGATTCTTGGGTTATATCATCATAAGCAATGGAATATATGTGGATCCTTCCAAGACAGCTATAATTGAAGGATTAATAAGTCCAACATCAGTCATGGATATCCATAGCTTCATTGGGTTAGCTGGATATTATCGTTGATTAGTGAGAAGTTTCCCACGATTATCCAACTTTCTTACCAAGCAAACATAGAATGGAGTGATGTTTTATTACAGTGATGAAGGCAAAGAGATATTCATGTAGTTGAAAAGACTCTTATCACTATGCCCATGATCACACTACCCACAAGTAGAGAAATTTTTGTGGTATTTAGTTATTCTTTGAGGAAGGGCCTGAGTTGTGTGTTGATGATAAATGAAAAAGTAATTGCCTATGATTCAAGGAAATTAAAAGTTCGTGAGGAAAAATATCTAACACATGATTAGGAGTTGGATTCAGTAATATTCTCTTTAAAAATATGGCGACATTTCCTCTTTGGTGAGAAGTTTAAAAGATATATGGACCCCAAAAATCTCAAGTATATCTTTACACAGAAAGAGTTGAACATGTTTCAATGAATATGGTTGGAGCACATCAAATACTATGACTAATCAATCCATTACCATCTTGGGAAAGTTAACAAGGAGACAGACACTCTATGTAAAAAGGTCCCCCTGATTCTATCATTTATGAGAACCTAAAAGGATCTAATATTCATAGATTTGATGAAGATGGAAATGCGAATTATCAATAAGGGAAATTCATCAATCCTTTCACAAGTTATTTATGAACTGTCTTTTCTGGAAATGTTAATGGATGCTCAAACGGATGACGTGGGAATTCATACGAATATGGAAACTATCAGAAAATGGAAATCCTCAGAGTTTAATGTTAATGAAGAAGGAATTATGAGATTTGGGCCAAGATTATGTGTTCCATCAAATATGGAGTTAAATAATGATCTTTTGGATGATGCACATAGATTGAATTTCTCTAATCACCCTGGAAACAAAAGGATGTATCAAGATCTTCAAGAGAATTATTGGTGGGAAATACATGAATAAAGAGAAAAATGTGTATAAATCAATGTGTATGGTATGTTAGCAAGTGAAGGCTGAGGGGAAGAAGTCTAATGGGATGATGCAAACATTACCCATACCAGCATGGAAATGTGAGAAAATCATCATGGACATTTTCACGGGACTTCCAAAGACATCAAAAGAAAACAATGCTATCTTGGTTGTTGTGGATCATCTTACAAAGACAACAGACTTCGTTGAAATTTGGGAGGATTTCTCATTAGATCAACTAGAAGTGATATACATTAGATATTTGGTAATCCAGCATGGTGTACCACTATTGATTGTATCTGATTGAGATCCAAGATTCAACTCTGTTTTCTGGAAGAGACTTCACCGTGATCTGAATACTGAGTTGATCTTTAATATGGATTATCATCCTCCAACTTTTGGAAAATCTGAGCGGACAATCCATACACTTTAGGACATGTTGATAGCATGATCAATGGACTTCTAAAGGAGGATGGGATAAAAATATTCCACTGGTTGTGTTCTCTTACAATAACAGATTCAACTCAAGCATCCAAATGGATCCTTTTGAATCCCTGTATGGGAAGAGGCGCCAAACACCATCATTTTGGGATGATTTTAGGGAGTGAAAACTCATAGGTCCATAAATGGTCGAAGAAATGGAAGACAAGGTTAAGAGCATCCAACATCACATTAATGCTTCTCAAAGTCTACAAAAGAGCTACCATGATAATTCTCAACGATGCCTAGAGTTTTATGTCAGAGACATGGTATTCCTCTTCATATCACCTTAGAAGAGAGTTTTGACATTTGGGAAGAAGGGAAAGCTTAGACTAAGGTAGATCCGACCTTTTGAGATCCATGATTGCATTGTAGTAGTGGCATATTGACTAGCACCACCACCGTGTCTATCTCGAGTACATGATGTATTCCATGTATCACTCTTGACGGCTTACATACCTGACCCATCATGTGTACCCAATCTAGAGCCAGTACCATTAGAGAATGAACTATCCTATGAAGAGAATATGGTAATGATATTAGAACATAGGAAACCTTTCTACGAAATATGATAATTCCTCTCATCTAGGTGTTGTGGTGAAACCATAAATTTGAAGAGGCAACATGGGAATCAAAATAAGTGATGAAGCAGAGTTACCCACATCTGTTTTAGTGTGGGAATAGAAAATTTCGAGGGGGAAATTTCTTAAGAGGGGAAGATTGTAACAAACCAAACTTTTATTATTGAAAATTCATCTAGATATAATTATATGTATTAATATCTAAAATGGTTATATAAAATATTCACTACCTTGGTTTTATGTTTTCGTATTTCAAAATACCATTATGAATTGCTACCGTTGCTAATATAACCATTAAACAATGATCAATTGATTAGTATAAATATAGGTAATTAATGAAAAGGCTATAAAATTTCAAGGAAATGTTTTTCTTAATTTCTTTGGAATTTTAAGATTCCGCAGTTTCTGACGGCCCCTGATTCCGAGGCCCAGTGTGCCCGTAATCAATTTCTGAAGTTTGGCTCAGGTACATTCAGTGAACGAACGAGCGTGTTTTTCTATCATTTGAACCGGTGGTCGGAATTGAAATCTGAGGGAACCGATGAAATCGCAGCCCCGATATTTACTTAAGAGGACCTTTACGAGAGGTGTGTTTGCTCGGGAGGAGTGGTTAGAATTTGAGGATTAATAAAAAATTGAAGAAAATTTGTGGTACAAATTTTATTCCCAACTTAGGTGGTTATATCCTAAGTGTAGAAGTTGGGGTGGAACCACTAGTTGCAAACTATCCAAGTGAGGATTATGGTGAGGTGGGGCCCACACGAGCCCCAACCCTTCACTTTCCCAAACCCCCTTAAACCCCATGTAATTAATATATAACTCCTCAATCCCTCTTTAGTTGTGTAACTCACCCTCTCTCCCTCTTTATTTCATGCCAACTCACATTAAAAATAATTGATTAAAACTATTCAATTATTTTAACTAAGAGTTTGAATTTTACGCTTTGAATGCTTGTCACGTTATAATAAAATAAGAGTAAGTCTTATTTTATTTTGTCTTGGGATTGTTGTGTGGAGACCTTGGGGAGAGTGAGAGAGCCTTTGGTAGAAGAAGAAGAAGAAGAAGAAGGAAGAGAAGAGAATTCTTCCTCATTGAAGAATGATGCTTCTTTATCAAAGAACAACTCCTTTCCTCGATGATGAATAGTTCTCCAACCTTCGGATCTCCAACGAATGACACTCAGGCCGGATCGAATGACTTTGAGGAAACGACGAATGCCAATGACCATCGTCAACATGACCTCTTACCTTGCGACGATGTCAATGAACCAACGACCTTTCCCTTTCGCGATATCGTCAACAAACAACGAATGACACGAGGTAGGGGATTAATTTGAGAATGATATTATTCCCATGGTTTGTTTCCTTCTAAAAAAAGAACGGGGATCAACTCATCATCAAGTTGATTCGTGAATGTTACTATTTTCTAAATGGGAATATCTAATTATGGGAGTATTATTGGGAATTAGGTTCAATTTTAATTGATTAAAATTGTGCTTCGTTAAGTTGTTAAAATCATGTATTGATTTTTTACAATTGATAACACCTAACGCGGGGGGCGTGGGATGAACAAACACGGCCTGACAACCCCCCGCAGATTGTTTGTTGATGTGTGGATTGACGGGCGGTGACAAAATGGGCCGCTATGGCGATTTTAATTCTCCGTAATGATGTTTGGGCCCCGTAGTGACCTTAGGCGTAGACGGCGGGTGAAATGGACCACCGGTGCGCGTTCGGTGGTCCGTGGAAAGCGGCGGCGGTGTGCCCCACTGGCGCGGCGGTGACGGCGACCGGTGGCGGTGGATCGCTTCCAGAGAAGACCGTCGCGGCTAAGCCACGGTGGTCTGGAACGACAAAGCCGTTATGGATTTGGGGGGGGGGCACAGATTTAAAGCCGTGTAGGTTCTCTATCAACCGGGGGGAACAACGCCCCCCGCCCCGCGTCCGATCAGCCACTCTGGCCAAGCCTCAACCGGCCGGGCCGCCAGCGTTGGGCCGGCCACGCCAGCTGGGCCGGGTCGCGCTAGCCAGGCCAGGCCACGCCCAACTGGGCCGGACCCAGACCCGGGTCGGGTCGACCGAGGGGGTTTTGGGCCGGGTCGGATCAGGCCCAAACCCCCTATTTTCAGACCTCCTTCAGTTAAACGCCCATATCTTGGGGTACGGACCTCCAAGAGATGCAATTTCTGTTGAATTGGGATCCTTGTTTCAAGACATTCGTTTTAGTATATTACACTCGATGTTTCAGCGAAGTATGGGTATGTCCAGGTTGGTTCGAAACCGAAACCAATCGGGCCCTCTGAGCATAAACAGTTATAACATGAGTTCTGGACGTTTGATTGATGTGCCGTCGACTTTGTTGGATTCCACTTGATGAGATGGTTCTTTTGGTATAAATAACCTGAGCTTTGGACTCAGTTGGCACATGGTCGGGTTTGATTGTACCTGAAATCCCACAGGTCCCCTAGAACGAAAAAGCCGATAACTTTCAGACCGAATGACCGTTTGAAGAACCGTCAGCGACATTGGTGATCATGTTGAGATACGGTCCCTTTGAGTATACCCTATGTGAGTTTGGCGTACAGTTGAGATACGGCCGGGTTGGTTCGTACACAAAACCAACCGGGCCACCGGGACTAAACGGCTAATAACTCACAGACCGGGCGTCCGATTGACATGCCATCTATTGCGTTTATACCCTTATGACGAGGCAATCCTTTGAGATACTTCTTCGTGGGACTTTGAGATAATTTGTGTATCGACCAGTAGCTTGTGGAGTAAACCCTCTCGAAGATGAGCAGACGGAGTATGGAGACCGTGTAGGTGGCTGAGACCTAATGACTGCTTGTCCGAATTGAGTCGGAGTGACGTGTATAGTCCAGTGGGGAGCACTACTATGTTTGGGTGGTGGACCCACGGAGGGGAGAACTACTGTGATAGGGTGGCAGACCTGCGGTACTCGACAGCAGGAGTAACTCTGTAGGCTATTAGGGGGGATGCACTATTGTGTTTGGGTGGCAGATCCCAGTGGGGAGCACTACTGTGTTTGGGTGGCTGACTCGCGGTACTCGACAGGAGGAGTACCTCAGCAGTCTAAGGTTAGTGAGTAACTCCCCAGAGTCATGACAGGATCAATGTACTCAACAGAGGAGGAGCTCTTCAGCAGTTTTGGTTTCGATAATGAAAATCCTGGTTTGAGCTGAGTCAATGACCTTTGTGTTTTTACTCCTGATTGAGATGGTTTACCTAATAACATAGATACAAGTATGGGATTATACCTAAGAAAGGGTTATCTATTTAGATCCTACATTGTGATTATCCTTGTTGGATTTAGTGAGGACTTGAGGGTCTCGAGGTCCCTACTGAGTATCGTTATACTCACCTGTGCACGAGCTATGCCCGCACCTCGTTGTGTTGGATGCAGATGACAGATAGAGAAGACGGAGGCCGAGTGTTCGAGGACTGGACAGTACCCGGAGGTGGACCTCACAACAAGTTAGTATCTGAAGGTGGACCTCACGATGAGTCAGTATACAGAGGTGGAATTCATGAAGAGATGGTACTCGAAGGAGGATGACGAGCAAGAGCGTTGAGGATGATATCTGTACCTACCCTTCAGGTAGGATCTGTGGTGGTCGAACCAGGAGCAGATCTATATGTACCTACCCTTCTGGTATGATTCGAGGTGGACGACCCAGGAGGTACTTCTATTCTTCCAGCTGGTTGTCTTTTCTGATGTACTTTTGTTCAGTTGTAGCTATACTTTTCTGTTGGGTTTGTATTCTGGCCCATTTACTTTTCATCACTTTCTTTAGTACTAAGTGTTTACTTCCGCTTGTACTCTTTTGTGTTGATTACATTTATAATGGCAATTCCTTCCATTTTTTTTGGGATTTATCCCTTTAGTGATAGTCGCTAGCCTCTGGCCTATGGAAGGCGGGCTTGAGGTAGTCACGACATGGGCCCCGAGGACGGTTCGTGACAAATTGGTATCAGAGGAGTCGGTTCTACCACCGAACATATTACTCAAATTGTGCTTTTCTATTAGGCAATAGTGTTAAAGGTACTAAGTGTGGTCTTCAGTTCAGGGAGTACAGTGTTAGTGTGGGAGACCAACGTATCCATTCACCAGGACCCTGACTACTGATTTCCGACTCAGTGCATGAAAACATTGATTGCGTGTGTGTTTTCAATAGTTTCTTTAAAATTAGCTCCAACCAGGTCAGCTCACCAGGTATAATCATTTGACCATGTCACGAATGTTTCATTGAGGATGACATCACTTTGTCCGAAAGTGTGGGAACCGAGTGGGGAGCGCGATGATAGCCCATCGAGCAGTGAGGCCTTAGTACATGGTCCTTTACCAGATGAGACACTAGCAGAGAGTGCACACCGCTTGAGCAAACTGCACAAGTTCCAGCTTCAGAGACCTCTGAGGTTTTGAGGCGAGTCAGATTTTGAGGTGGCTGGACACAAGATGGATTTTATAGCACATGATTTCCACACAACTGGGACACCCGCAGACATGATGGTGTACCTAGATGTTAGCCTCTTCCTGGGATCAGCTAAGAGGTGTTGGAGCCACATGTTCCAGTTTTTCAATGAGATGACCTTCACCTGGGAAGACATCAAGTCTTTCTTCAGGGTGGAGTTTATACAAGCGACTCTACACACCAAGCATGCTAATGAGCTACTGCCTTTGCCGCATGATTTTCCATCAGTAGCTGAGTCATCTGTAGGCAGTTGACCGATGATGCAGAGCTCCAAGTGGACCAGACCAGAAGGTTGGTGACCTCAGGATATCAGGTCAATTGTACAGGGCACCCGGGGTGAAGTCAGAGCCAGGCGTGCCAGAAACGGACAGTTTTTCTCCTACGGCAGAAAGGGTCACATAGAACGTGATTGTCCGACTCCCTGCACAGTTGATCCGCTGGCATTGGAGGAGCCACCGAGACAGAAGCAGTGGCGGTTGCTTGAGCAACAGCCGAGTGGTGGACAAGGCAGTAGAGCTCCGGAAGCAGGTGGAAAAGAGCAGAACTAGTGGATTCCTTTTGTTCTTAGTACATATAGTTCCATGTTGCTATTGTATTTGTGTCTTTGTACTTTGAGCTGCAGTAATAAAAGACACTTATCATTGTGATGTTTACTTTCCTGTCCTTTTTTGGTTTATACTGAGAGGTCCTGGTTAAAACTATTGACTTGAACCTCACTTTCGAGATTTCTACTAGAGGAGACCCAGTTACCTCACACTGATGCCGACAGTGTGACTCAACCCTTGGAGGTGAGAGTGATGGTTGGATCTCTTGGTAGTAACATCAAGGCCATACGACATCGTCCATGGAATTAATGCATCATTCATGTCAGGATTGACTGTATTAGGCAATGAGAGTGGTTCATCTTGGGGATGAGACCAGATTTCTCTTTTCGGCAAAGGAGAAATCATAGCAGTGAATACAGATCGTAGGCAAAGAAGGGTGGTCATTGACTGACTTACCTCTTCGGAAAGCTTCCTACCGACCAGAGATGGTACGAGCTACTTCGGAGAAGGTGCATATCATCCAGGAGCGTATGAAGACTGCACAGTGTAGTAAGAACCAGGAAACTGGAGCCAGTCTCAGAGACTCGAGCGTGTAAAATGTTTCATGAAGAAGAAGTGATAAGGACAGATGAGTTTGTGGAGTAGCAGACGTAGAGGCAGAGCTAGGAAAGTAGCATGAGGTGGTGTACATTTCAACATATTACAACCAACCGGCTTTGTTCTCCCCACCAGGTTCATGGTGCTGGAGGGCAGGAAAAAAGAGTAGCTACATGCGGTCAAAGAGTGTGACCCAATGGCTCTAAGAATGATTCGTGGGACTGTCTGTGTCCACCTCTAGCTGTTGTTACAATAGAAATTGATACGAATCATTCCTTTCTTCCACAAATCTTGTCCCAGAACTAGAGATTCTGGTAAGCCGTTGACTTGACCCTCACATCTGGACATACTTTTGGGAGGAGCCTCGATTATCACACTTACGACGACAGTGTGATCTGACCCTTGAGGTGAGAGTTTCGGTTGGAATCTCTTGGTGGCAGCGTCGAGGACTTACGACGTTGATCTGGGTATGGATTGGAATCACAGTTCATACTCAGATTGACTGTATTAGTCAAAAATGTTGTGGTTTATCTACAACGTAGGGATGTGTTTTCCTAGGTCAGCGAAAAGAATACCCTAGGTAGCACAAGATAAACTCATGCACAGGAGGGTGCGGTTGATCACTCTTGAGTCGGTAAACCTTATCTTAATGGAAGCAGGATTCTTGAGTCTCAGTTTTAATCAGGAAATGGAGGCCTCTAGAGTTTAAGGATAACAATCACGTTCTTATACGGGTCTCACCACGACGAGGTTTACAGAGATGTGGCTGAGGCAGCAAGTTATCTCTAAGGTTCAACAAACTTTTCTAGTTCCTCAGCAGGGTAGGGGAGGTGGTTTATCACTTGACCTTTTCACCTCAGTTGAACTGGGTGCATGATGTCATCCATATATCTCAGCAGAGGAGATATGTGCATGATCCTTCACACGTCATAAACCACATGGAGTTGGATGTCAATGACAGGGTGACATGCATGGAGGTTCCAGTGGAGATCAAGGATCGACATGAATGGGTCCTACAGGGATAGTCAATTCCTCAAGGGCTCTTTCACTAGTAGCACGAGAACCTCTAGGAGAGAACATGGGAGAGAAAGGGTAAGATGCGTGCTCAGTACCACTTTGTTTTCCTTAGTGTGTGTTGAAGGTTTATGGGGATGTAAAGCCATGATGTGAAAGTAATGTAAAGACCCGTAAATTTAAAGGAATTTTTTTACTAATTTCTTTTTAATTTTATGAGTCCATAGTTTCTGACAGCACCTGATTCCGAGGCCCGGTGTGCCCGGAATCAGTTTCTGAAGTTTGGCTCAGGTACATTCATTGAACGAACGAGCAGGTTTTTCTATCTTCTGAACCAGTGCTCAGAATTGAAATCTGAGGGCACAGATGAACTCGCAGCACCGATATTTTAATAAGAGAACCTTTACCAAAGGTGTGTTTTCTCAGGAGGAGTTATTAGAATTTGAGGATTAAAAAATAATTGAATAAAATTTATGGTACAAATTTTATTCCCAACTTATGTGGTTATATCCTAAGTGTAGAATTTGGGGTGGAACCACTAGTTACTAACATACCAAGTGAGGATTAAGGTGAGGTTGGGCCCACATGATCCCCAACCCATAACTTTCCCAAACCCCTTAAACCCCTTGTAATTAATGTATAACTCCTTACTCCATCTTTAATTGTGTACCTCACCCTCTCTCCCTGTTTATTTCATGCCAAATCATATTAAAATTAATTTATTAAACCTATTGAATTATTTTAACTAAGAGTTTTAATTTTATGTTTTGAATGCTTGGTATTTTATAATAAAATAAAAGCAAGTATTATTTTATTTTGGGTTGGGATTGTTGTGTGGAGACTTTGAGGAGAGTGAAAGAGCCTTTGTGATAAGAAGAAGAAGTAGAAGGAAGAGAAGAGAATTCCTCCTCGTCGAATAACGACGCTTCTTTATCGAAGAACGACTCCCTCCCTCGACGGAGAATGGATTTCCGACCGTCGGATCTCCAACGAAAGATGCTCAGGCAGGATTGAAGGCCTTTGAGGAAACGACGAACGCTAATGAAAATTGTCACTATCACCTCTTACCTTGGGACGACGTCAACGAAACAACGTCCTTTCCCTTTCGCGGTATCATCAATGAATGACGAATGACACAAGGTAGGGGATTAATTTGAGAATGATATTATTCCCATGGTTGTTTCCTTCTAAAACAAAGAACACGGATCAACTCATCATCATGTTGATCCGCGAATTTTATTATTTGTGGGATGGGAATATTTATTTACGAGCGTATTATTTGGAACTAGGTTCAATTTTAATTGATTAAAATTGTGCCTTGTTAAGTTGTTGAAATCAAGTGTTGATTGTTGACAATTGATAACACATAACTCGAGGGGGCGTGTGTCGAACAAACACAGTCTGACAACCCCCCGTAGATTGTTTGTTGATGTGCGGATTGACAGGTGATGATGAAACGGGCCGCAATGGCGATTTGAAGTCTCCGTAGTGAAGTTTGGGTACCGTAGCAACCTCAGCCGTAGACGATGGGTGAAACGGACCATCGGTGCACGTCCGGTGGTCTACGGAAAGTGGCGGTGGAGAGCCACACCAGTGCGGTAGTGCCGGTGATTGGCGGTGGCGGCGCACCGCCGGAGAAGACCGTTGCGGCTGAGCTGCGGAGGACCGGAACGACAAAGTCGTTCCCGATAGTGGGGGCATTAAAGCTGCACCGGTTCTCTGTCAACCGGGGGGAACAGCGCCCCCCGCTCTGCGTTCGCTCGGCCATGTCGGCCGAGCCTCAACCGGCCGAGCCGTGCCACCCGCGCCGGGCCGGGCCACCAGCACCAGGCTGGGCCGCCCGCACCGGGCTGGGCCGCCGGTGCCTGGCCGGGCTGCGCCAGCTAGGCTGGGCCGCGCCCAACCATGCCAGACCTGGACCCAGGTCGGATCGAACCGGTTCAGGCTGACCTAGGGGGTATTGGGCTGGGTTGGACTGGGCTCAATCCCCATATTTTCAGACCTCCATCAGTTAAACATCCATATCTTGGGCTACGGACCTCCGATTGATGCACCGTCAGTTGTGATGGAATCCTTGGATCGAATCGGTCATTTGGGTATATTACACATGATATTTCATTGATGTATGTGTATGGCTAGGTTTGTTCAAACCTAAAACCACCCAGGCCCTCGGAGCAGAAACAGTTATAACTTGAGTTCTGGACGTCCGATTGACGTGCTGTCAAATTTGTTGGAATCCTCTTGATGAGGCGGTTCTTTTGGTATACTTAACCTAAGGTTTGGACTCAGTTGGAATATGGCCGGGTTGGATTGTACCCAAAATCCAACTGGGCCCCTGGAATGGGAAAGCCGATAACTTTCAGACAGAATGTCCGTTTTGACGAACCGTCAGCGGCATTGGTGATCACATTAAGAAATGGTCCCTTTGAGTATACCCTATGTGAGTTCGGGGTACAGTTGAGATACGGCCGAGTTGGTTCATACACGAAACCAACCGGGCCCCCAAAACTAAATGTCTAATAACTCACAGACCAGACGTCCGATTGACGCGCCGTCTGTTGCGTTGAGACCCATATGACGAGGCGGTCGTTTGAGATACATCTTTGTGGGACTTTGTGATACATGGAGTATCGACCAGTAGCTCGTGGAGCGAACCCTTCCGGAGACGAGCGTACGGAGTACGGAGACCGTGTAGCTAGATGAGACCTGATGACTGCTTGTCCATTTTGAGTCGGAGTGACTTGTATAATCCAGTGGGGAGCACTACTATGTTTGGGTGGAGGGCCCACGGTGGGGAGCACTACTCTGTTTGGATGGCAGAGCCGCGGTACTTGACAGAAGGAGTACCTCTTTAGGCTATTAGGGGGGGGGGGGTGCACTAATGTGTTTAGGTGGCAGACCCCGATGGGGAGCACTATTACGTTTGGGTGGCTGACCCACGGTACTCGACATGATGATTACCTCAGTAGTCTAAGGTTAGTGAGCAGCGCCTCAGAGTCGTGAAAGGATTAGTTTACACAACAGAGGAGGATCTCTTCAGCAGTTTTGGTTTCGATAATGAAAATCCTGGTTTGATATGAGTGTCACGACCCGCCCTCGGGGCCCGTGCCGTGACTACCCCAAGCCCGCCTTCCATAGGCCAGGGGCTGGCGACTAGCACCAAGGCGTAAAATACCAGTAAAAAGGGAAGGCATTGCCTTAATAAAGTAAACAAGCACCTCAGAGTAACAAGCGGAAGTAAAGCAGTATACAAAACTAGAACAACTGTGCCGAAGTAAAGGGGCCGGAAATACAAGCCCAACTGTAAAGTAAAGTAAAACTCGAAAGGGAAAACAGAAACTGAAAGTACAAGCGGCTCCTGGGACGTCCTCCTCGATTCCTACCCGAAGGGTAGGTACAGATGGCTCAGCTCCTGGATCGTCCACCACGGATCCTACCTGAAGGGTAGGTACAGATAGCTCCACAACTCCTCGGGTCCAACTGTCCGCTCCGAGCACGTCCCGCTCAGTGGTCCTCCTCCGGGTACCGACCTACTCCGTAAGCCTCAACCGCTGTCAGCGCTGTCCGTCGTCTGCAACCAACACAACGAAGTGCGGGCATAGCCCGTGCAGGGGTGAGTATAAGATACTCAGTAGGGACCCCGAGACCCCCCGAAGGTCTCCTGAAATCCACAAAGAAGAGTAAACAGTAAATCCACACAGGATAACAGTACAAGTCCACACAGTTTATAACAATTTTATGAAATCAACGGATAACCATTACCCAGGTATATGCCCATACATATACCTAAGTTATCAAGCGACCCATCTCAATCATGAGGAAACACAAAGATCATTGACTCAGCTGAAACCAGGATTTTTATTATCGAAACCGTAACTACTGAAGAGCTCCGTCTCTAGAGTGTACAGTGTTCCTGTCACGACTCCGAGGTACTGCTCACTAACCTAAGACTGCTGAGGTACTCCTCCTGTCGAGTACTGCGGGTTTGCGGCCAACTATCGGGCGCTCCGTCCGCTGAGGGTCTGTCGCCAAATACCGGGCGCTCACCCAAATAGCCTACTGAGGTACTCCTCCTGTCGAGTACCGCGGGTTTGCTGCCAACTACCAGGCGCTCCGTCCGCCGTGGGTCTGCTGCCAACTACTGGGCGCTCCGTCCACTGGGCTAGTCGACTCACTCCAAGTCGAGTCGGTCAAGCAGTCGTCAGGTCTCAGTCGGCTACACGGTCTCCGAACTCCGCACGCACGTCTCCACCGTCGCGGGTCTGTCGCTATAACCAAGCACACACACTCCGTAGAGTATCGCGGGTCCGCCGCTACAACCAAGCGCTCCACCGCCAAGGGTCTGCTGCTGCATCCAAGCGCACCACCACTGTCAAGTACCACGGGTCCGCCGCTACACCCAAGCGCTCCCCCGCCCGCTCATCTCCGGGAGGGTCCACTCCACGAGCTACTGGTCGATACTCCAAGTATCTCAAAGTCTAACGAAGAAGTGCCACATACGTCCGCTTCGTCAAAGGAGTCTCAACGCAACAGACTGCGCGTCAATCGGACGCCCGGTCTGTGAGTTATTAGCCTTTTCGTCCCGAGGGCCCGGTTGGTTTTGTGAGCGAACCAAACCCGGCCATATTTCAACTGTATCCAAAACTCGGGCAGAGTATGTCAAAAGTTCCGTCCCACTTAGAGGATTCCATCAAAGTCGACGACACGTCAATCGGACATCCGGAACTCAAGATATGAGCGTTTCCGCTCCGAGGGCCCGGTTGGTTTCGTGAATGAACCAACCCGGTCGTACTCCACCTGCGTCCTAACCTCGGGCGGAGTATACCAAAAGATCCGTCTCACTAAGAGGAACTTATCAGAATTGACGGCACGCCGTTCGGACGTCCGTAGCTCAAGATATGGGCGTTTCCGCTCCGAGGGCCCGGTTGGTTTCGGGTTCGAACCAACCCGGCCATATTTCAAGTGACACCGGTTAACCAAACCGGTCACACCATTGCGATCCATACGGAAAAACACACGAGATGGACTACCCATTGATCCAAAACGGATAGCCGGTGAAAAAGTTGCATTTCACCGCAACACGCGCGAACCGGGCCTCGTGGGTCCCGCGCCTCGACCTCAACATAAATATCCAAAATTGGTTTTGAAACATCCGTCTTAATTCCAGGGTCGCAACCTCGCAGACGGTTCGACATTCCGACACCGTATGAGAGAGATATGTCCGATACAAGATCCCGTAATAATAATAATAATAATATTATTATTCGGTGTTTCGTGGGCCCGAGTCACGAACCAGAATTTAGTATTCAACATTAGACTTGAATCGACCATATTGATGTCAGGATTACATCGCCACTGACGGCAAGTCAATCGGACGTCGCACGCATGAGTTATGGTAGGTCGAAGATTTAATAATAATATTAAATCTATTATTTTCCGAGCGCTTCGGGTACCCGATCCAAAAACTCAAAAAAGATATCCAATATTGGACTCATAAATTCCGTCTCGAAATCTGGGTCGCACTGCCGCTGACAGTTCGTGAAACCGAGGTCGCACGAGGAAGATACCGTCAAAAAGTGTTTTAACATCAAAATTAATAACATCATTATTATATTATTAATTTTAATCAATTTATTTGAAGTACCCATGTCATCACTCACAACCATCTCTCCCATTTTTCACGGATGGACAAAATCAGCGCCTCCCTTGCCTTTCCTCCTTTCCTCCATGCCATCCACGCCCATTTTATAATTTTTATTATTATTTAAAACTCTTTATAATTCCTCTCTATCCTTTCAGTTTCTTTCCACAATTTTCACCTCCTATAAACCTAAACGTAGTCTTTCTCCGCACCCGCCGGAACACCACCCGCCATACATGCTTGGATCATCACCCTGCATCGGCCATCTGCACGGGCCACCCCCGATTAGCCGCCTCCTGCTGGCCTCGCCGGAACATCCCTGCTAGCCACCATCGTGCGCCCTGCCGCATGCAACAGCCGTGCTTCCTCGGACCACCTCGCACACCGTCGGACCGTCTCCGCCATGACATCCAGTCCGTTGCATCTTCGTTCTAACCCCAAAATTTTTGACGATCGCAGATTCTTGATCCTCGGATCGAGATCTCTGCATCCGTATGTCGCGGTCAACGAAACATCGATGTTTTGACGCGTTTAATTATTTGGTGCGAACGAACATGCGAAGAATGCGGAAAGAATGAAATATAAAAGGGTCATCGACTATATCCGAATTGATGGCCATGTTTGTCTGACCATCATCTTTGAGAATCAAGAACACAAGTAATTGGAAAATAAATATTTATCACACTTCAAGATTTTCAATCTCAAGATAAACGAGAAAAAAATTAATTCAATCAATTGTTTATCGATCCACGAATTAATTTATTTAATTCGCATTCATCATGAGAAATTAAATCAGTGTAAGGAATCCACAAAGATAAATCCTACAAATAAACGCTCAAACTCGAGGGTATAAACCACATAAATCAGAAATATACAATATTCTCCTACCTCACAAAGACGTCGCACGTCGTCGATCCGTGGAAGAAGAATGTCGCGGTAGATAGCTTTGCGAAAAACGGCATCACAGAGAAGAAAAAGGAAGGCGCGTCGTTCTTCGTTGGAGGTGTTCTTCGTTGAGGGAGAAAGTCCATCGGAGGCGTTCTTCGTCGAAGAAGAACACTTCCTTCTCTAATTCTCAAGAGCTCCCCAAAGTTCCAACACGACAAAGCCAAAATAAAATAATAGCTAAGCTGTTATTTTATTCACCCAAGTCACTCAAAAAAATCAAACAACTTAAATTAATTATATGTGTTGGCAATTTTAATTGGGTAGAAGGTGGAGAGGCTTCACTCCAATAAATGAGGGGAGTTGTCATGCATTAAACAAGGGGTGAGTAAGGGAGGAGTTAAAAGTGAGTTAAGGGAATTTGAAAGGTTGGGGCTCGTGTGGGCCCCACCTCACATTTATCCTTACATGGGTAGTTAGGAAGTAGTGGGTCCCACCCCAACTCCCTCACTTAGGATATAACCACATAGATATAAATAAAATTGTTTCACAATTTTATTCATTTCTCATTTAATCCACAATTTTAACTTCTCCACCCGCATAAACGCAATTGCGGTAAAGGTCCCCTTAAGCAATTACCGGCGTTGCGAGTTCATCGGTGCCCTCAGATTTCAATTCCGAGCACCGGATCAAAAGTTAGGAATTCCTCCTCGTTCGTTCACTGAACGTACCCGAGCCAAACTTCGGAAATTAATTCCGGGCACTCCGGGCCTCGGAATCAGGTGCCGTCTGAAACCGCGCTCTTGTAAAATTCTAAAGAAAATTAAGAAAAAATTTCCCTTGAATTTTACGGTTCTTTACATTACTCTCACCTCAGGGCTTTACGTCCCCGTAAAGATACATCAAAAACTAGGGAAACAAATGAGGGTACTGAGCACGCATCTGAGTCTCCCGCTCCCATGTGATCTCCTGGAGATTCCCGTGCTGCCATCTGATGCGCACAAGAGGAATCGATCGCCCACGCAGGACCCGCTCCTGTCGATCCTCTATCTCCACCGGAACCTCCGTGCTTGTCGCCCTGTCATCGACATCCAACTCCCCGGGGTCGATGACGTGTGAAGAAACATACACGTATCTCCACAGCTGAGACACGTGGTGGACATTATGCACCCTGTGCGACTGAGGTGGTAGGGTCAAGCGGTAAACCTCCTCGCCTACCCTGCTGAAGATCAAAAGGGTCCATCGAACTTCGGAGATAACATGCCGCCTCGGCCACATCTCCGAAACCTCATCGGGTTGAGACCGTATAAGAACGTGTTCGTCACCCTCGAACTCAAGAGATTTCCCTTTTTAGGTTAGAACTGAAACTAAAAACTACTGCTGCCACAAGGGTAGGGTTGACCAACTCAAGAGTGATCGGTCACACCCTCTTATGCCTGAGTTTAACATGTGCTTCCCAGGGTTTCCTTTTCGCCGACCAAGGAAAACCCTTTCCGACGTTTGCCTAAAACAGTCAACCGGGGTATGATTTGTGAATCAAAACCATACCCAGATCAACGTCGTAAGGCCTCTACGCTGCCACCAAGAGATTCCAACTGAAACTCTCACCTCGAGGTCAAATCACACCGTCGGCGTAAGCGTGATTATCGAGTCTCCTCCCAAAGGTATCTCCAGACGTGAGGGTCAAGTCTACGGCTTACCCGGAACCTCTAGGTCTGGGACATGATTCGTGGAAGGGTAGAATGATTGGTTCCTATGTCTATAGATATGGCAGCTCATAGTAGACATAATTCGTACCCCGAATCATTCTTAGAGCTCCTGGGTCACACTCCTTGACCGCAATGCAGCTATTCTCCTCCCCAGCCCTCCTGCTCCCTGAGCCTGACGGGGACTACTAAGTCGGGTGGTCGTAACATGTCGAAATGTACACCACCACATGCTGCTCTCCAAGCTCCGCTTCCACGTCTGCTACCCTGCAGATTCATCTGTCCTTAGCACTTCCTCTTCCTGAAACATTTTGCACGCCCGAGTCTCTGAGACTGGCGCTAGTTTCCTGCCTTTCACTACTAACGTTCACAACCACAAAGGTTCTCTCTAGCATCCCAACATAGGTAGGAATGCATAGAGGAAAAGAAATGGTTCGGATGTCCTTTAGACACACTTCGCTCAGAAGTTCGAGTCTAAAGAATTGATCACAACGTAACCAACGAGTACCAAGATTGATTGGTAAGCCACGTTGAGTGCTCTGCTTCCGACATGTCGTACTGTCGAAGCTGTATTAGCTCTAGAGAACTCACAACCACCTCCTCAAGCCAGTCCTCAGCCGCCTACGAGTCAGGCTCACCTCGAAACTTGAGGGATATCTGATGCTAAAACATATGTAAGGCACTATGCCTGTGAGTCTCTGCTACCGGTACCGCCGGTAGTGTCTGCTGACCAACAGGTAGTGACATAGCTGGTGCTCTACCCGTAGGTACTATCCCAGGTATCGGTTCGCGTACCGAAGCCTCATTACTATAAGGACCAACCTCATGGTCACTCACTGGAAACACCAGGAGCTAAGATCATCATCCGCTCTACTAGTATCAAAGCTAGGCGTAGAACTCTAGCAATCACCTCCATCCAGTCCACTGCTGCCTGGGAAATCTGTCTCGCCTCGTATCCTCAGAGGCCTCTACTGCTGGAACTCGTGCATCGCGCTCTGCTAGTGTGCACCGTCAGCTAGTGGCATCTGCTGCCTAACGGGTGGTGGTGCTGCTGGTACACCACCCGAAGGTACCAACACTGAAAAAGGGCCCTGCACTGGAGTCTCGCTGCTCGGTGGGCCATCATCGAGAACTCTCTCGGAACTCCAGCTAACTATCTGCACGGTGACATCCTGAACAGTTGTGTCATGGTCAACGATTTATACCTGGTGAGCTGACCTGGTTTAAGCTGACTTTAAACCTTTTGGGAAACACACACGCAATCAGTGTTTTCATGCATTAAGTCGGAAATCAGAAGTCAGGGTCCTGGTGTACGGATACGTCGGCCGCTGCACCAACACTGGACTCCCTGGACTGATAACCACACTCAATACACTAAACACTATTGCTTCACATAGAAAAAAGATCAGAGTCTGCGGTAGAACCGACTCCTCTGATACCAATTTGTCACGACCCGCCCTCGGGGCCCGTGCCGTGACTACCCCAAGCCCACCTTCCATAGGCCAGGGGCTGGCGACTAGCACCAAGGCGTAAAATCCCTGTAAAAAGGGAAGGCATTGCCTTAATAAAGTAAACAAGCACCTCAGAGTAACAAGAGGAAGTAAAGCAGTACACAAAACTAGAACAACTGTGCCGAAGTAAAGGGGCCGGAAATACAGGCCCAACTGTAAAGTAAAGTAAAACTCGAAAGGGAAAACGGCAACTGAAAGTACAAGCGGCTCCTGGGACGTCCTCCTCGATTCCTACCTGAAGGGTAGGTACAGATGGCTCAGCTCCTGGATCGTCCACCACGGATCCTACCTGAAGGGTAGGTACAGATAGCTCCACAACTCCTCGGGTCCAACTGTCCGCTCCGAGCACGTCCCGCTCAGTGGTCCTCCTCCGGGTACCGACCTACTCCGTAAGCCTCAACCGCTGTCAGCGCTGTCCGTCGTCTGCAACCAACACAACGAAGTGCGGGCATAGCCCGTGCAGGGGTGAGTATAAGATACTCAGTAGGGACCCCGAGACCCCCCGAAGGTCTCCTGAAATCCACAAAGAAGAGTAAACAGTAAATCCACACAGGATAACAGTACAAGTCCACACAGTTTATAACAAGTTTATGAAATCAACGGATAACCATTACCCAGGTATATGCCCATACATATACCTAAGTTATCAAGAGACCCATCTCAATCATGAGGAAACACAAAGATCATTGACTCAGCTCAAACCATGATTTTTATTATCGAAACGGTAACTACTGAAGAGCTCCGTCTCTAGAGTGTACAATGGTCCTGTCACGACTCCGAGGTACTGCTCACTAACCTAAGACTGCTAAGGTACTCCTCCTGTCGAGTACTACGGGTTTGCGGCCAACTACCGGGCGCTCCGTCCGCTGAGGGTCTGTCGCCAAATACCGGGCGCTCACCCAAATAGCCTACTGAGGTACTCCTCCTGTCGAGTACCGCGGGTTTGCTGCCAACTACCAGGCGCTCCGTCCGCCGTGGGTCTGCTGCCAACTACTGGGCGCTCCGTCCCCTGGGCTAGTCGACTCACTCCAAGTCGAGTCGGTCAAGCAGTCGTCAGGTCTCAGTCGGCTACACGGTCTCCGAACTCCGCACGCACGTCTCCACCGTCTCGGGTCTGTCGCTATAACCAAGCACACACACTCCGTAGAGTATCGCGGGTCCGCCGCTACAACCAAGCGCTCTACCGCCAAGGGTCTGCTGCTGCATCCAAGCGCACCACCACTGTCAAGTACCACGGGTCCGCCGCTACACCCAAGCGCTCCCCCGCCTGCTCATCTCCGGGAGGGTCCACTCCACGAGCTACTGGTCGATACTCCAAGTATATCAAAGTCTAACGAAGAAGTTCCACATACGTCCGCTTCGTCAAAGGAGTCTCAATGCAACAGACGGCGCATCAATCGGACGCCCGGTCTGTGAGTTATTAGCCTTTTCGTCCCGAGGGCCCGGTTGGTTTCGTGAGCGAACCAAACCCGGCCATATTTCAACTGTATCCAAAACTCGGGCGGAGTATGTCAAAAGTTCCGTCCCACTTAGAGGATTCCATCAAAGTCGACGGCACGTCAATCGGACGTCCGGAACTCAAGATATGAGCGTTTCCGCTCCGAGGGCCCGGTTGGTTTCGTGAATGAACCAACCCGGCCGTACTCCACCTGCGTCCTAACCTCGGGCGGAGTATACCAAAAGATCCGTCTCACTAAGAGGAACTTATCAGAATTGACGACACGCCATTCGGACGTCCGTAGCTCAAGATATGGGCGTTTCCGCTCCGAGGGCCCGGTTGGTTTCGGGTTCGAACCAACCCGGCCATATTTCAAGTGACACCGGTTAACCAAACCGGTCACACCATTGCGATCCATACGGAAAAACACACGAGATGGACTACCCATTGGTCCAAAACGGATAGCCGGTGAAAAAGTTGCATTACACCGCAACACGCGCGAACCGGGCCTCGTGGGTCCCGCGCCTCGACCTCAACTTAAATATCCAAAATTGGTTTTGAAACATCCGTCTTAATTCCAGGGTCGCAACCTCGCAGACGGTTCGACATTCCGACACCGTATGAGAGAGATATGTCCGATACAAGATCCCGTAATAATAATAATAATAATATTATTATTCGGTGTTTCGTGGGCCCGAGTCACGAACCAGAATTTAGTATTCAACATTAGACTTGAATCGACAATATTGATGTTAGGATTACATCGCCACTGACGGCAAGTCAATCGGACGTCGCACGCATGAGTTACGGTAGGTCGAAGATTTAATAATAATATTAAATCTATTATTTTCCGAGCGCTTCGGGTACCCGATCCAAAAACTCGAAAAAGATATCCAATATTGGACTCATAAATTCCGTCTCGAAATCTGGGTCGCACTGCCGCTGACAGTTCGTGAAACCGAGGTCGCACGAGGAAGATACCGTCAAAAAGTGTTTTAACATCAAAATTAATAACATCATTATTATATTATTAATTTTAATCAATTTATTTGAAGTACCCATGTCATCACTCACAACCATCTCCCCCATTTTTCACGGATGGCCAAAATCAGCGCCTCCCTTGCCTTTCCTCCTTTCCTCCATGCCATCCACGCCCATTTTATAATTTTTATTATTATTTAAAACTCTTTATAATTCCTCTCTATCCTTTCAGTTTCTTTCCACAATTTTCACCTCCTATAAACCTAAACGTAGTCTTTCTCTGCACCCGCCGGAACACCACCCGCCATACATGCTTGGATCATCACCCTGCATCGGCCATCTACACGGGCCACCCCCGATTAACCGCCTCCTGCTGGCCTCGCCCGAACATCCCTGCTGGCCACCGTCGTGCGCCCTGCCGCATGCAACAGCCGTGCTTCCTCGGACCACCTCGCACACCGTCGGACCGTCTCCGCCATGACATCCAGTCCGCTGCATCTTCGTTCTAACCCCAAAATTTTTGACGATCGCAGATTCTTGATCCTCAGATCGAGATCTCTGCATCCGTATGTCGTGCTCAACGAAACATCGATGTTTTGACGCGTTTAATTATTTGGTGCGAACGAACATGCGAAGAATGCGGAAAGAATGAAATATAAAAGGGTCATGGACTATATCCGGATTGATGGTCATGTTTGTCTGACCATCATCTTTGAGAATCAAGAACACAAGTAATTGGAAAATAAATATTTATCACACTTCAAGATTTTCAATCTCATGATAAACGAGAAAAAAATTAATTCAATCAATTGTTTATCGATCCACGAATTAATTTATTTAATTCGCATTCATCATGAGAAATTAAATCAGTGTAAGGAATCCACAAAGATAAATCCTACAAATAAACGCTCAAACTCGAGGGTATAAACCACATAAATCAGAAATATACAATATTCTCCTACCTCGCAAAGAAGTCGCACGTCGTCGATCCATGGAAGAAGAATGTCGCGGTAGATAGCGTTGCGAAAAACGGCATCACGGAGAAGAAAAAGGAAGGCGCGTCATTCTTCGTTGGAGGCGTTCTTCGTTGAGGGAGAAAGTCCATCGGAGGCGTTCTTCATCGAAGAAGAACACTTCCTTCTCTAATTCTCAAGAGCTCCCCAATGTTCCAACACGACAAAGCCAAAATAAAATAATAGCTAAGCTGTTATTTTATTCACCCAAGTCACTCAAAAAAATCAAACAACTTAAATTAATTATATGTGTTGGCAATTTTAATTGGGTAGAAGGTGGAGAGGCTTCACTCCAATAAATGAGGGGAGTTGTCATGCATTAAACAAGGGGTGAGTAAGGGAGGAGTTAAAAGTGAGTTAAGGGAATGTGAAAGGTTGGGGCTCGTGTGGGCCCCACCTCACATTTATCCTTACATGGGTAGTTAGGAAGTAGTCGGTCCCACCCCAACTCCCTCACTTAGGATATAACCACATAGATATAAATAAAATTGTTTCACAATTTTATTCATTTCTCATTTAATCCACAATTTTAACTTCTCCACCCGCATAAACGCAATTGCGGTAAAGGTCCCCTTAAGCAATTACCGGCGTTGCGAGTTCATCGGTGCCCTCAGATTTCAATTCCGAGCACCGGATCAAAAGTTAGGAATTCCTGCTCGTTCGTTCACTGAACGTACCCGAGCCAAACTTCGGAAATTAATTCCGGGCACTCCGGGCCTCGGAATCAGGTGTCGTCTGAAACCGCGCTCTTGTAAAATTCTAAAGAAAATTAAGAAAAAATTTCCCTTGAATTTTACGGGTCTTTACAATGAGTCAATGACCTTTTTTTCCTCTCGATTGAGATGGGTTACTTGATAACATAGGTACAAGTATGGGCTTATACCTAATTAAGGGTCATCTGTTTAGATCCTGCTTTGTGATTATCCTTGTTGGATTTAGTAAGACCTTGAGGATCTCGGGGTCCCTACTGAGTTTCGTTATACTCACCCCTACACGGGCTAGGCCCGCAGTTCGTTGTGTTGGATGTAGACGACAGACAACTTAGACGGAGGCCGAGTGTTCGAGAACTGGATGGTACTCGGGGGTGGACCTCAGGAAGACTCAGTATCCGGAGGTGGACCTCATGAAGAGTTAGTATCCAGAGGTGGACTTCATGATGAGATTGTACTCAGAGGAGGTTGACAGGTGAGAGTGTTTCGGAGGCTATATGTACCTACCCTTTAGGTAGGATCTGTGGTGGACGATCCAGGAGCTGCGCTATCTGTACCTACCCTTCTGGTAGGATTCAAGGTAGACGACCCATGAGCTACTTCTATTCTTCTAGCTTCTTTTCTTTTCTGATGTAGTTTTGTTATGTTGTAGCTGTACTTTTCTGTTGGGTTTGTATTCTGGCCCATTTACTTTTCAGCACTATCTTTTGTACTTAGTGTTTTCTTCCTCTTGTACTCTGTTGTGTTGTTTACTTTTATAAAAGAAATGACTTCCCATTTTATTGGGATTTACGACTTTGGTGCTAGTCACCATCCCCTGGCCTATGGAAGGCGGGCTTGGGGAAGTCACGGCACCGGCCCCGAGGACGGGTCGTGACAATGTACAAATCCAATTTACTCAGACAAAGGAAGTAATGACCTCATTCTATAGAATTTCCCCGTACGAAGCCCATTTTTCAAAGCTTGGAAAGGAGGTGGCATCTCTGGGCTTCACTCATGACCAAGCTCAATCCGAGCTTCAACACGTTAATCTCGAATGGAACTACCTACTAGAGAAGTGTTTGTTGACAGATATTACCACCCGAGTGATGTTATTTAATCCACCCCAAGACTCTATCACCATCGCACAACTTACCCTTAGGTTATATGTGTGTGTTATAAGGGCTTATTTAACAATACACTAGCACTATGATTATGTGAATTATTTTTTTATAGAATAAATAATATAAATTCATTTTGTTATTATTACATTGTAAATGGGTTTTAAAGAACAAATAATATTTTTATTTGATATTCAATTAAGAAATATATTTTGATGAATTAATGGATTTTTGAATTAAATAATATTTTAATAAAATATTATTACTAAATTACATTTTATAAAATATAAATGATATTATAATTATTATGAATACAATTTTAATTTTTATCAAGGATTGAATGTTGTTTTTTGTCCAAACCCTAGAATTTTCGATAAATGTCGGTTTTTATTTTAAAAGAAAAAAATTCACATATTTAGAAATGTATTTAGTTAAAATGAATATTATATCTGGAATCAGAACATTGAATTTTTCCAATGGTTAATTTTTCATAATTTTCTGAGACAACCAGATTTTTGGATAAAAATTAAATAATATATAAATATATAATGTGTTTTATGACATCATAATGACCCAATAGTGATGTTATAAAATAAAATAAATTCCTTTTAAGATAATATATGTATTAACATTAAAATAATGTGATTTAATGTTTGTTTTATTTATTTTACAAAGCCTTAGTGGACCCTCAAAGAATTATAAAGCATTTTAATATTTTAAAATGATTTCCTTGAGAGTGTGACTCACCTCTACATAATAAAGACTTATATTTTAATAATTTAGGAAATTGGACTTAAAAATAATTTTTTCCAACCCATTTTTGATTAAAAATTGGGCAAAAAGCATGTGATCTTTTTTGGTTTTGATTAGTTTATTGTGTGGTTTCCAAAAAACCGAATTAATAATGATTTCCCCCTCCTTTCCAATATATACCCAATAAATATTCCATTAATCTTAACTCAAACAATTTTATCTCCACAAACCCTTACATACTATCTCTAGAATCATCCCAAGGATCCCCATGCTCCCAATAATTTCCTCTCAAGACTCCCCAAGCCATTGCGATCACACTTCCATGTAATGGATTTCCTCTTTTCTCTTTTTGTCCAAATTTCATTATGTTGTTATAGCCTCTTATATTCAATTAGAAAACGTCGGGGTATTATTTATCACATCCCCTATACTTCCCTAATTGTTTTTTAATGATTAATACCCCTTTCTTTCTCATTAATTTCTCCCATGTACACCTGGTACCATGTCAAAATTCCATAAGGATTTCTCTATCGTCATTTACATTAAAAAAATCTTTTACAATGTGATTCTAAATAACATTAAATTTTTTTGGGACATGTATCTATATTACCCCTTACTATAAATTTCATGTACATATTATTATATACAATTTTTTCTTTCATCAACCATTTTTATGAACTCTTATGTCACGCTGTTATGCTGCCGAAATTTGCATTGCGATTTTCCAAGCCAAAGTCATTGTGTAGTGAATATAATTCCCTCTTTTCTATCAAATGTATTCAACTTTATGCACATTTACATATTTATTATATAGTTTCTTTTATTTATTACACATTATTTTATCGTGTAATAAATGATGATGTTGAATGATTCCATGTTGTAAGATCCAAGTGGCACACCTATGCATGAAACGAAATGATTATAAAGGGTGATCCCTGATAGTGCTCCAACGCATTGTGTAAAGATTAGTATCATTATACATCAAGTTAAATGAGGGTTTAATATTTCTAATTCATGTTCAATTAGTGTTTAATCGTTATCCATGTGAAATGAGCCTTGGATCATGCTAATATCATGTTAAATGTTGTTTCCACATTTCCAAGCAATGTTAATCGTGATATGTCATGCCTTTATGTTCATGTTTCTATTGAGCTCTATAGATACTCCTATTTTCTAACATGTACTATATTATTCATGTTATAACTTGTTTACTCCCTTACTGGGCTTTACATCTCACCCCTTTCTTAATCATGTCCTCAAGATACCCCATGCAGTGCTAAGTACGATGGAATGTGTGGGGTAATGTAAAAGAAGTTTTAAATCAAGATGTGTATTTCACATTTTATGTTTTTATGTAATGTTCTTAATCCCCAATGACACTATATATCTTGATCTTCTATGTTATATGAAGAGAAGGTTTTATGTAATAAAATTTGTTTAAGTGTGAAACAAAGATTAGGGTTGTTATAATCTTGATGTAGTTGTGTATTTTTTCTACCTTATGTGGAAATATCCCTATTAGATGGCGGTCCTAGTGGTGAACCTTTTTTTAGATTCTTCTGGGTGATGGTAGAGTCTAGTGACATAGTCCCGTGATGAGGTGACACTCACTTTTGTGTAGTTTTAGTAGCTCTTTGGGGAATATTTATATCTAGAAACATGGCGATCAATGCATATATAGGAGCTTCTTTAGATTTGGTAGGGTAGTATGAATGAAGAAAACTATTTTGTAGGTTTGACAGACCTATCACAATAGTCCCATGACATGGTTTGAGACCCATTCTTCAGATCTTAGACCCCTGAGCAGGGACTCTATAGAAATGTATGAGATGGTTTGGTTTCATTATGACTTCCCACTTACATGGTTGTACTAAAGGGAGATCTAGTAGTAGAGATCTTATTGGAAGAGGGACTGGTGGATCTGGCACATAATACTGGTCATGAGACTGATACATATACATCCATTGGAAGATTAAAAATTATCAGACCTTGGAGTAGGAGGCATACCCATTCCTAGACCTATGCACGTGGGAATGTAGTGTAAGAGAAGCACTATGGATCAAGTTATCCATAAGTGAGGCGTTCTAATACTTGAAATAGTTGGGTACACCTTTTTATAGATTGTATGACCCATCATGAAACTGATTGGGTGTTGTTTGATTGACCACCTTGGTAGAGGTAATGTTTAGAGTAAGGATTTCTACTTGATGGAAGACTTGGCAGAGGAGCGGGTAGAGTAGCACCAAGTGGCATATAGTTAGGGGTGTTACCATCACCACCTATGGTGGTCCACGCTAGGCTTAGGAACCTAGAGGGTGAGGGAGAGGATAGATGCATAATGTAGATTCCTTGTTCCCAGAAGGTCTGAGACTAAATAAGGGTATGCACTATGTCCTTTCTAATTTCTATAGTAGTAATTGTTAGAAAATGGTATGAGGTACTCTTTTCCTTATACCTATTTCTCTTGGCTTAACCACAATGATGTGGGTCTTTGGTAGAACCCTTTGTTTGTGATGTTGATGTAGAAACGAACTCATAAGGAGGAGGGAAACTTTCCCAATTCAGACTTGTTTTTATGATGCAATGAAAACCATGGAAATGATTCAGTGATGAAAAAAATGGAGAATGTTAAGGCATGGTGGATGAGTTCCTTATACTTGTGTGTTCAGGGAAAGGTTGTGCACTAGAATTTTAGAGCATGTATTGTCATTACTAGTGGATGTTTCCTTCTTGATCCTTATGCTTGGAAGCCCTAGTGGAGGTAATGACTTGCATAGAACAATTATATAGCGGCAGAGTTAGACTGTATGATGTTTTTGACAGGGTGGATTGGGTTTCTTCCATCCATTCTCAACTAGGATTCCACTAGTGGGCATGGCAGTGTTTCTGGTTTAGTGAGTTATGTTACAGTTGGAGGTTCACACACAAATACCACTTTAAGAACCTGTATTTACACTTGGGAAGCCCTATTTTGTTAATTGGTAACCTTGTGTGGTCAATGTCATCCTTGAACACAAGACTCCTGAGGAGGTCATGGAGAAGTTCTTCTAGTATTGGAAGTGAACTAAGGTGTTACATCAATATCTACATCAGGTTAGGGAGCTGGTGTACCACTAGACCATATGACTATAGATTGAACATGATGCTTGGTGTTTTCTATGTGTCACTTCTGGGGAGACATATCATACTTTCCGTACTATGTCATCCTGTATGGAGTTAGATGAGTGTGTAGTTTGGACATAGTGGATCCCATGAGTGTGTTATTGTAAGCAGCATGCGAACCCTTGTTGAGATCGCTAGAATGAGAGTTCTAGTGGCGATATCAATCTATTTCCCATATCCCTAGGATTTCTCTTTTTGGGGAAAAATCCTTATAGTGGGGAGAATGTAATGAATCAGGTTTTGACTTGTATAACATTGGAATATTCCCAATAATATATCAAAATACTAATTCCAAGTCATCGTGGGATTGTAGGGCCCTGAGATCCTTAGCATGCTGATATTAAAAATATTAAATATATTTTTTCACACACACTTAGTTTCAGGGGTGATTTAGCAGGGATTCGAGTGGTCAAATGGTTAATTAAATGGAATTTGATTAATTAAATTAACATAGAACCCCTCCCAAAACACCTTTGGTACGCACAATGTAAGGGAGGCGTGACACCACTTTTCTTAATATTTGTCCTATGGATGAAATCATGCCAAATCAAAAAAAGGGGGTGCTACCAATTTCTGATCATGGTGCTTTTCATCATTATATTGATGAGAAACATAATCCGAACATCGTTTTGGACTTTATGCTTTAGTTTTTTCCCTTAAGGTAGGTAGATTTTAGTTCTAGACTTGATCCCCTTCGAAATGCATTATTATAAGGCTTTAGATCCCTATTATTATTACCAGAGTCCCCTTCTAGGTTGATATATAGGATTCAATGAAAACTAGTATGAATCAAGTGGCTTTCATGGAAATTTCCATCGTAATAACTACATATACAATGTGTAAACTAGTGACACATTTAATGTGTTATTACAATTTGGGGAAGAATACATTAGTGACTACACACTGTGTACCAGGGTTACATGTCTTGTAGTGACACCATGCCGCGTGGGTAGAGGACATGGCCCAGATAGGCACATGATAGTACCTAGATGCATAAAACTACATGGTCACGGTACATGGACACGGGGTTCCAGACACGGGTATGTTAAAAAGAAATCATCAAGTGTCTATTTATCCTAGACAAGACTTTTACTCATCGGTACACGCCGTGTGTGAGACATCAGTGGATGACCCATGTGAAGGTAGAATACGGATAAGGTTTGGTTGAATAAGGACACACCATGTACATGTTTTACACACCTTGTATTCCACGATTTCTAGAAAAAATGTCTAAACAATAGACAAAACCAGGTGCATGAGAGAGTTCACACATGTGTGGTCCCCAGTGAACGTTGTGTACTTTCCTTGGGATCTTCTTGAGATCAACCACATTACACATCTATTTCTACATAACTCAGATTTGGGCTAATGAATAGAAAATATTGAGAATTTTTCCTCATCAAATGTGATGGTGGCCTCTGTAGTGGACTTTGAGGTACAATGTGGTGTGGATTGAGAATGATTTTTTAGTAGTGGTTCTTATCCTTGGGTAGTGATCAGGGTGGATCACATGATTATCATTAGGGTTGGTACCTTTCCTTATAAGATTAGGATATGGGTCCCATTGACTGTTTTGGTTGGTAGATCAGCTCTATCCTATTGCATCAGGGCACGAGTCCTCTACTCATCTTAGTGTTTTGAAGTGAGGCACATTAAGCATTACACTAATTTTATCAGTTCTTGGATGATGTTATAGATCATTATATTTCTTAGAGAGAGATGATGGTACTTTTACTCCCCTGTGGAATCAGTGTGTAGGTTGCCCTTACCTCTCTACTTCGATAGAGATGGGACTCCCAATGCCATGGGTGTTGTTTCTCTATACATGTGGTGGTTCTCTCAGGGTTCGTACTCCCCTATTGGACTAGGGCGCATTTTCTCTGTATCGTTCTTATAGTTGGAGAGAATGGTCCTCTATCGTATCAGTGTGCGAGCCCTCCATGATTTTCCTCTCGAGAGTGTAGGTTCCATTGTTTTGGACTAGGGTTTGGGTCCTTTATCTATGGAGTCATTACTCCCCTTCTGTGTTAAGGAGTAGGTAATCTATATGTGACAAATAGATATAGTGAGTGCTTCAATATCATGTTAGGGTGTAGGTCTTCTATCATTGGTGTCAGAAATCCTCTGTCATTCTTGGAAGGAGGTACTCTATATGTGTTGTTTCAGAAGAGATGATACCCCCTATCAAACCAGGGATATCTTCCTCTAGCATGGTTTCGGTACTCCCAAGTCAGCTCAGGGATTTGGTTCCCCATAGTAATCATTCTTATAGAGTGGTACTCCCCTTTTTTGTTAGGGTGAATTGCCTCTATCTATGAAGTTTTAATCCCCTATCATATCACGGTATGAGTACTTTGTCTTATAACTGGTAATACCCTATTAGAACAATGTACAAGTCATCATATATAAATTAGTACCCCCATATTTGAGTAGAAATGGCATGCAGGTCCTCCATCGGAGTTGGAGCTCCCTCATCTATTGAGTATAGATATGAGGATTAGCCCCACTAGTTACGTGTGATACTAGGTAAGTAGTTATTTATCTCTTTATGGATTTAGGTTCAATAATCTCTATTATATAGTGATATATTATTCATTTGGTAGTTAATAGCTAATATTATATCGACATTAGGGCAGAGGTATTATGAAGGTCCCTCCATTCCCTCTCATTAGAGAGGAAGAACGCATCTCACAGTCAAGAGAGGTGGTCCCTCAACTGTGTGAAGAGGTTTGAGGTGAGACTATCCAATTAGATTTTAATATCCTTTCCCAGGGTGCAGGTTTGTTATAATATGACTTATGGTGCTATGCTATTGAGTTTTACCTATTAGGTTGTTCTTGATAGAGTGCGTTCTCTCGGATTTACCATCAGGAATAGTAGGGTTGTAATCGATGGGGCACATTATCTTAGACATACAATCAAGAATTGTAGTGTTTTTTCCAATGGATTTTAACTCTAGTATAAGTTCTATATAGTATGTATGGGCTAATAGAGTATGTTATCATGATTGTGTGTTACCTTTAGAGCCTCAGTATAATCTATTAGCTGGATATGAGGTTGAAACCTCATGAGACATGGAGTCGGAGATACGTATATATGGGTTATTCTGGGAGTCCTCCTGGTGTTTTCATCTATTTGGGATGACACACCTTATTTAATGAGTTGACTAGTCATGTTGAGATGAATATGCTTTTAGATGGAGTTTCTCTCTCAATTGGTTTCCCTCTGGCTAGGTCGAGAAGACTATTGCCTATCAATTTCTCTATTTTACTTCTGGGTTTTTGTGTTCCATATCGAGTATTGTAATACTCACCCCTGTATTTTATTTTACAACACATGTTGTGTCTAGTGTAGACCATAGGCCTTTCAAAATTATCCAAAGGACTAAAGATATATAGAGCTTATTGAGCTAGACCGAATGAGGTGTTTATCAGAGCTAGGCCGAGAAGCATTCTGGTAGTTGCATCAGATAGTGATCTTCTCATTCTAAGATGGTCGGACTCCCTTACAGTTTTTGTTGGGCATCTATTTTCCCCATTAAACTATAAATAATTATGTTTTTCTATATTTGGGATATATTTTAGCTCTAATTTTACTTTCCAGCTTTCTATATCTCTACACGGTTTCATGGAGGTGTTTGTGGGTTAGTGCATACATGTACTTTAGGAAAGGGCCTCCCATCTATGTGATATACCTACTCAGTGGTAGTTTCCATCCCCTACACTATTGGATGTGGTCTTGGAGTGTTCTATTGTGATCCCTATTTGTTGATTTCATGACACCATTGCTTGAAAATGTTAGCAAAAAATATTAAGGAAAAAATAAAAAGAATCAAATTCAAGGTGGGATGGAATGTGCACAACTATCATGTTAACCATAATAAATCCATGTTTAATTGTTTTATTAGGATAATCACTCAATAGAACGTGGAAATTGATGTATATTCGTGTTACCATATTATTCCCCCACACAAGACACTAATTTGAGAAGAGTTCCGTGAAACATTATGATATCCTTTCATCATTTTACTAATAATATAAAATAATGAAGAATTGAATTACTCTTAATAAACCCTTGAAGTATTTATTTATAACAAATTAATCTGAAAATAAATTTGCATTAATTCTATAAAGAATGGATTACTGATACTGTCGTGCAATTCTAATGAAATTTCATCTCAATTTTACTAATTGGAAAATAATCCCACTTCCACTGCATATGTGTGCACTCTTGATAATCCATGAAGTGTGCGACACATTTTCTATCCATCATGAGGATATTTCATTCTTGGTATATTTTGGATTGTAATACATTGTTTCAAAATAAATGTAGTAATCAATTTGATTAAGAATTTTGAATTAATGAAATGATAACTAAGTGATGAAAATAAGAAACTTGCAGTAAAACCAATGTACCCCTACTATAAAGCAAGGATGGGGTACACTTCACTTGAAAAAAATGGTATGTATTTTAAATAAAAGGTAATACATTTATGTGACATTAAACAAAAACATATTTATCGTCCTATATTTATATATTGATTGATGAATCCAAATCCAAATCTGCTTCTATCCCACATCATGGGTTGTGGAAGGTGGTAATTGTAAATTATGAGGGGATTCTCATTGATGAAAACACAAAACATGTGTGGGATTAATGTGTATGTATAACGTTATAATAATTTTTTTTGATTTTAAATCAATATTACATAATAATGTTTATTTATTTTATTTTATTTTATATCTAACTTAGACACATGAATCATCTAATACTATATTGGATTAACCCCAAATATTAGTGGTCTTGATGTTTCTAAAATAGTATAGCCTTGTCAGTGGCGTGTGTTTTGGGGTGATACAACAAAAATATTTTAAAAAAAATTAATAGGTGGATAAAGATAAAAATTGGAAGAGATTCAGGCATTATTATCTTACCTTGAAGAAAAATTTAATTGGTAGTCTAAGTTTCTAGAAATTTTAATGGGGAGGAAGAAAATATAAGAAACAACTCAAGAAAAACCATAGTGTAATGATCCCCCACACCCACCAACTATGAGGTGATCAATTCCCCTAAAAGATATGTCTTAGATGATATAATCAATATTCTCATAATTGTTTCTATGAAATGTTAAATATTTAGACATTGAATCCATTCTTATACTGATATTATACATGGTGGAAACTATGATAATTTATATCTACCAACACCCACCAATAACCTTGTTATTGTGGATACCATGTCCAATTTAAAATAAGACACTCTATAGAACCAAAATGTCCAACAGTTCTTGTGAGAGTGGGTATTATCATATCTCAGGAGCCGAGTACATAGATACATATTCCACTTGATGATGTTAATATTTATATATTCTAACAATCTATTGGAACATTCATACAAGTATTTATAATCTTGTAGAAAAACATAATGATAATGAGGTATTCATTTCCAATTTATTTTTCATTCTAAACCTTTAACAGTTAATGAAAAAAGATTTGAACTGATGATTTTTTTATAAATGGAAAAAGGGAATGGGGTTAAATGAAAGGTAAAATCCAAATGATATAAAGGATCAATCAACCAATAAAAAAGATCTTCACAAATAACCTTTACCCACCCATTGAATATCCACAATTACTAACATTGATGTTTAATACACATATAAAGTTTCAAAGTGGTATAAATCACATAGTTTATTTTGAAGAAAAATGTATGCAGAGGCCATTACATACTTCATTGATCAAGAGAATTTAAATTAAATTACCAATTTTGAATTAATGTGATTCTCAGTTGTAAATTTATACTTTAGGCATTTTTTAATGATTAATTTTTCCATAAGCTGATCTACTATGTTAATTATTATTAACAATAATTCATATTTTTTGTAGGCATATCTATCAATAAAATTTGAAGGGAAACCCCTGTGAACATAAATATGGATTCATTAGTCCCCAAGACACTTATAAAATCGAAAACAAAATTGAATTAGCTAAAATTGATACAATGGTGGAATAACTAGATGAAACAAATGAATGAAAACTTATAGATCAAATAATCTTCTTATTACCAAATATGAATGATTAAAACTCTATAATTTAATAATATCAAATATATTTTCATTATTTACATTACTCATTCTTTTTAGGAATAATTGGGTACTCATTGCAGTAAATATGGATACTCCAAATACTTATTTCATAGATTCATTAGACGAATACCCAAAAAATAAACTACACATGATGGAAATTTTAAATTTATGACACACAACATCAAATGTTTTAGAACTAAACATAAAGTTATATATATTATACTATGCTTTAATGCTAATTAATTTAAGAAAAAAAGTGTTTAAATATCATTAAAATCATGGAATGAGCTCAGTACAAGCATATACATAGCCTATCAAATTCTATAAGTGGATAAGTATTAGCAAAGATAATATAATATTTCACTATCAAAACACATATCAAAACAATTTAATTTTTTTATCTATGCTTCTACAGTGTCCATAAATCCCAATGGAAAATATTATGGTTATTATATTTTCAATTGCTTGAGAGACACCATATACCATCTACAAACTAGCATCCCTGAATAAGTATTTTGGAATCTAATTACAATTTCATTTAAAATATTTATTAACACATTGTGTATTTATATTATTCCAATACTACCATGAATTTTGAAAGTACTTATATTTATAAGATGAAACAGATTTGTGTAAAAATGACTGGTCAACATACCTGATTTCATAATGTATACACATATCATGTATATGTTACATCCTACCAATTATTTAGTTTAAAATTTTCATTATTTCATCTATTTTTTAGTTAATTTCCTCATTACTTTTATCGAATAATTGTTATGTTAATTTTCACAGAGATCATAATGAAATTATATTATCAAAAAGGGTGATTCAATCCTATACTATAACTCAATTTGTATGGGTTCTGTATAAAATTGGAATATGATTAATGTATTGTTTCGTATTATTTTTTAATATATTTATTTATAACATTAAAAGCATAATAATTGTTTTCTCATACTGGTGTATTCTTTTCTCAGGTTGGGGTCTTTTTCAAGTTTCTCATGATAATGAGAGATTAAACATTGATGATACAACTAAGATAGTGAATAAATAAATGGTTGAGGAATGTATACAACCACCATGAAATGTTTAATTACTGCTTATTATTTAATTAATTTTTTTCAAAATTCTATGTTCTATTTTTATATTAATTTTTATATCTTTTTTTCTATTACTCATTTAGTTTTTCTTAAATATATTTTGGGAAGTCGTATTATTCTTTTAACTATATACAAAAATATAGAAAATAAATAACATGTACCTTTTTGATAGAATAGGAAACCCCATGATAGGTAAAATGTGAAGTGTTTGAGGCAACAAGAGGCTTCCTATTCCATTAGAATATGAAATTTTATCTATTTTATGGATTATATAGGTAGTTGAAAGCCAATAATAGATCACAAACTCAATTAGACACACCTCAATTTGATCCATAGTGATCTCAGTATGACTGAGACTATATGATTTCAGTGTATAAGTTACATTTTAGTTTAAAATAAAAATCACATACTCAAAACCAAGAAAACACCTTAATATTATTTTGATATGATATGAAAACAATCTATAAGTAATTTTTTACCTTTATGCATTATACTAACCCTAATTCAGATCATTGTATGTCTAGTATAACTCGAAGTGTGACTATTTATTTAAAAGTGGCATTTTAGTAAAAAAAAGTGACATTATTAAAAAATAAAACATGTTTTTATTATTTTTAAACTTTAATAAAATTATATATAGGTTATTTTTTATGTGTAAGAATTAGACACTCCTAAATCAGTTACACATTTTTCTCAGTATGGCTCAAAGTTTTCTCTATCATCTTAAAATTGACATTTTAGTTCAAAACTTCTGCCACTCCCTAAACGCCATGAAAAAACAATAAGTCTATCTTGTTAATTCATAGAAATAATTAATAATTCATTTTGACTTGTAGTAATTAGTATCTTGTCAAATGAACACACGATGTGACCAATATGACTCAAAGTGCATTTTTCCAGTTTAAAATGAAAATTTAATATAAAAACACAAGCGACATTCTAAACACTAATAAAAAATTAATATTATTTTTTATATTTTAGGAAAACTATTCATAAGTCATTTATGATGTGTAGGAATCGTTTTCACCTCAATCCAATGTATGTCATTATAGGTATGACTCCAATTGTGTCATTTTATTAAAAATATACATTTTAGTAAACAAGACCTTAGACATACAGAAAAATGAGAAAAAACATTTTTATTCTGTTAATAATTTAGTAAAATATATAAAAGTCTTTTTTATATTTAGGAATAAATAACACCACAATATGATACATGGTGTTCCTGGTATAACTCAAAATGTCAATTATCACTTAAAAATTGACATTTTAGTTCAAAACAAGTATAACTCAAGGAAAAATAAGAAAAAATTTCTCATATTGTCTTGATATTTAATAAAAATGATTCATAAGTCATTTTTGGGGATTCAGAATTGGTGTCACATAAAATTCACACATGATGTGACTAATATGGCTCAAAGTGTGTGTTTCTAGTTTAAAATTTCATTTCATTATAAAACAAAAGTGTTATACTCAAAACTAATCAAACACATTCAAAATATGATAATAATTTGGTAAAATTATCCATATTTAATTTTTTATTTTTAGAATAATCCAAACATTAATTAGATACATGTTGTTCTTGATATGACTCCAAGTGTGGGTTTTTATTTAAAATTGTCATTTTAGTAACGAATGAAAGTGAAATAATCAACCCTAATAAAAATAATTGGGATTGTTTTAATACTTTATTAAAAGTATCCATAATTAAATTTTTACATCTTGGAATCAACTACGCCTCAATCCAATACAAGGTTCTCCTGGTATGACTCAAAGTTTCCATAACTTGTTTAAAATTGACATTTTTGTTCAAAAAATGAGCCACTTATTAAAAACATAGAATAATTGCTCAAATTATCATGATAATTAAGAAACATTATTCATAAATCATTTTTGATGTTTAGGAATTATCGGTACATCACACCGACACACTATGTGATTGGTATGACTCAAACTGTTTGTTTCTAGTTTAAAATTTCATTTTAGAAAAAAACCACTGGTGACATACTCAAAATTGAGAAAAAACATTCATATTGTTTTAATAATTTATGGAAAAATCCATAAACGTTTTTAATGTTTATGAATTATTCTCACCGCAATCTGACACATAGTGTGACCGGTATGACTGCAAGAGTGTCTTTTTATTTAATATTGTCATTTTTGTGAAGAAGTGAAGTGACATACTCAAAACTGATAAAAAATATTCATATTGATTTGATACATTGAAAAAACATTCCATATATCATTTTATCATTGTAGTAATCAACAAAACCTCAATCAGATACCTGATTTACCTAAAATGTCACAAAGTGTCTGTTATTAGTGTAAAATTGACATTTTAGTTCCTAAAATTTTCCAGTCACTAAAATCCAACAAAAAACACTTTTATTCCCTTGATTACTTAGGATAATAATTCATAAGTCATTTTTTATGCAGATAAATTAGTCTCATGTCAATCCAACACATGAAGTTACCTGTATGACTTAATGTGTGTGTTTCTAGTTTAAAATGATAGTTTAGTAAAAAAAATACACAAGACATATTCAAAACTAATAAAACATATTCATATGTTTTTTAAACATTATTAAAATGATCCATAATTCATTTTTAATGTATAGTAATTTGGATCACCTCAATTCAATGAAATATTTGACCAGTATGACTCCATTTGTGTCTTTTTATTTAAAATTGACATTATAGTATAACTTACATGTGACATTCTCAAAATAGATAAAAAGAATTTTGATTGTATTGATACATTACAAAAACAATCCATAAGACATTTTTTACGTGTTACAATTTTTCTCACACCAATATGATACAAATTGTTCTTGGTATGACTCAAAGTGTCAGTTATTAGTGTAAAATTGACATTTTAGTTCAAAATGTCTTCCACTCTCTAAAAAAAGAAAACACACTAGAATTTTCTTGATAATTTAATCTTACATGTTATAAGTTAATTATGCCATATAAGAATTATTTTCATATCAAAACCAATATAAGGTGTGATTGGTTTAAATCAATGTGTCTATTTCTTGTTTAAAATTAAATTTTAGTAAAAAACCCAAGCGACATACTCAAAAAATAAAAAATGATTTCATATTGTTTTTATACTTTTGGAAAATAATCCGTAAGTAATTTTTGATTTTTAGGAATCATCCACACAGTGTGACCTATGTTACTCCAAGTGAGATTTTTATTTAAAATTTACATATTTGTAAAAAATAATTGTGACATATTTGAAACCATGCAATTGAATTCAGATTGTTTTGAATCTTTAAAAAAATGATCCACAAGTCATTTGAGGTGTATGAAATATCCAAAACTCAATTAGAAACCCGGTGTCCCTCGTATGACTCAAAGTGTCCATTATCAATCAAAAATTTACATTTTAGTTCAAAACATGTGTCTCTTAATGAAAATTGAGAAAATGTGTTTGGATTATGTTGATAATTCTAATTAAGAATTCATTTGTGATGTGTCAAAATTGGTATCAACAGAAAATGACACATGAGGTTACTGATATCACTCAATGTTCATGATTTCAGTCTCAAAAGAAATTTTATTAAAAAATACAAGTGACATACTCAAAACTATGAAATCACATTCATATTATTTTAATATTTTTGGAAAATGATTCATATTTCATTTTTTACATGTATAAATTATCCCCACCATAATCCACCATATGTTGTGCTATGTATGACTCTAACTGTGTGAGTTTATTTAGCATCTATATTTTAGTAAAAAAGACAATTGAAATAATGGGAATTTTGAAAACATATTCACATTGATTTGATACTTTTGTAAAATGATCCATAAGTCCTTTATGTTGTATAGGAATCAACCAAACCTCAATATGATACATTGTGTTCCCAGTATGACTCAAATTTTCTGTTAAGAGTCTAAAGATGACATTTTAGTTCAAAACATGTTTCACTTTCTTAAAACTAAGAAATATCACTCGAATTATCATAATACTTTATAAAAATTATTATGATTTCATTTTTGATGCGTAACAATTAGTCTCACATCAAACTGACACACAGTGTGACCAATGTCACTCAGAGTGGTTTTTTTAGTTTCAAATAAAATTTTAGTAAAAAAGATAATTTACATACTCCCAATAGAGAAAACAGATTTTAATTGATTTGATAATTTTGGAAAATTATTCATAAGTCCTTTTTATGGATTAAGAATTATCCCCACTTTAATCGTTAGCATAATGCAAATATTATGACTCTATGTGTGTCGTTTTACTAGAAGAAAACATTTTATTCATGAATTGTTTCATATTATGTTTAAGTTTTTTATAGTAATAATAATATATTAATTTTTTCTTATACTGTTAGATTATTTTTCTCATGTTGGAGTTGTTATTTTGGCATCTTATACCAAGATTTGGATTTTCTGAGAGGGGGTTGGGTGAGAAAAGGCAATGAAATGTTTATTTTTTTTTGAAATTTTTATGGTAGTACTTTCCAATGAAATTGTACAAAAAATTGTCTAAAATGTATATAATATAGTGTTTTTTATATATTTTCAAGTTAATTTTTATTTCAATTAAATTCTGAATTTTATATATTCATTTAGGTTGCTACTATAGTGTGTTGTAATTCCAACAGCACATTGTAGCAGTATGACCCTAATCAGCACTATTTCTAGCATTGATAATAGACCCCTTTACCAATTATAATGAAAGAGATGATGAAGGGGATTCCCCTTTAATGACGTTGAGGAAAATAGTTCTTTTTTTATCCTATTTAAAGAACATTGTTTTGCACTTTTTAAGGGATAGACTATGGTATTGGTCCAAGATACATCGGTCCCTTTGAGTTCGTTGATCATGTCAGATCACTGGCTAATCGACTAGAACTCCCACCTAACCCATCTCACATACATTATGTATTCCATTTATCAATCTTGATATATTACATACCAAACTTTTAATATGTTCTAATGCTATAGGTGGTACCATTGGAGAACAAACTTTCATATATAGAGTAGATAGTGAGGATCTTAAATCATAGAGACATAGGTCTACGAAAGAAGACAATTCACCTGGCCAATGTGTTATGGAGAAACCAAAAGTTTTAGAAAACAGTGTGGGGAATCGATGATGTGATGAAAGATAAATACCCTCATCTATTTTAACGTTTGAAATGAACATTTTGAGGAAAATGTTTTTGAAGGGGGGAATATTGTGGTGACCATAACTTTTATAAATTAAATTCAATTTATGAATGAATTAAATTCCCTATTATGTATTGTGGTTATTGAAAAAATATTCACTAATTTTGTTTTATTATATCATATTTGATTTAATAGAAAATTAGGAATTATAAACCCTGCTAAACTATCCATTGACCACTGATCACATGATATGTATAAATATAGGGTTATGATTATAAGGCCCCGACCTTAAACCTTACTTAATATTGAATTAAATGAATAATTCACATTGAGGATCTTTTCAGGTTTATAGTTTTTGATAATGAAGACATAACTATTACATCTCAAAATATTACAAAGTAGTCACTTCTACTAAGTTTCCCTAAAATAAAAACCCTTAAAAAGAAACATGTCCAGTTCCATGTTTTAGATAGCATTACTATTCCTTGATCCCATCCGTGACCCTATTCCACATTATGTCATGTGAAAAACATTTCAAAAACATGGGGTGAGCATAAAAAGCTCAGTAAGGGATACATAAAGAATGAAAACTGTTAGTTTTTCAAAACAACAAGCAAACCATGTGTACTTTATCAAAGTAATAATTTCACCTTTATGAAGTAGTAAAAACTCTAAACTGAATAAAAGATCATTACTTACCCTTTTTTGTTACCAAAGAATTACCATAAAACCCATAAAAATATCATATAACATATAAAGGTAACTTGGGACATAAACATACTTAAGGGGAATAACCATCCGGTCGACTTCCACACATTTCACTTAATGGAATAGCCATACGGCCGACTTCCATACCCAATGCATTGGAGGATATAATGTAACCACCCATCCTGGTATTCACGGCACCACCCGTCAGATGGTTTATCACGTAACAACCCATCAAATGTCCAAGTACCACTATAAAATCATAAGACATAAAACAAATATAATGGAAAGAAAACATTTCCACAATTTGATCACAATATATCACTTAAATATATTGACATAAAAATACATTATAAAAACCATTTTAAATATGAAAATACAGAAAAGTGTATATGGTATTTATTTCATTTTAAAAAACATTATGGCTTGTTGAAGAAGCCAATGACCAAATAATACTCGTGGCGGCGGAAAAGGTCGTTGTCACTGCGTACATTAAAAGAAACATTCCTTTTTGTCTTTTAGTAAAACGCTTTGTATAAAAATTTTCCTTTTGAATAAAATTAAAAGTCAAAGGGGTTTATACATCATATAAAAGAAAGGTGTGTATAAAACAAAATATGCCTCCATTAAAGGAGATTGAGACGAAGTCCCTTACATCGGGTCCGATTTGACTCGATCATTCTTTAACGTCCTGAATAATAAACTTGAGTTAATTTATACTTGTTTAAGAACCTTTCTCAAGTTCATTATTTATTTTATATCACTTATTATGATGTTATGAACACAATGTAATTATCTAAGTTAATAATGGTCATTTTGTCGATCATTGGTACTTGAGTCAAAAATAAACTCTTTATAATTACAAGTTGTTCTTGTGCTAAAATATCCATTATATCAAGAATTATATTCATGATGTAGATATCATATATATCATATATATCCAGTATATACATGAATTTATAATATTACATAATCATTTTTAGGTAAAAAATGAAATGCACCGTTCATGGAGACGGTAAGTCGTACGTACGCATGAACACTACTTTCATTTCTATGTCATATTAATGGAATTAAAACTAAATGAGAGATATGTATTTTTTATTTCCATAATTATATTCATCATTTAGATTTAACATACATCATATATATCCATTATATATATGTACTTATAATAGTACATTACATTTGTGGATAAGAAATGAAATGCACCGCTCATGGAGACGGTAAGCCGTACGTACGCAGGAATACTACTTTCATTTCAATCTCATACTTTAATGGAAAGAAATAATAATGATATAAAGGAATATTATAATTCCAGTATAACATCATTTATAAGAACTTTAACTCCATCCTTTATACGTCCCACATATGGCATTAATGATTCAACTCACTTTGAGGGGGCGGTAGTCCGCACTTCCTAAAATGAAGATATCAGGTTTACCTATAATGGAAACCATAAATGTATGCCATAAATGGAAAATACAGAAGATTAAGTAAAATATAAACATATTATATATCATATATAAATATAGTGACATCTTAATGGCCACCATTGAAGGTGTTATATGAGTGTTTAACAATCATCGTTTCGTGCGGCAGAAATTCGCCATCCACAGAAACAATATGTTATTTAACCATTAGACGTAGGTGTGTGTAAGTGTAGCTCGAATCATTCACATAACAACATCCTAGTATATTGAATATACTGGTGTTTTTTCAGAAGAATATAATAAAAATATTTTAGCGGGTTGGAGAAGCAAAATAAAACTTAAGAACACAAGAGAAAACACTTCCTTTAAAATGGGTAACTCTTTTTAATTTGAGCTCAAAGGCTTCCTTGGGAAGACTTCTGCCAAACGTGAGGCTTCAATGATGAGGAGAGGTATGTGGAGAGATAAAATGGGCAGTTTTTGGCCGTTCCAAAGGCTTTAGAGGTGTGGGTAAGGTGGTAGAGGCGGGGGCCTTTTATAAGAGGAGAGGAGGGGCACTCTTGGAAAGTTATAAAAGGTTACTTTCATATAAAATTATTTTCTGATTTTAGAGGTCCCAAAATTATATATTTAGAAGATAAGGTGATAAGACTTCAAAATACACCCATCCAATGGGTTTTTGAAAATTTTAGGTCTTATATTTTACATTATCTTTTCATTTTATTTAAATCGTTAAATAATGAGGTAATCGCTGCATCATCATGATGTCATAAATAATTTAATTTATTTAATGTCTCAAAATTATAAAAAATACATCATGATGTTGGAAATATTTTTATCTTTCTAATAAATATTTATAGTAAAAAATATTACTTGTATAACCCCATTTAAAAATTATTTTAGTAAAATAACACATATTTGCGACATTTTAATTTTAACATTAAATAAAAATATATTAATGTCATTTACCTACCAAAGTGGCTCCATGGGGTCCCCAAGTTGACCCATGGATTTTATTGGTCGCCAATGACACATCCAATAAGAGTAGGACATGTGTCAAGGTAATTTCATATTATTAAAACATTATTTTTACCTTAAACTTACAATAATTACCTCTAATCGTGATTAAAAACTTAAAAGTTACTATTTACCAAAAAATTATTTTAAAATCATTGAACCACATTTTACTTCTTAATTAAAACCATGGAGGTCGGATTTTTGAAATTAAAAACACATAGGTGGTAAAATTTCATTTAAACAAAAAATCAGTTTTTTTAACGGCCACTTAGTGGTTTCACTATTCATCAAAAATTGATGTTTTTCAGAAAAATACCAAAAATTCACCCTAATAAATATTTGATATTCCAAATTCAAAAATGATGTCTATTTTAAAAAATTCAAAACATATAATTCAAATTAATTAATTTAATAATTAATTCCCGCTATCAGAGCAAATAGCTTGTTTTTATGAAACAATAAGTATCAAAAGATTGACACTAGTTTAAGTCCAATTTCAAGGTGAAATTAAATCCAATGACCACCATTGGATTAAATGGTAAAAATATATTATAATTTAACTTTAAAAAAAAACTCAATATATAATCTAATAATATAAATAAATTAGATTAAAAAGAGGTTTTGAATTAAAATACAACATTTTTCACTATTCATTAAAAAAATGAACTTTATCGGAAAAATACCAAAAAATTACACAAAGTAAATTTTGATGTCCCAATTCTAAAGAAGAGTTTTATTTGGTCTAATAGAATGTGTAAGAGTGACAAAGATACATTTAAAGAAGTTTCTCCATGAAAAGGCGATAAGTGGACCTTTAGTAAAAATTAGAGTATATATGCCTAAAATTGAATTCTTTTCTTATTTTAAGCCTTTATATTTTATTGGATAAATAAAAACATTTAAAAACATATATAGTCATATTTTAGTTATTTCTATTCATTCCCGCCAATACAATGGCCAGGTGTTAACTACCATTTAAAATAATATTATTTTATTACTAGTGTGCCACGTAAGATTTCAAAGAAACTCTTTGTTGCGTATCGGGTATGCTATCGAACATAGAAACCACTTTAAAGTAAAATTAATATCTAATTCATAAATATTAACAAATATGTAAATGATTTATTTTTTATTTACCTGGGATGTTACAATGATAGATCCAATTGACACAAACAAAAGAAACAATAGCCTAAACCAGTAGGATTGTACCATATAGACCTCATTTATCAGAGAATACAATGGAGATATAATCACTATGATTTCACCTTGACCAAGCCCATGTTGATATCCAACAAGTAAAGCATGATCAAAATCACTAATGTGAGATTTTAAACTCATTGCTATAATGGCACGAACCAAGTACACCAAACCACCCCATGAAAATCTCACTATCACACACCTTACCCATAGAGAATTTTCTACTATAATGAAGGAATATGTATCATGATCCAAATAATATGGAAATTTATATTTTATAAAATAATGAATATTTTATATTCTTATTATTATTACATTATTAATTATTTTTATTTTTACATTATAAAGCTCAAATTATATTTTTTTTGGTAATATTAAATTTCAATTAAAAAATTTATTTTGATGAATTAACGTTTTTTTCGAATGAATAATATTTTAATAAAATATTATTATTAAATAATAATTATTAAATTTAAATGATAAAATACTTTTTAGGCTATCAAATTTAATTTTTATTTGTGTTCGAAAACTATTATTATAAAAACCCGAATATTTTTCAATAAATTTTGATTCTTCATTTAATAGTGAAAATTCAAATATTCAGAAAACAATTCAGATAAAATAAATATGTTTTCTGTAATCATCATTTCAAAATTATCCAATTATGAAAGTTTTATAAAATAATTAAAATCACCCCTCATTATAATAAGACTTGGAAAAACCATGGTATGGTTTTTTGTTTTGATTACCTTATTATATGGAGTCCAAAACCAAAGATTGATAAATAATGAAGAACTCCACTCTCTTTTCATATATAAAACCACCAAATATCCAATTAATCTTCACTAAAAACCCTTGGATCACATCCATATTCTGGAATCCCGTATCTATATTGCTAACATGATTCCCCCGTGATCTCATGAAGCCTATCCCAATCTTTTGGGATCATCTTATTATGGTAGGGGACATCTCTATATTCTTTTCAATTTGGTCATCTTATTTGTTTTTTTCCTTTTAAATCACATTTTCTTTTGTTTTCATGACCTTATAAAGATCCCTATACAATCCAATTTATGTACTATTAAGGGTATATCATTAATCCCATATCATTATAACAATTATCTAAGCCGTTACTATTCTAAAATTTAGTAAGGGATCCTCTTCGTCTCGTCTTCATTCATGAATATTTCACATTTTGATCCATTTTCTATCCAAGTCCTAATGTTGGGATTTTTTTTACACATCCATATTATATTCTATTTTATGTCAAAATGATGACATAACACGTTTTCTCTCATGAAACCAATTCATGATCATTTATGTACTACCATTGTGCTTCTAAGATTTCACCATAATATTTCCATGTCAAACCTTTTTGTTGTGAATACCATCACTATTTACACTCAAGGGTATTCAACTAAACATACATATACTTATTTTATTGGTAAATTACAAGTATTTAGTCTAAACACCTTGATATTTGATTAAATGTGATGAAATATGTTTTTATGTTTTATGATCTATATGACACACTTATGAATGTATATAATATGATTATGAGGGGTATTCCCATATTGTACCCTAATGCATTCGGTAATGTTTTATATCATGAGAATTACTTTATGCGGAATGTGTGTTTATCTTATGAAAATTATGTTATTATTTCTTATTTCATGACCTTGAATTATGTTTAAGATGTCATGTTTAAAGTTTCTTCCAAATTCCCATTATTCCATTAGGTTATCATGCTATATTATGCCTCATTTTTCATGTTTATGATCCGCACCCAATTATATTGCATTTATATAACTATTTTATTACATTTAATACCTGATTAATGTTATTATTTTCTTATTCTATTACTAGTATTTATAGCTCACCCCTTTATTATGTATGTCCCTCGATTATCCCTATCGATTTTAAGAATGATGAACTAATATGAGCCTGTAATGGAAGTTTTCAATAATGTTTTTGTACCCCCAATTTTATGTTTTTATATAATGTTTCAAATTAAAAAATCATTATCCTTATTAATCTTATGGGTTGTATTATGTGTACTATTATGTAATAAATATTGAATTAATGTGTAATAAATACATGTTTATTCCTATCATAACTCTTAGATATGACAATCAAATGAGATATAACATGGATTTTTCATCAACCATGTTATGATATATATATATATATATTATAAAAATAATCAATCAATGGAATAATCATTATAACAATTGATATATGCTAGGTCAAAAAGAAAATTATCTTCAAAAGGATCATTATTCTTCTATAGAAGAAGAAGAAAAATACTTGGATTGGATAACATATATATCAGCAATAGGATTTATTAAGAAAATAAAAGTTATGTAATTTCCTATATATTAATTATTCATTAACAATTTTAAATAGATACCATGTTGATTCATTTTATGATAACATGATCAGTATATAAAATGTTATAATATTTCATAGAAAGGACCAAAAATACATTCTTTGATATATAAAGGTAGAAAGTTATATCGTAATAGATTACAACGATACCATCTTTAAATAAAATAATGATCAAAAGATATGTTTTAATTAGTCTTATTTTAATTATTTATATTTCAATTGGTTAAATGAAAATAAAATTAATTAAATTTTAACCAATGCTGATCATATTGTAGCATTGAATAAAATATGGGAGGTTTTTTTTATTAATTTTTTTTTATTAAACTAGAGGTTTTATTAAGGAATGTGTAATCCACAAAAATATTTATTGAAATAATTTTGTAATTTATAAGGACACATGGTCTCACCTAGAATACAATTATATTTTACAATTATATAATTCTATTATTTAGATTAAATATCTTGGTGATGTATAAATAAGAATTTTTTTTACAATTGATAATATACAAAGTCGGTTGACTAAATTTCTCAAGTAAAAAATATATTTGATATAAATAATATAATTTTATTAGATATATATAAAATCAGTCTTATGAAATGGGAGATTTTAGAAAATTTTCCTTATAGATATATCATTTCATGATTATTATATGTAATTTTTAAACCAATAATATCTCTACTATGTGTTATATCACATTAATATAATATATTTTTGTAATAATACTATTAATACATAAATCAAGGTCTTATACTGAACATAAAACAATTATGTGAGTATATATTTTAATATGAGGCTACTTTGAATAAAATTTTTATATATTTAGATATAGATATTTCTCAAACAAGTTTTAGGTAGATCCTATTGAATTGGATGTGTATTTAGTTGAAAAACATTGAAAAATTAAATTATTTATGTGTTTAGGTGTCCCTACTGTAAGATTCTATTCATTTATTATTTTAATGATAACATCAAGATATTATTTCAATGAGATATTTAATTTCTTTGATTATAAACTATATTTTTATACAATTTTTAGGTAATCAAAGGGATCATATGTATGTTTTTTATAATGGGAGGGACATCATTCAAAACTATATTGATATTTTCTCACATAAGTGATATGTTAGAAATCATGATCCTCATTTGAGTTATAAAATAAATGTATATGTTATCCACTAATATATTAGATGAATTGATATTATATACTTAATTAGTGATATTTTAAAAGATCATAATTTCTTAGATCATTACACTGTGTATGTTGAGTGTTGGAGGTGTTAGGTGGAGACTTGGTGGGAGTTATGTGTAGTTTCAAGTAGATTTAAATGTTTTTAACATGGTTCATGGCATGATGACAGTGAATTATAGTGTAATCATTTTTTAGTGGAGTGGGGATGTTATGGAACTATTTATTGTGGAACTAAAAAGGATCTAGGATATTTTATATTCACTTTGTTTCATAGTGGTAGGATAGTTGTGGCATTATGGGTGTTACTTTTCATAAAAAGGGAATGGGATAATCATAAACATGTTTGGTTTGGTGTGAAATATGGTGTGTTAACATTATGTAAATTAGATTTCATTGTGATTAGTTTGGTTTCAATATTGAAAAAACTAACCTATTTATAGTTAATCTTACATGAATAATAATTTTTTTGCATCTACTTTCTATGCCATGGCATTTGAGTAGCCTGATTATCATTGTTCATCCTGCCATATTTCTTTTACCCCATGGTGCCTTTCATTACCCTTTGATTTTGTTCAGGATATATTAGGTGTTTGGGTAGATGGTCGAAGATCAAACTGTGATCCACAAGATATTGAGTGTCTTTCATGGGCACCATGGTTGTTCAATGAACTTCCACAATTATATTGGGTTTTAGAATGTTTTATCCCTAAGATTTGATGGATATTACTCCATGATATCAAGACTAGTTATACATTTTGACTTGATAATAATATCTAATCCATAATTCTTTAATTTTAAATTTTATTATTAATTTTGGATCGATCATGAATTATATCATATTACCATGACTTTCATTGAACACTAGGATATTTGTATTGTATCCTTAGAGATCATTCAGAATCCTTTTCAATATTTTTTTACTCATCTTGAAGTGATCAATCTCTTTGAGATCCAAGGTGATTAACTTTGTTCTTCATCTTATTCTTCATATAATCTCATGGTATCATCTTTGAGAGGAGAGTTAGTTGTATTATAAATGATTTGGTATTTTTGTATCATGGGGTAGATAGGGTTTAGTTGTGCACAGGATTCATGGGATTTCCTTTTGTGTTATTTGGAGTGTGTTCATTCTAACCTCATTTTTCCCGTGTGAAGGATTATTGAAGCATTAGTTGAAGAAGGTGATTTGAGACATATAATTATTTAATAAGGTTTAAAGTTCCATTTATCATTATTTTTATCATATTGTAGATAATATAGATTTAACTAAATAATATAATGAATCAGATTAGGGAAACAGAAAGTTAATGGGTGATTCAAATGTGATTTACAAGAATTCAGGTAATTACATAGTTGTTGATACTTGTTGATGGATAATCACTAATATAGTAAAAAATGTTTTTCTTATTATTATGGTCAAATATCCTTTTATAAAATTAAATGAATTTAAACATGGTAATGAAAAATGTGACATATAAAGATATATTTTTTCGATATTTTGTGCATGTTGTTTGTTGAATAAATAAAGAAGAATGGTTAAATAATACAATTTTAGGTGGATTGTTATTGATATTCTTATAGAATGATATTATTTTTATTCCACTACTCCTTTAATAATTTTTTAATCATAACAACATTATAATGATTTGGAGGAATGGGAACATGAAATCATATATGATGTGTTTATTCCTAAAGTATTAAATGAATATAGATATGTTAAAAAATAGAGATTCTTTGGTGTGATTTTATATTAAAATTACTATTTATTGTCACTATCTTGTTGTGTTTTTTATTTTTATAGTATTTATAGTGAGACTTGTTGTATTTTTTAGGTTAATGGTGTGATATAGATTCTATAGTAAAATTCAGGGGGTGATGATATGTGTTGTTACAGCTTGATTGGTGTTTTTGATGTGAGGAAAAGTGGGAGGCACTATGAAAGTTGTATATTAACATTTTAGTTGTTGGTATTTATATGTGTTATGGATTTTGGAATGTGTTTTTGTGATGGTTGATGAATTGTTTGGAGAGGTTGTCAGGGTTCATACCATATATTCTCAATAATATTATTTCTTGTAGGAATTAAATGGATGAATGAATGACTAATCAAAAGAAGACTACATTAATGGGATAATATAGTGTTGAGAATGTTAATTAGTGAAATGGATAATAAATTACTGGAAAGTAGGTTCTTTAAATGAATCAAGCGAACTATATAATAAATGTAAATAAAAAATAATGAATGGTTTGAAAGAAAAAAAAGAGTTTAATGAATGGACTGACATTAATTTTTTTTAATATTTTAAATATGGAAGGTAATAAATATTTTAGAACATATAATATTATTAATCATACCGTTAAACATAAAAACTATAGTAACCAATATCCTATGGTCATTTTATTACATTGGTATAGAATAAAAGAGAACACATTACATATGATCAAAATGTTTAGTAGTCTTAGAAGACTAGATATATACTTCATTCTTATGTATTTACATACAAACTTATAATACCATATAATATCTACTTTTATTTTTTAATTCATCCAAGGTTATTATTAGACCATGAATAACACTATACTTGGTTTCCTAAGTATGGGAAATAAAACAAAGGGGTGTGATTAGATAAAAAGTAAGGGAAATGTATAGTGGAAGGTATTATAGAATAAACAACAGATACATAATGAATGAATAATAATCAAATAATACCATAAAACTGATGACATGATTATAAAATATATCTATTGATAACATAATAATGGAAATAAATAATCACATGGAAAATAAGCTTTTTTTAAAGGGTGGATTCAAAGACTCAATTTTATTATTAAAGGAAAGTCCTCTTTGTGGCTGGGTAGAGGGAGACCCATTACACAACCCAAAGGCTCAAGACCAAGTGGTCTGATACAATGCTTGAAATCCGATTTTTTGGCCCAAATGGCCCTTCGGTGAGTAGTAATGCTATAGTACCCAAGCTTCTACCATACCTGCTATAGTACTACTTCCCCTAAAGTTCCCACTATAGTACCCTCCACCACTACATTGTCACCACTACTATAGTTCTTCCACAGCTACAGTACTACTATAGTACCCTATTATAGTGCTACTATAGTACATAAGAATTCCACCCCTTCCCTGATTTGATCCTTGGTCTTTTGGATGCCAAGAATAAGGATCTACCACTTGGGTACATGCTCGTTGGCAGTCACAAGGATAATAATAAATGATTTCATAATGAAGGAATTCACAATTCTAGGCATCTTAAAAACTCCATCAAGGCCTATTTCCTAGACATCATATATTATAGGTTAGGCATACACCAAATTCCCCAAACTAATTTGTCTCATGGGACCTACTAGTACACCTTGGTAATTTATTATTCCGATCCACACCCATAAAATAATAATTAAAATTCATAAATTATATGAAATAGTTTCATTAAAAATGCATATAAAATGTTTCAAAGAAGACACTTAAAAAAACTTGTCCAAATAAGAAATAATTGTCTATTTAAAATTAATGTGTATATGTATAGTTGATGTTTCTATGGTGAATTGAATTATATGTAAATATACGTTAATATCCATAAATATATAATAATTTATTGTATATTCACATTTCATTAAAATGTACCATTGATGTTGGTACAATATAGTGTGTAACTTTCATAGTATATGTTCATTATTAAGAATTAGTCAATCTGTGAAATGGTTAGAGACCAAAGAAATGATATAAAAATAGTCCAATCTTGAAAAAATTGAGTTTATTACAAGGTTGGTATAATAATAAGAAATGAAAATATGTTGTTCGAAATCCAATCATGGATTTATAATATTTAAACATGACATCATTAGAGATATAAATGTAAAGGAATTTAATATATATTAAAAATATAAGTGAAGAAAATTACATGTAAATAATTACTTTGTTATGTCCATTCTAAATGATTTAAAACAAACTCCCTAGATCCTTAAAGATTGGGATTATTAAAGACAAATGTAGATAAGGTTTTATTAATTCTTACCTCACTAAACCTTTTGAGAAAAACTCTTAGGAATAGATTTTTGTGGGAAATGTAGACATAATTTGACAATATTATGTACCTAATTCTCTACCTAAACATTATTGAAGGAAAAAATGTGATAAAAACCATTATCAACTATTTTGGAGATCATATGGATGGGGGGATGAGTGAGTATTTATAGAAAATGAGCGGTAATTGTTTATTAATCTATAAACATAGGCCCTAAAATTTCAGTTGTAAAAATACTAAAAACATCAGACTTCACATGGTTTTAAATGATAGTATTTGACATTTAGGATCCATTTTCTATGTTTTATAAGGTTAAGAATTTATCTCCCTTAAATTTTATTATTTTTTACATGGTAAACTTTTTTATTCATAAGTAATTGTTTTCAAAATCATAAAATATATTTAATGATTTGGAAACATTATTAAATATATGTAAAAATAATTTTTTTCAATAATTTAATTTAATTAATAAAAATATTTTTCAGAATACTTACTTTTATTTATTAGAACTTTTCTAAATCATTATGCTGTCATAATAATTATCATATATTCATAACGTATTTTAATATTTACCTAAAAACTCAACTATCATAGTAAATTATAAAACATTCATTATTGACTAATTTTAATGTGATGTTTCTAAATTTTAATTTCTTTTAGTGAAAATAAATTTCTATCCATGAGACATTTATTTATTAAATAAAAACACATTTTATTTCAAAATCATTAATTTGACACAATATTATTATTAACTCATTTCTATGTCAGATGTCTATAGTTATATTATAATTAATCAATATAAATTGATAATAATTTATGATTAATGAATGATTTTAAATATTTTATTAGAAAATTCTATGTATATGGGTTAAATTACTATTACAATATCCATATTGGGAATCTACTATTCTAATAGTTTGATTCCCAATGATGCAATTCCAATGGCCACCTTACCCTTGCAATGGTCATAATACCCCTTTTATTAAAACTTTATTCAAATATATAACAAAAATTAATATACCTATCTTTGTTCTTATACCATGTATATTGCACTAATTATTGTTTTCATCATAATATATATATATATATATATTATATACATTTCATTCTTTTTAGAGTGTGATCAATTAGAGTTAATGTGTAATGCCCTGACCTGGGCCGTCTGAACGACACCTAAGTGGGGCTATCCATATGATATTTGGAATGACTCTAGATATGTTAGTGGCTTGAAACTAGTTCAGAGGTCCTAAACAAGTCTTTAGAAGAATATTCCATCTAAATGGGTCTCCATGGTTATTCCAAACTCTATTAAAAATTTTGCATAACCCATACAAACAGTGAACATCTCACCAACATTTAGAAAAAACTGGGAGTCCCACGGCCTCCCATAGTCTAGAATATAAAATTGAAAATTATATATATAATTGATTTAAAAAATCAAGTAGTATTAGACACATGGAATCATACACATAAAATTGATCAACTGGAGAAATGACATACTAAATGATAACGTGAAATAAGTACAATGGCCTCTGACCCAACTCACATATATCCTGCCATATCATCGGCCTCCATGAGCTACATATCATCACATTAGCTCAATCCCATTCATGTCTCCTAAAATAAAACATCAATTCCTAAATATGTATGTCATAATCCCTTCCATGTATGCAAATAGGGGGGCGTCCAATAGCCAATTAGGCATCCCTAGTTCCTTAACCGAATAGATTGCTGCTGTGATAAATTGGATTCTCAGGAAATACATATATAAACTATGGTAATGTACATACAACAAACCCATTTAAAAATAATGTACAAATACACATAATCATACCTACTTAGACACCATATGGGGGTTTACCTCATACCATATCCCATACAATACCCACTCCGACTCCATGCCAGAATCCATGTCATACCATAATCCATTCAATAACTACACAGACACCATGCAAGACAGAATGTTTTTTTGGAACCCAGTAACACATGCATCCTATGGACCACGACTATCACTTAGGTCATGAATTCATCCAGTACCATGAACTATCCATGTGTACTCCGGGAGGTCCATATAGTCACCTCCATCCATACTTATAGAGTCTATGGTGGTCATCAACACACCAACCCATCCTCATAGGCTCTGGGGAGGTCACCATCAGTCACACCATCTCATCCCTAAAAGCTCTAGGGAGGGCAAAATTTATCACAATAGCCAATCCCCACATTTTCTAGGGAGTCCATGGTTAATCACACCAGCCCATCCCGATTTATGGAGGCCACCATCAGACCCATCAGCATATCCCTAATGGGTCCAAGGTGGAAATAATCAGTCACACCGAACCATCAACACAAGTTCTAGGGAGTCTATCATAGTGTAACCTAACCAATCCCTATACACAAAGATATTTTACATCAATCATAACAATATAACAATAAAGAATAAAGACAGAAGGGCACGCATCCAATCTCACAACTCACTAATTCATCATTAGGGAACTATTCCATAATGTCCAAGTTCTATGCACCTACATCGAGATAGGTCCCATGTAACCATCTCAACTTATAGGGGTATTTCACTTCCATCAGTATTGAATAAACAATTTGTTACCACAAGATAACATTTTTAGTCAAAACAAGAAAGAAGACACACAAAAATCATAGCAAGGAAAAGACATGGTTTCAAAAATAAAGAATTTATTACAATAAGTAAAATATTTTAAATCAAATATAACTAATCACCTTAGTTTACCCATAAAAACTAAGAGAACCCCCATTTTAAAACCATTTAAAAATGAATCACATGCCCAAATACACACACTAAATCCTTTTCCTAAAATACAATCAATTTCTATTAGATAATCCATTCCTATTTTGAGAAAACATTTCCAAAATAATTGTTTTTTATAAATTATAGTTTTAAATTGAAATCTCATTTTGAAAAAATAACTTTTAGAAAACAAATTTTCCAAATGAACCCACTTATTTTGTAGAATTCAACTCACAAAACCAAAAATTTCAAAAAGTGGTCTTCCATTACTCAACCTGATCCTATCCCAATATCATAACACAACTCACACTATACATAAAACTATATGATAATTTATAATTAATATGCTACATGAACATAAATTAACAATAGAAAAAGTGTCTCAAAATAAGGTCAATTACCCCCAACTCTAAAGAGGTTACTCTATATAATTTCACATCCCAAACATATAGTAGCCCAGGCATAACATACATGGATATTACTTATTTTTAGATGAATATTCAGCACATTAAAAGAGTACATTCTAGAGGACAATAATAGTTTAGTATCATTGGAAACATGGAACACATTATTCTAGTCTGGTGAAAGATATTAAATATTTCCCACAAAGATCATCCCATTTATTACTCTAAATTAAAATCTTTTATCATAACCTGGGGAAAGGAAACATAATAAAGGGTGATCTTAGTTGATTAATTAATGTAAATAAAAGAGATACATAAGTATAGAATTATTATAAGGGTATGATAACATGAGAATAAAATTTTTAGATCATACATTAAATATAAAAGATCATATACATGGGTCATGGAATAAATATTGATAGTTTATAAGACATGAATCCTTATAAAATAAAGAGAATAAGCCATGGAAACATAACATAGGAATAAGACATGGAATTATTGAAAACACACAAGAATATAAAATTGTTTCAATATTAAATGAGGCTTAATTAAAAGGTCATAATAGTGGGATGGGTTCACACCCCAAACCATATTTTTAGTCATGGTTTACTCCCGTGATTGTCTTAGTTGTTAAGGGTCACACCCAAGATCATCTCAGTGGAAAAAGTCTATTACAGAACCGAGTTCACTCCCCATTCTCTCCATGTCTGTCTCATGAGATATAAATCATTACCCAATTCATTTGAGGGATATATTTTTCCCACACATATCATAATTAAATCATATATACAAGTTCCACAACATCATAATTAATCATATCATAACCCATGAAATTAAATTGGTATAAAAAACATGTCATAATATCAAAAAATATGGAAAAGAGATAGGTTTAAAAATATTTTCATAAATTAATAACACATGAAAATAAGTGGGAATCATAAGAATATAACCCATGAAATAGAAACAGGTGTAATAAAAATTTAACCCAAGAATGAGAAACTAGTTTCATAAACATAAGTCCATCAAAACCTAAACCATACAGAAAAATAAAATGAATTGAAACCTCTGATAATATTCTCATAAACCATTGTGTAAAAGCAATATATGTCATATTGGATGGAAAATAATTTTGAAATATATTTTTAAAAACAGTTCTGGAGGAAAATGTCATTTCTTCTTTGAAAAAACACTTTTAAAATCATAAAACATATTTCAATACCATTTTCTTTAATTTCTTTTGAAAACATATATCTAATAAATGAAAAACATAAAAAATTTCAAAATAATTTTTTATTTAAAATGAATTTAAAAGATGTATTTTTATTTTTTAAAATTAATTTTTAAAAAAGTTTTGAAAACATAGTTTTTGAATAAAATATATTTCTAATCAAAGAGAAAAATTAGGTTAGAGTTTATTAAAAACACTTTATTAATTATCTTAAGAAACAATGAGTGGAAAATGGTACCAATACATGAATATATCATGGATAACAAGAGTATAAGAAAATTTATTATTTTTCATTAGATATGGATCATAATATTTCATCAATAGAACCGTAATCCTAAAAAATCCCAATAAATAATGAGATATTAGAAAAAAATATTACTAATTTGGAAACTAATTATCCCCAAAATGAGGATAATATTCATTGTTAATATATATAATATTCATGTTCTTTATTATTCATAAACACCATTTTAGTGCATTTTACACTTTGAACATCATTTCACATTATGATTGTAATTCCTTCTTAATATGAACTATTATGTGGTACATTTTGGAACATCATTTAATGTACCCAATGATTCATATAATTTTAAGGAATTTATTTATACATATTTTAATTTGATATTTTGGTAAATTGATCTACACTTAAATATTAACATGTTTCATTCTGGGATAAATGGAGAATTCATGGAAAAAGATGGGTATATTTTGTGATGAAAGGAAACAATTATGGAGAAGTCATATTAGACCCCTGCCCAATGATGAGAATGTGGGGCCCCACATACAGTCCCAATGAAGCCCTAATTTTGTGGGATGCTTGATGAAATGTAGAGGAAGAAATAATATTGCAGGATCCAGTGCTAATTAGGCCTCCATGGTGGTCATTCAGGTGGCCTGATTTGGAGATAAAATTTTGAGCCATATTATGAGGCCCAGACAAAATCCTACCAATATAATCACATCTCGTAGTACACAACTCCAAATGGAGCTAAATTTTATAGAAGGTTGGAAGACAGCCATGGATCCATTTTTTTCCTCTATGTCCCACTCTGATTCGGCCATCTAGAAGGTCTTCCAATCACGTCTGTTCAGTGGTTTAATGCTGGCTTCCACCTCGGGTCAAGTGTGAAAAATTCCAAGTTCCACAAGTTTTCCACCACCCAAGGCCTACCATAATCAAGTGAGATGAATTGTACTATTTATGTCTCGAAACAAGGCTCCCAAAATTTTTATTTAAGGCATTGGTGGTGGAGGATATTTTCATCTTTGGTGCTTTGTTCAATTGTAATGTTATGCTGCGATTTTGTTGTCTCAAGTTTGTCTTTCACATGTAAGTTGTTCAATTAACTTTAGTTTCTTAATAAAAGCTCTTATTTTCCACTTATTCTGTTGTTCTTCATATCAATTTGATACCATTGGTTTAAGGTGTGATTTTATTCACACCAAACCCTGTGAAATTATTCATGCTACAGTGGAGAGATCATTTTCTTTTTATTGTATTCTTTACTTCTTCAATTCCTATTTCATTAGTCTACATCTCACTTCCATTGAAACCATAGCATCAATGGAAGGCTAACTAACTTATGGGTTGATCCAAGGGAGTAGAAAGTTACTGGATTGGAAGTCATTTATCACCACAATAATGTCTAATAACTTCTTTAATTGATATTTTTATTTGATGATTTTTAAACTCCATCGTCCTTGTTGAATTTAAGGCCTCACACTTCAAATGATAATATGAACTTCTACCTTGAAGTGTTCAAAACATTGATCCTTTAACTATATATGTGATTAGTATTAAAGGGTTTAGGAATTAAAATAGTAAGTGATGATGTTGTTTTATCTTCTTAAATAAACCCATCTCAAATATAAGAAATTGAAATCATTGAAAAGGAAATATGTCTAATCCACCCCAAGTGATAACCTAGGATCAACTCAATCTTTTAAATTGAACTCACTTAAGTCTCTTAGAGTTAATTTAAAACCATCTTAAACAAACCTAAGTTTGACACTTCATATCTAAAAACAATAAATATAATGTATGTGTCTGTAGGTTAATTCTTAAGTCTCGGTGGATTCGATAACCCAAGCTAAACTACAAGGACTATTCTATCTGCATCTCTTGGGAAATTTTTTGCATAAACCAGTAACATTGAATCATAATCCACATGATAGAAAAACATTACATGAAGCATAAAATATAATTAAATTATCATATTGATGATAAAATATTTCAAAGGTCATTATACACATATCTTAAAATAAGGATGGTTTATAACATATCATGTGTCTCAAAAAACAAATTGAGACAAAAATTACCTAACGATTTATAAACATTTAGACCGTAAATGACATTAAATAGAGATCATAAAATGGATTTTTAAATACCCATATTTTGAAGCAAAATAATCATAAAATAAATTCCTGGTCATTAAATACACCACAAAAAATATATGAGTGGTGAATAAGGCGTAAGTCTCGCAGAAATAAAAGCGAGACTAAAAATCACCTTACTTTATGTCTTAACTCTCATCTACACGTTCAAACCACCTTTACAATAAATATAAGTATATTATAAATCTAAAAAATAACCATGTTAACATATATATTTCAATATATTATTTTTATCAAGAAATTATATTACCTATTTATTATCAATTCCATGTCAATGTTAAGTTTCGGGTAATAACCACGTCCCTTTTCATAGATGTTTTGACATGTCATTTTATGTCCTCTTACATAGATCATGATTATGTTATTTTAAAAATACAAAACAGGATATAAATATCATATATATTCATTATAAAACTATTTATAAAATTATAAAAAATATATGAACTGGAAATGAATAACACCATTCATTAAGACGGCAGGTCATACTTACTCATGAACATTGTTTTAATTTTTTTATAATATTTTTGAAAGACAAAAAATTAAATGATATATATTTAAATATATTTTCATTAAATTTTTATTATTATTTAATATATATCATACATTCTTGTTAATACCATTTTGTATACATTCAAAGTAAATCATGAATGAATCCCATTTCTTTGGGGAGGCAGTAGTCAACATGTCCACAAATGAAGTAATTATATTCTCACAAAATTGAAATCCTGAAGTCATGTGTTAAATAATAATTTTAGAAAAATAAATCCATAATTAATATAATATAAATAGTATGAAATAGTAAATTCATCATTATTCCCAACCATTAATGGTGGTAATGGAAGAATGAACGACGCTAATTAATTTGGCAATAGTCCACCGTACACACAAATGATGATTGCGTATCACATTTGATGGAAGTGTGTGTGTGTTTAGGTTGAAATATTAACATAAAAATATAAGTATATTTTTGAAATTGAGATTATTATAAATCTTCAAATATGAATAATATAGGGGGTTAAGAAAAAATAAAAAAAGTTATTGTGGAAGGTTGTTACCTCTTTTTTGGGAAACTCCTTTTGGTTTTCACCAAATGGATTAATTGGTTGGATTTATGATAACTATGATGAATCTAGGATGAAGGGAGGTATGTTGGAAGGATGTTTGGATAGTTTTTGGGTGACAAAAATTTCTTGATATGTGTGAATAATTTAAGCGGATGAGTGACGATTTATAGTCGAGGAGGAGTGACATTCTTGTAAATATAAAAATGCAAACACTTGTGAGGGGTATATCTTATATAATGTGACTAAACTAATTGTAAATAATATATAAAAGTGAATATATGGTTGATATATTTCTATACAATTAATTCTTGACATGTTTCTAGGTCATTTAACTATTGAATATTAATTTTTAACCACTAGGTAGACTTGTTTTTTCCTTTATCACTATAATTAATTTTAATTACTTTCACTAATATTTTTTAAAAAAACTACGTTGAACATAATAGAAACTATAAGTTATGATGATTCCAAATATGGAATCCATTTTTAAAATTATAAACAAAAAATTTTCAGAAATTAATTTTTAATTAATACCACAGACGGCATGAGACCATATATTTTATAGTGAATAGTTCAATAGAATGATATATTTTTATATCAAATATCAATGTGAAATTTGTTCCAATGACCTATATTAGATTAATTGATGTAAAATTGATCTAATTAAACTTAAAAAAAACTTAAATATAATTTAACTATATAAAAAAAATTATATGAAAAATAATATTTTAATTAAAATTTAGTATTTATCACTATTCATCCAAAAATGAGGTTTTTCAGAAAAAGTCAAAAAATTAAACCAAAGATAGTTTTAACATTTTTAATTTAGAAATTAAGTTTATTTTATCAAATTAAATTTCTATGAGTTTCTAATATGAAATTTATTATAATTTAAAGGACATAAAAATCAGTTCTTTTGAGAAAATAATATTTTCCAAACATATAAACACTTTACAAGAAATTATATATTTCATTACCAATATGTTTTATTTATATGATAATATTATAAATAATATTTAAAAATTAGATATTTATATTTATTTTGAAAATTTTAACATCTAGGTCATAACTATCTTGCTTAAATAATTATAATAATAATGTTTTGTTTTGTAGAAATACAGTGTTGCATGTAACAATACATGAAATTTAGGACATTGCCATGGTTTATAACCATGGATATAGGTCTTAAAACACATTGTTTCTTCCACAATGCTTGACATTAGTTCCAGTAAGTTCATTTATAATGGAGAAAAGGAAAATATTGATATTTTACACATACTATTTCATAAATGTGATCTTACAAAATACATAATTCCAATCTTTATGAACCATACAATCAATTTCAATGCCCCCATCCTGGACTCAAATGACATGTTTTTACATTCACACCATACATTCGGAATCCTTGGTTCTATATTTCCTTCTGGACCCAACCCATAATACCTTTCTAGATGTGTTATTTCCCTATTGAATGAAGTTCACATCTTCAGTCCATAACAATTGGAACAAAATAAGGGGTGGGGGGGATTATTCATTTCATATCAGCTTATGCTTAGGAACCAAACTTATTTACTGGAATCAAAATGGAATAGAGTGGGAGGTTGTTGTAACTATAGAAGAGCTGAATTAATTCCCTCTAGATGTGTTCTTTCCCTATTGAATGAAGTTCACATCTTAAGTCAATAACAATTGGAACAACATAGGGGGGGATTCTTCATTTCATATCAGCTTATGCTTAGAAACCAAACTTATTTACCAGAATCAAAATGGAATAGAGTGGGAGGTTGTTGTAACTATAGAAGATCTGAATTAATTCCCTCAAAAATATCACACATTCATCTACAGTGGATAAAGTATCCAAACAAGAAGTAAATGTAGGGTAAGATCTTACCAAATGAAATTTCTAGGAATAATGAACCCATAATTTCCCATAATGCAGGAGTCAAATCGGTATTAAACATATTAATCAGTTGTAACTATGGGGTTTTTTGAAGAACTCAATCAAATAGATGAATTAAAAAAATATATTTATTGATATCCAAAAGAAGAAAGAAAATTCTATAGAATTATTGAACAATATTACATTAATCAATATGAGCATAATTTTAGGGCGGTGGAACCAGTAGTCATTTGATGGATGAACCACCAAATTTCCTTTAATTGATACACTTCTCTCAGCAACTTCATGGTCTACCTCATTGATAACATGCTCCAGTTAAATCCCCACAGAATATAAAAGCTATTATAGTGGCTCACTATGAATAGTCACTAAAATAGGAATGAAATTTCCTAAGAATTTTCCTTATCATTAGATCATTAAAATGATATGTTTAAATACTAACTATGATGGGAATAAAGGATATCAAAAAATATGCATGCCATCCAACAGAAGAAAATAATAACATGTAATCTTTTGACATGAAGGATATTAATATGCCTATAAAAAACACCATTTTTACTTTAGTACATTCACCTAGATTTCATATCATTGTGCATGCCTTACAAGTTAGTATTTAATTATTTTGAATTTGATATTTTTATATCATAATTAACATTATGGTTATCATGTTTCAATAGAATTATCTTACAAATACATAAATAGAGGAATTGGAAAAAGATGTATGTTTTATGTTCGAATAATTCCTCTTCACTTCTCTCTTATTCTCTCACCTATTAAATTATTCATTTAATAGAAAGTGTTTTTTAGAATCAGGAAAACAAAACTTATTTTTTAAAACATCTAATTATTAGTGATACATTCTATAAGATGATTTGAACAAGTGGTGTCAAATGAGTGGTAATACTTAACATGTGAAAAAGTGATATCATATAATACCTAATAATAATTTTTTAAAGTAGAAATTTAGACCCATGACACTCCAATCTAGTAGGAACTAATATTATTATAGTTATTAATTAAAATTTAATTAGTTTCTAGAATATTAAATTAGAATATTTGAGTACATCAATGTGTGAGGGAGATAGAGTGAGAAATAAATAATTAAGAGCATCATTCATGAAAAAAATATTAAAATTACATGGAACATTTGGGAATAAGAAAACCTCCACAAATATCTATATATACCAACAACAATTAACAAAACATAGTCAATAAGAAAATAAGAAAATAATAATATTTCTTAATTATTTTCAATAATGGACAACATTTCAAGAATGAACTTATCTGATTTATCTCGGATAATTTACTTATCAAGAATGTGTTCAAGCCTATAATTTCATTCTACGTGTATTTTGAGTATTTATCCAACCTTTTTCTTTTTGATAAATCAGATGGATATTTTTATATCTATCAGCAGATCCCTACAACTTCACTACTTCCTTATCTATCTGATAGAATACGACTGTCTTATCATCATCACTAGAACATGAAAACTCCTTGGCCAAAAATATAATGAGAGAATTCTGTAATGTTAAAAACATTGAATAAAAATAATATATGATAAACATGTGTGAAATATAAACTTTTTCAACAAAAAGGCTCACAACTCATACCAAAAATGATAATGTAAAACAAGAATAGTTTATCATAACATCTATTTGTACAAATAGGCACCTGTAAGTCAGACCACCTAACTACATATCCTACAGAATACAGCTGCAATGTTTGGTCATATAATACTCATTAGTAAACCACCATGTTTTTCTAATACTTCAAATACATGTGGTTGGTCAACTACTCATTCAGATGGATATAAATGAAATAAATTTACCTCTAGTTGTCAATAAAATCATATTTAAGTATAGAATGATGTACCTTAAATATGGATGGTTCAATCATTTCATAAAAATCCTAAAAATGAAAATAAAGGCACAAAAATTTGTTAGGAAGTTATTATGAGTACCAAAGAAGCAAAATAATAATAAGAAAAGGAAACACAAAATAATTGATCTTAAATTCAACATAGACCATCCAAAGTTTCACAATTTTTTTCTTTATAAATTATATCAATCAGGATAACAACCACCAAGCCAATAAAATGGAAACACAATAGAATTTGGAAGGAAACTACTATGAGAACAGAAGAAATAGAAGTAAATAAGAGGAAATGTAAAAAACCATCTCATAGCTTCAGTCAATTCCAACTAATGTATGTTAATATGCTAATGATAAGTTATATAATTTTGGATAGTAATTAGAAATTTCATGAAATGAATGAAAAAAATAAACATTAATTTTATTTAATATACCTATGTATAAAGGCCATGAGAATAGTTCTGGTTAAAAACACTGAGAAAAAAACTTTTTATATTGAAAGAATCCATACATGAAATACCATAATTATTGATCTCACGATCACCATAATAAGGAAACAAGAATAAAATTTAATGAACAACCACCATGAAATCAACGAAAAAATTGAGATCTAATAGAGTCTCAATCCACTAGAAATAATTTATCTGAAGTAGGTACATCATTACACTGAACCATTCTTAACAAATATCCCTTAAAAGATTCATAGTGAAAAAACTATACATGTGGGATGTCCATATTTTTTTTTCAATAATCATTTTCAATGAAACCAACAAGACATCATGAGAAATATATATATATATATATATATATATGGAAGACAACAAACCAATAATGTAATGGTTGAATTTTTTTCAATTTGACTATGTGATATGTTATCTTTGGTGTTAGTGAAAATTTTAGTAGTACATTAAATGAAGGAATGAGTTGATTTATTCAAAGGAGGTCTCAAAATTGGGGACTGCTAATATTCAATGTTAAATAAATGATATGGGTATTAATTAAAAAAAGAGAAATAAATTGGTGTTCATTAAGGAACAAAATAGAGAAAGAGAATAATAATTCAATATATAGTTGTATTGAGATTATAATTTATTTTATATTAGTTTATTAAACCTTTTTTTTCCAGAATGACATGTATTGTCCCAAATTTTTCATCTATTCTCAAGGTGGAAGGGGTGAGTTGATTTATCTTGTATCACCTTACTAAATTTAAAATTTTAGGTTTCCTTAATTAAATAATTATTCTAAGAATGTATACATTATTTTAATTATATTTTCACTTGAAATAGAATATAACATAATAAAAATATCAAATATTAATGTAATATGTATAAAATACCCTTTAGTATATAATATATAGTACCTGAAAAATTTCCCCCAATTTAAACATGATAAACTCATAATAATAAATACAAAGGGAGTACCGTTATTATTTTCCACTAATTTTTTATTCTTACTGATCTTATTATTCTAAATAGACAGTTAATGAGGGATTATGACACAATAAATAATTCTCACTACAATGAAGGCTATTTATATATAATATAGAATATAAAATGTTTATGGAAGTGGATATTTCTCACTAATAAATACTAAAATTCATTTTTAAGGGAAATTTATTAATAAATTACTGTAAAATTTCAAAAATTAATAATAATTTAGTCTTGAAAAAGAGTTTTAGACTTTAATGGATTTATTTTGTGCAAGTATAATGTTTTAATTCCCCTCAAACAACATATAATATTGGGTAATTGTTTTTGGATCATATATGGATGAACCATATTGGTGTCCTTAATCTTTGATAATTTTAGGTTTATATATAGAAATTGTCTATAGTTTTTGAATTTTTTCATTAATATAAGATTCATGAAAACTTTTCTATGATATATACATTGTGTCTTAGGAATAAATTTTTTTACACTAAGATGATGTGGTTTCAGAGTTTGATGTATGCTTTTTTTGAAGCATGATGCATGATTGGGATGTAATTATGTGGTTTTGGATGAGGTTTAGATTCTATAGAAACGTTTACAAAAATATAATGAATAACATTTATTTTTATTTCATCATATTACTTCTTAGGTCAAAATAATATTTTTAACCTATGCAAACGATTTTTTTAGTTTTTAAGTGGAACAATTCCATGTTATTTTATTATATGGTCAAATGAAGTTTTTTAGAATCCTTATACCCTGAAAAAAGTTCATCATTGAGGTAGTCAATCATAATTTCATATCATTGTATCATAATTTTTCCATATTATTTATTTATTTTCGTCATGTATTCTCATCCATCATTTTCAATATAAAACATATGTTCTTGTATTCCCATTAGTCCGCTATATCTTCCAAGATATTATCTCAATAATTTTCACCATGTTTTTGCACTATGAAAATTATGATATCATTGATTTTAAATTTTACATGTTTTTTCTAAATTCATATATTATATTTAAATATTCCTCAACTTTAAATAAAATTTGTTTCCAGGGAGTCAATATATTTTAAAGCACGTCATAAGAAACAATAGTAGAAATCTCGACAGCATAGTCATTGTAAAATACTATATCCATTCATTTTTATAATATTTCTACTTTTTCAGATCTAGATTATTAATTTTCATTTTAGAAGACTCTTATTAAAAATATATATATCATTACTATTTTCCCATATTTTTTTTCTGATTGTAATCTTAAAATATTAATTTAGAAGGCCTTCCACTCACTCACTCAAAAATAACTTTTTATTACAGAAACCATAAGAATTAGGGGTTATAATGTGGTGAAACCCAAAGAATTCACCCCTGAAGATATGGTTACAATCATAATAATAAAACCAATTTTATGAAAAAGAACAGTATTTTCACTTGGGATACCTTTGCTTTCCAGATTATCTGCAACAATATTTCCATCCCTCCAGGTTTGAGAGATATATGTGTCATGGATAATGAGAGACCTAAATTTTCATATATTTTACATAATAGACCATGTTACGTTAGAATTATCAATAAAAAAGTTTAATATAATCTTGGAATTAAATTCAATAATAGAAATATGAAAATTCAATAGCATTCAAACCGAGAGACCACCGAGCATGTATTTCACTTTCACCTCCATAGAGTTTCTCAGACCAAAATAATCATTGAATATGAACACTATATACCCCTTGGAATCTCATTGAATACTACATCCTCTCATAAAACCCTAATATAAAGATACATTCCCATTCAACTAAGTCAAATACTAGGAGGACACTACTTAACCCACAAACATTACAAGACAACACCCCTTCCTGAAAAGACAAACATGGGAGAAAACCCTTAATGATAATTGAATCTTCATATATAGGATGAAAGAGAATAAAGTCATAAATCATTCAATAAATTTTCAATTTATGTAATAAAATAGAGATACACTTTACTTAATGATGTATGCTCCTAGATTCCTAAATCACAAAACACACAACCTCAAACACTGTACATTGATACTAAACCTCATTGGGTTGTAGATCATCCCTACAAGACAAAGAAGATATTAATTTACTAATGTTACAGCAACATAATCTAAATCCAATCTTAAATATGATGGGGATCATTGAATAATCGGTATAATCACCCTAAAAAATAATTGTCTTGTAATCATAGAATTGGGTCTCACTGCATATTCCACAATAAGCTAATTGAATACCATTTTTATTAATATTATCATCTATAAAGAGATATCTATTTAAACTCTACCAAACTATAAAATTATTCATCCCTGTGATATTCTTTCACCATAATGTGGTAGCTCACACTTACCTCTCTATCATTCCATGCTGCATAGAACTGTACACTAGAGATGTAATGTGGAGGGATGTCGATAAACAAATCACACACCTATCTAGTTTTTAAAATGGATAAATCAATCATTAAATAGACCGACATCCTCATTGATAATGGTTTTCATGATTACAGTATGGGTTCTCACCTATTTAAATGAGTTTTATAGTACAAGACATAAATGAGATAAGAGAAAATATCCAGAATAGTTATCTATCTATTAACTATCATATTTAACCATCATACTATATACTTAAAATTATCTAAATGATTGAGTATCAACCCAGCCAAAATTGAAATTCTTTTAGAATTATCCACCTATCTACCCCATTATACTTCATATTTTTCCTTTATGAACATCTTCCATAGGAAAATTCTTTCAATAACAACCCAAGGCAACTTCGGAGGCTTCCCATGTAGTGTCTTCTCCACAATCCTCACATTGAAAACAACATCTAAAAAATTACTCACCAATATTGGACAAGATTCCAAGAAAAATTATTTGTCTTTTTTGAAATCACGTATGATGGAGTAAATAAGTTTTCTATACTTTTAATATTTCATTCTTGGGCCTTAATAATAGAAAAAATGTGAATTATAATTGATCTATGAATTCTATTTAACGAAATGATCTTTCCCCACACAAAAGAAACATATATTTCCAATTGAATGTTCCTATAGAAGTAGGAATAAACAAATCCTTGAAAATGCCTAAGAACTATGAATGGGTTATTTCCCTAAATTGAGGCACTCAACACAGAAGAGAAAACCCTAAATTCAATTGTGGGTAAGTGAATTCAGAAGTTGTAACCAGATAATATACACAACGTGGAGGAGGAAGGTAGTACACCTAGTAGAAGTATCAGCTCGGGGGTGAGGCATCCAAATTCGGTGGCTGTTTCGGGGGATGAGGGTTAGATATGAATGCTCACGTTGGGGTGGCCTCGTTTTGTGGCAGTGAGGTGAATCGTTGTGGGGGGCACCGTCGGGGGAGAGGGATCACTATGGGAATTATTTCAGAAGGAGGTTCGCATATAGAAGAGGTTAATTGGAGGTGGTCATGGAGAGGAGGAATCCACCTGAATTTATAAAACCATATTTCCACAAGTTTTTGTAAAGGGTGGCCTCAAATATACATATAGCTATAGTTTTTATTAAACTATTTCAATAAATTAATCTACAACCATTGACCTATAAAAATTTCTCAATAGGTTTGTGGAAATAGGTCATTTTTATTGTTGTTTAATGCAATCTAGGATTATGCTGTATGTAGAAAAAAATTAACTTGTTGTAGTGTATATTGAATGTTAAAATCAATGTAGTTTGTAATGAGATACATCAAATAAATTTAATTTTTTTTCAAAAAATGATCATAGAAATATGGGATGTTATATTCTACCACCTTAAAATGAATTTCATCCTCAAAATTCATCATTTTGATATAAAGAAATGAGGTTACATCTACATTATTATATCATCAAGTTCCCACATAGCTTCCTATAATTGGTGATTTCTATACATAACATTGACTGTGTGAGTGGTCTTGTTTTGAAAAACATTGTCTATATGATCCAAAACCTCAACTGGTTGTTCCTCGCATTAAATATTCTACTCCAGCTGTATTATATTTGAGTTTAGTTCATGTGAAGGGTCTGTTATGAACTTAATCAAGAGATATACATGAAAAATATCATGGACATTAGTGAGATTGGGAGGAATTTACAAGTGATAGGATACCATCCCGATATGACCATTAATCTAAAAGGGACCTATATACATAGGGATTAACTTCCCTTTCTACCGGAATTTCGTATCCTTATTCTAGAGATAGATTCATAGAAAGAAATTCTCATCTAATTAAAATTATATAACCCATATATGGTTATTATTATATATTTTATACTGACATTGAGATTCCTTGATATGATACTGAATGGTTATAACCTTCTCAACCATTTCATTAGGTATATCAGGTCCTAATATCTTTCATTATACAAATTCATTCCAAATCATTAGGGATCTTCATTTCATTACATAGAGGGATTCATAAAGGGATATCTTATTTATTTAGATAATGATATTGTTGTAACATCACTCAAATACAGGATGGTACTGATCCCAACCACCTTTGAAATCCAATGAACAAGATCACGACATATCCTCTAGGGGTTTAATTGTTCTTTTAGGATGAACATCCATATGAGGATGATAAGAAGTGCTGAAATTTAATTATTTATCCGGGGATCATTAAATAAATCAATAGAAATATTAGATAAATCTACAAAATGGATTAGATACCATGGTATATGGTAATGCGTGAAAATTTAACACTTCCTTAGTTTATATCATGGAAATATGATCAATAAATAATTCTTCTCTGATAGCAATTAAGTGTACTGACATAGTAAGGTAATCAACTACCACCCATATATGAATTTTCCATTTAGAGTTTATGGGGAGTTTGATGAAAAAATACGTAGTGATGTTATTTGATTTTCATTCTAGTCTGATTAATGGATTCACCACCCCTAAGAGTTTTTTCTTTTAGACTGAACATGATAGTATACCAAGCACCGAGATACAAACTTTGTGATATTTATCTTCATTTCATCCCACACAAGTATTCCAAAATATATCTATACATATTTTTACATCTAGGATTAATAGAGAATGAAGACATATGAGATTCCTCTAATTATTCCTTCTTTAAATCTGGTTTTGAAGGAACACATAAACAGTTCCTAAACCTTATCATTCTATCCTGACCAGGGTTTAACACAAGAACATTTATATCATTCTTTTACATGTCTATATCTTCCTTCTTCACAGCCTTATTCTTCACTCAGTTAGAAGTTTGAAAATCTATTTGAGAAAGATAGGATTTTCCCCTTCGATTGAGATTTCTTGGGTCATCCTATTTAAAACCTAGAAATATTTTGTATTTTATGACCTTCATCATACACAATCTATCATGATCCTTTTGAATCAAATCATCACCTGCCTTATTTTCTTTCGAAGGGTGGCATTATATTGAGCAGTAATAATTCTATAGCATCTATTACCACTTTCTTTGGTTAATGGTAAAAACCATATGTATGAATATATACTTCAATATTTTATGATTATTATATATATAAATGTTTTTTCCATAAAGATAATGCATCCATAAATTACTACAGCTTACTCAAAGTCATGAGATAGTAAATTTTCTCATGAATATTCAATTTTATTGATGCATAGTCTATATACATGTTATTATCAATAAGAACACATCTAAGACCCTTCATGGATTCATCAATATAGATTAAAAACCCTTCTCTACTGTAGAGAAATGTAAGAATATGTGTACTGATAAACTTTCTCTTTAGTTCCTTGAAATTTTCTTTGCATTCATCTGTCCAGATGAACATAGCACCCTTCCGAGTTAACTTTGTCTAAGGATTAGATATTCATGATAAATTCTCCATAAACCATCTATAATATCCATCTAAACTATGAAAACTATAGTTCTCATTCACTATGGTTGGTCTAGACCAACATTCAATAGTTTACGTCTTTGATGAATCTACTTATATACAATCTCTTGAGATTATAAGAACAAAAAATCATACCTTTGGCTAAAAAATACACACATTTCATGTTATTAAAACATTTCATCCTCCCTTAGGGTCTTTAGTACAATTATTAAGTTGTATTTATGCTCTTTCTTTCTATTTTAATAGGTAATAATATCATCTATAAAGACAACAAAAAACTGATGAAGGTTATCTTAGAAGACTGTATCCATAAAATCCATAAATATATTAGGGGAATGAGTAAGACCAAAAGGCATCAATATATATTTATATTATCCATTCCGTGTATAGTATTTCATTATTATAATATACACCATCTTGAACCTCAAATGATGATATATAGAATGATGGTCAATATTGGAAAAGTATTGAGATCCACATAGTTGACTAAAAAGTAATCAATACAGGGAAGAGGATACTTGTTCTTCATTGAGATATTTTTTAACTCATGATAATCAATGTAGAGTAGCATTGATCTATTTTTCACTAATAAAAATAATAGGTGCACCCTAAGTTGGCACACTTGGTAGAATTAATCTTTTATCATGGATTTCATGAAGTTTTTTCTTCAATTAATGAAACTCAATTATGTCCATTATATAGGGATTCTTTAAAATTGGTGTGGAAATAGGTATTAGTTATATTGAGAACACAACATAAAATTTTGGTGGAATTGTAGAACAATATTCTAGAAAATATCCAAAAATTCTCTAATCAAAGGTATATCATCTATGTTGAGTTTCTCTACAACCATTTGAGATAAAACACCACTCTGAATGTGAATTAAGTCCCACACACTAGATGTAATCTCTCTAGGAAGTTTATAGTTATTCCAAACACGTTCAGGGTCTAGGAAAAACCCATCCCCATCAAATTAATACAATGTAGGAAAAGTAGGAGAGAAAGAGGGCGTACAAAGACTTGAATAACACACACCACACATATATTAATCAAAAAAATGAGAGAAAGAATATAGAGTAATAAAGGACCAGCTTGAGGATACATCTGTGATATCCCTATTAGAAATTGCATCTATAGTTTATTTTCCACCCTGTAGACATCTGTGACATCCAACTGAAAGTGATCAAGAGCACTAAGACAAGCGCTCCATGATGGAATCAATTTCCAAGGAACATTCTGAGAATGAATTTTCAATCATTGTACCACTGTGGTAGAATAAGATTCCAACCAGATATGTGTCCAACCGTGTTGATTCTCATAGTTGATGACTTTGATCATCACCCAAATATCAGCTTCAATAGCAGATCCAATTCTAATATAGTGGTAAAAGCACCCTTTAATGATACCCCGATGGGTGTGGAAGATGCCTCTATAGCCTGACATTACTAGCGCACCTGAGGCCTCCCCATCCATGTTCACTTTCAACCATGAGAATATGTGTGGGGTCCATCTAATATAATTTCGCACCATAGGATTCTTGACCCTACTAGGGACACAAAGAGTCTTAAGAATAATCTAGTCGCATACATTGTTATTCGACCCATATGTTTGAATTTTAGAGGCGGCTAACACCAACCCTGTAAATAACATTCAGTACCACCTTCAAAGAGGGCCTATGGTTGTGAAATACAATGCTATTCTATGACATCCATATAAAATCATATGCAGCAGCAACAACATACAACAACGATGCATAAATCTGTTCATTGTGTCTGGCATCCTAGATGGGTCACATGAACCTATCAATGTTTTTCCACCTAGAGGGAGGTCCAAACAGATCATGCAACTGATTCTATATATGAAATGAATAATTTCAGGATAAAAATATATGATGTATAGTTTCATCGTCCTGCATGCACAAATAGAAGACGGGCGCATGTTGTAGCCTAGTTCGCTGTAGCATGCTTTGCACAACCAACCTGCATTTCCAGACCTACCATATGAGGATCTGTAAAGAAGAAGGTATGAAGTAATTTCAAAATCTATGGAACCTAGTAGGAGTGGTAGTTGAACAATCACACATGTGCCTATAGTACTCCCGGGAGGTGAGTATCCCATTCGCGCTTGAAGCCAAGGCCAAAAAATCATACGCATTGTAACTCTAATGTTGAACCTGCAATCAGATAGGACTGGGTAGGCATCCCTGTAGATCATGATGCTGGTATAAATCGGTAATTAAGAGTGTTTTCAGGGGATAAGGAACATCCATTCTCTCGTGTATGGGTCTGTCCAACCATTGGGTTGTCCATATATTATGACCAGAACATAGAAAGACCATCCCAATTCTGTGGTATGAATGCTTGATGGAAGGCCAAATAGAAGAAGCTACATATATGGAATTCCCATTATATATATTAGACAAAAACCCCTGTGAATGAAATTCTTGTGACATATCCATGACAGAAACTAGGTTCCATGTGAACATACTAATAATGGAATCATTGAATAAGATAAAATCCTTACCACCCATACCTCCCATGTCAACTTTCTCGATTCATTTGTTCCAGGAAATAGTAATATGATTCCTCTCATAAATGGATCCAGTCCAAATAATGTTTCTTATCAGAACCTGAAGCTCCATAATGAGGTTTCTGGGCCATTTATAAACAATGAAGGCATAGACAAACATGATGGTAGTCACAAAATTCCCCAAAGAAATTCTACCATCTTGTGAGATGAATTTTCCTTTCCATAACTCCATATGAGAAATAATTATGGAGTAAATACTTTCAAGATAAACACGTTTGACTCTTCCATTAAAAATTGGCACCCCAAGATTAATTAATGGAAGGTCTTGCCTCCTCACCCCATGGTTCATGGCTATTTGTTTCGGTCTGGAGATGGTCATGACTTTCCCGAACACAATAAAAGATGTATTCCAACTAATCACCTACCCCAAAATGTCCTTATAGTGGACAAATAATTTTTGAATACTAGAAATTGTCCTTTACTAGCTTTCCAAAAAAAAATATGTAATCAACATAAAAGAGGTGAGAGGGTGTGAAGTAAGCCCTTCCAAATAAGATTTTCTTGTATAGATCAAATTTCACAAGGTCATTTAGACAAAAACATTGGTAGTATTCACCAAAAGAAAAAAGAAGTCTAGAGAGGGGGTCCCTTTGTCTGACCCCTCTAGTACATGTAATGTATTATCTAGGAGACCCATTGTTGATAATTGATAGCCTCACACTACTCAAAATAGAAAAAACTAGATTAATAAATGGATCAGATAATCCATGTTTCCTGAGAATCACAAATAAAAAATTACAACAAATGGTGTCAAATAACATGGATATATCTAGCTTATGACCAAAACTTCCATTCATCCATTTATTTCCCTTGATGTTAACACTTTCTGATGCTATAAGAAGACAACTCTGAATGTTCCTCCAGGGAATAAAACTATATAGATTATGAGTGATTAATTCACCAGTAATTCTCCTGAGCCTTAAGGAAATGATCTTGCTAATGACATTAGGTATCGTGTTCCCAATATAAACTGGCATAATGTATTTTATGTCCAAGGAACTTTCCTTCTTTGGAATCAATGAAATAAAATATGTATTAAAACCATATGGAATGAATGCACGATTGAAGAGTTCACCCACAACAGTAATCACTTCAAGGGGCACAATGTCCAAATAGAACATAAACAATTAGATAGGGAAACCATCAGGCCCAACAACACTATCAATATTGATGGAAAATAATGCATCATTGATTTCATTATCTGTTATTACCACCACCAACATCCGATTTTGTTGAGGACCAATGGTGGTCTCCATATTATCAAGTTGGTGGGACAAATTTTTATTACCTTTCTCAGAGTATATGTCATCAAAATAGCTATCAACAACACTGGAAATTTCGGCCTCGGATCAGTATAAAAATACATTGATTTAAATAGTAGTGATACTTCGACGTGTCTTATTATCTCAATGAAAACATTTTAAAATATTTGATATTTTATCCCCTTCTTGTAGGAATTTATTGTTTTATTGGATTTTAGAAAGCCTTTCCTAGAGTGCAATATGGTTATCAAGGCGAGAAATGGCCTGAATATCATCTCTTATTGGGACATACTAATTTTGACTCACATCCTGGAAATACAAGAGGTGTTGTTCATCCGCCATAATGTCATTTTCCATATCAGAAAATGATCCCTTTCTCCAATCCTTGAGATTCTTCTTTGCATGTTTTAGCTTACTAACCAAAATTTCATGGGGGCTGCCAATCGCTGCCATCATCCAATCATTAGAGATGACTTCTCTACATCCTAGAGTAACCATCTAGGAATTTTTGAATATGAATAGAAGGGGGTAGGATCACCGCTGACTTGTAAAAACATCCACTAAAATCAGACTGTGATCAGAGTGACATTTGGGTAAAGTCATCCTTGAGACCACAATAGTATCATACCTGTCAACTATTTTAACAAACCACCTATCCAATTTAGTGTCTTGATGACCATTAAGGGTATACCTTCTCCATGTCCATTGTACACCCATGATGAGTACTTAATTCAGATGACAACTGTCAATGAATGAGGAGAAATCAGTGGCTTCCATCCTATTAAAATGGGTTCCTATTTTCTCCTCAGCCCGGAGAACTGCATTGAAGTCACCCATGGAAACCCAACTATGAGGTACCTGAGAAGAAATGGTTTCAAAATATCTACAAAACTTATTTATTTTTATATAGATTTTTGATGCATACAAAGAAGAGCTTGTAATAGTGAATCCTTGAAACCCAACAGTGATAGAGACAACCTGCTGATTCCTAATGCAAGATAATAGATTAATGCTATCATGCATGAAAATACAAAGGGATTCAGTCCCATTGTTACTCAGATTCTATGAGACTAACAAGTAACCAAGATTTTCCCATTTAATATCAACCCACTTATCAAAGGTCATCTTTGGTTTAGCTAAGGCTATCAACAAAGGGTTGTTGGTTATAATGAAATGCCTAAGGGCCTTGACCATGGGAGCATTCCCAGGCCATTGAAAATTAAAAAATGGGATCTTCATTTAGACAAGGTTGTTTTGGCTTGGGTGGGAGGCCCACACTTCCTTTTATCTTCCACCATTATCTTCATTATCTTCCCTTTTCCTTTCCCTTTAGGCCAATCCTCCACTAAGGAAGGCCCATTCGTCTGATCATGTTCATTAGAAGCATCACAATCGATAGCCCATACCTTCCTACTAAGATGAATGAATCTTTTGGGTGAATGAGTGATACCCAAATGGGAGACCTTTGAAATTACTCTCCTGGAAGCTTTCGCACACGGTAATTGATAGAACGATTCCACCATTACCTGTGGTGGATCATCTGTAACAAGAGGAACCTTTGGAGAGTCATTTGCATCTGCTAGCTGACGTGATTCCACTAAGAAAATGTCCCCAGAAGCCTTTAATTATTCTCAGTTGTGCTCAAGCACAACCTCCAGGAAATTAGTGACGACTTCCATGTCTTGAAGGGGAAATCCTTTCCCACCCACTGGACTCATCAATGTCGAAACACCCCCTTGAGTCTGATGCTCAGAACAGGTCTCAACCAAACAAGCCATCATGGGCTCACTGCCTGTTACTACAAATGGGGTCCCAAAAGGTGGGTTATCATCCTCTTTGTTGGCAACTAGAAAATTCACCACAATGTGATGGGGAATAATAGGAGGAGGGATAAAATATGCATCCTTGTTGTTAGCATCTAGGCATCTCATCATAGGGTCATTAGGAACCACATCATTATTCCTTGAATAAAGTGACATATACATTTCAACCATCATTATTTTCCAATCAATATCCATAACATTCAATTCTGTAGAAAAGTTATCAATACCAATAATGAAAACAATAGCAACAACCTCTATATCCTACGCATGATCCTCTTCTCATATGTAGCATCACATTGATAGATGATCATAGGCTGGTATAAAATATAAAACGTAACATCTCATCATTGAAACTTTATGTGGTATTTCTGTAAATAAATCAAATACATGATTATTATGGCATCAAATTCAACCATGGGAATAATAAAAAACATTTTTAGGAAGAACATTCCCCCAAACATCAACTAGAGAGGAATCATAAACTTGATATTCAATAATTCTATCATTATGGTTTTACACATCTTATTCAATATCTAAATGTCTGGGTGGAATCTTAATACCCTTAGAATTTTTTTTAACATATAAGTGTGGGTTAAACTATGATCATATAAAACACTAGTATTTATATAGCGTTTGATAAGTGTATCTTTCACTACATATTTATCTCACCAATCATCAGAAATAATTATTGAATAATATTTCCCTTGTCCCTAGACTTAATTAGTTTCCAACATTGATCATCATCATTAAAATTTTTGTTTGGGTATTTGTAATTATAATTCCCCTTATCATTATACTTCCAGAACTAATGTGGGGGAGGAGAATTTTGTACATCTTTCTCTCTATTAACACTGTTAGCTAACATCTTCCCCTCACATCGAAAATAAAATTCACGATGACCCACTTTCACAATTAGATCATTTATTAGACCCCTTGAGACAATATTTTCTATGATTCTTTGCACACATAGAGAATAATATAAATCTCATATTATTTTATCCATTTTTTTAGATTTTCCTCTGAACTCCATCGTCCTTTTCTTTTAAAAAACATAATATTGATACGTAAATACAACGTAAATATCATCCGTAATTGTACAACATAAAATCTCTTAATAGATACTAAATCCTTTTGTGGATAAAAATTTTATAATACTTGGATTTAAGAAAAATGAAATGTCAACCATAAATTTCAGTTGGATGATAATTCTAGATGAATTCCACGCAAGTGTTGTAAAATTATCCCAAAAGGCACCAAAATATTGATCATCAATTTGATTTAACTCATGTAAATATTTCTCCACATTTTTATAAGGAAGAGGATGAAATTAGTTATTAAAAAATAATTTTTTGAAATTGTCCCAGTCCATGGATTCAATTTAATAAATTTTCCTCATATTCTAGATTAGTGTCCATTATAAGTCCATTGCAACTTCTAAATGATATACAACCAGATTGAATTTCATATGTTCCGAATATTGGAGAATGAAAAATTTAATTTTAGTGGAACATATCCGTTGTCCCAAAACTATTAGATTCGAATAATCACTAAAATAATGGGAAATTTCCTCATGAAGGACCAAATAATTTTTTTTTCTTTTTTTTCTCATTTGGATGTTGAGAATGGTCCGTAGATTGAGAAAGATGTGTGATCATATCAATGAGTTTTTTCATCATCACAATTGGAATTAACATGGTTACTTTAGTATCCACCCATTGAATGAAACAATAAATCATAGATTAAGATACAATCATCATTGGGGGAAACCATATAATCCAGAAATCCCGCTTTTAAGATGTTTAAATTATTATACCTTATTTAAACTGTGGAATATTAAGTTTATACTAGGTTATTCATAGCCACTTTTATTTAACAATTGATGATAGTTCATGAAGAGTTTGGGAATTCCCAAATCATATCCCCTGAGAGTGTTATACCAGGTGTGCAGTAAGGCACATTTCCAGGCATCGGTTCCTAGTTAAGTCTAGATCTATATAGTGTTTTAGGGGTTTTACCTCTATATACATTTTCACCAGAGACACATCCACATCAAATTATATTATCCAAAAAGTGATTTATTTATAAGAAACCTCTCACTATATCCTTCACTTTCCTTTACTTTTCTTTATCCTTATAATTACCCATAAAAATTTTATTTGGGTCATCACTAAGGTTTTTTCATCCTAGTTTACAAATGATGACAGAACCATTCCTTGGTTTCCCATTATAGTGATCCAGACGTATGATACATGGATATTACATAATTTTCGATGAATATTAATCACATTACAGAATTACATGCCTATAAATCATAATGGATTATTGTATTTGAAAAATTGGAACAAAATCTTCTAGTCTGGTGGAATATCGTCAATTTTTCCTACAAATATGTTCCCATTTAGTACTCCCAAATAGAAACATCCTTTATAAATAGGGTAAAGGAGACCTAATAAATTGTGATACTAGATTCTCAATAAAGGTAAATAAGTAAGATACATAATCAAAACATGAAAATAATGCTATGATAACATTATAATAACATTTTAAGACCATACCCTACATATCGATTATCATATACACGAGTCATTCCACAATGATTGGATGTTTATTAGACATTAATTATAAGGTAATAAAGGGTAAAATCCATTAAAACAGAACATAGGAATAAGGCATTGAATTATGGAAGATACATAAGCATATAATTGTTTTCCCATATAAGTAAATTATTAATGATAATTCCATCTTAGTAGAATGGGGTCACTCTCCAACAAATCTTGGTAGTAAACCCATGACTATATCATTAGTCCAGGTTTACTCCCAAGACTATATTGATAGAAACTTCCTTTCCTAAACTGAGTTCACTCCCTATTCCAGCCATGTCTATCTCATGAGATATACATATTTACCCAATTCATTGAGGGATATATAGTTCCAACCCATATCATAGTAAAATCATATATATATTTTCCAAAATATCATAAACAATCATATCATAACCCATAAAATGAAATGGTTATCATAAATATTTCATAACATCATGACCTATGGAAAATAGACAAGATTCATAATAATTTCATGAAAGCATAAACAATGAAATTAAGATGGTTTCATTAGCATATAACCCATGAAATAAAAATGTGTTTTATAAAAATATTACCCTTAAAAGAAGAATAGGTTGTATAAATATCATTCCATACAAACATAAACAATTCAGAAATGTAATTTGAATAGAAACATTGGATCATATACTGAGAAAAGGCTTGAGTAACACCAATGATTTTCATATTATATGGAAAATAACTTTCAAATATATTTATAAAAGAATTTATTTAGGAGAATATCTTTTCTACTTTGATTAAAAACTTTTTGAAACATAAAATATGTTAGAAAACGTTTTTCGTTGAAACTATATTTGAAAAAATATAATGACACTTTGAAAACAATAAAACATTTATAAAATTAATTTTCCTTGAAAATTATATTAAAATTTCATTTTAAAAAACATTATTGGAGTTTTTTTTAAAACATGGTTTCTAAATAATATAGCGTTCAGACCGAAGAGGAAAAAAAGGTCATATTTACTTCAAAGTACTTTATTAATTATATTAAGTAAAAAAGTGTGAAAAAATCGTACCAATATATAGATATTTCATTAATTACCACATATAAAAAAGTTCATTACTGTTAATAAGAGACGGATCATAAGATTTCATCAATAGAAGCATAATCATAAACAATCTTTAAAAACGATAAGATTGTAGAAAAAAACTGTTACCACTTTGGGTAACATTGAATCATAATAAATATTAATGAATAAAATTATATGAATATTAAAATATCATGAAGGAATTATATTCATTATACAAAACTTCTATGTACTGTATATACACCTTGTAAATGAATTTAGGTGCATAACATAACATGTGTCAGAATGATGGTAAATTGTGACAAAAATTACATTACAATTTGAAATATTTTGAACTGTAAAATCCATGAAATAGAGATAATAAAATATATTTGTGAATACCTATATGTATAAGGACAATAATCATATGATACAATCATGGGTAGTATATACACAACATAGAATAAACGGGTGGTGAATAATTCCTAAGTCTCACATAATTAAAAGTGAGACTAGAAAACCCCTTACCTTATGTCTTGACTCTCATCATACTCATTAAAACCTCCTGTATAATAAAAATAAATTTTTTAAAAATATTTCAGACAACCATATTCATATATATAATTACATATTTTATTTAATTATTATTTTATATTACCCATTAATTAACAATTCAATGTTAATGTTACATTTTGAGTAATAACTACTCTATTTTTCATTCATGTTTTGACTTTTCATTATTATTCCTATTACATTGATCATGGTCTAATTATTTCTAGAAATTAATCCATTATATAAATATTATATATATTCATTATATGTGTATTTATAATAATCTAAAAAATATAGTAATTGGCAATTAATTACACCGATCATGGAGACGGTAGGTCGTACATACACAAGAACGTTGTTTTAATTTTGTTATCTTATTTTAGAAAGAAATAAAAGTAAAATGGATTTATATAAACATATATTATAATTATAATTAATTGTTATTAAATATAAATCACATTTTTATATTAAAAAAATCCTTTATATGTTCCATATAAAGCGTGAATGAATCACATCACTTCGAGGAGGTGGTAGTCCAGACATCCATATACAATGTTATTGTATTCTCAAAAAACTGATAACAGGATGTTATGTGATTTATAATAATTATATAATAATAAATATATTATAAATATCACATATATTATATAAAAACATTAATTCCACCATTATTCCCAACATTGAATGTTGGTAATGGAAGAACGAACGACATCAGTTTACGAGGTGGTAGTTTTCTATACACACAAAAGATAAATATTAGTTTATTATACATATATATCAGAACTATAATCATACATATAATTCCAAATATGATTTAATTAAAACTTTATATTACCTATTTATTAATAACTCATTATTAATGTTACATTTTTGGTAATAACAACTCTATTTTTCAAACATTTATTGACTTGTCATTCTTAGTCCACTTACCTAGATCATGATTTACATATTTACAGAATGTAAAACAAGATATAAATATCCTATTTATTCATTATATTTGTATTTATAATAATATAAAAAATATATTAATAGGAAATGAATTACACCATTAATGGAGATGGTAGGCTGTATGTATGCATGGACACTGGTTTAATTTTCTTGTCATATTTTTGAAAGAAAGTAAAGTAAATTATAGAAATGTATAGAAATAAATTATAATTCATATATAATTATTATTTAATATATATAACAAATGTATCAAAAAAACCCTTTATATATTCAATGTAAATAATGAAGGAATCACATTGCTTTGATGAGGTGGTAGTCCACACATCCAAAAATGAAGTTATCGAATTCTCACAAAATGGAATGAATGATTTCAGGTGTTATATAATAATTATCTAAGAAAGAATACATCATAAATATCATATAAAATAGTAAATCTATCATTATTACCAACCATGAAAGGTGGTAATGTAAGAATGAATGATGTTAGTTCCCAAGGCGGTATTTCACTGTACAAATTAATGATACTTGTATATCCCATTTGATTGAAGTGTGTGGGTTTTGGTTTAAAAAGTAACCTAAAAAAATATCATTATATTTAGGATACTTATTCTATTATACAATATTGATATAAAAATAATATATTTTGTGGAGAAATAAATAAAACAAAAGTTCTTCTCAAATGATGTTACCTCTTCTTTGTGTAACTCCCTTTGGTTTTCACCAAAGGGATTACTTGGTTGGATTTATTCCAAAAGTGAGGCCTATAAAATAAATGGATAGATGTTGGGAGGATATTTTTGTATTTTATTTAAGATCCAAATAGATTTAGAGGTTTGAAAGATGTTAGGGGTGAGTTTCCTTTTATAGTGAATGAGGCATGACATTCATGTAAATATAAAAAGGAAAACACTATTGAGAGGTCTCCCTTACTTCATCTGCCTAAAATAATGGTCCCTATTTTAGAAAAAGAAGAATATGGAATATATATTCCCATGAAATATATTTTTTAAAAGTTCTTCATTCATTTATCCTGTTATGAAAAAATTTAATCAAAATTTAATCTTTTTTTTCTCAAATGGTTGTAATTAATTTTAATCACATTCAACAATATTTTTTGGTAAAAAAATTAATTTAAATTAATATACAATATAAATTAATCTTATTAAAATTATGGAATCAACATTTTCAAATTCTAAACATAGATGGGGTATAAATTAATTTAAATTAATCCCATATATGGGATCAGACGACATGTTTTTAAAGTGAAATGTTCAAAATATTGAAATGTTTTTATATCCAATTTCTATGTGAAATTGATTTGAATGTCCAAAATTGAATTAATTGATTTAAAATTTATATAATTACATTTTAAAAAATAATAAAATACAATTAAAATATGTTAATAAATTAGATTAAAAAGTAGTTATCAATTAAAATTCATTATTTTTTGTTATCCATCAAAAAATGATGTTTCTCAAAAAAATATAAAAAAATGAACTTAAGATAATTTTGAGATTATGAATAAAAAATGAACAGTTTATTTTATAAAATAAAATATCTAAAATTATATAATATTAATTTTATTTTTACTCATATTTGGACATAAAAAGAAGTTATTTATAGAAAATAATATTTTACAAGCATAAAAATACATTACTAGAAATTATATATTTCATTACCAACTTGTTTTATTTAAGTATAAATATATTAAATAATATTTAAAAATTAGTTATTAATATTAGTATTGCTAATTTTAGCAATTAGGTTATAATTGTACTACATAAAGAATTATAATAACAATGTTTTGTTTTTTAGAAACTCAATATTGCGTGTGATGTAAACTAAGTCAATGTACCATGAAACAAAATATTAACTTAGTATAGAATATAAAGAAAGTTTTAATTGGAGTAGCATGAAATGTAAGACATCATAGAAATTTAATTCATTCAAAATAACGTTTAAAAAAAATTATGTTACATACCATCACCACCTCAACTAGCCCAAGATCTACCTCAGTCCCCAAGGCCGAATCTAACATGAGGAAAAAAAATCAATGATTTATAAATATTTAAAAAAGTTAAATATAACTCTATAAAGCCTCAATAATCACTTGGCAGTCCAATAAATCCACCTGATGACTATGCCGACCTCAAAAATGCCCCTGGAGAATTGAATCTCCCAAAAAATCCCTCAAATTAACTAATCAATCAATTTAGACTAGAGAAAAATGTTGGAATAAATGACTCTTTACTAGCCATAGAGTCCAACGACATATGAATCATGAGACATTTGGTGTGATTCAGTCCCAAACCACCCTTGTACCAAATCCAAAATAATCTCCAATTTTAATACCTCAATTAACGGTTAATTGAACTCAAATTCATCATAATCCCATTAGAAACCTAGTAGGATACATAAATTAAAACAAATGATGAATGATACCTTTAATTATTTATCTTTGGATGCCCTCTTTGATCCATATACAAAATCATGTCAAGGTAGATTGATTTTCCCATGCTCTGGAGAAATTATCCCCTCCAGAAACCATATGGTCAAAATAAAAATCAATTGAAGGAATAGAGGAGAATAATAGACATGATAGAAGAGTAAATCACCATTAATATACTTAAAAATACAACCAAGATCACCCCACTTCAATGGGGAATATGAAGAGGAAAGGGAGGGGGGTTTTAGCAAAAAATGGGGTCCCCAAACCCCTGGTTCAACCTAAGGCCTAAGGGACCCTAACATAAAATTGAAAGGGTGTGCCCCTCATTTTTAAAAAAACTCACATAACCCCACTTAAAGGCTATTTCTAGACCACCGATTGGCCAGTGGCCCCACCATGAGTGCTGGGATACTACCCATCCCACTAATGAGCTAGTGGGATTCCATTAGTTGACTAGTGGCATGTTGGGTAGCCCATCCACCCCGACCAACTTATCTAACTTCAAATAAGACATTAATATGCCCATACAAGACCCATTCCATGTCAAAAACCACCCATAGGGGGTGGGTATTTGATGCATTCCTAACATAGGGTGTGGAAGAACAATATTTTATATATTTACTAGTGTAGTCTTGTGATTAACCCTAGGATGTCTCTCGAAGAGGAGTGCACAACAGAAAAGTTTTCACTTTGAAAAGAGGGTAAAAATGTTGTTCTTATGAAAGGAAATTTGAAAATAAAATGATTGAAAAACTATTATATTAAAAGGGTGATTAGGTCAGTTTCAGTTTACCAATTTTTATGTTATCCTTGTTCATTTTAATTTAAACCTATTTTCTATGTTGATTAAAGTGAGTTTCTACAATCATTTCCTCTCACTACCTTGGTGGAATTATGATGGTGAAAGAAAATCTTACCAAGATCTCAGTTGGGTCAACTCTCCTTCGATGTGTAAAATAGTTGTATTGAATATCCTTAATTGACATGGGAAAAACACGATGGGATATTATTTATCCCAAACAATCCAGAACATTCACTACCCCTTTTACACGTACTGATGATTGTCGAGTACTTCACCACTAAGCAATGGTCTATTACATCCTATATAGACCAGAAATCAGTGGTGGGGGATAATTATAATTTAACCAAGGAAAAAATCAATAACAGAATTAAAATATAAGAATTATCTCACTTGATAATAAAATCCGCTATATGAAAATGAAAACAACTATGAAGAAGAAAGAAATTTCATTCAATTACATCCAATAAACTCAAGCATTGAAAAATAGAAAAAAACCCCTCCCCAATAACACCAAATGTTTACCCCACCATAGTAAGGGTAATCGAGATGAATGAGGAAGAATAAGGAATTACAGAACTATTAAAAAGAAAAGAAATTAAAGAGAAATCCGAAAGGTTCTCCTCCATGGTGTCCCACAAGGAATGGGATGGAATTAGAGATGATTTGATGAGGATGAGCTCTCCTCCTTTTATATCCAGAATTGCTGCACCAAATTTTGATGTCTTTTAGAGACATTAAATGAAAACTTCACTCATTTCTCTATAGTTGAATTTTGTTAGTAATTATCTTGAGCGTTTCCCTTCCAAATCTCAGCGGATTTGGACAAGTATTCCGAGAGTTATGATCGTTTTATTATGACCATTTATTCTTGTCCAGTCAGACTCTCCAAAACACCAACCAAAGGATTAAGAAGCTTTAATGGCCCCATAAATGGACAATCCACATGGCCTATCATTCATGAAAGATATTTCACAACTCCTTGAACGTTCTTCCACCAAAGTTCACATCTATTGAGCGCACCAAGAATGAGTTATGAACCCCACATCAAAAATCGTCATAACTGTAATCAGTTTTCTTGAGACAAATTATGAGCTTCTATTGAGCTTCCATATGGTCGATTCAGTTTTTGGTTCAAAAAAATTAAATGAATCCCTAGATGTTTAGAATCTGGAAAGGAAAGAATTTTTCAATTTAGATTAGTTTAGAATATTCTATGGCCAAACTACAGAAATAATTTAAAATAGTTAAAAATCCAAAATGAGCCATTTTTGCTGTTCTTCTAAAAAACACCAATATCATAAAAATGAAGCAATTCATCTTAGAGTAATACTTTTGTGGGTTAAAAAAAATTAAATTTAATGTAAATTTAATTGAAAATATTTTCTCTATGAATTCCTCCACACTTAGAACATGGACTCCTCGACAAGTAAAATCAAATCAAATAAAATCCAAAACACATACCAATGAGATATACCAAGTCCATACTATGAAAAAAAAGATATCATGCCTCATAAAAAATTATTTCAAGTTCTCCATTTAAGATTATAATATATTTACACTTCATTTATTCTACCATGCACACAAAACACCTACCTCACATGAATTTTCTCTCATCTCAGAAATGTATATGTTGAACGAGTATTTTCTCATCCAAACTGACACAAGAGTGACCATAGGCTTGATAAATTCATAATTCTCCACCTGATGTGAGTCAATGAAATGTGTTCTTATGAGAAAATTTCAGGTTTGTTCTTTGTCTTCCAATTGGTATGATTTAGATGTTTTAAATTATGAGGCTCAAAAAGGAGGGATTAGGTCTTTTTGAAGCAAAATTGCAAGATTCTAATCTTCATGCAAATATAGTCTCCTTATCTTCCCCTTTGTAGAAAATAGGCTCCATCATCATTCAATCAGTTCAGGATTTCAGCAGCAAAAATTTCAATATTTTCAAACATGAATTTTTTGAAAGCCCCAGATAGGCACAACTTTTTTTTACATCAGAATCACCAGAAAGGCACAGATTCTTTTATAATGAAACCTCCAGAAAAGGAACAACATTTAACAAAAAAATATATTCAGTATAAACATCAACTCTTCAAAATTTTATATTCCACCAAAAGTATCACCAAATGAGGTAGTACACCACAATACAACTTCAACAACACTTATGTTCAACTAGATCATGCAATTTCACATCAAGAGTAGGTTGGTTATGGAAAACTGGCTTGTAATGTGGCTAACCTAACAGGCTATTCATGACTACTAGGGGATTAAATGATCAATTTATAAGGTATATCATAAATAAAAGGATTATTTAGAAAAGGGGGATTAAACAAAATAAATTCCTCAATCATTTAAAACACATGTACCCCAAACCCTCATGTTTTGAATGGAACAAATCAAATTTTGGTTAAAGCAAGCATGGTCTGGTTATCTCATGAAATGAGGTGAATGAAATTAATATGACAAAAATGGTTCAGAAGTCTCAACAGAATGTGATTTCAAAGGTATAGACTGTGAAATATGGCATGGGATTCAAAAACTAGTGTACTTTTCATGAAATTCCAAAAGATTTGAACTAAAAAAAAGTCATTTCAACATTCATTTAAGCTTAGTTTCATGGAATAGATTGGTTCACTCATTTATATGGGTTTCAAATATGATAATGATAATAATTTTAGCTCAAACGTTTCAAAAACACACCAAAAATTGACAAATAAACACACCAAAATATGAAAACATGCAATTTTATTGAAAACAAGCACAAAATGAAAATCATATACTATAAAGGTTCCCTCACCCACACTCAATTTATGGTTTTTCCTTTTTGAATTAAAATGGATTTATCATTTTATATGTTTTTTAATTTATTCACAACAAAGAATTATGTATAACGGAGAGGTACAAAATGATCTATTTGTAGTTGAAAATTGTGTAAAGCTCTTAAGTATTGCAGTATGAAAAGCTAAAAATAAAAGAAAACATAATATATTTATTGAATGAAAAAAATGTAGAAATAGAATGAGAATAGAAGGATAGAATGTCGTTTAATCCCCCAAGTGGGCCCTGGGATTTGACTACTTCCAATGGGGCAGTTCTAATCAGTTATCCCCAATCTGATGGTGGGTGAGGTTTCTTGCACATGAACCAACAAAAATTCTTCTTTCCAGTATGCACTTGTTGCTTTTTTTGAGGGCTCTATTGATATAGAATACCAATTCCAACCCCACTACAATGATATACAACATGCACGACAGGTTTAGTATAATGAAAGAGTCCTCCTCTTTCTTGGTTTTTGCGTACACAATATCTTCTTCATTCAACAGTGTATTCTCAAGGAATGATGTAGTAATGGAATAATCAAAGGGAATGTCAAAGTTTAATTATATTTGAGAAAAATTAAAGCATGAAGAATCAATATCAAATTATTCCATTTCAATGTAAGCAGATTGTGTCTCATTTTCCTCTATAAAATCCACTTTGATCTTCTCATTTACTCACTCCAAAAAAATTCAACAGGTTCATAGAGATCTAGATGTTACTCATCAGATGAATATTCTCCCTCCAAGTAAATAAATGTGTTGTATTAATATTCAATTTCTTCTTCAATGGGAGGTTTCTCTTGTAGTTGAATTTCCCTAAATAGAGGTAGGAAGTCCTCCTCCTCCATCTTCTCTTCAAATTCCACTTCCAGGGTGGTCGCTTCTTTGAATGTTGCTGAACCTTCAACATTATGAGAAATAGATGGATCATTAAGTTCCTCACCCTCATTCCATAAGTTATCCAGATCTTTTTGATGCCCCATTTTTATTTCAATAGCTAAATATTCTTCATCAATCACCTCTAATATTGATTGAGCTGGGATCAATGGATCTTCTTTCAATTTCATCAAGGCCTCCATGGGTTCTACAATTTGAAGGATTTTTGGGGCTACTTCTTCCAACAATTTTCCTGGTTCTGGTTCTTGTTCTGGCTCCATTTGTTGATCCTAGGATGCATGTACTTGTTCCTCAATCCACTCAATTCTGGTCTCCAGGTTTTGAAAAGTTTGGCTAATTCTTTCAAATTGGGCTTCAAGATCCTTGTGAACTTCTTCTTATTGGTGTTTCACATTGATCATTTCATAATAAAATTCTGGAAAATATCCATTATGTTCAATTAATTATCTTGAAAAACCCTCCTGAACTTTGGTATTCGAGTTTCTTTTAAAGGTTTTCAATGAGATCCTTGAATTCCTCCTCCATGATGATTTGGATTCGAGCTCCCTGAATTGGTTCTTCCAAGAAAGAAACTATATACTCTATAGGCCAAGGGGATTCAATAATTTCTTCTTGAACTTCTGTGTAATTGTCCAATGAATTGAAAAGTCAATCATTTGAAAACAACATTGTAAAAGATTTTTTTTTAATTTGAAAAACGTCAAATATTTACAAATAAATTATGGCAGTACCTCCCCAGAAATGGTGCCAAGTTTGATGCACACCTATCATAGGCTATGAAAAAATGAATATATATATATATATATATTATATAGTGTTGTCTAGTACTTAACCCTTGGATGTCTCTAGAAGAGGAGTGGACACAAAATAGTTTGTCACTTTGAAATAAGGGTAAAAATGTTGTGCTTTTGAAAGGAAATTTGAAATTCAAATGGTGGAAAAACAATGACATTAAAAGGGTGATTAGGTTGGGGTAGGTTACCCAATTGTAATGCTATCCTTTTTCAATTTAATTTAAACCTCTTCTTCATAGTTGATTAGAGTGAGTTTCCACAATCATTTCCTCTCACTTACATGGTGAAATTATGATAGTGAAATAAAACCTTACCAAGATCTCGGTTTGGTCAACTCTCCTTCTATTTTTAAAATAGTTGTATTGAATATCATTAATTAAAATGGGGAAAACCCAATCAGGTCTTACTTATCCCAAACAGTCAAGACCATTCACTACCCCTTTTACAGGCACAAACGATCATCGAGTACTTCACCACTAATCCCTGGTCTATTCCATCGTATATAAACCATAAATCAGTGGAGGGGGATAATGATTACTTTACCATGGAAAAAATCAATAACGGAATTAAAAATCAATAATGATCTCACTTGATAATAAAATCATCTATATGAAATTCCAAAACAACTTTGAAGAAGAATGAAATTTCATTCAATTACGCCCATGAACTCAGGCATTACAAAAAAAACCATCCCCTCCCCAATCACAAAATTTTTTTCCCCACCATGGTAAGATTAATCGAGATGAATGGGGAAGATAAAGGCATTAAAGACTATGAAAAATAAAACAAATATAATAGAATGCCGAAAATTTCTCCTCTTTGGTGTCCCAGAAGGATGGGTATGGAATGAGAGATGCATTGAGGAGGAGGATCTCTCCTCATTTTATAGCCAGAATTTATCCCCCCTAATTCTAACATGCTAAATGACATCTTCATGTGTTTCTACATTCTTTAATGTTATTCATAATTCTCTTGGGAGTTTCCCTTCCAAATAACAGTGGATTTTCACTAGTATTCTGAGAGTTATGCTCGTTTTACTATGACCATTTATTCTATCCTGCCAGACTCTCCAAAACGCCAACCCCCAGATTAAAAAGAATTAATGGACCCTTAAATGACTAATTCATGCATCCTTTCATACATTAAAGATATTATCCAACTCCTTTAGCATCCATCCACCAAATTTAACATCAATTGGGCCCACAAAGAATGAGTTATGAACCCCACACCAAAAATCAACAGAACTATAAATAGTTTTCTTGAGACAATTTGTGAGCTTCTTTTGAACTTCCATATGGTCTATTCAGTCTTTGGTTCAAAAAAAGTTAAATGATGACCTGGATGTGCAAAATCTGGAAACGAATTAATTTTGAAATTTTGATTAGTGTAGAATATGTTGTAGCCAAACTACAGAAATAATTTAATGTAGTTAAAAATCAAAAATGGGCTATTTTTACTGTTCATCTCAAAATAACACCAATATCATAAAAATGTAGAAATTTATCTTAGAGTAACAATTTTGTGGGTTTAAAACAATTAAATTCAATGTAAATTTTATTGAAAATTATTTTCTCTATTAATTCCCCCACACTTAGCACTTGGACTCCCGGACAAGTAAAAACCAAATCAAATCAAATCAAATCCAAAACACATACCAATGAGATCTACCAAATCAATACTAAAACACAAAAAGATATCATGCCTCATTAGAAAAAATTATTTCATGTTCTCCATTTTAGATTTTAATATATTTCCACTTCATTTCTTATCCCATCCTCTCAAAACACCTACCTCACATGAATTTTCTCTGATCTCACAAATGTAGATGCTGAATAAGGCTTTTCTCATCCAAACTCACACAAGAGTCACTATTGGCTTGATAAATTCCTAATTATCCACCCGATGTGAGTCAATTATATGTTTTTCTAATGAGGACATTTTAGGTTTGTTTTGTGGCTTCCGGTCGGTAGGATTTAGGTGTTAAAAATTATGAGGCCGAAAAAGGAGGGCCTAGCTCTTTTTGAAGAAAAATTGAAAGATTATAATTTTCACTCAAATATGGTCTCATTCCCTTCCCCTCAGTATAACGTAGCCTCTATCATCATTCAATTAGCTCAGTATTTCAGCAACAAAAATTTCATTCTTTTCAAACATGATTTTTTGGAAAAATCTAGATAGGTCTTTTTTACTTAGAATGCTTTAGAAAGGCACAATCTCTCTTATCATGATAGATCTAGAAAAGGCATAACTTTTAACAAAATGAAATATTAAGTAGAAAAATAATCTCTTCAACATTTTATATTCCACCAAAAGTATCACCAAATGCGGTATTAAACCACAAGACATCTTCCCCCACACTTAAGTTCAACTAGATCATACAATTTTACTTCAATAACTTGTTGGATAGGGAAAATTGGCTTGTAATGTGGCTAACATAATAGGATATTCATGGATACTATGTGCTAAAATTATTAATGTATAATTTAGTCCATAATGAAAAGCATTATTTTGAAAAGGCGGCTTAAACCAAATAAATGCCTCAATCATTTAAAACACATGTACCCCAAACCTTCATGTTTTGAAAGGATCAAATCAAATTCTTGTTAAAGTAAGCATGGAATGGTTTTTTCAAGAAATTAGGTGAATGAAAATAATATGACAAAAATTGTTCAAAAGTCTTATAGGAAAGTGATTTCAAAGATATAGACAGTGAAATATGGCATGGGTTTCAAAAACAAGTGTACTTTTCATGAAATTCCAAAATATTTGAACTCAAAAAAGACATTTAAGCATTAATTTAAGCTTAGTTTCATGGAATAGATTGGATCACTCATTGAAATGGGTTTAAAAAATAGTAATGATAATCATTTCATCTCAAAAGTATCAAAAACACACCAAATATTGAAAAATAAACACCCCAAATTATGAAAACATGCAATTTTATTGAAACAAAAAACACAAAATAAAAATTATAAACTACAAAGGTTCCTACCCCCACACTCAATTTATGAAGTGTCCTCAGTGAATTAAAATGGATTTAACATTTAAGATGATTTTTTATTGATTCAAAACAAGAATTATGTTTAAAGGAGATGTATAACCTGATTTATTTGCAGTGCTACATTGAGTTATGCTCCTAAGTGTTTCACTCTGAAAACCTAAAAATAAATGAAAACATAATATATTTATTGAAAAAAAAACAAAAGTAGAAATAGGATGAGAATAAAAGGATAGAACTTGCTTTAATCCCCCATGTAGGCCCTAGGATTTGACTACCTCCAGAGGGGTAGTTCTAATCGGTTATCCCCAATCTGATGGTGGGTGAGGTTTCTTGCTCATAAACCAAAAACGATTCTTATTTCCATCATGCACTTGTTCCTTTTTGTTGAGGACTCCATTGATATACAATACCAGGTCCACCCCCACTACAATGATATACAACATGCATGGTTGGTTTAGGAAAGTGAATGAGTCATTCTCTTTCTTGATTTCTACTTTCACAATATCTTCTTCATTCACCAGTGTGTTCTCAAGGAATGCTACATTAAAGGAATAATCAAATGGAATGTCCGTGTTTAATTCTATTTTAAAAAACTAAATCATGAACAATCAATATCAAATTCTTCCCTTTCAATGTAAGCATCTTGTGTCTCATTTCTCTCAAGAAATTTCACTTTGATCTTCTCATGCACTCCATCTAATAAATTTTTAATAGGTTCATAGAGATCTAGATGTTCCTCATCAGATTCATATTCTCCCTCTAAGGAAATAAATGTGTTAGATGAATCTTCAATTACTTCTTCAATGGGAGGTTACACATGTAGTTAAATTTACATAAATAGAGGTAGGTTGTCATCCTCCTCCATCTTATTTTCAAATTACACTTCTAGGGCGGTTGCTTCATTCAATGTTGTTGTATCCTCTACATTATGAGGAATTAATGGATCAATAAGTTCCTCACACTCATTCCAGAAGTTATCCATATCTTTTTGATTTCCCATAAGTATTTCAATAGCTAAATCTTCTTCATAAATCTCCTCCCAAATTGATTGATCTGGGCTCAATGGATCTTCTTTTATTTTTATCAAGGCCTCCATGGGTTCTTCAACTTGAAGGTTATTTCGGGAAACTTATTCCATCAATTTTTTTTGGTTCTGGTTCTTGTTTTGGCACTATTTGTTGATCATAGGATGCATGTAATTGTTCTGAAATCTACACTATTGTGGTCTCCAGGTTTCGGACTATTTGACTAATACTATCAAATTGGGCATCATGATCTTTGTGAACTTCTTCTTCTTGGTGTTGCAGTTTGATCATTTCATGATAAAATTCTAGAAAATACTCCTCAAGTTCAATTAATTCTCTTAACAAACCCTCCTACAAAGGGTATTCGAGGTTCCCTTTAAGGTTTTCAATGAGATCCTTGAATTCATCCTCCGTGATGATTTTGATTCAAGCTCCCCAAATTTTTTTAGCAAATAAAGAACCTATAAACTCTATAGGCCAAGGGGATTCAATAATTGGTTCTTAAACTTTTGGGTAATTTTTCCATGAATTAAAATAATAATCATTACAAAAAACATGGTAAAAGAATATTTTTTAAATTTGAAAATGTCAAATATTTACTAATAAATTGCGGCACTACCTCCCAGGAAACGGTGGCAAGTTGGATGCACACCTATCGTAGTGCGTGGAAAAACAATTATATATATATTTCTTAGTGTAGTCTAGTTATTAACCATAGGATGTATCCTAAAGTGGAGGGAACACAAAATAGTTTGTCACTTTGAAACAAGGGTGAATCTGGTGTACTTTTGAAGGGAAATTTGAAATTCAAATGATTGAAAAAACTATGATATTAAATGGGTGATTAGGTCAGGGAAGGTTTCCCAATTTTAATGCTATCCGTGTTCAATTTTATTTAATTCTATTCTTTTTAGTTGATTAAAGTGAGTTTCCACAATAATTTCCTCTCACGTCCTTGGTGAAATTTTGATGGTGAAAGAAAACCATACCATGATACTAGTTTAGTCAACTCTCCTTCCATGTGTAAAATAGTTGTATTGAATATCCTTAGTGGAAATTTCCAAAACTATATCAGGTATTAATTGTCCTAAATAATCAAGAACATTCACTACCCATTTTACACGAACTGATGATTGTCGAGTACTTGACAACTAATCACTGGTCTATTCCATTTTATATAAACCAGAAATCAGTGGAGGGGGATAATGATTATTTTACCAAGGAGAAAATCAATAACAGAAATAAAATTAAAGAATGATAACACTTGATAATAAAATACGATATATGAAATTTAAGAACATCTTTGATGAAGAATGAAGTTTCATTAAATTAAGTTTATGAACTCAAGCATTACAAAATAGAAAACCAACCCGTAACCAATCAATCCAAATTATTACCCCACCATGGTAAGGGTAATTGAGATGAATGGGGAAGAAGAAGGCATTGAAAAACTATGAAAAATTAAATAAATAAAAGAGAAATCCTAAAAGTTCTCCTCCATGGTGTTCCAGAAGGATTGGTATTGAATGAGAGGTTCATTGTGGAGGAGGAGCTCTCCCCCTTTTATAGCCAGAATTTGTACTATGAATGTTGACGCGTTGTGTCCCCATTAAATGACATATTCCAGAATTTTTCCATTCTTGAATGTTTTTTATAATTATCTTCGTAGTTTCCCTTCCAAATTTCAATTTCTTTGGACATGTATTCCGAGAGTTATGCTCATTTTACTATGACATTATATTCTGCCCAGTCAGACTCCCCAAAACGCCAACCCCCTGATTAGGAAACATTAATGGATCCTTAAACGGCCAATTCACATGTCCTTCCATGAATTAAAGATATTCCCCTACCCATTTCACGTCCATACACTGAATTTCAAATCCATTGGGCCCACAAAAATGTTTTATGAACCCTACACCAAAAATCTGCTAAACTGTAAACAGTATTCTTGAGATAACATGTGATCTTCTTTTGTTCTTCCATATGGTCAATTCAGCCTTTATTACAAATAGATTAAATGAATCCCTGGATGTGTAGAATCTGAAAAAAAAATTAATTTTGCAATTTGTATTAGTGTAGAATATGTTACGTCCAAACTATAGAAATTATTTAAAAGAGTTAAAAATCCAAAATGGGCTATTTTTACTATTTGTCTCAAAATAACACCAATATCATAAAAATGAAGCAATTCATCTTATAGTAATACTCTTGAGGGTTTAAAAAATATAAATTCAATGTAAATTAAATTGAAAGTATTTTCTCTATCAATTCCCCCACACTTAGCACTAGGACTCCTGGAAAAGTAAAAATAAAATAAAATCAAATCCAAAACACATACCAATGAGATCAACCAAATCCATACTAAGAATCAAAAAGATATCAGGCCTCATAAAAAACAATAATTTCAAGATCTCAATTTTATATTTTAATATATTTCCACTTCATTTTGTATCCCATTCACACATAACACCTTCCTCACATGGATTTTCACTCATCTCAAAATGTAAATGATGAACGAGGATTTTCTCATCCAAACACACACAAGAGTCACCATAGGTTTGATAAATTTCTACTACTCCACCCTATATGATTCAAAGACACGTGTTTCTCTTGACGAACTTTCAAGGTTGTTCTGTGGCTTCTGGTTGGTAGGATTTGGATATTAAAAATTCTGAGGACGAAAAAGGATGTCTTGGCTCTTTTTGAAGAAAAATTTCATGATTCAAATTTTCACTCAAATATGGTCTCCTTATATTCCCCTTTGTAGAAAATAGGCTCCATCATCATTCAATCAGCTCAGGATTTCTTGATAAATTTTTTTAATATTTTCAAACGTCATTTTTTTGAATGCCCCAGATAGGTACTACATTATTTTTACATCAAAAGCTCCAGAAAGGCACAACTTCTCTTCTCATGAAAGCTCCAGAAAAGGCAAAACTTTTAACAAAATAAAATATTCATTAGAAACATTATCTCTTGAACATTTTATTTTCCACCAAAACTATCACCAAAATGAGGTAGTACAACACAAGAAATCTTCCCCCACACTTAATTTCAACTAGATCATGCAATTTAACTTCAAGAGTAGGTTGGATAGGGAAAAATGGATTGTAATGTGGAAAAAATAACAGGATATTCATGGATACTAGGGGCTATATGAATATTCTGGGCATAGCGGAAGCGCGTGGGTGGATGTTCCCACTTGGCTTTTTTGTCATTAACAATGATCAATCCGGGATCAATACGACGTTAAACGCCAGTCTCCACGGATCGAATCATAGAAAAAGACAAATAAGATGGTTTGTCCCAGAACCATAAACAAGGATCGTTACAGGTTGATTATAGTTAATTTAATTAATTATAAAGAAATACCTTTGGGGTGTTCTTTCTTCGTTTATGTTCTTGATCACGTTGTCGATGTGATCCGTCGTTGCATCGTAGAAGCCATGTGTAGACTCCCTCTAGCGGTGATCCACACGTGTACCCTGTATCTATGGACGTCACCAAAGGATTATCCAGGTGCTAGCGTGGAGAAGCCTTTTCTTGCGTTGTAATCCTTAGATCGTCTTGATCTGATAGAAGAGGATCTCTCCTGGTCTTGAGAGTGTTCTTGGAGGAAGAGGTTCTTTCGGTCTTGAAAGAATTCTCCAGAGATGTTGTGCTCAATGATTCTCTTGTGTGTCGGAAAAGAGTTGGGGTTGTGAGGATATTTATAATTGGGTGTGTGGGGTTATAGATTTATGAAAATAAATAAACGTGTTACGTTTTTTATTTATTTCATTGACTCTTATTTAAAACCCCCATGTCGAATAGATAATTCCTTGACATGCGCCCACGCTGATTATAATAAATATCATTTAAAACAATATTATATCCTCAAAATACCGACTAGAAAAACTACAAGGCATGTAATAATAAATACAGGGCGTGTACTTGTTTTTTCATTGAAAACTACATGGCATTTACAATAAATGTAAACAGTGTGTATATCTTATTTCCATTTATTCATTTCCTTTCAAAAATAAAACTACACGGCATGTACATTTAATAATACACGGGGTGTACTTGTTTTATTTTATTTTTCCTCCATCATTTAAAACAAATTAGGATTCTTTGAATAATTATAAAACCACATATGGGAATAATCTTTATTCGACATGAGATACTTGGATACACTTAGTGTGTGACCCTCTAGGCCTCTTTCTCGTTGGCATTAGGTAGGCTTGCCTAAAGTCCAAGATTACTGTCTAGAAACGGGTCAAGGCACCCAAGAAAAAGAAGTTGATGTCACATTGACGTATCACCTCATATGAACGCTTACTGTGTAATTTAATCCCTTTGTCTCAATATCTCATCAAGAAGGTTTCATGGAAGTGTCATAAACCTATATGCTTGATCCATCGTTCTTTGACTACCTGAAATAAACTCGTCGTTTACACCATGTCCATGGAAATTAATGCGACAATTCTATTTCAATCAAAGGGTCGAGATATCAACTTCCATAAATGGAAGGGACAAATCCTTTCTCGACATATCCATTAACAACATGTCACTCGTGACACACCCAACATACCCTAATTCCCACCAACTATCTGCGTGATGGTTTTCATCAATAAATATAAGTGTGTGAGTCATGACATGAGTTAATGATAATCATTCAGTCTAAAGACCATTACACATGCTCGTAGATAGCAATATTCGATGACACCAAGACATGCGGAATTACTACTGGCAGGTCTATTCTCATAATCTCTCATCTTAGAGATTACCAAGTGTGAACTCCATGAGAGAGAGCCTAGTCTTTTTACGAGTACTCGCACATGACAGACTGTATACTATGTATCCTATCATAGTATGTCATCCAACTGCAGAACTTTATTTAAGAATATTGTTATATAATTTCATGGTTCTTATCATAGCGGGGATCTGGTATGACCTTATTAATGCAACAAATATTCCAGGACATTATTATATTATAGTCATGCAGAACAATGAACAATATATAATAAGTGAACATTTATGTAATAAAAGTAAAAAACAGTTGGTTTTGAGGACACCAACCCTTACAAACTCCCACTTGGACTAGAGCCAACTGCCTATGACTTTTAGTCCGCTAGACCTAACATGATGATCATGTTTCTGCTGAGTCAAGGCTTTTGTCAATGGGTCCACCACGTTGTCTTCTGTGGAAATACTGCTCACTGCAACTTCACCTCTCTGAGAAAAATCCCTCAAGAGATGATACTTCCGAAGTATGTGCTTAGTCCTCTGATGTGACCTTGTCTCTTTTGCACGTGCCACCGCTGTAGTATTATCACAATAGAGTGTGATAGGTTCTTTACTGCTCGGTACAACATCCATGTCTTGGACGAAGCTTCGCATCCATACTGCTTCTTTAGCTGCCTCAGAAGCTGCGATATACTCGGACTCTACTGTAGAATCTGCCACCACACTTTGTTTTGAGATCTTCCAGATCACTACACCTCCATTCAAACTGAAGATGTATCCAGTCTGTGACTTCATGTCATCTTGATCAGTCTAGAAACTAGCATCTACATGTCCTCTGATGACAAGTTCCTCATCTCCTCCATAAACTAGGAACATATCCTTAGTACACCTCAGATACTTAAGGATAGTCTTGACTACCATCCAATGGCGGTCTCCTGGATCAGCTTGATATCTTCCTTCCGCACTTAATGCGTAAGCAACATCTTACCTCATACATAGAATAACATACATGACTAACCCAATCACGGATGCGTAAGGGATCCTTTCCATCCTCTTTCTTTCCTCATGTGTCTGAGGAAACATTTTCATGGAAAGATGAATTCCATGTGACACTGGAAACAATCCTCTCTTGGACTGTTCCATAGTGAATCTCTTCAGTATCTTGTCAATTTATGTACATTGACTCAGGCCCAACATTCTCTTGGATCTATCACGATGGATCTTGATCCCAAGAATATATGTCGCCTCTCCCAAGTCTCTTATGGAGAAGAATTTATGAAACCATGCCTTAACTGACTGTAAGACAGGTACTTCGTTTCCAATTAGCAATATGTCATCAACATATACTATTTGGAAAACAACTGCACTTCCACTAAACCTTTTGTAGAAACAAGGCTCACATTCATTCTTAACAAATCCAAATTCTATAACAGCTTTATCAAAATGAATATTCCATGACTTTGATGCTTACTTTAATCCATAAATGGATTTCTTCAGCTTTCATACCTTGTTGGCATCCTTTGGAGTCACAAACCCTATAGGTTGTGTCATGTAGACATCTTCCTGGAGGTTCCCGTTAAGGAAAGTTGTTTTGACATCCATTTTCCAAGTTTCATAGTCATGGTAAGCAGCAACGGCCAATAGGATTCTGATGGACTTCAGCATTGCAACCGGTGAAAATGTTTCATCATAGTCAATTCCTTGACGTTGTCTAAAACCTTTTGCAACCAGTCGTGCCTTGTAGGTGCTGACATTCCCCTCCATGTCCAGTTTCTTCTTGAATACCCATTTATTACCAATAGGCTTTACATCAACTAGAGAATTGACCAAAATCCAGACTTGGTTTTGGTATATGGAATCTATTTCAGAATTCATGGCTTCTTGCCACTTGGAAACTTCTGTGCCTTCAACTGCTTCCTTGTTGGTAAGAGGATCATCATTTTCAACCAATAATGAGTCACCATGCTCGGTGATAAGAAAACCATATCGTTCTAGTTCTCTCACCTCTCTCGTGCTCCTACGCAGTTCTTGTGTCTCTAGAACAGATTGTTCTTCCACGGGGCGATGTGGAGTCTGTTCTTGTACCAACTCATGTGTGTCTTGAGCCTCGACTTCGTTGAAGTCTATCTCGCTCCCACTATCTCTTTTGGAGATGTGCTCCCTCTCAAGGAATATGGCGTGTCTTGCCACTGTAACATTTTTGTCTGAGGGGTTGTATAGGTAATATCCCCTTGTTTCCTTGGGATACCCTATAAAGATACACTTTGTGCCTCGGGGTGCAAGATTGTTACCTGAAGAGGCCTTAACAAATGCTTCACTACCCCACACATGTAAATTCGATAACATGGCTTTGCGTCTACTCCGTAATTCATATGGAATACCATTTATCGATTTAGTTGGTACTTGGTTTAGTATGTGCACTGCTGTTTGTAATGCATATCCCCAAAAGGATAATGGAAGACTCAAATGACTCATCATTGATCTCACCATGTCAAACAGGGTGTGGTTCCTCCTTTCACATACACCATTCCACTGCGGTGTGTAAGGACGAGTGAGTTAAGATAGAATCCCAAACTCCCGTAAGAAATCAATGAAGTCTTTATTAAGATGTTCTCCTACTCTGTCTGAGCGGAGTTTCTTAATCTTATTACAAAGATGGTTCTCAACTTCATTTTTGTATTCTTTGAACCGATCAAAAGAATCTGACTTATACATCATTAAATAGATATATCCATATCTACTAAAATCATCAGTAAAAGTTATGAAGTACGAGAACCCACCCCTTGCTTCAACTGGAAATGGTCCACACACATCTATGTGAACTAATTCTAGAAGCTCTTTAGCTCTTTCACCTTTCCCACTAAATGGGTCTTTGGTCAGTTTGCCTTGTAGACACGCATGACATACACAAAGTGGTTTTAGTTAGAATGAATCTAAATACCCATATTGAAGTTATTTTGTCAAACGTTTCTCATTGACATGACTTAGCCGGTTATGTCAAAGTTGGGTGTGGTATGAGTCATGTGAATTAACTTTGTTATCGATTGCCATTACTTGGTTTGTGTAGTCTAACACATAAAGGCCGTTATATAAATGTGCCCTACCAAAACAAATGCTATCTTTATAAAAGTAGAAACATTCATTTCCAAACATGAATATGAATCCATCAGTATCTAATCTGGATACTGAAATAATGTTTTTAGTAATAGAAGGCACATAATTATAACCTTTCAAAACCAAGACTATCTCGGTAGGTAATGTGAGGTTGTAGTCTCCGACAGCTATAACAGTGAGTCTGGCTCCATTGGCTGCTCGTAGATCTACCTCCCCTTGATCAATCATCCTGAATCTACTTGGTTCCTGTATTTGGATACAGATGTGAGCACCACAAAAGTATCTAATACCCAATTAGTAGAAACTGATATATTGCATTCGATAACAAATTCACTTGAAGCTTCCCCTTTCTTCCTTGGTTGGGTGTAGTTTTTCTTCCAGTGGCCCTTCTTGCCACATGCGAAACAAATAGCATCCCGTTCCTTTGCCTCCCCTTTGATATTCCTTTTCTTGGAAGGCCTTGAAGAAGCTTTGGGCTTAAATCTCTTCGCCTTCACATTCCTTTTATTAACCATAAGGACATAAGGATTTTCACGTTTCATGTCTTTGTACACTTGGCGAATACGGATAAGAAGATCAAATAGAGACTTCTCAATATTGTTCATGTTGAAATTAACGACAACGTTTGAGAAGATCTAGGGGAGTGATGCGAGAATGAGATTGGTACCAAGTTCTTTAGGGAGTTTAAACCCTAGAACCTCCAAGCGCTCAATGTAGCCAATGAGCTTGACTACATGATGCCCATATGGGGCACCCTCTCCAAGCTTGCTCTGAAACAGATCCTTGGAGATCTCAAACCTTTTCTATCTTTCTCTCTCTTGGTATAAACCACGGAGGTTCTTGAGGATGCTGTAGGCATCCATGTCTTCATTAGACTTCATGAGATCACAAGACATAGATGACAACATCAAACATTGAACATCGAGATCATCTTTTAAATGTTGATCATAGACTAGGAAATCTTCATCACTCACCCCTGGGGTAGGAGAATCAGGAAGTGAGGACTCCAGCACGTAAAACTACCGTTCATGGTGTAGGATAATCCAAAGGGGCCTAAACCATTCCTGAATGTTATTGCCAGTGAGGATGTTTTCTTTTTCCAAAATTGATCGCAGAGAAAATGTGGTTGATGTGTTTGTCATATTGATTCTGCAAATTAAAATATTAGATTCATCAGTACTTTCTTGATTAAATTTTATGAGAAATAATAAATTTTATTAAGTCTCCCACTATTTTATGAAGTCCCAATGGCCCACAACATTGAACTCGGAATGTCCAGTTGATTTGACATTCTAGTGGAAAGGATCCATATTCCCCTTCGCATAACCACAAAAGGGTTGGTCAAGCTATTTGAAGGTATTTAGGTAGGCAGGTCTTTGCCAACTGTGAGCTTACAGTTCCTTGATATGTTGAGTGGAATCCTCAATCCTGAAATCCTGACTTGGATTTCCTCAACTCTTGCCTCCAGTATTACACCAAGTCTAGAAAGGGCTACTTCTCCTGATGTAATATGGTTAAGTAAACCCAAATCCTTTAATAAGGGATTCCTTTATAAATGTATGTTTCCCAACAAGGGTTGGTCAAACACATAGTTTTATTGAGTCTTGCCCTTAATCAGGTAAAGAAAGGCTTGGTCTGACATAATATGGTATTGAGGAATTTTATTCCTTTATGCGTAGTTTTACATTATCACATGTTTGTTAATATTAATTGATTCTTTCTTAAGTGAATAACCATATTCTGCTAATGTTTACACATAGTCCGGTTTTTATTTTATTCCATCTTCGCATGCTTGTTCATTTTATTAATTATGTGATCATGAAAAAAACATACATAATAAATAAACCCTGAAATCAGACAGAAATAAAATAATATGGCATGATCATGAGCTTCTATTGGTTAGCTTATCTAGCAGTTTTGATAAGCTAACCCTGACCTAGGGAAAACACCTTAAACCTGATGGTTCATTTTTTGCAGCTCCCACCTATCCACCATTGTATCTTCTTGTGTTGGTTTCGCCTCGGCTTCGGGATTTGAACCGTCTCCTCTGGCTTGGGAGATCCTCCATTACATGGGTTTACATTAAATAAACAATGGGCACACATGCCCTATATTTTATTGGAAGAAGGCTCGCAGGCCAACAAATTTAAATTAAATAAATTTAAATGAAACCATACACATAAAAAGTGTCTTTGGTCTAGCTCATGATCATCCATAGTATGCAACGAAATTTACGCATATTTAGAATTAAAATTCTTTTAATCGTTCTTTTATTTAAGATAATACACACTCGAATTCAATTAATTATGGTCTTATAATTAATCAATTCTTTATCTTAAATTCCATTCTGAATTTCCTTGAGATTCTTCTCATCCATATTCCTTATACGGGTCTTTGTACATTGGAGGAAACCTAGTGAAATTCCATTTCTAGAAAGTACACGGCGTGTAGTTTATAATTACACGGTGTGTATTTTTCTTTTCACCTTTTATCCAAAGTACACGCCAGGGCTTTGGCTTGTTTTCTGTACTTTGGGAATTTTAGAGTACATGGCATGTAGATGAATCATACACGACATGTACTTCCTTATTACGCGGTAATCGGTCGGGTGATCCCGTGTACGCGGTACGCGGCTTATCTTTGTACACAGTTTCACCTGGGTCAGAACGGACTACACGGTGTGTTGCTCCAACATACACGCCGTGTATTACGGTTTCCACGCGCCGTTCAATTCTGGTCAACATGGCGTGATTAAAACTTAGGCATAATCAATTCACACGGCGTGGTTTGGCGGACCAGTTTCGGTTCATTGAACCTAAGTACATGACGTGTAGTTTTAATTACACGCCGTTAAATCCCGTGTTGTACAGATAGAAAGAGCATCTCCTCTGTATGAGTTCCTCGTTTTTATTTTAAACAAAAATTAAAATTAAAAAGGTCGTTTCTGTGATATGAATAGAGAAACAAAGGAGGAATAATTGATCTCATTAATTCAGATTTATAGAATGATTTATTTCGAATTGAATCAAATATGAATGCGTAAATTATCAACGAAAATTAAATAACGATAATCAACTTTTTAACCTCGCTCTGATACCACTTGAAGGTTCCGGGCGCAGCGGAAGCGCGTGGGTGGATGTGCCCACTTGGATTTTTGTCATGAGCAATGATCAATCCGGGATCAATACGACGTTAAACGTCATACTCCACGGATCGAATCACAGAAAAAGACAAAGAAGATGGTTTGTCCCGGAACCACAAACAAGGATCATTACAGGTTTATTATAGTTAATTTAATTAATTATAAAGAAATACCTTTTGGGTATTCTTTCTTCGTTGATTTTCTCGATCACGTTGTCGATGTGATCCGTCGTTGCGTCGTAGAAGCCAAGTGTAGACTCCCTCTATCGGTGATACACACATGTACCTTGTATCTCTGGATGTTGCCAAATGATTCTCCGGGTGCTAGCGTGGAGAAGCCTTTGCTTGCATTGTCCGCCTTAGATAGTCTTGATCCGATGGAAGAGGATCTCTCTTGGTCTTGAGAGCGTTCTTGGAGGAAGAGGTTCTTTCGGTCTTGAAAGAATTATCCAGAGATATTGTGCACAATGATTCTCTTGTGTTTCGGAAAAGAGTTGGGGTTGTGAGGATATTTATAATCGGGTGTGTGTGGTTATAGAGTTATGACAATAAATAAAAGCGTTATGCGTATTATTTATTTTATTGACTCTTATTTAAAAACCCCATGTTGAATAGATAATTCCTTGACATGCGCCCATGCTGATTATAATAAATATCATTTAAAACAATATTATATCCTCAAAATCACGACTGGAAAAACTACACAACGTGTCATAATAAATACACGACGTGTACTTGTTTTTCATTGAAAAATACACGGCGTGTACATTAAATGTACACGGCGTGTATATCTTTTTTTTCATTTATTCATTTCCTTTCAAAAATAAAACTACACGGCGTGTAGATTTAATAATACACGACATGTACTTGTTTTATTTTATTTTTCCTCCATCATTTAAAACAACTTAGGCTTCCTTGAATAATTATTAAACCACGTATGGGAATAATATTTATTCAACTTGAGATACTTGGATACACTTTGTGTGTGACCCTCTAAGCCTCTTTCTCGTTGGCATTAGGTAGGATTGCGTAAAGTCCAAGATTACTGTCTAGAAACTGGTCAAGGCACCCAAGGGAAAGGAGTTGATGCCGCATTGACGTATCACCTCATACAAACACTTACTGTGTAATTTAATCCCTTTGTCTCAATATCTCATCAAGAAGGTTTCATGGAAGTGTCATAAACCTATATTCTTGATCCGTCTTTCATTGACTACCTGAAATAAACTCATCGCTTACACCATGGCCATGGAATTTAATGCGACAGTTCTATTTCAATCAAAGGGCCGAGATATCAACATCCATAAATGGAAGGGACAAATCCTTCCTCGACTTATCCATTAACAACATGTCACTCGTGACGCACCCAACGTACCCTACACTATAATGATTAATGTATAAGGTAGGCCATAATGAAAAGGATTATTTTGAAAAGGGGGATTGAAACAAATAAATAGCTAAATCATTTAAAACACATGTAACTCAAACCCTCGATTTTTGAATGGAATAAATCAAATTATGGTTAAAGAAAGCATGGTATGGTTCTATCATGAGATGAGGTGAATGAAAGGAATATGAAAATAAATCGTTCATAAGTCTCACAGGAAAGTGATTTCAAAGATATAGATAGTGAAATATGGCATGGGATTCAAAAATCGGTGTACTTTTCATGAGATTCCCAAATATTTTAACTCAAAACAAAGTCATTTAAGAATTCATTTAAGCTTTGTTTCATGGAATAGATTGGTTTAATCATTTACATGGGTTTCAAAAATGGTAATGATGATCATTTCAGCACAAAAGTTTCAAAAACACACCAAAAATTGAAAAATAAACACACTAAAATATGAAAACATGCAATTCTTTTTGAAAACAAACACAAAATGAAAATCCTAAACTACAAAGGTTCCCTCCCCCAAACACAATTGATGTCGTGTCTTCAGTGAATTAAAATGGATTTAACATGTAAGAATATTTTTTATTAATTCAAATCAAATAATTAAGTATAAAAGAGCGGAGAAACCTGATTTATTTGCAGTGAAACATTGAGTTAGGATCCTAAGTGTTGCACATTGAAAGACTAAAAATAATAGAAAACCTATGATATTTATAGAATGAAAGAAAAGTATAAATTGGATGAGAATAAAAGTTTAGATATTGGGTTAATTTCCCAAGTGGGCCCTGGGTTTTGACTTCCTCCTGAGGGGCAGTTCAAATCTGTTATCCCAATTCTGATGGTTGGTGAGTTTTCTTGCTCATGAACCCATAAAAATTCTTCTTTCTAGCATGCACTTGTTCCTTTTTGTTGAGGAATCTATTGATATAGCATACCAAGTACACCCCAAATACAATGATATACAACATGAATGGTGTGTTTGGGACAGTGAATGAGCCCTCCTCTTTCTTGGTTTCTGCTTACAAAATATTTGCTTCATTCACCGGTGTGTTCTCAAGGAATGATGTATTAATGGAATAATCAAAGGGAATTTCAGAGTTTAATTATATTTTAAAAAAATAAAGCAAGAATAATCAATATCAAATTCTGCCCTTTCAATTTAAGAAGATTGTGTCTCATTTTCTTCCAGAAAATCCACTTTGATCTACTCATGTAATCCCTCCAAAAAAATTTCAACAGGTTCAAGGAGATCTAGATGTTCCTATTCAAATTCATATTCTCCCTCCAAGGAAATACATTTTTTAGATGAATATTCAATTTCTTTTTTAATGGGAGGTTCCACTTGTAGTTTAATTTCCTAAAATAGAGGTAGGCAGTCATCCTCCTCCATCTTCTCTTCAAATTCCAATACTATGGTGGTTGATTCCTTCAATGTTTCTAAATCTTCTACACAATGGGGAATTGTTGGATCAATAAGTTCCTAAAACTCATTCCATAAGTTATCCAATTATTTTTGATCTTCTATATGTATTTTAATAGCTAAATCTTCTTCATCAATCTCATCCAAAATTTATTGAGTTCGGATCAATGGATATTATTTTAATTTCATCCAGGACTCCATGGGATTTTCAACTTGAATGATTTTTGGGGATACTTCTTCCATCAATTATTATGGTTCTGGTTCATGTTATGGCTCCATTTTTTATCCTGGGAGGCATGTACATGTTCCGAAATCCACTCTACTGTGGTATCCTGGTTTTTTACTATTTGACTAATTCTTTAAAATTTGGCTTCAAGATCCTTGTGAACTTCTTCTTCTTGGTGTGTCACATTGATCATTTCTTGATAAAATCATGGAAAATACTCCTGATGTTCAATTATTTCTCTAGAAATACCATCCAATACTGGGTATTCGAGGTTCTCTTTAAGGTTTTCAAGGAGATCCTTGAATTCATCCTCTTTGATGATTTGGATTCGAGTTCCCCGAATTTGTTAATCCAGGAATGAAACTCTATACTCTATAGGCCAAGGTGATTAAATAATTGGTTCTTGAACTTTTGGGTAATTTTTCTATGATTTAAAAATATAATCATTTTAAAACTACATGGTAGAAGATTCTTTTTTTAAATTTGAAAAATGTCAAATATTTACAAATAAATCGCGACACTACCTCCCTGACAACGATTCCATGTTTAACGCATGTATGTTGTAGGCCATGGAAAAACAATTTTTTATATATTTCCTAGTGTAGTCTATTGATTAACCCTAGGATGACTCCCGAAGAGTATTGCACATAAAATAGATTGTCACTTTGAAACGAGGGTAAAAATGTTGGGCTTTGGAAAGGAAATTTGAAATTTAAATTATTGAAAAACAATGATATTAAAAGGGTGATTAGGTCGGGGTAAGTTTCCCAACTGTAATGGTATTATTTTACAATTTAATTTAACCCTCTTCTTATTAGTTGATTAAAGTTAATTTCCATAATCGTTTCCTCTCACTTCCTTGGTGAAATTATGATGGTGAAAGAAAACATTACCAAGATCCCGGTTTGATCAACTCTCCTTCCATGTGTAAATTTTTTGTATTGAAAATCCTTAATTGAAATGGGAAAAACCCGATCGGGTCTTATTTATCCCAAAAAATCATGAACATTCACTACCCCTTTTAAATGTACTGAAGATAGTCAAGTACTTCCCCACTAATCCCTAGTCTGTTGCATCATATAAAACTAGAAATCAGTGGAGGGGGATAATGATTATTTTACCAAGGAAAAAATCAATAACTGATTTAAAATTCAAGAATGATCGCACTTGATAATAAAATTTGGTATATTAAATTGAAAAAAACATTGAAAAATAATGAAATTTCATTCAATTACATCCAACAACACAAGAATTACAAAATTGAAAACCCCCCTTTCCAAAATCACACAAAATGTTTACCCCACCAAGGTAAAGGTAATCGAGATGAATAGGTAAGAAGAAGGCATTACAAAACTATTATAAAGAAAATAAATAAAAGATAAAGCCTAAAATATATCCTCCTTGGTGTCCTATAAGGAATGGGATGGAATGAGAGATGCTTTGAGGGGTTGGAGCTCTCCTCCTTTAATAGCCAGAATTTGTTCCCCAAATGTTGACGTGCATTATCCCAAATAATGACATCTTTACGCATTTATCCCTTCTTTAATGATGTTCATCATTATCTTGGGTGTTTCCCTTCCAAATCGTAGTGGATTTGGACCAGTATTCTGAGAGTTACACTCATTTTACTATGACCATTTATTCTGTTCAGTCAGACTCTCCAAAACGCCAACTGAGAGATTAGAATGCTTTAATGGCCAACTAAACGGCCAATTCACATAGCCTTTCCTACATTAAAAATATTAACCATCTATCTAAGTGTCCAGCCACCATATTTCACATCCATTGCGGCCACCAAGAATGAGTTATGAACCCCACACCAAAAATCAGCAGAACTGTAAACAATATTTTGTGACAAAATGTGTGTTTATTTTGAGCTTCCATATGGCTGATTCAGCCTTTGGTAATACAAGTTTAAATGAATCCCTGGATGTATAGAAGTTTTAAAATATAGAATTTTGAAATGTGGATTAGTTTAGAATATGTTATTTCAAATCTACAGAAATAGGATAAAAGAGTTAAAAATCCAAAATGGGTCATTTTTACTGTTCACATCAAAATAAAACCAATGTCATAAAAATGAAGCATTTAATCGTTGAGTAACACTTTTGCAGGTTTAAAAAATTAAATTAAATGTAAATTTAATTGAAAATATTTTTCTCTATTAATTCCCCCACACTTAGAACATTTACTCCTAGACAAGTAAAAATCAAATCCAATCAAATCCAAAAGACATACCAATTAGATCTACCAAATCCATACTAAGAATCAAAAAGATATCATGCCTCGTCAAAAATAATTATTTCAAGTTATAAATTTTATATTTTAATATATTTCCACTTCATTTCTTATCCCATGCACACAAAAATCCTACCTCACAGGAATTTTCTATCATCTCACAATTGTAAATGCTGAACAAGGCTTTTCTTATCCAAACTCACACAAGAGTTACCATAGGATGGATAAATTCCTACTTATCCACCTGATGTGATTCAAAGACATGTTTTTCTAATGAGGAATTTTCATGTTTGTTCTGTGGATTCCGGTTGGTAGGATTTAAAAGTTAAAAAATTCTAAGGCCAAAAAGCAGGGCCTGACTCTTTTTGAAGAAAAATTAAAAGATTCTAATTTTCACTCAAATATGGTCTCCTTATCTTCTCCTATGTAGAAAATAGGCTCCCTCATCATTCAATCAGCTTAGGTTTTTAGCAGAAAAAATTTAGATCTTTTCAACCATGATTTTTTAGAATGCTCTAGATAGGAACACCTTTTTTCTACATCGGAAGCCCCATAAAGGAATTGCTTCTCTTATCATGAAAGCTCCAGAAATGGAACAACATTTAACAAAATGAAATATTCAATAAAAAATCAGCTCTTAAGCATTTTATATTCAACCAATAGTATCACAAAATGATGTAGTACAACAGAATACATCTTCCCCACACTTAAGCTCAATAAGATCATGCAATTTCACTTCAAGAGCATGTTGGATAGAGAAAATTTGATTTTAATGTGGCTAGCCTATCATGATATTCATGTATAAAAAGGGATAAAATGATTAATGTTTAAGGTATTCTATAATGAAAAGGATTATTTTGAAAAGGGGACTTAAACCAAATAAATTCCTTAATCATTTAAAATACACATACCCCAAACAATCAAGTTTTGAAAGGAATAAATCAAATTCTGGTTAAAGTAAGCATGGTCTAGTTCTCTTAAGAAATGAGGTGAATGAAAATAACTTGACAAAAATGGTTTATAAGTCTCATAGTAAATTTATTTCAAAGATATAGACATTGAAATTTGGCATGGGTTTCAAAAATTAGTGTACTTTTAGTGATATTTTAAATGATTTGAACTTGAATCAAAGTCATTTCAGCATTCATTTAAACATAGTTTCATTGAATAGATTCGATCACTCATTGAAATGGGTTTCAAAAATGGTAATGATAATCAATTCAGCTCAAAAGAATCAAAAACAAACCAAGAATTGAAAAATAAACACACCAAAATATGAAAACAAGTAATTGTTTATGAAAAGAAACACAAAATGAAAATCATAAACAACAAAGGATCCCTCCCCCACACTCAATTGATGCAATGTCCTCAGTGAATTAAAATGGATTTAATATGTAAAAATATTTTTGATTGATTCACAACAAAGAATTACGTATTAAGGAGAGGTACAACAAGATTTATTTGCAGTGCAACATTGAGTTAAGCCACTAAGTCTTACATTATGAAAACCTAAAAATAGAAGAAAACATAACATATTTATTAAATGAAACAAATGTAGAAATAGTATGAGTAAAGAAGGATAGAACATGGTTTAATCCCCCAAGTGGGCCCTGGGTTTTGACTGCCTCCAGAGGGGTAGTTCTAATAGGTTATCCCCAATCTGATGGTGGGTGAGGTTTCTTGCTCACGAACCAACAAAAATTCTTCTTTCTTGCATGAACATGTTACTTTTTGTTGAGGACTCCATTGTTATAGCATACCAAGTCCACCCCCACTAAAATGATATAAAACATGCATGGTGGGTTTAGGACAGTGAACAAGTCCTCATCTTTCATGGTTTCTGCTTTCACAATATCTGCTTCATTCACTAGTGTGTTTCTAAGGAATACGGAATTAATGGAATAAGTAAAGGTAGTTTCAGAGTTTAATTCTATTTGAAAAAAATTAAAGCATGAATAATCAATATCAAATTCTTCCCTTTCAAAGTAAGCAGCTTGTGTCTAAATTTCCTCCATAAATTCCACTTTGATCTTCTCATGTACTCCCTCTAATAAATTTTTAACAGGTTCATGGAGATCTAGATGTTTCTCTTTAGATTCATATTCTCCCTCCAAGGAAATACATGTGTTGGATGAATCTTCAATTTCTTCATCAATGGGAGGTTCCACTTTTAATTGAATTTACCTAAATAGAGTTTGGTAGTAATCATCGTCCATCTTATCTTCAAATTCCACTACTAGGGTGGTTTCTTCCAACAATGTTTCTGAATATTTTACATTATGAGGAATTTTTGGATCAAGAAGTTCTTCAAACTCATTCAAGAAGTTATCCATATCTTTTTGATCTCACATATGTATTTCAATAACTAAATCTTCTTCATAAATCTTCTCCAAAATTGATTGAGATGCACTAAATAGATATTCTTTTAATTTCATTAAGGCCTCCATGGGATCTTCAACTTGAATGATATTTGGGGCTAATTCTTCCATCAATTTTTTTGGTTCTGGTTCTTGTTCTGGCTCCATTTGTTCATCCTGGTATGCATGTACTTATTCCACAATCCACTCTATTGTGGTCTCCAGGTTTTGGACTATTTGACTAATTATTTAAAATTGGGCTTCATGATCCTTGTGAACTTTTTCTTCTTGGTGTTTCACTTTGATCATTTCTTGAAAAAAATCATGAAATTACTCCTTTAGTTCAATTAATTCTCTTCGAAAACCCTCCAACACTATGTATTCGATGTTCTCTTGAAGGTTTTAAATGAGATCATTGAATTAATCCTTCATGAGGATTTGGATTAGAGCTCCCAAAATTTGTTTAGCTAACAAATAATCTCTATACTCTATGGGAAAAGGGGATTTAATAATTGGTTCATGAACGTTTTGGAAATTGTTCCATTAATTGAAAAAAATCATTTTAAAATAACATGGTAAAAGAATTTTTTTTTCAAATTTGAAAAATGTCAAATATTTCCAAATAAATTGTGGCACTACCTCCCCATCAATGGTGCCAAGTTTGATGCGTGCCTATTATAGTGAGTGAAAAAACAATTTTATATATATTTCCTTGTATAGTCTAGTGATTAACCCTAGGATGTATCCCAACGAGGTGTACACACAAAATAGATTGTCACTTTGAAATGAGGGTAAAAATGTTGTGCTTTTGAAAGGAAATTTGAAATTGAAATGATTAAAAAACTATGATATTAAAAGGGTGATTAGGTCAGGGTTAGTTTCCCAATTTTAATGATATCATTTTTCAATTTAATTTTAACCTCTTCTTGTTAGTTTACTAAAATGTGTTTCCACAATCGTTTCATCTCACTTCCTTGGTGAAATTATGATGGTGAAATAAAACCTTACCATGATCTCAGTTTGTTCAACACTCCTTCCATGTGTGAAATAGTTTTATTGAATACCCTTAATTGAAATGGTTAAAACCCAATTGGGAATTATTTCTCCAAAATAATCAATAACATTCACCTCCCCTTTTACAAGTACATATGATCGTCGAGTACTTCACCACTAATCCCTAGTTTATTCCATCGAATATATACCAAAAATCAGTGGACGGAGATAATGATGATTTTACCAAGGAAAAAATCAATCACAGAATTACAATTCAATAATAATCGCACTTGATATTAAAATCCAATATATGAAATTAAAAAAAAGTTTGATGAAGAAATAAATTTGATTCAATTACGTCCATGAACTCAAGCATTACAAAATAGAAAACCAACCCTTCCCCAATCACTCCAAATGTTTACCCCACCATAGTAAGGGTAATCGAGATTAATGGGGATGAATAAAGAATTAAAAAACTATGAAAAAGAAATTAAATTAAATAGAAAGCTTAAAAGTTCTCCTCCTTGGTGTCCTAGATGAAATGGGATGGAATGAGAGATGCTGTGAGGGGGAGGATATCTCCTCTGTTTATAACCATAATTTGTCCCCTGAATGTTGACCTACTGTATCCCCATTAAATTACATCTTTAAGTGTTTCTACCTTCTTTAATGTTGTTCATAATTCTCTACGACATTTCCCTTCCAATTATAATTGGCTTTGGACACGTATTCTGAGATTTGTGCTCATTTTACTATGAAAATTTATTCTGTCCAGTCAGACTCTTCAAAATGCCAACACCCGGATTAGGAAGCTTTAATGGCCCCATAAATGGCCAATTCACACAAACATTCCTTCATTAATGATATTAACCTATTCCTTTCATGTCCATCCACTGAATTTCACATCAATTGGTCCAACCAAGAATGATTTATGAACCCCACACCAAAAATAGGCAGAACTGTAAATAGTTTTCTTGAGACAAATTGTCAGATACTTTTGAGCTTTTATATGGTCGATTCAGACTATGGTACAGAAAGATTAAATGAATCCCTAACTGTTTATAATCCTCAAAAGAAATAATTTTGTAATTTAAATTAGTGTAGAATATTTTATGTCCAAACATCAGAAATAATTTAAAAGAGTTAAAAATCCCAAATGGGACATTCTTACTGTTTGAACTCAAAATAACAGAAATATCAATAAAATGAAGCAATTCATCATAGAGTAACACTTTTTTGGGTTTAAAACAACTAAAATACATGTTAATTAAATTGAAAATATTTTCCCTATCAATTTCCACACACTTAGCACTTGGACTCCTGGAGAAATAAATCACATCAAATAAAATCCAAAACACATACCAATGAGATCTACCAATTCCATATTAAGAAACAAAAATATATAATTACTCTTCAGAAATAATTATTTCATGTTCGAAATTATATATTTTAATATATTTCCAATTCATTTGTTATCTCATGAACACAAAACACATACCTCACATGAATTTTCTCTCATCTCAATAAATATAAATGTTGAACAAGACTTTTCTCATCCAAAATCACTGAAGAGTCACCAAAGGATTGAAAACTTTATACTTCTACACCAGATTTGAGTCAAAGAAATGTTTTTCTCATGAGGACATTTCAGTTTTGTTTTGTGGATTCTAGTTAGTAGGATTTAGATGTTAGAAATTCTTAGGCTGAAAAAGGAGTGCTTGGCTCTTTTTGAAGAAAAATTGGAAGATGCTAAATTTCACTCAAATATGGTCTCCTTCTCATCCCCTCTAAAAAAATATGCTCTATCATAATTCAATAATCTCAGAATTTCAGCAGGAAAAAATTCAATCTTTTCAAACATGATTTTTTCAATTCTTCAAATAGGTGCAACTTTCTTTTTATATTGGATGCTCCAGAAAGGTACTACTTCTCTTGTCATGAATGCTCAAAAAAATGAATAGCTTTTAATGAAATGAAATATTAAATAGAAACATCATCTCTTTAACTTTTTATATTCCACCAAAAGTATCACCAAATGAGGTAGTACACCACAAAACATCTTCCCCCACACATAAGTTCATCTAGATCATGCAATTTCACTTCAAGAGCACGATGGATAGGGAAAATTGGATTGTAATGTGGCTAACATAACAAGATATTCATGTATACTTGGGGCTACTATGATTAATGTATAAGGTATTACATAATGAGAATAGTTATTTTGAAGAGGGGGCTTAAACCAAATAAATTCCTCAATCATTTAAAACACACATACCCCAAACCCTCAAGTTTTGAAATGAATAAATCAAATTGTGGTAAAAGAAAGCATGATCTGGTTCTCTCAAAAAATGAGAAGAATGAAAAAAATATGACAAAAATGGTTCAAAAGTTTCATAGGAAATTGATTTCAAATATATAGACAGTCAAATATGGCATGGGATTCAAAAATCAGTGTACTTTTCATGAAATTCCAAATGATTTGAACTCAAAACAAATTCATTTTAGCATTAATCTAAGCTTAGTTTCATGGAATAAATTGGTTCACTCATTGAAAAGGGTTTCAATAATGGTAATGATAATAATTTCAGCTCAAAATTTTCAAAAACACACCAAAATTTAAAAATAAACACACCAAAATATGAAAACGCGACATTTTTTTTGAAAACAAACACAAAATGAAAATCCAGAACTACAAAGGTTCCCTCCCCTGCACTAAATTGATGTAGTGTTCTCAATGAATTAAAATGGATTTAACATGTTATACGATTTTTGAATTATTCACAATAAAGAATTAAGTATAAAGGATAGGTACAACCTGATTTATATGCACTGTAACATTGAGTTATTCTCCAAAGTGTTGCACTCTAAAAACCTAACAATAAAATAAAAAATAAGACATTTAATGAAAGAAAAAAAGTATAAATAGGATGATAATATAAGGATAGAACATGGTTTAATGCCCCAAGTGGGCCTTGGGTTTTGACTGCCTCCAGAGGGGCAGTTCTAATCGGTTATGCCTAATTTGAGGGTGGGAGAGGATTCTTGCTCACGAAGCCTCAAAAATTATTTTTTCCAGCATGCACTTATTCATTTTTATTGAGGAATCCATTGATATATCATACCATGTCGACCCCCACTACAATTATATAAAACATGCATGGTGGGTTTAGGATAGTACATGAATCCTCCTCTTTCTTGGTTTCCACTTTCACAATATCTTCTTCATTCACCAGTGTATTCTCAAGGAATGCTGCATTAATGGAATAATCAATGGGAATGTATGAGTTTAATTATATTTGAAAAAAATTAATGCATGAAGAATAAATATCAAATTCTTCCCTTTCAATGTAATCAACTTGTGTCTCATTTTCCTCTAGAAATTCCACTTTGATCTTCTCATGTACTCCCTCAAATAAATTTTCAACTGGTTCATGGAGATCTAGATGTTCCTCTTCATATGCATATTCTCCGTCAAAGGAAATACATATTTTGGATGAATCTTCAATTTATTCATCAATGGTAGGTTGCACTTGTTGTTTAATTTCCCTAAATTGAGGTAGGTAGTCATCCTCCTCCAACTTCTCTTCAAATTCCACTGCTAGGGTGGTAGCTTCCTTAAATGTATCTAAATCATCTACATTATGAGAAATAGTTGGATCAAGATGTTCCTCACACTCATTCCAGAAGTTATGATGATCTATTTGATCTCCCATATTTATTTCAATAGTTAAATCTTCTTCATGAATCTCCTATAAAATTGATTGGGATGGGCTCATTGGATCTTCAATTAATTTCATCGAGGCCTCCATGGGTTCTTTAATTTGAAGTATTTTTTGGGATACTTCTTCCATCAATTTTTCTCATTATGGTTGTTGTTCTGGCTCAATTTGTTGATCCTGGGATGCATGTATGTGTACGGTAATACACTCTAATGTGGTATCCAGGTTTTGGACTGTGTGACTAATTCTGTCAAATTGGGCTTCAAGATCCTTGTGAACTTCTTATTCTTGGGGTTTCAAATTGATCATTTCTTTATTAAATTCTATAAAATACTCCAGAAGTTCAATTAATTCTCTTGACAAACCCTTTGACACTAGGTATTCAAGGTTCTCTTTATGGTTTTCAATGAGATCCTTGAATTCATCCTCCGTGATGATTTGGATTCTAGATCCCCGAATTTGTTTAACCAAGAAAGAAAATTTGTACTCTATAGGACAAGGAGATTCAATAATTGGTTCTTGAACTTTTGGGTAATTGTTATTTTAATTTAAAAAATAATCATTTGAAAACAACGTGGTAAATGATTTTTTTTTAATTTGAAAATTTTCTAATATTTACAAATAAATTTCGGCACTACCTCCCCAACAATGATGCCATGTTTAACGCATGGCTGTTGTTGGATGTGGAAAAACAATTATATATATATTTACTAGTATAGTCCAGTGATTAACCCTAGGATGTCTCTCGAAGAGGAGTCCACATAAAATAGTTTTTCACATTGAAATGAGGATAAAATGTTGTTCATTTGAAAGAAAATTTCAAATTCAAATGACTGAAACACTATGATATTAAAAGAGTGATTAAGTCATTTTAGGTTTCCCAATTTTATTGATAACATTGTTCAATTTAATTTAAAACTCTTCTTCATAGTTGATTAAAGTGAGTGTCCACAATCGTTTCCTCTCACTTCCTTGATGAAATTATGATGGTGAAAGAAAACCTTACCAAGATCTCAGTTTGGTCAACTCTCCTTCCATGTGTAAAATAGTTTTATGGAATATCCTTAATTGAAATGGGAAATCCCGATTGGGTCTTATATATCCCAAAAAATCAAAAACATTCACTACCCTTTTTACAAATACTCATGATCGTCGAGTACTTCACCACTAATCCCTGGTCTATTCCATCGCATATGAACCGAAAATCAGTTGAGGGAGATAAATATTATTTTACCAAGGAATTAATCAATAATGGAATTAATATTCAAGAATAATCACACTTGATAAAATAATTTGCTATATGAGATTTAAAAAAACATTTAAGAAGAAAGAAATTTCATTCAATTATGTCCTAGAACTCAATCATTACAAAATAGAAAACAAACCCTTCCCCAATCACTCAAAATGTTTACCCCACCATGGTAAGGGTAATTTAGATGAATGGATAAGAATAAGATATTACAAAACTAAGAAAATGAAAATAAATAAAAGATAAATCCGAAAAAGTTCTTCTCCTTCGTGTCCCAAAAGAAATGGGATGGAATGAGAGATTCTTTGAGAGGGATGTGCTCCCCTCCTTTTATAGCCATAATTATTCCCCCAAATGTTGACGCGTTGTAGCCCCATTAAATGACATCTTCATGCATTTATCCCTTATTGAATGTTTTTCATAATTTTCTTGGTAATTTCAATTCCAAACGAAGATTATTTGGAAAATTATTCCGAGAGTTATCCTGGTTTTACTATGACCATTTATTCTGTCTAGTCAGACTCTCCAAAACGCTAACCCTAGATTAGGAAGCTTTAATGTCCCCATAAATGGAAAATTTACATGGAATTTCTTTCATTAAAGATATTCCCCATGTACTTGTGCATCCTTTCACTAAATTTCACATCAATTGGGCCCACGAAGAATGCGTTATGAACTCCACACAAAACAATCGGTAGAACTATAAACAGTTTTATTGAGACAAATTGTGAGCTTCTTTTGAGCTTCCATATGGACGATTCAGCCTTTGGTACAAAACGAATAAATGAAGCCATGGATGTGTAGAATCTGGAAATGAACTAATTTTTCAATTTGAATTAGAGTAGAATCTGTTATGGCCAAAGAACAGAAAAAATTTATAATTGTTAAAAATCCAAGATGGTCCATTTTTACTGTTCATCTGAAAATAAGACCAATATCATAAAAATGAAGCAATTTATCTTAGAGTAACACTTTTTTGTGTTTAAAAAAAATTAAATTCAATGTAAATTAAATTGAAAATATTTGTTCTATCAATTCCCACACATTTAGCATTTGGACTGCTGGACAAATAAAATCAAATCAAATCAAATCCAAAACACATACCAATGAGATCTACCAAATCCATACTAAGAAGCAAAAAGAGATCATGACTCATAAATTTTATTTTTTCAAGTTCTCAATTTTATATTTTAATATATCTCCACTTCATTTGTTATCCCATGCGCACAAAACACCTACCTCACATGAATGTTCTCTCATCTCACAAATGTAAATGCTGAACAAGGCTTTTCTCATCCAAAATCACTCAAGAGTCACCGTAGTATTGATAAATTCCTACTTCTACACCCGATGTGAGTCAAAGAAATGTTTTTGTCATGAATAATTTTTGGGGTTGTTCTGTGGCTTCCATTTGGTAGGATTTAGATGTTAAAAATTTTAAGACCAAAACGGGAGGGCTTAGCACTTTTTGAAGCAAAATTTCAATATTCTAATTTTCCCTCAAATATGGTCTCCTTATCATCCCCTCTGTAGAAAATAGGCTCCATCAACATTCAATCATCTCATGATTTTAGCAGTAAAAATTTCAATCTTTTTAAAAATATTTTTTTTCAAAGCTCCAGATAGGCACAACTTTATTTCAACATCGAATGCTTCAGAAAGGCCCAACATCCCTTATCATGAATTCACCAGAAAAGGCACAAAGTTTAACAAAATGAAATATTCAGTAGGAAAATCAGCTCTTCAAAATTTTATATTCCACCAAAAGTATCACCAAATGAGGTTGTACACCACAAGGCATCTTCCTCCACACTTAAGATCAACTTGATCATGTAATTGCACTTCAAGAGTAGGTTGGATAGGGAAAATTGGTTTGTAATGTAGCTAACATAGCAGGATATTCATGGCTACTAGGGTCTATAATGATTAATATACAAGGTAGGCTGTAATGAGAAGGATTATATTGAAATGGAGGCTTAAACCAAATAAATACCTCAATCATTTAAAACACACGTACCCCAAACCCTTATGTTTTGAAAGGAATAAATCAAATTCTAATTAAAGAAAGAATGATCTGGTTCTCTCAAGAAATGAGGTGAATAAAAATAATATGACAAAAATAGTTCATAAGTCTCATTATAATGTGATTTCAATGATATAGGCAGTAAAATATAGCAAGAGTTTCAAAAATCAGTGTACTTTTCATGAAATTATAAAATATTTGAACTTGAAACAAAGACATTTCAACATTCATTTAATATTAGTTTCATGGAATATATTGGTTCACTCATTGACATGGGTTTCAAAAATGGTAATGATAATCATTTCAGCTCAAAAGTATCAAAAACACACCAAAAATTGAAAAATAAACAAACCAAAATATGAGAACATGCAATTGTTTTTTAAAACAATCACAAAATGAAAATCATACACTACAAACTTTCCCTCCCCCACACTCAATTTATGCAGTGTTCTCATTGAGTTAAAATGGATTTAACATGAAAGATGATTTTTTATTGATTGACAACAAAAAATTAAGTATAAAAAAGAGGTACATCCAGATTTATTTGCAGTGCAACACTGAGTTAACCTCCAAAGTGTTGCACTCTGAAAACACAAGAATAAAAGAAGACCAAAGATATTTATTGAAAGAAACAAAAGTAGAAATGTGATGAGAATAGTAGGATAGTACTTGGTTTAACCCCCCAAGTTGGCCCTAGGGTTTGACTGCCTTTAAAGGGGCAGTTCTAATCGGTTATCCCCAATATGATGGTGGGTGAGGTTTATTGCTCATGAACCAACAAAAATTCTTCTTTCCAACTTTCTCTTATTCCATTTTGTTGAGGACTCCCTTTATATATCATACCAAGTCCACCCCAATGCAATGATATAAAACATGCATGGTGGGTTTAGGATAGTGACAGGTACTCAAATTTCATGGTTTCCGCTCTCACAACATCTTCTTCATTCAATAGTGTGTTGACCAGGAATGCTTCATTAATGGAATAATCAAAGGGAATTTTAGAGTTTTATTCTCTTTGATAAAAATTTAAGCATGAAGAATAAATATAAAATTCTTCTCTTTTAAAGTAAGCATCTTGTGTCTCATTTTCCTCCAGAAATTACACTTTGATCATCTCATATACTCCCTCCAATAAATTTTCAACAGGTTCATGGAGATATAGATGTTCCTCTTCAGATGCATATTGTCCCTCCATGGAAATGAATGTGTTGGATGAAACCTAAATTTCATCTTTAATGGGAGGTTCCAATTGTATTTTAATTCCCCCAAATAAAGGTAGGTAGTCATCCTCCTCCATCTCCTCTTTAAATTCAACTTCTAGGGTGGTTGCATCCTTCAATGTTGCTGAATCTTCAATATTATGAGGAATAGTTGGAACAAGAAGTTCCTCACACTCATTCCAGAAGTTATCCAGATATTTTTCATCTCCCATATGTATTTCAATAGATAAATCTTCTTCATCAATCTCCTCCAAAATTGATTGAGCTAGGCTCACTAGATTTTCTTTTAATTTCATCAAGGCCTCCATGGGTTCTTCGACTTGAAGTATTTTTGGGGCTACTTATTCCATCAATTTTTATGGTTTTGGTTATTATTTTGGATCCATTTGTTGATCCTGGGATGCATGTACTTGTTCCGCAATCCACTCTACTGTGGTCTCCAGGATTGGGACAATTTGACTAATTATTTCAAATTTGGATTCAAGATCCTTGTGAACTTATTCTTCATGGCGTTTCACTTTGATCGTTCTTGATAAAATTCTGGAAAATACTCCTCAGGTTCAATTAATTCTCTTGACAAACCCTCCAGCACTGGGTATTCGAGGTTCTCTTTAAGGTTTTCAATGAGATCCTTGAATTCATCCTCCGTGATGATTTGGATTCGATCTCCCCAAATTTTTTTATCCAATAAAGAAACTCAATATTCTATAGGCCAAGGTGATTAAATAATTGTTCATGAACTTTTGGGTAACTATTCCATTAATTAAAAAAATACCAATTTTAGAACAACATGGTAAAATAATTTTTTTAATTTTGAAAAAATTCTAACATTTACAAATAAATTACGGCACTACCTCCCCGGAAATGACACTATGTTTGGAGCATGCCTGTCATATTGCGTGGAAAATAAATTATATATATATTTCTTATTGTATTCTAGTGATTATACCTAGGATATATCCCGAAGAGTAGTGCACATAAAATGGTTTGTCACTTTGAAACGATGGTAAAAACGTTGTGCTTTTGAAAGGTAATTTGAAATTTAAACGATTGAAAAACAATGATATTACAAGGGTGATTTGGTCATGGTTGGTTTCCCAATGTTAATGATATCCTTGTTCAATTTAATTTAAACCTCTTCTTCTTTTTTGATTAAAGTTTGTTTCCACAATCGTTTCCTCTCACTTCCTTGCTGAAATTATGATGGTGAAAGAAAACATTACCTAGATCTTGGTTTGGTAAACTCTTCTTACACAAGTAAAATAGTTGTATTGAATATCATTAATTGAAATGGTCAAAACCGGATCGAGTATTATTTTTCCCAAAAAATCAAGAACATTCACTACCCTTTTTACATGAACAGACAATCGTCCAGTAATTAACCACTAATCCATGGTCTATTCCATCATATATAAACCAGAAATCAGTTGAGGGAGATAATGATTATTTTACCATGGAAAAAATAAATAACAGAATTAAAATTCAATAACAATAGCATTTGATAATAAAATCTACTATATGAAATTGAAAAAAACATTGAAGAAGAAACAAATTTCATTCAATTACATCCAAGAACTCAAGCATTAAAAATAGTAAACCAACCCTTCCCCAATCACTCCAAATGTTTACCCCACCATGGTAAGGGTAATCGAGATGAATGGGGAATTATAAGGCATTAAAAAACTTTTAAAAATAAAATAAATAAAAGGGAAAGTAGAAAAGGTCTCCTCCTTGGTGTCCCAGATGGAATGGGATAGAATGATAGATGCTTTGAGGGGGTGGAGTTCTCCTCCTTTTATTGCTATAATTTTCCCCTGAATGTTGACATGTTGTATCCCAATTAAATGACATGTTCACGTGCTTCTCCCTTCTTGAATGTTGTTCATAATTTCTCTTGGGTTTTTCCCTTCCAAAGCACAGTGGATTTGGACAAGTATTTCGTGAGTTATACTCGTTTTAATATGACCATTTATTCTGTCTAGTTAGACTCTCCAAAATGCCAACCCTCAGACTAGGAAGCTTTAAGGGTCCCTTCAACGGCCAATTCATGTGGCCTTTCCTTCATTAAAGATATTCCCCAACTCCGTTCACATCCGTCCACTGAATTTCACATCAATTGGGCCCACCAAAAATGGGTTATGAACCCCACACTAAATATCAGTAGAATTGTAAACAATTTTCTTGAGAAAACTTGTGAATTTCTTTTGAGCTTCCATATAGTCAATGCATCCTTTGGTACAAAAAGATTAAATAAAGCCCTGGATGTGTAGAATCTGTAAAATAATAAATTTTTCACTTTTTATTAATGTAGAATATGTTAGGGCCAAACTACATAAATAATTTAAAACTGTTAAAAATCCAAAATGGGATATTTTTACTATTTAGCTCAAAATAACACCAATATCATAAAAATGATGAAATTCATCATATAGTAACAATTTTGTGGGTTTAAAACAATTTAATTGAATGGAAATTTTATTGAAAATATTTTCTCTATTAGTATTCAGATACTTAAAATTATATGTGGAAGATAATTTCTCAATATGGGCCATCCACCGAACAGAAAATTAAAAATCCATTAGTAATTTGTAGAGTATGATAATTAAGGTCATTAAAAACACCCAAACAAAATGATTATCATCCTTGAGAAGAAATGGTAAATATAAAATCATGTCTCTATACCTATCATAGTAATAAATTTAAAAATAACTCATCATGTTTCATCAGCGATCACCAAATGTGCTTTCACTGACCAACTCCAAACACCAAGACAACTATACTAAATCTTTTATTAAAATCATAAATATATCTTTGAACCTCATCAATGATGTCCCCAATGACACTCCAGATGTGTATTCCAACTCACTACATACTATTATAAATGAAATTAATATTGGATCCCCATTGACCATCTTTACTTGAAACCACTCAGCCTCACCCACTAATACGTCGCCATAAAAAACTTATATTATTCCCTACTACAAGAGGAATTGCCACACCAAAAAAAACCCCACACCTTGGTACATCACCACAAGAAGTTTATTTATTATCGGTTTCTTAATCGATTACATTCAAAATATTACCTCACCTGGAGTATTGACACATCTCCCCCTTGGGCCATGCTACCCCCACATTGAGCTCGATTCGCACACACCATGTACCATGAACTAAAAACATCCAAAAGTTTACCCCATAGAATTATCACCAACAAAACATGACTCTAAAAACATCATATCATACATCCAAAATTGGGTATATCTTCTCATCAACATTCAAATTCCATTTCATCCTTCTTCTAAACGGTTTGGCCACACTCATGACCCATCCCATGCATGTGTCAGTACCCAATGAACAATAAGGTGTAAAAACCTAGGGACTATCCTTATTATCTATTTCACAACAAAAATTATTTTTAAACCCCGTTAACCAATTAACAATAATCTTACCTTCCACTACTACCAAACACCAATACGACTCTCAACCATGACAACATGTTTTAAACCATAAAACCTCAAAAATAAAAACAAAATGATGATTATGGTTATCTCCATCCTAATACTCCACTCATTGTGACTGATTTTACTAGAGGTTATATACACTATAGGAATATATTTCAAATATAACACATTAACTGATACCATTTACGGATGAAAAAAAACATATGAAGCATTCTAACCAATAAAATCATGAAAATAATGAAAACAATCCCAAAATACATCGATATCACACCCATATACTCAATTACAACACCAAAAATCCGAAATCCCACTATAAGAAGATCCTATATGAAATCCACCCTAATACCATAACAAGGTGATCCCTCAAAACAACCATGATAAAAATTTTAAAGCATAAACCAACCATAGATACTCTCCAAGTTGATCGCTAGTGATACAACAAACTATCCAACATCTGAACTGGTTTTTCTACATGCAATATATCTATAAAACGACCCACAAAATTCATAAATCCACTTTCTGGTTTATAAAGAGTCATGATACAAACTTTTATCACCCATAACAAGCATCTTGGTTACCTCAACAAACACAAAAATTCTAAATACACTAATTCTCAAAGGTGTTTGCTTCCTAATATCCAGACAACATTTCCAATATATTTTAAACATACAAAAACTCCCAAAAGTTTTGAAAAATCCCATTGTTTTTGAAAACACCCAAAAGTTTTGAAAAGTACTCTCTTCATCCTAGGGTTTTCCATCAAAACCAAAATCAACAAAATCCCTTTCCTAATAGGACCACTTCCAAAAACCAATCATGTTTGAAAATTTCCATTTTCAACGAATTTACAAAACCACATAGAATTCCAATTTCAAAATTATTTTTCCCTATATTTTCATTAACTATAAAATCCCAACCATTCTAAATCACCATATCTTTGAAACACTTCCCATATAGTTAACCCATAAACCCATTCACATACACCTCTCACCATCACATGGGTTTTCATTTTCAAAACAAGGTTTTCTAAATTTTTTAAAATTTTACAAAATACATTTCTCTATGGTGGTTGAAAAAGCACATTATAGTAAATAAAACAATTCCTTACCATACATATTAATCTAATCATTCATTATAATATAAATTATAAAACATCAATTATATTATAAGTTTATTAAAAAAATATGGATTCTAACAATGTCATGATGTCAAACAACACTTCTAATAGGTACATGTATCAAGATACTAGCATGAAACTACCATGATGCATGTATAAAAAAATTTCTCCCTTCCAAGAACTATAAAAAATATCAACTCCCATATACCACACATTGGGAGTCTTGGACCATCCGAACACCTCACTCATCCTAGAGTGCCTGATAATGAAACTAGAAATCCCCTATCAAATCATGTTTTTGATGCTACCAGAGTATGCAGTGGAAGTCTATAATCTATGTATTTAACATTTTTCATCACCATAACAATGAAATATTATTGTATCAGGTGATCCAAACCTCGGTAGAGGTCTACGGATCCAACATGGACATTTGAAATCAAAAAAACTAAACATATAAGTACTTTATTGGGATTTAATATGTGTTATTCTATTACACATAAAAAGAAAAATTATCTTAATGGATATGATAATAAATCCCTATTTATTATCCACACACACATTAAGAGTCCATGCAAACAATGTTCATCAAATTCTAAGTTTTATCACAAAGCTCCAATAAATCCTTTAGTGTCATAATGATCTTCTCGTCTACATTCCTATGATCCATGAATAAGTTCTTGATAAAATGGATTTGAAAATATATTTATCTCTAAAAAATATAATAGGGAGGATATAAATCATCTCTATATATTGGAAGGAATAACACATTTCATGAGATCTCTTATCTACTTATTGTGGGAGTTAAAATACCCAGAAAGCATTCCCTAAACCCCGTATATCCAATGCGCCAAAAAAAAACTATAAATGACTCATTATGAAAAATTAAATACATCATAAATATCATTTATAATTTTTCACCAACTTCTAATATATAATAAAAATGTTATATTATAAAACTGAATTATTAAATCAAATCATAATTCCTATAATATTAAAAGAACCTGGATTATTAAAATGTCATTCGTTTGTATAATATTTTACCACCTATTCACTTAAAATCTTGTGACAATATTTAATAAATAAATTAAACTCCAATTATTATATACTGAAATAATAAAATTTTGTTTTTTTGTGATCATTAACACTTGGTAATCACTCAGACCATGTGGTGGGGCCCACCATGTCCTATATTTTTATTCATCAGAATAAAGAATACTTTTGAATAATATATTTTGTGTTACTCTATAGGAAATTATATCAGTATTAGATAATGTTATTTATTTATTTTAATATGAGTATAGTAACCCATTAAGGGAAATAAAGAGTTAAGGAATAGTTATAGTAAAAAAAACCTTCCTACGAACACACATCATGTAATATAATATCTTTATCTCATGATATGTAATTATGAAGGATTCACACTTTGTGCCATCATCATTTCATAATTTATCCTTCATTGAAATTACAGAATGGTCTTACATTATTCTATTATAGGCTCATATTTAGTGAAGGAACAACAATAATGGTTAATTAGTCCCTAGATGTAACTTCCTCCACATAGAAATGAAAAATTATATCATGATAATTCAACCAATTCCATACCATCCAATATGATCCCATTTAAAGATAACTCACCATGAATCCATTATCAGGGTTTTTTCCCTATATCCATGTATGCAATCAAATGGTACACATTTTTAATGATCTCAAGTCATGAGACAAATATACTAGTATGTAGAGTGGAATAACTTATGAAACATAAAACATGCAACATTACAATTAGTTGTCTGAACTCATGATATCATCTACCCGATATCACCATGTGGGAAAATCATGAGAAGAATTATTAATACATATGAGCCCCCGTGACATGATATTCATACATCATTTGTTTTAGTCAAAATAATGTATTATGACCATATGAAATTTGTTTAAGATTACTATCATTGTATCTTGAAATTCTCAATGTAGACTAGGATCTGCTATAACCTCTTCATGAAACAAAAAAATATATGGTAATTACAAAGAAATTTGTTGAGGAAGAAATATCAACACTATTATGGTAAATAAACATCATTTATAATTCAATGCATACATAGTATGGTAATAAAATGTACTGAAAAGGTTTGGTACGGGGATCCCACTTTTATAACAATCCCACCTTCACTAGAGCCAACTTTCTAACCAAACTTATTATCTATAGAATGATAAGATAATGTTTCTATAACATTATGGATTTATTAATCATCCTTCCACATCTTAGTTGTGTGGCTATTATACTATCTCTGAGCTCTCCTTCTTGAGAAAAAATCCACATGAGATGAAAACCCTTGGTATATATCCTTTTTTTCTTTTTATAAACATTTCATCATGGTTAGTACTAGTAGAATAATTTTCATCATGATAAAATGTTACTTACTAGGTGTGATCCAAAGAACTAGAAAAAATTATTTCATATTTTTAACTACTTATTTAGCTTCCTGAGAAGCCACAACACACTCTGTATTTGTAGATCTAAATACCCATGGATTGAATGAACTTCTATTTCTTATTACCATAGCCTAAATGTGATATTAGATCATATTGATCCAAAGTAATACTAGTATGTGTACCCTCAAGAATAGTATCCCTTCATCTTTTAGTACATGTTATATATAATTTATATGTCCTTATGTACAATTGGATTGTTATGAAAACTTCCTATTGAGTTCTCATAGATATAACAAATATTTTCCTACCATTCCATATATGTTGATAATATTATTTATAGTACATACCATAGATTATTATTTTCTTCCAATTTTGAAAATTATGTATTTGTACTCATCAATTTAATCTCCTCATCTGTCTCATTCATGTATTCTCAGAAAGGCTTATTCAATGTGATATGGGTATTAATTCTCTCTTGAAATTTTCCAACTTGTATTTTTAATACATTATTAGTGTATATAATTTTTTTACTTGTTCTAATAGTTACATTAGATCTAATTCAATAGATTTTTCATCGTAGAACATAGGTTTCTATTTTAAGTCAATATCAAGAGAGTTACAGTCATTATGGTCTTGAGTAATTATACAACAATTATTTTTCCCATATGTTATAAAGTATATTTTATTTTCAAAATAGTGATTCTACCACTATCCCTTGGTAAAATCACAGGAAATTCCTTCCAAATTATTATTTATGGTCTTGTCTCTCACTTCAATCGAAAACTAGATGTCAGTAACTTTCAAATTTTATTGGAATTCAGTGATGTCACCAACTTTTTCTTGTTGCATCATGTAGGAGTCTTCCATGATTAGTGGTCCTAACATATAACCAACAATATAATGATTATATAAGGTAGCTATGGTATGTAATATTTTAATGGATTTAGTCATAATTATTTTCTATTACTAATCTATCTATATTGGTACCCATCATATACAACCTATGTATTGTATTACTTGAATACCCACCAAAATATTCAAAATAATAATCCCCTTTATTTTGAAACTTGGAATTCATTATTGATTTTTAACTTACCTTTTTCAATTTTAGATTTTTATCATTTACTCTTTTATTATAAGATTCACTATTCTTTATGAATAATGTATCACTATCCATGGTGAATGTTAAACCATTACTATGGTTTGTTAACCGTAAAACACATTATATTTCTCTGAAACATTCTATTTCTATAGAATCTTATGGAACTTATTCGTATTCTGACTATTTGAGAATCTATAACATTGAAATGATCTAATCAATCATTCTCCCACATTCTCAAATAAGTATGTGTTATCTTTTATAGAAATATAATATATATCATGACTATAAATTTTCAATGTAATGAATTTATATAATATCATTAAAGACCATTAGGATAATTACATTATAAGAACACTTTTTTTAATTCATGTTTTTTTGTATCCTAAAAAACTGATTAAATATAAACACATTATATAACGTTATAAATTATTTTTATCATACTATAAATCATATGATTTCCATTTGTTATTATAGTTGTCATATGGTTATTAGATAATGTTTCTATTTGAAAATAATATCTTGAAAATTAATGGGAGATTCTAAAATTCATATGATTCATAATATTAATTCTCCTTTTACTTACAACAAAAATATGTTTTTTATAAGGGAATGTTCATTTATTAATTACTCCCTGATACATTCTAATGATCAATGATTTCATGTAAGACTCATCATAGATCCTCTATATTCACATCATTTCATTATGGTTTAAAAGAAAATGTTTGTTTTATAATTACTCCATGAAACAATATAATTATCAATGAATGATTGTTCAATATACTCTTTGGCCCACCACACTAATGAATGTCATATATTTGGAAAATTTATATTCCATACATCACTTCTATATACCATAAAACTCTTAAAGAAATATTATGGAGTATATCAATTTATATCTATATTACTCTTAGAAAAGCTCAAACTCTCTAGATGATCTAATCAAAAAATCATTGTGGTGAACATTAATTTTTTAAAAGGATTGTTTTTCAAAAACAAGATAATTTCAGTTCATAAAAAACCTAACGTCTTTAACTCTAGAGAGTATAAAACTATAATTAGTATATCCTTTAAAACAATTTAGTTTTTTAAAATATAGATTAATATTTCCACAACTAGGTATTAAAGTCTTTTTTTATTCATCATGTGTTTCGAATGATTCAATCATTAATGACCTATTAGTTGATTATTATATACAACATAAATAATTCATTACCTAATGGAACAATGTATCCTTTTTTCATCTATAATTTATAATTTGTTTAGTGATACTTAAGAAAAGCTAAACTATAATCAATATACTTAGAAATTATATGTCACGTACTGATCATCGATGACTTAGGAACCAATATTTCTTACCCACTTAGAGAACATGACTTAATTATTATAAGGATTCTATATTTTGTTGGTTATTATAAACAAATTATCATGTGTGATTAGAATATTGTAATCAATAACCAATAAATATAAGAGAAACATTACATATATTGATGAATATACCTGAATAAGACGTGATTTGTTGCTTCTTAAACTCAGTGCATAGAATTTGAATTTCCATAAAATTGTTTTGGTATATAAAATGAAAATAACCTACCATATAATAATATTACTCTAATATTTGAAAGATGTTGTGATTTTTTACTCTATAATCACAATTTACATTAGACTGTTAACCTTTTCCTTAAACTTGTTCACAATAAGAACTTATTATAATAGTTTCTTTATGTTTTCATTTACATGTAAAATCATACCCTAACGGTATTGATGAGTTTTCTTGATTATACGTTTATTTGGTATCCTAAACAAAACTAGAGTAAGTGGGTGAAAGTGATATAAGAAAGAGATTCATTGAATAATCATGATCTATCTTTCAATTCCCACATGTCTTCTGTATATATAATTTTTTTCATATATTACTTCTCTTTCTCTTTGAATGATTCTCAGAGATGAGACAACATATAAATCATCCATGTCCTGATGTTATGTCCACAAATCACATTCAATGTTAATGATATCATTTTTATGTAAACATGTAACAAATCAAACATGAGTATCATATAAGAATCTTTCTAACCCTCTATTCTTGATGTGGATCAATAAGTATTGAGAACTATAGCATATTGAATTTCTAATGTTATACTACACTGCACATGTGACTATACTACTCTTGGAAACTTGTGCTAGATACGAAATTTACATTATCCAGAGCTGATCATAATGTGTTTTTGGTATTAAATTCCATTTTCAATAAAAAAACCATATAGTGGAATAGTACTTTTATCTGGATTGTTGTTTTGAAATTACTAATTAATGTAATCCTCAAATGTATCCCACTATTTTATCGAACCCTAGTATCCCTCATTAATAGACTCAGAATACTTTGTTTCTTGATTATTTTTGTTTTAAGGATCATTGAAACATTTCCTCATCATCTAAAAGATATTCCAATGCCACTACATAGAGTGTTTCAATGCTTTAATTTAACTTTATAACCACAATAATTCATGGCTCCTCGACCTATTGAGTGATGTTTCTTCTTATAAAATCGTTATGTATTTTTAATCAACAATTTCCACAAAATATAATACAATGCAGCTATAGATACTTCTTTTCTACCATATTTAGTTGAGTAAACCCATCAATATCATCATAAATCATCAATAGTAGGAGGGATCTTCAATTATAGTTGACGAGAACCCCATAAACCTGATTGTGTTAAAATTCAAATGATATAAGGCATTTGTGACACAATAATTTTGTTATGGTTTTTATTACTTCACGATGAATGATGTAATTTTATATTTAAATTGTATGTACTATGTGATAACACTAACAAATGAATATGAAATAAAAAGATAAAATATCATATATTCAAAGATTGATTTTGTTGGTACAGAGTTAAGATGAAAAAATATCCAAGAAGGGCGGGGGGGGGGGGGGGTTAATTGAACATTTTTTAAAAATTAATTTAAATTTATTGTCATAATAAAGTATTTTTAAGGTTAGAGTTTTGGAAAATAAAAATTATGAACATAGATAATGTTATACTGGTTTTGATATAAATATTCATAGTCCACTCTTTACCCATCTCATGAATTGAGAATGATGATGACCACTTTAACCAGTATAATGGAATATTATGAGAAATATTTCCCACATGAAGTCACTAAACAATTACAAAATAATATCCCTGAGTCTTAAAACAAAAAAAAAATACATTTTTCTACCTACAAGCACAAATTGAACAACCTACGTTTTTACTAACTGAAGGCACAACCAAATTCATGACTGTTTTTGGGAGTCCCAATAGAGTAACCTATATATTTATGGGTAGTATAACCCTTTAAAATTATGCACAAATTAATAAATAAAAATATTCAAATCCATAATACAAGAATAAATATTTATATAATTAGATTTGAGTCATCAAATAGATCTTCAATAGAGAAGGATCAAATAGTTTTAGTTTAGATGATACTTGTACTAGATCGAAAAATCATGTCTCACATGTATAGTTAATGAATATCCTCAGACTCATGTATCAATTTAAGAACTTTATAACTCAATGTATATATATTTACCTTCCACTATGACGATTTAAAATTTAAAATTTGTTGTCGTTTTCCTTCCCAAAGTTTCATGGGATTTCGGTATTAAATTGTTATGTAGAATATACCCACCTGGGTTACATCGATAATCTATAAAATTAAACAAAATGTGGTATAATGATAAAAAATTAGAGTAATTAATATATAAACATTAAATTAATATTATTAACATTAAATATCAATGAAAAGTTCCAAAAAATACAAGATAGAATGTTCACATTCGAATCATATTTAATTCGGAATTCATGATTTCTAAAGAAAATAACTTGAAACATTAACTCACACATTGAGTATTAAATCCTATAAAAAATTCCTAAAAATCAAATTCATTAGTAATAAAATTATTAATAATTATTTAATAAATAATTAAATGAAGAAAAAAATGTGAAACAAACATCCAGTAATTCAAAATATAAAAGTAAAAATAAAGGAGAGCATGTTTTGAGCTAAAAAATAATCAGAGAAATAAATAATTCTGTATCACACGGTAGGTTCAATGATTTTCTAAATTTCACAATTTGGTCAAATGATTTATTTTATACACCCAATAATATTTCTTTTTCATAAATTAGGTTCCAAACCATGATAAATTTTCACTGATGGTCATTAGTCACATCCACATCCAGAGATGTCCAAATTTTCACTCATGATTTGCCCTCCCAGAATGTTATAGAATTTACCAAATTTTTACTATTTGATAGTTCTCATAGTTATTTCCATAATTTTCCAAATTTTAACTCATAGTCAGTTCACATGGTCAATTCTAAACATTCCCAAATTTTCAATCATAGCATGTTCAAAAGATCATCTCTAGACTTTCCAAATTTTAACTTATAGTTAGTTCTCATGGTCAGTTTAAGACTATAAAAATTTTCAAACACTGTCAGTTCTCATGGTCAGTTCTATAATTTTTCAAAATTTTACTTTCGAAACTTTTTTAAATTATTAAAAAACATAAAATTGAAATAAAATTTTATAAATCATAGAAATTTCAATTATAAAAAATAATAAAAAATAGGATTATAGATCCAATTCAATATCCACATTTTGAAAATTTATAAACAAATATCTATTCTAGAAATTTATCCCCTTTTTGATATTGATCGAAAATATTTATTATTTAAATATTCTTCTTATTACATGAAGATTTATTACTATAAAATAATTTAATATTCTAACTAATATTGAAAAAACCCCTAAATGTGTATCAATAAAGAAACAAACCCTTATGAAGTTTCACCTAACTAGGATATGCCAAAAATATTTAATAAACATTTTAACAAATCTCAATGAATTAGAAGAGTAAGAAATTTTTTATTTATATAATAGTGATATATAAAAATAAAATAAATTCAGTGTACAAATTTAATGAATGACACTAATTTATAATTTTAAATCAAAAAACTATTCAAAATCCCCCTAAATATATATATTATATGATTAAACTCACATCAATCCTTGTTAGAATTTAATTTTATAAAAATATATAAATCCATCAGTTTAGTAAATATATTAACTAAGTTTTTTAAACAAAAACATTTCAATTCTATATCTTCATTTTAAACGTGATCCCTAAGAAAATGTTATTTTACATCAACGTTCTTTGTCTTAGAATTATTTAATGGAATTTTAAAAAAAATAAATATAATAATTAATGTGATAGAAAATATAAATCTTATTAATATAAAAATCATAAAGTGATTTTTTAACCCATAATGATTGAGAATAAAAAGATGTAACAACTATATGACTGGATTTATCAGTTTAATGTTAAACTGGGGTCTGTTTCTTTAAAACCCATGAAACTAAATATTTAACATGTAAATGACACATACATGAAGATCTTTTTCTATTTGAATTGTATCCACAAGAATCATGATCACAATAACATAAAGAATCTAAGTTAGTTAGAGTTGGATAAAATAAAAAAACATTCAAAATCACCTTTAATAAAACTAATGATCATTTTTTAAAAATTTAATGTGACTCTCCATAGGATAGCTATGATATAAGAACACACAAAAGCTAATGAAATTAAATCCATCCTATAATTGGTAAAATGTAATAGACTTCCAATAATGACAGTATAGGTTTTAAAATAAATTTATTTACTTGAATTGTATAAATATAATTTTTATGTAGTAAAAATGGGGGTATTTTCACTTTTATAAGAATATAAACAGAATATATTAAATAAATATTTTACATACTTGTGATTATTTAGAAAAATAACCCCATTTTGTTGAAATATTATCAAACCAAATAATAATTTTTACCCACCATCAAACTCATATAATATTTAGATATAAATGAATTTGAAAATTAATTACAAATATTTTGACAAGAAGATATTATAAGAATATAATCAATATACATTTTTATATTAATTATATCAATAAAACATTTCTAATAAAAAATTTAGGATCAACTATTCCCTTCTCATTTTTAGAGAAAAATAGTTAACCTTACTTAATAAGATTAATGAGAATATTTAAAACCATATAACACTTTAGAAAACATAAAAAACATGATCGAAATGTTTTTAATTTTCAAACATATGGGGTTGTATAACCTAAATGTTTTAAAAAATATAACAATTTGGAAATTTATTTTTGACCTCCATTCTGAAATAATTTAAGACCATAAAAAAGAATAAAAAACCAATAATATCTTAATTTATTCTACCCTAGAAACATGTGTCAAATTGTTTTCAAAATCAATACCTTCTTCTTGAGAATATAATTCAAAAATTTATGTATTTTTATTTTTTACTATATTTCCAGATTCCTCATATTTTTTTTTCTAAAGATCATATTTTTTCACAATAAAATGAGAATGACTTATTTGAAAAACATAAAACTACACACTATTTTTAGTAAACTTATGTAATTCATCATTTATAACCAAGATTCAATTTGTATAATCTAAATCCTCATTAATATTCTTATGTATAAAATCATAAATAAAAAAATGATAATCATAAATATTCATAATTTATTTTCTATTTTGAACATTTGATTCACTATTAAAAGTTACATTATTTAAAGGAAAATATATACGTGTCTTATGTGATTTTTCATGAATATATTTAGATTGATAAAAATATTATGCCTCTAAGTATGAACCTCATAATCTTGAGGATTTTCTTCTTCAATGTTAAAATCTCAATGTTCGTCCTCAATATGATCAATATAATATTCACTTTTTGTATTATTTTTCATCGAACATTATGTGAGATGATTCCTAAACTACAATGGTTCTTTTATTATATACTTTAATTTATTACTATTATTTTAATATCCTATGAAATTATATTCACCATATTTTTCATCAAAATAATCTAAAGCCTTTTTTGTGTTATGAATAAAAAATATACATCCAAAGACACTAAAATGGAATTTTTTGGATTTTCCCCATCCAAAGGTCATAAGGTGACTTTTTCAAAAGGTTTATTAAAATAATTCTATTAGTAAATAACAATAATTATTCATAGAATAAACCTAGAAATATTTAGGTAAGTTAAATACATTTTATATAGTTTTAGATTTTTCTTGAAGTGTTATATAACAACACAATTTTTTGTGGTATCCAAGCCATTTTATTGTGGTGCTCTAATTTTATCACATTTTATAAAATTTTTCTAAATGGAAAAGGTCACATAAATAAGTCACTTATAATTTATTTAATTCTATACGCTTTCTCATTATAGAAAAAATTATTAAATGTGATAAATATAGATAATGATTTAGGGTTAACTGTAAGGAATTCAATAAACCTATCTGAATATAGTAAAATCATCAATAATAAAAAACATTATATTTTACTACATAAACTAGTAGGTTTAATAGGATGAAATAAATTTAAACAAATGATATCAAGAGGCCTTACATTTTTACCTCCTTAACTGAATTGACCTAATTTTTGTGTTGTTTACATTTCAGTAGAGTCACATAAAAAGGTGTTGTCCTCCTTCTGTTATAGAAGCTGCTGAAGATTTTGGTTCTTGGAAATATTTTGCATTAGCCTAAAATTAGAATGTCCCATTATCATATTCCATTGAATGCTATCAGGCTATATAATAGTTAACCATGTGACATCTTAATCAGTAAAATATTAAATTTTAATTTAATAAATGATTTCTATTGGGTTTGTATAAATAATCGATATTCGTTTAAAATAATACATTTTAAATTTATAAATTTTACAAAAATTCCGTCATCACATAGCTGAAAATTTCTTATTAAATTATGTTTCTAACTTCTAATTTATAATACTATATAAATAATTAAAAACTTTAAAAATACAACATCAGAAAAACCATTTACATTCCATTTTAAATTATCTCAAAATGTATCATTACCTTCATAACACTTGAAGAATAATTTTATTGATATATCACCAAACATGTGTCTTGACAATCCCCTTTTAATTTAAAAAATATCCTTTTTGGTTCTCCTGTGGTATGAGTCCTATAAAATATGATTTAATAATGATTTGTTACCCAATAAAGTTTGGTTCCAATGGGATTAGAATATGAATTAATGGGAATGCAAACCAAGTTTAAACACTTTATTATAGTAATATTGGATGATAATAATTTAGAAATAAAAGCCTCTTATATCCAATATATATTAAAAATTTCAAGGAACACTCATTAGCATAATGAAAATTCATATGACATCAAAAACATGTAGTAGTAGATTTTATAACATTAATTATTTTGATAAAGATGGTATTATATATTTTAGATAAATTATTTTTCTAAACAAGTACCAATATCATTTTTTTTATTTTATTAAAAATCATAATTTTATAAAATTATTATTTTCTATGAATAAAAATGTATTTATTTGACTTTAAATATAGTAATGTATTTTTTATTAGTTCATTATACTTAAAAACATTATAATAATTCCTTATTTTAACTTCTTGAAACTTTCATTTGAAACAAACTTATCTTTTCAATTTATATTTTTCCAAAAAATTTGAATTTTGTTTTTCTATAGTGATTTATTGATCTATATATGCATATTTAATATATTTATTTTCATATTTCATGCTTTTTGAACATATTTATTTATATTTTCTTTTTGGTTAAGAACATACTTATGTTGTATCCTATAGTTATTTTATAAACCAGTGATCTTACAAAAATATTAATTTAATTTCATAAAAATTGGATTTTAAGTGTGAGATTCATATGATGAATAATAAGAAACAACACATACCTGATTTTAGGAAGCCGTTAAGAACTAGTTTTCAAAGCCTTTTTGGAATTATACTCCTTTGCAGTACTTGTATCTTCAGTACAACTTCACCAGGATAACATTTCCTTATATTTTTCTTGTATTATTACATCAAATTTTTTCCTTATTTAATCTTGGGAAATCAGGATTTGTATGACCCCTCCTTCTATACACATAAACAAATTACACCTGAGTATCATTGGAATTGATGTTACTATTATTACTCACTTTATGATCATCCTAAGGATTTTATTTTTGAGATCTCCTTGAAAATATTTTCATCATTTTATATCCCCATTTTGTAAGATAGGCTATATAATTCCAATTACTACTCTTTAAGTCATAATTAGAGGAGTAAGCAGATACATTTTAATTAAAATAATTTAAATTATTCTTTGAATTATCTTCTTCAACAATATTTTTAGGTTCTTAATGATATTTTAATAATTATTTGATAATCTCGTCATTTGTATATTGGATGAAATTATTACTCTCAACTATCACTACCCTTTTAGTATGTCACTTTTTAACAAGTTATCTATTTAATATTTCAATATAAATATGATTTTCATGAGTATCTAATAAATAACTCATACCATATAAAATACTTGTAAATCTATGAATCACTTGGTTGATAGATTCATCTTTATCACTTATTAATTCTTGATATTCAATTCATATCATGAGTAACATAGTTATAATAAGTCTACCTATTACAATATGTGAAAATTATTGAATTTTCCCTATGTCATGGTCATCTTTTTATGTATAAACAAGTCTATATACCTTTCTATGTATTTGATAGTGAAAAATACTCATCTCCTTGTATTTTAAAATGTAATTTACCACAAAATTCCCATGTGAATAATTCGGTTCACCTTTGGGAAGCTTCTAAGATGTTTCCATGATAGTCCATGTTCTACGCTCTGTTGATTTATGAAAGCTTCCCTCTACGATTTGTAATATTTATAATCAGTAAAACAAAAATAGGGTTGTTTTGTGGTATCCATCAATCATTTTTACTTTTTTATTCCATCTAAATCATATATTTTCCCTTTAATGGTCAGGTTATAAATTTTTTATAAAAAAAAATATAAATAAACCTAGGGAACCTTCTTTTATTCCAATAGGTTTTCTAGAGTTAAGATGAAAAAATTTCCAAGAGTGGTGGAATTGGAAATTTTTTAAAATTAATTTAAATTTAATGTTATAACAATGTTATTAAAGATAGTTCAATGGAAAATAAAAGATATGAAAAAATATATTTTAATAATTATTTAGATCTAAAGGATCTTAGTCCACTCTTCACCCCTCTCATGAATTGAGGGTGATGGTACACACTATGATGAATATAATGGAATCTTATAATGAATTTTTCCCAAATAGAGTCACATCCTAATTATAAATCCTTTTTTAATTGGGATACTTAAACTCAAGAAAATATTCCTTTTTCTATTTGGAGGCATAACCCAAAAACAATCATTTTTCCACTTACAAGAACAACCCAAGGGTTGAACATAGTTTGGATGTTAGAACCCAGTTCCTTACCGATTATGGGTAGTATAAACCTGAAAAATTATGAAATCAAAATGATGAATAAATAAGTAATCCATGAAATAGATAAAATCATAAGCATATTTTAATCCCCAAATTACACATGGGGTTGGAATGGAATTTTGGGGTGCTGGTGGAACAACCATTACATCAAAGACATACACCCACATTCTGTTTGGTCTATTTCTAATGAGGTTTATTGATGGAACTAGAAATACCCAACAAAAATATTATCTATGATGAATCATGGACGTACATTAAAAATGTAGGAAACCATTTGGTAACATGGAAAAATATACAAAAAAACACTCATTGGTCAAGGGGATGGGATGTCATGATCAACACACTTTTTTGGGGAAGTTATTTAATACTCTCTTACTCTCTTAAATATTTGATACATGTTTGTGAATCCTTCATTAATTCCCCAGTATGGAATCATCCACGCTTACGTTCACAATCAATTGTTAGCATGCATGGAACTTAGAATCATTTATATGTATTCGAGGTTAATTATTGATTGATATATAAGAATGTATCAATGATTCTCCATCAATGATACCTTATTATGAATGATTAGATATTTTTTTATCATTTATTATTAGGATTTTGGTTTTGAGCCATATAGTAGGGGTGCTCTGGAGTGTGTCATCATCTAGGGAGATGAGATTTTCTATAATTCCATGATCAGATTTATATGATGGGGTTTCAACATATCATTGTGAATGGAATTATAACCCATGTAGTTTGCTGCCCCTTAACATGGAACATCATACCTTTTAAGGTAATGTGATAAGGACCAAACCATGTTATTTAGCATCATGAAACAAGAAGGTCTTGGAGAATTGTTCTTAGTAAAATTGTGGTGGGGGGCTTATTCTGAATCCGGAAAGGGAATCAAAAATTAATATTGGATCCCATGATGGGTATGATCCTACATGGAATATGGCCTATAGATAAATATATTTGATTTTGGGTTTTGGGTTTTAGACCTCACAAAAGCTTCATATGTTTCCTATTTAGAGGGGAATAAAAATGAACACATTTTTCGTAGTGTTGGGTATTATAATTAAGGAGGATTAACCTTTTAATTTTTTATGGTGACATGGTTGGGGTTTACACTGGGAAAAAGGCCCATTGGTTTGTGATCATGTAGATTTCATGACCACGACGAACCTTTGGGCCCATTTGAGTGATGGTCAATGTGAAAAAGAGGAATACGAAGATCTAGGAAACCAAACTATATTATTTTTCCTCAGGTGGATAGATGTTGGATCAACAATGGATTGAGAAAGGTATTTTAATATGCCTATATCATCTCTTATTTTTATGACTAGGATAATCACATCTGATGATATATCTGGCTATGACTAGGGAAGAAAAGAGGAGAATGATTAACACATCCCACAATAAATACCAAGATACTACTAAAAGAGGGATTCCATTTTTATAGATACATGTATTCAGGGACCCATGCCCATGGAGGCCCTTCAAAGGAAGGATATAGGAAGATCTAGAAAAAGATCCTCTACCAATACATGCATCAGAGAGTGTGGATTTCATGATAGTAGCTAACCTATAATCTCCTTTGAGTTACCATTGAATTTGAGAAATAATAGGAAGTGGAAGATATAGAAAAATAAATGATCCATATTCCACTATTGGAAGAGGCTGGGGCATTAGGAAAATAATGAAGAGATTTGATGTGCCCCTTCCATCTCATCGATGTATCCTCGATAGTCAGATCTGACTAAACATTTGGTTATAGACCATGGGAATGGAGAAGATGTAATTAATGAAGCATGATAGGTCCTACAATAATGTATAAGGGATTAATCCCCGAGGTATTCCATTAACAATGGTTATAGAGAAGATAGGAGGATAATGCACTAATCTTCAATGGTAATGGAAAGTGGGATCCTATCCCTCCCCACTAGAAAATAAGGTCCATGTTATTAGAGATGAAGTGGGTAAGGAATGTCCCTATCCATCAAATTTGAGATTGGGTAATCCTTGAAAACACCGTGAAGTCAAGGGTCCTCATGATCAAGGGATTTCAAATCTGCATGCCCCCAAGAACACTACCCATTTGGGATTACCTGTGTGGGGTGAATCTGACCAATGTAATGCATATCCAAATGGGAGAAATGGTTGTGTGATTCTTACCATGGTTTTGAAAGTCTGAAAATTCTGGTCGAGGATTCCATTTTTTCCCCAAAATATGAGAGATCCAATGTAAAAGGATACCTTCAATTAGTGGCATGGAATGGGGATACAAATAGTCTTCTGTGGGTCCTAGATTGATAAGAATGTGGTACTTTGTGTAGGGGTAGGCCAACACGATCTCGTGGGGTCTTGGAAAATGGATCACCTAGGTAAAAATATTTGGGAGAGGCCATTATTTATGCACCAAGTGTCTTCTCAGTTGTCCCTAGAAGGGTCTCATGTAGGTCCCGGGTTTTCCAAGGGACCTTTTCACTAATATTTATCAATTAGTGGGAAAGGGGTCCTCATTCATGTGTCTTATGTTTCAAACCCTAAATAGAATTTTATTTCTCCATCCCCATTAATGATCTATTCTATATTATTTTGGAGAGACACCTAAGGCGTTTTGGAGGACATGGGTTAATGGTATTTACAAAAAATATTCATGAATTCTTAAGATTTTACAGTTTTTAAAATACGGATCCCTAGAGTCCTATTTATAGGCCTAAACATGACCATGGGTTAAAGAGGTTATTCGATAATATTCCCAATGTAGGTACCCCATGTAGGTACCCTATATAGGGGTTTCCAGTTCATTAGGGTTGTGTAGTGTTCATGCATACAGGTGCCTTGGGCAAGGGTAGTTATGCCTCCTATACGGTGGGGGTAGGGATTGTGTCATCCTCCTGGTTCGTAGGATAGGTGAACATAGGAAAACAAGGGTGAACCCCCTACTATATAACATAGGGGATGCTCCCCTATACCCGTACATGATATCTATGCCGGGATGTGGTCCCAACCTTTTTGGTCGGTCCCTTCACTACCATCACTTACCCCCATAAAAGAAGGAGAGTTACACCGTGAGCTTTTTGAGCTGAGTTGATGATGTTTTGTGTCATGAAACATGAAACCCCACCTCTCATTCTAAATCCATGAACTAATCTTGGATGAAGGTTCTCACCCCCATGTTGTTGGATTGGGAAATGATTATAAGGAATCTCTATCCCCCGTCGTGTAAAAATTCATGTGCCACATGGAAATTCAATCAGCTCCTTCTTTCATAAAGATGAATTTCTACTCAAACCCAAAATTTGGTGTCAAACTAAGGAAAAGATAATTAAATCTATGGAAAAGGGAATGGAACACATTTAAAGGTGTCAATAAACACTCTAGAATTAGTTTTTTTAGGAATGAAAAGAATCTTGTTCTAAGGCAACTGTAGGGAACATTGATGCATTCGAACATGAGTCGGTGGGATTTAGAGCTATATCAACTGTGGAAAATTCTATAATTGTTTTACTATTCCATGGGTCCTAGAGAGCATTGTTTGACTATTTTTAAAGTTATATGGATATACCTACATAATTCGTGTGTTTTGTGTCACGACAATAATTTTTTTCTAAGTAAAATATGAAAAAGACTTAATAGGAAAGACATAGCTTTTTATTAGGCCTCCCTTTGTGGGGTTTAAAACTAATTTTTTCCCTTTTTATTTTCATTATTTAATTCCTACTCACACCATGAAGAGCATAATTGTAGTGAGATTAGACATATATTTTATCAAGAGTTCACTTTGTGAGTTTTCAACCTAGTGTGTACTATGTTTATTTTTTATTGTAGTTTAAATCAGTGCAAGATGGACCAAAATGGATGATGTTTTAGATCAAAAATCATTGACCTTATGTTTTTGAATGATGATCCAAACAAGACATGTTAACCAAGAATGACCCAACATTCTTCAAATACCTAAAGGCTAATTTTATGTCAAAATTTTCTGATTACATGATCTAAAAGACGATACATGTCAAATATATATGGAATGACCACATGATGAATTCGAAAATCCTTTTCCTGTATGTTATTATTTGGGATATGTTAATAGAGTAGGTATCTCCTAAGGACTAATATGTCATCAGTTGAAAAACCATTTTCACTACTGGAAAGTTTCCCTATCCCCATGGTTCAAAACCGTGGGGATAGCCCCCAAAACCGTGGGTATAGTCTATACCCACGGATTTGGGAACCATGGGCTGGAAACGTGTCGGGATAGGGGGGTCTACCTATACCCACGTTGACCCGACAGTTTGAGAACCGTGGGGAATTAATCCTCAAAAATTGAGTCTGCTGGGAGTCGACCGCGGGACGCCTCATCCGTGAAGGATGCCTCCCTTACCAACCGAGGCAATGACATTTTTAGTTTATATAGATATAATTGTCTAAATATATTTATAACATCGCATATCTAAAAAATGCAGTAGCCGATAATCGATCCCGTGACTTAAGGAATCTGAACACGCTGCGCAACCAACCAATCTACTAAATTATTATTCCTAAATTCATAAATTTGCTTTCATATATTAATTTAAATTAATTACTAGAAATAATAAATTACCAGGTTTCGAACACAGGATCTGGAGAGAAATGGAGATTACCTCGACCAATAGAGCTATGAAACTTATCTGCCTTTTTAATTGTACATTTATAATTATATTTATCAAAACCAAGTTCCCACCAAAAAAAATCATCCCACGTATATTTTTTTCCCACCATAACGCGGGAAATATATACCCACGGTTTTGGAGAACCGTGGGTATATCTCTTCAAATAATAAACACCAATACCCACAGTTTTGAAGAACCATGGGTATAGGTCTTCGCAATACACCGTACACCCACGGTTTTGACTTAAACCGTGGGTATAGGGTTTTGAAAAAACACCTATCCCCAGAGTTTTTCAAAACCTTGGGAATAGGTCTTTTAAATAAACCTATCCCCATGGTTCTCAAAAACCATGTGTATAGGTTTTCATAGTACCCATATCCCCATGGTTTTGGAAAACCGTATCGATAGGGTCTACCTATACCCACAGTTTTTGGGAAAACCATGGGTATAGGTCCATTTTCCAGTAGTGTTTTCAGGGAAATTTTATGAAAATACAACTGTGGAATGTTACTACATAATCAAATAGTGGCATCCTTTGGTTGATAGGACTTGAAATTGTGTGGGTGAATTATGAAAATCCCACTAGTTTCTGTTATAACATAGTTAAAATAGAGGTATCCTTAAGAATTTTTTTCATTCTATTATCAATAGCAAGTTGATTTGTGAATATAAAAATTTCTCAAGGCCATGATGGGAGGTTTTCCAAGGAAACATATTTGAGGATGAAGAGAGTATCTGTATTGGAATTAGTTAAGAATGAGAAACAAATAATACAAGAATTTGTCTTGTGTGAAGGAGGATAAGTTAAAATAAATAACTAATATCAGTGGGGAAGGACCCTTTCTAACAATGTTTGATGATTTGTTTAATTGAATGTCATATGACCAAGATATAGACCATTTAGTTTGACCTCTTATAGTGAGGATTGCACAATTTAAGTTATTGGGACTAGGATTCCCCAATTTTTCATTTAATTTCATATAGAAATGAAATTGGGGGATAAAATTTAAGGTTTTTTTAGTTCTGATAGAAAGAGTAGTATTTTTCCAATCAATGGTTATCATATGGGAAACATTCTACCATCCTCATGCATGACAGGGGGCATCATAATCTGTAATCTATGGGTTTATAGATCTAAGGAGTGAAATTAGAAAATTATAAAATAAATAAAAGTGTATGTTTTTATAATAGGTATAGAAGAGTCTTTTCTTAAGGATAGATGTGTTGTTGTTTGATAAATCCTTTTTTGTGGGTGATATTATACGAAACCAATTAGTTCATGTTATAACATAGTAAAACAATGACATCCTTTGGTTCATAGACACATTTTGTGGGACAATTTTGGAAAATCCAATTATAGGGTGTTAAAGCATAGTCAAAACAGATGCATCCTCTGCAATTAGACATTCTATTATAGATGTCAAATGAAATAATATCTGGATTTGTTCCTCCCTAGACAAATATATTTGTTTGTGTATGTCTACAAAAAGATAATTTCATACCCAACACACTTGGGGTCAAAAGGAAATGTTTCCTTTTTCGGGTATGACCCATACATAGGTAAGGAGTATTTTTTTCTTATGATTGGGACTATGAATTGGGATTTTGGAATCACTAAATATCTCATTTGAATTAGAATTGATCTATGCGTAGTTCCTGAGAGATTACTCATTTTAACGTCATTGGACATGAATGGTGTGGTGTCTTGTAGTTTTAAGTAATAAAAATAGAGACATATCATTATATAAATGATAAGTAGTATGAGGCTGACCAGAAAAATGTTGTTCTATTATAATTTAGACATGAGGGGGTAAATTGTAAAACATGATATTGGTACTTATATAGTCTTGGGAGGATTCATGGGATGACAAAATCTTTGGGGGTTATAGATATATAAGAGGCTTCATCAGAAGAATAATGTTCCATTAGTTAAAAATATCCTTTTTTGGAGGTTTTATGCATTGCCAACTTGGGCATGTCACTGCAAAATCAAACTATTACATCCTCTAGTTGACATGTCAGTTTTGGGCGAGACTTTATGAAAATACTACTAAGATGTGTTACCACATAGTCAGACAAAAGAGTCCTTAGGTATCAGAAATTCTATCACCCTAAGCTAGAGGAAGATTATAAATATCTGAAATTGTCCATTATTAGTATTATGACATATGGAAGGAATAATTATGAATATAGAAGAAGCATTTAGACCGATTTTGTCCATGAATGGAAGTGTACCTTTTCATAAATCCTACTCATTTATAGGATGGGATATATCTATTTTCTAAATGGACTCTTGAATAAAGGAACCCGAATTAAGTTATCTTTTATGGATTTTGTATGTATGAGAGGGGTTTATTTCTTTATCTCGTGGCTAGTACTTGGACACGAGGTTCATATATCAATATGTATGTCATTTAAATGAGAATCGAACCACATGTAGTACTTGAGGGACCATGCATTTTAACATAATGTGATAAGGATGAAGGTGATGTGATGTGAAAAATGAATATTGCGGCTGAACCGTAGTACAAGACCCGAGCATCACTATATACCTTGTTAGAGAATGAATCATGCCACAGATAGTTCCATAGAAGACTCCACATACTGATTAAATTAATGTATGGATAATGGTGGGTTTTTTAATATGATCTAACACATGGGTTGATAACCCACATTAGATCCTCGTATATATATATTCTGAATCATACATAGGAGAGTGGGAACATTTCCCATATTGTGACTGGGCGATTTGTGGTAATGAAAATGAATATATACATAGTTCTTAAGGAACCATGAAGTTTAAATTCATTTGTTCAAAGACATATGGATTTATATTTAACGAAATCATGAATAGGATGATGATAACCTTAATTTGAATCAATATTCCTTACTTATGTAGGTATTTTTTTACAAAAAATATTAATCCCACATGAGATATGTTATGTGTGATAAAAAATAGTGGAAAAGGATTCTTCCACCATACGGGGTCACCCATGTGGAGAAATAAGTTATAGTCTAGAAGTCCTATAAGATATGAAAGAGCTTGTTAGGGAAAAAATATTTATCTTTATCCACTATATTTTGGAGTATGTTTGTTAGGGTCTTTTTGATGGCCTATATCCATCCATTGTCTACTACATGATAATGGGATGAATGGTTGGATTTGATTTCCAACTCTTGACATAGCTTCTCCAAATACACAGAATTGAAATTGCTGATATTTTCATTTAGTATTGTATGAGGGAAAATAAAATATGGTAATGATGTTTTCTTTTACAAAGTTAATGATATTTCATTTTCCGAATTCTTATATTGGTATAGATTTAGCCCACATGGAGAAGAAGTCGATTATAGTGAGAATTTACTTAAACTGCTTGGTAGTGGAAAAAGGATATGGCCTTACAATGTCCATTCCCCATAAGTAAATTGACCAAAATTATTTGGATTTATGTTCAAACTATAGGGGTTGATGTATTAAGATTGAATACACATGGAAAGAATGATTCTTATTGGTGAATTCAGTGCAATATTACTTTATTGGTGGCCAAAAGTATCAAATACATGGATTTGGATAAAAATATTGTATCGCGAATGGTGTGAACCACATGAATCTACATGTACTTCTTTCATGATTCACCAGTATATTTTCCATTGATACATTTAAGAAGGACTCTATAAACTGCACATTTATAAAGGAATTTCTAGTGATTTGGGGGATCATAAAAAATGAAGTTTTTTATTTGCCGTCAAATTTCCTTTTTCCTAGACCTATCCAGAGAGACCATTCTAGTATGAAGGTAGTCTATGATGGGAATAATCCACCCAATGGTAGGACCACATGTCTTGATGAAGGGGTTTATTTCTTTGATATCTTTCACCTTCATATTTTAAAATGGTGAAACCATTCGATGATGCACAATATTGATGACTGTTTCATTCCTTCTTGGATATGATAAAGCCATATATTTATTCACCATTTAATCTTCTAAGGAATTACCTGATTTTGGGGTGTGAGTCAATGATTGGTCCAAGTGAAATTATTTTATTAACTTTTAGAAATATTCATGATGGGGGATTAGCTCTTATTTATTTATTGACTAATACCATTGACCGGATTGATTAATAACCCTAAATCTAATTTCACTTATAATCGTCTAACAAGTATCTAATGTGGTAATTATAGTTTTTCAATGACAAAATGATATTATACAAAATTATTAGTAAAAACTTCTAAAAATTGTAAGGAGTAAGGAAATATTATCTTTTTCATGGAGTGATGATAAAAACCCCCAACCCAACATTTTTAATCTTGGGATATTACATTCCCTTCCTTGTTGGACATCTAGATGCATTATCAAAATAAATTTCCAATATATGGGGGACATCCTGAATAGAAAATAATATTCATCTTGAATATCTGTATTTATTTTATTTTTTTCCATATTTGGGTGTTCTTCAATAAAATGTTCCAAGGCTCGGCATTTTAATACTTTCTGAGGCATTAACTCTATATCAAACTGCTACAAAATAACAACTCATTATGTCAAGAATTCTTCCAACACTGGATTAATGAGGGTATATTTTAGTGGGTTATTTTTAGTGACCGAATGGACATCATGGTACATCAATTAGTGCATTAGTTTTTCATCCATAAATATTAACACCAATAATCCATTCTCGATATCTGAATAATGACTCACAACATTGAGACTAGTTAGAATGAGATAATAAAGGGTATTTAAATTATCAACACCATTATTTTTCATGAGAAACAAACCCTGTTATCACTACAAGGCCATCACATATAGAATGAGTTGATTCCCCTCAACATTTGGAATTATAACTTTTAGGATCAATGGGTATTTCCTAAGGATGTCAAATTGTTCTTGATGGTCACATTTACATTGATATGTGACCCAATTATTTATTAATTTGGTAAAGGGGAAACAATTTTGTGAAAGGTTTGATATAAATCACTGAATTTAGGATAAGTTTCCTTGATGTCCTATCAACTCATTGAGGTTTCTAGGATGTGAAATACTACATATAGACTTTCTTTTCTTAGGTTCATATTTGATGTCGTGAGGGAGCACAAAAAATCCAAGAAACATTCTAGAGGTTACTCCAGAAGTACATATCATGGGGTTCATCGTCATGATATATTTTCGTAGTTTGTTGAATATGGTCTCGATATTAACCAATTAGATAGAAAATTATCTATAACTAAAAACATGATCATTAGTATATATTTCAACAAAGTATCCAAGGAATGGTTTGAAGATGTGATGCATGGTATGTTGGTACATAGTAACCACATTCTTCAAGCCAAAGAGAATAACTTGATAGTAGAATTCTCTATGAGGTTACCGAAAGGTGAATAATTATTCATCTCCCATGGCTATCCAAAAATGGAATTACACTAAATAGGAATCTATGAATGATATGGCTTGATTACTGGCCATTGTATTAATTATTAGCTCTATTATTGGAACTGGGAAGTCATCTTATGGATAGTGTTGGTTGAGATCTCTAAAGTTGATGTAGATTCTAATTTTCTCATTATTCGTCTTTACCAGGATGATGTTTGATATAAATTTTGGATAATAAACATCCCAGATGAAGTATTCCTTCATAACATTGTCCACTTTAGCCTCAATTTTAGAGGAATGATTCTAGTGTGTCAATCTAGATTCCTATTTATATTCCCGATTATGAAAAGCCCATGTGTGTAGTAAACACCTCAGGATCGAGACATGTAATGTTTATGTAATCCTAGGAGAAAAAATATTTATTTTATTTTAGGAATGTGGTATATACCTCATGTTATTTTGAATTCTTGTTCCCACTAGTCAATGTGGGGCATTGATTTTTTTTTCAATACCCATATTTAATTATCTGAGTTCATCAACATTGGTAGAGACACTTTCCTCAAGTAGTGGAGGGGTATCCCTAAGGGATTACATCAGTTCCTATTTCACCTACTTTTTCTATTCCACCAATGACCAAATTTTAGGGGAAGGATATGATGAGTAAAATTTCTCTATGTCTAAATATGAGTAAATATTTTTACATTCAAAGTAAAAATCATATACTTCCAACCCGACTAACGAGACAATGATTTTTTTGAAGCTCATGGGATTGAATGAGGTCATTCTCACTCATGAGTTTTTCACTATCTGGAGAGTTGATGACTTCTCTAGAAATTATAGGTTCAGTCACACTGACTGATATTTTTTAATTCATCAGATATATTCGTGAACTTGGACTCACCCCCTGAATCTAATTGATGGGCAATATATACTCTACATTGAGGAGCTTGAATTTATTATCTATGGATATCTCAAGACCATTTAGTGTGTTGATTCAAGAAATATAATAAATCAAGTGCATTTATTTCCCATATTATAGAATATTTCATCATTTTATTTTAATTTTTAGGATTTAAATGGGGATTTATCACCATGAAATGTCTCAATTTGAACACTAATACAATAGTTGAGGCGTTAGTGGTATGATGAGGGGATAGAAATACGATAATTTGACCATGTATATCATAGTATAATTTTTAAGGAATTATCTTAATGAATAATAGTAATAATGATTCATAAATGAGATCCACGAACTATGTTCTAAGCTTTATTTCAACAGGAGGATTTTTCTCGCCCTTGTCATCTCCCTGTAGCATTACAGAAGAGGGGGATTAGTGTGACATCATTATAACCCAATTGTTGGAATGATTACACTACGATGAGATTAAAACTAGATCCATTTTCAATGAATACTCATCATAAAATAATATTATTCACCCCACTAGATATATAAAAAGTTATGATGTCTACTTTTATAATGGTATGTTTTTATTTCTCCGTTTAAGATATCATTGTGTGGAATTCTACAAGATATATCTTCACAAAATATACATTGACAGTAATAATATCATCCAAAAAGTATCAAGGGATTGAAAAATCCACTTTGAGTGCTTCCTGAATGTCTTTTGATAGACTCAAAGCATCCATTATGGATAACATAGCTGACACGAGGTCGAAAATCATTCAGATATCATAATTTTGATCTAAAGGCCAATTTTCCATTTATAGGGATGATATTTTCCATGAATTATAGGAATTTAATTACTTAGTGTAGGAATGTTGGCCCATGGAACATAATTTAAAGAATTTCTATCCATGGATAATTAGGTTGACTAGTTCTACATGCGTGTCGAGGTTGATTGGGAGACAACATCTCTTCTAGTTGGTCATCCAAAACATTCATGTTAGGGAACACTATGGATGATGAGGGGGAACATTTATACTTATACTGAACATGTTGGAGGGAACCGCCATGTGTTTCAACTATGTATACAGTCCGAGCGTGGATGTTTCAAGAGTATTGACTCCGGGAGTGACCATGTCTTCCTCTCTATCCTAATCCCTATAGTCCATATCTCATAATTCCCCAATCATATGTAGAAAAAATGGGTTCATAATCACTCTCATCATCAGAGAGGGATTACATAACTGATTGATGCTAATGGACAAAAAAAATTAAATTATATTTCAGATGTGGGATCCATATGATGTGTTGAATGTAGTCGTATCGTTTGGTGGTATGATATATGTTCATTGAGGAATGACTTCTTGAGGTCTACTATGGTGAATGAAATTTCATCATGGGTTCATTTTTATCTTTCTATGTTTTCTTCTTTCCTATCCAACCATTTTTCTTTTTGTAAGAACAAATTGCAGAAGAACATGCTTCCGAATGAGTTTTTTGTGCTATAATAGAAGTGGCTAGGGGAATATTCAGTTATTTTAACTCTTCTCATATGATACCATGAGTCTGTTTGATTATATTTATGACCAACCAATCACTAAACTGATGAATACCATTGATTTTAACTTCCATACATCTATTCTCCTGAACCGAGTCAGTGGAAGAAACACATGAAACTTACATAGGTTGATTTCCCAACATCACTTTCCCATAGTACACAATTTTATATAGGATATATTTGAAAAAAAAATCCGAGATGTCTGCCCCCAATTCGTGATGGAAGGGAAAATATATTAGTAAATCATTATATCATTCCAAGATGGTCTTCTTAGAATTTGGTAACTTGATCAAGTTTTTCTCTAATGTAAATATGAATTATCCAGGGACAAATTCATTTTAGAAACAATAAACCATGTTACTCATCTCCTCAAATATTTTATCCCATGCTCCATTTTCTCGTCTTGAAGTGGCTATCATTTCTCACTAACTCTCAGTATGGGGGACTAAAAAATATGGCACAGTCTTTGGATCTGGAGTGGGTGTAGAGGTCATCTTATTTTTAGAAGTGAAAGACACTTATTTATCATTATCTCCCCATGAGATGGTGTAATTACTTGAGACTTAACCTTGGTTCAATCTATGGAGTCTTCTACTCCTTAAAAAAACGGAATTGTCCCGAAATCATTCTGTGTATTTCAGTGGGATGAGTGGTGTGTGAAAATAATCACATATATTCTCTATATATGTATAGTAAATATTATTGGGGAAGCTTTAGGTTGAGGGAGTATTTCAACCCTTTCCACCAATTGATGAAATTATTGAGCATATCAATCTATAAATATTTATAGTTTGAGAGGTCAAGTATTTTCACCTTCTATAATGTTGAGCTTAATTGGAAGATAAAAACTTGATGGATATCTACTCACACAGTAATTGACTAAACTGGAAAACTAGTGTACCATATAATGGATGGACCTTGTAAATATTTAATTAAGTAGCAAAGGTTAAATGCTTTATATTGAGTAAAAGTCCCCATCCTAGAATCACAACAAGACATAAAATATGTAATATTCTTATCTGAGTCCCCTAAACCATTGAAATTGTAAATATAGGGCTCCAAAGGATTGACGGGGGAAGATTCGAATCGACCCAATCTGGTAATGTTCCTTTTGGACTGTACCAGCACACGCCACTCCTCCTTTGAAAATAATTGATGTTTTATGGATTCAAATGTATGTATGATATTTTGGGGGATATCTGGATGAGTATGTTCATGAACTATGGAATAAACCATTGGGGCCAATTGTAGCGGCCCAATTGGTATCTGCGGTGGGTATCCTATAGGGGTAGGCCTATAAGGACACGCGTGGGCCTATTATTTTTGTGTATCCAATGGAGGGAACTATCAATATTCTTCCATGAAATTCAGATATATTTTTTTTAGTATCCCATGTTGAGACTTTATTTGGGCTTCCTTTTGGTTGATCTCTGAAACACTTTATATTGCGGTGTGCTGGTTGGGAATGTGAGTTGTGGATTTGCTTCTGTAATATATTAAGAAATATTTATTCCTAGGAGTTGTTCTACATTATGTCTTCCCAATAAATTCACCACTACCTCTTGTTGATCAAATATTTCTTCATGTGTAATGGGTTCAACCTCTTTAGTAGTTTGGTGAGGCATGGTCTAACTATTACCCTTTTCATTGTTGGATTCTCTTTAAGGATGTATTGATGGAGTATGTGAGAGAATTCCCAAATTCATGGAAAGCTAAAAGTTTTTTGTATGCACACCTCCTTTGATCGCTTCAGTGTGCACCGTATTATGAACTAAGACTTCCTACTCCAACCCCATTATATTGGTCTCATGTACAATATGATTTGTAGGGGTGGAGTTAATGACATTCACTGATGTGTAACACATTATAGTAATGTCCTTAGTTACTTTAAAAGACTGCATCCATTTTTCCATTCATTATTAATTTTACTATCCTTCACTAGTTTATTTAAGGAATTACGATAGATTGTAATTCGATTGGAATACCTAGATAATGCAATTGTAAAGGTCCCATATGATGATATCTTATCATGGGATAAGAAAATTGGGATAATTTTCTCAACTATGATCCCCCTAATTAGTACAAACCTATCTTCTGCTGAGGAGGGGGTTGTTGAGGTAAAAAAATCACTTATCCCCATAGTATGGGGCCATATCCATTCCACTCTCACAATTATTCTACATTATTGGCAGACATCTAAGTTTTTGTTAAAAAATCCCCAGCCGTGATGGATGTGGTTGCTTCTAGATTTTGGTGGATGCTATTACTATAGAGGCCTTCATAGTTTTACAGAGTTTTTCCTAAAAATGGGAAGAGAGAATCATACAACATTCAAAAGGAACACCTTATTATTAAGACCATTGTGTTATTTGTGACATTTAGGTTATTTGATGGCTGACTTCCCTTAAGCAAGAGGCATACTCAATATTTTCAGATATGCGAAGAAAAAACATTTTAATAACATCCTCTCTTCTAGAGTGACATTAGTGAGAGTTGTTCAAGAACTATTTTTTGAGCATATCATGAGTCTTGAGAAGATTCAATTTTTCAAAGTTGACCCAGGCCTATGACATTTCATTATGTCATCATCAGATGGATTTTCTAATTTGGGGGCATAGTGAAATAAAATGATCTATTTTCACAACATACCCTAATATAGTCAATGGATGGTGTATCTAGGATTACATGGTGTAATTATTTTAACTCATTACGACATGAACCCTCATTGGATCTCTGTTATTTTTCAAATGTTGGATATTGTGCATCCAGGAGAGTCACCAACTCAATTTTGTGTTGCATCCCTTATATTACATTGAACTGAATATGATACTCATCAATGTTCAATGAATTATCTATTATTTAGTAGCAATTATTCCATATATTTATGTATATTTCATGCACACCATATTCCCACAACACCATGGGAATTCTTTACTGAGGAGTGACTATTTTCTAGAACATGTCTGTCAAGTCATCTGTAGTCAACTGCTTCATTATGTTTGAAACATATTCTTCTTCTTTTTCTAGAGGTTCCTTACCTTGGACCACCCAATGTAGGTTTTTACTACATCTTTATAGTAAATCAAAATATTGGTAGCAGATTCCTATTTTTTTGTAGGAAGAAAGATGATCCAAGGGTGGTTCAAAGAATGACCATCAACTTGGGTTTTATTTCCAAAGAGAAAGGAATTTAATTGTCTTTTATAAGTCCTCAGTATTTACTAACATTGTTTTCATACGTGCCTTATAATAGGTGGGATTTATAACCATTATAAAGCCTAGGGAAGGACCTTATTGATGAAGTGAAAGACTACTTTGTTGGTAAATTTCTCATAGAATTACATTATGAGGAGGACTACCATTATAGATTGACATCCTTCTATAAGGATAATTTCTATAATATATATCTCCGGGAGTACCTTTAGGGAGGTTGGTAGGAAGAAAAATATATTATTGCTATTTTATGTTCTAGCTATGTGGAGGGTTGTTTTGACATTCATCAGGAGACGGGCTCTTGAGATTGATTAGGTTATCATCATCAAGCAAGACTTTAATGTGAAGCATCTATAGAGGACCTTCAAAATTAATACTACTACCCTCATAATTTGGTAACACTGGATTAGGATCCTGAGCTTCCAAAAATTAATTTCTGAGGGATTCAAGAGGGCCTACATTAAGTGTAGTGGGATTATATACGTTCTCATTATTTTCCAACAATCTCTAATGAGGCTTATTTTTGGGTTCCTTATTACAAGAGACTAGGTCCACTTATTAGGGAATGTGGTTTTCGTGTATGGAATCTTGTTTTTCAAAATGATAAACTAAAAGTAGGAAAATGAAAACTATGATAATTGTCTTAAAAAAATGATGAATACCAATATATAAATTCAATTTAACAATGGTGGAAAACTATATTTTAAAAGTGAATTTAATAAAGTTAAAAAAGAAATGGGTTTTTTGAAGGACCAAACCAAATATAAATAATTGGAAAATACGATTAAATATATAAAGAAATATAACTCAAAGATCATGTAAGGTGATAACAAATTAAATTTTATTTTGGGTTACCAAAGGAATAGGAATGCTACTTATGACCTTGGTTACTCTAATCCAGTAAACACCTACAAAAAAATCATAAATACCACTTTTTTAAGTGGTACTCTCTATATAATTTTATTATTATTATAAGATAACGGTGTACTAGATTTATAAGGATGATTGAAACAATTCCCTAATATGGTATGCCAAAATCTATTCATATATCTTAAAATTATTGTTTCTAGAATATACTTTTTTAAAAATGTGGATTATAAAATCCATTTTAGATTCCATTAATAAACAAAAATTTTATGTTACAAAAGATTTATTCCCTTGATTATTTAGAATGAATTTTTTTCAAAGTCAATGGAGCAATAGTTTACAAGGATTGTGAGTTCTAGAGGTATATGTTTGGCCACTACACTAAGTTCAACCACTGTGAGAAACTTGTAGGAATTCAAGCCACATTTTGTAAAAATATGAGGAGTAAGACCATTGTTATAGGTTCAAATAATTTTTTAGATTACACTATTATTAAGGATGTTTTATATGGTAGTGGTTTAAGACATATTTTTTTTATAATTTTTAAATTGAGTGAGAGTGGTTTTAAAGTTTTATTTGAAGGAGATTTTTTGACTCCCATGGAGTGTTTTTATTTACCACATCAAATTTTCAGTATAATCATGTTATTGATTTGAAATCCATTTCAAGATAAAAATTTAAATTATTGATTACACAAGATAGTGATTCTTGGATATGGAATAGGTTCCTTTGACAATGTATCACACACTCAATTATTAAGATTTACCAGAACCATCATGCATAAGAGTTACCAAAATTGAATTTTCAAAATGATATTGTGCGTTAGAATTTAAAAATTGGTTAGACACAAAAATAAATTTTAAATCTAAAAAGAACGTTTTGGACTACCTTTCCATTGAACATACACAATATGTTATTTTTTTAACATTCCCCAATTTCTATTATAAGAGTTAACTATTATTCCTTTGAAATTGTCGATGATTATACAAGACTTACATGGATTAATTTCATAGTACATAAAATAGATTATTGTAAAGTGTTCATTAAGTATACCAAGATGGTAAAAAAAAATAGAAAACATGTGTAAGATCATATCCAATTGGTGTGATCATTTGTGAGAATTAAAAAACAAGGATTTTGATGTTTTTTTCCTATGTTATCACCATAACCCATACACTTATAAAATACCTCATAAAAAAGGTTGTTGTTGGAAGATGGAATAAACATCACAAAAAATTTTCAAAGTCTACTTAATGATTCTATACTATCTAAATATTTTTGGGCCAAGGCTGTCAATACTACATTATATACAAATAACTATCTACTCATAAGACCCATTCTTAAAAAGATCTATTATGATCTTTATAATGATAAATACTTAATTGAAGGTTATTTTAAGACGTTTGGTTATAAATGTTTTATTCTTATCATGAAAGATAATATAGGTAAATTTTTCCTTAAATGAGATAAAGACATATTTATTGGGTATTCCAACATAATTAATGCTCACTAGGTTTTCAATAAGGGACTAAGACTGTTGAAAAGTCAATTCAAATAAAATTTGATGACAAAATGCTAAAACTTCATTCACAAGTTAATAATTTGGGGTATACCTAAACATTTTTTCCTTAAATGACCCACAACCTCATAAATAAATTTCATTTCAAATAAAACCAACCCATTTACTCCTGTAATGGGTTTAATCCAAATAAAATCCATTGGAAAATGTTATCACTGATTTTCATGATTGTACTCATACTAAGAGATCCATGTTAAATGAATTAGATTGGAATGGTTTTTTAAATCACCTAAATGGCCAAAAATCACCATTATTACAAAGATGATTAAAATTGGCTTCTTTAAATGAAATAGAAATTAAATAGATTTATTAGACGAATGTTTAGACTCTTGTAGAAAGGCATGATGAACATTCCATTATTTGCACGAAAATTCTCTTTAGAAATAACATTGATGAGCAAGGAAATTCCACCCGTAAAAAATCATGGCATGTGGATAAATCTATAATCAAGATAAATGTGTTGATTATGGTGAGATTTTTTCCCGAGTCTATTGGTTTTAATATATTGGGATGTTGTTATAATTTTCATCTCATTAAAATTTAAGATTTATCAAATAGATGTTAATAGTTATTTTTTATATAGTTTTGTTTCTAAAAATTTTCTCTAATAAAGAACTATTTTTGACGAAGCTAAATTTTTGGATGATGTATTTCAAATTAATCAAAGTTGTTTATTGATTAAATCAAGCCCCTAATTCTTGGTATAAGATGTTAACTATGCTTTTTAGACAATATTTTTGAAATGGTAAAATAAATTTCCAACTTGTTATTAAATCATATTTCAAATTATATTATGATTTTTGAAATTAATAATCATTGTTTTATTTTTAGTTCAAATATATAGTTCATTTACAATGAAATTTATAATTTAATGTGAAAATAATTTTAAATTATTTTTATGGATGAGATATAATTTTTCCATGGTATTCAAATTTCTCAATGTTTTGATGAAAATTTTCTTAGAAAAATAAAATAATCTAATGACGTTTTAATGAATTTTGGTATAGATCAAGATAATAAGATTAGTTTTACAATTAAGACTTCCTGTATGATTACTTTGGATGAGGTCAGTATACATTAAGACAATAATATTTAAAGATATATTATTAGGGGACTTATCTTTATTAAATTGAGCCCACCAATCATCACGTTTAGGGAAATAGTTTTTCCCATTTTAAATCCAATACAATGTAATCCCATTTAAAATATCTCAAAAGAAATTTTATGTCTTTGAATGGAACTAGAAAACATTTTTTATTTGATTCAAAAGTTGCATATTTTAAAGTTTCCATTTTTTCCAATAACGATTTTGGAGGATTCCAATTTGATAGGAAAAGTACATGTGGTGCATGAAACCTACATGGAAAATACATTATCTCATGGATTAGAAATACGAAAAAACAATATTCTCCTTCTATGGTTATAGAGGAAAATGTTACCACATGATGATATTTCATTGATATCAATGGGTGAAATATACTCTTCTATATTATTGTGGAAATTATGATCATGTCCCTATTACATGTGACAACAAAAGTGAAATTTCTTTTTTTAAGGATCTAATTCAATAATATCATAGAAAACATATTGAACATAGGAAACATTTTCTGATTTAAAATTAATAAAAATTAGATATCGTGTTAGATTTTATTTTCATTTATTTTTATATATTTGATATCATCGCTAAATCCTTTATCATCTATCGTTTTTTATTTTATTATGGGGAGATAGAAATGGGAAACTGTTAATTATTTAATTAATTTTTGGAAAGCATAATGATTTTCCTCTATTTTAATTTTCAAATTTACCATTATTAAACTATATACTTTACAATAATTCTTTAATTTTATAGATATATTTTTTTATTCAAATAATGATAAAATTAATCTATTTGTCTGTTTTATTTAAATCATTAACTGGCTGATTGATTTGTTTCACAAACTGAAGTGAGTATTATATTCTTTGTTTTGAAACTATTGATTGACTTGTTTTTAGTGTATGGTTATAATTTGAAATGTCTGAATAAATTGAGGGGGATCCAACATCTTTTTTCTTAAATTTTTCAATATTGGTACTTTTTTAAAATTAGATTTTAGTTTTTTATATTTAAAACATCTATCCTTATAAAAAATAAAATATGGTGTATTGCTTTTTATCAGAAGATTAGTTTTCAATTTAATGGATTGTATTATTTAAATTTTGTTTCTAATATATAATTTATGGAAACATTAGTTTTTTATTTCTAATGTATTGAATATTTTGCATCTCTGAAATGAACTATATAGATGTCTTGAATAATATTAGAAAAATATTTTTATAGATGTATTTATCATGTTATTACCCTTGTTTCACAGATTCATTATTTGGGCCTATTTAAAATCTCAATGGGGGATAAGAACATGATGATATTAAATGTATTCTTATTTAATAGTTTTTTATTTCAAAAATATATTTATTTTTTCAGAAGGTTAAAATAGTTTTTAAATTAAACGTTTTTAATCTACATTTTACATGAAATTGATTTCAAATATTTATCTCTTATAAATTTTTATTTACATTTTATAATTAAAAAGGATGATAGGATATTGTTAATGTATTTATAGGTTCATTTATTTATTAAATAAGGACTTTTTTTCAAATTGGTAAAATATTTCAAACTATTTTATACTTAAATAATAATATTATTACACATTGAAAATGTTGTAAAATATTGGATAAATATCATTACAAAATATTGAAATTATTTTTTGTAAAATTCAAGAGAAATTAATCATACCTATCTTCGTATTCATAATTCGTTATGTGTTTGTGGTCATCAATGTGAGGGATAATTTTATACCTCACTCTCATAAGTGGTTTTAATTACCCCAAACAAAGAATTATGTTTCTAACATTTTTAGTTTAATGAATTTCATTGTTTAAATTTTAGAAATTTTACTTTGACATTTCGATAGTAAACCAAGGAATCTAGAGCCTCGTAGAGGATACTTTTAGAGACTTCCACCTGCAGGTTCTAATGAATACCATATATAGTACACAAGATAGGTGGTGGGAGATGGATAGAGCACAAATTCTATATTAGTTCCACCAGAGAGCTGTTTTGAGTTGGAAAGAACTAATGTTCTCTCTAGGATGCATTAGCTTACTAGTTCCACCCAATTGAAACCCATTGGCTTTTACAAAGGAAAAACATATCCATTTTTGTGGATATTGACTGCTTAATTCAACTCTAAACAACTCTCTACAACTACTAGAGTCTCAAAAAAAATTCCTAATGTTTTTGGAGATAATAATTAAAACCCAAAGGGTTCTTGTATGATTATTTTTACCATATAAAAAATTATTGATCTGATTCTGCTTAATTTTTACCATTTTATTACTCCTATGTTCTCGTGTCACACACCATTTATCTTATTCTTGCTATAAATTCTTATTGGATGACTTTAAATGTACTTCAGAGTGATTTCATAAAAAAACCAGTTATTTTTCCTTTTTTGGTACTTACTTGTAACATCCCAGGTAAATAAAAACATGAAATTTTCATATTTATTAATATTTGTGAATAAAATATTAATATGACTTTAAATGGAATGTTATGTTCAATGGTGTACCCAATACAAAATAATGAGTTTCTTTGAAATCTTATGTTGTACACGAATAATAAAACAATGTTAATTTAAATGGTATTTAATGCCTCGCCATTGTAATGGTAGGAATAAACAGAACTAACTACAAAATGATTATATATGCTTGTCAAATATTTTTTCATTTATCCAAAAAACATTTAGAGGCATAAAATGTAAATGAATCCAATTTTAAGCATAAGTCATATAATATTCTTTAAATTGTCGATTAACCGCCTTTTGATGGAGAAATTGTTTATAATTATACTTTTGAAAATTTTATATGTTATATTTGAAAAAATAAAATCCTTGTTTAGAATCTGGACATCAAAATTTACTTTGTGCAAATTTTTATTATTTTTCTGATAAAGATCATTTTTGGTGAAAATGTTGTATTTTAATTCAAAAACTTCTTTTAATCTAATTTATTTATATGGATAGATTATTTTTTTAATTGGGTTTAATGTGTAGTTAAAATATATTTTTACCATTTAATCCAATTTTGGTCATTGGAATTAATTTCACTTTGAAATTGGACATAAACAAGTGTCAATATTTTGATAGATATTATTTCTTAAAAACACGTTATTTGTTTTGATAGTGGTGATTAATTATAAAAATAAATAATTCAACTTTTCTGTTTTTAATTTTGTTAAATGGAAATAATTTTTGAATCTGGAATATCAAATATATCTTAGGGTGAATTTTTGGTATTTTTCAGAAAAACATCAATTTTAGATGAATAGTGAAACCACTATGTGGTAGTTAAAAAACCGATTTTTCGTTTAAATGAAATTTTACCACCTCTGTGATTTAAATTTCAAAAATCAAACATACATGGTTTTCATTAGGATGTAAAATGTGGTTCAATGGGAATAAAATAATTTTTCATTGAATAGTAACTTTTAGGTTTCATTAATCACTATTAAAGGTAATTAGTGTAATTTATTGTAAATATAATGATATAATAAAATGAAATTACCTACACCCTTGTCCTACACTTATTAGATAATTCATGGCCAACCAAAAAAATCCATGGGTCAACTTGAGTACCCCATGGAGCCACTTGGGTATGAAAATAAAATTAATAACCTTTTATTTAAAGTAAAAATAAAAGTGTCACAAACATGTATTGTTTTACTAAAACATTTTTTACATGGGGTTATACAAGCCGTATTTTTGACTATAATTATTCATTAGGAATCTAAAAATATTTTTTACATAATGATATTTTTTTATAATTTTTAGACAATAAATAAATAAATTTATTTATGACACCATGATGATGCAGTGATTACCTCATTAATGAACAATTTAAGTAAATTGAGTATATATGTTATAATTTAAGACATACACTGGTAAAAAACCTATTGAATGAATTTATTTAGAACCCTTATAACCTTTTCCTCGAAATATATAATTTTGGGATCTTTAATATAGGAAAATCACTTTATAATAAAGTTACTTTTCATGACATTCCAAGATTTCCCCACCTCCCTATTATAAAAGGCCCCCACAACTACCCCTGTACCCACACCACTCAAGCCTTTGGCTCGACCAAAATATGCTCATTTTATCTCCACACATCACTCTTATCATTCTAGAGGCCTTATCTTAGGTAGAAAGCTCTTTAAAAAACCCTTTTGGTTCAAACCAAAGGGAGTTACCCGATTTAAAGGTAATGTCCTCCTTTATGTTCTTTTGTTTAATTTTTCTTCTCCACCCCCATAAAATATTTTTATTACTTTCTTTTGTAAAAAAAAGTATCTTCAATTAACTAGAATGTTTATTTGAGAAGGATTAGAGCTACACTTAAACACACCTCCATCTAATGGTTAAAGAATATACAATTTCTCTGGATGGCGAATTATTGCCTCATGAAACGATGATTGTTCTATATTCTCCTAACACCTCTCATGGTGGCCATTATGATGAAAATATATTTATTTATGATATATATTATATTTATTTCCTCTATATTCTTATTTATTTTACATTTAAACCATACCTTTATTCTTTGCATGTTGTGAAAATGAGATAATTTCATTTGAGGAAGTGTGGACTACCACCCCCTCAAGTGATGGGACTCGTTCATGAAATACATGGAATGTATAAAAAATGAAATTAATGAACTTATGTGACCTATATATCATATATATTATACTGGAATTATAATATATATATCTCTCTCATTTAGTTTTAATTCCATTAAATACGAAATAGAAATGAAAGTAGCGTTAATGCGTACATACGGCTTACCGTCTCCATGAACGGTACCTTTCATTTCATATCTCTAAATGTTATGTAATATTATAAATGCAAGTATATACTGGATATATATGATATATATGATATATACATCATGAATATAATTCTGGATGTAATGGATATTTTACCACGTGAACAACAAGTAATTATAAGAAGTTTACTTTTGACTCAAGTACCAATGATCGACAAAATGACCGTTATTAACCTAAATAATTAAATAATGTTAATAACATTGTATTAAGTGATATAAAAGGACTAATGAAATTTAGGAAGGTTCTTAAAAAAGTATAAGTTAACTCTAGTTTATTATTTAGGAATATAATGAAACGAACAAGACAAGTTGGACATTAGGTAAGGGATCCTATCTCTCTCTTTATTTTAAGTACACTCTTTTATGTCATTTATTTATGTTCATTTTTATTATGTTGGGGAATGTTCTTTCATATTCATATTACCGTACTTTTTATGTTCATATGATGAGAGACCCCATTTTATCTCTTCAATCCATTTTTTGGATGTTTTAAGTAGCGACGTTAGGCTGCCGAGTTTTCGTATGAGGATTTCTTATCTCTAATTTAATTCGGTGAGATTTCCATTGTTCTCCACTTATTTATTGCATGTGGTGTATTGTGTTCTTAAATTTGATAAATATTATCTTGATTCAATTAATATTCATGGTATTCTGTGATTCATATTGATTTTATTATCTTTTGGTCATACGACTTGATTGATCACAATGAGGTATGGGGTTTTATGTCACTTTTTATTCCAGTGAGATTCATGATATAATTGTCACTATATCAGTTGAGTGGTGTATGTACTGAACATGATTCTACTCATTGTGTAATATACTCTCATTTATGGGTATTTACATCGGCATTGTTTGGTTCTTCTTTTATGGGATGTACATTTCAAAAGTTACACAAATCGGTAAGGGATTCTTTCACCCTCCTCTTTTTTAAAGACTTCTTTTTGTTATGTCTTTTAATTTACATCGTGTTATGTTGGGATATGTTCTTCTATATCCTTATTTCTATAAATATTATGTCCAAGTTATGAGATACCCTTTTCTCTCTCATCAACTAATTTTCTGAATTTTAAAGTGACGCCGTTAGGTTGTCGAATTTCTGTAACAGAACTTCTTAACCCAATTTCAATTCCTTGGGTGAAACATTTACTTCATGATTATGTCATACTATGAATATGTGTGGATGACCTTCAATTGTGTTACACTTAATATCCTCTTATGTTAGGTGTATTTATATCTTCCACACATAATCATGTAATTGATTTATCCTTATTCTAAAGATACCGAATTTGTAAGGGACATCATATCAATCTCCTTTCATTGGGGAATATTCTGTTTTATAAAAAAATTTCATTTATACGGTGTATAAACCCCCTTGACTTTTACTTTTATTCAAAAGGAATATTTTTTGTAATAAGTGTTTAACTAAAAGACAAAAGTAATGTTTTGTCTTACGTATGCGGCGAAAATGACTTCTCCACCGCCATGACCATTATTTGAGTTTCAGATTCCTCTAAAAGCCTTAACTTTTTTTAAATGGAAAATAAATACCGTGTTTCATTTTTCATTTATTTTTGTTTTGAAAATGGTTTTGAGAATGTTTCTATTATATCATTGTGTAGTATTGATATCTTGTTATTGAAATATGGAAATGTTATGGTTCCTTTATGCATGTTTTATCTGATATGATTATGCTATGGTTCTTGGGCATTATTTATGAAGATGGGTGGTTTCGTGATAAACTAAGGGCGGGTGAGCCTGATATAGCTCTTCAAGGAATTGGTTAATGTGAAGGAGATAAAGGCTAAGGTTTCTCGGAAGATATTTAGGGAATATACTATGATGGGTATTCCAAACGTAACAAAGCGGGTTACTACCTATGTAAGAATGTAATGAATGCCTCAATTTACCATTACTTATTTTTATTTATATGATTTATTCATAAATATTACGATTTCATGAGGTATGTTAAAGTGCTTATGTTTTTTGAGTAAAGTGTGTTTTCATTGACTCTTATGTATACGTGGATTAATGTTTCCTTTCCTTATTTCTATATCCCTTACTTAGCTTTTTGTGCTTATCCCATGTTTTTGAAATGTTTTCCACAGGAAATAAAGTGGAATACGATCAAGGACGGGATCAAGGAAATGTCATGATGTCTAAAACATGGAACTAGACCTTAGTATTTTTTTAAGAGTTTATATTTTGTGAAAAATATGGAAACTGAGTAGATGTGTCTACCTTGTAATCATGGAGATGTAATAGTTATGTCCTAATTCTTTAAAACTCTAAACTTGAAAATATCTACTATGTGAATTATTCATTTAATTTAAGATTATGTAATGTTTTAAGGCATGGTCCATATAGTTGGTATCAAAGTTCTATTTAGATAACTTTAGAGGTTATGGTATTCTTTAAGCATAAGTGACATTTCCATAATGGTTAGGATTTCAGAAAGAGTCATATTTTTAGATAAAATGAATGGTTTATGATAAAATGAATAATTATATCATAGTATTATATGATGATTCTAATGATATACTCACACTTACCGTTTTGGTTTTAGTAAATGGTTGGATCTAGCAGGCACCAAAGTGACAGTGGATGTGAAGAAAACTGTGACAGTTTCTGAAAGAAAAACTGAATGATATGGGAGTTGCAATGAGAACTGTTGTCGTTTTTCTCAACGAAATATCAGGAGTCATGATTGACCACTTGAACCATGGTGATTTCTCTAATACATCATGAATGAGATAACTAACTTGATGTGGAAGTTCAGGTAATCATTATAAAGGTAACCGTTAGAGTTTATATGATCCTTACTTTTGTGGTAACTATGGGTTACAATATGTTATGATTGAAAATGAATGGCATGAGATAAACATGAGGTTAAATTATGTTATGGTAATTTTTGATGATTTTATCTATTTTTGGGGAATGTTTGAAGAATTATATAGTTTTGGAAAAAGGACAACACGTAGACCGTGTGACAACCCGTCGCGTTGGACAAAGCTGTGGGAATCGAACCCACAACCAAAGTGTGAATGGTATTTATTGCCTACCAATGGACTGTGTGAAGTACTTGGTTAGTATGAGAAATTAGTTTTAGTTATATGATCTTATGAATCATGTATAAATTGATTTTGGGTTATCTATATAAATGATTAGCTTATCCTGGAGGATATGTGGTTAGATTTGTTACTTTTCAGTATGAGACTTTAAGAGTAATTGATGTTATTTGGAGATAAATGGTAAGATTTATCTTGGAAGACTATGTGATTAAATCCTTTGAAGAATTGGGTTTAATTATTAGTTTGTATTATTTGAAGAATTTTATGGATAGATGTTTATTGAATGTTCTTTGATGAACTTTGGGTTTTGTTGGACAAATTTTGGAGATTAAGAGTAATATTTCTTTTTATAAAGGATTATCCTTTTTGGGTATTATCTGATCTTGTAATAACAATTTTTGGTTTTGGTTAAAGTTTAATGAAATGGGAAATATATAGATCATCTTTTTTGTGTTAGGTAATTCTATAGAAGTATATTATAGCACTCTTAATATGAACAAGTCATCCTGAAATACTCATCGTTAGGAGAAAATATGAGTTTTTGGTAAAAATCTATTAAAAGATGAAAGTCTACAGGAAAAGTGAGTATGTTTCCTTATGATTTAGTTAAGATCATAAATAAATTCCCCTTTTAATAGTATCTTAAAACAGAAATGTTTTTTGTTAACTTTTCTTACAGGGGAATCACATACCGTTTATCCCATCATAAGTTTTTGATATTCTTCGGGTTCACTTTCTCATAATTATGTTTTCTATCACTCTCCATCAGAACATGAGCTTTTGTTTTCTCTTCCATATCCATGTTTTCATGGAATCCTTGTATGGGTTAACTCGTTTGACCTTTTTACTACTCTTCCATTATTTTAAAATGATAGTTTTTCTGACTCTTGTTCTGATGTGGGACTTTCAATGAAGTTTCTTAGCCCAATTTTAAAATTGTGGGGACGCAATTCCCAAAAGAGGGGAAGGATGTAACATCCTAGGTAAATAAAGAATATGAAATTTTCATATTTATTAATATTTGTGAATAAAATATTAATATTAATTTAAAGGGAATGCTATGTTCAATGTTGTGCCCAATACGCAACAATGAGTTTCTTTGAAATCTTTCATTGCACACGAATAATATAATAATATTATATTAAATGGTAGTTAACGCCTAGCCATTGTAATGGTAGGAATTAACTGAACTAAATACCAAATGATTATATATTCTTTTCAAATATTATTGCATTTATCCAAATAAATGTTAGAGGCTTAAAATGCAAATGAATCCAATTTTAAGCATAAATCTTCTAATATTCTTTAATTGGTCAATTAACCACCTTTTGATGGAGAACCATTTTTTAAATATACATTTGAAAATTTAATATGTTATATTTGACAAAATAAAATCCTTCCTCAGAATCTGGACATGAAAATTTACTTTGTGTAAATTTTTGTTATTTTTCCGATAAAGATCATTTTTAGTGAAAATGTTGTATTTTAATTCAAAACCACTTTCTAATCTAATTTATTTATATAGATTGATTATATTTTTAATTGGTGTTAAAGTGTAGTTAAAATATATTTTTACCATTTAATCCAATGTTGTTCATTGGAATTAATTTCACATTGAAATTGGACTTAAACAAGTGTCAATCTTTTGATAGATATTGTCGTTTAAAAACACGTTATTTGTTTTGATAGTGGGGATTAATTATAAAAAAAATTAATGCAACTTTTATGTTTTTAATTTTTCAAAATTGACATCATTTTTTAATTTGTAATATCAGATATAGATTAGGGTGAATTTTTGGTATTTTTCTGAAAAACATCAATTTTTTTATGAATAGTGAACCCACAAAGTGGTGGTTAAAAAAACTGATTTTTAGTTTAAATGAAATTTTACCAAATTTGTGATTTGAATTTCAAAAATCTGACATACATGGTTTTCATTAAGATGTAGAATGTGGTTCAATGGGAATAAAATATTTTTTCGGTGAATAATAACTTTTAGGTTTTATTAATCAATATTAAAGGTAATTAGTGTAATTTAATGTAAATATAATGATATAATAATATGAAATTACCTACACCCTTTTCCTACACTTATTGGATAAGTCATCGAAGACCAAGAAAATCTATGGGTCAACTTGATTACCCCATACAACCACATGGGTATGAAAATGACACTAATAACTTTTTATTTAAAGTAAAAAAAAGTGTCACAAACAAGTATTTTTTTACTCAAACATTTTTTACATGGGGTTATAAAAGTCTTATTTTTTATTATAAATATTCATTAGAAAGATAAATATATTTCCTACATAATTATATTTTTTTATAATTTTTAGTCAATAAATAAATAAAGTTATTTATGACATCATGATGATGGAGTGATTACCTCATCGAAGAACGATTTAAATAAAACGAGTAGATATAGTATAATATAAGACTTAAACTTGTCAAAAACCTATTGTATGGGTGTATTTAGAACCCATATAAACTTATCCTCGAAATTTATATTTGTGGGATCTTTAATATCCGAAAATCATTTTATAATAAGGTATCTTTTCAAGACATTACAACAGTGCCCCTCCTCCCTCTTATAAAAGGCCCCCACCTCTACCCCATTTCCCACACCTCTCAAGCCTTTGGATTGACCAAACTCTGCTCATTTTATCTCTAGAAAGCTATCCTTGCATCCTAGATGCCTTACCTTAGGCATAAAGCTCTTCAAGAAACCCTTTTGGTTCAAACCAAAGGGAGTTACCCAATTTAAAGGTAATGTCCTCTTTTATGTTCTTTTGTTTTATTTTTCTTCTCCAACCCCCTAAACTCTTATTATTCCTTTCTTTTTTAACAAAAACAGTATCATAAATATAATAGGATTTTGTTATGAGAATGATTCTAGATAGACATATACACACCTCTGTCTAATGGTTAAGGAACATACTGTTTCCATTGATGGCGAATTATTGCCTCACGAAATGATGATTGTTCTATCTTCTCCTACCACCTATCATGGTGGCCATTATGATGGAACTATATTTATTTATGATATATATTATTTTTATTTCCTATCTATTCTTATGTATTTTACATTTAAAATATACCTTTAAACTTTGCATGTTGTGCTAATGCGATATTTTTATTTGAGGAAGTGTGGACTACCGCCCCCTCAAGTGATGTGACTCATTCATGCAATACATGGAATGTATAAATAATAAAATTAATGAACTTATGTGACCTATATAACATATATTTTATACTGGAATTATAATATATATATATTTCATTTATTTTTAATTCCATTAAATACAAAATAGAAATGAATGTAGCGTTCATGGGTACTTATGACTTACTGTCTCCAAGAACGTTTCATTTCATTTCATTCCTCTAAATGTTATGTAATATTATAAATGCAGGTATATAATGGATATATATATATATGATATATATGATTTCTACATCATGAATATAATTCTGGATATATTGGATATTTTACCACATGAACAACATGTAATTATAAGAAGCTTATTTTTGACTCAAGTACCAATGATCGACAAAATGAGCGTTATTAACATAAATAATTACATAATGCTCGTAACATGGTAATAAGTGATATAAAATGAATAACGAACTTGAAAAAGGTTCTTAAGAATGTATAAATTAATTCTAGTTTATTATTCAGGAATATAAAGAAACGAACAAGACAAGTCAGACTTGAGGTAAGGGATCCTACCTCTCTCTTTCTTTTAAGTACTCTCTTTTATGTCATTTATTTAAGTTCATCTTTCATATGTTGGGGAATGTTCATTAATATTTCTATTACTTTACTTTTTATGTTCATTTTATGAGAGACCCTATTTATTCTCATCAATCCATTTTTTGGATGTTTTATGTGGCGTTGTTGGGATACCGAATTTTCGTAAGGGGATTTCTTTCCTCACTTTTAATTCCGTGATATTTCCATTGTTCGCCACTTATTTATTGTATGTTGTGTATTGTGTTCATACATTTGATATATATTATCATGATTCTATTTATATTCATGGTATTCTGTGAATCATATTGAGTTATTTATTTTTTGGTCATATGACTTGATTGATCACAATGAGGTATGTGGTTTTTTTCTAACTTTTTATTCCCATGAGATTCATGCTATATCTATCACTATCTCTGTTGAGTGGTGTATGTACTGACCATGATTCTAGTATTTGTGTAATATACTATCATTTATGGGTATTTTCATCCACATTTTTTGGTCCTTCTTTCATGGGATGGACGTTTCGAAAGTTACCCAAATCAGTAAGGGATTTTTTCACCCTCCTATTTTTTAAAGAGTTCTTTTGGTTAGGTATTTTAATTTACATCTTATTATGTTGGGATATGTTATTTTATATCCTTATTGCTATAAATATTATGTCCAAGTGATGATATACCCTTTTCTCTCTCATCAATTCATTTTTTGAATTTTAAAGTGACGTCGTTAGGCTGTCGAATTTCTATAAAGGAACTTCTTATCCTGATTTCAATTCTTTGGGTCAAACATTTACTTCTTGATAATGTCGTACTATGAATATGTGTGGATGAACTCTGATTATGTTACAATTAATATCTTCTTATGTTAGGTGTATTAATATTTTCCACACATAATCATGTAATTGATTTATCCTTAATCTAAGGATACAGACTTTGTAAGGGACTTCATCTCAATCTCCTTTCATTGTGGCGTATTCTATTTTATACAAAACTTTAATTAATATGATGTATAAACCCCCATGACTTTTACTTTTATTCAAAAGGAATATTTTTTTGTAAGAATCATTTTACTAAAAAAATGTAATGTTTTGTCCTACGTATGCGGCGATGACGACTTTTCGCCGTCGTGACCATTATTTGAGTTTTGACTTCCTCTACAAGCCATCACTTTTTATAAATGGAAAATAAATACCATGTTTTACTTTTCTTTTATTTTGGTATTGAAAATGGTTTTGATAATGTTTTTTATATCAATGTTTTGTATTGATATCTTGTGATTGAAATGTGGAAATGTTATGTTTCGTTTATGCTTGTTTAATGTGATTCGATTATGTTATGGTACTTCAGTATTGTTTATGAGGACGGGTGGTTCCGTGATAAACTAATGTTGGGTGAGGCTGATATAGCACCCCTATAAATTGGGTAACACGAAGGAGTTAAACACTAAGGTTTCTCCTAAGATATTTAGGGAATATTCTATGATGGGTAATCCAAATGTAACCATGAGGGTTACTACCTATATAATAATTTAATGAATGCCTCAGGTTACCGTTACGTCTTATGATTTATATGAGTTATTCATAAATAATATGATTTCATGAGGTATGTTTAATTGCTTATGTTTTATGAGTAAAGTGTGTTTTCATTGATTCTTATGTATACAGGGACTAATGTTTCCTTTCCGTATTTTTATATCCCTTATTGAGCTTTTTGTTCTCATCCCATGTTTGTGAAATGTTTTCCACAGGAAATAAAGTGGAATACGGTCAAGGAAGGGATCAAGGAAATTTCATGATGTCTGAAACATGGAACTAGACCTGAGTATTTTTTAAGAGTTTATATTTTGTGAAAAATATGGAAACTGAGTAGATGTGTCTACCTTGTAATCATGGAGATGTAATAGTTATGTCCTAATTCTCTAAAACTCTAAACCTGAAAATATCCCCAATGTGAATTATTAATTTAATTCAAGATTATGTAATGTTTTAAGGTTGGGTCTGTATATTACTACACTTGAGTGTGATAGTTTGGGTGCACACTACCGTTGAGAGTAGAGTTTTGGCTGTTCACTACCATTGACTGTGAGGGGGGGGGGGGGTGCACAAAACTATTAAAAGGACGAGGATTGGATGAGATTATAGAACTAGAAAAAACAAGGGTTAATATTTAGTTTAAATGTCACTTTTCTACTATTAATTCCTAGGGATAATTGGAAATCTCATGTAATTTAGAGGTGGATAATTTGGGTTCCCTTAATTGATTACTTCTGAACTCCTCTGTCAAAGTCATATTGCGTTGTCTATTAATTTTTAATTCTAATATGCCTTAACTATTACATGTTTTATCCCATTAATTATTTTAATTATATATAGTTATGTTTTTAATTTAAATTTTATTTAAAAAGTAAGATCACTCCATTCCTTCCATCTTTACTGAGACCAATAATTTTTCCATGTTATTACTTTTCCCTTGAGGAAAATACTGATAAGGGATATCACCTTCAAAATTATACATTCCATGATTTCTATATTTTTATATTTATTACTTCACGGAATTAATTACTACCATAGATCAAAATATCATCAGATACAATATAATTAAATGATAACACTTTCCATTTCACTACATCCTAATGTTAGGAATATATTATTGGGAGATTGCTCCATTTTTCAACACTAGTAGATTAGTTGTTCGATTTAATGTGGGTGGTTTATTCCTTATGAAGTGTTACAACATTATTACACCTTGTTGTAGTGAAACAAGGTGATCCATAAGGAAATGGTTATTGTTCATTGCTAGAGTCAACAATCCTAATAGATTGATATTATGAAAAGATTCATCACTATCCTCTTTGACTTGCTCAGGTTGGAAATCCCTACATTGAATAAAAGTGTTGACATAATTTCAATAACTTATATTAGTAACCATTTCCAAACAATGGAATACCATAATTTAGTAAATGATTTACACTATCACATTAAAAATTTAGTTTTCATTTATCACCAATGGTGATAATGTTTTTAAGGAAATTTCTATAATATATTAAGGGATTAATGTTGTTTTATCTAACTATTTCATTCTAAATATGGTTCCCAATGTTTTTAATAGACTTACGTTTTTAGAAATTCTAACACCATAGATCTAGTAACATAGTGTCAATGGTTATTTTTTTACATTGGTAAAAAATAAAAGTGATTAAGTTATAAAGGATCTAACAGTTTAATAGTCTTGTAAGGATATTTATATTCATGATCCAGAAACTACATTTAAAAACTAAAAATTCAATATAATAATCTATGAAATATTATTATTTCTCTAAACAGATACATTGATATTATATAATACATTTATGGGTTTCTTGGGGAAAAGGGAATCATAATAATGGGGTGAGATGAGATAGTTAGTAAGTGGTAGCATAAGAAGGAAGGTATCATAAAATAAAAACACATACAATATATGGAATGAATAATAATCTTATAATACCATAAAACTTGTTACATGAGCTTAAAATATATCCCTTAAAAACATAACAACAAAAATAAATAGTCACATGGGTAACAATAAATGAGTTTATTATGATGAAATTCATAATCCGAAATATAATAATCAAATATTCATGGTATTATGATAAAAAATCATATATAATAGAAAATGAATACACCAAATACTCCAAACTAGTTTTTCTGATGAGACCTATCAATACATCCAGGGGATATATAATTCATAGTTTCACCTACCACATAATAAGTTTAATGCATCCAATTCCAGAATGATTTTTTATAATAATAAATATTATAAAATTATGATAGAACAAATTATATAAAAGTTTCATAGTAAACAAAAATCATTTATATATAAGTAACGAGCTTATGAATTGTTAAATTTTCATAGATCAATTAAATTACATGTATATATAGGTGAATATCAGTAAATATAGAAGTATTTATTAGATATTATCTTTTTAATAGAATGTAACATTTAATATGGTATAGTATAGTGGGATATATTCATTGTATATGGTCATTGTTAATATTTAGTCAACAAATAGAATGGTTGGATACCAAATATATGATATAAAAACAATTCCATTAGGGTAAAAATAGGGTTTATTTTGATGGTGGAATAGTTATTTGTAGAGGAGATATATTATTCTTAGTTTATTCATGGATTTTTAATAATGAAACGTGATTTCATTACATAAATAAATATAAATGAATTCAATGAAATTTAATGTGAGAAATGATAAAATTGTAAGGAAACATGTAACTTTTTATGTCCCTTAAATATATTGAAAATAAACACCTTATATCATTAGATTTTGTGTTCTTGAATGATAAATGTTGATAATGGATTTCAATCCCTTACATTAAAAAAGATATTAATAAAAACTATTAGGACAAGATTCAAGAGGGAAATCATGATACAGTTTGAAGTTATTTTATACCTAAGTCCCTTCTCAATGCTTTGTGAGATTCAGATTGAGAGGAAAACTATTCTCAATTGTTTTGGAGTAGAGAGTAATGGTAGGGTGTGTGGATATTTATATAAAACGATGTATATTTCATAATTATTTATTAAACACAATCCTTGGACATTGTGATGTTGAAAAATTTAAAACCATTATCTATCTCAGGGATTTAAAAATTAAAATTTGACATTTATTGAAGATTTTTCACTTCTAAAAAATCATATACTGAACTCCATTACATTATGTTTTCATACATGCAATATATTTTTATTCATAAATAATTTCCATAAAATGTTAAAATATAGTTTAGTATTTAAAAATTTGTTTATAGTTTTTGAAATTTAATATTATTATTTAAAATAAATCATTTTAAAGAATAAAAATATTTTAGACTGATAATGTTTTTATATTAATAATTAAATCATTTTTAAATCATTATGATTTTATAATACTTATCTCAAATTCATATTTATTTTACTATTAACCCAATAAACATTCTGTCACAAAAAATTATGAAAAATTCACCAAAGGCTAATTTTGATATTGTTATTCCAATTTTAATATCCTTTTTTGTATACAAAATTTCTATCAACGACAAATTTAATTATTAAATAAAAAAACATCTTTAAGTAAAAATAATTTATTTGGAAAAAAAATTAAAAAATTTATTAATATGGTGTATATATAGTTAGATTCATATTAATGAATATAAGTTATTAATAATTGATGATTTATAAATGACTTTATTTTCATTATTAGAATGTTGTTTGTATAATGTTTACATTACATTTATAATGATCATATAGGGATGTCACTATTCTAATGGTTGGATTACCAATGGTCACCTTACCTTTTAATGAGTCATAGTAACCCTTATATATACACTTCATTACGATATCTAAAATAATTCATATACTTCTCTTAGTTTTAATACATTTTTTTATTAATTTTCATATTTCTTTCATCATAAGAATAATGTATATTTTGTACATTTAATTTTTTAGGTTTGATCCTCTGTTGTTAAATATTACAGTGGTTCCCTATATATTTACACTTTTTTTCACTATTTTCATTCATTATTGTGAATAAAATTTTCTATTTTTTTACTATGTGTTATAGAATTATGATGAAATTATAAAATGTTTGTTATGTAATTGTTTTTTATGAAGAATTATTTATTTATTATCACAAAATTATGTGTCTGAATAAAATAGTGAGTTTTGATTCAAGTGTAACATGCTCATATTTTATGATATATTTTTCTTTAAACAAATTTTATGTTTTAGATTTCATTCCTTACACACAACATAGAGCTTAAATGAATTTTGATATACTATTGAAATATTATAATTAGATGTAACTATTATCGCATAACCATTGGATTGGTAGGAAAAAATATTAAAAAAATAAAAAAATTATGTATAAAATTATTCTTTAATAAAAAATAATTTTATATTTTTATGGAAATAAATAAAAAAATTTAAATGATAAAAATAATTCATTTTACGTTAAATGATCAATTTTTAAAATGTTGTATTTTTCTATATAATATATATTGATCTCTATTAAACAAGGGTTTTATTGGAATAATTTTTTATTCAGTGTGAAAAAATTAAGAATAATTCATTAAATTATTATTAATTGGTTATAGGTGATGGAAAAAATCATTTTTTGGTTAAAATTTTTATTTTATAAAACTGTTTTATGGTGTGCAATGTATTTTATAACAATAAATTAAATAAATTAGTATTTGTGGCTAATTTTCATAAAAGGTGTATATGAAATATTAAATGAAATATATTAACATTTTTAAATTGGTTTTTATAGGCAAGAAATATGAATAAATTTAGTTTCATGCTTAAAAATTCAGTTTTATGCTTAAAAATTTATTTATAAAAAAACATTCCTTTCATTTTTAACAAATATTTTAAAATAAATTTTTTCTCACAAATAGAAATTAAATCTAATAAAATAGTTTCCATGTTTTTAATTAGTATGTCTATAATTTTTATTGTGTTCAATTTTATTTTTGATCATTATGAATTGTAACTGAAGAAAAATTTCATTACTACATTTAAGGTTAAAAGGGTTAATGAGAGGTTAAACTAAATAGATAATGATAAAAATTTACTAATTTGTTTTATAAAACATATTGGATTGATATATTTAGATATTATATTATCCCGTTATCAACATTGATCAAATTTTTAGCCACTTCTCCAAATTAGTGGCTTTTGTTTTATATTTTAAAATTCTTCATAACTACAAGTGTGATAGTCCCATTACATATAAAGGAGAACATTATATCCTCTATTATACACATGACTTATATCATTTATCCCAATCATGTTATTCCTAAATATTATCCTAATATCCTTATTCATGACCTTGAGGTGACAGCCTTCCAAAAATACACATCCAAGAAGACATAATTTGGTATTCAAAGGAGGATACCCAAAGAAGTGGTATATGTTCTTATCGATATTTTCTTGTTTATTTATTCTTAAATTGAATTCACCCTCCTAAATAAAACATCAAAATATAGATAGATATATGAACTCATTCATGCCTCTCTATGAAAAAGATGTTCTCTACTATAAGTGATGTTCTTAATTGTACAATGGGGAGCCTATACCTTCAATATCAATAGTCATAGAGATGAATAATAACATTAAATGAGAAAAAATATAACGGAATTATGGGATTGAATAATAATAAATGTAAAAGTACATAGCATGTAAAGTATCATATATTTTTACAAGTAATTATCAAAGTACTACTAATTTGATTAAAAAACCGAATTTAAATAACAAGAATATATATGAAATAAATAAAGAAACTATGTAATCTATTGAGACTCCACCCTATTACAACTTCTAAAAAAACATCCCCATAATATTTTTATCCCATATCCCTTATCTAGATCCTTTTTCATGATATCTATATGAACATCAGCATTCCCTTATAGGGTGTGAGTATAAACCATGTTGTACTTTGCCAATACAACCTTGACATATTATAAAACTCATAAGAGGCATATGTCATGAAAACAAGTAAACGTACAAGTAAGTATAAATCAATAATGTGTACCTAAATCATGTGCTATCCAAGATTTATTGAACCCCAACCATACTTAGTTCAGATCTATGCTATATGAAAATTCACAATGGAATTCCTGAACTTGGGTCTGTCACAAGGCCACCATATGTATTTGAGAAGCCACATGGCCAACATGTCTTAGGTCAGTCCATAAGGCCATCATGTCTTGTATTTATCAAGGGTTAGGCCTCAGGGAAATATAAACTAGTATCTTCTATGATTCAGGCCTTGAAGCCACCATACCCCATATCTAACTCGACTAGATCCATAAGGCCATCAAACTCATTCCCAATGTCTACATCACTCGTATTCATTATCAAAAGACTCACATTCTCCCTCTTCAAGGGAAACCAATCCACGATAGTCTAGCTATAACATTCTACTAGAATCATAATCTCCAAAGGCCACACATTCATGCAAAAATGGTATACCATATATATCCATAATATAAAAAATTAATTATGAGTCTTAGTAGCCACACATAAACACATGTGATCATTTACACGTACAGTGTTAAGGGATATAGATGAAAACACACGCAATCATTATAAATCATATTCTCATGAGATAAAAATGCACACATATGTGATCATTATTGAAGAAAAAACTTATAAAATGGAAGTAAATGTTATGGAAATTCATACCACAAGTGTGTTAGTTCAAAACATCAATATTTTTGAATATTTGATATCTAAATAATGCATGTGAACCAACCAAATTAAACATATATTCCATGAATCCCAAGAACCAATAATAATTTTATATAAAGGTATTCTAGATCAATAATAAATTAGGATATAATGTCATCAGTTTAGAATAATTCAATTTACAAAATAACAACCACCAGTAATAGTAAATCTTGATATGGTCAAGGAAAGGTCGCTAACAATATATATCTAATGATAATAAATCAAATGGATTAGAAATATTCATTATATCATGAAGGGATCCCTGGATTAAGATGGAATATATTAGATTTATTTAAAATTATAAAATAGGATAACGATTCAGGATAGAATACATGAATCTTACCTCTTATAAGACGAATTATTAATCTATATTTTAAGTGCCAAATGTAAAACAAGAGAGGATAAAATTCACTATTAGTGATCCCCAATGGCCATTCAAGTCGATTGAGGGTGAATTCATAGAAGGGAGATATCAAAAAAATTATTATATTTAAATTATAGAGGTAATATTACTCTTTAAGACATCTGGGCACAATAGGTTGGCTGGTGTTAGGCCTCTGGCTATATGGTGGCTAAGGAAGAGGTGTAGTGGATTCCCACTGACTAGATGGTGGGACTTATAGAGGGGTAAGTCATTTTACACCACCACCAGCTTTCCCATGGCTATATAATGGATATACTATAACTCTGTATTGGCGATTTAGTGATGAAAATATATCCTTTAAGCAACTGGTTGGAACCTCATACACCTTTTTCTTCAATTATAGTCCCCTAAAAGTATATAACTAGTCTCAACAATGAAATTATGGTATTATAAAATATAAATTAAGCCATATTATAATTTCTAATATGAAACATAAAACCTCCTACAAATGTTATATGACCATATTAACAAGATAGAATCAATGTATTTTCTTTAATGTTATGTTTTTATTTTAATGGTATATCAATTTTCTATATCTTTCTCATCTGTTGCCAAATAGTAATGTCTCTCATGTGTTTGTATCTATCCCCTCTATAAAGAGATGTGATACATTTTTTCATTTCATCAATACATAGATTGTAATTAGGATATATTTAATGAATACATATGATATTTTTTTAAATAACTAAAATTCTATAAACTTGAATTATTATTTACCTTTCTTTAATTCCATCCATCAAAAAGTGAAAACATCACTTCTGTGTATGTATGAACTATTGTTCTCACAATGTGATGTAAATCATTTGTGATCACAACATTGTATGAATTGTTATAAAAGTATATGTAATAAATAAATATGATTCTTATTACAAGATTAAGATTCTATAAAAGATGAGACCATGACCATAGTGCAAGGACCAGAACTGTCGAACTGAAATTTGCATGGAAAATGTATTGGGTTTCTACAGAATGTTTATTTTATTTAAGAATTATTAATAAAATGTAATTATCAATTATATGTGATCTATATACAGAAATATATTTGAATATATTTCTGTAATATATATTTTTTAAAATATATATAATTTTTATATAGTTGTTTTGAAAATGTAAGAAGTAAGAAAGGACTCATGATAAGGGTTTATATTAGAATATCATTTCTGTTGAGGATTTGATATAGAAAATTTCAATTGCTGGAAATTATATGATTCAGATCCTATAAAACCAATATATTCTATATTAAACTAGTTATTCTTGTAATTTCAAATATTATTCTGATTTTTATCTCTTTGGTACCTAAAATGATGGAGAAAATATTTTTAGGACAAAATGAACATATTTCATTTTTAGTCAATGAAAATTTTCTTCCCTATCCATATGTATTAAAATGTTTATGATAGTTATTATCTAATAAAAAATTAGAAGGAAAATTAATTTTCAATAAATTTTAATTTATTTTGGAAAAAATAATAGGAATATTTTCATATATTTTACACATGAATCACTTTTGAATTTTTATAAATGTGTGAATTGTTTTTCCTTCAATATATACAGTATGAATAGATTTTAACCCCATCATTAAATTTCTATGACCTGAATATTAAATTACATTTTTTCATGTTTATTATCAAATAAAATATTTCCTCAATTCTGGGAAATTTTAATTATTAATTATTTAGAAAGAAATGTTTACATTCTTTATTTTCAATGAAATGTTAAAATTATATTTTAAAAGTATTTTTCATACATGTTAACATAATTACGTATTTTGATGATTCACTAGGAATATGGTCTAATGATACAATCCAATATCCTTATTTGGATGTATCATGATTATGATGGTTTTAGTATGATTCAATTAATCCTATTTCTTTCCCTCTAGTTTTATGTTATGATGAAATATTTATGAAACCCATAGGTTATGCTATGATGAATATTTTTATGATATTGTGGACCAATTATTATATTTTCCATTTTGTGATGTTTGGGTCCAGAATTATATATTCTTCCAATGCATTGGGTATATAATTATATATCATCAAATTACAATTTAATTATTGAACCTGATTTCATATTAAAAACATTAAATGTGCCCATGTTAATATTGTGACATGTTAAAATTTTATGAATTGACGTAGTTTCATGTCCATAATTTTATGTGGGGAATTGATTAAATTTCCTTAATATAATAATTTGAACCATTGGGGTTTATAAATGTTCACAATGATATAATTTCCTTTTTTTAAGCATGATTCACTATCTTATGAGATATTCTCATGTTATGATCCACATATCATGATTTTGGATTCATGTTTTTTGTTTAGATAAAGGCCTTATGACATAACTCGTTATTTATAATATTTACCTACTAGGTATAATTTTTGTAATTTGTGATCATCTTATCATACCATTGTGATTATATTATTTTCACTCAATATCATTGAATGATATATCCCATGTTTTCCATTAAAATATATCTGAGCTCACTCCTTCTTATGTTTGCACTATCCCCATGTTCTGAAGTACAATATTAAGTTTCATAATCTTCAAATTCTAGTAAATTGGAAGAGTTTTGTTAGTGGTGATATTAAATATATGTTTTTGAAATAAGTTATTTATGTATCTAGTAATAAAATATACACCACCTATATAGTCCTTGTGAATATATTAATACAAGTGATTTGAATATTCATCTATGAATATAAAATATTTTTATAAGAAATGCACTGGTTGTTATAGAATGTGAGGAAGGATTAGACATAACCATTTAGGGTACCCTATGAACTGATGTAAGGAAATTAATCTTTTAAAACATACTAAGTGACATTATGCTCACTAGGGGGTAAAAACAAACGTATAATAAATGAATCTTGATTTTTTATGCCTATGCTTTAATTGTGTGTGATAAAGAGATATTTTATTAGTATTTTTAATTAAATTACCCGAATAGAGATCCATGTCCAAGGCTTATGTATTCATTTAATATTAGTGGTCTGAGTTATGGATTTAGGGATATGAAGGGAGGGGGGTTATTGGGATCCTCATTTATGATGTTTTTCTTATTTAAATATTTTATATGTCATACCTATTATAATTGTACTCTATTTTATCAGTTTTTATATTTCATATGGTGATCTTATTTTTGATATATTAGTGTTTTTCATGTTTATATGTTAATTAAATTTATATTTTTTTGAGTATAAATTTGTAACTCTATAAAGAAATGACCTTTATTTAATGTAATTGGTTAGTGAAAAATGAAAACATTTACAATGTTAAAACCATTTTCATTATTAATGATGTTCTTCTTGAAATGAATAACAAGTGTTCTTACCTTGGTGAATCATTTTTAATTGATGATAAATTGTTAATATTAAGGATTATAAATTTTTGAAAGATGAAATATTCTAAACTTCTTGTTTTATTAAATTTTATATCATGTCCGGCCTTAATACACTTTTCGTAATCTAGAAGCTGAGATGATCAATATTTATTAGATGAAGAGAATTATAGGGATTATTAGAGAGAAGTTAAAATATGATAGATATACATCAACCTTAATATTTTTGGACATGAAAATTATTAATTAATAATGTTTACTATGATATGTTGACCAATAGGTTTTTTATGTTCAAGACTACTTGTGTTGGGAAAACTACATTTCAGAAAGGATGTTATAATATGAAAGTTGATAAAATTAATTTAGTGATGTTTCAAATAGTTAATATACTATTATTTATGAATTTTAAGTTGATTGATTTATTGATTTTTTAGCCTATTTATTTTTTAGTGAAATATTTCTTGGGAACTTTTTTTAGATTTGAACATAATCTCGTTTAACTCTTCTTGTTCATGTGAAAAAATATTTATTGTTGCTTGGTTACATTTAATAATCATTTTCAAATGTTTACTTGATTTATTGGGAAAATGTTTCATTAAATAAAAAATGCGGTTAATTGGTTTTCATTTTATAAATTTTTGGTGATTTAAAATGTTATGTTATAAAATAATTTTGTGTATTTTATTATGGGTTTTACTAGTGCCTTGTTTTAATGAAATATTATTCAATTTCCTCTCAAAATTAATTTTATAATGATATTTTGAAGGAATATAATTTTTTAGAATTGTTTTAGTTTTTCTTAATATAATGGTTTAAAATTCGATAAAATGTGAATTTAGTTTTTCTTTTAAAAGTATTGTCATTGTTTTCTTATAATGGGGGTAGCAATGCTTGTTTTGTTTTAGACATGACTAGTGGAAATAATGATAGGGTTTTTTATAATGATTTATGGTTTGTTAGTTTTTAATGTTGCGAATAACGGGGTAGATATGTTTTTTAGAGGAATGGATCGTGTTTTCTAGGGAGATTATGATACTTTTTATTATATGTTGTGTTAGTTTTGAAGTGTGGAGGTGGAAGTAGAATAGTGATAACCCAAAATAGGTTTATTTGGAAGAGTTAATCTGAATCATTAAAGTGTTTATTTACTAGGCATTTAAGGTATAAATTTTAATGGAACACCTAGTGTTTTATAAAGGAGTATTTAGTAGATGCTATCTGAGAGTTCACTTTTAGGCATTGATTACCCATTTATTAGATATTTTAACAAACAATGCTGTGAAAGTAAAATCATTTGAGTCTTCCTTGAGGTTGAAGATTTGATTATGGTTGGACTGTATCCATTTGAGGTCATAGTTATATGTGAGGGTCCCATTGATGTTAATGAGAGATGTTTTTATGATGTTTTTGAGAATGTTTATGATGGTTCCACAAGTTATGAGTCTTACGATAGGCAAAGGGGATACCGAGTTAGTCTTATAGAATATTTTTGTGACATGGAGAATTGGATTTAAGTAGATAAATGTTGCATTTTTTGGGTATGATGATATGTTTTCATTGTGATGTTGTGGGGAATCTATAGTATGAGTGACCAGTAATTCATGATATTCCTTTGATTCAGTTATTTTCATTTATGTCTTGTAGGATTGAAAATTTTCATTTGATAGTCTTCTAGAATGAAATTAGTTTGTTTTGAGTCTTTAATTATGTATTGAGTTATTAAACTTATTAATTTTTTAATAATAATCATTTAAATTACTGTTAGAATTTTATTTTTAATTTATTTTCTTAACCATTATATCACTCTATATCTTTTAATGTGTTTTTAAAAATAAATCTTGATTTCTATTTTATGTTGGTTTCAGTTTAACATCGATTTATTTCATAGGATAAAATGAAAGAAATAGTGTTTTTCTAGTTTAATTAAATCTAAAGTAGGTTTTTATAAATATTTGAACATTATTTCAATTAAAATATATGTTTTGTAAAATGAATTATTATCTAAACATAATATAATGTGTTTTTAGAATTTTAAAAGACTAAAAATTTGTATTATGGGGATGTTTTATGATGAATTGATTGATGTTTTCGTCTTTAAATATTAATTGTGTTAATCCACCTTTTTATATTATTTTTTTTATTTAATAGGTAACTTGCATGGTTATTGGGTATAAGGAAATATTTTATTAGAGAAGGGTTACTATTGTTGTGTAAATTTCAAGAATTAAAGTGTTTAATAAATGTTTCCCTTAAGTATAAAATGAATTATAGAATAAAATATGGTTCCATTGAGTAGTTTAGTCCTTATTATTGTTTTAGGGGTTTTTTTGGATGGAATTGATCTTGTTTGAGAGGAATATCTCTTAAAAATATCTTTTTAGGATTTCATTCCATCCTTATGAAACCAGGTCAAAATGATTGATTTTAGACTATTATGAATATTTTTATTTCGGCTTTTTTGTGTATGTGCTTTGGTAGTACTAAGATCCTTATTTGAGAGGTATCTTCTAAGGGTATTTAGTTTTGTGTTTAGTGATTACAGAGCATGTGTGTTTGGATTGTAGAGTATAATAGTCATTTGAGATGTATCTAATGAAATGGACCAAGATATCTTATACACTTACATTGAATTATTCATGTGATAATGTTTCAAGGAAAATGTTCAATTAGAGATAGAGGGTGTTTTAATATGATTCTTCTACTGTCATCAAAAGATAAATTATTATAATTAGAAAAAATAGTGTGATTGGTTGTCCAATGGAGATATTCTATTTGAGCTTGGTTTATTATTTTGTGTTGTAGGAGTTGTGATATTTTAGTGTCACTTTTTCCCATAGCGGAAGGCAGATAGAAATGTGATTATTTTTTGTTACATCATGAAGGAACTTGGGATAATAATATATATGTTGGTTTTGAAATAAAATCTCATTAATTAATCTTATATATGTAGGTTGTGTCCTGAACGTTTATTTTATTTCATGGTAAGTCTCAATGAATTTCGAATTAATATCGATTTAGGGATATAGATGTATGAATCTAATCACTACACTATGGAGTTCTAGGTGGTATATTTTCTTAGTTATACATATCTCATATCTATTGAACAATTCTAGATTTCATTGTGTCCTTATTTTGTTTTTATTGAATCATGATTGGGTTGAAAAGGTTAAGGATGTTGTCGTGATCCTCTGAATATTGATTATTGTGGTGTATCAACCTTGGTTGTGTCATGAATTGTTTTGATTATAATAGTTTTAAGGCAGTTAAACAATCATAATTTAGGGGATATCACACCATGATTTCTGGATTGGGTATACATTGTGATGTGATGACACATGTCATTCCTCAATTATGTGAATTTAAATTTATATTATAAATTCCGTCTTTGTCTCAAAATATTTTTTTATTTCCAAAACATTCATGAAAACCAAGTCAATCATTGTTTGATCATTGGCCATCCTTAATCATCCTTTGGTTCCTCTAATCCCTTGACTTTATGTGATCCATCTTTTTGAGAAACAAAATTATTACCTCCCCTCTTGTTCCATATAAATTCTTTTTTTATGTTCTTCTATATTCCATGGTAGTGGTATTTGATTGGGTTTGGTGTGAAAATAATTTTATAGTAACGATATTGAAACATTCAAAAACATTTTGAAAAAGGATGATGAGTATATTAAACATTATAGATGAAGTGAATGAAGATGGTGTTCCAAATTTGGTTTAGAATTAAAGGAGGAGGTTGTTTCACGAAGGGAAAGTATATATATACATAATAAAAAGTTTATTATATTATATATTAAATAGTAAGTGAAGGATGAGATTGTTTCAAATTTGGCATAGAAATTACATATGATATATAAAAGTCATTAGAAAAATGATTCAAGTGATGAAGGCTATGTTGGATATAACTAATCATATGTTAGAGTGACCTTGGATTTTCAAATGTAACATAAGATTAATCTAAATTAAAATAGAAGATTAATTTGGAAGCATATGATGATTCTTGATAGTTTAATAGGGGTTGAAAATCTTATGTAATTCTTTTCTAGAAATTAACACATGAATATGGGAAGCATGTCCTATAATTTATAGTTTCACACTTTATCAAATGGGTTAATGAGGGAAGTTTTTCTCAATCAGTACCCTTGTTTGAATGGAGGGATCACTATAATATTTAGGGTGTTGTAAAATTTGTGGAAACATCTAAAAGTTGTATATTTACTCTACAAATTTAGGGTGATGGATCATTTCACCATTGAATTATAGTGGCATCCATTCTAATGGGGAAATTACCTATAAAGTTCTCAGTGAAGGATATTTCCATTAGATTATTTTTTGGAGTTATTTAATGTATAACATGAACCCTTGAGGTATATATTCTGAATTTTATCTATTTATAATGTTTGGGGGTTGAGGATGGATTATTAATGTTTTGGGAGGATTTCATCATCTTTTATTTAAAAGGCTAAATGTTGTAGACTTTAAATGTGTGATACCTTATGTCACATAATGAAAATGATAGGTAGATGTGTTGAATTATTTTTCCAGGATCTCATAGTGTGAACCTTTGATCATTATGTGAACCTTCCCTAAGTGTTTTCCTAAGCCTTTAAATTTAACAATTAATTTTAGGGGTGTTATAAAATAGGAATGGAGTAATCCTTATTCTATAGAATGTGACACACTCTCCCCTCCTTTTATATCTCTTATTCCGAGATGTTTTTCTCCCTTATTTCTCCCCAGTTATTACAATTTTCATTAAATTTAATGTTAGCGATGTGTTTATCCTTATTTATTTTCTATTTATTTATTTTTTTGGCCTTTTAAGTGAGATTTTACCTTTTTTATCAATTATACACCATTTCTTGGGTATCCATAAATTTTTACAATTTCTAATAGTCTTTTCTCAAATCAGTGGAAAATATTAGATAGGTAGATATTTGAAAGCATATTGTAACTGGTTTATAAGTTACCCATTTAAAGTATCATTTTATTATTATGTGTTTGATGCATGGGCATGCTGATGCACTATGAATTTGACCTAATAATTACAAATAATAGTAACGTGACAATCCATCGTTAAATTAAACCTCAACATGGGCCATAAACTATTTTTCGGGATATGGCTAGAACATTATCCATCATTGTGCTGTAATTGAATTGGGAAAATAAATGATTAATTAAATGGGTGACCATTAGAGTGCCCAAAAATAGATAACATACTGCGAGTTTTTATTTTGGGATGCCTACAGTATTCCCTAGTATCCAATGTAAATAATTTCCATGTTATGTACATAAAAACATAATTGAAGGAAGGGTTAATGAATTATATATACACATAAATATAAATAATTAGATATGAATTCTGTGGGAAAATCCACAGTGGATTAGGATTAAGGAATATTTTTTTGAATGACTCATGGAAATGTACTGGGGATTTAGATTGATAAAATATTATTTTAAATGATATGGGGAAATCAACCACAAATTCATATAGGTTAAATTGGTTTAAATTCCTTAGGGAAATGTATATTTTATTTAGATTGATGTCTGTAGTTTTTAATTACTTGGGAAATCCCTCCTTCATTTAGATTGATGAAGCTAGTTGGTATGAATATTGGAAAACCCCAAGATTCCAAATTATTACCATTTTTAATGAATTTTGGAACCCCCATGAATTCATGATGATTACTAATTTGGAATTTCATTGATTAATTTCAGAAATTCATTCGCACTTACTTGAATTAGTATAGAAAAAGCCGCACAACTTTGGATTAAGAAGGTATGGTTGATTTAGGGTGTCACCTTGGAATATGTAAATCAGCATGGTTTAATTATCTCACTTTCATTTATCTATTATACAGATAAATATTCATTTATTTATAAAATTTGAAATACTTATAGTCACCACTGGTGGTGGCCTACTGAATCGTACCTATCCTTTGTTTGGGGCCATTGTTTTCCACTCAAGTAGAAATTATGTCTATAGAATAGGACATGGGAATATTCCCTATGAATGATGATTGATTGGAAAACTATGATAGAGCAAGTGAGTTGGGATGGATCTAGGATTCCGGACCACTATCAATAGAGTTTATCAATTTATACCTTTTATTTTTTAGATAGTGATGCATATAACATGCATAGTATGTTTGAATTATCGAATTATATACATTTTATATCGATCTGGTATTAAAATAAATGGATATGAAATCATTTTAGAATAATATTCAATAAATTTTCAAAATATATTCGTGAGGACCATAATAGTTTAGTTTCACTGGAAACATAAAAAAATCTTCTGTCCTAGTGAAATATCTTCAACATCTCCCATAAAGATCTCCACTATTAGTACTTATACCTAATACTTTTATTCTTCTCATGGGGAATGTAGACATAAGGATGGGGTGAGCACTGGTGCTCATTAATGGAAAATATAGGAAATGTGTAAGCATAACATCGATAAAGAGTATTGAACATGAGCATAGCATTTGAATATTAGACCCTTCATATTTGAGATCATAATAAATATTGGTAGTTCATAAGAGACGAATCATATGGAAATAAATAACTTAATCAATTAAAGTATAAAATAGGAATAAAATACAGAATTTTGGAAAACACATAAGCATATAAAAACACTATTTCAAGGTGGCCTTCCAAGGCCCCTATAATATGTTAGGCTTGTGTTAATCAACTATGTACATTATTTGGGATTGAGATGAACTCCAATATACCCTCTTGTTTTTGGCTTGGGATGTCCTCTTGTTTACCCTATTGTTTAATGTTTGGGATGTCCTCCTTTTTACCATCTTGTTTCAGGCTCAGTATGTCCTCATGTTTACCCTCTTCTTTTGGTCTTGAGTTGTCCTCCCATTTTCCATATTGTTTTGGGCATGGGATGTGACAACCGGGTCCTAGTAACAGCACAACCACCCTGCCTTAACATGGTCGTCGGGTCCTTGCCCACCAGGTACCACCAGTTGCCCCGCAGACATGTGGGGCCCACCATAGGGTCCACCCACATGCATGAACGGGTATGTCCTCATGTTTACCCTCTTATTTTTGTCTTGAGTTGTCCTCCCATTTTCCCTATTGTTTCGGGCATGAGATGTGACAACTGGGCCCTAGTAACAGCACAGCCACCCCGCCTTAACATGGCCGTCGGGTCCTTGCCCACCAGGTACCACCAGTTGCCCCGCAGACATGTGGGGCCCACCCTAGGGTCCACCAACATTCCTGAACGGGTCATCTGACTAATGACAGTCCCCACAGGCCAACACATGTCCTTTCCAGTGTGCTTTGTCCTCACTCGCACACACCCTGGGAAACTTCCCAGAAGGTCACCCATCTTGATCACTACCCAAGGCCAAGCACGCTTAACTATGGAGTTCTAATCAGAAATGCTCCCAAAAAGGAAGGTGCAACTTGTTGACATGAGTCATATCATTTAGTCATTTAACCCTTTATCAATTTGGGATGTTACAAACACTCCCCCTTTAGAGCACAACACCCTCGTTGTGGGCCCTACATCTCAACCCAGGCAGTGCACCGCGCACTTAAGGCTGGGTTCCTCCTCTGATACCAAATGTGACAACCAGGTCCTAGTAACAGCACAGCCACCCCGCCTTAACATGGTCATCGGGTCCTTGCCCACCAGGTACCACCAGTTGCCCCGCATACATGTGGGGCCCACCCCAGGGTCAACCCACATGCCTGACCGGGTTATCTGACTAATGATAGTCCCCACAGGCCAACACATGTCCTTTCCAGTGTGCTTTGTCATCACTCGCACACACCCTGGGAAACTTCCCAGAAGGTCACCCATCTTGATCACTACCCAAGGCCATGCATGCTTAACTGTGGAGTTCTAATCAGACAGGCTCCTGAAAAGGAAGGTGCACCTTTTTGACATGAGTCATATCATTTAGTCATTTAACCCTTTATCATTTGGGGATGTTACATGGGATGTCCTCCCTTATACTCTATTTTTTCTAGCTTGGGATGTCCTCCCATATACCCTCCTGTTATGGTCTTGGGATTACCACCCTTTTACCCTTTGAACTCATAAATAATTTATCATTACCGATAACAATGGAGGGAGATAAAGGTACGACCCATTAGATATGAAATCATACATGATTATTCAAAATAGCATTCATCATTTCATGCCCCATGAAAATAAACTGGTTTTATAAACATCAAATCATAATATATGAAATTAAATGGGTATAATTAACATTTCATAACATCATACCCTATGGAAACGATATATGTTTCATAAACATATCATCAAAGCATCACATGTGAAGAGAAGCGGGTTTGAAATAAATATGACATGTGGAAGTGAAATGGGTGTCGTAAGAATTATTCAAACAAAACATAAATCATTAAGTAAATCATATGAATGTATGCATTGGATTATTTCAATGTTGGTCTTGATTATCATAAATGAATGTCATCTTATATGGAAAATATATTAAAATGATATTTGGAAAACATTTCTCAAGGAAATTACCCTTTATTCTTTGAAAATCATTCCTTTTTAAAACATAAATCCTTTTGAAAACCGTTTACTTGAAAATAGAATTGATAAACTATAAATAATTTTTTAAAATAATTTTTGAAAATTAATTCTTTGAAAACTTACAAAGAATAATTGAAAACATTTAAAGCATTTCATAAACATAAAATAATATTGAAAACATTTCTATTTGAAAAAAGTTTTTCAATATTTTAATGGATGCCTTGAAATGAATAAAACGTTTTCAAAATATAATTTCCCTGAAAATTTTCACCATTGATCATTTGAAAATATTTTTGAAAACAATTTTGAAAACAAGGTTTTTGAAAGAAAACAAATTTCCAACTGAAGAGAGAGAGGTACAGTCTAATTTTCTTAAAAACATTTTATTAATTATATTATTTAACAAAGAGTGGAGGAATGGTACTAATAAATGGTTATATATTGAATAAAAATAGGACAAGAAATATAATGAGTTTTCTTGTAAGATGGATCATAATATTTCATCAACGAAGAATAATCATTAAAATTCTCAAAAAGAGATGATATTGTTTCCATTAAATATCATCAATTGGATAATTGGGTACATACGCTCCATGTAGGGAAATGAAATTACCTAAAGTATAAAATATAGTTATAATAAGGATATTTATTATATTACATTTCAAATGGATGTATATTCACCTTGAAAAATAATTTAGGTGGATAACCAAACATGGGTCTCAAAGAAGTCAAATTGAGAGAAAACTATTTTACCGATTTATTAGCTTTTGAAACATAAACCCCATGAAATAAAGATCATATAATAGATTTGTAAATACCCATTAATGTAATTATAAGAATATTACAATACATCAGTGTGACGTATACAAACCATTGAAAATGAATGGGTTGTGTATAAATCACGTATCTCACAAAAATAAAAAGTGAGATGAATTCCCCATACTTTGTCTATTGACTTTTGTTGTACCCATTCAAACAGCCTTTATAATAAATATAAATTTATTATAAATCTATAGATTAACCATCTTTTTAATTTTAATAGAAAATATGGTTTGATTATATCTTTATATTACCTTCTTGTTAACAATTCTATGTTAAGGATTCACTTCAGGTAATATCCACATTGTTTTTCACATTTGTCTTAATTTGTTATATCTAGGGTCCTTATAATTTTATCATGATTTCCAAAATTTAAAAATTTATTTAAATAAAATTCATATTCCATATATTTTTATTATAATAATCCATAGAATATATATGTATGAAACAGAATGCACCGTTTATAGAGACGGTAATCCTGTACATACGAATTAATGATATTTCCATTTTATTATTGTGTTGAATGAATGAAATTAAAAGAAATATATTTATATATATGTATATGGAAAATTATTATATTATCTTGATTATATAATAGATATTTAATATATATTCTCTAAACCCATCCATAATACATTTCATGTTGTGTATTAACGAATCACATCACTTTGAGTTGGCGGTAGTCCACACATCCTCAGATGAAATTATGAAATTAAAAAAATTGAAAATAAAAAAGCCAGGTCTTTAAATATAATTATAGAAGATTAAATAAATAAAAAATATACTATAAAGCACATATAAATATAGGATCCATCAAAATTTCCATCATGAGATATAGTAATGTAAATATGAACAGTCATTGTTTCATGAGGTGGTAATTCTCTATACACATAAACAATAAGATCATTTCCCATTATATTGTGGCGTGTGTATGTTCTACTAAAAAAAATTGAATAAAAAATACTATTATTTTTATAATTAGGGTTTTTTATACAGTCTTGTAATAAAGATAGTGGAGGGGGTGGATAAAGAAAATAAAAGAAAGGTGCTTAGGACATAACATCTTAATCGGGTAATACCTTTTGGTTTGTCAAAAAAGGTTTCCTTGGATTGTTTTAATTCCAAATAGAGGCATCATGGAATAAGGGATGGATATTAGAAAGATAATATTTCAAATATGGGTTCATCTTAAGTGTTTTTTCGGTTTAATTATTTGGTGGAGGTGGTGGTTGTTTATAGGGATGGAAAATGGCTCGGAAATTTTAGAAACACATTTGGTGTACATATGTTCCTACATAAAAAAGTCATAAAAACACAAAAAACTAACAAAACAAGGTTTATGGACCAAATATTCCTATAAAAAGGTTTTTAGACAACGTTTTAGGTCATATGGTCCACTAAGATTACGGTTTAGTCCCTAATTAAGCTGAATTTGACCTTAATTGCTGTGATTAATTTTAATCACTATTACTAATATTTTTGGTATAAAATTTAACTGATTTAATATAAATCAAAATATTATAATTATTAGAATGTTTTATGTCCATTTTTTGAAACTAAATTCACATAAGATAAAAAATTATGATTAATACTAATCCAAAAGATGGGATAAAATAATGGGGTTTTTAATGTAGAAAAATGATCATAATTTTGTTAAGTTTTTATATTCAATTTCAAAGTGATGATGGTTATAATGAACATAATTGTATTAATAAATTTATTACTAACCTAATTATACCTTAAATGAAATTTAATTCTCAATATAATATTAATTATTATTTAAATGATATTATATTTATTAGCAAAATTGTAGTATTTTTCACAACTCATCAAAAAATAATGTTTCTCAGAAAAATCCCAAAAATTCAACGTAATATAATTTCAGAATTACAAATTCATAAATGAATTTTATTTTATAAATTTAAATTTTGAGATGTGTCTAAAATTAAATCTTATGTTCTTCACAGAAGGAAATAAAAACTAGTTAATTTCAGAAAATATATTTTTAAACATATAAGGTCTTTACAAAAATTTATATTTTTCATTATCAATATGTTTTATTTATATAAAACAATTTAAAAAAATTTAAATGTATTTATCAGTTTTCACATTACAATGTTCTAATTTCTTTGTTATAACAAACTCGTTTAAATAATTATAACAATAAAATGATGTTTCATAGAAACTCAGTATTGCGTGTAATGTATACTAACCTGGTGTTGCGTGTAGTGCAAGACATGTCAATGTTACATGTAGTGCCAACGAAGTTAGTGTTTCATGTAGTGCAATCCAAGTTGGTTCTATTTAAAAGGAATGTTTGACTCATTTTTTTGATATATATATATTTATATATAAACCTATTTCCAATGTCATGTGGATGGAAATATCAAAAATATAAATTAATTTGGGAGAAAAATATTTCACAAAATCTCAGGGTGTTACACAGTTCATCAGTATATATCATTGGACTATATTTATATATTTGGAACATCCTTGATGTCAATTTACTACTTTATTAGATGATGTCTTTGATTTTTATTAGTATTTTTATTATTATACTTTTATTTTGGGGTATAGTATCAACAACATACCCCCTTAGATCCCCACTACTAGTCAGTAACCTCTCAAATTTTGGGAGGCATGCTTGAATTCCACGATTCCCTATGGTCTAGCTACTGATCAGAATGAATTAGGTCTATGAATTATAATGTCATATTTGAGACCTTTTCATTTCATTTTTCATAGGATTTGTGAAAGATATACAAGACATATGAAACTGTCTGAATATAGTATGAAACACCTATTTGGGAGAGTTAATGCCCCATATTATGGAACATATACGTTTACTAGGATTGAATTTTAATGCATAGTATTCTCTTTTATAATTGGATTATTTCACCTTGAGTGATACAAAATTATATTAATTTATTGATTTATTGTATTGTATTGCTTGGATAGAATGATTATAGGGCATGTGTTTATGCATTATTTCAGGAATGTAAAATTAAAATGTCATCCATGTGGTTTCTTGTGATTGGTTACTTTGATTATAAACATTTTCACTTATTTAAAGGTTAAACAAAAATTTCAATGTATTTTTTACATATGAATTAATGATAGAATCTATGTTGCCAATGTTTTTAATGTGTTAAAAGTGTATTAAATGGTCATTTTCTTGATTTATTGTGGAATCAGCTGAATAAAATTAAAATTAAAACATATAAAGTATTTTACTCTATAAATTTTAATTAGGTTTTCATTTAACTGTGACCTATATATGAAACATTTGGGTAAAGTGACATTGAAAATTGTGATTACATGGATCTTTTGAATATGATAACTTTTTTTGTATATGATGTAAACCATTTTCATTGGTAGTTGGGCATTGTGAGAGTACCAAAGTTATATATTTCTTATGAAATTAGATGTAGGGGATAATGGGGAGTTTTACATATTATTTATTTATTTATCTGTGATATCAACAATAGTGGTAATAATTTGTTCTCAAGTGCGCATCTAGGATTGTAGAAAAATGCATCCGCGAAAACTCACAACCGGGTACTAGGAGTGTGAAAATAAGCATTTAAAAATGGTTATAGGGTAAAAAAATTGTGAAAATACCATGATAAGAGATATATGGAAACATTGGATTGTCGTGAACCACTATTCGATTAGTTTTTTGTTATCCTAATAATGAACCATAGTGTTACACCCTAGGGTCGATCGCAATAAGGCTGCTTCAACACAAATATTTTATAATTTTCACTATTATATTCAAAATAATATAAAACTAACATAAATAAAATAAAAGGGGGAATTTAAATGAATCAAATAATATATATATTGTTACTAAAAAAGTAATAAATTATGAAACATATTAAAGTTAGTAAAAGAAATCCATTTCACCTGAGGTTTCATGGTGATGTTATCATTATTATTAAAAAAATATTACTCAATATTCTATTCAGTATAGAGATACATACCTTGCACATTATAACCTCCTCTTATAATTATATCACCCTACACTGAGACCTATGCATGTTGGAGTAATCTATTCTACATAAATAATTAATCCAAACTCAACCGTTTGATTGACTCAGATATCAACGAGAAGGAAAAGGTGTGAATGAGGCGATAGGAAACAATAGTAAAGAAAGAGGGAATACCACTCAACAAAATGATTTTAAATACCATTTAAATTTCATAATAAAATCTGAGAAATCAAGAAATCACAAAAAAATAGACACCACCACATCCCCCTAAAACAACAGAGAGGGTTATCTCTCCACAATCATGGAGATAAAATAAGCACAATGAGATAAACACATAAAATAAAAAAGAAATGGTTGAATAAGTGAAATTAATAGAATAATAATAAGAACTACACTCATATTAATTTAAGATAAAAATAACTATTAAAAAATTAAAATACACCTCTACCCTTGAAATGGATATGCATTGGCATGGGAGGTGAGACACATATTTTTAGGGAAAATTTGAGGAAAATAGGCTCTATAATTGGTTCTCTTCCATAATGAGCCTTTATCAACCATTAAATGGTTGAATGATGGAATTTTTTCAGGTTGAAAGTTTTTAAAAAATTACTCATATATCTTGCCAAAACATATTATCTCCTTTGGAGATGTTTGGATAGAAATATTAATACTTTACATCGATAAATTTATTTCAAACTGGTGACTCTTCATATTCCATTTTTTCAACATTCCAGGCCATTATTTCCTTGAATCCTATGTATTATAAAATTTAAAACATCATGAAAAATGTGATTTATTTTATTATATATATACAACGAAATCCATTTTCAATGGACATGCCCACATCTAGATATGAGGTCAATATTAAAAGTATCCATATTTGTTCATAGTTTTCGAGGCCTAGATTGTGAAATGATTTGGGCATCCAATTAATTCATTGAGATTTGGGTCCATAATGGTTAAATTAATCATAAGATGTTTTGAATCCCTAAAAAATAATTTACAAATATTATTTAGTTAATAAAATGTTATGAAAAAATACCCAATAGGAATAAAATAGTTAAATCCCAAAATGATGCTATTTTTTAATTAAGCATAAAAGTCCACTAAACAAATGTGACAATTTCACATATAATAATTATATGGTTGGTTTTAAAACATTTAATTACAATATAAAATATGTGAAAATGTTATCTTCAACACTCCCCACACTTAAACATTTCTCTCTTAGCCAATCATCAAATACCAAGGTCAAAACAAACTTCCAAAAGTGTAAATGACAACATAACTCAATTATCACATCATGTAAAATATCATGACTCCAACATGGATAAAATTCTATAACTAATCAAAAGCCATAATAATCCATTCAATATTTTATTAATCCTCATGTATATGTAATACCTACATCCCTAGAAACATAATTATGTCTTCACATAAGGAATTTTTATGGAGTTTTTCTCACTCAAAAGAACATGAGTGATTTAAATAGACTTGATGTAATCCTGAAATATCTTATTAAAAAGTAAAAATGTGTCATTATTTATGAATATTTTTCAGCTTTTGTTCTGAGGATAAGTATTTGAAGATTTTAAATATAAAAACAACCTAGAAAAAATGAGGAGTGTTAGGCTATATATTGAAGTAAATGAAAGAATTTTTTTCTCATGAATGATGTTCTCCTAAATAAGATCGAAAATAAACCACCTCCAATCTCCTATTTATTTATATGGGAATTTCAAACTGGCCATAACAACAAAAATGATGAATTTCTTCCCACTTTGCTCAATTTTTATCATTATTTCTGCACGAAATTAGATGCATATCTTTTTAAAAAGAATCAAATTTTTGAGGAAAATGTGAGGCAATGTTTGATATTAAAAAATAATTGAACTACCTAGCCAACATAGAAATGATATTTGGACCAACCAGAAATTATAACATCATTAAATTTCATCCACCAAAGAATCGATAAAAAATAGTAGCCCATTTCCTTTTTTCTAAAATATATTCTTTAGGATAGTGATATGCAACTCAACTTCTACCTCCCCCAAACATGAGTTTAACAATAATCATGAATTTTACTTATAGATAATGTACTAAATGGATAAATGGATTGTAATGTGGATTCCTAACAAATCATTCGATGGATAATAAGGTATTAATAAAGGTTATAGGTAAAGGTATGCCGAATTCAGAATTAAATTCAAAATGGATTTTCAATGTGGTGTCTCAATCATACTCAACACATTCCATGAACATTAATAACATTAAAAATGATTAAAACATTATATTATGGATAAAAAAAATTTCTAAAATCTTTCATGAAAATATAAATCAATGTATATGTTAAACGGGTTTAAAAATCTCTAAGGTTGGAAAATATTTTCAATTTTGACAATATAAGTGCACAGTAGTTTCACAATGAATCCAAATTCATCAAATGAAAAGATAAACAAATAATGAAACTAAATCCATTCAGAAATAATTTATATCTAGAAAAATTAATTTCAATATATGTGCCTAAAAACCATGATGGTTTTAATTTTCCCAAGTATTCCATTTCGATCAGGAATCCTAAAAACACACCAAAAATAAAAATAGAAACCTGAAAAATTAAGAAAAATAAAATGTGAAAAATAAAATTCAAGAACACAAAGAAAGTTTTAAAGATGGAAACATACCTTTTGGAAAGAATCATTTGATGATGAATCAACATTAACACTACAATGTGTTATTGAAAAAAATTACCTTTGTCTTTTGGATTTACAATAGGATGGGGTGGTAGTTTTCCACAACATTTCATCTTAGTCTCAATGATGGTGTTTTCTAATTGTCCCACTTGAGTTCGAATGAAACGACCCAAGCATTTATAGGATAATATATTATGATTTATATTAATACTTATGAATATTATATTAAATTTAAGTTTAATGGGACACTTTTTCTGATAGTATACCTGACACGCAATAACAGGCTTCTCTGAAATCTTACATTACAAACAATATTGAGTTATACTGAAAAATAACACAATAATATTGTTTTAAAATGGTAGTAAAAACCTATCCATTTGAATGGTTGTACTGAATAGTATAAACATAATTATGAAATATGGTTTACAAATGTTTAAATAAAGATTCATTGATTACCAAATTTATTATAAATGGAAATGAAAACCAATTGAATATAACATATGTGTTTTTATGAAAGCCTATTTAAAAGAGAATAATTTTGTTTTTATATCACTCTCTATGGATTTTTGTTTAATGAGAAATATAGGATATATATTCAATGTAATGTTTAGAATTCATCTTATATGTTCTCTAGATATGATAAAATAAAAAATTCATTTTTTGAATAAAAGATTTATTTTTCTAAAATGCTGTTTTATCGACTTTTGATGGAGAATCACTTTTCAATCTAGTTTTAACTCATTTATATGATTTATTTTCCAAAATAAAATTATTCTTTATATGAAAAACATCAAAATTTAATTTGGATTTATTTTTGGTATTTTTTTTCTGATGTTCATTTTTTAATGAAGAGTGAAAAATATTGTATTTTAATTCAAAACTACCTTGTAATCTAATTTTTTATTATATTTTTAGATTATGTTTTTAAATGTATTTTGACTGTAAATTAAAAAATAATTTATCATTTAATACAATTTTGGTAATTATATGTAATTTATCATTTAAATTGGACATAAACACATGTCAAAAATTCTGTAGTTTTTAGTTTTTAAAAACACGATTTTTGGGTTTGACAATGGAAATTAATTTTAAATTAATTTCGGCAACTTTTGTTTTTTTAATTTTTAAAAATGTATTTCATATTTGATTCATGAGGTCGAGATTTTGTAAATATGTAACTTTTAATTTTAGACATTATGAATAGTAACTCCAGTTAAAATTTTATTTACTATAGTTAAAGGGTAAATCCAATAAATAAGTGTAAAAATAATATTATAATAACATTAAATTACCCTAACACATGTCAAATCCCTATTGGATGTGCTATGTAAGACCATGGTCATCCTTGGGTTGATTTTAGTTTTCCATGGAGCCACTTGTGTGTGCAAATGACATTCAATTACATTTAATTTAATGTAATGAAAAATATAACATTAACTTGTATATTTTAAAAAAACATTTTTTATGGCGATATATAAGTGATATTTTGGGATATAAATAGTAATTTGAAATATAATAATAATTCCTACATCATGATAATTTATTAATAATTTTTAGACATAATATAAATAAATTTATTTATGACACAATGATGATGTAGTGATTACCTTATTAATGAATGATTTAAATAAATGAGATTATAAATATTAAAATTTATTTATTTTATAACTTTTTATGACAACAACTAATTTAATTGATACTTATGACATGTTATATTTTATATTATGACGTTTTTTTTGGAATGAATCAAGTTTTAATGGATTTTTTAAAAATTCATGATATGAATAGTATAAAAAGTGACATAAATGTGTTTTTAAAAAACACAATTTTTTGAAATGATATAATAGTCATAAAAATATAATATTTTTCCAAATGAAAAAAAATGTTAAAAAGGTCATTAATGACCAAATTTAGGTTCTATTGGAATTTTATGGTAACTATATTAACCATATAGTATGAATATACAAGAATACATTGTAAGAGTTAAATTATTAAAATAATGGTTAAAGATAAATGATAAGGTTAAATTGAAAATCAAAACTCATCTAAAACCTATTGGTTGAGATTATTTTGAAAAATACTCCCCTTATCTTTGATTTAAGTGAGTTAGAGATTTTTGAAAATGAAATTTAGTCTGTAATAAAGTAATTTTTCAAGACATTCCTAAAGTGCCCCTCCCCCATTATAGAAGTCCACCACCTCTAACCACATAAAAAATCCTCTCAAGCCACCTATATTATATAGAATCTTATTAAATAATATCCCTAAATACCTTTATTTCTCCTATAATCCTTACATTAGGAATAAAAAATTCAAGAATGCCCTTTTGGCTCAAATAAAAAAGAGTTACCCATTTTAAGAGGAAGTGTCTTTTCCAAAGTTCCTTTCCAATATTTTACATATTCAATACCTATTATTTTCTTGTTATTTTATTACATAACAAAAATAATATCCTTGATATAAAAAGTTTTTTGGAGATTTATTCGAACTAAAATTACACAGACCTACATCTAATGGATTTAGAACATACTATTTTTGTGGATGACGAACTATTCCCTCATGAATCGATGATTATTAAATTATATCATACAACCTCTCATGGTGTCCATTATGATATAAATTTATTTATATATGATATATATTTTGTTTATATTGTCTTTACCCTTCTGTAATTTTTATTTAAAACATAACTTTATACTTTTCATGATGTGTAAACATGATAATTTCATTTGAGGAAGTGCGAACTACCACCCCCTCAAAGTGATATGACTCATTCATGCTATACATAAAACGTATAAAGTATGGAATTAATTATCTTGTTTAACATATATGAAATATATATTATACTGTAATTATAATATACCTATGTATCATTTAGTTGTCATTAAACTAAATATTAAAAAATATGAATGTACTGTTCATGCATACGTATGGCTTACCGTCTCCCTAAACGGTGCATTTCATGTATTATATCCAAATGTTATGGACTATTATAAACACATATATACTGGATATATATGATATTTAAATATTTATTAGAATTATAGATATAGTGTAATTTTGACCACATGGACAAATTGTAATTATAACAAGATCATTTTCAACTCAAGAACCCAATATCGACAAAATAACAGATATTAACTTAAAAAAATATTGTAATTTTTATAACATGGAAATAAGTTATATATAACGAATAATTAATGTGAAAATGTTTTTGAATCAAGTCTAAATTAACTTAAGTTTATTATTCAGTAAGAACAAGGAGTATACGTGACAAGTCAGACACAACGTAAGTGACTTCATCTCAATCTCCTTTAACTAAGGAATATTTTGATAATATACATCTCCTTATTTTAAACTATTTATAATAAACCCCTTTTAATTTTACATTAATTCATAGGTAGTATTTTATCATTGATGTTTTCACAAAATTCCAAATGAAATTTTTTTAATGTTTTCATTGGCAATGACCTCTCAAATGTTGTAATAATTATTTGGCTTCCTCAATAAAAAATAATGTTTTTAAAAGGAAAAGAAATAAATTATTCCCATTTTTGGTGTTTTTGTTTTTAAAATGGTTTTTGAAATGGATTGAGTATTTCAATTTCTTTAAATCATACCTTGTGAAATGAAATTAAATTTTATTACTAAAATGTTGATATTTGTAATATTTTATGTGTTATGATTACGTAATGGTACCTGGGAATTTGATGAGTGGTAGCATGATAAACCAATGATAGGTGGTTACATGATAATCCAAATTATGGGTGGTTCCATGATAATCTAAGGATGGTTGGTTACGTATTACCCACCATTGCATTGGGTATGGATGTCCGCCGTATGGCTATTCCATTTAGTGATATGTGTGGAAGTCCACCATATGGTTATTCCATTTAAGTATGTTTATGTCCCAAGTACCATTATATTCTATACGTTGTTTTATATGGGATTTAGGGTAATATTTTTGTTACAATAAGGGTAATTAATGAGATTTTATTTAATGAAGTTTTTTGTTACTTCTCTATGGTGAAAAGTATTACTTTATGACAAAGTATTCATGGATTATATGTTTTTTTAAAACAAATAGTTTTCCTTATTTATGTTTCCCTTACTGAGCTTTTTTATTCTTATACCATGTTTTTTATAATTTTTCTTAAGGCTTAATAATGAATAGGTTCGAGGATGGTATTATGTAAAACTAATGTTGTCTAAAACAAGGATGTAGTCATGTTTCATTTCTTAAGAGTGGTTGTTTTATGAAAAAAATAGATAGTGAGTAGAAGAGTCTACATATAATATTCAACATGTTCTGTATATTTCATGACCTAATTCTCTAAAGTATTAAACTAGAAAATATCCTCAATGTGAAGTATTAACATAATTAAATATTATGTAATGTTTATGGTGGGGTCTTACAGTTGGTATCAGAGGTCGGTTTAGAAAACTTTAGATTTTAGGGTTTTATTTATGAATAAGTGACATAAGCAAAATTTTTAGAATATTATAAAGACTCGTTATTATTTTAGATAAATTAAATTAGTTTAAGATTAAATTAATATATATATTGTAGTTTTTCCCTCTTCATAAGATATTATATGATGATTTTATTTATATACTCACACTAACCATTTTGGTTTGAGTAAATGGATGGATCTAGCTGGTAAAAAAGTAACAATGCATGTGAAGAAAACTGTGACAGTTTTCTTAAAAAGCAACCAAATGTAATGGAAGCTGCAATGAGAACTATTAAGTTTATTCTCAACCAACTATCTGGAGTCATGATTGACCACCTAATATTTGGTGATTTTTATAAGGCCTCATATATTCGAGAAACAATTCCCAACAGATGTTCAGTTAATAATCATAAAGGTATGTATATTCAAAATCTGTTGTGTCGGGCATGTGGAAAGAAACACCTATGAAAATAATTCAAAGGGATGAGCATATTATATAGATGTGGTAATGATGTTTATAAATAATTAATCTACCATGGAAAAAGGAATCATATGGTTGAATACAGGAAAGAAAAAGAAGTTCTTTTAGAGGGAACAATTGAATGTTTTAAATGTGTTGTGCTTGTTGAATATTCAAATATATTTCATATGATGTAGGTTCAAGAATGGGATAAGTAGGACCATAAAAATATATATTTACTATACCTAATTCCATTCCCGTTGAGGATGAGGAAACTGAAAATGACCAATGAATGGTATTAATACTTCTTAGCAGATGTTTTGAAATTATTGAATATTAAGATATGATTCATTATTTTGTTTGTAATAATGAAGTATTACTGAATAAGTTCGAAAATAATGGTTAATGGATCATTAATAATGTTTCATGAGTAATAAATCTTTATATAGTGATTCAAGAGTTATGGTTGATTTTAGGATGATGAAATGATTAAAATTATTATGTCTATTTTGATGATGTGATTAATATGGAAGACTTTTTCTAGTATTTGTAACCGTAAAGATTGTCATTTGAAATTGTTATTCACGAAATAATTATCTTTCAATTTGTGGAAATAATATATATCCTTTGGTGTTCATATGATCTATTATTTTTAATGTGATAAATGGTTATTACATTTTGGGATGTGAAATGAAAGATATTAGATAAACATTGAGGATAAAATAGGATATGGTTATTTTTTAGAGAATTATCTTATTTTTTAGAATGATATAAGAATGATATGGTTTTAGAAAAAGGACAAAACACATGATGGGTGACAACTCGTCGTATCCAGAAAGGCAATAGGAATCAAACCAACAACCAATGGACGACAAGGGCGCATCACCTACCACTAGCCAACATGAAGTGCCAAGTTAGTATGACGTATTATTTTTAGTTAATTGATTTTAATGATCAAGAATAAGTTGATTTCAGATCTCATGTTTTATAAAATGAATATCATTAGTATAAGAAAATGATTTAGTGATTAAGTGACAAAGGTTATTTTGGAAGATAGTTGCTCTTAGGGGAACACAATATACCTCACGAAAACAGAATACTTTGGGATTTCAATTGAGGAGTTATGTTGGAATTTTATTTTTGAAAGATTCTATGATTTTATTGTAGACATATAGAGATTTGGGTTATTTATGGACATGATTATCCGATCATAGAGAATATGATATTTTGTTATTTACTTTTCAGTATGAGAAATTAAGAGTAGTTGATATTATTGGGAGATAAATGTTATGATTTATCGTGAACGACTATGTGATCAAATCCTTCTGAATTTTTTGGTTTAAAACATAGATTAGTTTATTTTGTAGAATTTTACCGACATTTTTTATTTAATGTTCTTTTTTGAACATGGGGTATTTTTTGTTCAATTTTGGAGATTAAGAGTAACATTTATTTTTATAAAATATTATCCTTTTAGGGATTACCTAATCTTGTACTAACCATTTTGGTTTTAGTTAATGCCTAAAGAAAGGGGAAATATATGGTTCATCATTTTTAGATCATGTTATCATATAGAAGTATATCCTAGTGCTTTAGATGTGACCAAGTCATATTGAATACTCATCATTTGGAGAAAAGATGAGTATTTTGTAGAAACATATGAAAGGATGAAACTCTACTTAAAAAGTAAGTATATTTCATTATGTTCTTAGTGAATATCATAAATAAATTCTCAGAATTTTTTAATGGTAACTTAATTTTTTTGTCCATTTACATTTGATACTAAGGAATCAATGACCACATAGCCTATCACAGTTTTGTGGTTTTTTGGTGGTTAACTATCTCCTAATCATGTTTTCTATCACTCTCCATCAGAACATGGTGGCCAGTTTTCTCTTCAATATACATTTTTTCATGGAATACTAGTATGTATTAACTCATGTGACCTTTATAATTTTCTTAATTTATTTTGATGTGATACTTTTATTGACTCCTTTTTTGATGTGATATTTTCAATGATGTTTTCGAGCCAGATTTCAAAACAGAGAAGACACAATTTTAGAAGGGGGGAAGGTGTGACAACACAGATATTTTAAGAATAATACATTTGGATTTCTATTATTAATTATAACAAAGATGTTAATTTTATGTTAATGGTGATAGTTTTTCTGAAAGCGTACTAGGCCCGCAGCAACGGGCTTCTCAGTAATCTTACATTACACACAACATTGAGTTATACTAAAAAATAATACAATAATAATAATAATAATATTTTAAATGTTAGTTAAGGCCTATCCATTTGAATGTTAAAAATTAATAGTATAAATTAATTTTTAAATATGGTTTAAACATGTCTAAATGATAATTCATTGATTACCAAATTTATTTGAAATTGAAATAAAAATAAATTGAATATAATAAATGTGTTTTTATGAAAACCTATTTAAAATAGAATACTTTTTCTTTCATATCACTATTTATGTATTTTATTTAATTAAAAAATATATTAGATATATTCAATTTAATGTTTTAAATTCAACTTATTTGTTTTATATATATGATATCAGAATAAATTCATTTTTTTCAGATAAAAGAAGTATTTTTCTAAAAATGTAGTTTTACCGCCTTTTAATGGAAATCCCTTTTTAAATCTAGTTTTTAATCATTTATATTATTATTTGAAAGAACAAATTTCTTTTTTAGAATAGGAATATCAAAATTTATTTTGGATGAAATTTTTTTATTTTTCTACTAAAGTTCATTTTTAATGAATAGTGAAAATATTGCATTTTAATCAAAAACGGCCTTGTAATATAATATATTTATATAGTTAGCTTGTAATTTTAATTGGTTTTAAAGTGTAATTGTATTATATTTTTATAATTTAATTAAATTTTTCTTATTATAAGTAATTCCAATTATAAATTGCACATAAAAACATGTCAATCTTTTTGTATTTTCTACTTCTTAAAAACATGCTTTTTCATTTTGACAACAGAAATAATTTTTAATAAATTTTTACAACTTTATTGTTTCTAATTTGGAATAATATATACCAAATTTTGAATCATGTGGTCCAAATTCTGTTAATAGGTAAATTTGATTTTAGACAATATGAATATTAACTTCAGTAAATATTTTATTTAACAATGTTAAAGGGTAAATCTAGTAAAAAAGGGTACAAAATAATATTATAATAATATTTAAATTCCTAAAACCAAATCCTAACCCTATGTTATGAAATATTTCCAACCATGGTAATCCTTGGGTCGATTTGTGGACACCATGGAGCAAATTGTGTGTGAAAATGACATTTAATTACTTTTAATTTAAAGTAAGGAAATATATAACATTAACATATATCTTTTACTAATGAAATCTTTATATGGGGTTATATAAGTAATATTTTTGACTATAAATATTAATTAGAAATATAAAAATATTTCCTACATCAAGAAAATTTATGAATAATTTTTAGACATTATATATGTAAATTTATTTATCACCCAATGATGATGTAGTGATTACCTTATTGATGAATGATTTAAATAAATGATAATATAAATATTAAAATAAATATATTTTATATAATAATTAAGACATAAACAAATATTTTGGATGATTATTAATTTTTATATATTAATTTATGATGTTTTTAAAAATGAATCAAGTTTTTATATATTTTTTTAAACGCATGATATGAATAGAATAAAAATTAACATAAATGTGTTTTAAAAAAATATACTATTTTATTAAATGATATAATTGTATTAAAAATATAATATTCATCCAAATAAATTAAATAATATTTTTAATTTCATTATTTAACCACTTTAGGTTATATTGTAATTTTATGGTATCTATATTAACCATATAGTATGAATATACAAGAAGACATGGTAAGAGTTAAATTAGTCATCTAAGGGTTAACGATAAATGATAAGGTTTTATTTAAAACCCAAACTTGTATAGAACCTATTGGTTTAGAGGATTTAGAATGATAATCAACATATATTTAAATTAAATGAGTTGGAGGCCTTTTGATATTGTAATTAAATTTAGAATAAAATAATCTTTCAAGACATTCCTAAAGTGCCCCTCCTCCCTCTTATTAAAGGCCACAACATCTAACCCCTTACTGACATCTCTAAATCCATATGGATCACCCAAAATCTGCTTCAATAAGCTCCCAAAATCTATATATTCCTCCTAGAAGCATTACCATTGGAATAATCTAATTAAATAAATCTTTTTGGCCCAAAATAAGGAAGTTACCCATTTTAAGAGGTAGTGTCTTCTCCAAAGTTCCTTTCAAATATTGTTCTTTTCACTCCTTATTCTATTCTTATTCCTTGATTAAATACAAACAATAGTATCCTGATTACACTAGGATGTTTTTATGATAATTATACTAACAACACTTACACATGCCTCCTGCTAATGGACTTAGAACATACTGCTTCTGTGGATGACGAACTAGTGCCACACGAAACGATGATTATTCAATTATCTCCTTCCACCTATCATGGTGGAAATTATGATGGTAATGTATTTATATATGATATATATTAGTTTTTTATTATCTTTATAATTCAGTAATTTATATTTATAATATACCTTAAAGCTTTTCATGATGTGGAATCTTAATAATTTCATTTGAGGAAGCATATACTACATCCCCCTCAAAGTGATATTACTCGTTCATGATATACATGGAACATGTAAAGGATGTAATTAATGAAATTATGTAACATATATAACATATATATTATACTGGAATTATAATATATATTTGTATCATTTAGTTTTTATTCTTTAAATATGAAAAAAAATTAAGTAGCGTTCATGCGTACACACGAAATGCCATCTCCATGAACATGACATTTCATTTCTTATTTCCAAATTTTATAGAGTATTCTAAATTTATATATACTGAATATATATTATATTTAAATCATGAATAAAATTAATTAGATAATGGACTTTTGACCACATGTAAAAATTGTAATTATAACAAGATCATTTTCGACTCAAGTAACCAATGTCATCAGAATGACGGAAATTAACTTAATAATTATGTAATTTTTATAATGTGGTAATAGGTGATAAAAAAGGAATAATAATATTGAAAAATTTTATGAATCAAGTAGAAATTAACATAATTTTATTATTTAGGAAGAACAAGGAACATACATGATGAGTCATATGCAAAGTAAGGGACTTCATCTCGATATCCTTTCATTAAGGCATATTTTGATAATATACACCACCTTGTTTTACATGGTGTATAATAAACCCCATTTACATTTAATTTCATTCAATGGAAATATTTTATATACTAATTTTTTAACAAAACAAAAATGTGATGTTTTTAATGTTTGTAGTGAAAATGACCTCTCCGCCGCCATAATTGTTATTTAGCTTCCTCTATAATCATTAATGATTTTAAAAGGTAAAGAAGTAACATATTCCTTTTTTCGGTGTTTTGGTATTGAAAATGGTTTTCAAAATAGATTATGTATTTCAATATCTTGAAATTTTTCCTCATGATTGAAAATTAAATTTTATTACAGAAATGCTAATATTTGTAATATTTTATTTGTTATGATTATGTAACGGTACTTGAAAATTTGATGGGTGGTTATGTGATAAACCAATGATAGGTCATTATGTGATAATCCTAATGATGGGTGGTTCAATGATAAACCAAGGACTTCTGGTTACATTGTAACCTCCAGTGTATTGGGTATGAAAGTCAGAAGTATGGCTATTCCATTTAGTGATATATGTGCAAGTTGACCGCATGGTAATTACATTTACATTTGTTTATTTACCAAGTTAACTTTATACGATATAGGTGTTTTTCTATGGGATTTATGGTAATATTTTGGATAAAAGGGTAATCAATGAGATTATATTCAATGAAGTGTTTTGATACTTTTTTATAGTGAAAATTATTACTTCATAATAAATTATTAATGGTTTAAATGTTGTTTTGAAAAACTAACAGTTTTCATTCATTATGCCTCCTGAACTGAGCTTCTTATGCTCATCCTAAGTTTTTGAAATGTTATTTACAAGACTTAAAGATGAATAGGGTCATGGATGGGAACAATGAAAATTCATGCGGTCTAAAACAAGGAACTGGGATTCTTTATTTTTTAAGTGATTTTATTTTATTAAAAAAATGGATAGTGAGTTGAAGTGTCTACTTGTAATATTCTAGTTTTCTATATATGTTATGAAATAATTATCTAAATTTCTAAACCCTAAAATATACTCAATGGGATTTATTAACTTAATTCAAGTTTATATAATGTTTATGGCTGGGTCATTACATCGTAGATTGTGAATAGTCGATTGTGTGGTATGTTATAACTAGAGGTTGTATTTTTCAATTTAATTTACCATGTCCTAATGTTTTTGTTAATATTTTGGTGGAGGGGATTTTCTATGAAGTTAATGACAAGTATGTTTCATACCATGGACTTGTTGATACCAATTTTTCTTAGGGCAGCTTATGTTTCCACCTTGTTGGAACTATGGCTGGGCTTTCCACCCAAGGATTTGATTTAGCCTAAAAGGTTATTTCATGAAGGGGGTGCTTCTTAGAATATAAACCCTTGGAATACTACTACACAATACTGAGATGAATTCTAATGTTGTAGTCACTGGTCATAGAAATGAGTGTTATCAGAACAAATACTACAATGTAATGGAATAGAAGAAGAGTGTGACATACAATGTTCCTAATATAATTTCATAAGAAGGGTGTGAATATAATCATGTAAATTATATAACTTTTATATATGGTTGAATGAAAAACCTCATGAACTCTATGGGTTGGGGGAATTTCTCATGTAACAAATTATAGTTCATTTTGAGCGATGTTGTATATTAAGTGATGAGTGCTGGAAAGAGTTTTATCGATTAGGGAACCACCAACTACAACATCTATCAATCCACGATCCAAGAGTACTAGTAGCTCAAAGATGTAATGAACTATAAATTTTTCACTAATTTGGTGGTGGTGTAATCTTAAAAAATGTATTATCAATCTTTATCAATATTCATAAAGCATGTCTCCTCGTGATTTCCTAATGCCATTGGTTTCTTTTCTAATTGATAGAGTTTGAGAGGCATGGAATATGTTATCTAGAAAGAGTATTTTAATGTCATTTTGGCCCCCAAATATGGTAGCCAGATAGCATATCCATTTTTTGGATATACCAACAATGTTCACAGGAAAGTCCCATAAAATAATTGGATCCTTAGATATATTTTGGGTATTCATGGTAGAGCACACTATGTGAAACTACTTAAGATGTTTGTGAGGTTAATCATTTGGAAGACCATGGAAGTTTAGATGGGGTTGTATAAGGGCTGATACCAACTCCAAGTAGGATGATTTCTCGGAACATTCGATGTACACTAGTTGGTACTCCACATTCGTGGAATTCAGTTCTATTAAGGTCTGGGTATTTATTACCTTGTTTTCTGTGGATTGATATGTATTAATTTTTTATTGGTTTCGGATCACATGAGGTTCCAAAAGTGGTTCCTAAATGTTAATATATTTTCATACTCCTGATGAATTAATTTTTGAGTGATGTGACTTTTCAATTTCAAAGTAAAATTCATGTAATTTTTCTTTTTTTCTAATCAGGTCATGTAATAAGATATGAAGTTTGATTTTTTTATGTTTTTCTATAATGGAGGATGGATAAAATATATATTTTTAACAATTATTAAAGGAGAAAAAAAATACAATGTGAAAATATTTAATTAAATCTAAAGAAATAGAATAATAAGAAGTGAGAGCGAGAGAGAAACACACACAAACAAACAAAAATAAAAAATTGGACAAAAAACCCAAAGGGAATGGTTCATTGAAATTAGTAACAAAATAGAAAGTAAAACAAATAAATAAAAAGAAATAAATAATAAAAATTATCTTAGATCCCCAAAAACGTTGACAATATGTGACCACACTGTTGAGTGTGTCCAATTAAATGCTTATATTTACTAAATTTTTTGTAGTAGAGAAGGAACCCTAAGTCCTATTTCGATGGAGGGTTAGGTCATAAATCGAAAAAGATGTTTGTGATTATGAAAATAAAATGGGAATATGTTTTTCTGAAACATGGTTGTTTTATGACTTATGAAGCCAAAAGAAATTAGAAAGTGATAAAATAATGTTGAAATTTACAAAATTAATTATGCGTGACCAACCTAGGGAAATCTCATAATGCTCATCCTTCATCAGTTCTGGTGATAGGGTTTAGATATTTTAATACACTATTTGTAACACCTATAAACATAATTTTACATAGTTTTTACCAATATAACTCTCAGTGTTCAATCAGAAACACACAATGATTCACTAGATACCATTGATGATTGGGTGATTTGTGTTCGACTTAATATCTAAAACTCACCAAGGAAACACTTGATGAATTTGATTCATTTTCCATTATTGTATTATATTTCAATGTGTTACCATTACATGAATGTACATGTCTATATATGTTTTTATGTGAGTTGAATTGACCAATATGAACCACCCAAACACCACAATTCAATGGGGGGAGAATTTGTGGTGGAAGGTGTGTGAAACATTACATGAATTAATAACCAAAAATATTATCATATGAGTAGTGTAAAACATACCAACACATAAATTAATAAAAATAGAATAAAAATTGAATAAAAATAACATAAAAACCCAAAATTAAAAGGATAAATCTTTTATAAAAAATAATAAGATCGATATTTACATCATATTCTTCCATGGGATATCATAAGGAGTTTAGAACAATATGGGAAGGGAAGAAGCCATATATGTTGAAGTACCACATCACATAGAATAAGAAAATGATAGGAATGAGTATAGGACACCAATAGGTCAGAAAAATGGCTTGATCATTCTTCTTGGTCAAACTCCCAAATTGGATGCCCAAGGTATCATTTTATAGGAAATGTGGAAGGCGTTTTTGATCCGTCATATTTCATATAACCACATAGAACATGGTTTTATTCCTCTAGTAAGTATAATATTACTTTTCACAAAACTAAAATCAAATTATTCCACAACTTTAACATCTCCACCAAAATTCTAGAATCATTTTGAAGCCCACAAGTCTAGATATATCCATAATATAGAACACCACTTTTGACTTTTTGCAGGTTGGGTTCCCTGGATATCAGTTTGGATGGGCCCCTGAATGGATGAATTAAGATTGTATTCCTTAATAATATTTTTATCCCACAAAATTCTAGATCTTACCCCAAAATATGAGACCATTTGGATGGACTTATTTCTCTTAACAAGAAAAATGTTGCCAACTAATTGTGCGATTCATTACTGTTCAGCCCATTTTCCTTATACATCATTAGGGGATCTCTGAATCACCTCCACCTTCAATGAAATCATTAAAAAATTTTAAATTACAATTATTAAGTTAGAAACACTAAATAATTGAATAAAACATGTATTTAAATGTTTTATAAGATTTTAAATTTATGATACAAAATCACTTTAATAGAAAAGATTAAGGGAAAAAATCAATAGTTAATATCTGTGATTTCATGGGTTATGACGTGTCTATTATTAGGATCAATAAGGCCACCTTCATAGTTTGACATATTTAATATATGGCCTATATAAATGAACATGAGTTGATTGTATATTCCTATGTTCAAGATGGTGTTACTAATCATGTGATAATGATACTTGATAAGAAAATTCATGAATACAATACAAATGTTCAGATACCCTGGGATGTAGAAAAGAGGGATTCAGGTGATGAAGACTCATATTATAACTATTTGAGGAAAAAATAGTTTATTGCAAAGAGTGATGATATAATATCTATTGGGGGGGCATGGAAAGATCTCATTGGATCAGGTAGTTCCCATATCCAATAAATTTTGTGGAACCATTATTGGTCTCCATGTGAAATGTATTCCTATTTTGTATAATAGAAAGGATCCAGAGAGTGAATAATCTATAAAACACCTACAAAATCATGAAGGAATATGGGATTTGTGAATTAAAGTGTTGTCATGGGGACTCATCAATAGTAATTTTAATTACTCGTAATGTTGCGTAGTCATTGACTTAGGTCATCTCTAATGTAGTGAGGAATTATAGATTCACTATCCTATCTATTATGATTTTATACATTTTATGGAGAAAAAATCATTATGTTTTTATTTTGAATTTTATGTATTAAAAACAAGGGAAGCTATAATCACAAAAAAAAAATCAATGTGAAAGGGGTCAGATCTAGGATTTATTACACATGATATTAATTATCCTCTATTTTTCTCATCAAATAACAAAATCAATATCATTAATAAATTTTATCATTATATCTAATTTTTTTATTTAAAACAAATAAAAATAATTCCCACTTCATATATAGTTTAACATACTCCATAGTGAAGAGGAAAGGAACATTCTCAAATGTTGCCTTATTTTCCCCAAACCAATTTTCATTTTTTTTGTTCATCCTTTGGTCAATAATGTTCCACCATTATACTATGTAGACAAAAATAGGGAAGGAAAGTTGATTCGATATATTGGAAAATGAAACATGTAATTAGAAAATTAAGATCATTATGATGTATCTTATTATTTCATTTTCTCTACATCATTAATGATGTGAATAAAAAAATAAAGAATTTAAGAATAGAGATTCTGAATGCCCATGTGATCACCCATGGGGACCTGACCCTAATATTATCTCTCCATAATCATAGAGTTAAAATACTAAATAAAGTGTAATAGAGATTGGAAAAAATAAAAAAAAATTAAGAGGTTGAAGAGAATAACATAGAATTGGGAAAAATATAGCTAAATTATAATTAAAATATGGATAATTGTGGGAGTTCCTATCTAAAACTAGAAGAAGTTTAATATTTTATAATTATAGAAGAGGAACATGTTTATAATAATAGTGACATATATTTCATCCTTCAAGAGTTTAGTATAGTGAGTTGTGATTTTCTATCTCTAGCTAGATAAGGGACACATTTCAATGATGAGGGTGGATATTAATTCAATTATGAGAATATTTATGGATAAAAAATTCCTCTTATAATCATGGTTGTGGTTTATTAATAATATTACCAGGATGGTGTGTTTTCATCCACCATGAGGGTTTTGAAAAATTATGCTCTGTTTATTTCTCATGTGAGGAGGTGCATGTGTTGGAAAGTGGACGTAAAAAACAAGTGGTCTTGTTGGTGATATGGGACTCATACTGTCTTGGGATTAGAGAAACTCAATTATTGAGCCGTGTGATCTGGGTAGTTATTAGATTTAATTCTAGTGTTTCCCATCTAGGAAATAAATTGAGTATTGATGATAATGAATTTGAAGGAGGTTCTTGGGTCTTTTCTCCAATGAATCCATTTAATTTTGGTTCTTGATGTTTCAAGGTTTTCTGATATTAAAGGTTATTTATATTGAGGTTTTACCAAAGAAATTAATCTAAATTGGAATTGAACTTGGTATTTCAATGGGGAATCACTACACATAGTATTTATATGTGAGTTATTCTTGGGTGTTGTATATTTGAATGATCATTATAGAGATTTGTGAGAAGGTGCATTAATATAGAGATGGAGATCCATAATTTCATAACATGGTATCATTAGATAATTGAATATTTATCTGTCAAACCAAGATGAAGCTAAGGTCCATACAATTTTCCCATTCACTATAATAAAACATTATTCAATAGAGGGAATGAATGAATCAATCATGGTCAAGTTCTTGGATAACATTTCCTTTATTTTCATGATCTCACTAGTAAAAAAATCACCTCATGTGTATCCTTATTCAATATTCCCATCAGTTTGGTGGGATGACTTTAGGCTAGTATTTATCATCCATATGAATAAGGATCATATCACAACAATGAACAATTATCTTCAACCATCAACAATCATAAGTTGTAGATAAAAAATGGTTCTCTGATATCATGGATACTCTAAATTGTTCTATTTTATAATGCTGGTTTGGGATATATGACTGATTAAGTAACAAAAAATTTGAACTGGGAAGTACATCATGATCTCTATTGAAGATTTGTAGTTGATCATCATTTATCCAACATAATAAGATTTATCTTTATCACTATCTATTCTTAGACCTGTATGTACTCGGATCACAATTCTCTTTGGATTCTATTTACCATGCTAGGACAGTTCGTCTCAAACTTTTTCACTATTTAATTTAAATAATCTTATTCATATCATCTTAGCATGTGATTACTTCACCCTTAGTTATAAATGTATAAATATCTAAAATAATGACTTCTCATCTTCTATTCAATCCTACATTCATCATGATTTAGTAGTATCAATATGTTCTCATTTGAGTTTAATATTCATCAGGCATATGACCAACATGTTATGGGGAGTTTCAATAAGCACAATAATAAAGATATTTCATGGGAGTAAAGGATGAGGGGTTGTATTTGAAAAATGATATTCACAATCATGGGAGGAAGGAACGATGGCACCTTCACTTTATAGCAGAAACTAGATTTTCAAAACCAAGAACATGGTGTGGTAAAATGGTTGATTTTTTTAAGTCTATGTTGCTTGAAATTTGAGGCATGGTCGGATGGGTATAAACCTTATGGAAATAAAAATTTCATTCCAATAGAAGCATGCCAATATAGAAAAGACATAGTAGAAGGTGTTGGATCATTTTCCCAACTTCACAATTAAAAATAGATACCCAATGTAGGCTAGTTATATATTGAATGTAATATGAAAAATCATTGAAAATTTTATTAAATAAATTCTAATTAATTATTTTATAACAATTTGAAATAATATTTTGAGAAGATAGATTAATTACATATTGAATTTTTTTTTTTAAATTTCATATTTATAAATAAAAAAGAAAGATAATTCATAAAATGAATATATTTATTTAATTTAATTTAAAATGTATAAAATAATTGAAACTCATAATTAAATTCTTTTAAGCATATTAACTATTGATTTAAATTTTAAAAAATAACTAAAAAATGTATTTCAAAATAAGTGTATGGATTCTCCATTAAAATAAAAAATAGAGTAATCAATATATAATATATTCAAATTAGTATCCACTATCATAGTGCACCGATCTGAGTCATCTCATGACATCAAACACACCTAACCGTATGCTAGAGGTCAGGTGGTTATTGTAACATCCCAGGTAAATAAAGATTATAAAATTTTCAAATTTATTAATATTTCTGAATTAAATATTAATTTAACATTAAATGGGATGATATGTTGGATATAATAGTCAACACGCAGCATCAGATTTATCTGAAATCATACGTTGCACACAATGTTGAGTTATACAGAAAAAATAATATCATATTATTATTATTTTAAATATTTGTTACCCCCTAGTTATTGTATTGTTGTGAATGAATAGAACTAACCATATTATGATTAAACATGTATTTTAAATTCTTATACATTTATCCAACAAAAATTAGAGGCCTAAAATTATAATAAATCCAATTTTAAGCATAAATACTCTAATATTTTAAAAGGGTTGTTTTACCACCTTTTGATTGAGAACCACTTTTAAAAATAGTTTTTTTCACTTTTATAGATTTCATTTGACAAATTAATCCTATTATTTAGAATATGTATATCACAATTTACTTTGGGACTTTTTTTTGGTATTTTTCTAATAAAGTTCATTTTTTATTAATAGTGAAAAATTCTACATTTATGTTAAAATTGTCTTTTCATTTGATTTATTTATATTGTTATATTTTATTTTTAAATGTTTTTAAAGTGTAAATTAATTATATTTTTACCATTTTATCCAATTCTGGTCATTGGATGTAATTTCACTTGGAAATTGGACATAAACACAAGTCAATCTTTTTATAGTTTCTTACTTCTTAAAAACCTGCTTTCTAGTTTTGACAACAGAAATTAATTTTAAATTAACTAATGAAGATTATATGTTATTAATTTTGTAAAATACACATTATTTTTTAATTTTTAATATCAAAATCATCTTTGGGTTATTTTTTCAAAATTTTCTGAAAATGTTCAATTTTTGATGAATAGTGAAAACACTACATTGTAGTTAAAAACTGACTCTTGCATTTAAATAAAACCTTACAGTTTCTATGAATTGGATTTCAAAAATCCAAAACACATGGTTTTTCATTAGTATGTAAAATGTGGTTCAATTGGAAGAATATAATTTTTGGTGAATAATATCTTTTGATTTTTATTTACCACAGTTAAAGGAAAATAGTGTAATTCAAGGTAAAAAAAATTATAATAATATAATATTAACATAACATATTTTATATCTGTATTGGATGAGTCATGTGTGACCAATAAATTTTTTTGGAGGAACGTTTGGCCTTTGGTAGGCACTTGGGTAAGATAATTACATTAATAACTTTTTATTTAATGTAAAAAGAAAAATATCATGAACATGTATTATTTTTCTAAAACAATATTAATGTGGGGTTATATATTTGATATCTTTTACTATAAATAATAATTATAAATCTAAATATATTTCCTACATCATGGAATTTTATTTATAATTTTTAGACATGAAATAAATAAATATGACACAATACTGATGTAATGATTTCCGAATTAATGAATGTTTCATTTAAATGAAATTATAAATATTAATATAAATTTATATTGTAACATTTTATGCCATAAAATATTTTCTAGATGATAATGAATTTTTATCTTTTAATTAATTTTGTTTTTTTTCAATTGATCATGGTGTTTTGGATTTTTAAAATGTAATGATATGAATAGTATACAAATTGACATAAATGAGTTTTTAAATAAATTAATATTTTATTAAATGATAAAATAGTCCAAAAAATATAATAATCTCCCAAATGACATATATTCTATTAAAAATTATATTAATTATCCATTTTTAATCTCTTTCCATTTTATAGTAAACATATCAACTATATAGTATGAATATAAAAGAAGACATGGTCTAAGTTAAATAAGTTAACAAAAGGTTAAATAAAAATGATAAGGACTAAAATATATCCAAAACTAGTACAATTCTTATTGGATGATTTTATATAGACATATACTTCTGTTAACATAGAATTTAATTAGTTTTGGTTCTTTGGAAACTAAAATTTATTTTATAATAAAATAATACTTTCAGACTTTCTTAAAGATATCATCATCCTTCTTATAAAAGGAAACCACATATACCATTTTACTCACACCTCTCAAGTCCTTTGTCTCATCCCACCTCTACCCAAATAATCTATCACCATACCCCTCATACTCGTAGAAGGATTCCCCTTGGAATAAAGTAATTCAGTATATCCCTTTGGCTCTAATCAAAAGAAGTTAATAGATTTGAGGTAGCATCTTCTCTCATGTTTCCTTCCATTACTTTTCCTTCTCCACTCTTGATGACAATGTTATTATATGTTTATATAACAACCCCAAAATACTAAATATACTAGGAGGTATTTATGTGAAAGATTCTAACTACAATCACAGTCACCTTTATCTAATGAGTAGAGAACAAACTGTTTATGTGGATGGCGAACTATAACACCACGAAACGATGATTGTTCAATCTTCTCATGCCACCTCTTATGGTGTCCATTATGATGGAACTATAATAATATATGATATTCATGATATTTTTTTTATATCTATGGTAATATAATTCCCTTTTATAACAATACTTTATTCTTTTCATTTTGCATATATAAGATAATTGCATTTTAAAAGTGCAGACTACCGCCCCTCAAAGTGATATGACTTTTTCATACCATACATGGAACATATAAAGGATTGTGTTAATGAATGTATGTACCATATATATATATATAATATTATACTTGAATAATAATATAAATATGTATCATCTGTATTTCATTCTTTTAAAAATGAAAAAAAATGAAATGAAAGTAGCGTTCATGCATACGTACAGCTTACCGACTCCAAGAATAGTGAATTTCATTTTCATATATCCAAATGATATGGAATATTATAAATACATATATACTGGATATATATGATATATATGATATCAAAATCATAAATATAATTCTAGAGATAATGTTCTTTTTACCACACGGACAATATGTAATTATAACAAGTTCATTTGTGACTCATGTCCCAAACATTGAAAAAATGTTCGATATGAACTCAAATAATTAAATAATTGTAATAGAAATGTAATAAGTGATATAAAAGGAATAAAAAACCTGAAAAATGTTCCTATGAAAATATAAATTAACTAATGTTTATTTTTCAATAAGAACAAGGAACATACAAAACAAGTTCGACTCAAGGTAAGGGACATTGTCTCAATCTCATTTCATTGAGGCATGTTTTAATAATATAGAACTACTTCTATTATGTGGTGTATAATAAACACCTTTTATTTTTATTTTCATTCAAAAGAGACTTTTTTATACAATTCCTTTTATTAACTATAAAAGGAATGTTTTTAACTTATGCAGTGACAATGACCTCTCCACTACCGTAATTGTAATTTGGCATCCTCTATAAGCCTTAATGTTTTAAAAAGAAAAAGAAACCCTTTACTCATTTTTTGGGTGTTTTGGTATTGAAAATGGTTTTTGAAATGGACTGAATATTTCAATATCTTGAAATGATATCATGTGATTGAAAATTAAATGTTATTACTGAGATGTCGATATTTCAAATATTTTATGTGTTATGATTATGTAATCATACTTCGATATTTGACAGGTGGTTACACGACAAACCAAATGATTGGTGGTTCCGTGATAAACCAAGGATGGATGGTTATGTTATAACCTATAATGAATTGGGTATGGATGTCGGACGCATTATAAAGACCTTGAAATTACATAATTTTATTTAAATTATTTGGGATTATTAAGAGTCTGTGAAAATTGATGGCATTATATTCTGAGGCCCGGTGTGCCTGGAATGGAGTTTAGAACTTTTTTAAGGCATGTTCAGTAAACGTGTGGGAGAGAATTTATATCTTTTGAAACATTGCTAGGAATCGATATCTGAGGGCACTATTGAACTCGCAACACCTGGATTCACTTAAGGGAGGCTTAACATAGACCGTAGTAGGTCATGTGAAAAAATAGATTTATGGAATTTTTAAAAAAATAATAAAATAACATTTATTTTATTTATTTTTATACCACCTTTTGAGTGATGGTGGTAGGGACCACAAAGGTGGTCAAGAATTTAATGAGGGGCATTAAATTCCCAATTACACATAGGTTGTGTAACCATCCCTCATATAATTAATATGGTTCATTAATTACATCAATTAGTGAACTATTAATTGAATGGAGGGATAAAATCTTAACTCCACCTTTTAATTATTTCAAAGGTTGGAAAAAATGAGGATTTGTGGATTGTGGGGGGAATTTTATCATAGAACCAAAAAACTATGATGAAACACCAATGATAAAGAATGGAGGATTGAATGACATTGTTGGAGGAATCAATCTGGGATTGATGGACGTCGGTGGCTTCAATGAATGTCGATTCATCTTCCACAACTGCAACATCCCCTAGGTTTTCAAGGAAGGGGATTTTTTTTTAAATCCAAGTTATTTTTATTAATTCAACCCCTCATTCTAGAAACCATGAATAAGTCAGATCAACCAAAATGAGTTGATCCACAATACATATGACACAATCGGTGGTTGTTGAGGGAAATGTTTGAATGGGGTTAATCATTATCTATGTGATGTATTCTTTATTATCCCTTGATAAGATGTTAATGATGAGGGAATGGGCCAATAAAATTAGGACTCAGACCCTCCAATGATTCAGTGTTTTTCACAATCTTTGTGGGTGGATTTTCAACTCGATGGAATCTTGAATCCGAGAGACACATAATAATGGAAGCATCCCAGGAGGCCCATAGGTGCATTCAGAAGGGAAAAAGGACCACCATAACTCGCCTGGTGGCCTGTGGAAGCCCTGTCGGGGCGGCACCACTTTAGGCAGGTGTCGTCGGAGGCCGACTCTTTCCAGCAACAGAGTAGAGGCGGTGCCCGGAGTCTTTGTGGCGAACTGCAGGGGCGGCCGATGTCAGCCGACCACGTTGGAAGTAGGTCAGCAAGCCACCACACGACGCAGAGGGAGGCTACAGCTTCATGTCGTGGCAGAGGGGGACCCATACCCAGTGGGTCCCACTGACAGGGGGTGATGCCATGTGGCGCCACTATTACAAACCAAACTTAAAAAATTTCTGTTCGGGAAGGAGTCGCTAACCTCACGCAGCCCGGTGGGGTTCGCCCAGCCAAGGCGAGATGCACCGGTCCGCGGACCAGTGGGTGGAGCCCACCAAAACCCAACCCACTCAGCCCGACCCAAACGGTTCTGGTCGTGTCGGATCAGACCCGAACAAAGTCACGTCAAACAAAACCGAGTCAGGTCGGCCTAAGTCAGGACTCATCGGGTTTTTCAGACTAGACCCGGGACCTTTTCATCCCAGATATGCTTAAAAGGTCATATCTCACAAACCATATGTCTGTTTGATGAACCGTCTATGGTACAGGGATCCTTGGAAAAAGAATTTCCTTTTGATATACTCCACCTAATTTTTGAGGAATGTTGGAGTATGGCTGAGATTGATCGAACCCAAACCCAACGAGGCCTTCGGTACTAAAACTATTATAACTCATAGACCTGGCGTTTGATTAACATTCTCTTTGTCGTGTTGAGACACATATGACATGGTGGTCATTTAGGTTACTCTTTTTTAGATATTTTGTGGATTTTGATCCATAACCGATATCTTGAGGAGAATATTCTACATAACTAAAGTGCACCGAGTGCTGGGAATCATGTTGTTGGGTGTCAATTGTAGAGAAACCATGTCTAGATCAGCATCATAGTGGCCCAATGTGGATCAACATCATAGTGATCCTATGTGGATCAGCATCACAAAGACCCTATGGGAATCGACATCATAGATACCCTATGCGGATCAACAAAATAGAGACCCTGTGTGGATCAGTAGTGCACGACCTTATGAGGACTAGCCTTAAAGCGGACCATCGTGGATCAGCGACATACGACCCTGTGTGGATCAACAAAGGAACAAATATTTCATGGTTCCATTGTGGAAAATATCCAATGGAATAAAATCATATAGATTAAGGCTAATAATCTTTATTCCAGATCAATGAGTTGTATATAGGATTTGATCTGAGTCTTGTGCTTTGTTCTTTGTGATTGAGATCATGATTTATGGTTTTTCCTTTTTGGAATTCTGAGAGACCTTCAAGGGTCTCGGGGTTCCTAATGGGTATTATTATACTCACCCCTACATGGGATTCGACTTCACTTTATTGTGTCTTTTTCAGATAATGGTAACCTTGGTTGAGACTTTAGGGATCCAGGATTAGGAGGTACAATGAGGAGACTAGTGGACGTGGAGAGTTGTGGATACAAGTTTTACCTACCCTTCAGATGATGGGAAGCATGGATGAGACATTAGGGGTCCAAGATCAGGTGGTACAAAGATTTTACTAGTTTATGTGGAGAGATACAGATATGATATGTACCTACCCATCAGGTAAGAACCATGGGGAATGATCTCATGATCTATTTTCCATTATAGTTGTATCTTTTCAGTGGGAATTGTATTTTGGCCCCTTTAATTTCAGAACACACTTTTACTCCTATAGTATTACATGATTTTTATTGAAATATACCCCTCAGGTTCTAAGGTGAGCCTCGCTCATAGGGAGATAAGGACTAAATTGAGGTGGTGACTGAGTTTCCATCAATCAAGGGAACCATTAGATTAGATGGCGGTCCTCGTAGGGAGAATTATATGTGGCTCATAGATTACCCCTATCTTACAATGAGGTGACTTTTTAATGGATGGAGCATGAAAAAATTCCTAAGAGTAGGGGTCTCTTGCCATAAAAGACTAAGGGGTATGTGTTCCCAAGAGCTTCTACAACTTCGGTGGGAAGACTTGTCGATTGCTAAGTATTCATCAAGGCATACCGATGATTCCAGGTACTCGATGAATAGGATAAGAATAGTGCATTAGGGATCAGACCTCCAAGAGAGATGTGTTTAGGGAATTCTGAGCTGACACTATTACTCTGTGAATTCATAATTATGTTAGGGTTTTAGAGAGAACCCTTGTGGTTGAATGTATTTATCCTAAGCATATACAGCCAGTGAATGTTATCAGAGTGAATGTTGGAAATAGATGCTAGTCTTAGAGACTTGGGTGTGTAAAATGTTTTGGGAAGTGGAATTCATAGGGACAAATGAATCTGTAGGGCAGTAGATGTGGAAGAAGAGATAGGAGAGCAGCATGAGGTGGTATAAATTTCGACATGTTACAACCACAACCCTAATGTGGTCCCCACCAGGCTCACAGAGATGGAGGAAATTGAAGGGAGTAGATGCATGTAGTCAAGGAGTGTGACCTAAGGGATACATGAATGATTTGAGATACAATCTATGTCTACTATTAGCTGTCGTAATTAATAGACATTTTTACTATGAATTCCTTCTTGTCACGAATCTTGTTCTATACCAAGAGTTTTTGGTTAAACCATTCACTTGACCATTACGTCTAAAGATAAGAACGTAAGGTGACTTGAAAAACTCAATTATGCTGATGGTGTGATCTGACCCTTGAGGTGAGAGTTTCGGTTGGAACCTATTAGTGGCAGCGTCGAGGCCTTACGATGTTAGTTTTGTGGGGATTGGTCATCCACAGATCATGCTCATATTGAATGTTTTAGGAAAAAAGGATGTGGTATATCTACTGTGTTGGAATGATGTTTTCCTTGGATGATGAAAAAAGAAACCGATACAATAGTGGATAAACTCATGCATAAGAGAGTGCAGCCAGTCACTCTTGAGTTGACCAGCCTTACCCTCGTGGCCGTAGGATTTTTGAGTTTTCAGTTCAAAACAGTAGTGTATATTGCATGTACATTGTTTCTAAAGATGTTTCTATAATTTCCTCCCCACAAGGGCAGGGGCTTTTTCATTTACTTATACCCAGGGATGACACCAGAATCTACAAATACATTTCAGATGGCTTCCATGGAGCTCCGGGAGATGATATTATAGTTAGGAGACTTCTAGAGGGATTACATAGTAAGACCCAGTGTTTTAGGTTATGTGTGGATTACCAATTATTTAACCATGTGTTTGTGGAGAATGAGTAACCACTACCAAAGGATTGACGGGTACATCAATTAGTTAAAAGGGGGTATCCTTTCGCATTGATGGAAAGGTTCTACTTGGTTTTTTAGTAGTTGAGATAATGACAATGGTTGGAGTTCCACCAGGACTATAACTTCGTGATATTCTATACTCCAGGGAGGGTGGACATGGTGGCAGACGCGCTCAACATGTGGTCTGCTCTGAAATTTCTATGTGAGGTGACAGAGTATCTAGCTGTGTTGCATATGTCCTTCTTGGATAATGATGGCTCAACTTACCTCTAGTCTATTAATATCACTGCCCCACTCATTCAGATAGATCATGAGGCACCACTTGGGGACGTGGACTGTGAGGCCTGACGTGCTCAGATATCCTTAGGACAAGATCCCAATGGATTTTATTAAGGTGGGGAGAAAATCTTTCTCTTCAGAGGACGCACCATGGTACAAGTGATGCTACAAGATGAGGTATTGAGGGAGTTCCACACATCCCCATTAGTTTTACATCTTGGTGTGGTGAAGATGTACTGGGATCTCTGGCGTCAGTATAGGTGGCCAGGGATAAAGAAATCAGTGGTAGAGTTTGTTTCATGATGCCTCACTTGTTAGAAAGTTTATGTCGAGCATCAGGTTCGAACATGCTTAGCACAACCACATGAGGTGCTAGAAATGAAGTGGGACGGTATCTCCATGGACTCTATGACAGGGATAGCACGTATTTCCATGGCCCACAATTCCATCTGGGTGATCGTTGACCGAATCACCAAGGCGAGTCACTTCCCACTCATCTGAGAGCATGGATTTGAAGAGGGATTGGGGAACCATTATGTACCAAAGATTTTACGGCTTCACGGGGTGACATTGATGATCGTTTCAGATTGCGATGATAGTTTTAACTCCCAGATATGTATGGGTTTGCAGGAGGTGTTTGGGACTCAGCTGCACTTGAGCACCACCTTTCATCCTCATACAGATGGCCAGATGGAGCAGACCCTATAGACACTTGAGGACATGCTTCGTTCTTGTGTCCTGGATTTTGGCCAGAGATGGGAGGACCACCTACCACTGGTGGAGACTGCATCTAACAACAATTATCAATCTACCATCATCACGACTCAATTTGAGGCCATGTATCGTCAACAATTCAGATCACCTATATGACGGATAGACATATGGGGTCTTCACTTAGGGGTCCAAAGATGGTACAGGATTCCAATGGGAAGGTGAATATCATCAAGGAGTGGATGAAGACTGCATAGAGCTGGAAGAAGTCTTATTCTAATAGGAGATGAAGAACCTTGGAGTTCGAGGAGGGAGATCATGTCTACCTACGAGTATCACCTCAATTAGGATTTCAGTGATTTGGCCGGGGCAGAAAATAGTCTTCGAGGTTCGTCATAACTTTTCCTGATTCTCAAAAGAGTTGGTGAGGTGGTGTACCACCTATCTTTTCACCCATAGATGCACTGGGTGAATAATGTTTCCCATTTTTTGCAGCTAAGGAGGTATGTGCTTGATCCACTGCATATTATCGACTGGGGGGAGCTGGACATCGATGACAGGGTGATTTTTATAGAGTTCTATGCTGAGATTGAGGATCGACAGTCGTGGGTCCATCGTGGGTGGTCGATTCCTTTGGTTTGAATTCGTTGCTAGCAAAAGAATCTGTAGGAGAGCACATGGGAGAGGGAGTCTCCGAATCCTACTCAGTACCCCATTTTCACCCTAGTATTGTTGTATATTTCGAGATCGAAAATCAATAATGTGCGGTGAATTTCAAGACCTGGAAATTAAATATATTTTTTAAAATTATTTTGGATTATTACATGTCTACCAAAATTGACGATCCTTGACTCAATGGCCCGATGTGCCCAGAATGTAATTTTGACATATTTTCATAGTACGTTCAGTAAACGTGTGAATGTGAATTTCTATTTATTGAACCGGTGCCCAGAATGGAAATCTGAGGGCACCGTTGAACTCAAAATGCTAGAATTCACTTAAGGGAGGATTAACTTCGACCATAGTAGGTTGGGTGATAAATATATATTTATAGGCATTTTGAAAGAATAATAAAATAACACATATGTTATTTACTATTTCTACCACCTCTTGAGTGATGGTGGTGGGGACTATGGAGGTGGTCGGGAATTTAATGAGGGACATTAGTTGCTCGGTTACAAATAGGTTGTTTAATAATCCATCATATAATTAATAAGGTCCATTAATTACAGCAATTAATGAACCATTAATTGTAATGAGGTTTAAACTCTTAACTACTCCTTTTAATTATTTAATAGGTTGGAAAAAGGAAGATTTTTGGATCTTGGGGGGAATTCTATTGTAGAATTGAATAACTTTGAGGAAGATCCAATGATCAAGAATGGAGGCTTGAATGATGTCACAGGAGGAATCAATTCGGGATCGATGAATGTCGGAGGATTTAATGAACATTGATTCTTCTTCCACAACCATGACATCCCCCACATTTTTCAGGTAGGGTTTTTTTTAAATCCAAGTTATTTTTATTAATTGTAACCCTTGTTCTTGAAAAACATGAAGAACAAGGATCAACCGAAATTAGTTGATCCTTGATACGTATGAAACTGCAGGTGGTTGTTGAGGGGAAAGTATTAATGTGGTTAATATTTATCTATGTTTTGTATTGTTTAATATCCACTTGATATAATGCAAACACGGAGGGCATGGGCCAAACAAACAAAGCCTGTACCCTCCGTCGCTTCGGTTCTTGTCGCGTTCTTTGGGGGAAGGTTCTCAACATGACAAAATATTAAATCTGGGATCCACGAAGTGACTGCAGCATCACGGGAGGCCCATAGGCGCATTCAGAAGGGAAAACGGACCACTGTAGCTTACTCGATGGCATGCGGAAGCCCCGCCAACGCGACAACGGTGATGGAGACTGGCACTAATTGGCGATGTCATCGACTGGATCTCTATGGATGCAGAGGGGAGGTGGCACCCATTGGGGTCTCAATGGATAGTAGGGGCAGCCGACGTTGGCCGGCTGTGTTGGCCGTTGGGCGGTGCGACGTCACGCGTTGCAGAGGGAGGTCGTGGCTTCAAGCAGAAGAAGAGGGGGCTCGTGCCCTACGGATCCCACTAACATGGGAGGTGCCACATCGCACCTTCCTTACAATAAAAATTGACAAAAGTTTCGTTCGACAAGGGAAAGACGACCACGCGCGACCTAGTCAGTGGCCCCCAGCCAAGGTGGGTCGGGCCAGTCGGCGACCCAGCGGGCCAAGCCCGCTGTGTCCCACCAGGCCGAGCAGTGCAGTGTCCCATCCCAATTTGGCCGAACCATCTAGGTCGGACTCGGAAAGTGGTTGGGTCCGCCCGAACCAGATCGGGCAGCCCAGGTTGGGGTAGGTTGGGTTGGGTCAGACCCGTACCCTTTTCGGCCCCAAGTACGCTTAAAAGGTTGTATCTCACAAACTAGACGTTTGTTTGAAGAACCATCGATGGTGATGGAATTATTTGAACAAAATGGCCCTTGTGATATACTCGATGTGAGATTTGGATAAATTTGGATTACATCCGGGATAGATCATACCCGAATAAAACTGGGCCCTCGGATCTAAAATGATTATAACTCACAGGACAGGTGTCCGATTGACACACCATATATCACGTTGGGATCCTTAATACATGGATTTCCTATTGGCTACTCATTTTTGGTGACTCTTGGAATTTGAGGAACAACCGATATCATGAGGGGAAGATTCTACTAAACTCAAGTGAGGTGGGTGTGGGGAATCCTTCGGCTGGCTATCAATTGAATATCGACCCTGTGTGGATCAAAATCATAGCAACCATATGTAGATAAACTTCATAGAAACCCTATATGGATCAACATCATAGTGACCCTATATAGATCAGAATCATATAGGCCCTATGTGGATCAACATCATAGCGACCCTGTGTGGATCAACATCATAGCGACCTTGTGTGGATCCACATCATTTTGACCATATGTGGATCAGCTTTCTAGCAACCCTATGTGGTTCATTAGTGCACGACCTGAAGAAGAACAACCATAGAGTATCCCATGGTGTATTAGTGATGTAAGAAACTATTTGGATCAACAATGGAACAAATCCTTCATGGTTTAGTTGTGGAAACTTTACAAGAGAATAAAATGATATAGCTTAAGACTATTCATCTTTTTTCTTGTTCTCTGAGTAATATACCTAGTTTGCATTGAGTATTTTTCTTTGTGATTTGGGACTATGATCATTTATTATGGTTTTTCCATTCTGGAAATCCTGGAGACCTTCAAGGGTTGTGGGGTCCTTGCATGGTATTTTTATACTCACCACTTCGGGGGCTTTTCCCGCACCTTATTGTGTCTTTTGCCGACGAAAGGCAGCTTGGATGAGACTTTAGGAAGCCAGGATCAGGTGGTATATGGAGGTGACTGGATGACGTGGAGAGCTATGGATACGAGTTGTTCCAGCCCTTCAGACAAAATTAATCTTGGCCGAGAAGTTACAGAGCTAGTATTAGGTGGTTCATGGAGGTAATTGGTTGACGCGGGGAGCTGCAGAGACGATTTGTACTTACCCTTCAGGTAGGAACCCTGGTGGATGATCCCATGAGATGTTTTTTTAGTTTTATTCTTTCTATTTTTCTGTTATTCTAGTCACATCATTTTCAATACATACTTTTACTACTGTAGTTTTATTATGTGGTTTACATCTTGTCTTTTTCTTAGTCTGTTTGATTGAAAGTTTAATGGAAGTGCCTTCTCATTTTCAGAAGAAATTATATGACGAATTTACTCGTATACTAACACCAACATTTTTAGTTTTAGTAAATTGATAGATCTAGCAAGCAACAATGTAATAGTGGATGTGAAGAAAACCATGATAGTTTTCTGAATAAACAACTGAATGATATGGGAGTTACAATGAAATCTATTTTGGTTATTCTCCACCCACTATCTGGAGTCATGATTGACCACCTGAATGATGGTTATTTTTATAAGGCATTATATATGCGAGAAAAAAATACCAATTAGAGTTCAGGTAATTACTATAAAGGTAAATATTTTAAAAAACCTACGTGTAAAGCATATAGAAGGAAAAACCTTTGAAAAATCGTCAAAGGTATGGGAAGATGCTATAGATGTGGTAATGAAGGTAAGAATTCAAGAACATTCCATGGAAAAAGGAATCATCTAGTTGACTCCAGGAAAGGGAAAGTATTTATTTCCTAAGGATCAATTGAATGTTTTAATTGTGGTGTGCATGGTTATTATACAAATAGATGCCTAAAAAAGATGGTTTTGGAATGAGATTATAAGGATCATAAAAATATATGTTTACCAATTCCTAATTCCATTCCAATTAAAGATGAAGAAACTAAAAATTACCTTTGAAAGGTATGTATTTTTTCTTAGATGATGTTTCAACATTATTGAATCTTATGATATGATTTATAACTTTATTTTTAGGAAATATGTATGATTGAATAAGTTGGAAAATAATGGTTAATAGATCATGAAGAATGCTGAATGTGTAAGAAGTCTACATCTAAGGGATTCAAGTATGTTAATATATTTTAGGATGATGATATGCTTAAATGTATTAAGGCTATTTTGATGATGGGATTACTTTAGAAGTCATTTTCTAGTATGCGTAAAAATAATGACTGATATGTGAAAATGTTATTTAAGGAAGAATTGTCGATTATTTTTTTGATATAGATATAAAGAACCATTTGGGATTATATGATCCTTGAATTTGAGGTAATTACATGTTATTATTTTTTATGATGAAAATGTGAGGCATGGGATAAAATTTATGGTTAAAATATGTTATGGTTATTTCTGAGGAATTTTTTTCATTTTTGGGAATGTCATAAAATTATATAATTTTTGAGAAAGGACAACACGCAGACCGTGTGACAACCCATCGCATCAGACAAAGCTATTGGAATTGAACCCACAACCAATGTAAGATTGGGATTAATCACCTACCACAGGATTTCATGAAGTCCCTGGTAGTATGAATAATTATTTTTAGTTAGATTATTTTATGGATGGAGAATAAGTTGATTTTGGGATCTTATGTTTTATCAAATGGATATCCTTAATATAAGAAAATGATTTGGTGATAAAGTGATAAAGGTTATTTTTTAATACATTCTATATTTTGGTAACACTATATGCTTAAAGAAAATATGACACTATGGGATCTCATTTGTGGAATAATGGTTGAAATTTTATTTTGGAAGAATCAATGTTTTTATTGTTGACATATAGCGATTTGGGATATTTATGGAAAACATTAACCTATCAGAGAGAATATGTTATTTGGTAAATTACTTTTTAGTATGATAATTTAAGAGTAGATGTTTTTATTTGGAGATAAATGTAAAATTTATTATGGATGACTATGTGATCAAATAATTTTGAATTTTTTGTTTCATTATTAGTTCGTATTATATTGATGTATTTTGAGGACAATTGTTTATTAAATGTTCTTTGTAGAATTTTGTGTACTCTTTGTGCAATTTTGGAGATTAAGAGTAGTATTTCTTTTTATAAAATATTTTTCTTTTGGGGATTATCCGATCTTGTACTGACCAATATGGTTTTGATTAATTTCTAAAGACTAGGGAAATTTATAGTTCATCTTTTGTGGTTTTCTAGTGGTTACATTTCTCCTGATCATGGTTTTGATCACTCTCCCTCAGAACATGACACGTAGTTTCTCCTCCATATCAATGTTTTCATAGAATCCTAGATTGTGTTATCTCGGGTGACCTTTTTGCTTCTCCTTCTTTATTTTAATGTTATAGTTTTATTGGCTCCTTTTCCGATGTGGGACATATTATGATGTTTCCAAGACCAATTTTAATATTGGGAGGACACAATTTTCAAAAAGGATAAGGATGTAATATCCCAGATAAATAAAGAAAATGATATTTTCGTATTTATTAATATTTATGAAATAAAAAATAATTTTAGCTTTGTTTCCGACGCTTTCGCCGGGGCGCGCGCATCCGTCCGTCAGGCGCGGGGGGGACGCACGGCTTTGTTGCCTCGCATTCCCGCTTTCCAAAGGCGGGCGGCATTCGCTCCTTATTCAGGAACGTCTGCTCCTTGATCGAAACAGGATGATGGGATGTCGGTTCTTCCTCCTGCGGATTCCTCCTCAGAACTCGTCACCTAGTCCGGGTCTCCCTTATAGATTTAATACGTAGTTCGTGAAACTCTTCCCAGTGCCATGTTTCCATGGGTGCCGGTTAATTACGCTGCTCCTGTCGGGACATTCCAAAGGGTCCAGTTAGGGCAACAACCTTCGGTCAGCGGAGTAGTCACGTTGAGACGTCAGTAGCGTGTCTGGATGCTGGGGTACCTGGCATGTCTGTCTGTTATCCTTGATCACAAGGCTTCTCGAGGGCGTGGAAGCCCGAGGCATCCCACATCGAGCGCGGGGAATTACATGTCATAGACACGTATCTGAGGTTTTCCTCAGCTTCCCGTGTTTAACACAGGGTATGCCGCGAGTTTAACGTCCAGCGGAGACGGATGAGGGTGATCGGAACGTCCCATAGAGACGGATCAGATTGGTGTACCGCATGGAGACGGCTATGGTCCCATAGAGACGGATCAGAACGCCCAATGAGGATGGATCCGAGGTGGTGCACTCCCTATAGGGGAAAAGGGTGATGAATCGGGGTGTACACAGAGGACAGCGACCCGGAGATATGATGGGGCTTACACGTGGAAAGTGGCCCAGGCGCCGCTAGGAGCAGCGAGGAAGTGGATGGCATGACTCCCCCGGGATGTGGTGGCCCGGGTGAGAATTAGGATGGGTGATGGATGGATGAATGATGTGGATGAGGATAAAACGGGACCATCGCAGGGGCGACGGTGAAGTTGGGCTTGAGCCTTGAGGAGGCTTCCTACGTATCCCTGTGGCAGGGAATCAAAGTCCGCGTAGTTCAGGTTGGTGTCGGTAAACTGACGTGAAGCTGGACCTTGGCCCGATGGGAGTTGGTCTTGAACCTCTGGGAGGATTCCTACGTACCATGCCTTGACATGGATCAAAGTCCTCGTAGATCAAATGATACAGTTTAACGTCATGCGGGACGAGGTGAGATCACAATGGCTTACCACCGGATCAGAATGTAGTTTAACATCATGCTGGACGAAGATAGAACACGACGTGAATTGGGTGATGGGTGGGCTTGAACCTCGTGGAGGCTTCCTACGTACCATGCCTTGACATGGATCAAAGACCTCGTAGTTCAAAAGGGGTTTTGTCGGTGAACCGACGTGAAAGTAGACCTTGGTCCACTGTTGACGGGCTTGAACCTCGTGGAGGCTTCCTACGTACCATGCCTTGACATGGATCAAAGTCCTCGTAGTTCGGATGGGGATTTGTCGGCGAACCGACGTGAAAGTAGACCTTGGTCCACTATTGGTGGGCTTGAACCTCATGGAGGCTTCCTACGTACCATGCCTTGACATGGATCAAAGACCTCGTAGTTCAAATGATATAGTTTAACGTCATGCGGGACGATAGTGAACCCTGACGTGAAAGTGGACCTTGGTCCACTGTTGGTGGGCTTGAACCTCGTGGAGGCTTCCTACGTACCATGCCTTGACACGGATCAAAGTCCCCGTAGTTCGGATTGTGCAGTTTAACGTCTTTGCTGGACGGGGCATACAGTTTAACGTCGTGCTGGACGTGGGTGAAACTCGACGTGAATGAACGACCGAGCAATATGGCTTGAACCTCGTAGAGGCTTCCTACGTACCATGCCTTGGCACGGATCAAAGTCCTCGTAGTTCGGATTGTGCAGTTTAACGTCTTTGCTAGACGGGGCATACAGTTTAACGTCGTGCTGGACGTGGGTGAAACTCGACGTGAATGAACGACCGAGCAATATGGCTTGAACCTCGTAGAGGCTTCCTACGTACCATGCCTTGGCACGGATCAAAGTTCTCGTAGTTCGGATTGGTTTGTCAGGGTCGGTGCTCACTCTAAGCCCACGTGAGTCATGCTCGGTGTGAGAAACAAGAGGTTGCAAGGACCTGACGATCACGTCGCGAAGGGTGCGTCCGTGAGAAGCGAAGAGGGGCTTACGCGTTGAGCGGCCCATGGTGTTGGGACTTACTCCAGGATGGAGGCCCATGGCGCGACAAAGCGCGGGAAAGATGGACCTTGGTCCGGCGATGGGAGGTGCCTCGTTCCCTATCACGTCCTCCACTGACCTTGGTAGTGGGGAAGTACCGAGATGCACGGGTGCAATCGTCCGTACCAAAGGTTGGGGATTTATGCTCTGAGGCGACCCTTCCCCCGCGAACTTACACCACTCCGACAAGGAGGATCTCATTCCATGTGCGGAAGAGTTCCACTCCCGTGGAGACGAGTGGTGTAAAAAATGCTCGACCTGGGGGGACCCTTCGTGAGGGAGACGAGGTTGGGTCACAGTTTAACGTCATGTGTTGAGGACGTGGTGCTTGGCAGTTTAACGTCCTGCAGCTCGGACGAGGTGGGTTCACTCCACACCCCTAGGGCTTACATAACCGGTACCCTCTGGTCCTTGGGAAGGGAAGGTGTCGGTAAGGCCATGGTAAAGGGGGGTCGCGGGAGGAACCATCGAGGGGTCCACGTTAGCGTGGCTATGCGAAGAAGCAACAACCATTAGCGTTCCAATGCGAAGAATCATTAGAAGAAGAAACGCTACGGGATGTGTTGTCCATGGGACTTTGAAATCACATCGTGCAAACCTGGAGGGTCGCACGGAAAGAGGAATCGCTAAGCAGAGGAGTGTGCTTTGCGAAGTGGGGTGCCTTGGCCTTAGCATGGGGCTTAGGTGGGAGTGGGAGGTGCTTCGAGAAGTGGAACAGTGTTCGCGGAGCACTGCCTCGCGAAGAAGGTGTGGTTCGCGAATCAGGGTCCTGCCAAGCAATGTGCTTCGCGATGCATAGTTATCCTGCCTTGTCATAGGGATTACTAGCATGGGTTGGGTGTTTCGCGAAGCACAAGTGCTCCGCGGCTGCGCGGGTTCCCTTGGGAATCCCCTTCCTTTGCGAAAGCCCTTGAGCTTCGCGAAGGGCATCCCTCTCGGAAGAGGGGCTCAAAACGAAACAAATCAGAGTCGTCTCGCGAGGTAGAAATACCTCGCGGAGGTCATGATTCCCGGGGGCAAAGCGTGCTTCACGATTCGGGAGAGGAGAAGCCGAAGAGTCGGATTGTCCGTCCCGTGGACTCAGGGGGAGTCGAGTATTTATAGGGAAGGGGCGCTGCGAAGCAGGGCTCGCGCGCCGCCTTTGGGGCTTCGCGGCGCCTCGCGAACGTCAAACGGGTTCGCGGAGGATTACCGCTTCAGGAGCTTCGCGGCACCTCGCGAACGTCAAACCGGTTCGCGGAGGATTACCGCCTCCGGAGCTTCGTGGGGCCGCCAAGGTTGGGGCGCTTCGCGGCGGGGCTTCGCGGCTGTGCTTCGCGAGGCAGCGCGCCGACTGTCTTTTTTGTTCCTTCCTTTCGGGCCATATTTTTGGCGCCAACAAATGCCCCCCCTCAGACTTGGAGCCGCGGAGGGCGAAGGGTCAAAGTCTGAGGGACAATCGCCAAAAACTGTCGGTGGTTCGCGATGTGTCATCGCGAAGGGGAACCCGCGCTGCTCGCCGGGGCCGCGGGTCCGGACGCGCCGCGATGCTTCGCGTGGGTGAGGCGCGCCGCGATTCTCCGGGGGTCGTCGCCTATAAATAGGAGGTCCGCGTTCTTTTGTCTTTACGCGCCTTCCTTTTCCTTTTGTGCTCTCGATTTCGCGACGCTCCTCGTACTCCGCGACAGCACTCCGCGAATCGAGCTTCGCGGCGAACCGCGAGTCTCCGACTCCGCGTCCGCACTAAGCGAACCTCTTTCTTCCTTGGCCAGACTTCGCGGCTTGGTCTCGCGACCGATCTTCGCGATCCGACTTCGCGGTCGAGCTTCGCGGCCGAGCTTCGCGATCCGTCTGAAAGAATTCTTTTCTGAGGGCCAAAATTAAAATGGCCCATCAAGAAGCTGCCTTGGGGGTCCTTGCAGACGCTGCTCGTCGAGATGAGATGGCCAACCGTCCAGGCTTGGGGGAAATGGTTCGCAGCCATTCGGACCACACTTCTCTGACCGATCTGCTGTCGGAAGGTCAAAAGGATTATCCACAGTGCAAAAAGCTGTCGTTGTACGGCTTCGGGCTGAGGGATGACGTCTTCATCCCTGAGGCGGGAAGGGATGAACCAGCTTGCTGGTTCAGGAGCACACCGTGCCAGCACCAATGGTTCAGGGCGGCCGATGGTCACGCGCGGGAGGATTTCACACCCGTCACCGCCGATTGCCTCTACAATCATGTGAACGACATTGACGGGAGGACACTGCAACCGGAGACGTCCCCTCCTCTCTACCGCACCATGCTGAAGGCGGCTCTGCAGGATCCGAAAAAGGGATGGTCCGATGAGTGGGACCTGCGCCAGGGCGGCAATTTTACAGACGACTGGGCCTGGGCCTACTGGGTAGGCACCTCGTGCGAGGAGTTCGAGGCTGAGCTGAGGAGAGTGGGATTGTACGAGGCGGCATGGGCCTCCCAGTTCCACATTTACTAGCCAAAGCAGCTGATGCCGGAACTGCTGAGTATATGGTCGTCCAGGACCAACACTTTTCATCTGCATCACGGGGAGGTGGGCATCAGCCTGTGGGATGTCCACCAAGTTTCTGGGGTCCCGATCTTTGGGGCCATGTATGACGAGTTCCTCCCCGTCATCAGTGCGTGGGGAGATGCTGAGAAAATGCCACGGCTGGCGTCAGTGCTGATGGCGCTTGTCCCTGGAGAGGACAAGGAGGCCGTGAGGGACGTCCACTTCAAGAGGTGGTTCAAGTGTTTCCTGAACTTTCCAGAGAATCGAGAGTTCCTTCCAAGGCTTCGAACTTGTCCGAGGGAAGCCCAGCGGGGCAAGGGGCACTCGTATTGGCGGGTTTTGGAGGACAGCCAATGGAAGACTTGGGGCTTCAGCGTCAGCACCGAACAACAGCCAATAGTCAGGCTGGCGGCGTTCATCGCGGCTCTCATCTGCGGGTGGATCCTAACGGTGAGAGATACAAGCATGGGGGTGCAGCCCAGCTCGTTCATCATGGCATCGATGCTGGCCATGGGGCAGCGGATCAACTTGGGGATCCCGATGCTTGCCAAACTATACAGAATGCTGCGACGCATCAGCGAGGGAAAGAAACCGCCAAGAATATGTGGGCCCTTCAACCTCCTGTATGGGTGGATCGCGGCGCATATCAGGGGGATTTACGAGTATCCAAACCCCATTTCGCCACCGGGATCAGACTTTCGCCCTTCCATTCTGAACGCAGTTGGGAGCTTCCCATTCAAACTGGCCGTTCCGATGGTGCTGAATAGGGTGTGGAGGGCGGACGAGTTCAACTTTCATCCCTTTCCACTGCCGATGGGGAGGCTTACTGATGATGGACGGGGAACGGAAGAGCATCGGGCTTACCTCCTGGCCTTCCGCGGTGGCGTTTTGGTGGCTCGGATAGATCGTGAGCCAATCTGTGAGCCGTACACCCCGCACCGTTTTGCGAGGCAGTTTCGGTGCCTCCAGCAGCTGACCCCGCAGGTATACTGGGAGGTGCGTCACGAGGAGCACCCGTGCGTGATGAGGCAGTTGAGGCTCATATTCACGCATGAGGATGGGAAGATGCAGATCACATTGCCTCCATCCACCGCCGCCTTCGGCTTAGTGAAGGAGTACGCCATCAGCTGGGAGGCCGCTTATCCCGGGGAGATGCTGAAGCAGCCAACGATCCGGGTTGGTGACGGTGGGCCTCCTTCATCTCGAGGTCGGGGTTGGAGGGCAGCTAGGGCCGCCCGTGGCAGCGGGGCTGCCATGGCAGAGAGACCCGCACCGGCCGAGGGTATGGCAGCAGCGGCGGATCCGGTGGTTCCGGGAGAGCAGGGTCATCCGGAGGGGCGGCCACCGAGGGGATTCCGTCGGATATCCGCTCAGGCTCCGGGGAAGCGGCTGCGTCACATTGACATGGCAGAAGATGCTGTCTTTCCGGAAGCTTGGGACACCTGGGATGTCAACCGGCAATTCCTCAGCCCATCTGAGATGTGGGCCCACCTGAATTGCCTCGGGATGAGACTGCCGGGCATAGGCCCAGTCCGGGCTGGATTCATGGTGTCTCCAGCGGAGGCGGAGAAATACTTGAACGAGCTGGAGGATTACATCCACTCCAGTGGTGTCCCTCGCCCAATGACAGATCGGGTGAGGGTACTGTTGAATCAGACGGTCCCTCCTCAGCTATCGGATGCCGATCTGAGGGAGCGCTTCCCCTTGCCGGAGGAATCAGGGGGCTCTTCTCGGGAGGATGAGGCTGGAGGAGGGAGCCCGCTGGAGGAGGGCGAGGTCGGAGACCGAAGCTCAGAATCCGACGACTCCGCGGAGGCTCTCGAGGTAGCATTCCGAGCCTCTCTTCTTACGATCTGTTCTTGGATCCCTACGGCCTTCTCACCAATGTTTGGGTCATACTGGAGGAACTTGTTCGTAGGCCTCGTTCTCGCTCCTTGGCGGGTGACGATGCGGGACCTTCAGAACCCGCGCCTATGGCTGCGTCCAGTTCTGCGTCTGGTGGGACCAGGGGGTCTGAGGTGGCTCCTCTGAAATTTCCAGACCTTCCAACAGTGTACGGGGGGCCTCGTCTCGGGGTCCCGTCAGTACCGGCCCAGGAGCAGCGCTCGGAAGTCGATCTTCGTAAGTCTCCTCTACCGGTCTCCTCGTTGCCACATGTGGGCCATGTCGACTAACGTTTATGTCTCTTCTATCATACAGTTCTCCGACTGGCGTGGGCTACTGCAGCGAGGCTGGTTGGGATGTCTGGCGGCGTGCCTCCCAGGGGCATGCCGGTGATGGTGACAATAGTCCCTTCAACTCCTCAAGCTGCGGCGCACACCATCACTAGCGGGACCACCAGCAGGGTCATACCTGAAGTCATCGAGGTGGACTCCGAGGAAGAGGATCCACCGGTCAGTCCCAGTCCTGTCGTGCCTGCCGACCGTGCGGATTGGGACGAAACATCCTATGATGAGGAAGACAGCAGCATAGTCCGCCGCCGGTCGTGGAAGCTGATCACGTGCTTTATCAGGGACACTCCCCAAGCGCAATGGCTGGCCGAAATGGATAGGCTCCGCTCGCGGTTGCGCGAACTGTGTGCCGGGGGAGTGGATGCCCAACGCCCTCACGCGCTCATCCGAGACCTCATGGCTGAGAAGATCCGGGAGCATGATTGTGGGCTGAGCGTGGGATGGCAACGGAGAAAGGCGACCAGCATCAGGAAGCTCCAGGAGGCTGAAGGCGAGGTCCAACAGATGCAGATCCGGGCCAATGAGCTTTCAGCCACTCTCGATGCACAGTCTGAGCTGGTCATACGATTGAAGGCCCAGCTGGCAGAGGCTGAGGAGCATATGGAGCAGACCTCTGGAAGGATGGCTGTCGTCCAGGCCGAGGCGGAAAGGGCCCGGACCAGGGTTGAAGGATTACGCCCCGCCGCTGCTGAAGAGGAGCGGGAGTTAAATCAGCGGCAACAGGCTCTGGACGCCGCAAGTCGATGGGTGGCGGAGCTGCAACGCTCTTTTGATGGAGTCAACCCGTCCATGGGGGAAGTCAACCCCCGAGTATTGTAGCGAACTCGAGAGAAACTTTTATTAACACTTTTGTGCTCCAACTCTTCCTTTCTCCTTTGTTTTGAGTTCCATAGCACGCACGATTTCCGCTGTTGAATTGCCTTGTTGCATCCCTGCAATGTTTGCGGGACGTTTGACGACAATTCCCTCAAACCAGTCCAGATTCCCGAAAGATGGGGAAGGCTTGATCGGAGGAGGGACTTCCAGGATAGCCGAATTACCATTTCTCCAACGTGCTCTCATGCACGAACGGGACAACACCAGGGGCGCTGAAATCGGTTCAAACAGACGAAAATGGGAAGTGTGAATCGCGTTTCCCAAATTCGGAACACTGTGGGGATGGTGTGACAATAAAGGACAACCGCTAACCGTGGCGGACAAACGGTATCCTGACTGCGTTAGCCTGGAATGGGGACAACAAATGAGCATCAACCGCTGACCATATTCGCAACACGGGATTTTATCAATTTTTTGTCGATCAATCTTCCAGGACGTTGGCCCAGGACAGTTGGTGGACCATAGGTCAGACGTCCATACTGTTAGGGGGTCCTTCTAGACATGACCAGTCTTCCGGAATGTCGGCCCAGGACGGTAGGTGAGCCGATGCGGCACAAAACCAGGCCGTTAGGGAGTTCCCTCAGACATGAAAGAGGACGAGGGTCCGAATAAGGGACACGCAAAGCGTGGAACATGGAGTGGTGGTTTGTTCAAACAGAGTCCAACACTTCAGTAGTTGCACCACCGTGGTGGGAGTACGCCAGATGGGCGCCTCGGTCTGATCATGGATCATTCCTTTTTGGGACAGGGCCTCTCTGGCGAGGGGATCTATCGCTTCCCAATGGGATCTTGGGGCATCCTGAACTTGTTCAGGGTAAAATTGTAGCTACATAGTTTTCCCCGAGGGGTCAGGCCAGAGGGCCGGAAATGGGGAGGAATAGGATTTTGTGATTCCTGGGGCTGAACCCTAGGCGAAATGCCTGGGCGTCCCTACGTATCCCACGTGATGATGGGAATCAAGCCGCACGTAGTTCTGGAAGCGCAGTTTAATGTCGTACTGGACGAGGAGCCGCCTAACCGTGTTGGTACACTTCCAGCCAAAACTACTAAGCCCACGTGAGTCGTGCTCGGTGTGGGAAACAAGCAGTAGTGGTGGGAATTTCCCGACGCAGAGAGGGGCAGGTTGGGGCAAAGGGATGCTCGGTGACTACTGGCCCAATGACACTAACACGATCATTCAGCGCACCTAGATGCGTGAAGAGAAAGAGCCGAGTATGGTGTAGTTCCACTTGAACATGAGGGGGTGGAAATGTGTGAATCATGACGCTCGAGATTCGGATCACGATGGTGGCGGCGTGGCGATGGAGGACTACTACTGACCATATTCGCAACACAGCATCCTATCGCGTTAGCCTGAAATGGGGACAAACAAATGAGGGTCGACCGTTGACCATGTTCGAAACACGGGACCGTGTCACAAATGTTGTCAAATATCCGTAGGGACGTTGGCCCGAAACTATTGTAGGGCCCTTAGGTCCAGCATTCATGGAGAGCCCTGGAGCTTAGCATCCACGTCGTCCGAGGGTACTTTTGGATGTGGAAGAGGATGGGGATCCAAATAGTGAGCTCACGAAGCTTGGTCATGGGATGAGGGGAATGTCCCTGTGAAAACCCCATGCTTCGGGCTTTTTGTCAAAACACATCTGAATACGTCAACAAAACGTATTAGAGAGGGAGCAGATTCCTTTCCCTTGGGGAGATCTTAGTTTATGGTCATAGAATTCGGACCATGGATTGGAAAAAGGGATCAGGGGACGCATGACATCACAACCTGACGTGAATGAGGACATAGTCCTGCTTTCCATGCATTCTCTGGGGAAATGCCCGAGTCGAGGGACCGAACTCAAGGGTTAGGCTGGGCCCGCGGGGAAATACCCGGGCGCTCCTACGTATCTCATAAGGATTAGAATCAAGCCATACGTAGTTCTGGACGTGACACGGTAGGATACCAGTGCCAGGGGAAAGGGGAAGTGCGGACGTGGCCCTTGCACTAAAAGAAGCGGAATTTGATGTATCTTGTTTGTTCTTTAAGGTGAATGGTTTTTTTTTGTGAAGCGACAGGCCTAGAACTGTAGGTCGTGATGTCGCCACAAAAATCAAGCCGTGATGGGCGTTGACAAATGGCATGGCGCGTGGCCAGTACCCAACGTGATGTCCTCTACAGCGAGGTTACCACAATGCGGTGCCGTTTTTCGTCGTGCGGCCAGGACGATAATGTCACAGTTTAGGGTCGTATGATAGGACCAAGCATGCATTTTATCGTCATACAGCACGGATGTAGCAGAGAAGATGCTAGGCGGGAAGTGTGCACAGTGTTACAAAACACAATTGACGGAGACATGATCCCACATCAGATTGTACGCCATTTGGACGGGGAAACCTTAGGCCGAGGGGCCTATACAGAGGTGAAACAGGGAGAGAGACTGGCTTCCTGAATGGGTTGTACCCGGAGACAGGGCGTCTGGGTAGTCCCTACGTATCCCATGAGGATGGGAATCAAGTTGAACGTAGTCCCGAATAGATCTTAGTTTATGGTCTTAGAGCTCGGACCATGGGAGCCCCAAAGGGCGCCAGATTGCAGCTTTGTCCCCCTAACATGCAAAGGTGCACTGAGGGATAGCGCCAAAAGTGTCGAGATTCCACCTGGACATGATGGGGTGGAAAATGATGTGAATCATGCAACCAACATTCAAGGACTGAAGGGGCTGGCGTGATGACAGGGGATTACTTCTGACCATGTTCGCAACACAGCATCCTGTCGCGTTAGCCTGAAATGAGGACTAACAAAACGAGCATCGACCGCTGACCATATTCGCAACGCGGGATTTTATCGATTTGTTGTCCGTAACCCTGGAGGGCATTGGCCCGTATCGGTAGGAGAGCCCTTGGGCGTAGTATCCAGGCCGTTCTTGGGGGTCCCTCTGGGTGTGAAAGATGATGGAAGTCCGAATAGAGAGGAACACGAAGCTTGACAAGTGGAAGGAACTTGATCAAGTTGAATCTGACACTCTTGGTGCTAGACTAGAGTGCTCTTAATACATGGGTGAACCACTGCAGGGAGCCAAGGGACTCAACCTTGAGGGTGATCGAGAGATGGCAGATTCCCAGGGGAAGGGGGCATGGTGCCCAAAACCTTGTATCGTACCTACACACCCCCCCACTGGAGAGGGATGGACCAAGTGGCCTAGGTGACCGGGAAATCAGGGGATCTCCAATAGGTGGGGCTGGACCCGAATCTTAGACATTCAGGTGGTCCTACGTATCCCATTAGGATGGGAATCAAGCCACACGTTGTTCTGAAAGGTGCCTTTTAACGTCATGCAGGACAGAAGGTCAGGAGGACTGAACCTCAGAATGGGGTGTGCGTGGTGCAGCTATTGCAAACCCATCGTAAATGAGGACGTAGTCCCACACTGCGCCACGCAGTCCTGTGATCAGGGTCCTGAAGGCAGGATTAGAGAGGTAAATTCGCTGAACTCAAGCTGGGTTCGAAGACAAGGGGTCTTGAACGTAATTCCAGATGAGAGACTTAGTTTATGGTCTTAGAGCTCGGACCATGGGTGGTGACAACTCCCGAGTAAGCACAGATGTCAACCCAATCCCTAAGCCCACGTGAGATAAACTCAGTGTGGGAAACAAGGGGGGTATCCTCATCACAATACTTGGGGCATCCATCAAAGGGGAGTCAACAGAGAATTTCGAAGGACACCTTTGACGTAGCTTGTTCCTCGAACGCGAAAACGTGCACGGGGGAAAAGTACCAAGATTCCCGAGACTCTACTTGGACATGAGTAAGTGATGAAGGGTGTGAATTGTGTACCCGACATTTGGGCTTAATGGGTCGGCGTGGCGACAGAGGAAAACTGTTATCCATGACGGAAACACAGCGTCTGTATCGCGTTAGCCTGAGGTGGGAGCAACAAACGAGCATCGACCGCTGACCATATTCGCAACGCGGGATTTTATCGATTTGTTGTCCGAAACCCCCCGGGGGCTTTGGCCCGTATCGGTAGGAGAGCCCTTGGGCATCGTATCCAGGCCGTTCTTGGGGGGCCCTCCGGGTGTGAAAGATGATGAAAGCCCTGATGCGGGGATACGCAAAGCCTGGAAAGCGGGTGCGGACGTGTCCGAGTAAAGCTTGGCATTCCAGGTAATAAACCAGAGTACTCTTAAGCACATTGGTGAACCGCCGAAGGAAAAGGATCGACGAAACAACTCAGTAGGGGGGGCATGGCGTAGTCATTACGAGGTCGTCGTTAATGAGGACATGATCCCACACCACACCATACGATCTCCTCATGGAGGAATGATAGGCCATGGGGCCAAGATGGGATGGGGATTCCCAAGAGATGGGGCTGGACCAGAAGCTTAAACATACAGGTGGTCCTACGTATCCCATTAGGATGGGAATCAAGCCACACGAAGTTCTTGAAATGCAGTTTAACGTCATACTGGACGAGGAGGGGAGTAATATACCCCTAAACACGGGAGGTGTATGGCATGGTAAAGAAGCCGTCGTGAATGAGGACGTAGTCCTACGTCACACCATACGATCCTATAAGAGAGGTACCGGGCCGCAGCCCGGAAAGGCCAAGGGGCCTGGGGCTGAGCCTCGGTCAGGAAGACCTGACTGGCTTGCAGTTTAACGTCTTATATGAGGACGGGGGGCCAGGGGCCCAAGGAGGCCAAGGGGCCTGAGGCTGGGCCTCGTAAGGGGAGTTGCACGGCACGGCACATGATCCCGACGTGAATGAGGATGTAGTCCCACACCACACCGTACACTCTTTTGAGGAATCCTGGGTCGTGGCCCGGATCGCCAGCATCGCTTGGGGGAATTTTGTCACCTTGGGACAGAATCCCAGTCAAGGGGTGGGTGAAGCTCAGTTGCGTTCATCCACGAAAGTGGCAAACACCTCCAGGGGGAAATGTGCAGCCGGGTCGAGGCTTGCTCGACGTGGGTCGGGGCAAAAGTGTGCACCCTACCATGTCTTGACCTGGGGGGAAGATCTTGGCTTTTGGGCTGGGCTAACGGACGAAATGTCCGGGCGTTCCTACGTATCTCATAAGGATGAGAATCAAGCCATACGTAGTTCTTGAAAGCCATGCAGTTTAGCGTCATGCGGCAAGGACGTGGGAGGGTAGAAGAACGGGAGTGGGCGCATGGTGCGACCTCTACAATCTTTGCGCGATTGGGATTGCATGAGCGGGGCCAAGGAAGCCTACTCCCTGCTACACAGAGATCCTCCAAGGAGACTATTCCAGGGGGAATAGCGGAAGAGAAAAGCTTGGGGCCGGGCTCAAGACGAGGCGTCCGAGCGTTCCTACGTATCCCATGAAGATGGGAATCAAGCCATACGTAGTTCTTGGCATGCAGTTTAACGTCATGTGGGACGACAAGAAGCACCTCCTTTGGGGACATGTTTGGTACGACAAGTAGTCCGACGTGAGCGGGGACATAGTCCCACACCATGTCGTACAATCCTGCAAGAGGGTAAGTCGGAGAGAGACCAAGGGGGGGGGCCCGAGGCCAAGCCGCGGTGGAGATGGGGCTAGGGGTCCAAGGAGGCCAAGAGGCCTGAGGCCGGGCCTCGGTCAGGAAGACCTGATTGGATTGCAGTTTAACGTCTTGTAGTGAGGACGGAGAGGCAGTTTAAGGTCATGCGGGACCAAGTCGCAGTTTAGAGTCATGCAGGACCATCCCGCAGTTTAGGGTCGTGCAGGACCACTCTCACAGTTTAGGGTCATGCAGGACCAAGCAGTTTAATGTCATGCGGGACTCTCTCGCAGTTTAAGGTCGTGCAGGACCACTCTCACAGTTTAGGGTCGTGCAGGACCAAGCAGTTTAATGTCATGCGGGACTCTCTCGCAGTTTAAGGTCGTACAGGACCACTCTTTTCCCTAGGCAAAGTATCTTTTGAGGAATTTGGCATTGGTGGGAGGGGTTACACGCTCTCCATCCGTGGTCACCGAGGAGTATGCTCCGTTGGGGTAAACCTTATGGATGATTTAAGGCCCTTCCCATTTGGGTTCTAACTTGGGTGGTTTCCTACAGGGGATCATTGGTGCTCGAAGGGCCAGTAGCAGGTCACCCTGTAGAAAAGAGCGGATACGAACCTTCTTGTCAAAGGCTCTTGCTATCCTGTCCTGATGCCTTTCCAGATTGTGCAGGGCACGGAGCCGGTTCTCGTCCAGTGCCTCTAATTCAGGTAGACGGATCTCGGCTACCTCATCTGGTGTCTGGTGATCATAAACTGCAGTGTGTAGCGACGACAGCTGGATCTCAATGGGTAGGACGGCCTCAGCTCCATACACCAGGGAATATGGGGTCACCTGGGTAGAGTTGCGAGTCGTCGTCCGGTAAGCCCAAAGGGCGTTGGGGAGCTTGTCCGGCCAACTCTTCTTGTTCTGACCAACCATCTTCTGCAGAATGTTAGAGAGGGTCTTGTTGAACGCCTCGATCTGCCCATTCGCCTGCGCGTGGTAGCGGGAGGTATGGTTCGACCGGATGTCATACTTAGCGTACAATTTCTTCAATTCAGCTGCTCGGAAGTTGGTGCCGTTATCGGTGAGGACAGCGTGAGGGACTCCAAACCGATGGATAATGTTGGAGCTCACAAAGTCAACGATGGAACGGGCCTAGACCTCTTTGAGCGGGACTGCTTCTGCCCACTTGGAGAAGAAATCTGTAGCAGTCAGGATGAATCTACACTGGCGGGCTGTTGCCAGTGGATACGGTCCCACTACATCGAGTCCCCATACCGCAAATGGCCAAGAGTACTTGGTGGGGTGGAGGGGTTCTGGCGGACGATGCAAGAAGTTGGCATGTACTTGGCATGCGTGGCATCTCTTGGCGTACCCAATACAATCGTGGATCATGGAGGGCCAGAAGTACCCCAACCTCCGGATTTGCTGGGACAGTTTCGGCCCAGCTTGATGGGCGCCACAGGAGCCGGCATGAACCTCTTTCATAAGTTGAGGTATCTCTACTCCTTGGATGCAACAGAGGAGGACACCATCGAAACTCCGTTTATAGAGGGCATGCTCAAGACTGGGGCCGCTCTGGAGGGTGAATTGCAACGCGCGGTGTCGTATTCGCTCGCGTTCAGCCCGGTCGTCCGGGAGCCGACCATTTTGGAGATACTCGACAAAAGGTGCTCTCCAGTCGGGGGTGGTTTCAACCACTGCGTCTGACGAACCCGGGACTCCCGATGTGGGGGGTCCGGCGGTGAGATGACTTACCCGCAGGCTATCACGATCCTCTTGGGTGACGGGGGCAATGACTCTCCGGTGGGCCACGTGTATGACCAAATCATCTTGCTCGGGTTCTGCGAGCGATGCGGCCAAGCCAGCCAGGGCGTCCGCTTGTCCGTTCTGCGATCTTGGGACATGGGTAACCTCTGGACAAGGAGAGAACTGGGCCATTAGGAGGAGGGTGTACTCCAGTAACGGTGCCAGCTCTGGCTTCCTGAAGACGTAGTCGCCATTAACCTGTTTGATCACCAGCTTGGAATCTCCCTTCACATGTAGATGGGGAACATGGATCTCAAGGGCCAACTCGAGGCCGGTGATGAGAGCCTGGTACTCTGCCTCGTTGTTCGTACAACCTTCTGACAGCAGGAACGAGTACGGCAGGACGGCTTGCGCCGGGGTAATGAAAACAGTGCCCAGACCCACTCTATTGAGCTTGGGGTCGTTGAGCCTTCTACCGGTGGGGCTCCGAGAGGCACCGTCGAAATGCATTTGCCAACATGGGGAAGCATGATCGACTGAGAGGATCGTCTCTTCGGGAAAATCCAGGTCCAGGGATTGATCCGCAGAGGTTGGATGGGCAGCTAAAAAGTCTGCCAACGCTTGTCCTTTAACGGCCTTCGGAGGCACGAACCTGATATCAAATTGCTGGAGAATCAACGCCCACCGTGCTAGTCGGCCAGTCAGCATGGGGCGGTTCAAGATGTACTTCAACGGATCTACCCGAGAGATCAATTGTACCTCGTGGTGTTGCAGGTAGTGCCGCAACTTCTGCACAGCGAAGACGAGCGCAAGGCAGCTCTTTTCGATGGGGGAGTATCTGACCTCCGTATCGAGAAGCATGCGGCTGAGATAGTAGAGACTATTCTCAGTGCCCTCGTTATTCTTCTGGGCGAGCAGCGCGCCGAGGGATCTCTCCAGGGCGGTCACATAAAGGACCAGCGGCTTTCCGGAGACGGGTGGCATCAAGACCGGAGGTTGGAGCAGATACTGCTTGATTTCCTCGAAGGCGGCCCGGCACTCCTCATCCCATTCGTAGGCAGCGTCTTTCTTCATGAGCCGGGAAAAGGGATTACACTTGCCGGCCAGATACGCAATGAATCGGCATATATAGGCGAAGTGGCCTTGCAGGCCTCGTAGCTCTCGAATGTTGCTCGGGGGAGGCATTTGGCTGATGGCCTTGATATTTTCCGGGTCGATCTCGATGCCTCGGTACCTGACAACAAAGCCCAGAAACTTCCCGGAGGTGACTCCGAAGGCACACTTCAGCGGGTTCATCTTCAGGTGACGGGAACGGAGGAAACCAAACACTTTCTCAAGGTCTTTGAGATGGTCCTGGCGCTGGCGCGATTTGACTACAAGGTCATCTACGTAGCATTCCACCAATGTCCCGAGGATCAGTTTGAATATGCGATGCATGGCCCTCTGATAAGTGGCACCTGCATTTTTCAAACCGAATGGCATTACCTGGTAGCAAAAGGTACCCTGGGGAGCCCTGAAGGCAGTGGACTCCTCGCCTTCGGGGGCCATCCGGATCGGGTTATACCCGGAATACCCGTCCATGAAAGAGAGGGCTTGGAACCCGGCCGTGGCGTCAATCAACAGCTCCGTTACTGGGAGTGGGAAGTCATCCTTTGGGCAGTGGCGATTGAGATCGCGGAAGTCGAGGCAGACTCTGATCTGCCCATTCTTCTTCCTGACCGGCACAATGTTGGCGAGCCATTTGGGGTACTGGACCCCCTTAATGAAGTTGGCTTTGATAAGGTTGTCAACTTCGGCCTCGACCATAGCACCGTGAGAAGGGTGAATTTTCCTGGGAGGCTGCTTGAACCCACTGTGTTTTGCAGGGAGACCAAGGCGGTGGACGGCTACCTGAGGATCTAGCCCTGGCATCTCATCGAAACTCCAGGCGAACACATCGCGATGCTGTTTGAGGAAGTCTACGTACTGCTGCCGCTCCTCAGAGGGCATGGCGGCACTGACCAATGTGGGTCTTGGATCTGCCTCGCTACCAAGGTTCACCTGTACCAGTTCATCAACCGTGGTAGAGACGCCTTCTTCAAAGGCAGGGGGAGCATCCTCCAAGTCTTCCTCCCCAGCCGTGGGGGAACTTCCCGCGACGGGAAATGCTTCTGGGTTCTCAAAACCCGAGGGGAAACTGGTGCCGGCTTGGGCAGCAGCGGTCATCATATCAGGAGACTCACTTGTCGTTGAGACCATAGCAATAAATGCATTTGATCCGATCCCATCTGGCCTTCGGCCTAAGGGGCCACGCTTGATGATATCAAAGTAGTGGTGACGTGTCGGCCCGAGTCGGTTGATTCCATCCCGGCGAAAGAGACACGTATGGCGCACCGCCGTCGCCATCAGCTTGACGTCCCGGTACCATACATGGGTAGGAGGTTCTGGGATGACCCGAGCCTGGTTGTTGTAGGAGTACGAGGTGATTATCCGCCGTCGCTTGGACATGGGAACATGCCTTCCTTGCGTACCCGAAACAACAAAACATTGTCCCATGTCGGGGGTTGTGGCCTCCAACCGGTGGATCGGGAGGATGTAGGCGTCGTCCATGCTTGCCCAAGGATCACTTGTGATTGGGGCGGGCTCATCCTCGCTTACCAGGATTTGCTTGTCCTTACTTTTGTAATAACCCGCATCCAAATAGCGGGCCTCACAAGAAGCGAAAGGGGACGCGTCTCCTTGGAGCACGCCTACTCGACCGTTGAGCGAGTACTTAAGGCACTGGTGATACGACGAGGGAACCGCTGCATGCAGATGGAGCCATGGCCTGCCCATCAATGCGTTGTAGGCTGTGTCCTGAGAAACAACCATGAACTCGGTGCTGGAAATTAAGCCACCGAACTGGGTCTTCAGACGGATCTTGCCGACCGGGGTTTGCTCTGTCCTGTCGTACCCCTGGATCCTGAGGTCAGAGGGAGTCAAATCACCTTCGGACAGACCCAGTTTTCGCAGTGTCCGGGTCGGAATTAGATTGATTCCAGAACCCATGTCAACGAGGCATCGGCGGACTTCCACACCGTTGAAGTGGCCAGTGATATACAGCGGGCAAATGTGCCCCTGTATAGGAGGGTCTTCATCTTCACCGGAGAACGAGATAACCGCCTGACATTCGGCGCCTTCAATCGTCTCGGTATGGAAGGCTTCCTCAGCCGCCACTTCTGTCTCGAATTGGAGGGGGCTCCTTAGGGCCTCGGAAAGTGCCTCGCGCATTTCAGATGACAGGCGAAGGGCCTCGAGGATGGAAAGCCTCACCGGGATGTCAGCCAGATGCTTCAGAACATCGTACTTTCATGCCAAACGCAAGCCTCTGTTTACAGGAGGTCGTTCGGCATTTGGACGCACAGCGGGTCCGGCTGGCTGAATCGGCGAGTAACTAGTACTGGGTACATCTTGCTGCCTACCAGTAGAAGCCTGAAGAGTAGTCGCCGGGCTAGGATCGGACAGCAGAGGCTGGCCTGTTGCCGGGCGAGACTGGCTGTGATATGAACGAGGCGGCTCTCCCTGATCCAGCAACACGAACGGCGGTGGAGGTAGAGCCGAGGGTGCTGGATAGGTCTGCGCGTGCTGAGATCTGCGCTGAGCCTGCTGCCTGGTCTCGGTAGCGTGCACGGCTTGGCCGCAAATGCCGGCTGACGTACCTCGATGACCAGCGCGGTTGCGATTCCGCCGACGTTGACGTCGGCTGGAAACGTTGGGGAGGTCTGCCAGGGGTTCCCCCTCGTCGGAGGTCATATAGGGCTTCACCAGCTCCACGGTGTTAACCGAAGCGTACCCTTTACTATCACTCGAAGAGTCATCCACCGCTGGGCGGATTCTGGGAGGAATGCCCATTTCGGGAGGCATAAAGTCGCCGAGAGTGCGGGATGACGACGACACTGGCGGTGCACGTTGCTTATTCTTACGTCGCCGCTGCTTGCCCTTTTGGGCAGAGGTCGACTGTGAAGACGATGTTGAGGCACCAACTACTTCTTCTGAAGGTTCCGACTGCTTCAGGCGTGCCCAGATGATACCCTGGGCACGGACGATGGTTTTTCGAGCCATCCAGTCATCGTATTTCTGGGACCCGCGGCTAGGCACCTGCTGCCACTCACCTTCGCCGTCGCTGCCGATTTCTGATCCCGCAAAGACGCCCGCCACTTGTGCTGGCGCCGGGCCCAACTTGACTATGTTGTTGTTAACCTGGTCCTGAAGCCAGTCTTTAAACACATAGCATCGCTTGAGGGTGTGCCCCAGGATTCGATGATAAGGGCAGTAGTTGGGGTGATCGGTGAGATGCGCCTCTGCCGGCCTCCTGCACTCAGGCAAACGCACGATCCCTTGCTCTAGAGCACTTCGGAAGTAGCCAGGGACCTGATTTTCGTTGAACGAATAGGTATGGTACTTTCTTTCCGGGTAAGGAGCCCTGGGGGCCTGGTCCTGTCGAGGGACCGGAGGGGCTTGCAGAGGGGGTGGCTCCTGGTTGTCTCGCCTAGGTGGCGGTGGCGCATTGGGCGGGGGAACCTGTCGGTTCTGAGGCGGTCGCTGCTGGGCAGGAGCCTGCGCTTGAGGTGGAGGACCCCTGCGGGGTTGCGGGGGTGGTGCCGCTGGTAGCAATTCCAGCTGCCTCGGGGCTTCTATTTGAGCCACCGCGGCGGGTTCAGCCCTGGAGGCCCTCTTGGCTTGGATCATAGGGGGAAGCAAACGTGCCTGGCTAGCCTGTTGCCGGGCCTCCTCGAGGCGCTGGGCCTTATCCGAGAAATCCCGGAACCCTCCAGGGTAGTTCTGGGTAATCAAGGAGGGTACCAGCTCTGTCTTGACGTTTCCCACACACATCGTCAGTAATTGCTCCTGAGTCAGTGGCATATCGAGGGAATACGTAAGTCCTTTCCACCGGGCGATGAAGTCTGCAACCCGCTCATCAGGCCTCTGTTTGCACTTGAAGAGGTCCGCAATGCTGGTCTTTCGCATGGTGGAGCTGAACTGGTATAGGAACTGCCGGCGAAGATCCTCCCAACTGGTCACTGATCCGATGGGGAGCTGGCTGTACCAGACGAATGCCGGACCTTCCAATGTCTGTACGAAACATCGGAGCTTAGCGGCTTCTTGCTGAGCCGGGGTCCCCATCATGGGGCCACACCTAGAAGAGAAATGATCCAAGTGCTGGGGTGGGTCCCATGTCCCGTTAAACGGTGAGAAAGTGGGGTTCCCAAAACCCGGAGGCGCGGGCATATCATCCACCCACGCGGGGTAAGGCTTGCCATCCGGTGGGACCGCCACCTTCCGCGTTTCCAACGCCTCGAGGCGGGCAGTGAGTGCCGCAATAAGGTCCTCCGGGTGGGGGTCCCTGTCTTGACGGGGATCCCTAACCACAGGCGCATTGCCAGGTTCTTCCACGCGGTAGACGGCTTCGGCCGCTCGTGGGTCAACTGGCTGGACGACCTGCTGGGCGACTGGGGGAACCCGGGTTGGATTCTTCAGATTGCCCCGTCGCTCAGGGGGGTTTGGCGAGACGTATCGCGCCCTCTTACCATATGTTCCGGCTTCCGCCCTGTCCGTGACAGTAGCATGATCAGGGTTGCCGGGAGGCATATCACCGGGGGGGAATTGTTCCTGCCCCTGCTACCCCGGCCTGGGATTACCATAGTCGGGTCGCCGCTCTGCGGCGCGCTCAGCCAATAGTTCGTCAACCAGCCTCTTCTGCTCGGCAAGCTGCTGGCGCAACGTGGCCTTCTCAGGATCCTCGTCTGTCTTCTGCATAGAGGCGGACGGGTCGGAGTGCTTGACTATTCCGACATGCTCCTTACCCTTGCCAGTGCTTCGACCGAGTGCCAGTGACTCGGTGGGCACGGGGAGGCCTAGGAGGTTCCTCTGCTGACGGGTGACTCTCCCTGATGGGTCGAGTAGTGGCGGTACGCCCTCGGATGGTAAGTCCCCATCAAGGAACTCAAGCTCATCTTCTTTATCCACAACGTCGGCCATGTGGACTGTGACCCCCCTTGAGGGCATATCCTCGATGTCGCATAGCGAATCAGGCTGTCGTCGGATAGGGTCAAAGAGGAGAGCGGCATAGCGTCCCCAGCCACGGACTTGCACATGGGGGGTGGCTTCCCTGACGATCTTGCGGAGTGCCTTGAAACTCTGAACGCATTTTCGTTGGAGGGCACTCTGGTGACCGGGCGACTCGGGGTGCTGGGCCACAAGGAGCGCCGCTGCGTCAATCAGGCGGCACTGTTTGCCAATCTCCTCGAAGTGCTCTTGACTCCGGGGGGTACACTACCCGTTCCCAGCGAAGGCGGAAGTGCGTCATCCACAGGGTTCGGCAAAAGCACCCCACTTCTTCAGGGGTAAGCGACTCGGGTACGCGGAAATTCAGTGCCGCCGTGGGCCAGAACTTTTCTGGGAAGTAGTCCGCTGCAAGAATACTCCAGAAGCTCCTGGGTTCGTCCTCGGGATTCGGCCCTACATTTCCCCACTCATCAACCGGGGGCGGCTGAGGGACCGATAGCGGTACCGAGGCGGACCTCTGGGATAGCAAACTCGGCGGTGGGGAATACGGTGCGCGAGCAGACTGGCCACCGAATTCTGGGCCTTCCTCTGAAGAGCGAGGTGACCTGACCACAACGTCACGATAGGACGGGCTAACAGCCACTGCTTCGGGTACGGGAATTGTCGTTACCGGTGTCCGGTCATGTTGTGGCTCTACCACCGTTGACCCCCAAAATAGCTCCTCGCGATCCCGAGTAGAGGTAGAGGGCGCTTCGGGTGACGATGGCGGTGACTGCGCGGTCGAAACCTGCGAAGTTCTCAAAATCTCTTCCTCCTGAATGTACATGCGGAGAGAGACGGGAATCCGGTGGACCTCAAATTCTGGAAGAACGAGGCTGACACGTCTGGTTCCTGCCCCAGCCCTTGATATGGAGGAGCTGGGAGAAGGTTCCATCGCCGAATCGCATTCCACATCCAAATCGGAGAAGCGGGAAGGTTTGATTTCCCCCTGGGCCTTCCCAGGATTCTTCTTGTGGTGGTGACGACCCGCTCTTCTGCCCCTGGGTGGCTCTTCGGGATAGAGTTGACCCCTATCAGGCAGCCTTGGGGCGGCGCTGGCGCCGTGACGAAGAGGGCCCCCACTTGAGACAGCCGGGGTGCGAGGGGCACCAGGGAAAATGTCGAAGGGTACATGGGGAGGGCCTCCATGAACAGTACCCGTGTGGGCGGGGCCTCTGTTGGAACTGGCAGGAGCATGGGGAAGACCTCCATGGTCGATGCGAGTGGAGCGAGGCTGACCTTCACTCCTTGAGTTGCTGGGGCGAGGAGGACCTTCGCCAGTCGCGGAGAGGACGTAGGGGGGACCCCCACGTTGAAGAAGGACCGGATGGACGGTGCCCTCAGAAGGATGGACTCCATACCCTGTACAGCGGGCGCGGGAAATGTTTCCGCGCGGAGCATCACTGCCACGGGGCAGGTCTTCCTGTAGGATGGGGGCAGCACGAGGCATGCCTCCATGGCGAACCTCGGAGCGGGAAAGGCCCACACTCTGTGGAGTAGTGGCACGAGGAGGACCTCCGTACGGGGTGGCATCACCGCGGGTTAGCTCGCGGCGATCACTTCTTGGGACCGTAACCCGGAGAGTCAACCCAGCCTGCCCGTGGGGCGGTTGGGGTCTCGATCCTGGTTGGGCGAAGGGGTGCCCCTGCTCAATGTAGGCGGGGGCTTCATACTGTACGTCGGCGGTGGCTCGGGCCACTGTAGCTGTCGACGTGGACGCGGCTAGGCGAGCGTCCTCAGCCCGGGCCCGACGCTGACGTCGGGTCAGGCGGGCCGGTGCAGGTGGTGCAGGGACGTAGTCTGCCTGCCCTCCCTGCGGGGCCGGACGGTGGCGCTGACGTGGCCGGGCGGGAGCTCTCGCCTGGGGCCCCTGGGTCGGGGCCCTGAGCGGGCTGAGCCGGACCGCGCCTGCCTCTTCAGCGTAAGGCGAAGAGTCGTCAAGGCGTTCCGGGGATAAGCTCCCGAAACGGTTGAATGTTGAGGTGGGGAGCAGGGGCTCCCTGCGCGGCTTGTTAGGGCGGCGTTGACGGTGGGGCCTGGAGGCCTCCAGGTCCAAGCGGGCCATATCCCTAGTCGGGATGATCCCTTCCTCCTCGTACCTGCGCACGAGGCTGTTGATCACCCTCCGTTGGATGACCTCTGATGGGGAAAGGGGACGTGGACGTCCCGTATTCCGTGATGTGGCAGCCGTCGTGGCGGTGGTGGCTCCATGTGGAGTGGTCGTCGTGGCGCTTCCCCTGCCCCTGCGCGGGCGAGGAGCGGATGGTGACCGCATCTCTGATGTAGCAACCTGGTTCCTGGCAAGCAAAAGAATCAATTCATCAGTACTGAGAGGAAAAGGATTGACAGCCAGTGCCCCATCGTTCTTCCATCCTCCATGTCTGTGAGAAGGATCCACGCCAACACGCTGCAGAGCGGAGTGCCCCACGTTCTACTACCCCGACTACCGGTGAGTTTCACGACAGGCCCGCCATTTGCTTGGCGGGACCAGGCAACAGATATCTGAATCCGGTGACACGTCAATCTACTGGTGTCTCGAACGCTACTAATCTCCATGCTGAGGAGAAGACTTTCACGTCGGGTTCACCATTTCTGTTTCCGACGCTTTCGCCGGGGCGCGCGCATCCGTCCGTCAGGCGCGGGGGGGACGCGCGGCTTTGTTGCCCCGCATTCCCGCTTTCCAAAGGCGGGCGGCATTCGCTCCTTATTCAGGAACGTCTTCTCCTTGATCGAAACGGGATGATGGGATGTCGGTTCTTCCTCCTGCGGATTCCTCCTCAGAACTCGTCACCTAGTCTGGGTCTCCCTTATAGATTTAATACGTAGTTCGTGAAACTCTTCCCAGTGCCATGTTTCCATGGGTGCCGGTTAATTACGCTGCTCCTGTCGGGACATTCCAAAGGGTCCAGTCAGGGCAACAACCTTCGGTCAGGGGAGTAGTCACGTTGAGACGTCAGTAGCGTGTCTGGATGCTGGGGTACCTGGCATGTCTGTCTGTTATCCTTGATCACAGGGCTTCTCGAGGGCGTGGAAGCCCGAGGCATCCCACATCGAGCGCGGGGAATTACATGTCATAGACACGTATCTGAGGTTTTCCTCAGCTTCCCGTGTTCAACACAGGGTATGCCGCGAGTTTAACGTCCAGCGGAGACGGATGAGGGTGATCGGAACGTCCCATAGAGACGGATCAGATTGGTGTACCACATGGAGACGGCTATGGTCCAATAGAGACGGATCAGAACGCCCAATGAGGATGGATCCGAGGTGGTGCACTCCCTATAGGGGAAAAGGGTGATGAATCGGGGTGTACACAGAGGACAGCGACCCGGAGATATGATGGGGCTTACACGTGGAAAGTGGCCCAGGCGCCGCTAGGAGCAGCGAGGAAGTGGATGGCATGACTCCCCCGGGATGTGGTGGCCCGGGTGAGAATCAGGATGGGTGATGGATGGATGAATGAAGTGGATGAGGATAAAACGGGACCATCGCAGGGGCGACGGTGAAGTTGGGCTTGATCCTTGAGGAGGCTTCCTACGTATCCCAGTGGCAGGGAATCAAAGTCTGCGTAGTTCGGGATGGTGTCGGTAAACCGACGTGAAGCTGGACCTTGGCCCGATGGGAGTTGGGCTTGAACCTCTGGGAGGATTCCTACGTACCATGCCTTGACATGGATCAAAGTCCTCGTAGATCAAATGATACAGTTTAACGTCATGCGGGACGAGGTGAGATCACAATGGCTTACCACCGGATCAGAATGTAGTTTAACGTCATGCTGGACGAAGATAGAACACGACGTGAATTGGGTGATGGGTGTGCTTGAACCTCGTGGAGGGTTTCTACGTACCATGCCTTGACATGGATCAAAGACCTCGTAGTTCAAAAGGGGTTTTGTCGGTGAACCGACGTGAAAGTAGACCTTGGTGCACTGTTGACGGGCTTGAACCTCGTGGAGGCTTCCTACGTACCATGCCTTGACATGGATCAAAGTCCTCGTAGTTCGGATGGGGATTTGTCGGCGAACCGACGTGAAAGTAGACCTTGGTCCACTATTGGTGGGCTTGAACCTCATGGAGGCTTCCTACGTACCATGCCTTGACATGGATCAAAGACCTCGTAGTTCAAATGATACAGTTTAACGTCATGCGGGACGATAGTGAACCCTGACGTGAAAGTGGACCTTGGTCCACTGTTGGTGGGCTTGAACCTCGTGGAGGCTTCCTATGTACCATGCCTTGACACGGATCAAAGTCCCCGTAGTTCGGATTTTTCAGTTTAACGTCTTTGCTGGACGGGGCATACAGTTTAACATCGTGCTGGACGTGGGTGAAACTCGACGTGAATGAACAACCGAGCAATATGGCTTGAACCTCGTAGAGGCTTCCTACGTACCATGCATTGGCACGGATCAAAGTCCTCGTAGTTCGGATTGTGTAGTTTAACGTCTTTGCTGGACGGGGCATACAGTTTAACGTCGTGCTGGACGCGGGTGAAACTCGACGTGAATGAACGACCGAGCAATATGGCTTGAACCTCGTAGAGGCTTCCTACGTACCATGCCTTGGCACGAATCAAAGTCCTCGTAGTTCGGATTGGTTTGTCAGGGTCGGTGCTCACTCTAAGCCCACGTGAGTCATGCTTGGTGTGAGAAACAAGAGGTTGCAAGGACCTGACGATCACGTCGCGAAGGGTGCGTCCGTGAGAAGCGAAGAGGGGCTTACGCGTTGAGCGGCCCATGGTGTTGGGACTTACTCCAGGATGGAGGCCCATGGCGCGACAAAGCGCGGGAAAGATGGACCTTGGTCCGGCGATGGGAGGTGCCTCGTTCCCTATCACGTCCTCCACTGACCTTGGTAGTGGGGAAGTACCGAGATGCACGGGTGCAATCGTCCGTACCAAAGGTTGGGGATTTACGCTCTGAGGCGACCCTTCCCCCGCGAACATACACCACTCCGACAAGGAGGATCTCATTCCATGTGCGGAAGAGTTCCACTCCCGTGGAGACGAGTGGTGTAAAAAATGCTCGACCTGGGGGGACCCTTCGTGAGGGAGACGAGGTTCGGTCACAGTTTAACGTCATGTGTTGAGGACGTGGTGCTTGGCAGTTTAACGTCCTGCAGCTCGGACGAGGTGGGTTCACTCCACACCCCTAGGGCTTACATAACCAGTACCCTCTGGTCCTTGGGGAAGGGAAGGTGTCGGTAAGGCCATGGTAAAGGGGGGTCGCGGGAGGAACCATCGAGGGGTCCACGTTAGCGTGGCTATGCGAAGAAGCAATAACCATTAGCGTGCCTATGCGAAGAAGCATTAGGCGAAGCAACGCTACGGGATGTGTTGTCCATGGGACTTTGAAATCACATCGTGCAAACCTGGAGGGTCGCACGGAAAGAGGAATCGCTAAGCAGAGGAGTGTGCTTTGCGAAGTGGGGTGCCTTGGCCTTAGCATGGGGCTTAGGTGGGAGTGGGAGGTGCTTCGCGAAGTGGAACAGTGTTCGCGGAGCACTGCCTCGCGAAGAAGGTGTGGTTCGCGAATCAGGGTCCTGCCAAGCAATGTGCTTCGCGATGCATAGTTATCCTGCCTTGGCATAGGGATTACTAGCATGGGTTGGGTGTTTCGCGAAGCACAAGTGCTCCGCGGCTGCCCGGGTTCCCTTGGGAATCCCCTTCCTTTGCGAAAGCCCTTGAGCTTCGCGAAGGGCATCCCTCTCGGAAGAGGGGCTCAAAATGAAACAAATCAGAGTCGTCTCGCGAGGTAGAAATACCTCGCTGAGCTCATGATTCCCGGGGGAAAAGCGTGCTTCGCGATTCGGGAGAGGAGAAGCCGAAGAGTCGGATTGTCCGTCCCATGGACTCAGGGGGAGTCGAGTATTTATAGGGAAGGGGCGCCGCGAAGCAGGGCTCGCGCGCCGCCTTTGGGGCTTCGCGGCGCCTCGCGAACGTCAAACGGGTTCGCGGAGGATTACCGCATCAGGAGCTTCGCGGCGCCTCGCGAACGCCAAACCGGTTCGCGGAGGATTACCGCCTCCGGAGCTTCGCGGGGCCGCCAAGGTTGGGGCGCTTCGCGGCGGGGCTTCGCGGCTGTGCTTCGCGAGGCAGCGCGCCGGCTGTCTTTTTCGTTCCTTCCTTTCGGGTCATATTTTTGGCGCCAACAACCTTAAAGGGGATCCTATGATAGATAGCATATTCAACACGCAACAATGGATTTCTCTGAAATCTTACACTTCACAAAATGTTTAGTTATAATAAAAAATAATAAAATAATATTATTATTTTAAATGGTCATTAATGCCTAGTCATTGTATTGGTAGGAATGATAAAAAATGACCATATTATGTTTTAAAATATTTTTTAAATGTTTTGACTTTTATTAAATAAAATTTAGAGGCTGAAAATGAGAATGAATCAAATTTTAAGCATAAATACTCTAATACTTTTTAAAAGGTATTTTTGCCGCCTTTTGATGGAAAAACCCTTTTAAATCCTATTTTTTCAATTTTATATCCTTTATTTTACAAAATAAACTTATTATTTAGAATAATGATATCAAAATTTACTTTTGGTAAATTTTTGATATTTTTCTGATAAAGTTCATTTTTTAATGAATAGTGAAAAATACTGCATTTTAATTCAATACAGTATTTACATCTTAATTATTTATATATTAATACTATTTTATAAATGGTTTTAAAGTGTAATTGGATTATATTTTTACCATTTAATCCAATGTTTTTCATTGTAAGTAATTTCACTTTGAAATTAGACATAAACACAAGTCAATCTTTTTGTAGTTTTTCTTTCTTAAAAACATGTTTCTAGTTTTGAAAATGAAAAATAATATTAAATGACTCAATGAAACACAAATGTTTTGAATTAGGTAAAATATAACTAATTTCTAAATTCATAATAACAGAATTAGCTTTGGGTGAATTTTTGGTATTTTTCTGAAAATGTTCCATTTTTAATGAATAGAAAAAAAACACTACGTAGTAGTTAAAAGATGACTTTTTTATTTAAATGAAATATTACCACTTCTGTGAATTGAATTTCAAAAATACTATATAAATGGTTGTCATCAGTAAGTAAAATTTTGTTCAATAGGATGAAAATAATTGTTGGTGAATAGAAACATTTGATTTTTATTTACCACGGTTAAATTTAAATATGGTACTTAAGGTAAAAATAAAATTATAATAATATAAAAATACTTTAATAGTTGTCCTAAATTTATTAGATCAGTCACAGTCAACCAATAAAATCCTTGGGTATAACTTTTTGCTTTTTTAAGGAACATGGGTATGATAAATACATTAATAAATTTTTATTTAATGTAAAAATAAAAATATCGTAAACATGTATCATTTTTCTAAAAGCATTTTAAAGTGGGGTTATATAGTTGATATCGTTGAATACAAATATTAATTTGAAATATAAAAATATTACCTACATCATGGTATTTTATTTATAATTTTTAGACATCTTATAAATAAATTTCTTAATGACAAAATAATGATGGAATGATTACCTCATTAATGAATGTTTTAAATAAATGAGATTATACATATTAAAATAAATTAATTTTGAAACTTTTTATGCCAACCAAGAATTTTATGGACGATTATGACTTTTTATATTTGAATGTTATAATGTTTTTTCGAATTGATCACATTTTTGTGGGTTTTCAAAAACACAAGACATTAATAGTATAATTATTGACATAAAAGAGATTTTAAATTAATTAATATTTTATTTAATGATAAAATAGTCTTAAAGACATAATATTAAGAAAAATATCATATATGATGTTAAAAAGGCCATTAATGATCCATTTTGGGTCTCTTAGAATTTTATAGTAAATATATTAACCATATAGTGTGAATATACAAGATGACATGGTAAATGTTAAATAAGTTAACAAAGGGTTAACTAAAAAATATATGGATTAAAAAATATCCAAAAAACTGTCCAATTCTAATTGGATGATTTTATTTAGAATTATTTTCATCTTATCTTCTAATTTAAATAGTTCTGGACCTTTTTAAAATGAATATCATTTTATAATAAAATAAGACATTCAAACTTTCCTAAAGAGCCCCTCCTCCCTCTTATAGAATGACACCACCTTGAACCCATTACTCATACCTCTTGAGCCCCTTTTCTGGTTCAAGAAAAGTCAGACACATGGTAAGAAACGTTGTCTCAATCTCCTTTCACTGAGGCATGTTTTGATAATATAAAACTCCTTTTATATGTTGTATACTAAACCTATTTACATTTATTTTCATTAAAAGAGAATATTTTTTATGAATCAATTTACAAAATGACCAAAGGAATGTTTTTTGACATATGCGGTGACAATGACCTCTCTGCCACTATAATCATTATCTCACATACATTATAATCCTTAATGTTTGAAAAATGAAAAAAAACCCCATGTTCTGTGTTTTGGTGTTTTGGTAGTGAAAATGGTTTTCGAAATGGATTGAGTATTTCAATATCTTGAAATGAAATGTTGTTATTGAAAATTAAATTTTATTACTAAAATATTGATATTTGCAATATTTTATCTATTATTATTATGTTATGGTACTTGGAAATTTTATGGGTTGTTATGTGATAAACCAAATTATGGGTGGTTTTGTGATAAACCTTTGACAGGTGGTTAAGTTATAACCTCCAATTCATTGGTTATGTAAGTTGGCCAAATGGATATTCCATGAAGTGATATGTGTGGAAGTTGACCATATGGTTATTCCATTTACATATGTTTATGTCCCAAGTTACCTTTATATGTTATGTGTGCTTTATATGGGTTTTATAGTAAAATTTTGGTTACAAATGGGTAGGAAAAGATCTTTTATACAGTTATGAGTATTTACTACTTCATAAATGTGAAAATTATTACTTATGATAATGTATTCATGGTTTACCTGTTGTTTGGAAAAACTAATAGTTTTACTTATTTGTGCATCCCTTACTAAGATTTTTATGATCATCTCATGTTTTTGAAATGTTTTTTAGAGGACATAAAGTGGAATAGGGTCAAGGATGAGATAAAAGAAAATGCCATGATGATTAAAACATAAAAGTAAACATGTTTCAAATCTTTTATGAGTAATTTTTGAAAAAAAATGATGCTGAGTAGAATTATTTATATGTAATATTGAAATTGTTATGTATATATTATAAAAAAATCATGAAATATCTAAATCTGAAAATATCATCAATGTGAATTATTAAATTAATTTAATATCATGTAATGTTTTTTTCTGGGGCCTTACAGTAGGTATCATAGGTTGGTTTAGATAACATTAGTAGTTAGGCTGTTATTTAAGCATAAGTGACAAAACCATAATTGTTATCATATTATAAATATTCATATTTATTTTATATAAATTTAATAAGTTTTAGATAAGATGAATAAGTATAACTTATAATTTACAATCCTCATAAGATATTATATGATGATTAAACTGATATACTCACAAAAAACTTTTTGGTTTTAGTAAATGGATGGATCTAGCAAGCACCAAAGTAACAATGGATTTGAAGAAAACTATGAAGGTTTTCGGATTAAAAAACCATATGAAATAGGAAATGCAATGAAAACAGTTGTGGTTATTCTCAACTAACTATCTGGAGTCATGACTAAACACCTAAACCTTGGTGATTTTTATAAGGAATCATATATACGATAAATGAATGACAATGGGAGTTAAGGTAATAACAATAAAGGTAATTATATACAAAATCCGATGTGTAAAGGATGTGGAAATAAACAACTAGGAAAATTATTCAATGGTATGATAATATTATATAGATGTGGTAATGAAGGTCATAATTCAGGAACATGCCATGGTAAAATAATATGTCTAGTGGACTGCAAGAAAGGGAAAGAAGTTCTTTATGAGGGATCAATTGAATGTTATAATTTTGGTGTACTTGGTCATTATATAAATAGATGTTCTACAAAGATTTTTTGGTAATGAAATCTATATGATCATACAAATATATGTTTACAAATTCTTAATTCCATTCCAATTGAGAATGATCAAACTGAAAATGACCTATGAAAGATATGGATTATTTCATTGCTGATTTTTTTACCATTATTGAATCTTAGGATATGATTCATGATTTTGTTTGAAGGAAATAAGGGTTTTGAAATATGTTTAAAAATAATCCTTAATGGATCATGAAGAATATTCAATGAGTAATAATTATATACATAAGTGATTCAATAGTTATGGTAGATTTTAGGATGATGAAATGTTTAAAATTATTAAGGCTATTATGATGATGAGATTACATTGTATGAATTTTACACTATGTGTAACCCTAATGATTGATATGTGATAATTTTATTTTAGGAATCCCTGTTTTTCATTTTGTGGATACAGTTATAAAGAATCATTCAGGTTTACATGATCCCTGAATTTGAGGTAATTACTGGTTGAGACTTTTTGGGATGAAAATGCGAGCTATGAGATAACATTTGTGGTTAAAATATGTTATGGTTATTTTTGATGAATTTATCACATTTTTGGGAATATTATAAAACTATAAAATTTTTCAAAAAGTACAACACACAGACTGTGTGACAACCCATCATGTCGGACAATGTTGTGGGAATCGAACGCACAACCAAAGTGTGATTGAGATTTATCACCTACCATAGGACTACATGAAGTACTTGGTTAGTATGACTAAATATTTTTAGTTAGATTATTTTATGGATAAAGAATAAGATGAATTTGAGAAGATATGTTCTATCAAATGGTTATCATTACTATAGGAAAATTATTTTGTAATTAAGTGATAAAGGTTATTTTTGATGACGTTCTATGATTTGGGAAAACTATATGCTTATGGAAAATAAAACACTATGTGATATCATTTGTGGAGTAATGGTTGAAATTTTATTTTGGATGAATTTATGTTTTAATTATGAATATATTGAGATTTTATAAATGTATGGAATTGATTAACATATAATATAGAATTTTTGATTTGGTTAATAACTTTTTATAAGGCTAATTTAAGAATATCCGGTGTTATTTGGAGATAAATGTTAATTATTTTAGGAAGACTATGTGATCAAATACTTATGAATTTTTGTTATCAATCATAGTTTATTTTATTTTGAAGGATTATAAGGAAAACTGATTATTGAATGGTCTTTTTTGAACTTTTTGTACTCTTTGTTCAATTTTGGAGATTAAGAGTAGTAATTGTTTTATGAAATATTACCCTTTTGGGGATTATTCGATCCTTTAATAACCATTTATGTTTTGGATATTGTATAAAGGAAAGGGAAATATATACCTCATCTTGTTTGGATTATGTGATTCTCTAGAAGATGACTCTAGAGCATTAGAAGTGACGAAGTCATCTTGAATACTCGTCGTTTGGGGAAAAGATGAGTTTTTTGTCGAAAAATAATAAAGGATGAAACTCTAGATGAAAAGTAAGTATATTTCGTTATTTCCTTATTCATTCCCATAAATAAATTCTCTATATATATTAAATGAATCATAAAAAAAATTTCTATATACTTTTCCTACTCGGAAACCAAATACTATTTAACCTATCACAAGTTTGTGGTTTTCTAGTGGTTAACTTTATCCTAATCATGTTTTCTATCACTCTCTGTCAAAACATTACCCTTTGTGTATCCTCCATATCTATGTTTTCATTGAATCCTAATATGTGTTATCTCAGAAAACCTTTTTAATTCTGCTAATTTATTTTAAAGTTATAGTTTTATTGACTCTTTTTTTGATGTGGGACTTTCAATGAAGTTTCCAAGCCCAAATTTAAAATTTCAAGGATGCAATTTCCAAAAGTGGGGAAGGATGTAACATCCTAGGTAAATAAAGAATATGTAATTTTCATATTTTTTAATATTAGAAAATTAAATATTAATTTACATTAAATGGGATGCTATGTTCGATAGCTTACTCAACCCGCAACAACAGATTTCTCTAAAATCATACGTTGTACACAATGTTGAGTTATACCAAAAAATAATAATATATTATTATTATTATTATTATAAATGGTTGTTAACGACTAGAATTTGTATTGGTGGGAATGAAAAAACTAACCATATTATTATTATACATGTTTATAATTTTTTTTACATTTATCCTATAAAATATAGAGGCTTAAAATGAGAATGAATCCAATTTTATGCATAAATACTCTAATATTTTTAAAAAGGTAGTTTATTGCCTTTTGATGGGGAACCCCTTTTAAATCATGTTTTTGTTACTTTTATATGATTAATTTGAAAAAATAAATGTGTTAATTCTAATTCTGATATCAAAATTTACTTTGGGTAAATATTTTGTATTTTTCTGATAAAATTCATTTTTAATGAATAGTGAAAAATACTGCATATGAAGTCAAATCTGTATCTTCATCTGATTTATTTATATAATAAAATTATCTTTATAAATTGTTTTAAAGTGTAATTGGATTATATTTTTACAATTTAATCCGATTTTTTCCATTTTAAGTAATTTCACTTTGAAATTGTACATAAACACATAACAATCTTTTTGTAGTTTTTACTTTTTAAAAATACACTGTCTAGTTTTGACAATCGAAATTAATTTTAAAATAATTGTTGAAACTTATTTGTTTCTAATGTGGTAAAATATACAGAATTTTTTAATTTTTAATATCAAAATTTTTGTTTGGGTGATTTTTGGGGATTTTTCAAAAAATGTTCATTTTTTTATGAATTGTGAAAAACACTACGTTGCAATTAAAAAACCAAATTTTTAATTTAAATGAAATTTTACAGCTTCTATTAAATAAAATTTTAAAATCTGATATACATGGTTGTCATTAGTATGTAAAATTTGGTTCAACATGATTAAAATAATTTTTTTGTGAATAGTAACTATTGATTTTTATTTACTGCGGTTAAAGGTAAATATAATAATTAAATGTAAAAATAATATTATAATAATGAAAAATTACCTTAACAATTGTCCTAACCTTATTAGATGAGTCATGGACGACCAATACAATCCTTGGGTACAAATATTGTCCTTTGGAAGGCACTTGGGTAAGATAATAACATTAATAACGTTTTATTTAAAGTAAAAATAAAAATATCATAAACATGTGTTGTTTTGGTAAAACAATTTTAATGTGCGGTTATATAGTTTATACCGTTGACTATAAATAGTAATTAGAAATATAAGAAGATTTCCAATATCATGGTATTTTATTTATAATGTTTAGACCTTAGATAAATAAATTTATTTATGACACAATGATTATGTAATGATTACCTCATTAATGATTTTTTTAAATAAACGAGATTATGAATATTAAAATAAATTTAGTCTGAATCTTTTTAAGAAATATAAGAATTTTATGGATTATTATGACATGATATATTTTAATTAATGATGTTTATTAGAATTTATCATGTTGTTATGGATATTTTAAAAGCCATGATATGAATAGTATAAAAATTGACATTAATGCGTTTTTAAATCAATTAATATTTTATTAAATGATGAAACAGTCCTAAAAATCTACCATTCTGCCAAATGACATATATGATTATAAATATTTATTTAATGATCCATCTTGGATCTCTTGGAATTTTATGGTAAATATATTTGCAATATAGTATGAATATACAAGAAGACATAGTAAATGTTAAATAAGTTAACAATGGATTAAATAAAAAAGATAAGGATTGAAAAATATCGAAAACCTATCCAATTATAATTGGATGATTTTATTTAGAATTAAATTAATCTTATATTAGAATATAATTAGTTTTTACCTTTTTAAACCAAAAATCATTGTATAATAAAATAATAAATTAAAACCTTCCTAAGGAGCCCCTCCTCCCTCTTATAAAAGGACACCACCAATAACCCATTACTCACACCTCCCAAGCCCCTTTTCTCATCTAGACACTATAAAAATAATCTAACAACACCCCTATATTCATTATAGAGTCCTTACCCTTAGAATAAGGAAATTCAAGAGATCCCCATGTCTCAAATCAAAAGAAGTTACCAGATTTGAGGTAACATCTTCCCTCAGGTTTCATTCCAATAATTTTCCTTCTCCACACACTTTGTTATTATTTTTCATTTGTTTATATAACAACAACATTATCATCAATATACTATGTTGTTTTTATTTGAATTATTATAATAACACTTACACACACCTCCATCTAATCGATATAGAACATACTGTTTCTGTGGATGGCGAACTACTACCTCACGAAACGTTGATTGTTCAAACTTGTCCTACAACCTCTTATGGTGGAAATTTTGAAGGAAATGTAATTATATATGATATTTATGATATAAATTTATCTATATTCTTCTTTAATTCTCTGTTATAACATACCTTTATGCTTTTCATGTTGTATATATACAAAAAATTTATTTGAGGAAGTGTGAACTACTACCCCTCAATGTGATATGGCTCATTCATACCATACATGGAACAAATAAAGGATGGTGTTAATGACCACAATAAATATATATAAAATACAGAATTATAATGTAATAATAACATACCTTTCTATCATTTTTATTTTCATTCCTTTAAAAATGTAAAAATGAAATCAAAATTGTGTTCATGTGCACGTATGGCTTACTGTCTCCTTAAACAGTGCATTTGTTTTTTGTATATCCAAATGATATGAACATTTATAAATAAATATATACTAGATATATATAATATATATGATATCTAAATCCTGAAAATAATTCTGGGGATAATTGAAATTTTACCCCATGGACAATTTATAATTATAACATGTTCATTTTTTACTCAAGTTCCGAACATTGACAAAATGTTCGATATAAACTCAAATAATTAACTATTTGTTATTTCATGGTAATAAGTGATATAAATTGAATATTAAAATTTTAAAAGGTTCTTGATGAAGATAAAATTAAATTAGGTTTATTATTCCATAAGAACATGGAACATACAAGACAATTCAGACTGTAGGTACAAGAATTTGTCTTAATAATCTTTCATTGAGGCATGTTTTGATAATATATACAACCCCTTATTTTATACGATGTATAATAAACCCCTTTGAATTTTATTTTCATTCAGAAGAAATAATTTTTCTATGAAGAATTCTACTAAATGATAAATGGAATTTTTTAACACACACAGAGACAATGACCTCTCTACCACCATAATAATTATTTGGATCCCCAATAAGACTTAATGTTTTTAAAAAGAAAAAGAAACCCCTAATTCCATTTTTTGGTGTCTTGGTATTGAAAATGGTTTTTGAAAATGATTGAATATTTCAAAATCATTAAATGATATATTGTGATTGAAAATTAAATTTTATTACTAAAATGTTGATATTTGCAATATTTTGTGTGTTATGATTATGTATTTGTACTTAGACATTTGACGGGTGGTTACTTGATAAAAAATGATGGGTGGTTCCATGATAAGACAAGGATGGGTGGTTACATTATAACCCCCAATGCATTGCGTATGTATGTCGGCCACATGGATATTCCATTTGGTGATATGTGTGGAATTTGACCTTATATTTATTACAATTAAGTATTCTTATGTCCCAAGTTACCTTTATATGTTATTTGTTCTTTTATTGGATTTTATGGAAATATTTTGGTTACAAAAGGGTAATTAAAGTGATTTTATTTGTAGAAGATAATTTACTACTTCATAAAGGTGAATAGAATTAATTATGATAAATTATTAATGGTTTATTTATTTTTTTGAAAAACTAACAATTTTATTTCTTTGTTTGTACCTTACTGAGATTTTTATGATCATCGAATGATTTTCAAATGTTTTTCATAGGAATAAGAGTGTAATAGGGTCAAGTATGAAATCAAGGAAAATTTATGATGAATAAAACCTGGAACTGAACATGTTTTTTCTTTTAAAAGATTTTATTTTATGAAAAAATGGATGTTGAGTAAAAGTGTCGACATGTAATATTCAAAATTTTATGTATATGTTATGACATAATTCACTAAATCTATAATCCTGAAAAGATCCTCAATTTGAATTATTAACTTAATTTAAGATTAAGTAATTTTTTAAGGTAGGGGCCTTATAGTGACCCATCTCGTGGCACCATGATAGTGGCTACCTGGTTGGGGACGTTACAAAGTGGTATCATAGGGGTTTTATTTTCTGTTTTCTTTCTATTCGGGGAAGGTAGAAATGATATTAGGATGTTTCCTGCCATAGAAATGGGCTCATGCATGGGATTATCTTACCCATGTATGAGAGTAAAACATAAGTACCCCGGGGTGGGATTATTTTTCTTGATGTGTGTTGATTACAGTTGAAGGATAGTTCAAAATTGGGATATTAACTTAGTGTGTGATGTGATATTTTATGATATTTTACCCATGAATGAAGTGTTATGAGTTTTTTCATTATTGCATCATTTTAGAACAATAATGATATAGGTGGTATGCTACATGGTGGGAACATATGGGAATGATTTATGGGATGTGGGGGATAGAACGTATTTTTCCCTTGAAATTTGAAATAAACGGTTTCTAATAATTATAATGGAATTGGTTAAATAGAAGGAATTTATATTAATGGTCAAAAGATTAAATATCAATGAAAATTCATAAATGTGTTAAAATTTGGTTGTGATGAGTTGTAAAATATATAAGGTTCCCTAAACAAATAATATTTTCATTATGGAAGTAAAAACAGTTTAAAAGGATGATAAGGAAAAGACATGTTATTGTGGGAGTTATTTTATTCCATGTTGACAATGAACTATGGTAGGGATGGATATTGGTATTGATATAGATGTGGATATATATCTTAGGATAGTGTATGTAGGATGATTTTTTTTATTGCTAGTAGAGATCCTTATTTTGTGAAAAATATGGGTGTTTTATGTTATGTATTCTAAGGTGTGTGTTTGGAATTATAAATTGATTACACTATGATTCCATGTATTGGTTGGGATACATGAGGATATTTCTGATAATTCCCCACCAGTATCGGAGTAAGAAAACCCATTGGTCTAGTATAATTAAGCATAGGATCATTTCTAAGATTAAAGTACTCATTTTATATAGATGATGGAATGGGACCTTGGGCAAGTCGTATTGTGTATGTTTGATCTGAATAGATTGATTCATTTGTTCCACACATTGATATTTGTCAAAGTGGGTAGTGATGAGGAAACAAATCTCAAGATATATTCCAACTAGATGATTTTGGATCACATGGAGTTCCTTCAAAGAAAACAGTCAATTTGGAATTTTATATGTTTTGGGGACAGGGAAAGTGCTCGTGGGATATTGTAATGTAGAATCAGTAGTTAGATGGAATGTTAGGGATATAAATCCAAGAATATTTTCAGGAAAATTTCTATCTAGAGACCTTGATATAGGATAAGGATTTATATTAATGAGGTTGGCCCAAGTGAATATGTTAGTGTTGGAATATTTTGGCCACTTCGTTGAATTGCATTGATTTGTCTTAACATGGGTATGGGATGAGGCTAATATGGAAGTACATTTCTAGGATAAACATCGACATGAGATCAATTCCTATGTGAATTTCCAATATTTTAAGAGGCTGTTTGAGGTGGTCGATCATCTCATTTATGAACGGAAAATGAAATAGGATTCTAGTGTTGGGAAAGTGGTTCTAGTTAGATGGTCTAGAGGTGTGACTTCCTAGGGTAGGAAGCATAATTTTGAAATTATGAACTTGGTTGGTGGTGTAACAAGTATTCGGAGAAGAGGAACAACATGTCTGTGTGGTGAATATATGTTTTTCTATCAAGGAGGCATGCTAGGACACAAGCATGATCAGTGACCTTAACCACCAGTTGATTAATGATCATGCTATTTGATGGGGAATGTACATAGGATTTTTAGTAATTCTTTATATCAAGGTAGTAATGTAAGGGAAAATATTATGTCCATTGTAGGTAGGCAATCGATTTACCCATACCATACAGGCAGTTGGAGTTTTATTATTTGTATTGGTGAAGGTGGCGATCATGGGACTACAGGAAGAGAGCATCTATATTAATAGGGTAGTTTATACCTAATAAATGTTACATAATCACATATTAGAGGGGTAGAGTAGCATCTCGATGTTAATCCTACACTTGTATGTGGGGAGGGTGTATAATCGACTATTAAATGTTTGATTCTTTTAGCGTACATGCTTGCTAGAAATTTATTTGATACTGCTGCCTCGCATTCTTTAATATCTTCCACATTTGGGAGTGTTATTGGCATAGAAGTTGAACATATATGTTTGGTTATGTCAATTAATAAATTTTTTGGTGTGAGAAAAGAAAATATCCATCAATGTAAGGGGTTAACCCTTGGAGTAGGTTGGTATCATTTTCTTTGTGACTTGTTTGTGTTAATAATGTTATGTTTTGATATGATATTGGGAATGGGATGGATAGTGTTGTACTATTACCATATTTAGTGATTTTGATATCTGGTATCATTCCCATCACTAGAGGGGGATATATATGTTCATCATGGGGAATGGGATATCCGAGCATGTTGTGCAGCACCATCCTGTCACAAGATAGGTTCTCACACAACCCATGTGTATTTTGTTATTCTTGGTGATGGTGGGGTTGAGTAGCTTTTTTCATCTAATGGTTGATCAGTTTTAGGATATATTTCTATAGTACATTTTAGTATTTCCAACGAAGTGCTATTTTTAGTTCGAGATAGAGTTTTTATTAGGGGAAGAACTAGTTTCTATTCTGCCATACTGAATGGAACTGATATCAATATAGGAACTTAAGACTCATTTGGAGGAATTAGAGAAATGGTGTTGTATTCTTCCAAGTACGCAACCTTGGGGATCTAAAGTTTACTTTTCCCATAAGGCCCATAAATATTTTTTTAATTGACTACCTGAGGCTGAACTAGATGATGGTTATGAATATATTCCTTCTTCCTAGAATTAATGAACTTTTTAACCAACTGAGTGGCGCCTCAGTGTTCTCCAAAACTAATTCAAGATCAGGGTATCATCAGATGAGGGATATAACTTATGATATTTCACGTAATTACTTAAATAGAATTAATGGGTTGTATAAGTTTTTTTAGATGTTGTCTGGGGTTACCAATGTGCCAGTAAGGTTCATGGATATGATGAATCAAATCATTCACCCATAATAGGACAAGTTTGTAGTTGATTTTGTGAATGAAATGATAGTTTAATCTAAGACTCATGATGATCATTCTAAACATCCTAAAATTTTCTTTCGTACACTAAGAGATCATTTTATATACACCCTGATATCCTTGTGTCATTTCTATATTAACAAGGTGTATTTCTTAGGTCACATTGTCTCTGAGGAATGTGTGTTTGTGGGCCTAGATAAATTGAAAGTAATTTAATATAGGGGGTTTCCCATTAATATTTTTGATGTTCAAAGCTTCCTGGAATTGGAAGGCTATTTTGTATGGTTCATAAAATACTTTTCCCATTTAGAAGCACAAATCCCAACCATGAGAAAGAGCAACATCAAGTTGGAGTATACTTGGGAATATGAAAGTGATTTAAAACATTTAAAAGGGATGTTAACAACTGCACCACTTTTTATCCTACCCAATCGAGGTAAATAGTATACCCTATTTTTTGATTTTTCATGTGTTGGGATTATGGTAGTTTTGATGATGGGTAATAGAGTTATAGAATATAGTCCTGAAATATCAGGCCATATTAATGAAATTATCCAGCAAATGAATCGGAATTGGCAATGGTGGTTTATGCTTTAATGTTTTGGTTGAATTACCTATGGTTAGAATGGTTTACTATACATAAAGATAATAAAATACTTATGTACATCTTCTCCCAACGTCATTTGAAAAATTATAAGTAAATATGGGTCGATTATTTGCATTCATTAGATTTCAAGCTCGTCTACACACCAGGTAAGGGGAACAATGTTGCAGATTCTTGAGTTAAAATACTCAAAATCTGGTAGTTCAAGAATATAGTTCTAAATGGAGAATGAATATTTTGTTTAGTGAGATGCATTTGGAGGTTTAGTATTGGATAGGGTAGATAACCCTTGCATCCATGGATGTTCATCCCACCGTTTTTTTCTATATCAAAGAAATTCAATATAATGATCAAGAATGATTGGCCCTATGGGAATGTCCTAATGGAGTGGAGTTTCTTCCAGATGTATTTTCAGTGATAATGAGTGGTTTATGCTGGTGGTCATGTGGTCATGCCTACTTGTATGCAGGAAGAGTATATTCATGAGTTCAATGCTTAGAAGTGGGTAGTGGATCCAAAATTAACCGAAATGTATCATTCTCTTTTTAGAATGTATTGGTTGCTTCAATATAAGAATGTATTTTTAGGTTTTATAACACGATGCTATATCGGTCAGTAGGTAAATTTTGAGTATTAATAAATATGTAGATTTTTACATCCATTTCCCCTTTCAAAATGTAAATTGGATGTGATTATGATTGACTTTGTGGAGGGTATTTCGAGGATGCCTTATTAGAATGTTGTGATTTGTTTATAGTTGGATTGCTTGACCAAGGTGGCATGTTAATTGTAGATAAAAGAAACTTAATCTATTGAATAGTTAATAAAGTTATATGTTCAGTGGATAGTATTGTTGTATAGGGTTCCAAAGACTATAGTTTTAGAGCATGACCCTTGTTTTACCATGTTATTCTAGTTTTTGTTAAAGAATGATCTTGGTACATAGGTGATTTTGAGTATCACTTACCACCCACAAAATGAAAATAATTAGAGAATACTATTCAGGTGAAAGAGGGAATGTTGGGGGAATGTTTCTTTTTTTTTAGTGGATCTTGGTAAAAACACTTTGCTCTTATTGTGTTTTCCTATAACAATAATCCTTAGGTGATGATTCTGATGCAACTATATGAGTAACTCTCCAGAATGACATTTATATCATTGTTCTATTAGATGAAGGTAGGGGAATCATAGTTGTTGGGACCATGTCATGTGAATGAGAAGTCCGAACAAGATCAATTGAATTCAAAGAATATGGATATGGATCATAGTAGGAAAAATTCATATGTGGATCGGTGTTATCAAAATCTCGATTTTATAGTTTGTGATAGTGTGATTCTTCAGGTATTGCCAATGTTGGATCATCATCGAATTGAAAAACATTGTATTTTCGTGCCCAAGTATGTGGGGATGTTTTTGATTGTACAGAGGATTGGATTGGTGAAATAACTATTGTCTCTACCATAATGGTATAGTGGCATTCCTGATGATTTTCATGTGTCACATATTCAATTGTATCACCCCTTCCCATCAAATGTGATATATATTGATGTTGTTGATCTTGAGGTCGATGTGTCCTTCGAGGATAATCTAATTATTATTGTGGTTTTATTGATAATGTCTTGTGAGGAAAGGTTATGCCTCTGATTTTTGTGTTATGGTGGCGATGTAATGTTCAAGAAGAAAATAGGGAGATGGAGACAGATATGCCTTCCCATTGGCTCTATCTCTTTTATTTGAAAGCTCACTGATTCATGGGAGTGTTTCTTGAGGACAAGCCATTATAAGGTAGAGTGATTATAAGATCCTGAACATCGCGGATTTATATTACTATTCATGTTTTGGTTTAAATCCCTTAAACTTGGTTAATGTTTTTTATTGTTTATGAGGAGTCTCAGGGGTGTTCCAAGGGATTAGGTTACGAACGAAGGGGAACGAAATCATCTAGTGGATGTTTCATATTCGGTGTAATGTTTTTAGTAATCATTCTCCATAATCATTCTATCTTGGAAGGGGAACACATGTTTTAATGAAACCATTCGATGGTTAAGGAAAAACTATGTATGATTGGATTGGGCTATCTTGCACAATCATCACATGGTTTTTTAAACTATGTGGTATTCCTAGGAAAATATGCGGTCTGGACTCCTATTGGAAAGAGGGTGGTGCACGGTTCGGGAAAGTTGATTCCCTCCATGCAGAAAAAACATGATACTATTTAATAGTATGATTTTACCATTGTTATATATCATTAATTATGTACTCTAACTCATTATTTTCCTATATTGTCACTCCAAATATCTCTATTTAGAGACAAAATATCTGTACACATCCCAAGGATCGATCTTCATCATTTCAATGTTGATTGGAGAATCCCGGGTTATAAAAAAATCTCCTTGGGAATCTAACACTCCTCTCCCTTCTCCTTTTGGGATTATGTATTATATATCCATTATTCACATTTGGAAGCCCATAAACCATTTTTTTCTATGGATCATAAGTTGGGGCTTCAAAGGGTGTTCAAATATGGAGAAACTAATAGGGTTAAGCGAGCATACATCTTTAAAATTGTGGTAGGTGGCCTACATGATATACCCAATTGTCTTGGTGTTGGATTATTCATATGTAATTTTTATATTGGTTCATTCTTTTTTTCCTTTTCATTACTATAGTAAGGAATATTAAATTAATGGGTTTGGTGATGAAATGTTACCCTCATGATCCTCATGGGATGCATTTATGTTATCTAGACTTGAAATAAGGGCCACCCATATTGTGTAATGCTCTTTAGAAAATATGTTTGGGTAATTGGATGTAAATTTGAATGGTCAATGAGATAAAACATATGATTGTCATGTTTATCATGTTAACACGGTTTTATGGAAGAACATATATGATATTTTTATTTTGATTCATAACATGAATTGGAAAATTAGATTGATTTGAATTTGTTTAATTGATAACAAGGAATAAGGTTGTGTTTAGTATAGTGTGAATATGTTAAATAAATTATATTGAATGTGATAAATGACATGTGGGTTGTCATGGAAATGTGTAAATGAATTAAGGAATTTAAATAAGGAATGTTTTAAATGGGTTACCTTATGAATGGGAAATTTCTTAAAGCGAAATAGTATGTAAATAAAAATGTTTGAATGGGTTAATTCTTGATAATAAATTATTTGTTTAATGACCAATTTTTGTAAATAATGATTATGTTTAATAGTTTTGGTTATGTTTGGTAAATGTGTTATGTATAAAGAAGCATGTGTACATGACTTGTTGTATGTGTGGGGTATTGGACTCGAAGATATATGCCCACGTGTCGTGTTAGACTGAGGCTCTAAACCCCAACCCTATAATCCCTATTTTTTAGTGGCTAGACTAAGGCTCTATGCCCCTAATGGTTCAATTTGATGAGACTACCTAAATAGAGGATCCCATGTAAGTTTGATGTGATTTTTTATTAAATTGATTCCCCTAGTGAGATATGTAAATTTAATTATCCACTCCTGTAGAGTATTTGACCAAATAGGCTAAAGTGAAATTAATGAAAATGCCCAACCCAAGAGATAAATGATGAAAATGGTTTTAATAGACTATGTTATCTAATGGAACTTGATTTTTCTTTTTCTCCCTTTTTGATTATTTAGTACTTGCATAAATTATCTACTTAGAATAAATATTTGGATGATATTATTGTGGTGGACTAATGAGTTATACTCAAAACCTTTTCAGGCCACCATTGTGCACCAGAGTATACTTTAGGGTTATGGGTTAGTATAAGGGAAAGACCCCTATGCTAGATGGCTAACATGGGAAGGGAGTTTCCGAGATGGGGGATACAGACTTTGAGTTAGGTACTATTTTGGGTATTATTCAGTTTATATTTATTTTGGGAGTCCTTACACATAGAACTGTATGACATGACATAAGATATTCATTATTTGATTGTGGACTTTAGCCATTTTTGGGAAATGTTTGGCAATGTGTTTTTATTGGTTATTTTGTTCAATTTATTATTGATATCAAATCTATCTTACTCTAATATATAGGGCATATTTTCCCCACAAAATGTATTAGACCATCACTCCAAGTCGACAACCTCTCACATATGAGGAGGCAGAGTAATGGTCATGTGGAAGTTTAGATTAGGGAACCGTTATAGTGGATATTAGGTTGGCGATGTTGCAAAATAAACATAAACATGTCATGAAAAATTTCCATGAAATATAAATTTCACCAAATATAAAAATTTGAATTCTCAACCTATTTTTTTAGTTAATAATGGGTGTTAAATTCAATATAAATATACAACTTTTTTTAAAAACATTGCTGGCCACATAACTCCCCCAAAAATGAATAATTTCACTCCTAGGAAATACATTTATTTAAATTTAATAAAAAAATAAATTCCTCTGACTAATTAAAAATACAAAATATTAAAATAATATATTATACATATTAATTTATTATAGAATTATCATGCGATATATATTAATTTTTACCACATTCCTATTTATATTCAAATATAATATACAGATTTAGGTTGTGAATGTAATAGATCCTAATGGAATCAGAATGTTAATATATGGACTTCCCATTTAACTATCTCTCCAATGTTTCTTAAAACAAAGTTCCATATTCTCCTAATTTAAATTAATTCCTTTATTACTATTAGGAAGATTTTTTATTTTTTTTTAAATTTTTTCCCAACTATATATGTGGAATGAATTGTGAAAATGAACATATTAGAAATATAAATATTCTGTTTACTCACAAAGATAGTTCATAATGTCACATAGATTCATTATGGGATCTCAATATCCCATTTTTCTATAGATTCAATGGGATTATATAAATTTCATTAAATTAGGATTACTATGGTGTACACTTCATAGTAGTCAATAAACCTCATATTATGTTAAAAATATCTGTGACCTCATGATACAATTTTGATTTCACTATTTATTTTTCTCTTGAAAACAATTTTCCTAATTCTCATAAAAACAATATTCATTAAAATAATTGGTAAAATAACTCAAAAATCATCTACCTCACCTAATTTTATAACCAATTAACATTATCAACTAATGGATTGTATTCATAGTAAAAAGGATAGAATTGAATTTCAATGGAAAAACTATACAAATGGTTATCTACATAATTTTTAAACAAACTAGGCTAATATTTAATTCTTTTTTTTATGTTTTTTAATTTACGTTTTATGTTTTTTAGTTACTTTTTTTATTTGAAAAACATATTCACTAAAAACATACTAAAAACAATTTAGTTTTTTTATTTAAATATTAATGAATAGTTCCGAAAAAAATTACAACTAAATAGGTTGAATTACATCCCCTACACTTTGCAATGGATTTACCCTCAATAATTTTTAGTAACAAATTTTAAAAATGAGGAGGATATTAAAAGTTAGTAGTGTCAAAAATATGACATCCATAGAAATAACCTAGTAATTATTATCTCGTAAGATTGATATAACCTCTCCCCTAGGTTCACATGTAAATATCATGAGCTATCCTCCTAGGCTGTGTATACTCAATAAGAAACTATAGAAAATAGAATAAACACATATTTCTTTACCATATAGCAATGTGATGTAAATGAAAATGAAATATAAGGGAAGATATTCATTGATTCCCCCCAAAGAGGAGCTCTATTTATATTTTACAATATTAGACAATCTTATGAATTTACCCAGTTCGCTGGAGGATGGGGTTTATATTACGTTAACCATAACATATTATTTCTTAGGAAACTAAACAAACTTATATCTTCATAGAGGTCCCCTTTAATTTATTTCTTCATTTATACCCCCACAACATTGTGTTTCATATTTTAAAGAGGCGTAGAAATGATGGGGTATATGGTATTCTCATACACTTCCAAATATATTTTGGATTAATCTTATAGTGGATCCTCTATTTATGGCACAATATTGGTTCAAATAAAAGTGATTCATTAAATAATTCATATTGAATAAAATAAAATATACTTGAGTTCAAATCAAAATTCCCCCTTCATATGTAATATCATATACTTTTATTTCCTCTTGTGTTTATAGTCGATATTCCTCTACTATAATGCCTCTATTTATTTAATATTAATAGTTCTCTTGAGGGAGTAATGTCTTTAGCATGAGTCTCATAATATTTTTCTTATTCATCCACCTTATGGGTGGCATGCTATTTATATTCATTAAAATAGGATTATAACAATTATTCAATTTATTCCCCATACATTTATTCATCTTCCACCTACATAGTCTCTTCTCCAATTTCCATATCTAATATATTTGATAATGTGGCTTCATAAGGTTGTTATTAAGTTTTATTCATGCTAGTAATCAATTGAGGTGAGTGTTTATAAGTAAAACTCTGAAGATTAATGAAAAAATTAAGCTTTAATAAATGAAAAATAAAATTATATTAGTTTTTTTTATATTCCACATCAATTTTAGCGTTTATGTTTTTTCCATGTGTAATATAACACTGATGTTTTCATGTGTGGATGGATAAATTAGTGGTAGTTCTAGTTTCCCTTCATATATGAGTATATATATTACTTCATCTTCATCATATAGAGTAAACAACAATATTTTTGGTCTTGTGATTTATAATATAAAAAATGGAAGATAAATAGACAATAGGGTTTAAAAATATTAGAGATATTTATTTTGGAAGACAATAATCCTCATTAGTTTCAATATTTAATTCCACTTGATATTGTAGGGTTAGTAGGAAAATGATTTCTCGAGTAAAAATTAATACTTCATTATATTCTTCATGCACATGAAGATGACACCCCAACTTGGTTGTTGTGATTAGTGGGAAGTAATCTTCAATTGTATCATCCACATCATCCCAATAGTATTTTTCTACATGAAAATACTTTAAAGTGGAGTTGATTTCATAACAAAGGATACTCAGTTCCTCCCTGATATGGATTTTTTCATCCTCTTCTTCCTTTACCATGGATGATTTGTTGATCTGAACAAGTATATCCCTCAGTTATAGTATCTCAGTCATAGTAATTTGTTCTTCTCGAAATCATTCCCAAAAAATGAATGTGCATTAGTTTTTTTAAGTGATTATTCTACCATGGATCCTATGAGAATATTAATTGAGAATATAAATGAATATATTTTATTATATAATATTTATCCTTTTAATTCTCATACCATAGTGTTAAAATGAAATGAATTAGAAAAAAACAAATAAAATCATAAAAAATAAATATAATGCTGTTTAAAACTGTGAAATATATTGTGACTCTACATTTATTACATGACATTTGCATCATTTTTAAGATGAAAAACAAAAAAGTGTTACAAATACAGGATCCAATGGTTTAGTATCTTTTCAAAATTAAAACCATTCATCACATATGCATAATAAAACAAAAGAATTTTTTTAAAATATTATTTTATATCCTTCTAATATCACTTTTTCTTTGGTATATGTAATAACCTAAAGATATAGAGTAATTAATAGATTGAGGAAAAATCATATTAAGAGGATGGGTAAGGACATCAATAAATGAAAAATGGGTGAGCATAGTCATAATTATCAAAAGAATAATAATATAATCATCATCATAATCAGTAGATGAAACTTTTGATAGAGTAATGTAATGTGAAAATTTATAAAAATGAAACATCATGTCCTTCTGGTCAAATAACAAACATAGTTTTGAAAAAAAAACTAGAACTATATCCAAACATTACATATGATCATAATTATAAAATTATATCTATGAAAAGGTATATAAAAATATTCACAAATAATACATATCATCTCATTGGATACATCAAATTATCGACTAAAATGGAGGTATTTATATATCTAGTTCCACCTGTCACATCATTATATTTTCAAAACGATCAATTACATATAGAACATATAATGATTTTAGTTATAAAATAACCCAAGGAATGGAATGGATTTAATAATAATTTCAAAAATCATACATTCATTAATAAACATTTGGGTTCCCAAATTAAAAATGGAAAAAATATTTGGTACCAGAATTATACGTCTTAGAGAAGAAGAAACACTCTCAAGAGGAGTCAAGTTGTGTTTTGAAATGAAGATTTTTTTTGAAGAATATTTCTATTTTTCATACAATCAATATAGAAAAATTTATATCCATGATAAAAGGTATGAATAATTAAATTATACGTGAGGAAAATTAAGGGAATATCCTCACCAAAATTTAGAAAGAGGGAGGTATAAAGCAAAGAAATAGAGTTGGGTTCGAGAATTGCCTTACCTTAGGTCTAAATGCATTATACACTTGCTCTTGATATCCTAAATAATAAAATTGTATTCATTAATTACTGAATTATGTACCTATTTTACATGTATTTGATTTATGTTAATTTTATAATGTGTGTTTATGCCAATTTTTATGAGTTATAAAATTTAATTTTTTCATTTTGAGAACATTCATTTTAATGATATTCATGATCGGTTCATTTGAATATAATTTTAGAAGTTTATGTAAAGTGAGAATGGATCTACAGAATTAAAATTATTTGTTATTAATGAAATTTAAAAGCTTCAACTGGTATTATATATCGTTTTTTTTTCTGATATGAGGATGATACATTAGATAAAACATTAAAAAAATGATTAGTGCATTTTGATGGTTTTGATGACCATTATGAACTAGTTTTATTTTATTTGATATTATGTCTATAAATTAGTTCCAAAATAATAAAAAATTTATAATATTCATATTAATTTTTTTAACCATAATAATGGTTTTATAACAATACTTGAAGGTGGTAACAAAAAATGAAAACTCATCGTGCATGAAGGTGGTGAATCAGCACATCACAGACAATGGGGTTTTCGAATAAAAGTAGAAGATAAGATATTTAATGATGGGTATTCCAACAAAAAAAATAAAATTACAATATTTATGTAATATTGTAGTTATAATTCTTATTTTTATAGGGTAGGTGGGGTGAGGATAATAAAAAAAATGTTTAAAGAGAATAATAGAGCATTCTACCTCTTGAATGTCGTCTCCTTAAGACCCACATTAAGAAACTTGGGTTTGGTCTATTGTTGAGACCAAAAGAAACTGGACATGGGTAATAGTCTTGTGAAGTTAATTGAGAAGATTTTATAATAAATATAAGGCTTTTAAGGATTTATTAGAGGAAGTGGTGAGAGTTGATATTTATAGGGGAGGAGAGGGGTGTTATTTTATTATATTATTCTTTAGATTATTATTTTACATTATAAAAAATCTTTAGTGTTGATTCATGTAACTAAATATAGTAAATGGTTATGGTGAGTTAGAACCATGGGTTCATACATCATCCATTACTTAAAATTCAATGTATATGCAAAATACCATAAATTATCATATTTCACTATTCACCATAAATATAACTTTTTTAGAAAAATATAAAAAACTCACCCAGTCCATTTTCAAAATGTATATTTGAAAAATGGAATCCATTAAATTAAAATAATTTTCTATATATGATAAATTTATTGTTTAATTAAAATAATTATATATATGAAAAAAAATACTAATTTTAATTTTATAACGGATTTGATGAATCCTTTCAAAATTAATTAAATTCTCATAAAATTATCTTATTATTATAAAAAAATATTAAATTATGAATCTTTTTTATGGAAATAAATTTTATTTAAAATAATTATATTAATTTTAAAATTGTAAATAAACATTTAGGTTTTATAGAAATATTAACACCTTATTTATCATTTATAAAAAATTTATTTACATATTTTTTTATATTAATATATCAAATTTACATTTATAAGATACCGAAATTTTATTTATACTTTCATTTTGGAGGTTACTATTATAACTTCTATGTTAATATTCCTAACTGTCAGATTACTATTCCAACTGTCTAGTTACTATTTCATTAGTATAGATGCCCTAATTTCTATAAATACCACTTATTTAATTATAAATTTTTGAGAATAATGTTTTAATTGACTTCTATATCTAATGAATGTGTTTTATAATAAATTACATAATTATAAGGGGAATATTCCTTTGAAAAAATCTAGTTGGTGACAATCTTTCACCCTTTATAAAATTTTCATCAAAATTTCACTTTACAAAAAAATGTTTAAATAGTTTATGGACTTTCTCTCTTATTTTATCCTCTTGTTACCATGTCGATAATTCGTACATGAGTTTTCTCAATTTACCTTGAACGTGTGCGTAGTTTTTTTACATTGAACCATGTCTCTTGGGTCCAAAATCATCACAGACTACTTCTCATAATTGAGATTGTTTTCGAGCTATACCATCTCCGATTTATGTAAATGTTAGGGGTATTTTATTTTCTTATTTGACACTGATACATGGAATAAATCATGAATTTGAGACATGGGTGGTGGATTTAACACCCATATATTTTGTGAAATATCTTTTTTATAATTAATTTTTTCTTTCCTATATTTTTCATTTCACACAACACTAAATATCACATTTCTTATATGAAAGGACTATGTGTTACTTGCATTATATGCAACACGGAGTAAATATTCCACTACATGCAATAGATATATTATCTTTTAATAAATACAATTATATGTTTTTTTCTGTGTTACACAAAACACAGATTACTGTTGAAAACAAGTTTTACACACAACACAATGTTTTAACTAACTAAAATATACAATTAATATTATTGTTAAAATAGTCATCACCAAGTTCTTAGGATGGAAAATTTGAATGAGATTGACTAAATTATGAATCTATGTTTTACACATTTATAAAAAATGTATCATGTTTTTATCAATTAGTTATAAATTAAAGTAATAGCTATTAGAGAATAAAGGACTTCCTATTTTAAGAAAACTACTCTTCTTTGTAAAAACCCCATTTTAATAAATAAATTTAACAACCCACTTTTGATCAGTGTTTTTATTAAAATTTATATGTAATTTATGAAATAATTTTATTTTCTATCATCAAATATATTTGAAAGGAATAAGATAAAAATAAATCCACTTTTTTGAATAAAAATATATATTTTTAAAAAATGTAATTGTACGTCCTTTTAATGGTGCACCTAATTTAAATATAATTTTTAAGATTTTATAAGATTTATATGAATAATTATACTTAATTTTTTCAATATTAGTATCAAATTTTACATTGGGTGATCTTCGATTATTTTCTTTAGAATTTTCCTTTATTGATGAAGAGTGAAAACACTAAATTTTAATCTAAAAATAACTTTTTCATCAAATTAATTTTTTTATATACATAAATTATATTTCTATTCATTTTGAAATTGTAATTATATATATTTTAAATATATTAGTATAATTTAGGTCTTTGTAACAAATTTTGAGCTGTAACTATATATAAAACTACTTCAATCTTTTAAACATTTTCCATTAAAAACATATTCCCAACACATCTACATGATCAATTTCTAATTAATTTGATCCAATTAAGTGGATAGAATTAGGAAAAATGGATTACATATTTTTAATCATCATAATTTATATTTACAATAATTTTATATTAGTGTTTTACAAAAAAAAATTTGTTGAATGCAATTAAAAGTAATTACAGTGATTAAGGTAAAAACTGGATTATTTAGTGGTTAAACATTAATTTCTAAAGCCAAATAACCAATAAAAATGTAAAAAAACAATATATGGACATATTTATACCAATTAACCTAATTTTATAAAAATTGGACAATTATTTTTGGCACATTATTAATGTGAGACCTCTCAACAACGTTCACATATATATTTTTACAAGAATGTCACTCCTCTACAATAAAAGAGCACTCACACCCTCAATTTTTCAAACCAATTAATCCATTTTTCACAAAGAAAAAATACTAACATGAGATAAAAATTTAAATTTCTTCATATTAGAATCCTCCCTTTGGGAATAAATCCATCCACATAATCCCATTGGGGTAATCCCAAAGAAGTTACTCAAAGAAGTGGTACCATCCTTCAACAAAGAACATTGTTTTTATTTATTTATCCACCCAAAAAATTCATCATATTAAATATATATATAATAAAATAATGATATTGAATATAATTACATTTTTTTATTATTTTTTAACATACACTCACATGCACTTCCATCAAATGGGATACACAATCATCTTTTAAGTATACGACAGACTACACCCTCATGATCTGATGTTGTTCGTTCTTCCATTACCACAATTCAATGTTGTAAATAATGATTTTAATTATATTTTTATATGATATGATATGATATTTATTATTTATTTATTCTTACATAATTTTTATATAAAAAATACCTTCATGATTTCTTTTTTGTGTAAATATAATAACAACATTTGTGGACGTGTGGACTACCGCCCCCTCAATGCGATGTAATTTTTTTACACTTTAAATGTAATGTATCAAGGATGCGTTTAGTAAAATTTTATTCAATATATATGAAATAAAAATCCTACTATAATTAAAATATATATATCATTAAATTTCCTTCTTTCAATAGTAAAACAAAATGTAATCAACAACATGCATACAGACGACTTATTGGCTCAATAAATAGAGTATTCCATTACATATTTCTATATTTTATAGATTATTATATGCATTTAATATTAAATAAATAAATATATATATAAATAAAACATTTACATCATTTTTTACATTCAGTAAATAAGTAAATAATGATCTAAGTAATATGTTCAAGAATAACATATCAAAACATATATGAAAAAAGTGGATATTACCCAAAATGATACATTAACCTGAAATTGTTAATAAAAAGGTAATATATGGTAATATTAAATTCATTTATTATATAATTTATGATAATATATATTTTCGGTAGATATATAATAATATTATACTTATAATATAGGTGGTTTGATCATCTACAAAGAAAGTCAACATCTAAGGTAAGGGTTTTCTCTTCTCATTTGCATTTCTATGAGATATATCATATATTCAACACTTATTATTGATGTGTGCTGTATATACTTACATATGAAATATAATATCATGAAATAAATATGTTTCATGATGTGAATGGTTTCAATTAATGTAATTATTTCAGGTGGATCACGATTCAAAAGATACTCAATTAAGAAGGGCATTTCTAGTATCACCATTATTTCTGTGAAAATGATTCCTTATTCACCACTCATTTATTTTGTGTATTATATTTAAAAACCATGAATGTTTTATAGTATTATTATTATTAACTTTATGGGTACATAAATATCCAATTATGGTCTCTCTTTGATGGTTTTTATGACTTAAAATTTATAAACTCGGTAATGTAATTTTATGTTAATTTTCATTATTTCAGACACATGCCAAGTTATGAATCGAAATTATTGTAAGAGTCATATATAATGTACATTGAAATTTTATATTATGAATACCTTACTTTTAATGATATTTTATTATTAAAGGATTATAATTTAATGTTACCAAATTGGTAATAGTTTAATTTTATAATTTCATTGTTAACCGGGATTATTTATGACCATGCTTCCATTGGAGAAATATTTAGATTCATATCTTAATAATTATCATGATTTTTATTATCGTATAGAAATTACTTTTATCTTCATAAAATGGTACAATTTTTCAACTATTTGGATTTAAATGTGATTGCTGAAATGTTTTCATTAAAATATGACATTATTTCTGTCTTAAGTCAGAAATATGTTTTCTCACAAGAGGGTAAGATAACAGCTATATGAGCTCAGAGGGTACATGGGTTGTATCCCAAACATGAAAACAATATGGAACATGGGTTGTAGACCAAGATCGAAACAAGAAGTTATGTGAGAGGGCATCCGAAGCCCGAAACCAAAGGGTACATAAGATGACTTCTCAATCCCATTACAAGATGGTACACGGGGGGGGGGGGGATCCTAGTCTCGAAACAAGAAGGAATCCATAGACCAAAGATATAGGGTACATAAGAGGAATTCCCAATCCCAAGACAAGATGGTGCACAGAAGGGCACACCAGACCGAAACCAAAAGGTAAACAAGAGGGACTCTTGATCCCGAAACAAGAGTGTACATGGGAGGAAATCCCATGACCAAAAAAGATGGTATATTATATGGAATACCAAGACCAAAACAAGAGTGTGCATGGGAGGTTATCCCATGGATGAAAAAATAGGCTACATGGGAGGTAATACCAATCCTGAAATGAGAGGGAACATGAGAGGGAATCCCAATCCCAAAACGAGAGGGTACAAATGAGGGCATCACAAGCCTCAAGTAGGGACATGGGTGACTATCCCAAGCAAAAAAAATTATTAAGGTCTTTTTAGGTTTCCTTGATAAAGGATTTTTTATACTTATATTAATTTCACAATTCCATTTCTTATTCCTATGTTAGTCACTCGTGTATTGTTTTCATAATTCCCTTATGATTCATGTCTTATAAACTGCCAAGATTTATTCCATAACTCTTGATTATGATATTTGATATGTAAGTTATGATCTTATAATGTTATGATCATGTTATAATACTCTAATTCTCATATTAGTTTCAAATATCTCCATTTTTTACATTTACTAGAGATTTGAGCTCCCTTTTTCTTGTGTTTCCTTTCCCCATATTATGAACAATGGTTCTAAGTAGGAGTAAGAAAGGGGATTTATTTAAGAGAGATGTTGAATATCTTCTACCAATTTAGAATAATATTTTTCCATGTTTCCAAATCCACTAAACTATTATGGTCCTTAGACATGTATTTTTTCAATGTTTTGAATATTCATCTAAATTGATGGAATTTCCATGTATCTTATTCCCGAGTCACTATAGTTGGGATAAATAGAAAGGTTTATTCATCATTTTGAAAATATGTTGATAAAATATTATTGATATCCCTTGGGATATTTCTATAGTTATTTATATGGTTTTCTATAAGGATAAGCCTATGGTTTCATAGATTTAAAAAAAATCAAGATTTAGACATACTATGAGTATGTTTCCAAGATTATATGGTATTTCTATATGATATGTGAAGCTGAAACTATAATTTCTATCATTACCCAATGGAGGGAGCTAAAAGTAACTATGTTAAAATTGGATGTTTTATATTTTGAAATTTTTTGCATTATAAAAATTGATTTTTTTATGTGGAGATATCGTGAAAAGAATCAGGAATATAGTATGATTATTGGTTATACTTATAAAGATAAACATTCCACAAATGGAATGTGAAAGGTATTAGATATTATAATAATATTTTTACTTTAAGTTAAAGAAGAATGATTAAATTGACATAGAGGAAACATAATACCTGATTCTTATTTATATTTTAGGATAGGGGCGTGAAGGAATAATAAGATGAATCTTAATTAATTATTTGAGAAATAAGTGCGATGAATGAAGTATTTATGCTTTGTAATTAAAATATTATGAATCATGAAATATATAATTATTTTAAGTATATTTTTTTCATTAATGAATGAAATATATATATTGTATGGTGATAAATACTTATAAATATGATTTAATAGAATGATAATATTTTGATTAAGGTAGGGTACCCCTTAATGTATTTCTGATGTTGAGGAAAATGTATTTTTCTTGTATTAAGAGATGATTAATATGGATAAATTAAATTGTATAGTACTGATTACAATGGAATTGATTATTGATTTGTTGAAAAATTGGTGTATGTTATCTTTGATGATGTTTAAAACATATTTTATTTACCCAATATGACAAATAATCTTTAGAATAATGAATAATTATTCTTTTACAGAAATACTTATGGTAATTGAGGTTATTATAATGTTTTAAGGGAATATATGATGAAGGTATTCACATTTGTTGGAATGTTAAAAAAGAGTCTACTATATAATATATGGGTTGTCAATGATGAAATTATTTTGGGAAATTTAGTGACCTTCTTTCTAATTTTTTGGATTTTTAGATTTCGTAAGGCTTACAAGATAAACAATTTGTGAAAAATTAATGTTATTAATTGGATGAGGATTTAGAGGTTCAGGTATTATCTATTCATATGTGGATTTATGCATATTGGATAACTTGTTCTTAACATTTCATAGATGATAAATAAATAAAGATAAAATGACTTATCATTCATTGTTTGGATCTCATGATTCTTTGTATATTAGGGTTGAAAATTAACTATTCTTTCATTGGAGTAAGACATAGCTGGAAATCAAGAAAGGAAGAACTAATGAATGAGATTGTGAGTACTTAAAAGAATTAAATCCTATAAGTATATTTAATTATTTTATTATATTGTAAATTAATTCTTAAACTAAATTGAAAGGATATTGAAAAATGATTTATCCTTATACCATAATTTATACTGCACCCAGGGTCGTATAAATCATTAAATATTTATAGGTTTGAGGCCCTTATCATTCCATGGATCATTAAATAACTTGTGGGTAGTGATTTGTTTTACTATATATAATTATTTACAGTTTTATTCCAATTTTAATCTTCACTCTCAACCCATGTTCTCCAATGCAGAAACCTAGTTATGAGTTACATTTGTTAACCATTATTGATCCAACTTTCTTTTTTTAAATGATGTTTTATTATTCATATGTATATTATGGGTTTCTATGAAAATAACTTTCTAGTATAAAAACATTTATAAACCAGGAGAATTTCAATGCAAAAACTCATTTTACAGAGGGGAAGAATGTAACAGCCTAATATTTTCTGAAAAATTGTTTTTTATTTAATTTTATTTTTTTGATATTTTTCATTTCACATAGTACTTAGTAAAGATTCTGTTATAAAAAATAAAAATGTTTTTATTGAATTATATATAACATCTAGTTAATATTGCACTATACACACCACTTGGATTATCTTGGAGTATACACATCACTATGTTTGGCTTGTGTTGTAAACATTACTGAATCACTTTGACATCTTCAGTTACTTGTAGGATAAATTATACCAAACTATAATGTAATATTAATACTACTATTAAAAAATCATCTCGTAGTCATTAAAATGGAATATATTAATGAGATTGAATAAATTATTAAACTATGATATAAAAATATGTGTATATAAAAGTAATCCTTCGGTTATTAGTTAGTTAGAAATGAAAGTAACCAATATTGGAAAAAATAAATTAACTTTCTATGAAATATATTATTTTATTTTCAAACACCATTTTATCTCTACAAATTAATCAAAAACATTTTGATGATTTTTTTTGGAAACTTATATTTTATATATTGAATATTTATTTTTTACACTCATTGAAAATATTTTATTGGAATAAGATAATAATAAATCAAATTTTTAGGGATAAAAAGAAATATTTTTTTAAAAAAAAATCTTACCACCTTATAATGGAACAACTATTTTGAATATTATTTTCTTCAATTTTATTATTTTTATTTGAAAAAATAAACATTAATTTTGTAGCCTTAATATCATAATTTAATTTCGGTAAATTTTTGTTATTTTTTTGAGATGTTTCATTTTTGATAAATAGTCAAAAACACTGAATTTTAATTCAAAACTACGTTTTCATCTAATATATTTATATGATTAAATTGTATTTTTTTATTAAAGGGTAATTATATCAATTGAGCATAAATTAATATATTTTTTTTCAATGGAAATAGTTTCACATTGAATTTGGATAGATAAATATTGCAATCTTTTATGTACATTCCCATAAAAAACCTGATGTCGCTTCATGTCAGTGGGATTAATTTTAAATTAAATCCTTCCAATTCAATGATTATAATTTGGAAAAGTGGAATAAATATTTGGAATCATTGTATTTTATAATTTCTATTAAATGTCAATTATTTTATGACAAAAAATGATTACTTAAATCAATTAAAACAAATTAAAATGATTAATGTAGAAATAAGATTACATAGTGGTTAAACATTATTTTAAGGGGACAAATAACATAGAAGCATGTAAAAAATAAATATTTTTGATGTATTTTAACCAATTAATATAAAAAATTAAAAATGGAAAATTATTTGGGGAAAATTATGTAAGGTAGACCGCTCAATAATTTCAACCTTTTTATATTTCTAATGATCCCACTCATCTTGCACTATAAAAGGGAACTCCCCATCACTTTTTCCACACCTATAAAGCCATTTTTATTATAAAAATTATCCCCAAACATGATAAATGATTCAATACATTCATCATAGAATCATCCCTTTGGGAATATATCCAACCAAGGAACCCCTTTAGTGAAAACTAAAAGGAGTGTCTCAAATTATATGTAACATCCTTCAACAAGCACATTGCTTTTATATATTTATCCACCCCTCAATTATTATTCTTCAATTATTGTATAATAACCTTAGTATTCTAAATATACTGATAGTTTTTTTTAAGTTTTTGACCAATATTTTCACACAATTCCATCTAATGGGATATGTAATCATCGTTTTTTAGTACGAGAGACTACCGCCTCACGATCTATTATCGCTCGTTCTTCCATTAGCACTAATACAGGTTGTAAATAAAGATGTATTTTCCATTTTAATATAATATATATGATATTTATTATCTATAAATTCATCTATAATTATTATATAAAAAATACCTTCATTATATCCATTTTATGTAAATATGATATCTTCAACTGTGGATGTGTGGACTACCACCTCTTTAAAGCGATGCGATTTATTCACACATTACAAAGAATGTATTAAGGATGAGTTTTGTAAAATTATATGATATATATGAAATAATATTTCAACAATAATTAAAAAATATATATATATACATATGATTTATTCACTTTATTTCTATTAATATGATACTAAAACGAAAACAGCATTCATGCAGACGTACACCTTACCATCTCCATCAACGGTGAATTAAATTTCATATTTCTATATTTTTTTCATTATTATAAATATTTAAATACTTAATATATATTATATTCACATCACTTTTTATGTTATATAAATACGTAAATAATTATCTAAGTAATAGGATGTAGAATAAAAATTCAAAACTTATACGAAAAACTAAACAAAGATTACCCAAAACATAATATTAACAAGAAACTATTAACAAAGTGTAATATGATGTCTTAATAAAATCATATACGGTATGATATATAAAAATATATTTCTATGTTATTTTTATAATAATCATATACTTATTATACAATATTTTTTAACGTCTCTAAGGAATTTTAAGACTTAATGTAAGGGTTTTCTTATCTCAGTTTTATTTCTATGATATATATACTATATAACCACTTATTATTGTTTATTGGTGTATATAGTACGTTGTGAAATTTTATATCATTAAATTAATTTATTTTATGATACTAAAATTTTTAATTGATGTTATTTATTCATGTGGATCTTGATTAAGAAGTTACATAATTAGTAAAGGGATTTCAAGTCTCACTTTTATTTCTGCGGGATTTTCCTTATTCACGGTTCATTTTTTGGTGACATATATATTTCCCATGAATTTATTATCTTATTATTATAAATAATTTTATTGGCATTTAAATATCTATTTTATTATCTATCTATCATGGTTTTTATGGTTCAAAACTTACCAACTCAGTAATATAATTTTTACTTCAATTTTCTTTCCTTGAGGAACATGACATGTTATGCCCCCATATTATTCTACGAGGTGTATATACTTCCCTTGGACATGTTAAATCATGAATTTATTAACTTTCTTGATATTTTATGAATTTTATAGATTATTATTTTATAGTGATTGTGATTTAAAGTTACCAATGTGGCAATGGTTTATTAATACAATCTCATCTTTTATAGGGATTGTTTATAATTTTTCTTTCATTGATGATATATTCTAATCCATATCTCAATAACTCTCATTAAATTTTTTATCCTATATTTATTCACAATATATTCACATAATTGTAAAATTTCTCCACTCACTAGAAATAAAGATGATTAATTAATTTTTTTAAGATAATTCTACGTTATTTGTCTCTTCAGTCAAAATATGTTTTATTCAGAAACCATTTTATCAAATAATGATCTCATTTTTTTAAAAAGTTTTTTTTTTAATTTTCATGGAAAAGTATTTTAATGAAATTTTTTATGTTTTAATTTATTTAAAATGGTTTTCAAATCTTTCTTTATAAATTTTAAATGTAATTTTCAATTATTTTTTTTCAAAAATGTTTTATTGGTTAAAAATATTTTTTCCAAAGTGGATATGATATTTTCTTTGGAAATGATTTAAATTATTTTTAGAGCCGAATTCATTAGTTTATATTGTGGTTTTAAATGAAATGCATTTTTTAAATGTTATATGATTTCCAATGAAAGGTTATTTTCCTTAATAACTATTCCAAGTGATCTTTAAAAATATTTATCCATATAAGATGATATCATTTGATTTATTTATTCTTTACTAGGGATATGATCCAACGATACCATTGATATTAGTTCTCTGAATGGTTTATGTTTTTTATAGAATGATATTTATGTTACCCATTCTTTGTGATTGAATCATGTTTCATAGATATTTTCACGATACCCATTTGACTTCCATGGGTTACACCATAATAAATTCTTATTAAAACCTCATAATTTCAATCATTATTAAAGGATGAAATGATTATGAAACCAATATATTTTCCATAGGTTATGATATTAATAAATTTTAATGATACCCATTTTATTTCATGAGTTTAGGTATGATGTTTATGAAACCCAACACTTTTTATGGGTCATGATATTGTGAATGTTTTATTATCTTGTGACACATGTGCGTATGATTTCATAATGTGATGTGTGGGAGATATATATCCATACAACTCATTGAGTAATGATAAATGTTATATGAGCTCAATGGTTACATTGGTTATATCCCAATCCTAAAAATAAGAGGGTAAATGATCTGTATCCCAAGCCTGAAATAAGAAGGTACATGTGAGGTCATCCCAATCTAGAAACAAGAGGGTAAATGAGAGGGTTTATCAAGTCTGAAATAAGAGGTTACACATGAGGTCATCCCAAACTCGAATTAAGAAGGTACATGGGAGGGAATCCCAAGCCCGATCATAGAGGTTACACAAGAGGGCATACAATGCCTGAAACTAGATGGTACACAAGAGGGAATCCAAATCACACAACAACAGTGTACACAAGAGGGCATTCAAAGGACAAAACAAGATGGTACATGAGAGGGAATCCCAATCCTCAAACAAGAGGGTTTATGGGAGGGGATACCAATTCCAATACAAGAGGGTACATAGGATTGAATCCCTATACCAAAGAAAGTACACAAGTGATTACCCCAATACTATCTTGTTATTAAGGTCATTGTAGGTAAACTAGTCATAGGATTTTGTTATGATTATGTGTATGCCTCAATTCCATGTCTTATTCCTCTAATATTATATCATATATAATTAGTTTTATTACCTTATGATTCATACCTTATAAACTCCCAATATTTTTGATATGACACTAGATTATGATGTTTTATATGTAGAGTGTGATCCTATAATGTTATGATCATGTTTTAATATCCTTATTCTCATGTTGCGCTTAAATGTCTCACTTGTATACCCTTATTTTGAATCTGAGCCAACCCGTTCTTTTATTTCCTTTCCCTAGTTTATGAATAATGGTTTTAAGTAGGAGTATTGAGTGGTAACATATTTATTAGAGATGTTGAAGTTATTCTTCCAAGTTAGAATATTATGTTTACATGTTTTCAAAGACCCTCAACTATTACAATCCGTAGACATATATTTCTATAATTTTCTTAATATCCATCTAAAATGATTTAATGTCTATATATAATAATCATTAATTTCAATAGTGTAAGTGAAATCCTATACACTACCACTCAAATGAGATCAAGGATATCAAAGGGTACAATATAAATTAGGTTAAGGCCCAATGCCATTTCAAAACTGCATGACTCTCTTCTATGGTGATATTATTTTGAAAATATTGTTTCCAGCATTTGAACTCGAAGTTCCTTTGATGATGGTATGTATTGAACTTCTATAAACTATTAGTAGTTTTTCTATGTTTCTATATTTCTTGATCATTCTTTGTCATCTCTTGCACAATATTGTGAACAGATGTATTTCATTCACTAACTTCATTCCATAAAGTTAGAGTTCTAAATTGCTTACCGTAAAGAAATTTATAAGCACCCATTTGAATACATGAGAGGGAACTATTGGCCTATTATAACACAACCAATTATATATGTTCATAAAATATGACTCTGAGTTCCCATGAAAAGGTTGTTATCATGTCCCAAATCTTTTGAATAGTATTTATTATATTATCTATTAGTTTGGTGGTGATGAGTCATTTTGAAATTCAATCAGTACTGAATGAATATTCATGAATTTCCTAGAATTTAGATGTGAACCTGGGATCATGATCATATATGGTCAAAAGAGGAACCCCAAGAAGCCTCACCACTTTCATCGTATAAATCACAACAATTTGATCAAGAGGGAAATCCTCCGGAATATCAATGAAGTGGGCATTCTTAGTGAGTAGATCCACCACAACCCATATACCATTATATCCTTTCGATGTCTTCAGGAGATGAGTGACGATTTCCATAATGATATTTTCCTATTTCCATGAGAGTATAGGCAATGGTTTCATCATCCCATTGGACTTATCTCCCTATACTATAACTTGCAGACTTACCACGCACCTTGAGATGTAATCTAAAATCTCATTCGTCCTGTTGTGCCATCAAAAGTTATATTGAAGATCAAAGTATATAATGGTAGTTCCTATATGGATAGATAATGAATAGATATGTTTATTTTCCAGTATATCCTTCTTTTGTGATTGTTACGCGGTGTCTGTGGAGTAGGGTGCGTCGTCTGGATGGGCTAGTCTTCCTCATTCTGGTTTGTCCATCTCCCTTTGTCGATGTCCTCTTTGGGGCATCTCACATCACTAGAGAGTTTGAGCATACTCCAAATGGAGTCTTCCGGTGGGTTTGTGGATTTGGGCTGGTGTCGACAATCACATTGGTGGGCGCTTGAGGAGACTGGTTCTGGGGTTTGCCTAGTTTTCTGATATTTTTGTTTTTTGATTTGTGGTTCCTCTGCCGTCTTTTAAGATTTTAGCTCCAACATTGAAGGTTGGTCTTCTTGAATGCTAGAATGGATTGTCCATCCATTGTGTTTGAATTTTATTTTGTGATGACATGTATGTTGGAAGTGGTTAAGTGGTGAAGTGGTGAATTGGTGAAGTGGTGAAGTGGTGAAGTCATGTTTGGTTTCCCACATTTTCTTCAAAAGTGTTTTCATTATAATAAAAAAACAATTTTCAGTTAGTATATCCTTCTTTATCTTTGGTTAAAAAGTCACACGGTGCCTAGTTCCAAAACTTATCACACAATAATCATTGATGTATAAATATTGTAACTTCACATAATTTACCCCATCTAGCTTCTTCTGTAATTTGAGATCATCTTCTTGTGCCTCCTATATCTTCTATTAGATAGATGGTTGAGAAATCATTTCTAAATGGTATGATATATTCCATTCAAATATGATTGCAAAATCAATCATTTTCGTATCCATAATGATGGAGTCTTTCCTAAATTGCATCAGTGTATGATAGTGGGTTTTTTCTACTAAATAACTATATACCTTATTCACCATTCCAAGATGGTAGTGAATGGATAAATAATATACCTTTATTATCTCTACCATGATCTTTTACACATGTTTATTTTCTTTTGTGTGAATATATAATATAGATTTTTGAGTACTATATTTGTCATGATTATAACCATATAGGAAGTATCATAATATTTTCTTGGTAAAAATCATAGTCGATAACCCCATATCATGCATTGGGTTGTTCTGCTGATGTATGTTCATCTGTTGTGAAGCATAATCCATCACTTTATCATTCATCATGAGTACAAAATACAATAATTTTATTGAATTTTCGGTGTATATCACAAAACATTCATCAATTTCTAGTAGTGTGAGTACATGCACAATGGTTAGCCTCTCATTAATCACCTTAAACCGTTCCTCAAATTCTTTTGTCCCAAAATAATTTACCCCTTTTTTGGATAACTTAGTTAGCATGGTAGACAATCAAGAAAATGGTTTCATAAAAAATCAATATTACCCTGATAATATACCAAAACTATAGATTTCTGTGACACTGGTGGGTTTGTCCCATTACTCAATTAACATTTTTCTTTGATGGGTCTAAAAAAATACCTCATTTGTCGTCACACACCCTAAGAATGCGATGTCTAGAATCCAAAAGTAACACTTTATGAACTAGGTATATAATTTTTATTTCCTTAATGTTACTAGAAAAAATACTTATATGTTCTCAATGTTAACATTTATTCTTATATTATATAGGAATATAGTTAACAAAAAAATTTCATGGTAGTCTCTAAAGAATATATTCATCAAATCCATGAATATTTTAGGGTCATTAGTACATCTGTAGAGAATAACAACAAACTCATAATGCCCATATAGTGTATGGAAAAAGATATTCAGAATATCTTCCTTATTCACATTCAGTTGATGGTATATTAAATTAATATACATATTTGATAAGTTATATAATCCTCATTGTTGATTAAACAAGTCCAAAATCCTTGGAAGAGGACACTTGTTCTTTATGGTGATCATATTTAGCTCTTGGTAATTGATTCATAGACACATTGATCTATCATTTTTATTGAAAAAGAGCACAATCGCACCCCATGGTGATACACATTGGTGTATGGACCCTTTATCCAATTTATTCTATACTTACTTATTGGAATATTCTAGTTTTATAGTGGCCATCATGTAGGAACATTTTGAGATAGCAGTGGATCTGGATATATGTTCTATTGAGAAATATTCCTCACAATCTGGGAGAATTATTCGATAATATTAATGTAATAAATCATTGTATTCCATCATAATGGGAATTCCCCCTAAATTGATACCTTCCTTTGACTCAACCATTTGTGAATGGTATTCATCTCTACTTGGGATCAATACCCACATCATTGTGGGATTTTCAAAGGAGATACATAGTCTTCCTTGGATTTGTAGAGGAGCATGAGATGGGTTGAAATATAAAAAGGAATTTCCTTTTCCTAATAGTTGGCGTGTTCTCTATATAATTATATCTAACCCATGAACAGTATAGTATTGAATTTCAACAATGTAAGTATTACAATATTCATTTGAAGAATCTTCACACATATGCCAAAAACAGAAGATTCCAACACATTAGTTGCAATGATAACTATACTTGATGTTTTATGGATATATCTAATTCAAGGGATCAGGGATTATATTTATTAGTTATAGAAAACATGTAAGATACAAAATAATTCATACAATTAGAATAAAATAATACTGTTTGCATTATTGAGTTAATATGAAGTGTACATTGTATAAATTAATTTATTTTCTCCATTTTAGTATTAGTGGTGGCATAATAATTCCTATTATCCTATTTATTTAGTGGTCAATGATCCTTATTACCCTAAAGTGCTAAATTTTTAGTGAACTAGCTTGCAGAATTCCCTTTCTCATAATAGTTAAAGAAGTTATCAATTAGAGGTTCTCTCCTTTCCACTATCGCATTGGCCATATTATTCATGTCACATTGATCTTTTTGAGCATGATAAACTTATCTCTCACACATGAAGCAATCCCCGATCCTTTTGAGCCAATTTATATGATGCTTATTCCCCTATTTTTGATAGGAGGTGGTTGATATTTCTTTCCACCATTGAATTAAATCATATAGTTTAAAACTCAATCATTTATTTCTTATCTCCATTTCCATAGGGCCATTATCCAAACTCCACCTCCACTTTGAGATCACATAGAACCACTTCCTTATAACACATTATGTATCAGATATCTAGAGAATTTTGATGGTGTAAATTTAATAAAATAAAAATCTAAATTTATTTCTATAATTATTGATAAAAATCCCAAATCATATCTTGAAACCCATGTGATTTTATATGCATAATCCTTGATAAATTAACCTTACCTTTTCTTCATCTATATAAATTCTCTCTCCAAATTTTTATGATGAGTTTGAGGGAAATACTTGTTTGGAAAATTTTTCTAAAATTCTTCTCTCTCTATCTATTCTATTTCATCCTTTGTCTTAGTGTTATTTTTTAATGCACAACAATGATTGGCTTCTCCATCTAAATGATTGATTGATAAATTCACCTTCCCCTTCATAGAGTAGTATAGAACCTAAAATATCTTCTCTATTGAGTTAAACCACTATTCTAAAACAAGTGGTTTGAAATATCTACTAAATTTCAGTGGTTTTTTCAGTATAGAGGACTAATTTAATATTTTCTCCTTATTGGGTGATGTTGTACATTCCACATGGCTTATGTAATTTATTAAATCCTAATAAAAATGGTTAATAATTTACATGATATTTTTTACACCAACTCTCCTGGAACAGGGGATGTTATTCAAGAAATCATTGCATCATCCTTCGTATGGGTAGTTGGAATAGTTTTTCCTAGGTCCAACCAATTTCTAAAATAAAAAGGTTTTAAGGGAATGTATTTCATAAAATCACGAATAAATACTTTATTATTTTGTTTAATTTACTCTAATGGCATATCGTAATGGATCCCAATGATTATAATATTTCTAAAACAATGTTTCATGAGGGTTTTCATATACTTAGTCTTATCCTAAGGGTTTTCAATAACATTTTCTAATATTAATTCAAAAATTAAATAAATAATTTTGACACCAATTATAGTGACCCTACTTTTCATACATGACTTTTACATTATTGTTAAGATAAAAAACATAAAATCATTAAAAAAAAGTGGATCCAATGGTTTAGTATCTTTGAAAAAATAAGACCATACACCACTTCTGAATAATAAAATGTAAGTAATTATTTAAAATCTTATTCTTTTTCCTTTTATATATTATGATATATATAGTACATATAGTATAAGGCCCTAGACTTAAACCTTACTTAATATTGAGTTATTACATGATTACACATTGAGGATCTTTTCAGGTTTAAAGTTTTAGAGAATTAGATCATAAAACATGCATTACATTCCACATTTACACAAAGTGGTTACATAAAAGATAGTATTAATTTTTCCCCTCAATGGAAACATATTTAAAATAAAACATGGATTCTTTCTTGACACTTCCTTGACACTATCATCATATCATGTACCCTTACCTTGACCTGTGAAAAACATTTCAAAAACATGGGATGAGCATAAAAAGCTCAGTAAGGGATATAAAAAATATGGAAACGAAACATGAGTTCATATGTACATAATAATGAAATCATACTTTACCCATAAAACATACGCACTTTAACATACCTCATCAAATCATAGAAATCATATGATATAAAAGGTAACACGAGGCATTCATAACATTATTACGTAGGGAGTAACCCTCTTGGTTACATTTGGAATACCCACCACAGTATATTCCCTAAATCTCTTCAGAGAAACCTTAACGTTTCACTCCTTCTCATTACCCAATGCATTGGAGAGCTATATCGGGCTCACCCGCCCTTAGTTTATCACGGAACCACCCGTCTTCATAATAATGCCCAAGAACCATAACAAAATCATATCACATAAAACATGCATAAAGGAAACATAACATTTCCACATTTCAATCACAAGATATCAATAAAACACATTGATATAATAAAAACATTATGAAAATCATTTTCAATACCAAAATAAAAGAAAAGTAAAACATGGTATTTATTTTTCTTTTAAAAAAAGTTGTGGCTTGTAGAGGAAGCCGAAACTCAAATAACGGTCACGATGGCGGAGAAGTCATTTCCGCCACATAAATACGACAAAAACATTCCCTTTTGTCTTTTAGTAAACTGCTACGTATAAAAATATTCCTTTTGGATAAACGTAAAAGTCAAAGGGGTTTATACATCGTATAAAAGAAGGTTGGGTATAAAACAAAAAATGCCGCAATGAAAGGAGATTGAGACGAAGTCCCATACCACCCTAAAGATTTTAACATTTTAAACCATTAATATCCATATAAATAAATGCTTACAACCATTTTGAAAACATGGATATTAATGAGAAATATTTATAAGAATAAATCATTCAAACATTTAAAACGATATTTTTGTTAAAGTGTTTTTAAAAAAATCAAAAACACTTGAATACAATAATTGAGGAATAACATTTAATTAGAACATTATAATATCATGATAATAGAGGGATTCATGATATAATATTCCAAAGGACAGTATATACACCATATAAGAGTGAACTGGTGCATAAAAACAACGAAGTCTCAAAAGAAATGTAAAATGAGATGAAATCCATAATAAAGAAGGTATCCTTAAATCAAGGGTAAATCATTCTCATAATTATGTGTGAAAAATATAAATACACCCAATATAAGTGGATATTGAGTGTAAGACAATCAAAGGTAATTCACACATATTCAAAGGATTACATATCCAATAACTACATGTTGAACCCAAAGAAATTGAAATTGGGTTAAGAAGTTCCCTTGGTAAAATTCGATAGCCTAATGACGTCACATAAAATTTTAGAAAAAGATTTTATGAGAGAGATAAAGGGTATCTCATCACTTGGACATAAAATTTACATTAATAAGGATATAGAATAACATATCCCAACATTACAATATGTAAATTAAAAGACCCAACAAAAGAAGTCTTTTAAAAAGAGGAGGGTGAAAGGTTCCCTTACCGACTTGGGTATCTTTCGAAACATACACCCCATGAAAGAAAAACAATACAACATTGTTGTAAATACTCATAAACTAAAGTATATTACACAAATAGTATAATAATGGGAAGTAAATATACCACTCAAAGGAAATGGTGGAAAATGTAGCACAAATCTCACGGGAATAAAAGTGAGATGAAAAATCCCTTACGAAAACTCGGCAGCCTATCGTCACCACATAAAACATCCGAAAATGGATTGATGAGATCAAATAGGGTCTCTAATAATATTAAAATAAAATTTACAGCATGATTAATATAAATGAACTTCCCCCAACATAACAAAGAGTATCTTAAAAGAAGTGACATAAAGGGGAGTACTTGGAAAGAAAGAGAGAGGTTAGATCTCTTACGAAAATTCGACAGCCTAACGACGCCAATCAAAACATCCAAAAATGGATTGATGAGAGAAAATAGGGTCTGTAATCATAAGAAGTAAAGTATTATTAATATAAAATAACATCCCAATCATAAAAAATATGATCTTAAAAGGAATGACATAAAAGAGTGTACTTAAAAAGAAAGAGAGGAGTAGGATCCCTTACCTCAAGTCCAACTTGTCTTGTTCATTTCTTTATATTCCTGAATAATATATTTTGGTCAATTTATAATTGCTTAAGGACCTCATATAAAGATTATTATTAAGTTGATAACACATATTTTAATGTTATAATAATTGGTTAATAATATTAGTTCATATCAGACGTTTTTGTCGATGTTTGGTACATGAGTTAAAAATTGAACTTGTTGAAAAATAATTTTCCATGTAGTTATAGGTACATAATATCTAGGATAGATTTGATGTTTTAAATATAATATATATCCAGTATATGTTCATTTTATACCATTCCATAGCATTTGGAGATAAATTAAAAGCACCGTTCATGGAGACGGTAGGCCGTACGTACACATGAACGCTACTTTCATTTTTTTGTCATATTAATGGAATTAAAACAAAATGATATATATATATATATATATATATGTTATAATTCTAGAATGATATAAATAATTTAGATGTAATATATTACATATATATCCATTATATATATGTACTTATAATAGTACATAACATTTAGAGATAAGAAATGAAATGTACCGTTCTTGGAGATGGTAAGTCGTACGTACGCATGAATGCTACTTCCATTTCTATTCAATATTTAATGGAATTAAAACATAATGATAAATAATAGTATTTTAATTCCAGTATGGAATCATATATTATAACATTAAATATATCCTTTATACGTACCACATATGGTATTAACGAATCAAATCACTTTGAGGGGGCGGTAGTCCGCACTTCCTTAAATGAAGATATTGCATTTACCCATAATGGAAACCATAAAGGTATGCCATAAATTAAAAATACAGAAGCTTAAGTAAAACATAAACATATTATATATCATATATAAATATAGTTACATCTTAATGGCCTACTTTTAAGGTTTTAAAAGAATGTTGAACAATCATCGTTTTGGGAGGCAGAAATTCACCATCTACGGAAACAGTATGTTCTTTAACCATTAGATGTAGGTGTGTGTAAGTGTAGCTCGAATCCTTCTTATAACAACATCCTAGTATATTTATGATACTGTATTTGTTACAAAATAAATAAATAAAAAGATTTTAGGGTGTTTTAGAAGAAAAATAAAACAGAAGGACTCAAGTGAAGACATTACCTTTAAATTGGGTAACTTCCTATGATTTGAGATCAATGGCTTCCTTGGAAAGGATTATTCCCAAAGTGAGGCTTCAAGGAGTTAGATAGGGACGTGGAGAGACAAAATGGGCAGGGGTTGGCGGAGCCAAATTATTTTGAAGTTTGGGTAAAGAGGTAGAGGTGCGGGCCTTTTATAAGAGGAGAGGAGGGGCAATCTTGGAAAGTAAGCAAATGTTAATTTATTTGTAAATGAGTTTTGGATTTAAAAGGTCCCACATTGATATAATTCGTGTATAAGGAGATAAGGGTTCTATATCCACCCATCCAATAGGTTTTGGACATGTGTAGGTCTAATATTTTACATTATCATTCCATTTTATTTAAATCGTTAAATAATGAGGTCATTGTTGCATCATCATGAAGTCATAAATAATTTAGTTTATTAAATGTATAGAAATTATAAAAAAATACTATGATGTAGGAAATATTTTTAGCTTTCCAATGAATATTTATAGTCCAAAATATCATTTATGTAGACAATATTAAAAATATTTTACTTAGATGATACATTCTTTGTTACATTTAACACTCTTTAAAAATAAAAAGATAAAAAGTCACTTTCTCACAAAAGTGAGTCCATGGGGCCCCCAAGATTGGCACAAGGAATACCATGGTCGGCCATGAGACAACCAGTGGCCTTAGGACACATGTTGTGGTCATTTTGTATTATTATGATATTATTTTATTATCTTTATCTACCTGATTACTCCTTAATCAAGATAATTAAAGATAATTACCGTCGTTACTATTCATAAAGTCCAAAAACAAAAGAGTCTTAATTACATAATTTGGACCTTATGATTCCAAATATTTAATCCATTTTAACAAATTCCAAACAAATAAATTGAAATAATTAATTTAAAAAATAATTCTCGTTGTCAAAACAAATAGCGGGTTTTTTAGAAACAATATTTTATGAAAAGTTTGGCACTTGTTTATGCCTAATTACAAAGTGAAATTAATAAGAATGACCATAATAGAATTAAATGGTAAACATATATTCTAATTACACTTTGAAACAAATTAAAAAGATAATATATCCATATAATTAAATTATATGAAAAAGCAGTTTTGATGTAAAATGCAGTATTTTTCACTATTCATTGAATAATGAACATTGTCAGAAAAATACCAAAAATTAACCCATGGTAAATTTAAATGTCCCAATAATAAATAATATGTTTATCTTGAAAAATAGAGCTTATAAAATTGTCAAAATGTTAATTTAAAAGGGGTTATCCATCAAAAGGCGGTTAATTGACATTTTAATGAATATTAGAAGGTTTACGCTTAAAAACTGGATTCATTTGAATTTTTAATCCTCTAACATTTATTGAAAAAAGTAAAAATATTTGAAAAACATATATAATCATTTTGTAGTTAGTTCTGTTCATTCCCTCCATTACAACTGCTAGGCGTAAACTAGCATTTAAAAATAATTATTTTATTATCAGAGTGCAACGTAAGATTCCCAAGAAACTCGTTGTTGTGTGTTGGGTACGCCATCGAGCATAATGTCCCCTTTAAAGTCATATTAATATTATATTCACAAGTATAGATAAATGTGAAAATGTAATACTCTTTATTTACCTGGGGTGTTACGTCCATCCCCCCTTTTTGGAATTGCGTCCTCGCAATTTTAAAATTGGTCTTGGAAACTTCATTGAAAATCCCACATCGAAACAAGAGTCAGTAAAACAATCACTTTAAAATAAAGAAAGATAAGTACAAAGGTCACCCAAGTTAACCCATACTAGGATTCCAAGTATGAAAATATGGAAATGGAGGAAAAAATAAAGGCTCATGTTCTGATGGAGAGTGATAGAAAACATGTTTAGGAGAAAGTTAACCATAAGAAAATCACAAACTTGTGATGGGTTAAACAATATTTGATTCCCCAGTAGGAAAAGTTAATAGAAAACATTTTTGTTTTTGTTTTTTTTGAGGAATTTATTCATAAGGAAACATAATTACTTATCATGTTGACTTTCAACTTTTATTAGATTTCTTACACAAACTCATATTTTATCCTAAAGACGATTATTTAGGAAGACGTGTTCACTATAATCAACTTCTAGAGATCCAAGTAATCCATAAAACAGAACTATATAATTCCCATGTCTTTAGACTTTAACCGAAACCAAAACCAAAAAGGTTAGTACAAGATCAGATAATCCAGAAAAGGATAACCCTTTATAAAAAGAAAATCTATTCTTAATCTCCAAATTTTGTCCAACGAAATCCAAAGTTCAATGAGGACCATTCGATAAACAATTTGTCCATAAAATTCTTCAAAGTAAACCAAACTAAGATTGAAACCCAAATATTTGAAGGATTTAGTCACATAGTCATCCATGTTAAATCATAACATTTATCTCCAAACAACATTAGTTGCTCTTAAAGTCTCGTATTGACAAGTAATTAACCTAATCACATATCCTCCATCATAGGTTAATATATTTCCATAGATAACCCAAAATCAAATTACTCTTCATTCATAAAATCATCTAACTAAAAGGAATCAGTCAAACTAACAAGGGACTTCATGTAGTCTAGTGGTAGGCGATAAATACCAGTTGCACTTTGGTCGTGGGTTCGATTCCTGGAGCTTTGTCCGACGCGATGGGTTGTCACACGGTCTTCGTGTTGTCCTTTTTCCAAAAATATATAATTCTCAAATAATTCCCCAAAAAGAGATAAAATCTTCAAAAATAATCATAATATATTTTAACCTCAAGTTTATCTCATGCCTTTCATTTTCTAGCATATCATATAATAACCCATAATTACCTTAAAAGTATGGATCATATAAACTCTAATGGTTACCTTTATAATTATTACCTGAACTTCCACATCGATTGGTCATCTCGTACATGATGAATTACAGAACATACCAAGGTTCAAGTGGTTGATCACGACTCCTTGATAGTTGGTTTAGAACAACCACGAGTTTCCTCATTAAATCCCCCATTTTATCTAGTATCTTAAACAGAGAACCACCACAGTTTCCTTCAAACCTGTTGTCTCTTTGGTGCCTGCTAGATCCATCCATTCACTAAAAATTGAAAGGTCAGTGTGAGTATATCAACAGAACCATCATGTACTAATGAGGAAGATAAACACTATTATATACTTACTCATTCACTTTATCTAAAACTATGACTCTTTCTGAAATACTAACCATTATGGTAATGTCACTTATGCTTAGAGGATACCCTAACCTTTAAAGTTATCTAAACCGACCATTGATACCAACTATAAGACCCCAGCCTTAAACCTTACTTAATCTTGAGTTATTACAAGATTACACATTGAGGATCTTTTCAGGTTTAGAGTTTTAGAGAATTAGATCATAAAACTTGCATTACATTTCACATTTACACAACGTGGTTACATAAAAGATAGTATTAATTTTCCCCTCAATGGAAACATATTTAAAATAAAACATGGATTATTTATTGACACTTCCTTGAGTCTATCATCATATCATGTACCCTTCCCTTGACATGTGAAAAACATTTCAAAAACTTGGGATGAGAATAAAAAGCTCAGTAAGGGATATAAAAAATATGGAAAGGAAACATGATTTCACATGTACATAAGAATGAAATCATACTTTACCCATAAAACATACTCACTTTAACATACCTCATCAAGTCATAGAAATCATAAGACATAAAAGGTAACTTGAGGCATTCATAACATTCTAACGTAGGGAGTAACCCTCTTGGTTACGTTTGGAATACCCACCACAGTATATTCGCTAAATCACTTCAGAGAAACCTTAACGTTTCGCTCCTTCGCGTTACCTAATGCATTGGAGAGCTATATCAGGCTCACCTGCCCTTAGTTTATCAAGGAACCAACCGTCTTCATAATAATGCCCAAGAACCATAACATAATCATATCACATATAAAATGCATAAAGGAAACATAACATTTCCACATTTCAATCACAAGATATCAATAAAACACATTGATATAATAAAAAAATTATGAAAACCATTTTCAATACCAAAATAAAAGAAAAGTAAAACATGGTATTTGTTTTTCTTTTTAAAAAAAGTTATGGCTTATAGAGGAAGCCGAAACTCAAATAATGGTCATGGCGGCGGAGAAGTCGTTGTCACCTCATACGTACGTCAAAAACATTCCCTTTTGTCGTTTAGTAAAACGATACGTATAAGAAATATTCCTTTTGGATAAGTGTAAAAGGCAAAGGGGTTTATACTACGTATAATAGAAGGTTGTGTATAAAACCAAACATGCCTTAATGAAAGAAGATTGAGATGAAGTCCCATACCACCCTGAAGCTTTTAACATTTTAAAACATTAATATTCATATAAATAAATACTTAAAACTATTTTGAAAACATGGATATTAATGAGAAATATTTATAAGAATAAATCATTAAAACATTTAAAACGATATTTTAGTTAAAGTGTTTTTAACAAAATGAGAAACACTTGAATACAATAATTGAGGAATATCATTTTATTAGAACATTATAATATAATGATAATAGAGGGATTCATGATATAATATTCTAAAGGATAGTATAAACACCATATAAGAGTGAAATGGTGCATAAAAACAATGAATTCTCAATAGAAATGTAAAATAAGATGAAATCCATAATAAAGAAGGTATCCTTAAATCAAGGGTAAATCAATCTCATAATTATGTGTGACAAATATAAATACACCCAATATAAGTGGATATTGAGTGTAAAACAATCAAAGGTCATTCACACATATTCAACGGATGACATATCCAATAACTACAAGTTGAACCCAAAGAAATCAAAATTGGGTTAAGAAGTTCCCTTGGTAAAATTCGACAGCCTAACGGCGTCACATAAAATTTTAGAAAAAGAGTTGATGAGAGAGATAAAGGGTATCTCATCACTTGGAAATAAATTTACATCAATAAGGATATATAAGAACATATCCCAACATTACAATATGTAAATTAAAAGACCCAACAAAAGAAGTCTTTTAAAAAGAGGAGGGTGAAAGGTTCCCTTACCGAACTGGGTATCTTTCAAGACATACACCCCATGAAAGAAGAAAAATACAACATTGATGTAAATACTAATAAACAAAATTATATTACACAAATAGTAGAATAATGGGATGTACATATACCACTAAATGGAAATGGTGGCAAATGTAGCACAAATCTCACGAGAATAAAAGTGAGATGAAAAATCCCTTACGAAAACTTGGCAGCCTATCGGCGCCACATAAAACATTCGAAAATGGATTGATGAGATCAAATAGGGTCTCTCATCATATTACAATAAAATGTACAGAAAGAGTTATATAAAATAACATCCCCCAACATAACAAAGAGGAGCTTAAAAGAAGTGACATAAAGGAGAGTACTTGAAAAGAAAGAGAGAGGTTAGATCTCTTACGAAAATTCGGCAGCCTAACGGTGCCACTAAAGACATCCAAAAATGGATTGATGAGAGAAAATAGGGTATATCATCTTAAGAAGGAAAGTAGTATTTATATAAAAGAACATCTCAATCATAAGAAAGATGAGCTGAAAAGGAATGACATAAAAGATTGTACTTAAAAAGAAAGATAGGAGTAGGATCCCTTACCTCAAGTCTTACTTGTCTTGTTCGTTTCTTTATATTCCTGAATAATAAATTTTGGTCAATTTATAATTGCATAAGTACCTACTATAAATATTATTATTCAGTTCATATCACATATTTTAATTTTATAATAATTGGTTAATAATATTAGTTCATATTAGACGTTTTTGTCGATGTTTGGTACATGAGTCAAAAATTGAACTTGTTGGAAAATAATTTTCCATGTAGTTATAGGTACATAATATCCAGAATAGTGTTGATGTTTTAAATATCATATATATCCAGTATATGTTCATTTTATACCATTCCATAGCATTTTGAGATAAATTAAAAGCACCGTTCATGGAGACGGTAGGCCGTACGTACGCATGAACGCTACTTTAATTTTTTTGTCATATTAATGGAATTTAAACAAAATGAGATATATATATATATGTGTTATAATTCCAGAATGATATAAATAATTTAGATGTAATATATTACATATATATCCATTATATATATGTACTTATAATAGTACATAACATTTTGAGATAAGAAATTAAATGTACCGTTCATGGAGACGGTAAGCCGTACGTACGCATCAACGCTACTTCCATTTCTATTTCATATTTAATGGAATTAAAACATAATGATAAATAATAGTATTTTAATTCCAGTATGTTATCATATATAATATCATTGAATATATCCTTTATACGTACCACATATGGTATTAACGAATCAAATCACTTTGAGGGGGCGGTAGTCCACACTTCCTTAAATGAAGATATCGCGTTTACCAATAATGGAAACCATAAATGTATGCCATAAATTAAAAATTAATAAGCTTAAGTAAAACATAAACATATTATATATCATATATAAATATAGTTACATCTTAATGGACACCTTTTAAGGTGTTAAAAGAATGTTGAACAATCATCGTTTAGGGAGGCAGAAATTCTCCATCCACGGAAACAGTATGTTCTTTATTCATTAGATGTAGGTGTGTGTAAGTGTATCTCGAATCATTCTTTTAACAACATCCTAGTATATTTATTATACTGGTGTTGTTAAAAATTAAATAAATAAAAAGAGTTTAGGGGGTTGGAGAAGAAAAATAAAACAAAAGGACTCAAGTGAAGACATTACCTTTAAATCAGGTAACTTCCTTTGATTTGAGCTCAAAGGCTTCCTTGGAAATGATTCTGCCCAATGTGTGGATTCATGGAGATAGAGAGGGATTTTTAAAGACAAAATGGGCAGGGGATGGCCGAGCCAATGGCATTGGAAGTGTGGGTAAAGACGTAGAGGTGGGGGCCTTTTATAAGAGGAGAGGAGGGGCACTCTTGGAAAGTAAGAAAATGTTACTTTATCTTAAAATGAGTTTCGGATTTAGAAGGTCACACATTGATATAATTCGTGGATAAGGTGATAAGGGTTCGAAATCCACCCATCCAATAGTTTTTGGACATGTGTAGGTCTTAGATTTTATATTATCTTTCCATTTTATTTAAATCGTTAAATAATGAGGTCATTGGTGCATCATCATGATGTCATAAATAATTTAATTTATTTAATGTATAAAAATTATAAAAAAATACTATGATGTAGGAAATATTTTTATATCTCCAATGAATATTTATAGTCAAAAATATCATTTATTTAGACAAAATTAAAAATATTTTACTTAGGTGATACATTCTTTGTTACATTTAACATTTTTTAAAAATAAAGAGATAAAAAGTCACTTTCTCACAAAAGTGATTCCATGGGGCCCCCAAGTTTGGAACAAGGCATACCATGGTCGGACATGAGACAACCAGTAGCCTTAGGACACTTTTTGTGGTCATTTTCTATTATTATGATATTATTTTATTATCTTTATCTACCCGATTACTCCTTAATCAAGATAATTAAAGATAATTACCGTCGTTACTATTAATAAAGTCCAAAAACAAAAGAGTATTAATTACATAATTTGGAACATCTGATTCCAAATATTTAATCAATTTTACCAAATTCCAAACACATAAATTGAAATAATTAATTTAAAAAATAATTCCTGTTGTCAAAACAAATAGCTGGTTTTTTAGAAACAATATTTATGAAAAGTTTGGCACTTGTTTGTGCCAAATTCCAAAGTGAAATTAATACCAATGACCATAATTGAATTAAATGGTAAAACTATATTCTAATTACACTTTTAAACAAATTAAAAAGATAATATTACCATATAATTAAATTCATTGAAAAATCAGTTTTGATGTAAAATGCAGTAGTTGTCACTATTCATTGAAAACTGAATATTGTCAGAAAAATACAAAAAATTAACCCAAGGTAAATTTCATTGTCCCAATCATAAATAATATGTTTATCTTGAAAAATAGATCTTATAAAATTTTCAAAAATTGGATTTAAAAGGGTTTCGCCATCAAAAGGTGGTTAATTGACCTTTTAAAGAATATTAGAATATTTACGCTTAAAAACTGGATTCATTTGCATTTTTAATCCTCTAGAATTTATTTAAAAAAGTAAAAATATTTGACAAACATATATAACCATTTTGTAGTTAGTTCTGTTCATTCCCGCCATTACAACGGCTATGCGTTAACTACCATTTAAAATAATATTATTTTATTATTAGAGTGCGACGTAAGATTCCCAAGAAACTCATTGTTGCGTGTTGGGTATGCCATCGAGCATAGCGTCCCCTTTAAATTCATATTAATATTATACTCAAAAATATGTATAAATGTGAAAATGTCATACTCTTTATTTACCTGGGGTGTTACATATAGCCACCGGATGATATACATCAAATAATGTGAGGAGTAATAATACCTAAAATATGATGAATGAGGATGTGAATCAATAAAACATAGGTGAGCTTAATCTCCATCATCATAACATAAGAACTGGATCAAAATAATAATCATTAGAAGAAACATGAGAGAAATTGAAGGAATGGGGAAATGCATAAAAATTAAACATCTTGTATTAGTGGTCAATTACCACACATAGTTTAAAACAAATCTAGCATCATGTTCACGCCAAACATATGTTCATAATCATAAAATGTTCTTTGTTAACAAATATAAAAACATGTTCATTCATAATACACATTATCTATTGAGATAAGTCTCATTATCCAATGCATTATAGGGTTATATAATTCAAGGCTCACCAATCACGTCATAACATTAACATAATATTCCATTCCACATATAACATATAAAAATTATCATCGTAAAATAACCAATATAAAGTAATGGGTTTCCTAATAATTTCATAATGAATACATACCTGAATAATCTTTAGGGTTCCCAAATGAAAAAGTGAAAAACATATTTTGTATTAGAATCATTAATTTCGACTGAAGACAAAATGATATCAATAGGTTTCATGTTTTGTTTTGAAAAGAGGTATTAATTTGGAAAATATAATTTTTTAAAAAAAAATAATATTGAAAACATTTATATTCCCAAGAGATAAAAGGAAATAACATTGAAACTATATTTATGGAACATTAAAGAATTATCCATGCTGAAATTTTTTATTAGGGTGGTATAACCCGTAGAATGGTAGTTCAGTTCAAGAATCCCCTTACCTTATGTCAGAATATGTTCCAAAAATTCACTTAATATCATGAATAATAAAATTTGATTGAATAATTACTAAATTCATAACCTATTATACATGTATTTTATATATTATAGTTTTATGAATTTCTTTTACACTCATTTCTATGAGTTATAGAGGTCAATTTTCTCATTAAGGGAATGGTCATTTTCACTGTTTTCAAGATTGGTGAATTTTTATATAATTATAGATGTTATTATAATATTATAATAATTATATACAATTGAATGTATATGTTATTAATAGAGAATAATTTAGGATTTTACCTCTTGAATATTGTATCCTTGAGAACCTTTTTAAGGAACATGGGTTTCTCTATTGTTCGGACCAGAAGATCTTGGAAGTGGGGAAGATGTTTGGGAAGAAAATTGGACAAAATTTGGTCATGAAATAAGTCTTTAGAGGTGTGAGGAGGTGAGGTGGTGGGGGGTGATGTTTATTGTGGAGGAGGGGGTGTATTTTGATTATTTTACTCATTAGTTTATTATTCTTGGTCCAAACTATCAATATTGTTCATTCATATGATTATATACATGAAATTGATTAAGAGATTTTGAAACATGGGGCATTAAAAAATGATGAAATAATCCATTACTAAAATATTCATGTATGTTCTAAATAACATAAATTTTCATATTTCACTATTGATTAGAAAGAGAAATATTTTCAAAGAATCTAAAAATTTCACCCTGGCCATTTATGGATGTGTAGATTTAGAAAATGAAATTCATTTTATGAAAATATGTTTATAAATATGATAAATATAATTTTTAATTATAATCATCATTTATTAAAAAATTCTATTTTAATATTATAAACGATTTTATAACACATTGAAAAATTAACTAAAGTTTCATAAAATTAACTTATTATTATAAGAAAACCAAATATTAAATTATGAATCTATTTTATGAAAGAATAATTTCTTTCAAATCATTATATTCGTTATAAAATTGTAAATAAAAAATAAAAAATCCCAAAAATCACAACATTTAATTTATCATTTTTAAAAAATTTATTTACTTATTTTATGATATAAATATATCATGTTTTCATTTATATGTTACCGAAATTTTATTTACACATTCATATGTGAGGTTACTATTATAATGGAAAAATTATTATTCATAATAGTCACATTACTAATCCAATGGTCATGTTACTATTCCATTGGTATAGGTGCCTTAATTTCTATAAATACCACGTATTTCATTATTTATATATGCTAATAGAGATTTTATTGTGTTCAATATGTGATTAACGTGGTTTATACTAATGATATAGTTATAAGAAGGAAATTTCATCGATAATATTCTTGTTTGTTATAGAAAATCTACCCTACTCCAAAAAAAATGTATCAATTTGATAGAAAATCCAATCATGGGGCCTCATCAAACAGAATTATTTTTACTCCTAATAGAGTCTATTGGATGACCATATACATCTCTCAAGGTTTGAGATGTGAGAGATTCATTACCAAATCACTTATAAATATTTTTTTCTATTTTTAATGTAACACACCATCATGATGATTTAATTTTTATTATTATAAATTAAAAACAAGGGAATAAATAATAACAACAATATCAGGGTGAATGGGGTTAAATATTGGATTGATTGCAATGGTTTTTCATTATCCACTATTTCTATCATTCAATATTCAAATAAATATCAGTCATTGATTACTTCATTCTATTTATTTTTTGTTTCTAAATTCCCATAAAAATAACTTCAAGTGCATATCAATTTATGTATCATCCACATTGAATTGGAAATAAACACACACTATCACATAATCCATAGTATTTACAGCTAACCCCAGTCGATGTTGCTCATTCACAACCCCACAAAATTCCATTGGTAAACATTTAGACCAAGTGAAGCAGAAAGAGATGATTTGATATAATAAATAATGAAACAGCTCATTAGAAAGGTAAGATGAATATCATCTATCTACTATTTTTCATCTCACTATTGGACCAAGGATGTGAATAAAAACATAAATAATTGAATATAAGAGATTCTTAATGCATATCAGATCTCCCCCAGGGAACTATACCTCCAATTATTTCTCTATAATTATGTAGTCATGGAGATCACTAAAACAATAAGTAGGTTAAGAATAACATGAAGCATTTAGGGGGAATAAGAGAATCACACACCATAATGATCCAAATATACTTGAATTCAAATTAAAATATAGAGAATTATAGATGATCATTGCTAAAATATGTTGGAGATGTATATTTTCTAATGGTATAAGGGCATATATTTATAATCATTTTCATACCTTGATCCTTCTCCTTGAGTTCAGTGTAGTATTTAATGAGTTTTTCTTTCCAATTGAATAATATTCATATATCACATTTTATGGTGGAGATTAATTTAGCTGAGAGAATATTCCTAGATAAGAAAATCAGCCAACAATAATTCTCAATCTTCTTCTAGAATATTCCCTATCTTGTGTGTTTTGATACTTTATGGGTGTAGTGGAAGTTTTTTTCTTTTTTGGTACTCATGTGAGGAGTTTTATGTGCTACCATGTGGGATTAAAATCAGTTTTCCTAGTGGTGATTTTGATGTATTCTTTACATGGATTTTGTGTAACTCAATTAATGGTCCTGTAATATTGGAAATAATTATATTTTATTTTGTGTTGATCTTCATAATAAATTTATTGAGCATCCATGATCAAGAATTGGAAGTAGGTTTTCGTGTCTTGGATCAGTTGAATCTAATCATGTTTGGAACTCTATGATTCTAGGATGTAAAGGTTTCTGTATACTTTATGATAAGGTATTTCTATATCCAGTGAGCTTCATAGTGCATTAAATACGAACTTCAATAGGGATTCACTTCACTTTCTATATACAGGTTATATTAGTTTGGGTGTTGTGGCTTTTAATTCTTGGTGTATGGAGATATGTGAAGGTGGCTTGACCTGGATATGGGGACCTGTAGGATGATACAAAATATATTTGGAATTATTCAAATATTCTCTAACTATATTTTATAAATATTAATTTCTTCAAATGGTATCATTTCCTTTACTCAAACAATATTCAATGTGTATCATTCCTTAATCCTGAACAATCATGTTCCCGGTAGAATTTTCTCTTATTATCAATCCCTCATTGGAAAAATAGAAAGAACCTATTGTGAATCCTTCATCAACATTAAAATTGGTGTGTGGTGATGATTTGAGGCTGATATTTATATCCACCTATATAAGGAATAGATCAAAATAATTAAAAATTTTCTTATACAATAAATTCTCCTTGTTATTGGATCAAAATTGGTTTATTGGGCACAAGGATACTCTAAACTAGTATGTTTGATTGGTCTTGTTTGGGAGATGTGACTAGAAGGGGTGAAATAAATTCAAACTGGGATGCATGCATGGATATCCATTAAATATTTTTATTTGATCATCATTGATAAATCTCAAGTGGATTCAAATTTATCTTTATCAGTCATTACCCTTGAAGAACTAGTTTCACATTTTTTTTTTGATTTCATTTTTTTAACCTAGATGGTTCATCTCAAACTCGGAAAGTGTTCAGTTTAAATCATATTTTTCACCTCATCTAAGAAATTTTTCACTTACACCTTATATTTAAATGTATATACATCACACATCCCTATATATTATCTTCACATTGATTATACATTCATCATGCATTGATAGATTCATTCGGTTCTCAATTGAATTTGGTATTCATTGGGCTTATGTTCGGCCTACTATAAGGTATTTGATGGAGCTTGGTGGGGTGAAGATTGCATTAAAGTAGGGGATGAGAAGTTATGGCTGAAAAATGGTCTACATAATCATGAGAGAATGTAATGGTGGATCATTAGATTCATGGTAGTATGAATATGTGGATAGACACATAATCAATGTGGTATTTCAGTCACACATTTTTTGTTCTCTCATGGTCACTAGTGGAGGCATGATCATATGTGCCTTCCCTATATGGTCATAGAAAATAATATTTTCACAGAATAAGGTTACGGTATCATGAATACTCTAAAATTTCAGTATGCATTGTCCCAACCTACCTAATAAAAAACTTGGACTCAATATAGACTATTTCTAAATTGAAATTAATTTGTTAAAAAATAAAAAAATTACAAAATAAATTATAATTAATTTTAATCAATCAATTTCAAATCAGATCATAAAAACTCAATTAATTTCATTTTGATATTTCCCTATTTGAAAATTCATATTTCTAAATCGAAACTAAATCCAATTCTTCAAATAAATTTATGTATTTATTCTAATTAAGAAATTAATAAAATAGTTGAAACTGATAATTAACTCCATTTCTGCATATTAATTTCATATTTAAATTGAATGAAACAACTATACATAAAATATTCAAAATAAATTTATGACATCACCATTAACCTTATATATGAATAAATAAATAAACATAAACATTTGAATGAAATTATTTTTTGACATTTATAATTCACCGATGAAAAAAATATAAACATTTCTTGGGGTTTAAAAAAATATTTGGTTTAAATTCATTGAAAAATAGATTTTTTTTTCAAAATGTGGGCTCACATAATTGGATTATATATCAATGTTTCCAATAAATGGGAGGATTATATCATACCCCATTGAATTATACGTGGTTGAGGGGGTGATTAATTACAAAAATTATGGGTATTTAATAATAATAATTATTTCCAACACTCACAACACATTGGGTTATTGAATATTATCCTACTATAGGTCTCAGAAAGAAAATCAAAACCCCCATTCTACTTTTAAAACATTTTGGTAAATATTGTATTAAATTTATATATTATCTCATTATATACTCAAAACACCATATTGAGGATGCTAATAACCTAGCCTCATGGTTTCCCACTGATTTCATGGGGCCCCTACTTATTGATTGTACCTCATGTAATTTTTTTATCAGTATACTAAAAAGGGTAATAACCACATTAAGATATAAATACATAAACTTTTACCATTCCAATATAAGAAGAAGTTGAGATCTACAATACTTTTGAAATAGAAAAGACTCCATTACAGAACTACTACATATTTTATCCCCCAATTATAAACTAATTTCCGACTTCTTGTGGTTGTTTTTGGACCCATATAGTATAATGAGTCCTCAGAATTAATGGGTTGTGAAGAACCCTTCATAGAATCAGTGGATGTTGATGTAGGGTATGAACCTGAAAGACCCACTACTCATAATGGTGAACCTTCCAATACATCATTCTCATAATGAGACCCTAAAGCATTTGTCACCCATGATTTTCCAACCACGACTCTGGGGTTCGAATCACAACATGTTGTTCTTTGCGAGCTAAGTCTCCCTTCCACTATAGATCCATGAAATGTTAAACCTATAGCTAATCACACATAACCACTAATTTAATAGCTTGATGTTTATGGATTTTATCTAAAATACAAAATAAACTCAATTTTAACATAGCTGAGGAGAATTGATTGATTTAGAAAGGGGAGGGGAAAAATATTTGAGGTGTCATCGACCACACTATACTAGTTCTTTAGGGTGGTCAAATGGAAAGTAATTTCCCTGGGATTGTAAACTTTGGGACTAAAATGTTTGATAAAATCTTCATATATATGATGACTTGTGACTTTCTTGTTGAGAAGGAGAATGTGGCAGCATGAAAATCTAGATCTATCAAGGTTAAGTCTAGGGCATGTGTTGTAGAGTAATTGTGAAAAATTAAATATGATATTTCTCAATAGGATATGGATAATTGCAAACTTATGGTCCACGCCATGACAAGGAAGAAGAGTTCATCCACCTAAGGTCTCATCTTGTAGCTAGAGAGTTCCATCAGACCCAATAAATGACTCATGTTATCCAATATAGTCCATTGCATGAGGAATTAAATGTTTAATAAACCCATGTATTCCCCCCCATGTTAAAGATGAGATCTGGGAATAGACTAGTATGTAGTTGGATTTAAAATCCTACCAGGGGAATTTGAATAATATTGAACACTCAATGAGTCATGTGATTCCTCAAAACTATTTTGTATTGAATTATAGGCACTAATCTATAGATGTCAATCCATATCTTTTCAGAAAATAAAATTATGCCTTTTTAAACTCCCTACATTAAATTATACTATATCTGAACCATGCTAATGAAATAATAAACTATAACCAATAATCTCATGTGATTTATACTTGATATGAGGAATGGGTGTTAGTATAAGTTTATTCTAATTAAATGAGAGCGCATAACTTGGGTTCATTTCTTGAAAGTCTTTCCATGATTTTAAAATTTGATGTATTAATATTACATTCTAGATCAATTTTGAGTATTTTTTTGAAGTGTTTTGGATTTTTAATATTTTTTGGTTCCCACTCAATCGAAAAAGTGGGTTTTCTTTAATAATTAAAAAATAATAATTTAGAACGTGTCATAACTGGGGTGAATTACTCGAGGTCGTAATGTTGTATCTACCATTGCATGAAAACCGATTATGGTGTGGAAGTAAGATAGATGAGATTAAAAAAATACCATTTCATACAATAAAATTTTAAAACAAACAATGGAGAAATGAAAAGGGTATTGAAACTCCACATTTACAATTAAAGGTGGGGAAGTTTATGTTGTTACTCTAATAGTTTTATTTAAATTGGATGTGGAAAATAGGATGAGGATGAATGGCGAGGAATTTGGTCAGTAATATTGGTAGGTTGATCTAGTATAGCTGGAGGGTATATGGTAAAATGGGATCTTTGTCCAAATTCATATGCAAAACCCATGAGATACATGATAATATGGTGTATTCATGTTTCAATTAGGGTTATGATATAATTCCTGATGTTTTATAGTTTAATCTTATATACATAAGACTAAATGAAATTGGAGTTTATGGTTATAAAGAAAAAACCAAATTGGTTTGAAATTTAAGGTCATACAACTTTGAATGAATGGGGGTAACTAGTTTAAGGTTTTATAATGTGGAAAATATCCTTTGAGAATAACGGTATATTGATGTTTAGCATAAAAATATAACTCAATAGTGGGGATATAAAAACCAAGACATGATAAGTATATATAAGACATATATGGCTTTGAAATTCTAGATTTAGGTTCACTATATATCCAATTAAATATGAATTGATCCACATTAATGATAAAAATAATGATTCCTTTGAAGCTATGTTTTTAGATGAATTGCTATGAGTTAGGGTTGTTATAGAAGATGAAATTATTGTTTCACCTATAGATCTATTTACACTCATACCTTATTGATAGAAACCTCCCATTTTTTATTTATTACACTAATTAGATCATCCAATCATATGAATTTTCCATTTTTGGATCATTTAAGGACCTCTCCTATGAAGGAACAACGGTGAGTTGGGTTGCCTCCTAGTCTTCACCACATATAATAATGGTAGAAATTACTCTCTGATTTTCCACATGAATAACTATTTCATATTATCATAGGTTAGAAACGTGAACCTAAAAAATCGTTTTATCAATAATTATAAGAATAAAATAAATCATACATATTTGGATCAAATAGAAATTTCATTATCAACTCATGAGTCTGCTCTAGAAAACGGTTGATTTTCTCTTTATCGATAGCATAGTCACTATTGAACTATTTGATAACCAACTAAAATTAACCCTAAAAATGTAACAATGGAGTAGGGATACCAAGAACGAATTCAATGATGTTAATAAATAATTTTTAATTAGGATCACTTTTGGTACACCCATCTAAAAGGAGGAATATGTACAAAACGAGGGACTTTAAAGGAGAAACAAGAATAATGAGAAGGGTGGACGTATTGAGTGTGTAATTTTTTGTCCTTTCCCCCATAGGGATTTTGTAATCACCATATAATGTTAATTTCCCGATATATAAATTCTTCATCTACGGAGATGATGGATTCATAATGGAACTTAACATCTAAGATAAACTCCTCAAGGGTTGTGTGCACTTAATTTAGATCTATTGGGGATTATACCCTGAATGATTTTGGAGGAATGTAACCAATGCCTTATTATAGGAGAATAAATTTTCATTATTCCTATAATCTAGTAAACATGGTATAATTTATTATATATATCAATGGGTTAAGGTGAGAGAACAATAAGACCTCATGATGTTGCAGATAACGATACATCTTTTACGCCACATAGAACAAGGAAACAAAAATCTCTTTAATAGAAGAATATATTGAATCAGTATCTATTATCATATAACTGAGGTTATAAAAAATATTCCATTTACCAATTTTATTCTTTTTATCAAAGACTTTATTGAGAGACCAGTCATGGTATATCACATAGCAGAACAAGAATTTTCCCTAGAAAGGAAGCATCTAGAATAGAGGTTGTACTATATAATGCTTATTGTCATATAAGGTTATTTAGTAGTCTAAATCCATATTTAAGTGTTTCCTTTATTAATTAATATTTATAATGAATTATACTAATGATGCATGTTTTTGAAAAAATATTTTATACAGTTTAAATTCCCTCAGAATCCTCCAATCCCTCAAAAACTGTATAGAGGGGTATCTCAATTTTTGATTTTATCTTATGTGAGTTATTCTAAATGCCTATATACTAGATAATGAATATAATTAATCTCATAATGTTGAAACTAAATTTATATTTCAATAGCTTCATCTCCATGTTTTGTGAATATATCATATAAAAAAACTTTATATGATCATCAGGATGATCCTAGAGTTGGTAGTACTTGATAAAAAAATCATCGACATATCACTCGACTAGATTCATCAAATGGGATTTAAACATTTGATTCATGGACAATTCAAAGGTTTCTTTGATCTTATTTAATCCCAATGTAATTACATGGTAAAAATAAGTTCCTTTAGTTCCATTTAATTATTTGGAATCATAATCATTAGGTTCCCTCCAATATTGACTTTATTTGATGTATCAATCCATGAAAAAGAGGCACTGGAAGATAGTGATTTCCTTGACTATAAACTCTAAAATAAGTATGGGGAATTTCTTCTATGATAAGTGGAACTTAATGAATTAAAATTAGAAATAGCCCTTGTTATTTATATTATTATTTATATCAAGGATTATTTTTTCTAATCACATATGGTACTAAACCTCCATAATAAAGTTTGATTTTATTATCTTGGGAACTTCTCCCATGATAATGTAATTTTGGGAGTGGTTTCTTCTTTAATGTGTATGTTTATACCTACATTATTTGATGGAAATACCTACATGATGATCAATTATCTACGGATTGATCCTTGATATCTCCCTGTATTTCATCACAAATGAAACACAATGTTTCCTAAAGAACACAACATACAACCTATGTTCATTTGGAGGAATGAATATAGTGATTATTATTGGCCTCTTATTTTACATGATATTAAGTTTCCCCTATCTCAATTCATCATAGATGGTTTTAAATCCATCTCCAAAGGTTGGATGGACTTCATCAAACTCTTATTTAGAAACATTTTCTCTAGAGAAAGTATTCAACAGGACGAGAATTAGTGGGTGTGAGGTGGAATCGTCCTCCTATGTATGGGTAAAATCATCATAAGTGGATATAAAAACATTTAATTATGAGAATAATAATTTGATTGATGTTGATGCCTATAGACCATACAACAATCCCCTATGCAGAAATCCCAACATGTTAATAGAACTTGAATCAATCAACTGATGTTTGTTCAATGCTATTCTCTAATATACATTGGGGAGACACTGAATAATAGGATAAGGTAAATATATAGTATGATTGGAGTATGTTTATCTAAATTTATATTATCATTTCCCTCATATGAGAAGAGGGTAATCTAGGAGAAATCTATATTATATAGCATCTAAGGTCAGTAGTTTTTAATTTTAGAGGGCATATAGGATGTAATATAATGATCTAAAAATTATCACATGGACGGGTTAAGGAGTTAATCAACACAATAAGTGTATTGAAGAGTTCAACCCTCATTACATTGGTATAATTGTATCCCCATATATAATACTCAAGATCAATGTAATTTGTTTCACATGATTCAATGGAATATTCTTTATCTTGATTTCCCTTTCCTGACTAGTAAGGGAATATTTTATGTACTAATGATATAATGAAGAGATAGGTACATGAAAGTGTATACAAATCCCCAATAATTATGGAATTGAAATGTGGTGTCTTTTGAGAATACCATGAACTTAGTATTGGAAATAAATCCCAAAATCATTCCTTTAATTTGATCATTTTGAGTGTATTTTTCTCACATTTTCATATCGCTGAATTTTTGGATTTCATGTTTTGATTTTGGCCTATGACTATCTATGTTGGTGAAGTTTCTACATTTGGATAAAATTTATCCCAAATACATTATCCACTAGGAATTAGTGATCATCGAAACCATTGTGATTTTTTTGATATTCATAGTGGTTAGGAGTCACTATAGGATTGCACCCACATCCCCTCCAAAAAAAGAGATGATTGTCTAACATACCTCGTTCTTTCAGTCATTCATATGATATACTAAATTGGTTTCCACATCAATCTAAAACACCATAGTGATCTTCAAAGCCTCATTATTGGACTCATGAAGTTCCACTGACTAGAAAATTATAGTAATAATGTATATTAGGGATGAGATACATGTGAGGTTCTTAAGCAAAACAATATTATGTGATAATGTTTTATTTCTACTCCTAAGGTGTTATTTCTTGTCTTAAAGTGTAGAGGGCCCAGCTGACCGGGGAAGATGTTTTTGGATGGAGCCCACTGAATTATACCAATTATTGGATTATTATGACTCTGTTATGGGATCATAAACTTGAATATGAAATTGGTATACTCCCAGTTCCATTAAAAAAATGGTTCCACCTTCTAATCTTAAAGAAATGCTTTCTTTATTTTCACAGTGGAATATATGATGTTTTTGGGTATCCTACCATGAGCATCATTGGTTCCCCATGAATGTATTTCCTTAGATAAATAGTAACAGTGAGTGGATTTAAAAGGATTCGATGAGAAATATTTTTCCATAGTAAGATCATATAAATATACTAGTATAATTAAATTAATAAAGGAATCTTATTATTTTTCATTATAGTATTCTTATATTTCTTAATAAATGCCAGAATTTCCTCACATTGTGGGGGGAAAATTCCATTAGAGTACTAACTACATTTGGAATAGGAAATCAAAACTAACTCCTTTGGGATCTTAATGTTTTTTTAGTTGATTGTGTCTCCAGAGAGGATGTGTTAATTGAGGATGGTGTTGGATGATTTAGTCAAGTATGAATTATATCATAGGCTTGATTAGTGGGATTTCTAGCTATCAAATAAATAAAATTATACGAATCATAACTTGAAACCCTTTAATAATAATCATAACATAATAATCATATGGGGAGGTTGAAAAACATTTGAGATTAACCATGGGATTGACAAGCTCTAATATACAAAATTATATAATGTTTTTAAGCAAGTCCTTGAAAAACGCTACTATACTACAATCATTTATATATTTTAGTTTTCAGTTTCTCGCATCAAGTTTATTTATTATTTAATCAATTATTGAATTAACATGCTTATAAAATATGAATATTATTTTTTTCAATTTTAATTTGCTTTTAAATAGATTAAAAATATATTAGGAATGATCAAAAATGTCATTGAGTGGTGTTAATGGTTACCACAAGTACACACAGATAAATGACATATGACCAAAAGTACATGTTGTGTACCTAAGATCACATCACTTGTAAATGTTGAAGGATACAAAAAATTCCATGTAATAAATAACATAAATAAAATTTAAATCACAACACATGTTAACCAGGCCATCCTATCCCAGTGTTTTCCATACTAAATGGCATATAGCTGGTGTACACATCGTGTAGCCCACATGGTTTAATAGTGAAATTATTGATACCTTCATAGTCAAATATGTGTCACATGATGTGTGAGATTTAAAATTTTAATGAGATAAAAACATTTTTTTAAAAGAAAACCAAATGACTCATTTATGTTTATTACCATAAAGCATACAGAGTTTGTAGTTTTGTTTTGTGAAAATATGAGAACCAAAACACTTGATGTGTAGCTTGTTTGTACTTTTGTACTAGATGGAATTTCACAATTATTCAATTATTCTTGAATGGAGTTCTTGAAATTTTAACGATAATTAAATATCATCCCATAAACATTTCATTACTCTTTTATGAGATTAGAGGTATAAATAATAAAATAGTGAATAAAATATCAGAACTTGGAGGATTTTTTGTGGTTCAGGGCATATAAATCCCCTACTCAACTCTTTCATTCACAGCCACAAAGGGATTGGTGATTTTCACTACGAAATTCCTTTTTCCAAATACCATTATATTTTAGTAAAAGAAACAAATGATTTTTAGAAAAATGTACCGTGATATTTTATAGATTCTCCCCTTCTTCATAAGACCTATAAGCGGACTTTGAACACTTATAACAATTATTGGTTGTTTACAATGCATAGGATTAATCAAAATTGTTGTGGGTGTATTCCATAGTTTCAAGAAACAACTAAAAGAAAATAATACCATTCAAAGAGACATAATTTATCTTCTAATAGTACCTCTATAGTTTCTTCAACTATAGATGACATTCATGATGTGATATCTGTTTGTTATTAGTTTCACATTAATTGGCATGAGGAAACTAGTATATAGTCCCTGAGTTTGATAATTCTTCCTTTTTGTTTCTTAAAATAAAATATATTTATATTTTAATTCAGAGTCTTACTTCACATAAAAGGTCAAGGTATTAATCAAATATTCTAAATAATTTTTTCAATTTTTAATTTACTTGTTTTCTATAAGATATATTAATAGAAGTTTGTAGGATCATTCGACTTTGTAACATTATTAATTCTTATAAATATAAAAATAATTGAATTTACATTTTCTCATTCATAATAACAAATTTTAGAAATAGAAAATTGTATTATTTTACTTTTTATTAAATACTATAACATTAATAATTAGAGGTTTTGTGTGTAACAAACACATCAGCTGTGTCTTCCCTAAATATTATATATATTTGGATCAATGATTAATCTTATAATTACATGCTGATAAATTTTGTGATCTATGGAATTTATTCAAAGAAAAAAATGGGTAAATTCTAGAATTGAAGCATTGGATTTTCACATATTATATATAACTAATTTTATTAATTAAATAATTACCATAAAAGAAATTCTTTCATCATTTATTTTTTAAAAATTGATTTATGTTTTAGCATTGTTTCTTTTTAGGAATCAATATTAGATTTACCGTAGATATTATCCACATGTGGTCCATAAATTTCAATCAAATTATATAGTAATATTTAGGTTCTAGCATGTTTTATCTTATCACATAAATCATTCACCTTTCATCTCCTTGAGAATCAGTTGCAAATAACTATCCTTGATCTGTAAAGACTCAATAGTGGAAGGTCAAGGAGGATCACTATCCATTATTGAGGTTTATTTGAGAGGTATCTCTCAAGATATGGAAAGGATTCTACCCAGATGTCACTATACACAAAAATAATTGGGTCTAGTAGACAAATAATATAATTGTTATTATATACCGTTAGGGTTAGATATAAATAATTTCACAAGTACCCATGACTAAAAAATAACTTTTTTATTAATTTATTACAAAAACAAAATTCAGGTGGGAAGAAATGGTGTAAACCAAGAGTGTCACCTTGGAAAGAGTTCTTACACTCATAGGGTGAGGATATATGGAAATTAAAAATATTAGGCCTCTTATTTGGACTCACAGGGTTTGATAAGGTATCAACTATAAAATTCATTAATCTAAACATATTTCTAATCTCAATGCCCTGATTCATAATCATCTTTTAATCCCCGGTAAAATAAGTGATGTCCCATTGAATGACTGTAGTAATATTGAGATTATACATGTTGAAAAGCATGATACCATTCTACATGGATCCCAACTCTTCTTTGATATAAAAAATCGGGACATAAAAGAAAATAAAACTGAAAATATTAGACCCCCCTTTAACTCAGATTGTAGATCATGGTGTTGTATTTGATATTAATAAGGAGTCAAGTGTCAATAAGTTTTAAATATGTGTATGGAATGGTTATGATGAAAGTTGTTTCAATGATTAAAGTGGTGATTCATAAAGTGATTTTAGTAATTTAGTGATGATCCCAAATTGATTATGGAAGATGATTATGAATTAAATTCAGTGGATTGTTAAACCGATCCTATGTTCCAAGACATGGGTCACTGAATGGAACATTGTAATGCCATTTGAAGAATTCCACGCAATAATGTATTGCATAATGAAAGTGGAAGATCCTTTTAATATATTTTAATTGGATGAAGGATGGGAATGAAATCTGATGATTGATGAGCTGATCTTTAAAGTTACAAGACATGTGTTTAAAGGATAACACAGCACTCACAACAATATTACGATTCATTAAGGTTTTAATGCATGAGGTGAAGTAGAACCCACACATCATCCTTGATTGATTCAAAGAATCATAATGAAGAGGTCTAGAATTCAAAATCCAATACATAAGGATGAATGGTGATGTTTTGAAGGAAAAGAATAAACCAGAAGAGATAATGAAGAAGGATCATGGTATTTAAAAATTTAATATCATCTTGGTTATATATTGTTTTTAACAAAGTATATTTATTTTGTGCCTTTTCCAATTAAGTGGTCCAACCATGCAGGACAACTGATGCCCTCATCTAAGGCATACGCGGGAACTGAGGGTCTACTGTGCCCATGAGGAAGGCTTTGAACTATAACTGCATGTGGCATAGGTGCTCGGGCCATGAATAAGCCCACAGGTGTGTGTATGGTGATCATCCAATTTATAAAGGTTGTATAGTGGGCACTAGGAGTGCGCTCGAGGAAAAAGGAGTGGGTGCAGAACGTGCCCGACAGAATCTTCTATGGGGTGGTACCGGTGGAGGGAGAATAGATGTTGTTGACTTTAAGTTGTTATAGCATGATACTTAAACTTCATGAAATCTGCAGTGCGTTTCCATGTGATACATGTTTTTCAAAACACGGACGTGATCCACACCATCCATCTTATCCCACACCCAATCTCTGTTGCTCATCGCATTTGCGATACACCTTCTAATCATGGATGTCTTTGATATATCTTAGTTGATCCAACATACATGGAATCGTCTTCAACCTCTGACAACATGTGGAGCCACCTGACGCCACTACTCTCTGTCGCCACTTTTGATCCACCTAGATCGAGCTCCCGATCATTGTTTATGATGAATTCTACTAAATGATCATGGTCTTAGTGTCATAATAACATCCATGAATTAAATGATTCATGCATGTAATGAAAGAAGAAATTTTATTGAGGTAGAAGAAAACAATTTTGTGAGGGCTCATCTTGCATGTATGAAGCTCGGGTAGGATGGTTCTCATGAGTTTGAAAACACATCCACATGATTTCATACATATAAATGGGGAGCCCGTGGTTGAAAAAGAAATGCCTGAGACTTGTGACATATCATTATCTGTGTTTGAAAATATTGAAAGCCGGATATCTCAGGCATTCAATGATTTGAGCCCCATGGTTTTGGGTGTGCTCCTCGCTTATAAATGGAGGATCCCAATCCATGAAGAGGTGTATATCATTCTTGAAGAAAGGAGCTCTTGTTTCTCTAATGAAACAGATCAAACATGAACCCCTCTAGTTCACAAAAGGAATTGTTCTTCGTAGCCTAGCTATGCAAAAAATAAGAGCCGCACATATATTGCATGAAAAATTAGTCCATAACAGTCCTTGTGTGAAGGATAAATGCACAACTATCGTGGCTTGTGAGGAGAAGAACCATGAACCCCTTGGTTCTTGAAAGATCTTGAACCCTTTGTGCCAAGTGAAACAAAGAAAACATGATAGGTTCTTTGAAACCCTTGATTTTCTTTCATGGATAGTATACCACAAGTACACAATAGGTTCATGCACACTTGTGATACTCTGCAAAGGTACCCGAGTCGAGGATTCCTCCCTTGTTTCACAATGAAAAATAACCAATGCATACACTACTCACATTCTCATTCGGGTTTTGTGTGCTTTATATGAATAATAAGAATACCAAGGCCCTTTGAGAAGAAAAAGAACCCATGCTTTTGGGTGTGTTCATAAGAGGAATATGTTCATGCATGATGCATATTCATACACATGCATGAGTTGATACCATCTTTATTTAAAGAAAAAAAATAACAAAACTTTTGTGCACATGTCGAGGAAGAAGAAATAATAAAGAACACATATAAATTGGATCACCCATTCAGAATTGAATAAAAATAACCATATATTGAATCTAAACTAAAAAATTAGTGTGTTTGTGCAATGAACCAAATACAAAAATTGTGTGTGATATTATGTGAGTAAAATAAAGTGTTAGTGTCTGCTCTCAATGGATCATACACATTGGAGTTTTCACCCAAATAATAAAAGTATTATGCATTCATGTATGCATGCATGCATTCACATGCACATGTGAATACACATACAAGAAGAATCAAGATTGTTTGTGTGTGTGTGTAAACAAGAAGAAGATTTTCCATTCAACTCATTCATGATGTATAATTGATTGAGATATATAATTACAAGAGGTATTGGATCCCTTGAAATCCATGAATGATGTTTTGAGACTGAATCCAAACAAAATTGAAATAATAATTTTTTCTATGATTATAGTGTTTGAGGGATCAAGAAGACAGACATAGCTAACATAGTGGAAGATCATTTATGCCAATCAATATTCTTGAAGAATTATTGTGCATCACTTGAGCACATACAAGTGAGGTCGGGTCTTCTTCGTAAGAATAATGAATTGATCGGGCATTGTTGAGACTGAATAATTATTAGAAAAGTGATCATAGTTACTGAGAAAGGCCAATTGGCCTTGAAAAAGGCTGTTGATGATTCATGATGAGATTAACGGTCATGTGTGATTGAGCAACCTCATGAGGAAAGATCAGAAGATCCATCCCTAGTGAATCAAGATATATCTCTTGTGAAAGTGAGGAGGATGAAGTCTTCAGTGGGACTCTGAAGAAGGCAAATGTGACTCTATTTAAACTGTGGGAAGCACTATAAAGAACCTATTGTGGAACTCAGGAGAGATATAGTGTGACTTTGTATCAACCATTATAATTACTCATCTGATTATAGTGGAGAATATGTGTTCTAGAGAATAACCAACACAATAAGGAGTAGGTCTTTGATCTGAACCCTGTAAATCCTTGTGGTCACTGCCATTACATTTACATCATCCATTGAGGTAAGGATGAGATACATAAAGAATAGTGGATCAAGGCTTTAACAGGCAATAGAGGATTAATTTATAATAATCAATTTATAATAAGATTAAAAGGATCACTGATTCACCCCTCCCCCTCTCAGTGATTCACACTGATCTGAGACCTTCAATTAGTATCAGAGGGAAGGACCCCTCTAAAAGATCCAAGAGAGTGTTTATGATGTTCATATTTGAGGAGATGAGTGAGCAACGTCAAATGGAGATATCTTCCAAGGCTCAAAAGAACAGAACAACGAAATATGAAACGAAGATCATGAGTAAACCTAATGATAATGGGGAGACACATACCACTAATGAAAATATTAATGGTATAACATATGATAATTCCTATTATTATTATGATTCTTCTAGTGATGCCTTCTCAAGCTGTGGTGGTGATATAAAAATTAGTGATATTCAGACTGCACTCAAAGATCATCTGAAGACATTCCCTAGAGAATTGGAAAGAAACATTGCTGCAAGCATTAATACTATTCAAGATGAAAAATTACAGTTGAATTAAGAAGTTGATACCATGGAAGATGCATTGACTAAAACTTTTGATCTATCCAATACTCTCACAAAACAGATGATGTAAAATGAATAAAATATTTCTCTTTTCAATTATAGAAATGATGAAGTCACTAAAATCATACAGGGAAGTATTTGTGGTATTGAATTCATTGAAATAGTATTTTATAAGATTTATATGCATTAGAAAAGTTTCACAAAGTCTCTATGGTTTCCAATGATTTTAAACTACAAAATAGAGCTAACACTTTAAAGGATATTTACATCTATTTACAACAGTTAAAAAATATGCAAGAAGAACACATGTTAAAGAAAAAGATGAATTGGGAAATCAAGATGTGATTAGTTGAGGATGAGAATAACTCCCTCAACATTAAGTGTTTATAGCTGGAGGTGAAATTGAAAAATCATCAATCACCCCACATTGGAACTTCCTAATCAAATGAAAGAATATTCCAATCCACTCATGTTTTCATTGAGGAATATGATTCCAAAAGGAACATCAGATCCTCCTATAATCTAGTGGAAACATCCTCTAAGAAGAACGTATCCTAGGTCCCTATTATTTTTATTTCTATTAATGCAGTTACATCTGCATGTACAGGTTCAAATCTATAATATGAAAATATGTTCGTTGATAAAAAAGTTAATTCACGCATCGAAATTTCAAGGATAGATACTGGGATTATTAAGAGGAACAATTCCTAAATGGATGCTCCAAAGAAAGAAATACAATTCTAGAAGCAAAAAATCATTGAATCTATCCAGAAAAATACCACACAAAATATAAAGAGATTTATTGGAAGTAATTTGTGTTGCTGGATGTTTTGGAATTAGAACAATTATTATTGGAATAATACGTCATCATATGAAAATTATGAAAGGCTTACATATAGGGAATGTAGATGTGAAGAAATGAAGCATATTGCAATGCAAAGACACAAAACACAGATAAAGAATAATCAGTCAATCAAGAACAGATTTGAGTATCTTGAATACTTCTGTAATAATTGCAACAGAAGTGGTCACCATTATGATGAGTGCCAGTTTAGTCCTACCATGCCTCAGTCATATGTTGATAAGAATAATAGACCACAAAAAAGGCATGAGAAAGAAAAATGATTTGAAAAGTCTTCCATGGGGAATACTAAATACAATGAAGACAATAAAATTGTGAAATAAATTATTACCAAAAAGTAGTTCAAGCCAGATTCCATGAATATCATCTCAACTAAGAAAAGATTCTCCTATTGTGGAAAGAAAGGACATACCATGGATCACTGTAAACAAGCCATGGAAATGAAAGGAATCCAGATGAAACTAAAAGGAGAATCAATCCATAATAATATGAAATTGACTAAAAACATTATTGAAGATAATCTTAATAATTTTCCTAAGAAATGAAACTTTATGGCAATGAAGAATCCATGTATAAGCTCTAAATCATAAAATGTTAAATAGTGTTTAGTTATATGTCTTAATCAATTGAAAATTTCTAGAGAAATGGAAAGTGAAAAGAGATGAATTGCTAGCTAATGAAGAGGGAAAAGGGAAACAAGTTCATCCAAATGAAATAAAAATAGAATTTAATGAGATTTTTTAGGACATTACAACCCAAGTGTATCAAAAATACAATGTTGAAGGTGAAGGAAGGATGGAAATCATGAAAAAAATGTATAACTATTTTACCAGGCCAAATGGAGTTTCTGAATAAAGAAGAACACACACTAGTGGAACCCACATCAGTATTGGAATAATTAAAGACAAATAATCGACTCATGATGATGTTAAATGGAAGTAAAGGGGCCATTCTAGCAATGAAAGATAAAAATGTCAAATAGAGAGGAAAAACAAACCTGAAGAGTACAATATACTTTAGAGCTACAAGGAAAGGAGTTCTTATATTGAGATAAAATTATCATCCCCAGTGCTTCTATTAAAAATCTCACAAGTGTTCCATATTATTCCCTTATATTTTTGTTGTATATGTGTGCTTACATTACAGGGAATTGAAGATGGGGGTCATTCCTAAGAATAAAGTTTAATGAGAGATGTTTACTTATTATTCATGATTTCATAAAAAAACTAAATGTTCCACAATAGAAGATTATCATCTTGAATATCTTAATGAATATGTGAAGATAGTTTCTAGGAGGACCCCGACTCTAGAAACCTAGGATCCGGTGCCTTATGAACATGATGTGTGTCTTGAAATAAAAATGTGCACTCAAAAAAACACACACATCACATCCCATACAAGGGATCGAGTCTGATTCGGGTTCTAGGAAACTGGCAACTTCCAGGATGTTTTATCTGGTAAAAGATGTTACCTAAAAATTTTATATCAAAACATAGGGTGAGCATAATAATTCCCAGTAAGTGGTTTTAAAAAGAATAAAACAAAGTATCTTTTGAATGAATTCTTTAAAACCATCCTTTTAACATCCCCTTATGGAAAACTGTAACCCATGTAACATGATATAAAAGTGTTCAGTCAATATTTTCAAGGAAGATATTTTTCAAATGAGTAGTAAAGGATATCATAAACAAGTATGACATATGAATATTTAATCTAAAATTAAACGGTTAAATGTAGTACATAATTAGAGTTGTGTGTGAGGGAAACATCTTAAATTTCATAAGTTGGTTACAATTTTACTGAGTGATAAACACAAATCATGCTCCAAACTTATACTTGCGAAATTAGTACTTTATAAAAAAATGCAAGGGTCATGAAATAATGGGCATATCATCTTGAAAAGAACTTGAAACATAATTTGAATATATGGCATCAACATTTAACTTAGATAATCATTTCTGTATCACCAAGGTCCATCCCCAAGGTGTCATTAAAAATAAAATTACAAAGGTTATTCCCCAAGGTATCGTTTAAAAATTATAACCCCAAGAGATTACATCATTACCTAATGCATTGGAGGGATATCAGGGCGCACCCATAATTTGCCTTTATTATCTTGTGATCCACATAGATCATACTTTACTTCAATGACGTTTTATATTCAAGATGTCCCATAACACCTTGAATAATTCATTATTTTTCATAGTACCCAAGGTGTCCCATTACACTTTGGGTAATTAAATTTCTCAGTTCATTATCGTGATATATCATAAGCATGCATTGAATACAAAAATAAATAAAATGAAAAATGAGCCATTACACATTTTTCAAAATACATGATATGATAGATAACATTGAAAATATGTCAATAACTAATCCATGGCATACATATTTTAGTAAAAAAAATTTCACACAAGATAATTACTAAAGCTCATAAAATGAATGGTGAATTGGGTTTTACACATGAGATAATAAATGTTGAATCAATAAAAATATTATTTCATGGAAATTAAATACGTAATGAAAACAGTTTCCATCAGTAATGTGATAAACCGGTCATTGAACTTGCAAAAAAATTAAACCCTAACTTGATTAACAAATAACATTCACCAAAGTAGGTTCATTATTGTAATAAGACAATAAATGAACACAAAATTATAACATGATCCCATGAATCCAAAATCCTATAATATTTTAATCAAGCCAAAAAAATACCCACTTCATCATAAAATACATCATGGGTAATGTCGAATAAACTTCATTAATAAAACATTCCTATTTGTGTGTACTCATATACAAAATACATGTTAGTTTAGCAAACACCAACTTTATATTTTATAAAAATCGTACATGTATCAAAGCATAAATAAAGTCTTGATAATTATTACTGAAAGGAAAATAGGGTTTTGGAAATTATATATATAAATACATATACACATAACCATATGTACGTAAATATATAAACATTACGTTTTTATAAACATCACTCCATTTAAACCAAAAAACAATGTTTGCATAAGAGAAATTATTTAAATATTGATCTCCGTCCATTAAAACAAAAATCATAAATTTCATTTGTATTGGACAACATTATTATATATATAAGTGTATAGGGTATATACAAAGTTTATACTTAGGGGTTTTTCATGATACCATCAGCTTCAAAGCAACCCTTATAATATTTATCTCTCCTGGTAAAGATCTATAGTCACTTTAGAAACTCAAGAAAATAGTTTTGATTTGGGTTCTATACATAAATTTATATATAAAAAATGTATATACAAGTTATAAAAATATATAGGTTTTAGGTTTTGTAAAATTGTATTGTTTTAAAAAAACAAAATACTTTCATATGTACCCTAATGAAGACACGATGGCAAACCCCCTTGAATCCAATACAAACAAAGGGGTTTGTATTATGTATATATACATATATGATCTTTATAAACCGAGTGTATAAGGTGATGGTTCCTCCCATGAAAATAAAGCATGAAAACACACTTAACTTGATTTGGGGAGGATGCTCGGACCATGGTAAGCTCAATGGGTTGCTGGGAGTCCGAAGGGAGAAGGAGAAGAAGAAGCCACCCTGTTTAATGAGGCAGGAGGGGGGTTTTGTGGATTCTCTGATGAAACAAGGTGACTCGACCCAAGGGTAGGCCGACAAGAGGAAGACAAGAAAACAATTACCTAGGAGGGGGGGTGTCTGAGGTTTAGTAGAAGCAGTGCAAAAGGAGAAGGCTGAGGTGTCCTCGGGTGTACAGGCCTACTGGTGTAGGACCACGACTTGAGGAAGAAGACGACAGAGGGGTGCAACGTTGAGATGGAATTGACAGCCCAGATTAGAGCAGGAGAGATCAGACAGTCGGAGGATGAGCGGGAGATGGGTTGAGTGGTTTAAAAGAAATAGTGGGTTGAGATTAAATGTGGGGGAGATCACGAGGCTAAGGAATCATATGGATGAGATTGATGCAGGATTCGATCGAATGGTTCGGATTGCACGGTACGTGTCCCACATCGAAACAAAAGGAAGTTGAGGCACGGTATATAATCCTTGCCGCTCTACCCTCAGAGAAATTACACAAACACATGCACAATGGGGATTTATACACGGACCCCCTGTGGGCCTTGGCCCACCCTCACACAACGTGTGCGGTGGACCTTAGACACAGGCCCACGTGCGACCTAGCCGAAACCCTACTCGGCTCTGACCTGGTTAATACCCTCTACATGCTCGGGATCCCGATGGTCGGTACCTCGGGTCCTTAGGGGGTTGGCCTTGGCCTCGAGGGCTTGTCCCCAAGAGCTTCCCCCAGTTGGCTGGGTACCTACTAAATTTTTATTAAAAAATCACTTAGTTATATATATATATAACGAAATAGTATATTTCTCTAAAAAAGGAAACATTAATATTCATAAATTGAATAACATAAATACTTTACCATAAAAATTAAAAATTTAAAAACCATTCAAAATTTATGTACAATACATTAGTATTGGATATAACTCTTTTAAAATATATACATTTCATAATTAACATACTACACCTTTTTAAACATTAGGAAATTATAACTTTAAAAACTAAAATCCTATTTCTAATACACTTTTTATTTTATTTAAAATATAAATAATTTTACTTTTTCAAAATACCTATCATTAATGTTTTAATAGAATATATTCTTCAATAATCATTAAAGGTATATGGTTTAGATGATACCCTTTAAACATAACTTTTTAAAAACATTAAGAAGTTGTTAAAATACTAATTTTTCAACCATATAGGTATCCATCAGGATTTTGTAAAATCAATTAGATTCATTTTCACGAATATTATCTTATTTTAATTTTAAGATACTCAACGATATAATTCAAATATTTTGAACATATTGAAATATTTGAAATACCATAAGATTATAAGAGCATTATAAAGACAAAAAAAATTTATATATATATATATATATATTAAATAATCTTTATCAATTTAAACCCAACGGTCAAAATATAACGGTCATAATTTTTTAATGGGACTTTATAAAAATAGGGGGGTGTTTCACATTTTCATGACACTTGAACCAGGGAGGATGGCTCTCCTCATTCCATTGGTGCTGATTATGTGTGTTGTGGTTCTGGCTATTATGTTTTTCACACTGACTGACCTAGAAGATGAATACTATCCAATTACTTGAGTTGTGGTTATTAGCAACCTTTTCCTGGCCATGTTAAGTCTTGAACATGGTTCTTTTTGTTAGTTTAGATCTTTGTTGAAATGTAACTTTTTAATGTATACTATTCCTCTTTATTATCCTTCTTTTTCATCTATTTTGTTTCGATCCCTTTATTGGTACCAAAAACAAACCATGTAAAGCATGAATCATCATTATAAAACAATACATTGTTCACTTAGTCAAGTTCATAAATCCTAGGGTGTCACTATTTCCACCATGATGAATGAATGGGATTGCACCCCTTTAGGGGTAGAATATATGAAGGAGTTGATATAAAGGATTATATCAGGACAAATCTTGAAATTCATTTCATCTGAAGAAGCTGAAACTGAGGTTTCCCAATCACACTTTCATCCCTTGTTCTTAATTGTATGTATCATGTTAATTAAGGGGGAGTGATTGATTAATGACTAGATGGGATTAAAGGGGGAGATTTATCTTTTAACAACACTTTTTAATATGTTTGGTGAAGTATGAGTAGGATTTAACATTTCATTGATAAATCATTCAATTTCAGACCCCTAGGATAATAGTTGACACATTCTAAGCATGATTTTACATGATCGATGTTTACAGAAAACATTGAAAACCTTGGTCATATATCTCTTGTTTTATACATTGAATTTTCTGAATGTAGACTTACAGTTGATTTACTACTTTCTCATTGCTAAGTGAACCATGTGACATAATTCCTCCTAGAAATATTCATGAAGTTATTATTCAAAGGGAGGAGAACATGTTTTGAATACACCCCACTATACTTTTTCATTTGGTTGCAAATAAGGGAAATAAAATATTGGAACACATATTGAATCATTCAAAGTGTTCTTAAGAAATATTGTAAATAAAATACAAAGGCAAAGTCTGTAGAGAAAGGTGTTGAATATTTTGTCAATAAAATGTCAAGTGTTAATAAGTTGTCAACATGTGTATGGAAATGTGATGATAGAAGTTGTGATAATGATTGAAGTGGTGATTCTTAATGTGATGTTAGTAACTATGTTAAGATCCCACATTTATAGTGGAAGAAGATTATGAATTAAATTCAGATGATTGTTGAAGTAGTCCAATGTTCCAAGACATGTGTCATTGAATGAAACATTGTTACACAATTTGAAGAAGGCCATGCAATACTCTATTGCATGTTGAAAGTGGAAGATACATCCAATAACTTCTAATTGGATTAATAATGTGAATACAACCAGACGATTGATGAGTTGATCATCAACATTCCAAGACATTGGGTTAAAGGATAACACAACAATCACAACTATATTATAATGAAATATACATTAAATGAATGAGGTGAATTAGAACAAACACATCATCCTCAATTGATTCAGAGAAGCATAATAAAGGGGTTTGGAATTCATAATCCAAACCATAAAGAAGAATGATGATGTTTTGAAGGAAAAGAACAAAGAAAAAGAGATAGAGAAGAAGTAGCTTCGTAAATAAATATAGAATATCATATTGGTTATACTTTTTTTAACAATGTATATTTGTTTTTTACATTTTACAAAAAGTGTTCCAACCATGGAAGATAGCTAAATCCATCACCCAAGGAATGTGTGGGACCCAAGGCTCTACCACACCCAAGATGAAGGCCTTGAAGCCTACCCATAGGAGGCATATAAGCACATGCCTTATAAAAGCCTATAGGTGCACGCACAATGACCAACCCAAGTGGAAAGTATGCATACATGGTGCTAAGAGTGTGCCCAAGGAGAAAGGAGTGAGAGAATAGCATGCCCACAAGAATTAGGCATGGGGCGGTACAACTGGAGTGAGAAGAGAAGGTATTTCCATGATGTTGCTACAACATAATACTTAAATAGCAAGAACACATTTCGATGTGGGATAAGATTTTAAAAACATCGACGTGATGCGCGACATCCATCAAATCATGCATCTGATCTATTCCGATCATTTTATCTGCACTACACCTTCTACTCATGGCTGTATATGATCGATCCATGCTGGTCGAATGGTCATGGCATCATCTTCAACCTCCGACTGCATGGAGAGCCACCCGATGCTACTAATCGCCGTTGCCACTACCGATCCACCTTGATCGAGCTACCAAACACTATTCTTGAATAATTCTACTACATGATGATCGTATGAGATTCATGATAACATGCATGTATGAAATGTTTCGTGCATGAAAATAGTGAAGAAAATCTAACAATGCTGAAGAATCATTTTTTTCAAGGCCTTATTTTGAATGGATGAAGCTCAAGTAGGATGATTCACATGCGTTGGAAAACACATGCACGTGATTTCCTCCCTATAAATTAGGATACAACAGTTAAAAAGGAAACAAAAGATACATGCAACATATCTTAATTTTCATATAAAAATATTCAAATCTAGATATCTCAGTTGTTCAAAGATTTGAACCCTACTATTTTGAACGCGCTATTTGCCCACAAAAGGAGGATCTCGATCCGTAAAGAGGATGCTTCCATTAGGGGTCACGGAAGAGCCGAATGGAAAACAATTGAATAAGAAGAGAGAAAGATAAGTTCTATATTGATGAAAAAGGTAGGTAAATAGTCGTCTACCATGGGTTTGCCTTGTTTCATGTTCTCCTTTTGTTACACTCTTTTGATTTATTTCTAATAAAAGAGGCACAACCTCCACCTTCTTCAAAAAAAAATTTAACCTTTATGTTTAGAAAAAGGCAGAGTTCCACACAGCCATGCTACATAATGAAGAATATCCATGCTTCTCTAATGCGAAGAAGGAGTCCCACGCATCCCTTGCATGAATGAGAGCCATGAACCTCTAATGGTTCATGATGAGAAGAACCCTGAACACCATGGTTCATGAAATAACTTACACCCATTGTGTGAATATAATCCTAGAGAATGAGAAAGGTTCTTTCAAACCCTCGCTATGCCTTCATGCATAGTATACCGCAAGTACAAAATAGGTGGATGCTCCCTTGTGACACTCTATAAAGGTACCTAAGCTGACGATTCCTCCCTTGTTTCACAAAGGAGAAGAACCCACACATACACCACTCACATACCCATTCAGGTTGTGTGTACCTTATTTGAAGTGGAAGAAACCCTATGCCCTTATAGAAGGAAAATTACCCAAGATTTTGAGTGTGTTCATATGAGGAATAAGGGCATGCATTATGCACATTCATACACATGCACGAGTTGATTCAATCTTCATGATAATAAAACAAAAAAGAAAAATGTGTGTACACATGTGAAGGATGAGGATGAAATATGAAAGAAAACACATAAATACGATCACCCATTCTGGTTTGAATAAAAATACCCTTATATTGAACAAAAACTAAATAATTAGAATGTGTGTTCCAAGAACTAATGAAAAAAAATTATGTGTTATATTAACTGAGAAAAAGAAAGAGGAAGTGTGTGTTCTAAAAATGTTATACCAATTGGGGGTTTCAAATAAGGAAGAAATGCATTGTTTATGAATGCATGTGTGCACATTCCAACATGGAGACACATAAAAATTGAATCTCAATTGTAAGAGCATGTGTGTAAACAAGACGAAGCAGTTCCCTGAAACTCATGCATGATGAAAAATTTATTGTGATATCCAAATACAATAGGTATTGGATCCCATGCAATCCTGGCATGATGTTTTGAGACTGAATCCAGATAGAATTGAAAGAAGATCTTTTATATGAGTTTACACTATTTTTGGATGCAAGAAGACAAGCAGAGCTAACATAGTGCAAGATCATTTTTTCCTATCAAGTTTATTAAATAGGTAGTCTGCATCACTTTCCCACATACAAGTGAGGCCAGGTCTTCATAAGAAGAATAAATAATTTCTCGAGAATTATTGAGACTGAGGACTAATCAGAAAAGTGATCAGAGTTTCTGGGAAAGTCCATTCGACCTTATCAGAGGATATTGATGATTCTTGAATAGATTCACAAACATATCATGAGGTATGATCAGAAGAACAATCCATAGTGAATCAAGAAGCACATTTTGTTAAATCTAGGAGGAAGAAGTATTTATTGGGACTCTGAAGCAGGCCATTGGGACTCTAGTAACACTATTGGAAGCATTATAATGAACCTCTTGTGGGACTCATGAGAGATACAATATGACTCTATATCAACCATTGTAATTACTCATCATATTATAGTGGATAATCAATGTTGGGGAGAATAACTAACACAAGAAAGAGTAGTTTTTTAAATCTAACTGTTTATATCCTTGGGTTAAATGCCATAACCTTTACAACCTCACTCGAGGAAAGGCTGAGAGACACAAGAAAAGTGGATCGAGGCTATATCCAGCCATAGAGGTTAAGTGTAAATGAATCAATTAGTAAAAAGTTTAAAAGGATCACTGATTCACCCCTACCCCTCTCAGTGATTCACATTGATCTGGGCACTTCACAAACCAAACCACCCCCACACAACTCAATGATCACATGAACCATCCTCATTCAACTAAGGTGCCAATAAAATAAGGTTACCATCAATTTCATCTCCTTCACCTGGCTTTCACATTTCCATCAAAGGAAGAGAATGACTTGGTAGGATGCCCATTATATAATATGAATACACTCTTCTAGAAATGAGAGAACCAAAATATACCACTAGAGACTTGAGATGGGCCTTCACCCACTGTAGTGAGTTCTTTTTCCATTCCTCATACATTTCTTGGGCTCCCATATAGTTTGTAAAATCACTACAATCACTATTTCACAAACTCCAGTTCTCCGTCAGACATCATCAGATCCCAAAAACTAGAAAGAAAGATACTCCTGAACATGCTCCTCTTAAGGAGTGATGCCAATTAAGCTTCCAATAAAATACAATATACAATTCACACAATCCCTTGAGAAAAGGAGGTGCCACATGATTTCCAAACAAGGTGACTTGTACCACCAGCAAAATGAAGTAAGCTAGATTCCTTTATTTTTAATATTGTCATCCATGTGTATATCCTAGTTCCTCACTAACCCAAAGAAAAATAATTAATATAATTGGGATATATTTGAACTTAATTATTGAATAAACATAATTTGTCTATAGTTTTCAAGCTTCCTCATATGAAATGTATTTCTAAATAAATTAATAGAATATTATTTTGGGAAAACAAACCTATTAGGTTCATTAATAAGATCATGCATGGTTTTTTATCCTCATTTACCAATATGTTGATGATAGTTATGTATATACAATACTTTATGGTTAAAATATCCAATAAAGGACACCATGGGGAAAGAAGAAAATTTTCATATGCCCAATTATCCTTCCCATACCTCATAACAATACGATCCACAACCCATCACACCTTACCCACAAAAATATATATATGGTCAATAATACACCGTTATAGGTTTTGAAAAACTTCTAGGTACCTCATCCTACAATCTCTAATTCACCCTATATTTCTACCAAATTATTTTATCCCATAATATACTTCCATCATGTATTTCCCATGAAATATTACCCTGCATGCCTTTCATGTAATCCATTAAAGTACCTAAGTTGATTCCTCAAGATTTAATTAGTTTTTTTGGATTATCCGTGATGCCCAATGGAATCATCCATCATGATTATCATCCACAATAAAATCCATCAATATCTTGACCATCATGTCAGTGGTAGCTTTGGACACCATGATTATTGATAAAACATGCATGGGTATTGAGGTGACTATGCTTTTAACTATATTTATCCTCACTACATAAGATAAAAATTGTCTTTTCTAGTTAAGGATACAATTGATAATTTTATTGATAATAATATTGATCATTTACTCATGGATTATACAATTTGAGATGGGTTCTCCGACATAGTCTATTAGGAAATAATTTTTTTCAATTCCATGTCTATCATGAATAAAATTTCTCCAACGGATAGAACATTGTTTAGACCGAAAGATGAAAATCTTAGCATTGTTAATGAAAATCACACTCCACAAATCGTAGGATCACATTATGTTGTTAAATCCATTATTTTACATTTTAATTCAATTAAAAAATAAAAATATTTTTTAGAAAACATTATGTGTTACACCATTATTTTACCTCCCCTATAGGGGATAATGGCCATTTCCTCTATGGCACAATGGATGTTCCAAGAGAGGGCCTCTAGGGAAAAAACGAAGAGTCTTGGAGATACAATATCACATTGTATCAAGCCTCACATAGACTTAAAATCGCATTGCATATTTATCACAATAGAAATAGAAATCCCTAATGATGTATAGTATCTAAAAAAATTCCCATAATTACACTCTAATAATAAAAACCATATCACTTTCCTTTAGGATAAATAAAAACTCAAGGCAATCAAGATTTTTTATCTATATAAACAGTAATCATGATATTAGATCCGATATCCTTCCTATTTATATCATAAACCATATATTTTACAATTTCTATGGCTCCTGGGATGCTTTATAACTGGGAAAAAACATATTATTCTAAAAAAATGAGCATTGGGAAGAGCTTCCTCAATATTTTATTCAAGAGTAAGACCAGAATATCATAGTTGATATTATAGAGGTATATAGGCCTATACTGGAAAGGAGCATATAGATAACTGGTCTTCATGATGAGAACTTTTATATATGAAAATACATCCCTAATAAGCACTCTTCCTTATAAATAATCTATCTTAGCTTCAATAACTAGCTTCCTAATGATACCCTGTTGCTGCTCCTTTCTGTCACAGAGTCCAACGAATGGAAATGGGGAACACATTAAGCACAAAGAGGGTTACCCATTGATGAAAATCAATGAAATTTACAAAGGCATGGAATAAGAGCTCATTTACATTATGGTGTGCAATTAACTTGCATGCACTATCTGTGTTTTTTCCCAATGTGTATGGTGGAATATAAATAGCCCCTGTGGGCCCCCCATTAAAAGGATGAAATTTCCAAAACTCAGATTCTAGCCATGGTCACCCAAGTCATCAACTCAACTCTTCCAAAATATTATAAGGTATGATTTTACCTAGAATGGAAGACTTGAAGAAGTAGGATAAGGCCAATGTGTTTAGGATTCATTATCCTTTGCGTGCCTAATTGTCCAGACCTCCTTAAAAGTGGAAACACTTGTGCGCTGCCCAACCCTTTCAATGAAAGTTGTGTGCTACCCTTTTGGAAACATCTTAGGATAACACTAAATTCTTGAGGTAAGTCTTGACCAAGTATTACCCTATAGATTCTTCATTGCCCTGGTGAACCCGTGACACGCAAGTACACTTGCACAACCAAGACGTGTGAGTGAAATGATTTGTGCGACCTAAACTTTTGTGCCAATGTCATTTGTGTGCCTCTCACCTGTTCAAATATCCTCTTAAATATATTATCCCTCAAACCCCTTTTCAAAGCCATTTAGGGCATGGTTCTTATATTGGATTCCTTATCCGAAAGCAATTTTGTGAGAACCTCTCCCAAAACCTCATGAATTACATGCTTTATGTCACCATGGATAGAGTTTTCCTCTATATATCCTCATCCTTTAAGATGAGAAAATGCTCTGATTTAGGGAATCCCCTTAAAAAAATCCCCAAGTTCCCTTGGTTCGGGCCTCTTTCTCAGGAGTAAGCCCCTTGTTATAAGTTCCCTTAACCTGGGTCTCCATCTCAGTAGTAATCCCCAGTCATAGTTTATTTTGATTTGGGCCTCCTTATTAAGAATAAACCTCAATCATAAGTCCATTTTAATTTGGGCCTCCTTATCAGAAGTATGACCTGGATTAAAACTCCAAATCTTCATGGAGTATAAATACCTTTATGGACCCTGCTCCTGGGCTTCATTCCTAATGTAAGTCCAGGTCTTCATCTACTTGGGCTGTTATACATATGTAAGCCCCACATCATTTCTCGTGACTACATCATTCATGTAACCATCACCAAGCATACTGATACCTCATGATTCATGCACTGATCATGACTCACGTGATCTTAGAGTGTAAAAGTAATCACAAAATCTATTTTTTGGGCCATTAACCATGCATAAACCCCATATTTATTCACCCAAACTATGTGAACTATGATCTCTTCCTTAAAAGTAGAGTATATTGGATACCTTTATAAGGTTCAAGCACATATTACATTAATTATTTTCCGTCCTATATGATGTAAAATATACCCTTCTTATCAAACCACCGGGGTTTTGATTCCTTTTTAACGAGGATATGCAGGTAGCCCATCGACAGGTATGATCCCAACTCTGAAATATTCCATGTCTTTCTGAATGAAAATAAACTTCAAGTGCCCCACTTAGTGGCTTTAAATCCATTATGGTCATCATAATGGCCAAGAGATTTATATATAATATATTGAAGGATACCATTGACTAATAATCTCTAATACATATGGATGATTCTCTATAGATGATGAATCTGAAATACGTATAAAAGATTATCTAAATCCCATACATATCAATCATCGATTTAAAAATCTAAAGGAAAAAACTCATTTTCATGCTTGGTGAATTATTATGGATTCATGAACATAGCCTAAATCTATAAGAGAGTCCTGGATTTGGAAATAATTCCCCCCAAAAAGGTGTGATGAGCCTGAACTCACATTCTCTCAAACAATGAAAATTCTTAAAGCCTCATCGGTCCACAACTATTGAGCACCTACCTATGGAAAGTAGGTCCATATGGATATAGAATCATTGGGTGTTTCCGGTTCTATGAATAAACACATTACAAAATGAATGGAATGTTTGAATCTTAAACAAACAAGGTCATCCCCATTTCTAGAAGAAACAAAATATGGTGAACCCAACATGAATCCTTAACCAAGTTAAATGATGTTTTACTTATTTGATAGTCCCCTATTTAAATCAATATGAGGGCCAACAAAGTAATCAATAACATATGTGCTTTTCCAAAAGATGTAGTATGGCTAGACGTATCTTGATTATGTCTGCTATATCAAACATGCACTCTTTTCCAAGATCCCTTTGCCACATAAAATGGCTTCTTTAAGTTTCACACCAATGAATGCCTCTGCCACTACTCCAGCTGGATCCTCATCCGCTCTGAAGATGAAATCACCTACTCAGCGTCTTCAACGCTTGGCCTCAAATGCATTGGTGAGAGAATACCATCAACATGGTACCATCACAACTCTGGAGGCTGCTCGACAAGCCCTCCAAATTAACAACTCACCTAGGTTGTTCGGACAACGATGACCAGTGGTCAAGAAGTAGGTGGGGCGAACCACCATCTCCAACCGTTTCGGGTTGTTATCCCCAAAATGCAATAAACCGTCCCTCCCATATTACAGGGAGGTGAATGAAGAGGTCACTCAAGGCCTCAGTTCAAGAAGACATGAGTCCTTCCTGAGGAATCCCACTAACAATCTCCACTAGACTATTGCAGTAGTGAACCCTCAAAATGATGAGGGTATAACCTATAGGTGTTCGGCTCATGTTCCTCAGACCCGAGCACAAAAGACGAACCATCAGAGGTGAAAATTCGGCTAACAGGGAGAATGTTCTTACCTCTCACCCCTCTGGATAACTCCATAAATCTATCATGATGGAAAAAAACGAGCATGCATATACACCCATTCATCCTGATTTCACTTCCCTGTAGACTCGTCTGGCCGTGACACACCAATCCCACCTGGCGATTCCGATGGAGTACTATAGGAAGACACATTCAACTATTTATAATTCATCAACCAGTTAGTAGGATCATCTGACGGCATCCAAAGAAGCTCCCCAATCAAATGTGGTGACCACCTGTAAACAGGCATATACAACTACTTACACTCATCAATTCTGCCAGCAGTCTCGTCTCCTGGTATTGAAGGAATTTCCTCAATCATATTCGGTGGAGAACAATCAGCAGGCACATACAACTGCGATTCATCAAGCTAACCAGTGGTGTTGTTTGGTAGCACTTGGAGATTTCAATTTTAATGCTCCAATAACAAACAGGAAGAATACACAACTTTCATCCCCCACACATGCATACTATCATAATTCACTAATACGGAAAGGGGATATGGGAAGTAACACACACTTACTCCAAACATGTAATGGACGTATATTCCAATTATGGCTGCTGAATTCACCCAGAACATTCTAACAATGGTGAAAAAGCATATGAACATCACTGCACTTATTCTGGATAACCATAATAATATTATAACAGCCTTAGAGACAACAGAGGGAAAGAAACATAAATCTATCCTTATTAGTGGAGTGACTCATCAACATTTCACCCCAGATCAGTTATACACCTCTATTCCAGTCCAGGATGGTAATGGGGACATACTCCCCCATGTCATATGGACAATCAAGTCGGGCACATACACCTAATTTAAATGGAGATAATTATCCTAACCTGACCATTTCTCCTAAGAAAGCACATACACTTGCCTATAATAACCACATTCATTAGAAAGTGTTTTTCAAAGTGAGTAAGAAGGTGTCCAATAAAAATACCCATTCACCACAGTTAAAAAATAAAGATCCAATATGCAATAAGGCCTTGCTTAATGGTAGAGTTCTTGAAGCCCTTAGAAAAATATCTAACGCAAATCAAGATTCTACTCTCTTGTTTCCAAATTCCAGAAGTAAAAACAATAATTCTGAAGGACTTCATCAGAAAAATCCTCACGAAGTCTTGCTACATGACAATTCGGTCGATCTTGAAGTATAATCTTCATATGAGAGCCAATATATCCCTCTTCATGGCAAGAAGACTAAGGAGAAAATTTTTAATCTTTTGATGTTACCCACCATGTTTGTCCACCCTATGATGATAAATTTAGCTGCAAATTTTTTTCTCCGTAGTAGTAATTTTCATTTCCTGGAAAATTATTCAATGGATAATGCAGTAACGAGAAAGTCCTCTTATCTTGAGGCACTTGAAAATGTGATTCCAAGCATGTCTGATGCCTTCACACAAGTAGGTGAACTTATTTCTCAATCAGAAGATAGCCTGGGCTGTGGTCATTCTCCGAACCCCCCCTGTGTCATCCATCTTCTAATTTGACAAATTATTTCTCTACCAATCATGTTTAATCTGATGAAGAAAAAAAGAATCACCAGCTTTGGTCCAATCAGGTAGAATAATATTTATCAAATGACAATGAGGATGTTATGAATATGAGAAAAAACTGGAGAATGGTGAAATACTGGTCATGTTTTGGCCTTTGGCTGACTCTCAGTATGATATTCTAGAAATGTTGAAAGAATATTGTATTCAGGATATTCATCTCAACATGTGAAAACATTTTATCACTTAAAAGAGAAAATATTATCTTATGATGAATATCAAAATCTTGATAAGGTAATAGAAGGGTTGTAACATCAATTGACTTGGCATCACTCAGTTTCCCAACATCCAAATGTTCAAAAGCAGTAGAGATCCCTTCAGTATTCATGCCATGTCACGTTAAAAACTTTGTGCCAGATAATTACCAATTCCCCATCTGGTATTAATATTAGGATATGGGGTGTTCATGGAGTATTGCATTTCACTTTCCCCTCTAGTCAACAAAGCATGCCAAAAGTGGTCTCATACAATGTTATTGCCCATGGCAGGCCACATCTTATTGGTTTTGTGTGTAATCAAAGGCTTCATCAAGAATATGCCTCAACTTGTTCATCCCAATGTTAGGCATATAAAGAACAAGTTGATGAATTAATCTTGCATCAAGAAAATGAGAATATAAAATAGGCTACTTGTTTAGAGCATGCACATCATCAGGTGATAGAAGTGTGAAAAATAGTCTAAAGGTCATCTCAACCAGGTGATTGTAGTGGATGTCGGATGATGCATCTGTTCAATTTCCGGACTAAAATACTCAAAATTGGGAGAGCTTTTAAGAGAGTTTCAGATGTAGCAGCTCAATATCCACCTAAACTTTCCAAGATGGGGACTCTTTTAATCCATACCTTAGGAACACCAAATAGGATTCGAGGAGTTGAGCTGGAAAAACAGGAACAACACCAGTCCACCAGACTGGGGAATGTTTCAAATTCTCAATCTCTTCCTCAGCGAAAGTCAGTCTCCTCTCGATTAGGGAAGAGTCCACAAGAGGAAAATAGAGCTGAATTATAAAAAAAATCCCTCTAAATTATGATTAATCAAGAAGTTCCTGAGGGATCAACAAAAAAGGCAATGTCTGAAAAAGGACATGGAAAAATACAGTACCGTAGAAGTGATGACAAAAGGGATGCAATGCGTTACACATCGATAAATGTCCTCAATGTTATTTTCACTAATCCCCCGGAACATGAGGCTCACTCAGTGGGATCAGATGAAGAAGTTCTTGTTCAAGTGGTTGTACCCATGGAAACAAATGAAGGAGGTGTGCGTACCAGAAGACAGAGGGTTTCTTAGAAAAAAGACATTCCTTTGGGTAATAGAATTCCATAATGAAGAAAGGAACATGCTAAGGAAAAGTGTAAATGTCAGGTTACATCCCACCCTACCTCTGGAGAAGGCCAATCACTCTTATTATAGGAAAGATTTTTTACAACAAGAAGAAGAAATGAAATAATTAAAGAGGTTAAATGCAGAACTACTTCAAGCTAGTCTTCCTCCAGAGATGATGGAGATAATCAATCAAGGGAATTTTTTGAAGCTACTAGGATAGATAAAGAATATCCCCCTTTACCATTAAACCCTCACAGGTCCAATCCTATGGGTCATACATGACAGCAACTGGAAGTACTACCAGTAGTGGTAGTACTGGTCGCCACACCCATCCAAACACCTGTTATTGCACCTGCTCAGGTCCAAGATCAACTAGATGTTTCTCAAAAAATTAATGACTATGATAGAGTAAGTAATAGATCGGTCGGAAGCTATGGAAGGTCGACATGCATAGGTTCATCCAGAAAATAGAGCATACCCTGAATGGGTGGATGTAATTCCTTCCCCATCAATTTTTTCAAATACCATATTCCCAAATTTTATTGGTTCGGGAGATCCAGAACATCACTTATCACATTTTGTTTCTCATTGTGTACTATGATGGGAACTTCTCAACAACATGAATCAGTTAAACTCAGTTGTTTTGTGCAATCATTACAAGGACCTACTTTTTTCTGGAATAAAAGTTTGCAATCTCGATCAATTACTGGGTGGGAGGATCGCTGTCAAATGTTGCTTCTTCAATTTAGCTCAACAATACCAAAGATGATTGTTTTCAATCATACCAATTTTAAAAAAAAAATTGAGAATGAAAGAGTTTCAGATATCATTTCTTGGTAGAAGGGATTAACATATTCCTTATGTTTAGCACTCCCTTAAGAAGAGTTGCTGCCAATCTATGTGGAAAATATGCATGATTAATCACGCTCACCATGGATACCTGTTAAATACATAGTAGGGCTTCAAGAACTTACTTCTATCACTCAGCAGATAGAAGACTCTCTTATAAAGACTAAGGCTAAAACTTGTGTAATTTTATCAGTTCCGGGAAGGAGTGTTGGGAAAGAAGATACTTCTATAGTTACTCTTAAACAAGCACCTGCACCTGCTCTCACTTCAAAAAATTCATCATATCAAAGGGATCCAAATTCTGAGCATAAAAAACAATGGATGACTCATGAAAATGATCAAAAAGATCAAATCCAGAAACAGTTTGAAGATTTAAAGAACAAAGTTTATTCTTTCCGCAATAAACAACTTCTTGGTTACTCTATCTCGGCTCTAAAAAAATTCTGGTTCAGTTGCTGTGGCCCAAAATGCCAAACAAGGAAGTAGATGAAGACCTCCCAAACTATTTCCTGTTTCATCAGATCTTGTGGCATCCTATTCAAGAGTGTTTTGTCTTCAATGAACTCCTGAAAAATATGGTGGACTATGAACAAGTAAAAATAAAAGGTTCTTCAGCCCAGGTGACATGTGTTACTGCTACTGATCCATGGGAAGAAGGTGTGTGGCACGAATTCAAAAGTAAAAATGCACATAAATATGATGATTGGATGGTCTGGAAAATGATCAACTGAACTCATGCCATTTTACGAACAAAATTCAATCAACCAATTGTGTCTTCTCCTATTTATTCCACAACAAAACACCCTTCATTAGAAGGAAAATCCTCAAATAAGAGGCATAATTTGAGGAATGATGATAATTCAGAATCAGACAATTTCATGTCAAAGCATAAGTATTCTTTGAATCTGTTAGATTTTATGCCATCTACTTCAAAAACACGGGCACCGCCCCACCAAACAGCACAACCTGAACTGGTTCATCAGGCAGAATCATTATAACATGAAGAATTGATCTTTGGTTCTACTAACATGATTAAATTAACGAATTCTTATGCCAATGACAATTTTGATCATGATGAGTCTAAGTTTTCTGTATCTAACAGTGGAGTTATATGAAGAGACAGAGGTTTAGGATACAGGGGAAGACATGTATATTCATAAGCCACTATTTCAATCCTACCCCTGATAGAACTATATATGCGGAAGAAACTCATGGAAAATCCCTTCAAAAGTCTCAACAAGAATAGGAATGTTCTTCCACGCATGGCAGATTCGGTCTTGACACAATTATATTGGAGGACCGGTCAGAGGTCACACCTTCTTCCTTTCAGAAAATAGATAGACCTAGTCAGTCTAATCTACTAAAGCTAGGAGGGTTTCCAACTCCTACCTTGATATGTGATGCATCTACCTCCAAAGCATAAATTTCCAAGGCACATGTATAACCACATTTTCATGATGGGAGACACAGACCATTGGACCAAAAGTATGATGTCTTGAAATAGTTGGCCGATGTACTGACCATGTTATCAATTCTTGAATCTGTGAATCTATCAAATGATCTTCAGGAGGTGCTTTTTAAGTCTTTGTCAAGTCCTCAAGAATTTGAAACGAAAATTGTTGCGGCTAAGGACTACCATATAGAGAATGATCATGCAGAATTCCATGAAGTGATATCTTTTATAGATGAATATGAATATGATGTTGTAAATGGACATATCAAACATTTTTATCTATCTTTAAAAGTCAATGATATAGACATCCAATGAGCATTTATAGATAATGTCTCATAAGTCAGTCCCATTACCATTCAAACACTTTGTCTATTGGGCCTCGCCGAATATGATTCATCTCCTTCTACATTGATGTTCCAAATATATGATAAGAATTAACAAGATCCTCTGGGAGAAATTACACTCAGAATTCAAATTGGAGACCTTGTGTCTAATTCATATTTCATGGTTGTTTGTTAGGTTATAGCCTTCAACATTTTTCTAGGAAGACCTAGGCTACATCAACATACGGTCATACCTTCATCATACCATCAATATATAAAATATTTTTTCAATGGACAAATTGGGACATTCTATGGTGACAATAACCCATTCAAAATGTGTAAATATCAATACATTGAGGCAGAATTTTATCACATGGAGGGAAAAGAAAAATCCATGGCAAAGAAGGTCACCAAAATTAATGCTCCAAATGGTTTGAAAATGATTCCAATAAACCCATTCATACATGTTAGTACAGATTATATGTTGTCTATCAGTCAAATTGACAATATAGACCTAAATCCAAACACTCTTATAGAAACTTCCAAAATGTCAATTACAGCTACCATGCTAGACATCATGGGAGAAATTGTTGATTCTCCAAGCAGTGAGAAAGCATAAATAGAGATGTCTTTGTTTCATCCACTGAAATACTGTAATTCTATACTTCATCAACCAGGATAGAATAAGGTATATCAATACCAGAGGAAAAAAATGATGTCAATTATCAATCCATCATCTTCTCTCTATTACCATAGGAAGACCCTTCATTATCAATAATTCCAGAAATGGAAGCCTCTTCTTCAAGAAGATCAAATTTTAAATTCTCCCTTGACCATGTAATTTTTTTCGTCATATACTATGAATGTAGAAATAGAAAAAGTAACACATATTGAAGAAGAAGAAGAAGATCTCAGGGATGCTCCTCCAGCATTTGAAGAGGTTACCTCTACTACTATGGATGAACATAGACAAATAAATCTTGGTACAAAAGAAGATCCACTCCCCACATTAATTAGTGCAGCCATGACCCTTGAAGAGACATAAATATATACTGGATTTATAATGAAAAAATGAGATAAATTTTCTCGGAATTATACAAAAATTCTAGGTCTTGATCATGATTTTTCCACTCCTTATTTGGGTTTTCCAGAATAACATCGGGGATGAAATCAAGTAGAAAGAAGAACACACCATACTTATGCCTCCAAAATGGAAGCTGAAGTTGATATGCTTATCAAGGATAACATCTTAAGAGAAGTTTAATATACCAAATGGCTGGTTAATACTGTCCCTGTGAAAAAGAATAATGCCCAAATTAGAGTTTTCGTTGACATTAGACATCTTAATATGCATTTTCCAAAAGATAATTTTCCAGTTCTGATCATAGAACTCTTAATTGATGCAACAACTGGCTATAGAGCTCTTTACTTCATGGATGATCGCTCTGGGTACAATCAAATACAAATGGCACCAGAAGATGAGGAGTCTACAACCTTCAGAGCATTTCATGGTGTGTTTTTCGATAGGGTATGCCCTTTGTCCTGAAGAATGTAGGTAAAACATATCAATGATCCTTGCACCATATCTTCAAACTCTTTTTAGGGAAATTTGTTGAATGTTATATGGATGATTTTGTGGTTAAATATAGATAGTGTTCTGATCACTTGGCCAATCTGGAAATAATATTCATCAATCTTCGACAATACAATTTGAATATAAACCCCTAGAAATGTGCATTTAGGGTAACCTCAAGAAAATTTCTCAGCTCTGTTATATGCCATCATGGTATCTATGCTGATCCAAAGAAGAAAAAATCAATCCTTGACATATCACCTCCTATAAATTTGAAATAATGTAGTGGTCTTCATGGACACTTGACCTATATTTGGCATTTCATTTCCAATTTAGCAGGAAAGTGTTTACCCATCACCAGATTAATGAAGATGGGAGTCACCTACCAGTGGACTAAATAATGTCAAGAAGAATTTGGTATCATCGAGAAATATATCTTGAGTCTACTGGTATTAATGCCACTTGTAGAAGGAAGACCACTTATTCCTTCTGTGACAGATTTAGAGCGATTATTGGGTGACATCCTTTCCCAAAAGAATTATGTTGGGGATGGAAATAGCCTTTAATATCTCAGTCAGACTATGCTTGAGGCAAAAACTCAATATTAATGTATTGAAAAGTGCTTTCTAGCATTAAACATTCCAGTTCAGAAATTGAGACACTACCTGCAACATCATGAGGTCCAATTGGTATCTCACAATAACACACTAAAATTTATCCGTAGACGTCCAATTCTTATTGGACGTCTGGAAAGGTGGGAAGTTAATTTGCAACAGTTTGATATCCAGTTTGTGTCTCAAAAGGAAATATAGGGCCCATCGCTGGCTGATTTCCTTGCTGAATGCCCATTTGTAGAAGATACAGCTTTAAATATTGATCTTCCTAATGATGAAGTATTCTCTATTCAAGATAATCCTTAAACATGGGAAATGTACATTGATGGTGCCTACAGAAGTCTAACAGTGAAGAAAATGGAAGATCCTAAATTCAACAATGTTGGTATAGGAATCATGATTATTTCCCTAGAAAAGATAGCGCTACCCTATTCCTTTTTATTATTGGAAGGTGATAGAATGAATGAATCAAAATATCAAGCTCTCATCATAGGCCTTGAATTGTCGCTTCAGGAACATGTGAACCACTTGAAGGTAAAATTTGATTCAGATTTGGAAATAAACAAAATAAATGGGGGTGATGCCATTAGGAAGGAAGATTTAATCCCTTTGTGTGATTACTTCAGAGAGTTAATGGGGGAATTTCCCTGGAATTGACATTTTCTTATGTCCCACGATCAGAAAATGCCCAAGATGATGCACTGGCTATTGTAGCCACAACCCTGGCAGATCCACATCGGGACGAAACAATCATTAGTATTACCCAACTACGTGTAGATTCACCTTTTGTTCAAATCAGAACAGAGGAAATCAATGAAATCATTCCCATTTCTAAACCATATGGTCAAACTACATGATGGATGACACCTGTCAGGGAATACCTTAAAAAGGAACAGTCCAACTAGATAGAGACGGGAAAGAACTAGTCTGGTGACGTGTGGTCAATTTTACACTTTATGATAGCCCATATCACCAAACAATTCTCTACAAGAGAGGTTTTGAGGGAATTCTCTTCAGATGTATTGATGGTGAGGAGACAATGGCTTTCATGAATGAAGTACATGTTGTATTTTGTGGTGCCCACTAGTCTGGACATAGAATTTCTGGACAAATTCAATGGCATGGATACTTTTGGCTTTCAATGATGCTAGATTGTGTTGATTTCACTAAAAATTTTCATTCTTTCCAAATATGTGCCAACTTCATTCATCAAACTCTGGAGTTTCTTCATATGGCTAAATACTCCTGGCCATTTTCTATATGGGGAATGGATGTTGTAGGACCTTATCCTCCGGCTACAGCTAAGCAGTTTAAATAAATTCTTACTACTACAGATTTTTTTCCCATACGGGTAGAGGAAATACCTCTCAAGGAATTTAGTGCTAAAATCATAGTTTGATTTTTCAAATCCTATATCATTACCAGATTATGTGTTCCTCATAGCATATTGACAGATAATGGCACCAAATTTTGTTCATCCGATGGAAGAAAATTGTATCAAGAATACAATATCAGATCCAACCATTCATCTCAGTATCATGCAGCGGCCAATGGTCATCTAGAGGATTTCAATAAGTCTTTTCAAAAATAATTCAAAAGACGGTGGATACAGATAAGAATTCATGGCCTGATAAAAAATTTCATGCTCTATGGGCTTATCAGACTACCACCCACACTACAACATGATCAAATCCATATTAATTGGTATATGGAATGGAAGCGGTCTTGCCTATTGAATTCCAATTGCCTTCTTTTAGAGTCACAATTTGTGATAATTTATCTACAGATGAACAATCTCAAAAGCGATTGGATGAATTGGAATGACTAGATGAAAAAATATTGTTCACACTGCACTATTTATAAGTCTTTTAGAATCTAATAGCACGAGATTTAAATAAAAAAGTTTGTCTTCATTCATTCATTCAAGGAGAATTGGTATTTTTCTTCAGAACCCTAATGATATCGGGAAAGAAGCCTCCAAAGCATGAGCCAAAGTGGGAACTTACTCAATACATTGGGTCAACTCCAATAGAGCTTATTCTTTAATCTTAATGGATGAAGAACTCATTACAACTCCAAACAATGCAATATTTTGGAAGAAGTATTTTGTGTAACACAATACACCCATTGTCCTTGTTGTAGAAAATTAAACTGCATAGCCCCCTCTATCATCCAACATGACGTTAAACTGTGCATCGTTCGAGCTACAAGATGATAAACTTAGAATCACCACATGTCTATGACACATGACATTAAACTGTGATTTCAACATGAAATGTTTTCTTTTAAACACTGTTTTCATGCGTGACCCAGGAAGCTAATCATGCATAAGCCGCACACCATCCTTTGTGGTCTCATTTTTCATGAGGCGATCATCAGGTCTATTGTTTCTTGTTGATTCTCACACCGACCATGACTCATGTGAGCTTAGAGTAAGCTTCTACCATGACATCTTCTCTGGGTCGCTAACCACGCATTATTCCCATCATCATTTTCCGCTTGCTGTCCTCATGTACCCCTCGACGCCCAAATCCCTCTAAATTGAGCTACACAGACTTTGATCCTTGCCTCCTAGGCTGGGTACGTAGGCAACCTCCCATGGTTCAACCCCAAAACCATTTTCTTCACATCGATTCACCTTCATCCCATACGATGTTGATCCGTGAATCCCCCTTCAACCATCTTATTAATTTCGGTTCACATTCATCCTACATGATGTAAAACTGTATGTGTCCCATCATCCTAGATATATGATGTTAAACTATACAGTTCCCCATTGTCTTTTCTATATGACATTAAACTGCATAGCACTGGTCCATACAAATGAACTTAAAAATATTTTGAACTTTTTTCATGAATGAAAATAAGCTACAACAATTCCTGATACCCTCACTCAAGAGGAATCATCGTTGACATGGTCTCCAACCATGTCATGTTTCAAGAACTATGTGCAGCTTGATTCCCAACTTCCTGGGATATGTAGGAATGCTCGAGCATTCATCGAGTCTAGCCCCGAGCCATTAGGCCTAACCCCAAACTCCACTTTCAATCCCTTGGTAGAAAAGTCCCCCTAGGAGCACATGGTGTGATGTGGAACACCGTGGTCTTTATTCACATCAGGTTTATAACAAATTCATGATGTGTCTCCCTCACTATGGTCCAAGATCTATGACCCTAAACTGTGATCTTCCATGCTCTTGTCCTGCATGACGTTAAACTGTATTTCAAGAACTATGCGTGGCTTGATTCTGATCCTAATGAGATACATAGTGATATCTATAATCTCAATTCAGGACCCAGCCGCAATATTATACAAATAATATTCATGAAATCCATTACCCTTTTATTTACTTCTAGTCGCAAAATGTTTTATACCTGAGATTTCTTTTTCCTAACTATGAAACACATTCCCTTAGGCGGCCTTGCATAAGTTGTCTAGATAATGGACCTATCAACCAAAAGATGCTTTTATTTGACTATGCAGCTTATGCCCCAGTTGGCCCTTCATAATTCACCCCCTATAATGGGGTTTTTCAGGTAGTGGTAGCTTCATTCTTAGGAGAAGCCTCTTTTGTAACTATTGGACTTAACGACAATATGTTGGGATCTCTAAAAAAACTGCCATTCTTAACATATTTGTTTCATACTCTTTTTCATGATCTGAAAGTGTTATGTCATATAATGTTTCTATCTCCAGTATTAGTCATATGATTTAAAACCACAGATACCTTTTATACTTTGTTTGGGTCAGACCTTTGTAGAAGTCACATTGTTCCAATTCATTATCAATTCTGATTGGAAATACCCTCTCCATATTCAATTACCTTTATCCATAAATAAGACTCTATGCTTTGGAAAATTTGGATCCTCATAAGACTTTCTTCAACTTCTAGCAATAGAAATTAAAATTTCTGATAGTTCTTTTTCCAGACTATGCATCACGTGCCCTTAAGTGGTCTTTCATATGTTTTCTACATAACGGACCTATCACCCAAAAGATGCTACTATTTGACTAGGCAGTTTATGCCCCAGTTGGACCTGCATAATTCAGCCCCCATAATGGGTTTGTCAAGTAGTGGTAACTTCATTATTAAAAAAATACTTCCTCTAATTCCTTTTAGCACTTTTCCCATGTCATTCCTAAGATTCAAAATTTCTCAAATCACAGTTTAAAATTTCCCCCTTCCATACTTGAACATGGTAATATGTTTCCAAAAAATTATCAAGAATTGATTCAATATAATCCATTTGGTCAAAGATATTTTACCTTAAATATTATCCTTTTTATAGTCCAACTTTCATGAATTTAATCTTCCAATAATAAAAGATATGGTACTAATTATATTGGGAACCTATTAAGGGTACTCTACACATAAGTCGAGTCCTAGCTCGCTAAACATACTTTTTGTATGATTTATGAAATATTGAGAAATTACAAGATAATTTTTGTGGGGTTGTTTATATAACCCTAGTAAAAATCAAACTATGTTTACCAGGCCCATTGGATTAGGTATAAAATAAGAGCAATTATCCACATAATGAAGGTACAGATGATTGAAGATGAACTGTTTGTCATTGATCAACAATATTAGAATAACATACATTTCATTGATGAACAAGATTAGAAGGACATCCACAGACTGGAGTCTCTTCTCTTTTTTTCAAGAAAATTACAAAAGAAATTCAACATGATTTCTCATCTATTTCACAGCATCCAAAGCTTCATCAATAGACACTTGAAGTTCAATTATTCGAGCAGCTTCTCTAACATTAGATTCACGATGTGATTCTTTGGAATATTTGATGGCTTTTATTCCATCCACATTGAATTCGTCCAACGAATTATGAAGCTGGTAAAGCTCCCCAGTAACAGAATCTAGCTCTTGCTGAAGGTGAAACTGTTGGACAATATTCTCCATGATTTTTTTTTGATTTAGCTCCTTCAACTTTGCAGCATGATCAGCCTCATCTCAGGACACTATAGCCTAAAATTCACTGATATTCATTAGCAATCTAGCTCTGATCAGGTCTTGAAAACACCTTTGTTCTTGTTGGCTCCTTCTAATAACTTGTTTCACTGCAACTTGGATTTTTTGATGTCCAAAACCACCAAGTCCCAGCATGATGAACATGGATCAAATCCTTGGAATTTTTGAAAGAATCTCTTCAAGTTGAACATTAGATATCATCTTCCATATATTTTTCCATGCCTTGCGACGTGAGAATTGTAGTCCCTTTTCACATATAGGTCTGATTTGAGATCGCTATCACAGGGAGTAACATAGTCTGGGATTAATGTACTTAAGAAAGTGCCTTATTCTACTCCTTCCCTGACCCTGGTTGCTTCACCTTCTGCTACTATTTGGGCTGAGGATGAGGCTTTAACTTCTGATCTAGCCATATATGTTGACAGCCCTATTTGGTAAATTGAAAGTATGGATAGTTTCAAAGGACAGTAAAATTTGATTAATATTCTTGTAGGTTAAGTAAGCCACAAATATCATCATCTTTTACCTAACAGTAGATCAGAAACTTGTGATGACTCCTACCCATCATTCCTAGCTTCATGATTTTCAGGATGAGTTTTAGGAGGGTATACCATGTTAAGTTTCACCTAAACCAATGTTTCTACAATAATAGGATTCACATCAATGTTTACACCCCTTTCAAGTGTTGTTGGTTAAGCACTTTCTTTAGATGGAACAGTACATTTTTTAACCAAAAATGGTTTGAAGTGTAATCATGATAAAATTAACCTGAAAAATGATAAAACTCATGTCTAGTTGATTCTATAACTAGAACTAAAAAATCTTCTAAATCACATTGTAATTTAACATGTTCGAAAATTTCTTCAAAGGACATGACATGTTTTATCATTTTATCCTATGATGTCCCAGATCGTAGGTTAGTCTCACATGTGGGAGCACTCGACATGTCTTCTTCGTGACTTTCATCTAGCAATCTCTAACCCCGGATATCTTCTTCATAGATAGTTTTGGGGTCAGCTGCAGTGGTTGGAAAATGTTATGGTGCATGTGTTGAACATAAAACTTTATAGAATGAAAGTAAGATGTTTTCTCATTTGAGGTTCTATAAATTTTTGTTAATTTACCAGAAGTCTTTTCTCTCCTGGAATTAAGAACCGGAGCATTTTTGCGAACAGACGCCAGCTCATCTGCTCTTCGTATTTCTTCAGGAACAACTGTTTGAGAAGGAACATGCAACCGTTCTCCAAAACCCTCCATTGTACTCTGAAGATGGTCAGTCCTTTCCCTTAAAGGGGAAACTGAAGAAGCCCCTGAAATCTCAAGAATATTGAGCACTTTTTCATAAGTTAAGATTAATGACTACCAGAAAGACTTACCACTACTGATAAAGATTTAGACTGTGGTTTTCCTTCTTCGATGCCTTTCCTTCATGGCCTTTTTGGGTGGACAGGAATTATCATCAATGAAAACATGTATCAGAGACAATAACTCCCTTTGAGGCTCTTCATCCATGACTTGCTGTCCTTGAGATACTTCACCTGACTCATGAGGAGATTCAGTGTCTCCAAGAGCGGTGCCACTGGGGATAAACCACGGTGATGGGATTTCAATGGTTCATTCCTTCAAAAGCTATAGGATAAAGAAGATTATTTCCTTAAATAAAAAATCTTTGACTAAATTAAAATTTCAACAAAAATAGAAATATAAGGAAAAGGAAAACATATTTCTTTAAAATCCATGTAATCACACCACTATTCATCTAATGAAATACCAATCCCCTCAGGGGTACCACGGTCCATCATTTCCTTAACCCTATTGGTTACAAGAAATGACTCATTAGTGGCATACATGAGCATTTCCAGATATTCGATGTAAGCCCTCACTTCATTGGGGTTTTCCTCAAAATAGATGTCAGAGGAAGCCTGGAGATTCCCCCCTCTAGGGATATAAAACCCTTCACATAAGTCCATCCAGGTGGTTTCAACAACACAATATAAACTCCTCCATTTACAGATAGCCACTGGTCATAAAAATTCAGAATGTGCACCTGAAGGCCGCAAGGAGGGTCCTACAATCTGGAACATCAACTTCTTCCCTACTCCTACAATTACAGATAAAGGATAAGAAAATGAATCTTGGTACTACTTAAAATAATGGAAACTAAATTGCCTTAATGATGTAACTCACTAGGAGTTGATAGAGTAGGTCAATTGACTATGGTAGGCAGATTATATTTGGAATGAGGCTGCTTTGATGCATTTCAAGCCTCATCATCTTCATATTGGGAATCCAGTGAGTTAGCTCTGTGTGTGGAATCTGGTGAATCAGCTCTGGGTGAGGAAGAGTCACCTTCCAAATGAAAATGCTCTTTCCTAATGGTTCAATTCTTTGTCCCCACCCAAGGGACTGGCTGATTCAGTACCGCATCAGGGTATGATGCTACACAGCTCTCAGCATACCATGTAGTCAATCGACATGCTGATCCAATAGCTAATAGATCAAATACCGCTCCAGTCTTGTCCATAGATGTCAACAAACACCGTTGATTAGACACCATTAGATGTCAGTCAAACCTGACATGTAGCGGAGGGGATACACTAATTCTCTAGAGACATTTGAATTGACATGCGAATATTTATAGAGCATAGGCCTCGAATATAATTTCTCTGTCAATCCTCGTGGCCAGTATACCCACTCTATATGCTAGCATATATTCCCTTAACTCCAGGCTAGCTATTCCATCATCAAAAAATCACCTTGTTGATAGATTTCTTTAATGAATGAAGTGAAACTCCTTGAATAAGCTCATCATTTTTTTGATATCATAAGAATTGAGGGATAGGGGATAATTTCCCGAAAAGGCCTCAATAGATGGCCGGAATGAACTTTAGGAACCTGTACCCCAATTTGTATAGCATAGGTATTGAAGTTGGTGGCAATCCATCCCCATAAACCATGGAATGGTCCCACTATTATTATAGGAGACTTACCCAGATAAACATGAAGTAAGATTCTATGAATCTTTTCCAAAACTAGGGTGTCCAAACCAACCATCTTCCGTTCATCCAGCATTGTTTCAATAACAATGGTCCTCGACATCAGACCCCCTTTTGAATCTCGAACTGGTAAAAGGTAAACACTGAGCCACAAGGCCAAAAATCCTACCATATGAGTCTTCGCTGGAATTGTTTGGTTCAATTCATACCCCCACTTATCAATCTCTCCTTCTTCCATAGTTGGCCAAAATGTTCCGGGAGCACCCATCTTTTCTGCTCTAGGGAAACAAGTAGAACGAGTTCAAGAAGTTCCCTACTCTCTCTTCTTAATAAGAAACATGTCCATCCACTCCTCTAGATGGTTATCCTTTCTGGAATGGGTTTTTGTGGGAGTGGTATTATTAATCTTTTAGAAAAATTTCATTAACTCTAGATCCAAATCCGATGTCTTCTACAAATCATTCTAGGTCACCTGGGGGTGATGAATTCATCATACATATCTCCCAAAATTGGAGCCCCTAAAATCACGTAGACATACCACAAAATGATTCCTACTTCTCCATGAGTCAGATGGATTGAATTCGTTTCTGCTATCCAACGGCTGATTAACTCTGGCACGAAATTGTCATTCCTATAGACATACATCTTCCCAGCCCAGAAAACTTCATGTATTGCAGATCCATTCAGATCATCGAAACATTCTGCACAGGTTCGTCGCACCCAATATTCCCACATCCAAGTCAGCTTCCCACCTCCTCTAGGATGGAAATACCAACACTTTTCCATCCCTTATATTGGTCCATCTGAGAATTTCGGAAAACAGAAGGATAACAATGTGGTTTCAGCTCAGGCATGTGAGGCTTCAGATCAATATCACATGGCCCATGATGCATTATATATGCCTTCTCCACTATCCCAGCATTGGAAAACAATCCTAAAACTGAGATATTAGCCGAAGAGATGTTGGTGTAGGGCTTAAACCAGGAATCAGGGATATAATTCTTTGCCTATGGAGCATTGAATCCTTGAAAACAACCACAACGATACAAAATAAAGAAAATGCTATATGGGAAATTGGGATGATTTTTATTCAATTAAATAGCCAAATATAGGAGGGTGCTGTCGCAGATAAAATAATAATCATGGATGAAGACATTCATCATGTCATCTATTCCCTTACTGGCCATCTCATTAGCTGATCCAATTCATCTGGGAGCCATTGCATCTACACAAATATCAAACAATCAATTTTTAAGTATGTTTTTTTTATAAAATTTTGATGAAAGAAATCAAAAAAATGTTAAAGTCATTAAGTCGTGGAGGTACCAAAACATTGCACGCAAGTAAAACCGGTCATGTTGGTTTTAATGCCCTAGTCATGGTGCGCAAGTCAAATACCTTCAGTAGAAGCGCGGCAAAAAAATATAGAAAAGAAATTTGCCAAAGACCGAAGCACCTGTGTGATGAGAGATCACGTTTCTGGAAGCTTAGTGAGTTAGCGCGAATGTGAACCTGTATATATAGGAGATCCAGACCACCGATGCACCATACTTGCGTGCCCAAGTCCCTGCGAGCTGATCTTATGCGTCACAGACCCTTGTATTCTTTAGATTTAGCATAGAGCTGGATCCTATTTCCTTTTTGGATCCAACAATGATGGGGGACTTTTGTTGACACTCCTTTCTATCACGGAGTCCAATGAATGGTGATGGGTAATACCTTAAGCATAAAGAGGGTCACCCTTTGAAGGAAATCAAAAAAAAATTGACAAAGTCAAGGACAAAGAGCTCATTTTCATTGAGTTGCACAAGTCATTTGCAGACCCTATCTGTTTTTTCTCTTATGGTGCATGGTGGCCTATAAATAGCCCATGTGGGCCCCACATTTAATGGATGAATTTTCCCAAACTCAAATTCAAGCTCAGATCGCCCAAGTCTTCAACTCAACTCTTTTGAAAGCTTCTAAGGTAACTTTTTACATAGAATAGAAGACTTGAAGGAGTAGGATATGGACTAAGTGTTTAGAATTCATCAACACTTGCATGCCTAAGTGTCCAGAACTCCTTAATAGTGGAAGAAAATGCATGCCACCCTACCGTTTCGATGAAACTTGCATGCCGCCCTATTGGAAACATATTAAGATATCACTAAAGGCTTGGGTGATGTCTCTCCCAAGTATTACCGTACATATTTTTATCTCCTAGGTGAACCCATGCCGCACAATTACACTTGCGTAGCCAACAATTGCACGCCAAATTATTTACAGGACCTACACTTGCGCGCCAACTTCATTTGTGTGCCTCTCTCCAGTTCAACTCTCCACTTCAAGATATTATCCCTCAAACCCGTTTGCAAAACCATTTATGGAAAGGTTCCTTTGTTGTCTTCCTTATTTAAAAGAAATTCTGTTAGAACCTCTCCCAAAACCATGGGACTTACAAGCATTATGTCACCATGGTTGGAGGTATTCTCTATTTAAACTCATCCTTTAAGATGAGATGATCTTTTTATTTAGGGCATCGTCTTCAAGAGTAAGACCCTTGTTACCTTGGTTCGGGCATCCTTCTCAAGAGAAAGCCCCAAGTTACTCATCCCCTTAAACTAGGCCTCCTTCTCCGGAGTAATCCCCAGTCATAGTGTCTTTTTATTTGGGCCTCCTTCTCAGGAATAAACCCCAATCATAAGTCCCTTTTAATTTGGGCCTCCTTCTGAGGAGTCAGCGCCAGGATAAACCTCCAAATCTCTATAAAGTATAAATACCTTTATGGACCCTGCACCTTGTCTTATTTCCCAAAACATGTCCTGGTCTTCATCTTCTTGGGCTGCCATACATACATAATCCTGACATAATTTATCATGACTTTATCTTTCATGGCACCATCGTCAAGTTTACTGATACCTCTTGTTTCTCAAACTAAACATTACGTACGTGAGTATAGAGTGTAAAAGTAATCATGAAATATATTTTTTGGGCCATTAACCATGCATAAAACCCACATTTCTTCACCCGAACTATGTGGAGTTTGATCTCTGCCTAAGAAGTAGAGTACGCACAAAGCCTTTATAAGGTTCAAGCCCATCTTTCATTAATTTGTTTCCATCTCATATGACGTTAAAAAATACCCATATTATCGAACTATGTGGGTTATGATTCCTTTTTAAATAGGATACGTAGGTAGCCCATCGGTAGGTACGATCCCAACTCTGAAATAATCCCTGTCTTTCTGAATGATAATAAACATCAAGTGACCCACTGAGTGGATTTAATACCAGTATGGTCATCATAATGACCAAGATATTCCTATATAATATATTGAAGGATGCCGTTGACTAAGAATATTTAATACATATGGATGATTATCTATCAATGAATAACCTTAAATATATAAAAAAGATTATCTAAATCCCATACATATCTATCATCGACTTCCAAATCTAAAGGAAAAGTAATTTTCATGCTTGGTGAATTAATAAGGATTTGTGAACATAACATAAATATATAAGAGAGTCCCATAGTAGGAAATAATTTCCCCCAAAAATGTGTGATGAGCCTGAACTCCCATCCTCTAGACCAATGCATATTCATAAAGCTTCATTGGTCCACAACTAATGAGAACCTACCTTTGGAATGTTGGTTCAAATGGATATAGAATCATTGGGTGTTTCCGGTTCTATAAAAAACCCATTAGAAAACAATTGGAAAGTTTAAACCATAAACAAACAAGGTCATCCCCATCTCCAGAAGAAACATACCCTATCTATGGACACAAAAGGACCCTCAGAATTCGTTAGGCCCAAGGGCACTTTATAAAATCAAAGTTAGCAAGGTCTCCTTGATCTACTTACCCCATGGAATGGAATATAAGCTGTAATTTTACTTTTCTTTAAATAAACTTGTAATACTTATCAAAAAATATTCATATAAAACAACCCTATATTTACTCTGATTATATGAAATATTCATCCCCATTAAAATATTTTTAAATATGTCATCCACAAGAATACCTGACATATAAAGATCATTCGTATACATTCCATCATCAATAATAAGAATTATTTTTTTGAAATAATATTATCCTTCAAAAAAGAAAAGAAAAATTAATTGTTTATATCCCCCTCACTATGAAAAATGTATTAGGGACTATCCTAGATATACTATTCCACCTTCAATAATTTCATTCCTGCCAATAATTATTTTCCCACCAAGAAGAAAAATGAATCATTGTCCTAGTGGAATTTGAGGCTCTCTTCCAGCTTGTCAAAGTCCTCCATTAATTCCTCCAGGATCGAAGGGGATGATTTTTCCTAAATCTAAATTTGGATGTATTTTTTGAGGATTTGTAGTCAATTTACTAGGCTTTACCCATAAGAGTCGTGTACCAGCTGTCCTCATGATAGTTTGACCTCTTGAATGAAACCATCGTACCCAATCCTTTTATTAGAATAAGAAAAACAAATTTGATCTAAAATATCCCTTATTCAAGATCACTGAAAAGGGGAGTGGTCTAATATATAACAATTGAGGTGTTTTATAGAAGTTTTGAGGGGAAAATCAACACCTTGGAGGTTTTATAGGCATCGATCTAATTTTCTCTATATACGATGTCTGCCATTATAATTTTTGAACTATGTATATTTTGGTGCTGAGAAAATCAAATCCAGAAGTTTATTAATGGAGTGGAAGTCTCTAAAATATTGAATATACAATATAGAATATTCATTATTTAAATTTTTCTTTGTATCCTCTGTGATTAATTTGAAATTTCCACTAACAAACCATGCTATGTTTCCTACTAGAAAGTTGAAGATACACTTCTAGAGCTCCATTCGATCTAAAATATCTCACTTCACATAAAAATAATTAAAAAAGAAAAACCGTTCAATCTAATTTTACCAATGTAGATAGACATAGAGAAGAAACATCCAAAATTTCATTAACTGAACTTTCTTTCACAAAATAGAAACATGTTGACTTTGTCGAGATCAATGTAGAATATTTGCAAAACCAATATTATGAGAAAAAAATACAATAAAATTATCATATTATTTTTGTTCCATAACCACCACCAAATAAGTATGATGTATTTCATGTTTTTAGTAAGGATTTTCCTACTTCACCTCACACCCTACACTGCATGCAATTTAATGAATAATGGGATATATTTAAAAAATGGGATATAAGGCCCCCAAGCCTCTAGGTTTTGTAGAATTTTTCGTTGAAGATGATGTATGAACCTTTTTGAACTATGAAAGATTAAGGTAAATTCCATAAATTAAGGGAGACAATGATGTAGAGGGGGAAACTTATTTTTATGATGAAGATATCCTTGAGTCATCTTGAAAACAGAAATCCTTAATTAGAGGTAAAATGTTATCCGAAAATGAAAATAGAGGAAGAGAGACCATTCTCACAATCCTTATTGAATAATTAAGATACATCTCCATGTACAAAATAATGTCCTTGAAAGAAACCAACCATTTTTAGAGGTATGAGGAAAACAATCAGCACCCCACTCCTCATCGGAAGGAATTGGGGGATCCCTGCCATGAACATACCTCTTATAATAAAGAACCAACATTGCTTCCTCTAATTATTCTAGGGAACCTTTAAACAATTTTCCAGACAAAGATGGATAAGGGATGAATTTAGGGAGGGTAGAGAAAGACTATCCTACAGAGGAAAATTGAAAATCAATTAATAATTAAATATTAACTAAATAGAAAACAACTATTTATTAAATCTTCCACTCACATAATATTCTCAAGAATAAATGGTGAACAAATATATTCATCAACATGTTAAAAATTAAATAATATTATATTATATAAATTATATTTTGGATTACATAGTGTGTGACCCTCTAGGTCTCTTTCTTAATGGTCTTAACGATGTAAAATAAAGACCAAGGAAAGAATCTAGAAACATGTGAAGGCACTCATAGAGAAATAATTTTATGTTTCAATGACATAATACATTATTCAGATTATTAATGTGTAATATACTTCCATATCTTGATATCTCTAATAATGAATGATGAATGCTGGTTCCATCAACCAATATTCACCATATCCCTTTATTTGACTTTTTGAAAATCAACCTTACTAACTGAAAACTATGGCCATTGATTTATGTAATCTCTATCATATACATTAAATAGATAGAGATATTAAATTTTATTAAATAATATAAGGTAAAAATAATTTCTCACATTATTGATTGATGAAATATTTCTCATGACACACCCAAAATTTCCCACATCCCAACGAAAGTATGTCATCATAGTTTTCTTCAATACATCAATATGGGAAACATATAACACTCATTAATAATAATAGTAAAGTATATGGATCTATAAAAATGTTTACAGATTGGAACATCATATGACACATTTAAATTTTGATTGCCAACTAGATGGATTCATTCTTATAAAATGTTATACTGAAGATTACCAAGGGAATAGACCATGAAAAGGTGCCTCAAAATTTTATGATTCTTCACCCCTGATAGCCAATATCATTTATGTCCCTCAAATGATTTAATCCTAAAAAGGAACATATATATATATATATATGAATATTGTTGTGTCACATATGAGTTCTCATCATAGTGCAGAACTTCTATGACCTTTCTGGGAGACAACTTTTCTTAGGATATCATCACATCATATGTAACACAGAAGAATAATTACGATGTTGTTGTGATTTTATTATGCATAATGTGAAAACCTGAATATAAGACTGTTATTGGGAACAGACTTCATAAGACTCACACTTTTACTAGATCCAACTACTAAAAACCTTCAATCCTCTATTTGTCACATGATACTCATTCTTCTACTAAGATAAGTCATTAGTCAACGAGTCCGGTATGTTTTTTCTTTGGGAACTATTCTTTCATAAACTTCACACCTTTTTTAAAAATACATCAAAAGGTGATATTACCAAGACATTCTCTTTGTTTTTTGGTGTAACCTTAGTTATTTTTTAAGACCCGAAACTGTAATATTTTCACGATACCATTTTATAGGGTCTTTATTTCTAGGTACAACATCAAGATTGTGGAAAATGTTTCATATAAAAATAGTTTCCTTGATTGTATCAGAAGCCTATATATACACAGAATCAACTTTTGAATCAATGAGAATTGGTTTCATTGAAATATTCCATCTCATAGATCCTTTATTGAGATAGAATACATATCATGAATGTGACTTCCTATCATATTACTTTTTTTTGAAAACATGAATTAGTATAACCCATTATGACCAACCCCTAATCTCCTCTGTACAACACAAACATATCCTTATTTATTCCTTGATATAATAGGATATCCTTAAAATCATACCAATATTATTATTTGGGATCTTCTTGATATATTCCTACCATTATAAATGCCCAAGAAACATGAATTCTAGTATATAACATGGAATACATGATTTTTCATATTTTTGGAGTTCATAATATATTATTCATTATAATTTTATCCTTTTGTGTTTGAGGATACATTTTCTTAAAAATATTTATATTATGTTACATTTGAACCAATACCCTCAGGGATTGTTTGACACTATGTCTCTTTAGTGTCTGGTTACTATATAAGATTTTACATAGTCCAAAAATCCTCTTTGATCTATCATGAATGATTTTTATACCAAACATATATGCTTCTTCACCTAAGTCCTTCATAGGGAAACACATGTTAAACTATCCTATAACAAACTGTACGACTAGTATTTAATTTACAATAGGTAATATATCATCATCATATACTACTAGGATAATGTCCAGTTTCCCACTAAGCCTATTGTAAACCCACGTCTCAAATTCATTCTTAATGAAACTTATTTCTTTTTGAGCTTCATTGAATTGAGTGTTCCTTAACCTAGATGCTATCTTAAATCTATAAAGTGATATATTAAACATTCAAATATTTTTTTGCATCATATAGAGTTAAAAAACGTTCTCATTGTGTCATGTAGACATCTTCCAAAAATATTCCCATTATGGAAATCTATTTTTAAATCCATCTCTAAAATTTCACAGATACTGTAAGCAGTTATAGCGAGTAAATTTTTTATGGATTTAAACATAGAAAGAAGTGAAAAGGTTTAATCACATTCAATTCCATGACATTATTTAAACCATTTATCCACTAATCCTTCTTTATATGTCTTTACCATACATTCTATGTCTAGTTTTCTCTTACATTTCTATTTTCACCCTACACGATTTACATCAACTAGTACATCGACCAAAACCAAAACATTTTTTTTAAACATGGAATCTATTTCAAACTTTATATCATCAGTCCATATTGTATTTATGATCTCTCTAATATATAATTATTGGTGAGAGGTTCATCATAGTCAAACTATGATGGGTCTCCATCATCAATGAGTTAAAAACCATATCACTATAATTATCTTACCTATCTAATGATCCCAAATAATACTTGTATTTAAGATACAAATTTTTTAATATATTCATGTGGAATATTTTAATGTAAAAAATCTTGTGTATCTTGAGAATAAACTTCATTAAATTCAATCTCAATCCCATTATCATTTTTGGGGATATTATCCCTCTCATGATTTTTTTCTTGTCTATCCATAGTTATTTCTGGTCTGATGGGTTCTAAGGGTAGTATCTCTTCGTTTACTTAGTATGCCCAATAAAGATACACTTGGTTCCCAAGGGTGCTAGTTTGTTTCCATAAATTTCCTTAAGAACACCTCACAACCCCATACCGTTCTATGTAAAGGTCATTTGTATTTCCACTAAATAAATCACAGGTAATTCCATTTTCAACTAAATTTTTTATGTGGTTTAGTGTGTATAACAATGTTTGTAATGCATAACCCCAAAGTGGTAATGAAATATCTTCATAACAAAAAATATAAAATACCATTACTAACAATGTACAATTACTCCTTTCACTAACACCATTCCATTGTGGTGTGTAAGGTCGAGTGAGTTGGGATATAATCCAAAAATCCCATAAAAAGTCGATAAACTCTTTGTTATGATATTCACCACCTCGATCTGATAGATATTTGTTCATCTTACTTCCATGATGATTATGTAAATAATTGTTGAATGATTTGAATTTATCAAAGGACTCTTACTTATACCTCATCAATTAGACATATTCATATCTTCATAAGTAATAACTTAATGTTATGTATTAACAATAATAACATATACCTTCAACTATAAATGTTCCACACACATCAGTGTATACCAATCCTATTTGATTTTTGGACCTTTCACCCTAACGAGTAAATGATGGTTTGGTCATTTTTCCTTATAAATAAACATGATATCTTTCAAGCTGTTTTATCTCATAAATATTTAAATAAATCTATTAATATAGATTTTCCAAATGCTTCTCATTTTTATGACCAAGTTGGTAATGCCATAACTGGGTGGTATATGAGTCATGTGAAAATTACTCATTATCTATTTCCAATATTTGGTTTTCATAATCAAATACACAAATACCATTATTTAAATGTACCATACCAAAACATATAATGCATGTACAATATATAGTACTTTTATTTCATTACTTGATAATAAAAAAATAAGCATCTAGGAAAGACAAAGAAATTATGTTATTGGTAATAGTTTGAATATACTAAAAATACCATAAAACCAATATAATTCATGTCGGTAATGAACGGTGTTAATCACCAATGGTTATAGAAACCAACCTCGCACCATTGGAATCTCAAAAATCCATCTCTTCTATAATTCCTTTTAGAATCTACCTACTTCTATCATTTTGATACATATTTGAGAACTGAAATCTATATCTAATACCAAATGTTTAGATATTGAATGATTTGATTTCGTAATGAATGAACACTTATTTTCCCATTAATTATGTGTGTAGATCCTCTTATTGTGGCCTTATTTTCCATATGAAGACATACTGTATGCTTTTCCTTTCCTTGGCCCTAGATCATTCTCTTCTTGGAAAAAGAATATTAGGAGATTTAGACATTCTTTATGATCCTTGGGACACTTCACCCAATTCTTCCTTTTCTTTTTCTCCATAAATATGATGGGTTTGTCACTTCCCATGTCCTTATCCCCTTGAAAAATATGATTAATTAGTTCTAAGAGATACTTTTCATTATTTATCACGTTATAATTAACATGAATTTGGATAAGGTCTTGGGTTGTAAGGAATGAATAATATTTTGGTGAAAATCTTTTAGGAATATAATCCCCAGTCTATCTAAGAATTCAATGTAGCCAATAATGTTGACTATATGAGGAAATTCTAGCACTGAATCTCAAATCATAGTTATAAATATATCATTATATATTTATATCTCAGTCTTTATCACCTTCTTTTAATAGAGATAATGAATATAATACATCATTCTATATGCATACATGCCCTCATGTTGTTTAAAAATTATCAATGTACATGGTTGATAGCATGAAACATTAAACATACATATAATACTTAAAAAATTTCTCTTTGATAGAAAATTATTCTTCAGAATCCAAATTACTAGGAACACCAGAAATAGGATCATCCAACACGTCAAATTTCCTTTCATGGAATAGTATTACTCAAAAGAGCCTTTTCTATTCCATTAAATCAGTGATATGGTTATCCTTATAATGAATTTATCACATTTATAAGTTTGAAATCATTTTTATTACAGTTTCTAAAAATATGATGATAAATTCCTTAGTACTTTATCCAATAAAATTTAGAAAATAAATAAACCAAGTATTTATTAATCTTTTAATATTTTATTGGATCCAAATATGCCTCACCATTTATAGCATTAGTTGTTCAATAAATTTGAAGGGTTTTATTTAGGAATTCCAAATTCCAAATGTATAACCTCACAGTTCCTTGATCTGTTGAGTAGACTCACAAATCCTAAAATCCTTAAGATGGATTTCATAATCCTTTTCCTCTTAGATACACTAATTCATTCTTTTTCGTTCAACCCTTGTCTTTAACTATGTTAAGTCAACCCAATATATCAATTTATGAATTCTTGATAATTAAAACGCCCCATACTTGGGATGTCATGCAAATTGAAATATAGTTCAATTTTAAATGAAGTAGTGGAAGGCTTTCTTGACATAATATATATAATTGTGGTATTCTATCATTATGAATTAATTTCCAATTATTATGTTTATTACATTCTTGTTAATATTAATTGGATTTACTTAAGTGATTAACCATATATTAGATAATATTTACAAGAAATATAATTAATTTTAGTTCTATCTTTCATGATTGTTAATTCATTAATTTATGTGATTGTAAAATAAATCCATAATGAAATAACCGTGGAAGATGATAGAAATAAAATAATAAATCGGAATTATCCTGATTTTTTATTAATGGTTATTTTATAGAGTGGATGATAAACTGGATATTAACATAGGGTAAAAACACCTTCAACCATTTATGGTTCATGTTTCATCTTTCCACATATCCACCTATATATCTCACTTCGAATGGTTTTTACATTGTTCCAAAATTGAACTACCTCCACTATTTTGGGATCTCAAACCCTTACATATGATTTTACTCAAATGTAGGTCCGGGGAACGAATGGATGGTTAAGGGGTTTAATGAAATGAAACCATGGTCATGTATAACCTTATATAGTGAGATGAGAGATAAAACATAGGATATAAATTTTATTTAATAATGAAATAAATGGAACCAATCACATACAAAGGACTGGTCTTAATCTTATGATCATCAATATGCAAACAATGAATTATGAATTTTAAAAAATTATAATTCAATTATAATCATTATTATTTTAGATATTTTGTGTCCAAATAAATTCTTTTTCCTTTATTATCATCCAAATATAAATGAAATTCTCATCCCTCACAAACCAATTAAATAAAGTTATTTAAATTTTACTATGTGTAAAAATTTACCTTGGCGGAAACACACTGAGTACCCGTCTAAACTACACAAACTATATTATTCTAATATACTACTAACTCATACGGCATGTGGAATACATGACATATTAGGTAATATTGCAACCTGTACTATAATATCACTAAACACACATAACACATGTTATTTATGTTATGTGTTATTCATCAATGCACAATGATTTATAACTATAATACAACTTATACCTGATTTGTAATTCCGAAAACTATACATAAATTAATTAGATATATATATATATATCCTACTATATGGAACTTCCTATAAACTTAATGAACACATAGAACACATTTTGATAATGTTTTCACAATATATTATATTAGTTCTAAATTATATATAATTTTTTAGAAGTACATGTCATGTACATTGAAGCTACATGATATTTATTTTTCTCACCGTCTATCCATAGAACATTCCTAGGGACTCGGTGTGTAACAGTGCCATGGATATTGTTGAAGTAAATGGAATGTACATGGGATATATAATACAAGATCTCTATGTTACATAGCGAACAATCATTTAGGAATTGTAATAGAATACATAGTTTGTTTGTTATTAAGGGACTACATGTCATGAACTAGAGTTACAAGGTATATACACTAGATGAAAATGTTCAAGGATGACCCAACTAACATGCATTGTATAATTAAATTCACCACATTTTATAAATGAACAAGACCTTAATTAATTATGAATTAATTCTTATTGCATTAAACCCTAGTTCACAGTGTGTACCTCTTCATTAAAAAGTGTGTACTTTTGTGTTATCCAGTTATACTCCTTGTCACCCCTAGATGAGATCTTCAATATTATGTCATTCATAATAAAAATATATTTGATTATATTTGGAATAAATGAAGACAGGTAAAACATATCTTGAAATTTGTATTAAATAATGATTAAAATTAAATTGATAACCAATGATGAATGAATAAATAAATCAAAAATAAATAAATAATTTTAGACAATTATTAAGCCACTCTGATACCATTAGTACGTTTTGGGCATAATGGATGTTTCTTATGGGACCTTCCAAACATTTATTTTTTCCATGAACTATGATTAATATGATTTTTTCATTATGAAAAAAATCAATGATCAATAAAATTGAATCAAATAATATAGAAAAGGGATAAATTATAAAAATTAAGTGCATTAGGATCATGTATTGTTTATAATTAATTAAACCGATGAATTGATTACCATATATGAAATTGTTTCTTTTTTTATGGATCTGAAAATGGATCCAGATCATATCATAATTTTACTATATGAATCTAGATTAGATTCCCTCTAACTATGATACACATGTGGTGCAAGAATATTTGAACTTTTCCATGTGAATCTCTTGGTTCTATAATAATAGATCATATCACTTGAATCATTCTCCATTTAACATCTCATAAATATCTTAAAAAGGATTATCTATGATCTATCTAGACTCATGAGTGAAAGGTGAAAAAGATTACTCTCCATTTTTCATAGTGTTCTTTGGGAGGCAACTCTTTGGGTATTTAGTGGATTCTATCTGGATGTCATTCTGAACAACAATATAAATTGGATCCCATAGAAAAATAATCTAATTATGTTTATATGTCACTGGAGATAAAAATAAATAATTTCAAAAGTTATCTTTTTTATTTATTTAATCATCATGGAACCCTATGTTTACAATAATATTAATATTATTATTTATTTATATAATCTATAATCAATATTTAAATTAAATATTATTTTAAAAAATAAAATGAAATATATACTGTCATTCACTAGACCATTAATCTCAGTCCGCCATTCCTCCATAATATTTATCTGTCTTGGAATAATTTCCACTCTTTAATAAATTAATATCAATTAATTATTATTTAATAAATAAATATGTATTATATTTACTAAATAGAAAAATGATATTTATAAAATATTCCACTCACATGATATTCTCTTCAATAACTGATGACATAATATATGTGATCATGAAAGAAGGAATAATTATTAAACAATATATTGGAATAATATTTACTCAATTTACGATATAACAAATAATAATATAATACTTGTGTAATATTATGGCTACATTTAGTGAGTGACCCTCTATAACTCTTTCTCGATGATATTAGGTGAATCATCATAAAGTCCATGGTTATCATCTAGAAACACAACAAATAATCCATTGAGAAAGAAGTAAATGAAACAATGACATAATACCATTTAAGGAGGCATAATATATTATATAATCCCTTTTTGTGATATCTATACTCAAGTAGGTTTTATGCTAGTGCCATGAACCTATGTTCTAAATATCTCATACATTAATTTTTTGGAAATCAATTTAGCCTATAGAACACCATAGCCATTTATATATTTAGGCTATAAAATTTCCATCAAAGGGCCTTCGATATCAACTTTCATTAAGGATAATAAGTTAAAAATAATTTCTCCCACTATTCATTAATGATTACTCACAACACACAAAACATAACCTACCACTCTGTGATCACATTCCATCACAGTTATCATCAATAATTAAAATTAAGAAACTTATAAAACTCATCAATAATAATCCTAATGACTTCATATTAGTACACACATCCATAAATAGTAACATCCAATTCCACATACAAATTTGGATTTCCTACTAGCACATATCGGTCTCATAATATCGTACACTATATATTACCATGGATGTACACCATTAAAAGGATCCTCAATGTCTTATGAGTCTCCGCCATTGATAGCCTATACCATTTGTGTCTCTCAAATGTTATCATATAGCAATAGAACATATATTTAAAAATATTTTCATGGAACCATTTGGTTCTCCTCTTAGAGGGGAACCCCTACGACATTTCAGTGTTTCAACTACTCATATGAGATTATCAAAGACTATGTGATGTAGAAGAAAATTCATGATGTGATAATGAGTTTATTAATATTTGAAATAATGAATATAAGTTATCAAAAAGTACACCGAAGTTGGTTCTTGGAAACCAAATCAAATAAAAAGTTCCATGTAATCCAATTAAATGTTGGTAAATATTTATTTTATCCAATATTTAGAATTATACAATGTTTCTTCATAATACATTTTGTTATATGATTTTTCCCACCATAATTTAATTTTTTATTAAAATGATATGTTTTCCTTTGAAATATATCTTAACATTAATAAGATATTCCTCTTCATAATAAATTTCACCTTTTTAGAATAATTTACAATACAATTTTATAGGATAATATCAATGAATGTTGGATATATTATAAATTAATATGATATTTTAACTATGTAGGATATATTAATAAGTTTAAAAATAGTGTTTGATACATTCTGTAATTTTATAACATTTATCATAGGATATTTCCTTCATATGATAATTATCTCATGTGATGCTTTCATAAGAAATGTAATTTACATTTATATAAACTCGAGATTCAGCTCATAAGAAATTTTCAACAGGAAATATATTTTTTCCAAGATAAATCATTCAGTTTTTTAGTGATTATGACAATTACATGCTCGTATGATCTTTTTGAAATCAGAAAAGATAAATTCATTTTAAAAATATTGAGGATTTTATAAACATCATAACATATGTAATACTATATATGGTGAATAATTAAATGTCTATAAAAAAATATATTCTTTTCTGATGACCAAAAAAACATGAAATTATAAAAAAAGTTATATATTATCTCCTCAAAATATTAAATTTGGTATATTCCCAGTTCTTCTCCCCCTATTGTGATAGAAAAATCAAGAATGTGGTTTGAGATAATATATATTCAATATATCATAAAAAAGATTATAATAATATAAAACAATAAGATGAATATAGATTGGGGACATTCATGGGTGAATAGATTCAATAAAAAGCTCAATAAGAAATAAGAAATGGTTTTTAACTATGAAAAAAACAAATTTGATATAAGAAGAATACAAAATAAATATATCTAAAAAATTTCATTAATCAAAATTAAGCTGTAAAACAAATATATAATTTCTTTTTATTAGGGTGAGATGTGATATGTTTTGTATTAGATGGGGGCTTCTTAAAGGAAAATAGTACATAAATATTGTGTTGAAGAACAAAAGAAACTAACAGTTTTGGATGGTGCGTCTCGTTAAAGGGTACAACTGAAATGGATTCTCAACAAACACCAACTTTTTCCCAAGTTAATAGTCTTTATATACCATCCATGATAAGGTCATAGAATTCATAATCCTAGGAATTTTTAAATTTATTATTGGTAGTGAATGTGAGATATACAGATCCAAGATATATTATCTTTTCTTCTCGGTGGAAGGAAATTATTATGGAATAGAAGGACCAAGAGTATTTTTCCTTCTAATTTGGTCGATGTAATATGCACCCATATTGACCCTTTATTAATTTATTTTTGAGAAAATCTTTTATTACCATATAAAATCTCCATATATTTTGAATTTTCACTATATCCCAATTTAGAATGTCTTATTTATGAGAATAAATTTTCAGGAGATCATGCATCACATTAAAATTCCACTCTATGAATTCCCAAAATGGATCATATAATTAATCCATACCTTGTTTTGAACTTAAAAAAAATCATTTCCTTTTTGATAAGATGATTCTAGTGGTTATTAGACTACATTTTCTATATTCTCCATAGCAGATTTCCCAAGAATATAGGTAAAAAGAGAATTATGATTACTTTAGAGAATGTACAACTTTGTAGCAAATATATTAATGTTGGAATCTAAAGTAGGATCCCTGTTATATATTCATCTTAGTACAGAATGTGAAACTTTAAGATCTTTTACTGTATTCTCTCTGAGGGATAAAATGATCTTCCTAATGAAATCATGATGATACGAGATTGGATTCTGGATTTTGGGAACATCTTCTCAAATATTAGCTATAATATAAGGACCCGACCTTAAACATTACATAATCATGAGTTTTAGTCAAGAAAATACTTTCTTACACATTGAGGTTCATTTTAGGTTTATATTTTTATTAAATAAGGACATAATACATAGATAAAATCCCGTAATCATATAAGAGGATACTACTAAAACATAATAAAATTATTCCAAAATAAAACACATTTTAAATAAAGAATGATTGTTTTTCATGATAAAAACACGAACAACATTAATGATGCCTTCATCCTTTGCCTTACCTATTCTTATACCCAATGAAAAACATTATCAAACATTGTATTAGCATAAAAGTCATAGTAAGGGATATAAAAATATGTATATAAAGTTATAGTCCATCAATACTTATAAATGTACGTATTCATTTTCAGAAAGATGTCCTTCTCCTCCATAAATAATCATATACATTGTATAACATGATAATTCAATAAAACATAGAAAAATAAAAAAAATATAATATTATAATGGGGAATTAATTACATATAATTTTAACCCTCATGACTACCATATGTTTTGTAACCCTGATGACTACCATACAATGTCACCCTCACAGCTACTTATATTGTAACCATCATAGTAACACTTGGAGTAACCATATGGATGACCACCATGTTAAACATACCCAATGAAATGGAGCGAGATATAGGTCCCAAAAATCATCATAAAAATTTTCCATTAACCATAACATTATCATAATCTTTGAATAATTTCATAAAAACAATGATTTTTAATTTTGTAAAATAGAATTTTAAAGGATTATTTTTAATGAAATATCCATTAAAAATATCATATAATTGAATTTAGAATTAGTATAATTGAAGGAATATGCTATAAAATATTAATACACCTAATAAAAAATAATATAAACAAAATTAATTACACATATAATCTATGTACCACATAATTATTTAAATTGGTGGTCAACCCAAAGAATGGAAATTCGATTAAGAATTCCCTTACCATGGGTTTGTCTTACTTCAGATGCTTCTAAAACTAATGTATAATGGATAAAATAGTGTTATTAATATTTAATTAAACATATTCATTTTTATAACACCATATTAGATCTTTTTATAACATCCTTCCACCCATTTGTTAATAATATTTTTTCCTTGCATTGTTTTGGGAGAATTATTTAATTGATTTCCCAGATTGGTTTGAAAAGGATTATCATGTTGAATGGAAGAGAAACTCCAGAAGTAGAATGAAATGGTTTTAATATGTTTCTATTATATTTAATTATATGATAAATAATTTTTTAACATATCAATATGAACCATTAGATAAAGAAATAATGTTATTCTTATAGATTATTTAGGCGGTTCTTCGTTGACCATGAAATAGTTTTTTGTATAACTTTATGTTATGTATATATGTTAATTAAAAAAATAAAGAAGGTTATATAATAAACATAAAAATAAGTTTCAACAATTAAAATGTTTCTATAACCGCAGTTGAAGGACGTGATGTAAATTGGAAACACATCATCCACTGTAAAGACCTGGACTCTAACTTCCACCTGAACAATGCTAAACGGGTGGGTGTTACCACCTTATGCATGCCTCCCTGAATTCCCATGCCTTCCAAATAGTATTGAGGGTCTGATGGGTATAGTTGGGAGGCTATACACTCTTGGAGGATAATGATGGTATTGGTTCGTGAAATGATAAATGACATACAACTGAAGTAAATGACTCAGCAGCCTCGAACCATCCCCACAAAGTAGAAGCATATCCAATTTCAATAAATAGTGGAAGAAATATATAGTAAAGTTTATAGGAAGGTAAACATAGCAACATGCTAATCGACTTGTAACAAATACTAAACAACCAAGCATGAATCTATAGAATGTCAATATATAAAAGGCGCCATTTATTAACCCACTATCGCTACAATGACAAGGTAATAAAACTGATACAAGAAAGAAATCTAAAGAAATTAATCTCTAGCTAGTCAAGACCTGAAGTTCTATACAATCTCCATTCAATAGCTAAATTAGTCCATCTCCTGAAGCAGACCACTTTCCTACACAAAATTCCATAACGTCTGCACGCTTATCGAAGAGCCCGTGCATGGTGTGAGGCGAATCTCAGTAGGATACCAGTAAATGGTGTGTACCTAATATAAGTGTTTAAGTGGGAATTCATTTAAAATGAAATTAATAAATAGTATCATGCACAAAAACAAACACAAACTCCACAGGTGCTCCGTAGCCACCATGGAGTGTCCCTTAATTCAGCTGATGACGGAATCTCCGTCATGTTACCCGGCACCGTGTGCCTCCTGACCTTGCATGTCTCAAGTACCAACGTCCCAACAGAATGCCCAAGAAATAGTATCTTAGAGGAATCGAGATGCCTATCCTTAAATAGTAACTGGATGGACAACGATGTCAGCTCTGAGAAAAATCGACCGAAGGGACAACAATGTCTGCCCTCAAATAACGGTGAGCCTCTGACCCCAACTCGATAGCCACAACTATATCCCCTAAAGGATCCTAACATTCCATATGTCTTCTGATGAAAATCACCCCCAAGACAATAGTACCTAAACAGTAACTAACGGGGTTCTCTACCCACAAGAGTGGTCAAAACCACCTCATCACGAAGCCTCTCTGTGTGCACACTACTCAAAGATCCATGTGAGGGGTAATCCCCAAAATAGTACCCAATCCACAACACCTATGACACCTCATGTCCCTTGGACCATTTCGTTTATGTCCGACAGTCTTTCCATCCATGTAACCTGGGACATGCCCAACCTGACAGTCTCCCTACCTCATACCGATGTCGATGATGCCCAATCTCATGGTTAAGACTTCCCAATGTAAACAGGGCCATTCCCAACCTATGATGTGCACCACTCAAGAATATTCAAGCCACACATAAAAAAAATAAAAGGGTTCCAACATACACAATTCAGTAATTACATATAAAATCAAACATATTACTTTTGAACATGTAAAACAAACTAAACAGTAGAAATACACTTCCAAGTGATGTCCCATAGAAACACTGAGGAATTCATGGCCTCAAAAAATTCATATCATGGTTTAATAAACTAAACTCAACAGCTTAAAACAATACAATTCAATTATAACTATCTTGGCATCCCCCGACCAAAATTCCCGGAGGAGAAACGAACACTTGCCTGACCTCTCTATAGAACAATAGGAAACATGACATATCCAAAGACATCCCATAAGTCAAATATACACATAAATACACAATAATAGGTAAAAATATTCAAGCTAAAATACCTAAAAATGCGCCAAAGGTACCACCACCCAAAAGTTTTCAAAAACACAAAAATAGGTATGCAGCACCTACCTAAGACTCATAGACATAGTCACATCCGATATCGAGCTCTACGTCAAAAGATGGTCTTCATAGATATATGTTTCTGTCAAATCCCAACAATTCCACTCAGATTGAAACTATGACATGTGAGAAAAATGATCTTGAAAAGAACAGGTTGCATGGGTTTAGACTAGCTGTTGTATTCTCCTTCCCACTAACGGATTGAGGAATTATCTCCAGAAGAAGATTCTAGGGCCAGGGATGTTCTTCAGGTTTTCGGAGCGGAAGCTTTTCGAAGTTGGGGAAGAATAATAAGTTTTCCAGAATAAGACATGACACTCTTTCATTTAAGAGTATAAAAATAAAAATAAATGGCATGTATAAAAGACTACATGCCATGTAGTTGTCTTACCCGTACTCCAACTTAAGCGTAGGTAGCCACTTTGCTTGGGTGTGTCACACGAGCCGACACACAGCTTAAACTCATCCGGTACTATAAAATTAGGATACATGATGTTTCGAGAAATACTACATGTCTTGTAGTAGGTAATTCCTTGGAGGTCATCACACAGTATGTACATGACAAGCACATGGTCGGTACACGCCTAACCTATACACAACATGTACTTTAGAGTACATGGTGTGTATTCTGTAAATTTCTAGAACTTCCCATTTTTTATTATTTTTCTCAGAAACAAGTCAAAAATTCAAACAGGGTCAGGATTTTGACTCATTCTAAAAACATGGGTACTTAAAATCTCTACAACTTAACATAGCTCATCCTCCAGCTATCAAATAAAACCCAAATATGGCACCGAACATGCCACCTCAAACAATTTAACCTGAAAAAACCTGGTCTCAAAGGATCTATCCAAATTCCTCATCGGGCTCCCGAACATATGAATTTCCTAACCCAGTCTCAAACCTAAAAAACTCAATAATTCATGTGTTAACTATGTTGTTTCTGGAATCATGGTCCTCTCATGACACATCGACACCCTTGCACCTCATTGGTGCTTCCGATTCACTCCTGACACCCTAAACATATCTCACACCGCATCAGTGTCCACCTCCATGAGGTCCTGCATCCCATGGAAACTCAAAATAAAACCTGATGCCATGCACCACAAGTAACACGGTTCCAGGATGCCTCGATACCACAACATCTCATGTAACCTACATCCTTGATGCCCGGATTCCCATGGAACCTTAAGTAACTCGCATCCTCGATGCCCCGATGTCACACATCTCATATATATATATATATATATATATATATATATATATATCACGAACCCGGTATGGTTCCAATCCCACTGACCATCAACTAGTCAGTCCACATAAATGTTGTGCACCTTGCACACTCAAAACGGAAATGCCCTAACAGGTCATGCCAAACGAAAACTGGAATGTCATGGCTATACTCGCGGGGTACCTTTAACCATCGTCGACTAACTATCCTAGTCATCCCCTGACAGCTCCACGGTACACACCTGGCCTGATGTACAACTGCTAGAGTCCTGACCTCCCTATGGTACTCCTCCAGCCACCAGCCACTGACCCCTCATATGGGTCATGATGTGTCGGTCATGTCATATGTGGGCTTCTAAATCTCGGCTTCCAACTCCAGGTACCGAACCTAAACCAACTCCAGATGCCACAGTCTATCCTGATCCCTGCCTGCCAGCTATTTGATAATGCTTCCTACCTAACCTCTGGATATGCCTGACCTGTCAACATGCCAGGAACTCCTTTGGAGGCCTATCACACTGACTTCATGCATGTTATGGCAGTCCACACTAAAAGAAAACCACTAAATAACTGGTACGAGGTGGTCTTGTTGAGTCCTTGGCCGGACTGTCCTACTGGAACTAATCCCACCCTTGCTTCCTACTATTAAAACCATTACCGGAAGCTGCCACTTGGCCATCTTGGGGCCTATCCCTCTGGTTTTCATCCACTATGAGTGCCTGATTTACCGCCTCTAGGAATGAACACAGCCTGAATATATTTACTTGGATCCGAATGGAGTGTCGTAATACATCCTCGAAGTGTGTCACCTTTGTTGAGTCATCACTTACCATAACAGGTGCAAACTGAGGTTTCTCATTGAAAGTAGCTGCATAGTCTATGATAGACATGTCTCCCAGCGGAAGGCTCAAGAACTCCCGAGATCTCTATGCCCTTAATTTCTATGGGTAAAAGTGCTCAAAAAACCAATCCTTGATTCCTTTCTAGGATAGTCCCCCATTCCTGAGAACCTGAACCTGTACCTCTCACCAGTGCTTTGCTGGTCCTCGCAACATGTATGTCTCAAGCTTGACCATCTGCCTTGGAGGTATCTCAAGCTTCTCCATGATCATCTATATTCTATCTATATAGTTCTCAGCCACATGTGGATCACCCTCACTGTGAAAAAGTGGTAGATGTTACGACTGGAACTCCTGCATCAGATATTCCATATATGGCTTTGTACCATATGGGACTCTATTGATCCCCAGCAAGACACATACCATACTAGACTGGACTGGCTTTTTGAGCCACGGTCCAGACACTACAAATCCCGGTTGTTGTCATTCCTACAATAGATCCTAGAACTGTTCATGTCCCTGAGCATGTACCTACGGCTAATGCTATGCCTCCACAATATCCTGAACCTAATCTTGCTCCTGCGGCACTGTACCATCTCCCGCCTGATTCTCCATCAAGGTTGACTAAAAGGAACCCGCAAAATTCCATAAATGGTTAGACAAACAATATATATATATATAACAACATATTTTCAACATAGATAAGGACAGAAGTAAAGAGGAAGCATAAAACAACTACACTTACTCTCCCCTATTGCAACCCATGCCCATTGCATCCCGGCCTCTTGGCCTCCTTCCCATCCATCAACGTAGCCAAGTACTAAAAGTACCATGGGCCATACCCAACCTTACATCCATCATTTTCTCAAACCGATGACTGAGTCACCAAATCCCAGTGATCAAAATCAACTCAACCATAGTACCTGTCTACTCGTACAAGAGCCTGACCCAAATACCCTACCACATTCAATTCTACAAATACATAAATCATGGAAGAACCCATTTCAATCAACAAGAAATTATATCAGGAATTTCACTTATTCACATTTCAAAGCATCCAATTCAAGGAAATTTGATATTATTCACTTGGAATTATCACTTCACAAAGCTAACGTGGTGTTAAAGAATTGAAATACCATGAAAATATGCATATCAAAAGAAGAACAGACAGCCTTTCCATATTGGGTCAAGGTCCAATTCTCATTTACCAAACTGTGTCAAAGGACAAATATCACAATCAATAACATCACACACCACATGAGCCACTGAGGTGGAACTCATATAAACTATAATCTGATAAAAAAGAAAACAGTAATTCCCACCCATGGAAACTTGGTACATCCATCGTACCTGGGGCTGCAGGCACCCAAGCACAAGCTAGAAACGCAATTCCAGTAACAACTTATCTCCCACCTACCATATCCCAAATAGTAAAACTAGCATAAATAAATAGAGAAGCCTCAATGTCATTGTTATACAGAAAAACACTGCTACCCAATCCCTATCAAGAACTACCTCTGATACCACTTTGTAACGACCCAGACCTGAACAACCACCCGAACAGTACTAAATGGGTCGGGTGTTACTAACATAGGCACACCTCCATGAATGCCAAATTCTGCTAACTAGTAGGGAGGGTCTAATGGGTATAGTGGGGAGGGTATACCCTCTTAGAGGATAATAAAGGTACATGTCTGAGAAATGATAAATGAAATGTAATAGAAGTAAACTACTCATCAGACTCGAACTAGACCCTCAGAGTGGAAGCATATCCAATATCAATAAATAGTGGAATCAGTATTTGACAAGTGTAGCAGAATGAAAACACAACAACATGAGAAACTACTAGTAATAATAACTGAACAACCAAGCATGCATCTATAGCAAGTCAATATATAAAAGGTGCCAATAGATAACCAATTATAGCTACAATAACAATGTTAGCATGATGTTACAGGAGAGAAATAAAAACAATGTATACTCTAGCTAGGCAAGACCTCATGTTCCATACCCTTTCCATGCAATTTATAAAGTAGTACAACTCTTGAAGAAGACTGATCGTACAATGATTCATTGTGTCATTTTCACACTTACACAATTATATTAAATTGAATTGGTATTGTAAATTTAAAATATAATAAAAAAATGAACTCCATTTTTGATTCTATTATTTTGTGTTTATCAATTTTAAAAATGTAAATGTCACTTGTTTTGATAATTTCATTGAAGGTGGATGTGATTTGGAGGACCCATGTTGATGTCCAGGGACACTGGGCCAAACTGTATAAGACCAATGCACACTAGTGGCTCCATCAGCACAAATCAACTAGACCGTGCATCAAAATGGTCTGAAATGTTGCGGACGGGTCCAAAATTTATTTTTCTACATTTCATTTGAAGGGATCCAAGACGCATTCATCCATATAGTAACCTGATCTGTCCAGCACATCAAATCTGCACAATACCAAATACGGAGTTATGTATTTTATCAATATCTATAGATTTAGTTGTCCAAATGGTGCCACACTAACATTAAAGACATTCAAGAAGCGGGGAAAAATGTTTCTAGGTTTTTTCAATGCGATATTCGACTATCAAGTGGTCAAAAACTATCAGCCAAGTGGGTTTACACAATCTGTGTGCCCAAAACCACCTTCCACTTTACCTATAAAATGGATGTTTGTGATCATCATTTGGTAGTTCGTCCAAGAAGAGAAACTCTTACATTTGTAAGGCCTATAAGATTATCCTCTTCATCCTTGAGGTTCTGGAGTCCCCTATCCTCATATGGGGATCATGGAGGAAGAATTAGTGCAACCCAAGCCTCCTCCACTCGTTTATGATCTAAATAGTGGATGATCATTTCGAGGGAGCTACACTAAATTATGTGGGAGTTCCAGCACATGTTCGTATACTAGTTTTTTATAATTTTTGTGTTTAATATTTAACTTATTTTTTAACATTAAATGATTCTCCTCTGATTACATTTTATTTGACATAATTAAGTGGAACACTTTTTATTTCAACACATATTGGGTTGAGATTTCAAGTCAGAATCATGGGATGTTCCGATTGGGCAACACAATAATTGTATTTATCTCACACATACATAAGATATAAGTATGCTTTTTTAGACCATTTATTCTATGTTTGAAAAACAAATCATGGAAAAATGATTTTTGTGTCAATGGGTGGTTCTCTATGAATCATTTGAAGAGGAAAGAGGGGATTCAAGATCTTGAAAACCTTCAACAAAATAATTAAACAAAGCCATGTTAAATTTTCAGAACAATGAACTATCCACGAGGTGTAGTGAAAATGAAATGATATTATTCTCTCATAATTATTAATATGCCACATTTATTTATCAACTATTTACATCGTTAATTAAGTAATTTACTAAAATATGTTTTCAAAACCACCCCCTCTTTTAGTAATACTTATTAAAATTAAATTCTCTAAAACTATCAAGTACTACTTGAGATATGACGTAGGTTCTTCCATAGACTATAAATTTACCTTCAAATAATATCCAATATGACGTTTCATGTTAAAGCGGTAAAATTTATGCGTCATTTATGGGGATCTATTTTGTTTTAGTGTGGTGTTTTTATAAATTTTTTAGTAAATTTTGTGAATATTTGTTTGTTTTATCTTCTACCTTATCATTTATTTTTGTGTTATAATTTATTTCTTGTGTTGGTTATATGATTGATGTGTTCTAATCCAATAAACTTACAACCATTTGAAACTGAACTGGAGAGGATCCTACATTAGCGTCCCAGAGATACAGATGGGGAACCAGTGAAGGAGGACACCCAAAACATCAACACTCATCCTGATCCTTCTTCTTCTTCTTTGGGAACCCACATTAATACTGAAATTAATGTGAATAAAATGTTTGAAATCAATCTAAAACTAAAAGAAAAAACCTCTCCTGATGTTGTTATCCAACCCCTTTATATTCAATTATAAGACGAGGCACCCAATTTTGAACTAAAATATAGTTTAATTCATCTAAACCATGATTCCATGGACATCCTGGAGAGGATCCACACTAGAATTTCAAATAATTACATTCTGTGTGTCCTACATTAAAACCTTAAAATGTGGATGAAGAATAGTTAAAGCATATATAATTACCTTTTTCATTAGAAGACACAGAAAAATATTGTTTATATTATGTTAATTTTCCAATAAGAGGCTGATCAGACATGAAACACCTTTTTCTTGAAAAATATTTACCAGCCTCTCAAATTGAAATAATAAGGAAATAAATTTTTGGGATAAGAAAATATCAAGGGGAAACATTACAAAAATATTGGGAATTATTTAAAAGGTTATGTCATGTTACCCACACCATCTAATAAGTGATCATCTTTTAATTAAATATTTTTACGAAGGTTTAATCCCTATTGATCAAAATATGATCAATCCTACTAAAAGTGGTGCGATAGTTGATGAGACCTCAATTTCTGTAAGAACCCTTATTGAGAACATGGCGAAAAACACAAAACAATGTGGTTTAAGGTATAATGTATCAATTCTAGGTGTCCATGAGGTGAAAATTACTTAATTCCAGAAGACGGTGGACTCAACGTTCGAAGAGGTAAGTACCCTTCTTCGACAGCGTGCTCTTTCCCAAGAGAAATCCTAATCTCCTCCTCCAATCCATTGTGGTATATGTTTTTCTGACTCCTACTACTCTGTCCAATGTCCCCAATTGAGGTAACATCATAGTGTGTGAGGAAATATTTCCAAGCCTCCCCTATAACAATCCCTTTAGGGAAGAACCATACTATCCATCCAACCCTAGTTTGAAGGAGAACCAAGCCTATTGGCAATGGGGTATTCAAACCAACCTCAACAACAATGAAACCAACTGGGGTAGAGTAGTCAACCACTACCACCACCCCAAAATCATCTACCACCCCAAAGGCCTTTCCAACAAACCCCTGAAAAACCTGATCCTACCTTAGATGATATGATGAAACAAATGGATTCCAACAATATTCAATTCCAACAAACCACTCAGGAATCCATACAAGACATCAAAACCCAATTAGGACAACTAGATAACTCAGTAGGTGAAATTCAAATTCACGGTTCATGTAATGTTCTTTCTCAACCAGTAGTTAACCCTAGGTATAAAGCAAATGTTAGTTATATCACCCTTAGGAGTGGAAAACAACTATAAAGTAAAATGAATCCTACACTAGAGTCACCCCCTCCTGAGGAAGCCTTTATCCCAACCATAAAAAATGATCCAAATGTTGAAGAACCTTGTCATGAGAGAAGCCATTCCAAAGGAAAGAGTGTGTACATTGATGATTCACCTACCTCAACCATTCCACTTCCATTTCTTCAAAGGGCCACCAAACCAAGAAAAAAAGGAAATTGAACATGATAAGGAAATATTGGAAACTTTTTAAAATGTGAAGGTTAAAATTCCTTTGATTGATGTTGTGATGAAAATTCCAGGATACACCATGTTTCTAAAGGAGATGTGTACACACTGAAGGAGACTTGGAGGTGATGAGAAAGTGAGATTGGGAAGGAATGTTTCATCCCTGATAGAGGCATCACTTCCCACCAAGTACAATGATCTTGGAACATTCTAAATTCCATGATTCATAGGGGAGTATTATTTTTCTAATATTATGGTTGATTTATGTTCCTCTATAAATGTGATTCCTCTCTCCATTTACTCAGCATTGCAGGTTAGGGAACTAAAGCCCAATGGAATTGTTGTTCAAATGGCCAACTGAAGTACCACACACCCCTCTGGTGTGTTAGAGGGTGTTCTTATGAGGGTTTAAAATTTAATTTTTCCTACTGACTTTTACATGTTTAAAATAGAGGATGATAGGATGAATGGACATGCACTAATTATATTAGAGAGACCCTTATTGAAACATCCAAAACCCTAATTAATGTCCCTAATGGTACATTATCTATGGAATTTGGTGGTGATGTAGTCCATTTCAACATCCTTGATTCCATGAAGCACCCCTCAGAAGAACATTTGCCTCTCTCTATTAATTCAATTGATGTACACCCTTCCCCTGAAAAATAACTTTTCTTTCCCCTGATTCCCTTTCTAAGTTTTATTCATTAATTGAAATTCTATGTATTGAATCATGTATTGATTGACAAAGTGGTCTAGAAAATTGTCATGCTTGTTTATTAATTGATAATTTCTTGAACACTGAGGATCTACTGACCAACGATGACAATGCCATTCTTGTAAAATCTCATTCCTCTATTGAAGATGATACCATTGAGCAGTTATATGAGATGAGGGACCTCTAACTTTCACACAAATTCTGATAAATCCAAAATCCACCTGAATTGGAAATGAAAAAATTGCCTCAAGATTTACAATATTCATATCTTGAGAATAGAAACAAGTTTACCATCATCATTGCTAGTTCACTCCCTCCTGAGCATGAATTGCAGCTAATTGAACTTTTGAGTGAGTATAAAAATATTTGGGATGGAATCTTTCTGACATTCCAGGTATTATCCCATCAATTTTTACACATCATATTTTATTAAATGATGTGGCGAACCCAGTGAGGCATCCTCAATGTCAACTGAACCCAAACCTCGTAGAAGTTGTGAAAAATGAGGTAATAATATTATTTTCTACTGGAATCATTTACCCCGTGTTTTACATCCTATGGGTCAGTCCCATTCAATTAGTTCCTAAAACGACTGGCCTTATAGTAATCAAATATGGTAACAATGAATTGGATCCAACTCTTGTCTAGAATAGTTGGAATGTTTGCATAGACTGTCGCCGACTAAACCGACACACTAGGAAGGACAATTTCTCTATCCCATTCATTGACCAAATGCTTGAGATTATAGCGCATAAGTCCCACTACTGTTTCCTTGATGTGTCTTTTGGATACTTTTAGATCTATATTTACCTCGAGGATCAGTAAAAGAAAAACTTCACCTACCCCTTTGGAACATTTTCCTATATAAGGATGCCATTTGGTCTGTTCACTGTTCGAGGTACTTTCTAATGATGCAGGGTTATTATATTTTTTGATTACCTGGAGAATTTCATGGAAGTATTCATGGATGATTTAAAATTTTATGGATATTCTTTTGAAGAATGTTTGAGGAGTCTTGGTTCAGTCCTACGTATCTATATTGAAAATAATATTTTATTAAATTATAATAAATGCCATTTCATGGTGTGACAAGGTATAGTTTTGGGACATGACATTTATAGTGATGTTATCCAAGTAGATAAATCAAAAGTGAATTTCGTTTCTTCCCTAACATTCCCAAAAAATGTACGGGATGTGTGATATTTCATAGGTCATGCTGGATTTTACCATCATTTCATTTGTGACATTAGTAAAATTGCACTACCCCTCTCCCAATTACTCCAAAAGGAAAAGGAATTTGTTTTTTGAAAATGAATGTGAGGAATCTTTTAGTATGGTAAATGGAGTCTCACCTCACCCTCGGTAATCCAACCACCTCAGTGGAATTTACAGTTTGTGCTAATGTGTGATGCCTGTAACTATGCAGTTGGGGCAGTCATGTCACAAAGGGTCAATCGAGATCCACATTTCATTGCCTATGACTCACATACATTGGACCATGCCCAAGCAAACTACACTACAACTTAAAAATAATTCATTTCCATTGTATTTCCCCTGAAAAAATTTAGTTCAAACATTTTGGGGTCCAAAGTCATTGTGTTCTCAGATCATGCAGCCCTCCGGTATCTCCATAAGAAATCGGAATCCCGGCCATGTCTCATTCGCTGGATGCTCCTCCATCAAGAATTTAATCTAGAAATTAGAGATAAAATGGATCAAATAATGTGGTGGCTGACCATATCAGTTGGATCCTCCCATCCTCGAAAATTGACTCGTCCCCTTGTATTACTATTAATGATATGTTTCCTGTAAATAAATTATACCAATTGTAAGATGTTATTCCTTGTTATGATAAAATTGTAAATTAGTTGGTAGCATCTGGAATTCCTACTGATTTCAGTAAAATTCCATGATAGTCATCTATAACGTGAGTCTCGTTGGTACATTTGGGATGACTCTTATCTCATGTGGACATGTTGTGATCAAGTACATAGGCGTTGGGTTGCTAATAGAATGTTTCTGTCTGTCTTTATATTCTGTCACACTCTGGCTTATGGGGGCCACTTTGGTCCTTAATGGACTGCTCACAAGGTCCTTGATTCCAGCCTCTTTTGGCCAACAATTTTTCGGGATGCCCATAATTGTTTTTGAAATCTGGTCCTCATTGTCAATGAATGGGGAATGTATCTAAATGAAATGAAATTAAAAAACAACCACTACACTTCGATGGAATTTTTGATGTTTTCGTTATTGAAATTATAGGGACAATTCCCAAATCCTTTGGCAAATTGTATATTCATATAGCAGTTGATTACGTGACAAAATGGGTAGAGGCTCGATCCACAACCATATATGATTCCAAAATAGCTATGGAATTTTTGAGAACTCAGATCTATTGTATGTTTGGATTATCAAGGATCATCATTAATTACCTGGGTTCTCATTTCTGCAACTGAAAAATGCAATAACTTTCTGTGTCGGTATGGGGTCTGTCATAGAGTGTCTATTTCATATCACCCACTAACCAATGGTCAAGCCAAGGTATAAAATATATAGGTAAATAGATTCATGAAAAAATGGTTCATCCCAATAGAAAAATATTTGATTCTTCAAGTAGATGATTCATTATGGGCCTATTGTACTACTTTCAAAACTCCCATTGGAATGTCCCCATATCATCTTGTTTTTTTAAAGAGTTTCCACCTGCCTGTTGAGATTGAGCACTGTGCCTACTGGGCCATCAAAAAATGAAATTCTGATCATTCTGGGCTGCTTCTCAAAGGATGTTATAGATTAAAAAGTTGGTGGAAATTATAATAGATGAATATGGAAACATCATGATTTGTAAGGAGTGAACCACAAATTCCCATGACCATCTTATACATCATCGTCAGTTCCAAATTGAGCAGATGGTCCTCCTTTAAAATGAAAAGATGCACACGCATCCAGGTATGCTTCGTTCCCATTTTTTTGGCCCAAGATTTATTTTAAATGTATCTCCATTTGTTATTGTTAAGGTTCAAAATGAAGAAACCAAGAAAACCTTCACTGTCAATGGGAAACGGTTGAAGCACTTCCACCAAGCCCTTCCAGAGTTCCCGATGGAGGAACCCCATGTTCAAGTAGCAACATACCAGTGAAACACACTTGGTTTTATCCTTACTTCTCACATTTTGAATTGTTATATTGAGGACACTGCACATTCTAGGTGTGGGGGATGGGTACATTTTGAGGATAGATAGGAATTTTTATCTTTTTTTTCATTCTTCTCTTTTTTCCCATTCTTTATGGTATTTTTACTTTTCCCCGTCTTTTTTTGTTTATTATGATTTACATTATGTTTCTTATTTATTCTCTATTCTTCCTTATATATACTATTTTCACTTTTCCCCATCTTGATGAGTTCATTAGGATTTCCATAATATTTTTTCTTTTTTCTCTTTTCACCTTTTTTATGGTATTTTCATTTTCCCCCATTAAAAATTTCCGAGGATCATTATTTGGTGACCATAAGGGGGGAAGTAAAAACACCACAAAGAATGGAGAAAAAGAGTATTTTTATAAATTTATCATCAGGAAGTGATTTTTAGTGAATTGGTTTCTATCAATGATATAAATGGTTTTACCACTGTAAAATATTTGAGATGATTGATGTCCCTTGTGTGAGTAGTTTTTTTAGGAAAACTATGTCACTAATATCTCCATACATTTATGCACCAAACCATTAGGTGTGAATATTTTTTACTTAATATAAGGTAATTATATTTTAGGTTAATACTTTTCATCATTAAATGATATTTCCATATTTTTGTTCCTTATCCTGTCTATTTCATTACCGTACCGGATTGACATATGCATGTGTACCTAATGTCCAACTTTTGTACACCCTAAAACAAGCTTGTGTCTTGGGAAGGTCAAAAACCACTCCCAATCAACATTTTATCTTGTTATAACTATTGGAATTAGTGTCATGAAGAGATCAATCAAGGGTTGAGAGATGAGTGTGAGATTTTTTCCAAATGAAACTTCAGAAAAACAAAAATAATAAATGAGGGGATTGATGTAATGTACAACATATTGGGATATTTAGGTCACGAGCTTATGGTTTGACTTCTTGGGAATATTTAAGTGAGTGGGTTTTGAAATATGATTGCAAAGGATGTAGGGAAGGTTTGGTGAAAGTTCATTTAAAGCTAAAGAATTTTAAAATAACTTATATTTATTGGATAGAAATTGGTAATAATATCATGGAATGGTATTCACTCACACACATGGAGACTTACTAGAATGGTTTTAGTTTGAATTCCTTGATCAATTTGGTGTAATGAACTTCTTTTAATTTCATTGTTAAATGATTTATGAGACAACCTTTTCTATTTTCACTAGGAAGAACTCCTTGTTGTGGTACTTTCATTGATCACATTACATTAATAAATTAATGTTTTACCAAAATGTTAAATCTTCATGACGTTGGGAATATATACATGCATCATTTTTTTGGATATGTGACTTTTCCCAGGAGTGCAAATGTTTAGGTGTGGGGATGTGATTGTACCAAGATTCACTGTGTAATTTTCACCCTTACACAATTGTATTAAACTGAATTTGTATTGTAATTTCAAAATATAATAACAAAATTAACTCTATATTTTATTCATTTTTTTGTGTTTAACACTGTTAAAATGGGTAATGTTACATATTTTGAAAATTTCATTGAAGTTGGAGGTGATTTGGAGGACCCGTGATGAAGTCGAGGAAAAATGGGCCAAACTGTGCAAGACCCAAGTAAACCAGTGGATCCATCCACACACTTCAACTATACCATCTATCCAAATATGTGTAAATTCTCTGTGTTTGTCTAGAATGTATTGGTATGAATTTCATATGATGGGCTTCAAGACAAATTCGTTCATATAGTTCCCCAACCAACCTGATCTGTCCAGAACATCAATTTACACAATATCAAATGCGGTGTTCTGTATTTTATCAGTATCAAGAAATCTAGTTGACCAAATGGGTCCAAACATTCATTAAAGACATTAAAGAGGTTGGAAACATGTTTATAGTTTCATCTAATGTGAGATTCAACTTTTATGAGGCAAAAAACTATCATCCATGTGGTTTTACACAATCTTTCATCCCAAAACCACCTTCCACTTTTCTTATAAAATGGATGCTTGGGATACTCATTTGGTAGTTCGTCCAAGAAGTGAAACCCTACCATTTTGAAGTCCTATAGGATTATTGTCCTCGTACTTAAATTTTTCGAGGCCCCTATCCACACAGGGGATCATAGATGTAGATGGAGTTCCACCCGAGCCTCACCCTCCTCTGGATGGAGAGAAAAACTATGGTCAATCATTTTGAGGGAGCTACTCAAACATAAAAGGGAGTTCCATCACATTTTCTTCTATAGGTTTTGTATAATTTTTGTGTTGAATATTTCACTTATTTTGTATCTTGACATTATTATACCCGGGTTACATTTCATTTTATATAATTAAGTGAAACACTTTTTATTTCAACACCGATTGGGTTGAGAATTCATGTTGGAAAATTGGGTTGTTCCGATTGGACAACACAATAATCCTATTTTTCGCACACATACAAAAGATTTATGTATTCTTTTGTAGACCTTTTGTTCTATTATTTGACAAGAAAAACATTGAAACACAATTGTTGTGTCAAGGGGTGGTTCTATAAGCATCATTTGAAGAGGCAAGAGGGGAGTCAGGATCTTGACAACCTTAAACCAAAGAATTAAGAAAAACAATATAAAGTTTCCTAAACAGCGAACTATCCAAGATGTGTATTGAACATGGAATGATCTTCTTATCTCACAATTATTAATACACAACATTTATTTATCTACTATTTAACTCTTTAATTAAGTAATTTACTTAAATCTGTTTTCAAAACCACCCCCTCTTTTAGTACATCTTATTAAAATTACATTACCTAAAACTATCAAATGATCCATGAAAGATTTCCTAGGATCTTCCCTAGACTATAAATTTATCTACAAATCATAACCAATTTGACGTGTCATGACAACATGGTCACTGACATCTTTCCTCCACATAAGGATGGAGGTTTATGAAAATTAAATGATCAATACAGCTAGAGTTAAAGCCTACCAATATAGGAATATCAAAGTCAAAAAATTTTAACCGGGAATATATGTGCTCTTGTACAGTTCAAAACATCATTTAATCCCATGAATATTTTGGTCTAGATGGTCAGGTCTATACATAGTGCAAAAGGTGTACCTCCATGGGGCTGTTGAAATTCAAGATCCCACCAACGCTCAAACATTTAAAGTTAATGGTAATAGATTCAAACAATACATAGAACCATTCCAAAAAAATGAAGTTTATGATGAATTGTGTGAAACTACTGTAGATGACGAAAATAATTAATCAATTAGGGGTCAATGTCGGGCTAACGATGTTAAAAAAAGAACTACATGGGAGGCAACCTGTGGTTTTCATGTTTCCAATATTTTTTTGAATCATATTTATTTTTCAAATAGGATTAATTAATCGTTTTGATATTTAAAAAAAAATAAAATGTAGACCTATTCTTGTATTATGATTATGGATGGTTATTAATGGGGAGCACCATATTCATCTTTGTCACATGGTGTGATCATTGAGTAATACCATACCCAGGAATTTTAAAACAAGACAATGTATCATCAGTTGATTTTTTTATGTGTCTGTAGGTGAAAATAAAAATACTAAAATAATAATAATAATATAACAACAATAAAAAAAGTCCACATCGTAGGTCGTTGGGTAAACCCCGTCATAGCCGGCGAAGCCACGGGGATTCATACCCGGGACCGAAGGGAGACAGGTGCGCTCACTTACCACTAACCTATGGATTTTTTTGTATCATTATTCTATTATTTATATATATATACTTATATTTCACATTATTTATTATATAAATATAAATATATTTTTTGTTGTTGTTTTTTTGTTTGTTTTTTTTCTCCACTAGGGAATTCTCAGAGTGACATCATGATCAAGATATTAAAAGGGAGCAGCAAGAATTTCAACTTCCACCACCAGGTGATTTCATTCCATCATCCTCATTTTTCAATTTCCGTTTCGAAATTCCCATATTTTTCTCTAATCCTTATAAATCATCATTTCTTAAAACACTGGGGATAGTGTTATTTTATGTTTTGAGGAGATGAAAAAAAAATTCTTTTGTGAATAAAAGATGATTTGAAAACAAATGTGTGTAAATGGAAGGAAAAATGCCTTTAACTTTGAACATGATATTGCCCATTGAAAACATATAAACTTAATATAACATAATTTAGCATGCCCTCATTCCGATTTTAATCCTTGTATAATTTCATGAGCATAGATTTTGGAAAGTTTGGTTGTCCAATGTGATATTTTATTGTTTAAATTTTCATCCAAATAAAAAAGAATCACAATTCACGTCCATTGGATAGGGGGTATTAGTTTGAGTTCAGGAGTCCCCAAAATAAATAGCAATGTTTTGGTGATAATTTTAGTTTTAATATGAGTATTAATAGAATTAAAAAATTAAAATAAACAATAAATTTGTGCATAGGGAAATGAAATGGCCTAATGTGTGGCTCTCGGCACATGGGGATCATGACTCAATAGTTGTCTGGCCAAGAGTTATTAATTTTATCTCTATTTTTGGTAATTTGAATTTTTTTATTGAGTCAACTCGAGATGATGCATGAGTATGTGGTCTTCACTTGGTGCCCTAAAGTCTTTGAGCTTGGGAGTCATTGGCAAATTCTTTCTATGGGGTCGACTCTTTTTAGTTCAATTTCAATTACCAAGGAAAATTTCCAAAAAAAACAATAAAAAAAAACAATATAAAAAATACAATATAATTTTTTTTTGAATACACATCATAATATTGAAATGTGATTCCACCTAGAGCTTCCGTCATTTCCCCCTTGAATAAAGATGAACCCCCCATGTCTATTCTGATACACAACACATCCTCATACGTAATTGATATTGGATGAAATATGGAAATGAATTTGATCAAAGGAATGGGATTGGGATTTGGATATACATAAGAAACTATCTTCTATTTTAATATATTGATGGATTTCATGATTTTTTGGTAAAATGGATTTTGGTGATCACTGAATATTAAAATGTTTTTGGAAATGGGAATTTGAATTTCATATTATTGAGATACATTTTGCTCGAGACTAGCAAAACTGAAGTTGGGGTGTGATTAGGAACTAAATGATGCTAATATTAATTGTTAATTTATATAATATTCATGTAATTTATTATTCATAAACACCATTTTAGTTCCTTTTACACTTTGAACATCATTTTACATTATGATTGTAATTCCTTCTTAAAATGCACTATTATAGGGTACATTTTTTAACATCATTTAAAGTACCCAATGATTAATCTGATTTTAAGGAATATAATTATCAATATTTCAATTTGATATTTTGATAAATTTGATCTACACTTCAATATGAACTTGTTTCATTCATATATCAATGGAAAATTCATGGAAGAAGATGGTGATATTTTTTGATGAAAGGAAACAATTCTGGAGAAGTCAGATTGGACACCATCCCACTAATGCGAATGTGGGGCCCAACATACAGGCCCAATGAAGCCCAACATTCGGGGAATACTAGAATACTTGTAGAGTAACAAATAACCTTTCAGGATCCAATGCTAATTCGGCATACATGGTGTTTATAATGGCGGCCCAATTTGGAGATAAAATTCTGGGCCAGATTCTGCTTCCTAGAAAAAATGCAAGAAATATAATCATATCTCGAAATCCATAACTCCAAATGGTCCCAAATGTTACATGAGATTATTAGACATACAGGGATATATTTCCTTCTTCTATGGACCACTCTTATTCGGCCATCTAGAAGGACTTCCAAGAACATATGTTCGGTGGATGAAAGCTGGCTACCACCTCGGGTCATGTGTGGAAAAGTCCAGGTTCCACAAGATTTCCACCACCCTAGGCCTACCATAATAAAGTGGTATGATTTGTACTGTTGGAGGCTCAACCTAAGGCTCTCAAAATGTATATTTAAGGGTGTCTTGGTGGAGTATTTTTTTCATCTTTGGTGCTTTGGTCAATTGAAATGTTATTCTACGATTTTGTCATCTCAATTTTGTCCTTCACATGTAAGTTGTTAAATTCACATTTGTTTCTTAATAAAAGCTCTTATTTTACTCTTATTCTGTTGTTATTCATATCACTTTGATATCATTGGTTGATGGTGTGAATTTATTCACACCAAACATTGTAAAATTATTCACATAACGGTGGAGTGATCATTTTCATTTTATTGTTTTCTTTACTTCTTCAATTCCTTCCACATTAATCTACATGCTGCTTCCATTGAAACCATAGCATCAATGGAGGTCCAACCCACTTAAGGATTGATCCAAGGGAGTAGAAAGGGGATTGATTGGAATTTATTTATCACCCCAATAATGTATAATCACCTATTTAATTGATATTTTTATTTTATGATTTTTAAACTCCATCGTCCTTGTTGAATTTAAGGCCACACACTTCAGGTGCTAATACGAACTTTTACCTTGAAGTGCTTATGACATTGATCCTTCAAGTGTATAGGTGATTAGTATCAAAGGGTTTATGAATTAAACCAAAAATTGATGTTGTTTTTTTTTCTTAAAATAACCCTTCTCAAATATAATAAATTTAAATCATTGAAAACGAAATACATCCAATCCACCCCAAGTGATAACCTAGGATCGACTCACTCTTTTAAATTGAATTCACTTAAGTGTCATAGAGTTCATTTAAAACCATCTTAAATTAACCCAATTTGGAAACTTTTTATCCTAAAACAATCTATATAATTTACGTATCTATAGGTTACTTCCTAGGTCTCTGAGGATTTGATAACACAAGCTAAACTACAAGGACCATTCTACCTTCATCTCTTGGGTAAATTCGAGCGATAATCAAGTACCTAAACCTCAAATAATTGGAGCATATACCCCCATGAGTGGTCAAAACCACCTCATCACAGAGTCCCTCTATGTGCACACTACTAAATGTTCCAGGTGACCAGTAATCACCAAAATAGTACCCATGAAAAAACACTTTTGACACCTCCTGTACCAATTACCATGCCACTCAAGTTTAACGGCCTCACCATCCATGTAACTCGGGCCATGCCAAACCTCACAATCACCCTACCTCAAGCCGAAGTCCATGACACTAAATATCAATTTTTGGACCAACCAATGTAGCCCGGGCCAAGCCTAATCGGTGATCAGCACCACTCAACAATATCAAGGCCATGTCGCACACAACCACAAGGATTCTAGCATATAAAATTCTGAAATTACATATAAAATCAAAAGAATTACTTTTAAATAGGAAAAACAAACTATATAGTTCAAATTCACTAACCAAGTGTTGTCCCATACCATCACTGAAGGATTTAAGGCCTCTAACAATTAATATCAATGTTTAATAAACTAAAAATCTACTATTAAAAAAATCAATTAAATTATAACAATTTTGGAATTCCCCAACCAAAATGCCCCGATAAGTAACAAGCACTAGCTCGGCCCCGTTAAAGAAAAACAGGTAACAAGGCATACCCAAATGAATCCCATAAGTCAAATAAATGAATAAAAAGGCGATAATAGGTAAAATAGGGTCACAATCCAATACTGGAAAATGTTCCAAAGGTTGGACCGCCCAAAAGTATTTGAAAACAAAAAAATAGGTATGCACCACCTACTTGCGACTATTAGGCATAGGCACGTCTGATTTAAATGTTCAATTCAAATCCAATATTCATAGCTCTATGTTTCTATAAAATCACCACAATTCAACTAATATTGAATCAGTGACGTGTCAGTAAAAGGATCGACAATAGAATAGGGTGCATGGGATTAACCTCCCGGTTGCAATCTCGCATCCTCCGACAGATTGAATAATAGATTCCAGATGAAGATTCCAGGGAAAGAGATGTTCTCCAAGTTTTCGGAGTGTAACTATTATGAAGTTATGGAAGAAGAAGAGGTTTTTCAGAATAAGATGCAAAGCAATTTCATTTAGGAGAATAAAAATAAAAATACATGATGTGTATAAAGGGCTACACACCGTGTAGTTGCCTTGTCCGTACTCCGACTTAAGTGGAGGTAGCCACAAGGCTTAGACTTTACACACGGGATGACACGTGGCTTGAACTCAGCAGATACACATAAAGGAGGATACATGATGTGTTGAGAAGTACTTCATGCAGTGTAGTAGGAAATTCCTACATGGTTATCACATGACATTTACTTGGCGAGCACACAACTGGTACATGCCTAACACATACAAGGCGTGTACTTTAGAGTGCACGAAATCTAGTCTAGAAATTTCTAGAACTTCCCAGATTTCCCCAGTTTTCTTAGAAACAAGTCAAAAATTCAAACAGGTTTGGGATTTTGAACTGTTCTACAAACCTGGGTTCTTACATCCATGATGTTAGTAAATCGACACATCACAGATGTTGTTTTGATTTTTATAATGAGAGGGAGTGGAGATGAAGTATGCTGATTTATTGTTCCATTAACAAGATAAAATTTCAGTATATATAGGATTATAAATCATTTAATACATATTTTATAATGGGAGGTGAAGATAGTATAATAAAATAAAAATAGCTAAATAGAAAATGATAGAAAATAAAAGATGATTTTTTACCTCTTGATCTCTTATCCTTGAGATCCTCCTTATGTCCTATTGTTTTGGCCTTTTGGTGAGACCAGTAGGACCTATATGTGGGGAAGATACTTTCTAAAAGGATTGGGAAGAATTTAGATAATTCTGAATTCTTGAGAGGTGTGAGAGGAATAGGGGGAGATGTGCGGTATTTATAGTGGACGATAAGTTGTTTTTCCCATTATTTTAGACATTATTTAATTATTTTGCACAAGACAAGAAATAGTGTTGGTTATGATGACTAAATATAGAAATATGTTCATAGGAGTTTGAACCATTGACCATTTACATCATCCATGAGACAATCATGATGCATGAATTCATTTATTTATCATATTTCTTAAATTATTGAATTTTTACTATTTATAAAAAATTCATGTATATCAGAAAAATCCAAAAAATTCATCGCATCCATATTTTGAGATTTATAATTGAAAAATGAACTCCATTTTATGAAAATAATTTTCTATATATGTAAATATTAATTTCTAAATAAATTATAATTTATTGTAAAATTAACAATGTAAAACAATATCTGAGTTTATAACACCTCAAAAAATAATCAAGGTCTCAAAAATTTGTCTTATACACATAAGAAAACAAAATTATAATTTATGATTACATTTTATGATTATAAATTTAAATTTAAATTATTAAATTATTCATAAAATTGTTATTAAATATTTATGACATACAAAAATACCAACACTTTTACTATGAACTTATTGTCACATATAATATGCCTAAATTTAATTTATACATTCTGGGTGATATTACTATTAATTTGGATGGTTTACTATTCATATGGGTCATATTACTATTCATAAGGGTGACATTACTATTCATAATGCTATGTTACTATTCGACAAAAACTATGTTAATCATAACATACTATATATATATTACTGATTGCAATCTTGTATATCCGTTTTTGAAATTTGAGTCATAGAAGTGGAAAATTTTATTTTAATGGATAGGTTGAAACTTTCTCCTTGAAACAATGTTTTCTTTCATAGAGACTTAGTGTTGTATTCATTTCATTAAATTTATTTTTTTAAATCCATGGGGCGTTACATTCCCCCCACCTTCTCAAAATTGAATCCTCAAGATTTATTTACTCATTAATCAAGTGAGAGTACCTTTTCCTAAGTTCATTTTCAGATTCTCATGTTTCGTCTTCAACCATTCTACCCACAATAATAAACTGGTGGATTTCCTTATTCTGGAATACATGCCCTCTATGATCAAGAATCAAAACATGTTTCTCTTCATAATAATGGTTCGCTTCTAGCAGAACTACTTCAGGGATCAAAATACGAGATGAATCTGGATCATAATTTCTAAACATTGAAACATGAAAATCATTATCTACTTGAGATTAAATCAGAGGCAAAGATAGTCGGTAGGTGACTGGTCTAACATTATCTAGGATTTCATATCGTCTAATCAACCATGTCATTTCCTTTCCTTTCTTACCAAAGAAAATAAAACTTTTCCATGGTGAGATTCAAATAGAAACAAGATCACCAACCTCAAAATAATTTTTTTCCTCTTATTATCTGCATAATTTTTATTCTTTCTCTAAACTATCCTCATTTGTTGTTGGATCATCATCAATTAATTAGCCACTTCCTCTAACAATTCTGGTCCAATCAACTTCCTTTCCCTAACTTCAATCCAAAATTCTTGAGTTCATCACCTCTGCCCCAAAAATGCCTTAAAAGGATCCATCTATATACTAGAATGAAAATTGTTATTATATGAAAAATCAACTAAATAAATTTGTTGATCCCAACATACCTAGTAATCCATTGAACATGCTCGAAGCTTATCCTCCAATTTATTAATTGTTCTCTTAGTCATTCTATCAGATTGAGGATTAAAGGGTGTGCTGAAATAAAATTCTATTTTCAATGACTTTAGAAGTCCTTTACAAAAGTTAAAGTGAACTTGGGATCATGGAAAGATAAAATATAAGGAGTAACTCTAGTTATCTTAACAATATATTTATGTTCTAGTTGAGAAACATGATCCAACGACATATTATCTCAAATAAGATGTAAATTTTTGGATTTAGTAAGCCAATCATCAATAACCCAAATCACATTGTTACCTCAAGAATTCTTTTGTTGTCCTACAACAATGTCTATGGATATATTTTTACATTTCCACCATGTCACTAGAATGTTCCAATGCATCCTCTTTGCTAATTGTAACTCTGATTTATCCTATTATCATTTCAATCATTTCACTATAAAATATAAAATATCTCTTTTCATTCCATCCTATGAGTAATGCTCTCGAAGGTCTCTAAAAATCTCCTTAATACAATGATTAATTGAAAATGGAGAACTATGAGCTTCACAGAAAAGATATTTCATCATATATAAATCCAAAGGCACACATAATTTATTCCTAAATCTTAAAACACAATATTTACTAAGATAAAATAATGGTAACTTACCCCTTTTATCCAATTCAACCTTTTTTCCGTAACTCTTGCTCTTCCTTCCATGCTTGTTTAATTATGACTAATATAGATGACTACAATGACAGATGAAACAAAATAGGGGAATTTTCTACACCAACAACTTCCAACCTAAAATTAATGAAATCATTAAATTTTCATTTAAATTATAATGTTGTCATAAATTTGTAATTAAATATTTATGACTTACAAAAATACCAACACTAATACTATGATCATATTTCCAATTTTAAAATGCGTAAATATTATTTATATATTCATGGGTGAGGTCACTATTTATTTATAAGATTTACTATTCATATGAGCCATATTACTATTCATAAGGGTAATATTACAATTCATTAGGGTATGTTACTATTCGCCATAAATTAATTTGATCCTAACATACACTAAATATCATACTGATTACAACTGTGTATATCATTTTTTTAATTTCGAATCATAGAAGTGGAAAATTTTTGTTTAAGGGCTAGGATTTTACCATATCATTAAAAAAAGTGAACTTTTTTATAAATTTAGTGTTGAATGCATTTCATTAAATTTATTTTTTAAAATCATGGGGGTGTTACAATTAATATCCCTGATTTCAAAGATGATATAATTTTAAACATCTTCTATGGTGTATAGAGATAAATAATAACATTGTGTGGATTTCATTGTCCTAGTTAATGAATTAATTGCTAAGGAAACAACAATTATGTTCTCCTCAACTCACCATGGAAATATTGATTATTTAGATGCGTCGACTTTAATAGTTGGTAATGGTGAATGTGGAGAATATATGATTATTTTGATTTAATAAAATAGGGATATCATTGTTTTGTCATTAAATACATTGATAATTTAAATTCATGTTTTATGTAATTTTTTCATCTAATAAATGAAAATAAATATTATATTTCATGATAGAAAATTAAAAATTATTTTAGAATAAGCTTGAATTGGGGCCTTTTGATCATTTAAATCTGAATTAATAACATAGCTATCTTACAATACAATCACTTACTCTATGAAACTAATAAAATCAACTCTAACAAAGAAGATTTTAGAATCCATATTATCAACAGAATTATGAATACTGTAAAATTTTTTACTTTAAAACCATGGAGTATGTTGGTAAAAAAATCTCTTTTAAGATGAGGTTCAAGAGGAACAACTTTCCAAGATTAAGTTACATCTTCTTTATCTACTTCATATGATCCAAAAACCATAGAGGAAATAAAATAACGTATATTAACTATAAATATACTATTTTCAGACGGCTTTTATAGTATATTCATAATACATGTGACTGTATACATGAAAATAAACTCATAATCTCCATTTAAAAATGTAATATACCCCATCTTTCCCACATCAACAAAAATTTATCTTCTGATTCTAGGATATAAGTATGATATTTTAGGAGATCTCAAATAAAACATAATAGAAAACAATTCTCCATGTTCCATGGAATCAATTTAATGCACCACTAATTTAGGTATAGGGATTATAGTGGCATCATCATCTAGAACAAGATGGTCTGCATGGTTAACTACAACTTTCCCTCCTTGATCAACCTTATCTTCTCCCCTAACATCAGCTTCGTGAATAGGTAATAGAATATTAGATGATATTACCTATCTTATTATGATTATAGTAATTATAAGTCCATTTTATACTTCTTACACTATGATATATTCATGAAGAACACATGTAGTTTCATCTTAACTTTCATCAATTACAACTACTCCTAGATGTTCTCCCCCTTAAAGAGAATTGGGCATAATCCTTCTGTTTCTGCAGTAATTTGCATTGACATATTGAGTGAAAATCTATACAAATAACTAATAATTATGAAAATACTTGTTCCAAAGGTATTAGGCCAATAGAACCTGGATTCGATAACATTTCTAAATTCTATCCCATCTTTTTCAAATAAGGGATTTATAATTCTTCGAAAATGATAGAAACTCTATGTTTTTTACATTCATGAGACAAATATAAAATTATGTATCTGGGTATATAAATTTTATTAAAAATATATATGTTTTAGAGTATAATGTTGTAGGAAATAAATCCTTTTCAAAGTGCCCATTCATTGGGTTATCCGAATCTAGAAGAACATCACTAACAATTTTTTCCCACATTTCATGTTTTTCATAGGCTTCATTTGTATAGCAAGATCTATAAATATAAATATCATGAACGCATCCAAATATACATTATCCAAAATAATCAAATATTTAAATCTCATGAAATTTATCATGGGGGAACTAAAATTACTCAACTAGTTTAGTCAAAGATTTAGAGAATATCTTGTTATTCACCCTTACAACAACCAAATCTTCATTATCAGAAAACATAATCTCATAAATTTTTATATCCCTTAGACTTATATTCCAGAAAATAATTTGGTTATTTTCCCATAAAATACCAACTCACATTCTTGGATGTTCATGAATTTATTTGGGAACATGTCTATTAGATCTATCAAGTTGAAATTAGAAGATTTATGACAAAAGAATTTCTATGTTAATTTTTCACTTTTTAGGCTCCTAGAAGTTGGTTATTTTGATATTTTTAATTTTCTAAATTTTTTGAAAATTTTTATCGTAAATGTAGAACGATTAAGGTTCTGTTGAGAGGGTTTGGTATTTTAAAAATCATGTATATATGTTAATAGATTTAAAAAATTTCTGATGTATTTATGATATATTTTAATCTTGGGAAATAAATTTAATTCTCCAATAATACTCACATAAGATTATTTAATCATTTAAAAAAATAACAATGTTTTCAATTTTCTATGCCAAAAAACACTTCATAAAAATAAATTTAAACAATAAAAATGAACTTCTATGAGGCTTTATTAAAAATATTACGGTATTAGAAACCTATATAGAAAAAATTTGATAATATAAATGTACTTTGGAATTCAAATCAGGCACTAGGTTCTTGTTTTAGACCATATAAAGATTTGGTATGTTTATAAATAGATTTCAATAAATGTGGATTTTCAACACAAGGAGATTGTTTAACATAAGCCTCATCCATAAGAATAACAATTATAAAATGATATTTTACTTACATATTAAATAATATAAAATTCATGTAGGATTAGTATAGTATAAGAATCCTAATAGATTATAATCTTACTATGGGGGAAAATGTTTCCTCATAATCTATTCACCCCACTTAATTGTAACATTTGGGAACAAATTTAGCCTTATTTATAATGTCCACACATTGATTATCCTACTTATTTCTAAATACCCTTTTACATATAATAACTGTATGATCAAAAGGAATACAAACTAATTCTCATACCATATTCTTATTGAACTATTTTCACTCTTCTTGTAAACCTATAGAAAATCTATCATCACCTAAGGCTTATTTTATGGTTTTGGGTTCTAGTTGGTATTGGAAATAATTAAAATTGGAAAGGTTTTATATAATATATCTAGTATTAAATCCCTCATATTTGTCTCTGATTAATGTTTCTAAAGGATATTTGTTCATGGTTCTATGATATCTAAGAAACCCACAATTAGGCTCTTCAAATTCAAACCTTTTATAGATAGATTGTACTTGATAAATTCAATATTATTATCCTTTTTTCCATTGAATAGGGATTAAAGTATCATTTTATGTAAAGAGTAATTATTTCTTGAAATTTATTTTTTTGTGATAAATAAATTAGTTTCATCGTATTTAACATTAGCATATTCTACAAAAATCATTGAATAAATTTAAAAAATCAATAGTTTTTAGAATTATTTGAATGACATAGGATTATTTCATTATAATATTTATATTGAACATACCATTATTATCATTGTTGTCCATGATATACACTTTTAATCAAAAAACCCAAAATTATGAAACCTTCATCTTACTATTGTTTCATAACTGAGATGATGTTATTTTAATATAGGCATTTTTAAATATCTGTTGATTAAATATCATGTTGTGTTAGTAACTTATTCCCAATAATGAGTGGAAATTATATATAGACACAATAGATTATTAATTTTTTTTTAAAAAGTAATTTTACTTTTTAAAATTACACCATTATGTTCAGGAATCCTAGTGTTAGAAAAGGTATGTTTAATTAAATATTTTCATCAAATAAAATTGAATTGATGATTCTAAAATTTTCCCCCACAAAATGTTCACTTAAATGAGTAGAAATTGTTGCTTATTATTTATTTTTTATATTCTTGAATAAATTTAAAAAATAGTACAAGATCCATATTTAATTCTTAAAAAATAAACCCACTCACACCAATAAAAATTATCCACTAACATATAAACAATGTAATTTCCTGCTAGTCTTAAAAATCTATAAGGACCGTAAAAAATCTTATGAATATATTTTGGTGCTAATGAAGTTTTTACATCATTAATTGGTATAAAGGATGGATTGTGTTTATTAACCAAATGGTATGCATCACTTAATTTATATTTGTACAATTTATGTTTAGGAAAATATCAAATCCCGTTTTTTTTGGATAATTTTATTCGAGAAATGGAATAAAAATTTCTAAATATTCTATTATAGATACGTGATTTAGTAATTTTAATATCAAGATAGTTTATATTTTATTTAAACAGATGATAATGATCTAGTGTGTACACATTTTTAATTATTAGTTCTCAAAATTTCTATAATTTATCATAGAAAACAAAATATGAAATATTAGAAAAATGTAAAGAAAATACATCATAAAAAATATAATAAATACATATTAGTTTATTTTATTATTATTAATCATAATGTATTGTTTGATAAGGATATAATTTAAATTTCTAGTAGACCCTAAACGCATAATAATTCTTTTATCATTATCACTGAATGTGACAAATAATCCATTCATTTTAGGTAGTTTATGGAAGATATAAAAATATCTTCTAATTTTTCATTAGTAGACACAATCCATTATCAATTATTTTTTTAATGATTTTGTCTTAACCACTAAAAATACTAATTAAACCAGAAGGTTATTTGGTACTGAAATAATCTTGTGTCTAGTTTTATTAGTTATCAAGGATTTTAGAACCCAAGTTATTTTAGACATTCAAGAACCAAAATTGGATATATTTATAGAAATATATGGATTCTTAACACCACAAAATTTGGATTTCATTAAAAAGAAATCATTTCAAAAATGATTATTTTATAGTGGAAACAAGCTATATTATACATGTTTATTATTTTTTAATATTGAGAAAAATAATTATTCTATTTTATATTTTTTTATTGTTACATATCCCTTATTTTTTTATGTGTGTTGCTCTTAAATTTGATTTTATTTATTCCTTTATACCCATTAGTAGAAATTGTAGAAACATATTTTATATATTTTACATTATTAATTAATTATTTTATTTTTTTGTTGTGCACAATATTATAAGAATATAAAAATTCTAAATTTTATTTCAACTCTTAAATTTATTAGATAGCTTTTATTTTTCTTTGGATGAAAAATCATATGATTTTGTAAATGAAATTAATTTTTTTCTTATTGGTTCATATTTATCTTCTAACATGGAATAATATTCACACAACTAATTTAAATAAAAGAATTTAGGTTTAGATTCAAAAGAATAATAATAAACTGGTGGTATCTCATCATTTTGTTATAGAAAGTACATATTTTCTATTTGATTTGATAATTGATCTTTTAAATTATAATTATATTTATCACCGGATTACCTTAAGTTACTCCTTATGTCCATCATTTCTTTCTTATTCTTCTTGAATTATGATCACTTATTATACTTATTTTTAAACAAAATATTTGTTTAAGATGGGGGAAATTTATCTCTATATGACTGATATCCATACACTAATGGTTTCTTACATAATTGGTATGTCCATAAAATTATTATAATTTTAAATTTATATATATAAAACACATATTTAATTATATAAAATCTTAAAATCATCGAAAATTGAAAATTTCATCTCTTTTTCTATAAAATTTTGAAGTGGTTTATTTTAAAGGAAACATTCTCATTTTATATTTTTTTGTGATCAATTTCATCGAATTCCATAGCAGAATCATAAATATTATGTTTTATAATAATACATTTTTGAAATTTTTATGATATTAATAGACTATATAATAATTGTTGAAATTTATCTTTATTTTGATGGAATAACTCATGGTACATTGAGTTCGTGATCACGTTCCTTAATAGGGTCCCTTAAGGTAGCTACATTGATTACATTTTCATTCACACCTTAATTTATCTATGTAATTCTCTCACAACAACCCATTGGGAAAAAAATTATTTTGTATTTTTTTATATGAGTTATAAAATATTTTATCAGTATATTTATAAGAAACAAATACTGTTTACCACCTTTCATGTCCTAGATTATATTTTGAAACTCCGTTCAACTCTTCATGTCCAAATTCACATATAAAAGCATTCATATCCTTGATGATAATATTTTATTTTTTTAGAACATACCGGTTTTATATTTCTCTCTCAAGACTTTCATTATTCATTATATATTTCAAAAAAACATTTAGACCCATATTTTTTCAGATAAGTACTCTAACGAGTATTTCAATCCCACAGTTTTAACCATTTAAATAATAATACCTCACTATATACATTAAGTATATACATTCTAACATTTCAACCATTTGAAAGGTATTTTAATGAATTAAACTTGTTAGAGGTGATAAAATAACAATAAAGATCTTTGATACATATTTTTCAACCACATAGAGTTAGAAATATACTTGAGATGGGATAACTTGAGTTTTGGAAATTTTAGCCACATTTGAAAATTATCCCTTAAACACTTATTTAGTCTTTTATTAGATAATAATATTAAATAAAAACAAACAAGAAATGATAAAAACATATAGTATTTTATAGATTATTTTGGTTCATCAATACATTATTACACTACACCAATCAACCCCTTTGTGATCTAGTAATTTTTCACTATGTAGGTTTTTTTCCAGGGACCCTGACAATTATGTGGAAGAAACTAAAACATGCTAAAAAAAGATTCCATGATATTTTATGCACCAATATCATATTAAAAATCACTATACATATCCATTTCAGATTCAAAATATTATAATATGTTTATAAATAAGTAGATATATATAATGTGATCTGTGTTAAACACACTATTAAAAGATGTAATTGAGAGAGAAGAAGAATTTTTAGAGAGATAGAATATATCAAAAAATATTATCTCTATAGGTTCTTCAAATATATATTATAAACATTAATATTGCAAAGACAACATATTTTTATTCTTATTTTCTGATGTATAGTTGTGAAAAAAGTGCATGATTTTTTTGTTCCATCCTTCTTCTTTTTTTAGGAATGTTAACATTGATTCTTTTTACATTCAAATTCAAATAGTAATTTCAAATAAATTGTTGATAGATTAAAATAATATTATAATGAATCATTTAAGTAAAAAAATTCATTATTTTTTTAAATTACTATTGGAAAAGGTATCTATTTTCTATTGGTTTAGTTGAATTTGGAAATATACTTGTTCATGGAAATATAAAAATACTTAAATAAAAATTTATTCATTTGGTAACACATATTATGAATAAAATAAATTCTAGAGTTTACTTTTTCTAAAATACTACAATGGTAATATGTTCTTATGTAATCTAATTAAATATTAGAAAATATTTATTTTTAACAATAATTTCATTCATAACAGTTTTCTTTATAAGATGATCTACCATATGAATTTACGAATTGTAAGACATATTCTAAATAAAATGGAATGTTTTACATTAATTGATATCTCAACCCTCATATGATATTCTATATTGTAAAATATTTTACCTTTGGAAAATAACTAGAAACACAATTCCATAAGATAATCAGTCAGGTTGTAGGATATCATTAGAACACAAATTATATTTAAACATAATATAATATCTAACTACGTGAAAATGTAGAACAAAAGATTTTATGACTTATTAGGATATTTACCATGTCAATTTCCCTTTATATTCTAATTATCTTATGTGATACCTTTCATGAAATTTAATTTTTCATTTATCTGAAATCAAGAGTTTTCACAAAAGATAATTTCAATATTTAGTTTTTTTTCTTCTATATAAAATCATTGAATTTTACAATTTATAATATAATTAAATGGGTTTATAATATTTATAAATTAACTTCAGATAAATTTATTAGTTAAAAATTGTTATTTTATGAGAATTGAAACATATGGAATACTGGGATATAGTCGAACAACATAAATTTTTCCAACAAGTACAAATCATGTATCCAAATCAAGATAATTGTTGAGTCACTAGGTATTTATCTTGGGTATGTGGTAAGTGAAAAATATTGTGTGTTCTTTTATAATACATTCCATGTGGTGACTTTGAAACAAATATAATGAAATTACATAATGAATAATAAATGTTAACATTAAAACCTAACTACATTGTTTGTAGATGATATGTTGACTAGGTAATATGGTTTTTAGAATCCTTAAATGATCAATTAAATCATTATAATTAACTAAAAATTTTATTCAATCCATTTTTCTTATATGATTAATTAATTAAAGTATTTTTCAAAGTCTATTCATAAGGAAATTAGGATAAAGGAATAATGTAATTCATTGAATTAATTCAAGAGTGTGCGCATTAATAGTTTAGAATGAATTATAGTGAATATTATATAGTGTAGTTTTTTATAATTATAACATGTATGTGTATGATCATGATCATATACTAGTATATATATGTTATCGGTTAATGTAACTTTTTATTATTTCAATGTTTTATAATAATTTATTAAATTTAATAATAGTTTTTGTGTCATTTCCCTCCTCTCATTATGTAAGGGCATTCATTCCCATGACTTATCATGTAAACTCCTTATGATATCCATTAGTTCCCTCACATATATGTGAGTAAAACTTTTGTAATTAATGTAGATCCTTAGTGAGTGTAGACAGTTCATGTTTGAAGCCATAATAAACCTATTAAGGAGATTCACATGAGAATAAGTGGAAAGTAGTAACTCAAATGAACTGTTATTTCAGAATTTTATTCCTATGGGTTAATGAATTATTTGTAATCAACTATAAAAAGAAACCATTATAAAAATATTATATTCATTTCACATTATTTATATATTTTAAATCAACTGTATGGATAATTATTTAGAGATTATTAAACCTCACATTAATTATTTAAAAAGCGTACATGATGATATTAAAATAAAATTAGATTATGTGTAACTTTATCAATATATAGTTAATCACCTATGTAAAATCTACTTTATATTAACCATCATGGAATAATATAAAATGTGTAGTTTATACGTAAATAGAAAAACCCTCTAACAAAAAATATTATGATGGGACAATATTCCACTATTTGGGTAGAAATCCAACCATAGTTTAAATTTATTGAAAACCTCTATTTTGTTGCATTCAATTATCGGGGAATTTCTATGTTGAGTTTAGGGATGCATGATCATATATTTCATGTTGTTTTGATCAACTCTAAGAGATTTTTTGAAATTAGTTTGTAATGTTTTAAGTAATTTTAAAACAACGATTTTTGGATTAGGTAGTCCACTCAATGGATCAAGGTGTTGCGAGTTTAGTTAGATAGAAATTTATTCTTATCTAAATCACATTAAATAGCTTCATTCCTAAATATATGTTACAAATATGGATATATGCATATTTTCCACTTGAATATCCATGCGATAGGATATTATGAATCCAATGGTGAGGGTTACTTGGTTTTAAAAAAATGGTGAGAGTTAAATAAATTAAATTAAATTTATAATCCAAATTTTTAATAAAAATAAAGAAGAATATTATACTATAAATTTTTATAAAATTTAAATCTAGATATATTTTACTAAATAATTATTATTCATATAAGAGTAGAATAACCTTATCATAAGTTTATATTTCTAGGAGTAGAATAAGTGTTTTCACATTATACTGTTCTAAGAAAGGAATTTACATGTTCCAGGAAACTCAATTCATAAAGTTCCAAGAAAATAGATTTCCAGGAAGAATTGTATCCATATATGAAACAATTGGATTATTCCACATATTTTTAATTTTCATGTTATTATATATTTCTAATGATTTTTTAAAGAAACATGGGGATGTGTATTTGTATAGCATCACATCTCAACATAAACATTTTTATTAAGAGAAGGTGATACAAGACAGAAATGACATATCTAACTCATTTTGACAGACCTAAAGGTTGTTGTTTATTCACAAAGTTCATCGTTAGTTTAGGATTTATAATAATAGAAAACCATATAACATATAACTACTCAGAATTAGTATAGTATTATTTACATCGTGGTTGAAACCAAAAGACAAGGTACAGTATAATTCTTAATAAAATTTTAAATATTTATGACATTACTATCATAAGATAAAACAATCTATACTAAACTCAAAAAAGGTGTGATAAGGTGATATTTCATTGAGAATTTGAATACATAGGTTCATGACATAACAATTCATGGAGAATAAAGATGATGATGCTCATGATTATTTTAAAATTTTACTTTTTTAATCCAATAGTCATGGTGCACAACCTCCACACTCTAGGAGAACTATTTTTCCATGTTCATTGTTATTTAGATCACTAATATAGAGTAACCCAAAACCATGTTTAAACATAGAGAGAGAAATGACCTAGTGGCCAGGGTGGAAACAATCACACTTAAAGATATTCTCATGTTAAATAGAAATATTCATGATTAAATAAATGAAATAACTAAAAATCACTTCCCCACCTCTCTAATGTAATAATATTTTAAATATAATAACTAATGAAAGATATGAAATTGAAGAAAATGTTTGAGAACCAAATATGAATTCATATAAAAATAAGATTAATTGATAAATAAATCACTCTTTACAAGGAAATTATCTACCATAATTTAATATACCTTCTCATGGTAACCATGAGAGGTAATGAAAATAAAATTATTATACTAATAAGCATGGTTAGAATCATTCAACTGCTCCTTTTGTATATGATGTTGAATTCCTATTATGGTGGGTGTGGAATTATCTATTTATATTTGACGAGTGTTCATCCTTATATATCTGCTAAAATATACATGAAAATTAACATTCTATAGATCTTTTATCTTCTTGATGTTTTTCAAATTACATTCATAGAGTGAGGTGGTATCCCTAATATTAGATCTATTATATCTCAACAACTATTGTATTTTCCTTGATTATCTTTAATTTTCATGCATGGATGAAACCATTGTGATCAGTACCACCCCATTTCAATGTCCATTCCATGTTCAACATCTATTTTTAGCCAGAGTATCATCCCTTTTAATGTTTTCTTCCTTACCAAATTCTTCATTATCTGCATTCATGGTTACCCTGGTGTTAAACACATCATTTTGGAATATTCTATTTCTTTCTACCTCTCCCTGATATCTCACATGCACATAATCTCATTTACGTCGTTGTATCGATCTCAAAACCACCTTTCTGGCCATGTCACACCATATTATGATGTTTTGGAATTTGTTACCTTCATCATTGACCTTTTATGAATTAAATATATCTTATTCATTACTGTGGGTTCACAGTATCTCTATCCAACTCTCAAAATGTATCCTTGTTGGTTTCAGGCTTTATGGTGCTTCCTCGTGGGTTGTAATGGTTGTCTATGATGTTCTAGTGTGGTGATTTTGTGGTATAAAAATATGGGGAGGGGAAATACAATATAATTTGGACAATTCCTAATGGAGACTGTGATTTCATTTTTATTAAATTGTTATTAGTGATCCACTTCCCCAATCCCAAACCAATATTTTTTATTGTGAATTTTTTTTTGTATCATATGAAAAAAAACTCTAGTCGCTCCAAAAAATCAGTGAGGTTCCTTTCCATGCCTCAGCTCCTCTAGAAATAATGAAAATCTCTTATAGATTTCATTTGCTTCTCTTCTTTCAACATGTTCACTAACTCATGTATTTTGATCCATTTTTTTCCTCCTTTCCTTCTGGAAGTAATTTTTCTCATTACAAAAACTTGTTTCCTCATAATATGTTTAAAAAAACAAAAGAAAATAAAAAACATGAAATGATTCAAGAGGGTTTACATCCTTAATGTCAAATAAATAACTTGTTTTAAATGTATTTTTCGATTAACTTCAATTATTTCATTTTTTTGGGGGTTTCCCATGAATTTTTCTGGAAGTGGTGTGTTTTTGAAATTTTGGTCCAACTGTGAGCCCATTTCTAGATTTGAAATTGAATTTTGTTTCTTTTGTAACTCCTAAATTTTTTCAAAATTTCTCATCCATTCCAATTCCTAAATGCAATAAACTAACTTATTAACACCACCATATCAATATGGACCCTTTAAGAATCAATAATAATGGTGTATTTGGGTTTTTATTTAAGGAATTAGGCCAGCCCAGGTTCTCATTTCTATTTTAAAAATAAATTTGTTTATTTAATAAATTATTCAATTTTAATTATTTTTTGTTTATTCCAAGTGTCACCCAGGCCCACTAAATCCTTAAGCACACCCATGATCTCCCCCCCTCTTTGGAGCTCGTATTCATCACTAATTAGGGAAGAACATCATAGATATTCTTAAATCATCCAAATTTGAAGAGATTACTTCTTTCTTTCATAACCCTTTCAATTATTGCTCTTTTCTCCCCTTTCCATGATGTTTCTTCTCATTTTCATGACGTACCAATTTTTCATAGGGCATGGTTTAGAACAAATGGTTTAACCATGGGTTTTCCTAATCAATTCTTGTGGTTTTAGGTTTTATCTTGGTCCCTGTTTGTGCAACAGTGGTGTGATTTGATTTTCACACAAAGATTCAACGGTTCTTTTTAATTTGGTACGTGATTCCATGTGTATAAAATTTATATTAATTGGATTTTTCTTTTTATGAAAGTTTCATGTTCATTTTATTTTATTTTTTCTGCAAAAATTAGTTTTAATGGTGTTGGTAATATAGATAAATTTATAATTCCAATTTTAGGGGGAATTCGGAGTTTTTAATGGAAGTATCTTGTTGGTTAATTTGGGGATTCCCTATCACTACTTGTTTAATTTTATTGAGATGTACTATGGATGAAAATATTTTAATAATGATTATCACCATTGGTTGTTGCTTTAAATGTTTTTTTAATGGTGTTTGTGGAACTTGTGAACTCTAAGTACCTTGTTTGTTTAAAAATGGATGTTTTAAAAAGATAACATTTATTGGCTAACATGGGGCTGCCTTAAAATTGATATTTTGGTTTTATTGAAATGTATTGGGATGACTTTTCTATTTTTGCGACTTACATGCGTGCACATAGTGTGAAATGTTGGGATTTCCGGGTGTTTTGGTTGCAAGACCATGTGGGGTTTTGAGATAATGTTTAATGGAAAATCAAAGTGTTTTATTGTGTGTTATAAATGTTATAAAGTGTGTATAGCTACTGTATTGTTTTTGATATAAAATTTTTAGTGATTTTATATGAAAAAAAATCTATGTGGCATGTTGAATTTGTTTGAGTAAAAAGGGGGAATCCAGAGTACCAAGGTGGGGGGATATGTACTAGTATGACTAGTGAACTGGATGGGTTTTGTCTCTATTTCACTTAGAATTTGAAAAAAAACACTAAATAGATTATATTGATGATTATTGGGGACCAATAGGTTACGTGTATCTCCCTACTAGTGGCTCATGCACAATAATGGATTTTTACTATGGTTACATTACACCGAGATACGTTGTACATGGGGCCTGAGAATATCTAGTTCCTAGCGGTGTTCCCAGTTTTTTTATCATTGGAATTGTGGTATTTGAACTTTTATAATGGTGTTTTTAGATGTATATTATAGTAGATATCATGAATATTTAAATGTGTTAACATTCTGAATGTTGTTTCTTGAAAACTGTTTTCAATTGAAAGTTGAATTTCTAGGAATTTGTCACCGCTTTTCATTGATTATTAAAACTGCATTATTTTTCACCTTGTATGGAATGCACTTTGGAATCATTGGGTGGTATCCTATGGTGATTATTATCACACCCTACATAAACCCCTTGATTGTATGTAGACAATATTATGATTGACTCAGGTAAAGTAATGGTTTTGGGTGACGGTGGTTCGGGGATTTAGTTCCCATCCTTGGTGGGAAGTTTTAGAGATGGATTATGAGCGATGCAACCATGTCATGTGGAGTACTTGGGATGGTTTTGACGATTTTTCTTTGTGTATTTACACCCATTTAACTATGTTTGAACTTATGTATTCATATTTGGATTTTTGTAGGAACCTTGTTTGGTTTGAAATTTTCAAATTCAGTATAAGAAATGATTTTGATGTTTTATGTAAAAATATAAAGGTAAATCATTGCCAAACCTAGATAAACGATACTTGGTCACTTGTGACAGCCCATGGGGATCGGGAATTCCCTTAGATCATTACCATAGGATAGGTTTGGTGATAGTATTGTTGGACCCAGATTCGGTTACTGACAAAATAGTATAAGAGTCGGTAATGTTTTTGGCTTATAGTACTATTTTTTTTAATTTAGGAGAGATAGGAGATAGGATTTCCAAGGCTTGGGGATTTGTTCATGAGTAGGGTGCCTGAAATGCACCTCTTGAGGAAGACCTTGAGTCATCAGGGGATGTTGGAATTGTCTGATTGCCTTCACTTCCAGGTGAGACGTGTGAACTGCAGACCACACATGGACATTAGGCGAGGTTGGAGTAGTTGTTTTTTTAATATTGTAATGTATTTAGATTGTTTATATTTGATTTATTTGATTGAAAGTTTCATAATTGTGGTATTTATTAATGTGTATTGACTATTTCATTTTGTAGAAACATGCCTCCCAAGAAAGCACCCACACGCCCACGGGAGGAATCCTGAGAGATGTCTCCCACACTGATTGATCAGAGGCAAGTCAAGGATGTGGTATGGGCTGTCAAAGCTCTGGGATAGAGACCAAATCATATTCTTATTCATATTTAGGATGAATAGATGGGTCGTAGAAAATATAAAGCATAAGAGTTTCTAAAAAACAATCCTCCTACCTTTCGAGGTAACTCAGAACCCCAAGATGCAGATAAATGAATCGAGAAGGTCGAGCACATGTTTGCTCTCCTACAAACACCAGAGTAGCTTAGGGTGAAGTGTTAATCATTTTTGTTGGAGGGTACCAGCCGTAAGTGGTGGTAGTCAGTGCTTCATAATAGGAAGAAGGAGTAGATGCAATGGGGAGATTTCATGGTCGTCGTTAATGAACGGTACTTCCCAGAGGTCTTGGCATATGCCAGGTCCTGAGAGTTCATGGACCTTGTTCAGGGGAACCATTATATGGTATATTATGCTAAACATTTCACTAAGTTGGTTCGTTATGCCCCTAAAATGGTCTCGAATGAACAATTGAAGTCCAAATGGTTTGAGAAAGTATTATGAGTAGATATATACTCCCGGGTATTCTTGTTCAAGTTGAGGACCAATACTGAGGTCACTGATCAGGCATGTATGGTGGAGATTGATCATAAAGGTAGGGATAGTTTATCTGGAACTGTGTTAGTAGTGGGAAGTGGCATCTCCTCAGATAAGAAGAGGAAGTGGGAGGATTAGGTAAATAAAGAAGGTGGTAGTTCAGGCCACTACTACAAGAAGTTTTCATTCAGGGAATCTGATGTGAGATCGGTCATATTCCACCAGTGTGGGAAACTGTGGCACATCGGACTAGCATGAACACTTCCTCTGATGCCTTTTTACCAGTGAAGAGGTATGGATTATCTGTAGTGATTTTTCAGGGTGTCACATTCACTTCCGGGGGGTAGGTTTAGTGGATTCAAGAGGATATCCAGCACAACTAGAGATATAAAATATGGGAGGATATTCTTTTGGTGTCCATGGTTTTAGGGTTGGAACATCATCTAGGTAGAGCCTGTTTAGGGCACATACACAGTATAGCGGTCGTCCCTAAGCAGATACCAGACATCTCCATGCAGTGGAGTATGTAGAAACATGATCAGTGGTGGGACTATCGACAGTTTGAGGTACCGTTTTGATCGAATCTTTTATAGATGCTGCTCTTTTTGATACTGGTGGATTTTTTTCATTCATTTATTCCCATTTCTTGGACACATTGAATTTTCTAATTGACTTTTTGTCTTTTGTGATGGATTTGGTGATGTCGCTGGAAAAGAATAAGGAGTAGGGTCTCATATTCCACTCATGTGCGCCTTCGTGTCAGGGGTCTAGATGGGGTGAGAACTCTTGGTATATGATATTTTATTATTTGAAATTATACGTGGCATTTATTGGCTAGTAAACTTCTTGGAACACATCGATTTCTATTGGTACCATGTGAGTTTCACATCACTTAATGGGAGTGGTCTGGATTTTAATGGAGAATGGGGTCCTCAGTCAGGTCGCACATGGCCACCACTCCTATCGTTGGGTAGTCTTATCTTCCAGTTTTCATCAATTTCATTAGAGGAAGATGATATTTCCCCTGAGGGTTAACTACCTCATGTTGTGAATGATTTTCTAGAGGTATTCTGGGATGATTTTCAGGTTTTCCCCCGGAGTGGGATGTGGAGTTTTTGATTGACATGGCGCGGGGAACACAACTGATATCACTTCCCACTAATCACATGGCGCCCATCGAGTAAAGGTAATTAAATATAAAAATAGAATTATTAGAATAAAAATGATTCATTCACCCAAGTTTCTCTCCTTGGGCCTCTCCTATGTAATTTTCAAAAATGGCTAATGGATCTCTCTAGTTGTGCATTGAATATGAGAAGCTAATAGGTATCAATTAAGAACAAATACCATTTTCCAAGATTATATTATTTGTTTGATTAGTTGAAGGGGATAAATTTGTTCTCAATGATAGAAATGAATTCGAGCTATCCTCAACTCAGGGTGACGGAGTCAGATATCCCATAAATAGCCTTCTGAAGCAGGTACAACCACTTCGAGTACTTGGTAAAGCCCTTCCGATTGATCAATACTCCATAAGCCTTTATGGAACTCATGGACTGGGTGTTACACCAGTATCTCGATTACTTCATTGTAGTGTTCGTGGATGAAATTCTGGTGGACTCTATCTCAGAGTAGAAACATGAATATAACTTGAAGATCATTTTTGGAACATTGCGGGATCACCGTCACTAGGAAAAATTGTCAATGTTCACATTTTGGATTGGGGAGGTGAGATTTCTGAGGCATGTGATCGTGGATCTGGGGGTCTCAGTGGACCCTGAGAAGATAAGTGCCATCATTTCATGAGAAAAAATAAAGAATGAGTTTGAGATCATGATTTTCCTTGGATTGGCTGGTTTTTACAAGTGATTCATTCATGATTTCTATCAGCATGCTTCACCAATTAACACACTCACCCGAGAAGGGTGATGTTTATATGGGGCTCAGAATATCATACATCCTTCGAGGAGTTGTAGTGGTGGTTGACTACTTCCCCTGTGTTGATTTTTCTCTGGAGGTTGGGAAGGGGTATTTGGTCTATTGTGATGCTTCATGTATGGGTCTTGGCTGGGTGCTTCTGCCGGATGATCACAAGGTGGTGAATGGATCTCTCCAACTCCGACCACATGAAATGTATTACCGAACCCAATACTTGGAGTTAGAAGTGGTGATGCATGCTTTGAATACCTAGCATCACTACCTCATTTGTGAGAAGTTTTTTGGTCTACTCTAATAATAAATCTTGGCCTATATATTCCCACAGAAGGACCTCAACATGAGGCAGTGTTACTAGATCGAGTACATGGAGGGGTTAGACTTTGACATTGTCTATACCATAGGAAAAGAAAATGTGGTGGCTAATGACATGAGCAGAAGAGTTTCTGTGTAGGCTTTGAGGATGTCCAGTGATGAGTAGGCATTGATGGGACTCTTTGCTCATATGCATGTGGAGATGAAGGAGAAAAATGGGGGTGAGTTCTTGGTTAGCATTCAGTTTACTCCTTCCTAGTTAGAGTTGATTCAGGGAGAAAAAACTAGTGATGAGCTATGTTGGCAGTCAAAGTAGTTTCTTCATGGTGGGGAGACGTCTTCTGATGGGTCATCATCCCCCGATGGAATCTTGTGCTTTAAGGGTCGTTCACTAGTGTCGTTTTCTCTACGAAATATGGTAATAGAGGACAACCACTAGTATTAGTGGGTTGTCTATCTGGGTTCCACCAAGATGTTTTTTATGTATTTCGGTGGTTATGTTGGCCAGGTATGTGATGGGACAAAGAAGAAATTGTGTCAAAATGATAAACATGATAGTAGGTGAAGATAGAGCATCAAAGGCCCTCCTGTTTTCTCCATCCATTACCCATTGCTACCTGGAAGTGGGATGAGGCCTCTATCGAATTAATTGTTGGATTTCCTTGTATGCCTCAAGTTAAATATTAATATTGGGTGGTAATTGATCTTTTGACTAAATTATCCCACTTCATTCCAATAAAATAATCATCTAAAGTGTAATATTTGGGCCGTTTGTATATTCTGTAGGTGGTGAGACTCCATGGAGTGCCATAAGTAGTTTCCCTGGATAGAGACCCCCCGCTTCACTTCTCAATTTTGTGAAGGCCTTTAAAAGGCCTTGGTTTCTCATATTATGATGAGCATGTCATACCACCCTTATAGAGATGGTTAGATAGAGCAAGAAAATCAGATTTTGGAGGACTTGATTTGTGCTTGTGTCTTGGACTTTAGAGGTTCCAGGGATATCCATTTGTGATTGGTTGAGTTTTCTTATAATAATAGAAGCCAATATATGATTCTAATGGTTCCTTTTAAGGAACTCTATGGTCGATCTTGTCGGCCCCCCTGTGTTGGGATGAGGTAGGTGAGACCTCACTGGTGGGGCTGAGTCCGGTGCAGGAGACATCTAAGGTGGTCACGTTTATTAGGGATCATTTATTGATAGCTCATAGCCACCTTAAATCTTATTTTGACCAGAGACGTCGAGACCTAGAGTTTTTTGTGGGTGATAGGGTATTATTGAAACTGTCCCCTTGTCTGGGCCATCGTGGATTGGGAATGCATGGGAAGTTGATATTGTTGTATGTCGGACCTTTTGAGATCACTAAGAATATTGGAAAAGTGGAATACAGGTTGGGACTACCTTCTTAGTTGACATCCATCCATGATGTCTTCCATGTCTCCTATTTGATGAAATACCACCCAGAACCATCCCATGTACTGAATTGGGAGGAGTTGGATATAGAGTCATATTTTTCTATTTTGGAGTGGACGGTGCGAATATTGGACATCCAAGAAAAGGTTCTTTAGGTAAAGACTATCACATTGGTATGGGTTCTTTGTTAGTATGGTAATGATACACATGAGACATGGGAGAGGAAGTCATGGGTTGAGGAAGAGAACTCATTCTAGTTTTCTAATCAAAATATGGGTTGAATTTTCAGTATATAATGTTTTCATGGTGGAGATATATGTCACATAAATAAATTATATTAAATTTATTTTTCATTTATTTTCCATTATTGCTTTGTTTTGTTGGTTTCCCATGAATTTTGGTAAAAGTGGTGTTATTTCCAAATTCGGGCCAAACCGTGAGCCCATTTCCAGATTTAAAAACAATTTTTTTTCTTTTATAACCCATACATTTTGAACATTTTTCATCCATTCTATTTGTTAAATGTACTACCCTGACCTATTAACACCACTATTTCAATTGGTACCCTATAATAGTCAATAATAATTGTGTATTTGGTTTTTTATTTAGGGAATTGGGCCATCCCGATAGCCCAATTTCTGTTTAATTTTTTTTATTTAATAACTTGTTCAATTGTTATTATTTTTTAGTGATTCAAAGTTCCCCAAATCCCATTGATCCCATCCACGTACCCATTATCTTTCCCCCCTATATAGATCTCATATTCATCGGGAATTTGGGCTGAAAAAAGTAGTGTTTCATAAATGGTCTAGATTTAAAGAGGTAACTTATTTTGTTCATAACTCTTTCAATTAATAGTTTTTTGCGCCCCATTACCTGAATTTTATTCTCAGTTTCTCAAAGTAACAAATTTCCATAGGGTAGGGTTTCGAACATAGGGTTTAGCCATGGGTTTTATTGATCAAGTCTTGTGCTTTTATGTTTGATCTAGGTCCCTCTCGGTGCGGCGGTGGTGTGATTTTATTTTTGCACAAATATTAAAGGGTTCTCCTTAATTTTGTACGTGATTCCATGTGTATGAAATTTTTGTGAACTTGAATGCTTTTTTATGGTATTTTCATTTTTATTTCATTTTATTTCATCTGCGGAAATTAGTTTTAGTGGTGTTTGTAGTGAAACTGAATTTTTATGCCAATTTTTGATGGAATTGGGGATTTTTCATAGAAGTCTCATGTTGGTTCATTTTGGGATTCCCAATCACTACTTATTTTATTTTTTCAGATATATTCGGGCTTTACATAATGTTTTGATTGTTTATCCCCTTTGGTTGTTGATGTGAAAGTTGGTTTTAATGGTGTTTGGGGATCTTGTGAATTTTAAGTGCCATGTTTGTTTCAAAATTGATGTTTTATAAAGATAACATTTCTTAGTTAGAATGAGGCTGCCCTAAAATTGATTTTTTGGTTTTATTGAAATTTACAGGACTGTATTTTATGGTTTGGTAACTTACAAGTGTGCACAAAGTGTGCAATCTGGGGGTTTTAGGGAGTTTTGTGTACAAAATAATGTGGGTTTTTGAGAAATTGTTTTATGGATAATAAAAGTGTTTTGTTGTGTGTTTTAAATGGTATAAAGTGTGTATAGATACTATAATGTTTGTAAGTGATGATTATTTTTGTTTTTATATGATAATGAATGTATGTGTCATGTTTAATTTGTTTGGGCACAAAGGGGGAATCCCAGGTACCTAGGTGGGGTAGACATTTACTTGTACGACAAGTGAACCTGATGGGGTTTGTGCATGTTTCACTAAGAATTTGGAAAATGAATAATCTAACTAAACTATATGGATGATTTTTAGGGACCTATAGGTTATGGGTATGTTCCGCAGTTGCGCCTCATGCACCAGAATAGATTTCTCTATGGTAACTTTACACCGAGGTATGGGGTACATGGGGCTCGAGACTATCTACTACCTATGGGTGTTAACGGTTTTGTTGCTCATTGGATTTGTGGTATTTGACCTTATATTAGGTATTTTTTGGAAGTATATTATAGTATATAACATGACTATTTAAATGTGTTAACATTCATGGAGTTGTTTCTTGAAAACTGTTTTCAATTGAAAGTTGAATTTCCTGGAATTTGTCACTGTTTTTCATTACATACTAAAACTGCTTGATTTTTCACCTTGTATTGCATGCACTATGGAATCATGGGGTGGAATAATTTTGGGAATAGGCTCAAAAACTACATAAACCCCTTATGTGTGAGTAGACATTATTATTCTTGAATCATGTAAATGAATGATTTTGGGTGATGGTGGTTTGGGGTGTTAGTTCCCATCCTTGGTGTAGAATGGTGGAGATGGATTGTGGGAGATGAACCCTTATCGTGTGGAGTCTTTGGGGATATTTTTATGATGCTATCTATCTATTCGGACCTCTTTTATTGTTTTTTTACTTATATATTCTGATCTAGTTTTTTATAATCCTTATTTGGTATGAATTTTTCAGATTCATTTTATCAAATGTTTTTTGAAGTTTTATGTATACATATTCGGGTAAATTGATCCCAAACCAATATAAATGATACCCAGTCACTCATGCAATCCTATGGGGATAGGTAACACCCTTCGGGCTTTGCCACAAGCTAGGTTTGTAGCTGGTATTAGTTGTGACCAGATTTGGTTTGTGACACATCATCGGGCCTATATTATTTCATGGCCTTTATTTTTAACCTATGAGTAGGGTATTATTTTCCAAAAAAATATATAATTTTGAACTAGAAAATTTCCCACACCCACCTCTCAACCCAAATTATAAATATCATTGGTTATGTAATGATTATTTTTTACTCTCTAAAACTCAACCCATTTATTATATATTTTTTAAGAGGGGTAAATAATATAAGTATAGTGAATAGATAACATGAACCATCTTCCAAATATCCCAGGGAATCAAAATCTATCATTTTTCATAATGTGGAGATCCAGCTCGGGGCACCGTGATAGAGGCTACCTGGTTAGGGATATTATAATGTGATATCATAGGGGTTTTTTGTTGTCTTACTATTTGTGGAAGCTAGATTGGAGATCTGGCTGTGTTGGGACATGGAAATGTGCTCATGAATAAGAGTAGGTAGCCCATGTATGTGGGAAAACCCAATAAACCCACGATGGGCTTGTAGTTCTTGATGGAGTTTATTACAATTTAATTATATTTCACTATTTGGTGATGTTCTAATTGAGTTATTTGACTATTTTCTGATATTTTATGCATGGATGAAATAGTATGATGTTGTGAATTCATGCATCATTTTTTTCAACAGGGATATAGGTGGAATGCATCATAGAAGGAAACCGTGGGAAATTTATGAGAGATGTGTGGGATATAATCCATTTTCCCTTGATATTTTTAAAATAAATGGTGTCTAATAAAGATGATGGGATTGGGTAAATAGGAAGAATGTAATATAATTGTTAAAAGATTTGTTCCTAATGAAAAGACCTCAATGGGTTAGTATTTAGTTGTGATGAGTTGTTAAATATATAAGGGTCACTAAACATGAAATATTTTCATTATAAAATAAAAAATGGTTAAAAAGGAAGCTAAATGAAAATTCATGTGGTTGTTTGAGTTTGTTTACTCCATGTTGACAATGAACCGCTATAGTGATAGATAAGGGTAGTGATATAGACATGATATATCTATTGGGATAGTGTATACATGATGACTTGTTTATGAGTAGTATAGATCCTTTTTTTATGAAAACTATTGGTATTTTATGTTATGTGTTATGTGTATCAGTTTGGTTATATGAGGATATTTCTTAGAACCCTCCACCAATAGAAGAGAAATAAAAACCATTGGTATAGTATAACCAATTTGAGGAGTAGTTCCATGAGAAATTTTCTCATTTTATACAAATGAAGGAATAGACCCCAAGTCCAGTCATAACGAGTTTGTTTGATCTGACTAATGAGTTTCAGTTGCAACACCATCTGACATTTACCAGAGAGGGTAGACCTGTGGAATGATAGCTATTTATATATTTTTTCTAGATGATTTTTTATCACATGGAGATAATTATTAAAAGCCACTCAATTTGTAAACATATATGTTGTAGGGATCGAAAAAGTGATGGGGGATATTCTGGTGCTGGCTCATCGGGATAATGCTAAATTTTGGAAAGACATCCAAGAAATGTGTTTGAAACATTACTATCTAGATACCTTGATACATGTGAAGTTTTTAAATTTTATAAGTTCTACCCAGGGGACTATATCTGTGATGGAATATGCTAGTAGCTTCATGGACATGCATAAATTTCTCCCCATTTTGGTATGGTATTAGGATACTATGGAAAGATATTTCTAGTATGGACTTGGGCATGATATGAAGTCCCATGTGAATATATTCCATTTAATTGTTTGTTTATGATGTGGTAGATCATTCCTGTATTTAAGAAGGGAAAATAAAATTGGATTTCGGTGGTTGTCATGTGGTTCAATTTAGATGGTCTAGTGGTGTGAATTCCAATGGTAGGAAGTTTCATTTTGATATTTTTCAGTAGGGTGGAAGTGTCAAAATTAGTCAAAGAAGAGGAACATCATTAGAGGTTGGTGTTTAGGTGTTTTTCTATCAGTGTTGCATGCTGGGATAGATGCCTGATTAGTGACCTCATCCACCATTTGAGAAATTATCACATGGGTGGATGGGGTATATTCAATGGTTTGGTAGGAACCCTCGATAATTTGGATGTGATAGAGGGTTAAGGCTAATTTACAGTGGTATGTTTCACCATACCATATAGGTAGTTTGAGTTCTATTGGTCATACTTGTTGAGGTGGCAGACATGGAACTTTGGAAAGAGAGCATCAATGTCAATAGGGTAGTGTAGAACCACGAATTTAGGAAAGATCCCTTAGAAGAGGGGTGTGTCATCTTCATGTGGTTCAACCTTCAGCTAGAGGTGGTGAGGAATGAACCATTGATAGTTCAAGGTACGATTCTTATAGATTCCAGACATTCTAGTTCTTTATTGGATACAGTTTCCCCACATTATTTTATATATACCAAATTTGTTAGAGTTTTTGGCATATAAGTGTATCAAATATGTGGGTTTATGTCGATTGATACACCATTAGGGGTGTGAACAAAAAAAATCTATTAATGTAAGGGGTTCATACTTGTTGTTTGTGGGTATCATTTTCTATGTAACTTGTTTGTGCTTGAAATAAAAGGTTTTTATTAGATATTGGGGATGTATTGGGTAGTGAGGTATCAGTATGACATTGATTGTTTCCTTTGTAGGGTAACGTTCATGACAGATTAGGTGGATATATATGCTAATCATGTGGAATGACTTGTCAGAGTAGTCCATTTAGGATTGACCTATCATTAGTTGGGTGATCTCATATCCAATGTTTCTATTCTTATGCTTGATGATGGTGGTATTAAGTAGGTTTAATTTCCTCCTATAGTGGATCATTTTTAAGATATGTTTCTATGGACTTATTAGGGTTTCCCCCAGGAGAGAAGTTGAGTATATGATAGAGTTGTTTTCATGGGTAGAATAGGTTTCTATTCCTCCATATGGAATGGAATAGATATTAATCTAGATACTTAATTCTTATTTTGAGGAATTGGAGAAAAAGGTGTTTATTCTTCTGAGTACCTCCCATAGGGATCTCCATTTCAATTTTATAGAATGGTCGATGGATTATTGCAACCTTGTGTCAATTAAGAGAGGCTAAACCTAATTATTGTTAAGAATATAAACCATGTTCATAGAATTAAAGATCCTTTTTTCTTGGTGTGAGGTGATTCAGTGTTATCCATACTTTTTTGAGATCGGGGTACCATCAGCTGAGAGAGAGACCATGTGATATAATATGGAATTCTTTGAGGAGAAGGTTTGTGTTTTATGATTTTTTTCTATGCCATTTAGGTTATATAATGCACCATGAGTGTTTATTTCCCTAATGAATTGAATGATCCACCCATAATTGGACCAGTTTGTAGTTGTTTTTGTGAATGAAATCTTACTATAATCCAAGACTCATGGTGATAATGCCAAATCCCATGAAATATTATTGAGTACACTATGAACATAGAGGATTTACACCACGATAACCATGTGCCAATTTTTGATTTACAATGTACATTTTTAGGTCCCATCATCTATGTGGAAGGTGTGTCTATGGACCCATAAAATGTTCAAGCCATTGTATCTTGTGAACCTTCCCTGAAGGTTTTCAATGTACTCGGTTTTCTTTGTTTTTAAGGATATTATAGAATTTCCATCAATGTATTTTACCGTTTTGAAACACTACTCTCAATGTTGATCAAAAAATGAATAAAGTTTGAATAGTCTTGGGCATGTGAGAGTGATTTCTAAGAGTTAAAAAGGTGGTTAACAACTAAAACATTTTTTTATGACACACAATCCTTGTAATAAGTATACCATATTTTTTGATGTAAATGGTATTGGGCTTGTGGAAGTGTTGATGCATGATAATCGGGTTATGGCATATGGTTCCCCACAGTTGAGTCCACAAGAAAGAAATTATCTCACACATGATCTGGAATTGGCCGTTGTGGTGTATGATTTAATGTTTTGTTGACACTTCTTGTTGGTAGAAAAGTTTACTGTGTATTAAGTTCATAAAATCCTTATGTAAATATTCTTCAAATTTGATTTGAATCTTTGGTAGATAAGATAGATTGAGTACCTGAATTCCTTCAATTTTGATCTAGTCAACACTCTAGGTAAGGGGAATACTATTATTGATGATTTTAGTCTAATGACTAAAAATCAAGTAGTTCTTGCATGTAGTTCTGAGTGCAGGATGATGATGTTGTTTACTAAGATGCATTTGGAGGTGCAATATTGGATAGGGAAGATTACCCATTTCATTAATGGTAGTTTATATCATGTTTTTGAGGTGAGTCAAAGCAATTAAATATGAGTATCTAGCATGTCTATCCCTAAGGGAACGTCTTGAAGGAGGGGAGTTGACTTTTAGTGGGACAATCAGTGAATCTGAGATCGTTAATGTTTGTGTTTTTGTGGCCATGCTTCCTTGTATGTGGTATGAGTTGATGCATGAGTTCCAAGAACCAAACTGGGAGGTACATCCCATCTTAACCAAAATGTATCAAGATCATAGTAGGATGTATTGGTGTCCATGAATGAAAAATGAATTCGTGGGTTTGAAGATATGATGTTATAATTATTAGTAGGTGAAGGAAGAGAATTAGTGATCTAGTGATCTGTTTCATCCCTTCCCCCCATGGAATGGAAATGGGATAAAATAATGATGCTTTTTTGTGTGGGGTTTCCAAGTAAGAATCATAATAATTATGTGATTTCAGTATATTTGGACGGATTGAACAAGGTTCCACATTCATTACCAATACAAGTGACCTTTTTAGTTAAATAGTTAAGAGATTGGTATCTTTTGAAGACAATACTGTTTTACAGGTTTAAAGGACTATAGTTTTAGATTTTAATCAATATTTTAGCTTTTAATTCTGGTATATATCACAAAAGGATGTTGTTACCTTGATGTTTTTGATCATGTCATTCCATTCACAAATGGAGCAAAAGAAAAAGGTACAATTCAATTGCCGGAGGACATGTTGGGGGAATGTGTCCAAGAATTTGGTGGATCTTGGTAGAAGAAGTTGGAACATGTTAATTTCGAATATAACAATAGTTATCAATATATTATTCGGATTTAACCATGTAAGGAACACTTTGGGAGACAATTTAGATCATCGTTCCATTTGATAAGGGAAGTGGAATCCGAGTTGTTGGAACCAAGTCTTGTGTAGGAGACATTTAAACATGTTACGCTAATTCCAAAGTGTAAGAATACAACTTAGAGTATGAAGAATTGATTTTTGTATTGGTGTTGTCAACCTTTTGATACTATAATGGGTGATCAAGTGTTTCTTTAGGTGTTTACAATGTTGTATCATCATTGAATTCCAAAACATGGTATGTTGGCACCATGGTAAGTGGGATCATTTAAGATTTTATAGAGGATCAGAATAGTGAAATACTGATTGGATATTCAACAACAGTATAATGGCAAGCATTATGTGTTCAGGTGTCACATATTCAGTAGTATTACCATGACCCATCTCATTTTATTGAGATTAATTATGTTTATATTGAGGTGGATGCATCCTTTATGGATCATCTAGTTCTTAATGTGTATTGTAGTGAGAATTTCTTGAAAGGAAATATTGGGCCTCTATTCTGAGTGTTATAGTAGTATGGTAATGTTCTAGAAGAAATTTGAGTGAGGGAGATGGATATGAAGGACAAGTGGCACATTATCTATATATGGAAAGATCAATCATTCTAGGTGGTGTGTCTTACAAGAAATATGTTTTATCATGGGGTGGTTGTAAGATCCCAAAAATCATTGAGATACATTCTTGTTCATGTTTTGGATTAAATATATTAATGTTGGTTAGTGGTTTTGTCCCAAGTTTATGGGGAGGGTCACATGTCTTCTAGGGTTTCATTACATGGAAAATGGAGAACTGGGCCATTTATTTCATGTTGCACAGTCGGTTCATAGTTAGTAATAATCATTCTCAATAACATTGATTTCATGGAAGGGGAGTGCATGATTTAACGAAACCATGTAAGTGGAAAGGACAAATATTTTGATCTTGGATAGATCCATCCCACATTGTCTTCATATGACCTTTCAAACTATGTGGGATTCTATGTAAACCATGCAGCATGGAAACCTCTTTGAATGAGGTTAGATTACAGTTGGTGAAATTTTTTTCCAACAATGCATCCAAATAGTGTGGCACTATAAAATTCAGATTTTACAATTTTCATTCTCGTACTTTATGTGTTCAGAATCAGTATATTCCTGCATTCATCCTCCAGAATCCCTAGTGTTGGAAAAATTTATCATAGACATCTCAAGGATATATCTCCCTCATTTCTAGGATTTTTGGAGCATCATTGGTTTTACAGTAAATTTCAAAGTGAGTCTACACTCCTCCATCTTATGCTTTGAGGATTTTGGATTCTACGGGTTTTATTCATATTTTAAGGCTCCAAACCATTTTTAGATGGGATCATAAGTTGGGACCCCTATGGGTGTTTAAATATAGGGAAAAATATATGTTTTTTCAAGCATACATCTTAGAAATTGAGGTAGGTGGTCAACAAATTATATCCCATAATCATGGTGTTTCTTTATGAATATGTAATGATTCTATTTGTTACTTATTGAAATTATTTTGATTCCAATAGTATTTAATGATTGATTTGTGGTTAAAATTATGAATTCAACCCCTCATAATCCTCCAATGATTCATAGAGGTTATCTAGACCAAGAAAAAGTACCACCCATGGGGTGTTCTACACTTGTGATCATGGGTTTGTGTAACTGGATGTTAATTTGAATAGTATATGCTATAGAACCTATGATAGTTAGGATTAGCATGTTAACACAGGTTTGTGGAAGAAAATATATGAGATTTTTATTTCATCAGTTAATATAAATTTTGGAATGAAATGTATTTAAATGTTTTTAATTGATAATAAGTAATAAAGGTGTATTTGGTATAATGTGAATGGGTAAAATTAATTAATGTGAATATGATAATTGAATTATGGGTTGTACGGAAAATGTTTCAATGAATTAAGTAATATAAATGAAGAATGTTTTAAATGGGTCAGTTTGTGAACGGAAAACATGTTAAAGGGATACGACATTTAATGAGAATGGGTAAATGAGTATATTTATGATAAAAAATTATTTGTTGAATGAAATATTGTAGTAAATTATGATTATTTTAAATAGTTATAGTTATTTCCTGTAAATCTGTTAGGGATAAATAATAATGTGCACACAGATTGGGGGTATGTGTGGGGTATTGGATGTGTGTATCTACACCCATGGGTTGAGTTATACTAATGCTCTAAACCCCACAACTATAATTCTTGGGTTAGGGTTGTCAGACTGGGGCTCTATTACCATAATGGTTGCATTTGATAAAGACTGTCTAACTGAACAATCTAAGGTAATTTTGATTTGATTGTTTATGAATTTTTCTACTAGTAAGATAACTTGAATTATCCCATAATGTATAATAGTTGACCAACATAGGCTGAAAAAAATGATGAAAATACCCATACCAAGGGATAAATAATGAAAATGATTTCTGTGAACTTGGTCATCTAATGACATCCGATTTAACTTTTTTTCCTCTTGTTTTTTATTTAGTACTTTCATAAACTATTTTTTAAGAGTATATATTTTATAAACACCATTGGTGGTGGACTACTGAGTTATACTCAAACCCTTATCTGGCCACCATTAGGTACCCGAGTAGACATCATGGTTGGAGCTTTGGACAAGGGAAACGTCCCCAAGATAGATGGTAGACATAGGATGTGATGTTCATGGATGATGGATCTGAATATATAGTTAGGGCATCTTGGAGATTATTCAGTTTATCTTTATTTTGGGATTCCTCAAACATAGCACTGCATGACATGACATAACATATTTACTATTTGGGAGTTGTTATGTACATACTTTTGTGAAATGTTTGGAAATTTATTTTTATTGTTTATTATCATTCCTCTATTTCTTATTAATATCTCATATTTCTTACTCAGATATAGAGGGTATAGTCAACTCACACAACAAGTTAGACCCTCACTTCCAGTCAAAAACCTCCGGTATATGGGGAGGCATGCTAATGGTCATGTGGAAACACATGTTGGGGAACTGTGATAGTGGATATTGAGTTGGGGAATTTACACCATAAAAATCAATATGTCATGATATATTCCCAAGAAATACAAATTTCACCAAAGAATAAAAATTAATCAATTATACATTTTAATAATTAAGAATTTTTGATATTGTCAACAAAAAATAGATAATTGTTTTAAATTTAGGCCCCACATCATGCCCCCACACTTGAACTATTCCAATCATGGGAAATAAATTTAATTAAATTTAATAAAAAAACAAATTGATTGTCCAACCTAATTTGTAATTAAAAAACCTAAAATAATGCATTACATGGATTAAATAATTATTAAATTATCATGACTTATATGTGAATTTGTCCCACTATCCCATTTATATTCAACAACAAGATCCATTTATAGGTTCAAAATGAAATATATCATAGGGGAGTCATAATTTTAATAAGTGGAATTCCCATTTATACCTCTCTCTTATTTATCTTAAAACAATGTCTAGTTACCACTTCATTGATACAACTCAAATGAATTTCTTATATATAAATTCCTCGTTCATCTTTGTTCGATATTCCCCCCACCCAAATGAATTCATTTATTTATATGTGTAACATTATTGATTTATTTATTTTTTCCAAACCATGTATGTGTAATGAACTGTAAAAATGAACTTGTTATATATATACCAATGGAATTTACTCAAACACAAAATTCTTATTTTCACTAGGATTCATTATGGTATATAAATTTCATATTTTACTCTAGTTTCAATGGACTTATATCAATTTATATTCAGTTGGATTAATACGGTGTTCATTTCATAGTGTCCAAGTAACCTCATATTATGTTAAAAAATATCAGGGACCTCATGATAGAATTTTAAAAACCATATTTATTTTTCTCTTGAAAATATTTTTCCCATTTATTAGAAAAAAAATGTTCATAAAAAATGGTGAAACTCACTCAAAAATCCTCTATCTCTCACTATTACATTTCCAATAAACTCTATCCCCTTGAGTATTCAATTCATAATAGGAAGGGAAAATTGAGATTAATGAGAACAAAATAATATATAAATGGATATGTACATAATTTTCAAACAAACTATTTCTAGCTTCTTTTATTTTCTTTTATGTTATTTTAGATTGTTTTTTATGCATTATTTAGTTATTTATTTTTATTTAAAATTAAAATTCACTAATAACAAACTAAAAAAATGTAGGTTTTTATTTATAGATTCCAGAATATTCCTAAAATAATTTTCAGCTAAAGCGGTTGAATTCATTCCCCCACACATAAAAATGCAATTAACATCAATAATTTTAAATAATAAATTTGTTCAATGAAGTGCATATTAATGGTCATTAGTGCTGAAAAATGATAACTATATAATCATACCAGGAATTAATTTCTAATAGGATTGATAAACACTCCTTAGGTTGAATATGTATATTGCTTGATCTAGCCTCCCAAGTGGTTTCAAATCAATAAAATCCAAAAAAATAGAATAAATAATAATTTTTTTACTATAATGTAATTTATAGTAAATGAAAACGAAATATATGGGAAGAGTTTCTTGGATCCCCTCAATAAGAGTTTTATTTAAATTTTCCATTATTGTATAGTCATGTGATTGTCCATAGTTCATTAAATTATGGGGTTTATATTATGTAAACCACCACATCCTATTTCTTTTAAAACATCACAAACATATATATTCGTAGAGGTCCCCTTGAATGTAGTTCTTCATTTCCTCCCCCTCAATATTGTGATTCAACTCTTAAAGATGAGTGGGATATATTATGTATATGATCTTCTAAGACTCGTGCAGAGCTATTTTGGAATCTTCCAATAGAGGATCCTACATTAATGCTACATTGATATGTTAAAACAAGGAGGAGTCATTAAATAATTTATATTTAATAATATCAAAGAAACATGATTTAGAAAAGAAATTCCCTCTTCATATGTAATAGCTTATAATTCTATTCCATCATGAGTGGATAGTGGCTGTTGTTACACTTTTATGCCTTAATACATTTGACATTAATAGTTTTATTGGGGGATTAATAGCTTCACCATAGGTCTCCTGATATTTTTATTCATTATCCACCATATGGGTGACATGTTATTTATAATCATTAAGTGATCATTGTAAAAGTTTGTCAATGTTTTCCGCATCCATCTATTATTCATCGACCAAGGTTGTCTTTCTTATAATCTCTATATATAATTTCTCTGAAATTGTGTTTCTATGAGGTTGTTCTATAGTTTCATCCGTGGTAGGAAACAGTTAAGATGATTCTAAAAAAATCAAATTAGGGAGAATAATAATAAATTAAGATTTCACAAATATATAATATAATTAGTTTTGATTAGTGTTATCTTCTACATAAATTTCATCAGGTAGGTTACTTTCCATGATTATTATCACATTGTATTTTTCTTGAGTGGATGGGGGATGTTGTAGGAATTCTAGTTTCCCTTAAAATATGAGTCGAACTATTTCTTCATCTTCACCATTCAGAGTATACAACCATCCTTTGTATTTTGTGATTTCAAATAATGAAAAAGGGAGATAAATAGGAATTTGGGTTTCATAAAATTATTGAAATAATATTTTTGAAAATATTAATCCTTAATAGATTCAACTTTTAATTCCACATCAAATGTAGGTATAGTAGGCATATGAGTTATTGAGTAAAAAGTACTACTGAATTATATTCTTCTTGCACTTCATGATAACCCACCACCATGGTTGTTCAGTTGAGCAGGAACTGAAATTCAAGTATATCTTCTGCTTCCTCTTTATAGTCTTTTTATACATTATAATTCTGAAAAGTGGAGTTGAGTCCATAAATATGGTTGTTCGGTTCCTCCATGATAAGGAGTTGGTAATCCTCTTATTCCATCAGCCAGGAAGAATTAATGATTTGAGCCAGTATAACCCTAAATTATTGTATCTCAATCCTATAGATTTATTCTTCTTGACTTCATCCCAAACTGAAATTGTTGTACATTAGTTTTTGTGGGTTCTTATCTTCCATTGGAACCTATGAGAATATTAATTGAGAATATAATTGATGATCTAGTATTTCATAATGGTCTCCCAGTAAATGTTAATAATAGATTTTATAAAATAAATAAATCACAAAACAAAAAATTGTAAAAAACTAATGATAATGGTGTTTATGACTGTGAAATCTATAAAAACCCAACTTTTTCAACAGGTTTTTTACATCATTTTTATGATAAATAAAATTAAAGTGTTATAAATACAGGATCTAAAGGTTTAGTGTCTTTTTAAAATTTGAACCACATTTCACATATGAATAATAAAACATAATTTTTTTAAATCTTTTTCTCTATCCTTCTAAAGATCACATTCTCTTTAGTAAATGTAGTCACCAGAAGATAAAGATCAATGAATTTGGTGAGCCAAACTCCCATTAAGAGGACAAAAAAGGACATGTATCCATAAATCATTGTGGATAATAATCATCATTATCATATCATAAACAAATTATCATAGTAATAATTATGAGATGAAAATTTCGATAATGGAATGGAATGTGGTAATACATAAAATTGAAACATCTTTTATTAGTGGTCAAATACCACACATAGTTGGAAAAATATACATCATCATGTTCACAGATAACAAAACTGTGTAATCATAACATCTTCTATGGGAAAAAATATAACATTATGTTCACATATAATATTGATTGTGTCACCAAATACATCAAAATAACCAATTCATTGAGGACTGTATAACTCTAGGCCCAACCATCACATCATATCATTTAATTAATCACCATTTCCACATAGATCTCATAATAAATTATTCCTAATAACTCACATGTAATGGAAATGAATTGATAAAAATTTATTAAATTATACATTCATGAATAAAAATATGTGTTCCCCAAAGAATAAGTGAAAATACAAAGTTGTTATAAGAAGAATTAGAATTATTATTGAAGAATCAATCTCAAGGAGAGTCAAGTTGTGTTTTTAAAATAATATTTCTTTTTGAGAATCTTTTTATTTTTCATAAAATCATTTTTAAATATGTATATCCATCATAATAAAATATCATAAAAATTAACATGTATTTTAGGAACATTAAATCATTATCCACAATGAAATTTTATAATAGATAGGTATAACCCAATAAATGGTAGTAGGTTTCTAGAATCCCCTTACCTTATGTCTGAATGCATTCAACACATATAAATAATATCAAGGATAATCAAATTATGTTCAGTAATTAATAAATTTATAACATCTTACATAGGTTATTGATCTATTATGAATTTATTTATGTATATTTATGACCATTTTTATAAGTTATAGATTTCGGTTTTGTCATTCTGATAACGTTCGTTTTCATGGATTTCACGATTGTTTCATTTGAATATAATTATGTAAGTTCGTGTAAAGTGAGAATAATTCTCCTGAATTGAAATTATATGTTCTTGAGGAACTAAAATAATTTTACAGGGTCTTATATATCATTTTTTTCTTATATTAGAATGATTCATTAGTTAAAAAGTTAATGAAATTGTTTTACTGTATTATTTAGATTTTTATGGCCATCACCAACTAGTTTCATTTTAATAAATATTATTTCTATAAATTAGTTATAAAATAGTAAAAAAGTTAGAATATACATATTAATTTTAGTTTTAAGCATAATAATGGTTTTATGATGAGACTTGAAGGCAAAAATGGATAATAAAAACCCGTCATCCGTGATGGCGGTGAATCAGCACATCACTGATGATGTTTTCCTTTTTTGAAGAAAAGGTGAAGTAAAGAGATTTTATGATGGATATTCCATTACAAAAAATAAAAAATCTACTATATATTTAAAATTTGAGTTATCATGATACTTTGGATAGGGTATTTCAATAGAGGATAAGAAAATAAAATAAGGTAAAAGACAATAATTGAGGATTTTACCTCTTTAATATCATCTCCTTGTGAACCTCCTTATGAAACATTAGTTTGGTTTATTGTTTAGAACAAAAGATATTGTACATGAGGAAGAGGTTGGGTAATGTAATTGGGGAAAATTTATCTAATATAAAATTCCTTTAATTATCAATGGGAAGAGGATTGAGTATTTGTATTTATAGTGGATGAGAGGGGTATTTTTTTATTATTGTATTCATTAGTTTATTATATTTTCTCAATAATTTCAATAGTGATGATTCTTATGAATAAATACAGTAATTTGTTCTGGAGAGTTCAAAAAATAGGTTCATACATTATCCATACATCATCAGTGACTCAAAAATCCATTTATTTTTTTTCAATACTATAAATTATTGTATTTCACTATTTAAAAAAATTAAACAATTTTAGAAAAAAATCACTATGGAAATTGCTTGAAATATAGATTAAAAAATTGATTCTATTCTATGAAAATAATATTCTATTTATGTGAAATTTAAGGTCTATTTAAAATTATCATTTATATAAAAAACAAATTTTATTATTATTACCAATTTTATTATACTTTCTGAATTAATTAAATTTAAAAAAATTATATTATAAGGATACGAAAAAATTTAATAATTTATGAATATTTTTTATCTCAATAATTTTTTATTTTAATTATTTATTTTAGTTGTATAATTATAATATAAAGTTGGTTTTCACAAATATTTCAAAACTTAATTTATCATTTTTATGAAAGTTATTAACTAACTATATAATATAAATATATCAAATTTTATTTTTTAAGATACCTAAATTTTATATATACATGCATATTTTAGGATACTATTAAAATGTCCAAATTAATATTCTTAACAGTCACATTACAATTCTAATAGTCCTTTTAATATTCCATTGGTATATATGCCTTAATTTCTATAAGTACCAGTTGTTTAATTATTTATTTCTGAGAATAAGGTTTTTACTATGTTATATATGTGATGAATGTGTTTTTTACTAAATTAAATAATTATCATAAGTAAATTACATTGACAAATATTCTAGGTGGTTAAATTCTTCCCCCCTTTTGATATTTCTTCCTCGAAATTTCATTTCAAAAACTCATGTCAAAACATGTTCGGGTATTTCTCTTTCATTTATTTATAGAGTTCCCTTTTCAAATCTTCATACTCATGTTTTATCATTATATATTAACAAATTGAATTTTATTGTTATGTATAACCATGCTTCTCCAGTACAAAATCTTTATTGGATGATCCACAGAATTGAGATTGTTTTCGATCTATACCATCTCTGAGTTTTGTACATGTGAGGGAACTGGTATGTACTTCCTCAGGAAATATATGGGGAATAAATAATGTTCTTAAGACGTGGATGGTGTATTTCACACCCCTATATTTATTTAAATACAATTTTCAAAGTAATTTATGCTTTATTGTATTTTTCATTTCATAGAACACTAAATATATATTCTATTATAAGTAATGACTATGTTTGGATTGCATTATATGAATGGCCAATTTAATATTTCACTAAAAGAATCATTTATATTATCTATTGGTATAGACAATGAAATATTTGTATTGTGTTACACAAAATACCAAGTCCTTTCAACAACTACTCTTACACACAATGCAATGCTTTACTAAACTACAATATATTATTAATATTATTATTGAAATAATCATCACCTAGTCATTAGATCGGAAGATATGAATGTGATTGACTAAATTATGATATAATGGTCTAAAAATTTATATTAAAGCGATATTTTCAATCAATTATATATAAATGTATGTTATAACTATTTGACAATAATGGAATTCATGTTCTAAGAATACTATTCATCTATGTACAAACACTTTTTTATCGTAATAATTAAAAAAACAACTTTTGATAATTTATTTGATAAAATTTATTTAATATATATTATATGAAATTATTTTGAGGTTCATATATTATATTTCATAGAAACATTATATGAATAAATACAGTTTTATGAATTTTTTTTTGTTTTTAAGAAAGGTAATTATGACTCCTGTTACGGGTGCTCTTATTTTAAATCTTATTTTTGAAAATTTTATAATTTTTTTAATAAATTATAATTTCATTTTTAAATATGAATATTTTGGGTGATATTTTGATATTTTTTTATGATGTATAATTTTTTTTATGAATAGTGACTAATACTGGATTTTAATTCAAACCTGATTATTCTGTCTAACTTATATATATATAGTTGAAGAATATTTTAAGTGGTTTTAAATTTTAATTTTATCAATTTCACATAAATTAAACCAATTTTCTTCATTAGAACCAATTTCACATTGATTATTTATATAAAAAATTTTGAAGCATTAAAACATTTTCACTTAAAAGACACACCATCACAACATATCGATATGATTAATATCTAATTAATTTCAGCCACTTAAGTGATTATAATTTGGAAAAATTGATTTCATTTTTGAAATAATCATATTTTAATATGTAAAATATTTTCATCTATGTTTTTTTTACAAAAAAACTATTTAATGTAATTAAAATTAATTACATTTATTTACCTATAAACAAGATTACTTAGTCTCTAAACATTAATTTCAGGGAAAAATAACCTAGAAACAAGTAAAAATACAATTTAAAGGAAATATTTATATCATAAAACACTTTTATAAAAAATTTACAATTATTTGATTAACATGATTTACTTGAGACCTCTCAAAAGCATTTACCTTTTTATATTTACAAGAATATCATTCCTCCTCCACTATAAAATGGCACCCCCTAACTGATTGACTCCTCTAAATCCATTTTTATAATCAAAATCCAAATACAAGGATCTATAAAATTCCATATAACATTTTTATAAGCATAAAATTGAGCATAAATTCAACCAAGGAATACCTTTGGTTCAAACCAAAAAGAGTTACTCAAATAATATGTAAAATCCTTTAACATGGAATTTGTTTATATTTAATTATTCACAGAAAAAATCCTACATATTAAATGATTATTTAACGAAATAATTATCCTAAATATAATTATATGTTTATATGTTAATTTTTTATCCTAATTTAACACACACTTCAATCAAATGAGATACACAATCATCGTGTATGTATACGACATACTAGTGCCTCGCGATCTGATGATGTTCATTCTTCCCTTACCACCACTCAAGGATGGAAATAATGATTTTCATTATATTTTTAATATATATATATATGATATTTATTATTTATTTATTATAATATAATTGTTTTCAAAACTATACATTCATGATTTCCATTTTATGTAAATATGATAACATCGTCTATGGACGTGTGAACCACTTCCTCCTCAAAGTGATGTAATTTGTTCAGATTTTTCATGGATGAAATTAAGGATGTGTATTGTTAAATTATATGATATATATGAAAAAAAATTCTATAATAATTATAATATATATATACATGTCATTTTCCTTCCTTCTTTCAATATGATAATAAAACGGAAAAACTTGCATGCATACGTATAACTTACTGCCTCCATGGATGGTGTACTCCACTTATTATTTATATATTTTATAGATTAGTATATATATTTATAAAACGATTATATATGATATATATATTTATCATTTTTTACCTTTTATAAATAATTAAATAATCTTTTATGTATGTGGATCTAGAATAACATGTCAAAACATATATGAAAAACGAAGTGGATATTACCCAAAATGTAACATTAACATGAAATTGATAATAAAGAGGTGATATTAAGACATAGTAAAAGCATATATGGTATGATTTAAAATAATATATTTATTTTTTATATTTATAATTAAAAATAACTTATTATATAGAAGGTTTGAACATGTACAAAGAAAGACAATATTTAAGGTAATAGTTTTCTTATCTCAATTTCATTTTTATGATATATATACTATATTCACCATGTATTCATTATGTGCGGGGTATATAATACCTTATGAAAAGTTATATCATGAAATAAATTTTTACCTAATATTAAATGTTTCAAATTATTTTATTATTTCATGTGGATCACGATTCAAAATTTACTAAAGTATGAAGGGGATTTCTAGTATAACTTTTATTTCAATGAGACTTATGCCTTATTCACCACTCATTTTTGTGTGTGTGTTATATATACTACACATTAATTTAATATATGATTGTTATAATTACATTTATGAGTACTTACACATCCATTTTTTTATCTCTCTTTCATGGGGTTTATGGTTCAAATGTTACCAAATTGGTAAAGTAATTTGGTCTCATTGTATTTCTTGGACACACATGCCATGTTAGATAACCATATATTTCCAAGAGATTTATATAATTAAAATTGAATTGTTATATCATTAATAAAATCACTTAAATTAAATTTTTTGATTCCTTTAATGTCATTATTTCATGGTTATTATGATTCAATATTACCAAAGTCGTAATAATTTATTTCTACAATGTCATCATTTAATAGTATTTTTTATGATCAAGCTTCCATTGATGAAATATTTTGATCCATAGCTCAATAATTCTAATTAATTTTATTATCATTCGTTCATTAACTATATTTTTATATAATGGCACTATTTTTTCACTCTTTGGTGATAAATCTGATTAAGAAAATGTATTTTAAAAAATATAAATTATTTCTCTATTTGGTTAGAAATATGTTTTATTCACAAATTTTGTTTTCAAATCAAAGTTTTATTTTTTTAATTTTTTTTAAATAATTTTAAATGGAAATAATTTTCAATAAGGTTTTTCTAATTTAATGTGTTTAAAATGGTTTTAAAATCTCCCTTTATAAATTTTGAAGGTTATTTTCAAAGAAAAATGTTTTCAAAATGATTTATTTTTTAATAAGTATTTTTCAAAGTGGACAAGATATTTTTATAAATAAATATTTATTTAAGTTTTAAATTTTACATCATAATTTTAAAATTCATTTTTAAAATAAAAGTATATTAAAATTGTTATATGATTTCAAAAAGAAGGTTATTTTCCTAAAAAAGTGATCGATGTGAACTTTCAAAATATTTCTCTATTTAAGATTAAAAAATTTGGTATAGTTAATCATTAATAGGAATATTATACAAGGATACCATTTATATTATTTCTTTGAGTGGTTTATATTTTAATAACATGATGTTTCTGTAACCATTTTTTCCACGAGTAAATCATGTTTCATAGAGATTGAGAGGAAACCCATCTCTCATCCATGGGTTACACAATGATAAATTCTTATTAAATATACTAAATTTAATGTTTTACAATAGGATAATATTATTATTAAACCTATATATTTTTTCATATTTTATGATATGATGAAATTGTTTTCATACCAATTTTATTTCATGAGTTAATATTGGTTTTTTATGAAACCCATCTCTTTTTATGGTTTATGATATGATGAATGATTTTTTATCTTGTGACACAAGTATTTATGATTTTATTATGTTATTTATGAGACCTATATCTACCTCTAATGAATCGGTTAATGATAATTTTTATATGTTCATAGAGGCTACATGGGTCATAGGCCATCCCCAAAAAGAAGAGCGTGCACGGCCTGTCGCCCAAGACCGAAATAAGAAGGTACACTATTGGACATCCCATGAAAAAAATAAGAGGGTATATATGAGGACATACCAAAAACGTTACAAGAAGGTGCATAATAGGGAATATAAATCACAAAATAAGAGGGTACAAGGGAGGAAATATAAAGCCTGAAACAAGAGGGTACATTGGATGGAATCTGAAGCCTGAAACAAGAGGGTTCATGGGAGGGCATCCCAAGCCTAAAAAAATAAAGTACACAAGAGGGAATCCTAATCTAGAAACAACTGGGTAAACTAGAAGGAATATCATGAATGAAAAAATAGGGTACACTCGACTGAATCACAGGCCTGAAACATTAGGCAACTTGGGCAGAAATTTTATGGATGAAACAATAGGTTATATGAGATGTAATCTAAATCACGAAACAAGAGGGTACATGGGATGTAATATGAAGCCCAAAACAAGAGGGTATAGAGGTGGGTATCCCAAACATGAAGTAGTTACACGTGTGATTATCCTTAGCCTAACATTTTATTATGGTCATGGTAGATATCCTTGACAAAGTATTATCAATACTTATGTGTATGTCACTATTCCATGTATTATTCCTCATTAATTCACTCAAGGATTATTCTATTGATTCCCATATGATTTATTTGTTATAAATTACCAATATTTAGGTCATGACCCTTTATTATGATCATTGATTTGATGTTTATGATCTTATATTGTAATGATCGTATTCTCATACTCTTATTCTCATGTTATTATTAGATATATCCCTTGTTTACCCTTACTGAGAATCTAAGATCACCTTTTTATTATGTATCCTGTCCCTAGGTTATGATGAGTGTTTATAAGTAGGAGTGTGAAAGGGGAACATACTTTAGGGATATGTTTAATATCTTCTACCAAGTAAGAAGATTCTACATCCATGTTTCAAAAGACACTAAACTATTATTTTCCTCATGCATATATTTTTGTAATGTGATGAATACTCTTATAAAATGATGTAATTTATAGGTATTTTAATCATGGGTCACAATAGTTTTTATAAAATGAAAGGTATCATCAACCTTTAGAAAATAGTAAGATATAATTTTAATGATATCCCCAAGGATATTTCTGAGGAAATTTCTAGATATGCCTCTAAGGATAAGCATATAGTGTTATAGATTAAAAATAATGTTTCATGTTTTAGACATCCTATACATAATTTCCCATGATTATATGTGTTTTATCTATGATAAGTGATGCTCACACTATGATTTCTTGATTTTGGAAATGGAAGGAACTATAAGGAACTCAGTTAATAATGAATTTTCAAATATTGAAATTATGGGAATTATGAAAATCAATTTAACAATTGGAAATATCATAAATAGAACCAAGAAGATTGTATGAGTGTTGGTTATACTTCGGGAGATTAAGAGACCATGAATGACACATGGAAGGTATAAGATATTCTAATAGTTGTTTTAATATAAACCTTAAAATCATGATTAAATTGAGTTTGACGAAGCCTAATAAATTATTTATATTTTATATTTAATAAAGCGCGTTATAAGGAATAATAATATGAATCTCAATTAATTGTTTTAAAATGAAGTGCGATGAATAAGTATTTATGTTTTGGAATTCAAAGATTATGAATCATGATATATATATGTATCTTTAGTATATGTTTTTCTTTATGTATGGAAAATTACATGTTGAATGGTGATAAAGACTTATAAATGTTATTTTATTTAACATTAATATTTTGATTATTGGAAGGTAAAACATAATGTGTTCCTGATATTAAAAAAAGTTTGTTTTTAAAAGATAAAATGATGTATATAATGGATAAATTAAATTCGATTGTACTGATTACCATGGAACTATTTGTTGATTTGTTGAAATACTGGTCTATTTTATCTTGGATGAAGTTTGAAATTTATTTTCTTTAAGGAATATATCCAATAATGTTTTTAATAATTAATAATTAATTTTTTAAAAAATATTTATTGTAATTTGGGTTATTACCATGTTTCAAGATAAATTACAATGAAGGTATTCACATATTTGTATTGTGACAACCAAGAGATACTTTATGATACATGGGATATCAATCTTTAAATGATTTTGAGAAATTTAGTGACATTATTTATAATTTTTTGGATTTTCAACATTCCTAAGGGTCACAAGGATAACCATATATGGAAACTTTATCATAATATTTGGATGATGTTTTAGAGATCAATGTATTATCTCCCCATATGATTATTTATGTTTATTATATAACATGTGATGAAAACCATCTTTCTATGATGAGAACTAAATTTTTCTGGAATAACATATCATTCCATATTTAGATATCATGATCTGTTAGTGCATTAGAAATGAAAAATTTCTTTTCATTTAGTGAAGTAAGAGATGAAAAAAAAATTAAGAAAGGAAAACCATAGAGTGATATTGTGCTTATGAAAATGAATGAAACAATGTATGATTATTTTATTATATTTTAAGATAGAAAAATAATTCTTAAACTCTAGGAAAGTAATATTGAAAAATATTTTTCATCATACCTTCATTTCTATTGAACTGATGTTCTTGTAAATCATTAGATATTTATGGGATTGAGGCCCTTAAATTTCTATTGATCATTTAATAAATATTCACTAGTGATCTTTATCACTTTCTATAATTATTTTATATTTCATCTGAAGTACAACATTCACTTTCAATATATGTTCTCTTATGTAGGAACCTGGTTATTTTTTACCTTTGGTAACTGTTATGCTTCCAATATTTTTTTAAAATAAGTTTTAGTATAAATTTTTATGATATCATTTTTTATGAAAGGAAAATTAAAATATTAAACCTTTTATAAAATATACTAATTTTTAGGAGGAAATTAATTTAAATAGAGGTATAATGTAACATCCTTATAATTTATGAAATATATTTTTTGAATTAATTCATTGTTTTTTTATTTTGCATTTCACAGAATATTGTATAAATATTTTGTTATATTAAATAACAAATATTGTCTTGAATTATATTAAAAACCAAGGTAATCTTTCACCACATGACACACTTAGATTATATTGGAGTATACACTATACTATGTTTAGATTATGTTGCAAACAATACTAAGTCCCTTTGATAGCTTTTGTTAAATGCAAGAAATATTTTTACGAAACTACAATATACTATTAATATTATTATTAAAAAATTTACCTCCTAGTCATTATAAAGGGAATTATGAATGAGATTGAATAAATCATAAAACTACGAAATGAACATTTATATAATGTTAATTTTTTGTTATTAATGAGATAGAAATGGAAGTTTGTTCTACTAGAAAATAAATAACATCATCATCTATAAATACTATTCTTCAATTTAAAGATCAAATTTTTATATAAATAAATAAAAATAATAATTATTAGTATTTTTAATAAAATTTATATATTATATATTAAAAAAACATTACACTCATTCAAAAGATTTTACTGGGAAAAGGTATGAATAAATTTATTTTTATGAATAAACATATGTGTTTCTTAAAAAGATAATTTTACCACCTTCTAATGGCACACCTATTTTACGTAAAATTTGTGACACTTTTATTATTTTTATTTAAAAAAATGGACTTCATTTAATATACCTTAATAGAAAAATTTACTTTGGGTTAGTTTTTGTCATTTTTCTGAGATGTTTTGTTTTATGATTAATAATCAAAAAAAGAGAATTTTAAATCACTAATACTCTTTAATATAATATATTTATATAGTTAAATTTTATTATATTATCATTTTAAAGTTTATTTATATCAATTATACATACATTACTTTTTTGGTAATTGTATCCAATATTACACTGAAATTGTTTATAAATATATTTAAATCTTTTATGATTTTTCACTTAAGAATCACGCTATCATGACACCTCTACATGACTAAATTTATATTATTTTAGTCTACATATATGATTTGATTTTGGTAAAATATAATCCATATTTGTAGTTACAAATATTTAAAATTTCTAATAAGGTCATCTAATTGTTTTCACAAAAAAAAGGATTACTCATATAAATTAAAATTAATTAAAGGGATTAAAGTAAAAACATGAATACTTAGTGGTTAAAATTTAATTAATAGGGAAAATAACCATGAAACATATTCAAATGAGTCCCATATTTTATCAAAAATTGACAATTATTTTGGGTAAAATATGTAAGGGAGCTATCTCAATATTGATTAACTTTTTATATTTACAAGAATCTCCCTCACCATCAACTATAAAATGGAATTCCTCTCACTTATTTACACCAATAAATACCATTTTATTGTGAAACAATAGCCCAAATTAACCACAAAATTCCATCTCTTCATCTTATAATCATCTATTTTGGAAAAAAGACAACCAAGGTATCCCTTTGGTTAAAATCAAAGGAGTTTCTCAAAGAATATGTTACATCCTTCATGAAGCACATTGTTTTTATATCTTACTCCACAACCTCAATTATTAATATTTAATTACTATATATTTATCTCAATATCATAAATATACTAAGTTGTTTTTTATGGTTTCAAACTACACTCTCTCACAGTTCTATCAAATGAGATACACAATTATCATTCGTGTGTACAGTGGACCACTGCCTCATGATTAGATGTCATTAGTTCTTCTATCACAACCTATCAGTGTAATAAATAATGATGGAATATATATTTATATAATATATATGTGATATAATTTATGTATATATAATTCTGGATTTATTATTATATAAAACATTCTTTCATCATTTTCATTTTGTGTAAATATAATAACATCATTAGTGGATGTGTGGACTACTGCCTCCTCAAATCCATGTGATTTGTTCACACATTACATAGAATCTATTAAAGGTGGATTTGGAAAACATATATGGTATATTTGAAATAGTATTTCTTCTATAATTATAATATATATTTATATATATAATTTATTTACATTCATTCTTTCAATAAGAAAATAAAATATAAATAGCATTCATGCGTACATACAACTTACCATCTCCAAGAAAGGTTCATTAAATTTCATTTTTCTAGAATTTATATATTATTTTAAATATTTAAATAATTTATATAAATTCTATTTAAATCATGTTTTACATTTTTGAAATATGTAAACAATGTTATAAACTTTTGGATCAATAATAAAAAATCAATACTAATACAAAATAGTGGATATTACCCTCTATGTAACAATAATATGAAATTATTAATAAATGGGTAATATAAAGTAAACATTAAATAATATATGGTTTGATATATTAGAATATATTAATTTGGTAGATTTATAAAAAACTTATACTTAATATATAGGAGGTTTGACCATGTATGAAGAAATTAAAGACTTAAGGTAAGGGATTTCTCGTCTCACTTTTATTTCTTTGAGATATCTACTATATTAAAAACTTATTTTTTTGGTGTATATAATTCCCTAAAAAATTTATATAATGAAATTAATTTATTTAATTATATTATAAGTTTTAATTTATGTAATTATTTCATGTAGATCATGATTAAAAATTAACTCAAGTATTAAGCGGAATTCTATTCTCAATTTTTTCTGCAAGAGTTTTTCCTTATTCATCACCCTTTTGTTTTATGTTATATATATAATTAAAATCAATTTATTGTATTAATATTATCATTAATTTTATGGGTATTTCCTAATCCATTTTATTTAATATCTTTCAAGGTTTTTACTGTTCAAAATTTACCAAACCGGTAATGTAATTTTGCCTCAATTTTCCTTCGATGGGACACATGAAATGTTATGCACCAATATTCTTCTATTAGGTGAATATAATTCCATTTTAAATGTTAAACAATTAATATATTAATTTTAATTAAATGTTAATATTTTTTAATGTTATTATTTCTTGGGGATTATGATATAATGTTTCAAAAGCAGTAATAGTTTATTGATACAATCTCATCATTTATTGGGATTGTTAATTATTATGATTACATTGATGAAATCTTATAATACATATATATGAAATCTCACGAATTTTATTATACATAGGTTATTCATAATATCTTCACATAATGGTACCATTTTCTACTCTTTTCTACTTAAGATGATTAATTAATATTTTTTAGGAAAATTTGACATTATTTCTCTCTACAGTTGAAATATTTTTTATTAACAAAACATATTTTCTTATAATATATTAAATTTTTTAAATTATATTTTAAGTCCATATTGAAGGAAAATGATTTTAAAGAAATTTTTAGGTTTTAAAGTGTTTAAATTTGTTTCAAATATTCCTTTATATTTTTAATGTTATTTTCCAGGAAAAATGATACCAAATGTATTTGGTTTTAAAATATTTTTTCAAAGAATAATGGGTATTTTTATTAAAAACTATTTTTAATAATTTTTAATTAATAATTCCTATTTTTTAAATTTGGTTTTGATTGATTTTTTTATATTTTTATATTATTTACAAAGAAAAGATATTTTCATAAATAATGGATCCATGTGATTGTTCAAAATCATTATCCATCTAAGATGAAATCCTTTGATATAGTTATGTCCTAATGGGGATATGATGCAATGTTTCCATTGATATTAGTTTTATTAATTGTTTATGTTTTGATAGAATTAGGTTTTTGTAACCCATTTTTCATGAGTAAATCATGTTATATATAGATTGACATGAAACCCATTTCTCTTCCATGTGATACACCATGATAAATTCTTTTGAGACCCGCTTCCTATTAAGAGATATTATAGGATTAAATTATTTTTAAAGATACCTATTTTCTAGAGTTTATGATGTGATGAAATCTTTATGATAGACAATTCATTTAATGAGTAATGATATTATGTTTATAGAACACATCTCTTTTTATGGTCTATGATTTGATGAATGTTTTATTATCATATAAAACATTTATGTATGATTCCATCATGTAAAATGTGGGACACATACCACCCTAAAATTTAATGAGTATTGAAAACTTTTATAAGAGATCAAAGGGTACACAGTTTGAAGGCCAAGTGTAAATATCATTAGGTACACAATTTATACCCCAATCCTAAAACAAGAAGGAACATTAGAGGTAATCACATGCTAGAAACAAGTGGGTGCACATTAGGACATCTGAAACGTTAAAAAAGAAGGTACATTTTAGGGATTCCCAAGCCTGAAACTAGAGGGTTCTTGGGAGGGTATCCCATTCTCAAAACAAGATGGTACACTTGAGGGAATCCCATGATTGAAACATGAAGGTATATAGGAGGGTATCACAAGCATTAAATAAAGAGTTAAATGGGTTGGAATCCCAATCAAAAAACAAGTTGGTATACAAGAGGTCATCATAAGTTTGAAAAAAGTGGGTACATGAATGGGAATCACAATACCAAAACAAGAGGAAACATGTGAGTGAATACCAAGGAACAAACAAGAGGGTCCACCAGAGGGAATCAATATTTGGAAACTAGAGGGTACATGGGAGGGAATCCCAAGCTTGAAACAGGTGGGTACTTGGGGGGTGGGGATCCCAAACCCAAAGTAGGTACATAGGTGATTAGATCAAGATTAACATGTAATTACGACCTCAGTAGGTATCCTTGACATAATAGCTTCTATTATTATGTGTATTCCATAGTTCCATGTCTTAATCCTCTATTATAATCTCATTGATTATGCTCTTGAAACCCTTATGATTCATTTCTTATAAACATCCAATATTTTTTTCATGCCTCTTGAAGGTTATTTTGATATGTAGTGTATTATCCGTAATGTTATGATCAAGTTATCATATCCTTATACACATGTTATTCTTAAATATCTTACCTGTGTTTCATTACTAAGAAAATGATCTCACCCCTTTCCTATTTTCCCCTCCCAAACATATATAGATAGATTTTAAGTATGAGTAATAAAGGAAAGAATATTTGAGGGAGATATGTATGAAAATAAAAAAAATTAGAAGATAAAGCTTTTATGTTTCCAAAGACACTAGACTATTACTATAGAGATAGGGTTTTTGTCTTTGTAAGGCATTGAAATATTTCGGAATATATTTCCATAGTTAGGTACATAGATAGCATTCGATTATGTGTCCCACTATGCGAAAAACTAATTTTATGAAATATGAAATATATTTTTTATTGTGTGTGCTTGGTAAATTAATAAAAATGGTATAAATCTTAAATGAATGATTAGATTGGAAGTATAAGACCACTATTGGATCTAGAGAACAATGTTTATCCTATGATTAACATAAAATGATTCATCACGGGATCTTTGGATTCCTTTCTTAATGGCAGTGAATTTAAGTGAATTAATAAATTATATATCTAATTAATTAACTAAATTCATTTACCCTAATTGAGATCCTTATAAATTAATTGTTTCAGCATTTTTGTTAGGGTTGGTTCAAAACATAGTTATTCTAATGAAACTCCCTTCCCCTCATCATTTGGAGAATCCATTTAATTAATGACATCAAAACAATATATTAATTTGAATCAAAGAACAATGAAAGAATCAACTTCTCCTGAACAATGTGCAAACTTATTTTTTAGAAATGATTTATCCAAAATATCAGTAGGTGGTGTCTTTTGGTGTATTCCACATTTGGATTTTATTATTAATTAGATACAACTTTTTTCTTTTATCTATTCTAATTACAACCATTAAATGTGCCCAACTATTGAAATTTGATTATTTTACTACTTTTCTATCTGACCCTTGAGCTCTGTTCCAGATCAACTACCAAGAATGCATGGACAATGGTTTTTAAACCCTTTTTTATGATGATTTTCTCACAATTCAACTTTTTCTTCACTATCGGAATCCCCATGGTCCCTATTTCAAAAATATTCAAGTGACTCGAGATCAGTCAGGCACCCAGATACACAGTGGATTGACGAAACATCAACGATTTTTTGAGTTAAGCATAGATATGGAATGTACATGGTTCTAAAATGATAGATCTATTTTTTTGAGATCTTGTAAATTATAAAGGAAGGAATGAAGACATGTATAATTCACACCAAAACCCTTCCCGATGAATATAGCTGATTCATGGTGAAAATGGATAAGAACTAAAATCAATATTCAGATCCAAGTGTTTCATAACAATTTCAGATATAATTTAATGAAACATGAATAGATTCTTCCAAGGGGTATCATATCTTGATTTTATAAAAAAATCATGACTACACACCGTGTATAATGAAGAACACATGGTGTGTAGCGTTTTTCAGCGGTGACAGTAGGGTTTTGGTAACCCATAAGTATTGCACGATGTGTACTTCCATTGATATGTTGTATACCGCCTTTCCATGTGAGTTAGTTGTGGGAAAGATCACAGGTCCAAGTGAACGCCATGTGCCGAATACAAGGACATGGGTTTACAACATGGGCATCATCCCATGCGGACCAACAAACCTTTTACCCGAGTACATGAATATAGGGTATGAGTACAAGGACCCTCCTATATGACATGGATCTAGTCATAGTTAGTGAGGACAGAACATGTAGTCTACCTATATAGAATATTCAACTATATGGAGTGGATCAGTTTTCCATCCAAGGGAACAGTTAGACTATGGTGTGGTATAAAGCCCCAGCCTTAAGCCTTACTTAATCTTGAGTTATTTAAAGATTACAGGTTGAGGATCTTTTCAGTTTTAGAGTTTTAGAGAATTAGATCATAAAACATGCATTACATTCCACATTTAAACAAAGTAGTCACATAAAAGATAGTATTCATTTTTTTTCATCAACCGAAACATATTTAAAAATAAAGCATGGATTCTTTCTTGACACTTCCTTGACACTATCATCATATCATGTACATTTCCCTTGACCTATGAAAAACAGTTCAAAAAAAAAACTTGGGATGACCATAAAAAGCTCAGTAAGGGTTATAAAAATATGGAAAGGAAACATGAGTTCACATATACATAAGAATTAAATCATACTTTACCCATAAAACATAGGCATATCAAATCCTGAATAAATAATAGAAATCATAAGACATAAAAGGTAACTTGAGGCATTCATAACATTCTTACGTAGGGAGTAACCCTCTTGGTTATGTTTGGAATACCCACCACATTATATTACCTAAATCTCTTCGGAGAAACCTTAATGTTTCACTCCTTCGCATTACACAATGCATTAGAGATCTATATCGGGCTCACATGCCCTTAGTTTTTCACGGAGCCAACCGTCCTCATAATAATGCCCATGAACCATAATATAATCGTATCACATAAAACATGCATAAAGGAAACATAACATTTCCACTTTTCAATCAGAATATATAAATACAACACATTGATATAAAAACATTAAGAAAACCATTTTCAATAACAAAATAAAAGAAAAGTAAAACATGGAATTTATTTTTCTTTAAAAAAATATATGGCTTGTAGAGGAAGCCGAAACTCAAATAATGGTCACGGCAGTGGACAAGTCATTGTCACCGCATACGTACGACAAAAACATTCCCTTTTGTCGTTTAATAAAACTCTTCGTATAAAGAATATTAATTTTGGATAAATGTAAAAGTCAAAGGGGTTTATACACCGTATAAATGAAGGTTGTGTATAAAACAAAATATTCCTCAATGAATGGAGATTGAGACGAAGTCCCATATAAAGACAGTATCCTTGGATTAAGGATAAATCAATTACATAATTATGTGTGACAAACGAATACACCAAATATAAGTGGATATTAAGTGTAAAACAATTATAGGACATTCACACATATTCATATAATGAAATATTCAAGGAGTACAAGTTTATACCAAAGAATCAAAATTGGGTTAAGAAGTTCCCTTCCAAAAATTTGATAGCCTAACGGCATCACTTAAAAATTCAAAAAAAGAGTTGATGAGAGATAAAAAGGGTATCTCATCACTTGGACATAAAATTTACACCAATAAGGATGTTGAAGAACATATCCCAACATAATAGTATGTGAATTAAAAGACATAAAAAATAAGTCTTTTAAAAAGATGAGGGTGAAAGGTTTCCTTACCGATTTGGGAAACTTTCAAAACGTACACCCCATGAAAGAAGGGCCATACAATGAAGATGTAACTACCCATAAATCAGAGTATATTATACAAATAGTAATATAATGGGCAGTACATACACCAAAAAAAAAGAAAATTGTGGCCAATGTAGAATAAATCTCACGAGAATAAAAGTGAGATGAAAGATCCCTTACGAAAACTTGGCAGGCTAACAACGCCACTTAAAACTTACAAAAATGGATTTATGAGATCAAATAGGGTCTCTCATAATATGACCATAAAAATTAAAGTATTAGGAACATAAAATAACATCCCCAAACATAAGAAATATGATCTTAAAAAAATCACATAAAAGAGAGTACTTAAAAATAAAGAGAGAGGTTAGATCTCTTACGAAAATTCGGCAGCCTAACGGCGCCACTCAAAACATCTAATATGGATTGATGAGATGAAATTGGGTCTCTCATAATATGAAAATAATCATTATAGTAGGAGTAATATAAAAGAACATCCCAATCACAAGAAATATGATCTTAAAAGGAATGACATAAAAGAGTGTACTTAAAAAGAAAGAGAGGAGTCGGATCCCTTACCTCAAGTCAAACTTGTCTTGTTCGTTTCTTTATATTCCTGAATAATAAACTTTGGTCAATTTATAATTGCATAAGGACCTCCTATAAATATTATTATTCAGTTCATATCACATATTTTAATGTTATAATAATTGGTTAATAATATGAGTTCATATCAGACGTTTTTGTCGATGTTTGGTACGTGAGTCCAAAATTAAACTTGTTGGAAAATAATTTTCCATGTGGTTATAAGTATATCATATCTAGAGTAGTATTGATGTTTTAAATATAATATATATCCACTATATATCCATTTTATACTATTCCATAGCATTTGGAGATAAAAATTAAAAGCACCGTTAATGGAGACAGTAGGCCGTACGTATGCATGAACACTACTTTAATTTTTTTGTCATATTAATGGAATTAAAACAAAATGAAAGATATATATATATGTTATAATTAATGAATTATATCCATCATTTAGATGTAATATATTACATATATATCCATTATATATATGAACTTATAATAGTACATAACATTTTGAGATAAGAAATGAAATGTACCGTTCATGGAGACGGTAAACCGTATGTACGCATGAACGCTACTTCCATTTCTATTTCATATTTGATGGAATTAAAAGATAACGATACATAATAGTATTTTAATTCCAGTATGGTATAATATATAATAGAATTAAATATATCCTTTATACGTACCACATATGGTATTAACGAATCAAATCACTTTGAGGGGGCGGTAGTCCGCACTTCCATAAATGAAGATATCACGTTTACCCATAATGGAAACCATAAAGGTATGACATAAATGAAAAATAAATAATCTTAAGTAAAACATAAACATATTATATATCATATATAAATATAGTGTCATCTTAATGGCCATCTTTGAAGGTGTTAGAAGAATGTTGAACAATCATCGTTTCGTGAGGCAGAAATTCGCCATCCACAGAAACAGTATGTTATTTAACCATTAGATGTAGGTGTGTGTAAGTGTAGCTCGAATTATTCTTATAAAAACATCCTAGTATATTTAAGATACTGTATTTCTTACAAAATAAATTAATAAAAAGAGTTTATGGGGTTGGAGAAGCAAAATAAAACATAAGAACACAAGAGAAGACACTACCTTTAAATTGGGTAACTCCTTTTGATTTGAGCTCAAAGGCTTCCTTGGGAAGACTTCTGCCAAAAGTGAGGCTTAAAGGAGTTATAGAGGGATGTGGAGAGGATAAATGGGCAGGGTTTGGCTGAGCCAAAGCCTTCGGAAGTGTGGGTAACGTGGTAGAGATGGGGGCCTTTTATAAGAGGGGAGGAGGGGAACTCTTGGAAAGTAAAAAAATGTTACTTTATATTAGAATGGGATTAGGATTTTAATGGTCCCACATTAATGTGTTTCGAGGATTATGTGATAAGGGTTCTAAATCCACCCATCCAATAGGTTTTGGACATGTGTAGGGCTTAGAATTTACACTATCTTTCCATTTTATTTGAATCGTTAAATAATGAGGTCATCGCTACATCATCATGATGTCATAAATGGTTTAATTTATTTAATGTCTAAAAATTATAAAAAAAACTACTATGATGTAGAAAATCTTCTTAGCTTTACAATTCATATTTATAGTCCAAAATATTGTTTATTTAGACAAAATTAAAAATATTTTACTCAGGTGATACATTCTTTGTTACATTTAACATTCTTTAAAAAATAAAAAGATAAAAAGTCACTTTCTCACAAATGTGATTCCATGGGGCCCCCGAGATTGGCACAAAAAATCACATGGTAGTCCATGAGACAAAAAGTAGCCTTAGGACACATGTTGTGGTCACTTGTTATTATTATGATATTATTTTATTATCTTTAACTACCCGATTACTCATTAATCAAGATAATTAAAGATAATTACCGTCGTTACTATTCATAATGTTCAAAAATAAAAGAATCTTAATTACATAATTTGGACCTTCTGATTCCAAATATGTAATCCATTTTAATAAATTCCAAACACATAAATTGCAATAATTAATTTAAAAATAATTCCCGCAGTCAAAACAAATAGAGTGTTGTTTTAAACAATATTCATGAAAAGTTTGGCACTTGTTTATGCCAAATTCCAAATTGAAATTAATCCCAATGACCATAATTGTATTACATGGTAAAAATATATTCTAATTACACTTTAAAGAAAATTAAAAAGATAATATAACCATATAATTAAATTATATGAAAAAGAAGTTTTGATGTAAAATGCAGTATTTTTAACTATTCATTGAAAAATGAACATTGTCAAAAAAATACCAAAAATTAACCCAAGGTAAATTCCAATGTCCCAATAATAAATAATATGTTTATTTTAAAAAATATTTCTTATAAAATTGTCAAAAGTTTGATTTAAAAATGGTTTTCTATCAAAAGGTAGAAAAACAATCTTTTAAAAATACTAGTGTATTGAATGCTTAAGATTGGATTCATTTGTATTTTAAGCCTCTAAAAAACATTTAAAAAAACATATATAATTGTATTTTAGTTATTTATATTCATTCATGCCAATACAACAGATTTGTGTTAACTACCATTTAAAATAATATTATTTTATTATTAGAGTGCAACGTAAGATTTCAAAGGAACTCGTTGTTGCGTATTGGGTACACCATCGAGCATAGCATCCCATTTAAAGTAATATTAATATTTTATTCACAAATATGGATAAATGTGAAAATTTCATACTCTTTATTTACCTGTGGTGTTACATCCTTCCCCCCTTTTGGGAATTGCGTCCTCGTAATTTTAAAATTGGGCTTGGAAACTTCATTGAAAATACCACATCGGAACAAGAGTCAGTAAAACAATCACTTTAAAATAACGATAGATAAGAACAAAGGTCACCCGAGTTAACCCATACTAGGATTCCAAGTATGAAAATATGGAAATGGAGGTTAAAAACAAAAGGTCATGTACTAATGGAGAGTGATAGTAAACATGTCTAGGAGAAAGTTAACCATAAGAAAATCACAAACTTGTGATGGGTTAAACAGTATTCGATTCCCCAGTAGGACAAGTTAACAGACAACATTTTTGTTTTAAGTTACTATTCATTGAGGAATTTATTTATGATCTAAACTAAAACATATGGAATCATACTTAATTGTCATGCTGAATTTCAACTTTTACTAGATTTCTTACACGAACTCATATTTTCTCCAAAGGACGAGTTTTTAGGAAGACTTGTTCACATTAAGAGTACTATAATCAACTTCTAGAGAATCACCTAATCCAAAAAAGAGAACTATATACTTCCCATATCTTTAGACATTATCGAAAACAAAAACCAAAAAGGTTAGTACAAGATCAGATAATCCAGAAAAGGATAACCCTTTATAAAAAGAAAATCTATTCTTAATCTCCAAAATTTGTCCAACAAAACCCAAAGTTCAACGAAGACCATTCGATAAACAATTTTTCCATAAAATTCTTCAAGGTAAACCAATCTAGGATTGAAACCCAAATATTTGAATGATTTAATCTCATAGTCTTCCAAGGTAACACTTATCTCTAAATAACATCAGTTTCTCTTAAAGTCTCATATTGAAAAGTAATTATCCTAATCACATATCTTCCATGATAGGTTAATAATTTCCATAGATAACCCAAAATCAAATTACTCTTAATTCATAAAATCATCTAACTAAAATGAATAAGTCAAACTAACCAGGGACTTCACATAGTCCTGTGTTAGGCGATAAATACCAGTTGCACTTTGGTTGTGGGTTCAATTCCCGCAGCTTTGTCCGACGCGACGTGTTGTCACACGGTCTATGTGTTGTCCTTTTTTCAAAACTATATAATTATTAAAATATTCCCCAAAATGAGCTAAAATCTTCAAAAATAATCATAACATATTTTAACCTCAAGTTTATCTCATGCCTTTCATTTTCCATCATAACATATAATAACCCATAATTACCTCAAAAGTAAGGATCATATAAACCCTAATGGTTACCTTTATAATTATTACCTGAACTTCCACATTGATTGGTCATCTCGTACATGATGCATTATAGATCATACCAAGGTTTAAGTGGTTGATCATGACTCCTTGATAGTTGGTTTAGAACAACCACGAGTTTCCTCATTGAATTCCCCTATTTTATCTAGTATCTTAATCAGAGAACCACCATAGATTCCTTCAAACCTGTTGTCTCTTTGGTGCCTGCTAGATCCATCCATTCACTAAAAATAGAAATGTCAGTGTGAGTATATCAAAAAAAACATCATGTACTAATGATAATGTAAATACTAAGATATACTTACTCATTAACTTTATCTAAAACAAGGACTCTTTCTGAAATCCTATCCATTGTGGTACTGTCACATGTGCTTAGAGAATACCCTAACCTCCAAAGTTATCTAAACCGACCTTTGATACCAACTATAAAGCCCCAGCCCTAAACCTTACATAATCTTGAGTTATTACAAGATTACTCATTGATGATCTTTTCAGGTTTAGAGTTTTAGAGAATTATATCATAAAACTTGCATTACATTCCACAATTAAACAAAGTGGTTACATAAAAGAGAGTATTCCTTTTTCCCCATCAACGGAAAAATATTTAAAAATAATGCATAGATTATTTATTGACACTTCCTTGACACTATCATCATATCATGTACCTTTCCCTTGACCTATGAAAAACATTTCAAAAAAAAAACTTGGGATGAGCATAAAAAGATCAGTAAGGGTTATAAAAATATGGAAAGGAAACATGATTTCATATATACAGAAGAATGAAATCATAATTTACCCATAAAACCTAGGCATATCAAATCCTGAATAAATCATAGAAATCATAAGGCATAAATGGTAACTTGAGGCATTCATAACATTATTACGTAGGGAGTAACCCTCTTGGTTACGTTTGAAATACCCACCACAGTATATTCCCTAAATCTCTTCAGTGAAACCTTAATGTTTCACTCCTTTGTGTTACCCAATGCATTGGAGAGCTATATCGGGCTCAACCGCCCTTAGTTTTTCATGGAACCACCCGTCTTCATAATAATTCCCAAGAACCATAACATAATCGTATCACATAAAACATGCATAAAGGAAACATAACATTTCCACTTTTCAATCCCAAGATATAAATACAACACATTGATATAAAAACATTATGAAAACCATTTTCAATACCAAAAAAAAGAAAAGTAAAACATGGTATTTATTTTTCTTTAAAAAATGGTATGGCTTGTAGAGGAATCCGAAACTCAAATAATGGTCATGACGGCGGAGAAGTCATTGTCGCCGCATAAGTACGACAAAAACATTCCCTTTTGACGTTTAGTAAAATGATTCGTATAAAGAAGATTCCTTTTGGATAAACGTAAAAGTCAAAGGGGTTTATACACTGTATAAAATAAGGTTGTGTATAAAACAAAATATTCCTCAATGAATGGAGATTAAGACGAAGTCCCGTACAAAGACGGTATGTTTGGATTAAGGATAAATCAATTACATAATTATGTGTGACAAACGAATACACCAAATATAAGTGGATATTAAGTGTAAAACAATCCGAGAACATTAAAACATATTCATATAATGACATATTCAAGGATTACACGTTTATCCCAAAGAATCAAAATTGGTTTAAGAAATTCCCTTGCAAAAATTCGACAGCCTAACGACATCACATCAAAATTCAGAAAAAGAGTTGATGAGAGATAAAAAGGGTATCTCATCAGTTGGACATACAATTTTCATCTATAATGATATATAAGAACATATCCCAACATAATAGTATGTGAATTAAAAGACATAACAAAAGAATTCTTTTAAAAAGATAAGGGTGAAAGGTTCCCTTACCGATTTGGACAACCTTCAAAATGTACACCCCATGAAAGAAAGGTCATACAATGAAGATGTAACTACCCATAAATCAGAGTATATTATACAAATATTAAAATAATGGGCAGTACATACACCGAACAAAATTGAAATTGTGGTCAATGTAGAATAAATCTCACGGGAATAAAAGTGAGATGAAAGATCCCTTACGAAAACTCGGCAGGCTAATGGCGCCACTTAAAACTTCCAAAAATGGATTTATGAGATAAAATAGGGTCTCTCATAATATGACCATAAAAATTAAAGTATTAGTAATATAAAATAACATCCCCAAACATAAGAAATATGATTTTAAAAGAAATGACATAAAAGAGAGTACTTAAAAAGAAAGAGAGAGGTTAGATCTCTGACGAAAATTCGGCAGCCTAACGGCGCCACTCAAAACATCCAAAATTGATTGATGAGAGGAAATTGGGTCTCTAATCATATGAAAATAATAATTACAGTAGGAGTAATATAAAATAACATCCCAATCATAAGAAAGATGAGCTTAAAAGGAATTACATAAAAGAGTGTACTTAAAAAGAAAGAGAGGAGTAGGATCCCTTACCTCAAGTCCAACTTGTCTTGTTCGTTTCTTTATATTCCTGAATAATAAAATTTGGTCAATTTATAATTTCTTAAGGAACTCATATAAAGATTATTATTTAGTTCATATCACATATTTTATTGTTATAATAATTGGTTAATAATATGAGTTCATATCAGACGTTTTTGTCGATGTTTGGTACGTGAGTCAAAAATTAAACTTGTTGGAAAATAATTTTCCATTAGTTATAGGTACATCATATCTAGAATAGTATTGATGTTTTAAATATAACATATATCCAGTATATATCCATTTTATACTATTCCGTAGCATTTGGAGATAAAAATTAAAAGCACCATTCATGGAGATGGTAGGCCGTACGTACGCATGAACGCTACTTTAATTTTTTTTGTCATATTAACGGAATTAAACCAAAATGAAAGATATATATATGTTATAATTCAAGAATTATATCCATCATTTATATGTAATATATTACATATATATCCATTATATATATGTACTTATAATAGTATATAACATTTTGAGATAAGAAATGAAATGTACTGTTCCTGGAGACGGTAAGTCGTACGTACACATGAGCGCTACTTCCATTTCTATTTCATATTTAATGGAATTAAAACATAATGATACATAATAGTATTTTAATTCCAGTATGGTATCATATATAATATCATTAAATATATCCTTTATACGTACGACATATAGTATTAACGAATCAAATCACTTTGAGGGGGCGGTAGTCCGCACTTCCTTAAATGAAGATATCGCGTTTAACCATAATGGAAACCATAAAGGTATTCCATAAATAAAAAATAAATAAGCTTAAGTAAAACATAAACATATTATATATCATATATAAATATAGTGTCATCTTAATGGTCACCTTTGAAGGTTTTAGAAGAATGTTGAACAATCATCGTTTTGTGGGGCAGAAATTCACCATCCATAGAGACAGTATGTTCTTTAACCATTAGATGTATGTGTGTGTAAGTGTAGCTCTAATAGTTCTTATAAAAACATCCTAGTATATTTAAGATACTGGATTTGTTACAAAATAAATTAATAAAAAGAGTTTAGGGGGTTGGAGAAGAAAAATAAAACATAAAAACACAAGAGAAGACACTACCTTTAAATTGGGTAACTCCTTTGATTTCAGCTCAAAGGATTCCTTGGGAAGACTTCTGCCCAATGTGAGGCTTCAAATTGTTAGAGAGGGATGTGGAGAGGAAAAATGGGCAGGGTTTGACTGAGCAAAAGGCTTTGGAAGTGTGGGTAAGGTGGTAGAGATGGGGGCCTTTTATAAGAGGAGAGGAGGGGCACTCTTGGAAAGTAAAGAAATGTTACTTTATATTAGAATGGATTTCGGATTTTAATGGTCCCAAGTTGATTTGATTCGAGGATAAGGTGATAAGGGTTCTAAATACACCCATCCAATAGGTTTTGGACATGTTTAGGGCTTAGATTTTACGTTATCCTTCCATTTTATTTAAATCATTAAATAATGAGGTCATCGCTACATCATCATGATGTCATAAATAATTTAATTTATTTAATGTCTAAAAATTATAAAAAAAATACTATGATTTAGAAAATCGTTTTATATTTCCAATGACTATTTATAGTCCAAAAGATAATTTATATAGAAAAAATAAATTTTTTTTACTCAGGTAATACATTCTTTGTTACTTTTAATATTCTTTAAAAAATAAAAAGATAAAAAGTCACTTTCTCGCAAACGTGATTCCATGGGGCCCCCAAGTTTAGGACAAGGTATCACATGGTCGTCCATGAGACAAAAAGTTGCCTTATGACACATGTTGTAGTCACTTTTTATTATTATGATATTATTTTATTACCTTTAACTACCTCATTACTCATTAATCAAGATAATTAAAGATAATTACCGTAGTTACTATTCATAATGTTGAAAAATAAAAGAGTCTTAATAACATAATTTGGACCTTATTATTCCTAATATGTAATCCATTTTACCAAATTCCAAACACATAAATTTCAATAATTTATTTAAAAATAATACACGTTGTCAAAACAAATAGCGGGTTTTTTTTGAAACTATATTCATGAAAAGTTTGGCACTTGTTTATACCCAATTCCAAAGTGAAATTAATCCCAATGACCATAATTTTATTACATGGTAGAAATATATTCTAATTAAACTTTAAAAAAATTTAAAATGATAATATAACCATATAATTAAATTATATGAAAAAGCAGTTTTGAAGTAAAATTTAGTATTTTACACTATTCATTGAAAAATGAACATTGTCAGAAAAATACCAAAAATTAACCCAAGGTAAATTTCAATGTCCCAATCATAAATAATATGTTTATTTTGAAAAATATATCTTATAAAATTGTCAAATGTTTTATTTAAAAATGGTTTCCCATCAAAAGGTCGTAAAACAATCTTTTAAAAATACTAGTGTATTCAATGCTTAAGATTGGATTTATGTGTATTTTAAGCCTCGAAAAAACATTTAACAAAAATATATAATCTTATTTTTGTTATTTCTATTCATTCATGCCAATACAATGGATTTTTGTTAACTACCATTTAAAATAATATTATTTTATTTTTAGAGTGCAACCTAAGATTTCAAAGGAACTCGTTGTTGCGTATTGGGTACGTCATCGAGCATAGCATCCCCTTTAAAGTAATATTAATATTTTATTCACAAATATGGATAAATGTGAAAATTTCATACTCTTTATTTACCTGGGGTGTTACATGTGGGACCACACACGATGTGGGTCCCCTCACATGTTATGTTCCCCTTTATCTATTCTAATAAATATTATAACATGCATATCTCCTTCAGTTGAACTCGGATTTTGGAAAACGAGTAGCCTATCCAAAGTGTTTTTTATTTAGAATGCGACAGTTCCCTTTGATGTGGTTTTTGAGATATGATGTGAAATTTTATAGTTTTTCACACATTGAGGTGACATCATATGATGATAGAAATTATAAAGAATCCTCAAATAAGTATAGGATGTAACCATCTAGCTGGGATGGGGAATGGATTTACCCAAATACATTACTGATCTTACCCTCCAATAGGGTTGGGTAGTGGATTTACCTAAAGAATTTCTGACATACCCTCCATTAGGACTAGGTAATGGAGTTCCTTGTGGTTTTCAAATTTCCTTGAAGTAGGGTTGGGTAGTGGCATTCCCTAATGTTGGTTTTTGGCATACCCATAAGCAATAATGGGAAGTGTCATTCCATGAAGACATATTCTTTGTGTAACACTCTAGTGGGGATCATGGTGGAGTTCCCTGATGACTCACCAGGCTTACCCTCCAGTAGGATTTGGTAGTGGCATTCCCCGATGACATTTCTGAGTTTAACCCTCCATCTGGGATAGGAACTAGAGTTCCTCAATGACTATTATAGTAAGACCCTACTGTCATATTAGGGTATTTGATCCTAACCTAGAATTTTTGTCCCCTAGAAAATTCATCATGGATAAGAGACATGGTTTGGAGTAGCCTTGGACTCATGAGGATGATGGATTCATACCCCACTGATATGCATTCTTGTGGCGCGACCTATGACTATTCAGGTGAGTCGGTGCCACCCAAAGAAGATAGAATCAAGGTGTGGAGATTTATTCCCATAAACACATGAATTAAAGGAAAACACATTAGGGGTCGGGCATTAAAGATGGACTTACTGTGGAACTATTGGATACTATTCATCCTCAGATGAGTTGTGAGATGGAGATCCCTTTACTCACTTGATTGGGATTCCTTGAATGATCATATATTTATATATATACTTTTCTGGTACCAACTCATTGGGGTTTTCTTTACTCTCCTTTGAGAATAATTGAAGACATGTAGGCTATTCCACATGATTTTCTGGTATAGATTCTCATTTTTGTGTGAGTCTACATTCCAACAATATGTAGAAAATACTCAATGAGAAGTTCGTCTTCTCACCATGTTGATCTCATTGTGTTTAATGAGTTAACAATCACTAGTATATTGGTGAGATATATCCTATTTTTCTATACCATGTTCTGTCTAATTCTTTCCTATTCATTTTTATCACTTACTACTCCCCCTTCACTCATCGGGGCGTTCCACAATGTATGTATATAATAACCCATAAATGGGATTCACCCAACATGTGTTGTGTATTTTGAAAATTGATGATAAGTCAATTGTGATTGCTTAAGAGCATAGATATATGGGGTTCTTGGACCACATATGGTGGTTGTATAATCGGTTCTAGAAGCGGGGATCTCTTATCTGTTTTAATTTTCCAATATTCTGTCTGGTTGGGAAACATTTCTAGAATGGGAATGTGTTTTTTCCCTTTTAAATTTAAGTATATGCTATTGTAATTTTGTATTGTCTAGAGGTTCTTTAGTTTTTGGTTTATTTATAAAAGTTACATCATTTATTAATTTCACTCAATAGTTGTTCATTGAGTTGGTTGTGTGTGTGTATAGGTACTTAGGAAGAGGACTCCCCATGTTTTTTTATTCCTTTTCTCCTTGTCGACAACCCATGGCCGATAGAGGAGGCCTTGTGGTAGTTATAGGTCATGCCCGAGCTTGGGTCGGGTCATGAAAATTATGACCCTTAGACATTTATTTTTGTAATCTGATGAATATTTATCCAAAATGATGTAATATCCTTATTCCCTAATCACGGGTCACTATAGTAGTATTTCCATCCCATATGATACTTCTCTTAAATTATCGAGGATCTAAATGGATCCAATTTACCTTAGGCTATGATAAAACTTCTTTCAAAATAACATGACTTTATTCCATGGTAACATTCGATGGAATAATTTTTCACCAACATCAAACTCCATCTTCCATTGACTGTTTTATGTATAGATCTTCTATCTATTATGAATTTTTTACATATTTTTGGATGGATTGCATGTGATCTATCATCTATTGAAAAAGACCAGGTAAAAGTATATTTCATTCACCAACATGATCCCAGAAAGTTGGAGTTCTACATTTCATCCCATAAATATATCCTTATAGAACCATCTGAAAACTCGAGTGGAAACTGTTTTTGTATGAGAAATCATGAAATATCTGATGTTGATCCCATCCACATTTTAATTCAATTATGTAGACACTTATTAGGTCCTCAATCATACGAATGGACTTTTCATCTTATATATCTGCTTGGGGTGATAGGATGTGCTGAAATTCAATTCCATACTCAATGATTGTTCAATACATCTCTATAATTTAGATTTTAACCTTTGATCAGGATTAGATATGATCAAACGATTAACCCCAGGAATCCTTACAACTTTAGTCACATAAATCATGAAAATTTCTTAAAGGTAGAAATCATTCTGAATAGAAATGAAGTGGCAGTCTTGGTGAGTCGATCCACTGCATCCCATGTCACATTATTTCCATTGGATGTCTTATGGTGACCAGTGACAATGTCCAAAGTGATAATCGCTTATTTCCATGTGATTGTAGGAAATGGTTTCATTATCTCATTGAATTTATGTCACTATACATTAAATAGATCATATATTAAGAACATGAGATGTAATCCACATTATCTTTATACATGTTGTCCCACCAGAAGTTCTCTCAAATATAACTCTATATACTGGTACATCTAGGATGGATAGAGAATGATTATCTATGTGCATTATCTAGTAGATCCTTTTATATCCCATGTTGAAAAGTAAAAAAATCATAGTTACAAACTGAATCACACTATCATAATCAATGTATAAATCATATAGCCTCACTTCCCTTACTAATTTCACCTTCTTCTATAATTCGATATCATCTCCCTGTGCCTCCTTGATCTTCTATTAGATGGATGGTTAGGAAATAATTTCAGTAGGTAAGGATTTATTACAGGCCATTATGATTTCAAAATACAGCCTTCTCAAATACATAAAGATGGAGTCTTTCTCTGTTCTTACAATAGATACGGTAGTGGGTCCTTTTCTACTAAGAGAATTAGATACATCATTCACCATTCCAAGATGGTAATGAATAGAGAATTAACAGTCCTTCATTAGATATAATTATCTTCGTTGATGCTAGTTCAACTACTTTTGTGTGAATATATACATTAGACTCATTTAATTGTTATATACATCTCACTTCTCACCATAGACTAGTGTCACCATATTTTCTAGGAAACAATCATAGCTGCTAACTCCAGATAATGCGTTGGTTAGTTCAGTTGATGGATATTCAACTATTGTGTGGCATAGGCTATCGCATTATCATTATACCTAAGTACACAACCAAATACATTCCTTGATGTATCATTTTAGATTATAAAACATTCCCCACTTGTTGGTTGTGTGAGTACATGCACATTGATTAGCCTATTCTTGAGATCCTTAAATCATTCTTCACATTCTTTTGTCCAAACATACATTACCCCTTTTGTGTCAATATTGTTAGCGAGATTCAAAATAATGATAAATTTCTCCAAAAACAACATTATTACCCTAAAAATTCATGAAAACAGTTGATGTCAATGAAATTAGTTGGTCTGGTCCATTTTGTAATTAAAATTTTTTGATGGGTCCAAAAAAATTACCTTAGTTATAATCACGCACCCCTAGAATGTCACCTTTCACATCCAAAAGAAGTACTTACTGATTATGGAATACAGTTTATCCTTTCTTAATTCTATAATTTCAATCATTATATTTTCTCTATGTTAATAATTTCTCTTATATTTGATTATAATTTCATATATAAACAAAACAACAAATCTATAATGGTAGTCTCTAAAGAATCTATTCATAAAATCCGTGAATATTTCATGGTAATTAGTATGTTCTAAGGGAATAACAAAGAAATCCTAATGGCCATACCTTGTTTTGAATGTATCATTCTAAATATCTTCCTTATCCACATTTAGTTGATGATATAAAAAATCATGATCCATATCTAAGAAGTACTAAGCACCACGTAGTTGATCGAAAAATTCATCAATCCCTAGAAGGGGACACTTTTTCTTTATGGTGATCTTATTGGGATCATCATAATTAATAAACAACCATATTGATCCATCATTATTCATTTGAAAGATAACCAATGAACCACATGGTGATACACTAGGGTGTATGAACCCAATTTCCAAGGGCTCATACAGTTACTTCATTGACTCTTCTAATTTTATGGGGGAAATCCGATAGGGAAATTTATAGATTAGAGTGGATATTGGTATAAGTTGAAATGATAATGATGTCTCACAGTCTGGGGGAAGTCCTAGAAGAAATTTTGGTAATACATAATTGTATTCCCCTCATAATGGTAATTTTCTACAGTTTGATACCTTTCTTTTTCTCAATAATTTGTTCAAGGATTGCTTCTTCATATGGAATCAATACACACATAATTGTGAGATATTTCAAAGGAGATACATGGTACTTATAAAATTTGTAGAGGATTATGAGATGGTTCATTATATGAAATGATATTTCCTTTTCCTGATATTTTATGTGTGATCCATATAATTAGAGCCAATCCATGCCCAGTATAGTGTTGAATTCCACCAAGGATGTTTTATGATATTAAATGGAAGAATACTTCCACATACTCAAAGTGGATAAGAGTCCAACACTATAGTTGTAATAATCACACCACTTTGTGTTTTATCGATATATCCAATTCAATGTATCAGGGATTCGATTCAATAGTTCTAAAAATTATGGAGGATACAAAATAATGCATATCACTATAATAAAACAACAATTTTTCCATTATTGAGTATATATGAAGTGTAACTTGTATGAAATAATTTTATTTATTCATTTTAGTAAATTTGAAGGCCTATTATTTCCCTATATACTTTTTATTTGGTGGATGGTAATGTTGATTACCCTCAAGGACACTAGGTTCAGTGCACTAACTTGCATAATTTCATTTCTCTCTACAGTTAAATCATTAAACCATGGGTGGTGTTATCCTGTCCACTATCGAAATAAAGAACATATTCATGTCTCCTCAAAATTCATGTTCTCGATATCCTTCTCTCCAAAATATTAATAATTTCCCCATCCATTTAAAGAAATTCTCATGATTTGTTTCCCACATTTTTGTGGGTGGTGGTTGAGATTTATTTCCACCTATTTCATTAGATCCTCCACCTTTAATCTTCATAATTTTCTTCTTATCTCTATATCCCTAGGGCCATTATATAAACTCTATATGGACTTTTAAAGCACATGGAAATACTTCCTAATAAATCCAAATGTATCAAATGGATATATCCCTTAAAATTTGTGGATTAAATCAGATAAACAATATATCTATATTTTTATCATTATGGATAACAAACCCCAAAGAATACATTTTATGTAATATCAAGTTTTCTTCATAATAAATTATTGATTCATATTATTTTTTCTTCGTCTTTATAAATTCTCTTTCTTTCTTTCTATAAAGATATTGGTGGAAATACATGTTAAAAAGTATTTTCTTAATGCCTTCTCACTCCTTCTGTTGTATTCTATCCTTCATATTTGTGTTCTTTAATAATGCTAAACATTGATTGGATTCTCCATCTATATGATAGATGGATACATTCACCTTATCATTAATATAATAGTGGATCATAGAAATTAATTTATTTTGAGTTAACTAACTATTATACCACAAGTGGATAAGAATATCAGCTATATGTTAATGGTAATTGTTTTATAAAGGAAATAATGGATAGTTTATCCTTATTTAGAGATAGTGGGAATTCCACATGTCTTAGGTTATTTATCTTAGCTTGAGATTATTGGGTTGGAGTTTCAATGATGTTTTGAACATGACCTCATATAAAATTGGGGATTCCATTTGGGAAATTATTGTGTTATCCTCCGTATGGGTTGTTGTCGCAGTGTCTCCTGGATTTAACCTCACTCTAAATTATAAAAGGTTATAACAAAAATTATGTCAGAAAATCAGGAATAAATATTTTTTTCAATGAACTCTTATGAAATATATTATGGGATCCCTATGTTTATAATTATTCTAAAAAACATTTCTTGGGTGTTTTAATATACATTGTATTATCCTAATTATTTTCACTAATGTTATATAATCCTAATTTCCAAATTAATTAAACCCATATCTGATACGATAAATAGTTAACCTACTTCTCTTACATGAAATTTAAATCATTTTTATGATAAACAATATAGAATTGTTACAAATCTAGGATCGAAAGGTTTAGTTTCTTTGTAAAAATAGGACCACACATCACTTAAGAAAAATAAAACATATATTTTTTAAAATTTTCTTCTACATCCTTATAAATATCATATTCCCTATATTACTTATATTCATCTATGGATATAAATCAATGAATTGGATGAGCTAAAAACCTAGTAAGATGATGAATATAGACATGAATCAATAAAACATGGGTGAGTAAGATCATCATCATCATAAAATAATCATAAAATTATAATCATAACCATGATAGGAATCATTAGATAAATTTATGGAATGAGGGAATGGATAAAAATGAAACATCATGTTTTAGTGGTAAAATACAACACATAGTTATGATTAAATCTAAAATCATATTCATACAAAACATATTTTCTTAATTATGACATCATCATTTCTATCAAAGGTATAATCTTGTTCATTTATAACACACCTTATCTCATGGGAGACATCACATTACCCAATGAAATGGAAGGATATATAGTTCTTGGAACACCCATTACATCATAACATTTACATAAATTTTCATTCTATATAAAACATATAACAAATTTCATCATAAAATAACCCATATAAAGAAATAGGTTTTATTAGAATTTCATAAATCATACATTTAGGAATAAACATTGGAGTTCCCGAATGAAAAAAAAAGATTTGTTATAAGAATTATCAGTCTTGAGTGAAGAAGAAAAAATATCAATATGTATCAAGATGTGTTTTGAAAAGAATATATATTTTGTAAAACAATGGTATTTTTCATAAAATTATATTGTAAACATGTAAATCCTAATAAAAAAATTGAAGAACAATGAAAATATATTTACGAAATATTAAATGAATATCCAATCCTAAATTTCGCAAGATATAGATTTAACCATAAAAAACGTAGTTCGGTTTGAGAATCCCCTTACATTATGTCTGATTACTTTCCACACGTACACATAATATTCTTAATAATCAAATTAGATACAATAATTACTAAATTGAAAACCTCTTATACATGTATATGATCAATTATAGTTTTATTAATTTCTTTTATGGACATTTAGAAGAGTTATAGAGTTCAATTTTTTCATTACGTGGATGTTCACTTAAATAGTTTCAGGATCAGTTAATTTGTATATAATTATAGAAGTCCTTGTAAAATGATAATAATTATCTAGAATTGATATTTTATGTTATTAAAAGAGAATAATTGAGGATTTTACCACTTGAATATTGTCTCCTTGTTAACCTATTTAAGGCACCTGGGATTGACCAATTGTTGAGACCAACAAATTTTGGAAGTAGGGAAGAGGTTTGGGAAGGGAATTGGGTAGAATTTAGTCCAATTACAAGGATTTAGAGGTGTGGGGAGAATATGTGGTGAGGGGGGGGGGGGGTTTATAGGCGAGGAGAGAGGTTCTTTTGAATATTTTTGTCATTTGTTTTTTTATTTTCTCTCAAGACTATCAATAGTAATTATTTCTATGACTAAATATATTAAATTGATCAAGAGATTTCGAACCATGGGTGCTTATATCATCTACTCATCATCTATTACAAAAAAATTATTGTATTTGTTAAATACCATAAAATGTTGTATTTCACTATTCTCCAGAAATTCAACTATTTTAGAAGAATCTCAAAAATTCACAGTGACCATTTATAGATGTGTAGATTTCAAACATGTCCTCAATTTTATGAAAATAATTTAAAAAATATGATAAATTTATTATATAATTAAAACAATCATTTATTCAAATTTTTTAATTATTATTACTAATTTAATGACACATTGAAAAATTAATTAATGTCACATTAAATTATCTTATAACTATAAGAAAACCAAATACAATGTTATGAATATATTTTAAGAAAATAAATTTTATTTTAAATCATTATAGTATTTATAAAGATTCAGATAAAAATTCACATTTCACAAAAATACCATAACTTAATTTTTCATTTTGAAAATATCTATTTACTTATTCCATGACATAAATTTATTGTGTTTTCATTTATAAGATTTTTAAATATTATTTATTATTTCATAGGTGGTTTTACTACTCTAACAACATGATTAGTATTCCAAATGGTTTCATTACTATTTAAATGGTAAGGTTTCTATTCCATTTTTATAGGGTCATTAATTTGTATAAATAAAACGTATCTCATTATTTATGAGAATAAGGTATTTATTGGGTTCATTGTGTGATGAATGTGTTTTATATTAGATGAAATAATTAAAAGGTGGAAATTACATAGATAAAATTCTTGGTCATTAAAAAAACTCTACCCTACACCTAAAAAATATAATTTATTTGATGGAGAATCCTATCATAGGGCCTTCTCAAACAGAATTATTATTACTTCTAATGTATCCTAGTGGCTGAAAAGTTCCTTATCTCAAGGATTTGGATCTGATAAATTCATTATACTATCACTTATGTATATTAATTTTTTTTTGTAATTTTCGATTTGAAAATAATCATTCCGCTTTGATTTTTAAATTTATGAATTCAAAAAAAAGGAAACATCAATCCTAATAATGTCAAGGTAAATGGGGTTAGATCATAGACAGTCTGAAAAGGGTTTTCATAATCCATTATTTCTCCCATTCAACAATAAAGTCAATATCATTCATTAATTACTTCATTATATTTATTTTTTGGTTTTGAATTAACATAAAAATAACTCTAAGTGCATATCTTGTTCTAACTCTTCCACATTGAATTGGAAATGAATACACTCTATCACGGAAACTATACTATTTCCACCAAACTCCATTGGATATTGCTCATCCACCACTCTAGATTATTCCACTGGTAAACATTTTTGACCAATAATGGCATGGAATAATTATTTGATAGATTAAATAATGAAAAATCTCATCAAAAATAAAATATGACTATCATCTATATATTTTTTTACATTTCATTATTTCACTAAGACATGAGAATAAAAAATTAATGAATTGAATAGTAGGGATTCTAAATTCCTATTGGATCTCCCCCAAGAACCTATACTTCATAATAGTACTCTATAATCATGGAGTCATATATATCCCTAAAAAAATATGTCGGTTGAGTAAAACATGAAGAATTAATGTGAAAAAAAGAATCACACGCCATAATGAACAAATTAGAGATGAATTCAAATTAAAATATAGGAAATTGTAAAATATCTTAGCTAAATGTAGTAAGAGATAAATATTTTCTACTTGGATACTAGGAACATATTTAAAATCATCTGTTTAATCTTATTCATTTTTTTGAATTTAGTGTACAAATTAATGATTTTCTCATTCTAGTTGAATATTTTTTATATTTCGCAGTCGATGGTGGAGTTAAACTCAGTGGAGAAAATATTAATGGATCGGAAAATCATTCATTGATCATAATCCTACATCTTCTAGAATATTCCAGAGATTGTGCGTTTTGATAAATTTTGGGGGTAGTGGAAAAATCATTCTACGTTTGGTTCTCACGTGATGAGTTTTATGTGCTGTCAAGTAGACATAAAAAACTAGTGGGGATATTAGAGATTTGTACCTAGTCCTTCCATGGGATTGGGGAAACTCAATTAGTGTCCCTTATAATCTATGTAGTAATTATATTTTATTATTGGATAATCCTTATAAGAAATTTATAGATTATCCATGATAAATAATTTGATGGGTGTTCTTAGGTTTGGATATGTTAAATCTAATCATGTTTTGCACTCCATGATTCAAGGATGGTATATTTTTTGGATACTATATGTTATTTGATTACTATATTTAGTGAGCTTCATTGGGAATGATATTGGAACTTCAATATGGAGTTTCTATACTAATTATTGTTATGTGAGCTTGGATTGGGTGTTTGTATTTTTATTCTTGGTTTAGAGATCTATCTAATGCTGCTTCAATATGAAGATGGAGATGCACATGTTGATACCAAATCAATATTGAATAATTCATAATTTCTCTTTCTAGCCTTTATAAAGATAAAGTCCATAAAATAGACAATTATATGATACTAAAACAGTCATCAATTGGTAGCATTTAGTAAAAAAGAACGATTATGTTCCTGGTTGAATTTTCTATTATTGTCAATCACTAATTGCAAAAATGGAAAAAACATCTTCTGAATCCTTTTTAAACCCTACAACCAGTGTGTTAGGATGATATGAGGCTAATATTTATTGAAAAAATGTACTAGGAATGAATTAAAATAAGGAATTTTTTTGTATTAATAAATTATCATGAGAAGTGGATCCAAAGTGGCTTGTTGAGCTCAAGGATACTACAAATTAGTATATTTCATCTATCTAGTTTGGGATATTTGATTAGAAAGGGTGCTGTAAATTTGTGCTAGAATGTGTGTGTTTAGAGACATTAAATAATTTCGGTCAATAATCATTAATCTAGCTTAGCTACATTCATCTTTATCATTCTTGGTCATTATCCTTATAGAACAAGTATCATAGTTTTCATTGATTTCACTTTTTTTTAGCAAGGATCGTTCATATCATAATTAGGAAGTGTTCCATTTAAATCGTCTTTGTAATCTATTCTAATATCTGTCTCTCTTAAACATTTTTTTTACATTCATCAACATTATATGTGTTAAAATCTTTGTTCCCTTTGATTATAAAATCATCAGGCATTGACACCCTAATCCGGTTCTCAATTGATTTTTTTTCTTCATCAGGATTATGCTTGGCCTAATACTAGGTATTTCAAGGATTTTATTAGGAAGGATATAGCATGAAAGCAGGGGATAAAGAGATGTGGTTCTAAAATCATCTGAACAGTCGTGGAGGAATGAATGGTGACCAATTAGCTTCATGGTAGTAGGAATATGCGAGTAGCCTCATAATATATGTGGTATTATGGTCATACATTTTTTATTCTCTCACGACCACAATTTGAGGCATGATCATATGGGACTTCTTTATATGTTTGTAGAGAATTCACTTTTTACGAAATCATAATACGGTAGCATGGGTAATATAAAAAGTCATTGTTCATGGTCCCATCCTACATAACTAAAAATGGAGAATCAAAATAGTCTATTTCTATATTGAAATTTACTTAAAAATATTTCCAAAAAAATTACAATTCATTTTTTCTACCAATTTAAAATCATATCTCAAAAACTCAATTAATTACATATTGAATTTTCTCTATTTTGAAATTTATTTTTCTAAATGAAAATAAAATTAAATTCTTCAAATAAATTTATGTATTTCACTAAATTACAGAATGAATAAATAATTTAAACTAATAATTAAATACTTTTATGCATATTAATTCTAGATTTAAATTGAATAAAACAACTCTAATTCAATATTTAAAATCAATGCATGGAAACTCCATTAACATAAAATATGAATAAATCAATAAATTTAAACATTTCAACTAATTTGTTTTATGACATCCATAATTCCCTAAAGAATAATGAAGAATTATTTACCTAGGTTTTTAGTTAATAACGTGGTTAAATTAAATAAAAATAGATAAATGTTTTGAATATTTAGGCTCACATCAGTAGAATATATAAACCAAGTGAACAAGAAGAGGGAGGATTATCTCATACCCAATGGAATTATCAGTGGTTTATGGGTTATTTTCAAAAAAAACATTAAGGTTTTTCAAGAAATTTATGATTTTTAACACTCACATCACATGGGGGTACTAAATATTCTACTACATGAGGGATTGGATGGAAAATTCAAACCCCATTTATCCTCTAAATGTTTTTTAGAATCTTGTAAAAAATTTATATATTCTCTCAATAAACAATCAACACTCCATATTGAGGAAGCTCAAGAACCATCCTTAGTGTTTTCCATAGATTTTGTGGGGTCCCTAGTAGTTGAGTCTACCTCAAGTGATTTGGTTATCAGTCTACTCTCAAGGGTACTAACCTCATTAGAATTAGAATCTAGAGCATTTACCATTCCTATAGAGGAAGACGGTGAGAACACAGTTTCTTGTAAAAATAAAAAGACTCCATTCCACAACTTCTACATACTTTCAATAAAATTTAATATCTAATTCATGACATCTTTTGGATGTTTTTAACCTCATATTGGATAAGCAGTGTAGGGAATGAACAGTTTGTGAACCACCCTTAAATGACTCACAGGATATTAATGTAGACTAGGAACCTAGAGCATTCAATACTCAATATGGTGAACCTTCCAATACATAAGTAAAAAAAATTTACCCTATTTTATTTGACACACATGATAACCAAAACATGATTCTAGGGTAGGATTCTCCACTTGTGGTTCTTGCCTAGCTGAGTCTACATTCCACAACAGCACCAAGAAATGTGAATCCGATGTCTAAGAACACATCAACACTGATTTAGTATCTCCATGTGTATGAATTGTCCTTGAAATATAAATTTGGAACAATTTTAAATTATTTTAGGATAATTGAGTGATCAATAGATGTGGGTGAAGAATAGTTGAGCCATTATCACCCACACTCTACTAGTTTATAAGGGTAGTGAAATGGAAAGATATTTCCAGTGGATGGTGAACTTAGGGACCATCAATTTTTTCTATATTTACTTTAACACATTGACTAGAGAATTTATGGTTGATCATGAAAAAATGGAGGCATGAAAAATTAGATCTATTAAGGACATGTCTAGGATTTTCTTTATAGAGTCACTGTGAGAAATTCTATGTGTGACTTCTAAATCGGATGAAAATGAGTTCCAATATCTTATCCTCTATTTGATGAGGAGGATTTAATCATCCACCAAAGGACTCTCATAGTATCTTTAGTGTTATATATGGCCCAATTAAGGACCCATGTGGTGGAGTGTTGGCCTTAGAAAGATGAATTAAAAGTTTAAGAAACCCACGTGTGATGTCGAGTATAGGATGATATGGGGGAATATACTAGGATGTAGTTGGATTGTTAATCCTCTTTTTGGATGTTGACTGGTATTTAATAATCAATTACACATGTTCTTCCATTGTAATATTTGTTATTTAATTATAATCTCTAATCTAAGGATGACTGTCATTTTCTTCAATAAATAAAATTACACTTTTTAAAAATCATTATTTCCAATTCCACTATATCTCAACCATGATAATTAAATAATAAACTATGACCAATAATACCATGTGATTAATAATTGGTGTGAGAAAAATAGTTAGTATAAGATCATTTAAATTAAACAATATCACATAACTAGTGTTCTAACTCTCATTTAGAAATTTGGAATTTATAATACTACATTGTAGATCTATTTTGAGTTTGTAATTATTTTTAAGTGGTTTGGATTTTTACTATTTTTATGTTCCCACTCAACCTAAAAAGTGGGTTTTATTGAATTGTCAAAAAATGATAATTTAGATGGTGGCATACCTGGAAATAATTAGTTGAGGTCAAAATTTTGTATCAACCACAGCATGAAAACAAATTAATGTGTCGAACTAAGATATTTGTGTTTTGAAAAGACCATTTCACACTATAAATTTTAAAAACACACAAGGGAGAAATTCCAAGGGTTTTGGAACTCCACATGAACAATTAATGGAGGGGGAAGATAATTTATTACTCTAAGAGTATGAATCGATGGGGAAGTGACAACTAAATTGAGGATAACTGCTTTTGGTTTTGTATATTAATAGGGTACTCCATTATAGGTGTAGAGAAGATGGTTTTATTATATTTTGCACAACTTCTTATGCTAAACTCTCAATATACATGAAAATATGGTTTTCTCATGTTCTAAATAGTAATATTATACAATTAGTGGGTTTTTATAGCTTAATGTTTTATAACATGGAATAAATGGACATCACGATTTTGGTTTTATAGATGGAATGAAATGGGTTTGACATTTAATTTCCTAAATATTAGATTGAATGAGTGGTGATAAGTTTAAGGTTCTACAATGTTAAAAATATCCATAGAGATTAATAAAATATATATATACCTACCATTAAAATACATCTCAATAGAAGGGGAAATAAAAATCAAGACAATATAAGAGAAATATATTATTTATATATGGGTTTAAAATTGGAGATTATGGTGTTAATATATATTCTATGAAAAATTAATTTTGAAACATGTTATTTTGAGAGTGGAATCCCCTATATAAACAAGGCCCATGAACAAGAGAGTAGGGGATAATGGTATGGATTCAATAGTAATATTTGAAGGATTAAAACATGACATGAATTGGTAGAAATATCATCATCGGGCCAAAATTAGGCATATCCACTATTTAGATCTAACTTATACATATGAAAAGGTTGATTCGGGTAATCATTAGAGTATTGGGAAGTTAAGGGGGGATCGTTGTGAGTTAATATGGGTTCCCAAAAACATAGAAGAAATGATATTATAGCTTTTTGTAATCCCCAGTATAGGATATATGGGTATCACTATGTGGTTTGTAATGAATTAATCCAGACACTTGTATTTATAGTGGATAGTGCAGAAGTTGATCAACACCAAAAGAGGAACCATGGTAAGGGACTGGTACCATAATAAAGGGGTTGCCTCCTCAGGAAAGGAATATGGAATAGTTATATTGTTTATGTATTATATAGAAATATTTCATCCATATAGTTTATGGTTATGTAGTTATTACTGAGGAGTTGTGATTTTTATAATCATGTTATAGGGACACTTTTATACTATTTAACATCGTACTATGAGGGTGATTTCTATAATATTCAGTGTTTCAATGTAAGGATATGTTTCATTCAATTTAATATCATACAGTGAGTACATATACTATATAGTTTAATGTTATATGAAAATAATGATAAGGGAATGTTTTTCAAAATCATAGAACTTCTTATGAAAATTTTTATTGGTGTGTGGCATTATAAACATCCAATGCATGGTGAGTAGTGAATATGCACCATTTGAGTAGAACATGTGAACGAAATTGGATATCCTTCTCGGGATTCAGTATCATTAGATTTATTTTTAGTATACTATATGATCTCTACACTAGTACCATGTCACCTTTAAATAATGAGTGATGGAGGATATTATTGTTTAATGTTTATGAAACATTATTTTGATAGACCAAGATATTATAAAACAATTGTGTAATTTTTTCATTATGGGGTCACAATATGGATAATTGAAATCATGACCATTCATATTATATCAATTGTTCATGCATTGATGTTAAATTTTATGTTTTCTACTTCTATATTGTAAAAATATATTTCTCTCTATATAGAATTGATTTATATGCAATAGACCATCTTTTATGAAATTTTAAAAATGAAAATGTATAATTCATTAATATGTACATTTAATGGTGCATGATAAATTCTAGTATGGATGGATTAGATAAGGTACATGGAATAGAAATTATTTACAACAGAGTCTCATAAATCAGTTCCCTTATTTCATACAATAGTGTGTGGGATCTCAAATTAATGAATAATGTTGAACTTCAAGAACTTGATTGCAGAACTAGTCTCCACATTCTTTAGGGTAATAAACTCAACCCATTTGATAAATTAATCGGTAGCACTAATAATAATATTTATATATCATGGTGTCACCATTGGATAGAAACTTATAATTCCAATTCACTATTTATAAAAATGAATATAATAAATTCAAGGGTGAAATATATTTTGAGGATGAAGGATTAAGTTATAATGGACGTCACATGTTTAACACATCTCACTGAACCCCATATTGTCATAAATCATTGTGGTCCAAATATAACCCAACTTATAGATTAGGCAGGAGAGTTTAAATGAGGTATGGTAGGCTCTAAATTCATCTATATGAACATATTGAATGACGTAAGTAATTAATTTTCCCATAATAAAACAAAGAAGGGTTCCATTAAATATTTGTTTTTTTTGGTGAATTTATATGAGTTGGGTTCTTCATAGAGGATGTAATTTTCTGCTCACTTGTGGATCTGTTCCTTCTTAGCCCTTTTTAATTGCACTATCCCTTGTTAGAGGTATTACAACAATTAAATTGTCCTATCATATGCCTTTTCAATTATATTAGCATTTTTGTACATGTCCTATGAAGAACCAAGGCTTAGTTGTGTCCCCTCTCAGTCTTCACCGCTAAGAATAATGGAAGAAATTACTATTTGATGTCCCACATGAATAAATATTACTTCTAATTTTATGATAGAAAAGGGAACTCACAAAGGACATTATCAACCATTCTAATACCAAAATACATGATATATATTAGGCTCAAATGGAAATTTCATTATCATCTCATGGGTGTGCTAAAGAAAATTCTTGAGTTCCTCTTTCTCTGTACTGTTTGAACTATTTGATGACCAACACATAGTCATCCTCCAGATGTAACTATAAAATAGGAATCTAAAAAGAAAAATCAAGGCTGGTAATAATGAAATTTTTTATCCTCATTATCGGTGGAGATATTATAAAATATAAACAATTAAAAAATGTGGGAATTTCAGGGAGAAATAAGAATAACTCCATGGGTGGCACTATCAATTTTTGAATTTTCAATCATTTCCCTCAAGGGTATTTTAGAAAAACCATCAATGTGAATTCCCCAATAAATAAATTCTACATCTATAGAGAGGATTTCATCATGAAACTCATTATCACTAGGAAACTCTTCTAGGATTGGGTGCATGAAAATTATATCTATTGTGGATTATCCCCTGGATGATTTTTGAGGAAGGTAATTGATGTATTACTATTATAGAATCATTTTCAATTAGGTCAATAATCCGGTTAGTGTTGTAGAATTTATAATATGATTAAATGGGTTGAGTTGAGAGATTAGTTAGACCTCATGATGTTGTGATAATGTTACATATTATAGCCCACCAAGAACAAGGAAACTAAATTTTTATTGATAGGAGAATATATGGAAACAATATCTATTATAACTTAATTTGAGGTAATACAAAATATTCCATTTTCCCATGTTATTCATCTGATCCAAGAGAGTATCAAGAGATCACTCTAGAGACACCACATAGCTGAGCAAGATTTTTCCTTAGACATGTAGTATCTAGACTGGAGGCTACTATATATAATGTTTAATGATATCAAAAGTGAATCTGTATACTTCATCATTCTTTTGAATGCCACCTTTATTCATTATCATCGATAATGGGTTATTCATTCTACCCATATTTTTTAAAAAATATATAATATAATTTATATCTCCTCAGAATCCTCTTAGCTATCTCAAATTGTACGGAGGGGGTATATCAATAGTGTACTTTATCTTATCTATGTTAATATTAACACCTGTATACTAGATAATGAATCTAATTACTTTTATAATGGTAAACCTGAATGTATAGTTCATAGATTTCATCGATAGATTTATGGAATGGATCATAGAGAACAATTTTTCAAAATAACCAGGATGATCATGGAGTTGGTATTATTTGACAAAAAAATCATCCATATATCACTCCACCATATTCCTAAAAAGGGGATTGAAGATGTGATTCATGGATTATTTATAGGTTTTATTAGATCTATTTAATCCAAATGGAATCAATTGGTTATAGTATATTACATGAGGTTCCTCGACTGTATTGGAGTCTTCATCATTGGGGTCCATCCATATTTTATTTTATATAATTTATGAATCCATGTAAAAAGGTCAAGGATGAAAGTGATTTCATTTATCAGCAACTCTACAATCAGGATGGGGAAGTAATTGATTAGGAATTGAAACTTAAGGCCTCCGAATTTGATATAGACCTTGATCATCCTATTCTTATTTCTATCATGGATAATTTTTTATAACTAACAGGGGTACTTTACCTCACTGAAAAAGTTGGTTTTGATGAACTTTTCAACTTCATCCATGATCGTGGAATTTTGGGAGTGTTTCAATCTTTCAGGTGTATGTTTATGCCTATACTAGTCGATGTAAATATGCTAGTGATGAACGATGTACTAAGTGTGGATCACTAGAATATCTCTTTAATTCCCCACAAATGAGACATCGTGTTTCTTTTAGAACACAACAGACCACCTCTGTTCATTGGGAGTGATAACAACATAGATTAACATTGGCCTCATATTTTCCTCAATAATAATGTTCACATTTCTCATCTCATAAAAAATGGTGGAAAATCCATCTCCTAAAATAGGAGGTGTAACAATCAGGCCCGACATGTGGGGCCCACCCACATGCCCGAACAGGTCATCTGGCTAATTATTGTCCCCACAGACCAACACATGTCATTTACAGTGTGCTTTTATACTCACTCACACACACCCTGAGAAGCATCCCAGAAGGTCACCCATCCTAATAACTACTCCATGCCAAGCATGCTTAACTATGGAGTTATAATCAGACAGGCTCCCGAAAAGGAAGGTGATACTTGTTGACATGGGTAGTAACATTTATCATTTTAAGTATCACTTTTCCAGGGGTGTTACATTATACACCCTTTTAAAGAACAAAGCCCTCATTGTGGACCCCAAGCCTTAATCCCAGGTTGTGACTAAGAACTTCCAGCTGGGTATTTTCTCTGATACCATTTGTCATGATCTGCCGCCCTGGGCCATGAACATTCTTATATGACCCCATGGGTCTCCTGTAATACCATGGTTTCCATCCTAGCACACCATAGGCTATTACTCACTAGGGTCCCTTATCAGACTAATGAATGTCCCCATAGGAAAAAAATTGTTCTTTTAGTGTGTTTTTTCCTCTCTCACACACACCAAGAGAAACTTCCCTGGAGTTCACCCATCACGATCACTACTCCAGTACAATAACGCTTAACTATGGTGTTCTAATTAGGTAGGATCCCAAAAAAGAAGGTGCACCTTGTCGACAAGAGTCATATCATTTTGTCATTTTACCATTTATCATTTCAGAATGTTACAATCACCCCCCCTGGAGAACAACGTCCTCGTTGTGGGCCCTACTTCTCAACCTAGGCAGTGCACCACACTTAAGGCTGGGTACCACCTCTGATACCAAATGTGATAACTGGGCCCCGCCCACCAGTTTCCCCACATACATGTGGGCCCCACCCTAGGTTCCACCCACGTGCCCGAATTGGTCATCTGACTAATGATTGTCCCAACAGTCCAACACATGTCCTTTCCGGTGTGCTTTTGTCCTCACTAACACACACCCAGGGAAACTTCCCAGAACATCACCCATCCTGATCACTACTCCTGGCCAAGCATTCTTAGCTGTGGAGTTTTAATCAGACAGGCTCCCGAAAAGGAAGGTTCACCTTATTGACATGGGTAGTAACATTTATCCTTTTAAGTATCACTTTTTCAAGGGTGTTACATTATCCACCCCTATAAATCACAATGCCCTCATTGTGGACCCCAAGCCACAAACCCAGGTGGTGCCTAAGCACTTCCGGCAGGGTATTGGCTCTGATACTATTTGTCACAACCTGCCACCCCGAGCCATAAACCTTCTCATATGACCCCATGGGTCTCCTGTAATACCTTGGTTGCCTTCCCAATACACCATATGCTATTACTCACTAGAGTCCCCTATCGGGTATTGGCTCTGATACCATTTGTCCCGACCCACCTCCCCGGGCCATGAACCTTATCATATGACCCCATGGGTCTCCTGTAATACCTTGGTTTCCTTCCCGGAACACCATATGCTATTACTCACTAGGGTCCCTTATCAGACTAATGACTGTCCCCACATGTCAACACATATTCTTTTAGTTTATTTTGTCCTCACTCACACACACACTGAGAAACATCCCTCGAGGTCACCGATCCTGATCACTACTCCAGTGCAAACACAATTAACTGTGGAGTTCTAATTAGGCATACTCCCAAAAAAAAGTTGCACCTTTTTGACATGAGTCATATCATTTAGTAATTTTACCCTTTATCATTTGGTGATGTTACAAGAGGTACTTCATCCAACTCTTCTTTAGAAGCATGAATTCCATAGGGAGTATACAACATGATAAGAACTGGTGATTGTGATGTGGAATCATCAACCTAGGTAAGCATAAAATCCTCATATGTTGATATCAATATTTTTTGATATATGGAACCAATTTTGTGGATGTTTATGACTATAGAAAATTCAATCATCCCCTATGTAAGAATTCATACATGTCAAATAAAAAATGATCAATCAACATATATTTCGTCAATCCTACTTGCTGATATTTACATGTGAGTCATTGTTTAATAGATAGAGGTAAAAATATTTAATGTATGTTGGGAGAGTATTTATCTAAATTTATATTATCATGTCTCTCATACGAGAATTGGGTGATCTAGTTTAAATCCTTCTTATATGGTGTAATGAATTGGTATCTAAGGTCTAATGTTTTTACTTTTAGAAGGTGTTTATGTAGTAAAACAATTCCCATAAAGTATGATGATGGACTTGTTGAGGTATTTTTCAGCACATTAAGCATATTGAAGAGTTCAAACAATTTTAAAAGTTGATACATTCCCCTACTATTGTATTACTAGATTTTAATGTAAAAGGTTCACATGAGTAAAAGGTAGAATCATTACTTATAGTGCCCTTGCTTTTTTATTGAGGTATATTTAAGGTACTTATTATATAATAAAGGGATAATTGTATAAAAGTGTATCCACTACCCCCCAATGTAAGGCATTAAAAGTAGGTGTCTTGTGAGAATACCATGAATGTAGTGTTGGATAAAAAATCAAAAAATTATTACTTCAGTTTGATCATTTTGAGTGTTTTTTCTCAAACCTTTTATAATTTTAAATTTTCATCATTCATGATTCAACATTGGCTTATGTATATCCCAGCTGGTTAAGTGTCTAGGATGGGATAAGATTGATCCAGAATCCATTATCCACTAGAAATCTATAAACCTTGATGCTGTTTTTATTTTTTAGGATATATAGTGGTTATAATTACCTATATGATTTCACCCACATCCTCTCCAAAAAAGGATATGATGGTTTAACGTACCCCTTTCTTGCATTACTTTTTAGGATATGATATAGTGATAGGCACTTCACTATAAAGCTCCATATAGATATTCATGGCCTCATTGTGGGACTCAGGAAATTATGTTGACTATAAAAGTGCATCAAGAATTGAGAGTAGAGATGAGATACATGGCAGGTGCTAAAAAAGATAACAAGTCTGAGACAAGGGTATATTTCAGCAACAAAGGGGTTATTCCCTAGCTGAAAGTTTGGAGGGCCCAATCGACTTGGGATGATGTTCTTGGATGGAACCCACTGAATTATATCAATTATTGGATAGTTATAATGTGGTTATGAGGTCATTAACATGATTGTGAAATGGCTATACACTCAATTTTCGTACAAATAAGGGTTTCACATTCTAATCTTGGGGAAAGCCATTCCTTCTTTTCATAGTAGAAATGGATATGTTTTCAGGGATCCTGTCATGATCACTATTCATTCCCAATGAATTTATTTCCTTAGCTGAAGATTATTATTGAATGGATTTAAAATTAGCCTATGTGAAATATTTATCCCATGTATGATTATTGAAATCTACTAGTCTAATGACATTAGTAAAGAAAAGTAACTGTTTTTCATTATATGGTTCATCTATTTCTTGATAGACACTAGAATTGCCTCTCAATGTGGGGGCATGAAATTGATTACAATACTAACCGGATTTGGAACCATACATCAACAATAATTCTTTCAGGCTCATGATGGATTTCATGTTGAGGGTTTCTTCGAAGAGGATGAGTTAACTGAGGATTGTTCTAGTTGATTAAGTAATGCATAAATTATCCAATGGGATTGAGTTGTGGGATTTCATGCTACCTAATCATAAAAATTCTATGAATCTCAACTTGAAACCCATTGATAATACTTACACCATAATCTCCAGCTATGGTGGATGAAATAAATGTGTTATTCATCTTGACATTTAATTGCTCTACTATACAACAAACAATTATGATTTTAATCTAGTCCTTGAAGATGATGAATTCTTGAATAGTTTTTGTAAGGATAATAATATATGTTATATAGTTGGGATGGTTCTTTATCATATCCCCCAATATATTATTGATTTATATAACCTTGAAAAATATATTTTCTATGGAATAAGTGATGAAGTCAGGAACACATTGTTGAAGTAGTACACATTTTTCTATTAAAAAATGATGGGTCTATACATATGACCTAGATGTAAACTTAGTGTATCCTTCATAGAATGAGCCTACACCCAATGTTATTTATTCTATTGGCCATCATGGAACTATATTGAATGAGGGGTCAGTGATTAAATCATAGAAGTTTTCTCAAGAATCCCATAATTTCATGTAAGTGATGGGTGAAAATAAGAATATTTCTTGGCCCACTTCATAGAATCCTATAGATGTTATTCCCTTTAGGGAAACACTCAAAATACACCATAATACCTTAGGTTGACCATAGTTTGGGGCAGATAATCCTAGAAATTCTCAATAAACATTACCAAAATTTCTCTTATGGGTGTTGAATATCAAGGTATTACATTAAAACAATCCACCAAATGATGATGTCAGTTATTCATTTATTATTCAATATTTTTTACTTAGAGAGGACTGTAACATTTATCATATACAAGGTGGAGTTGACCTAGTAATGTAACTTTCAGTGAAGATACTCAAAGATGGAAAGACACACCAAGGCTATATTTTTGTACAAGATAAAGGTAGTTACATCCAATTTCTGAACAAAATGATAATGATTTTTTACCTCATACATCATTGAGTTCCCCAAATCTAGGCCACTCTGAGAAAAAATGTGGGTATGGTTCCAGTGTGGGTTATATTTTCCACTAAATAGAAAAAATATTAAGTTTTTAAATTTAGATAGTGGATGATTTTTTTTAACCATTATTAATATATATTTTACGTTCAGGATTTATTTAATCTTGTAGTGTCTCAATGGATTCCATGAGAGTAGTAAGGGTACCAATTAACACATTATGGATTAATTTCCTAGGGTTATGTATCCTAAATGGTTATATAAGCCATAAAGTGTAGTGGTCATGATCCATGAGTGTGAAATAATGACAATCTAGCAGTGATAGACCCCTGAGGACTACAAAATCCATCCTCAAGTTAGATGATCACCCTATCTCAGTCATGGTTGATCAATCAAAGGTCCTTGGTTAAATAAACTAAATTGTAGGATTGATAGGGTTATCCAAACAATCATATTTATTAGGACTATATCCCCTGAGGAGCTTCATATTTAGTTTTTGAAAACTCTCAACATCATAGAGAAAGTGAATATTATGGGCATCTAAATATATTTTCACGATGGATTAAAGAACACTAAAAGTCGCATTCATTACATTACTATTATTGACGATCCGTAGGGTTATTGGGATTTGTATGATATTAAGACTCCTAGGACCCATGGACTGTGTCTATTATTACGTTTAGAAACACTAGGGGTATTCCTCTATCATGGTGATTCCTCCAATAGATAATCACTGTAGAGTCCCGAAACTTGACATAAATAGATATTACATTACTTTTGTGAAATACTTAGTACATAACAAAAACACACACACAAGGACCGTAATAGTTTATTGTCTTTGGAAACTCGGAATATAATCTTCTAATCACGGTGAAAGATCTTCAACATCTCCCATAAAGATATTACCTTTTCTTACCTAAAACCTTTCTTTATATCCTAGGGAAAAAACATAAAAGGGTGAGCTCAAATGCTCAGTAAGGGTAAACAAAAAAAATATCAATCACATCATATTCATAAGAACATAACATTTTGGAAATCTTTACCTGCAAAAGAGATCATAATATCATAACAGGGGATAAATCATAGTAGTGAAATGTAATCCCAATAATCATAACTTAAAACATGAAACTTTGTGGAATACTCACATAATTATAGAGAATCATTTATTAGTAGTCAAGACTCATTGCCAAGACTATCTTAGTGGACAAAGTCCCTTTCTGAACCGAGTTCACTCCTCATTTCAGTCCTGTTTCACTGAACCGGTATAACCTACCGTTCCAGCCATGTCTATCTCATGAAATATAAAATCATTACCAAATGCATTGGAGGGAGATATAGGTCTCACCCATCTCAAAATTATACTATTCTTATGTGTGCCACAAAATCATAAACCAGACATCATAGCATAACCCATGTAATAAAAATGGGAATCTTAAACATCGTGACATCATAAAAAATTCATATAAGATAAATGAATTCATAAAAATATTTCCATCACAACACAATCAAATCCATGTCATAATAGGGATAGAAACAAAACACTATATTATCTTAAATGGAAAATAATTTTGATAAAACTCTTGAACTACATTCTTGAGGAAAATATCATTTCATCTTCAAAAACATTTTTCCTTTCTTAACATGTCATACAATTTTAAACTAAAATAAGTTGATTAAAAATAAACTTGAAAACTTGTAAAGGAAGATTCTTGGAAATAATGTTTTAAAAATCCATTCACGTCGTATAAGTTAAAAAAACATTCTTCTCGTACTTTTGTCAGAAAAGTCAAAAAGTAACTCGTACGGAAAATGATAAAAGATTCCTTTCATATCTTTTACTAAAAACTCACCATGGGTAAACTTGGATTTAAAAAATTGTAGGTGGAGGGAAATAATATTACATATTGAGGAAACATTGATGTGGATGATAAAATACACCCCAGTAAATACCAAAGTATAAACAATCTTGGATAAAAATGAGATTGTGATATTTGCCTTACCTTAGGTCTGATTTGATTCATAAGTGTCCGAACCTCCTCTTTTTTTTGACGCGCCTCTTCTTAACCTCCTCTTAGGGCACTAGGGTTGGTCTTTGAAGAATACCAGAACCTCTAGGATGATTATAGGGAAGTGGAGAAGATAATTGGGTAGGGTTTGGCCGAGCTTGAAGGCTCAAAGCGGTGTGTGGAAGAGAGGGAGGAGGTGCCCTTTTATAAGGGAGGAGAGGGGCACCATTGGAATTCTTAAAAATATTAATTTATAATAAATCTAACCCCACTTAAAAACCTTCAAAAATTAATCATATTCGAATATTAGATGAGATAGGGTTGTAATATCATCAACCAATCAAATTTATACATTTTTGGATCTTATTTTAAAACTTATCATTTTGATTTATCTTTATTTAATCTATTTAAGTTTATTTGTGGTAATAAAATTATAAATTATAAATTATAACAAATAATTACTTATTTGTTGTGAATTTTCCATAATTGGTTAATTTATAACATTATAGACCATATAAATTTAAATTTATAATTTTTAAATATTTTTGTGATTTTTAAACAATTTTATAAGATGGTATTTTTATAAAATAACAATAGTGTCAATTTTGACACTATTCATTTATTTGAATTTAAATAAAATATATACAGAAGATATGTTCGAACTAAAAGTTTTAATAAATTAATAAAAGTTCATATGTATCTATAAAATTAGTGGATCAGATTAAATAGTTCATATAATCTTTATTTTATTATTTTCAAAACCATTTATTTGGTTTATCTCTTAATAAATTAATTACTACAACATTTTTATATAATTATTTAATATACTTATATGTTGCTTAAAAATTAAAAATAAAATCCTATGATGAAGATAAATCTATTAAATTTTACAATAATACCTTTACTTGAATTTATCATCTTAAAATCAAAATAGTTAAATTGTTATATTTATTAAATTATGAAGGTGAAAACTTTGGCATCATTTAAAATAATATAATATAAGTGTCATAATTGCTTTTATAAGACTCCAAATGGTCAAATATTAGACCATTGGATGATTATAGTTTGAAATTACATGACCAATAAATTTTGGTCAGGGTTTTGTGCCATTTAGTGTCACTATTAGTTTAATAAAAACTATATTCTTGATTTTTCACTAGATAAATAATTTCTGCATCACTATTGTGTCACAATTAATGATAATTATTTAATCCCAGAAAATTCTAAATAAATTCTCATGATGTATATAATTTTGTTAGATTTCTTTATACTATTAATTTTCTAAGTTTCATTATGTTTATCACTAACTTAAAATTATTATACTTATAGTATTTAAGAGAGTGACATGTTGTCACTTTCTTTGGTTTTAACAATAATTAAATTATTTTCAAGGAAAAAGTCCATTAAATAAATCTAATCCGACCCTTAGGTCATATTGGACGACTTTTAGTCATCCAATAGGATGTTTACAAGTGTTAGGGTAATTTTATAATATTATATTTACCCTTAATTACTCGATTTACCTTTAACTATGGTATATAAAATTATCATAGTTACTATTCGCAATGCCCAAAAATAAAAAGTAGATTATTAACATAATTTGGACCCACTGATTCCAAATATGGAATCCATTTTTCCAAATTCAATACAAAAAAGTTACAGAAATTAAATTAAAATTAATCCCGTTGTCGAAAGAAAACGGGTTTTTCTTTAAAACATTGCAAAAGATTGAAATGATTTAAACTACGAATTTAATGTAAAATAAATTCTAATGACATAAATTATATTAAATGGCAAAAATATATTATATTTATAATTTAAAACAATTAAATATTATAATTTAACCATAAAAATTATTGTGATGAAAAAAAGTTATTTTTAATTAAAATATAGCGTGTTTTTACTATTCATCAAAATATGAAAGTTACCAGAATAATATGAAAAATTTATCCAAACTAAATTTTTATTTCCTTATTCCAAAGAAGAATTTTATTTTGTCAAATTGACCTTATAAACATGTCAAAAACTAGATTTAATGTTGGTGTGCCATCAAAAGGAGGCAAAACTGCATTTTTTGAAATATACTTTTTTTACCCAAAAAATTTATTTTGTTCTTATACCATGTTCTAGAAAATGTTTAAGATGGATAATAATGTTATAAAATTAAAAATTTAGTTAATACTATTCATAACAGCTATTTCATAATAATATATCGTTGTTTAGTAAAACCAGGTATTGCATACAACACACGCTATTGAGGAAGGTCGTGATTGCGTATAATGCAAGCCAAGTCAAGGTTGCGTGTTGTGCAAGAATCCTTCGTTGTTTCGTATAACAAAATCCAACCATATATCATTTATACATTGAATATATATATATACTCAATGTTGCGTAGAATAACTATTATCAAAATTGTGTGTAGCACGATCCAAGAATAGTGTTGTGTATACTGAGAGCTAATACGGTGTTGCGTATAACACAAGATAATCTTGGTGTAGCATACAAAACAAGAAATTAATGAAATTAAAAGAATATATTTCATAAAATCTTGGGGTGTTACATTCTACCCCCTTAAAATGAATTTCTCCCTCAAAATTCGTTGGGGTTATAAATGGTTTACTACTCGAAAGTTTGTTTAATAGAAACCCACATCGTAAAAAGGAATACCAAAACATGGCTTCAAAAAATAAAGTATGAAATGTAATGGTTACCCAAATTAACTCATCACTGGGTTTCCACGTAGGAGAACATAGGTGAAAATACGGATATGGAAGAAAAATCTAACCATCAAGTTCTGATGGAGAGTGGTAGAGAACATGGCTATGAAATATCCAACAATCACAAAGCTATAGATTTCTGATTATCTAAGGTACCATCTAATTCATCGGATATAAGGTAACTAGGACAACATTGTTGGTTTTCATGATCATTTCTGTAAAGTTGATGAATTAAAAGAAATAATTACATGATTTTGGTACAATCTCACTGTTGTTTGTGAATTGAACAATTTCCACTTCATCCCTTAATGAAATTAAGTTGAATTTGTTATTTGTGATGTGTTAGCAGATCATGTGATAAAATGATGGTTCATTCCATCTCTTTCAAACAAAAGGTTAGAAAAAGTTATAAGTCCATCTTATTGTTAAATTAATTGTATATGGTTACAAAAATGAACTTATACTACATATATCATACTGCTTAATAAAATAAAACTAGTTTCTACTAACTAGGGAATTCCTGTAGGCCAGTGGTAGGCAAAAAAGGCCAGTCGCACTTCGGTTGTGGGTTCGATTCTCAGAGCCTTGTCCGACGCGATGGGCTGTCGCCCATCCTGCAGGTTGTCCTTTTTCTAAAACTACTTTACTATAACATCCCATTAATAATATCAAAAAAAGTTCTATCTTTAAAAAATACTATCTTATTTCCAACATAATCCATTCAAATCTTTATCTAAAATACTCCGGTCCAAGATCATAGTATAAAGAAAACCAACCATCTTTTATCCCCCATTATCTTGTTGGTCACATTCCAATCATGTGAATATCTTAATCTTGTATTCTCTTGAAAAATTAATACCAATTAAACCATAGTGAAAACATGATTGCTGTCAAAAGTTAACTCTTTCCCCATACCAAAATCCTTAAAATTCTATATACTCAAACCATGATATCACTTAGTCCTTATATCAATCACGAGCTCATGAATACTATCAAACATATTAGATTCTTGTTATCCCTTCATTATGTGAATATCATCTGCTTTCCAAAAATATTTCAATCACTTTTCATGGTTACCGATGTCATATTCTTATAGAAAACCACAATGGACCAATACATAGATATTCCAATATACCATAAATGTACCTCAATAACATTATTCTTGAATACCAATACATAAACACTTCAAACCATCATCTTCAATGATTGTCTTGGAATAAGTCATTCCTTAATTTAGAAGTAACTTTTTTGGTCAGGGCATTGAGTTGGGAAATGCCCACGTTCTCCACAAATAAGACATTGAACTCTATAATAGTCTGTCACTCTATGTCCCTTTTCTCCACTCAGATAACATCTGTCCCTCCATTTGAGGTATTCCTCAAGGTTCTTCTTCCCTTCTTTAGAAATCTCAGTCTTCCATTCTTTATGCTCCTCAACATGCGAACATGCATAAAAGTATATCTTCCTCTTATTTGATGAATTATGCATACCACTAAATTTCACATTGTTAATCATATATCGCGATGACTAATTTGGCATAATCACAATATATTTCTCTCTAGGCATTACGCAATTTTGTTGCTCATAGTCACCAATTTGTCCATTGGATTCAATGCTTACCGAATTCTTTCTGCTTCCCTCCATTGACTAAAACACAAAAAGAATTCTTTGAGAGGAAAAAATAATACAAGGAAAATAACATAATCAAGGGGGAGTACATTCAACATCTAACATCCTAGGTTTAATTCTAATATCGTTACTGTAATTCTAGGACTATAACCTATACTAATACTTAACCTTAGGGACATCCCTAGACATACCTTAGAAATATCTCTAGGGATCTCACTAAAGTTCTTGCATCCTAGTTTCCAATGGTTGACTAAACCTTTCCTCTGATACCAACTGTAGAGACCCGAAACATGACATACATAGACATTACATTACTTTTGCAGAATACTTAGTACATTACAAAAACACACAGACAAGGACTGTAATAGTTTAGTGTCTTTGGAAACTCAGAATATAATCTTCTAATCATGGTGAAAGATCTTCAACATCTCCCATAAAGATCTTCCCTTTTTTACCTAATACCATTATTTATATCCTGGGGAAAAAACATAAAAGTGTGTGCTCAAATGCTCAGTAAGGGTAAACAAAAGAAATATCAATCACATCATATTCATAAGAACATAACATTTTGGAAATATTAACCTGCAAAAGAGATCATAATATCATAACTTGGGTAAATCATAGTAGTGAAATGCAATCCCAATAATCATAACATAAAACATGAAACTTTGTGGCATACACACAAAATCATCGAGAATCATTTCTTATTAGTCAAGACCCATTTCCAAGACTATCTAAGTGGACAAAGTCCCTTTATGAACCGAGTTCACTCCTCATTTCAGTCCTGTTTCACTGAACCGGTATAACCTGCCGTTCCAGCCATGTCTATCTCATGAGATATAAAATCTTTACCCAATACGTTGGAGGGAGATATAGGTCCCACCCATCTCATAATGATACCATTCTTATTATGTGCCACAAAATCATAAACCATACATCATAGCATAGCCCATGTAATAAAAATGGGAATCTTAAACATCGTGACATCATAAAAAATTCATATAAGATAAAGGAATTCATAAAAATATTTCTATCACAACATAATCAAATCCATGTCATAATTAGGATAGAATCAAAACCCTATATTATCTTATATGGAAAATAATTTTGATAAAACTCTTGAACTCCATTCATGAGGAAAATATACTTTCTTCTTCAAAAAGATTTTTACTTTCTTAACATGTCATACAATTTTAAACTAAATGAATTTGATTAAAAATAAACTTGAAAACTTGTAAAGGAAGATTCTCGGAAATAATTTTTTAAAAATCCATTCATGCCGTATAAGTTAAAAAAACATTCTTCTCGTACTATTGTTAGAAAAGTCCAAAAGTACCTCGTACGAAATACGACAAAAGATTCCTTTCATATCTTATACTAAAAACTCACCGAAGGGTAAACTTGGATTTAAAAAATTGTAGGTGGAGGGAAATAATATTACATATTGAGGAAACATGGATGTGGATGATAAAATACATCCCAGTAAATACCAAAGTATAAACAATCTCGGATAAAAATGAGATTGTGATATTTCCCTTACCTTAGGTCCGATTTGCTTTGTAAGTGTCCGAACCTCCTCTTTTTTTTAACGCGTCTCTTCTTAACCTCCTCTTAGGGCACTAGGGTTGGCCTTTGAAGAAGAAAAGAACCTCTAGGATGATTCTAGGGAAGTGGAAAAGATAATTGGGCAGGGTTTTTCCGAGCATGAAGGCTCAACGTGGTGTGTGGAAAAGAGGGGGGAGGTGCCCTTTTATAAGGGAGGAGAGGGGCACCTTTGGAATTCTTAAAAATATTAATTTATAATAAATCTAACCCCACTTAAAAACCTCCAAAAATGACTCATATTCCAAGATTATATGATATTGGGTTTCAATCTCAACAACCAATCAAATTTAGACATGTTTGGATCTTATTATAAAACTTATCATTTTGATTTATCCTTATTTAATCTATTTAAGTTTATTTGTGGTAATAAAATTCTAAATTTTAAATTATCACAAATAATTACTTATTTGTTGTGAATTTTCATAATTGGTTACTTTACAACATTATAGACCATATAAATTTAAATTTATAATTTTTAAATATTTTTGTTATTTTTAAACAATTTTATAAGATGTTATTTTTATAAAATAACAATAGTGTCAATTTTGACACTATTCATTTATTTGAATTTAAATAAAATATATACAGAAGATATGTTCGAACTAAAATCTTTAATAGATTCATAAAAGGTTATATGTATCTATAAAATTATTGGACCACATTAAATAGTTCATATAATATTTATTTTATTATTTTTAGAACCATTTATTTGGTTTATCTCTTAATAAAATAATCACTACAACATTTTTAAATAATTATTTAATATACTTATATGTTGCATAACAATTAAACATAAAATTCTATGATGATGATAAATCTATTAACTTTTACAATAATACTTTTACTCGAATTTATCATCTTAAAATCAAAATAGTTAAATTGTTATATTTATTAAATTATGAAGGTGACAACTTTGGCATCATTTAAAATAAAATAATATAAGTGTCATAATTGCTTTTATAAGACTTCAAATGGTCGAATATTCTACCATTGGATGATTCTTGTTTGCATTTACATGACCAATATATTTTGGTCAGGATTTTGTGCCTTTTATGGTCACTATTAGGCTAATAAAAACTATATTCTTGATTTTTCACTAGATAAATAATTTCTGCATCACTATTGTGTCACAATTAATGATAATTATTTAATCCCAAAAAATTCTAAATAAATTCTCATGATGTATATAATTTCGTTAGATTTCTTTAGACTATTAATTTTCGAATTTTCATGAAGTTTATCACTAACGTTAAATTATTATACTTATAGTATTTAAGAGAGTGACATGTTGTCACTTTCATTGGTTTAAATAATAAATAAATTATTTTCATGGAAAAAATCCATTAAATTAATCTAATCCAACCCGTAGGTGATATGGGACGACTTTCAGTCATCCAGTAGGATTTTTACAAGTGTTAGGGAAACTTTATAATCTTATATTTACCCTTAATTACCTGATTTACCTTTAACTATGATAAAAAAATTTACCATAGTTACTATTCACAATGCCCAAAAATAAAAATTAGCTTATTAACATAATTTGGACCCACTTATTCCAAATATGGAATCCATTTTTTCAAATTCAATACAAAAACCTTGCCGAAATTCAATTAAAATTAATCCCGTTGTCGAAAGAAAATGGGGTTTTCATTAAAACATTGCAAAAGATTGAATGATTTAACCTACGAATTTAATGTAAAATCAATGCTAATGACATACATTATATTAAATGGTAAAAATATATTCTATTTATACTTTAAAACAATTAAATATTATAATTTTACCATAATAATTATTGCGATGAAAAAATGTTGTTTTTAATTAAAATATAGCGTGTTTTTACTATTCATCAAAATATGACAGTTACCAGAATAATATGAAAAATTTATCCAAAGTAAATTTTTATTTCATGATTCCAAAGAAGAATTTGATTTTGTCAAATTGAACTTATAAACATGTAAAAAACTAGATTTAATGTGGGTGTTCCATCAAAAGGCGGCAAAACTACATTTTTTAAAAAATAATTTTTTTACCCGAAAAATTTATTTTGTTCTTATACCATGTTCTAGAAAATGTGTATGATGAATAATAATGTGATAAAATTCAAAATTTAGTTAATATTATTCATAACGTCTAGTTTATAATAATATATCGTTGTTTAGTAAAACCCGGTATTGCGTACAACACACGCTATCGAGGAAGGTTGCGATGGCGTATAATGCAAGCCAAGTCAGGGTTGCGTGTTGTGAAAGAATCCTTCGTTGTTTCGTATAACAGAATCCAACCATATTACATTTCTATATTGAATATATATATATATACTCAATGCTGTGTAGAATAACTATTATCAAAATTGTGTGTAACACGATCCAAGAATAGTGTTGCGTATACTGCAAGATAATACGGTGTTGCGTATAACGCAAGATAATCTTGGTGTAGCATACAACACAAGACATTAATGAAATTAAATTAATATTTTTCATAAAATCTTGGGGTGTTACAATCACCCCACCCACTTCATTTCACATTTCATGATCACAATTTCTATTTTGATAGACTATGATGACATTTAACATGTAGACTTTATAGGATTCCTCATACATATCATCTAGTACAAAACCAAGTTATGATGTCTTGGAAAGAAATTATCAATATCTGAGGGTAGTAAACATTACTCAAAAATTGTACCCCAAGATATTCAAATGAACTTGTGAAGATTCTTAATTTAATATATATTATAGTAATATCTATATTTCAACACATAGTTGTAATAAGTTCCAAAAGTATCCACCACAGTCAGATTATGGTTCTGTTATAAGTGTGAAAAGAACCACAATTTATTACAACCTATCTGTATACTTAAAGAGTTAATAACATATAGCATACTCAATTATCAACAAATAAGGAAGCTAAATATATTCCTTTAATTTTTATTCGGTATATTATGTAGTTTTAATCCTTTATCTATAGGGTGGAGAAATAAAAAATTTCAAGCAACAAAAACAAGACCAGAATATAGTTAGTGGATACTACCCCCAATATATTCAAGTCATCCCCCGCATCTTTCGTAGATAGAAAACCATTCTCTATGTTATCATGTTGAATCCCAAACAACTTTTATATAGAGTTCCAACATGTCTAGTATTTTATATCATGTTAGTAGGATAATATAGGATGTAGTGATGATGACCTTCTTTATCAGGAATCTTCAGATGGGTGTACTTTTATTTCATAAACCCATCCTTGAGTAGAAAAGAGGTTGTGTAGAGCTGGTTAGGCATCAACAATGTGTATTTATAAGATAGTAAACCAATGTCCTCTTATTGAGGTAACTCTACAGGTATTTGTGACACCTCCAGATTCATATTTTCATTTTAGAATGATGGTCTAGATCTTAATTCATCCAAATCATATGGTGTTGTGGTATAGTGTAATCATGTGTATTATAGTGGGGATGGAATCATTGAAACTTCATAAAATAAAAAATCACATCCTCCTCAAAAACATACTTATGGATTCTATTTGGAACTATATTCACTTTTATCTCCGAAATAGATAATATCAATAGCCAAGTAGTCACAACTAGGGGTTATGGGGGGGGGATGAATAATCATTTTCTATGAGTCCTCAGTGTCCTTGGATCCTAAAATATTAATGGAAATCCACCATTATCTCCCTATGTTATCTATGCGTATTTTACATGGATGTTCCTAATGAATTATTTCTCCATATAATGGGGATTATTTCCATGATTTTTGTTTTTAGTATCATGAGGAGTAACTCCATGATGTCCAATAATTGGTTCACATAGGGGAGAACTAGAAAGGATAAGGACTTCTTTATCATGGTGATGATCTCTACAACAACTTCTGGTGTTCCATTGGTTGGGAGAGATAGCCTAAAATGCTCAATGGGTATCTAAGGCATAAATACCATCCTAGTAGAGAATTATTAGTTGTTTATATATATGGGGATGTGATAGAAACTAGGTGAATGATCTCTTATAGAGCTTATAATGGATTTCCTATGGCATTGGAATCCTATTAATCGTAATGGGTAAACAGAATGAGACTAGTCACAAGTAATTTTGTGGATGGGTGGCGGTTCCAGCAGTGATGCTGACATTGGTTGGACAAAGATCTCATAGGAAACTCTTTTGTACAATATAGAGTTGTCACACCTTGGACATACACCACCACCTCATAGTAGAGCAATGTGTTACCGACATGCTCTGGGGGAAGACACCTGAAGTGGTAGGCATTAGTGAAAATAGATTATTTCCCCTTAATAATTGGTAATGAACCACGACAATGTGTATTAATGTGCTTTGAAACTCTACCCCTGAAAACTTTTATTGTTTTTTCTAGTAAAATGATATTTTTTTACTATAAAACATATAATGGAGAATACTATCATTGAACTTCTAGGTTCTCATCATTATAGGTAAATTAAATGATATTTTAGTGTGATGGATACCGTTAGGATATTTCACATACTATGGATCACATGAGAACCATCATTATCTGATATGAACTTTATTAAAATTCAAAACAATGAATATATGTAATTATAAAGTGAATTAATGTATTTTATATGTCACTAACTCCAACTACCATGATATTATTCTATACACTTACACCCAATTGGTGGCCACTGTTACTCAAATAGATCTCTAGAACCACACCCAATTTACCCAATTGAGGTCATATATAATAGGGTTATAAATTATCATATCCACCAGTATGAGAGATAAATCATATTCCATGTGAGAAAAAATGATTTGTATAGAACCATGACCTAATGATAAATCAATATAAAAGGTGATAAATTACCTATTAGGTGGGTTTGATTAATTTTCACTCCTACCATTAGATATATAAATTTATGAACCCTCTTTTATATGACCACAATCAGGGAAATGGGTAAGGGTGCTGAAGATCAATGGAGAGAGTCATTTGTCTTCTCCTAGGTGTATTTGTATGGAATTTCCTCATGTGTGGTGGATTGGTGACCAATAAACAGCTTATATATACATTATGACTACTTAAATTCATTATTTTGAATATTAATAAGGTTCATATAAAATCATGTTTATTCTTCTACCTGAGATAGTATCTGATGGTACACTAATGGAAATTTTGGCACTGAAAGGTCATAATAGTTCTCCACTTTGAGGAGAACCTTGAAGATTAATGATACTCTTCCAAAATAAATGATCTAAAATTTGGGTGGAATATTTTTATAGGAGAAAAGGATATAGTTTATCAAGGGTGGATACTCATAGGATTTTGATACACCTTCTCTGGGTGTGCACCCTTCGAAATATTCATAGAATGATATTTTGAGAACATGGAACGCTAGTAGGAAATCGACATTTATATGTGTCATCGAATTTTCCAATATATAGATATATTTAATTATCCTAAAAAATTAATATTATTATAAACTCATATTTTTATTTGTGAAATTTTTTTCATTTATGAAAATAGTGATAAATTGTTTTTACAGTGATTTTGGATACATTGGGTGTGTACCTTGTGATATATAAATAATGAATAATGAAATAAATGATGTGTACCTTTCCAGTTTAGTGGAGATGATATCCCATTCCATTTTATTGGAATGGAACTTCTAGATTTCAAGGATTCCACTATGATCAACAGTGATCACTATATAAGAGCATTACATGATAGAACCCAGAGAATTTCAAAGTGAAGAGTGGAGGTTCTAAAAATACGTGTGGATCACCTATAGAGATAAATCTGCAATTGATTCCTTTGATGAAATTATGAAACAACAATCAGAATTCATTAGGTCACTAAAAATGAAGAAATAAATTCAGAATAATATATTTTTTCTAATAAAATAAATTACTTGTAAATTATATCTGAAAGGTCCATCTCTTCTTGGTTCTGGAATTTCAATTGGTTACTCTTTGATTTAATTTTATTGGACATGGAATTATTCATCATTTTTGTATATTATTATTAAACTATTATGAAAAAAATAATGTTTTCAATTACCTATATGTTCTCCCTCTTCCATCATAACATTCCAATAATATTAGTGTATTCAGATAATAAATTCTAATTTTTTTATTACTCATTGATCGATTATACTTAATTATTTTTTGTTTTTGGCATCATGATTGTTTATTATTTAATCCAGAATTTAATTATTTTTTTAAAAAATATTAATATTATTTGTTAATGTTTCAGGTTTTGTTTAATAGATTAACAATATATAAACAATGATTAGAGATGTCATCAAGAGGTGCTATATGTTATAGCTAGTATTCGTGGAAACACAACATAAGGAAAAAAGTTAATGTTGTATTCCAAAGATCACTTGACATGGAAATGTGGAAGCATACACAACATCCCATGTAGTAAATAACATGAATCGCGTTTAAATTACACCAAATGTTCACTTGGATATCCTAGACCATTGTTTTTTAGAATACATGGAATTTATCTATTGTACACGTTGTGTAACCCACATGCTTTAGTTATGAACATCTCACTAATTGTGTAGTAAAATATGTGTGACATGATGAATGATATTTTAATGCTATAATATTATTGAGATAAACATCATTTTTATTACATAAATACCATGGGAATCATTTACCTTCATTACAATGAAACATGTTGAGTCATTTGGTTGGCTTTGTGAACATATAAAATAAAAAATGCATGACGTGTTGCTCGTTACTACTATTATACCAGATGGAGATTCACAATTATTAAAGAGTACAAAATGTAAGTGATAAAATTTTTAACTCCAATTAAAATCCATCCTTAAATCATTTATTTATTCTTTTAATAAAAATGCTATTTTAATCAAATGTAGGGAAGAAAAGTGTAGAACATAGATGATTTTTTGTTTTTTAGGGCATATAAATCTACATCTCACTCCATTAGTCACTCTATCAAAGGGATTAGTTATCTTTCACTATTCATTTAATTTTTCTAAATATATTGATATTTGAGTACAAGAAAATAAACTTGTTAGATAAAGGAACTATAAAATTTTATATATCTCTACCTTCTCTATAAGACCTAACAATATACTTCAAGGACATAGAGAAATTATTGTTGGCTTACAAAGAATGGCATTTATAAAAAAACCAACGGGTTCATCACATAGTTACAAGATACAAGTAAAAGAGAATAATATCATTCAAATAGACCAAATATATTTTTGAATAGTACCACTAGAGGTTCTTCAACTTTAGAAGATAGAATTTAGGTGATATGTTATTATTATTTGTTTCACATGAATTACCATGGGAAAAAACAATGCAGTCCATGTGTCTGATCCTTATTCATTTTTGTATCATAACATCTACTCTATTTATATTTTAATTCAAACACTGATTTAAATTCAATGGTCATTTCATTAAATAAATATTCTAAATAATATTTTAAATTATCATTTTCCTTCTTTTAGATATGTAGTAATGGTAGAGTTTATTATTTTCAAAAGGATATGTTGTGAATGTAACTATATACATTTTGGTAAATAGAAAAATATTTCAATATCAATTTCATCATTAAATGATAAAATACTAATAGAAACAAAATTTTAAAGTGGAAAATGCATGAAATACTACACTACTAATAATTATAGGTCTTGGGTGCAGTGGAAGCATCATATGGGCTTCCCAAACATTAATTTTTTTTAGGATCAATGATTAATTTTAGAATTACATGATGATTAATTCCATGATCAATTTAATTGAATAAAAGAACACAAAAAATTGGTAAAATCCATAATTGAAGTGTGTTATATTAACTTGTTATATATAACTACATTAAGAAATTAAATAATTACCTTCCATGAAATTTTTTATTCATTGATAGATCTGAAAATGGATCCACATTCTACCATTGAATCAATATATAAATTAAGATTAAATAAAATCTAGAGGTTATCCATAGTGGTCTATAAATATCTAACAATTTCAATAGGAATATTCAGGTGATTGCATGGTAGATCCTACCACTTGCATCATTCTCATTTGATCTCCTTGAAAAACTCTTCCAAATTATTCTACATGATCTATCGATACTCAAGAATGGATGGTCAAGGAAGATCAACCACTATTTTTTGGGGATCTATTTTTTAGGTATATATATAGGGATTGATAAGAATCACTCTAGATGTCAATATAAAAATAAAATAAATTTTCTCTCATGGAAAAGTAATATAATTGGGTTTATATAACACTAGGGTTAGATATAAATAATTTCAAAAGTACCCTTGATTAAAACATAAATTTTTATTGATGTGAAAAAATACAACATTCAGGTAGGACGAAATGGTGTAAACAGAGAGAATCACCCCTAAGAAAGTTCTTACACTATTAGGATAAGGATATAAGGAAAATTAATAAACCAATTCCCTCATTTGGACCTACATAGCTAGATAAGAAATCCATTGTAAAATTAAAATCTCTCAAGACAATTTTAATCTCTTTTATCTGATTTGAAATCAACCTACAATCCCTGATAAAATTACTAAAGTATTAATGACTGGAAATCAAAATATTGAGATTATATAGATCATATTACACGATACAATTGTACCTGTATATCTCCTCTTCTCTAATGGACATACTAGGACAATAGAATATTCAGAAACCAAAAAATACAGAATCCCCTTCAACATGGATCAGACCACCCCATCAAATAACTTCATGATCATTGGAACTATACATGTTCATCTTAATTCCCAAAAAATGATATTCCCATAAAACTCACCACCTTGTCATGAGTTTTATCTATCCATTAAAGGTTGACAAGACCTCAGAAGTATTCCCCTTAGAGAAACCTAATTCTCTCCTCAAGAATGAGTGAACCAAAATCTACCACTAAATACTTGATGCGGGCCTTAATCACCTAAAGTGCGATCATTTTTCCATTCCTCCTGGATTTCTTCTCTAACCATATAGTCCAAGAAATTTCTGAAAACACCGCTGCTCAATCCCTAATTTATATTCTCACGAGATAAAATACATAAAACCAATAAAATTAAAATCATGAACATGATCTCATTGAGGTGTTATCCTCATGAAATTTTGAATACAATCCCACATATACTCCTCAAAATCCATAATGAAAAAGGTTTTCCGCATGGTTTTTTAACTAGGTGGCTTGAAGTATGATCAATGAAAATAAAGATGGATTTCTTTCGTTTGAGTATTGTAATATGTGGGTGTAGCATGGTTCCTCACTTTGTAAACCTAAAACCTAAACTTAACTATGATAACATTGCACAAAATTCTGGAATCTGCTTCATCTAGTACATCATTTTCATACATCCACTTATGAAAAAACTTATTATAAAAATGAGAGGAAGATAATATGAGAAAACACACATATATGTTTATTCACCAGAGGAATATTTGTATGCGTGGTTTTTAATTCCCATTTAGCATTATGTTGATGAACATTGGGTAGAGACTAGTCTATCTATATGAAATATCATATAAAGGACTCCTTAGGAAAAAAGAAAGAGAATTTGAGTCTGCCCAATTATCCTTCTAATACCTCACTTCAGCACAACCCACAACCCATAACACCTTATCTACAAAAATTTACATCTGATCAAGAATACATCTTTCTAGGTTTTACATCCTTCTGGGTACCTCATACTAATCTCTCTAATTTAGATCATATTTATACTTGATAAATCTATCCCAGAATATAGTTCCATCATGGATTTCCCATGAAATCTTAGCCTATATATCATGCATAGAATCCCTGAAACAATGTAAGTTGTTTCCCACATATTCTATTAGTTTATTTTTTATATTCCTCCATGAGGCCAAATGACATCATTCATTTAGATTATCTTCCCAAATATAATCCATAAATATATTTTCTATCCCATTGATTGTACCTTTGGACAACTTGATTATCGATAAAACAAAAATTGGTATTGAGGTGAGTATGCTTTTAACCAAAGTTATCCTCCATCCAAAAGATAAAATGTTACTTTTATAGTAATGGATATATCCAATAATATTATTTATAATATTATTTTACATTTATTTATGGATCCTATGATTTGATGTGGGTTCTATAAATTAATACATTTGGAAATAATGTTTCTATAAGACAATCCTATATTTAATAACACAGCTACACCTAATAGTGCATTTTTAGATAGAAGCATTCTAATTTAAAAATATTCATGCACTTCCACACCATAAACCATATGAAACCATTATATTGTTAAATCATTAAATGGAACATTTCCATGCATTAAAAAACAACATGTTGTTAGTGAACATGAAGTGTGTCACCATTACTTTACCACGCCTGTATGAGAGAATTCTCCTTTCTTATAAGGCTATATGGATGTTTCATTATAGGGCCTCCTCGTCCAAAATGAAAATTCATAGATATAATGGATCACTATGTTTTAGTAATCACATGGAATTTAAAAACAAAAAATCTTTCCCATAATGGAAATATAAATCCTTGGTGATGTATATAATCTAAAAAAGAGTTCAGAAGCCCACATTGAAAATAAAAAACCATCTCATGAACTTTGTGATAATGATCTCTTCAATATGATCATGTTACTTATCTATAAAAACATTAATCATGATATTAGATTTTATATCATTATTATTGATATTAGAGACCATATCTTTGTCAATTATTACATCTCCTAGGATGCTTCATAATTGGAAAAAACCATGTTATTCTTTAAAAATGAGCCTTGGGATGGGAATCCCCAATATTATAATCTAGAGGAAGGAAATAATTTTATTGCGAAAATTATAGAGGTAGATAGGCCGATATTGTAAATAAGAATATGGGTACCTAACCTTCAAGATGATAAAATTTCTATAAGAACACACCTACTTGATTAGTACCCCACAATTGAAATATTCCTAAATAGCTTCAACCACTTATTACATAACGATACCCCAAGTAATGATAGAAAATGCCCCTAGAAAACCATCTGGCACAAGATCACATTCAAGAATAAAAGTAAAGATAGGCTCCTTGATCACCTAATCCCTTAAAATATAACATAAGCTATAATTTTCCATGTCATTGAATAAACATGTAATTCTTATCAAAAAATAATCTTCTCTAAACACACCAGAATCCCTCCCATTATATAAAATAGTATATTCCAACTACACATTTTTAGAGATGTCATGTACAAGAATACCCTCTATATAAAGATCAGATATATAAAAACCATACTCAAGAAATAGATTGATATTATTGGAAATCATATTATCCTTTTAACTATCCTAGAAAAAATCATTGTTTCTTTCTCTTTTTCTATTCCAAAGGGCTTGGGACCTATCCCTGATATAATATTCATCTTCCAACAAGTTCAGTCATATAAACCATTGTTTTTTAACTATGAAGAAAAAGGTATCATCATCCTAGTGGACACATATTATATCATCTATCTTATCAATTTCCTCCTTTAGTTCCTCCATAATCGAAGGGGTGATATATTATAAATCCAATGTTTGATCTTAATTTTGAAGCACTCATGTTAATTTACTTGACCTACCCAGTAGGAGTTGTCAGCCAGCTGGTCCCATGATTGTTTAACCTCTTGAATGAAACCATACAACCGAATCAAGTTTTTGTAATAGAAATAATATTTGGTCAACTATCTCCCTTCTATAGGATCACCAATAAAGGGTATTGATCTAACCAAGATCATGTGAGGTGTTTTATGGAGGTTTGAGGGAAGAAATCAACAACATAGTGGTTTGGTGGAAAATGATCTAATCTGCCCCATATATGGTGTATGCATTTATGATTGTTGAAAGATGTGTATTTGGGTTAAGAAAAACCCAAATCCATAAGTCCATCAACGGATATGAAGTCTCTAAAATCCAACATATCCATGATAGAAAAATATGAATAGCCCTTCTTCTTTGTATGCAATGTGATTCTATTGAAATTTACATAAAAATGATGCTAGTCTCCCTACCTAAATGATTGAGATACACTACTAGAGTTCTACTCAATCAAAAATATTACAATTTGCAAAAAATGAGACAAAAACCCATTATCGTCGATATTACATTTGTAGTTATGTGTTTATAAGAATGATCCAAAATTTCCAAAAAAAATGTCTTTATTTCATAAAATCCTAACTTTATTATTACACGAAGATCAGTGAAAAAAAAGTAAAAACTAACACAACAAGAAATATATTGTATGAAATTATCATGTTATTTTAGTTCAATAATCACCACTAAATAAGTATGAAGTCAATGAGATGAATTTGTTAGAAACTCACAATTCACATAAGACCCTAAACATCATTCTATCCAGATAATAATATGATGCATTTAAAAAATGATAGATAATGACCTAGGTAAACTAGGTTTGGTCAAATATAATGTTGATGATGATGCAAGAATCTCTTAAGAATTTTCATGAGTATGTTAATCCATACTCTGAGGGAAAAAATTATCGATAAAATTTCACCTATATTAATGCCAAAGAAATAATTGACTCATATGGAAAACCATAATCCCAAACAGAAGGGAAAATTCCTACTAACGAGGAAATAAGAGATAGAAATATCAGTCTCAAAATCCATAGAGAATAATAATGATCCATGGATATTTTGACAAACATATCCATGAAGAAAACTGGCTTTTGGTGAGGTATGAGCCAACCAATTTGAACACGACCTCTTGTGAAGGAATCATGGGCTCTATGACAGGTTTAGACATATTATTCTCAAGAGCCAACAATACTTCCCATGAAAATTCTAGGTAACCTTTTAACCCTTAAATAGGAAAAGGAGGAGAGAAGTAGGTATTTGGGGACTAAGGAGAAAGCCCATCTGTAACACCCTAAGCTTCCACGATATGCTTCTCTTTCAATAATGTAATTGCTTGCATTGTACGCAAGTTCGAGATTCTAACACACCACGAACAATCAAAGTAACCATTATGAATAGTAATACCCACTTTTTGAAATTATATAAATTTTATATTTCAAATTGGACTTCATTTTTGTATTCGGAATATCAAAATTATCCAAAGTTAATTTTTTTGTAATTTTCTGAGAACTTCCAATTTTCTATAAATAGAGAAAATACGTAAAAACAATTTGTTTAATCAAAAATATTTATAGTGGTAAATTATAATATTCAGTTGTTTTAAAGTATAATTAGAATATATTTTTAGCATTTTATCCAATGGTGGTCATTATAATTAATTTCACTTTGTAATTGGACATTAGCAATTTTTAATATTTTGATATATATTGTTTCCTAAAAACACGCTATTTGTTGTGACAGTGAGAATTAATTATTCAATTAATTAATTCAACTTATTTTTTTTTTTGAATTTTATAAAATATATATAATTTTTGAATTAGGAATATCAAATATAGATTAGGGTTAATTTTTTGTATTTTTCTGAAAAACATCAATTTTTGATGAATAGAGAAACCACTAAGTGGTAGTTAAAAAACTAATTTTTCATTTAAATGAAATTTTACAACCTCTATGATTTGAATTTCAAAAATCCAACATACATCATTGTCATTATGAAGTAAAATGTGGTTTAATGGGATTAAAATAATTTTTGGTGAATAGTAAAATTTAACTACTATTAATCGCGATTAAATGTAATTAGTGTAATTTAAGGTAAATATAATGTTATAATAATATGAAATTACCTTTACACTTGTCCTACCCTTATTTGATGAGTCATTGTTGACCATGAAAATCCATGGGTAAACAGGGGGCCTCATAGAGCCACTTGGGTAAGAAAATGACATTAATATCATTTTATTTAAAGTAAAAATAAAATTGTCACAAACATATGTTGTTTTAATAAAAAACTTATTACATGGGGTTATATAAGATAAAATTTTGACTATAAATATTAATTGTAAATAAAAAAATATTTCCTACATCATGGTCTTTTTTTATAATTTTTATTCATTAAATAAATTAATTTTTTAATAACACCATGATGATGCATCAATTTCCTCATTAATTAATGATTTAAATAAAATTAAAATATAAAACAAAATCTAAGACATAAACTGGTAAAAAACCTATTGGATGAGTATATTTAGAACCCTTTTCACCTTATCCTAGAAATATATAATTTTGGGTCCTTTAAAATCCGAATCTCATTATATAATAAAGTAAAATTTCATGACATTCCAAGAGTGCCCCTGCTCTCCTCTTATAAAAGGCCACCACCTCTACCACCTTATTCCCACCTTCAAAGCCATTTGGATCAGCCAAACTCTATCCAAATACTCTCTCAACTTCTCTCTCTTACTCCAAGAATCCTCACTTTGGGCAGAAGACTTCCCAAGGAAGCCTTTGGCTCAAATCAAAAAGAGTTACCCGATTTAAAGGTAATGTCTTCACTTGTGTTCTTTTGTTTTATTTTGCTTCTCCAACCCCCTAAAATCATTTTATTCCATTATTTTGTAACACCACCAGTATCGTAAATATACTAGGATTTTTGTACGAGAAGTATTTGATTTACACTTAGACACACCTTCATCTAATGGTTAAAGAACATACTATTTCTATGGGTGGCGAATTACTGCCTCACGAAATGATGATTGTTCAATATCCTTTTAACACCTCTCATGGTAGACATTATAATGGAACTATATTTATTTATGATATATATTATATTTATTACCTCTATTTTCTTCTGTATTTTACTTTTAAAACATACCTTTATGCTTTGCATGTTGTGCAAATGTAATAATTTCATTTGAGGAAGTGTGGACTACCGCCCCTCAAGTGATGTGACTTTTTCATACCATACATGGAATGTATAAAGAATGATATTAATGAACATATATGACCTATATAACATATATATTATACTATAATTATAATACATATATATATCACTCATTTAGTTTTAATTCCATTATATACGAAATAGAAATGAAAGTAGCGTTCATGCGTACGTACAGCTTACCGTATCCATGAACAGTGCATTTCATTTCATACCTCTAAATGTTATGTAATATTATAAAGGAAAGAATATACTTGATATATATGATATATATGATATCTAAATCATTAATATAATTATGGAGATAATGGATATTTTACCACATGAACAACTTTTAATTATAAGAAGTTTATTGTTGACTCAAGTACCAAAGAGCGACAAAACGATTGTTATTAACTAAAATGACTAAATAATTTTCATTACATGGTAATAAGTAATGTAAAATGAATAATGAACTTGAAAAAGGTTCTTATGCAAGTATAAATTAACTCTTGTTTATTAATCAGGAGGTTAAAGAATGATCGAGTCAAGTCGGACACGAGGTAAGGGAACTTCTTAACCCAATTTCCGTTCATTGGGGTAATATCCTAATTTCAAATTATGTCATGATATTATTATGTCATATCTTGTATTTTTAATTTATTTATGTTTAATTATAGTTAATACACATAATAGATCTATTTTATTTAAAAAATTATCTTCCTAAGGGACTTCGTCTCAATCTTCTTTCTTTGAGGCCTATTTTGTTTTATAAACAACATTCTTTTATACGGTGTATAAAGCCCTTTTACATTTACGTTTATTCAAAAGGAATATTTTTTATACAAAGCTTCTTACTAAATGAAAATGGGAATGTTTTTTTTCATGCATATGTGGCGACAACAACTTCTCCGCCGCAGTGACCATTATTTGAGTTTCAGCTTCCTCTACAAGCCATAACTTTTTTTTAAATAAAAAATAAATACCATGTTTTAATATTCATTTATTTTGGTATTGATAATGGTTTTATTATATCAATGAGTTGTATTTATATCTTGTAATTGAAATGTGGAAATGTTATGTTTCCTTTATGCATGTTTTATGTGATACAATTATGTTATGGTTTATGATATGTTTAAACATTTTAATATAAGGAATGAATTGGACTTAATAAGTGACGGGTGGAGCCCACTACTTCTCCTCGATGCATCGGTAGGTCTAATGAGACAAACTATTGTCTTGTCACGAGTCTTTGAGAAGATCTTATTTGTAGTCTTGGCACACGGCCTTGGCTAGGTGGTTATGATAGTCTTCCATTATGCATTCCATCATTATGAAAGTGGTTATTTATGTTTCATGTGATTATTCGACTAGTAGAATATCCATGTGAGTAAGTAAATGGAATTATTTCAATTTACATTATCCATATTATTCTAAAGTTCAAGTTTAAAAGGATTTTGTTTTAGTTATACATTACCTTATATGTTTATGTTTATTTATGAAAGTTTATGCTTTATTGTTACCCTTACTGAGAATCTGAGCTCACCCCTTACATTTTTTTAATTTTTTTAGGGTGTGAAGAAGTATTTTATGAATGACCTGTAGGGAGAGTATGAGGGGATATTAAGACAAGATGTTTTTGTAGTTTTGTTTTACTTTATGATGTAATGTAATACTTATGAATGTATCTCGTGTTTCCAAGGCTACTAAACTTACCGGTCTTTTGAGACATGATCTTTTTTGATAATGCCAATGTTACGTAATAATGCACCGACTCTGTGTAATTGGGGTCAGGGCGTTACAGTTGGTATTAGAGGTAGTTTAGTACAATCCTTGGAAGCTAGATTTAGATAAACTATGATTAGAACACATAGACCTAAGATACACTTTGAGGATTAGTATAGAAGAACTTCCAAGAATTTTGGTAAAGTGTATATTTTGTGTATTTTCCGAGCAATACATCCTTGTCTGGATATGAGCAGGTAGAGGCGGATCTGGCATAGATGTACCAAGGGGTAATACCCGAAAACACCGCTTTGATTTAGACTCGAATAGGAAATGGTGCACAACAACGGGCCTTGCTTCACTCTTGGTTACAACACTCCCGGGGGGTATGCCTAGGATAATTCTCCTTTTCTTTACAAACCATTATGAATGTTTTATGAGTATATAATTCCTTAAAGAAAACATTTTTATGAATATGGATTATATAAATAAACTTTTCAATTTATATTAAGTGTTTTATAAGTATGGAATTATGTATTTCGATTCATAAACTAATATAGTTTATAACATTGTTCAGAAATGATGCCTAGTGGAAAGAATGGAAACCGTATCAATGCAAGTACTCCATGTAGGGATTGCCTTCCTTCCCAAGATAATTATAGTGGAGCTGGTGACACAACTGGTGCTGATCAACTTATCACCATACTAGGACAACTCACTCAGGTTATGAATAATAACCTTCCTCGTGTGGAGCACCCTGATCCACAAAATGGAGGATCAATGTTAGATCGTTTCATGAGGAAACTACCGCCAACATTTAATGGGGGGTACAAATCCATTAGTAGATGAGTAATGGATAAACACCTAAGAGAAAATGTTCCATGCCTTGGGGAGTAGCAAAAGGGAGAAAGTTGTCATGGATGTTTACCACCTCACTGGAGATGTCGATCAATGGTTTTAGCTGATTAAAAACACAAAGGAAGATGAAGAAGTATCAAGTATGGAATGGAGGGAGTTTAAGAAATTTTTTTAGAAAAATAATTTCCACATGACCATCATGCAGATATGGAAAGGCGATTTCTGAGTCTGAAGCAGAAGGTGGATGAGAATGTAACAAAGTATGAGGCTAACATTACAAGGTTATTGAGGCTTGATACAGATTATATACATAACCCAAGAAGTAAGATTGATTGTTTATTTGATGGGTTAAAACCATTTCTCCTTCGAGTACTAGTCTCACAAACCTTCTCGTCGTAGGAAGATATTGCTCGTGTGCTATAATGACAGAAAATGAATTCTCTAAGTCTTATGAAAACAAAGTAAAGAAAGAGAAGAAGATAATGGTGGAATAAGAGATAGATAAATGGAAAAAGGGAATGAAGGATTTTCCATTATTTGATAATTGTGGGAAGAATCATCCCGGTACTTGCCTAAAAGGAATGGGAGTCTATTACAAGTGTGTTGAAAAATTTCACAAGGATCGTGATTGTAAGGGAATGAAAGATGCCATCAATGTTTAATGCTACAGTTGTAGAGAAATGGGGCATTATGCTAATGAATTCCCTAAGCTCCAAGGAAACAGACCTCATAAAAGTCCAAGGGAGCAAGGCCAATATTATGCTGTTACTAGAGATGAAGTTTAATAATTATTGTATTTTTGTTTTGGACTTAAGAACTATATTATGGTTATAATAATAATGTGATATATATAAGGATTGTATTGCAGTACTTGTTGTTTTCATTAAGGTTTTAATATGATGAAGGTAATCATATTTTTAGTATGTGAAAAGAAGAGAAACTTTACTTTGTCTGGGGAATCTGATGAATTGATTTTGTAATTTAGAGACCTATTAGAGAAAGTCTGGATAGAGGTATTTTGGATAACTATAAATGTAGGAATGGATTATGTTTATCTTTGGATAGTATTATTTAAGGTTAAAACATTTCTGAATAATATTTTTGGAATATTATAATACTATAGTTTTAGGAAAAGGACAACCTACATGTTGGGGGATAACCCGTCGTGTCGGACAAAACTGCAGGAATAGAACCCACAACCATAGGGTGACATTCTTTTATTACCTACCTCTAGACTACAGGAAGTCCCTGGTTATTACAAAATAGTTTTCCTAATCTAAATTGTATGTGTTAATATTTGGAACCTTGTGCGATTAGGATAAATATAATATTTTTGAGTTCTATTATCGTTTTGAGTGAAAGATGGGTTTGTGGTAAAACTTTATTAAAGAATGAATAGTCTACATTAAAATTATGTATATTTCCTTACGTTCTTCTAAATAAATTCCTCAACATTATCAAAGGTAACTTAAAACAAAAACGATGTCGGTTAACTTTTCCTACTAGGGAATCAATGAATGTTTAACCAATCACAATTTTGGGATTTTCTTGTAGTTAATATTTCTCCTAATACTGTTTTCTATAACCCTCCATCAGACTTGATGGTTTGTTTCTCCTCCATATCCATATTTTCATTGAATCCTTGTATGGGCTATCTCAGGTGACCTTTTTTACTTCTCTTTCTTTCTTTTAAAGTTAATTTTTTATTAACCTTATTTCCAATTAGGGTTTTCCACAACGATATTTTCTATTTTCAACATTTTATTTTCAAAGAACATTTTCAAATTGTGAGGATGCAATTTATTGAATGAGGGGAGAATGTAACACCCCAATCTTCCACGATACGCTTCTCTTTCAATAATTCAATAGCATGCATTGTACGCATGTTCGAGATTCTAACACACCATGACCAATCAAGGTTGCCCTTATGAATAAAAATACCCACTTTTTGAAATTATATAAATTCTATATTTCAAAATGGACTTCATTTTTTTATTCGGAATATCAAAATTATCCTAAGTTTAATTTTTTTGTAATTTTCTGAGAACTTCCAATTTTCTATGAATAGAGAAAATACTTATAAACAACATTATAAATAAATATAATTTATAGCGATAAATTATAATATTGAGTTGTTTAAAAGTATAAATAGAATATATTTTAACCATTTTATCCAATGGTGGTCATTAGAATTAATTTCACTTTGAAATTGGCCATAAACCATTGTCAATATTTTGATATATATTGTTTCTTAAAAACACGCTATTTCTTGTGACAGCGGGAATTAATTATTAAATTAATTAATTCAACTTATATGTTTTGAATTTTTTAAAATATAAATCATTTTGGAATTAGGAATATCAAATAATTCTTAGTGTTAATTATTGGTATTTTTCTGAAAAACATTAATTTTTTATGAATAGTGAAACCACAAAGTGGTAGTTAAAAAAATAATTTTTCGTTTAAATGAAATTTTATGACCTCTGTTATTTGAATTTAAAAAATCTGACATACATCATTTTCATTAGGAAGTAAAATGTTTTCTATGGGATTAAAATAATTTTTGGTGAATAGTAACTTTTTGAGTTCTATTAATCGCGATTAAAGGTAATTAGTATAATTTAAGGTAAATATAATGTTATAATAATATGAAATTACATTTACACTTGTTCTACCCATATTTTATGAGTCATGGACGACGAAGACAATCCATGGGTAAACTTGGGGACCACATGGAGCCACTTGGATAAGAAAATGACAGTAATAACATTTTATTTAAAGTAAAAATAAAATTGTCACAAACATGTGTTGTTTTACTAAAACAATTATTACATGGCGTTATATAAGTTTACATTTCGACTATAAATATTAATTGGAAAGATAAAATTATTTTCTACGTCATGGTATTTTTTGTTTAATTTTTAGACCTTAAATAAATTAAATTCATTATAACAACATGATGATGCAGTGATTGCCTCATTAATTAACGATTAAAATAAAATGAAAAGATAATGTAAAATCTAAGACGTAAAATTGTCAAAAACCTATATTATGAGTATATTTATAACCCTTATCACCTTATCCTTGGAATATATAATTGTGGGACATTTAAAATCCGAAACATATTATATAATAATGTAACATTTCATGACTTTCCAAGAGTGCCCCTCCTCTCCTCTCATAAATGGCCCCCACCACTACCACCTTATTCACACCTTCTATAAGGCCCCGTTCCTTAAACCTTACTTAATATTGAATTAAATGAATAATTCACGTTTAGGATCTTTTCAGGTTTAGAGTTTTAGAGAATTAGAACATAACTATTACATCTCAAAATATTACAAAGTAGACACTTCTACCAAGTTTCCATATAATAATAAAAACTCTTAAAAAGTAACATGTCTAATTCCATGTTTTATAAAGCATGACTTTCCCTTGATCCCATCCTTGACCCTATTCCACATTAAGTCCTGTGAAAAACATTTCAAAAAAAATTGGGGTGAGCATAAAAAGCTCAGTAAGGGATACAAAAAGAATGAAAACTGTTAGTTTTTCAAACATCAAGTAAACCATATATACTGTATCAAAGTAATACCTTCACCTTCATGAAGTAGTAAAAACTATTCACAGAATAAAGTATCATTACTTACCTTTTTGTAACCAAAGGATTACCATAAAACCCATAAAAAGAACACATAACATATATAAAGGTAACTTTGGACATAAACATACTTAAGTGGAATAACCATACGGTTGACTTTCACACATATCACTTAATGGAATAGCCATACGGCCAATTTCCATACATACTTAATGGAATAGCCATACGGCCGACTTCCATACCCAATGCATTGGAGGTTATAACGTAACCACCAGTCCTGGTATTCACGGCACCACCCGTCATATGGTTTATAACGTAACCACCCGTTAAAATGTCCAAGTACCAATATAAAATCATAAAACATAAAACCAACATAAAGGAATGATAACATTTCCACATTTCAATCACAATATATCATAAATATATTGACATAATAGAATCCTTTTTCAAAACCATTTTCAATACCAAAATACATAAAAGAGTATATGGTATTTATTTTATTCTAAAAACATTACGACTTGTTGAGAAAGCCAAAGATCAAATAATACTCGCGGCGGCGGAAAAAGGTCGTTGTCACCGCGTACGTTAAAAAAACATTCCTTTTTTTCATTTAGTAAAATGCTTCGTAGAAAAATATTCCTTTTGTATAAAAGTAAAATTCAAAGGAGTTTATACACCGTATAAAAGAAAGTTGTGTATAAAACGAAATATGCCTCAATGAAAGGAGATTGAGACGAAGTCCCTTACCTCGGGTCCGACTTGACTCGATCATTCTTTAACGTCCTGAATAATAAGCTTGAGTTAATTTATACTTTCTTAAGAACCTTTTTAATGTCCATTATTCCTTTTATATCACTTATTTCCATGTTATAAACATTATGTAACCATTTAAGTTAATAATGTTTGTTTTGTCAATATTTGGTTCTTAAGTCGAAAGTGGACTTGTTACAATTACATGTTGTTCGTGTGGTCAAAAGTTCGTTATATCCAGAATGAAACTCCCGATTTCGATATAATATGTATCATATATATCCAGCATATACATGTATTTATAATATTACATAATCATTTAGAGGTAAGAAATGAAATGCACCGTTCATGGAGACGGTAAGCCGTACGTACGCATGAACGCTACTTTCATTTCATTGTCATATTAGTGGAATTAAAACTAAATGAGAGGTATGTATATTTTAATTCCAGAATTATATTAATAATTTAGATATATCATTAATTATATATATACATTATATACATGTATTTTTAATAGTACATTACATTTGGGGAGAAGAAATGAAATGCACCGTTCATGGAGACGGTAAGCCGTACGTACGCAAGAACGCTACTTTCATTTCTATCTCATACTTTAATGGAAAGAAATAATAATGATATAGAGGTATATTATAATTCCAGTATAAAATCATATATAATAACTTTAAATCCATCATTTACACGTCCCACATATGGCATTAACGAATCACATCACTTTTAGGGGCGGTAGTCCGCACTTCCTTAAATGAAGATATCGTGTTTACCCATAATGGAAACCATAAAAGGTATGCCAAAAATGAAAAACACAGAAGCTTAAAGAAAAAATAAAAATATTATATATCATATATAAAAATAGTGACAACATAATGGCCACCCTTGAAGGTGTTAAATGAGTATTGAACAATCATCGTTTCGGGAGGCAGAATTTCGCCATCCACGGAAACCGTATGTTCTTTAACCATTTGATGTAGTTGTGTGAGAGTGTAGCTCAAATAAATCTTATAACAACATCCTAGTATATTGAAGATACTGGTGTTGTTACAAAAGAATTAAATAAAAAGATTTTATGGGATTGGAGAAGAAAAATAAACAAATGAACAAGAGAGAATGAATTACCTTTAAAAGTGTAACTCCTTTTGATTTGAGCCTAAAGGCTTCCTTTGAAAGGATTCTGTCCAAAGGGAATACTCTAGGATTAGGAGAGGGATGTGGAGAGAGTAAATGGGCAGGGGTTGGCCGAGCCAAAGGATTTAGGAGTGTGTGAAATGAGGTAGAGGCGGGGGCCTTTTATAAGAGGAGAGGAGGGGCACTTTTGGAAAGTAAAGAAATATTACTTTATTTGAAAATGTGTTTCGGTTTTAAAAGGTCCCACATTGATATAATTCGTGGATAAGGTCATACGTCTTCGAAATCCACTCATCCAATAAGTTTTGGACATGTGTAGTTCATAGATTTTACATTATCTTTCCATTTTATTTAAATCGTCAAATAATGATGTCATCGCTGCATCATTATTATGCAATATATAATTTAATTTATTTAATGTCTAAAAATTATAAAAAAACTACTATGATGTAGGAAATCGTTTTAGCTTTCCAATGACTATTTATAATCAAATGTTTGACTTGTATAACCCCACTAAAAAATTATTTTAGTAAAACAATTTATGTTAGTGTCATTTTCACTTTAACATTAAATAAAAATATTTAATGTTATTTTCCAACTAAAGTGGCTCCATGGGGTCCCCAAGTTGTCCCATGGCTTGTCTTGGTCGGCCATGACTCACCCAATATGTGTAGGACAAGTGTCATGGTGGTTTCACATTCTTATAATACCATTTTTACCTTAAACGACACTAATTACCTCTAATCGCGATTAATGAAAAAAAGTTACTATTCACCAAAAATTTATTTTAATGTCATTGAACCACATTTTACTTCTTAATGACAACCATGTATGTCGGATTTTCAAAATTCAATACACATTAGTGGTAAACTATCATTTAACTGAAAAATCAGTTTGCTTGATTACCACTTAGTGGTTTCACTATTCATCAAAAATTGAAGTTTTTCAGAAAATTACCAAAAATTCACCCTAAGCTATATTTGATATTCCGAATTCAGAAATGAAGTCCATTTTACAAAATTCAAAACATATAAGTCAAATTAATTAATCTAATAATTAATTCCCACTGTCATGACAAATAGCGTGTTTTTGTGAAACAATAAGTATCAAAAGATTGACACCGGTTTAAGTCCAATTTCAAAGTGAAATTGATTCCAATGAACACCATTAGATTAACTGGTAAAAATATTTTCTAATTTCACTTTAAAACCAATTAAAATAATAATCTAATCATATAAATAATTTAGATTAAAAAGAGGTTTTGAATTAAAATACAACATTTTACACTATTCATAAAAAAATGAACTTTATCAGAAAGGTACCAAAAATTTACACAAATTAAATTTTGATGTCCCGATTCTAAAGAAGAGTTATATTTGGTCCAAAATAAAGTATAAGAGTGATCAAATCTATATTTAATGACGATTCACCATTAAACGGTGATAATTGAACCTTTAGTGAAAATTAGAGTATATATGCCCTAAAATTGAACTCTTTCCGTATTTTAAGCCTTTATCTTTTATTGGGTAAATGTATAAACATTTAAAAACATATCTAATCATATTTTAGTTATTTCTATCCATTCCCGCCAGTACAACGACTACTTGATAACTAACATTTAAAATAATATTATTTTATTACTAGTGTGCAACGTAAGATTTCAATGAAACTCATCGTTGCGTATCGGGTACGCTATCGAACATAGAAACCCCTTTAAAATAAAATTAATATTTAATTCGTAAATATTAATAAATATGAAAATTATTTATTCTCTATTTACCTGGGATGTTACATCCTTCCCCCCTTTTGGGAATTGCGTCCTCGCAATTTTATTCACTTATCAAAATAAGTGGGGGGTATTTATCCCTCATAGCATTTTCAGATTCCCACATTGCCTCTTCAATAACATGGTTTTTCCACAAAACCTTTACCTGATGAATCACCTTATTCCGTAACACCTGCTACCTGTGGTCAAGAATCTGGACTATTTGTTTTTCATAAGATAGGTTCTCTTTCAACTAAACTACCTCTGGACTCAAAACATGAAATGGATCTGGCATATACTTCCTCAACATTGAAACATGAAAAACATTGTGTACCTAAGATAAAATTGGAGGTAAAGCCACACGGTAAGCAACTGATCCAACTCTCTCCAGAATTTCATATGGTCCAATGAACCATGGACTCAGCTTTCCTTTCTTACCAAATCACATCACACTTTTCCATGGAGAAACCTTGAGAAAAATAGGATCACCTACCTCGAAAGATAGATCCTTCCTCCGGTTATCTGCATAACTCTTCTGCCTGCTCTGAGATGTTCTCATGTGTTTCTGAATCAGCTGAACTTTTTCTGTCATCTCTTCTACCAGTTCTGGTCCCATCAACTTCCTTTCACCCACTTCATCCCAAAATGCTGGAGTTCGACACTGCTTCCCATATAATGCCTCAAATGGTGCCATCTGTATACTGGAATGAAAACTTTTATTATAAGAAAACTCAACCAAAGAATGATGTTGGTCCCAACTTCCCTGATAATCCATCAAACAAGCTCGTAGCATATCCTCCAATGTCTGAATTGTTCGTTCTGACTGCCCATATGATTGAGGATGAAAAGCTGTACTAAAATTTAATTCAGTACCCAACGACTTCTGAAGGCCTTTCCAAAAGTTATAAGTAAACCTGGGTTCACGATCCAATATAATGGAGAGAGGAACTCCATGTAACCTTACTATCTTTTTAAGATACAAACGGGAAAGTTGATCTTGAGAGAAAGTATCTCGTATAGAAAGAAAATGAGCAGATTTGGTCAAGCGATCAACAATAACCCAAATTGCATTATTACCTCGAGATGTCCTTGGTAATCCCACAACAAAGTCCATGGATATGTTTTCCCATTTCCACTCTGGCACTGGTAAAGGCTGAAGCATCACTTTCGGTAACTGCCGCTCTGCTTTAACCTTCTGACAAGTCAGACACTTCACAGTAAAATCAGCAATATCTCTTTTCATTTCATCCCACCAGTAATACTCCCACAGATATCTATACATCTTAGTACTGCCCGGATGAACTGAAAACGAGGAACTAAGAGCCCCACATAACAACTCATTCTTCAACTACGAATCACAAGGCACACATAACCTCTTCACAAACCTCAAAACACAAACACAAACTTATCCAAGAACTCATGGAAAATTTTATTCATAAGGTCCATGAATCTAGAAGGTGCATTGGTTAACCCAAAAGGCATAACTACAAATTCATAATGGCCATATCTAGTACGGAACGCAGTCTTCAGAATGTCTGCTTATTTTACTTTCAACTAATGGTACCCCGACCTCAAGTCAATCTTCGAAAAATACTGAGCTCCCTGGAGCTAATACCACTTCATTCGATGACCCAACATCTGCTGAAGTTGTTGCAAAGGATTTCGCCACCCCTTTCTGCTTGTAGTCTGGCTGCATTCCCCCAGTTGAGTTCTTTGTTAGACACTCGTTTGCATAATGACCCATTTCATTACACATAAAACATCTTACAGTTGGCTTTTCATTTCCTGCTTGATCATCTTCCTTACAGTTACGAGCAATATGACCAGACTTACCACACCGAAAGCACTTACCAGACTTGGATAAACATTCTCCAGGATGCATTTTACCACACTTCTCACAGGATGGATATTTGGTTTTCTTACCTCCTTGATTCTTTGATGAAATCTTCCCCTTTGCCTGCTAACTAGACCTCTTATTCTGTTGTTTGTCATAGAACACCTGATCATCGGCAAACTCCATTTCCACCTTCTCTGCACATCGAACAAGTTTTTCATAACTTTTGAACTCAAGAGAAGCTAAAGTCCTTCGATACTTTGGCTTTAACCCTGAGTAAAAACTGTTTATTTTACTATCAAGATCTCGTAAGAAGTTTGGAGAATACCTTGCCAATCGAGTGAACTTTTCTTCATAAGCAGCCACTGAATCATCCTCATGCCTCAATTCTAGGAACTGTTTTTCCATCCTAAGACGAACCACCTTAGGAAAATATTTCTCAAGAAACATACCTTTGAATTCGTCCCAGTGAAGATCCTCAATCTCATCACTATCCCTTATATTTTTCACCATCGACCACCACTGATCAGCTTCACCTTCAAAACGGTAAACATCAAGACTAACCTTTTGATGTTCTGAACACCCCATGACATCAAATATCTTCTCCAGTAATTTAATCCACCATTCTGCTTGCACAGGGTCAGATGATCCTCTTTATGATGGGGGATGTTTCCTCATGAAATGTTCCACCACTGACATGTTCCTCTGCGGTTGATCTGGCTGATCTCGTGCATGGATACCACCACCATTTATAGCCTGAGTCAACTGTGCCATCACTGCAACAAACTGTTCAGTTCCGATTCCGACCATATTAGGTTGATGATTTGGAAGGTTGTCTTCCTCCTGATGTCGTCCCAACATAGCTGCTTTGTTTCCTCTGCGGAAAACCATTCTGAACACCGAAATATCTTAGGCGAAGCAACATGGAAATCCGTAAATGCAATATCATTTCAATCATATTATAATTTAACACTTTTCAAACTCCTAAAGTTGTCTAAACTGACCTCTGATACCAACTATAAGGCCCCGTGCCTTAAACCTTACTTAATATTGAATTAAATGAATAATTCACATTGAGGATCTTTTCAGGTTTAGAGTTTTTGAGAATTAGAACATAACTATTACATCTCAAAAGATTACAAAGTAGACACTTCTACCAAATTTCCATATAATTAAAAAAACTCTTAAAAAGAAACATGTCTAATTCCATGTTTTATAAAGCATGACTTTCCCTTGATCCCATCCTTGACCCTATTCTACATTAAGTCCTGTGAAAAACATTTCAAAAAAACATGGGGTGAGCATAAAAAGCTCAGTAAGGGATACAAAAAGAATGAAAACTGTTAGTTTTTCAAACATCAGGTAAACCATATGTACTGTATCAAAGTAATACCTTCACCTTCATGAAGTATTAAAAACTCTTCACTGAATAATGTATCATTACTTACCTTTTTGTAACCAAAGGATTACCATAAAACCCATAAAAAGAACACATAACATATATAAAGGCAACTTGGGACATAAACATACTTAAGTGGAATAACCATACGGTTGACTTCCACACATATCACTTAATGGAATAGCCATACGGCCAATTTCCATACATACTTAATGGAATAGCCATATGGATGACTTCCATACCCAATGCATTGGAGGTTATAACGTAACCACCCCTCCTGGTATTCACGGCACCACCCGTCATATGGTTTATAACGTAACCACCCGTTAAAATGTCCAAGTACCAATATAAAATCATAAAACCTAAAACCAATATAAAGGAATGATAACATTTCCACATTTCAATCACAATATATCATAAATATATTGACATAATAGAATCCTTTTTCAAAACCATTTTCAATACCAAAATACATAATAGAGTATATGGTATTTATTTTATTCTAAAAACATTACGGCTTGTTGAGAAATCCAAAGATCAAATAATACTCGCGGCGGCGGAAAAAGGTCGTTGTCACCGCGTACGTTAAAAAAACATTCCTTTTTGACGTTTAGTAAAACGCTTCGTAGAAAAAGATTCCTTTTGTATAAAATTAAATGTCAAAGAAGTTTATACACCGTATAAAAGAAAGTTGTGTATAAAACGAAATATTCCTCAATGAAAGGAGATTGAGACGAAGTCCCTTACCTCGGGTACGACTTGACTCTATCGTTCTTTAACGTCCTGAATAATGAACTTGAGTTAATTTATACTTGTTTAAGAACCTATTTAATGTTCATTATTCCTTTTATATCACTTATTGCCATGTTATAAACATTATGTAACCATTTATGTTAATAATGTTTGTTTTTTCAATATTTGGTTCTTATGTTGAAAGTGGACTTGTTACAATTACATGTTGTTCGTGTGGTCAAAAGTTCTTTATATCCAGAATGAAATTCCCGATTTGGATATAATATGTATCATATATATCCAGCATATAAATGTATTTATAATGTTACATAATCATTTAGAGGTAAGAAATGAAATGCACCGTTCATGGAGATGGTAAGCCGTACGTACGCATGAACGCTACTTTAATTTCTTTGTCATATTAATGGAATTAAAACTAAATGAGAGGTATGTATATTTTAATTCCAGAATTATATTAATCATTTAGATATATCATTAATTATATGTATACATTATATACATGTATTTTTAATAGTACATTACATTTGGGGACAAGAAATGAAATGCACCGTTCATGGAGACGGTAAGCCGTACGTACGCAAGAACGCTACTTTCATTTCTATCTCATACTTTAATGGAAAGAAATAATAATGATATAGAGGTATATTATAATTCCAGTATAACATCATATATAATAACTTTAAATCCATCCTTTACACGTCCCACATATGGCATTAACGAATCACATCACTTTTAGGGGGCGGTAGTCCGCACTTCCTTAAATGAAGATATCGTGTTTACCCATAATGGAAACCATAAAGGTATGCCAAAAATGAAAAATACAGAAGCTTAAAGAAAACATAAACATATTATATATCATATATAAAAATAGTGACATCATAATGGCCACCCTTTAAGGTGTTAAATGAGTATTGAACAATCATCGTTTCGGGAGGCAGAATTTCGCCATCCACGGAAACCGTATGTTCTTTAACCATTTGATGTAGTTTTGTGAGAGTGTAGCTCAAATAAATCTTATAAAAACATCCTAGTATATTGAAGATACTTTTTTTTTTACAAAATAATTAAATAAAAAGTGTTTAGGAGATTGGATAAGTAAAATAAAACAAATGAACATGAGAGAATGAATTACCTTTAAAAGTGTAACTCCTTTTGATTTGAGCCTAAAGGATTCCTTTGAAAGGATTCTGTCCAAAGAGAATACTCTAGGATTAGTAGAGGGATGTGGAGAGATTAAATGGGCAGGGTTTGGCCGAGCCAAAGGCTTGAGGAGTGTGTGAAATGAGGTAGAGGTGGGGGCCTTTTATAAGAGGAGAGGAGGGGCACTTTTGGAAAGTAAAGAAACATTACTTTATTTGAAAATGTGTTTCGGTTTTAAAAGGTCCCACGTTGATATAATTCATGGATAAGGTGATAAGTCTTCGAAATCCACTCATCCAATAAGTTTTGGACATGTGTAGTTCATAGATTTTACATTATCTTTCCATTTTATTTAAATCGTCAAATAATGATGTCATCGCTGCATCATTATTATGTCATATATAATTTAACTTATTTAATGTCTAAAAATTATAAACAAAATACTATGATGTAGGAAATCTTTTTAGCTTTCCAATGACTATTTATAATCAAAATTGGGACTTGTATAACCCCACTCAAAAATTATTTTAGTAAAACAATTTATGTTAGTGTCATTTTCACTTTAACATTAAATAAAAATATATTAATGTCATTTTCCCACTAAAGTGGCTCCATGGGGTCCCCAAGTTGGCCCATGGCTTGTCTTGGTCGGCCATTACTCACCCAATAGGTGTAGGACAAGTGTCATGGTGTTTTCACATTCTTATAATACCATTTTTACCTTAAACTACACTAATTACCTCTAATCGCGATTAATGAAAAAAAGTTACTATTCACCAAAAAATTATTTTAATCACATTGAACCACATTTTACTTCTTAATGACAACCATGTATGTCATATTTTCAAAATTCAATACACATTAGTGGTAAACTTTCATTTAACTGAAAAATCAGTTTGCTTGATTACCACTTAGTGGTTTCACTATTCATCAAAAATTGATGTTTTTCAGAAAATTACCAAAAAATCACCCTAAGATATATTTGATATTCTGAATTCAGAAATGAAGTCCATTTTACAAAATTCAAAACATATAAGTCAAATTAATTAATTTAATAATTAATTCCCACTGTCATGACAAATAGCATGTTTTTGTGAAACAATAAGTATCAAAAGATTGACACCAGTTTAAGTCCAATTTCAATGTGAAATTGATTCCAATGAACACCATTGGATTAACTGGTAAAAATATTTTCTAATTTCACTTTAAAACCAATTAAAATAATAATCTAATCATATAAATAATTTAGATTAAAAAGAGGTTTTGAATTAAAATACAACATTTTACACTATTCATAAAAAAAATGAACTTTATCAGAAAGGTACCAAAAATTTACACAAAGTAAATTTTGATGTCCCGATTCTAAAGAAGAGTTATATTTGGTCCAAAATAAAGTTTAAGAGTGATCAAAACTATATTTAATGACGGTTCACCATTAAAAGGTGATAAGTGAACCTTTAGTGAAAATTAGAGTATATATGCCCTAAAATTGAACTCTTTCCGTATTTTAAGCCTTTATCTTTTATTGGGTAAATGTATAAACATTTAAAAACATATCTAATCATATTTTAGTTATTTCTACCCATTCCTGCCAGTACAACGGCTACTTGTTGACTAACATTTAAAATAATATTATTTTATTACTAGTGTGCAACGTAAGATTTCAATGAAACTCATCGTTGCGTATCGGGTACGCTATCGAACATAGAAACCCCTTTAAAATAAAATTAATATTTAATTCGTAAATATTAATAAATATGAAAATTATTTATTCTTTATTTACCTGGGATGTTACACCTTCAAAGCCATTTGTCTCGGAAAAACTCAGCCAAAATACTCTCTAAACCTTCCTATATTACTATTAGAAGCCTCACTTTGGGCAGAAGTCTTCCCAAGGAAGCCTTTGGCTCAACTCAAAAAGAGTTACCCGGTTTAAAGGTAATGTCTTCACTTGTGTTCTTTTGTTTTATTTTGATTCTCCAACCCCCTAAAATATTTTTATTCCTTTATTTTGTAACAACACCAGTATCTTAAATATACTAGGATTTTTTTATGATAAGTATTTGATTTAAACTTACACACAACTTCATCTAATGGTTAAATAACATACTGTTTTTGTGAGTGGTGAATTACTGCCTCACGAAACGATGATTGTTAAAACTTCTTTTAACACCTCTCATGGTGGCCATTATTATGAAACTATATTTATTTATGATATATATTAAATTTACTACCTCTATATTCTTCTGTATTTTACATTTAAAACATACTTTTGTGCTTTTAATGTTGTGCAAAGCCGATAATTTCATTTGAGGAAGTGTAGACTATCGCCCCCTCAAGTGATGTGACACATTCATGCAATACATGGAATGTATAAATAATGAAATTAATGAACTTATGTGACCTATATAAAATATATATTATACTATAATTAATATATATATATATTTCTCATTTATTTTTAATTCCATTAAATACGAAATAGAAACGAAAGTAGCGTTCATGCGCACGTACGGCTTACCGCCTCCATGAACGGTGCATATCATTTCTTACCTCTAAATGTTATGTAATATTATGAAGGAAGTATTTACTAGATATATATATGATATATATTATATCTACATCATGAATATAATTCTGTAGATAATGGATATTTTACCACATTAACAACATTTAATTATAAGAAGTTTATTGTTGACTCAAATACCAAAGAGCGACAAAACGACCGTTATTAACTTAAATGACTACATAATTTTCATAACATTGTATTATGTAATGTAAAAGGAATAATGAACTTGAAAAATGTTCTTATGAAATTATAAATTAACTCTAGGTTTTTATTTAAGAGGTTAAAGAACGATCGAGTCAAGTCGGACAGGAGGTAAGGGAACTTCTTAACCCAATTTCCGTTCATTGGGTTAATCTCCTACTTTTAAATTATGTCATGATATTATTATGTCATGTCTTGTATTAGTAATTTATTTATCTGTACTTATAGTGATTACACATAATAGATCTATTTTATTTAAAAAATTATCTTTGTAAGGGACTTCGTCTCAATCTTCTTTTATTGAGACATATTTTGTTTTATACACAACTTTCTTTTATACGGTGTATAAAACCCTTTGACATTTACGTTTATTCAAAAGGAATATTTTTTATACGAAGAGTTTTACTAAATGAAAAAAGGGAATGTTTTTTTGTCGTACGTATGTGGAGACAAAGACTTCTCTGCCTCCATGACCATTATTTGAGTTTCGGCTTCCTCTACAAGCCATAACTATTTTTTAAATGAAAAATAAATACAAAGTTTTACTTTTCTTTTACTATGTTATTGAAAAAGGTTTTATTATATCAATGTGATGTATTGATATCTTGTGATTGAAATGTGGAAATGTTATGTTTTCTTTTATGCATGTTTTATGTGATACGATTATGTTATGGTTTATGATATGTTTAAACCTTTTCATATAAGGAATGAATTGGACTTAATAAGAGATGGGTGGATCCCGCTATAGATCCTCGATGCATCGGTAGGTCTCATTAGAGAAAATAGTGTCTTGGTACGAGGCCTTGACGAAATCTTATTTGTAGTCTTGGCACGAGGCTTGGCTACATGGTGATGATAGTCTGGCATTATGCGTTCCATCATTATGAAAGTTGTTATTGATATTGCATATGATTATTCGACTAGTAGAATATCCCTATGAGTAAGTAAATAGAATTATTTCATTTTAATTTTTCATTATTATGCTAAAGTTCATGTTTAAAAGGATTTTGTTTTAGATATAAATTGCCTTATATGTTTATGTTTATTTATATGTGTTTCTGCTGTATTGTTACCCTTACCGAGCATCTCAGATCACCCCATTCAATGTTTTAATTTTTCCATGGTGTGAAGAAGTATTTTATGAATGACCTATAGGGATAGTATGAGGGGATATGAAGACAAGTTGTTTTTGTAGTTTTGTTTTACTTTATGATGTAATGAATGACTTATGAATGTATCTAGTGTTTCCAAGGCTACTAAAATAATCGGTCTTTCGAGACTTGACCTTTTGTGATCATGCCAATGTTACATAATAATGCGCCAACTCTGGGTAATTGGGGTCGGGGTGTTACAGTTGGTCTTAGATGATGTTTTTTACTAACCTTGAAAGCTATATTTAGATAAACTCTGATTAGAGCACATAGACCTAAGATAGACTTTGAGGATTAGTATATAAGAACATCGTAGAATTTTGGTAAAATATAGATTTTTTGTATTTTCAGAGAAATAAATCCATGTCTGGATACGAGAAGGTAGAGGCGGCTCTGGCACAGATGTACCTAAGGGTAATACCCAAAAACACCTTTTTGAGCTCAAATTGAATAGGAACTGGGGCACAACAACGGGCCTTGCTGCACTCTTGGTTACGACACTCCCGGGGGATATGCTTAGGATAATTCTCAATTTTTTTACAAACCATTATGAAGGGTTTATGAGTATATACGTCCTCAAAGAAGACATTTTTATGATTATGGATTATATCCATAAACTGTTCAATTTATGTTAAGTGTTTTATAAGTATGGAATTATGTATTTCGATTCATAAACTAATATAGTTTATGAAATTGTTTAGAAATGGAGCCTAGTGGAAGGAATGGAAACCGTATCAATGCACATACTCCATGTAGGGATTTCTATCATGCTGAAGATAATTATAGTGGAGCTGGTGATACAACCGGTGCTGATCAACTTATCACCATACTGGGAAAACTCACTCAGGTTTTGAATAATAACTTAACTCATATGGATCACCCTGATCCAAAATGTTGAGGATCCATGTTAGATCATTTCATGAGGCTACAACCGCAAACATTTAATGAGGGTACAAATACATTAGTAGATGAGAAATGGGTAAACTCCTTAGAGAAAATAATCCACGCCATGGGGAGTAGCGAAAGGGAGAAAGTTTTCACGACATTTTACCGCCTCACTAGAGATGCTGATCAATGGTGGTCGCTGATTCAAAACAGAAAAAAAGATGAAGAAGTATCAATTATGAAAAGGAGGGAGTTTAAGTAAATTTTCTTAGAAAAATACTTTCCACATGACCATCTAGCAGAAATGGAAAGGCAATTTCTGAGTCTGAGTTAGAAGGAGGATGAGAATGTCACAAAGTGTGAGGCTAACTTTACAAGGATGGCGAGGCATGATGCAGATTATATATGTAACCCAAGAGGTAATATTGATCATTTATTTTATGGTTTAAAAACATTTCTCCGTTAAGCATTAGTCTCACAAACCTTCTCATCGTACGAAGATATTTTCTTGTGTGCTATCAAGGAAGAAAAGGAATTCTCTAAGTCTTATAACATCAAAGTAAAGAAAGAGAAAAGAGAACGGTGGAACAAGAGACAGATAAAGGGAAAAAGGGAAAGAAGGATTTTCCATTATGTGATAATTATGGGAAGAATCACCCTGGTACTTGCCTAAAAGGAATGGGAGTCTGTGACAAGGGTGTTGAAAAAGGTCACCAGGCTCGTGACTGTAAGGGAAATAAAGACGCTCTCAATGTTGAATGCTACAATTGTAGAGAAATGGGGCATTATGCAAATGAATTCGCTAAGCGCCAAGGGAACTTACCTCAGAAAAGGATAAGGGAACAACGCCAATCCTATGATGTTACTAAAGATGAAGTTGAATAATTGTTGTATTTGAGTTTTGGACTCAAGAACTATATTATGGTTATAAGAATAATGTGATATATATAAGGATTGTACTGCAGTACTTGTTGTCTTCATTAAGGTTTTAATATTATGAAGTTAATCATATTTTTAGTATTTGACAATAAGAGAAACATTACTTTGTTTGTGGAATCTAATGAATTAATTTTGGAAATTAGAGATATTTTAGAGAAATTCTGTATAGAAGTATTTTGGATAACTATAAAGGTTGGAATGGATTAAGTTTAACTTTGGATAGTATTGTTTAAGGTCAAAACATTTCTGAAGATTATTTTTGGAATATTATAATACTATAGTTTTAGGAAAAGGACAACCTGCAGGTTGGGGGGATAACCCGTCGCATCGGATAAAGCTGCAGGAATAGAACCCACAACCATATTGCGACAAGCCTTTATTACCTACCACTAGCCTACATGAAGTCCCTGGTTATTAAAAAATAGTTTACGTAATCTAAATGGTATGTGTTAATATTTGGAACCTTGAACGATTAGGATAAATATAATATTTTTGAGTTCTATTATCTTTTTGAGTGAATGATGGGTTTGTGGTAAAAATTTATTTAAGAATGAAAAGTCTACATGACAAGTATGTATATTTCCTTACGATCTTAGTAAATATCATAAATGAATTCCTCAACTTTATGTAAGGTAACTTAAAACAAAAACGTTGTCGGTTAACTTTTCCTACTTGGGAATCAATGATCGTTTAACGAATCACAAGTTTGTAATTTTCTTGTAGTTAAACATTCTCCTAATCATGTTTTCTACAACTCTCCATCAGACCTTGATGGTTTTTTTCTCCTCCATATCCATATTTTCATGGAATCCTAGTATGGGCTATCTTGGGAGATCTTTGAACATCTCTTTCCTTCTTTTAAAGTTATATTTTTATTAACCTTTTTTCCGATCTGGGTTTTCCGCAAAGGTATTTTCTATTTTCAACCTTTTATTTTTGAAGAACATTTTCAAATTGCGAGGACACAATTTATTGAAGGAGGGGAGAATGTAACACCCCAAACTTCCACGATAAACTTCTCTTTCAATAATGCAATAGCTTGCATTGTATGCATGTTCGATATTCTAGCACAACATGACCAATCAAAGTAGCCGTTATGAATAGTAATACCCACTTCTTGAAATTATATAAATTTTATATTCAAAATGGTCCTAATTTTTTTATTCTAAATATCAAAATTATCATATGTTGAATTTTTTGTAATTTTTTGAGAACTTCCAATTTTCTATGAATAGAGAAAATACATAAATACAATTTTTTTAATAAAAATAATTTATAGTGATAAATTATACTATTGAGTAGTTTTAAAGTATAATTAGAATATATTTTTACCATTTTATTCAATGGTTGTCATTATAATTAATTTCACTTTGAAATTGGACATAAACAATTGTCAATCATTTGATATATATTGTTTCTTAAAAACACGCTAGTTGTTGGGATAGTGGGAATTAATTATTAAATTAAATAATTCAAATTATATGTTTTGAATTTTCTAAAATAGACATAATTTTTGAATTACTAAAATCAAATATATCTTAGGGTTAATTTTTGGTATTTTTCTGAAAAACGTCAATTTTTGATTAAAAGTAAAACCACTAAGTGGTAGTTAAAAAACTAATTTTTCGTTTAAATGAAATTTTACCACCTCTGTGATTTTAATTTCAAAAATCCTACATACATCATTGTCATTAGGTAGTAAAATGTGGTTCAATGGGATTAAAATAATTTTTGGTGAATAGTAACTTTAAAGTTCTATTAATCGCGAATAAATGTAATTAGTGTAATTTAAGGTAAATATAAGGTTATAATAATATGAAATTACCTTTAAAATTGTCCTACCATTATTGGATGAGTCATGGATGACCAAGACAATCCAAGGGTCAACTTGGGGACTCCATAAAGCCATGAGGGTAAGAAAATGACATTACTAACATTTTATTTAAAGTAAAAATAAAAGTGTCACAAACATGTGTTGTTTTACTAAAACAATTATTACATCGGTTTATATAAGTTACATTTTCAACTATAAATATTTATTGGAAATATGAAACGATTTCCTACATCATGGAATTTTTTTCATAATTTTTAGACTTTAAATAAATTAAATTTTTATAACACCATTATGATGCATTGATTACCTCATTAATTAACGATTTAAATAAATTTAAAAGATAATGTAAAATCTAATACTTACACTTGTAAAAAACCTATTGTATGAGTAAATTTAGAACCCTTATCACCTTATCCTTTAAATATATAATTGTGGGACATTTAAAATCATAAACTCATTATATAATAAAGTATCATTTCATGACTTTCCAAGAGTGCCCCTCCTCTCCTCTTATAAAAGGCCCCCAACAATACCACCTTATTCACACCATAAAATCCATTTGTCTTGGCCAAACTCTTCTAAAATACTCTCTCAACTCCCATATATTACTCCTAGAAGCCTCACTTTGGGCAGAAGTCTTCCCAAGGAATCCTTTGGCTCAAATAAAAAAGAGTTACCTGATTTAAAGGTAACACCTTCACTTGTGTTGTTTTGTATTATTTTGCTTCTCCAACCCGTTAAATTATTTTTATTCCTTTATTTTGTAACAAAAAAAGTATCTTAAATATACTAGGATTTTGTTATGAGAAGGATTTTATTTACACATACACACACCTTCGTCTAATGCTTAACGAAACATACTGTTTCTGTGGGTGGTGAATTACTGCCTCAGAAAACGATGATTGTTCAATCTTCTTTTAACACCTCTCATGGTGGCCATTATGATGACAATATATTTATTTATGATATATATTATATTTATTACCTCTCTATTCTTCTTTGTTCTACATTTAAAAAATACCTTTATGCTTTGCATGTTGTGAAAATGCGATAATTTCATTTGGGGAAGTGTGGACTACCGCCCCCTCAAGTGATGTGACTCGTTCGTGAAATACGTGGAATGTATAAATAATGATATTAATGAACTTATGTGACCTATATAACATATATATTATAACATAATTATAATATATATATATATATATATCTCTCTCTCATTTAGTTTTAATTCCATTAAATACGAAATAGAAATGAAAGCGGCGTTCATGCGTACGTACGGCTTACCGTCTCCCTAAATGGTGCATTTCATTTCTTATCTCTACATGTTATTTAATATTATAAAGGCAAGTATATACTGAATATATATGATATATATGATATCTACATCATGAATATAATTCTGGAGATAATGGATATTTTACCACATGAAAAACTTTTAATTATAAGAATTTTATTCTTGACTCAAGTACCAAAGAGCGACAAAATGACCGTTATTAACTTAAATGACTACACAATTTTCATAACATGGTAATAAATATTGTAAAAGGAATAATGATCTTGAAAAAGGTTCTTATGAAAGTAAAAATTAACTCTAGTTTAATATTCTTGAGGTTAAATAATGATCAAGTCAAGTCAGACACGAGGTAAGGGAACTTCTTAACCCAATTCCCATTCATTGGTTTAATATCCTAATTTCAAATTATGTCATGATATTATTATGTCATGCCTTGTATTTATACTTTTTTTATGTGTACTTATAGTGAATACACTTAATAGATCTATTTTATTTAAAAAATGATATTTGTAAGGGAATTTTTCCCAATTTTCTTTCATTGAGGAATATTTTGTTTTATACACAACTTTCATTTATATGGTCTATAAACCCCTATGACTTTTATGTTTATTCAAAATTAATCTTTTTTATTCGAATAATTTTACTAAACCGAAAAAGGGAATGATTTTTTGTCATACATATGCGGCGACAATGACTTATCTACCGTCGTGACCATTATTTGAGTTTCAGCTTCATCTACAAGCCATAAATTTTTTTAAAATGAAAAATATATACCAAGTTTTACTTCCCTTTTATTTTGGTATTGAAAATGGTTTTTTTATATCAATGTGTAGTATTGATATTTTGTGATTGAAATGCGGAAATTTTATATTTCCATAATGCATGTTTTATGTGATACAATTATTTTATGGTTTATGATATGTTTAAAACTTTTCATATAAAGAATTAATTAGACTTAATAAGTGATGGGTGGAGCCCACTATAGCTCCTTGATACATCTGTAGGTATGATGAGACAAACTAGTTTCTTTATAGCATCCCGTATTTTTATCACATAAACTTTCATTACAATTTACAAAACCGAGGATCTTTAAGGTTTAGTGTCTTGGAAACAAGGAAATTTAAACATGAAAACATAAAACATTCTTCTAAAACACTTGAAAGGCTTCTCTTAATGTTCATCCTAGGTTCATTACAGCATCACATAACCTGGGGACATACATCAAAAGAAAGGGTGAGCAAAAAGCCCAGTAAGGGAAACAAGAGACACATTTTACATATGAACTTGAGATACTTCAATAAGGTCATGAAAAGAACTTTAAGGCATGAGAATGAAATCATGAGGCATATCATAATAAAAATACATTTTCATAACTTGAAGATGTGGCTACATCATTTAACATAGACAATCATGAACATATCACCAAGGTCCATCCCCAAGGTGTCATTTGAAAATTACCATGGTTATTCACCAAGGTATCGTGAAAATTGTAATCTCTAGTGGTTACATCATTACCCAATGCATTGGAGCGCTATCAGGGAGCACCCTTAAATTTGCCTTTACTATCATGTGATCCACATATATCATCATCAAACATTTCATAAATGACCCATATAGAAGAAAATAATTGGGTTTCATTTCATAATCATAACATTTTAAAAACTAATTTAAAGACATGATCTTTACGTCACTTTAAACCCACGGAAAGGGAAAGCGGGTCTCATGTATGTAAATACCAGAATTTAAAATAGAAAATTTTGATATATATTTGAATACCCTTGTATAAATAAGATATTTGAGTATTCACTTTATAACATAAAATAATTTTGAGAAAAGAGAGATGCATTTTGAGACGAAAATTCTGCAGCATAACGGCTATGTTACAAGGTTTTTAGAAAACATTGAAAAGAGAGGGGACATGGGTCAAACATTCATAAATAACCCATAAAACAGTATAGGGACATAATATAAGGGATTTAAGAACATGGTAATTAAATTTTAAAATATACCATATGAAATGAAGAACATGAAAGGAATACAAAAATAAGATTTCTCTTATGAAAATTTGGCAGCCTAACAGCGTTACATAAAATTCAACCAAAAATGAATTGATGAGATCAAATAGGGTATCTCATAATATGAACATAAAATATCAGTATGATAGATATAGAGATCATACCCCAACATAATAAAAAGGAACTTGCAAGACTTGACATGGAATTAGAACTTTGAAAAGGGAGAAAGGTGCAAGGACCAAATTCATCAGCCTAAAGACGCCACTTAAACTTCAAAATACTAAATTGAAGAGATCAAATGGGGTCTCTCATCATATGGTAATTAAAGATCTGTATGATAGATATATAGATAATAACCCAACATAACAAAATGGAACTTGGAATAATTTACATGAAAGTAGAACTTCCAAACAAGAAGGGTGAAGAACCACTTAAAAATTCGGCAGCCTAACGGCGCCACTTAAAACTTAAAAATACTGAATTGAAGAGATCAAATGGGGTATCTCATCATATGGTCATAAAATATCAGTATGATAGATATAGAGATCATACCCCAACATAACATAAAGGAACGTGAAATAATTGGCATGAAAGTAGAACTTCAAAACGAGAAAGGTAAAGAACCACTCAGAAATCCGGCAGCCTAACGACGCCACTTAAAACATCAAAATACTGAATTGAAGAGATCAAATGGGGTCTCGCATCATATGATCATAAAATATCAGTATGATAAATTTAGAGATCATAACCTAACATAATAAAAAGGAACTTCAAATAGTTTACATGAAAATAGATCTTGAAAAATGAGATTGGAGAATGAATCTGTTACAAAAATTTCGGCAGCCTAACGATGCCACTTAAAACTTCATAAAACGAAATAATTAGAGTAAGAGGGGATCTATAATTATGTGAACATGAAAAGGGATGTAAGAGTAGTATAAAATAACACCCTTTAACATAAGAACATGGAGCATAAAAGAAATTACATAAAAGAGATTTCATGAAAAGAAAGAGAGAGATCAGATCCCTTACCTTAAAACGTACCTCTTAAAACTCAAAGGTTGGGACCTTGGGGGCACCTTGGGAGGACTCCTTGGGAGATAATGAGACCATGACATCATTGGGGGAGAGTGGGGAGTCGAATAGATGAGAGGATGGCTTGGTATTTATAGGGAAGGTGAGGGGACAAGGCATTAATGGCTAAGGGACACATCATTAGTGGTTTTTGCAAAACCATGGGCTTGCCCACGGTATTTTCCCCTGGTATTGGCCACTTGGGACACCTCATACCTTATCTTACTATTTATAAGTCGAACATATTGATTAAAAACCTAATACATCATTTAATGATGTCATTAAACACCTGTAACTTAAAAACTATATTTTCACTATTCATCGAAAATTCAACTTTTTCAGAATAATCCCAAAATTTTACCTTAACCAAATATCAATGCTCTGATTTCAAAAATGAACTCCATTTTATTAGAATAATTTTCTAAATATTTTTAATTTATTTTTTAAATAAATACACTATTCACTGAAAATTCATTTTTTCAGAAAACCCCCAAAAATTACCATAACATAATATTTGTGATCTGAGTTCAAAAATGAAAACCATTTTATAAAAAAAATATTTAAATATTTTTAATTTAATTTTTAATTAAAAAAACACTATTCACTCAAAAAAACTAATACTTGAATAATAAATTATGAAACAGTTATTTATCCATTTTATTGAATCACATTACTTAATCAAGGTGCCTAGATTATATTAATACTTTCTTTAAGTGAGATTACTAATCCATTTGGACATATTACTAATCCTAATCAGAAAATCACTATTCATAATTTACTATTCATCAAAAATCAAGTTGTTCTTATTAGACTCTAAATTTAGTACTGAACATAATTGTAGAAGACCATTTTTGAAAATCATTACAAATTTTTAATTATTTAAGGTTTACATAAACATTTTTAAAATATCCTTTTCCTAAAATTGTCAAAAATATGCATACTATTTTTATCAGGTCATTTAAAAATTTATAAACTTCATCATAATAAGAAATCCCAATTTTTATTTAAAACAAAGGATTACACAAGGCGGTTAGGGTCTCCTTACATAGCCCCTTATCACACCAGCATAGTTCCTAAGTGTAAGGTGTGCTAAGGTGAGATATTCTGAGGGAGGCTCAGCTAACATCGCACGAGTAGTAATTTCTATCAGTTTGATCTTCTCGCAAAGGCGATTCCGTTCTAGCTTCACACGATGAAGTTCGGCTTGGGTTTGGTCTAGAGCAAAGCCCAGTGGTGCTACCTCCTTCCCAAGTTCTGTTAGATGGGCTTCGATCGGTCCAAGACTACTGGGTGAGGCCATCAAATCTTCTTTCTATAATAAATAACCAAGATTAATTGTATTTAGAGACAATAATCAAAACGTTTAGTTTCCAGCGGTCATATTGACCAATGGTCATATAACCGTCTAAACCCAACGTTCTCATTTTAATTATAATCATGTTATCAAATGAAACATTTTTTTTGAGTATAAAAATAAAATAAAATAACACATAAAATTAGGAAATAAGATTTATTCACAATTTCGGGTCGTTACATTCTTCCCCCCTTAAGAAATTGCGTCCTCGCAATTTTTAAAATTGGGTTTTGAAATTTCATTGGAAGTCCCACATCAAGAAAAGGAGTCAGTAAAATTATTACTTTAATAGAATGAAAGGGAAGTACAATGGTCACTCGAGTGAACCCACACTAGTATTCCATGTAGGAAAACATGGACATGGAAGAAAAACAAAGGTTCATGTTCTGGGGGAGAGTGATAGAGAACATGATTTGGAGAAAGTTATCTATAAGAAAATCCCAAACTTATGATGTGTGTAAACGTTCTTTGATTACCTAGTAGGAAACGTAAACCAATAACGTTTTTGTTTTGCGTTCCTTTTCATAATTTCTAGGAATTCATTTTCAATATAAAACAAAAACATAAGAAAATATACCTATCTTCATGTAGAGTTTCATCCTTTAATAAGTTTCTACCCAAAAATAATATTTTCTCCAAACTATGAGCATTCAAAACTACTTGGTCTCATCAAAACACAAGAATCATCTTCATTATCCACAAAAGATTAACTATCTATTTCTTCTATCTTTAAACGTTATCCCAAAAACAGAAAGGGTAAGGTAAAACACCTCTTCAAAAAGAAAGAATCCCATCGGAATGGAAACAACTTTTAAATCTTCAAAGTTCCATGGTACTACCCATAGTTCATCATTGACGATTCCATAAATATCGGCCATTAAGATTCCTCAAAATAAACCAAGCTAATATTGATACCCAAATACAAGAAGGATTAGATAACATAGTCTTCCAAAATAAACTTCATTGTCCATCTCCAAACAACATCAACCACTCCTAACATCTTATAACAAAAGTAGCTAACCTATACATATTTTACCCAAGATAGTTTAATAATTTCCATAAGTAACCTAAATTACTATAAGTCCACCTTAAATTCATCGATTCTTAAAATTATAAGTCAACCTTACCCCTCAATGAAAATACCTTAGTAATCTATTTACCTCAATCATACAGGGTCCCCAAAATAGTGAATGTCTTCCAAAATAATAATCATATTTTAATCCCCTAATCATCCCTTTCATATTAATATGACAATCGTTTCATTTCCTATCACATTGGTTGTTGGGACATGTTCTTCCATTTACCTCCATTAACTAAGAAAAGAAACCATAATTAGGGGCTTAAATACTTTGCCAATAATCATGAAAAGGAACCAAAAGCATATAAGGATAGCTTGTAGAAGAAAAGTATACCCTAACATGTGATCCCCTAGGTTCCCATCTAGGTTATCCATGATCATATTTTCTTATGTGAATCTTTATTTTATTTTATCTTTGTTCCTTTAACAATGGTTTATACTAAGCTTATGAATTTACCACTGCATATCCCCCGGGAGTGTCGTAACCAAGAGTGCAGCAAGGCCCGTTGTCGTGTACCAGTTCCCGTTCGATTCTAGCTCAAAGCAGTGTTTTCGGGATATACCCCTATGTACATCTGTGCCAGAGCCACCTCTACCTGCTCGTATCCAGACAGGGATGTATTTGCTTGGCAACCCCTTACTCAATACTCACCAAAATACCAAGAAGATTTCCTATTTTTTAACTTTTCTATAGGCTTCTTCCTAAAGTTTCCATATCCTAATTTCCAAAAATAACTAAACCATCCTTTGATACCAACTATAGCATCCCGTCTTTTTATCACATAAACTTTCATTACATTTTACAAAACCGAGGATCATTAAGGTTTAGTGTCTTGGAAACCATGAACTTTAAACATGAAAACATAAAACATTCTTTTATAACACTTGAAAGGATTCTCCTCATGTTCATCCTAGGTTAATTACTGCATCACATAACCTGGGGACATACATCAAAAGAAAGGGTGAGCAAAAATCCTAGTAAGGGAAACAAGAGAATCATTTTACAAGTGAACTTGAGATACTTCAATAAGGTCATGAAAAGAACTTTAAGGCATGAGAATGAAATCATGAGGCATATCATAATAAAAATAACATTTTGAAAACTTGAAGATCTGGCTACATAATTTAACATTGAAAATCATGAACATATCACCAAGGTCCATCCCAAGGTGTCATTTAAAAATTACCAATTTTATTCACCAAGGTATCGTGAAAATTGTAATCTCCAGTGGTTACATCATTACCCAATGCATTGGAGCACTATCAGGGCGCACCCTTAAATTTGAATTTATTATCATGTGATCCGCATATATCATCATAAAACATTTCATAAATTACCCATATAGCATAAAATAAATGGCTTTCATTTCATAATCATAACGTTTTAAAAACTTCTTTAAAGACATGATCTTTACGTCATTTAAACCCACAGAAAGGGAAAGCAAGTATCATGTATGCAAATACCAGAATTTAAAATAGAACATTTTGATATATATGTGAATACCCTTGTAGAAATAATAGATTTTAGTATTAACTTTATAACATAAAATAATTTTGAGAAAAGAGAGAGGCATTTTGAGACGAAAATTCTGCAGCATAACGGCTATGTTACAAGGTTTTTAGAAAACATTGAAAAGAGAGGGGACATGGGTCAAACATTAATGAATGACCCATAAAATAGTAGAGGGACAGAATATAAGGGATTTAATAACATGGTAATGAAATTTGAAAATATACCATATGAAATGAAGAACATGAATGGAAGACAAAAATAAGATTTCTCTTATAAAAATTCGGCAGCCTAACAGCGTTACATAAACTTCAACCAAAAATGAATTGATGAGATCAAATAGGGTCTCTCATCCTATGAACCTAAAATATAAGTATTATAGATATATAGATCATACCCCAACATTATAAAAAGGAACTTTCAAGACTTGACATGGAATTAGAACTTTGAAAAGGGAGAAAGGTGCAAGGACCACTTAAAAATTCAGCAGCCTAACAACGCCACTTAAACTTCAAAATACTGAATTGAAGAGATCAAATGGGGTCTCTCATAATATGGTCATAAAATATCAGTATGATAGATATAGAGATCGTACCCCAACATAACAAAAAGGAACTTGAAAGAGTTGACATGAAAGTAGAACTTCAAAACGAGAAGGGTGAAGAACCACTTAAAAATTCGGCAGCCTAACAGTGCCACTTAAAACATCAAAATACTGAATTGAAGAGATAAAATGGGGTATCTCATCATATGGTCATAAAATATCAGTATGATAGATATAGATATCATACCCCACCGTAACAAAAATGAACGTGAAAGAATTGACATGAAAGTAGAACTTCAAAACGAGAAGGGTGAAGAACCACTTAAAAATTCGGCAGCCTAACGACGCCACTTAAAACATCAAAATACTGAATTGAAGAGATCAAATGGGGTCTCTCATCATATGATCATAATAGATAAGAATTATAAATTTAGATATCATTCCCCAACATAATAAAAAGGACTTGAAATACTTTACATGAAAACAGATCTTGAAAAATGAGAATGGAGAATGAATCCGTTACAAAAACTTCGGCAGCCTAACGACGCCACTTAAAACTTCATAAAACGAAATAATGAGAGTAAGAGTGGATCTATAATTATGTAAACATGAAAAGGGAAGTAATAGTAGTATAAAAGAACACACTTTAACCTAAGAACATGGAGCATAAAATAAATTACATAAAAGAGATTTCTTGAAAAGAAAGAGAGAGATCAGATCCCTTACCTTAAAACGTAACTCTTAAAAATCAAAGGTTGGGACCTTGGGGGCACCTTGGGAGGACTCCTTGGGAGGTAATGAGACCAGAACATCATTGGGGGAGAGTGGGGAGTCGAATGGATGAGAGGATGGCTTGGTATTTATAGGGAAGGTGAGGGGACAAGGCATTAATGGCCAAGGGACACCTCATTAGTGGTTTTGGCAAAACCATGGGCTTGCCCATGGTATTTGCCGATGGTATTGGCCACTTGGGACACCTAATACCTTATATTACTATTCATAAGTCGATCATATCGATTACAAACTTAATACATCATTTAATGAGGTCATTAAACACCCGTAACTTAAAAACTGTATTTTCACTATTCATCGAAAATTCAACTTTCTCAGAATAATCCCAAAATTTTACCTTAACCAAATATCAATGCTCTGATTTCAAAAATGAAATCCATTTTATAAAAATAATTATCTAAATATTTTTAATTTATTTTTTAAATAAATAAACTATTCAGTGAAAATTCATTTTTTCAGAAAAAACCCCAAATATTACTATAACATAATATCGTTGCTCTGAGTTCAAAAAAGAAATCCATTTTATAAAAATAAATTTTTAAATTTTTTAAATTTAATTTTTAATTAAAAAAGCACTATTCACTCAAAAAAAACTAATACTTGAATAATAATTTATGAAACCATTATTTAACTATTTTATTGAATCACATTACTTAATCAAGGTGCCTAGATTATATTAATACTTTCTTTAAGTGAGATTGCTAATCCATTTGGATACATTACTAATCCTAATCATAAAATCACTATTCATAATTTACTATTCATCAAAAATCAAGTTGATCTTATTAGACTCTAAATTTCGTACAGAACATAATTGTAGAAGACCATTTTTGAAAATCATTACACATTTTTAATTATTTAAGGTTTACATTAAAATTTTTAAAATATCCTTTTTCTAAAATTCATCAAAAATATGCATACTATATTTATCTGGTCATTTAAAAATTCATAAACTTCATCATAAGAAGAAATCCCAATTTTTATTTAAAACAAAGGATTACACAAGGCAGTTACGGTCTCTCCTTACATAGCCCCTTATCACACCAGCATAGGACCTAAGTTTAAGGTGTGCTAAGGTGAGAGAATCTGAGGGAGGCTCAGCTAACATCGCACGAGTAGTAATTTTTATCAGTTTGAACTTCTCGCAAAGGCGATTCCGTTCTAGCTTCACACAATGAATTTCGGCTTGGGTTTGGTCCAGAGCAAAGCCCAATGGTGCTACCTCCTTCCCATGTTCTGTTAGATGGGCTTCGATTGGTCCAAGACTACTGGGTGAGGCCATCAAATCGACTTTCTATAATAATTAACCAAGATTACTTGTATTTAGAGACAATAATCAAAACGTTTAGTTTCCAGCGGTCATATTGACCAATGGTCATATAACCATCTAAACCCAAGGGTATCATTTTAATTATAATCATGTTATCAAATGAAACATTTTTTTGAGTATAAAAATAAAATAAAATAACACATAAAATTAGGAAACACGATTTATTCAAAATTTCGGGTCGTTACATTCTTGGCATGAGGCCTTGACAAAATCTTATTTGTAGTCTTGGCACGAGGCCCTGGCTACGTGGTAATGATAGTCTGGCATTATGTATTCCACCATAATGAATGTGGTTATTGATATTGAATTTGATTATTCGACTAGTAGAATATCCATGTGAGTACGTAAATGGCATTATTTCATTTTACTTTTTTCCATATTATGCTAAATTTCAAGTTTAAAAGGTTTTTGTTTTAGTTATTCATTGCCTTATATGTTTATGTTTATTTATAAAATATTACGTTGTATTGTTACCCTTACTGAGCATCTGAGCTCACCTCTTTCAATGTTTAAATTTTTCCAGGGTGTGAAGAAGTATTTTATGAATGACCTATAGGGGATAATATGAGGGGATATGAAGACAATATGATTTTGTAGTTTTTTTACTTTATGATGTAATGTAAGACTTATGAATGTATCAAGTGATTCCAAGGCTACTAAACTAATCGGTCTTTCGAGACGTGATCTTTTGTGATCATGCCATTGTTACATAATAATGCACTGACTCTGGGTAATTGGGGTCAGGGCGTTACACCATCTGAGCAAGGCATAGTTAAATACACAAAATTAATAATTAGTTTCTAAAAATAAAATAAATATTAATTAAATATTCTACCCACATAATATTCTCTCCAAAACTGGTGATGAAATATATAACATTAAAAATAACATGAATAATTGAAAAACCATGGATAGGAATAATATTTATTCAACATGTTAAACTATTAATAATATTATATTGTTTAACTGAGTTTATGGATACACGTAGTGTGTGACCCTCTAAGACCCTTTCTCAATGGTCTAAGGTGATGTAGTCTATTATCAATGGTTATCTCCTAACAACATTAAAAAGGAACCCATAATAAAATTAATTATTGTTTCAATGATGTAATAACTTATATAGACGTTTAATGTGTAATATAATCTCTTTATCATGATATATATAATAATGTAGTTTTGTTACTGGTTCTATCAACCCATGTGCTCGATATCTCTTTCACTAACATTCCAAAAATAAATCCATTTTATAGATAATTGTATCCATTGATTTATTTAAGATATATTATTTCCACCAAATATATTGAGATATCATCTTCCATTAATGAACAAATTTGAAAAATCCTTTCTCACATTATTCATTGATGAAATATTACTCCGGATGCAGTCGACGTTTCATACCTATCCACAAACAAGTGATATCCATATTTTTGGTCAATACATCAAAGTACCTAGCTTATAACACTCATTAATAATAATGGTATTGCATGTGGATCAATATAAATTTTTTAGATATGAACATCTAATGAAACATATAAATGTTGATTACGTAGTGGAAGGTCTCATTCTTAGAAAATCCAGCACTGGACATGACAAGGGGAATACACCATGAGAAGGTTCCTCAAATTACAAGGAGTATTCACCCTTGATATACTATATAAATTGTTGTTCTCAAATTATTTATTCTTTATAAAGTAAATATATTTAAAAATGATATTGTTTTACTTTTCAGGTCTCATCATAGTAGGGAGATGATATGAACTTTCAGTGCGACAAATTCTCTCAATACATTATCAAATAATATTAAACATAGAATAAGGGTCATGATGTGACAAATATTTTATTATATATTTTAACATAATGGTAAAATAACATTTTTCTAGGGAACCAACTCTAAAATTACTCACACGTTCACTAAATCTAACTACTAAGAACCAACTATCCAATAACTCTAACTTGATACTGATGTTTCTTCTAAGATCGTCCCTTAGTCCATGGTTCCGTCACATTTTTTATATTGGAAATATAGTAACTGAAACGTTACCCCTTTGTTAAAATTTCCTCAAGAGATAATACTATTAACGTATTCTCTTTTTCTGTTTGTTAGACCTTGGATTATTTTCAATATCAACTTCTATAATATTTTCAAAATAAAATGATATTTGGATGTTATTACTGGGTAACACAATAGGATTGTGGAAATTTACTCATATAAAAATTTATTTCTTGGCTCTATTTGAAGACACTATATACTCAAAATCCAAAGTAGAATCAACAAAAACATTTTTCTTTGAACTCTTCCATCTCACAACTCCTACATTGAGACCAAAAACGTATCCTAAGAGCAAATTCAGATCATTCTAATTTTATTGAAAACTATAATCAGTATAAAAACTTATGACCAACTCCTAATATACTATATAGACCACGATCATATCCTTATTTATTCTTTAATACTTGAGGGTATCTTTTACAGAAGAACAATATTGTTCTCCTTGATCTGATTGATATATGAATAAGATGCTCAATACATAACGAACATTATGTCTATTATATAACATGGAATACATGATTGATCCTATTGTTGTAGCGTATAGGATCTTATTCATTCTCTCATTCTCTTTTTCTTTCTGAGGAAACATTTTCTTAGAAAGTTTAATATCGTGTTACAATGAAACCAATACCCTCTTGGATTGTTATATACTTATTCACATTAGTATCTAGTTATTATATATACATTGAAATAGTCCATTAAGCCTCCTATATCATTGAAAAATGATCTTGATACATAAAATTTAGCCTTCTTCCCCTAATTCCGTCATAGATAAACACTTTTTCAATTATCCATTTACAAACCAAAATACTGGTATGTCATTTCAATGATTTAATTTGTCATAAACATGTACTACAATGATAATAAACATATTCCCACTAAACCTATTGTAAAAATGTCGCTCACATTAATTATTAATGAAACCAAATCATTTTTTTGATTCATTGAATATAATATTCCATGACCTAGAAGCCTACTTCAATCTTCAAATAGATCTATACAACATTAAAATATTTTTGGCATCATCTATAGTAACAGACCCTTCTGGTTGTGTCAAGTAGACGTATTTTTAATGGTTCCCATTATTTAAATATATTTTTACATCCATCTCTCAAATTTAATAGTTATGGTAAGAATCTATATCATTTATAATTTTGATGGATTTAAACATATAAAGTATTCAAAAGGTTTCATCATAGACAATTACTTGAAACTATTTAAATCATTTATCCATGAGAATTTTTATATATGTATTTAACATAACTTCCATGTCTATTTTTCTCTTAAATACCTAATTTTACCCTTCAATATTGACTTCAACAGGTACATCAACCATAACTGAAACATGTTTTTGAAACACAAAATCTATTTCTAAATTCATGGAATATTTGAGGATATGTTCCCTCTCATGAAGTATAGATTGTATAACTATAATGTGTTTCATATCTGATGGGTTATATTGGAAGTATCTCTTTTTTCCAATGGTTACCCAATAAAGATAAAACTTACTTCCTCGGGTTCTTATTTGTTTCCATAAAAGGCCTTAGAACACCTCATAACCCCATACATGTGTTTGAGAAAAAAATGATTCTTTCAACTCTATAACTCAAATGGATTTTTTTCCAATTTAGTTTGTACATGGATTAATGTTTATATCATAGTATTTAAGGAATATCCCTAAAAGGATAATGAATTATCTACAAAAATCATTATAGATCAGAGAATTTCTAACAAGGTATGATTCCTCATTTATTTAACACCATTCCATTGTGGAGTGCAATGTAGAGTGAGATAAGAGAAAACCTAAAAATCCCATTGAAATTTAATAAACTATTGGTTAAGATATTACCCACCATTATCTATTAAAATATTATATATCTTATTTCCAAGACGAATATATACTTCATTATTGAATTCATTGAACTTATCAAATGAATCAGAATTATACCTCATTAATCAAACATATCCATATATAATTAAGTCCTTAGTAAAAGTTATAATAAATGTATAATCCCATATATCTTATACTATAAATTTTCCACACACATCTATGTATAAAAAACCAAAATTATTGTTGCCCCTTTCACCTTCACAACTGAATGTCAGTTTTGTCATTTTTACCTATAAACAAAAATGACATTTGTCTAGTGGTTTAATATCAGAAGATTCAAAGTAACTATCTTGTAAATTATATGTCAAATGATTCTCATTTACCTTACAAAGATGGTAATTCCATAATTGGGTGTTATATGAGTCATGTGAACATTATTCATTTTCAATATCTGGTACTTGTTTTTAATAATCTAATATATAAGGACCGTTAATTAATTTCACCATACCATAACTTTTTTTGTCTTCATAGAAGATAAACCTTTTATTTAATTACATTAATAAAAATACATATTTATATAATAAATACATATAAATTATGTTCTAGGTAATAGTTGATACATAATAATAACCTATTAAAACCGAAATCATTTATGTTGGCAGTGAATGTTGGTAGTCACCAATGGTTAGAGAATCCAACCTTACACCATTGGAAGCTCAAAAATCTACATATCCTCTTGAAATATTTTAGGAATCTTCCTTGTTCCTACATTTTTATTCATATTTGATCTCCACAAGTTATATCTAATCCCCATTTTTAGTTAATGAATGATTACATTAGATTATTAGTCCACATTTAGCTTCCCCTTACTTCTGGGTACAATTCTTCTTTTAGTGGCCTTTTTTTCATATTAAAAACCTACTACATTATTTTACATTCCATAACCTTGTATATTCCTCTTCTTAGAATAAAAAATCTTAGGATCATTAGAATTTTAATTATCCTTAGTACACTTCACCTTTTTCTTCATTTTATTTTTCTCCCTATGGACATTTGGTTTGACAAGTCCCATATCCTAATCAACTAAGAAAATTAGTATAAGATGTTCTAAAATACAGTAATCAATATTTATAATGTTATAATTAACAATAAAAATAGAGAAGGTCATGGGTATTGGGCAATGTATGAGATCTTTTTATACATCATTTGGGAATTTAATTCCAAATATGTCTAAGAATTCAACGCTACCAATAATCTAAACTACATGTGTCTAATCTAGCACTAAATCACAAATATTAGTTTAAATATCATTGGATTTTTCATATCTCTCTTATACCACCTTATTTTTATAGATAACCCAAAGGTGATACTTCATGTTATACACATCCATTTCCTAATGTTGCTTCAAAAGATAAATGGAAATTGGTTATTGCTTAAAACATTGAACATCTGTAATATCTCTCAATTTTTTTCTTAGATATATAACTATTACCTTGTATTCTCATTATTAGGAATTTTAGGATTAAGTTCTTCGATCACATACAATTTCCATTAATGACATAGAAAAATGCTTAAATTCTTTTTCCATTCATGTAAATTTGTTCCATTTGGATGCATATCCTTCTAATGAATGGATAAAAGTGACATGTTTGAAGTCATTTTTAATTATTTTTATTAAAATAATACGATAGATGATTTTTTACTTTATCTAATAAAATTTATACAAGTATATAATTATTATATTTATTAATCATCAAATATTTTATCAGAAACAAATATCCCTTACTATTATCATTAGATGATCTTTTTCAAAAATATTCTAGTCAAAAGGATACTTATTACTCTTCTTATCACTCCAGATTTGGATGGTCAAGAAATTTGAACGGTTTAATAAAGGAATTCCAAATTCCAACTACATTAAAGCATAGTTTCTTGATCTATTGTGTGGACTACCAAAAAATGAAATCCTTAAATTGGATTTCCTTAATCTTTGCCTCTTAGTCATGCTAATTCATTCTTTGGAAGTAAACCATTGATTTGAGCTATGTTAGGCCAACCTAAACCATCAAGTTATAAATCCTAGAAAATTTAAATCACCCCATCTTTCATTGGTCACAAACTTTGTAATATAATTCTATTTTAACTGATGTAGTGGAAGGATATATAGAATTAATATATTCAATTGAGGGATTTACCCTTATGCATAAAATTATAATTATTAAATTTATTACAATATTTTTAATATTATTTGTATTTTTTTAACTAATTAACCATATCTTAGATATTATTTACTCATAATACAAATAATTTTTGTTTTATCTTGAATGGTTTTTATTTATTACTTTATGTGATCACGAAAGAACATCCATACTAAAATAACCATGAATCATGAAAAAATAAAATAATAGTGGTATGATGATGAGATTTTATTAATGTTTAGTTTATCGAGATGATGATAAACTAACTGTCAACATAGGGTAAAAATACATAGAATAATTTTTGGTTCAAGACAGAGCATTCCACTTGTCCACCTATGTATCTTTCATTGATTGGTTTTTACTTGCCTCCAAACAAAAACCAGCTCCAGTATATTGGGAGATCAATCCATTAAATTTTATATTACTCATAAGTAGGTGAGAGGAATGGAAGGATCAGTTAAGAGGTTTAATGAAAAAAACCCATGGGCATGCATGTTGTTATGTAATGAGGTGACAGATAAAATAGAGGCCATCCGTTTTATTTAATAATCAATTAAATGGGAATAATAACATAAAAATGAATATTATTAATATTTTAATAATCAATATACATACAATGAGTTACACATTTAATCAAAATAGAATTAAATTATAATCGTTCTTATTTTTAATAAATTATTCTCAAATTAATTAGTTATCCTCTTTAATTTATCAATTATATTATATTAATTATCATCTAAATGTTTTTATATTCTCATCCATCATAATTTCCAAAAAACTAAATAAATTAATTTAAAATTAACTTTGTATAAAAATTTATCTTGGTGGAAACTGGGTGAGTGGCTGTCTAAACTACCCAACATTTAATATACTCATATTCTATTTACTCTTGCGATATGTGGCATACACAACATATCCTTTAATTTCACAATGTGTACAATAAACATAATGGACAAATATAACACATTTTATTTATGTCATGCTTTGTGTTTCAATGCATGTATATTGATTTGTGTGATATGACTTATGTATGATAGGAAAATCTGAACATTTCACATAAATTAATTAGATATATATATTTAAATATAACCTATTACATGGAATGTACTATAAAATTAATTAACACATAGAGCACATGATGATATTTTTTTCCAATATATTAGATTAGTATTTAGTTCTATGAAATTTGTTAATTGTACACATCTTGTTCATTGGAGATACACAACACACATTTTTCTCACCACCTATCCACGGAGCACACCTAGGGACTTATAGTGTAATAATTCCATGGAAAATGATGGTGTATATGCTGTGTACATGGGATAAATTTCACGTTGTCTCAATATTACACAAAAAATAGTCATGTAGGCCATGTAAGAAAATACACGGTCTGTCTGTGCCTAAGGGACTACATGTCATGTACTAAAGTCACAAAGTGTGTACTCAGGTCGACAATGTTCTAGGATAGATCGGTCAACACATGGTGTATAATTAAATTCAACACTTGTAAAAATTGAGTATAAAATTAATTAATTATAAATTAATTATTGTCCCATTAGAAACTAGTGAATGGTGCGTACCTATGGGTTAAATGATGTGTACTCTTTTTTTATCCAGCTAGTCTCCTAGCCATCTCGGGATGAGATCTTAATTTTTATTTCATTGATAAAATTAATAAATTTTAGTATATTTACTCTAACTGAATATGTAGAAAACATATATATCAATTTGGAATCATGAATGATTAATCATGGATTGAAAACAAATAATAAACTCACAAATAAATCAATAAATAATTATAAATAATAATATATTCACCATAATATTGTTTTTAGGTTCCGGGCTAAGTGGAAGATTGTGATGGTTTGTTCCTAACAATCATTTTTCATGATTGATGATTAATATAATATTTACATGATTCTAAATTTCATGATCTACATAGTTGAATAAATTAATATAAAAAATGGATAAAATACATAATTTAAGTGCAGGATCATCATAAATGTTTTATAATTAATTTAAACAATGAATTAATTACCATATGGGGAATTATTTCGTCATTTACGGATATGAAAATTAGATCCACATCATACCATCTTTTCTCTACCAGTATCACGATTATATTCCCTATAAATATGATCCATGCATGGTACATAAATCTCTGAACTTCACAATAAAAATGTCTAGGTTCTTGCATAGTTGATCATGTCACTTGCATAATTTTCCTTTGATCCTATGATTAATCTCTACAAAATGATTCTCCTTTATCTATGTAGACTCAATAGTTTATGGTGGAGAATTTTCAATCTCTATTATTGGGAACATTCTTGAAGATGGGTCTCTCTAGTGATTGAGAGGATTCTCTCTCGAAGTCATTGAGAAAAAAAAAATGAATTGGATCTCATGGAAAAATAATATAATTGTTTTTATATTCCAATATAGAATTAAATAAATAATTCTACAAGTTCCCTTTATTATTTATTTAATCCCTACAAAACCCCATTTAAATAGTGATAATGATAATTTTTATTTATAAGTGCTAAACTCATGAATTACATTAAATATTTTTTATTCACATAATATTCAAAATATGATAGTTGTCACTCGACCATTAAAATCGATCCACCATTCCTCCATAATATTTATCAAGAATGTAACAATTACTATTTATTAAAAAAATAAATATCAATAACTTATTCCCTAAAAAATAAATTAATATTATATTCACTAAATACCTAATGGATATTTATAAAATATTTAACTCACATAATTGTCTCTTTAATAATTGGTGACAAAATATATGTGATCAATAAGAAATACATAATTATTAAACCAATTGTGGGAATTATATTTATTCAACTTGAGAAATATTAAATAATAATATATTATTTAAATAATATTATGGTTAATATTATTGAGTGACACTAGTAGAAATGGAGGTTTTCCAATGGTTTTAATCGAATATTTTGAACAAACCATTGGTATACATGTTTTGGAGAAACCCCTACCCATGGTTTATTGAAATCATTGCTATTTTGATTTTATAATGAAGATTTCCCAATGGTTTAATCAATATATTGGAAAATATTTGATTTATGTAATATATAACAATGTTTTTAAAAAAAAAAATTGTAAAGAAAAACGTTCTTGACGGTTTTTAAAAACCATTGGGAAATGTTTCCCCCAAATTCACAGTGGCTCCTGCTCCCCCGTCTGTGTGATTGCAGCCCTAATCCAAAGATCTCCTAAAGCATGCTCTTTACCCTCTTCTGAAGAACTCCTTCCACCATATAGATCCATCTTCAATGTAGAAATTTTTTATTTCTATACATCAAATTATTAAGTGGTACCTTAGTTTTAAATTACTGTATCTTTTTTCTGTTTTCTATTTTGATTTGGCCTAATCCAGAGTTCCTTGTGGTATGTGGCATGGTATACCGAGGACGTTGATTGTTTTTCTATTTTTGTTCTATACTTATAGGGTAATGATTGTGGGAATCAATTTTATATTAAATTTTTATAGTCACTCTTTTGTAGAGTTCGTGGACAATAAGAACTAATGGGTACTGATGAGATGTATCCCCACAAAAAGATGGTAATGGGTTTGTATAGTCATATGGTCTATAGGTGGGTAATGAATATAAGGATGGTCCATGTTATGGGATTGTTAATGGTTGGGGTAGTGGTGTAGATTGTTTTCCAATTTTTAGTGTGGTTTTATGGTAGTTTCTATGGAAAATAGGTTAGTTATTAATTTGATTTGTATATTGTATTTGTTTTTTTATTCAAGGAATACAAGGAAGGGTAGTGATATTGAGGATGAATTGGTTGTTGGTTGGGTGATGGATTGGAATTGTGATATTGGTTGGACTAATTATCTATAATTTTCAACGTATTATATTGGTATTGCACCCCTGAACACCCCCACCCCCACCCATGGACCCCCATTGGATAGCCCCCCACCCCTACACACCCCAACCCCCCTTGGACAACCCCCACACATCTGGACACCACCACACCCTTGGAGAGCCTCCACCCATAGACACCACACCCCCTAGACACCACTCAACCCCATGGAAACCCCCCTCCTCACCCCCAAAGACAGCCCCCTCCCCCTCCCCCTGAAGACCCCCCCCATTGGACACTCACCCCCACCCAACCCCACACCTACCCCGTGCCCACCACCACCCCCTTGGACACCCCCAACCATGGTCATCCACACCCCCGTAGATATCCCCCACCCCCTGGACACCCCACCCTTTGGACACCCCTCACCCCCCATAAACACCCCTCCCCCTCCCCCTGTACAAACCCACCCACCTGGACAACCCCTACCCCTTGGGCAGCCCCTACCCCTGGAAACCCCCACCCCCCAAGACACCCTCACCCCATGGGCACCATCAATCCCCTTGGATATCCCCCACCCCCTTGGACATCCCCCCCCCCCCCCGGACACCACCTCACCTCTTTTGTGCATGGACCAGTTTTTAAATTTGAATTAACAATGTAGGTGATTTTCCTTTTCCCCAATGACATTTCATATGTGACCCATATAGCCTTATAAATTGAATTTGTTATGTTTTGATAAATTGAATGAGTTGTTTTGGATGAAATGTCTAATGCATGATAGTTTTTCATTTATAATTAATAAAATGGTTTTAAATAAAATTACACTAAGAGGGGATACAGGGGGATGTCCGGGTGGGGGTATGTTGTCAAGGGGTAGGTGGCTGCATGTGGGGTAGGGGGGCTGCACTGGTGTGGGGGAGGGGGTGTGGGCTGTCCAAGGGGGTCAGGGTGGGCTGTCCAGGTGGGGGACAGGGGTGTGGGATGTCCAGGGGGTGGGGTGGGTGGGTTGTCTAGGTGGGGGAGTGGGTGTAGGATATCCAAGGGGTGGGGGTGGTTTGTCTAGGTGGGGGAGGTGGTGTGGGATGTCTAGGGAGGGGGTGGGATGTCCAAGTGGGGGGAGAGGGATATCTAGGTGGGGGTAGCGGGGCTGCCCAGATGGGGGTGGTGATGTGTCTAGGTGGGGGGGGTGTTTAGGTGGGGTGGTGGTGTCCTAGTGGGGGGGGGGGGAGCTGTCCACTCCGAAACTCTACAAAAAAATAGAAATCACATATAACTAATGTATAGTTTCTTTCACACATAAAGACATTTTTTTGATGTTCTATACTAACAATCACTCTTACCATTCCTTGATGAAGTGATCTCTGCAAAGAAATCTCACTAAGGTTCATATCCACTATCCATATTGATCTCATACAAATGTTACATTCCTAAAACTCCAAATCACTTAATTATATAATGGGGATCATACTCTCATGGGTAGTTTCCCAATGAAACATGGATAATATGCCTACGAAACATACATAGGATCATATTTGACACCCAAAAAAAATTTTATACAATGAAAATACTATATTTACACTTATATCACAGCATTTAATTAGATCTCAACTATCCTCTCATATTTTGGGTTACACATTAGTTATCCATTTCTAATTAGTTCCATATTTGTTTTGAAATGCATTAAATGAAACAAATTGAAGATAGGAGATGGAAAAAAGATGATTGAAAACAATCATCACATGGCTAAGATGAGAGTTCCTCCACTAGTGCTTGAAGTGTGTATTTTATTTAAAAAATATATATTTAAATTATATATAATTCTTTTTGGTTAATTTTTTTTAAATATTTTTTCAAGATCCACCTCATAGGTGATAATTATTTTATGAGAATCCTAGTAGTGGTCCCATTACCCAGGGTATTCATATAAGGGGGGTGGTACAAGAGCTAGGAGATCTGGTCAGTGCACCCGATCGACCCTGCACCTCCCACTGACATACCATCTATCCCACATTCTGATCTCAGTGTGTCGTTAGGTAACAAAAGGATATTTAGGCCTCCCATTTTTACACCACCCTCCACATCATAGTATCCTCACCCATCATTTCCACATCTAATTATTATTCTCACTCTCCATCCATCATTCAGCTAGCCATCTGTGCCAACTTCTTTTACTTCTACTTCCTTCTATCAGAGCTTCTATATTCCGTCTTCTTCAACTCCCGCTACACCAAAATCTATCCCTGAGGAGCATACATTAGGACCCACTCCACCTGCACAGGGTGTTCCTTCAATTTCTGCGGATCTAGTGATGCCCATTGATCAGACTACCACATGTATATTTAAAGAACCCTGTGAAATTTTTATACCATTAATTAATTTCATTATAACATGTATTGATAAGATATTTTTTTCATTCATAATAGATACATATACTCATAGATGGTTGGGGTGGGGGAGTACATGCATGTGTTGGGTGTGGAATTACTGCACATAGTTAATGGTGGACTACAATGCAGATAATTAAATGATTGAAAAAATAGGGAAGCAATGCCAAAGGTTTTTGGAAATGCTTTCAAAATACTCTCACATCATTCCTGTCAGCCCACTATCATGAAGATAGTTTCCCAATGAAATCAAGGATAATTCATTGGAAGATATATGTGTAAATAAATCTGGAGTCTTTAATGTGATATATTGTTTTTTATTTATATGAATTTATAATTTCATATCATCTTCAATTTAATTTCCTCAATGGCGAGGGTGCACAACCAGCACGTCTAAAGGATTTATGTTAACATTGGATAGCCTATAAGCATGAGTTTTATATTGGTTGATTTTATAGTGTTTTCATAGAGTTAGAGGTAGTCCCCATCGTGGATGATTGAGATATGGAACAATATCGACAGATGATTACTCATTAGATGACTATCCAATTTATGGTATAAATCACATTTGAGATATTAAAATGGAAAATATAATATTTTCCATTAATAATATCTTTTTTATTATTTAATTTTATATAGTAATTATATGTTTGAAATAAAAAAATTGATTCTAAAAAATACCTCCACACATTTGGATGTACTATAATGCTAGAATATGAGAGGAAGCAGGTATAGATGTTGTTTATAATTTTTCTTTACGAATTGCACTTTCTATTGATTCCCCTATTATTTATTTTATTGGTAAAGTTGTTATATAATTTTAGTTATGATATTAATTATTGGTAACCTATTTTTAATAATGGTTTCCTATATTCAATGTCATTTTAGAGGAAAAAATTGAATATTAATGGACGTGTGCCTCGAGAAAAACTATTTTTCATGAGTTGAATGAAGTAAGATGGAAGTGTGGTTAATGTATCGACTCAGTAGTAGTTTGTAAGTGTTACATTGTTGACTTAAAATTTTAATATATATTTTTTAACTTCATAATCTATTTATAATTTTAACAGTCTTCATTAGAGGCCCTTGATGATCATGAACTTGACAATGTTGTCCAAAATGATCACTTATATTATGTGTTGGGTGAGGAGAACCCAAGAAGAGTATGTTGTTGACCTGGGAAGAGTATAGTCCCGATGAGTTATTGGACCTTCTCAGGTATGATTTTTATTTCCCCAGAGTTCCATAATGTTAAGTCACATGTAGAACGGGCTGATAAAAGGGCCACAGAGATGACAGAACAGACTTATAGGGAAAGCAGTGCATTTATGAAACTGATGGATGTTTTACGTGCTACACATCCACTAGAGGCCATAACAGCTTGTTATGAATATATTTCGTCGATGAGTTCTATATATGGTGTACATGGTGGTAGTTCTAGCAGTGGTCCAGATGATGGTGATGAGTAGGATGAGGTAGGGGAATAAGAGGGTGATGAGGAGGCTGAGGCGGAGGCGGAGGGCGTAGAGGAGACCGAGGTGGAGGAGGAGGTTGGAGAGGAGGGTGGAGAGGAGGGTAAAGCGTAGTACGAGGGCAAGGAGAAGGGAGTTTAGGAGGGTAGGGACTATGATGAGGATGATGATGAGGATTGGGTGAGGCTGATGATGATAGTGATGACATTGATGGTGATGAGGGACATATTGATCCGTTATATTTTTGACTGATAGTACTGATATTTGATGTTCGATGACTTGTTATGACTGAATATATGTGTGATTAGGTATGTCACGTTATCATTATTTATTTATCTATAAAAAATAAAACTAGAATTGATGTTTTCTGTGATAGATTCACCCCTCCACTAGACACCCCCACCCCCAGGACCGCCCACCACCCCTGGACACACCACTCCCTTGGACAGTTCCCACAACCCCTGGACAACCCCCAACCCTCGGGACACCCCCACCCGCTGAACACTCCCAACCCCCTTGGACAGCACCCAACTTCCTGGATGGCCCCCAACCCAATGGGAACCACCCCAGCCCACCACTAGGTCACCCCCCCAGGATACCCCCTACCCCCTTAGATAGCCCCCAACCAATTGGACAACCCCTACCCCCTAGACACCCCAACCCTCTAGACACCCCCACCACTAAGGAATCCCCAACACCTAGACAACCCCTACCCCTTGGAAACCCCATACCCCGAGGACAACACCCCCAACCCCCTAGGCAGCCCACCACCCCTGGAAACCACCCCACCTCCTATACACCACCCACCCCTAGACACCCCTACCCGTATGGACAACCCCAAACCCCCTAGAAAGCCCCACCCCCATGAACACCACACCACCCCTGGACTCCCCCCCTTTGGACACCCCCAACCTCATTGAAAACCACCCTAATGCAAGGACACCCCCCCCCCCCCGAGACACCCCTACCCCCTTGGACAGCACCGCCAAACCCTTAGACAGCACACCCCCACACCCCTGGACGCCACCCCTCATCCTGGACACCCCCACCCCTGGACACCCCTAACCCCATGGACACCCCCCTACCCCAAGGACAACCCCCACACCCTAGAAAACACCCCACGCCAAGGACACCCCCATCCCCTGGACAACCCAACTCCATGTAAAGCCTCCACCCCCTTGTACAACCCCTCCCCCACCCCCTGCACACCCCCTTCCCCCTTGAACAACGCCTAATCCCATGGAGATCCCCCCACCAAAACCGGGACACCCCCACCATTATAAGCACCTACCCCCATGGACACCCCCCACCACTAGACACACCCAACCCCTTGACATCCCTACCCCCTTAGACAACCATCCAACCCCCTGGACACCCCCCCCCCACCCTATGGACACCACCCACCATCTGGACACCCCCTCCCCCATAGATAGACCCCACCCCTTGGACAACCCTCACCCCACCCCCTGGACACCCCACCCCTGGACACTCCCTACCCCCTCGGACTGCCCCAACCTCCTGGATAGCCCCCACCACCTCAGGAAACTACCCCACCACCTGGACACCCCCACCCCTAGACACCCCCACCCCTAGAAAACCCCCACCCACCCCTCAAAACCTCGACCCCATGAAAACCGCCTACCCCTTTGGACATCCCCCCAACCCCTGGACAACCCCCAAACCCTGGACCCAACCCTACCACCTAGACACCCCACCCCTAGACACCCCCACCCCAATGGACAACCTGCACCACCTGGATAACCCCCACCCCTTGCCACCCCCACCCCCTGGGACAACACCCCCACCTTTGGATAGCCCCACCCCCCTAGAGACCACCCCACCACATTAAAACCCCCACCCCTAGACACCCCACCCCCTTCGACAGCCCCATCAACCTACTGGGCAGCCCCACCCCTGGACACCACCCCACCCCTTGGACACCCCCCATCGGACACCCCCACCCCTAGAAACCCAATACCCCTTGGAAATCCACCCTAGACACCCCTAACCACATGGAAATCTCCCAAACCCTAGAAATCCCCCACCTCCTGGACACCCCCTCCTGCATGGACAACACACACCCACCCCTGGACAATCCCCACCCCTTGGACACCCCAACCCCCTTAGACACCCCCACCCCCAACCCCCAGGACAGACCCTCCCCCACCCCCTGGACTCCACTCCACTACCTAGACACCCTCACCCCCTAGACACCCCCACACCCATGGATAGCCCCCAAACCCTAGACAACCCCACCCCCTGGACACCCCAACCGCCACAGACACCCCCTACCCCTTCGATAGCACCCCAACACCCTAGGCAACCCCCACCCTTAGATACCATCCCACCTCATGGACACCCTACACCCTGGACATCCTATACCCCATTGGATAGAACCCCGAACCCCCTAGAAAGCATCCAACCCTAGGAAACCTATTTTTTCCCCTCCTATAAGAAGAATGGGAGAGTCTGAACCTAAAATGGCTATTCATCCCCCACAAAAAGAACTATTTATGTGCACAGGGAAGAGTGACTCTAAGTGTCATCGAGAAATAAAAAATGTAATATTTGTAGGTGTATGAATTCTATATGAAATCTATATGTGTGTTTGATTTCATATAGGTGCACAAGTTGAATTCTATTTGTATTATGTATCTGCGGTTTTTTAGAGGTTCATAGGGGGAGGCATGCTTACTGGTGGAATTGCATTGCTATAGGTGAACAGGGGGGTCTGTAGGTGCACAGGGGGGAGGTAAGCTTGCTGTTGTAGGTGCACAGGGCGGAGGAAGGCTTGATGATGCAGGTGCATAAAGCCTATGCCAACTGTTGTAAAGCATTGGCATATGTGTGAAAAGAAAAGATATACCATCTCATTCATGTAAACCGTTGGTAAAAGTATATACCAAGGGTTTACAAACCGTTTATATAGAACATTTACTGGAATTTGTTTCCAACGGTTTTAGAAGATCCATTGTTAAAATTCTATACCAACAGTTTAGAAACCATTGATATAGAAATGAATTTTGATATTTCCAATGTTTTAAAAGTGTTGGTAAAGATCAATACCAATGGTCACAAGAAACCATTGGCATAAAATCCATTTTGTAGCTATATCCCAATGGTTCTCATAGAACCGTTGGTATATGTCTATCCCCATTTCTCTATTGCCAACAATTTAGACAACAGTTGGTATAGTATATACCAATGGTTGTGTTTCCTTTACCAACAGTTTCAAACCATTAGTATATGCTATGTTTCGAGTAGTGTGGCCCCTTATTCCTCTATCATGATGACACTAGGTGAAGGGTCCTAATGTCAATGGTTAGCATCAAACAACACACTAAGGAAATGATATAGAAAGACGATAATTCCATGGTGACATAATACTTTATACAGATGCATAATTTATTATATAATTTTTTTATCATGATATATGTATTCAATCATGTCAGATGCTAATTTCATCAACCTATGGGCTCAATATCTCATTCTTCAAATTTCTTTAAACCAAACTTCCCTAAAAAATACAATGGCCATTGATTTATGTAAGCTTTATCATTTATGTCAAAGGGAATGAGATATCAAAATTATTTAATGAAAATAATATACAAATAATTTCCCTCATTACTCATTAATGAATTATTACTCATGACACACCCAACATATCCTAACTCACCATATTCATATTTCATCACAGTTTCTGTTAATACATCAAATTGTGTCACTTATAACACTGATTATTAATAATAATAAATTATATGGATTAATGCACACATCCATAGACAATAACATCCAATTCCATATATAATTTGTGATTTCTTTCTGGAATGTATCATTATCATTCTAACCAACAATATATATTATAGTGGGTGTACACCATTAGAGGGATCCTCATAGTCTTATGAGTCTATGCCCTAAATAGAATGTTTCATTTATGTCTGTAAAACATTTTCATTTAGAAATAGAATATAAATTTAAAATTAATTTCTGGGATATTCTGGGTTCTCATCAAAGAGGGGAACTCCTATGACATTATAAATAGAAAACTATTCTTATTACATTATCACAAACTTTTTCATGTAGAAAAAACACATTATGTTATAATGAGTTTATTAATATTGAAAAAAATGAATACAATTCATCAAAAAGTACATAGATGTTTGTATTGATTGAACCAACTTGAACAATATTTCCATCCATAATCCAATTAAATATTGGAAAATATTTATTTTAATCTATCATAGGATTTGTATGATTTTTTTAAAAATAATTTTAGATTATACAGTTTTTTCCTTCATAATATTTATTTTTCTTCTAAGGATAAGTATTACATTTAAATACGTCTTAAAAATAATAACTATTCCGCTTTATAATACATTTAACCTTTGTATAATAATCAGAAACACTATTCTATTTTATAATCTAAATGAATATAGGGGTAATTCTAAAGGAATGTGATATTTGAATTGTGTACAATAACTGCATAAGTTGAAAAATAGTTTGTAATACTTTATATATTTTTATGATATTTTCAATAGTATATTTCCTTCATATGATAATTATCTTATATGAGGATTTCATAATATAGTTACTTTCAATTTATCTAAAATCTATATTCAACTCATATGAAAATTTCAACTTGTAGTATATTTTCTTCCAAAATAAATCTAATTTTTTTAATGAATATGATATCTACATGATTGTATGATTTAATTAAAACCAATATAGCTAAATTGATCATTAAAACATATGGAAATTTTATGAGCATTAAAATGTAAGTAATACTATATATGGTGGGACAACATAAGTGTTTCCAAAAATCTATCCCTTTTTGATGAACCGAAAACAAATGAAAACATAAAGAAAAAATTTATATATAATATCCCTGTGGGATAAATTTTTTTATGTTCTATGTTTTTTTCCTCCTTTTGGGATATCAAAAATAAAATTCATCCTTGAGAGATGAAATTTTCAATATAGCACAAAAACAAAAAATAAGAACATAAAGGATGGAAATGAATAGAGATTTGGTATTGACATGGGTGAATATATGAATGAAAGGATGGGATACTATTCATACACTGATAGTTCTCATGGCAAGTAATTATGATGCTCGTACCTTACTAGATGCTAACAGTAAAGTTAGATGGATAAAGTGGAATCCTTCGAGTAGTGGGTTGAAGCTCAACGTGGATGGGTCATGTGTGTGTTGTTTTATAAGGGGAAGGGTAGTGGTTCATGATCCCCAAGGAGCAGTGATTTTGGCCTCCAGTGATGCCTTTGGAGTGAGAGATTCCCTCATGGAGAAAGCTTCCACGATACTGAAAGGTATTGTGCTTTGTCACTCGCGCAACATTAAGTAGGAATCTATCGAGACCGACTTTTCTATTCACTAAGGTTCGCTGCAGGTGATGTTCCAAATCCCATGGACCATTGTCTACATCATTTGTATGTGAAAACATATATTAGACCCACAAGTGATTTTTAGTCACACATGGCGTAAGGGGAACATGGTGGCTAAATTCCTCGCTTGAGGAATTACTAATGGTGATCGTAGTATATTGTTTTCCGGGCTGAGGTCTCTTCCACGGGCATGTGGTATCTTTTTTAGGGATGGGGTATTGGGTCTACAATACTTTAGGACTCCTTAGGTTTGTTCTCTGTAGGGATTTTATCAACTCCAAATAATAATAAAAACTTAATGTTTGATAGAAAATCCATTTGAAGAAATCATAATGGGTTATTAATTATTCACAAAAGAAAAATGATGTAGGAAAAAATTTCAATAATGATAATTCCAAAATTTTATGAAAAATTCATTAAATTTTACAAAAATAATCATTTCATGGGATATGAACAAGATGGGATATGTATGGTCTTAATAGGATGTTTCATGAAAGAAAAATATTAGGAAGGATTAGGATGAAGAAAATCTTCAACTAATGGTTTCAGATAGTGTATCACTCCAAAGGGTACAACTAAAGTAGAGTCTATACCGAATGTTTTTTCCCATGTTGATATTCATCGTGTACCATACATGATAATGTATTAGAAGTCCTACTATTGGGAATTTTCATATCTATTTTTATTAGTGAATGTGAGATATACAGATCATAGATAGTTGGAATCTTCTTCTTGGTGTTAGGAAATTATTATAGAATGGAACAACCAAGATTTTTCCTATTCCTGATTAGGTAGAGTAAAATTTCCCACATATCAATAATTTAATAATGGTTTTTTGGAAAACAAATCTAATACTACAAAGTAAAATTTACCTCAATTTTGACTAATTATTATATACTAATTCAGAAAGACAAATTTATGGGTAAATATTTTTAAGAGATCATTCATCACTTGAAATTTCCACTATTAGTATTCCTAAAATGGAACAAATAATGATACCATAGGCTTTGATGAACATAAAACAAATCCGTTCCTTTTTTAGTTGATTATTTTTGTCAATAGAATATGTATGCAGTATTCTCCATAGTAGATAACATAAAATAAAGGTAAGAAAATAATTAATATTCTATTGCATATTATAAAATATTTAATCCAATATATTAATGTTCTATTCAATAGTATGATCCATATTCCCTAGTCCACCTAGTAAAAATTGTAAAACTTTATGATCTTTTAATACATTCTCCCTTAGGGATACAAAGTTCTTCTTAATGAAATCATGAAGATATAATAGTGGATTCTAGATTTTGTAATCTCCTTCTCCTACATTACCATTAACATCACCTATTTCATAGGTGGGATCCATATGAACATCTTCTATGGTTTCTAGATATAAATAATCAAAATATTTGGATTTAATTAAAAAACGTAAAGAATTATTGGATAAGGAAAAGTCCATTAATTTATCCTCAAAAGGACTTGGAATCAAAGAGTATGTTGATGCTTATAGTTGAATAGTTGGAAAAGGTGATGGTTGGGTAGAGGGGATTCTTTTTATGTACAAAAATAGAGATATCATTGTTTCATAATTAAATTCAATTCTACTTTAAATAAATATTTTATAGAGTTTTTTCATCATAGACATCCCAAATAGATTATATATCCATCATAGAAAATTATACATTATTTCAGATTGAGATTGAATTTGGGGCATTAGAACATTCATATATTACATTAGAACAGAGCTCACTTACATGTCTATCAACTTCTCTCTCAATCTAATCAACTCTCTCTACTAAATATGGGGTCTAAAGCTATCGTCTTAGAATAGGAATGAAGGTTTCTATATTGTTCAGCACATTAAAATCCTTGACAATGTTGGTAACCTAAATCTCTATTAACATGAGGTTCAACCGGAACCACTCTCAGTATATTTTATTCCTCTTCATCTTCATCATATTAACCAACAATCCTATTAGACATAAAACAACATATATTTACTTTTTATGTCCTATATTCATAGGTTTTTGAGTTTATAATCACAATACCAGTGACTGTAGATAGAAAAATAAACTCATAAGTACCATTAAAAAAGGTAATATTGTAACGAACCAAACATTTATTAATTAAAATTACTCTTGATCTAAATAAATTTCTTATTATGTGATACATTTATATAAAACATATGAACATCCTTGGTTTTATGTTTTTTTGATTTCAAAATACAATTAAGAATTATTAACATTGCTAATATAGCTGTTGAACAATGATCACATGATTAGTATAAATACATGGCTTTAACAAATCCAATTTACTCAGGAAAAAGGAAGCGATGGCCTCATCATGTAGAATTTCTCCATATAAAGACTAATTTTCAGAGCTCGTAAAGGTGGTAGCATCCCTAGGCTTTTCTATTAACCAAGACGAAGATGAGCTTTAACATGTTATGCTTTAATGGAATCGCCTATAGGGTAAGTGGACGTTAATATAGATTACCACCCGAGCTATGATATTAGAGCCACCGCATGAGTCTGTCACCATCGCACACCTAACCCATAGGTATTATGTAGGTGTTATAAGTTGTTATGTTACAAGACCACTGCTCTATGATTATGTGAATTATTTTTTTATAATGAATATACCTTCATTATAACATTGGTACTCTGTAATTTATTTTTAAATAATAAATAGAATTTTTAGATAATATTCAAATTAAATTGAGAAATATATTTTGATGAATTAATGGTTTTTTGAATTAAATAATATTTCAATAAAATATTATTATTTCAAATTATTTTTATTAAATATATATAATCATATAATTTTTATGAATACAATTGTAATTTATATTAATCTTTGAAAACTATTTATGTCAAAACCAATGAATTTTCAATAAATATTAGTTTTTATTTTAAAAGTGAAAATTAAAAGATTTACTGAATTTTTTAGATAAACGAATATTATTTTTATAATTACGAAGTCAAAATGATCAAATGGTGAAATTTTCATAATTTTCTGCGATAATAGAATTTTTGGGTAAAAATTAAATACCGTTTAAATATATAACGTGTTTTATGACATCATAAGGTCCCAATAATGTTTTAATAAAATACTATGAAATCTCTATTGGGCCAACATATGTATTAATTTTGAGATAATGTGATTTTAGATTTGTTTTATTTATTTTACAATGCCTTATTGGAACGTCCAATACTAATAAAATGTTTTATCTTTTTAAAATGATTTTCATGAGAGTGTGACTCCCCTCCACATAATCAAGTATAATATTTTAATATGTTAGGCCATTGGACATATAACAAAATCTCTTACACTCCACTTTGGAAAAACAACCATGGGAAAAACCATAGTTTGGTTTGTGTTTTTGTTTAGTTTAATGTGTAGTGTCCAAAACATATATAATAAAGAATATCCTCTCTTTTCCTATATAGACCGACCCAAGATCCAAGTTTTATTCACTAAAAAGTCTTGTATAGCGTCCCTAATCTTACCTCCTCTCCCAATAATCTTCCTAAGGCTTCCCAATCTCCCTAGAAGCCTCTCTGAAGCTTCTCCCAATCCATTTAGATCAAATTTCCAAGTAAGGGATTTCTTCCCCCAGAATTTTTGTCCAAATTTATATATATCTTTATATCCTAGTTTTCAATTAGAAATATTGGGATATTATTTTTAACCTCCCCAATACATACATCCTTATGTTTTAATGATTATGGCCACTTTATCTCCCACTAATGCCCCCCATGTACACCGATTAACATGCTGAAATTCCATAATGAATTTATACAGTCAGGCAATTATTTTATATTATGCATCTAAATTCCATTATATATGTTGGGATATTATGATCAATGAACTCATTTCTATTAATTTCATGTATAACTTATGGGAGACCACTTTATATCTCATCAACCAATTTTATATTTTTTATTTGACATCATTATGCTACTAAAGGTATACCAAAATATCCCATGCCAAAATATTCGTGTAAGTGAATACCATACCCATTTCTCTATCAAGATTATTCACCTTTACATAAATGTTTTTTTTTGATTGAGGAAATAAATTTATGTATTCCGAATCTCTTATTCGTTGAATAAAATTATGATGTTTAATGAATCTGTGTTGTATGATCCATGTGGCACAGTTATGAATGAAATGAAATGTTTATAAATGGTGCCCTTTGATAGGACACTAATGCATTGGGTAAAGAATAATATCATGATACACCATGTGCAATGAGGGTTTAATCATGATAATTTAAGTTCACTAAGGGTTTAATATTGATAATTCAAGTTCAATGAGGGTTTACTCATACCAATTCAAGTGCAATGATGGTTTACTCATGCTCCATGTGTAATGAGCCTTGGCTTATTATAATATCATGTAAAATGTTGTTTCCACATTTCCATGTTATGATAATCATGTTATATCATGATTTTATGTTCATGTTTCTCTTGTGAACCATTGATTATCATGTTTCCTAAAATTCATTATAATCTTCATTTTACTCATTGTTTACTACCATAGTGGGATTTATAGCTCATTCTTTTCGTATACATGTCCTCATATTATCCCTTGCAATGCTAAGTATTATGTAATGTTATGGTTATGTAAAAGAAGTTTTCAATTAATATGTTTTGTTTTTTGTTCTATGTTGTTATGTAATTGTCCTAAATTTCTTAAGACACTAGACCTCTCGATCCTCATATACGTCTTCTGTGGATGTATATGTAAAAAAGCAAGTTTATGTATATAATAAAGAGAAGTGTTGTTATAGTTGGTATAAGAGGATATGTATATTTATTTTTTGGATTATAATTAGAAAACCCTAGTGAGATCCTGAGGGAAAATACTATGTATAATAAAAAAGTCCCAAAATTTTGGTGAGTGTAATGTATGGAGTTTATCAAGAAAATACATCCATGTATAGATATGAAAAAGTAGAGGTGGATCTGGTATAGATTTATCTAGGGGTAAAACACAAAAAACTAATTTGAGATAGACTAGAATGAGAACATGTGTTGGATAATGGGTCTTTCAACACTCTTGGTTACAACAATCTCCGGAGATATGCTTTGGTAAATTCATTAACTTGGTATGAACCATTGTTAAGGGAATAGAGAAAAATGACCCTACGAATATATGATGCGAATTAGATCATAGATAAAATATATTTAAGCCTATAAATTCATAATTTAAGGAAATAATTGAAATTTTTAAGTTATCTCATTTTCATTGGATTCAATTTTTTGTATTACCACTAAAATTCCTTTTATTCCATCCAATGACTCGTAATAGGAGGACTCGGTCTTACAACCAATGCAAAGATCAATGTGACAACTCTTCTAATTAGATTCCCAATCTAATGGGAGTATGAATCAAAAACATTGTCATGATACTATGATAGTAAACTCAACATTTGAATAGAAACGTGGGTCAAAAGGAACATACGACTCCCCGTACGAAAGAACAAGCCAAAATCAAGAGATTTGTGATACAATAGCCTCCAAATTTTAATGGATCATCTTATACCTCTATCAAAAAACAATGGACCAACTCCATTGAAAATATATTCTCCATCCTTCGATGTTTAAAGCAAGATATTATTCTTAGGGATGCTCATCATATATAGGGTGAAAAAGATAAATGGTGGACATTGATTAAAAATACGAATCCAGAGGAAGGGATCTTGGTGTTGGAATTAAAGGATTTACAGAAAATGTTTTAAAATAATATTTTCCTTGCATAATTTTACATAAGATGGAAAGGGAATTCCTTTTCCTCAAGAAAAAAATATGACAAATTCATCATAGTATATGAGGAATAAATCACAAGGCTTGAACAATATGCATCTGTCTTTGTTGTTACCCCTTAATGCAAGGTTGATCGCTCTTTGCTGGGATAAAACCTAGCCTAAATAAATCCCTTGTGATCTGTGACTTAGATAGCTATGGGGAAATTTAGCGATGTGCCCTCAAATTCAAAATGGAGATCAGAGAATATCAGGGGTATTATGTGGATAATTAGCCTAAGGTAGACTTTAATTCTGGTTGTCCGATGGACAAATACAATGGTGCTACGAAATTCCAGCACCCAACATGCCAAAGGTACGAAAAGAAACACCATAGAAACTGACTAAAGGTGATGATTTAATTATATAGGTGTGGATAATAAGGGAAACTTTCCATTAACTTCTGACAAGAAAAACCTGCTACTGTGATAGAGGTGAAGAACACTCCGTTCGAAACTCAATGCTTGTTCATTGCATCAACATCTATGAACCAATTTTCTTTTCAAACCAGTTCCTTAAGAAATGGGTTTTTAGAGGAAACCAACATCCTCCAATGAAAAAAAGGGAGATATTTTTCCATCACTGACACAAAAACGAACTCTGACAACGAAGTGATGACATGAATGCTAGTTATTCAATCATTAATAGTGATAATGCTTTTTTATTCTAATTCTATGCATTCTTTTATATCCCAAAATTTTAGTTGAAAAATCACAATACCACCACAATTCATAGAAGTAAAGATGTTGGTGAGAATGGATAATATGTCAATCATTGCATCCCTTGAATATAAATCCTCCCTTGTCATAATATCTGGATTGATCTTCATAGGAAACCCATTCATACTCTTTAAGGGGAATTTAATTTTATTATTGGCATGGATTGTATTTCCATACATATGGCTGAAATAAATTTACATGAGGGGGAAATAAATCTCCATATGGGTAATTGACCCCCGATTATGTACAAGTGCAAGGAGGAGGATGAATCGTCATTAGCACCATCAAACTAATCGTGGATATTACTACCTTATGAGCATGTGCACCTTGATCAGATGACAGGGTCTAAGGAAGATGCCAATCTTGAAGAAATGCCTATTTTGAGGGAAATTTCTGAAGTGTTTCTCGATGAATTTCCCAGTCTTCCACCTAGAAGAGATGTTGAATTCTCAATAGATCTTATACCATTGGCATTTTGAATATCAATGAATGCATATAGAATTTATATTAAAGAGCTTGAGATGCTAAAGTAACAACAACAGGAGAATCTCGATAAAGGGTTTATACGCCCAAGTGCTTCTTCATGGGGTGCACCATTCCTCTTTGACAAGAAGATTGATGGGTCACTGTGCCTTTGAATTGATTATCGTGAGCTCATGAAAATTACGATAAATAACAAGTATCCCCTACCACGAAATGTTGACTTGTTCAATCAGCTACGTGTTGAACAATACTTCTCCAAGGTGGATATGTAGCCAGGGATATTACTATATATGGGCTAAGAATGATGATATCCCCTAGACTGCTTTTCATAAAAGATATGGGAACTATGGATTCATTGTAATTCCTTTAAGACTCATGAATTCTCCATCATCCTTCATGGACGTGATGAATACAGTCTTTTAGGGACATCCGAGAAAATTTTTTGGTAGTCATTGTAGATGATATTCTAATATATTTCAAAACCATAGAGGATCATGAGGAGTATCTAAGCATTGTACTAAGACATTTATAAAGTATAATATCAATGAAAAGTAAAAAACGTGTGAGTTCTGGTTAAAGGAGGTGTTAGTCATGGTTCATATCATCAATAGAAATGGAATATCTGTGGATGCATCCATGATAGCTACAATCAGAGGATGGACGAGGCCATTATCAGTGGTGGATATCAATAGATTATTGGGTTCAGTAGGATATTATCACCGATTTGTGAGTAATTTATCTTGATTTTCAAACCATCTCAGCAAGATAACTCAAAAGGGTGTCTAGTTTTCCTAGATTGATGAATGTGATTATAGTTTCAAGTATTTGAAATGGATGGTTATCACTAAACCCGTCCACATACTACCCACAAGTGGAGAACATTTTGTGGTATTCAATGATGGTTTGAAGAAGGGCTTGGGATGTGTGTTGATGTTAATTGAAATTCATCACCAATGCTAGAAGGGAAATTAATGTTCATGAGAAATAAAATCCAAAAAATTATTTGAAGATGTCTACAATAATCATTTATTTAAAATTTTACGACATTACCTCTTTGGGGGGAAGTGTGATATATATACTGATCAGAAAATCCCCAGGTATATATTCGTGTAGAAAGAGTTGAACATGCACTAACGAAGATGGTTAGATCTTCTAAAAGACTATGACTTCTTATTCCATTACCACCCTTGGAAAGCGAACAAGGTGTCTTATGGTCTAAGTAAAAAGGACCAATCAATTCTATCGTTACTATGAATTGAAAAGGATCTAATCTTTTTATATTTGATGTATATGGACATTCAAATTATAATTACGGGATTATCATCAATAATTTCACAAATGATTGCTCAACTATCTCTTTTGGAAAGGATAAATGATACTCAAAAGGATGATGTGGGAATTCAGAAGAAATGGATACTATCAATAAATGGAAATCCTTGTAATTCAATGTTAATCAAGAAGGAATTGAGAGGTTTGGGTCAAGATTATGTGTTCTAGGAGTTAAAGAAATAACTTTTGGATGATGTATATATTTCTAATTTTCCTATACATCCAGGAAACACGAAGATATATCAAGATATATAAGACCATTATGGGTGGGATAACCTGAAGAAGGATATCATTGAGTATACATCAATGTGCCAGGTATTTCAGAAAGTGAAGGCTGAAAGGTATAAGTCTAAGGAAATGATACAACCATTACCCATATCAATAGGGAAATGGTAGAAAATCACCATTTACTTTGTCACCGGACATCTAAAGACATCCAAAGGAAACAATGCTCTCTAGGTTGTTGTGGATTGTCTTACAAATATTGAATAATTCATTGCAATTTGATAGGATTTCTAATTTGATCAACTGTAAGGGATATATATTATATTAGTTGTAAGGATTCATGGTGTTTCACTATCTATAGTATCCGATAAAGATCCTAGATTCAAACATATGTTCTAGAAGCGTCTCTAACAAGCCCTGATTATTGAGCTGAATTTCATTAGGGATTATCATCCTCAAACTGATGGACAATCGGAGTGGACTATCCAAACACATGAGAAAATGTTGTGAGAATGATCAATGGACATCAAAGAAGTATGGGATCAACATCTTCCCCTGGTTGAGTTCCCATACAATAATAGTCTCCACTCAAGCATACAAATGGATCCTTATGTTTCCCTTTATGGGAAGAGGTTTAGAACATCGACATGATAGGATAAAGTTGGGGAGTGAAAAATACTAGGTCTATAAATGGTCAGTGAAAAGGTGGAGAAGGTTAAGACAATCCAGTAGCACATTAAATCTGCTCAGTGTCGAAAAACAATTTATGATGATAATAATCAATGGGACCCAGAGTTTGATGTTGGAGACATAGTATTCCTCTTTATATCACTATGGAATAGAGTTATGAGATTTGGGAAGAAGGGAAATCTTAGTCCAAGGTACATCATCCCTTTTCAAAACCATTATGACATTGGAGAAGTGGCCTATCGACTAGCACTCCCACTGAGCATATCTCAAATACATGATGTATTCAATGTATCACTCTTTATTAAGTATATACCTAACCCATTTCATTTAATCAATATAGAGGTGGTATCGTAAGATAATAAACCCTCCTATGAAGAGAAGCCGTTGAAGATGCTAGATCATAGGGAAAAAGTTCTATAAAATTAGACAATTCCCCTCGTCAAGGTTTTGCGGAGAAACCACAAGATTGAAGAAGAAACATGGGAACTGGAGGACGTAATGAGGTGGAGTTACCCACATATATTTTAGTGTGGGAAAAAAAATTTGATGGAAAAATTATTAATGGGGGATGATTGTAACAATCCAAAATTTTGTTATTGAAAATTAATCATGATCTAATTAAATGTCTTATTACATAAAATGGTTATATAAAACATATGAAAGTCCTTGGTTTTATGTTTTTATAATTTAAAATACCATTAATAATTATTACCGTTGATAATATAGTTGGTTCATAGTGATCACAATATTATTATATACATAGTGATTTAACAAATCCAATTTACATAGACAAAAGAAGTGATGGCCTCATCCACTAGAAATGATACATAAAAAACCCTTTTTTCAGAGCTAGGATAGAAGTTAGCATCTCTAGGCATTGCTCCTGACCAAGCCCAATATGATCATCAACATGTTAAGCATGAACAAAATATCTTGTGGGAGAAATGGAAGTTAATAGAGATTATCACCTAAGTGGTGTTATGAGAGCCTTCACAAAATATTTTCATTAACACAAACCTAACAATTTGGTCTTAAAATAGTGTTATAAGGGGTTACGTAACATGTTCCTATCACTATGATCATGTGCATTATTTTTTTATAAAGAATATACATTCATTTTATAATTGTTATTTTGTAAGTGAATTTAAATAACAAATATTATCTTTAGTTAATATTCAAATTCAATTGAGAAATATATTTGGATGAATTAATGGATTTTTGAATTAAATAATATTTTAATAAAATATTACTATCACTAAATTAATTTTATTTAAATATAAATTAGTATATAATTTTTATGAATAAAAATATAATTTTTATTATGGTTTGAAAAATATTTATTTAAAAACACATGGATTTTCAATAATTGTAGTTTTTTTATTTTACAAGTAGAAATTAAAATATTTAGAAATTTGATTATACGAAATGAATATTATTTGTGGAATCGGGACATCAAAATTCTCCAATGGGGAATTTTTAAAAAATTTCTAAGATAGTCATATTTTTGGAAAAAAAATTAATTATCGTTGAAATATATTGTGTGTTTTAAGACATCATAATGACCCAATAGTTATGTAATAAAATACTATAAAAGGGATACATTTACCAACATATGTTTTTACTTTAATATAATTTTATTTTATATTTTATTTATTTATATTTAAAATTCCATAGGGGACCCTCCAAGACATATAAAATATTTTATCTTTTTAAAATGCTTTCCATGAGAGTGCGACTCACCTCCACATAAGTAAGACTAATATTTTAATAAGTTAGTCCATTAGACATATAAAATTATTTTTTTCAATCCCATTTGGCCAGAAACATGGGAAAAACAATGGCTTTGTTTGTGGTTATGATTTGTTTAATATGTAGTTTGAAAAACATAATTAATAATAAATTCCCTCTCATTTCCCATATAAACCCACCCAATCCCCCACTTATCTTCAATCAAAACCCTTGTATAGCATCCCTACTCTTCACTCCTCTCTCTAGAATACTCCCATGTTTCCCCAATATATAACACCACAACCCCATTTACCCAAATTTGGGTCATTATTAGATAACACTGGCATGATACAAGGAAACATGTCCAAATAGTCCAATCATTTTAGCAGCCTTGGAAGTACTAGATACATCCATATGATTTACATTACATTTTGAATTGAAAAAAAAACTGCGTTGTGTCTACATAGAACAAACTCATATACCTTTGCATATCCCTACAGGTAAGTTATATTATACTTCTTTACATCCCGGGAAAAATAAAAAATAAGAAAAGGGTGTGCATAGATGCTCAGTAAGGATAACAATAGAGAATAAAAATTCATAAATAAAAATATACATTTAAGGAAATGTGTAATACTAAAACAAAATCCATTTAAACATAATATTCATCATAATATAGAAAATATAAATCAAATAATGCCATTTAAATTTTTACCTGGATATTCTACCAGTCGAATAATCACATGTAATATCAATATCTAATTTCATAATGATGGAATGCATAATTCTGGATATCATAACCATATAGTCAAGGCCCTGTTCCAAGACTACAAATACGATTTTCTCAAGGCCTTGTGCCAAGACACTAGTTTCTCTCATGAGACCAACCAATGAATCAAGGAGCTATAACTGGATCCAACTGTCACTTACAAATTCAATTGCATTCCTCATACGAAAATGGTGAATCATAATCTAGACATGCTTATTAAAACTAGAATAAAAAATGTCATTATTTTAACGACAAACCATGATTGGTATAAAACTAGAACATCTACAGTCAAACATAACTCATTAAATACAATATAGAATATTATATTATAATAAATCAACCTCAATCAAGAATAATAAAGGATATTGACATAGAAGAAAATAGTCAATAAAACGATTTAAGAGAAATATCCCATTTTTCTTGAAAAAAATTAAAAGTCTCACTATTTATCAAGAAGATGTTAAAAATGAATTTTTTTTCAATGTGTCCCAAACCACATTGAAACAATTAAAAATAATTTAAATTTTAAAAATTTCATGTCCATATAAATAAATCCTTAACACCATTTTTAAAAGAAGGACATTAATGAGAATGATTTATAAGAATAAATGTTTAAAAAATTTAAAATGATATTTCAGTTAGAGTTCCTAACCGAATGAGAGATGATTGAATAGAGATAATTCAGGTAATAAAAACATTATAATATATTCAGAATAAAGGGATTCCTGATATAATATGTCAAAGTACAATACGTACACAAAATAATAGTTAATTGGTGCATAACAAAAAAGAAGCCTCAATGGAATGCAAATTAAGATGAAAACCCTTATAAAGACCATATACTTAGGTTAAGGACAAATAAATGAACTAATTATGTGTGAAAAATTTATATACTCTCAATATTGTTGGACAATTAGTGTAAATAAATCATAGGACATTCACATATATTCTTATAAAAACAACACCAATGATTGGTTGTTTAAATCAATGAATGGAAATTGAGATAAAATTAGTCTTATCAAGATCATATCATTGAATTGAGAATTAATAAATGGTGTGATTATGTGTATCAAATGTATATAAAAATAAATGGGAGTGTAAATTACTACATAAATAAATAAATATTTATTTAACACATAATCATGGATTATATTAATCAATGACGTTTGTGTGAAACCCAATGAGTGGAAATTGAAATTTAAAATTCCCTTACTTATTTAGTTACTTCAAAAACATACAACCCATGAATGAAGGATCATAAAATAATGATGTAAATATACATAAATTAAAGTATATTACACAAATAATACAATCATGGGAAGTACATACACAACACAAATGGATATAGTGGCAACATAGAATGAATCTCACGGGAATAATAATTGAGTTGAAAACCCCTTAGACTGTACATTTCTGTAGTATATGGTAGGTTAAACTCCTATATAATGGTGAAATAATTGTTATTAAATTATTAACGAACCAAAAAAACAAATACTTTATCATATATGATCTTTTAATATTTCTTGGTTAATGACATTTCATTAGTATCATTGTTTTGGGTGTTAACTGAATCATTATCCATTATATGTTTTGTTATTTTAGTCCTATTGTTTATGGATAGGATGTATTTGAATAATATAAAGAATGATATTATGCTCTTAAAAATTATTTTAAATCATCAATTGAAAATTATTTTTGAATGGTTATGATGTGGAATGAAATCTCATCGCATCGTGGAGACGGTAAACCGTACGTACACACAAGCAACAATATCATTCTTTTTGGGGTGAAATAGTATGTAATTATATGGTATATTATATATAAAGAATAATTAGAATTCCATATTTATTATTTACAATATTTATATTCATTATTATACCCATCCAAATAATTAGGTGTTGAATAACAAACTACACCACGACATGGAGATGGCAAGCCGTACGTACGCACGCATGGTGACATTGCCCTTAATTGGATGGATAGAATAACGAATATTTTTGTAAAGTATTTATAATAACATTAATATATGTACAGGGTAATTAATTTATTATTATGTTATGGAAATAATAAAGAAATAAGAAGTGGAAGAAGAAAATAACATTGAAAGAGGTGATGAAATTTTTACATCTTCTTCGAGTGCTTCCTTTTAATTTGATAAAAGGGGATCCTTAGGTTGGATTTATTGTAAAAGTGAGGCCTCTAGGTAGAATTGAGTGTAGTTGGGAGGATATTTGAGTATGGTATGGCTGATCCAAATGGCTATGGAGGTTTGAAATTAAGAGATGGGTAGTTACCCTTTTTTATGAGAGGTGAGTGTCACTTTAGGAAAAGCTTGAAATATTATTTTATTATAAAATAAATTTCTATTCATAATGGATCTAAAATGATATATTTCGAGGATATGGTGGTGATGGGTTTAAAACCACTCATAAAATAGGTTTTAGATAAGTTTAGGTCACCATATTAACCTTATCGTTTTGTTTTAACTCTTTGTTAAATAGATTAACTTTTTCATGTCTTCTTGTATTATTATAATAAATTATTAATAAACTTCCTATATAAATCCAAGAGAACCCCAAGTGGTTAATTATTGAATAATATAACCTTATATAAGTCTTTATTCAAATAATTATATTTTAAAAATATTATGTCATTTAATAATATATTATTTGTTTTAAAAACACATTTATGTTAATTTTAACAATATTTAGTATTTGGTTTTTGTGAAAGTCCAAATCAATGCATTACTTAAAAAAAAATTAATCACATAAATACTAACATGTCATATTAACCTATAAAATTATTTTAATTCATCAAAAGCCTCAATTTAAATTTATTTGGATATTTATAATATTAATTATTTTAATCATTCATTAATAAAGTAATTATTTCATCATCATTGTATCAAAAATAATTGTTAATATTTATGGTGTAAAATTTTTAAATAAAATAACATGATGTAGTAAATATTTTTATCTTTATAAATATTATTTATAGTCAAATATATCTTATGTATAACCCTATATTAAAAACGGTTTAGTTATTAAACATTCAATTTAACAATTTTAACTCTACTTTAAATGTAATACAAATAATTATCCTAATCTAATATATGTGGACCAAAAGGATCTTATTTTTTCCCTATGATTGATTTTGATTGAAAAAAACTTATCTAACAGAAATAGGGCATGTGTTAGGGTAATTATAATATCATTATTACCTTTAATTACACTATTTACTTTTAACAGTGGTAAATAAAATTCTGAAGTTACTATTCACCAAAAATAATTTTCATCATATTGAACCACATTTTACTTACTAATTTAAATCATATCTCTCAAATTTTTTAAATTCAATTCAAATAAGTGTTAAAATTATGTTTTATGCAAATTTCCAATTGTGCCTAGAAGGTGGGTAAAAGAAAGTAAAAATTTCAATAAAATTTTATATATCTAATATTATTATAAAATGACTTCAGTGAATTTCATTGTAATATATTGGTATTATGTATCTATCTTGACATTAAAATAAATATAAATTAAAAATTACATTTTAAATAAAATGTCATCATTAAACCATAACGTAGTGTTTTTCAATGTTTATAAAAATTTAATATTTTTAGAATAATACAAACAATTCACCCGAAGATAATTTTGATATTCCAAACTCAAAAGTGATGACTATTTAACCAAATTCAAAACATATATTTTGTATTAATTATTTTAAAAAATATATTCTCATTGAAAAAACCCGAAAGCGAGTTTTTGAGAAGTAAAACTATAAAAAAATAAATATGTGTTTATGACCAATTTAAAATTAAAATTACTTCCAATGACAAACAGTGAATTAAATGATAAATATTTATTCGAATTATACATAAATACCATTAAAAATTATAATTTATCACTAAAAATTATTTTGAGTAAAAATTCAGTTTTCAATTAAAATTTAGCATTTTTTACAATTCATCAAAATATAAAAATTATTAGAAAATCATCGAACATTTATAAAAACTACATTTTTATGTCCTACTTCTAAAAGAGAAGTTAATTTTGTTGAGTTCAATATATAAAAGTGTCTAATATAGGATTTAAAAATTTTACTCCATTAAAAGGTGATAATATTTCATTTTCAAAAAAATACTTCTTTTATCTGAAAAATTGAATTTGTTCTTATATTATGCCTCAGAAAAAAAAATATGGATTTCAAAATTATATGGAGTATATAAAATTTAAAATTTAGTTAATACTATTCAAAACCACTTTTTGAACGGCTAGTTTGGTTTGTAATGGTGAACTCTAACTCGGTATTGCGTGTATCGCAAGCTATTGATTTAATTTAAGAAATTAACTTACTCTGAAATATTAGGATGTTACATTCTCCCACCATTGGGAAATTGCAACCTCACATTTTTAAAATTGGGCTAGGGAACTTTATTGAAACTCCCACATCGAATGAAGTTTCAATAATACTATCACATTAAAAGAAAGAAATAGAATTACAAAGGTCTCCCAAGATAACCCATACTAGGATTCCATGTAGGAAAACATGGATATGGAAGATAAAATAAGTTTTATGTTCTTATGGATAACTATAGGAAACATGATCAAGAGAAACTTAACATCACGAAAACCAAAAACCTGTCATGGGTTAAATAGTCATTAGTCTCCCAATAGGAAAATAAATAGACAACTTTTTTTATTTAAGTTCTATTTAATAAATTTGATGAACTAAATTATGAGATTGAATAATAACATAGTGATATATACTTACTTTTTCTAGTAGAGTATAATATTCTAATAAATTTCTATGATTAACTGATTTTTTCTCCGGATGATGAGTATTTAAGATGACTTGGTCACACCTGATGCACTATAATCAACTTCTAGAAAATCACATAATCCACAAAGGATAAACTATATATTTCCCTTATATTTAGATATTAACAAAAACAAAATGTTTCGTACAAGATCAAATTATCCCCAAAATGGATAATCCTTGATAGAAAGAAATACTAATATTAATTTCCAAAATAAAAAAATAACCATAGTTCAATAAGGACCATTAAATAATCAATTGTCCTTAAAATCCTTTAATATAATCCAAACTAATATTGATACCCAAAACACATAAGAATTTAATCACATAGTCTTTCATAGTAAATATTAACATTTATCTCTAAATAACATCAAATACTCTTAAAGTCTCAAATTGTAATGTAATTAACCGAATCACATATTCCCTATGATAGGTAAATCATTTCCATTATAAACATAAATATTTAAAGAAAAACATAGATTCTTAAAAAAAAAAATCCACCATTACACCAAAAATGAAATCACATACTATTATATTTTTCTTAGGCATATAGTGTTCCCAACTGAGTGAACGTCTTCCAAAATAACATTTATCACCAAATCACTAAATTATTTTCCTGTAATAAGGATATATATTTGATAAAACATAATATCCCAAATAAACATACCATTGATCAATAAAATCATTTAACTATAAATAATTTTTCACACTAACCAGGGACTTTATGTAGTCCAGTTGTAGGTGATATGTCTCTATCGCACTTTGGGGGTGGGTTCGATTTCCACAGCTTTGTCTGACGCGATGGGTTTTCGTGCGATCTATGTGCTGTCCTTTTTCAAAAACTATATTTTATAACTTTCCCAAAATGAGATAAATTCCTAAAAATAAACATAACAGAATTTAACCACCAACGTTATCTCATACCTTGCATTTTTATCCCAAAAATTAATAACTTGTAATTTCCTCAAATTCATTGATCCTATAAACCCAAATAGTTATTTTTATCTATATCCAAAAAACAGAAGATAATTCTTCCTCAACTAGAATTTTGACATAACTAACATCAGGGTTACACATACAAGAGAAAATTCTTCAAATATAATCCCATAAACAACGAAAAATAATACTTTTAATCATTTCTCCATCCATTTATTTCCATATAGGTTCTTCCTTGACCTAGTTGTTTTCCAATAGAATAGGGCATTGACTCATGTAATTCCCAGGACTCTTACATTTATAGAAAATGACTGTGAATAGATTGATAAGATTATTTTTATTTTCTTCTATAGTACTCATCATTTTCATTGGATATTATTTACATTATGTCCTTCTCTCCCACAAATAAATCATTTCTTTATTCCATTGAGACACTTTCTTAGGTGTCTCATTTCACATTTCTGGAATTGTGGTGATTGAGCTTTCTTCTCTCCAAGGTATCCAATGCTGGTGATCTTAACATTCTCCGCCTTTCTCTTCTTTTTTGTGTTTTGGATCTGGTTAATGTATATATTTTTTATCATATATTTGAAAGACTTCTTTGGAATGAATACGATATCTTTTATTACTATATACATTCCATTTAGTTTCTCATTTACACCATTGTTCCCACCTTGTACATCATGTTCAATGTTACTATGACTTCATTTGAATCCATCCATTGACTAAAACTAGAAAGAATGTTGTGAGTAACAATAGTCATAGAATCATTTAGAGAATTTCATGACACCTTTTTTTCAATCTAAAATAACTTAGGATTAACCAAAGATATTAAATCTCATTTCATATTAAAATCCATTAAATCAGTTTGCTTTTAAAACAAAAATTATCCCAATCACATTCCATGAGGGTGTCGTAACCAAGAGTACAACAAGACCTGTTGTCATGCACCATTTCCCATTCAAGTCTAGCTCAAAGTAGTGTTTTCTTTTTTAACCCCAAGGTACATATGTGTCAGATCCACCATTACCTGTTCATATCTAGACAGAGATGCATTTCTTGGAAAACTCTCATAATATTTACATTACCAAAATTTCTTTATGCTCTCATATACTAATCCTCAAAGTCAATCTCATAGTAGTTTTTTCTAATTATAGTTTTTCTAAATCAGGCTTCCATGTTTTGGACTAAACTTCCATTGATTCTAACTGTAATTCCCCAACCGTAGTTACCCAGATTCAGTGCATTATTACATAAAATTGGCATAATACAAGGAATCATGTCCCGAAAGACCGACCGATTTAATAGCATTGGAAGTACTAGATACTTACATATGTTTTACATTACATTATGAATTGAAAAAACATTTTTTCTACTTAAAACACACTCATATCTCTTATCCTATCTGTACAGGTCAGTCAATGTATACTTATTCGCATCGAGGGAAAATTAAATAATATGAAAGGGGTGAGATCAGATGCTCAGTAAGGATAGAAATATAGAGGGAAAATTCCTAAATAATCATAAAAAAATAAGGGAATGTATAAAAATAAACAAAAAGCCCTTTCAATTTAAAATTCAGCATAATATGAAAATGATAAATCAAATAATTCCATATACTTATTTACTTGGATATTTTACTAGTCGAGTAATCAAATGTAATATAAACAGCTAATTTCATAACGATTGAATGCATAATACCAGACATCATAACCCCATAGTCAAGGCCTTGTGACAATACTACAAATATGATTTTGTCAAGGCCTTTTGTCAAGACACTAATTTGTATCATGAGACCTACAGATGCATCTAGGAGCTATAGTGGGCTCCACCCATCACTTACTTTGTCCAATGCATTTCTCATATGATATGGTTTAAACATAATCTAAACATTCTTATTAAAACTATCATATTAAATGTCATGATTTAAACCACAAATCATGAATGGTATAAAAATACCACATCCATTGTAGAACAGAACTCATTCAATACAATATGGAATATTGTATTATAATAAATCAAGAACAACAAAGAATAATTATGGACACTGACATATATGTAAATAATTAGTAAAACGATTTGAGAGAAATATCCCATTTTTATTGAAAACATTTCTGAGCACTTTCTCAGATTCTCCCCTTCATTCTTGACCTCTTCCATAGCTACTAGAATCTCCCTTCTGTTCTCAACATGGTCCTCTCTTCATGTGCTCACCATTGTGGGATTTCTCTGTGGTTTTTTCCCTCTTCTGACGAAGGTATGTGATATTGATGCCCTCTGTAATTGTACCTTTCTCTGGCCGGAAGTTTCTCTCTCCTCTCCTGTTCGGAGTTGGGGTGGTGTTTTCATCAAGGCTTTGGTATTTGTGGGGTGGTGGATGGAGGGTTTCTGACACCATCTGAGTCCGTCATTTTCTTCAATCTATTTCATCCCCAACCGCCCAAACCCACTCTTACCCATGGTTCCACCTATCCTTTCCAAGTCAGAGTTGGTTCATTGGTTACACAAAGGCTTTGGGAAATACGGTTAGGAAGTTGTGATTCTTACTCTCCGGGTTCATCCCCATTGTTCATAAGGGTTTCATCCCCAGTTCTATTTTTCCTTTTATGGTTCTATTTCTTGTTAGTGGTGTTTTTTTTCACCTTCAGTTTCACAATCATGTATGTTCATCCAATTGTGTTGCGTCCGTTTATATGCTACAATAGTTCGATGATGCTGTTCTCCATGGGATTGATAATGCTTCCTTCATCGTGGATCACTGTGAAGATCTTTTACACTCTCACGCTACTCTGGAATCCCGGTTCTTGGATCTTTTCTAGGTCGTTTGGGTGATATGGATTTCGTGGGGGCTTTGGGATGTGTTTGTGCGAGTGGGTGGGTGTGCTAGGAGGCATGAATGTGGTTTTATTCCCCATTTTCTATGTTCATTCAGTTCGGGTTATAGGTTTTTGTTTATTCTATCTAAGGAGATTTCGATTCTTATTTGGCATCAACTTTAGTGGTGTTATGTGTTTTTACTAGTATGTGGGAACTTCTTCCGACGTTGAGGTACAACAAGGGTGATGTTGATTCTATCCTGGAGGTACTGATTCTGTCCCACAACCTGTAACAGTGTTGTGGTGGGGATGAGAGAGGTGTTCCTATTTCTTTCATGGTTCAAGGTTCCTGGTTTTCGCAAGGTTTGAGGTTCTTCTTACCATGTTGGTGAATTGTTATCTGTTTGAAAGTTTCAATTTGATTTTTGAATCTTCAAAGGTGGTTCATGGTTCAATGATTTGTTTTTTCAATGGGATCGAGGCCGTTATTTTTTATTGTCATATGTTTGAAGTGTGAATTATTTTTTTCAGATGTTTTGATGTTTTTTAATTTGAATGTGTGGTTCCCACTTTTCAAATAGTGGTTTATTTAGAAAAAATGGTATTTGGAAGAAAATATTTAAAACATTTAACATGATATTTCTGTTAGATTTCCTAAAAAAACAAGAGACGTTGGAATACATATAACTAAGGTAATAAAAACATTATAATATCATGATAATAAAGGTATTAATGATATAATATGTCAAAGTATTGTATGTTCACAATATAAAAGTGAATTGGTGCAAAACAATAAAGAAGTCTCATTGGAATTTAAATTGAGATGAAATTCTTTATAAAGACCATATCCTTAGGTTATGGATAAATCAAAGAACTAATTATGTTTGAAAAATATAATTACACTCAATATTATTGTATATTCATTGTAAATAAAGGTGATTACATTTACACATATTCTTGTAAAAACAACACCAATGTCTTAGATGTTTAACTGGATGAATGGAAATTATGTTAGGATTACTCTTATCAAGATAATATCGATGAATTGAGAATGAATCAATGGATTGATTATGTGTATAAAAAATAATATGAACACAAAATGGAGTGTACATTACTACATAAATAATTAAATAGTGATTGCACACATAATCTTGGTGTAAAATAACCAATGATGTTTGTGTGAAACCCAATGAGGGGAAATCGAAAGTAGAAATTTCTATAATAATTTGGTAACATTCAAAACATACACCCCATGATAGATTTATCATTCAATGAAGATGTAAATAAACATAAATTAAATTATATTACACAATGAATACAACCATTGGTAGTACATACACCACATAAAAGGAAATAATGGAAATATAGCATGAATCTCATGAAAATACGATGTGAGATGAAAACCGCTTAGCCTTTTCTTTTATTTAGTAGAAGGTTGGTTAAAATATTGAATAATGGTAAAATAATTGTAATTAAATTATACAATAACCACATACATAAATATTATGTCATATATGAGCCTCAAATATTTCTTGGTTAATGATATTTCTATAGTACCATTGTTTTGGGTGTTAACTGATTTGTTTCCCTTATATGTTTCGATATATAAATCATGATTGTTATGGATATGATGTATTTGATTCATATTGATTAATTAATTATGTTATTAAATATTATTTTTAATAATCAAATGAAAATTATTCTTGAATGGTTACGATGAGGAATGATGGTTACGATGAGGAATGAAATCTCATCACATCGTGAAGACGGTAATCCGTATGTATGCATGAGCAAAAATATCATTCTATTAGTGGTGAAATCGTAGGTATTTAGATGGTATATTATATATAAAGAATATTTATCATGTCATATTTATTATTTAAATAATTTATTCTAATTCTTATACACATCTAAATAATGAATTGTTGAATAAAAACCTACACCACAATGTGGAGACGATAAGCCGTACGTACGCACGTTAGGTGACTTTGTCATTCATAGGATGGATAGAATAATGAATATGGTTGTAGAATATTTATAATAACATAAATTTATGTCTAAGGTAATGAAGTTATTATTTTGGTGTGAAAATTACAATGAATGATTAAGTGGAGGAAGAAAAGAACATTTAAAGAGGTGATGAAATTATTACCACTTCATTGGGTTCTTCTTTTTTATTTTGATCAAAAGGTATCCTAAGGTTGGTTTTATGACTAATGTATAGCCTCTATGGTTAATTTAGGCTAGTTTGGAAGATATTTGAGAATGGGTTGGCCATGTAAAATGTCTGTGGAGGTGTGAAATTAAGAGAAGGAAAAGTACCATTTTATAATAGAGGTGAGGGTCACTTTAGGAAAAGTTTGAAATAATAATTTATTATAAAATAATTTTCGGTTTATAATGGCTCAAAAAGGATTTATTTCTAGTATAAGGAGTGTTTGGGTAGAAATCCTCTCATCTAATGGGTTTTATACAATTTTGGGTCACCATATTAACCTTATCTTTTAGTTTTCACTCTTATTTAAATAGTTTAACTTTTAACATGTCTTTTTATATCATTATAATAAATGGTTAATACACTTATAATAAAAATAGAAGAGAAACCCAAGTGGTTAATTGTTGAGTAAACCAACCTTATATATGTATTTTTGGAGAACCGTATATTTTAAGGAATATAATATCATTTAATAATATAGTTTATGTTTTAAAAACTAATTTATGCCAATTTTGACACTATTTTGTATTTGGTTTTTGCGAAGGTCAAGAAAACTAGATTACTTCTAAAAATAATTTTACATCATTTATAACATGTTTTATTTACCTAGAAAAGTAATGGAATGAATTAAAAGTATTAATTTACAATTATTTGTATATTTATAATATCAATTATTTTACTCTTTCATTAATAAGGTAATTATTGTGTCATCATTGTGTCAGAAATAAATTAAATTATTTAGTGAATAAAAAATATAAATGAAATACCACGATGTGGGAAATAGTTTTATCTTTAAAATGAATATTTTTAGTCTAATTGATCATATGTATAACCGTATATTAAAAATATTTTAGTTATTAAACATTGAATTTAACGCTTTTATCTCTTCTTTAAATAAAATAATAATAAATTTCCTAATCTAATCCATGTGAACCAAAAAATCATATTTTATTCCTAAGATTTATTTTGGTAAAAAAACACTTATACAATAAAATTAGTATATTTGTTAAGGTAATTAAAATATTATTTTTACCTTTAATTATCTTACTTACTTTTAACCCTAGTAAATAAAAATCAAAAGTTACAATTCAACAACAATTATTTTCATCATATGGAACCACCTTTTACTTTCTGAGTCAACCATGTCTCGTGGATTTTTTAAATTCAATTTAAAAAATAACTTCAATGAATTAAATTGTACTAATATAGGTATTATGTATATATTTTGAATTATAAATAAATTTAAATTAAAAATAAATATTGAAATAATATTTTGGCTTTCAACAATAACACATTGTTTTTCACTATTCATCTCAAATTGAATGTTTTTAGAAAAATACAAAAAATTCACCCAATGCTAATTTTGATTTTCAAAGTTAAAAAATGATTTCTATTTTACTAAATCAAAGACATATAAGTTATATTAATTAATTTTTAAAAAATATTCCTCTAGTCAAAACTAGAAATCTGGTTTTTGAGAAGTAAAAACTATCAAAAGATTGATATGTGTTTATGTGAAATTTTAATGTAAAATGAATTACAATGACCAAAATTGGATAAAATGGTAAAAATATATTTTAATTATATTTCATAACCATTCCAATGTATAATATAACAATATAAATTGTTTTGATTAAAAAATATGTTTTTAATTAAAATTTAGTATTTTCACTATTTATCAAAATATGAAAGTTATCAGAAAAGCACAGAAAATTTATCCAAAGTAAATTTTATGACCCGATTGTAATGAAAAAAATTATTTTCTTAAATTGAATATTAAATCATTTCAAATATTAGATTTAAAATGGGTTCTCCATTAAAAGGTGGTAAAAATTCATTTTTTTAAAAACACTTCTTTGATCGAAAAAACTGAATATGTTCTTATATTATGTCCAAGAAACACATAATATGGATGTTAAAATTATATGAAGTATATAAAATTCTAAAAGTATTTAAAAATATTCATAATCGTTTTTGAACAGTGCAAGCTATTGAATTACATTAAAGAAAGTTATGTACTATGAAATATTGGTGTGTTACAAAATCTACCATGAATTATCTCTCAAGCCCCTCCCATGCCTTTGAGATCACACTTCCATGTAAGGGATTTTTTTCATTTTCTATTTTTGTCCCAATTTATTTATGTCATTATACCATTTTATTTTAAATTAAAAATGTTAGGGTATTATTTCCCAACTCCCCTATACTTCCCTCATCATTTTGGAATGATGAGACACCTCTTTCTCTATCATTAATTCCTCCCATGTACTACTGTTACCCTGCCTAAATTCTATATGGAATTTCTCTCTTCTCAATTAAATTCAAGTAATTATTTTTATTATTTTTCTAAATTCCATTACATTTGTTGGGATATTATGTTCAACGACTCCCTTACTGTCCTTTTCATCTATAATTCATGAGAGGACTCTTTCTCTCTCATCAAACAATTTTATGATTTCAATTTGATGTCGTTATGCTGTCGAAGTTACCCCAAAATTTCCCATGCCAAAATCATCATGAAAGTGAATTTCATACCCATTTTTTATCAAGGGTATTCACCTTTAAACACAAATAATTATTGATTGAGGACATACATGTCAGATTGAAATAATTAATTAAGATGCTCAATATATAGGAGGAGATGAATTGTATACATTAAAAATTCCATTGGAACCTTGAAAGTTACGTTTAACAAGGTTAAAAAAACATTCACAAAACCTATTAAAGAAACTGTTTCTAAAAAGAATTATTCTATTTCAAAGAAAATATAATCTGTAATATAAGTAGAATAATTAAATTAGAAAGTATAAGAAATTTATACTTTTTTTATTCAACAATGTTAAGATTACAGCAGAAATAAAACAACATGAAATACAAAACAATTAACAACAATATTCTTTTAACCCAATCAGAAAGGTATCCAACAGCATTGGATAAAAGTTCCTTGATTTATACTTTCAAGAAAGTCTGTTTTACCTAATCCCAGGTAAGCCTTCAATTGAAAGATCAGTATCTATCTGGAAATCTATGCAAGCCCTCGATTTAGAGGGAAATCCGAAACTCTGTCTTCCAAACTCGAAAGCCCATGATCAGCACGATTGAAGTATTCACAATGAAAGTCATAACAAGTTGTTCACACCCAAGAAAGTTGTTGAATACATCCACATAAAGCACTGAGAGTTGAAAGATCCCCTCACTCTAGAAAGCACTACATAGCTTTTTCACATGCATCAAGTTCATCAACTCTCAACATTGTATTCAGATCATTCAAATGAACCTCTATTTATAGGAAATAATTCCTAATGGTTAGATCCACTCCAACCGTCATATTTTTCTTAAATTTCGGAGGGACCTGGACATGTGTCAAACATACAATGGTTAGTTTGTAACAGATTGCACAACATCGTTTCTAGTATGAGAAACAATGTTATGTCAATGATAAATGTTATGTACAAGAAAAATTTAGAATCTGATATGATTTAAATGATACATTTAAACAGCTCTATCATTATCAATAAAACAGATTCATAAGAATATGTAAATCAGATTATGAAACTGTTATCAAATTTTTTACGGAATCAGAATCGTAAAATCGGAATAAATTTTGCACCGGATTCAGAATCATAAAATAGAATCAATTTTTTCAGTGGATTCAGAATCATAAAAAAAGAATCTCATTTAGTCCGTAATCACTATTACAAAGACGGTATCACTTATTCAACGGATTCAGTATCACAAATCAGATTCACATTTGCACCGAATTCAGTATCATAAAGTGGATATCATATGTACACTGAAATCTGTATCACAAAGACGGTATGAAAAATCTGTAAACCTAGAAGAATAGAAAATCATAATGATACATCTGTAAGAATAACAGAATGAAAAATCGTAATGATACATCTGTAAGTATAACTGAATGATAATTCCAGATCCTAAGAAAAAAATAACTTATGAAAAATAGTTTTTGATTTTCAAAATATAAAACCATAAGGGATGGAGAAGTCATAATATAACCTTATTGACTCAAAAATATCCCCCTTTTTGGAAAGCACCAACCACTTTTCTAAGGAAGAATATTTTGACTTAGATAAACATGATGTAAAAAATTATCCCCCCCATTGAATGGGATTTCTTAAGAATACGACTGACTCCCCTTAGGAAATATTTCCTGGGGATTGTATTCTTGATCATTAATATTTGGTATTATTTCTTATGAATAAATATCCCCCTGAGATTAACATATCTTATTAACAGAAAACTCGCCCATACATTGACATTATCCTTTCTTACCATAATTTCTTTTAATAGATTTTCCTCTTTTGATATCTTCATTAGATTCTTCCTCTAAAAAAATTCTCCCCTTTGTGATTTTCAGAAAGAGGGAAAGAAATAGAGAAGTATAAGATGTAGATATATGGTTAAGCATGAAAACATTCATGAACACAAGAAAGATATTCAAGTAGATTCCTAAGGAATTTTTTCAAATATGGTTTAGATTACAACAAAATATCGAAATTTAAGAAAAATCATCCATCCTTCATTTTTTCAGACAACATTTTCATTATCAAGGCATTGATTTTCTTCACATCTTTATGATCTTCTTCGATCTTCCTCAACAGTATCTTATATTCATGATTCTCGTTTTCTAAAGACAAGATCATTTCTTCATGAGAATCCACCCTTGTCTATAATTTGTCTCTTACTTCCTTTTCACTACAAACAGCTCAATAAACATAATTTAGTAGAGTATCTTTCTCAGATATTGATTCCTTGACATTGTTGAACTCAATTTCACAAGTATTTAAAGCTCCATTTCTTGAATCCATAAAGTCACATAACTGTCTTAGCTCTTCATTGAAATTCTGGGTGTGGTTAAATAAATTCTTACAAGTTACATTTTGAGCTTTGCAATCAATAAAAATATTATTGATGTCTGGTTCTTTCTTGACCACTATGTCCTTTAGCATATTGGCTAATTATAAATTTTTATTTAGAGTTTATTGCATCATTTGACTATGGGCATCAATATTTTCATGAACTGGAATGGTGCTGACCAACATTATTAATAATAGCTTGAAAAAGTCTTGTTCAACAGATGAAGATGATTTGGAACATGAAACATATTTTCCTTATAAGCTCCTCTTGATGATATGGAAACTGATTTTTCTAATCTCATAAATGGCTTCTGAGGCGTTTCATTTTCAGATGAGGAAAGAAAAACACTTTTTCCTTAGGCATGATTCCTAACTGGAGATTGTTCATCAGAAACTTGGATAAAATTTATATCACCATGTTCATCTTATTTCTCTTGGAATTCTTCTTCTTCAACACATTCATGATGAACCTATTCATTTCCTTCTTCTTCCACTTCAGTTTCTACTTGTTCTTCTTCTTCAAATTCTACATCTTCCACAATTTCTACCTCTTCCTCAACTTCTTCTTCAACTATTTCTTCAACATGTTCTTCTAAAATATATTTTGATACTGAACTCGTAGGAGTTCCATTGTAGTTTATTACTTCCCTTAAAAAATCATCATAGTCTTATTGAACTATATGATCGTCTATTTATTGAATAGGTGCTGATAGATATAGAACGTTCTTGGATTTCTGGATTTCGGGAGTGGAAACCTTTTTCTTATGAGAATCTTCGGATTCATGTAATTGTTGAGACTTCTTTTCTAAAAATTTTAGAAGGGACAGACACACTTGAGCTTCCAAATATTTCGTCATTACTTCCTTCTCATTCATTTCTTTCTAGAGATTCTCAGGTTTATTTATTTTCAAGGCCTCAGCATTTTTAGGATTTATGCCAAAGGAAGGATCTCCTTACTTTCTGGTAGCTTCAATTTCTCTCCACATCGCAATTGTTGCATCTGAATAGGCTTTCAGTTTCTTTCCAGGAGGAGGTACTGATATGGGGACTTCAAAACTGGTACTAGAATTCTTGGTTCATCATGTTATCTATTCTTGGTTACTGATTTTGGAGATTCGATAACTTCTCCCTCATTCTAGATAACCATTTCATCAAAACACTTGGAATCCTGTAAGAACTCTACCTTTATCCTTCATAGAGTGTCATCGCTGAGTAAAAAAATATTGACAGGCTTTGAGACTGACCATCATGGAATAGTCAACTTTGGAATACAAATTACAATTTTCTTAGAGATAGTTGTTGCATACATAAGTATATGAGATCTGATGAATCTGCCTTTTATTGTTTGGATGGTGAGAAATATATACTTCACAAAGTTTAATTTCCTTATGTTGAAGAGAAATTCTAACATAAGGATATCACATGTCTTTAGAGAGTCCTTATCCCCATTTCATGGTATAAGAAATCGTTCCATCCAGAGAGATACCATGTTGTGGTTTGTTGAGAGATTTATAATCGTCAGATTCATAACATACTTGAGACCATGATAATCCAAATCGTTGATATTCTAAAAATAACCGTCTTTCTCATGGAGTTCTTGAGAGCATAGAATAGCTTTTACTTCATACGGAATGTTATGTAAGTTTGTTTCATTCTTATAGGGGACTGTATATATCTTATCATAACACTTGAACTTAACTAGATCCTTACCATATTTTTAGAAGAACATAACAGATTCATATAACTGAATGACTAGGTCAAGATATAATTTTCTCTTTATCCACACAAACACATTCCAATCCATTTGTTATTATTATCATAGAAATAAGGGAGTTATATTTTGAAAAGAAGTTTGGGCAAACAAACCTTTCCCTAATGATTGACTGGTCCATTATTTCCTTTCTAGTTGGCATCTGGTCTACTGGGGAATCAGGAGTAATTCAAGGAGAAAGAGACAAAGGAATCGAAATGAAAACTTTGATGGCAATAGAGCTTTGAAACAATGGTCAGTAAGGATGGTGTGACACTTATAAACAAGGCACCCCTTATATAGATGAGGCTTTGGCTTTTCAGCTTCCATAAGATCATCAAAAAACAAGATATAACCCTATCTGATCTGATTGTTGAGGATGGATATAGAAAATATGAATTCTGATATTTTGTTGTAATATAAACCAGAATTGAAAATTTCTAAATGCCCAAAATTGAAACATAAGATAAGAAAATAAATGGAAAGAGAATTTACCTTTTGGAATACTCCAAGGAGTTTATCGATATTATAAGAATTTTCTTGGATTTTTTAAGAACAATGATTTCAATAATGAAATTTCTAATACTGAAATTTTTCATACCGAAATTTTTAATACTTAAATTTTTTATAATAAAATATTCATAAAAAACATAGAGAAAGGGAATTTTTTTTAAAAAATTATTATGGTAAGAATAAAAACAAGCATACATATGTACACCCCTGAAACAAAGAGTAAATTAATTTTATGAGATGTTTTAAACAAGAATAATATATGAATGACAACCTTACTGAAATAATTCCTCGATTCTGCTTAATGTATTAAAATCTATCAGAAGATAATGGTTTTGTAATAATATCAAAAATCTATTCTTTCGTTCCAATAAATTAAATAATAATATCTCCCTTATAGTTATCTCCAAAGGTTACTTTTCCACTTTTAGTCTTTAATATATTTTATAAATTGTATTTTTTTCCAGCCATGTGCCGGGAAAATCTACTATCCATGTACCAAATGTTGTTGGTACTTCCTTCATTGACCAGAAAAAGAAGAGTTAGGTTTTCCAAATCCAAACATGCTAGGATCTGAAATTGTTAGATAATAAAATTTTGGGTATCTAAATTTGTTTATAAATGTATTCTTAATGAAACCCAACATATTGAACATTATTTAGAGAATAGTTCTTCTTCCAATGCCCACCACTTTGACATTTAGTACAAAAAGGTGATCTTGGAGGAACAAAATAATTGTTTCTAAAAACAAGTTTTTCCTGAGAAAAGCCTAATAATTGATTATTACCATTAGGTTGGATTTGAGAATACAAATTGTCAAAATTTTCGTTACTAGATGTAAATTTTGTAAGAAGATTCAACAATGAAAAAATTTCAGACTTTAGACTCAAGACTAAATTCATATCCTCTTGAATAACGGAATTAGAGTTAATCTTATCATCTAAAACATATTATTCAGAAAAAATAATTTTTAAGATCTTTAGAAATCTTTTCCTTCTCGGAATTAGCTTCCTCAAGTTTCTTAGAAATATTTTCTAAAACATCAGTTTCTTTATTAAGATCTTTGGAAATATTTGAAATTTTTTTGTTAAAATAAATTCTCTAGAATTTTATTTTTCATGTTTCTTAGAAATATTGTAATTGTTTTAGCACTAGATGATTAGAAAATATAGAATCTTACTCATAAAAAGGTAAATCATTATCATTATCTGATGAAGAAGACTCTTTATCTGACGAAAAATATCTATCAAGATATTTTTTACTCAAAGACCTATTCGTTAAGGATTCAGTAGTTTGTACATTATCCATAAGACAATGAATTTGAAATGGGGCTCGGAATATTAAACTTTTAATACTTAGATCTTTTAAGTCTCTTAGGAGTCTTGGATTTTGCATTATTTGATGTAGTTGTAAATGCAACACTTCCATTACCATTCATTTTCTTAATATGACCAGCATCTCTCTTCATTCTGATTTCATGTTGAAAAAGGGTTAAAAATAGTTCATCGAGAGAAATCTTTATAACTTTTCTATTTTCATCTATAACAGTTCTCTTTGATTCCCATTCGTTAGGCATGATGTCTATAATCTTGTCTACAAGTTCCTCATCATCCAAACCTTTTTCACACATGGATTTTAAGATGTTGATAATATTCATAAATATTTGTTGTACCTTACATATAGGTTCTCCATATGGAACAAAACAACCATAGTACTTAGCTCTAAGAATAGCTCTTATAGTTTCAATAACTTTTGAAGTTCCAAAATGAGTAACTTCTATCTTCTTCCAAAAAATGTTTGCATCTTCACAAGAAGAAATATGGATATATATATTTTGGGTCATGGAAGTCAACAAAGTATTTCATACATTTTAGTTTAGATGATATTATGATTTCTCTTGATTAGTAAAATTTAATACTTCCTTATCAGGAATCTTGTAATCTTTAGTAAGGATAACAAAGTTGTCTACTCTAGTATTTATGGCAAACATCTTTATACGATCTCTCCACTATTCGTAATCATTCCCACCAAATATATGTTGTATATTAGGATTATGATTTCAAATTGAACCAACATTCATTCCTTCCATCTAAACGAAAATATCTTCCCCCACAAACTTGTATGTAATAAAAGATTGAAAGCAGGGATGATAATATCCTCTGCAAAGAAAATATAGAAAAATGAAAAACATGAGCATGAAAAAATATATGTGAATATTAGTATTTTAAAGACAACATCTAATACCAATTTCAAGATCAAAATAATGAATGTAAATGTTCAATATACAAGTGGGGGAGTGAAATGGATACTTTAAAAACTCCTTTAGAACCTTTAATGATATGTTTAACATGCTTAAAAAATATTCACAAAAACTCTTAAAGAAACCATTTCATAAAAGACATATTCTACCTTAAAGATAATAGAATCTAAAATATAATCAGAGTAATAGAATTAGAAAGTATGAGAAAGTTATACGTTCTATCTTCAACAAGGTTATGATTACAACTGAAATAAAACACCTAGAAATAGAAAACAAGTAACAACAAGATTCTTTTAACCCAAAGAGAGGGTTATCCAATAAACTTGGATAAATGATCCTTTATATATATTTTCATGAAATTCTATATTACCTAAACCTAGGAAAGACCTCAATTTGATGATCAGTATCTATCTTTCTATCCTCACAAGCCCTCAATTTAGATGGCAATCAGAACCTCTGTATTTAAAACCCGGTAGCCAATGATCAGCACGATCAAAATCTGTACAAAGCAAGTCTGAACCAGTTGTTCACACTGAAAGAAGTTTTTCAAGACATCCGCATAAATCACTGAGAGTTGAAAGAGGCTCTCTCTCTAGAAATCACTTCACATCTTTTTCACATGCATCATTGTCACCCACTCTCTACATTGTATTCTTCTCATTCAAATGAACTTGTCTTTATAGGCAATGTTTCCCAACGATCAGCTCCACTATAACAGTCATATTCTCCACAAATTTCAGAGGGACCTAAACACATGTCAATCATACAATGTTTAGTTTGTAACAGATTTCACGGAATCATTTCAAGTATGAGAAACAAATTTATGTTAAGGATTAATGTTATGTATAAGAAAAATATAGAATATGATATCATTGGAATGATACATTTTAACAACTCTAACATTATCAAAAAAACAAATTCATAAGGAAAAGAAAATCATATTGTGATATTGGTATCAGATTTGTTCCATATTCAGAATCATAAAATCAGAATTACTTTTGCATCGGATTCGGAATCATAAACTAGAATCACTTATTCAGCGGATTCGGAATCGTAAAACAGAATCACTATTTCACCGGAATCGGTATTACAAAGGCCATATCACTTATTTACAGGATTCGGTATCACAAAAAAGAATCAAATTTTCACCAGTTTCGATATCCAAATGATGGTATCATATATAATCATGATTTGGTATCGTAAATACAGTTTGAAAAATATGTAAACCCAATATAATGGAAAATCGTAATGATACATCTGTAAATATAACAGAATGAAAAATTGTAATGATATATCTGTAAGTATAATAGAATGAAAATTCAAGATATTAAGAGAAAAATACTGAACATAAGAAAAAGTGTTTCTGATTTTCAAAACATAAAACCATAAGGGTTGGAGAAGTCATAAGATAACTTTATTGACTCAAAAATACATTTATGTATTCCACATATCTTTTTCACAGCTTAAATTATGATGTTTAATGAATCCTGGTTATATGATGCATGCGGAAATCTTATGCATGAAATGAAATTTTTATAAATAGTGCACCCTCATAGCACTCTAATGCATTGGGTAAAAAATAGTATCATGACACGCCATGTGCAATGAGGGTTTACTCATACTAATTCAAGTGAAATGAGGGTTTATTCATTGTAATTCAAGGTCAATTAGGTATACTAATGCTAATTCAAGTGTAACGAGGGTTTTCTCATGCTTAATGTGCAATGAGACTTGGATTATGATAATATCATGTTAAATGTTGTTGCCACATTTCCATGTTATGATAGTCATGTTATATCATGAATTTATGTTTATGTTTATCTTTTTCTCTATTGATATGCATGTTCCATAACATGTACTATATTCTTCATGTTATGCCTTATTTACATTATTACTAGGCTTTATATCTCACCCTTTTATAATTAATGTCCTCAGGTTATCCCATGAAATACTATGTAAAAAAGGAATGTTATGGTCATGTAAATGATATTTTAAATAAAAATGTTGTTTTTTATATTCTATGTTGTTATATATTGTTCCTAATCTATACAATACACTAGAACTCTCAATCCTCAGAGTTATATTATGTACAATTTTATGTAATAAATCATGTTTATGTGTGTAAAAAAGAGAATATTTGTTATAAATATACCACTTCCCACCCATATTTAAAATGATTAGTCTTATAATTGTAGTATATTTATACGATCTAGTTGGATATCTCAAATAAAACAAAGAAGAAACCATTTATCCAAGTCTTATGGGATCAATTTCATTAACTAACACTTCAGATATATGGATTTTAGTTTCATCATCATCATCAAGCAATTCAAGTTAATCCTCATTAAATATAAATTCTTCTCTATGTTAAACCTTATCCTCTACACTTACATCAGCTTCGTGAACAGGTGAGGGAATATCAGATGAGATTACCTATCTTCTAATGATTCCTAAAATTAGAGGCCAATTTTTTATTTAATACTATAAGTTATATCTGACAGGATTGCATGAATTTTTATTTTAATTTCCTTCAATAACAACTATATTATTTAAAAAGTTCTCCAAATCAATAAGAATATTGAATAATAAATCTGTTTCTTCCCTAATGGAAATTATCTTCCCAAGAAAAACATTTCTATAATTAATAAATAATTTTTAGAATACCCGTTCATGAGGTGTTCTATTGATGGACCTTTGGTTCCATAACATTGCTAAATTCACTCTCCACTTTTTGAAATAAGAGAGTTAGAATTATTCCCAATGGGTACAAACACCATAATCTATAACATGCATGAGACAATTCCCCATTATGTGTCATGGTATATAAATATAATTCTAGATCAATATGATATAGAGAAGAAAAATATCAGGAAATTGATCTTCTTCAAACTCTCTAATTCTTTGGACTACACTAGTGTCTAAGAACGTCACCAAAAAATTGTTCTTAAGTTTCTTGTCATTCATTGAAATCTTATAAATAAAATATATATATATATAATGAAATTTCAGGCACTCATCTAGTGAAACATCATCCAAGATAATCATGTATTGATTAAAATCATGAAACTAATCACGTGGGAACCAAAATTACACAACTAGCTTTGTCAAAAAGTTAGAGATTATTTTATTATTCACCCACACGATTACCAAATCATCATTATCCCAAATACTAAGATCTTTTTTTTTTTTGAAAAAATCACATACATATTTTCTATAAATGACTTTTTTTCACATCAAGTATAAAATGACATTCCGAGAAGTTCAAGAATTTATTTAGATGCATATATGGAAAATATATCTAGTTGAAATGAATTGTATTTATACATAACACGTTCTTCGGTAATTTTTCCCTTTTCCTACTCCAACTTGTAGCTTATTTTGATATTTTTAATTTTCGAACTTTTTTTGAAAGGATTCGTCAAAATGTTTGATGTATTAGTGTCCGGGTGAGAGTGGTTTGTATTTGAGAGAGAAGGAATTCTTATTGTTTTTTTACGAAAAATGATCCACAAAAAATGTATTCTTTTATAGAGAATGTGAAGAGTCCTTAAGAGTGACATAGTATAAATAAAATAAATAAAATTATAAATCATGTAGGGGTTACATGTCACTTTATGATTTAAAATATAGTTTAAATGCATATACTATAAATGTTAATCAGTTATGCATCTTATTATCTCTATTTGAAAATAATTAATTCATATACATAGATAAAAATATTTATTAGTAAAAAAAGTATTTAAAAAAATTAGACAACATTCACCATTTATAAAATAATATATTTTAGTTTATTAAGGATTTTTAAATGCATCTTCATGCAAAAAATTTAGTATATATCAATTTTAACGATATATAACATTTTTTTGAATGATCCCTTGAGAAGTGATTCCTTAATTTTCATTGTTTCTTATAGAATAACCTGTTATATTCATTAAAATGATATAGAAGAAGTGTTATCAAATTTAAATGGAAAATGATCAAAATTAAATCCAACGTAAAACAAGGTGTTTTCATCAACAACAATTCTTTACAACAACTTCCTTCTACAATAAATTCAACCTTATCAATTGATAATGAAAATAAGTTCTTCTTCGTGATTTCTGATGAAATATATAAATCTCTTAAATGTGGTTGGTTCTAGATGTACTATTTTTATCCAATCTATATACAAAAAATTCATTATCATTAATTGAAATTTAATTAAAAAAATCATATGTTGTTTGAAAATGTAGCGATTTAGAAATAGTTCCTTTTAATTATCATAATATTATTTTATTAGAAAAAAATGAAATTATTTTTGGTTTTGTTTAAACTGATCCCCATGAAAAAATTAAAAAAAGCTACCCAGTCTAATTGATGTTTTAGATATCAAGATCTTAATTATTCCATTATATATCTTGTTTTCAACATCTTTTTAAGATACATCCAAGTAAAGCTTAACATTAACACTCTTAAGAGTTAAATAAGTCTTTTAATTTTAATATCCAATCATGTTTAACAAACCATGTATATATTTTATTTCATTTAAAATATATCAAAACCCTTTTTGATAAATTTTAAATACAAGAATGAAATTTAATTCTCCCTTAATATTCATTTAAAATAATTTAATCTGTGAGAAAAAATTATAATATTTTTTGGTTATTAGATCCAAAAATCACATTATCAATATAAATGTTAACAATAATAATGTATTTTTAAGAGGATTTATTAATGAGTTTATCATATAGGAAACATACATAAAAATCATTTGATAATATTAATGTACCAAAGATTTCATACGAGGCTCCGGTTTCTTGTTTAAGACCTTATGATACTTTTTTAAGTTCAGAAATAGATTTTAGTAAATTGGTATTTTCAATACTAATTGGTTATCCAACATATGTTTCCTCTATAAAAAAGCAATTTAAAAAATCATATTTTACATCCACATTAAATAATTTAAAATTAATACAGGATGAGTATGGTTGAAGGATTCTAATATATATTAATCTGACTACAGTGGAGAAATTTACTTCATAATCTATTCACACCTCTTAATTTTAAGCTTTGGAAATAATTTTATCCTTATTTATAATTATCACACCTTGATCATCCAACTTATTTATAAATACCCATTTAGATTCAGTAATAGGATAGTTATATGGACTATAAACTAATTCTCATACCATAATCATATTGAACTATATTAAATTTTATTTCATGTCTATGGTCTATCTATAATCACCTAAGGCTTCTTGTCAGCTTTTATGTTCTAGTTTGGATAGGGAAGAATCAAACATGGAATAGTTTATTATACCTTTTCTAGTATTAACTCTCTTATATAGGTCTCCTATAAATGATTCATAAGGATGTTTTTTCATTATTCTAGGCTATATAGGGAGCACATTTTTAGATTTTTTAAATTGATATATTTTATAGTTAGATTATAGTTGATCAATTTCAAGATTATAATGCTTTTTTCCTTTGAACATTGTTTCAAGTCGCATATTTTATAAGAATCTCTTATGTCTTAAAATTGATTTTTTTTTGTGATCAACGGGATCAGTTTCATCAATTTTAACATTTGTAGATTCATTACTAATCCCTGAATTATAATTGAAAACTCTATAGGATTTATAATTTTTTTAATAACATAAGCGTATTCATTTATAATATATATAATTAACATACCATGAAAATAATTGGTAGTCCAGGGATAAACATTGAATTCAAAAACCTTAATGTATGAATTATTCATCTTACTATTATTCCATAACTCATAAGTTTTCCTCTTTATGATAGGCATTACTATGAATCTATTGTTGTAGTAGATTGTTTTGTTAGAAGCTTCAATGGAAAATTGTGTGGGTATGCTATAATCACAAAATAGTTTTTGAGTAGTTTCTTGAAAATTCCTATTAATTCTTTCAAGAACACTATTATGTTGAGGAATCTTAGTTGTAGAATAGGTATTATTCATAAAATATTTTGATAAAATTAAATTGAATTCATGATTCTCAAGTTAACCCCACCCCAAATTCTCTCTTCAACGGGAAAATAAGTTAGCATATTTATCATTTTTTACATTTTTATAGACCATTAAAAAATAGTACTAGATCCAATTTTATGTATTAAGAAATAAACCCACATACACTAAGACAAATTATCAACCAAAACATAAACAAAATAATTTCCAAATAGTCTCACTATTCTAGAAGGACCATAAAAATCTATATTAATACGTTTTGTTGTTTGAGATTTTGTAACCTATATAATTGGTTAAATGGATGTATTGTGTTTCTTAAACTGATGTTATGGATCACATAGTTTATTTTTGTCCAATTTGAGATGAGTAAAATATTAAATCATGTTTTTTGACTAATTTTTTAATAGAATAGACATAAAAATTTACAATTATTCTATTACATATCTATGATTCATTAATTTTAGTATCTAGATAGATTTTATTTTACTTACACAAATAATATTGATCTATTGTGTAAACATTTTCAATTCTTAAAGCTCAAAATTTTTATGATTTATCAATGAAAAAAAATATGATTTATTTCAAAAAAAATCCATCTTTATAAAGTTGAAAAATGCATATCAGGTTGTTTATTTAATCCCTAAACATAAATTATTTTTCTAATGAGTAAATAAATTAGATATTTTATATACCATAAACCCATAATAATTACTTTATCATTGTTACATAATGTTAAAAATACATTATAAATTTTAGGTAGTTGATGGAGGATATAAAAATATATGCTCATGTGTCTTGAATTGTGAAAAATCTATAAACCATTTTTTGTTATCATTATTGTGTCTTTATCACTAAAAATAGAAATTAAACCAGAAGTTTCTTTGTTACCAAAATGATATTGTGTCTAGTTTTATTATCTATCAAGTATTTTTAATCCAAATTTTCTTAAACATTCAACAACCAAAATTGGATATGTTTATAGAAATAGATGGCTTCATAATAACACAAAATTAAATTTTTAGTTAGTAAAAATCAATGACATGATATTTATTAATCCAGTAGTGGAAACAAGAAATATTACACATGTTTATATTTTTATAAATAGGGAAATGATAATTATTATATTTTATATTTTCCCCCAAATACATATCCGTGGGTCTTTTATGTGTTTTGTTCTTACTGTGGATTTGATTTAGGTAATTATCCCCATTATTCAAAATATTGGCAGCATCATTTTAATATTATACATCAACATTTAATTATTTTTTTCTGAAAAACCCCACATTATAGTAAATTTCAAAATTACATTTCCACTCTTGAATTTATTTGGATCGTTAAGCATTTTCTTTAGACAGAACATCATAATATTTTGTAAATGACATTATATTTTCCTATAATGAATCATATATATATTCTCATATATAATAGTATTTAGTAAACTTATATAAATAAATATTTTCTCATATAAAATTTAATGGAATAATAATAAATCAGAGGCACCTCATCAGTTATTTTAACAAAAAGCACATATTTTAATTTTTATTGGATTATTTATCTTTAATATTAAAATTTTATTTTAATGGATTTTTATAAGTTACACTATGTATAATTATTTTAATTATTATCCTTATTAATGAATGATCACATACTATACTTCTTTGAAATCTTTTAAATTTCGTTATGTTGGGGGAAATTAATCTCCATTTGACTGATCTTCTTACACTAATTATGTCTAAATTCTTTTTTATTTTAATCAAAATTTTCATAATTTTTAAATTATTTATTGAATTTTATTTTAAATTTATATAACATCTCAAACTTCATGGAATATTTAAAAATATCACCATTGGACATTTATTTGACTGAATTCTCATTATTATATGAGTTTGAGAATACTATATCTCTGGTTTTTATCATATTTTGAAGCGAAATACTTTCAGGAAAAATCCCCCTAATTTTTTGTGAGAATATTCCTTGGATTCCATCTCTAATTAATTAATCCTATTATTTCTAATAATATATTTTGTTTCAAAATATATTATATGTTTATATTTCATAATAATATTGAAAACTAAACTCTATTTTAATCGGAAAACCTAGATTCGATTGAGAGATTGATTGAGTTCATTAATAGGGTCCCAAATGGATGCTACATTATTAACATTTGAATTCATGCTTTAATTAATCTGAGTGATGATATCACAATCACCCATTATGAATAAAAAAAATTAATTTGGAATTGTTGTATCTGAGTTATTGAACAATATAAATACATTCACAAGAAATAGAAATAGATAAACACATTTCATGTCCTACATTACGTAGTGAGACATAGTTGAACACTTCAAGAATAAATGAATATTTAATATACTTCATATCCTTAGATGATACATTAGATTTTTCTTTTTTAGTAGTATAGAAGAACATTTATTATAATTTTACATCAAAATAGATGTATAAAAAGTGATGTGTGTACAAAACACAATTACAATCTAAAATAATCAAGAAAGAAGAATGTTTCAAGATATAGAATATATCATTGATGAGTATATTTATAAGATCATAAACTATTTATAATAAAATTTAAGAAAAAAATAATATATTTTTGTTTTTATTTTCAAACGAATTTTCATGAATAATAGAGCATGAATATTTTGTGTTCAATCATTAATTTTTATGACCCTTACATAAAAATATATTTGAATTTGAATTTGATCAATAAATAAACTTCCATTGTAGATATATTTAAATGATATTCTAAAGAAGGTTTTTAATGTATATTTTAATTATTTTCTAAAATTATCAATGACAGAGCTGTATATTTTCTGTGGGTTTGGTCAACTTCTGAAATATACATGTTCTTGGAAATAGAAAAATATTTAAATCAATGTTATTTATATGGTAGCCTAGATTCTTATATAAAAAAATCAACAAGTTTAACTTTTTTGAAATACAACTATGATAATAAGATCCTTTTTAATCAAATTAAATTTTAAAAATACTTATTTATAACAATATTTTCATTCATAAATGTTTTCCTTATAAGATGGGTTTTCAAATGAATTTTGACATCATAATAAAAATTCAAAATAATTTATATATTTTTCTTTTGATTTATATCTTATACATCATAAGATATTCTACATCATAAGATATTGCACCTTTTAAGACATATAATTTTTCATTTCAAGGATCTCTAGAGTATTCTCATTAACTTATTTCAATATGTAATTTTTCCTTCTATAATCGATATTTATTTTTTACAATTTATATTAAAATTACAGGTGTATGTAATATTTTTAAAATCACATAAGATAAATTTATGAGTAAAAAATATCAATTTTAGATTATTAAAACATATAGAATACTGGGATATTGTGAAACTACATAACTATGTCCAATACATGCGTAGTGTGTATGCTATTAAAGATACATGTTGAGTACCAAGGTGCATAACCTGGGTACATGATATGTGAAAAATATTGCATGTATCTTATTAAAGAACTCCTTTGAAGTGACCTTGTAAAAATTATAGTTATACTACAAAATGAATAATAAATTTCAACATTAAAACCTAACTACATTGTTTTTGATGATGTGTTGACAATGTAACATGGTTTTCAAATTTAATAAATTCTCAATTAATCACATGTAAATAATTACAATGTTTTTTAAAGCTGCTTATTTTTTATGATTATTTTTTATGGTTTTATACATTTTAATTCATATGGACATTAATATAAAAGAATTAATTAATTAATTGAATTAATTCAAGAGTGTTCACCATAATAATAAATAATTAATTTAATTAAATATTTTATAGGGTAGTTTTTTATATTTACTCCATTAATGTGGATTAATATGAACATAGACCAGTCTCTGTTTGTGACTCCTAAATTTAATATATTATAATTGAATGGGTTTTATATTAATTTATTAAATTGAATAATTTTTTGTGTTTTATTTCCTTCCTCTCATTATGTATGGTCTTGCATTCCCATGATTTATTTTGTAAACACCCTATCCAATAATTCAGTTCCCCTTAAATATATGTGTGTGAAACATGTTTAATGAATGTAGATCCTAGGTGAGTGTAGATAGTTCATGTCTGATGCCATGCTAAAACCAATTCAAGAGATGCAGATGAGCATAGGTGGAATGTAGTTAATCAAATGAATCATAGTTCTAGAATTTTATTATTGAGGGTTAAATATTTCATTATCATCAACTATATAAAAAACTATTTGAAATTATTATATTTAGTACAATATATAATACTTATTTCAATAAATTTTATGGAAAATTATTTTTAGAATATTAATCATTAAATGGATTAATTAAAAAGAATGCGTGAAGGAATTAAAATTAATTTAAATGGTGTTTAACATAATAAAAATATGGTTAATCACCGATATAAAATGAAATAAATATTAACCCGCAAGTAATAATATAAAATGTATAGTTTACACAGAAATATATAATCCCCTCTAACCAAAAGTATTATAATGGGATAATGTTAACCTACATTGGTAGAGATCTAACCATAGTTTAAAGTTAATGAAAAACCTATATTGTGGTGATTTAAATTAGTAGAGAATTTATATCTTGAGTTTTGGATCAACATATCCCAATTTTCATTAGTGGGTTATCAACCCCATGAGATTTATTGAAACTAATTGTAAAAGTGTTAAAAAATAAAAAATTATTATTTTAGTATTAGGCAGTCGACACAATGGATCATGGAGCTTTGAGTTAATGCATCTGTAATGTCATTCTTATCTAAATCACATTTAATAGCTTCTAATAACTCTATATATGTTAAAAATAGGGATATATGGATATTTTAAACTTGAATATACTTATGATATGATATTATAAAACTAATGGTGCGGGATACTAGATTTCAATAAAATATTAAAAGATTAATAAATTAAATCAAATTTATAATCAAAATTTGTAATCAAAATAAACTATTAAATTAAACTCTAAATTTATATAAAAATTAAAATCCACATAGATTTTACTATATAAAAAATGAATATTTTATTAGGATAACCATCTGATGGGTTTCAATTTCTAGGAGTGGAATATATACATTCACATAATTCAATTTAATGAAAAGAATTTATATGTGATGGAAAAATCCATTCCTAAAGTTCTTAGAAAACATTCTAGTGAGGAATAATTATATGCCAATATGAAACATTTTGATGATTCCACATATTTAAAAAATTTTGTGTTGTCATCTATTTATAATAAAATTCTAATGAAAAAATAGGATATGTATCTCTATAACATCAAATATCAAATCATCCATTTTTATCAAGATAATATGATACAAGAGTGAAATGATATCTCCAATTCATTTTGACAAGAATGAATGGTGTCATTAATTCCAAAAGGGCATAGTCCGTTTATGATTTATAATAACACATAACTAGAAAACCTATAAAAACTCAAAAGTTGTATAATGTCAGATATTTCCAGGTCAACGCCGAAATACAAGGAAGAGGATAATTTTTAATTATACATTAAATAATTATTACAAAACTAAAGTATTATAAAACTAACTATAATAACACAAAATATGGTGTGATGATGTGATATTACATTGGTAATTTTAATGCCCAGTTTAGTGTCATAAAAAATAATGGAGAACAAAGATGATGATGTTCATGGTGTTATCAAAATTATTATTTTTGATTCAATGGTTTTTGTGTACACCCTATACACTCTAGGATAACGTTTTCTCAATGGCTATAGTTTTTTTTGATCAAAAATATAATGAAACCCAGAACCATGTTTAATAACAGAGAGAGAATAATCCTAATACACTTGGTGGAAATCCCCATTCATGAACTCATTGTTAAATATATTATACAGTTAACTAGAAATAGTTGAGCATAAATAATGTAAATGAATAAAAATCACTCCCTCACCCATTTTATAAAATGATCTTGAAATATGAATTTATATGGAGAGACAAAAAATTATTAAAATGTTTGATAACCCATCCTGAAATCTTTTAAAAATAATATTAGTTGATAAATAAGTCACCATTTATATGAAAATTCTCTAGAATAACAAGATCTACACTCTCATGGTAACCATGATAGGGACAACTAATATAATTCATATACCATACAATATGGGTAGACTCCATCGCTAGGTCCTTGAAATTTTCAATTTCAATTTCTATTATGGTGGGTATGTAATTATCAATTTATATAAAAATATGTGGAGAATTATCACATATATCCCTTTTCTTTCTATTATATATTCATTGAATAAACTGATACATCTCTATCTAAATCCACATAGGCATTAATCTCATATGTCCCTTAAAAAATATATTCTCACATTACTCAAGAGAATATTTGAGTGTTCGGCCCCATATATCTTAATAAAAAATGCCTGAATGTTCATGCGCTATAGAAATTTTATCTCCTTGAACTTCTTAAATTTTCATTCATGGAGTTATCTGGCATACCACCCTTTAGATTTACTATATCCCAACCAAGAGTGTATTTTACTTATTTTTATTTACTTCTCATGCATGATTGAAACCACTATGAATGGTACCACACCATTTTAATGTAAATTCCATGTTAAACATATAAATTTCATCAACAAAAACAATCCATACTATAGTTTCCTCATTACTTAATTATCCATTATCCTCATGCATGGTTATCTAGGTGTTGAAAACAACATATTTGAGTATTCAATATTTTTTCTACCTCTCCATGATATATTAAATGTTCATAATCTCATTTATCTTGTTGTTTTGTTCTCAAAACTTCCATATTAACCATTTCACACAATCTTATGATGTTACTGAACATTTTCAATTCATCAAAAAACTTTCATACATTCAAGGGATCTTATTTATCATGGTGTGTTCATAGTACCTCTCCTTAACTCCCTAAATTTATTCATGGTGGTTTTCAGATTAATGGTACTTCATCATCAGCTATAATTTTGGTTCTGGAAGATCCACTATGGTGGTCTAGTTGTATTCAAATGTGCCGATTAGTTGAAAATTCAATACAAGAATTTTGATTCTTAGCGGAAACTGTAATGGCATTTTTGTTAAATAGTGAATAGTGTTTCATTTCCCTAAACCGACACTAAATATTTCAATGGTGATACCGATTGTATATATTTATAATAAAACTCAAGTGAATCAAAAAAATCAATGAGGTTCCTCTGTATTCCTTAGATCCTTTTCAAATACTAACAATCTATTACACATGATATGTTTTTCTCCTCCTTACACATGTTCACAATTACATGTCTTTTGGTGATTTTTTTCTCAATTCTACGTTGAATGCATTTTTTTGCTATAATATAAATAATTTCCCCCATAATATGTTTTAAAAAAATCAAAAAATTAAAAACTAGAAATGATTCTATTTTGTGTACATCCATCGTCAGGATTACATTATTTCATGACCATTATTTTTCACCAATGAAGTGGGTTTTAATTTAGAAAAAAATTAAATTTGGGAAAGTATCACATCCACCACCCAATACAAAAGGATAAATATCTTTGGTCAATAAATCATAATTTTACCCTCTAAATCTCAACCAACTATTTTATATTTTTTAATGAGTGGTTTATATTATTAGTACAATGAATAAATACCATGAAAATTCTTCCTAATGTCCCATGGAATTACAATATAACATTTTCTCTTTAACAGAGTGGATCCCTTCCACTATAGACAACCTACTCCCCTACACTAAATTAGACAATCACACAAAACAATATGATTGGGGTATTAGTGGATAAAATAATATTTTAATGTAGCTCATTCCAATCAAAGGTCACATATGGATTCTATAGGATTAAAGGTCGATTGATTTAAAGGTATATCAAAGGACAAGGGATAAATATTAAAAATACCCCATTCATATTAAATGTGACCTTATCAAAACATAGCTTCAAGAAGAATCAAATAATGATCTTCTAGGATACTTTTCCAAAGTTCACTTATGAAACATACACAAGAAATGATTTGAAAATTTAAGATTAGAAATCTTCTCTGGAATATGAAACATATAAAATTATACAATCAATCATGGCATGAAAATCTATAATAAACTTACCAACATGAAAATTAGTAATTAAAATAATAAAAATTGATGGTAAATTTCATTTACTAGAATAAAATGCCTCATAAAATATCGATTTATCAGATTAATACTTATATGAATATCATTATTCATTGAATCCTTTTATCTAAATTATATAATTCTGTTAAATTATTAACTAAAACATGGAATCATGGTATTCCTAGTAAACTCATGTCTCCTAGATCTCAAATGTATTTAAAAATATATAACTATAGGTAGAAAATCTATTCTTTAAATATTAAAAAAAATTTCAATAAAATATTTTAAAAAAATAAAGTAAATTTAATATCATACTCATTACACATATAGATCATTCCTTCCTACATTTAAAATTGAGCTTCCTTGATCATTGTGATCATGAACCTATAAAAACACCAAATGAAATCACAAGTTCTGTGATTAAATCTCAAAAATATTGGGGAATTAATAACTAATTTAAAGTATTTTTCTTAAATTAAATCCTAATAACACCATAATAATTATTGTTAAATCTCAAAAGTCTACTCTTTTATGGCCATTTATCCCAACATCAACAATTCTATATAATATAATAGGAGTTTTGTAAAGAGCTAACCATCTCTAATTGATAAAAACTTTAATTTTTTTCACAATTCCTGTGGCACATTTTATCCTTTGTGTTGAAAGTTAATTTAAAAATTTATTAGGAGAAGATGATGTTGTGGAGAAATCCTATATAATAAAATCGACTATAGTCGATTATAAATAGTACCACTCCTTCATATATTCTTTTGGAAGTTGTTATTTCATTTCATAACTAATTTATTCAATCTTTATTATAACATTCACATCATTCCATTCGGCACATGAAGATGGTATCCAAAATATAGAAAGTTTCGAACTTATTAAACACTAAATATAATATGACAAAACCTATTACAATTATTATTCTTCTTCTTCTTATTATATTGGATTCACTATAATTAGTGTTGTAATTACTTTTTAATAATATGGTTTGTAGGTTTTGGATTTACTTCCTTCACCATGCATAACATGTGATCCGAATGAATATAAGTTTTCAACCATTCATTTTTTATACTTCATCATCTACATTTTTTTCATGTCTCATTACATCTTCCTCTTCTTCAGTTGATGAATTTGATTCTTACAATTTTCATAGATCATTAATTTTTTTGTGTATTATATCATCCATGATTCACCTCTCCTCTTATTTTATTTCTTATAGTGGGGTATGTTTCTATTTTCCTCCTCTTCATCTCATGTGTAAGTTATTTCTCCATTAAAAATATATTTTTCATCATTAAAGGAATACTCCTTGGATTCAACATTCATATCATCTTTAATTTCATATTTGTTTTTGTGTCGTTCTTAAATCATGGCCTCCTCCTTTGGTTCATCTCTTGATTCATCAGCCTCCTTTATAATGATCTCCAAGAGTAGAAATCCATATATAATTTATTCATCCATTCCTTGATATTTATCTTTCATGGTCATATGAAATTGTGGTACCCATGTAAAAATTTTATACTCCCATTATCACTAGTTAAAATATGGCCTTTAAGAGTGGTTGTAAAAGGGATTTATGAGTACTATATATGGTATAATAATGTGATCAATTTTAAAGCGTTGTCTTTAATAGATCATGATGAAAAAGGACCCCTTTAAAAAAATATTAAAAATCTATGACAAAGGTAGCTATTCTCAGTGGTTTTCTTAATACTGTTGAAGGCCTCCTTTTATTAGTGCTTTTTTAGTGATGTTAAAGGCCCCCTTTAATAGCTTTAAAAAAATAACTAATATAGTATCCAATGATAACGGGGGATTTTTATGGATTCATCCCATGTATTATCCATGATCCCCACCCCCTTTATCATCATTTTGTATGCACTCTCCTAGCCCCCCTATCAACACTTTTGATAATTCCACCCTCTTGCACATGCCCTTACTTCCGATGATTTTCGAACCTGAGAACTCTAGCTCATATGACCACACCTTTTAAAATCCCATATATGGGTTTTTTTTCCATTTTTTGATATATATATTTATAAATCATTACATTTTTTATCCATATATTTATATTTTTGTTTCTATATTGTATTGTATATAAATATATTTAAATGCATATATAAAATATGTTTTTCTCTAAGTGTGTGTTTGTGTTTTTATTAATAAATACTTACATGAATATATATGTGTGTGTATGTGTGTATTTTTGTGTGTGTGAATCTATAGATATAATTATAAAAATTAATACATATTTACCTATATTCTATATTAATATTTATATACATATATTAGAATATATAGATAAATATATATTTGTTTGTCAATACAGACACCCAAATATTTGTAAATATATATAAACATTTTATATATATATTAATTGTATAGATATTTAATTATTTATAAATTCATATTTTAAATAAAATAGATATTAGTTTTTAATTAGATAAGATATATATATTGAGAAATATATTATATATATAATTAGTTATTTATAAAAATAAAATTTTATGTGTGAATATATAAAAAATTTGTATTTTTATATATTTGATTATAAATAACAGTATAATTTCAAAAACAATAAAAATTAAAAACCATAGTATCTATATAAATTTAATAATTGGGAATAAATTTTATCTCTACTACTAAAAGATAATAAGACCCCAATAATAGAAGTTGAAAATACATCAAATGTTTAGAAAATGGGGTACCCTAACTAAAAACTCAGTTTTTGAGGGCTTATGGGCAATTTTTTGATTCAAAAAATGTGACCATGGATTCCCCAGGTCCCTAGGGGGTATATCTCATCGCAATATTTTATTTTATATGTTGTAGAGGAAAAAAATACACTTATATCAAAATTTATAGCCATTTGAAGTTCATGTTTTTTAACTTATTTAAGATATTTTATTACATTTTTTATTTTTCCATCATCATATCAACATTAAAGGACTATTTCTCAATAAAAATTAGAAAATTAGTAATTATTAAAAAAATTAGTTATTTTGGAATCCATTTTCACTAAATATCTAATATATTAAGAGTAAATTAATATTTTTTATAATCTAAAACATATATAAAAAATATATATTATATTTATATGAATATGAATATATTTATATAGTAACATATTATTTAATCTAAAATATAATTTTTTTGACATATACCCTTTATCAACACTTGTTAAAATGGGATGATAAGGGGGATGTCTTTGATGGTCTGCTAAATAAGCAATGATTATGCCCCGCATTTATCAAAAACATTATAAGTGATGATAAAGACCCCCTTATTGGTGATTTTAAAAAATCCATGATAAGGGCCTCCATTAAAAACATTTTATTGGGATTCATTAATGTCCTCCATTAATAGGGCTATTTTTTGTTAAATACATTATTTAGAATCTCTTTTTATAGTGTTGGCAAAGACGGTATCTAACATCACTTTTAGCTAGCACTATTGAATCAGTTACATTGGATAGATCCATTTTAGTAGTACTACCTTGGCTTTAGATCCTTTATTTGAGTGTGATAATTAGTTGTGATAGATTATAGATTTGGATTTCCATTCTAATGTGGGGAATTAATTTTGTTTGTCTTGCATACACATAATCAAAAACATATAGCTGTGTAAAACTATTAAAATAAAAACCTATTAAAATAAGAAACAAAGGAAACGTTAAAGACTTGTTTAACTACTTAATTATATTAATTTTGAGACTTATTCCAATTAACAATGTATAACAATTACAAAATCAATGGGATTCATTACTTCCTAATGAGATCAGTCACATTAGAATTTGTAAGAACACTAACCAAAATAACCTAAAACTACCCAAATGTTGTATTGTATTGGTTATTCTGGGTCGAAACAAAAATAAAATATAGATATTAATATTTAATTATATATAAAATAACTATGATACTATTAAGATAAGATAAAACTAACTACTATAACATAAAATATGCTCTGATGAGGTGAGATTTCACAAAGAATTATGATTTTTTAAGATAATTAAATACCAAATGAGAATAATGATTTTGATGTATCTAAATTTGAACGAATTTATTCTTGGTGACACCTATGGTCATGTACAAAACCCTCCACACTCTAGGATCATATTCTCTTAGTGGTCGTGGTACATTAGATCACCAAGAAATGGATAATCGAAAAACACGTTTAAACATAGATAGATAAGTAAACCAATGGTCATGGATAAAATCATCACTCTAAATATCAAATTAAAGGATATTCATACATAAAATAGTAATGTTCATTCTCAAATAAATGAATTATTTATAAATCACTTCCTTTAACCTCTAAAATAATTATCATTAAAAGAAAATTAAGATGGAGAGATAATAAAATTAAGCACAAGAGTGAGAAAATAAAAATATATTTTATAAAAATAGACATACAAGATAAATAAATCCCCTTTATACATGAAATACCCTCAGTTAAAAAAAACCTACCCTCTCATGTTTACCATTAGAGGGTGGAATAATATAATTTCTACACTAAGTTGTATATATGGACTCCTCTAGTAGCTCCTTGAATGTATGATATCTAATTTCACTTATCGATTTTATGGAATCCTCTACTAATCTAAAAATATTCTTGAGATAAATCACATATATCCCTTTCTTTTATTTCATGCCTTCTTTATTTCAACCATTCCATCTCTATCAAAAACCATGTAGTAATCCCTATATACCCCCCTTTAAAAATATATTATAAATTAATACAATAGATAGGATGAGTGTTTTGTTGAATATATCAACATAAATATGCATGAAAATCCATGTGTTATATCCATTATATATATTTGAAGGCCATTAATTTTTATTCATGGAGTGGGGTAGAATCCCACAATTAATAACTATTTTATCTCACTGATGGCCTATTTTCATTATCCATTTTTGTTTTTTCCTATTTTATCATCAGTCGTCATGCATGAATTCAGACATTGTAACTAGTTCCATACTATTTAAATGGTTAGTAAAAGTTTATGTTATGCCTTATAGTCAAATGATAAACCCCTACACTTTGTTCTTCCACATTTCAATATCAATTATTTTAGTGCATGGTTACCACAATGTTTTATATGCCATTTCAAAATATTCAAAGTTATTTCTCCCTCACTATGAAATGTCACATGAAGTACAACATTTTTCCCTCTACCTATTACGTTCAAAACATTCTAATAGACCATGAAACACCTTATTAAAAGATGGTGTAATTCATTCATCAAAAACATTCCAGGCATGAAATCGATCTACTTCATCACAGTGGGCTCACGGTGTCTCTTAGGTGCTCTAGAACATTCAACCTGGTTGTTTTGGGATTTCTAGTTCTTCTTCACTGACTGAAATGGTGGTCATAGGTGACCTAGTGTAGTGGTTTCATTGTATTCAAACATTGAGAGTGGAATAATTTTCAATCCTAGTGGGATAATGTATTCATGAGCTCTGGGGATGTTGGTTTTTGTTAAATAATGAATAGTTTCATGATTCTTTAGACCCACATTGAATTTTATGAGGGGAATTTCACTCGTATATCATAGATAAGTAGATCGAGTGGCTCAAATAACTCACTATTGTATTACCCTTTACTTCATCCCTTTTCACATGATTCCCAACACAAACATGATACATTCATTACTCCACATAGAGAATTTTCTTTGACCAGCACATGTTCATATGATTTTCCCCCTTAGAAGAGTTGAATTCTTTTCTTCACTATAGAAAAATTATTTTTCTTCTTAATAACATTTTTCTTCAAAATATTATAATATTTAATTATAATATAATTTTTTTAAAATTAAATTTTGAAAAATTATTACTTAAAAATTGAATTGATAACATGGGTATAAAATATTGAAAATAAATAATTATTATTATTTAAAATTTTTAAAAAATATACACGTATAATATAATAGAGACGTGAATTATTCATGTGAAATATTGGATAGTTGATTTTGACTAGACCTCAATTAGTCATTATGATTGGCTCCATAGAGTGCTTGAACATCTTAAGAATCATGATATCTAATGAGTAACACATAGATCTGCATCTATCATAATTATATAAAAGCATATCCTATTTCATTATGTATTTTTATGTAATAAATAGTGAGAAAACTCTTTCATAACACCATTCTTTAATTCTCTATGTTGATAAAGGCATGTGGTTTTAAAATCATATAGTCATCATGCTGCATCATATAAGAGAGAAATACTAAAGGTGGATATATATTAATTCCATGTATAAAGCTCTCACTCACTATCCTTATAAGATAAATAAGATCTAAATACATTTGAATGAAAAATATGTAGTGTGTTTTGATTGATTAAATAAAGGTCACTTGAAGAAGAACTACACTCAGTTAAAGATGAAAGGGGAATCCCTAGGTGTGTTAATTATTGAGTGAAATATTTCTAAATCTACACACTGTATATTAAGTATAAATTTTTGTGCTCACATATATATTTAAGTATATAAACCAATTGGAATCCATAATATTTCCAAAGGATACATGGATTATTTAGGATCTAAGGGAGCACGAATTTCTATATTAGATATAAGATGTTGCAACCTTCCATTTCCAATAGGGATGATTTTAGCTTTAAAATACTGTTATAATATACCAACTATTACCAAGAACATATTTTTCGTATCCAACAAAGATGAAGATGGGTTTATTTTCATTTTTGGAAATAATCGTTTTCTTTATAACAACAATATATGATATGGTATAATTCATTTAAATAATGTTCATTATGTATTAAATTAGGAAAACAAAGTATTAGTGATTGATAATAAATCAATATTGGATGACTATTTTCACAAATATCTATTAAGATGTTAATAAGGATTCTGTAGAACTAAATACATTTGACAAATATGTTTCTTATTTTGATGGAAACAATTCCAAGACACCATTCATATATCATGTTATAATATTCATAGTGCATCCATAATTAATACACATAAATGTGTGTGCATATTTTATAGTAGATGATAGAGGTAGGTATTCTTTATTCTTAACTTTTAATAATGTCTTGAGGGGTTATGGTTATTTCTTCTTGATGCGGTATAAGTATGAATCCATTGGTAAATTTTAATGAGTGCAAGAATTTATTATAGAATCATCATGGTAAGAAGATAAGTATTCTTTGATCTAATTGTGGCAGTGAATATCTTAACCAATATTTTAATGAATCTATTTGTGATTATGGTATTTTATCTCAAATCACTCAATCTTATACACCATAGTGGAACAATGTCACATAAAGGATAAATTATACCTTTCTTAACATAGTGAGGTTAATGATGAGTCATGAACATCTTACATTATCATGTTAAGGATATAAATTATATTCTATATCATAATTTATAAATTGAGTTCCAAATAAGTTGAAAAAAATAAAACTATATGAATTAATCAATGAAAATATTTTTTTTCACATACTCATGCATGTGGTGGGTAAGAATTTATTATCTCTATTTGAAGAATCATATTCATGCCATAGGGAACAAATTGTATCTTTATAGGGTATCCTAAGGATAAAGGGAAAAATAAATATAAAAACCCTCAAATAAGGATGTGAAGGTCATAATATAAACAAATTTTCATGAGTTAGATAACATTCTCAATGAAAATAGTGTGAATTATATTAACTTCGATGAATTTAACGCTTAATATCTATAGTATATTGTTTTCCTATCATTTAGTATGGTGACAAAATACTGGTTAAAAATAATTTTAATCTTTAATAAAGGGAGGTAGTGGAGAGCTAATAATCAGTAAGAAAGAAATAATGAACGAATTCAAATATAGATTTCATGTACCAGAACCATGTTTAGATTATAGACAATCTAGAATTTTATATTATGATAATTAGGTGTAAATGGACATTCAAGGGAATAAAGACATGGATGGTAAAATAAACACTGATAAGGTATGATTAGTGGTAAACGGATTAACCTATGTCAAATAATTTACTATGAAAAAACCTTTTCCCCAATATCAATGTTTAAATACAATACTATTCAACATGTTATATCCCATTTACATGACTATGATACTTATAAAATGGATGTAAAATTATATTTCCATAATAATAAACATTAATAAGATGTCTATATGACACAACCTGAAGGTTTTTCAACTCATGGGGAGGAAAAAATTGTTTGAAAACTAGAAAGATAAATTTTTGGATTGAAGAAAACATCTTGGAAATGAAACAATTTGTATGATGAATCCATAAAATAATTGGTTTCACAATGAGTTAATGTGATCAAAGAGTTTTCAAGGGTTTTAGTGGGAGCATAGTTGTTAAACATTTATTTTATAACAATGACATATTACTTATTAGAAATGACTTACCAGTATTAGACTCAGTTAATGAATGATTGAACAAGTGTTTATCCATGAAGGACATAGTTGAAGCAGCCTATAAATATAGCATGAAGAAATTTTTTATAAACCCAAGAGGTTTCATGGGTTTATTTAAGGTGAAATCATCGACTACATATTAAATATATATTGTATTGATCAATCCATGATGGGACTAGTTTGGTGTCACTTAATATACCTATTTATAAGAAAATGTGTCCACATATACAATAATAAAGAGAGAGTGTGTGTGAGTAAAATATCATACATTTCTATGATAGGATCATTAATGTATACCATTTTATGTACTTGGATTGATGTTTCATATTCCTTGACCATGGAAGGAATATATCATGTTGATCCCTGAGAACAACATTGGTCTCCTGTTTAGTTTATTCTTAAGTATTTTAGGTTTACTAATGATTTGTTCCAAGTACACGGAGAAGATGAGGAGCTAGTAATCAAAGAATATATTGATCATAGTTTGAAAATAGATCAGGGAAATATTAATTCATATTCACGATATGTATTCATCTAAATAGAGGATCCATGGGATGAGAGAGTCCAAAACATCCAGCTATAATCGATATAACAATAGAGTTAGATTATATAGATGATTAGGATACAACCAAATATTCAGTTTTGATATGATTTTTTTTAAATGTCATGATATGGTTTATAATACTAAATACCCTATCAAATTATATTTTTATAAAACTATAGTGGCCTCTCTCTCAAATGATTACAGGTTGTGTTAATGGATGAACCATATACTCATAAGGCATTGCCAATTGTTGGATTTTTTATAAGGGTAAAGACTTTGTGAGAGGAGTTTTTAAGGTGTTTAATGTGAAGGAACCATTTACTAAAGCCTTATCTGGGTAGAATCATTAATATCATGTGATAACTTGAAGAATGAAGGGTTTTTATCAATTTGTTCTAGTGTAAGAGAGATTAATTTAGTGATGAGTCATTTAAAAATTCTTATATATACTTTATGATTACCTATATTCATTTTTTTGGTATTAATTATGTTCTTAGAATATCATAATTGTTATTTCTCATGAAATAGTTTGTCACTTTTTCTTAAGGGTAACTAACAAATTGAAAGAAAATAATAATTCCATGTTATGTTGAGAACCTATAAGTTTCATAAATTTTTTTTTAAATATATGTAATATATATGGATGATTTTATTTTATTGGATGAAATGATATTGAATATTAGGATTGGATACTTAGATGAATTTATGGAACATTCTCATGGTGCACACCCTTATTGTCTTCAGAGAAGGTGATTATTAGAACATAACCTCCTAGAAAGAAATCCACATTGATATGTGTCGTTTTATGTTCCTATAAAAATCCATGTGTAATGATCATTATATATTATGATTGTTATTAATTTATTTTTGATTCAAATAGTTTTATATGTTGATAAAAATAATGATGAAATGTTTTCACATAGAGGAATGATATATGGGGTGCATCATGTGTGATATTTCATTAATTAAAAATGATAGAAACGATTTATCCCATTTCAGTTAATTTGAAGTTGATATATAAATATTTTAGATGGTAATGGAACTTATTTATTAAAACCATTTATATAGCATTATGTCCATTAGTTCAATTCCAAAAATGATAAGGAAACAACATCGAGCACATAGGTTTATGGGATTTTAGGAAATCTTCATGGTTGGTGATATAAAAATAAAGGATTTATATTAAAAATTACGAGTTAATATGAGTTTTATATCATTGTGGCATGTACTTATTTTTCAATGGGAACATTGGAATGTTGTTACATGATAAACACAGACATTAGCTGGTGTATAATGATGCCACTAAGAAATGGAACATGAGTTTTTCACACTCTGTGTGTCTATAATATTAGTAAATATTTACCCAAATTTATTATGTTGGATAAATATTATTCTTTTTCATGGTTTAATAATTATTCATGTTAAATTAATTTCTAATATTTAATCACCATTTATTTGTGAGAATATATTTTTAAGTTGAATATTTAATATAGTTTTTTCTATGTATATATTTATTTAAATAAGTGAATGTATTATATTTATTTATTCTGGTTTACAACAAGGTAGAAAATTTTTATTTACATATTAGTGAATAATCGATTGATATATATTTAATAATATAAATACTCAATATTCAAGGCCAAAAAAAGATTCACGTGGATTAGTGGATCGAGATTAATGTTTTTTCAGAAATATAATATTAAGTGTCATTTGAATGAAAATTAACTTATTTATTGAATGAAATAATATTTATTTATCTCTAGGTTTGTCAAATGTAGATTAAATAATAATAATTATATTATTATTTATTCACAGGGTTCATTAGGGATTAATTGAAATTTAAGGGCCCGTGTGAAAATATTATTTTCTAAAATTGTATCTATTTGAACCCAATTATAAGAAACACTAGAAAATATAATTTTTCTGCATAATGATTTATAGAGGATTAACTCAATACCTTGATAGGTCCTATCCAATAAATCATTCAATTACATAGTTCAATTATCTTTCACCCCCAAAAAGATTCATTCTCCACTCAAAGGATTGTTCTATAAAAAAATTGATCATTACATGTATTAAAATCAATCAAACCCACACCTAGATGATTATATAATAGTGATAAAAGGCTCACAGAAAATTTTTTGATCAACACTAAAATAAATTTACCCTATATTCATCTAACTCAATGATGGTACAATAAGAGGTATTTATTTTATCTACATCAATGAATACATATAAATATAAGGTATTTCTTTAATTAAATAAATAAATTATAAATTATATGCTACATGATCATATCTTCTTATTTATATAATTTATATTAATTAATATATAATTTAATTCCATTGTAAATGAAATTATTTATCTTGTATAAGTTATATTATTCATTGATTATAAAAAAACCAGAGTTTGAATTTCCAAGTAAGATCATTCACTGCCCTTTGGAACATTAATGTGAGTATCTGGTAGTATTGGTAGCATCAAGGGAATCCCTCTTGCCGACTCAACTATTAGAAAAGACATTTTCACCTTCCATGACACCTCCAATGATCGTCATTCAATATGATCAATAAAAAAAACTATGAATAGTCTGGTAATATTATGGATCCCCACCTCATCCATTTCCTCCCTATTAAAGGAGCAGGGATTCATATTTTGTTCACAAATTCTATTTCTATTGATTTTATTGAGATGTTTCTAGATGTGTGGTTTGGTGTGATCTATTCCTATATTACCACTTTTCAAAGGTGTGAAATCATTAAAATTCATGGTGATAACGATGGAACCATCAATCATGTGGGATTATGGGAGTTTGAATCAGACCACTAAGGAGATTAATTTATATTATAATACTACCTAATTGTTTTAAGACATGACTTGGGACCCCATCAAAAAACCATCTTTGTTTACATTTGTAAATTACATCATTTATTGGCATATTTAGGCTATGACCATATGGATGGAAGTAAAAATGTGTTAGTTTTTCTGGATACATATATATCATTCAAATGATGGGAAGCATGTGAATTTTAACTTCATCACTTAATGAAGATGGGTCTAAAATTTTATATCCTGGAAGGTGATAGAACTATGTGTTTTGTAGCCAAATATTAAGGAAGTTTCATTTATAATCTAGTACGTACACTCATGGTTTATATTATTGATGGGGAACTAATGGTTTAGTGTCTAGTGGGGACAAAAATTGTTTAAATTTCTATGGATACACTCATGGTTTATTATCTAGTTGGAACATTCATAGTTTAGAGTATAGTTGTGACACATTAAGGAATTATTTCCTCATAGGTAAGCACTATAGGGGTTGATACTCTCATGGAATATGGTTATCTAATACATCCATACTACCTTTCAATGGAAAACATGATAGTAAAAATGAATATATTATACATTTAGGAGGTTTAAGACATATTTTGTTGGGGGGAAAAACCCACATTATTTTAGTTTCATGATTTAAGGTTTTGTTGTAGTAACATTCCATGAATTTAACACCATGTAGAAATGATTATTATTCAATGATAAGAACAAAAACATGTTATTAAATGAGGAATATGTATTGAGTTTTCCAAATCTGACCTGGAAGAATAAAGGATATGTGCGGGGAATGAAAATAATCTACATAACCCATGTATGATTCCAGAATCCAAGAGGTTGAAGTATACAATTGTAGAAAATCCTACAGATTTTGAATGAATTAATTTAGATTAGGAGTCGATCGTCCCCATGTGGAATCACTCACCTTAAACATTATCTTCACAAAATTTGTATAAAATGGGGGATTCCACCACAGTTTTTTTTGTTATATATGGGCTTTGGGGGGACCATACCTTATGTGAGGTATTATTCCTTCATGTGAAAGGTGTTGTTCATATAAAACAAGTTTCATTAAATTGAATCATGTATTTTCCATTACATAGAGGGGTTTATGTGAGGTAGTTCATATAGAATTTATCACCAATTAGAGACCAAAGAAATTATATGAATTGTGTTTTGTAAGGAAATAAACAGAAGGTTACATGAACGAAGACAATTTTCCTCTTTAGTAGATCAAATATTGTATCCCTAAATCATTTAGTTTGTAATATGGTGAGTTAATGTTTATTTACAGGACACTAGTATCACAAAATTAAGGACCCACCCAAGTTTAAATTATCAAATCACATAACATGAGCTTCCATGATGACTCTGTATATAGTCTCTTGCAACTCATAGATTTTTAAAAGTATATATATTTCAATTGTAGATTTATTAATTTGGATATTCATCCTCCTCGATCAATATGGAATTAATTTTGTGAGATTCAATAGATTTATTATTCAGTTTTTTTTTTCAATACCTTTTTCTATTAAATATATGAAAACATTTTTTTCCTTTTCATAGACATCCAATGTAGATATTAATCCTTCAAAATTATCTAGAAGGGTTATATATTTATTTATTAGTATTAAAAAGGTAAATAATTCACAAATTGTATTTTTTTACCCAAGATACTTTTTTCACCAATGCAAACTATGAACACACATCAGGGATTTCCATGATCCCACATGGGTGACGTAGTAGGATGACCAAGGTTGCTTCACAAAAAAAATCATATTTCATTTCCAATTTAGTGAGTAAATTTATATTTGAGATAAGATAATGAATACTCAAGGTGTTGTCATGAAGAAGTAATTAGAAAACAATTTTAGTCTTGAAGCTTCATTTACAAAAGGAAGTCGAGGAATTTTTATTGAATATGAGTTTATTTTATAAAATTTTGTTATTTATTATTTGATTTAATGATATTAATGTGTATGATGGAATTTTATTATTTTATTTTCAAAAATTTCAAGGAATGAAGTGATAGTGGGTTGAAATAACACTTGTGAATCCACTATACATGGGCTATAGACCATGAAAATATACAATGTAACACACTATGGTACCTATAAAAACATTCCTAGTTTCTAATGTTTTGATTCAATATAATCTAAAAATATATTTCTATTACTTAATAATGATTAGTTATGCTAGATTTTGAATTATTATTATAATCCATGATTCCATTTTTTTATGGAGATCAAATATATTATTTATTACTTAGGTTTTAGTTAAAAAAAATATTTTCCATTAGAAGTTATGTTTAATTTTTTGTCACGTATTAGGAACATTTAAGATTTTTTTTTCAAATATCATCATTTATAATCATATATTTTTTTATAAAATCACATGAATTTTTTTATAAGTTTATTTCATTCATGTTTGGATCTAATTTATGTTATCATAAATAAATCTTTCAAAGGTTACGAAATGATTTAATTAAAGAAATTTCATAATTTCTTTTTGAAATGGTTTATTAAAAGAATGTTTTCTATATATTTTTTTGTAAATTATACATGAATAGATTTTTATAAATTATATAATTTTTAATATGTAATGTAATGCTGGGAATTTTTGAACTATGATGGTATAATATTATCATATTTTTTTTGTTTTTTTATTATGTGATTTAATTTTACTAAGTCCTATATTTTATGGTATTTGACAATGTTCCTCCGTAAATGATTCTTTGAATTTCAGAAATAATGTGTCAAGGTATGACATGTGGTCTAGTAATTTAAATAATCTAAATAATATTTATCTAGCTATTGGTTCAACTAAAAAACCAAATATAGATATATGATAAAATTCATCTTAATCTATATATTATGTTCATGAGTTCCCTAATAGTGAACCACCTATATATTATTGTGATGAGGGTCCACACGAGGAATCAGGGTGACCTGAGAGATTTTAGAGAATATTTGATTCTATGGATACTCCTAAAAACACTAAACATTAAATTTCCATGGTCATTTTAGGGAACCAAGAAAGAAATGGCGGGATACCATTTCTCCAGACCATTTGATTGAATAAATTTCCTAGTACAATTACAATACATGGATTATTTAGTATCTTTATATATTGAATGTCATGATAGAGAATGTGGTGAAATTTTTGAGTCTCTATCACGACGATCAGCCTTTAGAGGACTATATATACCATTATAATGAGATTCTACTTTTATCTCCCAATCTAGTAATTTATTCCTCAATAAAAGCTTGTTTAATTGAAATATGTCTTCATTAAAACCTCATTTTAGACGTTTTATCATATTTCATGACATAAGATATATAATTAGTCAACAAAGTAAGGAGTTTGAGGTCAATTACCCATGATATCCTATTTAGGAATGTGATTCTCTACTATGATGTCGTAGTAATGAAATCTATCATGTGAAATTCTTCGAAACCGGAAACTCTAGAATGAAAGTGATTTCAGAGATGATCAATCCTCTTATAATATTCTAGCTAGTTCGATAAATTAGTAATCTATTATATATTTTTAGTGTTGGAAACCATGGTATTCGAAGAATTCCTATTTTAAATGAAATAAAACATTTTATCCATTTGTTTATTTGTTACATTATCAAGAAAAATTAATATTAATTGTAAATGATAGAATAATTTTAAGTCTCATTTAAAATATTTGTAGTAATTTATGTAAAATATTATATTTAACTAATAAAAAATTTCACTAAAAAATAGTTTAAGGTACTTCAATTAAAGTATCATTCTGGGAATTATTTTGAATAATACAACTATCTATTATTTTCATGTATCTTAAAGAATCATTTATCATTATATATAATTTAATTATAATTTTAAGGTTTATTAATCTTAATTTACTTATTTTTTTTCCATTTGGGGTATCCTAGTTGCAGTGTATGTACATCCCCTTCCATTATCCTATTTTGAGAGTGAATTAGATTTGTGGTAAATGACATCATGGTGGTGTTAATATTCATCTATTTAATATAGTTAAATATAATTCTAAATTCTCGTGAGAAAAAAATTAGGTCATAGTATTTTATTATAATGTGCCAATGAATCATTTTGGTTTCTTAAATAGGTTTCCATTAGGATGAGCGTAATGATGAAGAGGTTCATTATGGGACTTGGTTAATTTATATTTAATGTAAAATCGAATTCCACATTGGAAATCAGTGTCATAAAACATTGTCATTTTCTAGGAGGTTTCAATGATTCATTATGTACTAATATTTCATATTATTTACTGATAATGAAATGTATTATTTCATATATATCACCTTTCTAATTTTTTTTTCAATTATTTCTCCAATAATAGAAATTTAGGTTTTATGTTTTCTATGACATTGTATAAGGTTGGTTAGTAAATTTTTTATTGAAATACCTTTTTATTCAATGTCACAATAGGATCATATATCTAAATTCAAGAATATATGATAGTATGGATAATTTATCCTGAGTGTTTTGATGTTATTTCACTATATTTTTTTGAAAACATATCTAATGACGTCTTGATGGTATAATGTTTTATGACGTGGATAATTGTAACACATATGATGTCACTTTTGATTATTTGATTTTATACTTATTTTTTATGGAATTTAAATTGATTATCATGAAAAAATATTATGTTTTTAGGGTTTTTATTGTACTCATGGGTAGGGTACATGCATATTCATTACTAAATATTGTTGAACAATGAAATGCAGTGTTCCCCTTTTGGGTTAGTGTGTTATCTGAGCAACAGGCATGGTATCCATTCTTATAAATTCATCCAATGAATATTTTAAATCCATAAAATATTAATCCTTTAGATCATATGTTATTGGTATTCTACCCCCATTTTCTCTTTGAATCATAAAGGTGTTCCAAAACTCCCTCATTCTGTCATCCCCCCTTGAAGCCTCTCCTTTTACTTCAATTTTAATCATAAATTTTTCACCAATGTAGAAAATATTTCCATGTAAGAAACTCCATTCCTCTTCCTTTCTATTATTATTCCCTTTATTCAGACTCTTTAATAACTACATTGTCATATTGTTATAGGGTTTGGTTATTAACCAATATAAATTTGATTTTTATAAGGTTATATCTTCCCCATTACATTTAAATGTTTTATATATTTTCCTGGGATATAATAACATCATCAAATGGTATAATCATTATTTCTTAGAGGAATTTTTATGTAATTCCATTAATTTGGTAGTTCATGTGATGATTGTATTTTATAAACCCATTTATCATAAAAAATACTCCTATATGTGATATATTAGAAAATATTTTAAATGTTTTAAAAGGATACAATTTTATATAAGTTCTATAAAATAGGTATTTAATATAATTTATCATTATTTATTCTTATATATATTTTTTATGCATTCCAGGTGTCTGTGAAATTACCTAAGATGTTTTTCATAGTAAAATGAATAACTTGAGAGGTATGTTTTATTCCAACTGATACCTAAAAAGTATATTTCATGATTTCAAAATTATACATCAAATTTAAGGATGTTATTTACATTTATTAATTTTAAATTAGCGTTTATTAGTAATTTTTTATGTTTCATTTTATTTTAATGTTGGGGTTTTATATTGTTTTAAATATTGTTTTAATTGATGTTTTCACACTTGTATAATTTATAGTGAAAAATATTATTCCTTTATATATATATATATATTAAAGTCTAGTTTATAAAAAACATAAATGGATTTCATGACATGTTTGGTACCCATGGTATTGATTCCCTATTTTGTGATTGTTTATATGGGAATGGATTGTATGTGATATGAGTTATTTTTTGGTGAATAAAATTATAAATGGGTTGTTTCTGGGATGTTTTTTTTTGGGTTTAAGATGTGATATTTACCAGGATGGGTCTTAATAATATTATAACATGATTTGTTACTTATTTGATAAGATCTGTTGGATAATGTAATGGGAAACCAATGAAACTTAATGGTAAATAAAATGATGTTTTCTATACTAGTTTAGATTTTTTATTGGATAATATCCCCTATTGAATGATCATACTCTTCCATTAAAGAGTCAAGATTAGTGATGATAATTCATATTAGTGTAAGGGATATTTGGTAGGAATCCATTTCTTGGACAAAAAATGGTTCCCTTGAGTATGTCTAGGATTGTCCTATTTAGACCTAGTGAGTTCCCCAAAAAACTTATAATGGTATATAATGTTATTAATTTGATGTTAATTATATTACATTCCTCATTTTTGTGAACTTATTTATATAACGATTTTTTTTAAAAGTGAACTATTGATGGTGTTGCTAAAAATTTTACCATATTAATGTTTTTTGTTTGATTATCACTTACATTAGAGTTATCTTGTTTAACTTATGCCCAATTTAGTTAAAGTTATTTTTTATAGTTTCAATTTTATATTTTCTCTTCACTATTTCATATATTTCATTCTAAAAATACAATTCAAATGTTTTTAAGGAAAAAATAATAGGGGAAAGAATTCATTTACTTATAATTACTAGAAATGTAGATGTCTTTTATTTTCCATAATTAATTGTTATTATAAGGAAATCTCGATATATTGTATTTATGAAAGGATTTAATGTTTATTATTATAGGAAAATATTTAAGGTTCATGTTACTTTAAAAATTACTTCCATGTCAAAACTATTTTCAAATTTTAGATCAAAGTATATTTTTTGATATTTATTATAATAAAAATTAAATAAGCTCTTCGGTTGAATCCCATTATTCTTGTTTATAAGAAACCCCATATATGTGCATTGGTGTATATGTAATAGTCATGTATTATTATCGGTATTTAGGGCATGGTTTCATGGATTTATAGTCTGCATTTTTATTCCCATTGAAGGATGGATTTGGGTTGTGGTGGTAACCTTGGGTCATGTGTAGGTGCTCATGTGGTGTTTCAAATCTCATTGAAATTATAATATATCTCTTATGTCGGAGTCATATTTCATTCAATTGTATCTTTTATTTTAATATTTCAATATCTCTTATTATTTTCGATTTTGGTAATTTAATAAGTGATATATTCATTTGTTTGATGGTTAACCCTTTTTTTGTTTTTAATTTGAAAACTACATCTTCACTTTTTATGGATATGAAATATATAACTATGTCACATAAAATTCATGGGAAGTTTTTACTATTTATTTGTTTATATTTTTTGGGTATCAATGATAAATAATTTGTTCGATGATACCCTAGACACTTTTAATCAAATTTTTGTTATCAGTAATGTGCATAAAACCTTGTGGTGACCCAACATGGGTGATGTAGTATTTTATCATGATATATTTATTTATAGAGACACTAGGTGGGTGTGTGGTTGAGATATATTGGAAATTTATTTAACATATTAGTATAAAATATTCACATGTTTATGTAATCAATGATAATCCTTCACTTTGATAGGATAAGTATACTCTGAAGTTACATTAATATTTCTTTTTGGTTAAACCTATTTTCAATTGCGGGAATCCAATTTCCATGAATGATTCCAACATGAATGATAAAGAGTATTTTTTATCAATTAAATAGTATGAAAATTTCAACATAAAATTCATGAATAATATAAATGTTTTGATGGTGTACATCATAAGATCTTTTATAAACTGAAAATTCATCCTTGATGATTTCTAGAAACATTGTTTCCACGCTGGATAAAAATAATCATGAACTATTGAAATTTAATTAGTGAATTGCACATGAAAAAGGATATGAAATTAATGGATAATTTTATATATAGATATGGGAGTGTCATTCTATGTTGGCCCACTTGATCCATTAAAATTAGATTATAACTATGATAAATATATAATAAAAAATAAAATTCACATCTATCCAAACACTCAAGTATTTGATCAATTAATGGAATGTTATGTGGGCCTAACTTGTAGTTATATTGAAATTTTTAAATTTGAAACCCAACCTCTACCCCATAAAAATAATTTTTGAGAAAAAAAATCTTATTTTTATTCTTGATTATGGTGGATACTTATTTTTTTGGTAGAAATATTAGTTGGGTGACATAGTAAATGTTCAAAATGAGAAGATAATCCCTACATCAAGTAGCTTTAGGACCTCATAAAGGGTGTAATTATCCATTATAGATAATTTATATCATCAAGAAATGCCTTATATGTATTAAATATGTGATTAATTTCTTTTGTTAATTAATTTTCCGAAATGAAAGATCATATATATTATTTTATTCGATGAATAAAAAAGACACTCTATATTTCCCATGCATTATGTTGAACTTTTTTTAAGTTATTAATAATATATATTCTAAATAACTTTTTCCATAAAATATAATTATAGAAATTCACATTTTATAACATCAAGTTAATTAAAAAAACTATACAAATATTAAATCATGTCAAATATTTCAATTTTATTATAAGTGATAACCATGCAGTAAAGTACTCAAAAAATAATTGGGATATGAATTTATATTGATATTTCAAAAAACAATATTTGTCTATAAGATCTTTTGATTCTGAACTATGTTTGATCAATGGCGTTGTGGGGATAATAACTTATGGTTTTCGATCACTAATTAAATAGCAATGAGGATTTTAATTTTCAATTAAAATATTTTGGAGTAAAAAGGTTCAATCTTGGAACCATGTACGTTTATATTTTGTTATAGATCCTCATAATTATTTACCTAAATTTGAAAAGTTTTCTAGAATAGAAACTTTTATATTTGATAATAAAAATAATTTCAGACATTATAGATTGTTATCCAAAACACAGTCACATCATGTTATATTTTGTTCTTTATTTTACATTCCTTCTTTTTTTCATATAGAGTGTGTATTTTTTCATATAGGTGTTATCTATCAAATCATTTACATTAAATTACCTTCATTATTTATACACTCATTAGTTCAAAACCTCTATATTTTAAAGATTACAATATTTATAGAGGAATTTTTTGTAATGTTTTTTAAAACCCAATTCATCCCCCTAAAACATAAATCATCCATATGAGGAAAAAATATTTGATATCTAAAATAACACATGATATTACTTAATTTATATACTCACCACAATTTTTATATTGTTCCTATTTTAAATCTTATAATTTGACATTGAGAATAATATGGAATGTCTTATTTTATTACATAATTAATTGCATAATTTGTTTGATAGTTATTTGAGATAAAATTTTTTTGGATTCACTATCAATGGGAATAACGTCTAGTAAGTGACCCGTGAATAGTTTATTCTATTATATCTTCCAGAATTGTTTCCCATATTTGAATTTTTTAGTTAACCCCTTTTTCCATTATATCATTTATATGTTCCGTAGCAGTTTTCTTATTCACCTCTAGAAAAATCTTGTAGGAAGGGTATTATTGAATAGTAGAAATAAAATGAAAATTCACTAATTTATCTCCATGATTGATGGTTTTAATGACATATAATATGACATTTTCCTAACCTAGTTTTAAAAACACCTTTTCTTGTTTCAAATATATCAATTCCTTTCATCTAGCCAATAATATTTTCCCACTGATAATGGAATAAAAACCTTCATGCCCTATTTTAATATTCAAAAAGTAAATAATGAAAAGTAATTTCCTCACCTTCAGAATAATGTGTTAAAGCATAACATTATGACATTTAACTAAGAGGAAAATGATTTATATTGAAACTCATGGGAGTACTGGTTCCTCAATTACAATTTTGAAAAACACACTGAGGGGAATTAAATTGATTATTTATTTAAATTCATATTATACATTCCCAAATTTGTATTATCCAATTATGTATGGGATTGAGTTTATTATTGAATATTTTATTTTTTGAGGAATGTTTTTTATACTATGGAGGATCAATCCTCAATTAGGAATAGTACTCAATAGATCCACTAATTTACATTTATTTAACAAACCACCATAAAACATTCCATATGTCGATATTTGAGAAATTACATCTATAATGGGTATATTGATATATGGATTATTTAATATATCAAGGAAGTTATTATTTTTATATTCTATATTTACCTTATTAATACTTTTTAGGAATAAAAGAGGGGGATTTTATGGCTTCGTTTTTTTACATTGTTCTAAACATTCCACTTACTTTCACACGTCGATTTCTCTGAGTGTTTTACACCCCCTCTCCTTCTCCCTTATATCATCATGTTCATTTTTTTTATTTTCCACCTATTTTTATCCTCTATTTTATTTAATTCCACAAACTCTCACACAATATGAATTTTCACCACTGTTACCTTTATCTTTGTGTTTTCTTCCACATTATAAAGTAGTGTACTGTGTAATACCTTTGATAATGTGATAGCCGTAAATATTTCATTGGGGTATTTATTTACATTGTGGTTGATTTTCTTGATTTTGGGGTATCTTCAGGTAAAATGTTTAGTTTTTTAGTTACCTTTAAAGGTTTGATCGGTTTATTACCCTAGGAATCCATGCAATACAAATGGTGTGACCTTTGTAGTGTTTTATAGTGGGGAACATAAGGTTACTAAAGTGTAAGGTAATATATGTGAGTAAACTATAATATGTTATGTGATTTGAGTTTTTTCTCCTTATTTAAAATTGTATTATCTTTTATATCCTCCACTGTTTCACACTATACATCTGTAGGGCTCCTCCTAACATTCTCTCATTCTTTATTTCACTTTTATAGGGATTCATAGGTTATTCCTCTGTCATATTTTTAGGTGAGATTCTATTTTCTCTCATATATTCCTCTCTTCTTTGATTCTTCATATTTATCTTTTTATCACTAACCCTGTTTTCCATGAATAATATATATGGTCATGGATATGTTAAAATTTATAGGTTTTGGTTTCTAGGTGTTCTTATCCTACTGTCGAGAAATAATATAACGATGTTCATTAAAGGAAACATGGTTCAGCTGGTTGAGGTATGTGTTTCAATTTCATATCCTATTATTTCAGAGTTTACGGTATCATTTATGTTCAAAAAATGTTTTTAAACTAGATTAATGATGTTTATTATATCTATACTTGAGTTTCAAATGGTATTTAATTATTTATTTGGTTATTCCATTGAAAAAATTTGTGAATTTTATAATTCAATGGATCATCTATTTAAAATGGTTTTTATGCATTTTAAGTGTTTTGAAAAATTCAAATAATATATTTATTCAATAAAATTGATTAATTCCTAATTTTTAGGGTGAAATATGATTTACTATGATCACTAGTCTTTTTTATGGCTCGTTATTTTTTTAAAATCATTTTATGTATTTTGAGTGAATTATTTTATAATGTCTTTGGTTGTTTGGGATTGATTGTTCATTTAGGTTATTTATGCTATTTAATATTCATAATTTGTTTATACATGTGTTTTCGAAAAGGAATTACCAAAGGATTGATTCATTATATTAACATTAAGGCATGTTTTTATTTTGTTGAGGTTGATATTTTTTTAATTGAATGTTAAATATTTGTTGATACCATTTGTTTCTCAGTGTTGTTTCTTTTATGCGTGTATTAATTTTCAAATTAATTATGATTAAAATTTATGATTTTAGGAATGGGGGTCCTTATTTAATATGTTTTTTTTGTAGGTTTCATTTATATGATTATTATGTTGTATTTCATTTAGACTATGTGTCTTTCAAGCGATTGATGTGTGATTGATAATGGAACACATCATTTTATTATTACAAGAGTAACCATGTTCAACAAATTTGGAAATTAAGGAAATTTTATATATCTATTTTTGATTTATACACATTATATAGACCCTAGTTGAATGTTTTGACCTGGATAGGGGATATATCACTAATGAGTATAGTTAACAGTTATTCGAGTGATGAGTCAAATGAATTTTAACGTGTTTGTTGTTATTTACACCTATGAACATTGAGTATTTTACAATTATTACATATGGTATTGAACAATGATATGTATCATATTTTATGCTTCATTCCAACTATTTGACATGTTAGTTTTTTATTTCATGGGATGATATTACTTTTGATTTATTAATTTTATTTTTGATTTTGTCTTGATATGGAATAGTAATTCTGTATTATATTATTTTAATTAATTTATGACAGTGGAATATATTCTACTATGGTTTCCCCTTTCTGTTTACTTATATTTGAGTATCATGTGATAGATTTTTCAATGAAAAAAAGGTTTATTGGTTTTCAAAGGTCTATAATTTATTGAAAATCTTGTGAAGTTGTTTTCAAAACTATGTAAATGGATTATTTTACGATATAATGTATGAAAGTAAATGAATAGAATTAACTTAGTTTTTCAAAGGGAACCATTTTGAAAATTATGTTTTTTATTATTTTTGACATAAAACCAAATAATATAAATGAAAAATATTTACACATATATAATTTCAAAATATAATTCTAGATTTATTTTATAAAAGTAATGAAATAGACAGTTAGATGTATCATACTATGAATTGTTTTTCACCTTACATTTATTTTGAACAATTTTTTGGTAATTTACTATAGGTTTCATTTCTACCACTCTTATTTATTAAGAATTGTTTGTTTGGTTTTAGGTGATAACATTAAAATCACATGGTGGTGGTGTGGTTTATTTACCACGTTTGATCGACTAGTTTGGGTTGTTTGACGTAGCAGCCTCCCTGGACTCCTTTTTTTAATATTTGATTCCTTATAATTATAATAAAAATCATTTCAAAAATGGTTTTATTTAAGAGTAAAACGTTTTGGAAATTTTTGTCTAATCTCTGTTATTATTAAATGTTTGAATGTAATTATTTTAGTATTTACTTATTTAACTGGAATGGTTATCAATCTTGTTGAATCCTATAGTCAGTTTATAAGTTAGATCCCATTTATTATTCTCATATTATTTATGGTGAAATATTTCTCAAATGTTTTATTATGATTCTCTATCTCTATTTTTCATCCTCGAGGGATCGGGAATTTTCTATGGGCCTTTTAGTGGAGTGTTTCAGGTGATATGTTTGGTTGACCCAAGATCGTTCATTATAAAAAGTAATCATCCACTATTTTTATTTTGTATTTGAATAAAAATTTGATTTATTTTGATCAAGTAATTAGTGTATATTTGTAGGAGTACATTGATATCTTTTAATTCTGTAAAACCACAAATTTTCATGGGTGTTTAGGTGTATTATTTTGATTTACCATTATATGGGAGTATATTCATGAGATATTTAATATGGTTTTTGTTACACAAATTTGAGAGATATCCTAATATTTTTTTGGTAAATTAAAATTTTTAGTGTGAAATTAGAGGAAATATAAGTATACATGGTTAATTATTTTTTTATTTCAAACCATTCATGGGACCTGAAACAATATTTTGGGTAATTTTTAGTGGCACTCATATGGTGACAAACGTTTTAAAAAATGATGCAGCAAAACCATGTGAATTGTAAAATGTTTTTTATTTTTCTTTTTTTTACTCCTTTACTAATTTTAACCAATCTTATTATTTATAAGGATTATTTGTGAGTAATAAAATGTATTTTTATCAATTTTTATTGTAGTTTCGTTAAAAATTAATGTCAATGATTTATGTTTTGATGTTTTAGGATATTTTGAAGCCATGTTTTGCAATATTTCATTTTTCAAAGAATAAATTTTATTGGGTTCATGTTAAAAGTGGTCATTTTATGTATGGTGGAATTTTTGAAATAGAGAAATGATTATTTTTAGTAGATTTTATTATTGATTTTTTATTATCTCATATTTCATTTTATAAGATAAATATGGCATTGTTTGAAATTTTTGAAATGAAATTTAAATGGTTGTTTTGTAATAATTATTTTCATCAAATGATATTTGAATCCATTTATTGGTACTTGGTATAGTTTAATTAAATGTTTCGTTTTAGTGAAGTTTTAGAATATGAAACCTTAAATGTAAATGATAGTAAATAAGGGAATCTGTCATGTTGTCATTTTGGTGATACATGAGTTAGAATTTCAGTTTATAACTCATCCCATACTCTTAATTGAGGAAAATATAATTTTTATACTCAATTCATATATCATGTGTGAGAGTTTTAGAATCATAATTCACCAGTATTTAGTATTGGTAATGGATCCTGTAAGGAAAAATATTCTCTAGGTTTGGTTGAAGAGATGTTCGAGTCACTAGGAACTCCAGAAACAACTTGATTAATCAGTACCAATCCTTTTTCCAATCGATTGGGTGTAGATTAATGGATGACCACTATCCAAGACCATGTATTTGATGTTTTAACATGGGGATATTTCAATGACACCTTCATCTAGTAGTTTTATCATAAAGAAGATGGAGTCAAGAATGTGTTTTAATTTTTGGGTATTCATCAAGGTGATTAGTCAACGAAGGGATATATTGAATGTTTCATTGAAATAGTATATTTACTGTTATATTTAGTCATTTTATACATGTGGAATGATTTAATATTTTAAATATTCCTTCATCGAGACCTTTCTAGGATGATGTTTTGGGATTTCCTTGAAACATATGTTCATGTGATGGTTAATGTCATTTTCCTATAACATTATTGTTTGGTAACCATATTTCAAGAGATTCTTTGACCCCAATGGTTGTAGATGAAAGGGATACGGCTATTAGGGAGTATGATATGGAAGTTAACGGTCATGATAATCAATCTTATATAATTATTTTTCCACCATAATCAATGAAAACCCTGTAAGTATACTTTCAATATGGGAAGTCAGGAGACACAAAACCCTCTTTTCTGACAACTCTAAGGACCTTTGATAAATCTCATAATTTGACACATTGAATTATGTAATATCCACATTTTAATAAAAAATCAAATTTTAAATCTAATTGTCACAATTATATGTTTTATTAATATTTTGATCTTAATTGTGAAAATGTGATTTTTTAGAGTTTTAATAATTTTTATATCAACTTGGAATTTCGACCATAACATTTTCTAAAATCATCAAAATTATGAAATTTGATTTTTATAGGCTTCTATATTTATTGGGATACGTTTCATTTAATTAGATGAATGGATGGATCTGTAAAATTATGTCCCAAATGAAGCTCATAAATCAAGCTTCATAATCTATGCCAAATTTTGTTGAATTTTGAATATGATTCTAAATATCACAAAAAAAGTCCCTAATAATATTCAATATTGATTGGTTATAGTGATAATTTGTAAAAACATTTTAGTTAATGATGGAATCAAGATATTTATCCTCTTTAATGGTAATAAATGCATGTTAAATAAATGAGATTGAATCTATCCATCGTTACTTTTTTATTTTCAAATAACTTTTAATAGGGAAGTGAGAACCGCCATATGATTAAAAACCAAATGAGATTATAGATTTTTTGAAAAACAATTTGAGCTGATTGGAGTCCCTCTCCATAATCAAAATCAAGGGAATAGAATTTACTAATGAGTCTGGGTATCCCTTTAGGATGAATTCATGTTGATTCTCCATGTTTTCCCAATATTTTGAGAATTCCTCCATGTTGATCTTCCCCATATGGAATTTTCACAACAAAATATGGGCCTCGATATAAATCCACTCGCCAACCTCTATAGTTGTGGTCACACAAATCATTCTTCCCATCTTCATCAGTGTTTTCAAGTCCATTGTTTCTTATACCATTTCTTCATCCGAGTGAATTATTATGTCTATGTGTTCTAACACTGAGGATATATATCGCTAGGGGTCTCTAGTGGAGCATGAATCATCTAATCAGTGGAATGGCCAAGAAAAAAGCCTCACCACCTATATCCCCCATGTCACATGATGTGATGTCCAATGTATGCATGTTTCTCGTTGATATATGAGCCTTTGGGGGTAGATTAAACTTACTTGGAGAACTAATAATATGGGACTGGGTGGGTTAGAATTTTTTTTCCTTTGTTGGGCCCTCTAGTTGTTCATAATAAATCCTTCTGGATCTATAGTAATATAGTTGCCTTTATATTTGGAGGATCTGATATTTTCCTCTCCAATGACCATATCCTTTGATTCAGTAGGGATGTCTAAAGGATAGTCAGTCCCCTCATGGGAAGCTCACTCATCCACCAAGTGGTCCTTCCCATCTCTATGGATTCCCTCCATCCCATCACATTTTACACTAGCATGGATATCTTCCTCTCCCAACACTACAATCCAGTTTTGATATTTCATATTTGTTCACCCAGCTATAACCATCTGAGCCTAAGACGGGGTCCCTTGCAGGGCCTGCATTGGAATCTCGGAGACTCCTACATGATGAAAGTACAAACCCATAAATATAATATGCATTGAGGTATTATACACAACCAAACGCTGAGGGCCCCCACTAGTGTCTTGGTCCTCGTAGACTCCTTCAATCACCTCAGTTACCTTGGTTGCATTAGCAGAATCCATCTGGATTTCTATATCCACCTGAAGGACCTCCTTTACTCGATCACTACTACACCCATGTGATATCCCTTCCTGAAACGTGTGAAGGTCGTTCACTACCTCCTTACCGCAACCAGAAACTAAATTATCATGGGGTACCCCCTTGCCATCACCCATGTACGATGTAGAGTATTTTCTCTCCATTTCTACAAGAATTAACACCCCCAGATCACTCTTCAGTATATCAAAATTCTTTTGAGCACTCGGGTTTGGATTGGGGATTAGAACATGTCTCAATGAACCCATAACTGTAAGATAAGGACTATATCATGGCACCCCCTTCACCCGTTTTGTTCTTGATTAAGGAATATTATTGGTAAGAAATGGTGGGATTTCCATATTATTATAACTATCTTCACACATACACAGCCCCTACCACCATTTCTTGTATCATCTACCTACACAGGAGAGAAATGATTCCTCACACGTTTACAGGAAATAAGAGAATGACCTAGTTTCTTGTAGTAATTACAGAAATCGATCCATGTTACATTGACTACATGTAGTTTGATTCAAATCTATACCTCAACTATAATCCACACAAACTCATGGGTAATTTTCAAGACATCAAGTTCCACATATAGCCATAGAAAAATAGGATGGTAGAGATCCCTTTTTCTTGAATCAGTTCATACATATCTACCGACAAGATTTCCTAAAATCCTCAAGATTGAGGGGTTCTAAAAAGGCAGTGATAGTTATATGAAACTAACCCAAATCACAGCCATAGGGGAGTCGCGTTGCATGTGGATGTCATACAAAAATTCCAAAAAACATTTCTTTAATCTAGGGTCAATAATTGTTTCTAGAAATTTTCAAAGTGTTTATGGTTAGTGCATGTGAAAACAAAAACTTGAATCTTTTTATAATATTACATTTTTATATTTATCCATTTTATTATGAAACCATACAAAATACCCTTATTGAAATAATTATGGAAAATAGTTTCTACCCCTCCCTAATGAAATGTGTCTTCAATCCCTCTCAAGTGGTATTCATATTGATTTATCTATTTTGTCAGGAATTTTATGAATATTTGTAACATGTTTCTTGTGAATCCCATTGTACATGTTATATATTATTCTTCTATTAAAACCAATTTTCTATTCCATTTTTTATTTCATCCTCCCATTATTCTCTTCTCTGATCAATAAAAATAGATAACTAACATCAACACTTGATATGGATGGGTGGAGTGGTTTTTCTTATTTGTATTCACAATAAAGTTTCCGATTATTTTATTCTAATAACATAGTTATTTGTGAAACCAACAGTATAGAGCGGTCACTTTATCTATTATCATTTTTATCTTCTCATTAATCAATATTCCACTCCACTTTTATCATAAATATACATTCATGAGCTTGGCTTTGAATTGCGGTAATGATGTGGGGGATATTATCCACTTAAAGAGCGTTATTTTATGGTAATAATAATTATAAATGGATGGTGTTGAGTGATATGGTGGATCTCAAATTAGATAGAATAATGAGGCTATTTAAAATTATAATTATTTATTCAATGTGAAGAACTTGGGATGATATATTTTCTCTCACTAACTTATTTTTTTAATATTTTGAATTGTTTTTTATTCATCTTAATTAATATATTAAAATATTACATGTTTTTTAATTTATATATTTATATATTTCATGTATTTTAATAAAATTGTCATTTATATTTAATATATCAACCCCCGATATTATTTTTATTTCAGTTAATTTAATCATATATAATATTTATTTATATTTAATAAAATTAATTACAATTAAATAATCTTTTTACGAATATATAGTATAACTTTTATTTGTCTTTAAAAACTAATGTCTGAAAACTATTTTAAAGTGCAAAGTATTCCTCCATTATAATAAATTAAAATAACACCAAATGAGGAATGATATAAATTAAATTTATAGACTATATATCAATAAATATTAATTTCAATTAATTTAATTATTATTAATGTTTAAATTGATAATATGTTATAATATTTTCCAAACAATGCATTTGTTGAAAACCCGTTTTTTCGTCATATATATGGGTTTAATTTCAAATTAAATGTATCTCATTATATCTGTTGAATTTGGAAAAATAGATTATATATTTTAAATCTAAAGGTTTTATATTTTATTATAAATTCAACATAATTTTTTACAATAATTAATAGTTAAAATATTAAAAATTATTTACATACATTAAGGTAAAAACGGATTTAACATAGAGTTAAACTAAAAATATAAGGTTTATAAATGACCCAAAACATGTCTAATTACTATTTTAGGGTCATATAATATCATTTTCTCTTATAAGTTTTCTAAATGGGACATTTCTGAGCCTCTTTCTTGGGAAAAGTGTGGTCGTAATTCTTTCTCTACAAAAAATAAAAATGTGTCCTCTTTCCCACTTTTAAAATGACCACCCCCTCTCCTATCAAATCCATATATAAAAATGGCATTGGTTTATCCCATAAATTTATGAATAACTACCCTAATTACCTAACCATAACCTAAATTCCATTTTTATGTTAAATACAACATATGAATACTTTTGGTTCAATCATAAAAATGTTCTCTGAAGCAGAGGTAACATTCATAAATGATCATTTTATTTTATTTCTTCTTCCACCTAATTAAAATAGTTTATACCATGTTGATATAATAATCTAAATATATTCCATATAATAATATTTGTTTTAATATAATGACTAAAAGCATCTTTTCCTCCCTCAAATGGGAAACAAAATTGTTATTCGCGTGTTTAGTTGACTATCGCCTCTCGTGCCAAAAATAATGCATTTTCCATCACCGCTTCGCATAGATCATTATTAGGATTTATATAGTTTTTAAATATGATAATTATGATATAAATATACATTTTAAATTATATTATCTCATTTAAATTAATTATTTCTATTCCATGTGCAATACGATAACATCACTCGTGTGAACGACAAAACTACAGCCTCACAAAGCATTGTGATTCATTGTTCAGTTACGATTTACATGGACATTAATGAATATTCATTTTATGTTTATATAATATTTTAATGAATTATTTTTCATTATTAAAAAGACATCATACATTTTCTTTCCATAAAATCCATTTAATAGATTATAACATCATTTGTGTGTATATGAGACTAATTCCTTGCGAATCGATTCGATTTATTCATTGATACCAAATCACATAGATAGTATATTTAAGTGTATTTACATAAAATATGATATTTATGATATATGTATCATCATGTGATGATAAAATATAACTGAATTTTTTCCATATTAATTTTCGAAAAATGAACATGTCACTCATTCATATGTACTGCAAACCATCTCAAAGATTCTAACACTGTTCATTTTTTATAAGCATATTTCCTGGTTGTTCTTCAAAATATTAATTATGTATAAAAATTAAAATTATTTATTGACTAATATTTTTTATATGTATAAATAATAATCTCTATGATCTTATTCAACTATCCAAAGTGATTTTATACATATGATCCTTTTATCTTTAAAGTGTTCGATATGAAATTAATTGGTTAAGTTATAAAATATGAAATCATAAAAAACAAAAAAAAAAGAATAATAATTGCAAAAAAGATTTTTAATAATCTAAATAATTAACATAATTATTTTATAAAGGAATATATGGGATGTAAAATACAATTCAAACTCAAGGTAATGGCTTTCATCTCAAAAAATTATTCTTTGAGACACATGTTATTTTATGAACCTAATTTCTATTAAATTGTGAATATAATGACACATTACTTATTTTATCATTGATCCATAAACCTTAATTATATATCAAGTTAAAATTAATTTACTTCATTAATGTAAAATTATGATTCAAAAGATACCAAAGAAGTGCGGGTTTATGTTTCAATCTAATTTTAATCAGGATTTCTTTTGCTTGATTTTCCATTATAGGAAATATTTTGAAAATTACGTAATAAAAAAATAAATATTATTTCCTTATGTTTATTCATTAAATATTCATGTAATATTACAATTTCCTCCTCTTGGGTACTTATAATATTTGAGGAAATGTTTTTATATAATCTCCAGTTTATTTTTCTCTTCCATTAAAAAATCATTCTATTCTACGTACATGATCTCATAAAGTATTTTCAAAAATATTTTCAAAATTATTCTATTATTGTTTAAATTAATTTTCACCCATGATTGGAAATTGAGAAAATGTTTTAAAAGAAATATTAATTTATTTTTCCAAATAAGGTACTTTTTAATTTTCTATCAAAAATTTGAAGGGTATTTTTTTTACATACTTAGCATGTATGGAATTATCCACTATCATAAAAACTCAGATATTTGATGTTTCCATTATATTTTTCCATATTTTTTTAAATAAAATTCTTCCTATAATTTGTTTTTGAATTTTTTAAAACTGAATCTCTATGTGAAAATTTATTTTATATAAAAATGTTTTTTTAATACATTTAAAATAATTTATATTCATCCTCAGAAATACAATTTATTTTTATGTAATTATTTAAAAATCAGTATATGTGTCTCAAAAATATATAACTTTCTGAATCAACTTTTCTTTTATGGTATAATATATTACTTCACTTTATTTATAAGCACTCATCTTTATGAAATCTCTTTTGATTATTTTTTGTGACAAGATTATTGAGCCGATTTATTTCCACGGGTAATTCTCATGTTATGTCTTATGATTTATATCCTTATATGGAACACATTTTCATGGTTATGGAATGAATTTTATGGGTGGGGTTAGAGCTATATATCCCTCCAATGTATTGGGTAATTTTTTAGTTGAATGATAGCCCATGTGTAGGATTGGAGATTAATCCTAATCTATTGTGCGACTTTGGACACAATGTGATGTTTTCTTAGTAATTATCTGTGAAATATGATTATTTCATTATTTATGTTGATACAATATTTCCTATGTTACTATGATCTTATGAAACCATGTTCATTAATTTTTTTTCTATTTGATTACACGTGTTCCTTGTATTTTATGATATCTTGTTATACCTTTTATTAACATGTCATTCTTCTTTATCGTGTTTATTTCCTTACTATGATTTTTAGTGCACCCATTTCCTAAAATATTCCTCAGGATATACCATAAATATTAGTATATATAAATGATATAAGATCAAAACCATGAGAATAAAAATTAAAAATATTTTATTTTTAGTCTCCCATTGATGTGTTCTGAACCTATTATGAACTTTTGGGTTGTAATTAATGGATGTTTATGTTAATAATCCTGTAATAATTTGTGTAAAATTAATGTGTCTCTTTTAACACCAAATATAATATTATAATGTGATTTCATTGTATATTTTATTTTATATAATGAAAATATGAAATCATTTTATGTTAATGGTCTCTTTGTGTCATTGACCCTGGGGTGCAAGATATGTTTCATTTTTAAGAAAATAAGAATTTATTGATAGGGGATTCATGAAAAATATCTCAAATTAATTTGGATTCTTTTTTGGGGAGTCCCATTCCATTCAAATTCCATTTTCCAAATAGAAAAAAAAATTAAAAAGACACAATGTAGATCTTTATTGTAAATATTTATTTTTAAGTAAAAATGTATTTTTATTCTCACTTTTCATATGTGTAGATATTCAACCATTTTTAGGAGTGCATAATGGATGATAAATAGATGTTTAATGTGTGATAGAATTTATAAATGATGGTATTTTGTAATACCCTATGATTTCACAGTACGTTTCTCTTTGAATAATGCAATAGCATGCGCCATACACAACTTTGAGTTCTAGCACACCATGACCAATCAAACTAGCCGTTATGAATAGTAATACCAACTTTTTGAAATGTTAGAAATTTTATTTTCCAATTTGGACTTCATTTTTTGATTCATAATATCAAAATTAGCTTAGGGTGCATTTTTTGTATTTTTCTAAAAACATAATATTTTGGATGAATAGTGAAAGACACTGTGTTATTGTTTAAAAAATATTTATTTAAATAATTATTATTATTATTTAAATTTATATTAAAGTCAAAATAGATAAATAATTCCTATAGTAGTTCAATGTAACTCATTTGATTCATTTTATAATAATATTAGATGTATAACAGTTTATATAATTTTTTAACATCTTTTACCCACCTAATAGGCACATTTGAAAATTTGCAGAAAATGTAATTTTACCTCTTATATGAATTGAATATCAAAAATCCGAGAGACACAGTTAAAATAAGTAAGTAAAATGTCGTTCAATAGGATGAAAATAATATTTGGTGAATAGTAACTATTGAATTTTATTTACCACGATTAAAAGTAATTAGGGTAATTAAAGGTAAAAATAATATTATAATTACTGTAACACATTTAATATTTCTATTGGATTAATTTATTTAAACCAAAATCAACCAAAAGAATAAAATATTATCCTTTCAGACAACTTGGATTAGATTATCACATTTATTAATATTATTTTTAATGAAGAGTTAAAAGTTTTAAATTCAACATTAAAAAACTAAATCATTTTTAATATAAGGTTATACATAACATAAATTCGACAATAAATATTAATTAGAATGAAAAATTTATCTCCTACATAATGTCTATTATTTTTTGTTCTTATACAATAAATAATAAAATTTATTTATGACACAATAATGATGCAGTAATTACATTATTATTGATAGATTAAAATAATCGATATTATAAATATTAATATAATTATAAATTTAAACTTTTGATGTATTACACGAATTTCATAAGTTAATATGTCATTTTTTGGGTTGATTAAATAATTTTTTTGAAGTGATAAACGTGTTATGACTTTCGCAAAAACCAAATACTAAATAGTGTCAAATTTCACATAAATTTGTTTCAAAAACATATACAATATTATTAATTGATATAATATTTCAAAAAATCTGAGCATCCTCCAAAGGATGTATATAAGTTTATATATATCAATAATTAACCACTTTGGGTTCTATTGGATTTTTATTTTATGTTTATTAACCAGTAATTATAACAATACAAGAATACATGGTAAAAGTTATATTTTTTAAATAAGAGTTAAATCTAAATTATTAGGTTAATATGGTGACCTAAACCAGACTAGAACCTATTGGTTGATAGTTTTTCGACCCATTCCTACCATATTCTCTAAATATATTCTTTTAGAGCCATTATAAAATTAATATGATTGTATAATAAAATAATATTTCAACCATTTCCTAAAGTTACCCTCACCTATATTATAAAAGGGTACATTTCCTTCTCTTAACTTATCAATTCCAAATCCTTTTGGCTTGGTCAAAACCTTCTCAAATATCCTCACAACTAACTTCAATTCAACCTAGTGGAATTAATTTGATCGTAAGCCAACCTAAAGAGTCCTTTTGATCTAATCAAAAGGAAGCACCTGAAGAAGTTGTAATAGTTTCATCACCTCTTTAAAAGTTATTTTTAATCTAATTCATCTTTCATTGTTGATTCCAGGTCAAAATAATAACTCCAATCCTATTACACACTTTGATGTTATTATAAACATGGTATAAACATATTAATTATTCTATCCTTCCTATGAATGAAAAATTCACCGTACATGTGTATGAATGACTTACCATCTTCATGTCATGGTGTAGTTTGTAATTCCACATATCATTATATGGAAGGGTCTAATAATGATTATAATTGATATAAATAATAAATATCACATGTTAATGATTTTTTATATATGATATACAATCTAATTACATATGATTTCACCATCAATATAATGATATTGTCGCTCATGCATATGTACGGATTACCTTCTCCACGAATGCGATAATATTCATTTCCCCTTCATAACCATTCATTAATAATTTTAATTTTATAATTAAAATTAATTTTTATGTTGTTAATACCATTCTAGATATTAATTAAATACATCATTTCCCTATTAAACATAACTTAAATAACAAATCATATAATGGAAATCGAATCAATTAACACCTGAAACAATGATACTACAAATATATTATTAACAAATAAATATTATAATGTCATATTTGATATCATATTTTTGTATTTGGTTATTTTATTATTTAATAACAAGGATTGAACTATTATAATGTAGGTTAACATACCCCCAATCAAGGAAAATTACAAGGTAAGGGTTAATTCTACAATCTCTTAATTATTCGAGGTTGTTTATACATGAGTATCTTTTAGGACCTCTTTATCATACACATCGGTGTTTCTTAAAAATTTATTTCAAAATATTTTTACTATTTCCTAGTCTATAGGTTAAAATCATTTATTTCCTTGTTTTAATTTTTATAAAATTTTTGTAAAATCATATTTCATTCGTTTTCCAAACAATGTCATTTACGACATATTCAACAATATTAGGGGAAGATTTTTTTTAACTTATACGGTGAATGATTCTATTTTCCATCATTATAACCCCTTCTAATCTTTCCTTAAAATCTTATAAGAATATTTTCAAAATAAGTGCTTTCTTTTATAATGATGCGACTTTTAAATGATTTCAAAATAGAAAGAGATATTTCTCTCAAATTGATTTCATTTCATCTTTTTCAACATTTTTTGATGGATTTTACACTTATTTGAAGATGATTTATTAAGATAATAGATTTCATATTGTATTTAAGGTTTTTTGATATGTTTGACTAGGGATGTGTTATTTTTATACCAATCACGGATTATGGTTAAAGTATTAACATTTCGTATGATAGTTTTAATTTGAATGTTTATGTTATGTTTTATCCTTTTCATATGAGGAATGCATTGGACTTATTAAGTGATGGGTTGGGCCCACTAAAACTCCTTGATGCATCAGTAGGTCTCTTGAGACAAACTAGAGTCTTGGCATAAGACCTTGGCCAAATCTTATTTGTATTCTTGGCATAAATCCTTGATTATGTGAATATGATATCTGGTATTATGTGTTCCATCATTATGAAATTGGCTATTGATATTAAATGTGATTATTAAACTAGTAGAATATACATGTTAATATGTAAATATAATTTATTGATTTATCTTTTCTATATTATGCTGAAGTGTATGTTTAAAACTCTTTTGTTTTAGTCTTATACATTTCCTTAAATTTTTATTCTTATTGATGATAGTTTCTTCTCTATTATTATCCTTACGAAGCATATAATCTCACCCCTATATATGTTTTATTTTTCCCAAGATGTGAGGAAATATTTTAATATTAATATGAAAGAATAGGCTAAGGGATATGAGTGTGTTGAAAGGGGACACAATGTTGTCATTTTGTCATTTCATGATGTAATATACAACTTCTGTATGTATCTAGTACTTCCAAGGATAATAAATTAATTGGTATTTTGAGACATGATCCCTTGTGATAATGCCAATGTTATGTAATAATGTGCTGACTCATAGTAACTAGGGTCGGGACATTATAGTAGGTTTCATAAAGAGTTTAGTACAAACTTAGATCCCAGATTTTAGAAAAACTCTGACTAGAGAACATTTCCCTATGATATACATTGGGGATTAGAATAGAAGAAGATATTATAATTTTGGTAATATATATATTTTGTAAATTCTCCTTGCAATACATCCCTGTCTGGATATAAGCAGGTAGAGGTGACTTTGGCTCAGATGTACCTAGGAGTGAAAACTCTAACAAGGTGTTTCAGGATTGACCCAGGAGGGGTATCCTGGTACACGACAATGGTCCATGATGTACTTTTAGTTATGACACTCCGAGGGGATATGATTAGGAAAATTCAAATTTTCTTTAAAATAATTTTTTAATGATTTATGAGTAAATACTTATTCAATGAAAACATTTTTATGGTTATGGATTATATGTATAAACTGTCCAATTTATGTTAAGTGTTTTATAAGTTTGGAATTATGTGTTATGATTCATAAAATAATCTAGTGTGTGTCATTGTTTTGAAATAGATTCAAGTGGAAGGAATGAAAAATATATCAATGCACATAATCCATGTAGGGATTTCCCTCCCATTGAATATAATTAGAGCGGAGATGGTGATGAAACATGTGTTGATCATCTTATCACCATAATGGGAAAACTCACTCAGGTTATGAATAATAACCTTACCCTTGTGGAGAACCCTGATCCACAATGTCGAGGATCAATGTTAGACCAATTCATGAGGCAAAAAGACAACGTTAAATGGGACTACAAATCCACTTGTATCTGAGCAATGGATAAGTTCATTAGAGAAAATATTTCATGCTTTGGGGAGTAGTGAAAGGGAAAACGTTTTCATGGATGTTTATTGCCTCACAGAAGATAAAGATAAATTCTGATCATTAAATCTGAACACAAAGGGGGATATGGATGTATCAAATGTGGAATGGATGGAGTTATAAAATATTTTCTTAGAAAAATACTTTCCTCGTGACCAACGAGTTGATATGGAAAGGAAATTTATGAGTATGAGGGAAAAAGAGGATGATAATGTCTCAAAGTATGAGGAAAATATTACAACATTAGTAATTCATGTGACATATTGTATACGTAAACCATAGAGTAAGATTGTTCGATTATTTTATGGGTTAAAACCATTTATCAATCGAGAATTAGTCTCACAATCCTTCTCATGGTATAAAGATATCGTATCATGTGCTATCAAGATTGAAAAGGAATTCAATAAGTCATATGACTTTAAAGTAAATCAAGAGAAGAAGTGATTTTATGAACACTCTAGATATAGAAATAAGGTGAAGAAGGGGGATATTGAATTTACATCCTGTAGTTCTTGTGGGAAGAAAAATCAAAGTAATTTTCCAAAGGGAATGGGATTCAGTTACAAGTGTGCTGAAAAATTCCACCAACCTCATGATTTCATGGGAATGAAAGAGGAAATCAATGTTGAATTCTACAATTCAATAGAAAAGGGGCATTATAAAAATAAATTTCCTAAACGCCAATGAAACATACATCATAAATAGCCAAGGAGGAAATTCCAAGCTTATATGATCACTACTACTGAGGTTGAAGCATTGAATAATGTGGTGGAAGGTAATTTAATAGGTTAATCATATTTTACCAATGCTATATTTGATTCTGGATCATCGCATTATTTATTATCTTCCTAGTTTTCAATGAAAATTATATATTTCCAATTTAATTTAACAAGGGACTTTTCAATCAAAAATCCTAAGGGATGTATCATTACAACATCGTTTTTTGGATTAGATCCCATTAGGGAATATAAATTTGCATTATTTGTTGATCTCATCATCATTACAATGAATTAATTTGATATCATCCTTAGTATAGATTGGATTTATGACCATGATGTGAAAATTTATTGTAGAAGATTTAGGTTACAATTTTCGATGATGATAATGATTACCTTGTCTTTATAGTAGAAATGTCACCATCAGATTCTTATCTAGATCCACCACCTCTAGATATATGAAATTCAATTATTGGGGAGGAAGAGAATGAAATAACTATGGGTGAGGAATGTAATTTTCAAATAGAGGATGTACATATTGTGCAAGAATATATTGATGTATTTCTAAAGGATTTACGTGGACATCCTACAAAATGGGAAATTAAGTTTTCCATTGACATAATTACTTGTTCAAGGCCCATACAAAGACCCCTTATAGAATGGCCACTTTGGAATTAATGGATGTAAATAAAAAATTAATGGAATTGAGTAATAAAAGATTTATTTTCAACAGTGTTTCTCAATGGGGATACCCTATTCTATTTGTTAAGAAGAAAGATGGATCTATGAGGTTGTGTGTTGACTACAGGGAGATCAATGCTACAATAATAATGAAAAATAATCACCTGCATCCCATTGATGATTAATTATATCAACTAAATGTAGTTTAGTATTTTTCAAAGGTTGAACATCGATACAGATGTCATCCATTGTGTTTGAAGAAGGAAGACATTCGAAAAACAGCATTTCATACCAGGTACGAGCATTATGCATAAACAGTAATGCCTTTAGTCAGACTAATGCACCTTATGTATTCATGTTTCTAATTAATATAGTTCGCAAGGAATATCATGATGAATTTTTAGTGGTATTTATTGATGAGATCTTAGTTTACTCCAAAAGAAATGAATATCATGAAGATCACACATGCACTATTATAAAGTCTCTTAGAAGAAATGAATTATATGGGAAGTTTAGCATGTGTGAATTCTTGCTTCAATAGATTTCTTTTATGTCTATATTATCTTTGAGGATGGAATCTATGTCGATCCTTCAAAGACCAAGGAAATCCAAGAATGCCCAGCACTGACAAGTATAACATAAGTACATAGTTTTATTGGTTTAGTAGGTTATTATCGGTGTTTTGTCAAGAATGTTTCCTGATTGGATAACCCATTAACCAAGATCACATGTAAAGTGGTTAAATTTAATTGGACAACAGAGGGTGAATAATGTTTTGAAAAAATAAAGAGAATATTAGTCAATGATCTTATCTTGACTCTACCATCATGGAATGATGGGTTTTTTATAGTGATTCTTCTAATAAAGGACTAGGTTGTGTCATTATGCACAATGATAGGGTAATTTCCTATGCATTGCGGCAGCTAAATATTCATTAAAAAAATTATACCACTCATGATCTTGAGTTAGCATATATAATATTTTCTACGAAGACATGGAGACACTATATCTATGGTGGAAAATGTGATATATATACATATCACAATATTTTGAAAATATTTTCTCACAAAAAGAACTCATCATGAGGCAATGATGATGGCTTGAACTACTCAAGGATTATGATTGGACTACACACTACCACCCAGAGATGGAAAATAAGGTTGTTGATGCTTGGAGCAGAAATGATCATGGAGTTTTGAAATAGATGAGAGATGAAAGGGATCATATGTTCATGGATATAGTAAATATGGATATGGGAATAATCATTGAAGGTGAAACACCAATAATTTTTCAAATGTTTGAAAAACCATCTTTACTGGAAAGGATAAAATGTTCTTAGACTGATGATGAGGAATTTCGAAAGAAAAATTAAGATGTGAATTAGAGATATTTATTGAATTCGTATATGAAGATGGGATTTTGAAATTTGGGAGGATATTGAGTGTTCATAACATTCCTGATCTAAAAAGGGAATATTTCGATGATGCTCATAGATCTAATTTCACTATACACCCTCGTAGAACAAATATGTATAGATATTTGTGTAAAGACCCTTAAAATTCAAGGGAAATTTTTTTTCCTTAATTTTCTTTGGAATCTTGCAAGAGCGCGGTTTCTGACGGCACCTGATTCCGAGGCCCGGTGTGCCCGGAATCAATTTCTGAAGTTTGGCTCGGGTACGTTCAGTGAACGAACGAGCGGGAATTCCTAACTTTTGATCTGGTGCTCGGAATTGAAATCTGAGGGCACCGATGAACTCGCAGCGCTGATATTCGCTTAAGGAGACCTTTTCGGAAGTTGCGTTTATTACGGGATGAAAGTTAGTTTTTGGGTTTTTAGTTTAAGTTAAATAAAATTTGTGAAATACAAATTTTTATTTTTAACTTGATGTTTTTTTATAAATCCTTCCAAAGGGAGTTGGGAGTGGGACCCACATCCACTTAACCTCCCTTGGGAGGATTAAGTGAGGTGGGGCTCACATGAAACCCAACCTTCCACCTCCCGTTAACTCTACTTTTAATTAATGTTTGACAACTTAAAGTATTAATTGAGGTGAGTTGTTCAAATTCAAACCTTTGAATTTCATGTGGTAAAGTTGTGTAATAATATAAGCATAAATCTTATTTTATTCTATGATAATTCTTTTACCACCTTGAGAGGAATTTTGGAGCTTCTCCATATTCTTCTTCTTCTTCAACTCTGACGAAGAACACGAAGAACCTTCGAACTTTGACGAAGAACTCCACGTTCTCGGGAACCGTCTTCTGTGACGACAGAACCGCGACATCGACATTCTACTTCCGCGACGCTCGACTTCCGAAAATCATTATCGATCATCGAACTTCGTTCCAGAACCAAGGTAGGGGTTTGTCCTTTTCAAATTACGTGTTTTCATTCCCTCGAGCATGAAAGAATAATCCGTTGGGCATAGTTCCAAATTTTATTAAAAATTTGTGAAACGTTCATTGTTGTGTTTATACGACTGACCAACTGTTATCGTTATAATGGGAGGAGACCGGACCGCACGAACACGGCCGATTCTCCTCCCCCTTCTAATCTTTCGTGATGATTTAGCGGAGACAGCGCAGTGTCGTCGCACCGCGCAGGAACAAAAGAATTTATGGCCGGTGCGAGCAGCGATAAAGAAATGTGGTGCTGACGCACCGCGTCGTTGTTTACAAAAGAGACCGTGGCCGGAGACGGGCCGCGGTGGAACGAGGAGGCGGCCGGCGGCCAGCCGCGCCGCCGGCGCCGGAGATCGAGAAGGGCCGCGGCCCTACAGCCGCGGCGGAGCAGCCAGGGGCGGCCGGCCTCGCCGGCCGCCAGAGATGGGAAGAGCCGCGGCGATGGCCGCGGCGGAGAAGAAGAAGGCGGCCAGCCGCGCCGGCCGCCGGTTCGGTCATAAGGCGGGACCCGCGGGTCCCGTGGGTTAATTAAAACGGCCAGCAAAAGCCGGTCGAGATCTGGAATAAGGGGGGGGGGGGGTTTCACCCCCCGCGTGCGGCACGTGCGCGACACCCTGGCCGCGCCGCCGCTAGCCGGGCCGCGCCGCCGCGCCGCCGCCGGTCGGGCCGGTTCCAGCGGACCGGGTCGGTCCTACCTAGTTCGGGTCGGATCCGGGTCGGGTCGCCCAGGACCGGGTCGACCCCGTTCGGGTCAGACCAGGGGGGGTCGGGCCGGGTCAGCCCGGACCCGGACCCCCTGTTTCGAATCAGTTTTTTGTCTTTTGGCCATAACGTGAGCCACGGACCTCCGATTGACGAACCGTCTATGGAAACGCGATCCTTGGATCGAGACGGTCGTTTCGGTATATCGCACTCAAGGTTTCGGAATACTTTGAGTTCGGCCGGGTTGGTTCGTTCACGAAACCAACCGGGCCTTCGGAGCGGAAACGCTCATATCTTGAGCTACGGACGTCCGATTGATGTACCGTCAGCTTTGTTGAGTTCCTCTTAGTGAGACAGATCTTTTGGCACACTCCGCCCGAGGTTTGGACGCAGGTGGAGTACGGTCGGGTTGGTTTTGCCTTAAAAACCAACCGGTCCCCGGAGACGAAAACGCCAATAACTCTCAGACCGGGCGTCCGATTGACGCGCCGTCTGTTGCATTGAGTTCCTATTGACGATACGGAACTTTTGGATACATCAACTTTGGACTTTGTGACAGTTGATGTATCAGCCTCTCGGCTTGTGAAGCGGACCCTCCGAACGAGCTTGCTGTGTGCGGGAACCCTAGTGCTGGCTGCGACTGTTACTGTGACTACTACTGCTACTACTGCTACTGTGACTGCGACGACGACAGTACAGAGATCCTGTGTGGATTCGACGACGACGACTTCATCACTCAGCGATCCTACGTGGATCAGATCTACATGTCATGTGTGGGCCCGATCCTGTGTGGGTCCGATCCTGTGTGGGTCTTTGCGCTCAGCGGTCCTGTGTGAACCAGCGCCTACAGGTTCTACGTGGGCCCGATCCTGTGTGGGTCTTTTGCGGGGGCTAGTTACCTATCGATCCTTCGTGGGTCCGACGACTTAGATGGATCAGAGATCATCTTTATCGTCCTTTGAAGAAGTATACCTATGTGAGCTGAAACCTATTGCTTTCCTGTGTGGATTGTGTTGTGCAATCCTGTGTGGATTACGTTTTGCTTTCCTGTGTGGAATACGTTTACTTTCCTGTGTGGACTGAGTTGTACTTGGGCTCGGAGGTTGGAGCATATTTGAAATTGATGACTTAGGTATATGTATGGGCATATACCTAAGCAGTGTCGGTTGTTACTTCGTGATTGTACCTTTCTTCGTGGTTTATCCTTGTGGATTTGAGAGACCTTCAGAGGTATCGGGGTCCTTACTGAGTAGCTTATACTCACCCATGCACGGGCTTTTCCCGCACTATGTTGTGTTGGTTGCAGACGACGGACAGCGTTGATCTTAGCTGAGGCTTGCAGAGCAGGATGGTACCTGGAGGTGGACCACTGGGCAGGACGTGCTCGGAGCGGACGGCGGGACCCGTGGAGCAGTGGAGCTATCTGTACCCACCCTTCAGGTGGGATTTCCAGTGGACAGCTCGGTGTAGCATCTTTTACTTTTCAGTTGTTGTTTTCCCTTTCGAGTTGTACATTACTTTCAGTTTGGGTTTGTATACTAGCCCATTTACTTTTCCGCACTTTCAGTTGTACTCTGCTTTTGCTTAGTGTTTACTTTCCGCTTGCTTACTCTGTGGTGTTTGTTTACTTTACAAAGGCAATGCCTTCCTTTTTTACCGGGATTTACGCCTTGGTGCTAGTCGCCAGCCCCTGGCCTATGGAAGGCGGGCTTGGGGTAGTCACGGTACGAACCCCGAGGGCGGGTCGTGACAATTTGAAGGAACATTTTTTGTGGGGAAACATGAAGAGGGAGTTAGCTGATTATGTGTCCAGATATATGGTTCCTCAACAGGTTATGGCTAGAAGACAACATCCTAGAGGAGTCATGAAACCACTTCTCATACCTGAGCGGAAATTGGATGATATTACGATCGACTTTTTCATCGAGCTACAAAAGACACTTAGAAGGAATGATGCAATATGGGTTATTACTGATCTTCATACCATCTATGAAAATTTTCTTGCTATAAGATTAGATTTACAACATGAACATTTTGAAAGAATGTATATTAATGAGATTGTAATATTTCATTGTGTACCCTTATCAATTTTTTTGGATCATGGTCCCTATTTCGCATCTGGATTCTGGAAAAGACTTTAGAAGGCCCTGGATACTTAACTACATTTGAGCACTGCCTACCACCCTCAAACTGATGGACAATCAAAACAAAATATTCAAACCTTAGAAGAAATTTTGAAATCTATCTCACATGACTTTCAAGGTATGTGGGGTCAATATTTACATCTGTTACTATTTTATTATAATAATAACTTCCATTCATGTTTGCTGATGTCCCCATATAAAGCGTTATATGGAAAGAGATTCCGCACACAATCTTTTTGGAATGATGTTAGTGAAAGAAAACTCATAGGACTAGAACATGTTGAGGAAATAATAGAAAAGGTGTAGATTATCCAAACCCATATCAAAGCATACCAATTTCGGATAAATATTAATGTCGATAACCGAAGGAATGTTTTGGAATTTCAAGTAGGAGATCATATTTTCTTCAAGGTATCTATGTGGATAGGGGTTGAATGATTTGAAAAGAAGGGTAAATTTAGTCTGAGGTAAATCTGACCATTTTAAATTCTAGAATGAATTTGAGTCGTATCTTACAATTTGGTAATGTTTCCAAGTATCTCCAAAGTACATGATAAGTTCCATGTATCACTATTGAGAAAATACATGCCAGACCCAACACTTTTACTCACAGATGATGAAATTAAACTAGAACATGATCTGTCTTATTGTGAATATCCTGTAAATATTATTGATACGAGGGAACATCTTTTTAGAAACTGAACAAATTTTCTGGTAAATGTTCTATGGAGAAACCAAAATATGAAAATGGCAATGTGGGAACCCGAGGATCTTATGGTGAATAAACACCGTATTTTACATACAGTAATATTATAGAAATTTTTAGGATTAAATAATTTGAAGCAGGGGAGAATGGTACTCCACATGCTTCCACAATATGATTCTCCTAGAATAATGCAAAAGCTTACGCTATATGCAATTTTGAGGTCTAGTAGACCACAACCAATCAATATAGCTGTTATAAATAGTAATACCCACTTTTTGAAATTTTATAAAATTTATTTTTCAAAATGGACTTCATTTTTAAATTTGGTATATCAAAATTATCTTAGGGCGTTTTTTTGGTATTTTCTGAAAACATTCAATTTTTGATGAATAGTGAACACACAACATTATTGTTTTAAACCAACTTTTATTAAAATAATAATTAGTATTATTTAAATATATTTTAATGTCAAAATGGATATATATTACGTGTATTAGTTCAATGTAATTACTTGGAGTCATTTTATAATATAATTAGATGTATACAATTTTATTGATTTTTTAACATCTTTTACCCACCGTCTAGAAACATTTATTAATTTGCAGAAAATGGAATTTTATAGAATTTGTGAATTGAATTTCAAAAATCTGAGAGAGTTGCTTGAAATTAGTATGTAAAATATGGTTTAATAGAATGAAAATAATTTTTTTTGAATAATAACATTTTGAATTTTATTTAAAAAGTTTAAAATTAAATAGGTTAATTAAAGGAAAAAATAATATTATAATGACCCTAACAAATGTCCTCATTATATTGGATAAAACTATTTTGAGAAAAATCATCCTTAGGAATAAAATATGATCCTTTTGGTTTGCATGGATTTGATTAAGACATTTATTATTATTTTATTTAAATAATAGTTAAAAGTAAATAATATATAGATTAATTAGTGAAATTTTTTTAAAATAAGGGTTTATAAATAGGATAAATACGACTACAAATATCCATTTTAAATCTAAAAAATAAGTCCTATAAAATGGTATTGTATTTATTATTTTTAGATATTAAATAATGAAAATTATATATGACAAAATGATTGTTCATTAATTACATTATTATTAAAAGATTAAAATAATTTAAATTTAAATATTAATATAATTTATAATCGATAATTTTGATGTATTACATGAATTTTCTTGGTTAATATGACAAGATAGGATTGATCAAATTAACATAAATGAGTTTTTATAACAAATACTATATTATTAATTGATATAATATTCCTAAAATTATAAGGTTAGTCCAGAAGACATATAAAAGCCTTCATATATGAATATTGAACCACTTTTGGTTCGCTTGTCTTTTTATAGTATGTTTATTAATCATTTTTTATAATAATACAACAACACATGGTAAAAGTTAAACTATTTAACTAAGGGTTAAATCTAAAAGATAAAGATAATATGGTGACCAAAACCTATATAAAACCTATTGGTTGAGGGGGTTTCAAACAATAACTTTATTATCCACAAAATAAATCATTTTTGAGCCATTATATTGAGAAAATGATTGTATAATAAAATAATATTTAAAATTTTTTCTAAAGTGATGATCACCTCTCTTATAAAGGGTACTTCACCTTCTCTTAAATTCACACATCTAAAGCCTTTTTTCATGGCCATCCCCAGCTAAAATATCCTCCCAAAAATCTTAAATTCAACCTAGAGGCATTACTTTGATTAGAATCCAACCTAAAGAGCCCTTTTCATCAAATCAAATGAAAGCACCCGAAGAAGAGGTAATAATTTCATCACATATTTCGAAGTTATTTTCATTTTCCACTTCCGCTTTTTTTTTCATAGAAAAATTATAACTCCAATACAATATACTTACTGTGATGTTATTATAAATATGTTACAACCATATTAATTATTATAACCATCCTATTAATGAATAAGTCACCATACATGCGTACGTACGACTTACCATCTCCACGTCGTGGTGTAGTTTATTATTCAACACTTCATTATTTAGATGGGTATAATAATGAGTATAATAGATGTAAATAATAAATATAACATGTTAATTATTCTTTATATATTTTATATTATCCAATTTCAAATGATTTCATCATTAATATAATGATATTTTCGCTCTTGCGTATATACGGATAACCGTCTCCACGAACATGATAAGACTAATTTCTCCATCGTAACCATTCATGGATATTTTTTATTTAATGATTAAAAATAATTTTTAACAACATAATATCACTATATATATGAATTAAATACATCATATCAATAAGAAACATGACTTACGTAACAAAACATTTAATGGAAAAAGAATCATTTAACACCCCAAAAAATGATACTATTGAAATATTATTAGCAAAAAATATTAAAGATCATATATGATATCATATTTATTTGTGTGGTTCTCGTATAATTTAATAACAATTATTTAACAATTACAACAGAGTTTAACGTATCATTGATTAAGGAAAATTACAAGCTAAAGGTTATTTATACAATATTTTCATTATTCGAGGTTGTCTATACGTAGGTATCTACTGGGACCTCTTTATCATCCACATCAATGTTTCTTAAAAATGTTTTTCAAAAAAAATTTCTATTTACCAGACTATAGGATAAAGTCATTTATAACCTTTTTTTTTAATTTTTATAATTTTTTTATAAAGGAATCGTTTCATCATTTTCCAAACAAGGTCCTTTACAACCTTTTAAAAAAAATTAAGGAATGAATGTTTTTTAAGTTATACGGAAAGTGAGGCTATTTTCCACTGTTATAACACCTTCAAAGCTTCCATTACAATTTTATAATTTTATTTTCAAAAAAATGTTTTCTTTAATAATTATGTTAATTTTAAATTATTTAAAAATAAAAAGTGATATTTCTCTAAAATAGTTTTTATTTCTTCTATGTCAACATCATTTGATGGATTTTAAACCTAGTTGAAGTTAATTTATTATGATATAATCATCTATATTGTATTGATGGTTTTGTTATATGTTTGACTATAGATGTGTTATTTTTAAACCACTCATGGTTTAAAGTTAATGGATTAACATTTCATGTGCTAGTTTTAATACGAATGTCTATGTTATGTTTTAAATATTTCATATGAGGAATACATTAGACTAGTATGTAATAAGTGGTGCTCGGTATATCTCCTCGATGTATCAGTATGTATCATGAGACAAACTATTGTCTTGGAATAAGGCCATGAAAAAATCTTATTTTTAGTCGTGGCATGAGGCCTTGAATATGTGGTTTTGATGTTTGGGATTATGTATTCCGTCATTATGAAATTGGTTATTGATATTACATGTGATTATTTAACTAGTAGAATGTCCATGTGAATAATTAAATGACATTACTTGATTTATTATTTCCATATTATGCTGCATATTATGTTTAAAAGGATTGTGTTTTAGTCTTAGAGTTTTCCTTAAATGTTTATGATTATTTATGATAGTTTCTGCTATATTGGTATCCTAACCGAGCATCTGAACTCACCCCTTTCAATGTTTTTATCCTAGATGCAATGAAGTATATTATGGTTAACCTGTAGTAATAGGTTAAGGTATTTGAGTGTGTTCAAAGGGGAAAAAATTATATTGTTTTTACATTTCATGATGTAATTTAAAACTTAAGTATGTATCTCATACTTCAAAGGCTACTTAACTAATCAGTCTTTGGAGACTTGATCTCTTTTAATCATGAAAATGTTATGTAATAATGCAAAGTCTTTGGGTAACTTGGGTAGGGGAGTTACATAGTTAATTTTAAATTGATGGGACAAATGAGGTCATAAATTGAAATTCATTCCACATCTTTGAAGGAATTTGAATGTCAGAAATAGGATCAAAGAAAGGAAGATGAAAATTTGGGTTTTCTAAAAAAATTATTGACAATACTTGTACGGAAATCATTATGAAGGAATTATAATTGAACATATCCATACTATATATAGAGGATATTAAATAAAGATAATTTTCACCTGATTCATATTTTTATGATCAATATGATTGGGATAAGTATTTGTCTAAATTATTAGAATCTAAAAAGTTTTGTGATTCTCTAATATTGAAAAAAGAAAAATAAATACATCTATAAATATACCATAATCCTGAAGATTACATCACTAAAATTTTGTAATTTAAATAAATAGTGGAGGATATTAACTATCTACCTTGATCCATAAAAAACCTTCCGCAAACAACACTATTCAAAGAATGATGTTGATAATTATATGTCTAGGATACTCAAGGAGATAAACTTTTATAAAATCATTTTATTCTGATTTTAGTAAAAATGAATTGAGTAGTTCCTCTAATTACTCTGAATATTATGATTCCACTTACTCATGTACTTACATAGGGGATGATGATGAAGATAATGCCACTATTGAGACTGGGTTACTAGTATCCTTTCTTGAAGTTATCATGATTAAAGATGATTTATATAAGAGGAATATTTTTTAATAACACCCCATGATTAACATATATTTAAATTAAACTTTTAAAAAACATTATATTTTCTAAAATTTCAAAAAAAAACACATATTAAGAAGTCCATGGATGCTGAAGAGGTAACACAAGTAGTGCTAGAAATTTTAGAGGTCCCATTATTTATCCTTCCCCTACCTTGGATGTTATACCAAATTACTCATATGATGGACTTGTATTACTCTATCCAGGGATAATTATACAACCATTATGATCGAATGAATATGGTATTGAAAATAGTTTGGTAGTTTATCTATAACAAAACTCATCCAACATAATATGGGGATAAATAGAAGATATTTCTTGATTAGGGGATGTAAGAAAACCTATCACCTAATTGTGGGGTTTCACCAAAAATAAATCATCATTTCCATTTTCTTTTCTCTATAGCACTTTATCCTTCTTTGAATATATTTATTATTTTTTATATATAAATTATGGTATTTTATTGTGCCATAAAATATGAGATTGACTCAAGGATTTCATAAGCAAATAAAATCATGTTTTATCATTCCATATATTTAATTCTCCTAAACATTCTTTTTTTTCTATAGAGAATAAAATAAGTGTATTTAAAGTTATGTGTGGATAGTATCAAACTTTTTAGAAGTATATACATTTTGTCATTTTGGTTATAATTTCTTTTAATATTTGATATAAAATTAATATATTTTATCAAATTTAAAATTTTATTTTACATTGAGGGGGTTTTCCTAATTGAGGATGAAATTGATTTTAGATGATTATTGATGTGAAAATACTTTTAGGATTTTTGTTCTGCTTTTTTTATTTTATCTAATTTTTGAAATCCATTCCCCTGAAATAATATATCAAATCATTTTCTTTCCATGTGATGTTTTTTGAATAATTTTAAAAAATTATTCGTAATTCCCACAATTTGATTGATTTGAATTTCAATTTTGTTTGTGAACAAGAACATAGTATATTTTCCTGTTCAATGATTTTGTGTTCATGAAATTTTGTTTACGTGATTATGGATTTTTTTAACATGCCATAATTTAACATTATTCCATATATTACATTGACGAAAGTGTATCCCTTATAATTTATGATTTTAATTATAGTCTTATGAAATGTTATAATCATATTTTTTCTTACCTACATGTACCATAAATATTTGTAGAAATAATATTTCAAATTTATAAATGTGGTAATGTCTTCAAGTGTTTGTTAATTGAGATTCAAATAATAGTATTGTGTGTGAGGAATGTGTCCTAATTATCACCATTTTAAAAATTAAAATGTGTTGATTTCATTAATTATAATTTATTTTTCAAATATTTCTAGTAAAAAATGAATAAAAAAGGACAATTATTAAAAGAATAAAATGAGGATGAGATTTGATTATTATTTTTTCTTATATATATAAATCATGTCCCTCTAAAAAATTCATAGTATTTCTGTCATTATTTCATTTTATTTAATTATCATTTCTTCCCCCATGAAAAAAATGGAAGAAAAAAAGGGTGAAGTGATAATATGATTGAAACCATTCATTTTATTCGTTGTTTGATGCATTCCATATATTATTAAAAAGAAAATGTTGTGTCTCACATGTAATGGAAATTTAATGATGAATTTATACTGTCTTAACTTGAATATTCATGATTTGGTATTTAAGATTTCATTATCCCCATTTCATCCATTATTTTTTAAATATTTTCTCATCTCCACTCATCCACAAAATACAGCTTGAAAAATACCTTATGGCTTGAGACATTTTAATATCTTATATTGTAGATAGATTTTCATGAACACCTCCACCAAAGGTGTACCAATTCTGGGATTGTAATGGGAAAACAGATATGGTGACTACATGAGTCTCTCCTCTAGTAGGCCCTTGGTCTATGACTAGAACTGATGGTATGATAAGAATATATATGGGAGGTATTACCCTCTAAAAGAACATGTAAAATTGAGATATAATATGGTTAAACAAAAAACATTCTTAGAAATATATATAAAGAAATCCCAAGTGAAAACATGAAATTTCATATAGTTGTATAACAAATGAAAAAAACTATAAGTATGAAATGGGTAAAGATGAAAGAGACCTAAAATCCCAAACAACACCTTTGAAACCACGATCTAGTTATATCCAGACTGATCTAAAACCTAATTTGAATTACTGGAAATAATTATATATATATATATATATGTATATCAAGGGTGATCATAATAGTATACTCAATAATAGCATCCCTAGAGCCTCTCATGCAAAAGATAATGAAATTATGCTAAAGCACAGTAAACAACAGTGAAACATACTAGTCACTTGAGAAGGTGTACTATGTTCCTAGCCTCACCATGCATAAATCTCTCCAATTATCACTTAAAAGTGAATAGATAAGAGAATAATGAAAAAATAGTGGAACTGTGCTCGTACTTCCCCACTAATGTTCTTCTCTACCCCAATGTCCCACATCTTGATCCATGTCTCTCTGAAATAGGTGTTATTGATGACACTAGGGAAATGAATTACAACTTTCACATCATTGATCTCATCATCACATCATCCCATCCACATATACATGTATAGTAATAGCATAGTTTTTGGGAGATACCATAGAATTTATGTTCCATATCAAATATCGAGTATTATACTTCATTCCATTAAAACTTATACTCCAAGTAGGGCTCCACAAGCCATCATATCCAATACTCTTCATACATATAATAATCCATTGGATACTATATCTAGTAATACATGTGTGTTAAATAACCAAAATACATCATATACCTCTACATACCTATATGGGTAAACTAACTTCCGTCCATACCAGTACAAGTAAATAGAAAGAGATGTTGGTGGGGATAGATGTAGTAATCATCCATCTATCATCCCACAGAGTTATTAGGGAAAAAACCTCCCATATTTCTCTGGGATTCAATTTCCCAAGCTGACAAGAATTGGGTAATCTATGAAATCACAAAATATGTAGGATATAATATATCTCACAACCACAATAAGGTTATCACCAAGTCATAGAATAAAATATAGATAACTTCACTTAAACTCCCGGATGCCACTCCTAACACTAGATATACTTTAAGAAATCAATAATTTAAAATACCTCTAATAAAATCTTTCTTACCATTTTAATACTTTAATTCTATTAATTTATTCATTCTTTATTAATTAACTATTAATTTTTTTTAAAGATAAATCTAAATTCCAAGCCCTTAAATCGTAATCAAGATGATCCCACATATTATCAAGATCATCATTTTTTAGCATTTTTATTCCATAATAACCAACCTAATAGATTTAGAACTTATTTATTCATTATTAGAGTCATTCAATATCGATTTACTCTAGGAAAACCATCCTAATCTATCACAAAGAGGAAAATTTCATCCAAGGACATCCATCTACCTATGGAATATGGGAATGTAGTGGATATAAAAACAAGCATCCTAGTCATATTCCATTAAATACATTCATAAATGGTTATACCATATAATAGTTTCACATCAATAATAGTTAAGAACAATATCAAATTCGTCTAACACCTAAGGTGTTATCCCTAACACCCACATGCATATACCTATGCATCTAGTTATCATAGGCATAATTTGTGGCCACATCATCTTGAAATCCCTACTCCCATATCACAATATCCATCCTAGACTCATAAACCCCAAACTCATTTCACATTCAAATATCTTTTCCATATCACAAATTTCAAAGAGAAGGTCAAATCTAGACCACATCAAAAAAGTGGTAGGAACTAAGCAATCATAGCCACAAGGGAAATCGATGACCTAGACCATAGATACTATCCTTCACAAATAAACAATATCTCATGGATGCAAACTCAAGGAAATATTCCTTCTTTAGAAATTATCTATATCACACAACCAGTTATAATTTCGTATTGAATTAAATGAATGATTATCATAGGTTCTAAATACATAAAACATAAGGAATCAATATGAAATAATTTATATATATTTTGGTATTCTTACATTATGTATGAAAAACTAAACTATTCAAATCAACAAATTTCTGTCATTTTAGAAGCTAGTAACAAGAATTGAATCTTTTCATTTATCTACGCCAAATGAGTAGATTATCAGAAAATTTATGCCTTGAGTTTTTATCCTGTAACCCTGGTGATACTCCATGGTTGGTTGGGGGATACAAGAACTCTAATATGGAAGAATTTGAAAAGAACGAAGGAGGATTTGTCTCATGAATAGATATATAGGTTTCTCCCACTTTTGTGGCCCTATAAGGGCTTATGAACCCGGGCTTATAAAAAGATATATTTACGTGGTGCAATTTTAAACATGGGAGATGGTGGACCTGGCGAAGACACAACTGATGTCTAGGAAACCAATAATCCATTTCATCTTTCCCCATCATAGAGTTTATTCATTTAGTCTGTTCCATCTCTGATCACTATCCCTTACTCAATAATTTGAAATATAGATATGCCATAAGGAAGTAGTTTCTCCTCTACAACTTCTGAACTACACATCAGAGTTTCCTTCTAATGGTCTGTGACTCATTGGTGAAGCTGTCCCTGGGAAGCGGCTAGACCAATCTTTTTAACAATCATATTAACACAAGGAAGTTCCTGGACGTATGAGGTGATAATATTCCCCCTCATCTAGAAACCCTATAAGAGCTAGAAAGGGATATTAGTACCCTCAAAATGGGGATGGAATAAGTCTGGGATACTTTGAATTTTACTGCACATGGTCTAAAATATAAGCATCATAATGAGGTGCTATTAGAGGATAAATGATGTCTACATGAATGATCTCACACAACATGGTTTAGAGAAGGGGATTAGAACCAGCATTATTTTCCTGCATGCCCCAAGGAGAAATAGAAGGATCCTTATCCCATCATCCAGATTGACAATGCATATTTTCCCAGTGTTAGTGAGGTGATTGGTTATAGGATTATCATCCACTTCAATTCTTAATTAATCTGGCCTAACCAGTCCATGCAGAATTGGTACCCTGGGGTAATGCTAACAATTTCAACTTGATTCCTCATGTCATCAACTACCAAATAAATGAGAACATAAGAATTATTCCCAATGGGGATGACTTTTAGGATAGTATATCCTCCATAAAAGTCAAATAGTTTCCCTAGACCATAAAAAATTCCATGTGTTTTCTATTCAAGATCTTATAGAATCCCTAAAAATTATTTGGTTGAAGTGATACAAGTGTATTTACAGTGAGGAACGTACCTATGGTGTCAACTACAACCCTGATTTTTCTCATTCTAAATGTTAAAAACCCATCATCTATAGGTTAATTGAGGGTAATTAGATTGTTTAAGGTTTCATAAAAAATCGTGGATTCTATCAACAATTGGAGGCTCTCCTAGTATCTTTATATTTTCGGTCTCAGAAGTGCTCCATGAATTCTGTCAATGGAGGTCTATCTAGGTTCCAATGGGTATATCATAATTAATGGTGGGAGAAATAAATAGGAAGGTTAGGGTATTAAACATCGTTATCAATCTGTACATTGAAAAGTTTTAGGGTCACTTAGAATGGATCTTCCTAATCAGGTTCATGATGTCCATGGGAATTTCAGAATGGGTCATTGACTTACTATTTCGGTGCTATGACTCAACTTGGTTCAACATTATCTTCATGTGGAAGTTGTGTGGGTCATTGAGACCAACTAGTGTGCTATGATAAGGCAATCATACCTCCCATATAATTTACATTACATCCCATGATTTCCAAAGAAGATGTGATTTCATTATCACAAAGTAGGGTATCTTTAATCCTTACCACTATGGTGCTCACAGCATAAGGGTGTATCACCTTTTTTTAGATGGAATTATATTTTTATTAATGATATGAGTTTCTATATTAAGGGGTTCAATAGAATCATGGAAGAGTATATGAAATAGAGTTTATAGATCAATAACCTATAGAATATAAAATTTTTCATTCCATCCTCTAGGCTAGACGTCCACGACTACAATATAGTGTCTTCCTTAGGCCTTAGTAAAAAAGGATTTCCCATGGAATACTTAAGAGCTCCTATAACACACGGGAGGGTTCGAGTAAGGAATTTTTAATTGGTAGTTGGCAAGATCACGAACCATAATACCAACTATAGAAACTGATTATTTCTTTTTAGGGGTTGGATAACTGTCCTCAATAGTGTGTTAAACTCTATCCATATTCTCATCCTCTCAGTTATCAACATTCCCAAAACCATCCTGAATAAAATTGACCTACTTATTTGTGGGTTTTTATGGGATCATAAAAGTGAAGGAAGAAAGCATTGGTCTTCCTGGAATAATAATTCCTAACTTATGGAGGCATGTGGCATCAGTCTAATGAAAGTGGGGGAGTTAATAAATGTTTTCCAAGATAAGTTGGATTTGGAAGTTATCAAAGGGAAGTCCCTTTGGAGAATCATAATCAAAGAAAAATACATATTCTATATTACGTCTACTAGTCAAATAAACTCATACCTCCCATGATCCCAATGGAGTTACATTCTTATTCTGCAAAAAATCCCCCTATGGAATTTTTATCATGGAGAGTTCATCTTCTGGGACAAAATTTAGGTTTATTAGATTCTAATATTCCAAATCTATCCAATAAATTAACTATCATTCAAACAAGCAGCTGCTCACCCCTGACTTATCTCGGTGCTTCTCAACCCTACCCAACAATAAGATTTAAATAAAATACAAAAGTAGGAATGACAAGACTCATGTGTAATGATGGGTATGGTTTTGGGATGTTTTAAATCCAAAGACTACAATAGGAATCTTATTTCAAATAAATGTAGCAATTCATGGGGTAAAATCCAATGGTTCTAGGAAATTCCATGTATGTTTAATTTTTTGGTCTGGAGAATTTTAAACAATCCTATCTAGATTGATTCCTCCATCAAGATCAAGGGGTATTTCTATCTTCGAGGTGTTTTTGTTTCATTTCTTATGGTGAGTAAAACACCTCCCATAACTTATTTGGTAGTGAATGGGAGAGTCTTATTTTGAAAATATAGGGAAATTATTTGGCATTAGGTTTTCATCCAAATCCAATTATGGGTTCCTATAGAAATGGTTCCAAGGGTCTAGATGTAATAAAAATAAAGACAGGGGGTGCCCAATTATCTCCTTAGTGGGGTGATGGAGGATATGGGATTCTAGGAACCTTGTACACTAAAAGACCTCTCTCTCCAGTTTGGATCACAATGTGAGAATGAAATTATTATTGGCTGACCTATGTAGCCTTCTAACTGATTCATGTGGTTCCACATATCTCAGAATACTTCTTCCCAATTCACATGGAGTCCAATCTATTTCCCCAACAATGGGTTAATTAGTGACATTTTACCCACCCATTAATGTCTTTAAAATAAAAATTTATGGTTCACGTGGCCATGGAAGCATGGGCGGTGTTGGAGTTGTCTTTGATACTCACAGATCAGTGGTGTTTTCTTTCAACTCATTCTGTGTTGCTAGAAACTACCTTCGTGTAAATGAATAAGCCATGATAAATGGACTTGAACTATGTCATCATAATAGTATCTCAGTTTTGACTATTGAGATAGAATCGTTGTTTATATTCTTTTCAATTAATGATATATACTATAACCCATGTGACATCACCTATCTGATTAGTAGACAAAACGCTCTAATAACAAATGATGCATAATTAATTCAAAAAAAGTGACTTGGGAACCAGTTGGTGGACTTCCAAAAATCTAAGGCATCATAAGAAAAAACATAAAAATAATTCTTCAGTCACAATTCCCTCCCACCATCATGTGCTAACATGATTATTGGAGTTGCTATTGGGATCCATTTATATAGGCCCCCATGATCTTGTACGCTCTTCTTGATCATGTTTCGTAATCCAATTCAATAAAATAAGTATTTTTTCCAAGGGCTGTTATTTTAATTAATCTAGAACATTTTATCAATTTTTTCATTGCAAAATAAAAAATAAAGGATTAAAAAATGGAATATTCATTAATTAATAATATAATTAATAATCAATAAAATCTATCATTAAATAATTTACCAATTGAACATGAGACTCTAATCATTTTCACTTGAAAACAAATAATAGAATAGATATCAAAGTTTCTAGAAAACCAATAGGAAAATCACTATCAAGGTATAAAAAATGAAAATTAGATCACAACAACTCAATTTATTATTAATCCAATATAATCATTATTATCTTAATTTCATTACCATCCAATGGGATAAACCATGAAATTTATTTTATTGCACATAAATAAATTTAGATTCATTGATTCTCATACCTCAAAGGCATTAACGTTCTTCAAACGTGAATATGAAAAAGTTGTATACCTCTGATCACGTCTCCCATGAGGAATCTTAATTATCTTAATGACATCATGACACAATTACTCTGATAGAATCATTTAATCCTCATTAGAACAATAGATTTAATTCCCCTTATCATTGTGATAAAAAAATATGAGAAAACGATAATGATATGGGAGATCCCACTAGAAACTGACTGAGGAACACACCTTAGATCACCATAGAATGAATATAAATGACTAGGAATCAATCCCCGATGATGGAATACCAATGCATCGAAGGGATGGATGCTGTATCACTCAAGAGACTCCATATGTTTTGTGGAGAAAAATGAGGCACTATACTTTTTATAAGTTCACAACATATGTGATTTTAATGGACTGTAATTATTATACATCATGTAAATTTAAAGATTCATATTTCATACAAAAATGACCAACCTCAAAAAATTTTATCCTAAATATTTACTTGTTGTGAATCACCAATTGAACCATCCTTGACTATCCATGAACTTAAAATATGTGAAATAGAACATAAATTCACATTTGGTATTCCCACTACTTCTAGATTTACGAATTTAAACCCATACAGACTCATGCTAGACCTCATCCCGGCAACACAAGAATTGGAGACATGAAAAGGGTGTGTCTAAATAAATTATTCCCTTTAATATATGAGATTTTTTGAAAACATGTTTTGATACTTGAACATTACATGTATGATCACAAAAATTTAGTTAATTTTTATTGAGTGAAGATTTATATAAAATTTCATTTGATGTATGTCTGATTAGGCCACGAATGGGTTTTTTTAGGTTTACGAAAATTAAATATTACATAATAATATTATGCTGAAATTTTTCCATAGATGAGATGTGATGGATTTCAATTTTAGATAATATTTTATAAAATGTCAACCTTTTAATTATTGTGTATATATAATTCAAATATTTGATGATTTCTGACTACTGAAATGGTTATATGTGATGGAATGATGTAGCTTATATTTTAAAAAAAATTGTTATATAATCTCGTGGTTATAATCCAAAAATTTCATATTTTATGTGTATGTGTCAGTCTTTTAGTTATTTTGATTTTTATCATAATTTTGAAAATAATTATTCTGTAATTTTTAGAATTTTTATATCATCATGTAATTTCATCCATAATACATTCTATACTAATCCAAATTGTGAAAATAAATGACTTATATGATCAATGGGATACATTTTATTGAATATGAAAAAAATTATGATTCTAATAAATTTAGGCCCAAATAATACTCACAAATCAAGCCTCATATTATTTTCCTTGTTTTGTAGAATTGTTAAGATAGAGGCACAAGTATTAAATTAAATAACAAAATGGGATGAAATTTTTAATGGAGAAAGAAAAAATTTGAATAAAAGTTTTATTTTACAGTGGAATCATGATATTTAGCCATCTTAATTATAATAAATTCATATGAAATCTATATTGTTGAATATGAACAATCACTATGTACATAAACTTTTTTCTTTAATTATGTGGATGTAACATCTTCTAAACATTTAAAATTCGTCTTTTGTTTGGTGGGTGCACGATAAAGGAAAAAATGAACAACTTTCTCAAATACAACATTCCATGATTTGACCATTTACAATTCCAACTAGGAACAATATTTTGAAGGATAAAATTGGAACAAAATTTTTTCAACCCTCTCCTTATAAAAATGTACCTTCACTCTATTTCAAGAGTTTGGAAATTTGAGTTTACAGTTTTAAAAAAATCACTAGCATTGTAGGAATTTTTATATGAAATCTATATCTACATTTTATATATTACTCTTCTATTCATCCCACTTATCTATTTAATTTTCTATTTTAAATTCTCCCACCATTCATTTGTCAACTTCATTAAAATATAGAACAATCTTTGTAACATGTTTGTGGTGGGGAATTTCTATGCTTGAGTTCATTCCATAAAATTCTTATCATTATTTTTTTATGAGAATCTTGGCATTATGGAATCTAATTTCTGATATCCAGATAATTCTACCAATTTTTTCATATTATTATTCTTCAATACTCCTCTCTTTCATCATCATAATGTTGCATATTGAGGGTTGGTGTTTAATTGTGGTGATTATGTGAGGGAAAATTTCTAATTGTAGAGGGTTGGACTAGGGTAATGAAAAAAATAGAGGGTGTTGAGTGATAGAGTTGATCCCAAAATTAGATATAATTGTGATAATATTTTAATGAAAACTTATTTCTTCAATATGAAGTCCATGTGATGATAGATTTTCTATCACTATCTTATTTTTCTTTATCAAATATTTTTGTTTCAATTTTTTTATTTTTAATTGATATATTTATTAATACCAATTATTTTTTACCCTACCCCATCATCTTAGTATGTAATGTTATCATACGTTTTAGTTTAAATAGTGAATATATAAAATTATAGCATGTGTGTTTCCTCTATGTGATATTGACCATATTTATTACTATATGCTATATTCATAGGAGAGCAATAACTTTTTTATTTGGGATTCTGTAATGACCCAAACTATTATAAATAAAATTCCCCCTTTTATTTATTTAATAGTATTAGTAGGTAACATGGTTATGTAAAAAGAAAAGAATTATTTTGATTTATATCATATAAGATTTAAAATACATTGATGAATCATTACTGATGACAATATAACCATTTAACATTGACCATATGATTAGTATAAATATAGGTTTTTTACCAATCCAATTAATATAATCTTTAGAAGTAAAGGACTCAACCAGAAGGAACATAACCTATGAAGCCCATTTATCATAGATTTTAGGGGAGATAACATCACTAGGACTTTACCTTTACCAATCCCTATTTATGTTCCAATTTCATTATCCTGAGAGAAGCCATTTATGGGAGATGTTAAACTTCATTGAGATCATGACCAAAGCCATATACACTGAACCTCACAATCAAAATCTCACCATCATGTAACCTACTCATAGAGAGCTGGTGTATTAATGGAATATGTATCAAGAACCTAAAAATATGAGTACATACATTATTTTTTATTTAATAATGAATAAATTTTAATCCTATTGTTTTTTATTTTAGAAATAATTTTTCATTCGATATAATAAATCAAAATAATATTTTCGGAAAATATTCAAATTCAATTAAAGATTTTACTTTCATTAATTAATGATTTTTTAGAAATAAATTTTATTTTAATAAAATATTATTATAAAATCATTTATATTAATTTTAAATGATCATATAATTTTTATAATGTTAAATGCAATTTTTATAATTATTCAAAAATAGTTATTTTCAAAAAACACAGAATTTATTAATGAATATAAAATTTAATTTTAAAAGTAAAAATTAATATATTTATAAAACTATTTAGATAAATGAATATTATTTCTGGAATAATAATATTAATATTTTTAAAAGTAAATTTTTTATAATTTTATATGACACTGAAATTTTTGATTAATATTAAATATCTTATAAATATACAATGTGTATTATGAAATAATAATTACCCAAAAGTAATTTTATAAACACTACAAAGGGTATATAAGACAAAATATATGTTTTAAATTTAAAATAATGAAATTTTATGTTTATTTTCTTAATTTTATAAATATTTTTGGAATCCTCTAAAATCATTAATATATTTGATTGTTTTAAAATCATTTCCTAAAGACTATGACTCATCTTCACATAATGAAATGTATTATTTTATAAACTTTAGACATAGCCTTACAAAATAATAAAACGACTAAATTTTTAAAAAAAACCAGGGAAAAAAACCATGTAATGGTTTTTGTTTTTTTATATATTATTATTTGGAGCTGAAAAACTATGTTTCAGAAATACAAAAGAAATACTCACTCATTTCCAACAAAAAACAAAACAAGATCCCATTTAAACTCACTCAAAATCCTTTGGGAACATAAGTACTCTTACCACCCATTTAAAATTTCTTCCCATGGTTCTAAAATATCTTAAACATATCCTACAAAACATTTTTATTCCCATACTCAATTGAGGGATTCCACTCTTCTCATTTGAATTCAAGAACCTCATTTATGTTATATATCTTAAATTCAATTTTATCATGTTGGGATATGTTCTTACATATCCCAAAGTAATATTAATATTATTCTAAAATTATGTTAGACCCCATTAACTCTCATTAATCCCACTCATGAACCTTTTTGTACACCTGTTACCATTCCAAATTTTAGTAAGGGATCCTCTCATTACCCTCATTATTAATGGTTCTTTATAAACCAATGCCATATACATACAATTCATAATGTTGGGACATGTCCTTATATGTACCGATTACTTCCAATTTTATTTCCATGTTATTATATACCACTTTATCACTCATTAACCCATTTTATGAATTTTTTGGTGACATCGTCATGATACCAATGTTTTACCATGATTTCCTATTCCAAAACAACTGCGTAGTGAATACTTCAACCATTTATTATCATGATTCTCTATATTTATAAACATAAAATTATCTTGTGTTTTACTTACATGTATTTATTCCACACTCCTTGATCATGTAATAATATATTATTATGAATTAATCGTTGTGGTTTGATCTATGTGGCATACTTATGCATGGGAATGAAATGAATATGAACAGTGCACATGGAATTATATAGTGCTGCAACTCTATGGATAATGTTTAGTCTCCTGATAAATCTAGTTGGGATATAGATTGAACATGAATCCTCAATGTGAATTTTTACATCATGATTTCATGGATGTTATCCTTAACCTATGTTCATGGTGTTGTTTTTTCAGTTGTTTCCGAATTTCCATGCTGCCCTTTTGTTATCATGTTATATCATGTTTTATTGTTCATGATGATTATTTTCTCCAATTTCTATTCCGCGTTGAAATTGTTATTTTATAACATGTTTTATTCTCTTAATTTTTATCATGTTTATTCCCTTAATGGGCTATTTAGCTCACACATTTTTTATGTATGTCCCCAGGTTATTCCATGCACTTTTAACTACGAGCATGTTAAAGATGGTTTCAATAACAATGCTATTTTTATTTATTTAAATTGTTTTATAATTTAACTACTTACCAAGGACACTATAATTCTCGCTCTTCTGGTTTCTATTAAGTGTAATACAATATAAAAAATCATGTAAAATAGTTTAATAAAGAGCATAGTTGTTATAATTGGTAATAATGGAAAAGTATTGATATTTTTGGGAATATTATTAACAAGTAAAGAAAAATCTTTATAGATAAGGATAAGTATAATAAAATATCCCTATATTTTTTTAATTATACATTATGTTTTTTTTCAAGAAAATTAATCTATTTCTAGATACTATAAGTGGACATGATTATAGAACAAATGTATATTGGGTTACTAACTCTGATAAGGTGCATCAGACATCGCTTCACAAAACAAGGTACACAACCACAAGCCTTAATGCACACCTGGTTAGAAATTCATGGGGTATATTAATTGGTAAAATCAAAATTTCGATACAAAACATTATTAATTGAAAAAATTCTCATAAGAATATTTGTTAGGAAAATATCATGGATAACATGGATTGATGCTTAAAAATTCACTAGTATATAAGTTATCCAATATAATTCCATAAAATTATGATTTATGGTTTTCATTGTTTAAAAACAGTCAGCAATAATTTTCTTTTTATTGTATCCAGTGGTCAAAATTAGTAGGAATCAGGTAATAAATCAATGCGATATGCAAAGTGATGACATCCCCAATGAGATTCCTAACATAATGGGAGTGAGAATTAGTATCTTTGTGATGATAATATATTTTCTAACTCAGGTTCTAAATGTAATCCTAGATTAATAATAGTTCCCAAATCCCCCAAATAAATAAATTTTTTAATTGAGTCCTTTATGGGGAAAATTTCCCTGACATTCAGTAGATCGTCTAATCATTTCGTGGAACTATGGATCATCTCAATTAAAAATATCTTCTCCATACATCAATGTTCCAAAAAATATAATATTATAATATTTATTTATCATATGTTTGGAGGGTCTGATCATTGATGGACATTGTTCATGAATACAAAGCATGAGGAAGAGATCAATGCGATTAAGATGAAGGAATACTAAAAAAAATTATAAATATTTTACTCACACTTTAAAATATTAAATAGAATTTGATTTACATTTAATTAATAAAAAAATATGATCAATATGTCAGGGAATGGATGGAATATCTCATAATAATTTTATGATTTTCCACATTCATTTTTGTTAACCCTAAATTTAAGGATGAACGCTTCTTTTGTGGGATAAAACATAGTATACAAAAATCCATGGTGATCTGTGGCTTTGATATCTATTAGGATGTTTTTAGATGTTCTTTAATAGTTGAAATGGTGATTGGATAATCCCAGGGATATCATGGGGATAATAAGAGGAATGTTAATTTTTTTGGTTGTCCGATGGAAATATATAATGGTGCCATGAAATTTCATTATCCGACTTTTCATTTATGTAATTGTATTATTATGTAATATGGTTATAGAAAATACATTAAATTATTTTTTTATATACTCTTGTATTTAAAATTCCATTATGAATTATTATCTTTGATAAGATACACATTGAATAGTGATCATACAATTATTATAAATATGGGGTTTTATCAAATCCAGTTAACATAGATAGAGAAATTGATGACCTTAAGAAATAGGATCGTACCCTATGAAGCCCATTTATTATATATTATGGAAGACATTGAATCATGAGTAATTACCCTTTACAAATCACAATATGAGATCGAGCAATGTAAGCATTATAGAAACTGTTTATAGAAGAAGTTTAAGCTCATCGAGATTATGGCCCCTACAATATTCGCTGAACTACTCCATGAAATTGTCATCATTACACCCCATAATATTAGGTATTCTTCTAGTGTATTAATGTTTTATGTATAAATAACCTATCCATATGATTATGTACATTTTTTATGGAATAATGAATTTTACACTATTATTTTTAATTTATAATATATTTATATTTTGATGGAATAACACACAAATACTATTTTTTATGTAATAATCAAATTCAATTATGGAATATATTTTTATGAATTAATTGATTTTATGAAATCTATTATATTATTTAAAAATATTATTATTAAATATTTTTTATTAAATAAAAATCATCATAAAAGTTTTATGAAGTGAAAGGTAATTTTTATAAGCGTTCGAAAACTATTACTCTAAAAACCCCCTCATTTCATTATAAATAATGATTTTATTTTACAAAGTAATAAATTAATATATTTATAATTTTATTTAGATAATATTAATATAATTTTTGAAATTTATATTTCGAACTTATCCGATGGTGATATTTTCATAATTTTCAGAAATGGTCCAATTGTCAGGTAAAAATTAAATAACGTACAAATATAAAGTGTTCATTATTACATAATAATGAAAAATAAGTGATTTAATAAATACTATAAGTATTTTCCAAAAATAAATATATGTTTAAATTTATCATAATATAACTTTGTTTTTATTTTATTAGCATTTTAAATCCTTTATCAATTATCCCAAACCACAAATAAATTTTATATTTTAAAAAACATTTATTTATGATTTTGACTCACCTCCACCTATGAAAAGATTTTATTTTGTTAATTTACTCCCTGGGTACTATTAAATAAATACATCCACTCCCATTTTTCAGAAACAATGGGTCTAAAAATGGTAGGGTTTTTGGATTATGTTATTTTTTTGTATAGAGACCAAAACCGACATTTCAGAATTAATATAGAATTGTCCACTCATTTTATATATAAACCAACCAAATATCCCATATCTCCTCACATAGAATATTTTTAGAAAGTTAATGCGCTTTAATATCCTCTCTATAGTCATTCCATGGTTCCCCCAAGCATTGAAGAATCACATTCCAATCATTTTCAGTCAGACACTCAAGTCCGGGATTCCTCTATTATATATTTAGTTCAAGAAAGTATTTTATGTTATGTATGTTAAATTAAATTTTATCATGTGGTAATATGTTCTTCTATATTCCCCCATACAATACATTTTATTTTAAAAAATTATAGCCCCATTAACTCTCATTAATCTCTCTCAAGAATCTTTTCCTACACCTGTTACCAAGCCAAGATTAAGTAAGGTATCCTTTCATTCTCTAAATTATAAAGTTTCATTGTTATATTATGCCTTCTATTTATAATTCCCAATACTGGGATATGTATTTAAATGTCCCTATTATATCACATTTTATGTCAAATTTATTAGAGATGCTTTTCACTCTCATCACCCCTTTTTATGAATTTTTAGGTAATATTGACTTACTATCGAAATTTCACAGCACTTTTCCATGCCAAAAAAATCATGTCGTGAATACCATACAAATTTCATATAACTTTTGTTCAACTTTATATATTTATAAATATTTGACACGGTACATATAGGAATGTATTCAACACTCCTTGACCTTTGAATAAAATATGACTATGAATGAATCTCTATTGAATGATCAATGTGGAACACTTATGAATGAGAATGAAATTAAATTTATGGGAGAACCTAGAATTATATAGTTATCTAATGCATTGCTTAATGTTTAGTCTTATGATACATCATATCGGGATAGGTATTTAACCTTATTAATTTATGGGAAATTTTCAACCATGATGTCTTGGTAGTTATCCAGGATATATATTTATGATGTCGTGTTTTATGTTGTCCCACATCTCCTATACTGCCTTTATATTACAATGCTATATCATGTTTTGTTATTCATGTTTTGGATTCTCACCCATTCCCACCCCCCCATTTTTTCACTATTTTCTAACATGTAATATTTTATACAAATAATTACACATCTATTCCCTTATTGGGATATTTACCTTGCCCATTTCTTATAGATTTCCGTAGGTTATCAAATGTTGTATTAAGGGTGATCATTTCAAGGAATTATTCAATAAAGATGTTGTTTTTTCTATTTTAAATAGTTATTTAATGTAAAAAATTCAAAAATACACTATACATATTAATCTGCCATGTTGTTTTAACTGTGATCCTATATAAAAAATCATTTAATATTGTTTAATAAAGAGTATCGGTGTTATAAATTTACAAAAAAATAACTCTTATAAACCTATAATGTATGTGCATGTACTGGTCACTAATATAGTTTTTTAAGATGAAACTATTTCAAAGGAAGAAGTCACATATCAAACATTAATCCGGTCATTAGTCCAAGGTATTTCTTCAATCTAAGTGAATAACGTATATTAGTGTTTTTGGGAGGGTTACCTTCTGTAACATTACTTTTTTTGAACATTGTTATGTGTATTTTGTATAAAACATATCATTTTTTGAATATATGAGAGATAATTTGTATTTTTATTCTAATATTTTAAGATATTCATTCGTAAACAAATTATGATGCTTTGAGTCATTTATGAGAGGTTTTAACCATAGATTGGCATTTACCTGATGGATAACATGGAGATGACTTGGTTATGTGAAGGGGTAATGGGGTTGAACAATTGTTTATTTGTTATAACATGAGAGCTACCAGGTTGAGATTTTCTTTGGAGATCACCTTGAGTATTTGTTACACGATTTTGTCCACCTGAGTTACCCATCAGGTGGTTTCATAACCCATGGGAATAACCTTTCCATTCTACCATGAGGTATCTTTAGGTCTGGCATGTTTCTCCTTTTTTATATGATTTTTTGTCTTCGTGTACTGGTCTTGTGACCGTTTGGATGTCTCTTGAAGATGACCTCTCTTATATTTCCCCGTCTGGTTGTTTTGTGGTCATTTTTTGTTATAAAAATCTTATAATTTAAGTAAATGTTATTTAAAAAGAATTTATATAGTGATGTTAATTATTTTGGGTTTTCTAATATGTTGTAACACCATTTTAGATAAATGATAAATTGTGGGGAGACTTTTAAAAACAAATTGTAATTTGCGTATTCTTAGGAAGTTATCTTTTGGGGTTATTTAGGATGCGATTTTCTATGAATTTTCTTCTTACGACCTCAGATATTATGAAGGTGTTGGTTTTGTTTTCCCATTTAGTCTAAATTTTGAATTGGGTAGCACATGTGGGGTTTTATGTGCACATATTTTAGTTCCAAGATTTAATGTAAATTGTAGTAGTTTTTATCTGAATATACTTTCTTTGTTGTATTTTTTATTTTATTTAATGAGGAATAATCTTTTGGGATTCATAGTGCATCAAAAGGTAAACAATATTGAACCATTTTAGAGTAGTTATCTTGTGGAGTGGGATTCTCCCATCCCATATTCTTGGGTTTAGGTTTAGAAATTTTTGTTTTTTATCGGGGCTTAATAGGGGTGTAGTGGTCTTGGAATTTCCAATTTCCTTATGTTATTGATGAATTTATTAGGGTATAAAATGTTATAGTGGGTAAAATTATGACAACCAGAAATATCAATTTGGGGTATTTATTTAAATTATTGTCTATTCAAAAGATTTTGGGACCTCTGAGAGTGAAAAATTGTGATTTTTTTACATTTTTTGAAAAAATATTTTCCCACGTGGTTTGGGAATATATATAGTATGAAAAATACAACCCATAAAAAGTTTTATATTGATGAATACATGGTTTACTAGACCATGAAATTAGATTATGTGACCTACATAGATTTGGTTATATTTCCATTTCACATTATTCTTATTGGGGAACTCTTCCATCTTCTCCCCCATTTTAAACTATGTAAGTGTGGGGTTCTTCCCATATTCCACCCTTCCTCATGTAACCTTCCATTTTTATTCCAAGGAGATTCCTTTAGAAAATATTATTGTACGAGTATCTTTCCTCATTACATTTCCTATATTCTTCTTCTTTACTAATTTCTCTCATTTATTATTACCCTAGTGTCTATGTTTAAATTTTCTATTACTGGGGTTATGCTAAAATTAGGGATTTTTTTTATATGTGCTTTGAACATTTTGTAAATACATAATATAGTTATTGTGGTGGAAGAAAATGTGTATCCAATGGTTAAGGTTAGTGTTTACATTTAATTTCTTTATCTTTGAGATTTCCCTAGATGTTTGATGTTTAATATGTTCTTTTAAACTTGTGTAATGAATTATTTGATATTTATAATTTTGATTTCAATAGTTTTCCATACCTTTTTTCTTGTTTTTTCCTTTGAAAAAATGGGTGAATTTCACAGTCTAGTGAAAATTAATTTTAAATTGGGTTTTCTACATTCTAAGTATTTGATATAACTAAAATGATGGATTTATTCAATAAAATGGATTTATTCATGATGTACGGGTCTAACAATCAGGATACAAATTGGTTTACATGTATATTAAATAATTTACAAAATATTAAAATGTATTTATATGATATTATTGGATAATTTCACGATGGATTTGGTTATTTGTGTAACCGCTCTACGTAAGCCTACCGAATGACACCCACAATGGGATTCTACATAGATATATTCATGCCTCGATATTTTATAAATGATCCAAACTACTGGGTTTTACCTAAAATATGATTGGGGAAACTATTCCATCAATATAGACACAGGGGGTCATTCCCAAATTCTACTAAAATTCAGAGTATACTGTCCATATACCAGACATACCAAAACCTTATAGATAGATAAACATGGAGCTAAATCGGTTATCATGGACAAGAATATAATATTATGTATCCATTTATCTATTATATCATCTATAATAGATAAATTATAGTAATAATGCTTTGAATAATATGCATTAGATATAAAAAAGGTACACTCTTTGGTATATGGTTAACTATAACTAAAACTAAATACACAGTCTCCAACCCAAATCACATAATATCCTTGTGAATTATTATAATAAATAACCTACTTATTTAGAAAATAATTTTCCTAATTATAATAAATTTTTTATTTTGATAAATCACGATGGTTTACCAATATACATTGTAACCAATATATTGTATGTAGGTAGGGGTGAATCCAACGGTCCATTAGGAATCCCAAATCTTCTATAATACAGAGTTCTTTTGTGATCAAGTAGACTGATATTAAATTCATACAAAAAATTCATTAGTGTTCATGAAAAAAACACAGGAGGAAACATAACCCACAATTCAGATATAATCATACAAATCCGTTATTCAGGTGCTAATTGGGCCATTGTGACCCCTGACCCAACATGCTTCGGTGGCATCCTAGAATACTATTGTTTTTTTTCATAGCCCAACCCATACCCAAAGTTAATGTGTAAGGTGTAATTTTGTTATATCCATCCCATACCTGAAGTATCTTGGTGGTGTTTTATCCAAGCATCAACCCACTAATTGATGTTACAAAGAGTTGTCATATATCTACAAGCCTTGAATCATCACTCTCTACTGAACATATTTCCATCAAAATTTCATTACCTCATCACATTACCTATCCTTTAGGGTATTCCACTACCTTATCTGACTAAAGAATTTTATATTTCATGAACATTAACCCATACTCAAAAACTCTGGGAAGGATCATTAATCACTCCACCCATCTATGAAGACTTATGGTTTTTTAATTAGTCACATCATTCCATCACTGAAGAATTTGGGGAGGTCCATTGAAAACACTAAAATATCCCCATGAACCCTAGGGTTGTCCATATATCATACATACTCATCCCTATGGACTATAAGGGTGTAAATCAATCACACCAATATACCTACCTAGAATCTGGGGAGGTAATAATCAAGAACATATAGGAATTGGATAATAGGGTATATAGCCCTTATCAAAACTCACCAAATCAGTATTAGGAAAGTATTCCCTCAGGACATAGTCTGGTGTCTCATACACATTTGAGACCCAAATATACCCTCTAATGGTCCTTTAAATCCATATGGGATTACCGTAGCTTTAATACAAGTAATGTTTTCATCGGGGTACCCAAACATCCCATGAATCATCAAACCTAAAACAAAACCAATGAAAACCAAATATATTGAATATAAAAGTCACTGATGATTTTAAAAATTGTGCATCAACCACACATGGTCAAATAAAGTAAATCCAAATTATAAAATTATCTCGAGGTATCCTTTTGAAACAAATCTAAATACCCTATTTAAAACTATTTTAAAAGGTTTCTTATGTTACATTACTCACACATGCATGTGGTCCATAACCCATCAAAACTCTAGGAAATATACCATGCCTATTTTAAAATATCTTTTCAAAACTCATTATGAAAAATCATTACAATCCTTTTAAATTCCATGTCCTCCAATAACATTTTTAAAAAATGATGCTTTTTCTCTTTCAAATCCAATGCACGGATACAAGAAAAAAATAAGTCCTTTAAGAACTGTTCAACCAGGGCACCGAAATCATACCATTTAGCAATCTATACATCCATATTTACTATTAGTATAATGTGATCAAGTACCAACATTATATAAACTCATAAAAACATGCATCATAGAAGAAGATTTACTAATGATGGCATGTGAATAGAAATTTACAAAATAGCAAAGAGATGCAAATGAATCCAAGGTACCCAACATCAAATGATGTTATGATAATATATTTGAGGAATGTATCAAACTCAAATGAGTCCACGAGTACATTAAAAATCCATAAAATCCATTAAATTATTTAATTAAAAAATTATATAGAAATACCAAATTGGAATAATGACCTCCAAACTCATCGGATAACACAACAAAGCTAGAATCATGAGAAATAGGGTGTTATCCATTATAAAACATCTTAAAAACAATGAATAATAAAATAAATTAAAATTAATTTCAATTAAATGGATAATTTAACCCAAATTTATAAAGAAACTGCCAAAATGAACCCATAATACAACATGTAATTCATCAAAAGACAAATGAATATTTTTTAAAGCCTCTTAGGGAATCCTCTATGAGCTCCTTTCTAAATCGCCATCACACACAATGATTTTTAATAGATCTAATGAAATTAAAAAATTTAAAACACTAATAGAAAATCCAAAATAAACTAGATAAAAGGTGTAAAAATAGGAGGAATATTGGGAGAGTCATTACCCAAAAATATCGCAATAAATTTCTCTAAACTTATCCTAGTTAATAGTTGAAAATGAGAGGCAAGGAAGCGCTCAACTTCCCCTCTACTCATTTTTACAAGGATAATATACTCAAGGGTTTTATATATTTCAAAACCCTTACATTTAACAAAACACAATGTAGGTTCATAGAATGAACCATTTTTCATGCTATTATTTCCCCTGTGGAAGAGATGTCTTTTCCACTACCTTGAAACATCATAGTATGAACCATTGTATCATGTTATAAATGGATTAATTCTATTATTTATAGAATTCTATCCACTCTAGACCTGCCTTGATGTCATATTTAACTCTCTAGACATCCCCCAAGCCTCAAACCATGTCTAAAAACACATTTTATGGACGTTCAGACACTAAAAACTCCTCAGTCCAAAACTCAAAAAATTAGCCATCCACCAAATGAGAAATTAAAATAACATTGGTAATTTCAGACCCATAATTAAGTGACACATTATAATTTTGGAATCATATTTTCTTGATGTTTTTATTTTATTTGCATTACATACATTATTTTTCGAGGTGGTTTCATAAACATATTTCGAAAGGTGTAAATCATAATTTAATATTAATATGCAGAATGGAATTTTGTGAGAAATATATTTTATTGATTGATGGAGACACTCTTATTGAAGAATATTGCTACCCAATTTTTTTGTTACACAAATATGTTATTTTTAAATTGAATTCTGAGTCATATTTATTTTTCTGGGAAGTGGTTGTGTATTTAAGTTGGTGTGTTGGAGGTGTGATGTATATTATTTTAGTGTTATATTTCCTTTGGGATATGTTGTTTTCATTTGAATGATGTTTTATAGGTGTACACCTAATTTATCTTTTCAATGAGAAACTCGTAGTTACTAAGTGGTTAATCAAGGGACTACTTCTTTCCTAGTTAAGAGTTATATGGTATATAGTATCTCCTAATGGAATGTTATAACCTGGCTAGGGGATGTTCCACTGATGAGGCTGTTTGAGAGAGATTTGATTTATGAGTTGTATGACCATTAACCTACTGACATTTTTTTTCTACATATTCATATTTAGTATCATCCCATTATTCCTTATCGGGTTTCCTCAATATCTATATCTTATGTTCTCCATATTTACTATCTATTGACATTTGAATAGTTTATTTATTTGATTTAGTTTACAAATGACATGTTGGTTTATTTTTTAGCATAGTTTGGATGTAGACTAGTCTTTCCCCATTCTACAATTTTCATTCATTTATAACATTCCTTGTATCTAACTATTTTATGGTTTCCCCTTTATCATTACACATATTTGGGGATTTAGGGAAAATAATTTCAATGGAAAAAGGTGTAGTGGGTTTCAATATTTTAGAAATTATTTTCTTAGTTTTGATTTTGTTTTCAAAAAATTATTAATGGTTTACTTCTAAAGGTGATGTTTAAAAAAATAATGGTTTAACAAAGTTTTTCAACGAGAATAATTATGAAAAGGGGTATTTGAAGTGTTGTTTTATTTCAAACCATATATTATAAATGTAAAAAAAATTCATGTTTATTTTTAAGCAATATTTCTTGGATTATTTTCTAAAATGAATGAAATTGAATATTTATTATACCTTACTGGGTGTTGGATCACAATATGTATTATAAAATTGGTGGGTATGTGGTATTCATAAAATTTTCAATATTTTTAGATATTGGATTCTGGGATAGATTACTTCCACTCTCTTGTGGGAAGTGGGGGATGTTTGATTCATGGTGAATACTTTAGTGTCAAATGGTGATGGTGTGGGTTGCTTCATGAGTTGGTTCGATCAATTTTCATCATGTGGGGTTTAAGAAAAATAATCCAATTATTTTTTATTGAACTATGATTCCCTGTAATGATACATAAGATATTTTTATAAAATGGTGTTATTTAAATTGAAGATGTTTTAGAAAAATCATTTTATTATTATTTATTATTATTCCATGTTTCGGTGCCTTTATATTACTATCTTCTTATATACTGGTCATGGTTTTCTAATTCATGGAAACCACATGTTGTATTCTTAGATAGAACCTGTAACTTATTTTTTTCATGGGGGTGAAATCATTACCAAGTGGTCAATTATGATACATTGGAACTAGTTTCATTCCATGGGTGATCGAGAACATTCCTCGATCCATACGATGGCTCAGTATTGGTGATGTATTGTATTGACCCAAGTTGTTTCATTATAGATAATATAGTGTAAAATTTCCCCACTTTCTGACAAATAATTTAAATATAGGTTTGATTATTTATAATAGAGTCTTATTTTTTAGAAGATAGATTATATGAACTCTGAATGTTACCAGTAATAATTTCATCTAGATAATTTTTTTCCACTTTATTATTGTAATTCGAAATGTTTTGTTGGATGATTAAATCAGGGCCTCATATATTGAAATGTGTTTTGGAATAGTCTATGGAATTTTGGAAAATGGGTGTATCTTAGTACAACATGAGTTTAATTTACATTTTTCTAGGTTTTTTATTCATAGTTTTATAGGGATTTAGATTCACTAGACTCCAATAATAATTCTATAATTTTTAATGATGCCAAATACAGTCTACATATTAACTGGCCAAAGGTTTTTCCACCAATTGAGCTCAAAAATCATGCTAATAATGTGCCCCTCTATATATATGTCAATATATTGTAAAATAGGAATTTGTATTGGCATTTCAGATTCCAAAAAATCAAATATATAAAATGTCTTAAAAACCGATTCAACTTGGGCATGATAGTGAAAAGTCTTGTCCACTTGATGTATTCATCTCCCCAGTGATTCTCTACCACCTTTAAAAATACTATAACATAGATATATTTCATTAAATATTTATTTTGAAAATTACATATTTTTTTTGGAATTAGCCACATATCCATGGAGGAATTAATGATATCTTGGGAAATAATCTATGAACCATAATAGTAGGTTTGTATTTGGATCCAAACATCTAATATACAGTTTTGTTACTTCCATAGAATCACCTTGAAATTACCCCATCCCATAAATGAGGATTATCAATTTTATTAGATAAATTTTTGAATCTCACTCACCAACTACCCTATAATTGATTTTGGAAAACATTAATCCAGATATTTATTATCCAAAAAGTCCCATGTAGTGATAAAACTAGCTAAAACGCTCTTCATCCAATTCTTTTCTTTGTCCTTCAATGAGAAAAATAATTATTTCAACATTATAGAATTTTTTGAAACTATAACTTGGTTGAAAATAGATTAATTTAAGTGTTTCTTTCACATTAAACACTCCTTTTATGTGTATAGGTTTAATTAAGTGCAATATCTCTAGAGGACTTGGTCATTGATAAAAATGAACAAGGTTTGTTTATTGTATTTCATGGTTGATTTTTTATACAAATAAGTAATATATGGGTATTATATGTGTTTAATTTTAATATGTTTTATATATTTGAATGGATATCACCAGTACTAGAGTAGAAAACCAAATTGTTTTCATCTAATTAGAAAGGATTACACATGCAGTGATAAAGGAATCCAATCAATCCTCTATAAGTGTTACTATTGGTATTATATTTTAATGAAAACCCACCACTGTCCACCTATATATACACTCGCCATCTATTTGAATGCCTTCCCAGTGATTTTGAAATTTCATGTATAGTTTTATAGAACTATGCATGCAGGGGAATTAATTTTACCTTCAATGGTTTTGTTTGTTGCCACTAACTCCCTAAGAATTCCTTTTTAGTTTTGGTTTATTTTTCCCATGTCAATGTGGTTTTCAGTCACACATGTACATGGCTTCACCTTACTACACTACCATGACTATGAAACTTAAATATAACTCATGTACTTAGTGTATTTATAAATATTATATTTCACTCACACTTATAGGATAACTCTCTGGATAATGTTTTTGAACTCCATGTTACTTGGATATGTTTCCACATTCACTCCGTCAATCAATCCCACATGATATCCATCCACTAGAGAAAAATTGAATTATGATTTAGAGGTGGAATCAAGATGTTAAATAAATATAGTAGTTTATAAAAATAAATTTTAATTAAAATAAATTCCATAATAAAGTATTTGAAATATCTATAGATGTTAATCAGAACACTTCTAGAAATATGGGATTTAATAAAAGCCAAAACATGTCACTAAAGCCCTCTATAAATCTCTTTTAAGGGGTCACTAATTATAAAATACAAAAATGTGTGGGTTAGGGTGAGAGGAGTGTAAGATATTTGGTATTTGAGGTGTTAGGTGGGTTATTTCATGACATTGTGGTAATTGGCCATTGTAGACTCATGGTGATGATGATGGGTTTGACAGATGGTCAAAAATCAAGGGTTGTGTGGGGTGGTAATAATTGCCAATAAAAGGTGGTTTCTAATGGATGGATGGTTTATGGATGTTATTAGTGAGTAAATATGGAAATTAGATGGAGTAAAATTGGTGAGGAGGAGATTAAAAGTAGGTTCGAAGTGTTGGGAATGAAGGAGTGGATGGAAAAAATTGTGAATTTTTTGTTCACCATTAGCAACAATCAAATGGAGATCCCTCATGCTCTTCACTATCAAAAGATAATTTTTTAGTAGTGCAATAATATATAGAAATAAATAAAAATAGAAAATGCGTCTTATATAATCTTATTTAAATATTCTCTTACACCTTCTCTCTACTTTGATATAAACCTCAAGAATCTACACCTCCCATGGAAATATCCTATAGGTTTTGAAAACTCCTTCTCGAATCATGTTTTCTCTTATATTCCTAGATCAAGTGAGCTCTCTTGGTCATTTCATTAAGCCTCTATTTATACTTCATCAACAATATTCTATTGATCTCATCTACAATGATATGAATCCATGTATATTTTTTTTGCTCAGATTATCTCTACATTATGATACTATAAAACTAAAAATTTATGAAAGTTATAAATGGGTGACAAATGGTGTTAGTCACTAATAATAGATTTTTCTATTTCAAATAGGAGAGGGAAATGAAAGATTCCATTATTTCAATAATAATTCCCAAAACCCTCTTTACAAATCCCCGCCAATTGTATTCCCTCCTGCTACCCTCCCCATACATTTTCATCCTCATTAGTGTCACTCTCTCCCTCTCTGAAATATACTATATCACTTTTCCCCCACTATAAAAATGACATCCATATCCCACAAAATCTAGATTTCCAACCCAAAAGGTTACTATATGTCACCATATCTCTACTATTGACTTCATTGTCACACAATCGTGGTCATTATCTTCACCCATGTAATTAATGTTATGTCACCCTTCCAACATCATCATTGTCACATGATGAACTCCCACCCCCATTGTGACTATTTTATCCTACACCCACTATCATGGTAGAACTGTTTTTTATCATCTATGTGGATTTACTCTAAAATGTTTCCAAACATGAATTAACATTCTCACATCACCCCACCCCCAGCATTAGTGAATCACATCACACACCCTCTAATATCATCGTCACTATCCCCTACCACCACCATGCAAGGCCAATTCCATTGGGACTCACCCCCATGATATTGGCTTCACATCTCGAACATGTCCCCACCATCACCACTAGCCACCTCTCCTCAACCATGTAGATTATTGTTTCACTCCCTACTTCCCATCATATATGCCCCTCATTATGTGGCTTCCCCATCGTCACCACCTTCCCCCTTTCTAGATATCTTCCCTTATTCCTGTAATCCTAGTGAAAATGTGGAGTTGTCAAATTAAGTAGTTCAAAGAGTGGTATTTATAACCATATATATAGTGACCATAAAAATATTGCTTTGACGAGTCCTCTAAATTGTGAAATCCATTTACATAACTCCTTTTGACCACCACAAAAGCATATTTTTATATTGGTGTAAGAACCATAATTTTTTCCTTCCTTCCATCTTAATCCAATTGAATAATGATTCCCCATGATTCTCAAATCATGAATGATCCATATGAAAATTATAGTGGTCCCTTTCTAGAATTATCCAAAAAAATGGTTTTGGAAATTTTTCTTGTTGTGCATGTCCTCTAAATGGACAAGCGATATTCTCTTTGGGTACTGTTATTATTACTAACCCTTATTTATTTTTCGTGAACCCCCAAAATAATTATTTTGATTCTTTGTGTTATATTTAAATTTAGTTGACATTTTTTGAAATGAGGATACCATGAAGTGACATATTGGTGTTCATTGGTTGTGTAATATATGTTAAATGAGTTGTTTTTTACAGTGTTAATACATGTGAAAATATTTTTAGGTACTGAAAATATTAATTTATAATATATCTTGTAATAGATACTTATGTGGTGAGACTTTTAATTTTTAAAAACACATTGTATTGAAAGGGTATTATAGCTCACCCCATCTCAAGATGTGTTCCACGTTAATGATTAATAGTTATTTCGGCCATCCAATGTTATCTTGGGTCCCAATATAGAGTTTCATAACATTTATACCCTATTGGACACAAATATATTTAAATTTTGAATTGAAAATGTATTATGAATTGTAAAAAATTTAGTTGTCATGAAATGTCTGACTCAATTTTATAAGTGTTGTGGTAGTATTGTTGTATATAACTACATGAATAACTTCAAACCACTAATTTGTGTCTGTAGGAAACAAGTAGAATTAATTTTTTTTAATCACAATATTTAGATAAATGGAAACATAATATAATTATTCTATATTATGAAAAAAATTAGAAAGAAATTACACTAATAAAATTATATAATAAAAATGCATTAATCCTAAATGTATGGTAAGAAAACCACCGCAAGTAATGATTAATTACTAAGAAATTCATTTAATAAATGTACACTCGATTGTAGAAAGAGTATGGATAAGAGAAAATATGTGAAGATGTTATCCTAGTTCTATCTTATGGAGAATATGAAAACCATCATGAGGAATCAGCATCTCCCACCCATTGATAAACTCACATAAAAACACATTAAGGGTACAACAACAAACATGGAATGAAAAAAGTAATACAATCACTTATAGATCCAGGTTTTTTGATCAAAACCTAATTTTGGTAAAATTATCAATCTCTGGTGAATAAAAAATTTTGTTCCATGATCAAGTAACCGATAACTAGGTATCTCCCCCAAATATCTACTAGAATGGAGGAAAAGTTTCAGGAAAATTATTGAAGGGAGTAGAACATTTTTAAACCTCATTTTCCCCTCTTATTCATCAATATCGGCCATTAACCAAAAGTTATGTCTATGATCTCTGTCAATAAAATATAGATCAAAATTAATTGACCAAACCAAATGTTAGATACGAAGCAACAAGATAAATAATGATTGAAAAGGGAGGTTTCAACAGGTTTAGTAATATGAACAAGATAGAAGTCACATGGATATACCAGATCGAAATGTTCATTCATATAAGGAAAGGCATAATAGCTAGTTATGACAGGTGGAAGCACTCTATAGTCCCTGAGGGTGCAATGAGGATCATTATCAATCTATGAGAGGAAAAAACAAACATAGTGAATAAACAACCCAAAGGCATTGAGGAACTGTTATATCTTAGATGATTGATAGATAAGAAACATATTGGTAGATTATAATTAAAACTCGACCCCAATATCCAAAAATAAAATATAGGGAAAAATTAAAGAGAAATTATACTTCATATATACAGTGAATACCATTCGTTGAAGATTGTCAAAAGGCCTACATAAAATATGAAAATCCATTTAATTTTAATATCATCCATGTGAGAAAAATAAAAAATATCCTACTTGTAATGAAAATTATTTAATAATCTATTTCAAAAAACCTATAATATGAAAACGAAACAATGTTCATAAATTATAAACATTGTGTGAACTTAGAAAAAGGAAAAACCTTAAAATAATTAGTTGGGCTATCCCCATTATATATGATCATGAATCACACCATCCGAGTTTCTATTATGTACCAAAAAAAAATTCTAATTTCTATCTGATTTGGTCTACTTTGGAAAACATATTTTTCCAATAGATATAATGTAGATTGGCTATCGCAGTGAACCAAAATACTATCAGTAGAAAAAAGATAACTCATTAATGAAATTTACTAACCATATAGCATCCTTAATTGGACCATTTAATTATATATATTCTTAAACATTCATGGAAAGTGGAACAATAGATTTAATATTTCATTTCTAGGAGACCATCCATCCATATAAAAGAAACCAAAAAAAACATTAACAGATTTATGTGTATCAATAATAACGGAATAATGAAAATCCACATAGAAGGTAATGGAATCAATAGTGATAAAATTTTATCTATATCTAATTAACATACTTGAATATATTGAAACATACTTTAGGAACCAAAAAATTAATGATAATGGGGTATACCACACTACCCCATGAACCTTCTCACAGTACATATAATGAAAGAAATATCCATCCGTTAAGTAACTATTGAAAATATAAGACGTCCCATTATAATATCAAAAGAAATATTATTCATAATAGAAACCTCAAATTAATTACAAGTAGACTAATTCAAGGAATGTTTAAAGTGATATCATAAGGAAATGTTTTCTAGTTAAATTCTATAAAAAATGTACAAAATTAAAACATTTATCAAAAAACATAATGAGAGGAATGTACATTTCATTCCTTTCTATATCTTATTATTTCTATACTATGATTTTTTCATTTCTTAGATACGTCATCTCAAATGAAAAATAATCTTAGACCATGAAATTATTTATAAACCTCCTATTTTTATAGATTATGATCATTTCATCAATATATTACAGGAGGGAAATAAAATCCATCTTAACATGCATAAAATAAACACATGATTCAAAATTTCTTCTATTGAAATTTCATTCAAATGATAAATGAAAAAAACCATTTTAACCATTTTTTTGATGATTTATTAATTCCATACTAAAACATTTTCCAAAGGATTATTTTATTAGTTCTAAAATAAATCCTAAAACCATCAGGTGGAATCGTATTGATTTATTCATCAAGGATACCATGCAAAAACAATTTTAACATAAAATTTCACAATATAAAAATAAAATTTATCAGAAAAAAGAAGAATATATATAGATAAATTATTTATAACTAGGGAGAAGAATTTACTCTAGTCAATTCTTGAATATTGAAGGAACCCATTTTCAACCATTCAGGCTTTGTATTTGATCATAGATTCCACAGTATTATCTTACTCACTTTTAAATATCTATTTATAACCTATAATTTTTTCACTACATGGTTTAGTTAAAAAAATCCATGTTTATTCATTAGAGGGTGGGGGGGTTCATATTATCTTCAATGAAAAATAACCGATTCTAGGATTAATTTCATTAAATATATGACTTATAGGTTTTTGGTTCCTCTATATATAGATATATTTTGAACTACATTAAACTCATAGGCTTCCACATCAAAAAGAAACATTTAGGCTCGAGGTATAATGAAAATAATCATTCTATATTTAGTGAATTGATAATCATTGTGATTATCATCTTCTTCCACATCAAGTTCAGAATCAGACTTAGAATCAAACTCACCGTGATTCAATTAATGAATGTCGGTAGAAAAATCCCTAGGTCCAAGATACTCTATAAACATAAAGGGAAATTCAATTACCAATGTTTGGGGAATTTTTTCCCTTATTAGACCCAGTATTATTTCCCAGAGATTGATTGGAATTGAAACTCTTCTTCATAGATATAATAAATATATGGAACATTACATTGAGGCATATTATTCATATATTATAACACGGATTAATTATCAACAACTTGTAACACATAACACAATAAAAATATCCAGAAATGTCAAATTTAATAAACCTTGGTTTGAAAATATAATATTTGTTATGTTCATAAGTTGTGGATCCAAAATATCCCAATGTCCACAGGACTAGGGGTAATACCTTTCAAATGTTTATCTAGTTTCTCAAAGACATTATTATAATATGAGCATCAATTAATCGAGTATACTTCAATAGTGGTATCCTCAACCTATTTCGAACTTGGTTGGATAGAATTGGATAACATATAACTTATAATTTATAAGATAATATTATTCATACTCTCTACTAAAATATATATTTTTGCATTAATCAAAATTAGTTGGTATCTTTAGATACCTTTAGTGTTACAAAATTAAACTAATTAATTAAATTTATACTCTTAACCATTTTTGGATCAAAGATCCCATTCATATTACTAAATTAATTGTAAACATTAGCATTCCAATTCATGAATGTCACAAAAGTAACAAACTAATGTTTTAGAATTTAAATCCAAACCTTATTACAATTTTCATCAATAAATATAAAAAATTAATATCCTCCACCAAGGGAAGCAATCCTTGAGTGACCATAACTATTAGAGTGAACACACTCAATAGGGACTCAAGACATATATATTGACTTAATAAACCTAATTCATTTTGATTTCCTATAGAAAGAATCCTCGCAAAATAGAATAATACTAATAATAACACCATTCAATATCACTTTCGTAGTATTCTCATCATGGCTATAACACCAAAGCTTAAAATATAGTAAGAAAAATTTTCTTTCTAAAGAAAAAATTTCAAAATTCACATAAACATATATAATAATTTTATTAAAAAAATTAAAAAAATTAAATTTATTTTTATAAATGTAAATTAATTTAGAATTCTTGTTTTTAAAAGTATCTTATATTGAATTTTTTAGATTTTGAAGAAATAGTGGATTTTTTTGTAAATAATAAAAAATGATTATTTTAAAAAATGGTCAATTTTTCTAACATATATTTATATAATAATAAGATCAAGTTTAATGAATCATTTTTATAGAAAAATTATATATTTAATAAGTAATATTGTTTATAAATTATAATTTTTTACATAGAAATATGTGTTTACCATTTTGGAAATCTAGGTTACATTTTTTAAAACAAATTAGTGCTTCTATATTAATAATGTATTTTCAAGGTTTATTTTTTATTTGGATTGGTTTTTAAGAGAAATAAGACTCATTTTAAATTTTATAATCTCATTAATTCCATTTTAATAAAATGATTTTTTTAAGATGGATTCCTTATTTTAAAATAAAATAATTAAAATTAGGTAATAACTTAATCAAAAATTTTTATGATAATGAATAGTAAAATAGTAGAAAATTTTACCGTAGTTAGGGTTAAAAGGGTATAATGAGGGTTAAATTAAGATATAAGGGATATTTTTCACATATAAGTTTCTAAATATTATTATTTAAATATATTTATAACATATATTACCTTAAATTCACATTTCTATCCATTTTTTCCACTTTGAAAAGGAAATGACTTTATATTATTAAAATATTTCATTTAATTACTTGTGTGTCCCTCCATTCAGTTATTAAATGGAATCATGTCTTCACCATTATTCATAGTATTTAAGCCGCATATCTTTTCCAATAACATAAAAAACTTTTTTAGAATACTTAAATTTAGACCTATGATTCTTTTCATACTCTAATACCATCTTAATAGGAACTTTAGAGTAAGACTGAATGGCCCGAAGGCCTTCATTTTTATTGATTATTGATAACCCCCCTTTCAATGGATGAGGGGGAACCCTTACAAGGCCCGTAGGCTCAAATATTACAATGCTCGTAGGCTTAGGAGATTACATGACCCGATGGTCTTAGTAAATTCAACCAGACTATCTACAAGGAACTTCCCCTCCCCAGCATCTACATCTTGATAGTACCTCTCCACCTTTTCATGACCTTCTGGCTAGGCTTCCCATGCAAGCATAGGCTGGTACCGATGGCATAGCCATACCCTCTCATTCTGACAATCCATTTGGCTCTGCTCTGGTAAGTGCACCTACTCGGAATCCTCTTCTGGGACTGCTCCTTTTTTGTAGTGTGTCTGCGTCTTGCATTCATGTATCCCGAAGGCATTAGTGTGGACCTAAGGCCTTAAGGTGGACCTAAGGGCTTGAGAATCAGTTGTCCCAAAGGCCTTGGGTGGCCCGAAAGCCTTGTAGGACCCAGGAACCAATCCGGTGGCCCGAAGGCCCAGATGGATGAAACGTTCTGGCTCCTACAGTACCAAACAGTGCATGCTACAGTACTTCTACAACTCTACTACGATAACATGGAAATTTTCCTCTACCCAGATTTGATCTCGAGTCTCTTGGATTCACCCAGCGAGTCCTCACCAACTGGGCTGAGGCTCTTATGCGACTAAGGAGTAGGACAAATCAGGTTTCTCAATTAATATGTGGTTATATTGTCTGACTCTTTCAATATTAATTTCTTATTATATTTCCTGTTAATATATTGTATCCATCCTGAGATACTATATCTTGTATCATCAATATAAAAATATGTTATTTTTATTTTGTAAAAACTGTTGTATCTAACCTTTAAATTTAATGGTAAATGAAAGTATCAATCAAACATACATTGGGACCACTATGTCCACAAAGCGATGTGATTAATTGTACATAACATCCTCAAATTGATAGATATAATTATGTATTAGAAATATATATATGATATATTTAGTATTATTTAATTATTAAATTTTATTTATCTTTATTTCAATATTTTCATTAGGAAATGAAAACAAAATTCATTCTTACATAAAGACTACCATCTCTATGAATGGTCTATAACAATTTTTTATCTCTTGAATTTATTGGATATCATAAATATGTATATAATGAATATATAAAATATTTATATCATGCATAAAATTCATTAGAAGATTTATCCATTATCAAGATGCAATGTCAATAACTAGTGAATCAAAACATATATGAAAGTGAAGAAATTAACACCTAAAATGATGATGGCAATGAAATACTACTAATGAATGGGTGATAAGATGTTATAAATAAAACATATATGGAAATATTGATTGGAATAATACATTTTATAGATGCATAGTAAATTAAAATTATTATACATGAAGTTAAAATCACTTATGAAGCATCTCAAACAAGAGGTAAATTTTTTATATTGCAATCATTCTTTTCATAGGGATTATTTACACATATATTTCAAATGATAAAATAATTTGATATATCTCTAAAACATATTATATATCTTCACATTCAATAGTTATATATGTAAATTATAATTTATCCATTAATTTTCTACTCTCTAATTAATGAAATGTTTCAAATATTTTTTATAAGTAAAACTCACATTATTTTCTATTTAATTAAGAATATTTCCCTTTCATGTCCTCGATTTCATTAAAATGTTTTGAATCATGTTTTTAATATTATCCAATGATTTATTAATGACATTTTTACCCATTTTTTTATTTCAATATAAAATGAAAGGAATATTTTTGTTGTTTTCCAAATGATGGACTATCTAATAAAGGTGTTAATGAAATATTCATTTAACATTTACCACACAAATGAATTTTCCAATAATCATGATAATTATTTCCATGATTCTTCCATTATAGGTTTCTCAAGTTTTTTTAAATAATTTTATTTCATAATATTATGATTTTTTTTAGATTTTAAATAATTTCATTCAAATTTAAAAGGGTATTTTTCTTAAGAAATCATTTAGATTATTATCTTCTATTAAAAATACATTGATATATATTATGTTTAATTGGAGATATAATTTAATGAAACAACACACCCTATTACATTTGATGGATTATGATCATGTTTCTCTAGTGATTTACTTGGGAAAATGAAAACATTTTTATATCATTTCTTCAATATGAATATTTTTAGATTATCTATTGAATTTTTTATCATTTAGTTTATATAATGAAATAATTTGACTTAATAAGTGATATATGGGGCCTATTATACCCCCTTAAAGTATTAGTAGGTCTCATGAGATAAACAAGGATGGGTATTTTTCTTATAGCTTACCTATTTTTATATTATGTCTCGGATCTAGGCCTTGATAGTAGTACTGTGATACCCAATATTATGAATTATATCTAAATGAAACCGGATAATATAATCCATTTGGTAATTAATACCTTCATGGAATATGTATTTATATTTTCCTTTAATGATAGTAGTTATATGGAATATTTTATTATCATTTATCTCTTTCACATTGGCTATGATATATTTATTCTATGATAGATTTTGTTTTATTCTTTAACTTCTTGGGAATATAATAATAGCCTTTTTTATGTTTTCCTTTAACTTATGTACCAGAAATATATCAAGGATTGATATATGGGATATACTAGATGAAATAATAATTTTATCACTAGAATTATTATTGGAATTTTAGGTTTCCAAATTTAATGTAATAATAATGTATATATATAGTCTCCCAAGACTGCTAAATAATTTATACCTTTTAATGATTTCTCATGTATCTTGTTCTAAAGTTGTAAGAAAAACACTGGTTATAGGTCATTAGATTCAGGGTTTCATAGTTTGTATCATCACAAATTTATTATAAAACCTGGGAGATATATTTTAGAAGATATTTTTAGCATGAAATTACCCTACGAATGATTTTCTTGATAATTTTATTTATAGGATAACATCATAATATTTTTTTAGGTTAGGGAATGTGTTGTTTAATAGGAATTATATTCCTATTTGGAATCTAACATGTAGATGTAGTTACGAAAGTGATGCACCTATCAGAAAACACCCTAAAAATATGGTTAAGTATCTAATCGATATTCAATTGGTGCAATATGAGATGGAATTTGACTGTAAACCTTGTTAAACACTCATTGTTGAATCAATTTGGTTAATAAAAACAATCATTAAAATCCATTATAATATATTTTAATATATTATTATTAATGTTATATATTCTCAAATGTAATAAGTTGTGATTTTGAGATTATTTATGAAATAACGTTCAATTTATAATAAGTGTTACACCAGATTTATAATTATATAAAATGATTTAAATTTTAAAATGTTATTATCTAATTTAATATTTTCCATATTTTTGTAATATAACCTTATAAAATTAATGAGCACTATATTATAATAGTTAATCTATATAGTGATATCCCTTCTAAGAAAGATAATAAATATAGAGATGGATATGGAGATGGGGATGAAGAAATTATAACAATATTGTGGTATCTAAATAAGGTAAAGACTAATAAGTTACTTTTAGGGAGAATAATGCTGATCCCCAATATGGTAAAACAATTTTGGTCCTATTAACATGAAATAAACCTCCTTAATTCAATGGTATTCCGTATCTATTTTTATATAAGGAATATATCATGTCCCAAAAAAATATAACACCTATGTTGAGAAGTCTTTGAGAGACAGAAAGTTATCCGGGGTGATTATCATCTTAAGATATACATTGATCAATAGAAAAATTTATCTAGAACACCAATGAGTCATATTAAATAAATAGTATATATTAGAAAAGTTCCATGGAGATATTATTTGAAAATTACTTTTCTTATGATGAGTGAGCTAATATAGAGATTAAATTTCTCAATCTAAGAAAAAAAGGAAGGAACTAATGTTATCCATTATGAAGATCAGTTTAACATATTGAAACTCCTAATATAGATTATATATTTAATCCAGGATTTAATACTTATATCTTATAATTTGGGATAAAACCTATCCCAATAAAGAAATTTTTCTCAATGAAATTTTAAATACATGAGGATGTATTATAAATTTCCATGAAGATATTTAATGAATTATCTAACTCTTACATTTTCAATGGTAAATAATAAAGTATATAACTATTTAATACATTGAAAAAAGAAATACGAAAAGAGAGAAAAAGGGAAGAGTTTAATTTCTAACTTATAATAATTGTGTGTAGAAACACCATGAAACATGATTGATAGGAATGCGATTATTCTTCAAGTGTAAAGAAAAAATTCATTCAGATCATTATTTTAGGGGTATGAAATAAGCCTTTAATGTATAATGGATTAGCTATAAGTAGATATATAACTATTTAAATGAATTCAACAAGTATCAATATTATTTTACATAGAAAATTCCAACGGCCAATGTAAATGTTTATTGGATCAACATAGTTATGGTTAATGTTCCTAAATATGTAATCATATGTATTTTGATTATAACCTCAAATTTATATAATTCTTTATTTTATTCTAGATCATCACACTCTTTTATGCCTCCTGTTTTTCCAATAAAATTATATTTTCACTAGTGCTATAAGAGGAGAGTTCAAAATCAAGAATCCTAGGGAAATTATTATTAAAACAAGGATACGTTATCCTGATCCCATTAGAACATATGTGCATACTTGACTTGAAAACATTATTATTATACAATTGGTTATCATAGATATAATCTATGGTATTGATTATATTTGAAAAATTAATGTTATTTTTTTCCAAGATAATAATAATTTAATTTATGTTTGATATGTAGAATCCCTTGTCATTATAAGGGATTTTACATCATATGAATCATTTTTGGGTCTATATCTAGTTTAACCCCTTATTAAAATTCATGGAGAAGAAGAGAAGACACAACCTGTGAACGAGAAATTTATCCTTAGAATATAGAATATATCTATTTTATTGGAATATATTTATGTGTTTCATGAAGAACTGCCTGGACATCCAACTGAGTGTATGGAAGAATATTATATTTATATCATCCATGATGAAAACCCTACTTATAACAATACCAATAATATGGATATAGTGGAACTGGTGGAACTAAATAAACAAATACAGGAGTTGTGTGATAAGGGATTTAATTTCCCAAGTGTTTCACCATAGGGAGACCATGTTATTTTTGTTAATAAAAGTTTAGGTTCTATGTGGTTATAAATAGTATATAGTGAAATAAATGGAATTAATTCAAGTAAAATTTATCATATACCCTATTTTGATGAATTTTTTATTCAACTCCAAGGAGATCAAAAAGTTTTAATGATTAAATTTTTTTCTTGGGTATCATAAACTACATGTAAGGAAGATATTACAACGATGACATAGAAAGAGGTGAGGTCATTCATAAAATACTTCTTCGCATCCTAGGAAAAATAAAACATAGAAAGGGGTGAGCTCAGATTGTCAGTAAGGATAACAATATAGCGGAAACATTCATATATAAGTATAATAATTTAAGGCAATGTATAAGGCTGAAAAAAAATCTTTTCAAACAAGAACTTCAGCATAATATGTCAAAAATAAAATCTAATAATTCCATTTATGTACTCAGATGGATATTCTACTAGTCAAATAATCACATGCAATATCAATAGCCACTTTCATAATGATGGAATGCATAATTCCAGACATTCATATACAGATATTCAAGGCCTTGTTCCAAGACACTAGTTTGTCTAATGAGACCTACCGAGGCATCAAGGAACTATAGTGGGATCCACCCATCATTTACTAAGTCCAATGCCTTCCTCATATGAAAAGGTCCTAACATTACATAAATATTTTATTAAAACTAGAATACTAAATGTAAATACTTTATCAATAAAACCTAAATAGTGTAAAAATAAAACATACATAGTCAAACATAACACAAAACCATCAATACAATATGGAAGTTTTGTATCATAATAAATCAAATTCAAACCAGGGTATATATGACTTTAACCTATAGTCTAGTAAATAGCGGGATTGTTTTGAAATTTATTTTTATGAAACATCGATGTGGATGATAAAGAGGTCCCAGTAGATAATTACATATAAAAAACCTCAGATAATGAAGAGATTGTAGAGTTAACCCATAACTTATACATTTCCATGGTCAAGGGTAATTTAACCTCCTGTATAATGGTGAAATAATTGTGTTGACCTCACCAATTTTGATAATCTCACTTATATTTTAATATGCTGATAATCCCAAATAATGTTCATTTATATGTTAATTACTATTCATCCTACCTTGAAATAACTCTAACTCAATCCGGATGTGTTTTTCATAGAAAAGATAAGCGTTATGTCACTGATATGCTCAAAGCTACTAATACTGACCTACTGGTACTTAGTCTACCGATAGACATAGTCACTGACAAGCAATGGTCACCGAGATACATATTTATCGGTATGTATAAGTCCACCGGTAATCACATGTCACTGATAGAACCAATCTATCGATACAGACAGCTACCGATAGAACAAGTTGACCGGTGTGTATAATTCCACCATTATGCACTTAATTAGTGGTACAGAATGGAGCTACCGGTATGCACAGGCTACAAATAAAAAATTGTACCGCTACGAGCTACCGTTACAACAGATCTACTATTAGAGTAAGTATACCGGTATAATAAAGTCTACTACTATGAAGTTCACTGATACAAAGAGCTACCGATACAAAGTGCTACCGATACAAAGAGCTACCGATACAAAGAGATACTGATACAAAGAGCTACCGATATAAATAGCTACTGATACAAAGAGATACTATTAAAAAGACCTACCGATACAAAGATATACCAATACAAAGATCAACTGATATAAAGAGCTACCGATACAAAGAGCTACCGATACAAAGATCTACTGATACAAAAAGATACTGATAGAAGGAGTAACCATTAAAAGCTGACCGTTACAATCACTATGCTGCTTAAACTTTTATGCCTTATTTAAATTATAATAACAGTTATATTTGCTCAATTTAATGCAACTTCTATTAATTAATGTGGGTTTTTGGAATGTCAAGGAACCATACCTAATACCCATGAAAATGTAATCATTCCCATTGCCGGAGCTAAAAGCTATAAATGGAAGGACAAATGCTGTGAAAAAGTACTGCGAAATAAGGGTTAAAGAGTACCGAAAAGTGGTGAATACACATAGAAAAGAAAGGATACATCCAAGCAGGATGAGCACTGGACATACATCAACCCATTCATTCCAGAAGAGAACATAAGCTGAACATCAGTCAAGGAGTGAAGAACTACAATGAGTTCTTTATGCACTCAAGGTGATCAAACTGAACTCGAAGAAAATAACCCTCTGTTTTTCAGACAAAAACCAGAGAGGGACTCAAAAGAATTCCTGATTAATCAAAGGAGTCCGGATCTGCACTTCAAATCACTAGAGAATTCTAAAACACATATCTACTCTCTCAGAGATTATTTTATTTAAATTTTGAGCAGTGTGCATACTCTGAATATTTTATACACACACTATCTCTGGAGCTAAGATGGAGGATTTATAAATCCTCACACAAACCTTATTTAACTCTCTTGTATCCCACTGTGGATATTGTTAGAGGTTAAGTAGGACCTGGACAGTCAGTGTGCTATTGTTTTTGTTTTCCCACGAAAAATTGTGGTAGAGGCCTTGGTACCTGGACAGTGTCTGTACTGTTGTTTACCCCGATCCAGGGTGTGGATCAAATTTATAGAAATTGTTTGAGAGGACTAGGTCTCAGATTGAGACTAAACATCTTGGTTACATATGTTGTGCATCCTAGATTAATTCTATAGTGTACTATATACATTATATTTCGCTGCAAAAAAAAATTAAAATTCAAACTGTTTTAATGTTACTTTGATAGTTGATCTAGAAAGTGTTTGTAACTAAAATAAATCAGTAGGTTAGTTTAAAAAGCAAATTTAATCTTCTTATTAAATTACATGAGACCTAATAAATCTTTTTAGAACCTAACTAAACCCTTACAGTTTTACAAATGTACTACAGTTTAACATAGTTTTTAATTGGGGGATTTTAATAGAAATATTTTAAACAGAAATTTTAATAGGAACTCAATTCACCCCCCTCTTGAGTATCCACTCCTACCAAAAAAAAATCATTAAATTATAAATGAATCATATACCTTAATATGATATTACATATGATCTTTTAACATTGCTTTGTTAATAATATCTTAGTATTATCGTTGTTTCGGGTGTTAACAAATTAATTTTCCATTATATTATGTGTTATGTGAGTCTTATTTATTATCGATGGGATGTATCTTATTCATATCCAGAATTATATCTAGTCTTTAAACATTATTTTTAATCATCTATTGAAAATTATTCTTGAATGGATACGATGCGGAACGAATCTCATCACGTTCGTAGAGACGGTAATCAGTACAAACTCACGTGCGACAATATCTTTATTTTGATATGAAAAAAATATATAATTGGATGTTATATCATATATACAAAATCATTATCATGTTATATTTATTATTTACATCAATTACACATCATTATTATACCCATCTAAATAATAATGTATTGAATAACAATTACACCACAACGTGGAGACAGTAAGGCGTACGCACGCACGTATCGTGACGTGTCATTCCAAGGATGGATAGAATAATGAATTTGGTTGTACCATATTTATAATAACATCACCATATATATAAGATACTAAAGATATTATTTTACAATGTAAACAACAATGAAAAATAATGTGGACGAAGAAAGTAAGTTGAAAGAGGTGATGAAATATTTACCTCCTCTTCGGGTTCTTCCTTTTGATTTGATCAAAAGGGCTCCATGGTTTGGAATTTTGACTAATGGATTGCCTATAGGATAAAATTTGGATAGTTGAGGGGCTATTTGGGAAGAGGATGTCTGATCCAAATGGCTTTTAATGTGTGAATTATATAGAAGTGGGAGTGCCCTTTTATAAGAGGGGTTAGGGTCACCTTAGGAAAAGTTAGAAATATTATTTTATAATAAAATCATTTTCAGTTTCTAATGGATCAAAAATGAATTATTTAAATTCTAAGGTGGTTATGGGTTGAAAACAACTCAAACAGTAGGTTTTATATATGTTTGGGTCACTATATTATCATTATCTCTTAGATTTAAATCTTAGTTAAATAGTTTGACTTTTACCTTGTCTCTTCGTATTTTTATATTTTATTGTAAATAAACATACTATATACATCCAAGAGAAGCCCAAGATGTCAATTAATGATAAAACTGTCATAATATAAGTCCTTTGACCAAACCTTATATTTTTAGGAATAGAATATCAATAAATAATATAATATTTTTTTAAAAAAACTCTTTTATGTACATTTTTACACTATTTAGTATTTTCTTCTTCCTAAATTCAAAAAAATATTATTACATCAAAAACATTCATCTGCCCAACCCTAATATGTCATATTAACCTATAAAAATAGTATAATTCATAAAAAGCCTAAAATTACATATATTTGGATATTTATAATTTCATTTATTTTTATATTTCATAATTAGGTAATTACTACATCATCATTGTGTCATACAAAAATTAAATTATTTAAGGTTTAAAAAATATAAATAAAATACCATTATGTAGGAAATATTTTTAGCTTTCTAATTAATATTTATAGTTGATTTTATCTTCTGTATAACCGTATATTAAAAAAATTTAGTTATTGAACATTGATTTTAACTCTTTTATCTTTTCTTCAAATAAAATAATAATAACTATCCTAATCTAATCCAAGTGGACAAAAGAGGTTAATATTTTATTACTAAGGTTTTTTTGGTCGAATTATAATTATCCAATAGAATTAGTACATGTGTTAGGGTAAAAATAACATCACTTTTACCCTTAAATACCATATTTAATTTTAACCGTCGTAAATTAAAGTAAAAATTTACTATTCACCAAAAATTATTTTCATCTTATTGAACCACATTTTACTCACTGATATATACCATGTCTCTAGGATATATAAAATTCAACTTGCAGAAGCGGTAAAATTAAATTTTATGTGATTTTGGAAATTCTCTTAGGAGGAGGGTAAAAGACAGTAAAAATTCCAATAAAATATTTATATATCTATAATTATTATAACCTAGCTCCAATGAATTACATTGAACATATATAGGTTATATGTATATATTTTTACCAAAAATATATTTAAATAATATATAAATTTATTTAAATAAAAATTTGGTTTCAAACTACAACTTACTGGTTTTCACTATTCATCAAAATTTAATAGTTTTCAGAAAAAAACAAATAATTCACCGTAAGCTAATTTCAACATTCTGAATCCAGAAATGAAGTCCATTTTTAATGATAAAATTTATGAAATTTTAAAAAGTGGGTATTACTATTCATAACGACTAATTTGATTGGTTGTGCTGTGTTAGAACTCGATGTTGCGTACAACACATGCTACGGTTTTATTCAAAGAGAAGCGTATCATGGAATCATGGGGTGTTACATTTTCCCCTACTTCAAATAATTTCGTCCTCGAAATATCTAGAGTATTACTGCTTAAAAATATTGGGGTGGTTTTTCATTATATGTTTCTTGGTTTCCCACATTTCATCTTCCATCTTATTGTTTCACCATAGAACTTTTACTATACGAGTCGTCTGGTTTCTTAGCAATTGTTCTCTTATATCGAGAACCGTGATAGGCTATTCGCAATAAGAAAAATTTGGTTCTAGTTATAATTCCTCAAAGGTAATTACATGCATTAGGTCAGGCATGTATTTTCTCAATAGTGATACATGGAACACATCATGGACTTTAGAGAGACTTGGCAACATTGCCAAATGGTAAACTATAGCCCCAATTCGTTCTAGAATTTCGAAAGGTCATATGTACCTGGGACATAATGTTCCCTTATTACCGAAACCTATAACACCCTTAAATGGAGATACATTCAAGAAAACATGATCTCCTACCTAGAATTTGAAATCCTTCCTTCAGTTGTCAACATAGCTCTTCGGCCGACTTTCAGATGCCTTGATGTGGTATTGGATTACCTTCACCTTTTCCATCATTTTCTCCCCCAGTTCTGGGCCTACGAGTTTTCTTCCACCAACATCATCCCAACAAGTTGGTGTGTGACATCTTTTTTCATATAATGCTTTATATAGTACAATTAAAATACATGAATGGAAGCTATTGTTATAGGAAAATTATACTAGAGGTAAATATAGATCCAACATACCTTGAATGTCAAGTGACCATGATCTCAACATGTCTTATAATGTCTGAATAGTCCTTTATGATTGTCCATCAGTTTGAGTGTAGTTGGAAGTGCTCAAAAAAGTTCAGTATCCATGTCTTTCTAAATAATTTTCTAGAATATTGATGTATAACATGGATCACGATTAGAAACAATCGATAGTGGTACTCCCTGAAGTCTTACAACTTCATTAATATATAGTCTTGCTAATTGTTCTAGTGGTAAATCTTCTCTTATATCATGAAAATGTGCTAACTTGGTAAGGCAATCCACAATGACCCATATTGCATCGTTCTTTCTTGGAGTCTTTGGTAGTACCATGGCAAATTCCTTCATAATATTATCCAATTTCTTCTTAGGTATGGGAAGTGGTTGCATGTCTCCTCGATGTTGTTTCCTTCAAGATTTAACTTCATGACAAACCATATATCTTGACATAAAATCAGTAATCTCCCACTTCATGTTGTCCCACCAAAAATGTTCCTTCAAATCTCTCTAAATTTTGGTGCTCCCATGATGTATAGAGAAATTTGAACAATGAGCATCATCCAACAATTCCCTCTTCAGATCAGGTATATCATGAGCACAAAGTCTCTTCCCATATTTCAAAATTCCATCTTCATAAAAAATGTAACTCAATCTCCCATCATTAACATCATTAATCATCATTTGAAACTCTTCATAACCATTCTTATAACTCTTTATCCTTTCAAGTAATGATGGTTTGGCAACCATTTGGAAAAGTATTGATGTTTCAACATCCATGGTGATTCCCATTACTATCTTTACTAGATCTGTGTATATAGGATCCTTTTCAACTCTCATGTTGCTCAAAACTCCATGATCCCCTCTACTCCAAGAATCTTACATCTTATTTTCCTTCCCCAAGAGGTAGTGTATCATGCAATAAAAATCCTTGAGTAGTTCGAGCCATCATCTTTTCCTCATGTTGAGTTCTTTCAGTGAGAAAATATACTTTAAACTCTTGTGATCGATATATATTTCAATTTTTTTAACCATAGAGATAATAGCTTCATATCTTCAAAGAAAATATTATAGCTACTAACTCAAGATCATGAGTAGGATAGTTTTGATTCATAAAATTTTCACCTGTCATGATACATAGGCAATTACTCTATCATTCTGCAGAAGGACACAACCAATTCCTTTATTCAATTCATCACTATAAATAACAAACCCATCATTCCCTGATGGTAGAGTCAAGATAGGAGAATTGAATAATAATATCTTTAGTTCTTCAAAATATTCTTCACACTATTTTGTCTAAAAAAATTTAACCCCTTTACGTGTGAACATGGTTAATGGGTTAGAAAATTGGGAAAAATACTCGACGAAACACCAATAATAACATACTAAACCAATTAAACCGCATACCTTAGTTATACTAGTCGGTGCTGTCCATTCGTGGATTGCCATGGTCTTAGAAGGACCAATAGAGATTCCATCCTTGGATACAATATGCGAAAGAAAATAAATCTTCTAAATCCAGAAATCACACTTGTTAAACTTCCCATATAATTCATGTCTTTTAAGAGTCTCCAGGATAATGAAAAAGTGATTATCATGATCTTCATATCTTTTAGAGTATTGCAATATATCATTAATAAATACCAATACAAAAACATAAACATATTCCATGAAAACACTATTCATTAGATCCATAAAGATAGTGGGTGCATTAGTCAATCCAAAAGGCATTACTATAAACTTGTAATGCACGTACAAGGTTCGAAATGTTGTTTTCAGAATCTCTTCCTTCTTCACACACAACTGATGATATCCAGATCTAAGTTCAATCATTGTAAAGTATTGAGGTCCATTACGTTTGATGAATAAATCATCAATGTGAAGTAGGGGATACTTCTTCTTTATTGTCATAACATTGATCTCCCTGTATTCAATGAACAACATCATAAGTCCATCATTATTAATAACAAAAAGGACAGGGGCTCCCCATGGAGAAAAAATAGGGAGAATAAATACTTTTATTACACAATTACTGTAGTTGTTTCTTTAGTTCCACTAATTCCCCAGTGGCCATTCGACAAGGGTTCTTCGATATGGGCCTTGAACTAGGAAATAAATCATGGGAATCTCAATTTCTTGTTGTGGAGGATATTCAGTTATGTCTTCTTTAAATACATCAACAAATTATTTAAAAATAGGTATATCTTTTATTTGAACATTATTTTCCTCACCCATAGTTATTTCATTCTATTCCTCCCCAATATTTTGTATTTAGTTGAGCTACTGGGAGTGGTTCTAGATAAGAATTAGGTGGTGATGATTCTTCTCTAATGATACAGTTTTGTTTATCATCATCATCAAAAATCATAACCTCATTCTTCTTCAAATAAATCTCCACATCATGGTTTGAAAGCCAATACATACCGAGGATTATATAAAATTCAATCATGGGTATAATGATGAGATCCGCAGATACAGAAAATATATATGCTATAATGGGAACTGATTCACAAAACATTGTTACAATGATACTTCCCTTAGTAGTTTTTACTAACACATCCCTTGTTAATAAAATTGGAAATATCTAATTTTCCTAGAAAACTGAGAAGATATGAAACAATGCGATGATCCAGAATCAAATAAATCATTGGCTAAACTTGAAGAAACCATTAAATTACCTACCACCACATCTTCCGTAGATTCGACCTCAGCAGTAGTGATATCATAAGCTTGGCCTTAATCCCTAGGCCTTTTCAAAGGTATGTATCCTTGGAACATAAGATAGTAATTCTCATAGTTACACCTTTCTCTACAATTATAACATTCAACATTGACAACCACCTTCTTCCCCATACAATCACAAGCTTGGGGGACTTTTCACCACACTTGTAACAGAATCTCATTCCCTTCAGGCAAGTACTGGGTTGTTTCATCCCAAATTTACTACAGGATGGATATTCAAATTTTCCCTTTGTACCCTTATTTCCATCTCTAGAGTGTTCAGAAAATCTCTTCTTCTCTTAATTTTCATTAAATTCATAAGACTTGGAGAATTCCTTTTCTTTCTTGATAGTAAATAAGACAATATCTTTGTATGACAAGAAGTATTGTGAGTCTAATGGTAGATGGAGATATGGTTTTAACCCATAATATAAATGATCAATCTTACTTCTTGGGTTACGTATATAATTTATTGCATGCCTCTCTAACCTTGTGATGTTAGCTTCAAAAATTGTGACATTCTCATCTATATTTTATCTCAAACTAAAAAATTGTCATTCCATATCTGCTCAATTGTCAGGAGGAAAGTATTTTTCCTAAGAAAATATCTTTAAACTTCCTCCATTACTTATTTGATACTTCATCATCTTCCTTTGTATTTTGAATCAATGACCACCATTGATCCCCATCTCTAGTGAGGCAGTAATCTACCATGAAAACGTTTTCCCTTTCTCTACTCCCCATGGTGTGGAATATTTTCTCTAAGGAATATATCCATTTCTCAGCTACTAGTGTATTTGTAACCCCATTGAATGTTGGTGGTTTTTCCTCATGAAGAGATCTAGCATTGATCTTCTGTGTAGAGGATTAGGGTGCTCCATACGGGTATGGTTATTATTTATAACCGAGTGAGTTGTCACAGTATGGTGATTAGCTAATCAGCATCAGTTGCATCACCAGGTCCACTACAATTAATTTGAGAAGGAGGGATATCCCTATATGGAGTGCGTGCATTGATAAAGTTTTCATTACTTCCCCTAGTCACCATTTTTATACAATAGAATAAATTATATTAGTTTATGAATTGAAATACATAATTCCAAACTTGTAAAACACTTATCATAAATTGAATAGTTTATGGATATAATACATAATCATAATAATGTTTTTTTTGAGGATGTATATACTCCTAAACCCTTCATATTGGTTTATAAAGAAAATGATAATTTTCCGATGCATACCCCATGGGAGTGTCGTAACCAAGAGTGCATCAAGGCCCATTGTTGTGCTCCAGTTCAAGTTCGAGTCTATCTCAAAGGGTGTGTTCGGGTTTTACCCCTAGCTACATCTATGCAAAAGCTGCCACTAACTGACCGTATCCCGACATGGATGTATTTCCTGGAAAACCTACAAATATTCTACAATACCAAAATTCTAGGAAGTTCTTCTATAATAATCCTCAATGTATATCTTTTGGTAAAGTGCTCTAATTAGAGTTTATCTAAATATAAATTCCAAGGTTTGTACTAAACTTCCTCTAATACCAACTGTAATTCCCCGACCCCCGTTACCCAGAGTTAATTAATTATTTCATAACATTGGCATGATCACAAAAGATCAAGTCCCAAAAGACCAAGTAGTTTAGTAGCCTTGGAAGTACTAGATACATTCATAAGGTTTAAATTACATCATAAAATAGAAAATTACAACAAAATTGTTTCTATAGACAACACTAAGATCCCATATAGTATCTCGGTAGGTCAGTCAGAAAATACTTTTTCGCATCCTGGGAAAAATAAAACATTGATAGGGGTGAGCTCAGATGATCAGTAAGGATAACAATATAGCGGAAGCTTTCATAAATACTAATAAACATTAAGTCAATGTATAAGACTAAAACAAAAGCCTTTTAAACGTGAACATCATAATAATATAGAAAATATAAAATCAAATAATTCAATTTACTTACTCACATTGATATTCTACTAGTCGAATAATCCCATGCAATATCAATAGAGACTTTCATAATGATGGAATACACAATGCCAGACTATCATAACCACATAGTCAAGGCCTTGTCCCAATACTACAAATAATATTTTCTAAATTCATTGTTCCAAGACACTAGTTTGTCTCATTAGACGTACCAATGAATCGAAGAGATATAGTAGGCTCCACCGGTCACTTACAAAGTCCAATGCATTCCTCATATGAAATGGTTTAAACAGAACATAAAAATTCGTATTAAAACTAGAATAAGAAATGTCAACAATTTATCCATAAACCATGAATGGTATAAAAATTACACATCCATAGTCAATCATATCACAAAACCTTCTATAAAATATGTATGTTTTTTATAATAATATGTCAAATTCATGAAAGCATAAAATCCATCAAAGGATGTTGACAGAGATGAAATAAAAAGACCCTATTTTGAGAAATATATATTTCTATTTTGAAATAATTTACGAATACATTTATTTTAAAAATCTTCTTATTATCTTGAAAGGTAAGCTTTAGCGATGTTATAATGGCGTAAAAAATCTGCACCCACCATATAATTTTTAAAAAAGACATTATTACATTAATTATGTCGAAAAGGTTATAAAGGACCTTGTTTGGAAAATGACAAAATGATTCCTTTATAAAAATCTTATAAAATTCAAAAAATGGTATATATTAATTTAACTCATAGTCTAGTAAATAGTAATAATGTTTTGAAATAAAATTTTCAAAAACATGGATGTGGATGATAAAGAGGTCCCAATAGATAAATACATATAAACAAACTCAAATAATGAAGAGATTGTATAATTAACCCTTACCTCTTACTTTTCCTTGGTCGATGGTAGGTTAACCTCCTATATAATGGTTAAATAATTTTTATTAAATTATTCAAGAATCATATATATTAATATAATATAATATATGATCTTTTAACCTTTCCTTGTTATTAATATCTTAGTATTATCATTATTTCGGGTGTTAACGGATTCATTTTACTTTATATTCTTTCTTAAGTGAGTCATATTTGTTATGAATGGGATGTATATTATTCATATCCTGAATTATATAGAGTCTTTAAACATTATTTTTATTCATCTAATGAAAATTAGTCTTGAATGGATACGATGGGGAATGAATCTCATCCCGTTTGTGGAGACGGTAATCCATACGTATGCATGAGTGACAATATCATTCTTTTGATATTAACATAATTTTTAATTGTATAGTATATCATATATATAGAATCATTATCATGTTATATTTATTATTTACATCAATTACATATCTTTATTATACCCATCCAAATAATAATTTTTTGAATAACAATTACACCACGATGTGGAGATGGTAAGTTGTACATACACACGTATGGCGACGTGTCATTCAAAGGATGGATGGAATAATTAATTTTGGTTGTACCATGTTTATAATAACATCACATTATATATAACTAGAGTTATTATTTTATAATCAAAACAACAAAGAAAAAGGAAGTGGAAAAAGAAAGGAACTTGAAATAGGTGATGAAATATTTACCTCTTCTTCATGTTCATCCTTTTAATTCGATCAAAATGGATCCTTAGGGTAGGTTTTGGACTAAACGAAGGACTCTAGGATGATTTTAGGATATTTAAAAGGGTATTTGGGAAGATTTTGACCAAGACAAATGGATTATAATGTGTGAATTAGAGATAAGGGTCAGTCCCATTTTATAAGAGGGGTGAGGGGCACCTTAGGAAAAGCTAGAAATATTATTTTATAATAAAACCATTTTAAATTTTTAATGGATCCAAAATAAATTCTTTAAAGTCTAAGGTGCTTCTGGGTCTAAAACCACTCAATAAATAGGTTTTAGACATGTTTGGGTAACTTAATTAACTTTATCTTTTAGATTTAACTCTTAGTTAAATAGTTTGACATTTACAATATCTCGTTGTATTTTTATATTATATTGTTAATAAACATACTATATACTTCCAAGAGAATTCCAAGTTGTTCATTAATGATACTAATATCATTAAATAATTCCTTCAGCGTAATCATAGATTTTTAGGAGTTGAATATCAATTAATAATATAATATTTGTTTTAAAAACTCTTTTATCTCATCTTTGACACTATTTGGTATTTTGTTTTTGATAAATTTATAACAACATTATTACATCAAATCATACTCATATAACCAACCATAATATGTAATTTAAACCAAGAATGTCTGATTAATTCATAAAAAGTTTCAAATTACATTTATATGAATATTTATAATATCAATTATTTTAATATTTCATTATTTATGTAATTACTGCATCATGATTGTTTCGTAATTAAATTAAAATATTTAATGTCTGAAAAATATAAATAATCTACCATTATGTATGAAATTATTTTGTATTTCTAATAAATATTTATAATCGAATTTATCTTTTGTATAACCCTATATTAAAATTGTTTTAGTTATTAAACATTGATTTTAACTCTTTTAACTGTTCTTTAAATAAAAAAATAATAAATGTCCTAATCTAATCCATGTGGACAAAATAGTTTCATATTTTATTCATTGGGGTTTTTATGGTCGAATTATACTTATCCAATAGTATTAGGACATGTGTTGGGGTAATAATAATATCATTTTTACCCTTAAATACCCGATTTACTTTTAACTATGGTAAATAAAAGTAAAAAGTTACTATTCTCCAAAAACTATTTTCATCTTATTTAACCACATTTTACTTATTGATATAAACCATGTCTCTTGGATTTTATAAATTAAAATAATAGAAGCGTTAAAATTATGTTTTATATGAACTAGCAAATTCTCCTAGGAGGTGGGTAAAAGATGGTAAAATGTTCAATAAAATTTTAATATATCTAAAATTATTATAAATCGACCCCATTTAATTACATTGAACATATATAGGTATTATTTATCTAATTGGACCTAAAATAAATTTATAAAAAAATAAATTATTATTTAAATACAAATTCGTTTTTAAACAATAACCTAGTGTTTTTCACTATTCATCAAAAAATGTAATGTTTTTAGAAAAATAAAAAAATTCACCCTAAGATAATTTCAATATTATGAATCCAAAAATGATGTCCATTTTGAATGATAAAATTTATAAAATTTAAAAAGTGGGTACTAAAATTCATAACAGCTTGTTTGATTGGTTGTGGTGTATTAGAACTCGAAGTTGCGTACAAGACACACTACTATTTTATTAAAAGGGAAGCATACCGTGGAAGCTAGGGGTGTTACATAAATGATTATATAGATAATTTAATAGTTTTAATTAGTAATGATATCTTGGTATAACTTGATATTTCTAAAGATCATATTGGTTGTTTGAAAATTATTATTAAGACTCGTATAAAAGATGATTTATATGGAAAATTATGTTATGTGAATTCTAGATTAACGAAAATTCCAATAAATATAGTTTAGGTTCATAGTTTTTATAGAATAGTGGGTTACGATCGATGATTTCTTCAGAAAAATCAATATTTTCGAACCTGTTTACCCAATTAACATTTATGAGGATATATATATATATATGATTAGAATAACATAGATCGTGATTAGAATAATTAAAGATGAGATTATTCAATTCCATGATACAATATTTACTATTAGTAAAGGTGGAATTTGTGATATAAAGTGGTTCATTGAAGACGGAACTTGGATATGTCTATATGATGAATTATAGTGTTCTTGCCTATATATCAATGTACTAAATGAATACTGATTTAAAGTTTCCAACCCATGATCTGGAGTTGACCTTCCTAAAGCTGGCATTGAATATAAATATAAGTAGCATTTTGTTGAATTATGTGAAATATATATGGATAATAAATCATTAAAATACAACTTCACATAGAATTATCTAAACATGAGGCAAATGATATTAATAGAGTTTGTTAAGGATTATGATTACTCAATACACTACCAGCCTATAATAGAAAATATGTTGGTAAATTTGTTGAGTATGAATGATCATGGAGTATTGAATAAAATATTTATTAATGGAGATCCTATATTTATTGATTTCGTACATTTGGGTTTGGTTATAATAATGGGGAAACATCACATCGATTCAAAATTATTTCTAAATGACCATTATGAGAAAAAAAATTTCCATTTTGATGGTAATAATATTAAAAAATAAATAAATTATTTGAATGAAATAATGTTCATAGACATTATCGATGAATATAGTATATTAAAATTTCGAAACATCCTATGTGTTCCATCCATTAATTATATTAAAATGGAATTATTTAATGAATCTCATATCTTAAATTTCTCTATACACCCTAGTAGAAGAAAAATAAATCTATTTTTAATGGCAACGTTTTGGTGGGACATTATGAAATATAAAATTATAGACTATATATCAAGATGAATGTTTCTCTAATGGGTAATGGTTGAAAAGAAAATTCCTAAAGGATTCATGCAACCCTTGCCTCTTAGAATGTGGAAAAATGATGATATTACTATGGAATGTTTCACTAAATTTCCATGACTCCTATAAATAATGATAACATATGGGTTATTTTGATGTAAATACTACTTAAACCAATTTTCTCACTATGTGAGAAGATATACCTCTTTATAGCTTCACACAACACTATATCAATGATTTTTTGAGACTTAATTATGTACCTATTTAGATTGTATCCAACCATGATCTTTACATTACATCGAACTTCTAGTGGATCCTTTAGAATTATCTTAACACTGAAATACATTTCAGCACTACCTTTCACCCTTGAAAATATGTTAAATTCAAAAGGATTATTCAAACATTAAATTAAATGTTGATTTTATAATCACTACCATTCAAGGATTGTAGGATTAGTATTTACCTTTGGAGTAATTATCATATAATAATGTCCTCCATTCATGAATTCTATGGTACGGTGTTGTAATTTTTGACAGGAAGGGGAAAATAAGTCCTGGGAATGTTAGGTCTTTCAAAATTTAGAAAAATAATTAGAATTTTGGAATAAATTTTGGAAATAATAAATGGCCACACTAAAGAGAATGATGTGTTCCATATCTAATTAATAAGGAATTACATTCCAAACACCATTCATGTGGTCACGATTGAAGAAAATGAATTGGAACACAATTTATCTTACTTTGAAGGGACTATACATAGGTTTTCAATAGAGAACAAGTATTGTGGGATCAGTTGACTCAATTTGTGATGTTTCTTTGGAAAAATCCTAAAACAAAATTAGAAAATTATAATATTGAATAAGATGTGATAAATAATGACCGACCTAAATTCATGAGTAAATATTATGGACCTTTAAAGGAAAAAATATTTTAGGGGGGAGGGGGAATGTGAAACATAATTGTAAATTATAGTATGATTTTATTTCTGAAGAAATAATACTTTAATGCACATAAAGTTTTTCAATAATTTGAGTAAAATAAAAAATCACAAAATTTATAATTTAAATAAGATTAAATGAATTTTATTTTTCAGTTATTCATGCTAAAATGACCATAGGACAATTTTTTGATATATTTTTAAAATAGTTTAATTTTGGCTGAATGGTGAAAAATACTAAATTACAAAAACAACCACTTTTATGAAATTATAATTATATAATAATATATTTAAATTTTTTCAAATTTTTTTTCTAGAATAAATATATATTTAATAATAAATATAAATCTTATAAAAAATATAATGTTGAACATAGAGATATACTCTTAATATTTTGGAAATTAAAGTAATGGTTTGTTCAAATAAAATTTCTTTTTTATTTGTCCCCTATAATCAAGTTTTTAAAATGTTTTTATTGGTTTTAGTTCAGTTTTAAAGTAAATTAGATATCCTTTTGTTCTAAATAATATACTTAATTCCATTTTAATCCACCTTATAATTTATTTTTCTATAAAATTACTTTTTTTAAACAAATACTTTTTTAAAATATTTTTTTTAATTTTATGAACATAAGTTAAATTATATTTTTAATGATTTTGGAAATTTAATATTGTAATATAAATAAATTTTTATAATAATTTTTTTAATATTATGTAATAATGTAAATTGTATTTGGGTACACAATGAACAGTAAATACGGTAAAAATTTATTACCATGATTGCGGTTAAAAGGGTTTAAGATGAGTTAAAATAAGAGATATGTGTAAAAATTTCACATAAAAATTTCTAAATCATATTTTTGTTGAATATATTTAGATCATATTTTATCATAAATTATACTAGTTTTCCCTTTGGTTCCACATTTACAAGAAAATTTCTAAATATTATTTAAATAATTTAAGTACTTCTACATGTGTCTCATCCATTACTTGTAAAATGGAATATATTATCTACCATTATCCATAAAAAAATGAGCCATATATATCATCCAATAACTACCAAAAAATACTCCAATATTCTTTCCCTTAATAATGGACCTTTTTACCAAAGGACCACCCTATGAGCACATAGGTTTTAAGGAAAAGGGGTCTCTCAAAGAAGAGGTACTCATCACACCTGACTATATAAAAGTTTATTTCTTATTATAATTTGTATAAATTTGTTTTATAAATATTAACATATACAATAATTTATAATAAATTTGATTATATTTTTTAGGATTATAGTACAACCATTTTCCTCCACCTTTCTATCTAATTGGAAATGTAATTATCACTCATGTATAAATGTGTTCTACCCCCTTTACCTAGTGATATGATTTAACTTCCATCACTACCTTAAATATATAGATATAATTATTATTTTTAATAAATATGTATGATATTTATGATATAATTACTATTTTACAAAAAAATTATTTACATTTCTTTCATTGTTTTCATTATAAAATTAAAATAGCATTCATGCGTACATATGAACTACAATATTCATGAATAATGAAATTAATATTTCTATCTATTAACTCCATGGATGGTTTTAAATATAGATATTAATAATATATATGATAATTATATCATTATTAATGTTGTATATATGATGTAACCATGATCGATACACAAGTACTGTAGTTTTTTGAATCAAAACATATGTATAACAGTTGCCATTAACTATCACAACGATGGTTATAATGAATGATTGTGAATAAATGGTTCCTAATATGTCATAATAAAACAATTTATGGTATTATTTTTATGAATATATTGTACGTTAAAATCACTTATGAAGCAATTTATATTTGAGGTTATATATTTTTTTTAAATCTAAATTTTTAGAGGTATAGTTTACGGTCAAATTTCTGATGATGAAAGTATATGATATATCTCTCAAAAATCATTCTTCATATCATATAAATTGGATATTTCTGGATATTAGAAATTTTACTTTAATTTTATTCTATCTATGTACTAAAATTATTTAAAGAATGTTTTTGTGTAAAACTAATTTTCTTTTTGATTTTTTGGGAATAGTTTTCTTCCACATCAATATTTTATTTTAACTAAATTAAATAATGCTCTTAACATTCTATAATAATTTTATAATGTTTTTATTACCCATGTTTTAGATTGTATAAAAATATTAAAAAGGAATAATATTTTCATTTTTTTAATGAATTAATTTTTAAAAGACTTGGGAACGGAATCCTTGTTTTAACATTTACTATACGAAATGGATTTTCCCTCCATAATGACTTTTTTTCATTGAGAAGTTATTTATAATTTTGTATGGTTATTTTAAAAGGAATTTTTTAAATATATTCTAGAAATTTATTGATTTTAAATGCATGATTTCAAAAATAAAATGGTATTTCTCATAAATAAAATAGACTAATAATATTTTAAATGTATTTTAATCTAATTTAACATCATTTGATGTGTCAAGTACTTTACTAGGGGTACACACTAATGATACCATCCTCTATATTACTCTGGATATCTTTTGATCAAATTTCTCTAGTGAATTATTAGGGAAAATATTAACATTTCATATGTCTATTTTTTAATATGATTTTTCCAATTGATTATGTATTTATTTTTTATTCATTTATTTCATATGATGAGTGATTTTGACTTAGTATGTGATTGATAGGACCCCTTATATCCCCTCGATTCATTATTATGTCTCATGAGACAAACTAGTTTAGGTATTTGGCGTACGCCTTCCATATTTATGTCTGATGTCTTGGATCAGGTTCATGATGGTAAAAATATAATTTCTAGAATTATAGACACTCTAATTATAGAAATAAATATTCTTATCCTTGTGATTATTTATGTTGTTATGGAATCCACGGATATAATATCCTTTTATGATATTATTTGACTTAAATATTTGATTATGTTTTATATTTTATATATTATTCACGATTTATCTGTTATGTGATAGTTTATATTGTACTTTTTACCTTATTCGGCATATAAGATCAACCTTTATTATGTTTTTTATTCCCTAGTATACCAGGAAGGGTTCGATGATTGATTTTTAGTATATAATATAATAAATAATATATATCTCACAAGAATTTTAAGTTTCATTCAATGTTATTAAAAAGTAAGGCGAGAGACTTATATGTAACTAGTTTCTAAATAATAATAAACCATTTGATCCATTATGGTACAGTAAGATAACCAAAATATCTAGATTACTAGATATGTGGTCCTAAAAGGCCCCTTAGCACCCACATTTACAAGCCTCCTATACCAAAATGTAGTATTATATAGACCTAAAAAATAGATCCATTAAAATTTTTCATATGATTTTTAACATATAATAGATATATTTAATTTTACATGTTTCCCTTCATAGAAGTAAGTGGTTTGATGTAAATTCATAGGCTACTAGAGTAAGAATTGAATGTGTAGCCATTATGATCTATTAATCCTATGTATTGTGTTTTATTTTTTATCTCAGTTACCCATCTAACCACCTGAATAGTTCTGATGGTCCCATCATTAATTTATAATAAAATACAAAATATCCCCATAATATGAAAAATACTATCATTGACTAAGAATACCTCATCCACCTCAACATTACTAAACTCAATGTCGTACTCTCTCCAAGGAAACATGTAAAAATAACCCCTAGAATATTTGATCCACTCCTCTATGATATAATGGTCATAAAAATTAAACACATTAGAAGTTTTAAAGTCTTCTACAACTTAAAAAAACCCAAGATTGTATTTTTAAATAATTTTATACCCATAATCTCAATCTTAATGCCTATCAAAATTTATTTTGAAATATAAAATCCATTGTGAATTAAAACTATTATTGATTTCTGAATTTAGATCTCATTTTCAAATTATTGATTTTTATACAAATATATTATCTCTATAATTTATAATTCCAATTACCTAGTTGGTTTCAAATATATTCAATTTTTATTAATTTCAACATGGTAAAATCATTAAATTATATTTAAATCAATCTAAATTTTATGGTTGAGGAAATAAATCAAAATAAGTAAATTAAGTTCAATCAAATAATAAAAATATGAATCCAAATTTTGTATTAAATTTAATCCTTTCAACTATCTTAGTTATCATCCATTAAAAACTCTCATGATAATAAAATTGTTAAAAAAATAGATTGATTTTTTTATAAAGATGAATCGTAAAAAAAAATCTTTATAAATTGATTTGATAGAATAACATTATTACCCATTGAACTACTCTTAACTTCTAAACTCTCAGGATATTACCAACATATGATTAATTTTTTTATCATCCTACCATATTTTAATAATATTAAAAAATAATCGTATAGTATGAATTGAAAAAAAAAATTTAAAACAAAATAAAAAATATTAAAAATTAATTAATTAAATACAAACCCACTACGACTCCTAGTAGAAAAAATTTAATTGATATTTTAGAATGGAAAAGTGTAAATTAAAACTAAAAAACTGAAGTACCATTTGAAAACTATTTATTAAAATATATTTATAAAACAATACAAACCATGACAATGTATGCTAAACTATGTCATGGTTTTCCAATCTAAACACTAAAAATTATTTTTTTTCATAATAAAATGAACAAATTGGGAAATATCTTATAATCTTTGTCCATGTGAAACCATCCCATAATGGATTCAACTACATTCCCTAATTTATTTGAGCCCCTTCATATCATTAGAAAGAAAAATATGAATATTGTTTTGACAAATATCTAAATTTATCATCAAAACACTTTCTCTGGAAAATGGATTTCCCACAAAAAAAATAGTTTCATTGGTTTTGGTTTTCCTTTTTTTTATAAAATTCACAGTAGTTATGGCTTATATATATTTTCATTAAATCCAATCATTTGCATGGGCGAGGTCCTGGTTTCATAAATAGTGACTGTAAATTTATTAATTTACATTAAATTCTACCAAATCGCTCTAAAATATCATAACACATTAACTGACATTAAAATCATAAAGGCAAACCTGTTTATAGGGAAAAATAAACATTCATAATAAATTTCCAACAAAATTAATATATCTAAACTAGGTATCGATATAACATTCTTCTCTGACATTTTATGTCCCAATCAAGAAAAAACTATAATGAATACCTTATCACTAACCATTAATAAAAAATGACTTTCAATGATGATATATATATATTATTTTTAATGATTTAGAGAAATCATAAATAACATCTAAATAAAAAATATATTTTCAATATTGTCATGCACAATTTTCAATATCAACAATAATGATTTTCCCACTTCATCCTGACATAAGGGTGGCTAACATATTTTACCAAAAATAAATTCAAAAGGCTCCATCTTGATTGTATAATAATTACAATTATTATATGATATTTCAATATATGTAAAATGGTGATACCATTATCCTCTATAATATATTAAAATTTAAAAAGAATATCCTATGAATATAAATCTCTTGATCATTTGACTATCACTCTACGGATGATATTCTATGGTATTTTAAAAAGGAGTACTCATAAACATATAAATTACCTTCAAATTCCAATAGATAAACAAATTATATTAGATAAAATCAAAATCATAAGGTACTCAGTGAGATTTAATAATCACGTTCACATATATATTTATGGGATATTCTACCATAAAAAATTCTTTGATGGGAATTAAATGAAATGATTCTATTAATTAATTAATTATTACCCATATACAATTTATTTTATGATATGAGTGAGGAAGTCCAATTATAGAGTTTATAGGCACATTATTACACTTCCTTATTGTAATAGAAAGTGGTTTTTTCAAAACCAGTAATCTTTTGATGCTCAGTGAGAATATGTAGATAAGAGAGGTATTAAAAGGAAAATTCAATGATTCGATGTATTATCCTTGCGTACCAATAATGATATGTGATATCACAATACATCTTGGTCTTAACTAGGTGTGAAACCCACCTAGATGATCAGAATGATTCAAGTACTAAAACCTCAATAAAATTTAAAATTATATTAAATTAATAGAAATATATAGTTTCATCATTAGAACAAGATATTTCTAATAGGGACTTCCAACCGATTAAAATTCATCTTATAAACTATCACTGAAAATTTAAAAACCACATTGGGCAAATATGATCAGTCAGAAAATTTATGACTTTCACACTAAAAATACATTATTTTACTCCTCATTCATCTATACATTTAATTTATTTAAAATTCTCATCAATAAAAATATATCTTAGGACACGTTTACTACTAATTATTTTTATTGTGACTCACATTTATTTTTTTACCCTCACATCGATGTTAATAACTATTGTTTTTGTAAAATTTTCTAATATATGAATCACTTTAATTTCTCAAATTATTCACAAAATTAAATATAAATACATAAAAAAATTTAACTTTTTTATGTTTTCTTTATTATTGGAGGTTATTTTAAAATCCCATATATAAGTTGGAACAACACAAGACAAATTTCAAAAAATACAAAGCCTGATTGTGAGATAAAATTTATATAATGTGTGTTATGTACATTTAATAGGGATCTAATATTTTTGGTCAATCTTTTAATATATGGGATATAATATTCTATAGAAAATTTTAGCAAACTTCTTACATTTGGTGTTCTAAAAGTGTTCACCTTAACAAAATTTGGAAATTGTTTATAGTCAAGATTATAACATAGTATTTTGAAAATATATCCCACTATAGAATTTCAACGGAAACCATTTTATTTGAGGACATATTCAAGAGGTCATAATAAAATTCTCTTGGTTTATGAAATTAGATATGAGGTACTTTGTTTATCACAATTCTATCCAAAAATGGTATTGGAAATATATGATAAAAACCACTACATCTTGTATCATATAAATACATACCTTTGGTACATAATTTATAAATTTCTCAAAGTTATGTAAACCCTATAATATTTGAGAGGTAACTGATTCCTCTGGGATATCCTATTTTTCTCTATCCTCATAGAGAGATAAAATATAGATATGGAGTTCCATTTGATACACTTATACTGCACCGTGGTGAGATCATAGTCTAGTGATAATTATGAGAGAACTATGTGATTTAAAGTGAGTCAAAAATAATAATTATATATTGGTTTGGAATATTTTAAATTTTAAAACAGTTCCTTTAGTTGTATCTTAATTTTTTTCTAAACTTTTTTACTTTCTGTTGATATGATAGAACAAAATTCCCTTCCATTTATAATTGAATGGATTGATACTTTGAGTTTATGAATCACATTGTTCTAATTGGAAATCATGAGAATAATTTTATTTCCCACATATTTAAAATATCAATGTGTTTCGGAAGCTCTAATTTCATTAATATGGTTTGGACCTTGATTATATAATTTCAATTTCAAGGTTTAGTTCTAGATGTATTTGTTAAAGGTGTGGTGGATAATCAAGAGTTTGGATATACCACCATATAAATAATTTTCGAAAACATAACAAACATTTAAAAATAATAAACTTGAATTGTTAAGTTTCAAAATCATAAATATCACATATCTATACTTATATAAAAAGATACATTATTTTAAAAAATATAAAATATTAATACTATTTTTTATTTATTTTTTCAGTCATCATCACAACCTCCCCAAACCACTTTTAGGTTCCTTTACTTAAACATATGTAAAATATGAGTTCTTGATATTTCAATTATCCTTGACATATAATTTTTTGTGTAGTGACCCTCTCATTAAAAAACATAAACATTACATAACATTTGTGGAATACTTAAACATTATACAAACAGACATCCAACGACCATTGTTGTTATAGTGCCTTTGGAAACATGAAAACATTAAACTATCACATATGTGAGATACATTATCTCGCAAGAGGTACTTCATGACTATCACCCCTCTTATATGCATGAAACATAATACATATCTTCATAACATGTGGATGAAAACATAAAAAGGGTGATAAAAACTTCTCAATAAGGGTAAACAAGTGATATGTGTAAAAATAAACATCGTAATATGGATATAAAAACATGATCATGAAAATATAAGATCATAGCGTTCAAATAAAAGATCATATAGACGAATCATGGAATAAATACTAGATGTTAAAAAGAGAATAATCAAAATAATGCAATGGACATAAAACATGAAATCATGCCAAAGAATTAATACTTGGAATTGTGGAAACACATAATAATGTAATAATTTCTATAGTATCCAATTCTTCAATTTGAAGACCATATTTGTGGAAATGTCCTTTACGGAATTGGGTGAACCCTCGTTCTTTCCCTGTATTACTGAACTGAGTAAACCCACATTCTATCCCTATATTACTAAACCGATTAAACCCTCATTCCATCCCTATTAATCTCATGAGATATAAATATTTTCCCAATGCATTGGAAGGAGATATAGGACCCAGTAATCACAGAATGAAATGATATGTACATGTGCCACATGATCATAAATAGACATATCACTATCCATGAAATAAAAGGGGTATCATAAACAAGTAAACATACCATAACCTATAAAAGGGAATGGTTTCATAATCATTTCATAATAAACAAAAACTAAAAAAATAATAAAATTTCAAAATTATGATATATTTAATAAAACATACTATAGGAAACATTTTAATATTTTGGTGATATTTTATGAACAGAATCGTAAACGTAAACAATATTGATAGAGAGATAAAATTGTCTAAGTAAACTCTTATAACTTGGTAACTTGGGATCATACTCTCCACATAAGAATAAAAATTACACCAAGATTATGATATAATTAAATATTTATATTATTTAATTTTCAAGTAAAACAGAAGTATATACACCTCAAGGTTTTTGTGCGTACCAAAACTAGAGTCTCAAAGAAGGAAAATTGAGACAAATGTATTTTACCGATTAGTAACAATTTAATTTTAAACCCCATAAAAAAGGATCAAATAATGGATATGTGAATATAAATTAATTTATTTATAATATTCATATAATTAAATCATGTTAAGTACATATATCATAGAAAACAAAAGACTGGTGATCATAATATGAATAACAAAGAAATTAAATTTGAGATGAAATTCCCCTTACATTTTTTCATGAATCTCTCTGTACTCGTACAAGATTCCTGTATAATAAATATATGTTATTAATATATAATTATAGAATAATATTCTTATTCATTATACCATATATTTTTTATTTTGACCATATATAACACTATTTTTAATGATATTATGTTAATGTTTCACTTTGGGTAATCATTCGCTTTGTTCTTCGCAAGTGTCATAATTTGTTATAGTGGTTGTTCTTTTATATATATCATGATTATAGAATTTAGAACATGAAATAAATATATTTCATATAAATTATATGAATATTATAATAATTTATTGCATAATGATGTATGAAATGGAAGACATCGTTCATGGAGACGGTAAGACATTCGTACACATGAACATTGTTTCGGTTTTTAATATCATATTGAAAGAAAGCATATCAATGAAATATGTATGTATATGTATATATATATATATCATTATATATGCATAATTACTATATCATATATATCAGATAATTTCATTAATCCTATCCTTAATACATTCTATGTGCTTTGTGAATGAATCGCATCGCTTTGAGGGGGCCGTAGTCAATGATTCCTCAAACGAGATTATCGTATTAACACCAAATAGATTGTAAAAAGTTATGTATTAAAAAGACAATAAATAAAAATAAATAAATAAATAATATTAAATATTAAATATATAAATATATTCACCATTATAATGGAATCCATGATTGGTGGTAATAGAGAAATAAACAATCATCGTTTCGTGAGGCAGTAGTTTACCGTACCCAGAAAGAGGGAGTTCAACATCCGTTAGATGGAGGTGTGTGTAAGTGTAGGCAAGAAACCTTGCATAAAAAATCATATTATATGGAGGATATTGGGTTTTTCACAATATAATTTAATAAATATAGTTGGTGTGGTGGATAAAGAAAATAAACGGAAGGAGCTTGAAAATTGACAATACCTCTAAATGGGGTAACTCCTTTTGTTTTGGACCAAAAGGATTCCTTGTGAGGGTTTATTCCCAAAAAAAGGCTTCAATGTAGAATTTAGGACTTTTGGGAGGCAATTTGGTCAGGTATTTTCTGAACATAAGAGGATTTAGAAGTGTGAGGATTGGGTAGAGGTGGTGGCATTTTATAGGTAATAAAAAGGACTCACATGGCATTTTTAGAAAGTAATTAGGTGTTAACATGTTATTACCTAAACAAATACTAAAAATCCAACAAATATCAATATTTTAAGTTTTATGGAGTAAATATAGATGTAAAATGGGGTTTCTATAATTTTTTAGGTCATTTTAGACCTTAATTGTATGGTTAAGTCCCTAAGTAAACTTAATTTTTCCTTAATTGTTGTGATTAATTTTAATCACTTTTACTAATAATTTAGGTCAAAAATTTACATGGACTTTTTAGAAAATAAATATTAGTCTTAATATATAGGTTTATATTGGAATTTTGAAATTACAGTCACATAAACTGAAAAATTATGATTAGTGCTAATCCTGCAAACAAGAGGAAATAACAGGATTCTAATGTAGGATAAAGTTCAAAAGTTTTTTAATATTTTGCATTTGGTTTCATAGTGAAATTGATTCTACTTAATGAAATTTTGTTAATAGATATTATTATAATCTAATGCGACTTCAAGACATATTTATAATATATTATATTATTAATAATTGGTTATAAAAAAGGTAGTTACTACTAAAAAAAGTATTTCTTACTATTCAACAAAAATTGATGTTTCCAAAAGAAATCCAAAAAAATCCCATAAAGAAAATTTCAACGTTTGAATTAAAAAATGAATTTAATTTTATTAAATTATATTTATAAAGGTGTGAAAACATTTATTTCATTACTAGAAGCAGTTCATTCGGGAAGACAATGGTTTTAAACCTAAATAGGACTTTATCAAAAATAATAGTTTTTTATCAATATGTTTTATTTATATTATAAAATTATAAAAAATATTTGAAATATAGTTACTTCTATTAATATTACTATGTTTAACTGCTAGGTTATAATTATCATAATTAAATAATTAAAACAACAAAAATAGATATTTCGTAGAAACTCAATGTTGGGTGTATTATATGACCACTCATTGTTGTGTGCATTTTACGCCAAGTATGTGTTGTGTGTAACATAATCCATTTTGGTGTTCCATGTTACATTATCGAGATAGTTACATTTTAAAGGATTCATTAACTTAGTTCATTGTATGATATAAATGAATAATTTAAATTTACTCTAAATAACACGTTCATAAAAACTCACGGTTTTAGATTATACCCCCCTTAAAATGAATTTCACCAACCTAGTACTTCACCATCGTAAAAAAAAGTGTGGATAATTCTACATCATCATATCCTCATGTTCGCATGTTTCATCATTTAACTGATGTTTTCTACACAAAACATTGACTTGGATAGTGGTCTTGTTTCGTAGAACATTCTTTGATCGGTATAGAATTTCAATAGGTTCGTCCTCAAAAAAAAGATCTTGCTCTAACAGTATGACTTTTATTTTCAGCACTTGTGAAGGGATAGGTATGTACTTTATCAAAAGTGATAAATGGAACACATCACGGACATTACAAATATTTGGAGGAAGTTCCAAGTGATAGGCTACTACCTCGATAGGATCTATAATTTTAAAGGGGACAATATACCTAAGGCTTAGTTTCCCCTTCTTCATGAATCTCATTAAATTCTTACTGGGTGAGATTCATAAAAACACATTTCACTGAAATCAAATTCTAGATCACACTGACAGTTATCCGCAAAACTTTTCTATTAGATTTGAGCTACCATGATTTACTATTGAATGGTTCTAACTGTCTCGACAATTTCATGAACAATCCACGCCTGAATAGAATTCATTATCCAAAATCATCCTAGAAAGTTATAGCTCTACATCTCTTCCCATACATGGCTTCATAAGTTTCTATATTAATTCTTGAGTGAAAGCTATTACTGTATGAAAACTCAACATGAGGATTTTGTTGATCCCCACAACCATTGAAAGTCGGAGAACAAGATCTCTACATACATTATAAGGTTTGAATTGTTCTTTCAGGATGACCATATGTTTGTGGATGATAAGAAGTTATAAGAATCAATTATGTATCAATTTATTTTTGATGAATTTTCCAGAACATTGAGCTAATCCCCATATCCTAATCTGATACGTTAAAATGTAGTACTACATGGAACCTTACAACTTCTTTAATGTATATTCTGGAAGGCTATTCAAGAGAGAAATCTTATCTATTAGAAATGATGTGTGCTGATATAGTAAGGTTATTGAATACCACCCATATATAATTAAACCCTTTAGAGGATCTGGGAAGTCCAGTGACAGAATCCATAGTGATGTTATCCCATTTCCATTCCGGTATGGGTAATGGATGCATCGTCCCTTTAGACTATTGTCTTTAAGCCTTAACATTCTAGCATACCAAAATACAAGATAAAAATTCCTTGATATCTCCCTTCATGCCATCCCACCAGATGTATTCTCTAATGTCCCTATACATCTTCTTTCTTCCAAGTTGAATAGAGAATGGAGAAATATGAGGGTCCTCTAAAAACACCTTCTTCAAATATTGTATTGAAGGAACTCAAGCATGGTTCCAAAAACTCATAATTCCCTCATGATCAAGGTTAATCTCAGGAACATTGAAAACATTATTTTTAGCTCGTCATCTTTTTTTGTGACTCCTTAATCATCACATATATAGAGAGTTGAAATTTCATTTGAAGAAGATGATATTTTTCCTCTTCCTTCATGATTTCTAGATCCATCCCGTACAAATATAGAAATACTGGATCTTTTTTTATCATCATCATGTATAGGCTAGTATGATCCTTCTGACTCAAAGAATTTTCCACCTTATTCATCTTCCTATGGTGTTAATGTATTGAGAATTAATAATCATTTAACGACTATAAACATCTTCTCTAGCACATATTCAAATCATCCTGTGTGAAGATATATTTCACACTTTTATGATCGTTAAATATATCACACTTTTCACCATAATGATATTGCCTCCATATATTTATAGCAAGGATTACCACTACTAACTCCAAATCAAGATTTGGGTAATTTTTCTCATGAATCATCAAATTTCATGAGGAATAGTCTATAAACATTTTATTTTTAAAAACAACACATCCAAATCCCTTGTTGGATGTGTTTCTATTGATTACAAACCCTTTTCCACTATTAGGTAATATATTCAATAGGTGCATTGACCATCTGTTGTTTCTGTTCCTGGAAACTTTTATCATATTCATCTATCCAGTGGAACTTCACACCCTTCTGAATTAACATGGTCAAAGGATTAGATAGTCATGAGAAATTCTCCACAACCCATTGATAATATCAAGGTAAACCAAGAAAATTAAGAATCTCAATCATCGTGGTTAGTCAAGTAGAGCTTTCATTAGCCTCTATATTTGAAGTATAAACTACTATACAATCTAGTGAGACCATGTGACCCAAAAAATAAAACCCTATTTAACCAAAATATACAGTTTTAAAAAATTTTATACATCATTTCCTTCTATAGGGTCATCAGTACAGTTATCAAATGATCATTATGCTCTTCCTTTCTCTTTGAATGGATAAGAATATCATCTATAAATACTATGACAAACTACATATGGTAATCTCTAAATACCCTATTCATTATATCCATGAACATTTTAGGGGCATTAGTAAGACCAAAAGGCATTATTATATATTCCTACTGACCATAAATTGTACAAAATGTCATATTATGTATCTCATCCTTCATGAACCTCAATTTATGGTATCCCAAAACAAGGTCAATCATGGAAAAGTATTGAGATCCATGAAATTGATCAAAAAAATAAAAAATACAGTGAGGAGGATAGAATTTCTTTATTGAGATCTTATTTAAATATCGATTAGCAATGAAAAGTCAAATTGATATATATTTATTCTTCACAAAAAGAACCAGTGCACCCCACGGTGACACAATTAGCCTAATTATTCAATTTTCAAGATTTTTCTGAGTTGATTCTTCAAGTTTTGCAACTCAATTGGGGCATTCTATAAGTAGTCTTTGAAATTGGGGTGAAACACCGTATAATTTCTATTGAGAACTCAACTTCACATTTTGGTGGAAGACAAGGAAAATATTCTCGAAATACCTCCACAGAATCCCAAACAACAAGAATATCATCGATTTTTATCTTCTCCCCAACCATTTGAATCAAACTGCCCTTTTTTAATTGGAATTAAGTCCCATACACTGGATATAATATCTATTGGAAGTTCAAAAATACCATTAAATTGATGGATGTTTCAAGGAAGTTATAAAATATTGATCATAACCACCATTTCCTGAATATTGATGTGGGATTTATGTAGATAATTCCACTACATTATTAATATGACATCAAATTAGACCATAAAAAGATGATAAGATTTGAAGGAATTACATTCCCACAAAATTCAACCGAAGAGGAACCATAAACTTGAGATGCAATCGTTTTACCATTAGGGGTTTGCACTAATAATTGCACGTTTGACTATTTTTGAGGAATATTAACACCCTTATAACATTACTCAAATATGAAAGAGTCAGTAGATCTTGAATCATATATTAAATTGGTAGTTCTAGATTGGATGGTATGTGTACCTTTCATCACATCATTATCACACCCCTCATCAGATATTGTGATTGCAGGAGATCAAAATTATCCTTTGGATTAATCGTTTTCTGATGTCAATCATCATAACCAACCCTTAGGTTCGAGAATAGGTTATCAGAATGACCATTCTCTTTACTCTTTTAACATTGAGTAGTTGGAGGTGAATCTTGTGTGGATTTATCTCCATTATCATTTTGAGAAAACATATTCCCATCACATCAATAATCAATTTCCCGATGTCCTTCCAATTCACAATTAAAAAAATTATTAGACCCCATAAGGAAATTTACATTATGATTCTTGACACAAATATAGTAGAAAAATTGTTCATCTTATTTTCTCCATCGTTCTTAGAGTATCCTTTGAACTCAGTAATCATGTTCTTGTCAAATCCATGCGATTGTTACCCGAAACCCTCCACTATTTCAACATTGATTGCACAACACACAATATTTTAATAGATACTAAAGTATCTTATGATCAACACCCTTATGATACTTGGCTTTAAACCACTAATAAACCTATCAACTGTATGTTTGGATTGGATGATAATTCATGAAGTGTACCTCACAAGTCTTGTGAAAATTTCCTCGTAAGTACCAAAAGACTCACCACCCTTTTTCTTCCACTCAGAGAACTACTTCTCCATATAGGTACGAATAATTTAAGGAATGTACATATTAAAAAAATTCTTAAACTCATCCAAAACCATGTATTCATTCTCATCATGATGCCTTATAAACATGATTAGAGACCACTACTAATCTGCTTCACCTTCTAAGAAACAAGAAGCTAGAATGACTTCCTCATGCTCTATACACTGAATTATGGATAATATATTATCAATGGTACTTATCTATTGTTCAGAAATTGGTGGATTAGAAGACCCTCTAAAATACATTGGTTGTTTCCTCATTAATGACTTAATATAATTTTGTTCCATCCTTAGATCATATGGAAGTTCACCATGACTCTTAGCCTGAGAAATGTAAGTGATCATAGACATAATATTGTCTTTTCATCTCCCATATATTTTTGTTAATTAGGAAAAAAATAATTCCATTATTCGTTGAAATCTCCATTAATGCAGTTCTTTAGAGTTCTAGCCATTGACTAAAATAAAAATAAGAGATAAAAAATGGTTATCATAAGGAGGAGTCACATAATAATGAAAAATAACTTATAGGATGTCTAACTTATGTCATATTACTTAAGTAGTTACACCTTAGGTTTATCATATGTTATTCATAGTAAACATATGAATAAATACCTTATAATGGTTTGCGAAGAGTTTTTTATTTCCCAAGGCATGTCCCATGGGACAGTCAAACTAGGTGTGCAGTAAGGCCCATTTTCATTTACTAGATTACCAAGAGTTATGCCCGAAATATCTTGTCGGAGTTGTTACCCCTAAGTACATATGTTCCGGAGCCACATACACTAGTAGTATCCAAACCTAGATGTATTTCTAGGAATCCACTCACTCTATCCTTCACCAAAATTCCAGGATATTTTCTTATATTTTTTATGGTCCTCAAACTTATCCATAAATATGTTCTTTAAGGTTCTCAGTATGTTTTTCTCTTCAAAGTTTCCAATGGAAAACTGTACCTTTTAATTAATACCAACTGTAGCAAACCTCACATTACAAAACATAAACATTACATTACATTTGAGGAATACATAAAAAATAAACAAATAGAAACCCACAGATCATAATTGGTATAGTGCCTTCGGATATATGGAAACATAAAACTGGTACATATGTGAGCTGCATTATCTCCCACATTTTACACAACCCCTAGATTCTTTATTTGAAAAATCAAATATTATATATATATTCATAACTTGGGGAAGGAAACATAAAAATGGGAGACCTCAAATGATAATTTTGGGTAAAAAAGGGAGGTATGTAAGAATATACATGAGAATAAGTTTATTAGAATATAATTATGAAAATAGAGGATCATACCCATCATATAAATGATCATATAAATTAATCATGGAATAGATCTTGTATTTTTATAATACATGAATCAAAAAGAAGGAAAGGACATAATGTGATGAATGAAACTTTTATCAATGAATTTTCTCGCTTCATATAGTAATTTTCCAATCACATAAAATCACATTTGGAAACACAATGTCGCATCATGCATAAATGAACTACTATGTGGACTTTAAATCAAAATTTTCCACTTTTTTGTTTTCAAATTCCAAAATCTAATATACACAGTTAATATTAGTATGATGTTTTGGATTCTGATAGAACAAGCAAAATTTTTTGTGAATAGTAACACACCCTTATGAATAGTAATATTACACTAATTACTATTAATATGTCCCTTATGTATAGTAAATCATCTATTTGATTAGAAACCCTACCAATGATAGAATAAATAAAATTTAACCATATTATAAGTGAATATATGATATAATTAGATTATAGTGTTGGTATTTTTGTAATTCATTAATATATATTGTTTAATTTCAAATTTTAAAGGAAAAATTATTTTCATTTACTGTATACATATACTATTATTTCGATTTGTTATGAAAATTTGATAATTTTAGGAAACCATAATTAATTTTTCAAATTTTAAAAAAGTAGTCTTAATATTAAGATATGTATTTTCAAGTAAATTATTCTTGTAATTCAAAGATTAATTACAGATAGTTAGATAATTATTTTCATAAAATGATGTCAATTTTTGTATTATAAAAATTAGTAAATGTTTAGGGTGGATTGTTTTGTGATTTTTCTAAAATACTGGAAATTTTGGTGAATAGTTAAATTTGATAATTTACAAAATAGGCTAGATAAATTAATTTATGCATCATTCTTCAGTCTTGGATGAATTAATTGACAATTTTTTATAACTAACATGTGCTTATTACTATTTTTATTAGCAATAATCCCCATTATTTTTTGACTTGTGGAGAACTAATAAATTAATGAAAATAATATTTAGAAAACCCTTACCCCTCCACTATAAATACCATGCCCCACAATCTCATTTCATTATACCTATAAGGCCTTGAACCTACACCAATTTATTATAAAATATAATTACACACTACTACCCTATTTCTTGATGCCCTTGTTCTCACAAAAATACCAAAAAACTCCCCTTTGGAGTCTATCAAAGAAGATATATTGAAGAGGAATTTTCTCTCTCTCTTGTCATCCAAATTCCTTTAAAATGTCATTTATTTTTTTCTCTTATCCTCAAATTATCTTATAAAAATTTAATGGAAACTCCATTATGATTGATTTAATAGTATTATATCAATTTAATGGAAGATTATTCATTATTATTCTCTCTCTGTCTATCTTTTTTTTAAATGAAATTCTCGCACATGATGTGTTAATTTACCTTCATCATGGGTGATGCACTACCATTTTTCTTTTAATCACCTTCAAGAATGTAAATAAATCCATCAAATGGTTGAAAATATATTATAATATGTATTATTTTTCCATTTTTATGTTATGATATAACTTGTATAGTTAATACTAAATGATCAACCAAAACATCAGAAAACATCCCAAATAAGCCTAAAATGATCACCATTAAATTTTAACTAATGATTCATCCACATGGAATTTAAAAAATCATTATAAGATTTCTCAAACTTATATAATATTATTAATAACATGTAATAATTTTTTTTTTAATCCTTGTTTTACATGAGCATCCATTCAGTTGTACAGATGAATCGTTCATGAAAAATATAAAAAAGCGCTCCCAAACAATGAATTTCAAGTCTATAAATAATCCAAAGGACCATACAAGAAAAAAACACCATAATAAATAATATTCATATAAAAATTGTTATTTAATTGTTAATTAATTAATATAATGTGATTATATATGCCATTAAATTGAATAAATATCTCAGATACATGGTAAGGGGAATTCTCGATCCCATCTTTCTTTCTTCGGGGTTTTACTTATATCACCCCATTTTTTGTATGGGTTTCCCTTAAAAATCATTTATTCGTCATTATATTACTATTTATAGGTTATATATATTTTCCACTAGAGCTTCTGTCAAACATAATGTTTTCTAAAATAAATCTTCTTTCAAAAACACACCCTTTACTTCTCACTCATGGTTAGTGGTCCTTGAATCAATTATGTTATTCCCTCTTTCATTTGGGAACCCATAGTTTATGAATATATGATTTATAAAGTGAAACCAATTTCATTACATTGGTTTTGTATGTTCATTATTGATATATGATCTATGTGACATGCATGATAATGTATACGTTATTATATCTGCGTGCTCCAAGAATTATACAGCACAATGAAAATGTTATGATGTGATAGGTATGCTCAGAAATATGTAAGGATCCAATGTAGTAGGTAATGTAAAGAACCTCATTAGTAATGTGATGAATGAATTAACATCATGTTATCTTTGTTCAGAACTATGTGTTGTAGTAGACAACGAGGACATTATGTTTAATTTTTAGAAATCCCACATTCCATGTATTTTCTTGTTGCTTCCTCTCATGATTATGATCCTATCACTATTTTATCATGATAATGATTACGCTCAGCCCATATTATATCGTCTCATGTTATTATATATACTGTTACTATGATTTTAGATCACCCATTTTTATGTATATCCTAATGTGACTAATTGCACTATGGATAAGTCAAGAGACAGTAATATGATAGTGAATAATGAATTATATAAATGATTATGTCTTATGTTGTAATGGTTTTTTTGTTCTTAGTTCGTGTGACACACTGAACCTTTGGATCCTCATAGTGAAATCTGTTTGTGTTGCTTGTCATTAAAATGATGTAAAAGTAATTTACAAAAAAAAAATTCACTATATTTAGTATTAGAAGCATAGTTTAGTTATTTTTGGAATTAGTATTAGAGTACCTTATTAAAAAACCTAGAATGTTACTATGTACATGTAAGCACAAAATATGTTTTTCGAAACATAGGGATCACATAGGATATTATTTTAGTGTTAATAGCTAAAAAAAATAAATTATTTCTTCATTAATTGTTGACTTATGTAACACCCCGAGCTTCCACGATACGCTTCTCTTTCAATAATGCAATAGCTTGCATTGCACGCAAGTTCGAGATTCTAACAAACCGCGACCAATCAAAATAGCCATTATGAATAGTAATACCCACTTTTTAAAATATATATATTTTATATTTCAAAATAGACTTCATTTTTGGATTCGTAATATTGAAATTAGCCTATGTTGAATTTTTGGTATTTTTCTTAGAACTTCCAATTTTTTATGAATAGTGACAAATACTTAAAAACAACTTTTTTAATCAAAATAATTTACAGTGATAAATTATACTATTGAGTGGTTTTAAAGTTTAATTAGAATATATTTTTACCATTTTATCCAATGGTGGTCATTATAATTAATTTCACTTTGTAATTGGACATAAAGAATTGTCAATCTTTTGATATATATTGTTTCTTAAAAACACGCTATATGTTGTGATAGCGGGAATTAATTATAAAATTAATTAATGAAACATATATGTTTGGAATTTTTTAAAATCGACATCATTTTTGAATTCAGAATATCAATTATCTCTTAGGATGATATTTTGGGATTGTTCTGAAAAACGTCAATTTTTTATTAATAGTGAAACTACTAAGTGGTAGTTAAAAAACTGATTTTTCATTTAAATGAAACATTACCGCTTCTATGAATTGAATTTCAAAAATCAGACATAAATTTTTGTCATTATGATGTAAAATTTGGTTCAATGGGATTACAATAATTTTTTGGTGAATAGTAACTTTTACGTTTTATTAATCGTGATTAAATGTAATTACTGTAATTTAAGGTAAAGATAATGTTATAATAATATGAAATGACCTTGACACATGTCCTACCCCAATTGGATGAGTCATGGACGACCAAGAAAATCCATGGGTCAACTTGGGGTCCCCATGGAGCCATTTTGGTAGGAAAATGATATTAAAAACTTTTTATTTAATGTTAAAATAAAAATGTCACAAACATGAGTTGTTTTATTAAAACAATTTTTAAATGGGGTTATATAAGTCATATTTTTTACTATAATTATTCATTAGAATTATAAAACGGTTTCCTAGATCACGATATTTTTTATATAATTTTTAGACATTAAATAAATTAAATTATTTATGACACCATGATGATGCAGCGATTACCTCATTATTTAACGATTTAAATAAAATGAAAAGAAAATGTAAAATCGAACACATACACATGTCAAAAACCTATTGGATGGGTGGATTTATAACTCTTATCACCTTATCCTAGAAATATATAATTTTGGGTCCTTTTAAATCCGAAAATCATGTTATAATAATGTAACCTTTTATAACATTCCAAGAGTGCCCCTCCTCTTCTCTTATAAAAGGCCCCCAACACTACAACCTTTTTCACACATTCAAGCCATTTGGATCGTCCAAACTCTTCCCAAATACTCTCTCAACTTCCCTCTTTTCCTCTTAGAATCCTCAATTTGGGAAGAATTCTTCCCAAGGAACCCTTTGGGTCAAATCAAAAAAGAGTTACCCGATTTTAAGGTAATCTCTTCTCTTATGTTATTTTATTTTATTTTTCTTCCCCAAACACATAAACTCTTTTTATTCCTTTATTTTGTAACAACACCAGTATCTTCAATATACTAGGATTTTTTATGAGAATGACTTGATTTACACATACACACACCTTCGTCTAATGGTTAATGAACATACTATTTCTGTGGATGGAGAATTACTGTCTCACGAAACGATTATTGTTCTATCTTCTCCTAACACTTCTCATGGTGGCCATTATGATGGAAATATATTTATTTATGATATCTAATATATTTATTTCCTCTCTATTCTTCTGTATTTTACATTTAAAACATATCTTTATGCTTTGCATGTTGTGAAAATGTGATAATTTCATTTGAGGAAGTGTGGACTACTGCCCCCTCAAAGTGATTTGAATCGTTAATGCCATATGTGGGATGTATAAAAGATGAATTAAGTGATATTATATATTATATTATACTAGAATTATAATATAACTTTATATCATTATTTTTCATTCTATTAAAATAAGAAATAAAAATTAAAGTAGCGTTCATGCGTACGTACGACTTACCATCTCCATGAATGGTGCATTCATTTCTTACCTCTAAATGTTATTTAATATTATAAAGGTAAGTATATACTGGATATATATGATATCTACATCATGAATATAATTTTTTATGTAATGGATATTTTACCACATGAACAACTTTTAATTATATGAAGTTTATTTTTGACTCAAGTACCAAAGATCGACAAAACATCCGTTATTAACTTAAATAATAACATAATGTTCATAAACTGGTAATAAGTGATATAAGAGTAATAATGAACTTGAAAAATGTTCTTAAGAATGTATAAATTAACTCTAGATTATTGTCTAGGAGATTAAAGAACAATCGAGTCAATTCGGACATAAGGTAAGGGAACTTCTTAACCCAATTTCTGTGCTTTGGGTTAATCTCCTACTTTCAAATTATGTCATGATATTATTAAGTCCTATCTTGTATTTTTTACTTTATTTATGTGTACTTATGGTGAATACAAATAATAGATCTATTTTATTTAAAAACGTTATCTTTTTTAAGGACATCGTCTCAATATCCATTCATTGAGGCATATTTTGGTTTATACACAAATTTCTTTTATAGGATGTATAAACCCCTTTGACATTTACATTTATTCAAAAGGAATCTTTTTTATATGAAGTGTTTTACTAAATGACAAAAAGGAATGTTTTTCTTGTCGTACGTATGGGCCGACAACGACTTCTCTACTGCCGTGACCAATATTTTAGTTTCAGCTTCCTCTACAAGCTATAACTTTTTTAAATGAAAAATAAATAAAATGTTTTAATTTTCTTTTATTTTGGTATTAAAAATGGTTTTGAAAGTGTTTTTTATTATATCAATGTGTTGTACTGATATCTTGTGAATGAAATGTGGAAATATTTTGTTTTCCTTTTTGCATGTTTTATGTGATACGATTTTGTTATGGTTAATGATATGTTTAAACCTGTTCATATGAGGAATGAATTGGACTTAATAAGTGACGGGTGGAGCCCTCTATTTCTCATCAATGCATCGACATGTTTCATGAGACAAACTAGTGTCTTGGTACTAGTCCTTGACAAAATATTATTTTTAGTCTTGTCATGAGGCCTTGGCTACGTGGTTTTGATATCCTGGCATTATGCATTCCATAATTATGAAAGTGGTTATTTATATTTCATGTGGTTATTCGACCAGTAGAATATCCATGTGAATAAGTAAATGGAATTATCTCATTTTACATTTTCCATATTATGTTGAAGTTCAAGTTTAAAAGGATTTTTTTAGTTATACATTATCTTAAATGTAGCTTCCGCTATATTGTTATCCTTACTGAGAATCTGAGCTCACCCCTTTCAATGTTTTAATTTTTCAGGATGTGAAGAAGTATTTTATGAATGACCTGCAGGGATAGTTGGAAGGGGATATGAGTGTGTACTATGGAGACCATGTTATTGTAGTTTTTTTACTTTATAATATAATGTAATGTTTATGAATGAATCTATTCTTTCCAAGGCTACTAAACTAATCAGTCATTCGATACTTGATCTTTTGTGATCATGCCAATGTTACGCAATAATGCCCTGACTCTCGGGGTAACTGGGGTCGGGGCATTACAGTTGGTATCATATGTATTTTAGTACTAACCTTGGATGATAGATTTAGATAAACTCTGATTAGAGCACCTAGATATAAGATAAAATTTGAGGATTATTATAGAATAACATCCTAGAATTTTGGTATTATAGAGATTTTGTGAGTTTTCCGAGCAATACATCCCTGTCTGGATACAAGAAGGTAGAGGCGGCTCAGACATAGACGTACCTAGAGGTAAAACCCGAAAACACCGCGTTGAGCTAGACTCAAACGAGAACTGGTGCACGACAACGGGCCTTGCTGCACTCTTGGATACGACACTCCCGGGGGATATGCTTAGGATAATTTTCATTTTTTTAAAAACCACTATGAAAGGTTTATGAGTATATACTTCCTCAGAGAAAACATTTATTATGATTATGGATTATATCCAGAAACCGTTCAATTTAAATTAAGTATTTTACATGTTGTGAATTATTCATTACAATTCATAAACTAACCTAGTTTATGCCATTGTATAGAAATTACGCCCAGTAGATGGAATGTGAACTCCATCAATATGTATGATCCAAAGAGTAAGAAGGATCATATCCATTACGGTATTAAGCCAACATTTAGAAGGTAAATAGTCTCCCATGTGTTCTCAACATATAAAGAAATAGTATTGTGTGTTAATAAGATAAGTAAATAATTATTTGAGTCTTATGGATTTGAAGGGAAGAAAGAGAAGAAAATGATGGAAGAGAGATTGATGGATAAATGGACGAGGGAAAAGAAGAATTTTCTAATATGTGATAACTATGGGAAGAAACACCTTTGAACTTGCCTAATGGGAATGGGAGTTTGTTAATAGTGTGGAGAAAAAGGACACCAAGTGCGTGACTGCAAGGGTAAGAAAAAGGTTTCAAAAGTACAATGCTTCATCTTCAAGGAGTGGGGACACTACACAAACCAATGTGCAAATCATTAGAGTATGCCCTAAATGATGTTATTGGATACTAATCATGTTATGATACTACCACAGATGAGGAGGAATTATTAGAGTTCTTATGTTGTTATTAATGAATTTTTTCATTTGAGTGTTGTATCAATGATATACTGGTTATAATAATTATGGAGTATATAAGGATTATACTACAGTATTATTTCATCAAGGACATGAGATTTTGTAGAACCAAGAAAACCGAATCCACAGCAGGTTAAATTTTTGGAAAATATATGGTTGAGAGAAAGATAAACCATAATATGGTTCTGATACCGAGATAGTGATTTGGGAATAATACAAGATTGATTTGGATAAATTGTATTGGGTGTTCTTAACTTCGTCGAAACTGATTAATGATTTGTATACAATTTTGGATAGAAGGATTATATCTAGTATTTTATAAGGAATAATGGATCATGAATGTAATAATATGGATTTATAGTAATTCAAGATGTTTCAGTGTTTTAAAAGAATACATGAAGAAGGTGTTCACATGTTGTTACGTGGAAAAAAGAATCTTCATTATGATTACCTTCCTTATAAAATTTGGACTGTGAGTTTGATAGAAGTATTTTGGATAACTATAAAGGTTGGAATGGATTAAGTTGAACCTTGGATAGTATTTTTTTTGGTTAAAACATTTTTGAATATTATTTTTGGAATATTATAATACTATTTTATTTGGAAAAGGACAAACTATAGGTCGGGGGATAACACGTCGCGTCGGACAAAGCTGTAGGAATCGAACCCACAACCATAGTGCGATAGGCCTTTATTACCTACCACTAGCCTACAGGATGTCCCTAGTTATTACAAAATAGTTTTCCTAATCTAAATGGTATGTGTCAATATTTTGAAACTTGTACGATTATAATAATTATAATATTTTTGAGTACTATTATATTTTTGAGTGAATGATGAGTTTGTGGTAGAAATTAGATGAAGGTTGAAACTCTACTTGTCAAGCATAAATATATATATACCTATCTCTTATTCTATGAATAAATTATTTCTTAAACTTTATTAAAGGGATATTAAAACAAAAAATGTGTTATCTTAATACCTTATGTCTTGTTGAATTGATAATATTTTAAATCAACATAGATTGAAGGCTTTGAGGCCCTCAATTTTACACTTGTTTCTGATTGATGACCTCAATCACTCCCTGTAAATATTTACATTTTCCTCCAATTATATGTCTCTAATTTCCACCAATGTTCTCCTTATCGAGATCATAATTTGGTGGTGACTTTTTCATTTACCTTTCCCTCTTATTAAGGATAAATTTTATTAACATTATTTCCAATGTGGGTTTTCCACAAAGGTGTTTTCTATTTTCAACTTTTTATTTTAAAAGAAAAAATTCAAATTTCGAGGATGCAATTTATTTAAGGAGGGGAGAATGTAACACCCCGAGCTTCCACGATACGCTTCTCTTTCAATAATGCAATAGCTTGCATTGTACGTAAGTTCGAGAATCTAACACACAGTGACCAATCAAAATAGCCATTATGAATAGTAATACCCACTTTATACAATTATATATATTATATATTTCATAATTGAATTCATTTTTGGATTTGGAATATTGAAATTATCCTATGTTGAATTTTTGGTATTTTTCTGAGAACTTCCAATTTTTTATGAATAGTGAAAAATACTTAAAAACAAATTTTTTAATAAAAATAATTTATAGTGATAAATTATACTATTGAGTGTTCTTAAATTATAATTATAATATATTTTTACCATATTATCCAATGGTGGTCATTATAATTAATTTCACTTTGAAATTGGACATAAACAATTGTCAATCTTTTGATATATATTGTTTCTTAAAAACAAGCAATTTGTTGTGACAACGTAAATTAATTATAAATTATATTAATGCAACATATATTTTCGAAATTTTGTAAAATAGACATCATATTTGATTTCGGAATATCAATTATATCTTAGTGTGATATTTTGGCATTGTTCTGAAAAACATCAATTTTTGATGAATAGTGAAACCACTAAGTAGTAGTTAAAAAACTGATTTTTCTTTTAAATGAAACTTTACCACTTCTATGAATTTAATTTCAAAAATCCAAAATACATTGTTTTCATTACGATGTAAAATGTGGTTCAATGGGATTAAAATAATTTTTTGGGGAATAGTAACTTTTAAGTTTTATTAATTGCGATTAAAGGTAATTAGTGTAATTTAATGTAATGATAATGTTATAATAATATAAAGTGACCTTGAAACATGTACTACCCCTATTGGATGATTCGTGGCCGACCAAGAAAATATGTGGGCCAACTTGGGGACCCCATGGATCCACTTTGGTAGGAAAATGACATTAAAAACCTTTTATTTAATGTTAAAACAAAAATGTCACAAACATGAGTTGTTTTACTAAAAGAATTTTTAAATGGGGTTATACAAGTCATATTTTATACTATAAATATTCATTATAAAGATAAAACGTTTTCCTACATCACTATAATTTTTATATAATTTTTAGACTTTAAATAAATTAAATTATTAATGACACCATGATGATTCATCGATTACCTAATTATTTAACGATTTAAATAAAATGAAAAGATAATGTAAAATCTAAGACCTAAACTAGTCATAAACCTATTGGATGGGTTTATTTTGAACTCTTATCACCTTATCCTAGAAATATCTAATTTTGTGACGTTTTAAATCCGAAAAACATTTTATAATAATGTAACCTTTTATAACATTCCAAGAGTGCCCCTCCTCTCCTCTTATAAAAGTCCCCCACCACTACCACCTTATTCACACAATAAATCCATTTGGATAGTACAAACTCTTCCCAAATCCTCTCTCAACATCCCTCTATTATTCCTAGAAGCCTCACTTTGGGCAGAATTGTTCCCAAGGAAGCCTTTGGCTCAAAAACAATGTGTTACCCGATTTTAAGGTAATGTCTTCTCTTATGTGATTTTGTTTTATTTTGATTCTCCAACCCCTTAAACTATTATTATTACTTTATTTTATAACAACACCAGTATCTTCAATATACTAGGATGTTGTTATGGGAATTATTTAATTTATACTTACACACAGCATCGTCTAATGGTTAAAGAACATACTGTTTTTGTGGATGGAGAATTACTGCCTCACGAAACGATGATTGTTCTATCTTCTCCTAACACATCTCATGGTGGCCATTATTATGGCACTATATTTATTTATTATATATATTATATTTATTTCCTCTCTATGCTTCTGTATTTTATATTTAAAACATATCATTATGCTTTTCATGTTGTGAAAATGCGATAATTTCATTTGAGAAAGTGCAGACTACCGCCCCCTCAAAGTGATTTGAATCGTTAATGTCATATGTGGGATGTATAAATGATGGATTAAGTGATATTATATATGATATTATACTATAATTATAATATAACTTTATATCATTACGTTTTCATTCCATTAAAATAATAAATAGAAATGAAAGTAGCGTTCATGCATACGTACTGCTTACCGTCTCCATGAACAGTGCATTTCATTTCTTACCTCTAAATGTTATGTAATATTATAAAGGTAAGTATATACTTGATATATATGATATATACATCATGAATATAATTCTGGATTTAATGGATATTTTACCAAATGAACAACTCATAATTATAAGAAGTTTATTTTTCACTCAAGTACCAAAGATCGACAAAACGACCGTTATTAACTTAAATAATTACATTATGTTAATATAATGGTAATAAGTGATATAAGAGGAATAATAAAATTTAAAAGGTTCTTAAGAAAGTATAAATTAACTCTATTTTATTATTCAAGAGATTAAATAATGATCGAGTCATGTTGGACACGAGGTAAGGGAACTTCTTAACCCAATTTCCGTGGTTTGGGTTAATCTCCTACATTCAAATTATGTCAGGATATTATTATGTCCTATATTGTATTTTTAATTTCATTATGTGTAATTATGGTGAATACACATAATAGATCTATGTTATTTAAAAAAAATTATCTTTGTAAGGGACTTCGTCTCAATCTCCATTCATTGAGGCATATTTTGTTTTATACACAAATTTCTTTTATACGGTGTATAAAACCCTTTGAATTTTACGTTTATTCAAAAGGAATATTTTCATACAAATTGTTTTATTAAACGAAAAAAGGAATGTTTTGCTTGTTGTACGTATGCGGCGACAACGACTTCTCTGCCGCTGTGTCCATTATTTTAGTTTCGGCTTCCTCTACAAGATATAACTTTTTTTAAATGAAAAATAAATACAATGTTTTAATTTTCTTTTATATTGGTATTGAAAATGGTTTTGAATGTGGTTTTTTATAATATCAATGTGTTGTATTGATATCTTGTGAATGAAATGTGGAAATTCTAAGTTTCCTTTATGCCTGTTTTATGTGATATGAATATGTTATGGTTTATGATATATTTAAACATGTTAATATGAGGAATGCATTGGACTTTATAAGTGACGGGTGAAGCCCGCTATAGCTCTCAATGCATCGGCATGTCTAATGAGACAAACTAGTGTCTTGGCATGAGGCCTTGAAAAAATATTATTTGTATTCTTGGCACGAGGCCTTGGCTACGTGGCTATGATAGTCTGGCATTATGCATTCCATTATTATGAAAGCGGTTATTGATATTTCATGTGGTTATTTGACCAGTAGAATATCCATGTGAATAAGTAAATGGAATTATCTAATTTTACATTTTCCATATTATGTTGAACTTCATGTTTAAAAGGCTTTTTTTAGTTATACATTATCTTAAATTTTTATGTTTATTTATGAAAGATTCCTCTATGTTGTTATCCTTACTGAGCATCTGAGATCACCCCTTTCAATGTTTTAATTTTTCCAGGATGTGAATAAGTATTTTATGAATGACCTGCAAGATATTTGGAAGGGGATATGAGTGTGGACTATGGAGACCATGTTATTGTAGTTTTTCACTTTATGATATAATGTAACATTTAAGAATGTATCTAGTGTTTCCAAGGTTACTAAACTAATCGGTCTTTCGAGACATGATCTTTTGTGATCATGCTAATGTTACGTAATAATGCACTGACTCTCGGGGTAACTGGGGTCGGGGCGTCACAACTTATGTTTTATTCTAACCTTTTCTATTTTAAAAATGATGGGAACTAGCAGAAACCAAGACAACTACCCATGTGAGAGATAATTCCATGATTTCCTGAAGGACATCCATAATGCTTCGGGAGGTGGAGGCAAATAATTCATGGTGATGCTTACAAAGTTGTCTCATGTTATGAATAAAAACCTGAATAATGTGGAACATCTTCCTTTACCTATGGGGGATAAATTGAATGTCAAATGTTTTTTTATGGAAATAACCAATGATGTTTAGTGGATATTCTGATCTAATAGTTATGGAAAAATTTATTAACTCGGTGGAGATGATCTTTTCTATGCTTCAATTTTCTGAGATAGGGAAGGAGACTCTTTCTGTTTATCGTCTCAATGAAGAGGCTGACCAATGGTGGGATTTGATTAAGAACACCATGTTAAGAGAAACAATTGAAGATATGGATTGGGAATACTTTAAGATAATTTTTCATAACAAGTATTTTTCAAGAACTCTTCATACAAATATGAAGAGATAATTCATTGAGCTAACGAAAAAGGATGGGGAATCCACCCCAGACTATGAAGCAAATTTCAAAAGGCTTACAAATTAATCATCTATATTTTTTATCAAAAAATGATTGAAAATTTGATATATTATTTAATGGAATAAAACATCACCTTCATAAGGCTCTTGAAATTTGAGACTTTGGAAGATGCGAAGAAGTTGTTCGATGTTCTCTCAAAGTGGAGATGGTGTTTGTGGAACGGTTCAAAGGATATGGAGATAAGAATAAAAATATGGAGATTCATGTTGGAGGGTCTAATAAGAAACGTGAAATGAGAACTCAACCACTCACATGTCTAAAAATGTGGGAAGAAGTATCAAAATAATTTCTTCAATGAAATGGGGAAATGATTCAAGTGTCGGAGAGAAAGCCACCAAGCTCATGTGTGTCGAAAATACATAATATGGTTGGACAATTTGGTGGACTAATAGAGAGTACCCCTCGTGGTCTAATTGTACAACAATATGAATAAAGGACACTATGCAATTCATTGCACTAAACCTCAATCCCTCAAGGGTAATCAACATTATCATCCACCAATTTCATAAGAGTAAGGGAAGTTTTATACCATCATTACTCTGTAAGTGGATCAAGAATTTGATTTAATGCATTGAACAATTTCTATTAACTCAAGAATGAAAATCGTTTTATTTGATTCGGGTTCTATGCATTCCTTTATATCTCGTATGTTTTTAGAACTATTGAATCGAATCCCCAAAACCTTGAAGCATAGTTATCTATAAAAACACCAAGTGGTGCAATAATTGTTATCCTAGTGTTGGACTCTTCTCCAATTTGTGTATATGGGAATATTCTTTTATTGAATGTTTTGATACATCCCTTGGTATATTTCAACACTATAAAGAGGTTGGATTGGCTTTCATTATATAGAAAAAATATCAACTATCATGAGAAGAAAATATATATTCCAATTCTAAACCATCCCATGCACCTCTACAAATGAATGGAAGATCCTGAATCACCATTGAAATATCCTTCCATGATGTGGGTGTTGACTCCCCATGAATGGAATACCTCTCTCAAATGATTGAGTCAAAGGAATGTGTCATCCTAGCAGAAATTCTCCTGAGGTTGAAATATAGTGATGTATTTCCAGAAGAGTTACCTAGACATCCCCCAAATAATGAGGTAACGTTCTCCATAGAAAACATATCTAGAGCTACTCCTATCTCAATGTGTACCTATAGGATGGATCTAATTTAATTGGAGGAGTAAAAGAAGAATTTGAAATAGAATTTGGAGAAAAGGTTTATATGACCTACTATATCACATTGGGGTGTGGTAGTGCTCTTTCTAAAGAAGAATAATGAAAAATTCGACTCTTTATTAATTATCAGGAACTAAAAAAGATCACAATAAATAACAGGTATCTTCTCCCATGGATTAAATAATTATTCAATCAATTAAGAAGAGGTCTGTACTTCTCTATAGTCGATCTTTTTTTTTGATATCACCTGGTAAATGTGATGAAGGAATATATTCAGAAGGCTGACTTTCGTACATGGTATTGTCACTATGAGTTTCTAGTGATTCCTTTAGTACTTAAAAATTTCATTGAAATATTCATTGATTTGATGAATATAATATGTATAAATTACAACGAAATTTTTTCGGTAGTGTTTATTTATGATATTATTATATACTCTAAGAGTAAGGAGGAACGTGAAAAACATTTATGACTTCTGTTTGAGACATTAATAAAGGATAATATGTACACTAAGATCAGCAAGTGTGAATTTTGGATTATGTAAGTCACTTTCTTGGGATATGTGATCACACGTGAGGGAATTTTTATAGACCCTTTAAAGACTGACGTGATTGAGGAATAGACCAACCATATAGTGTAACAGAAACAATTAGTTTTATTAGATTAATTTTTTACTACTAACGTTTTTTGAGAAATTTCTCCTGAGTTCCAAGCATGCTAAATAAGTTAACATGGACATGGGTATAGTATGTCTAGATGAAATATTGACAGTAAAGCTTCATGGTGAAAAATATAAGGATGATCAATGCACCTGAACTGACATTATATAAAATTCGATAATGTTTATATATATATATTGATGATTAGAAGAATGGTGTGGGTTGTTTAAAGATTAAAAATGATAATGTTATAGCCTATGACTCATGTTACTTGAGGATCCATGAGTAGAACTACCCAATGAAGGATTTGGAGCTAGAAGATGTGATTTTTCCATGAAAATCTAGTGCCACTACCTCTATGATGAGAAGTGTGACATATGTATCGATAAAAAGAGTCTAAATTATATATTGAGATAAAATGAGATCAACATGCTTCAAAGGAGATGGTTATAGGTAACAAAAGAATATGATTTCTCTATTCACTTTCATCCTGGAAATGTCATCAAGGTAGTTGATGCTCAAAGAAGAAAATGACCTGCTACTACATCAATGATGCATATTTTGAAAGAATCGATCTTCCTAGATATGAAAAGGAGTCATTTTAGAATCATAATGGTAGGTAATACATCCTACCTTACCAAATTAATTCTCAAACATCTATCCAAGAAAATGTTACAAAGGCACAAAAGGGATTATCTGGAGTTACAAAATAAGGTGAATGTTGTAACTAAAGGGAAGCAACAAGAGTTCCATATCAATGATTATTTTTTGATTCATTTTGGAATCCATCTTTTGGTACCTTCATCTACCGAGATATAGAAGGTGATATTGGACCATGAACATATATCAGATTTCCCTATACATCTTGGGAGTACCAAGATGTACTGTGATCTTCAAGAATATTTGGTGGGAATATATGGAGAAGGATAGTGTTGAGTATATCTCAAAGAGATTGATATTTCATCAAGTTAATGAAGAGTGAAAAAAGTCCAAAGGGATAATAAAACCCTTTCTTATACCAATAAAGAAATGGGATAATGTCACTATGGACTTTTTTAGGGGTTTCCTGATGATATCCCTAAGAAATATAGTGATATGGATTGTTGTGGACCAACTCACCAAGACTGCCCACTTTATCACTATTCAAGAAGAGATATCTCTTGAACAACTTCAAAACATATATGCGAAGGAAATGGTGAGACTACTTGTGGTTCCAATATCGATTGATTATGGTCATGATCCAAGGTCCACATCTAAATTCGAGAGGAGTCTATAACACCCACTAAGTACTGAATTGAATTTCAACACAACCTATCACCCCAAAACTGATGGGAAATCTGAAAGGCCTATTATGATGCTCGAATATATGCTCATATCATTTTAACCAGAATTCAATATTGGTTGGCATAATCATATCTTATTGGATGAGTCCTCATACAGTGACAGCTTCCAATTGAGTATTAAAATGGCTCTATATGAAGCATTGTATGGAAAGCATGTATAACTCCAACCTACAGGGATGAAGTTAAAGAATGAAAGCTACATGGACCTGACCATTTAAAAGATATTATAGATAAGGTTCAATTCATCTAGAAACATATAAAATATTCTCAGTTCTTCAAAAGAGATATGCAGACAACCATCTATGGGGTTTAGAGTTTGACGTTGGAGATAAATTCTTCCCTTAAATATCCCCATAGAAGAGAGTCATGTGGTTTGAAAAGAAAGGGAATATAAGCCCAATGTACATTGGCCAATTTGAGATCATTAACTGCATTTGATTTGTGGCCTATAAGTTTTCACTTCCCATGAATATGTATCATGTTCATGATGTGTTTCACATGACACTCCGGAAGAAATACATACCATATCACTCACCTGTACTCCACTCAGAGGGTGTACAACAAAAATATTATCTCTCTTATGAGGAGAAACCCATAATGATTCTATACTGGAGTGATAAGGTTCTAAAAAACAAGATAACCATCCTTATCAATGTTCTGTGGAGGAACAATATGTATAAAGAAGCAACTGGGGAACTAGAGTATTGGTTGAATAATATGTATCCTCACTTGTTTATGTAAAACAAAATTTCAAGGGAATAATTTCAAAAGGTGGGAAGAATGTAACGGCCCAAAATTTTATCTATAAAATTTCTCCCTTATTGTAGTAATTACCTAATCACATAAAATAAAACTAGAAATCCCAAAGCCACATCATCCTTAAATGAATGACAATGTGACCTTTAAAATTAATTATACAACTTCTGTGTTTTGAATTTTGGAAATCTAACATTCACAATTGTGATCTATTAGATTCTAGGAGTTGAAAAAGAAAAACATAATTTTTGGTGAATTGTAACATACTCTTTTGAGTAGTAATGTTACTCTTATTAATATTAAATAGGGAAAGTGAATACGAACCTTACCAATGACAGTATAAATAAAATTTATCCATCCTATAAGGGACAATATGATATAATTACATTATCATGTTAGTATTTTTGTAATCCATGAATATATAATTATTAATATAATGATTTAAAAGAAAATATATTTTCACAATAATGTATACACAAACTTTTATTTAGATTTATTATGATTATATGATAATTGTTTGAGACCTTAATTAATTTTTCAATGTGTTATAAAATGAGTTTTAATATTAAAATTTGAATATTTCAAATAAATTATTTTTTTAATTAAAAATTAAATTACTCAAATTGATAATATTATTATAATAAAATTAAGATTCTTTTTTATTTCTAATGTTGAAAAAATTTTAGGGTTAACTTTTTAAATTTTTAGAAGTACATTAATTTTTTGTGAGTAGTGCAATTCGATAATTTACAAAATATGCTAAATTAATGAATTTTTGTATCATGCTAGAGTTAGGGATGATGTAATTTACAATTGGTTTGATTTCATGTTATCTTGTTACAATTTTTAGTCACAATAATATTAACTATTTCTCGTCTTTTTTTTGAAATATTTATTTATTGAATATAATATTTGGAAATGGCCCCTCCCCTCATCTATAAATACCAGCCCTCACAACATCATTTCCTCAATCCGCTCAGGCCTGGTGCCTACTCCAATTTCTACTCAAATCACTTACAAATCTGCTCTTCAACAAACACCGAACCTTTGTACCATAAAAATACCAAAACCAATCCCCTAAAGAGTCTCTCAATGAATATATATTCAAGAGGTAATTTCTCTCTCTCTCTCTCTTCATTAAAATTCCATCCTAATTACGTATCTTTTCATCCCTTATCCTAAACTTCTCTTATTTATATGTCAGGATAAGTCCAATAAGATTTAAATAATGTTATTATATCTTGTTAATTAATGATTATTCATTATATTCCTTCATCTTCATTTTTGTTATTAAAAATGAAATTGTTGCCCATGATGTGTTAATTTACATATATCATGAGAGATTCACATCCATTTGACTTTAAATCCTTCAATGATTAAAAAAACAATTAAATAGTTGAGAAAAAAATTAATATTTATTTTATAACCACATTTATGTTCTATAAACAACTATTCTACATAACACTGGATGATAAACCAAAACATGTTCGTAGTGATCCAAAAACCACACAAATTAACATAAAATAATCATCACTAAATTTTAACTAATGATTCTTCCATAGAGTATATAACCAAATTAATTATAATATCATTTAAAATTTTTTATTATCATTAATAACATGTTATATAATTTGTTTATTTTTATCCATGTTCTACACAAACTTATATTCATGTGTACAAGAGAATCGCTTATGAAAACCATGAAAATGAAAATTCCCAAACAATGATTTTAAAATATATAACTCATATAAAGTCCTATAAATATCATAAAGCTCCATAAATAAAAATATTTATGTATAAAATGTTCTTAATTCTTTAATTAATTAATCTAATGTGATTATACATTCCATTAACATGAAGAAGGATTTTTGATACAAGGTAATGAGAAATCTCTAACCCAACATTCATTCCTCGGGGTTTTCCCACTTTCACTCCATTCATAGTATGGAATTACCTTTAAAACAAATTATTAATAACTATATTATCTTTTTTGTGATATACATGTTTTCCACTGGAGTTTTTGTCAAACACAAGTTTATCCAAAAGAACTATTCTTTCCAAAAAACTCCTTTATATCTCACTCATGGTTGATTATTCTTATATCATGTATGTCATTCCTTCTTTCATTTAGGAACACAATGTTCATGAATGTATTATTTGAAATATGAAACAAATTTCTTTACATGGGTTGTTTTATGTTCGATATTAAAATATTATCTATGTGGCTTTCTTGATAATGTTAATGTTATGATGTGATAGGTGCGCCCAGAATTATATAGCGCAATGAAAATGCTATGGTGAGATAGGTGCACACAGAATTATATAGAACTCTAATGAATTGGGTATTATGAAAAACCTAATGAGTAATTTGAACTATGCATGAACATGATTTTATATTTGTTCACAACTATGTGTGTTATTGCACCACTAAGACATGGTGTTTCAATTTTTTTTGCATTTCCACATTCCAAGTCTTTTCTCAATGCTTCATCTCAAGATTATGATCCTATGACTATGATGTTATGATAATGATTAATATCAACCAATTTTAAATAATTTTTTTATCTTACCTATCCTATTACGAGGATTTTAGCTCACCACTTTTTGATGTATACCCTCACATGAATACATTAAATAAAGAGAAGTCATGAGCCAAAAAAAAGCTAGAGAAATAGGAATTAAATAAATGATTATTTCTTATATTGTAAATGTTATGTATGGTCTTAATCCACCCAAGAAAAATAACCTTTGTATCCTCTTCGTGTAATTTGTTTTGTTTATCATTAAAATAATGTAAATGTAATGTAAGAAAAAAGGGTCATTATAGTTGGTATCAGAGGAACGTTTTAGTTAATTTCATAATTAGGATTAGAGAACCTAATGAGAATAGTAGTGTGACGCAAAATATTTGTAAGCACAAATGATGTTATGTGAAGAATAAATATCCCATAAGATATTCTTTTAGTCTTCAATATCCCAACAGAAAAATTATTTATTCATGAATTGTTGACTTATGTTTTCTCTGACATATTTTTATTTTAGAATACGGTGGGAACCGAAAGAGACCAGGCAAACATCCCAATGAGAGGGGAAATTAAATGATTTCCAAAAAGAAGTACGAAATGCTATGGGAGGTAGAGTTCTAAAATTCATGGTGATGCTTACCCAATTGTCTCATATTATGAATAGAACAATAATAATATAGAAAATTCTACATCACCTAAGAGGGAGAAATTGGCTATCAAGTGTTTTATACAGCAACTACCACTAACGTTAATTGGATATTTTGATCCACTAGTTAAGAAATTGTGGGTCAAATCTATGGTGAATATCTATTTTATAATTCAATCTTCTAAGATATATAATTTTACTCTGATCATTTATCTTCTCAGTGTAGTGGCTGTCCAATGGTTGGATTTCATTAAGAAAACCAATCCGAGAGAAGAAATTGAAGAGATGGAGAGGGAATAAATTATGATAATGTTTCTTAAAAGTTATTTGCATTAAATCTTCATATGAAGATAGAGAGTGAATTTATTTATCCAAAGAAAAAGGATTGAGAATCTATCATGGCCTATGAAGTGAATTTCACAAGGCTTTCAAGGTACACTTTGGTATATGTTATCAGTAATGATAGAGAAATTGATAGATTATTTAGTGGATTAAAACCACACTTTCATAAGGATATTTCTATTCAATACTTGTGTAGTTGTAAAGAAGTATTTAGAATTTTTTTCAATGTGTATATGGTGTTTGGAGAATGGTCACATGGCTTGGATGATAATAAGTGAAATATGGAGTTTTATGTTCGAGTATCTAATGAGAAATATTGAAACAAAACTCAACAACCCACATCTAAAAAATCTGGGAATAAGTATCATGGGAATTTCTTGAAAGGGACGAGTAAATTCTCCAAGTGTGGGAGAGAAGGAATCCAAGCTCAAGAGTGTCAAAAATACATAAGTTGGGGAATGGAGAGCACCACCCATTGTCCGACACTACAACTGTAGGGAGAAACGGAACTATAAAATATATTGCACTAAACCTTAATCCCTCGAGGGTAATTAGAATCATCATCAACCAATGAAAAAGGAAAAAATTTAAGTCTTATTCCATCACTACTATTAAATTATAGCATGAAAATTAAGTCCTAAAATGTCAACTTCTCATTCACTCAACTATGGAAGAAATATTATTTGATTCTTGTTCTGCGCATTCCATTAAATCTCACATGTTTTCTAGAACTATTTAATCAAATCCCAGAAACCGTGAAGTAGAGATATCTATAAAAACGCCAATTGGTTCAATCATTTCAACCAACTTGTTGGAATTTACTACTATTGGTGTATGTGGTAAGAATATTCTAGTGAATCTCGGGATAATTCCGTTGGTAGATTCATTGCTGTAATAGTACATGATTGGATATCATTATATAGAGAATATATCAGCTTTCTAGAGAAGAAAATATCTTATCATAATCCAAACCATCCCATAATACTCTAAAAATAAAAAAAAGATCATGAATCTCCTTAAAAATAATCCATCAACAGTGTTGGTGGTGAATCCCTATAAATGGGAGTATATCACTCAAATGGATGGTTTAAAGGAAAGGGTCAACCTAATAGAAACTACCATCATGAAGGAATACAAGGAAGTAATTTATGAATAGTTACCAATAATTACACCAGATCGTGAGGTATATTTATCTGTAGAAATCATACATAGAGAAAATGTTATCTTAATGTTTCCCTATAGGATGGATCCTATCGAACTGCTAGAGTTTAAGAATCTGCTGCAAGAGAATTTGGACAAAGGGTTCGTTTTCCCATGTGCATCACCTTAGGGTGCACCAATGCACTTTTTGAAGAAGAAGGTTGAAACAATGAATCTGTGTATCAATTATCAGGAAATCAAAAACATCACCATAAATAACCAGTATCCTCTTCGAATGATTGATGAATTGTTCAATCAGTTATGAGTATCTCAATATTTCTCAACGGTGGATCTTTGTACTGCATATCATGAGCTAAAGGTAAAGAAGGTTGATATTAGGATGTAGTACTTTCATACAAGGTATGATCCCTACGAGATTCTAGTACTTCCCTTAAGATTTACAAATTCCCCTAAAATCATTATGGATTTCATGAATATAGTCTTTATAAATTGCCACAAAATTTGTTTGGTATTGTTTATTAACAATATTCTCATATTCACCAAGAGAAATGACGAACCTGAGGAATATCTAATACATTTTTTGGAGACATTAATAATGGATAATTTTTACAACAAATTCATCATGTGTGACTTTTTATTAAACAATTCACATTCAATGGATATGTGATCACAAGATAGGGAATTTTTGTTAGACCCTTCAATGTAAAAGGTGATTGAGGAATGGCCCAGGTCCTCTAGTGTACCATAAATCTATGGTTTTCATGGAAAAGTTCGGTAATACTGATGTATTTTAAAAAATTTATCATGATAGTCATGCCCACTAACTATGTTTACAAGGAATGGGGTAATGTGTATCTAGACGGAAGAATGTGAGGAATGCTTCATGGAGTTAAATAGAAAGCTGATCGCCACACTTATACTCACATTACCGAAAAGTGGATACTGTTTTTTGGTGTAAAGTAATGGTTTTATGAATGGCATGAGTTGGGTACTCAAGAAAAATGATAATGCGATAGCCTGTACCTCATGGTAGTTGATGATCCATGAGTAGAACCGCCCAATTCATGATCTAGAGCTAGCATCGTTAATTTTTTCCTTAAAAATCCAATGGCACTACATCTTTGGTGAGAAGTGTGACATATATATCAATCAAAACACTGTAAAGTATATATTTAGGAAAAAGGAGATCAACATGTTTCAAATGGGACGGTTAGAGCTAATCAATGACTATGATTTCCTTATTCAATATCATCCTAGAAATTAGAATAAAGTATATTATCCTCCAAGTAGAAAATAACCTAATACTCCATCCATGATGTAGATTGAGAAAGAACCCATATTCATGGATATGAAATTGATAGATTCGGAAATTATAATGGTAGGGAATACATCTTGCCATTCCCAAATTATTTTCCAACCATCTATCAATGATAAGATTATGGATGCACAATGAAGTGATCTAGAGTTACAAATGAATGTGAATGTAGTAACGGAATGGAATCTAAAGAGCTACATATCAAAGATGACTATGTGATTTAGTTTGGAATGTAGCTTTTGGTGACATCATCACATTGGATAAAGAATTATCTATTGGACAGTGCACATAGCTCAACATTCTCTATACATCCTAGGAATACCAAGATGTAACATGATTATCGAGAACACTTTTGTTTGAACAACATGAAGAAGGATATTGCAAATTTAATCTCATGGTGCTTGATATGCCATCATGTTAAAGAAGAACAAAAAAAGTCCAAAGGGATGATTTAAACCCTACTTATAACCATATATAAATGGGATAATGTCACTACAGTCTTTGTCATGGATATCCCAAAGACATCTAAAGAAAATAATGTTATATGGGTTGTGGTGTACCGAATCACCAAGACCTTCCAATTTAATGCTATTTGAGAAGAAGTCTATCTTGAAAACATGAAAACATATATGTGATGGATGTGGTGAGACTACATGGGGTTCCACTCTCAGTTTCCTCTGATCATGATCCTAGGTTCACATCTAAATTATGGAGGAGTATTCAAAAAGATTTGAGTACTAAATTGAATTTCAGCATGGCCTATAACCACCAAATTTAAGTCCAATCTTAAATTAATATTTAGACACATGAAGATATGCTCAGATCATTCTCACTATAATAAAATGGGTAATGGGATCAACATCTCATATTCATTGATTTATCATTCAACAATATATTCCCCATGATTATTAAACAGGTTCCATATGATGCTCTCTATGGAGATTGATGTTGAACTCCAACCTACTGGGATGATATTAGAGAAAGAAATCTACTTGGACCTGATCTTTTAAAATATATTATAAGGAAGGTTCAAGTCATCCAAAAATATATCCAAGATTCATAGAGTCTAAAAAAGATCTACGCTGACAACATTTGAAGGGATATAGTGTTCAATGTTGGATATAAAGTCTTCCTTTGAAAATTAGCGTGGAAGTGTGTCATTCAGTTTGGAAGTAATGGGATACAAATACAAAAGAACATTGGCTCATTTAAGTTCCTTGACCACAGAAGAGCCTTGGCCTACCATCATTCAATTCAACCGAATATGGCTCAAGTTCATGATGTGGTTCATGTATCACTCTTGAAAAGGTAAAAACCAGATCCCTCAGATGTACAGAACTTATTGGTGGTACAGCTTGAAGATGATCGCTCTAATGAAAATCATCGAGTAATGATTCTTGACCAGAGAGATAAGTTTCTATGCAACAGGACAACCCAACTTATCAAAGTGTTATGGGGGAACCAAAAGTATGATAAAGAAACATGGGAAACAGAGGATGTGTTAAAAGACAAGTACCCTCACCTTTTTATGTAAAAAAAAATTTGATGTTGTAATTTCCAAAGGGGGGAAGAATATAATGACTGAAACATTTATCAATTCAATTTATCACTAATATTTGTTATGTCTTGATCATATAAAATCATATCATAAAAAAAATCATGATTAAATGATCTACTATGTGACCTTTAAACATAAAATTTTCCACTACTAAGTTGTGAAATTTGAAAACCCGATATACATGGTTGCAATCAGTAAGATGTTTGGAGTCTGATATGACAAGATAAATTCTTGGAAAATTGTAACATACCCTTATTAATAGTAATTTTTCCTTTATGAATATTAATATTACCCTTATGAATAAAAAATGAAAAAAGTGAATTGGAACCTTACCAATGATAGTATAAATAAAATTAATCCATCCTATAAGTGACAATATGATACAATTACATTATAGTTTTGGTATTTTTTTAGTTCATGAATATCTAATGATTAATTTAATAATTTATTTAAAAATTTATTTTTATAAAATTTATTCATAAACTAGTATTTATATATACTATGATTATATGATAAATTTATGATACCTTAATTATATTTTCAATTGTATAGAAAAGAAGTTTTAATTATAAAATTTTTATTTTTCAAGTAAATTATTGTTTTAATTAAAAATTAAATTACTAAAAATTAGAAAATTATTTTAATAATATTATTTTTATTTTTTAGTTCTAAATGATAAATAAAGGTCAGGGTGATTTTTTCATATTTTTCTGAAATACATTAATTGTTAGTGAATAGTGATATTCGATAATTTACAAAATATTCTAAATAAATGAATTTATGCATCATGCTTGAGTCTTGTATGATGTAATTGACCCTTGGTTTGAAATAAAGGACACTTATTACTATTATTATTCACAATTATTCTCACTACTTATTGTAGTGTGGAGAAATAATAAATCAATGAATATAATATTGAAAAAATGCTTCTCCCCTCCATTAAAAATACCATTTCTCATAAAATCATTTCCTCAAACCTATCAGGCCTTGTGACTACTCCAATATCATCATAAAACTCTTCAAAATATCCTCTAAATTTTTTAGAATCCCAAAGTCTCATAAAACGTACAAACCTCTCCTCTAAAAGGCTATCAATGATGATATATTCAAGATGTAATTTCTCTCCCTCTTTTCATTCAAATTCCATTGAAATTTCTTTTCTTATGTCACTTACCCACAAATTCTGTTATCCAAATGTCATGATAAATCCATTATGATTTATATACTGGTATTATATCATGTTATGGGAATTTAATTCTTTATAATCCTCCCTATCTCTATCTCTCTCTTTTGTTTATAAAAATGAAATTGTTGTCAGTGATGTGTTAACTTCCCTACATCAATGGCGATGCACTTCTATTTTCCTTAAACATCATCAGGGATGTCAATAAAACCATTAAAAGTTTAAAAAAGATTTTAATATTTAATTTTTAACCCTTTTTATGTTTTTTAAATAACTTTTTTTGATAATACAAAATGATAAACCAAAACATGTTTGTAGTGAACCATAAACAGCCCAAATAAACCTAAAATGTTCATTTTAAAATTTTAACTAATGATTCATCCACATGGTATATAACCAAATTAATTATGATATCATTTAAAATTCAGTATTATCATTAATGATGAGTAACATAAAATATTTATGTTTATCCATGTTCTATACTAACTTCTATTTATGTGTACAGGTGAATCGTTCATGAATGCTATTAAAAGAAACACTCAAAAAACAACGTATTTAAACTCTATAACACATCCAAATGCAATTAAAATAACATAAGACACAATAAAATTTCGATTAGGGTCAATTATGTTCTTTAATTCTTAATTAATTAATATAATGTGATTATACATGGTATTAATGTGAAGAAAGAATTCGAATTCAAGGTATGGGGAATTCTCAAACCCATCTTTATTTCTTCAGATATTTCTGACCTTCACTCCATTTTATATATGGTTTTTCCTTAAAAATAATTTATTTATCATTATAATATCTTGTCTAGAATTTAAATGTTTTCTAATAGATATTAATTCAAACATAATGTTTTCCAAAATAACTTTTCTTTCAAAAACACACCCTTTACTTCTAACTCAAGGATGATCGTCTTTATATCACTTTTGTTTTTACATATTTCATTTTGGAACCCAATTTTTATGAATGTATTCATTTCAAAGTGAAACCCATTCCATTATATGGGTTTTTTTATTGTCTATATTGATATATAATCTATGTGGAATACATGATAATATAAATGTTATGATTTGACAGGTGCACCCAAAAATATATTGCAAGAGGAAAATTTTATGATGTAACTGGTGTGACCAAAATTATATAGTGATCGATGAATTAGGTAATGTGATGATCATCATGTGTAATGTGAATTATGCCTAAAAATGATTTATATTTGTTCAAAACAATGTGCAGTATTATACCACTAGGAGATGATGTTTTATTTTTATGCATTGTCATATCCCATGTGTTTTATTAATGAATCCTATCATGATTATGATCAAATGAATATATTATGATTATAATTATTATGATAACCCCATTTTATATAATTTCATATTCTTTTATGTCCTCTTACAAGGCTTCTATCTAACGAATTTTTTATGAATATCTTTAGGTGAGTACTTGTACTAAGAAGAAGTAAAGAGGTAATGAGAAGCTAAAGATGAAGGAATTAAATAAAATTCAATGTCTAATGTTGTAAATGTTATGTATTTTCCTTTTTCGCTCAAGAACATAAAACTTTTTATCCTCATGGTATAATGTTTTTATGTTGTTTATGATTAATATGATGTAAAAGTAATGTAAGAAAATCAAGGTCGCTATATATAAGAAATTAATTCTAAACATAGGAGTAAGAAATGGATTTAGGGAATCACATAAGAAATAATTTATTTCCATAGTATCCAAGGAAGAAATTCCATGTTCATAATAGTGATAAAAGTCATTTAATAAACCAGGTGAACCCCTGTTTCAACCCTGTTTAATTGAACCGAGTAATCCCTTGTTCCCGTCCTATATTACTATAAAGAGTAAACCATAGTTTTAGACCTTTATTACTAAACTGATTAAACCCTGATTCCAGCCTTGTCTATCTCATTACATATAAATCATTACCCAATTCATTGGAATGAGATATAAGTACCAACCATCACATAAGGCAATTATTTATACACTTGCCAAAAGTTTATAAATGAACATATCATAACCCCAAAAAATAATTGGGTATCATAAATATGTAAACATATAATAACTTATGGAATTAGATATGTTTCATAATAATTTAATCATTAACATAACCCGTGAAATGAAGTGTGTTTTAAAGAATATAACCTCTAAAAGAAAAACAAGATTCATAAACATCTTTCCAGAAAAACATAATCCATTCAGAGATATAATATGAATGGAAACATAGAAAAATTTATCTATAAATTCATTAGAAACACCAATGGATGATATCTTAGATGGGAAATAATTTTAAAAGGTATTGGAAAATATATCATCAGGAAATTATCTTTTATTCTTTAAATATAATTTTTATAACATAAAACATTTTAATTTATTTTTAAAAAATTTATTTGAAAACATATAATTGAATATATTAATAAATTTTTAAAATTCTTTTTCTACGAAAATTTTCATCAATGTTATTAGAAACAATTTTGAAAACATGGGTTTTGAATACAATAGATTTTATACCAACGAGAGAGTGGGTCTAATTTTATTAAAAACATTAGGATAAGTTCCATAGGGTGGAAAATGGTACTAAATAATGATGATATTTTTAATATACAATGTAGATGAAAACTCATGAATAATATTGGGATATTTTACCAAAGGAATAATAAATATAATCAATCTTGAAAAAAAAAACAGAAAAACTATATCAATAAAATCTTATAACATGTATTGCTGGGATAATACTCTCCATGTCTAAAAATGAAATGAAATGATGCTTAAAATATAATTATAATATTTATATTCAAGATATAACTCATAAAATGGATGTATGAATTCCAAGAAAAAGAGTTTACGTGCATAAAAAACAGGATTCTCAAAGAAGGAAAATCGAGACAATACTGTTTTACTAATATGGTAACTATTGAATGTTAAACCATTTGAAAGTAAGATCAAAGAACATATATATTAATACCCATAAATTTATTTATAATATTAATTTAATTAAATAATGGGAAGTAAATACACCAAAAAAGAAAATAGTAATGATCATAACATGAATCTCGTAGAAATTAAAAGCGAGATGGAATTCCCATTACAATGTCTCTTGACTCCCTCTATACTCATTAAAACTTCTTGTATAATAAATATATGTTTTTTATACATATATTAAAGGAGAATATTATTATACATAATTCCATATATCATTTTTTTATGATGTTATATTTCCCACTTGTTAATGATATTATGTTAAAGTTTTAATTTTGGTTATCATTCGCTTTGTTCTTCGCATGTGTCTTAATTTTTTTATAGAATTGGTCCTTATGAATATATCGGGATTCCAAAATATAGATCATGAAATCAATATCAAGAAAATACATTATATATATATTATAATAACTTATTTAATAATTAATTACATAAGGAATACACCGTTCATGGAGATGGTAATTCATTCATACTCATGAACGTTGTTTCCATTTTTATTGTCGTATTGCAGGAAAGTATGTCAATGAACATTGTATATATATATATATATGTTTGAAAATATATATATATTTTTTAGTATAATTAAAATAGGATACATATCATATATTTTCATTAATTTGATCCTTAATAAATCCCATGTGGAGTACGAATGAATCACAACGCTTTGAGGGGCTGTAGTCCACACTTCCTTAAACAAGATTATCATATCAAAACCAAACGAAGGAAACAATATGTTTGTTAAAATCTAATAAATAAGATTAAATAAACAATAAATATAGTATATTAAATATTAAAGAAGAATTTCTATCATAAAATCTGCCATGATTTGTGGTAAAGGATAAATGAACAATCATTGTTTCGTGAGGCAGTAGTTCGCCATATACAGAAACAATATGTTCCACATACATTAGACGGAGGAGTGTGTAATATTAGGTCCTAAACAGTTTATAAAAACATCTTATTAAATTTAGAATACGGTTTTTGTCACACAATATGGTAATAATGATAATGGTGGGGTGGAGAAGTAAAATAAAGGAAAGGAGTTGGAAAAAAAGATGTTACCTCTAAATCGGGTAACTCTTATTCATTTCTTCGAAAATAACACCTTAAGATTGTTTTTGACCGAAGAGAGGATTCAAATTTGAACAGAATATTTTTTGGAAGAGATTTGGGTAGGAATTATATGAGATTATGATTCTTGAAAGGTGTGAGTAATGGGTAGAGTTGGAGGCCTTTTATAGGGAAGGAAAATGACTCACATGGAATGTTTTGAAACAAAGTAGGTGTGATCATGTTCTTCCCTAAAAAAATTCATATAAAACATAAAAAACACATAATTTTAATTTATATGTACGAAATATGTAACGAAATGGGTTTTTGGAAACGTTTCTGGGTCATTTGGGCAATCAATATTAAGGTGTAGTCCGTAATTAAGAATAATTTAGCCTTAATTTCTGTGATTAATTTTAATAACTTTTACTAATCACTATGGTAAAAAATTAACATGGTGTTATTAGAATATAAATATTAGACTTAATAATATGATTATTTTTTTAAATTTAAATCACAAAATAAAAAACATGTAAATTAGTGCTAATCCCAAAGACGTGATGAGATAACAAGGATTCGTAGTAGGATAATGTTCAAAAGATTATTATGATTTTACATTTGGATTGAAAGTGAAATTGATTCTACTAAATTAAATTGTATTAACAGATAAGATATTAATATACTATGACATTAAAAAATATTTATATTATCATTTAGGATTAAAAATCTTATAGACAGTAAGGTAGTTTTTAACTAAAAAGCAGTATTTTTCACTATTCCTCAAAAAATGAAGCTTCTCAGAAAAATCCAAAAAATTCACCATAAGATAATTTCAAAAATAAGAATTCAAAATATAATTTTATTATATAAAATTCAATTTATAATTGTGTCTAAAATCACAATAATTATTAAAAAAAGTGCATCCAATAAAATAATGTTTTTAAACATAAAAGGGACTTTACCAATAATCATATATTTTATTATCAATATGTTTCATTAATATAAAACAATTATAAAAAATATTCGAATGATATTTATTACTATTAATATTTATATGTATAACATATATGTTATAATTATATTATTTAAATAATTAAAATAATAAAAATATAAATTTCATTGAAACTCTGTGTTTCATGTACCATACGCCAACTCAGCGTTGCTTGCATCGTACCCCAAGTCGGTGTTGCATGTAACGTACGCCAAGTTAGAGTAGCGTGTATCAAACACTATGTTAGTTCCATGTGAAAGGATTATTTTAAATATACCATTTCAATATATAAATGAAAATTGAAATTTATTAAAAAATACATGTCTATAAAAACATGGGGTGTTACATTGGGTCTACCCGATACTATATCCAATATTTCAAAATCAATTTATTTTATGTTTCCAGATAGAAAGATTTAAATTTGGTGTCATTTTGGGGAGAGACACCACTCACGGTGTGTGTTTTTGATAATCCATTTTGAATTTTTTAAATATTTTTTTAGTTATTTTCACTATTTTAATTATGTATATCATATTATGATCAAATTCATTTTCTTTTCAGGTTTTGTGTATGAAAAATTATATTTAGAGAGAGATACCACCCTTGGATACTGATTCTGATAGGATTCAAGGTCATAAATACCAAGACATGTAAATTAACCCTTTGAATTGGGGAAATACAACCCATCAGAAATAATATAATCCATTATTCTAATGAAACAAAAAAATAAACCGAGAAAAATAATTTATATGACATGGTTGAATATAATTAGACGTTATTGGAATTAACATCACCCAACATTGATTTATAACCTATCTATATCTAAATTTTCATGAGAGAGCCGTGTTTTTTTATAATGGAAATATTGTTACACTTGCTACCAATATTCAATGGTCATTCCAAATTCAACCTTCAAAAAAAATATTCTTTACTTCAAATTTTATTGATGTTTTTGAAGAAATTGAAAAATTAAGAGGTTTTTTATTCCCTCTAGAAGATAATACAAATGATTTAATTTATTATCTAAAAACCCCAATTTGAGGTTAAATGGTCATGATTTGTTTTTAAGAATAAAAATTACCAGCCTATTGATATGAATCTATAATAAAATAAATATATGGAATATTTAAATTAAAAGTGAAAATGTAACATGAATATTATGAAATATTAAAAATATTACGTAAAATATTTCCCCAACATTAAATAAATGATCATTTATTAATTAAATTTACCTCTGAAGGAATAATCCTAATATATTATTGTACGATTGATTCATTAATATGTTCTTTATTCGTGGACAAGAATCTAGTCAAGGTAAATACAGTCACCACATAATTGGTATATAAACCTCAACAATTCAGTTATAGACCCAGTTAACCCATTAGAAGAGTTTATGAGGTTTCGATTTCCTATTTTGGGATGAATTTGGAAATGAATATTGAATATCAAAGAACATTACATTCATAAATTTCACTTACTGCTGGGAAATCCCAACCATTTCCTCCACTTTATTATTGTATCTATACCTCAAACACCCACTATTCTGAAATATTCCATAAATTAAAAGACCATTATTGAATTAATGAGGATATATTTTGTTTCCGATTATATTAATAATCCCTTATTAAGGATCCGTACCACTCTTCCAATTCCGGTTAGAAGGAAAAAAATATTTTTGTTAAAGGTGAATTCTTCCATTCACATTAATCATGGTATTAGTCGGGATAGGTTTGTTCTTCTCCACTACCATCCAAAATTCTTGATCCTCAAAATATTTTAGTTCCATCACCCATTAGAGTAGTACAATACTAAAAATCCAATTAACCCATCAATTAGACTCATCCATTTTAAATGTAATTTTAGATTTAACCATATCTAAAAATCCAATGGGGGAAGACTTTTACTCGAAGTGTTGTTCATATAAAATAATGAGCATGTCAATAGATGAACCCTCCATCCTAATTGTTTCTCATTATGTTCCTTAAAGGGATATGAAACTGAGGAAAAAAATTAAATAGATCTTGAAAAAATAAATCTTTGAAACTTTCAAAAAGTATTTGTTTGCATTCCACCAAATTAATATGTGAATAAGATTTCACGATATTTCATGCTTTTGAAAGATATGTTGACACACAGAGTTAAATATTTAGGGGAATAAAGGTTAATAATGGAAATTAATCTCTCTAAATTGGTAAACCATCACTTTTCACTAAGTTTATGGATCATTTAGTATTATTTATTCAATTTTCCACATGATTGTTTTTTATATTTATATTCAATGATTGACTAGGGTGCCTCTATTAATGTGTTGTATTACTCAATTGTCCCTTCATTTAGTATTAATTAGATAAAAGAATACTAGAGTGGTATTATTACGAGTAAATTGAAGTATCATACATGTATCCCTTATTCTAGAGAATTATATTATGATGGTTAAAATCATAATTATTTATTTATTTGTTTGTGAAAAAAATGGAAGAGGATACGATTGACATGCCCAAATAATATTAAATAAAACATTCTTTTAATCCCCCGAAAACAAAAAGTATTGTTTATAATGATATATTATCCATAGGTTTTTGTGGTGAAAATTTCCATTTTAACATATTTTATTCCAAGAAGAACCCCTCAAATGAACATTCCTCATAGTTAATAAAATTTAATTAATATACACCTTATACCCATGAACTTGTTTCTTATTTACCCCAATCCACATTCAATTTATTAATAATTGGTAGACAATATATGTAATTATTGATGTGTTTTATATTGTAATAGTATATAAAAATGGAATGGAACTTTATTAATTTTTTATTTCTTTTTGAATGAGGACCAAATTACCATCAATTGTTTTGATCATCATATAAAATTTTTATTACTCATGTTATGATGTTACCGTTGATTTGTTTTATGAGATCATAAGACTCCTTATATCTTATTATATTCCATCAATCCAAAATCACATAGAATTGGAACAAAAAACACTATATAAAAATTTAAAATATTCATATTTCGATAATGAATATAATTTTATTATTATTATTATTTCTATTTTCGTCATTATTGATCATGAATTTTGATTTCTTGACCTTTTGATTGAGCATAAATAGGGATTGGGATGTAAAATTGTAGATATTTTAATTATTAGCCCATAAATATTTATACTGCATATTTTATTAAATTATGAGGATGAACTAATAAGGGGGACCACTAATTATTATACCCAAACATCTTGGTTGTTGATAAAAATAAAGAAATAAAATTATTAGTCAATATAATCATTTTTCCAATATATGATAACCAATGGGTTAGTCTAGTATAGTTAGTTCCTTAGAAAATTGGTCTTAAATCATAAATAATGAAAAGAATTTATTTGTACCAATATATGGAAGAACATTTCCTATGTCTATATATAATATTGTTGAGTAAAACAATCATTTGGGAAGGGCTATTTTCAATGGGTTTTCATTGACTGTGTTTCATTTAGCCTTGTAGGGAACCCTCATTATCATTTCCTTGATTTGTATTTATTATATTTCTATATATATAATTTCTTAAATGATTATGAAAATACATCATTCAATTTAACCTTTGGAACATATTTATATATTATAATGTTATTTGGTTTATGGAATCGTCTATGTAATTTTCATCAATGTATGGTTAGTATTGTTTGGATAACCAAGATAATTTCCAGGAAGAGTGCATTGATGATTATATAAATTTTAGTTTCTCCTTTGATGAGTGTTTTAGTAGTCTTGGTGTGGTCCTCCATCATTATATTAAGAAAAATATGGTATTAAATTTTGGTAATTTAAATTTTAAGTTATGATATTGAATTGTACATGGAAATTTCATTTATATGGATGGTATCAAATTAGATAAATCAAAGGTTTATATAATTTATACCATTCCTATCTCTGGATATTTACATGATGTTAGGTATTTCATAGGTCAATATTGATCATATCATCATTTCATTTATATAGTTATAAATATTACATTCCCTCTCTCACAATTACACTGAAAATATAATGAATTTATGTATCATAAAAATAGAAGTATTCTTTTAATAAATTGAAATGGAGTCACATGAAACCCCTAGAAATCTAACCAAATTGGTGGTATTTGACCATTTAGCTCATGTGTGACGACTCTAACTATGATGTTAGATTAGTATATAGTACTGTGTCAACCGAGATGTCTATTCAATTCCATATACCTCTTGTACATAAGATGCTTACTAGGAAAAATAAACAAAAACTGAAAAAAATCATGAACTGTTTTCTTTAAATAAAATCTGGTCATCCGTTTTAGGGATCAATGTGAATAAGTATATTGGACATTATTTCATTTAGTATTTCCCTGTGAAATTTTAAACCAAACATCATCTCATACACTTGATTCACCTCATTTTATTTTAAATTTTAAAAATTAGGGATAATAAAAGATCATATATTTTAATGGTTGACTAAATTAGTATAATTCATTCAATAATAGATGTGTAAACGTCCCCCAGCTTTCATATATGTAGAATGTTTCTTAATGATAAAATATATAGAGTTCATGATTTTATTGAATTATATTATTTCATTGTAAATTATATGGTAAAATATTTAATTCCATATAATTTGGGTAAAATCAATCTCATTTTTCTAATGATTAATCTTATTTGTAAATAGGTAAAAACACATACCATTGGTGAACATATATCGATCAACTTCTAATCTTTTGTGTGATTTGTGGTTACTCTCACTCCACCTCCAATTTTTTTTAGAATACAATAATTTGGGCCACATCTATATCTAGTAGACCTCTTAGAAGGTTTGTGATTCAATTTTGACAAATGTTGTTTAGGATTCCATGAATATTTATAGTTCTCTTCCAAATTTTTAAAGGGCGTATAAAATTCAAAAAAACGACAAACATCCACGTTATTTCATGTAATTTTTTATGATTGGCGCATCAGATTTACGGGGAATGTTTCGAATTAATTTGGAAACATGTACATTATTCTTGTAGATGATTATGTACTAAATGAGTAAAATCATTATCCAAACGTACTTATGGATCTATGTTTGTATATTATTTTCGAAAATTAAATATTTTATGGTTTATTTTACTTAGGTTAATCATTAGTGACCGTCGTTCCCATTTCCACAATTGTATAATGTAAACACTTTTGTGTTGATATGGGTTCATTTGTTGATTTTTCTCTACATATTTCCCCATAACCAGTGGTCAAGTTTATGTGTAAAATAAAAAGGTATAAATATTTTTAAAAAAATAAACTCAATATAAAATTTTATAGTCTTAATCTCAATAATGAATTGTGGGTCTACTTTTCACCTCTTAAAACTCCATTTGGCATTTTACCTTGTCAACTTGTGTTTGAGGATTTGTTTCACCTCCTCATTGATATATATATCTTGGACTATTAGTCCACAAATAAATATAATTAAAAACATTAAATTATAGGTGATTTAAATAATTATAGATTAACCAGTTGGATGAAATACTACAAGATACATACAAGAACTCCTAAATTTATAGGGAAGAACCAAGGCTTCCAATGATTTCCTCATCCTTAATTGTTACTTCTATATAGTTTATAAGGTCCATTAATATAATTAAGGACCAATTTTTCATGTATGTGGAATTATTTATCACACATTAGGCCCATTAATTATCACTAATATCAATCCATTTGGGGTTGAACCAGTTATAAATAATGAAATATATAAATGTTCTCCATTAATGACATACGGGTAATAGAATTCCATGAAAGTATTATAGTGTCCTAAGTAATATAATAGCAACTTCAAGAAACATTGTATTTTTGAAACCCTTCTTTTTATATCAATGGTTAACAGATATTCCTAAAATTCTACCATTTTGATCTACTTGTAAATTCTTTATGTGGGGTGTGGTGGAAACATTCCAAAGTATGTTAGAGTGTTTGGGTGTTCATTTTTTATCTTTATTATATTACTTATTTTTCTATCTTTTTAACATATTTGAAATATTTCAAGGTATCTTTAAAATTTAATAATGTCATAATATTTCTTATTTTTACCCCTTTTTGTTTAGTTTCATGTTAGTTTTGGTTTTTTTCATCCTTCTTCTTCTATTTTCATTTACATATTCTTTGTGTGTGTGTGTGTTTGTCTCTTTTTCTCTCTCCATTTTTTGGTAATATACTGTATAATACCCATATTAAATGTTTATATTGTAATGTATGCTATCGATATATAATTTTGAATTTAAATTTTTTAATATATATAGAAAAATCATTTCAATAATGGTACATGAGTATAAGAAATTATTTAGCAATGATGGGTGATTTTAATAAAAAAATTTGTTTTTCAATGACATGATTCATTTTATCTTTATAAAACCATAGATATGTTGATACACTAAATGCATGATTTTATTGGAATATTAAACCATTTAATTCTCTACACATCAATGCAAAAATTGATAAAATAAAAAAACATAAATAATTGAAAATTAGTGTTTTAAAGGTTAATTTTTATTGTATTAGATGAATAGATTTTAGATATTCCCATTAAATATTTGATGGATTTTATAAATATTACAACTAGACCTATAGTAGATACAAAATTTTATGAAAATGATCATCTAAAAAATTAAAATATATAGAACACAACATTTAGTGTAAGTCCAAAAGGTTTAAATTATTGTAATTCTAAAGTGATAGAGTTTTTGAAAAATATATCGAAAAGGGTATGTCTATTTTCACGAGAAAAGAGTCAAATGAAAAAAAGAATTAAATTAGACTTAATTTTTTATATAATATTTGAAAATTAAAGATTTAAATGGTTTTCAGCAAGATGTGAGGATTTATTTGAAGGGTTGACTCAACAATTGTTTCACTAATATAAGTAATATCGATCTACATAAATTTTATTTGGATATAATTTATGAGCCATCTATTTTCATTTTTATTGATACAAAATAATTGGTGTGATTCTTACATTATTCACATTCCTATCACTAATTTATGTAAACATGGATATTAAGTATTCATTATTTAGGGAATTTAAATAGTTATATATCATTTCATTTAGTTATTGAAATATTTGTTTTGTAGAGTGAAAATGGTTTTAGTGTGGGGGAGTGATCTCCTCATGATTTACATTTATTTTTTCACCCATATAATGATGTTATCGACTATTATTTTAAATAATTTACTAATGTAATTATTAATTAAATTTACCATATTATTAAATTAATTGATGTTAAATACTATTAAAATGTAAATTTCTATTTTTTATGTTTTCATTGTAGGTGAATGTGATTAGGAATGTATTTGAAGAAATAGGTTCTAAATGGGACAAACTATAAAAAAATATAAGGCATGTTAGTAGACTAAATTTTTTATTTTTAGTATGTTTCTATAAAATAGGGCTGAAATATGGTTATTCAATCATTTGATATTTGAGATACAACTATATAAAATAAAATTTATCCCATTTCATCCATGTATTGTCTCCAAAGGTGGAATATTTAGGAAAATATGAATTTGTTCATAGTTAAGAGTAATGTAAGGTATTTTTATAATATATCTCATTATATAAATCCAATGAATACCATAATTTATGGTGAGGTATTTTAAATTCTGTCCAATTACACTATAGTTTTTTAAAAGATTAGATTGGTCCATTTTTTCTAAATATTATCCACAAGTTTTGTTATTAAATTTCTTTATAAAAATAACAACATCCCTTGGCCTATAAATACATAAATTCGGAACCTTATTTATATATTAGGAAACATGGGTTAATTATTCCTTATTATTGATCCAAGTGATTCCTCTCAACATGCATAATTTTTATGAAGTTCAAATCAACTAGTTTATTTTGTGTTTGAAAATAATTCATTCATTTCTATATTGCATTGTTTTTTATTTCGATTATTTGTTTTAATGGGAATGGATGATATTCTATTTTGTTGATAACTACTAATTTTTATATGTTGCAAGAGTGAATTATGTGGTATTTATCAGAAAACAAAATATTCGTTTTATTTTATACATATTTGTTATATCAAAGTGTTTTAATGATTTTTTTCATTGGCATAAGGGATTGACCACTAATAAAAGATTTTTATGTTAAATAATTTTAATTATTTGAGAATAAATGAATAGAACCATATGATAACATGTGATTATTCTATAAGATAATGTAACCCAAACCCATACATGATTCATGAAATAAATAGTTCCAATGTTGGAGAAATTAATACTGGAGTTCAGGGAAATCTATTTTTAATATCATTAAAATAAAATTTTTATTCCTTTCATGGTTCACATTACACTCCCTTACAATTAAATGCAATCTAGGGAGAATAAATTTATAATAATTGACTAGGAATATACCCAGATGACATTATAATACCATAAAACATATTATTTTAAAAAACATTCTTATAATTGTTCTCAGAAATCACTCTTTACTCATTAATTTTACCTGAAGGTGAACTTGAATGGAAAAAACAGTTTCTTAATTAAAAAATAATAATAGATAATTTTATGATCTTATCATACCATAATTGTTCATAGATATTTTCATTAAATTTAATGAATTATGTTACATATTTTTTATTCTTCAGCAATTTATTGGAGGTGGATAGATTTCAAATGATGGAGGGAGTCATAAAGAATATATTAATTCTTCCCAACTGGTATGGTATGAAAATCCCCCATGACCCTTTTATAAGCATATATAGAAATTTATTTGGACATCATAAAAATTATTCTTAAAACAATTAATAAATTATTAGACATGTAATTTGTCAATGCTAATGAATTATTTATTAAAGCAGTAATACAATTCAATAAATCAAAATTCTACATGTGTAAGTAATATTATTTAATAAGTATAAATTATACAGGTCAAAATTAAAAATTAAAATTTTAAATATTTCAATTTATATAATATACAAAAAAATAAATATATTATATTTATTACAAATTTTTTTAATTATATACATATTACACACACATGAATATAATTAATATACAACTCTAAAATAATTTATTAATATAAAAACCAAATTCATGTGTCTCCATGTGTTTGTGTGTTACTTTTTAAAAAATAAATAATTAAAACATACACTTTTATTTATATAATAAAATTTTTAAAAAAATGTACTTTAATATTATATGAACCAATTAGATAAATAATTTTAATAATAAAAGTTTCATTTATATGATTGATTTTAACCATTTATGATATTGTATAAATTATGAATCAACTTCATAATGTTAATATATATAATAGAAGTCTCATTGTAAAACTATTACATATTTATATACTTATTCATGTTCGTATTATCCATCACATCATTTATAATAAATAATAACGGAACAATTCAACCTTGTATCTCAAAAATTTAATATATTGATTACGAATCTCATCAATTTCCCCAAATGGTACCACTATTATCCAAATGGTGAACATGATACTGAATCCTAAACAATCCCTAAAAAATTACCATGGGTTGGAGACTATAACTGAGGGTGTAAAAGCACATAATTGAGTGTAATTTCCCTCATGAACCCCATTAATTAAAAGATAAAACCACAAAAAACTAAATTTTGAATAAAATAAAAATAACATCCATGAGTGATTTTAATTTTATACAGAAAATAAATAATAAAATAATATACCAAAAACTCCAACCCAAGTAATCCACGAAAACCAACAATGAACTCAATGAGTAGGTAAGGTCCAGTTTAGTCGCCAACTCCCTCTTGAAAATAATATATATATATATATAGGTGTTAACATATATGTATACTTAGAAGGATCATTTCTAAAACCTCTCAATAATGTGAATGAATAAAACAAATTCTTTGTAAGTAAATAGTAAAATTAAATCACACGTATTCCATGATAACCATCACACATCCTCAATAAGGATTGATCACCCAATAACATATAAAAGTTTAATAAGAAAATATAAAAATAATATAAATCAATAAGACACATATCAACCACATTCCCACTAATCTATCCACTCTCAAGACCCAAAAATATAAATCTTATACTTCAACACCTTCTATATAACCACATTACTATATAACATATATCATAACCACATACCACACTCCATAATCACATCACAAATACACATCAAATTCTCATCATAGTAGGTCATCATAACCATAAAGGACATTAATCATCTTCACTCTTCATAAAATGCATGACCCCCTAACCCCGCCATACATCTTTACCAAAACCATATAACTAGTTCATATATTATATATATGAAATAAAACATGAAGCTATTATAACTAATATATATACAAACTCAAATCCATCACAGCCTATATGTTATTTGAAGGAGGAGTAAGGAAGAGGGGGCAGTTAGAAATATTTTCCCAATATAAATATAGATGGTAAGGGAAACACATGGAACTGAAAAAAAATATGGTTGTTAGGAAGGTTACCCGACTCAAGTGTATGTGCTTACAGAATTTCAAGAAACTATGACATATATAATAGTTACAAATGTGTACAACCTTACAGTCTAGACCAAATCAATACTAATATCACCCACAAAAGTTTTCACATCATAACTACCACTTTATAATAATAATTTTCATTCATATAACAAAAACATTCACCATATATTCACATATGAATAATATAATAATTTTTTAACATCCAATTGTATTCAACAATAAAAGATTTATAATTACCAATTCTAGGAACATAATATTTTATTCATTTAATTCCATCCTATTCACTAATCTTCGTTCAATGTGTTTTCAAATAATTTTTCTTTATTAACATTTATGAAATCCTACATATGGTTTATTTAAAGGGGATTTGATAATATTACTTCATGGATACATATTGTAGTGTTTTATAATATTGATTATTAAATTTAATGGATTAATATTGAATCTTTTTCTGTGACTTAAATTGTTTTATGATTGTTGGTAGAAAATAATGATTACTTTTAAATGGAATGAAATAAGGTTTAAATTTATCTTAAACGACCCTTTTCATTGTGAGTAGAAAAAAGTGGCAGGACATTGGATTTTTAAGAGATAATGATGCTGGAATTTATGGAGCACAACTGTTACAAATTGTGAACTGAGTTTAAATGACATGTAGTATCAATTTTTGACATGATTCACACAATGTAGAAAAAGTCATGATGAAGGAACATGTTGTGAAATTCATGTACATGTCATGTACCACCAATACATGATGTGATAAGAGTCAAACTAGTGTATGGATTTTTTTCAGATTGAACATGGTAAAGGAAAAATATGATCTGAAGTACATGACATGTATGCCATGTAAACATCATGATGATGTCGACACATGAAAAATATAATGATATAGGGATGAGTGTTTTGATGGTAAAGGCCTATAAAAGGAACCCATGGCCACCCATTTGAAGCATACCATACAGACGACCATCACAAGACGCCATTGAATGGAGGAGCAACACATGATCCGCCACTTCAATAGTATTTTTATTTCTTTAGTTTTCTATAATTTCTCCAAGTTACCAAGAGATAGTTATTTATTTGTTTCATGGCGTGCATGATGAAGTGTAATTTAATGTAGATGTATTTTATATTTTAATTTAATTCATGATGGGATTCCATATTTATTCTTCAAATATATTCATTTCTGGATTTTGTCATTCATAACCATTGTAATAAAGGGTTGGGATTGGGTGTAACTTCTTTATTAGAGCAAGAAAATTTACTATATTGAATACATTTGTTTAATATGTGATTTAGTGAATTCACTTCCACCATGATCAATGGATTTGTCACTACCTTATATTTGAATTAGGTTTTGATTAACCCATTTATTAGGATCCAAAATAACTAATCATGAGAATATTAGATATATAGATGTAGAGGGTTTATTTTGACCATTGAACTCGCTAAGTCCCAATTTTAACATCTATATAGTTTCCATTAATTATTTCATACATTTTCATCTCATTAACATAGACTCACTGTTGCCCAACACCTTTTTATATTGTTTTTACCAGATTCTCCACCAATCAATGCTTAATAGCCTAGATTTTATTTATGAAATTATAAATTAGTTTATGTATTTTTTATATAATTATTATTTTCTCCAACCCTATCTTTGGGGGATTGATCTCAGACCTGAAAATATTTTTCTACCTTATAGATTAGCATTCTGTTTGTTTCGTGTTTTTATGTTTCTAAATTCGGTAACCCGACATGATTTAACAATGCTCGTAGGGATATCAAATTTTTGGTGTCATTGATAGGGATAACAGAAGATAATATATTAGTGGAATATTTTAGACAATGTATTTTATTATATTTTCTATTTTATGATTAATGTATAGTATTTTTTATTACTTTTTATTACATTTGGAATTTTTATTTATGATGGAAGTATTGAAAAGTGAGTTGACTACCAAAGAGAGTTTCAACTTCATATTGAATGATATGGATCAACAAATCAATTGTTTCAAATAAAAAAGAAGTTATCCTTTCATGTTACCATAACTATAACAGTGATATGAACACAATCCACCCCATATAGAGGATCTGAAAATATACAAGGTGCATCACGAGGAAATCATGGACAACAAATCAGAGATAAGTACCACATCCAAGGATTATCCTTATTATAATAATGATTCCCATGATTTTACAGGCTCTGATGATGATGAAGTGGGTGACCTTGTGAAAAAACTAGAATGGTTTGAAGTAGACTGAAGAATGAAATACGCAGAAGATGAAATTGATGAAAAAAGAACATAGACTATTGAGATTCTATATAACATCATCAAAATAATGGGATCCCATCTGGGGGAAGTAGATGATGAAGAAGAAGAGGAGGAGGATATGACAGTTATGAAAAGTTTTATAGAAAATTTACATGTACCACATGATTTATAGAGTGAAGTAGATAGAAAGGAACTAGATGCACTATGTGTTGACTAAAAAGTGGATGAACAAGAAGTAGAAATAAGAGAGGATGTGGAGAAGCTAGCTGTAAAACAAGAAGTGGTCATTGAATAATCTCAACACATGAAGCCAACCATTGAAGAAGAAAACTTTTACCTAGTTCGGACTGATTAAGAGATCCTATTGGTTATACTAAAACTATTTAGACTCTATTAATCTCCTCAGAGGTACAATACAATTCAACCAAGGAGTTGTCAAGATGATATAGGAGAAATTCAAAGTAAAAATTGAGTAAACAAGAGATGGACAACATTATATAAATCTCCAATAATCTAACCCATGAATGGTCAAGAAAAAAAATCTGTTAAAAAATACCTTCTTCTGGGAGGAAACATGATCTTTTTATCAAATTATAGGCAATTAAATTTATTTCTTTATTATAGTTCAATTTTATATTAGAATTTAATTTTAACCCTATTATGTTTTTTGAGAATCATTTCATGGGTTTTACCATCACTTATTTCTATTTATTTTTCAGTCCCATCATTGGTACAGTTAATAAGTGGCATGTAGTAGGAGGAACTTGCACAACTGGCGTTGATGCATCAAGTTGGAAGGAGAGTAAGCATTTCAATTAATAATTTTTTTATTCACCACATTTTCTTATTTTAAAACATTAATATATAATTTCAATCCCCAAACTATATTCATTTTTTACTCAACAGAAATTGTAGACATAAACTACATAAGAAAATTATCATTTCATGTATTTACATTTCATTGTCAATAAATTAGAATTGGAAATATGGGGAAAATAATTTTATAGAAATCATGGGGACTAATTTTTGAAAAATCATGAATTATAGGAGGATGATACAATTTTTAAGTGAATTTTATCTGAGTTTTTTTCCATGTTTGAACTTATGAATATGTATTAATTTATTTAATTACTCGTATGAATTTCCCTGAGTAATTGACCCAACTATTTGTCTCATTCTTGAGACATCCACTAAGAAAATATTTTCCATTATTTCCCTGGAATATTTCTTGAGAAACTCAGGCATGTTTTATTTTAGAAATTTCACTAAATATTATTAAATTTACAACTATACAAAGATACTTTTAATATTATTGAGGCCAATTTTTTTGTTAGTTGTTATCCTGAAACCCACCTTTCATTAATATTTTATAAGAAAATAGAATCCATAAACTACCTTTTTAGGAAGTTTTCCATGTTACAATATTATTTTATATATTCCTACCTCCACAAAAATGTTTTTAATGATATTTAAAATAAAATGTTTGGGGGTAAAATATTATTAGATGTAATAGGATATAATTAATTAGAGATATTTTTTTCGGATTTTTTATAATTTTTTGTGGAGGGGCCATTAAATCATTCATTTATTTATTATTCACCTTTTTTACTAAAATTTTTTTGAATTTTTTTTTTAAAAAAATTGGGTTGTATTTAGGATGACCTAAAATAAAAAATTTCTAGACATATGATTTTTCTTATGTGGTTAGGTGACTGATGTGATATTTTTTATGAGCATAAATTTCAAAAAATTAAAAAAATTAAAAGAACGATTTCTTCATTCATTGTTCTTACATATATCATTTCCCCACATAGATTTTTTAGGGGGAAGATAAAGTTGAATGTTTTAAAGGGATACATTTATTGATATTATATTTACCAATCATTCAATATACTTTAGAGTTAAGCCGCATTTTTGAGATTTACTATTTAAATCATTTTCCAACATACCCTGAAGTCATGGAATCATTTATACCATAATCGCTAAACCCTTATGATTAATTTTGATTTTTTATTTATGCGGTGTAGATGTTATATTCCTTGAAAGACAATGGTAATTGACATGTTTTGAAGTAATTGAAGCAATCTATTCATTTGTACCATATTAATGAGTGGAAATTCATTTGAGGGTAATTGGAAGTGGCATGCATGCTGATAATGAATTGAAAAATGTGAATGGATGAATGAAGGAACATTGAAATGTCAAAATAGAAAAAGTAAAATACATGGTTTATTAGTTCCTTCGAAAAAATTAGACGTTAAAGAATTTTCCTAGGTGATGCATGAACATTTAATTTTCAATTATATCAAATGTTATTATTAAAATTGAATTTTAAATACGGTAATGTAAAAATACATTGTAGTATGTTGAGATTTCATCCTTGAGGACAAGGCTGAATTCAAGTGTGGGGGGATTTGATAATTGTAATTCATGAATACATTTTGTAGTGTTTTATGGTATTGATTTTTTTATTTAATTGATAAATCTTTCCTATTTGTGAGTGACATAACCTGTTTTTATTTTTTTGAAGGAAATACTAATTATTTTTAAATGGAATTAAAAGATATTTAAAATTGGTCTAATAATACCCATCATTCCATGAGAGAGGCAATGAAGCATGACACTGGATTTTTAAGATTGAAAGATGCCGAAAATTCATATGCACAACCGGTACACAACATGTTCTAAGAGAACATTATGTGTTGTATCAGTTCGCGACATACTACATACCATGTAGAAAAATTCACGATGAAGGAAAATTCAGGGAACAACAAGTACATATTTTGTACCACCAGTACACAACTTTACTAGAGTCATAATAGCATATGATGTTTTGGTGGATTCAATGCGAAAGAGGAAAAATCAGATTTGAAGGAAAAGATGTGTATGACCATTACACATCATCGCGATGATAACACATGAAATAAATAATGATGTCAGTAGTTGTTTTGATGGAAGAATACAATAAAAGTCAACATGGGACACCCGTTTGAAGCATTCTAGAGGGTTGACCACCATTGAATTCCATAGAAAAAAGTTGCATCACTTGTTTCACCACATATGTAGTATTTTTATTTCATTATTTTTCTACATTCGCTCAGGGTTAGCCTAAGAGTGTGATTTATTTGTGCCAAGGCTTGTGTGATGAAGGGGAATTGAATGTTGAGGTATTTTATATTTAAATTAGTTTATTTTTGGGATTCCATATTTGTTCTTAAAATATATCCCTTTCCCAATTTCATCATGCATGAAAATTTTTAGTGGGGTTCATATTTCATTGAATTTCCTTCTTTACAGATGACCATTAGATTTATTTTATACATTTGTTTAATATGTGATCCAGGGACTTGACTTCCAACATGACCATTGGGTTTGTATATTCCCTATATTTAAACAAGGTTTCAGTTTACCCATTCACTATAATATTTTTTATCTGATCATGAGAATATGAAATCTTTAGATGGAGAGCATTTATCATGACCATTGACCTTGCTTTAACCCAATTCCAAATTCTGCATAATTTCATTTATGTATTTAATAACTTATCATCTCATTATCATGGACTCATTTCTACCTACACCATTTTTATATTGAATTCTCCCATATTCTTCACCAATCAATTATTAGTAGCCTAGATTTTATTTATGAAATTTGAAATTAGTTTAAGAATTTTTTCTTAAATTAGTATTTCCACCAACCCTCTATATGGGGTTTACCTTAGACTTGTAAATCCTACAATACCCTATATAATTGTTGTCTATTCATTTCAAGTTTTAAAATTTCTAAATTCAGTAACCTGATAAGAATTAATGATTCCCCTAAAGCTATAGGAATCCTTATTGATGATCATTTATCCACATTAATAATGTACATTTCTAGAACCTCATTAACTCATCAATCAATTCAGAATTTAATTAGTTATTCATTAATTCATTTAACTCAAGAAGTAAATAATATTCTCATGAAACTATGAAACAAACCACATAACCATCTCCAATAACTACATACCTTTCAATGAAAATACATTACAACAACACGACACTAAAAAAACTATAATCCACAATTTCAATCTACTCCTTTCAAAAAACCACAATATTTTTCAATCATGAATCTTGAAAACCAAACCACAAAATAAACACCATCATCACTAAATTTCACCAAAGCAACCACATGACAATATTACACCAAACAAGCAACCATGACTCACTAATAAAACCATATCAGGAACAAACACAACAAGATAGGGACACACACCAATTGTTTTAGTAGAGGATTCCATGAAAAAAATAAACCTTTTACCACACTTCAATATTCATTTAAAAGATTATAAAAAAATAAACATGTGTATTTCCATATTCTCATTCCTCCAATTTTTTAACAAATTTACCAGATGATATAATTTTGAAACGTGAAAATGTATTAAAATAATTACCTGTAATATGAATTATAATGGAGGAAAACTAAAATCCATCAGCGTTAATCAAAATTATTTATTAATTCATCCTATCAAGATTAAAAAAGATCAAAAAAAAATTATTATTCCACCCTTTTCATCAATATCTTTATGTGTTTATCCATTTACAGAAGAAGATTAAAATTTTAAAAAACATAAAAAAATTATTACAATAGTGACATTCAATTTAGAAAAATAAAAAAAATAACATATATCATAAATTACAATAAATCCTTGCATATTTATCCTCCTCTTTTAATGTCTCAAATCAAGTTAATTATGTTAATTAAATTGATCCATACTATCTACCCAAGGAAAAAAATACGATTAATCCACATTGAATGAAAAAATATCTTTTATTAATTGATAACAGCACTAAAATAAATCAGTGTTTTATATTATAGTTGATACTAAGTGCGTCCTCCTCTACAGCCAAATTAATATCTTCAGGTAGTGAGCCTAAATTAGAAAAGGAAATTATAGGATTGGAAATAATTACATTCGAAGATTGTTTTATTCAACATTGATTACATCATTGAAAATTTGATTGATCCTTTACTTATGGTTAAGGAGAGTTTTTCACTACGGAATAAGAAGGAAAATATACTAAGGGGTATTTATAGATCCTTACAAGAAACTGATGGTCAAATATAAGTCATATTACACCACTACTAAGGAAATTCTACTAACTGAACAAATGATTAAATAATACAACACAAAGGAAAAAAGGAAGGAAAAACTATAACACTACTCATGAATCAAAAGGAAACACATTATAATGTATACACAATAAAACCTTATCAGCCACAACAAAAAATAAATCAAATTCTAATTGAATCTTATTTTGGTGTTAGGAAATAGAACACAACCTGGATCTGGCACCACATTTTGTTCTTTATGTCCCAACAACAAAACGTAGCTTTGATACAACATTGTGCGGGTGTAAATGTATCTTCATTCCATTTGAACCCAATTATAGGTCCATAACAAAATATTCAAAATGAATAAACTCTATACAATTATTAATTTCTTGCAAACCTCAATCATGGAAAAAGGCCATTATAAGATCATAATCACCATGACACCCATGTAATGTTAGTTCCGAGAACTAGGAAGACCCCACACCCTAGAAACTACACTAATTTACAATTCTCCGGTTTTGGTTCCCTAGATATCCCCAAACTTGATCATAAAGGAAATATAGTTAATGGGAAAGAAAAAATCACATGAATTAAAAAAATTATGATATTCAAAATACTTCATACTCAATAGAGAACACAATTCTCAATTACATAGGAAATGAATATATGACTTATATGTGAACCTATATACCAAAAACCAACCCAAAATAACTGTAAAAATGCCTCCAATGTAAATCTCCATCAATAAGAAATCAATGTGGTAGTTTCTTATGGGAATGGATGTCACTATAGCTAAATGATCAAATGATGTCATGCCTTATATTTAAAGAGGATCTCTATACATTGCAATGGCTTTCACCTATTTAACATCCTCACAAAAATTCTATTTATCCAAATATTAAAACATGGTAAAGGTTTGAGAATCACCGAACGAATTTACAAATCTAGTGAATAGTGAAATCTATTGATTTTATTCTCCACCTCTCATATACACATATAAACTTATAGAATATAATTCCACCGTATTCCTCTCATATAAAGGAGTTTCGAAAAATTATTCTCTTCTAAACTAATCTTATATAACCATTCATATGAATATGAGGTATCCTTTGAAAATCCAAGGTCACTCCCAATCCAGTCATATATAGTCTATATTACTGGAATCATTTTCTAGTCGACTTCTCCACTTCTTATGAAACATTCATATTATATCTAGTACATTATCAATATGATGCTTACATAAAACCTGGATGGTTCTCTACTGCTGATATCTTGGATCCAGACTTTCACATGCTATAGGTGAACATCTCTTTATCTCAGTTCTACAAGTTTCATTTCATAATCATAAGGTCCTCAACATCAAATAAGAAAACAAAAAATAGTTCTAAACTAAACACCAATAATCTATTACATTAAAACAGTTTTTAAATTTTATGATAAAAAATAACCCCCTTAAAGGAAGTTATCAAAAAATTTACCAAATTCCATCAAGACAATAATGAAAGATATATTTCCTTATTATTTCCTTTTAGTGTCTATATAGTCCTCCACAGTGATGCTTCATTTAAATAAAAAAACTTTAGAATTATATTAATTTTTATATCATTCATCAATAATCTAAGATGAATACCATGTACAAGGAACCACTCCTTCTATACTCTGAATTTTGAAACATTTTTTTTGAGCTTACACATTCTGAGAGATTTTAGTATAAATGAAATTATTGAAACCATCATATTATAGCTATATTAAAATATACTTAAAAAACCCATTATCATCAAAATATCCTAATCCCACTTTATCAACCCAATTCCCTTTTAGATTCCACTTCCCAATGTAGATTTTAAAAGTGTGGTTCTTTTCTCCCAATACATCAACACCCAGTTCCAAACAATACAAGGCTCCTCGCAATTATAGAGAACACATATGAAATATAAAAACCAACCATATGTCACTATCTTGTAGACAAAATATTTAACATCATTATCTGCACACCATTCCATATAAACAATCCCGACATTTGGGGTTGTCCCACTTCTTACATCGATGTGGTCATGGCCATCCATCCAATGAATTTTTCAGTTATATTACAAACCAAACATGACTAATATACATGGATTAAACATATTATATCCTATTGGAAATTTAAATATATTAATAATGATCCATAGGATAATCCATATGGTTATCATTACCTTAAATATATTATACCACCATTTATAGAACACACTACTTCACAACTAAAAGAGAATACATTAAATGAAATAAATCATCCATTAATCTTATGAATATTTATAAAATTCATATTAAAAGTATTGAAAGTAAATTTTTTATGCCACATATTTGTGTTCTAGGTATAGTATACTCAAATAAAAAATAAATCCATGAATAGAACAACCAAAAATTCTACTACATGTAAAATATCCCTCAAAATAGAACCTAATAAAAGGTTACTTGATCTAGTCTTGTATATCCCAGACCTTGGTTTTTTTATGAAGGTTCCGAGACCTTTCACTTTTTTATTTCAGAAATTAAAAATCACACATTTCTTCCACATCACTAGTAAATGTACAATGTACATTGTCCCAATTATAACAACCAATAATGTATACGCTCTTGATTCAAGGTTCATTAAACTTTCACAATCAAGGAAACCTTCCAACTTCTCATTTCCATGTGAATGAGACAATCATGACACATTCTCTTAGTTTTGGAATTATACTCCACTAGCGTGTGAGATCATACCAAAAACATGTTAGGATAAAAACCCTCAGTCTTTCACAAACTTCCATAACCATGTATCCCCTCAGAAAAAATCCCATGTCATCCAAAAATCATCATTCAAATATCCAACTTACCATCATAATGACGTATTAAAATATCTTGACTGTATTTTACTCCTCGTGCCCTTTCAAGCCTCAATTCCAAAACTAATTGAAACCCAAATTTTTTTGACAAACACAAGTGCACCCAATTTAAGATTCTAGAAAAAATTAACATGTTACCTATATTATATTATTATAAAAACCCTTCAACAAGGAACCATAAATTAATTGGGGTAGAGAACACTCAAAAATAAGACTCTTACACTATCATAGTTATCAGATTCGAATAAAATCGTAAAATATTATTTGTAAAATAAACCATTTGATTCTAAAATTTTCCATTCATACATTTCCTCCATTATTCTAAATAAAAAACTAGAAAGAATCCATGAAACATAGAATTATTCTTCTTAACCATTAAATAGATCAATCTTTTTGATAACATTCTTCTAGAACATGATCTATATATCATGACTATACATTTTTAGAAGAATCCTAGTGCTTATTGGAATGGATATTAGTTCTACAAAAATTATTGATTTTAGTTGACTCCCACCAACAAAACATTAGAATTATACATGAGATGAAAATCCAACATTATCTAAAATCCAAATATTTTTCAATTGAATTTTAATTTGTACCTAACCCACTTATAATTCCATATTATAGAAATAATGAAATCTTACATAATCGATGAAGTTTAATGGAAAAATTATTATACTATAGAAACCGGTTAAAATGAATAATATAGAAATATTATACAAAATCAACCGTTGAACAAATAACCAGGTTCTAAGACCTTCATTAATATCTAGCAAAACCATCTCCAAAAGACCATGGTTCATAAAAATAGTAAAAAAACTCTTTTGGAACCCATGAAATACTTCCAATACAAATATTATATACAACTTGTTGTGGTATCAATCCTTACAAAGCATCCTGAATATAATACCACATATTATGGTATTAGACATGAGACTATAACCTATCTTTGAAACCACTTAATAGAGAAGAAATTAATCCACCCATATCTAGAAAAAATGCTATGTTGATAATATAATATTAAGAATGATCCAAATCCCTAACTCCATAAGTTATTTCTAAACAAAAAAAGTCAAATGATGACATTTAACGACTCGAATCCCCATAAAAACTCCTTGAGGTCTATTTTTGGGACTAGGAATGCATCAAACCCTAGAAAGTATATTGTTATCGAGAATACATCAGGCAAGTTCTTCTGATAAAAAAATTTAATGGGAATAAAATAATCACCTGATCAAGAAATGAAAACTATGTAAAATATAATATTATTACACTATTCAAGCATAGTCTAAATCTTGTGATGAAGACACTACACCGTTTATATGGAAATTAACAACCATGTAACAAGGTAATATATTTACTAAATCCAAATATTATTCTCAATTGGGACACCACAACCCTGTTCACTCTAACCTATAAGTGAATTGGAGAGCTACTAGGACCCCATGTTCACATCTACAAACACCTAAGGCTACCAAATAATGTAGGGATCTAAGGTGGTTTATGGGTAGACTATATCTCTCTATCCGAGTATAAGAATAGTAAAAATAATATAAATAAAATAAATCATCCATATAAAATATAAAATAGAAATCATGATATGTACCAATAAATATTCTTTGGGCCATTTTATATTAAGATGAACTATAACCATGTGATGTAGTAAAAAATCCTAAATCATGTGATATACATTATCATCACAAAATGAAAAAAGGTAAAAAATTATGAAAGTCCATTAAAATTTGATCCAAATTATAAGAATAGTCCCAGATCCAATGATTTATCATATTAGTCCAATAATGTATTAGTCATTTGGTGTCCCCCCTATCGAATCCTATAATCATAATATTTAATTAGGCACCTATCACTAGCCTGAGTAAAGTACGAGTAGAAATCATTATCCCACCACAAACATTTTCTATAATCATATGTTGTCTACATAATAATTGAATGAGTATGTACCTAAAAAATAAATGAAAAATAAATAAAAGCCATGTCGATTCTAGATTTCCAAGGTGACCCAACGAATCGACCATACCTTCTTCGGCCTAGGATGGATATCCCTATATATAGTAAGACATGTAATAAAAAATTGATATGAATCATGTAAATATCATTCTAAACTAGTATTAATCATGACTATAAGGGGGATTTCCCCATGTAATTCCAAAACAATAGTCATTTTGAATCTAAGGATGTTTCCTTAATACATTATATCTAGTTTCATAAATTTTAATCCAGTGTGGATTTCTCTAAGTCATTACAAAACATATTCTACAATTTTAATCCAAGGGGGATTTATCCTATTAATTCCAAACTATAGATAACAATCAGAATGCGGGGGGGGGGGGGATAAAATGCATTCCGAACTAGAAATTTCCAATCTAATTCGACGGGGTATTTACCCAATGATTTACTAACTAGATTCTTAAATCCCATTCCAAAGGGTATTTATTCAAGGAATTATAATCCAATAATTATAATTTAGGTCTCTAAAATATTTAATTAAGCATTCATTAAATTTCATATCAATGGGTCTCACATAAAAAAATTTAATGTGGATCCTAGCGCATACTCTAGGCATCCCAAACCATGAAGTCATAGTATGTTACTCAATTATGGGTACCACTAGGTTAAACCTTTTAATTATTCAACTAGTTTCCCAAGTCTAGAACACAACATGGGGTTAAAATGTTTCTTTATTCTTACCAATGGGTTTTTCATGGAAATTTTATATGTTTAATTTCATGATAGAAATCCAAAATAATTTTTTTTATAATATTTAGGACATGTGAATCATATAGGGGTGTGAAAATCAAACAGACAAATAATGAAATAGTTATATTTTCAAGTAATGACTTAAAAATACCTACCCTAGGTTTGAAAATGTGTACCCATCAAATAAATTTCTTTGATTGAAGCTAAACTAGAAGGAATTGAAAAATTAAGTGAGTAACCTAGAAATTATGTATTATATACAAAGGTAAGGTGATCTCACTTTATAGTGAAATAAAAAAAAATAAAAACTAGAGGTCATAGGAAAGACTAAAAAATAGATTAAATTAAAAATTAATGGAAGAATAATCTTTAGATAAATGGGGGTACGTCTTCTTAAAATACGAGTTCTCCAAGGAAAGGGGTGCCTTGCATATAAGGCAAGGAAGAGGACCCCCTACCAATTTTAAAACACAAAATTAAAATTTATTTACTAAAGAATTAATAAAAATCACACTGGAAAGGATCATGGTGTGACAAAAGGTTCACCTCATGAAACCATTGAGGAGGGTCTCACCAACTCTGCTCGACCTTTTTATTAAGGTGTCACACCGTGGAAGGCTACAACCGGTAGTTTTTTAGCGATAGGATTACTTGATTCTCTCGAACTATTTTTTGTGAATTCTTGATCCCTGAGAATTTTCTAAAATAGATAAAATGAATTCATTTTCTTGAAAACTTTATAGAATCCATACCACAAAATGGTTGAAGGTTTTACAGCCTTCCCACCATATAGTAGTTAATCCGCAAGATTCTCTCCCATACACCATAATGATTTGTTGGAAAAAAGTCTATCCATTAGAACTATATATCAGATGACTACTACCATGTATCACCTAGGATATTTCTATGATTCTAGTATACATACACCTGAAAAACTGCCATTCCATGGGGAGCCTTTTCACTAAGATCAAATATACACTTGGTATTCTAATCAATGGAAGATTTATCCTTGATCTCAACATAATTGATGTCGATCATTTGATAAAAATGAGGATAATACTATCAAATATATGACATGTGTAATAATTCATTCATAACACCTAAATATTCTAGTTGAGATAATGGTACTCTGCTAGTCTAATTCTCACAATTATATCAAATAGAACATTATACTAAGGAACTTATTGCCCCTATCATTGAACATGTTGGTTTCCCAAAATATAGACACTCATAAGAACACATGATCACCAACCTCAGACTTGAGAGGTCATAATTGTTAGTTCTCATAAGATATTTTCATAGTATATGCATTCTCCATTAGCTTAGGGATCAAATAAACATGATTAAAAGTATCCTACATGAGACTCATCATAATCATCCTTGTATCACAATCCATTGACCAATACATTGATAAATGGCATGAACCACCATATAAATAACAATAAGTAACCATCTATTATAAGGTCCCGGCATTAAACATTACTTAATCTTGAGTTATTTCAAGAATACACATTGATGATCTTTTCAGGTTCAGAGTTTTATAGAATTAGATCATAAATCATGCATTTCATTCCACATTTAAGCAAAGTGGTTACATAAAATATAGTACCCATTTTTCCCAATAACGGAGACATATTTAAAATGAAACATGGATTCTTTCTTAACACTTCCTTGAAACTATCATCACATCATGTACCTTTCCCTTGACCTGTGAAGAACATTTCAAAAACTTGGGATGAGCAGAAAAAGCTCAGTAAGGGATATAAAATTATGAAATGAAAACATTAGTCCATGTATGAAATCATACTTTACTCATTAAACATAAGAATTTTAACATACATCATTAAATCATGAATAAATCATAGAAATCAAAAGACATAAATGTAACTTGAGTCATTCATAAAATTCTTAGGTTGGGAGTAACGCTCATGGTTACATTTGGAATACCCATCACAGTATATTCCCCAAACCTCTTCAATAAAACCTTAACGTTTAACCCCTTCATGTTACCCAAGGCACTGGAGAGCTATATCGGGCTCACCTGCCCTTAGTTTATCACGGAACCACCCATCTACATAAACAACGCCAAAGAAACATAACATAATCATAGCACATAACTTTATCATAAATGAAAGATAACATTCCCATTTTGCAATAACAATATAACATTTTAAGATATTGAAATAATGAATCCATTATAAAAACCATTTTCAGAACCATTTAAAACATTTAATAAAGTGATTTTTCTAATCAAAGTGTCCCACACCACCTTTAAGATTTTAAAATTTTAAACCATTAATATCTATATAAATAAATCCATAAAACCATTTTGAAAACATGGATATTAATGAGAAATATTTATTAGAATAAATCATTAAAACATTTAAAATGATATTTTAGTTACAGGGTTTTTTACAAAATGATAGACACTTGAATACAATAATTGAGGAATAAAATTTAATCAGAACTTTATAATATCATGATAATAACGGGATTCATGATTTAATATTCCAAAGGATAGTATTTACACCATATAAGAGTGAACTTGTGCATAACAAAAATGAAGTCTCAATAGAAACGTAAAATGATATGAAATCCATTATAAAGAAGGTATCCTTAAATTACGGATAAATCAATCTCATAATTTTGTGTGAAAAATATAAATACACCCGATATAAGTGGATATTAAGTGTAAGAAAATAAAATTTCATTCCCACGTATTCAAAGGATGACATATTCAATAACTACATGTTGAACCCAAAGAAATAGAAATTGGGTTAAGAAGTTCCCTGGGTAAAATTCGACAGCCTAACGTCATCACTTTAAAATTCCTAAAATTATTTCATGAGAGATAAAATGTCATCTCATCACTTGGACATACAATTTACATCAATAATGATATATAAGAACATATACCAATATAAAAATATTTAAATTAAAACACATAACATACTCAGTCTTTTAAAAACAGGAGTGTGAATGGTTCCCTTACAGATTTGGGAAACTTTCGAAACGTAAACCACATGAAAGATGGGTCATAAAATGAAGATGTAAATACCCATAAATGAGATTATATTATAAAAATAGTAAAATAATGGGAAGCACATACTCCACAAAAAATGAAATAGTGGAAAATGTAGCATGAATCTCACAGGAATAACAATTGAGATGAAAATCCCCATATTAAAATTCGGCAGCCTAACGGCGCCACATAAAACATTAAAAAATGGATTGATGAGATCAAATATGGTCTCCCATAATATTAACATAAAATTTACAGAAATTATAATATAAAATAACATCCCCCAACATAATAAATAGGAGCATAAAGTAAGTTACATAAAAAGAGTACTTAAAAAAGAATGAGAGTGGTAGGATCCCTTACCTCAAGTCTGACTTATCTTGTTCATTTATTTATATTCTTGAATAATAAACTTTTGTAAATTTATAATTTCTTAAGGACCTCCTTTAAAGTTTATTATTAAATTAATATAACATATTATAAAGTTATAATAATTAGTTAACTATGTGAGTTCATATCAGATGTTTTTGTCGATGTTTGGTAAATGAGTCAAAAATGAACTTGTTTGAAAAGAAATGTCAATGTAGTTATAAGTAAATTATCTCTAGAATAGTATTACTGATTTTAATATCATATATATCCAGTAAATATTCATTTTATACTATTCCATAACATTTTGAGATAAAAATAAATGAAATGCACCGTTCATGGAGATAGTAGGTCGTATGTACGCACAAACACTACTTTCATTTCTCTGTCATACTAATGGAATTAAAAATAATTTAGAGATATATATATATTAATTCCACTATAATATATATGTTATATAGGTCACATAATTTCATTAATTTAATTATTTATACATTCCATGTATTTCATGAACGAGTCACATCACTTGAGGGGGCGGTAGTCCACACTTCCTCATATGAAATTATCGCATTTGCACAACATGAAAAGAATAAAGGTTTGTTTTAAATATAAAATAAAGAAGAATATAGATAAAATAAATACCATTTATATCATATATAAAATATATTTAAATCATAATGTCCACCTTTAATGGTGTTAAAATAATATTGAACAATCATCGTTTTGTGAGGTAGAAATTCACCATCCACAGAAATAGTATGTTATTTAACCATTAGATGGATGTGTGAGTAAGTTTATCTTAAATAATTCTTATATAAAAATCCTATTATATTGAATATACTGGTTTTGTTACAATTTAATGGAATAAAAAGAGTTTATGGGGTTGGAGAAGAAAAATAAAACAAAATAACATTAGAGAAGTCTTTACCATTAAATAGGGTAACTCCACTTGGTTTGAACAAAAGGGTTTCCTTAAGAGCTTTATGACTAAGGTAAGGCTTCTAGGATTAATAAATGGATGAGGAGAGATACAATTAGCAGATATTGGCTGAGCCAATGTCTTGGGAGGTGTGTGTAAAGAGGTAGAGGTGGGGGCCTTTTATAAGAGGAGAGGAGGGGCACTCTTGGAATTTTATAAAATGTTACTTTATATTAAAATGAGTTTCGTATTTTAAAGTACCCAAATTGATATATTTATAGGATAAGGTGATAAGGGTTATAAATATACTGATTAAATAGGACTTTGACAACTATAAGTCTTAGATATTACATTACGTTTTCATTTTATTTAAATCGTTCATTAATGAAGTAATAGTTGCATCATCATGATGTCATAAATAATATAATATAATTAATGTATAAAAATTATAAAAAAAATACTATGATGTATTAAATATTATTATCTTTCCAATGACTATTTATAGACCTAGAGATCATTTACTTAGACAAAATTAAAAATGTTTTACTCGGGTGATACATTCTTTAGTGATATTCTCCTTCCTTTAAAAATAAAATGATAAAGTGTAACTTTCACCAAAGATTGATTCCATGGGGTCCCCAAGTTTTTCACAAGTAATACCATGTTCGTCCATGACACAACCAGTAGCATTAGGACACATTTTGGGGTCATTTGTTATTATTATGATATTATTTTTTTATCCTTGACTACCAGATTACAAAATAATCAAGATAATTAAAAATAAGTATTGTCTTTACAATTCATAATGTCCAAAAATAAAAGAGTATTAATTAAATAATTTGGTCCTTCTAATTCCAAATACAGAATCCAATTTACCAAATTTCAAACATAGACATTTCAATAATTAATTTAAAAATATTTCCCGTTGTCAAAACAAATAACGGGTTTTTTTTGAAACCATATCTATGAAAAGTTTGGCACTTGTTTATGACCAATTCCAAAGTGAAATTAATTATAATGGCCACCATTGGATTAAATGGTAAATATATATATTCTAATTAAACTTTAATACCAATTAAAAAGATAATATAACCATATAACTAGATTAGATGAAAAAGTAGATTATATGTAAAATGCAGTATTTTTCACTACTCATTAAAAATGAACACTGTCAGAAAAATACCAAAAAATTATCCAATGTAAATTTAAATCTCCCAATCATAAAGAATAAGTTTATTTTGACAAATAGTGCTTCTAAAATTTTCAAACTTAAGATTTAAAAAAGGTTCTCCATCAAAAGGCCGTAAAACAATCTTTAAAAACTATTATAGTATTTATTCTTGAAATTGGATTCATTTGATTTTTAAGCCTCTAAAATTTATTGGATATATGTAAAAATATTTAAAAAACATATATAATAATTTTGTGGTTATTTCTGTTCATTCCCTCCATTAAAATGGCTAGGCGTTAACTATTATTATATTATTATATTATTAGTGTGCAATATAGGATTTCAAAGAAACTCCTTGTTCCATATTAGGTACGCCATCGAGCATATCATTCCCTTGAATGTAATATTAACATTTTATTCACAAACATTGATAAAAATTACAATGTAATATTATTTATTTACCCGGGATGTTACATCCTTCACGCCTTTTGGGAATTCCATCCTCGCAATTTCATAATAGGGATTGGAAAATTCATTGAAAGTCCCACATCGGAACAAGATTCAGTAAAACTATCACTTTAAAATAAAGAAAGAGAAGTACAAAGGATTCTCTAGTTAAACCTTACTAGGATTCCATGAAAACATGGATATATAGGAGAAAAAAAAGGGTCATGTTCCGATGGAGAGTTATAGTAAACATGTCTTGGAGAAATTTAACCACAAGAAAATCACAGACATGTGATCGGTTAAACGGTATTCGATTCCCCAGTAGGAAAAGTTAATAGAAAAAATTTATTTAAAGTTATTTTAAATTGAGGAATTCATTTTTGAGCTTAAATAAATCATACATAAACATAATTACTTGTCATGTAGACTTTCAACTTTTACTAGATTCCTTACTCAAACTAATATTTTCTCTAAAAGGCGAGTATTTAAGAAGACTTGTTCACATTAAGATTACTATAGTCAACTTCATGAGAATTTCCTAATCTAAAAATGAGAACTATATATTTCCCATGTATTTAAACCTTAACCAAAACCAAAACCAGAAGTTTAGTACGAGATCATATAATACCCAAAAAGGAGAATTTTTTTTACATAAATTAAAACTACTCCTAATCTCCAAAATTTGTCAAACAAACCCAAAGTTCAACAAAGACCATTCAATAAACATTTATCCATAAAATTATTAAAAGTAAACCAAACTAAGATTGAAACCCAAATCTATGAAGGATTTAATCACATAGTCTCCTAAGATAAATCTTAACATTTTTCTCCAAAATAACATCTGTTACTCTTAAAGTCTCATACTAAAAAGTAATTAACCTAATCACACATCCTCCATGATAGTTTAATCTTTTGCATTGATAACCCAAAATCATTTTACTATTAATTAATAAAATCATCTAACTTAAAATAATCATTCAAACTATCCAGGGACTTCATGTAGTCCAGTGGTAGGCAATAAATACAAGTTGCACTTTGGTTGTGGTTGTGATTCCCACCGCTTCGTTCGATGCGACGGGTTGTCACACGGTCTGCGTGTTTTCATTTTTACAAAACTATATAATTCTTAAAACATTCCCCAAAAAGAGATAAAATCTTCAAATATAACCATAACATATTTTAACCACAAAGGTTATCTAATAACCATCATTTTGAAACCCAAAATGTATTAACCAGTAATTGCCTCAAATTCAAGGATCATATAAACCCAAATGGTTCTTTATAACTATATCCACAAAATAAAGGATAATTATTCCTTGAATAAAATTTTCATATATCAAACATCAGGGTTACATATACTATAAAAAGTCTTTTAATGTAACCCCCTCATCAAAAGAGACTTAATACATTTCAGAATTTTACCATCCAAAAATCTATCATAACTCTTGAATCCCTTATATGTTGACTTCTTACTCATTCAACATTCTTCATGATCCATTAACCATTCCTTCTCAACTTATTCTGAAATACTTCTTTCCTACAAACAAAATCATGAATCATATCCTATGATTCCAATAATAGAAAAACATATGTTAAGAAATAATCCATACCTTTCATTGGTCATTATCAGTTTCTTCAACCTCAATAGGAATGGAATTAGGTATTGGTAAATGAATATTTGTACGATCGTGGTGACCCCATTCCCGAAACATCTTCGTAGGACATGTGTTTTCATAATGACCATGCACAAAACATTTGAAACATTCAATTGATACTTCAGAAAGATCTTTTTTCCCTTTCCTATAGTCAACTAGATGCTTCCTTTTTTCCATGGATGGTTATCTCTTTATGAACATAATTTCCACATCTATAGCGTCTTTTTGTCCCTTTGAAACATTTTCCAATGTGTTTCTATCCACATGTTTGACACATAGGTTTTTGAACATACTTAACATTAGGATTATTACCTGAACATCAGTAGGTATTTGTTTCTCGTATATACGATGCCTTTTAAATATCACTTAGGTTCAGGTGGTCAATCATGACTCCAAATAGTTGGTTGAGGATAACAACAATAGTTCTCATTGCAGATCCCATATCATTCAGATGTCCTCCTCGGTACTTCGCGTCTATCGGTCTGCTCCGTGTGATGTCACATCGAGAGTCCACCTTTGGGTATCGTCAATTCCGGGTGCTCTCAGCCTTCGACAGTGTTGTTCATCATCTTCATCCAACACAACAAGGTATGGGCATAGCCTGTGCAGGGGTGATTATAAAGATACTTAGTAGGGACCCTAAGACCCTAATGTTCTCACAAAAATCAAACAAAGATAAACCAAAAAGTAAGGTTTCAATGGATAACCACTACTTAGGTATATGCTCATACCTATACCTAAGTTATCAAGTAACCCGTCTCAATCATAAGGAAAACACCAAGGCCATTGACTCAACTCAAACCATGATTTTTATTCACGAAGTCAAAACCACGAATGGTGGAGAACTCCTCCTTTGTCGAGTACAGTGGTTATGTCGCTACAATAAAGAACTTCCCATTAACCTTGGACTGGTAAAGAACTCCACCTGTCGAGTACTGTGGGCTTGCTTGTAGAGACCCTAAGCTTGATGTACATGGACATTACATTGCTTTTGCAGAATACATATTACATAACAATAACACACACACAAGGACCGTAATAGTTTAGTGTCTTTGGAAACTCGGAATATAATCTTCTAATCATGGTGATAGATCATCAACATCTCCCATAAATATCCTCCCTTTTTTTACCTAAAATTTTCATTTATATCCTGGGGAAAAGAAAACATAAAAGGGTGAGCTCAAATGCTCAGTAAGGGTAATCAAAAGAAATGACAATCACATCATATTCATAAGAACATAACATTTTGGAAATCTTAACCTGCAAAAGAGATCATAATATCATAACATGGGATAAATCATAGTAGTGAAATGTAATCCCAATAATCATAAATTAAAACATGAAACTTTGTGGCATAAACACATAATCATAGAGAATCATTTCTAATTATTCAATACCCATTTCCAAGACTATCTTAGTGGACAAAGTCCATTTCTAAACCGAGATCACTCCTCGTTTTAATCCTGTTTCACTGAACCGGTTTAACCTGCCGTTCCAGCCATGTATATCTCATGAGATATAAAATCATTACCCAATTCATTGGAGGGAGATATAGGTCCCACCCATCTCATAATGATACCATTCTTATGTGTGCCACAAAATCATAAACCATACATCATAGCATAACCCATGTAATAAAAATGGGAATCTTTAAACATCGTGACATCATAAAACAATTCATATAAAAGAATTAATAAAAATTATTTCCATCACAACATAATCAAATCCATGTAATAATAGGGATAGAAACAGAACCCATTATTATCTTAGATGGAAAATAATTTTGATAAAACACTTGAACTCCATTCTTGAGGAAAATATCCTTTCTACTTCAAAAACATTTTTCCTTTCTTATCATGTCATACAATTTTAAACTAGAAGAAGTTGATTAAAAATAAACATGAAAACTCTTAAAGGAAGATTCTTGGAAATAATGTTTTAAAAATCCATTCATGCCGTATAAGTTAAAAAAACATTCTTCTCGTACTTTTTTCGGAAAAGTAAAAACGAACATCGTACGAAAAAAGACAAAAGATTCCTTTCAAATCTTTTACTAAAAACTCACCATATGGTAAAATTTGATTTAAAAAATTGTAGGTGGATGGAAATAATATTACATATTGAGGAATCATGGATGTGGATGATAAAATACACCCTAGTAAATACTGAAGTATAATCAATCTCGGATAAAAATGAGATTGTGATATTTCCCTTACCTTAGGTCCGATTTTCTTCGTAAGTGTCCGAACCTATTGTATAATGATTTAAATAATGTCATTGAATTATTCCAGAATCATAATCATTGTTATAATATCATATATGGGTCACTTATGACTTTATTTCACCTGTTCTTTTGTAAATTCCATGTTAAAGAGCGTTTTGGGTAAAATCGTTTTATTTGTCATCCGTGTTTTGACTTGTAATTATTCATATGGTTACATAGATCATGTTTACTTAATACCAGAATATAGAACATAATTTATATATATTATATATTCAGAATATACATATATATAATAGATCAATAAATGGAAATAAATACACCGTTCATGGAGACGGTAGGTCGTACGTACGCATGAACGCTGTTTTAGTTTCCTTATTGAGTTGAATGGAATTAAGTAGATTACATACATATATATACACATAAATCCAGTATCATTATTATTTCATATATATAATGATTACTTATTATATATACTTTATAATCATTCATGAATGGTTAACGTGGATAATGAATCTCATCGCGTCGTGGAGACGGTAGTCTGTACGTACGCATGAGCGATTATATCGTTCTCATGATCGTGGAATTGTATTGGAGTGTATTTATACTATTTCAGAATCAATATCACATTAAAATAATAACATATAGTTATTATTTACACCATTATACCCATCCAAGTAAGGTGGTGGTGGAAAATAGATTACACCACGGCGTGGAGACGGTATTCCGTACGTACGCACGCGCGGTGATTTCATTTTCTGTAGGATGGATAGATGGTGAAATATGGATGTTTCATACTTATAATAATATATCAGTATATTATTGATACTGATGTTATTACTTCATAATTAAACAACCTAAGAAGAAGAAGTGGAAGAAGAAATAATGTTGAAAGAATCGGTAACGAACATTACCTCTTCTTTGAAGCGCCTCTTTGAGTCCTCCTCTTAGGGTACTAAATTTGGTCTTTGAAGAATACCAGGACCTTTAGAATGTTGTTAGGAAAGTGGAGAAGAGAATTTTTCAGGGGTTGGCCGAGCTTGAAGGCTCAAAGGGGTGTGAGGAAGAGAGGGAGGAGGTTCCCTTTTATAAGGGAGGAGAGGGTCACCTTTAGAATAACTAAAATAATTATTTTATTATAAAGACAAATTCGGTTTTAAATAGCTCCAAAATGATTTATTTTAAAGATAATGTGGGGATGGGTCGAAATACTTTCATAAAATAGAATTTAGACAAGTTTATGTTCCTATTTTAACCTTATCATTTATATTTAACCTTAAGTTAGATAATTTTACTTTTAACGTGTCTTTTTGTGTTCTTACACTATAAGGTTAATAAACATACAATAACAAGACAAACGAACCCCAAATTTTATATTATTAATATATATAACATTATATAAGTCATTTTTCCAAACCTTAGGCTTTCATGAATAAAATAACAACTAATAATATAATATTTTTTTAAAAAACTATTTTATGTCAATTTTGACACTATTTAGTAATTGATTTTTGTAAAAATCATAACAGAATTATTAGTTCTAAAAAAGTTAATTAAATAAATACTAACATGTAACATTATCCTAAAAAATTAGTGTAATTCATAAAAAGTCTCAAATTAATTTTATTTGGGTATTTATAACATCAATTATGTCAATATTTCATTAATAAGATAGTTACTACATCATCTTTGTGTCATAAATAAACTAACTTATTTAAAGTCTAAAAATTAAAAATAAAATATAATTATGTAGTAAGTAGTTTTAGCTTTCTAATGAATATTTATAGTCGAATTTATATTATGTATTACCCTATATTAAAAATTATTTACTTATTAAAATTGATTTTAACTATTTTAACCCTTCTTTAAATAAATTAATAATAAATGTCCTAATCTAATACAAGTGGGTCTAAATGGTCATATTTTATTCCTAAGGTTTTTTTTCGGTCGAATTAAACTTATCTAATAGAATTAAGACATGTGTTAAGGTAATAATAATATCATTTTTACCCGTAATGACCCTATTTACTTTTAACCGTGGTAAAAAAAGTAAACAGTTACAATTCACCAAAAATTATTTTCATCTCATTGAACCACATTTTACTTACTGACATCAACCGTGTCTCTCGGATTTTTTATAGTCCACTCACAGAAGTGGAAAAATTATGTTTTATGAAAAATTCATTTTTTTAACTACCACTTAGTGGTTTCACTATTCATCAAAAAATGAAAGTTTCCAGATAAATACCAAAAACTAGGCCTAAGCTATATTTGATATTATGAATTCAAAAATGATGTCTATTTTACCAAATTCAAAACATATCAGTTTCACTAATTAATTTAAAAATTAATTCCTGTCGTCAAAACAAATAACGTGTTCTTAAGAGATAATAACTATCAAAAGATGGACACTTGTTTATGTCTGGTTTAAATATGAAATTACATCAAATGACCAAAATTGTATTAAATTGTAAAAATATATTCTAAATATACTGTAAAACCACTCAAATTAATAATTTATCACTATTAATTATTTCGATTAAAAAGTTTGTTTTCAATTAAAATTTAGTAATTTTCATTATTCATCAAAATATGAAAGTTATCCGAAAAGTACCAAAATTTCACCTTAGGCTGAATTCGATACTCCGAATCCAAAAATGAAGTCCATTTTGAGAGATAAAATTTCTAAAATTTTAAAAGGTGGTTATTACTATTCATAACGGCTAGTTTTAATAATATTTTAATAGCATATCGTTGTTTAGTGAAACTCGGTATTGCGTACTACACACGCTATCGAGGAAGGTCGCGATTGCATGTAATGCAAGGCAAGTCAAGGATGCGTGTTTTGCAAGCTCCTTTTAGTGTAGCATACAACACAAGACATTAATGAAATTAAAAATATATATTTTTAATAAAATCTCGGGGTGTTACAATGCTGCTACAACCAAGAACTTCCCACCATGGGTTTGTCACTACATCCAAGAACTCCTCCTCATAGCCTACATAGGTACTCCTTCTGTGGAGTACCACGGGTCTGCCACTACAACCAAGTGCTCCTCCATCGTGGGTTTGCTGCTCCAACCAAGCGCTCCCCACATGGCCATCTGAATCACTGCGAGTCAATCGATCAGTAGTCGTCAAGTCTTAGCCAGCTACTAGGTCTCTGCAATCTACTCGCTCTTCACTAGGAGGGTCTACTCTATGAGCTACTGGACATTACTTCCAACTTTCATGAAAACTCACGTGGAAGTATCTCAAAGAACCGCCACATCATAGGGGTCTCAGCACAACCGATGACTCGTCAATCGGATGCCCGGTCTGAGAGTTATTGGCATTTCTGTTCCAGGGGCCCGGTTGGTTTTTAGCCTCAAACCAACCCGATCGTACTCAAAAAATGTCAGAAACTCATGTGGAGTATTCCAAAAGAACCCTCTCATCAAAAGTAAATGAATACAGTTGACGTCACATCAATCGTACGTCCAGTCCTTACGTTATAAGTGTTTCCGCTCTGAGGGCTCGATTGGTTTCGGTTTCAAACCAACCCGGCCATTTTTTTCCAGAGTCGTCCAAAAATCACATAGATTATCACAAAAGGAAAGCATCAACCCGAGAATCCGAGTGTCGTAGACTGTGCATCGATCCGAGGCATGATCGTGAAGTTATTCGCATTTAAGCGATACGAGCCCGGCCCGTCAAGCCAGGTGGGCTAGCGGGTTGGCATGTTCTGGCTCGGTGGGTCCAACCCAACTAATGGGTCGACTCGGGCTGATAATGCGCATTTCGAAGCATGGCAGGTGACTAGGCCCACGCAAGGGCGCATCCCGGCCCTGCGGGGTGCGACCCGGCCCCCGAAATCCCGAACCTACAGTGCCGAGCGGCGCCGCCCTCCGATCCGGCCAGCCGAAGCTGGCCGATCATCCCAGCGCGAGCGACCCGCATGGGCAGGCTGTTTTTCCCCCAGTGCGGCGCCCTCATGGCACCTCATGGACATCTCATCCTGGTCGGCCACCTGTCACCCGGTTTGTCCGCCAAGAGGCCCACGAAATGCGGGCCTCTATCCTCTGCAGTGCGGCTCCATGGGGTACCACGGTTCCTCCAGCGCGGCCGTCTACGGCCGGCCGGTTCAATTTTGGCTGAGCGGCCCGCGTTTGCGGGCTGCCGCTCTTCCACACGCAGTTGGCACGCACACTCCATTATCTAGGTCATCATAGCTTACGGTCGCCGTCACCTCTCTCGACACCGCATCAGTCACCAATAAAAAAACGGGTATCAACGGAGGGTCGTCAGGCAGTGTTTGTTCGGCCCGTGCACTCCGCGTTAGGCGATATCAAGAGGCCAAGATGATCACTTTCATTCAAAAATGACAATATAATAAATTTATTAAACTAAAATTATACAAACCCTCTACCTCGTTATTGACATCGCGCGTCGACGAGCCATGGAAGATGAGTGTCGTGGTATTCAGGCGTCACGAAAGTCGTCGTCGCGAAGAACGGTGTCGTCCCTTAAATGTTGGATGAAGAGTCATTTCCATGACGTGGAAAGAGTATTTGAAGACGATGTAGATTCCTTGATGTTGAGGTGCGTCTGAGGAGGAAGTGTCATTGGAAGAGGTTCATCGCGTTCTTCTTTGGAGTTATTCTTCGTTGAAGAACGGTGTTCTGCATTGGTGAGGAACACCTTCTTCTAATTCTCCAAAGCCTCCCCCACAAAAAAAATTCCAAGGAAAATATTATAATAAGTGTTCCCATTATATTAGAATTTCCTTGCAATTCAAAAAAAAATCAAAACGAATTTTTGACACCCTTGTTAATTATAGTAGGAATTAATTATTTGGGATGGCACAATTTATGAGAGAAGAAGTGGCCTCATTAATTCTTGGGAAGTCCAAGAGTTTCAAAAAAAAGGAGGTGAAGAGTTCACATTAAATTAAGCGGAGTTAATTGGGAGTTTAAGGGGTTAGCAATCATGTGGACCCCACCACCATTATCATACCATAAGAGGTTTTGTGGGGTGTGGGCCCCACATCCATCTCCTCTTTGGAGGAAATAACTTCCATCAAATATAAAAATTATGTACACATAATTTTTATTATTTTTTTAATGAATCTCCAAAAATTAACTTATCATCCTGATCAAACGCAATGGCGGTGAAGTTATCCTTAAGCAAAAAATGGTTCTGAGAGTTCATCAGTGTCCTCATATTTAAATTCCAAGCACCGGTTCAAAATATAAAAAAACCAGCACATACGTTCACTAAACGTACCCGAAAAAAACTTCAAAAATTGATTCCGGGCACACCGGGCCTCAGAATCAGGCGCCGTCAGAAACTGCGGACATATAAAATTTCAATGAAATTATGAATAAAAATCCCTTTAAATTTATTGGTCTTAAAATTACCCTCACCTCAGTGCTTTATGTCCTCGTAATGCTACAACACACACTAGGGAAACTAAAGGGGTACTGAACACGCATCTCAGCCTCCTGCTTCAATGTGATCTCTTGAAGGTTCACGTGCTTCCAGCGAATGTGAACCAGAGGAATGGACTGTCCATGTAGGACCCTCTCATTTCGATCTTCAATATCTAGTGGAACCTCCATGAACGTCGCCCCGTTATCATTGTCGAGCTCCCCGTGGTCGATGATGTGGGACGTGTCGTGCACGAATCTTCTTAGCTGAGATACGTGGAAGACATCCTTCACCCTGTGCAACTAATGTGGAAGGGCCAGGTAGTAAGACACCTCACCTAGTCTGCAGATGAATTGAAGGAGTGACTGCAGATTGGCTGCACCATCCCTATCCACAAAGGATATCGGTAAGGCAGCTAGCTGCTCTGTCACCTCTCCTAGCAGCTAAATTCCAGTCCTCCTTCTGAGTACATCCACAACAGCCTTCCCCTTTCCAAGAGAATGGATTATTTATAAGTCATAGTACTAGAGGAAATCAAGACAACGCGGTTGTCTCAAGATTAGGTCCTTCTGAGAGAAGTTACACATGAGACTATTGAGATTTGAGTAAACTGTAAACCGTTCGCTCGATGAACTATGGGTGAGACTAGCCAATTGTAAAAACTTGACTTCACCATTCTTTGCCTATGTTCTACATGAGCTGCAAGATTTCTCCTTTTCTAAAAAGGAAAAGTATGGTCTCATCCCCTGGATGACCCACTTCCTTTGCCTAATGCAGTCAATCCTGACATGAATATTATTAATTCATGCCATGAATGACATTGTAAGGACTCAACGCTACAACCAAGAGATCCAACCATCATTGTCGCCTCCAATGGTTGAGTCACACTATCGGCAAAATTGTGTGGTTACTGGGTCTCCTCGAGTATAAATTTAAAAAGTGAGGGTCAAGTCAACAGTTTTAACCGGAACCTCTTAGTATTAACAACACAAAAAGGAAGTAAAAAAATGTCACAAGGAGAAGTGTCTTTTATTAATGCATCTCAAATCCCAAAGACACAAAGCAACCACAACAACGACATTAGAGAATCTAGAATCATCATGATCAAAGGCCTCTATTCCAGGAACTAATCTCGTTCCTACCCAAATAATTTCAGAGCTCTATAGTCGTATTCTTCAGATGCCTAAAGTTGTACCCTCCCATGTCCACCTATTCCATGCGGTCGGGATGGGCCTCCTGGTGGTGCTGGAAACACCTTAAAGTGTCTTCCACCACCAGCTAGATGACCAGATCCTCTGCTTTGGTCTCCTACTCCTTGCGGTCAGCCTTAATCAAACCATCGTGTCTGCCTGGAAGTTCCTTTATCTATCTGTTGATCGTCTGCAAGGCGGGTTGGACAGTCACGAGCCATGTGACCAAGCCCGCCACTGGAGTAACATTGTCTGCTCCTGGTAAGTTATTATCCACCCCAGGGGCCTCACATGCACGATCCTGAGTCATGCGGTCTACCTCCTATGGGTCAGGTCCTCTTGGACCTTTGCATTATTTGTCTACTGCCAACTATAGAAGACACCGCTGCATGTCGACTAGTAGTGGGTCCCGCTGCTGGAGAATTCTCAGCAAAGACACTTTCCACTATGAGGGCTCTCTCCAACACCCATGTCTGCATCAGGATGCTGTGAGAAACAAATGAAGATCTAATCTCTCACCTAAGCCCATGCTCAAAGGTCGAGGCCCTAAAGAACGGGTCCCATACCATATCTGTAGAGTAGCGCGAGAGGTCGGTGAACCTCACTAAGTACTTTCCAACTGTCATGCTGCCTTGCTGCAGATTCAGTAGCTCCTGTATACACACCACTCAATGGGTGGCTGGTACAAAATCCACCTGGAACAGGATCTTGAATTATGCCCATAGTTGTGTCGCCTCTTCATACATCTGGAGAATTGGGCTCCACCATCTTATTGGTTCTTCCGGAAGGAGGCTGGCAGCAAGGATCACCATAAAGTCTGCTGGTGTCCCTACCAGTCTAAAGACTCTCGCCATAGACTCCAGCCAATCCTCAGCCACATGTGGGTCCGTCTCTCTCTGAAACCTTGGCGTCCTCTGGCATTGGAACTCGTGCAGTGCGCTCAAGAGGCATGCATCACCTACTGTTAGGTCTAGTGGAATCAGTGTCCCAACAGAAAGTTGTACCGTTAGTGCCTCTGTTTGTGGCTCAACTAGGAGAGGGCCTGGTATTGAGGCCTCGTCACTTGGCGGCCTGTCAGTACGTACAAGTCTCGGGGATCTAGCTGGTCATCTGTGGGGAGGTATCCTGAAAGAAATATATGTGACACGGTCAAAGACAATACCTAGTGAGATGACCTATTTTGAGCTGACTTAATGAATATTTTTGAAAACACACACACAATCAATGTTTCTGTGCACTGAGTCAGAAATCAGAAGTTAGGGTCCTGGTTTATGGATACGTCGGCCACCACACCAACACCTGACTCCTTGAACTAAAAACCACACTCAATACACTTAACACTATTACATCATAGTAAGTCAGATCAGAGTCCTATGTTATGTTTTAGAACCGACTCCTCGGATACCAATTTGTCAAGACCCTTCCCCCGGGGCCCGCATCGTGATTACCCCAAGCCCGCCTTCTATAGGCCAGGGGTGGGCGACTAGCACCAAAGCCGTAATTCACTAGAACTGGGAAGGCATTGACATTATAAAATGTAAACAAACACAACCAGAGTACAAGAATAAGAAATCACTAAGAAAAGTTGCATAACAAGTGTGCATAAAGTACAAAGGGGGCTATAAATACAAGCCCAACAAAAAGGTACAACTACAACTGAAGAATGTACAACTGAAAAAGACAAATAGTTGAATAGTACAAGCAGCTCATGGATCATCCTCCGGGTTCCTACCTAATGGGTAGGTACAAATGTCTTCTTCATCACTCCGTGTCTATCGGTCCGCACTGTGTGCCATCACGCTGAGTGTACACCTCCGAGTACTATCCAGTCCTGGCGCTCTTGGCCATCATCATGGCTGTCTTTCGTCTGCATACAACACAACGAGGTGCAAGAATATACCATGCAGGGGTTAGTATAATGATACTCAGTAGGGACCCCGAGACCCTCATGGTCTCACAAAAATCCAGAAATGATAAACCAAAAAGTAATATTTCGACGGATAACCATTACTTTGGTATATTCCAATACATATACCTAAGTTATCATGTAATCCATCTCAATCATGAGGAAAAAAAAAGGTCATTGACTCAGCTCAAACTAGGATTTTTATTCATTAAGTCGAAACCACGTCTTCTAGAGAACTCCTCCTCTATCGAGTATAGTGGTCAGGCCACTACAACCATGAACTACCAACTAACCATGGACTACTAAAGTACTCCACCTATTGAGTACTATGGGCATGCTTGTACAACCAAGTGCTTCCCACCATGTGTCTTCTGGTACAACCAAGCGCTCCCCCACATAGCCTGTAGAGGTACTCCTTCTGTCGAGTACCATGGGTCTGCCACTAAAACCATGCGCTCATCTGTCGTGGGTCTACTACTACAACCATGCTCACCCCACTGGGCCATCTGAATCACTATGATTCGATCGATCATCAGTTGTTATGTCTCAGCCAGCTACTAGGTCTCTGCAAACTGCTCGCTCGTAACCGGGAGGGTCCGCTCCACGAGCTACTGTTCGTTACTTCCATGTGTCATGAAAATTCATGTGGAAGTATCTCAAAGAACCACCACTTCCTAGGGGTCTCAACACAAATGACGGCACGCCAATCGGAAGCCTGATCTGATAGTTATTGGTATTTTCGTTCCAAGAGGCAAGTTGGTTTTTTAGGCTCAATCCAACCCGACCGTACTCCAACAATGGCTGAACATCAAGTGGAGTATTCCAAAAGAATTTTCTCATCAAAAGGAAACAAATGTTGTTGATATCACATTAATCAGACATCCTGTCCATAAGTTATAAGTGTTTCCGCTCCGAAGGCCCGGTTGGTTTTAGTTTCAAACCAACCCTGATGTTTTTTCCAGAGTCGCCCAAAACTCACATAGAGTATCGCAAATGGACCAAGTCATTATGATAATCCTAGTTCCATTGATTGTTCATCGATTGGACGCTTGGTCGTGAAGTAATTCATATTTAAGTGAAACAGTCCTGGCCTGTCAAGCCCGGTGTGCTGGTGAGTCGGCCCATTCTAGATGGGCAGGTCCGACCCGGCAATGGGGTTGGCTCAGGCCGATAATGTGAGGCCCGACCCTGTGGGGCAAGGCCCGGCCCATGAAAGGCGAACCGGCCCATGCAAGTGCCTGAACCGGCCTGGCGGGGCGCGGCCGGGCTGGGTGAAGCTCGGCCAGCTAGCTGAGACAGTGCGGGTGGAGAGACCCCCCAACTTCCAGAAATGGTGGCACTGAGTGGCACCGCCCTCCTGTCCGGCAGGCAGAAGCTGGTCGATCTTTCTGACTCGAGCGGCCCGCACGAGGGGGCCGCTGTTCCCCCAACGTAGTGCCCTCTTGGGGTCACAGCGTATTCCCTGCCCGGCGGGCTGCCTGCCAATAGGTTCATCCACCGAGAGGCCCGTGGAATGCGGGTCGTGGTCCTCTACAGCGCGGCGCCATGGGGCACCACGGTTCCTCCAGCTCGGCCGACTACGGCTGGCCGGTTCTTCTTCGGCCAAGCGGCCCGCGGTTGCGGGTCGTGGTTCTTATGCACTCGGTCGCCCCTCAGCCACCATTATCTTCTGTTTCCATCGCATCAAATCGTTGTTTCCTCTCTCGACTCCACTTCCCTCGCTAATAAATAAATGTGGATCAACGAAGGGTCGACGGGCCGTGTTTGTTTGGCCTGCGCCCTCCGCGTTAGGCAATATCAAGATGCCAAGATGATTACTTGAATTCAACAATGACAAGAGTATAATTTTATTAAACTGAAATTATACAAACCCCCTACCATTTAATTGACGTCGCACGTCGATGAGCCATGTAAAAGGAGCATCGCGGTAGTCGGGTGTCGTGAAAGACGACGTCGTGGAGAAAAATGTCATCCTGTCAACGTTGGAGGAAGAGTCGGTGTTGTGTTGCGGAAAGCGAATTAGAAGATGATTTATATTCCATAATGTTGGGGTGCATCTGAGGAGGAAGCATCGTTGGAAGAGGTTCTTCTCATTCTTCGTCGGAGTTGTTCTTTGTTGAAGAACAGTGTTCTTCTTCGGAGAGGAACACCTTCTTCTAATTCTCCAGAGCCTCCCCCCCCCAAAATATTTCCCAAGGAAATTATTATAATACGGCTTCCCATTATATTAGAATTTCCATGCAATTAAAAACTATTCAAAAAGAATTGTTGACACCCAACTTAATTAAAGTAGCCATTAATTATTCGGGTCGGCATAATTTATGAGAGAAGAGGTGACCTCCTTAATTCATGGGAAATCCAAGAGATTCAAAAAAAGGGGGTGAAGAATTCACCTTAGATGATGGGGAGTTAATGGAGAGTTGAAGGTGTTAGGGATCATGTGGGCCCCACAACCATTATCCTCATATTGGAGGTTATTTGGGGTGTGGGCCCCAATTCCAACTCCTCTTTGGAGGAAATTACCACCATCAAATATAAAAATTATGTACACATAATTTTTATTACTTTGTTAAATAATCTACAAAAATAAACTTCTCCTCCCGATCAAACGCAACTGTGGTAATGGTCCCCTTAAGAGAAATTCGGTGCTGCGAGTTCATCAGTATCCTCGAATTTCAATTTCGAGCACCGGTTCAAAAGATAGAAAAACCTGCACATACGTTCACTGAACTTACCCGAACAAAACTTCAGAAATTGATTCTGGGCACACCGGGCCTCGGAATGAGGCACTGTCGAAAACTACAGACTCGTAAAATTCAAAATAAATTAAAAAAAATTTCCTTGAAATTTATGATTCTTTACAGATATTCCCTCTATTGACAACTTATTAAGGAGCCATTGATTGGTATTTTAAGAATTCCATAACTTCTATTTCATGGATAGAAATGTTTATAAGATAATATTTTGGTTTTAGTAAACAAATTATTATTCATGGAGGTCTATATAAAAGAGATAAGGGGTGTCCTTTGAAATGGGGAGGAATGACACATTAATAATTACATAAATGACTAAAATATAATCAATGTATTTCTAAAGTATAATGCTTAAAAATATATATATATTTGAATAAAAGGAGTTTATCTTTATAATATAATCATAATGTAATATTAATATAGGTTTTGGGGTCATTTTAAACATTACACTTTAGTTTTACCCACTACATAACCAATTTTAAAATTAACTTCAGTAACAAACTTTTTAATATTAAAGGGCTAAAATTTTACAAAAAAGGTAAAAATTGGCACCTAAATGTCCATGTGATGAAATTTATGAAAATTATCATCATCATATTCCTATTTCATATTTTTTTTATTTTATAAATAATTTAATAAAATATTAATTTTCAAACAATATCATTAATGTCATTTTTGACACTAATCAGATAAATTGAAATTTGATTCATCAAGATAGTTATGGAATTACTATATAAACCATTCACACATCAATAAAATTTTATATTTATTAAAAAAATTATTGAAAACAATAATTACACTAAATTTTGTTTCTATTAATATTTTTAAATTCAGTCATTTATTTTATTTAATTAATTAAATAAATACTTTATTTTTCTTGCATTAAAATTTATTGTATTTTTTAATAACAAAATATAATAAATAAATTTCCATGATAAAAAATTATTTTTCATGATAAATAACTTTTATAACTAAATGTTTCTTTTTTTAACCTTCTAGTAATAATTTATAGATTATAAAATCATGAGGGTGAAATTTTGGAATTTTCATTACTTAAAATAATATAAATTTAATTATCAAGTGAAAATGCTACCGAAATATCATAATTAAATACAATAAAAAAATATAATTTTGGGATTGATTTTGAGACTTCCACTCATGGTTTTAACCATGTTTTACAAATTTTACACACAGAAAGGAGACCCTTATGTACTGTAGTTACTATTTATAATTACAAAAAATATAAGTGACATATTTAATAAATTTGAAAATAATGATTCCAAATATGGTATTAATTTTTTAATATTCAATCTCTATATGTGGTGTAATTTAATTTTAGTAAAAATTTGTAAAATTTAAGGAAACACAGTTAATAAAATGTGTTTTAAGCATAAAAATTAATTTATATCAAATTCATGTATATTGCATATTGGAATATAATTTATTTTATTAATAAAATTAAAATGGATTATATTTCACATTATTATAAAATAAGTAATATGATTGGATATTTACATTATTATATTTAATGAAAAGAAATGATAATATTTGAAAAACAATATTTTACTTACTAATCACTAAAAGTAAATCATTTTGGAAAATCCTTAATTTTCTCCCAATGTTAATTTTGATAAAATGAATTAAAATGATTTAATTTTTTGAATGTAATTTTCTGAAAGTGGTAAAAATTCATTATAAAATTCAGACATGAAATAAAATAACAACTATTTTTAAAGAATATATTGTTTTGAAACATAAAATAACTTTACAAAAAATTGAATGGTTATATATTATGCATTAAATTATATAGTAAAAAAATTATATATGTTTCATAATGTGGTTGGTATTTTTCATAACCATCAATTTAAAATCTATATTATAATATATAAAAGTTCATTTTAGGTTTGTTGTTCTATGTCAATAATCTTATCAATCACTTTTAATTAATTTAATAAGATATTTATTTTAAGATGTTAGTTTTTTACACTTACCATTACAGAATTCAACACTCCTATGGATGAAATCAATATCCATATAAACATACTCGAAAGATCATATATCAATAATTACGTAATATGGTTGTTTCTAGAGTTGAAAAAATCACCAAACTACTAAGCTACCCATTCATCATCACACAACCCATACAAATATCAATAAAACTCATATAAACTCCAACTAGAATAATTAAATATAGAGTAACAACAATAATCTCAACCTAGAATTATACGTCACATACGAAGGTAGTTTATGAAGAGGAGTTAGACACTGAAGAATAAAATAACGCATAGTCGATACACAAATATAAAAAATAGTACCTAATATAATCTCTGGCACATCAGACAATAACACATCCATGATATAAAGCTTCCCATATATGAATGTACTACCACACTATTGACGACCACCTACATATTCATGCCGATGAATGTTTCCCCAAGGTAAAGTGATATCATGGGGTTTTCCCTTACATGCTCCATCGCTTCTTAGTGGTATATGGGTCTTCTTTACCCACATAGGAACAACCACTATGTAAAATAGTAATATTGGGGATGATAAAAGGTTATGACCATACATACCATGATAAGATTCAAGAGTGTTCAAATACTCATAATACAGTAAACTACAACCTCCAAAATAAAATAAAACTTATTTTAATCTACCTATAGGGACATGAAAACAACTGGACTCATAGAAAAGGGAGGAAGAAAATAGTTGAGGTTGAATCCCACCGGACCAAATTATTAACTACCCTAACACCTTTGATCTAAAACCAACAACAATAATAATAGAATAACCCTATTGGATACCCTCTAGGGATGATCCCTCCTGACTTTTATTCCACTCTATCACCCAATTCATCTTTTTCACCACAAAGTATATTGGAAACATAAATGTGGTGGCGGAATATTGAATCACAATACACCTCAACAAGAAAATGATCAAGGGAAAATAGAAGCATGTAATTAATCATTCTCCCATGTTCCCCCATAATCTTTCTCTACTAGTGAATAGAAATAAATATTACCTCTTAACCACCCTTATAAATGATGATATATAGTCTTTATAATACTACCTCTGAAAATCATCTGAAATCATCCTCATTTCCCTCTTCGGATATAATATCTTCCACTACTATTCCACTGCCTTCATTTGATTGGAGGACATAAAAACCTGATACTGAGTACATACTCAGATTATACTAAAACTGATCTAAATATCATCAACCCATTTTTTATATCTATATTAGATTTGATCTAAACAAACAAATATATCCATTAACTCTATATATTTGATGATGTTTTCCACCATTACTCATCATCGTCAGCTAGTTCAACCCTACTATGGTCAATAGGGTCATCCTATAGAATCTCACTATCCAATACCACACATGGATGATAACTAGTTAAAATATCCTCTATTAAGAACACAAAATCTAATCTCAATAGCAAAAAACCCTATTTATTAAAATTATTTTAATTAGATCAATGTATTTCCCAAAATCACTTAATTTTAAATCTAATGCCAACATCCATGATATAGATTCCTCTTTTTGGTCTCTAACCACAAATAGAACCATTTCATTTATTCTTTTAGAAAAATCATAATTCTTGAAATGAATTAGGTGTGGGCATATAATTTTATGACTTACCCAGTCTCCCTAGCCCCATCATTGTCCATGTTCAACTGGTATTATTTCCCCAAAACCCCATAAATGAATCACGAATACCCATATCACACCATGAACTTTATTAATTAATGAATTTAATTTTATATAATTTTAATTTGAGTCCTCTACAAATTTCATGATTTTTGTACTATAAAATAATATTCTATTAAACTTTTTAAATGGTTTCACGGTTAATCATCATGGTTTGTGATACCTTGTGATGACCATGCAATTGGGTCTTCCTTGGGATAATATAGTTTAGAATTCTTGGTGAATGATTTAAAAAACTTTGTGGGTTCTTAGGAGTAACCATGTGAGTTTTTTTGTAGTTTCTATTATAAGAGGAATAGTTTCTACAACGATTAGTAATCTATAGGTGTGAATAGTTCAACATTCCTAGATTTGATGATTTTTGTTTTTATTCATTATATTTTATTTCTTTTTTTTTCTTTCCCCTATTTTCATTCTTCCCACATCATGCATCTCTTCCTAGGTTCGAGGCATTCACCAATTCATCATTTATTTGAGGTAGGATTCTCCATGATTATGGATTTAATTTTTGATCCATTTATTTATTGATTTTTTAATTGATATATTTAATTAATTATGCCAGTTTATGAATTTTGAATCATGGTTTGTAAATGTTTCATGGTGTTCTTCATTTATAATGAAGACTTTACTTTGGATTTTATGTGAATCATGAAATGAAAGGTATTTTAATTTTTTTTGACATAATTATTTATAATTAAATTCAGATATTTAAAAACAGTTAAATTCTATTTTGGTCCAAAAATAATTAAAAATATTTTGTAAATATTTTTTGGCCTTCAGTAAATATTTGGATGATTATATATACGGGTTCTCAAAAAGACTTGTTTATATTTATTTTTAAAAATTAATTTCAAATTTATGTTTAAAAAATAATTTCAATTTGATTTTTGAATGGATTCTATAAATCTCATGTATTGACAATGTATCTCAAAATCTAATATTGAAGGAACGTATGATTTCTATAGAATTTCTCTTAATTTATATATATTTTATGTTTCAGCATATATACATGGGAATACATACACACACATGTATATATATATATCTTTGTGTGTGTGTGTGTACAAATTCACTTGAGAATATGTGGATTTTTACAATGAGATAAATATATATTTATAAATATGTAAGTGTATAAGAGTACAACCAGAAAATGGTTTTTTAGCTTTTGGTTTCAAAAATATTACATGAAATCTTATTTCATATATTTATGATATTTAATATTTTTTCTTGTTGGAGAGTTCCTATAAAACCCCATTTTGATTTATTTGACATTGATGGTGATCCTTAGGGGATTTAATTTTACAATTAAAAAAAATTGAATGGTTATGTATATTTTCTAATTCAGGAAGCTTGTGTTAGTTTTCATAAGAACTCAGTAAAATGATTTAAAAGGGATATTTTGAAATAGACACTAAAAAGAGGCATATTCCCGCTAAATGATTTCCATGAAATTATTTTAATTTAAATAGAAATAAAATGAATGTCTATAAAATGGATTTGTAAATATTCTTCTTTATATGTTCTAAAATAAATACATTTCCTTAAATAATGTTATTCAAATTAACACTAAATTTATCTTTAATATATGTTTTAAACATGGGGTGTGGTTTCTATTAAACATTCTAAAGAGGTTTAGATCACATCTATATATAATATTAGTTTTATGTTCTCATATAGAGTTGGTTTATATCAAGAGAATTCATTTATCTGAGGTGAGTTGTATATTTTAATACATTGAGAATATAGTACCTATTGTTTTATAAATTATGACATGATTTTACATTTACTGAATGATATTATTCTCTAAATATATCTAATTTAACTTATAAAATTACATTTTTATTCTTTATATATATTTATGGTTGGTATATTTTTTTTGTGAATGAGGCAAAGACATATAATTGTAGCTTTTTGTGCATCTATGAATTATAGTAGGGGAGATTGGGGAGAGAGGGGGGACTATTTTTTTACACACACACATATATATATATAAATATTATTTTATTTCTATATATTTTATTTAGTATGGATCTATGATATACAAATATATCATGATATATTTTTGTTAGTTTTATGCTACTACATTTTCTTTGATTCTAGGGTGAAATAAATCACATTCAATTTATATGATTCCCTATTGATTTTCTATATCTGATTGTGATCGAAAACACCCCTTAGGCCTTGTTGTAAGACCATATTAGGCACTTTAGTGGTGTATGGATTAGTCTAGTTTCTGATAAATTGAATCAGGGTGGGGTTGGATTGTTTTATCCATAAGAACATTGAGTCCCTTATGAGAATCTATTGTTTTATTTTTGGTGTTCCGGTAGGATTGAGTTAGAATTTGGTCCTCAGGACTCAAGAGTTTGTTCATGAATGGGTGCCTGATCACCACTTAATATTCAGATTCTGGAGTCACCATGTGTTGTTTCTATTTTAATTTTGAATTATAAATACTATTACAGTTTTATTGTAAATTGATACTCATTGGCATGATGTTTGGACCAATTTGTGTATAAGTTGAATTTTTTTTCAACAAGTGTCAATAGTTGTCAAAATAAATATGGAACTCCAAATTAAATAGAGATTTATTTATATAAATATTCATTTAGAATTGTTATGGATTCATAAAATTGGATTCCAAGCTTGGCCCCTTCTCCATGTTATAATTTAGTCGTTTTTTGAACTGGTCTTGATTACAATGAACTTGTGTCAAAGGTGACACAATGTTTACCACAATGAATAATGGTGAGGTATCATCCATATGAGGATGGTTGAAGAAGAATAAGGATTTCAATATAACCATGAAATTGTTCATTATTTCATGAGAACTATGGAAGATATTACTAAAAAATAGAACCATATGATTTTCATGAATTAGAGTATGGTGGATGAAGAATAAGATAGAATGTGGACAGACATAGCATTCTGAGATGGCCATGTATTTCACATGGTATCTGAAATCAAACAATTCTATTCTGATTTGCATGTAAAAAATATCAAATGTTAGTAGAACATATGATGCAATACTTATGAAGGAAAGGGGAGTAAATGGTGATGCTAGTCATATTCAGTTTTGATTGGAATGAAATATGCTAGTGGAAGACATGGAAGTTGTAGTAATTTCTGTTGAGAATATTTTGATGCTAAAGGTGTTTGTTCAAAGAATATATATCATGATAGATATGGTTCATGATGAAAGAAATTTTATATTGAATACTCTAGATGATAATGAAGTAGCATTGATGTTCTTCCCCAAATAGATTTTAAGGTGGCATTGTTTCCCAGTGTTTTCCATATTTTTGGGGTTGAAAACCAGGAGTTGGAGAAATTTGATTTTGGATAAGGATGATGCATGAATGTTTAAATATGGCTTGGTATATTGTTTGAAAGTGGAGTTTAGTGATCTGAATATCAAATCCTGGAAAAGGAGAGGCTTGCATGGAAGCTGGTTTTTTGCACACAAGATTGAAGAGAGTTTGGAATGTTGTGTGAAAGGCATGATTCAAGTTCTAAACATTGAAAAATGGAAAAGGCATGAACTGCGTGAAATATTCAAGAAGTGATGATATATAAGGATCACATGAAAGAGACTTATCTGATGAATGCATCATCAAATGGGTTTTTATGTGACATGTCAGAATCGTGCGTGACACATTCGGGTTTTTGCACGTGGGGGCCGACGAGGTCTATAAATAAGAAGAGATCTACTCATATTTGTCAATATCAATATATAGATAAATAATATGATATGAGAAAAAAATGAATTTTAAGAAAAGGGGATTGCGCGAAATAAGTATATTTCAACACAAGAAGGTAGTTGCATGTAGGATTGATGTATCACGCGAGATTGATGTTATGCGCAAAATTTGTTTTGAGACAAAAGTCAAATCTTGCATGCATGGCATAAAAGATACATGAAAGATACCCATAAAGTTTTCGTGAAATATTGGGGTCCTAAAGGCCTTCAAAAGGTGTTACGGACCCTTGAATAGATTTGTGAAGAACTGGCACCCAAACACGTGATAGGTTTTGTAAAACCCTCGTTGTGCTTCGTGAAAGCCATGCCATCATAAGCTAATGAATGCGACTTTTTCTTTCACTGAGATTTATGAAGAGGAAGATTTGTGCACCACATGAACAAAGAAGAACTGTGTGTCCCCGTCATAATGAACACAACCCGTAGCCACCCAGGATTCATAAGGTAACGATGAACTCTCTGAGGTATAGATTTTACACTCTACTATTTTACTGGGGTTCATTTTTTGGTGAATAGTTATAGAGTAAGAGAATTACAATACATGTTTCATGCACCCATGTGCTTGTTTTGAAGAAATACTGAGGCTTTTAGTGGTTGTTTGAAGAGTAATATCTCACAAAGAAAGGGTATCACCCATTTGGGTTTGAAGAAAGATATATATATAAACATAAAGAAACACCCTAACCATGTGAAAGAGAAGGAAAAAAGAGGAAATGGAAAAGAGGTTGTGTGTGTGCTCAATGATCCAAACCCATTTGGGTTCTCACACCAATAGAGGAATACGTAAGTGCATGCTTCCACTCCTGAACATGCATACGTAATGATATATGAATAAAATAACAAAACAAGTGTGTTCACGTGTGTATAGAAGAAGATGAAATAATGGTATGAAAAATTCATCTTTAATTTCATATGTATAATCACATGCATGCATGAACAAGAAAAACTAAATTGACTTTGATGATGCCATGTGATCTGATCCTTAGTGTTTGAATAATCACATTGTTTTATGTGATTATAGCTATAGAAAGGATAATATTAGTTTAGTCAGTTGTTGAACTAAGAAGAAGAAAAAAGAAGAATTAGTGTAGTTGTTCTTCCACTAAGAAGATGATAAATAAAGGGGAGAATTTCTTGACTAAGGATTTTCATGTAATCAAGTGAATAGTACTTATGAATATCATGTTCATAACCTACCATTTTAAGAAGGAATATGACTGCCTCCACAGGTTGTATAAATAACCATCTAGAGGCTGCAAGTTGGACTAGACTATCACCAGTCATGGGAAGAGGATTGTTTACCACCCTACTCTGAAGTGTAGGGACCCACACTAACTAGAGAATTGTTTTCCTAGTCACTCAACAATGACAACATATCACTTTATAGTTGAGAATCAATGCACTGGTCATTACAATGCATGGAAAGGATGAAGCTTCTCTTATTGAATGGTGAACCTTGTAAAAATATTGTGTGCATATTTTTACTACATTATATTATTTCATGCGACGGGGAAAACAGAATAATATAATCAAGATCCTAACATGTTAAGTGGTACAGGGATAAAAATTTGGAATTTGTTTCAAAATTCCCCAACACTAATTTACCACCCCCATCTTTGTGATAGGAATATCACAAACAAGCCCTCTCAAATGAATGATTTTTATTAGGGGATGGTATGGTTTTTTGGATAAAAATTTTAATGGGATCGGTTGTGAGAGGTTGGTTTGGATAGATTTTTAATCTAGGATGAGAGAAAACTCATGATCATAACACTTATTCAGAATTATTTCTTGACTAGCCCATGGTCCATCAATCCTCATTGACATATCAATATTGGATTTCTTTAACATTTAGTTGTTATTTATGTCACCTTTGAATGAAACCAATGATGGGGGTGAACTAAAGGGGGGGATTTTGATATATTGAAATATGTTTTGGAATTTTCATAAGGTTTTGGGATTTGGGAATTTTGGGAATCTTTTTCGAAAATGTAAATTGGTCTAGGGTTAAATTAATTTGGTGGGTTTTAAGATTGATGATTTTTATAAAAACAATTATGGGTTTCTTAAATAAGGTATAATGAGAAATTTGGGAAAATTGTTTTGAATTTTTCTATTTCATTTGAACAATTTGAATTTATTTTAATTTTTAAATTGTGTATAATAGTATTTTGAAATTTTTATGATTTTCAATATTTAAAAATTTCAAAATTCTAAAAAGAGGGTTTTTCATTTTTTATTTTATAAAATTAATGGTTTTTTAAGAAGGGATTGTAAAAATGTTATGGAACTTTAATATATGTTTCTATATTATGTTTAGGGGTTAAAATATTTGAAAATGAATGTTATAATTAATGGAACATTTTGAAATTGGATTTGGGGAACATAATGTTTTGTTTGTTTTATTATTTAGATATTTTTAACTTAGTTCAATGGTTATTTCTTGTTATTCATGTGAGGGAAAAATCATTTTGAAATCATGTTTCATGATATTTAAATTACACCTCTATCAAGGTTCATATAAAATATGGATTTCTATTTCATGTGAAGAAGTTCTGTATGATTCCCATTTTTTAGATGTAGATCCTTTATTGACTGGCCCTATATGGAATCAATGTAGATTGGTAAATATATATTCATTCTTTCGATTATCTTTTTATTATGGTTTTAAGAATCATTTCCTTCATTTTCTATAGTGAATTCTGATCAAAATAGTCATTGGTAGATATTTTTTATTATAATATTTCTTATTGACCATTATTTCATTCTAGGTAGATTCCAAATTGTTTAATAATTTTGAGGAAAATTTATTTAGTTTTACTTTTATGTGGTAATTTATGGAATTTTATGTGATGCTAGTTGTTTTATAGTGCTTATGACTATTTGGTGATCAATGTTTCCAGGGTTTTTGTTTTGGGACCAATGAATTTGGAGATATTCATTGTTGGTTGATAATGGGTGACTTTTGGTTGGATCATGGGAAATTGGGACGAGTGGAATTTATCCATATGGGCACCTAGGAGTGATTATTATTCAATATTTCAACATTACGATGTGTGGTATTTTTTTTATTTTACTAGTTTGATATGGGAAACCAAGTCTATGCCTCATGTTATTTTTTTGTGTATGGGTTTCTTCAAGTTTTTCTCCCATTGGATTGGTATGTCTAATGAGAAGTATTATGGTTTATCTAGTTGTTATGAGGAAGTTCTCATTTATCACATAGTATCTCTTAGAAAAAATGGGTGTTTTTATGCATTGGTTTAAATGAAGTCTGAATGCTATGAAGACATTGATAAGTATTAATACTCTTTAAATAATGAGTCACTACTTGGTGGTCAATTTATGCTTGGATATGTGAGACATTATATGAGGATGTTATTCGTTTATTTTGATGAATCATTCAATTTAGTGTCTTAAATCCTTTAAAAATGGATTTATGGGGGTATACATCTTTATGGTGGGAATAATTCTAAACACTATGTTTTATTTATTAATTTATTTAATTATATTTAATATTATTTGGGGTCATCATTAGATTATCATAATTTATTATAAGATATTATTATTTTTTATTTTTTATAATGATTCCCAATATTAGAAAAAATAGTTTCTGAAACTATTTAGTGACCATATGCTTGGTTATGTATTGAGACAATACCATTTGTATAGGTTAGATAATGTTTTTTAAATCATGTGGACTCTTAGGAGTAACTGTGTGAGGTTTTTTTGTGTTCCTAGTATAGGTGTCATGGTTTTCAAGTAGTTTAATAAACCATGTTGGAAAATCATGCACTGTTACTAAATTTTAAAATGATAGTTTTATTTTTCTTCAATTTACGAAATTTATTCTTCTGTCATCCTTTTTGTTTCCCCATATAGTGAATCACATTTTTCATACATATTTATTAGATTTTAGAAGATTAATATTCATTACATAACATTAATATACACACAAATATCATATAAGTATAGTGTCATTGAAATCTTGGATACATAAAAAACTAGGTCATAAGAGTTATACATATTTTACTGTTAAGTTCCACATAACTAGAACTATTTTTATACATACAAATCTTAAAACATTTCTTCATATCATAGGGAATGAAAAACATATGGAAAGGTCAGCTCAAATTGATAGTAAGGAAAATCAAGAAAGATATCAATGATCACATAAACATAACCTGAGTATAAGTGAATTAGAATAAGATCTTATACTTTAAAAACCATTAAATACATATTTTTTATCATAATATTAATTCTTGGCCTAAATCATGGTAGTTTATAAGAGATTTATCATAAATTAATCAAACAACATGATCCATGAGTGCATAACATTCCAATAAAAAATAAGTTAGTGGCATACAAATATGTAGTGAAAAAAATTTCTTTAGTCAAGTCCTACTAACAATACTATAATTGTGGATCATTTTCACTCTCCATTCCTTCATATCCTTATTCAGGTTGACTCACAATAATACTATAGTAGATAGAGTCCCTTACTGATCTGGTTTCACTCTCCATTCCAATCAATATTATCTAATGAGATATCGATATTTGCAAATTTTATTATAGGGATATATAATTCTGATCACAAAATCACATAATCAAATTCCATTAATATTACCTATTCAAGATTGTGAATTATTCTTCATATATCATTTCCCATGGAACAAAAACTAGTCTCATAAACCTTTCAAAATTTCATTGTAGCATAACCCATGGAAAATAATCGGGTATCATATACATCATTTCATTGTAATCATAAACTTATAAATAAAGAATAATTTTCATATCATTGAATAAAATCCCTATTAAATAATAAATAAAATCAAATTATGGCATCTTATAGGATAATTTCTCTAAAATATATCATGGAATATTTATTGAGTAAAATAACATTTTAAATTTGAAATAAAATTTTTAAAATATGAAAATTTCAAGAATATTCTGCTAAAACATTTCTTTAAAAATACTATTGGATCCTTATAATTTATTGTTAAATTCATTGAGTGTTCATAAAGGTGGGAAATTCTATTCATGTTGTATATGTTAAAACAAATATTCCTATTACATTTATTGTCAAGAAGTCTAAAGCACTTCATTTGATAAATGTTATGAATATTCATTTTAAAATGTATTTTCAAAATTTATAACATTCATATGAATGAATTTTAAAATTTATTATATATTATTACAACCATTTTAGAAAATATATTATAAAATATGGATATATAAAAAAATTATTTTCAACAGAAGAGTGAAATGAAATTATTTTTTGAAAAAATGACTTTCAGTCAAATCAGTGATTAATGTGAGGAAAATTAGGGGAAAATAATAATTATAAATAAATAATTAAATTATGATGAAACAAATGGTATTAATCATATATATGTCATAATATTTCACCATTAATAACTCAATTTTAAAAAAATCTTTATATATATTGATATTTTAACATAAAACCCTTTCCTCAAGTTCTACATGCTTTGAATGTTCCCGAAACTCAAATATAATAAATTAAAATTTATTATAATAATATAATTTTAATATATATATTTCAAATAATTTATTATCTTCTTATAACTTGTAAACACCTATTTATTAATAATTCATTATAAAACCACTATTTCCATGTGTTAAATATTTCATTTTTGCATTGATGTTTCGGTTATGGAGTTCTGGTCAATGTTCTTTGATCATGATTCCATAAAACCCATAATGTTAGAAAATATATATAAATATAGTATATATTAAATATATATAAATTCATAGTTATCCATAAAAGGTATAGATAAGAAAATTAATTACACTATTCATTTAAAAAGTAGGTCATACATACATATGAATGTTATTGCCATTTTTTAAAGGATGGAATGAATGAAATATAAATAATAATACATATTTATAGAATTATTATTATATCATATATATTCATTAAAATAATCATTATTGACAATCATATAAGTTGAAATGAAAAACATATCACATTGCTTCATGGATGCGGTAGACCACACACAACCACAAACGCCATTACAATTTTCCAACTGGTTGAAATGAGGCGGATATTGGTTATTCCATCACCATAAATTATTTGGTATATTTAGGATACAAAATAAATTATTTTATAATTTATACCATATATTTATAGTAGGTATAAGATGAAATAAAATTTATAATTCTTTTTTTAGAGTTATACACCTTCATGGAGAAACCTCTTTTGGATAACACTTTATGCATTCAAAGAACAATATTTTGGAATAAAAATAAGAAATAGGAAATAAGGAATAGATATAATATGTAATTATGTTAAGATTTTCTGATCCATAAATCTCAAACATTGTGAACAATGATGGAGATGATGTGTCCATTTACCTGTGAGGGGAAGGGAACATTAGGAATTTTACAATGTCATAATTATTTTTCAAGAAAAAATAGCACCAACATGATATTGTTCGATGTTAAGATGTGTATTAATATAAATAACCCCACCCAACAAAATCTATACATGTTTTCGTTATGTTTTCACCCTTATTTCTAATTTTAACCCTCATTCATGCTTTTTTAAAATTATTGTGATAACTATGTTTTTTAATCATTAAATATGAAGAGATTTACCAAAAAATGAGAAGTATCCCATAAATAGTACATGGTTGATATTTTAAAAAATATCAATTTCATTGGATAAAAATATTATATTTTGGAATTTTAAATCATTTGGTAAAAAACAATTATTATAAAATATCATTATTGTCATTTTTAGAACTATTAATTATCTATGAATTTGAAAACCACATGATAAAAAAGTGATTCAAATATAAACATATCAAAAATACATAATATGTTTTATTTACCTATTTAATTATCTGAGTATAATAAATCACCCAAATTTTAATAATTTAACTAATTAAAAACCATTAATTTTATTTTTTTAATTAGTTGAATAAAAATAGTTTTGGTGTTGCATAAGAATTTATGGTAATTAATTAATCTGTAAAATATTAAAATAAATATCTACGATAAGAAAAAATATTTTATACATCAAAAAAAATTTATAACCAAACATATCCTTTCTTTTATCCTTAAGTAAATATTTTTATATATTAAAGTCCACATAGTGGGAATTTTTCTTTATTCTTTTCATAAAATAATATAACAATCATAATCCAAGAGAAATTGAACCATGTGTCTATATGTTTTATATATGGATGAAAATTATGTCACTACACAAATAAAGCTGGATAAATGAACTTTTCAGGGAAATTTTAAAGCGTTATACAAAAATTTTAAACATGTTTTACCCATTTTACCCTTACCAAGGTGACAAAAAATATACCATAGTTACAATTCATAATGATAAAAATAGATATATTTACAAAATTTTAACTTAATAATACTGAATATGAGATATATTTTTTAGTATTAAATTCCTTTAAGTGGATTAAATTCATTTTAAATTATGAGTACAAAACGTGGAAAAAATCATTTTTTAGAAAATTTTATTATTGAGATAAAAACTAGATATATTCTGATCATATGCCTAAAAAATATTATATTAATGTTAAAAAAATATTTAATATTTAATATATAAATTTATTTAAAACAATATTCCAATAGTGATTAACTTTATTTGTTGTGATAAAAACCCATCTCACTCATAAAAATAGTTTATTGGAATAAAATTCCTTCCACTTTGACCTGATTTTTATTTTCATTTCCTATAAGATGCTGACCAAAGAAAAAAAATTTTCATTTTTAAACCAAGAAAGTTATATATTATATTTTTTTTCTTATTAATACATTCACATCCAATAGATAAATAATAACCATAAGATTAAATAACAAACATTTAGTAGTACAATTTAGTTTTTTTGAAAATTGATGTTGCATGTAAATAAAGCAATCAAAAAAATAGAATCATTTCATAGAAAAATATATCATAAAATTTAAGTTTTTCACATTATACCATCATTAAATCTAATTTATCACTCTAAATTCCATCAATCAAATACAAATAAATGATGATATCTATGTTTCATCACATAATCAAGATCTCGTGTCACTTTTTGGAATTTCTGACTACTGATAACATTAACCTATTGAGTATTGTTGTTCCATTGAACTTTATATATATGATCTGAGAAATAAACCTATTTCTATTTTAAGGAATGATCTTCGTCTAATGGTATAACCTCTTTTTTATTACATGTTATAGATTTGGTATATACTTCCTTATTAGAGATACTTGTAAGACATCGTGAACTTGAGGGCGGTTCGATGGAATTTACAAGTGATAAGCTACCGTCCTTACTCAATCAAGAATTTAAAATGGGAAAATATACCTAGGGCATATATTTCCCTTCTTTATAAATATGAAATTATTTTACCATGGAATAATTCATAAGAGAAAATGCTCACCAACATTAAATTTCAAATTTCATCGATGTTTATCAACATTACATTTATAATGACTATAACCTACCTTGATGTGCTATAGAATAGCTCTAAATTTAAATACCACTTCTTCATCATTCTCAATTATAAATATATTTATTTGTCAAAGTTCATCCCAATATATTTGATTTATGAACTTCCATCCATATATGTATTCATGAGAATACAATAGAATAGTTGAGAGAAAAATATTGCAGTAAGAAAACATGAATAAAAAAAGTATAGCTCACGAGTAACCGTTAAATACATATATAAATACCTAGAAATATCATATTTCTTTTACATTTTTCTATCAAACAAACCATTTTTTTTTGGATGATCAGAATTACTGAAAATCAACCCTGTATCCATATCCAGGATAAGACCATACTATAACTTCAAGGTATACCTGAAATCCCAATCAGATATAATAGAATATGGTATTCTGTAATACCTTACCACTTAAATAATGTATATCAATGAATTATGATCAAGAGATGAATATTTTCGAATTTAAATTAAGTGTGATGAATTTTTATGGTGATCGACTACATCCCACATATCATTTTAGACATTAGTTGTTTTGGATGTCCAATTAAAAAATTCAAGGAGATTTTTTCCCATTTCTATAATGATATGGGTACTGATTATAAGATCCCATTAAAAAAATATCTCTTAACCTCAACATTATGACTTACTAAGTACCAATATACATACTCTTAAATATCTATCATCATATTATCCTACCAAAAACACTCCTTCAGACCTCTAATCAATAGTGTACATTGAGGATGAATAGAGAGTGGTGAACTTTGAGCTTCATTCAAAAACTAAATTATAAAATATAGTGTGGATGAGACTTATATATGGTTTTTGGACATTATGATTAAATCATAATGAAGGATGAACAAAAAAAATTATCACTTTCTTTTGAAGGTCAACATATTTCTTTTTCATTTATTTAATCTTTGGTTGGATTGATGGTTGAACACTAATTTAAGAATGATAATTTTTTTTATTATCTCATTAATATTTATAGATCCATCCATTGAATGTATAGAAATATTAGATCCTTTTCTATCCACATATGAGATAAGATTACCTTACCCTTTTACTTAAAGCATTATCCACCTTATTCTCATTCCAGGGTTTTATTATATTGGACATTGATACTTTTCAATAAATAATAAACCATATTCTCTAAGGAAGGGTCATATCATTATATGTGAATACATATTTTAAAATTTATTTTTATTATATTCTTCATAAAATTATCATTACTAAAAATTACCCAATATCATTAATGAAGTGATTATTGTTTTTAACTCTAAATATGGAGTTAGATATTTTACTAATGAAACTTTAATTGGTGCGAGGAATAAATTATCACCATATCATTTTATGTTAGGATTCATCCCAGTCCCTTTATTGATGAGTCACTATATATTAGCAACCAGTATCCACTAAAGGGTAATGTAAACATAGGTTCAGGGAATAAACTTCTCTTCAATTCCGTGAAATTTTATTCGTTTTCATTTTTCACAGAAACATGACCCATACCTTGTTTATATACTTACTGTATTAGATATATGTGAGATATTATCCACAAAACACAAAAAATATTAGTCCAATCCATAAAAAATATGGATCTTATTGATCATGGTTTTTATGGTACAACATTCAATGACTGCCATCATTGGTAGATCTATAGATATACCCTCACAAAAGATTATATGAACCAATAATGAAACTTTTTTTAGCTAAAAATTATTCATGGTAAATTAATCATATAGAAGATCCTTCCTTTGGGTCTCCTATATATTCTTCAAGTGATCTTCATGATCCTTTTTTTATTTTAATATATAATAACATCATTTATAAGGACTACCATAAATGTATCAAGGTAGTTCTGAAGACTTTATTCATTATATATAAAATGATAGCATCATAATTAGAAAGATAAAATAAAATCACTAAAATTCATGGTGTAATACTTTTTATGTAATGATATCATGTTTATATCCTCCTTCTCGAATCATAATTTATGATATCAATAAAGATAGTCAATCAGGGAATATTTTTGAGAAACACACAGTTGATCAAATAATTAATTACTATATGGTAGATGATACTTGTTTTTTATATTTATCTTGTTATCTTCCTTATATTAAATTTATAGTCACATTGATCAATATTTCATCATAACAAAAAGAAAATGTTCACTCCAAGGTGCTGAAATTTGTCAAATGAATCACTTATCATGATTCATCTAGAGTTTCTTCTAAAATTCCAAAAACTCATTATAGTCCATTATATAAAGAGACTTTGAATTATGATTAGCACTAGGTATGAGTTCTATTGAAAACTAAAATTAATGTTCAGTGGAAGATGAGGAAATAATTTTAGAATGAAATACTTAAACTCACATAAAATAGTCATGTCATTAGTCTTCAGTTTCTCACCAGTAAAATATTATAAACACCCCATTTGAAAAGGAATCAAAACAATTATAATATCCATTATATATTTATATTTATTATTACATTGATATATGTCCATAGGTTGGTTCATGATATATGTCATGAAATTCCTTTATTGGAAATTTATTTGTGATTTCTGTAGTCAATGTCAATATATTACTAAGATAACAACTAATCTAACTAGAGGAAGAATAATAAAATTTACTAAAAGAAAAATACCACACACTACAATCAAATAAAAACCATATAATTTATATGAGATCATCATACCATTAATATTGTTAACTTAAAATTCAACATTAATTCATTGGGGGGTGGCATTGCGATACCCATTGAAAATTCCTAAGATATAAAGTAGTTGGTAGATAATAAATCAAATAATAAATTATATGTTTTATAGTTTCTGGGGTGTTTACCTTTCACCTCTTCCTTATAATACCCCACATCAATAATTGTGATTGTGTTAGATTCCCCTCTGTCTCTGGGATTGATAGGTTATTAAAATAGATCATTATAATTTAAATCATATTTGGGCGTTGGTTAACATATTTCCCATATTTCATGAATTAGAACCACTAGTGTGTGGTTGGGGAATTATGTGGTGCTTCTTACTCATTAATAGATTATTTATTCACCCCATGACTTTGACATCAAATTTTCCAATGAACATAATTTCCACACTTAAAACATTTCCTTGTTTAATTGATATAATTTCATATATGATTCCTTCCAAACATCAAGTATAATGTAAAGATCATATTCTTCTCCATATGGTTTTTATAATTTCTATCATTTTATATATTTATTTTCTAATAAAAATAATAAGTTTTATGGGTATCTTTAATCTTCACTTCCTCCTTTATATAAAATATATTTATTTCTTCATAGCTATTAATATCCCAAATGGATAAATCCAATTGGAGACATGGTTTTATGATATTGAAAAACTAATCAATCTTACTTATAGGTTGTATGATAATACTAGAAGTGTTACTCGAATGTATTATAATTTTATCCTCTTAAGAAATAATAGATTCATTATCTTTATATGTTAGATTAATGAATTCCATCTTTATTTTCATGTAATAGAATATGATGAAAGTAAATATTTAAAAATAAGATATTAATATCATCCAACTCCTTAGATTCAATTTCGTCATTATTACTTCATGTTATTGATAAAATCCCACTAGTGATCCCCTTCTCCATCCAAAATATATGTGAAAAATGGCATTTTCACATTCAAAACATTGTAGAAAAAAAATATTTTTATTGTTACTTGTCTATTTCTAAAAACCTGATGGATCAATATAACCATTAAAATATGGTTGGTATTTCCTCATTAAATACTTCATTGAGTGTTTTTCTATCCTCTTCAAATTTTTATTCTCACTATGGTTCATATCTAGAGAATGTTTTATACAAATATAAAACAAGAATTTGTATTCAATCACCCTTGAAATTTTTTCAAGGAGGATATTCATTTCATTTTCGATCACATTTGGCATTACCAGGGTTCCTTTAGGTTTTATCTATTTTCTAAAAAGAAAAAATATATTGTGAGGAGAAATAATCATTATGGGAAACAAAATCATCATGAAAAATAATTTATATAATGTCTATATAATGACATAGTATTTTCAATATTTGAAACATTAGGTTTACCCTAGGCCATACATGAACATAATCTATTAAAATGCCTCATAATTTTTTGTAAATAAAATGTAATTTAACCTAATATTCTCCCTCAGGAGTGTCAAATCAGGTGAACAGTAAGGGTATACTCACCATGCTCTATATTGACGATCAAGGTGTAATCAACCATCTATTTTCATTGTTATTTACTCTAGATATATATGTACCAAAACTAAAGCCAGTAGTATTATTCCAGCATGGATGTCATTATAGTAAACCCACACTCATATATTTACCATAAAATAGGAAATGCTCCATTTTATAATATTATTCTAAGGGATCACACAAATGTTTTCTCATATTAGTTTCCAAGGATACATAATCCATACTCTAATAGGAACTACAAAAAACTATACATTTCATACATTTATATTACATATAATTAGATTTATATTATTATATAAAATTAAAATTCATCCAAGAATCATATTATTTTACTATATTAGGAAACATGGATAATGGAACAATAATTTCATAAGTGATATACATCATAACCCACTAATGTCATCATAATTATCACCCTTCTTAAGCATATCATATGTAAAACTATTATTCAAAACCCATGGATGGAAACATATGAAATGGTGATATAATATTCATAGTTACGGTAAACAAGGGATATATAAATGATCACTTAAACATAACATGATCATAACGTTATGAACAAATGATCTTAAAATTTTAAAACCATACCTTGCATACCAAAGATCATAATATTATGTCATGGTATAAATCTTTTCATTTTATAATACATGAATCCTAAATAAATCAAAGAATATGATCCATGAGAGCTTAATAATATAAAATATATAAAGTTGTGTCTTACACATAAGAATATAAAATGATTTCGTTATTAAATAATCACTTAAAAGGGTATCATAATATATTAGGTTCACTCTCTATTCCACCATATCCATTATCAAGGTTCATCCCTAATACTATCATAGTGGACATAGTCGCTCGCTGAATTGGGTTTAACCCCAAATATAGACCTTATTATCTCATGAGATATCCATATTTTATCAATGAATTTAATGGATATATCATTTTTGGATAAAATATCACATAATCATTATATATTAACATGTATTCCAAAAAAAGGATAAATCCTTCATCATATATCATAACCCATGGAAAAGAAATGGGTTTCATAAACATTTCACCATTTCATTATAAGATAAGACATGGAATATCAATGAGTTTCATAATCATATTGTCACCATAATCATAATACATCCATAAAAATAATAATTATTTTATCATTTCATCATGTCCCCATTAAATAATATATAACCTCAAAACATATCAACACGGATGAAAATTCCATTAAAAGATCACTTGGAATATTTCATGGGAAAAATAACATTCTTACATTGAAAAGAATTTTTAAAATAAAAAAGATTCTAAAATATTATAGAGGACTATTTATTTTAAATTATGGTGGTTATATTTAAATAGAGATTCAATTCATTGTGTGGTCATGTCTGCTGGAAATTATGTTCATGTAATTTTGGTTAAAACAACGATCCCTTTCACATTTTTTGGTAAAAATTAAAAAGTTCATAATTCGGAAAATGAGAAGAAGAATAATTTGAAACAATTTTGTAAAAACTATAATTGGGGTAAAAAAATAATTCAAGCAATCAGTTGAGGTTATAAAATTTATTCCTGGAAAATTTTTATAAAACATTGATTTTAATGGAAATGGATTTTCGACCGAAGTGAGAAACAAAGTCATTTTTCCTTAAAAATGTTATTTCAGATTCTTTTTTTATTAAAGTGGGGAAAATTGAATGAAAACATGTATTTTAAATATATAAATAGATGATAAGAAAATTCAGGTGATTATTGAGAGATTGGTTATAAAATTTCATCATTAGAGACTGAATCATAAACAATCCTGATAAACCATGAGATTCTAATATAAAATCCATTCATTTAGTTACACTTTCTTCAATAGTGACCTCACCTACTATATAATAAATTTAAATTTATTATAGGTCAATAAAATAATCATGTAAATAACTCAAATATCTTATATTATCTATTTATAACATTGAAATATCCCTTTATTAATAATTCTTTATTAAAATCATCATTTCCATATGTTAACTATTTCCTTAATCATGGATGTTTTGATTTTGCAGTTCCAGCCCTTATAATTTGATCGAAGTTTTATCATATATATTATTGTTACCATGATATAAATATTATATATATTCATTATTTATATTAATAGTTTTTTTAGGAAATTTAGATATATAAAAAATTAATTACACAATTAATGAAAAAAACAGACCCAATGTACGCTTGAATGCAGTTTCCAATTTTTAGTGGATGGAAAAAAATGGTAAGTAATAATTAAACCTTAATTGATTAATATTATATCATATATATTATATATACTTATTCAAATTATCTTTATTACCATTCATCTATATAAGAGACATGAAAATAATTACATCGCTTTGTGGTGGTGGTAGTTCATACGTATACATGAGTGGCATTATAATTTTCCAATGGATTGGAAGGAGGTGAATCTTGGGATTTACATTATATTAATATCAATTTAAAATAATTAAAATAATTATTTAATTTATTTATAATGTATACCATAGATATTTAGGAGGTATAAGAAGAAATAAAATTGAAAACTTGTGATTAAGAGTTGTTTCTCTTCATTGTGAAACCTCTTTTGACTACACATTATGACTTTCAAAGAATGAATTATTTGGAAATGAAAAAATTTATATGGTGTGGGTAATAAATTTATGATTTTATTATTTTAGGTATTGAACATAATATGAGGATATACCATTATGACTGATGACAGATATTATGAACCTTCTTATTATTGAGGGTTGGGGCTCTCTTTAAATTACATAAATTATTGAATTAAATTTCTTGAAAATTAGATACATATTTATATAATTAGAGAATAATATTAGTATTAGTATAAATAATATCATCCAAAATTTATAAAAAATTTTGTTTTTGTTTTAACCCTTGTCTCACAGTTTTATCCTCCTTTGACTGTTTTTTGATAATTACCACATTAACAAAGTTTTCTAAAATTTAATGGTCAAATAATGTTATCATAAAAGAAAAATTAAAGGAATTAAAATATTAAGCATCCACACATTCCTTATATGTTATATTTAACTATACTTTTTATAATATATTAATAAATTAAAATTTATCTATTTTTAATATTTTTAAAATCATTTATTTTGTTTTTCTTATTAGTTGAATAAATACCGTGTCGGTGTTTCGGAATAATTTATCAAAATTATTCAATCGCTAAAAATTAAAAATAAAGTACTACGATAGAAAATTTAATTTTTATTTAAATTTAAAACATATAAATTAAATAACCTACTTTAATCTTTTTAAAAAAATGTTATCTATATTAATGATTAAAGAGTGACATTTTGTATTTATTCTCCTTTTAAAATTATATATATATCATAGTCAATGAAAAATGGTACCAAGTGGATATAGTCTCTAGGATTAGAATAAAATTATCTAACTCCACTCATCAAATATGATAAATTGAATTTTTATAAAAATATTAAAGATTTATCCCAATGTTTAATCAATATTTTACCAGTTTTACCCTTATAGAATTGACCAAAATTTAAAATCATACATTTTATAATGACATAAAAGAAAATATTACTATTTAAGAAATATGAAAAAACGACTTCCAATTATTGGATCAATTTTTCAAAAATCAATTACTATAAATTTCTTAAATTCATTTTAAAATATATGCAAGAACATGATGAAAATAATTTTTTTATAAAAGTACATTTTTAATCATAAAACTAGATTTTTTTCATGTCACATGCATAGAAAAATATTATATGTATGTTAAAGAATTTGATTGAATAAAGAATATATTAATTTCATTAAAATCATTTACCAATATATTGTATTTAAATTTATTTATATAAAAACACATTGCATGTACAAAACTATTTTTCTAAAAAAACATTACTTTTCCTTTAAAATGACTTTTATTTTCAATTGGAATTAATTTATATCCAATTAATTAATTAATATGTTTGTAAAGATGAATTTTTTTATTTTAGTTATAATTTTAAACACTCTCCAATCAAAATTTTTGGATATAATTTTGACATTAAATAATAAAATTTTACATAAATAACAAGGATTATTTAAACTCAGTGTTGAATATTAAAGAAGCTATTAAAGTAATAATTAATTTTCTGGTGAACAATATATTAAAATAATTGGGTGTTAGACCCCCTATTGTGCCTCCCCTTATAAGTTTTAGATCGTTTCTTTGTGTGACACCCCTATCATGACCTCCCATCAGAATCGTCGTTTCTCATAGGTATTTATGGTTTATTATATGATTCTATTGGGTATGCATTCCCACTACCTCATCCTTTAATATTTCTATGTATTCCTTTACCTCTCACCTCTATTTGGTTCTAAAAACCCTAGGTCTAGTTATTTACTATCATTGTATGATTTTTTTAATTTAAATGCTTCACGTATATTTCATCTACCATGTTTGTGTGTGCCCCCTAAAAGGTAGCACATTTCAGCTATTGTATCATTGATTTATTGATGGTTTCCCTATTTTTAATCTTGATATTTTAGAAAATTTTAATTTATAGGTGTTTCAAATGATTTATTTTAAATATTATCCCTCTATTTTAGTGTTAACCTGGTGTTTTAAATATTTCAAGGTGTTCTTAAATTTTCATGATTCCTTTACATGGAATTTTAAGTGAAACTTAAAATGAAACGTATTTGATAATTATTTAATGAAATTTAATAAATTAAAATTTTAAATTTTAAATTATTCTTACCACATTTGGGTCCAAAAACAATTTAAAATATTTGTGTAACCGTTTTTTGGGCACTAGTGAAAGGTGGGTAGATTATTCAAAGATTGTTTTTTCAATTTTACTTATTTATAATTTATTAATTAAAATAATTTTAAATTTTTCATTAGAAGAATATTTAAAATTTAATATATTGGTAAGGTAATTGAAAATTTAGTTTTTCAAAAAAGCATGTGTTTTATTAAATGTATGATTATATATTTTTATTTTTAGGTTCTACATATATACATGGATATATATATCTATGTGTGTGTGTGTAAAAAATTAAATGACAATATGTGAAGTTAAACAATGATGTAAATAGATATATAAAAATATGAAAGGGTATTTTATTATAACTAAAAAAGGAGGTTTCACTCTATTATATTCAAAAATATTATAAAATAGACTATTATGAACATTTAATAAATATTTAAATTTTTTCCTATGTGTGAGATACTCATGAACCCTTTTTGACTTGTTTTCCATTGATGGATTCCATCATTGAGAACATTTTATTTCATATTATGCGACATATTTCTACTCAAGGTTGTTTCAAGAGAGAGAGAGAGGTGGTTGAGGGTGAGTAATTTAAAATGATATATAATTGATGAATTGTACAAAATTTACAATTTGGGGATACCATTGGTTGTCCTCATTAATTGTTTACTCAGCATTGTTTATTATAGTCATGGTAACCCTATTTCTAGGTTACGATAACTTGGTTGTTATAAGATCCCTTTCCACTATCTATTTCTAGGGAATTAAATGGGATTCTTTTTCAACTAGCCATTGAGCTAATACAATTTTCCACTAATTTTGCATATGAGTCTAGTTATAGATGTTATTATAGGTTAAAAATCAATATTCAACATTTGTTAGAGCACACATCATTTTTATAGTGACTGGAATACTAATATTGGGGGGTAAACTTATTTCTTTAATTTCCCTTATTTACTTGATATGTGTGGAGCCATATATTTGTTTCTTAATGTTTTATTATTATCTGTATTAGTGTGACGACTTTATATATTTCCATTTCCATTGATTAATTTTGTTAACATTTTTCATAAAAAATTAATTACAATTATTTTAAAGGTGTCTATTTAAATGAGAATAAAATAGGGGAGTAAGCTTGATAGTACCACAATCCATTTTTTTAAAAAAATAGAAACTTTGAGGGTAAGTTGGAACCTACAGAATAACCTCCATAAATAGGTCACACACATAAAAAACACATGTATAATTCAAAATTAAAAAAACTATTGAGCGAAACATTGTGCCATCATAAGCCCCCAAAATCAAAATTCAAAATAAAATATCGTCAGATCCAATCTTGAAAATCCCGTATCTGACAATGGAAACTGTACCACCCGAATAAACTGTAATTTTATAAAATTATTTAAAAAATATCTAGTTTTTATGTTTTAAACTAAAACCCATAGTTTAATTATTTATTTCAAATAAACACAATTTGGGTATTTAATTTGATGGTTATAAACGATGAGTAGTTTTTTAGCCTCAATATCAACATTATTTCAAAACTACCTATAATTTAAAATTTTGGTATTCATTTTGATATGGCCACTCTTGAGAGAAATGACTGGTTTGAGGGAAGTTGATTATTTAAACACATTCATATTATTGTTCCTTTTACCTGATTTTTATAGGACTATATTATCATTTTATAAAATTTCTGATTTGGGGATCTTTATAATATTTTCCTTGTAAAATTTATCTTTTACTACTTTCTATGAATGGATGTTAGTGATATTTGTTGGTGGAAAAAGTAAAATCATATTTTTATTCTTTTTTGTTAGAGTGTGCATTTCATGAAAGGTATACTGTGGGTGATGATATGGATTTTTTACATCTAATTATGTCTTTATAGTTTATTTCTATATATCATATATTTTATGGATTTCAAATATATGAATGGTTCATGAAAATTGTTTTATAAGTTTTATTGTGCATTGTTTACTCAAATTCATGGTAAAAATAATGCACACTGTATATATATGATAACATTGTGATTTTCTCAATCACATGGGGATTTTTGATGCCCCTCTGGCCCATTAAATAGATAAATTAGGCATCCGATTGATGGATGGGTTATGATTGTTTGTAACAATATGACTCTAACCACTATCTCATATCTAAACCAAAATATATGATACAAACCTATAATGACCCACCCCACTATAAATTCCTCTTAGTATTATGGTGAAGATGATACTAACCCCGAGAGATCACCTGTCAGAAGCCCCATATTAGTAACCAGCCGCTAAGGGTATAAAACATAAAAATGGAATTCATTACCCACTTGTACTTCAATAATAAATAATTAGTAAACCAATCAACAATGTAATATAATTGAACTAATATCCTTTATAACCCCACAATAAATAAACAATATCAGTCAAGAAAAACCTCTATGATAAATTCCAATAAAAATCATTGGGAATAAACTCTATAGTAAAACCTCATCATCTAAGCTATTACTTCCCATTTGGGACACCAAAATAATCCTTGAAAATAGAATTATATATATATGGGTGGTTATAACATTTATATCTAGTATGGTCATACATATGACCTCTCATTAAATACTGGATAAGGAATATTTATTCTTTATGGAATAAAAATTAGAAATAACTAGCAGCTAAGATGTCCTTCTCCACATATACTTACGAAGGCCCACATAAAAATTATTTCATCCATGTGTAGCATCCTAATATCATGAATATGAAACATATTCCCGACAACTATTTCCCCTTGATTTTATTATCTCACACAATAATGTACAATGTTTGGTGTTGACTCCCATTTACATTTAATATGGATCAAGTCATAATCCTACCTACACCAACCAATGAAAGGTCCAATATCCTTAATTGGAATCAGTCCATCCACACCACAAACATAACCATTACAAATGAATCATCAATATTAAACTCATAATTCTCTATCATAGGAAAAATATATATTATCTAAAAAGATATACTATCATGAATATGCAGGAACGTAACCACATATAACTCTGAAAATTCCCATCCATTATAATATCTCATCACACAGGCCACATATCCAATATATTATAACACACTCAATTGGGAGAGTGGGGAAGATTGGTAAAACAACCATATGTAATCACTAACTTATATATTAGGGGAAACAATCAAAACCCACAACATTTTTTCATTGGTATGGTTATTTTACTCCAACTAGATTTCAGAACGAAATAATAAAGAAAATACATTATAAATATATACACAAAACATAAGATCAACATAGATGGTTTCCACCAATATAATCCCATCACAACCCGAAAAAATTACCACACTTCCATAACAAAAAAAACTCCATCACCAAAACATATAAATAAAAACAACCCCTAACAACCACATAACACATCCATAGTTACTTTAACTGTTCCCATTTTAATGCATCATTTAACCCTTATATATTTACTTATTACCATTCACTATAGCTTCCTTATACCATTAATTTTACATGATTAATGAACAACCCAAGAATTGATCATTCAGATTTTTTCATTCCATTAATAATTTATTCAAGAATAAATCATTTCATGAAAAGCACAAGTTAATTTATCCCTAGACCCATACTTCATACCATTTTTACCAATTTCAACCACATTTAATAGATAAAAATTTTCTATTACATCATCCCTAAAGTACATGATTATCCATCGCATCGATATCTATACCTCCCACACTATAATCAAACACCACTTCCAAACTATCACAAATGAAAAACCATCGTATGATATCCATTAGAAAAGACAATAGTATCAATTTTTCCTATCACATACCGATTACATACACCAATAAGAAAAAAACACACTGAAATCCTTTGTAGGGACAAAAACATAAAAAATTATACAAAACCAATCACTGAAACCATGTTCAAATAATAGAATCATTGTATTCATAATTTCCCTTTTCATGTTTCATTTATATTAACTTAATTTCACTTATGTTAGTAGCTTAAAAATAATATCATCTTCACTCATCCTTTTTGTTATGTTCTCCTAATTATTATCCCTTCCAAGAAAAGAGATTTATACAACTCATATTAATTGCGAAGTAATTTTATAACATAAAAAATTATTATTCTCAACAAAAGAAACATTCTTCATCATAAATATGTAATAATAAGAATTTAGTAATGAAAAATCCAAATATTCAACTTACCTTACAATTTATATTAGGATGATTCATTATCGTTAACCAAGTTTATTCCTAACTACCACATAATGAAACCATAGTATTAAAACTTCAACAATTTACAAAAACAAAGGAAATTTGTCAAATATTATACCTCTATATTAATCATTCATATAAACACTATATGATAATGTAGAAATTGAAAATAAAATACTGCTAAACTAAAATGATGATTCATTTGGGAAAAACTACATTAACCCACTACAAATCCATGTTCAGACCACAACCCAAAATTAATAAAACTCGAATAGTGAATCAATGGATGGAAAAAGAGTAATACAGGGGAATATATGAGATATATATTTACCTTTATCCAATAGAGTTTTATATTAATGAACCTATAGGTTGAGACCTACTCTAGGGATAACCTAATTGAAGGAGACAACCAAGAGACTTCTTGGATTTGACTGAAGGGAGTAAAAATAAAACCATGGGAGTCATGACCTACAATTTATTATTAATGTAAAATGAATGTTTGAGGTGGGGAATACTAGGCCCATGTGGGATTGATACCCATTTATTTTTTCTAAAAAATATCTTATATAATTCGAACCAAAAATTTCAAGACAACCCTCCTAGAAAAATCTTGTGTGTATCCCACATGATTTACCACATTTAAAAATACTATTTAAAATAATTTATATATTTTATTTTATTATTATTATTAATTGTATTTTTTGAAGATGTGTTGATTTAAAATATTAAAAAATTTAAAAGATTTTATGGAACATTTTTTAGTGGGTTAATGGTTCCTTGTGATGATACCGATGTGGTGGTGAACTACTGTGATACAAAACATGTGAGTGATCAGTAAGGGGTTATGGATGGTGATGTTTTTTGTGGTGATAAATATATACGGGCCTATGAATGAATGAATGGAGAATCTCAAGGTAATTATTGGAATCATTAGAGACTATTATGGATTTCATGGGATCATTTCATATGTTCTTATTAAAAAAAAAATTAAATAATAAAAATAATAAATTGACCCACATGATATTTTGATTATAATAACTCTTTTATAATTTATAGCATGTGTAGGGGATATGGGTTCCATTATTTGCAATGTGGGATGACACACCATGTGAATATGGTTAGTAATTTTTATATAAATCTTATAATATAATATTAAATAAATAAATATAGTTCTATTTAAAATTAACATGTAAATGAATGGTGATTTTGTATGACTATAAAAGTGATAAATAATATTACATGTATTAATCATTATTTTTATTAAAAAATAAAATGGTGAAGAAGCATACATTTGAATGATAATATTTTTTTATGTCAACCAATGGGTAGGCCTGCACCCATGTTGGTTCAACCCATCTTGGCCTAATATATCCTTCAACATAGTGCAATAAAAAATGGCTTTTCATTTCCCCTTATCACACCCAATACCATGGTATGGTATGTCCCTACTCATATATTCTTTCCTCCCTCCTGAAACCCAATTCCTCCCAAAATACATGACACCAAACCAATGGTTCTGGTTATTCCACAACTCACCATTTCCCATAAAGATAGTTCTTATATAATCCATAAAAACACAAACTCTACAATGGAATATATATCTTATTTATTTTTAATTGGGAACACATTAGGAAAAAAACCCTTCATCCACTGATGTTTCAGTTCTCAAAGTCATCCAAGTACATGATGAATGTCTACAATGATACAACCCCCAAACACATATGAAAAATGTTATATAAACACTAAAAACCTTCCCCATATCCCCCTCTATGCCTATAATTATGGTGTGGTTTCTGTTTAGGAGTCCAAAACAAATCTTTCACCTTTGGAACACCTTTAATATATCTCTCTCAACCTCTCCAACACCTAAATAAATAATATAATGAGTGGAGAAGTATGAGTCATTAAAATACATGAAATATTTACTTTATTGGACTTTCCCACAAAAGCACATCTATATGAGGAACATAATCAACTCATTTATAGTATTTTAAGGCACTGACAAGGTTATGTTTTCTAGTAACTCCTTGTTTGACCTAACATGGTTCCCTAGAGCCATTTTGGGAGAATCATTTGGAGTCCTTAATGAGTTTTCCAAATTCAAACCCACTCATGGGGAACATTTCATCCATCGAAAAAAATAAAAATAATTTTTTCCTAGTATTGTGTTGCAGTGATTGGATGTTTCTTAATAGAAACTTCCTTAGTAGAAGTCATCATCTATGGTCATTGGTACCCTCAATTATTTTTTTTCTTACATGTCTTTACCCCAATATTGTACTGATTCATCCATCCATAACAAGGACTACATCATCATGGATCATGGATTTTTTACAATCTCACTATAAACATAATCATGTATTAGTTCATCCATGGCATCAATCATAGATAGTGTAATCATCATATCATTTTCATACTAGACGATTATCCTATGAAGTCGCCGAATGATCACTATATAATGCACATGGGAGGCTATAGTGTGGAATTGTAGTGTCATTTTTAGGAACCATTATAATTGAAATACAAAATATTATTCAGTTTTAGAATTTTAGATTAAGACACCCTAAATAAAATAATACAATATTTATCTTTTAATGGACACCAAATATGATATCTCATCGGTAGTCAGTTTATAATTATTCCACACTATTATAGTTAAGGAATTGAAGGGGTGAATTTTATCCTCTCTTGGGATCTCTTCATGGTGACTGAATTTTTCTTTTAATCCCAATAAGTATAACCCTAATTATGTTCCATAGTTATTTCCAGAACATTATATCCAGAGGGATTATGTGGTTTGGGAACATATATTCCATAATATTTTTTATTACCCACCCACATATAAATTATAGGGTCCATAGATATGTATTGGTATATAAAATCAAATCATGTTCCCTACTAGATCATATAGATTCACTAGTGTGAGGGTAGTGAGGTTAATTCAATGTCTGCGTACATGTTTTGACACTCTCATGAAATGGTTATTATTCAATGATTGTGTGAAATTTAAGTGAAATATATATTTACCGTATATTTTTTTCACTGAAAAAACATTTCAAAAATTTATTTAGAATCAATGATATGTCATTAAAAAGATAAAATAATAAATTAAAACTATATAAAATAATTTCTTATAAATTGTGAATATATAAAACAATATAAATCTATTATAACAAACAATTATATACGAAATATTTAGAAGAAAAAAATTTATCAACATCATGATTTTGTGATTAAAAACTTAATTAAATTATTTCATAAATAATTGAACATAAAAAAATAGACATAAATAATAGATCACTAAGTAAAAAAATAAATTTAACACAATACATTTCTTGTGAGGTTGACTAGGTCCTTGTCGTACAATCCAATGTATATATTGGAAGAACAATTTACCATCATATTAATGAATTACTAATAAATATCCACAAACGTAATTTCAAATAGTGTCACTTTTTGGAAGACTTTATAGGAAGAGTCATATCATGTACTTAGGAAAATAACCACTATATTTAATTAACTAAACTGGTAATTAAATCTTCATTTCCCACATTTTTATCTGGGGTTCCCAAGATATTTTTTAATGTATGTAAGAAAAAGCAAACAAATCATTCCATAATATCCTAAAAACACATTATAATAAATCATAAATATCTTCTCTAAACACCCTTTTAGGAAATTTCCACTTCATAATTATATTCAACAATAAAAAATTTATATAAAGTACAATCCATTACCATATAAATAATTACACAATATAAAAATAATTCAAAGGGATTGAAAAAAAGTCATGAAATCTGCTTAAGGTTGTTTAAAATTCCTTATAAATATCATATATAAAATTATGGAAAAATATCATTCCTAAGAAATCATCCTAAATAAAAACATCACAAAAAACATCATCTAAAACATTATAAAATCGTAATATCTTTTAAACATTCCAAAACATAAAAAATAGATAATAAATCCCATTTTTAATATAATACAAGTAAAAAACATCTTTAAATTCAAATTATTAAATTTTAAAAAGTTAATTAATAAATTTTAAGAATCAATTAGTATAAAAAATAACACTTAGGCAGGTTATTTGTTTATAAAATACCACTTATGATTTTTTACAAACACCTTTAGTGCACGATAAATAGTTATTTGAATAAATAACTATGAAACAATGTAAATGGAAAATTTATCATAAAGGAAAATTAGAAAACCTTGAAAGAATTATATACTCCTTTCAAAGATAAAAATTATAGGTTTTTATTGGATGATAAATGGGTTTTCAGAATTAATTCATTATGTGTAATTCCAAATAAAATAAATAATAAAAAATCCTTTCAAAAAATGAATATTATATAGTTAAATGATGTTATTCAATAAATGTAAAAGTGATAGGTCTCATATATGTCAATAAAAATACCTGAAATCCCATACCCCAAATTTATTTTCATGAAATCAAAAATCATATACCACTGAAGGCATTTGGAGATTAAAGAGTTGAATAAAATGGGGGTACAAGGGATGGAAAGAGAAATGAATTTGTTTACATATATTTTTCATCCACATTAGTGAATATTTGATGACTAAAATTTATTGAAATAGATATAATTTAAGTTGTTTTTAATGAAAGGATATGTTTTATAGATCTCGTGATTCTTTTGGTATGAAAATTTTGCTTTCATGCACTTAAAATGAGATTTTATGAATAAATAATTTTATGTATTAGAAATATATACGAGTCATGTGAATGTGTAGGTATCCCATGATAGTTACCCAAGAAACAAAATTTATAACAAAAGGGAACCCAACCATTCCAAATTAAAATACATAGTGGCATTCATGTTCATTCCCCAAATTAGTGTATTTTAAAAAAAATCTCTAAAAATTTCAAATGTTTACTTGAATATCATAGAAAATTTCACAACAAATAAGTATCAATTTAAACTCTCAAAAAATATCATTGGTTTCATATTTGAAGGTATTTCACTTTACATTTTGATGAATATTTTATGACATATATTGATTTACTTAATAGAAGAATTTTGGCTACCTTGTTGATTATATCATTCGATATGGAGAAACGGATTTTAGAACTATATTAGGAGCTTGTATATATAGATCAAGTTTCGTTGAAATACTAGTTTAATAAGATGGAAATGAATCCATATATTATTTTTTGGATTCTTTTTAACTACTGATTGAAATCATTATCCAAGGTAATAAGGTATTAAATAATATGGTGGCTAATTACTTGTCAATAATGACATTAAATATTCAGGTGGAAGACGAATAAAGTTACATCGATGATGAGTTTTTATATGAGTAACTTTTTAATAAAAATTTATATTCTCATCATTAGGGTTTTTATTTTCTAAAATAATTAGTGAATGAAACTATATTTCATGTCTGTAGATATCATTAAAAGAAGTGGTTTTTGGATTATATACATTATTATTTTTAGGGTAATTTTTTATTATACAAATAATGTAGAGAAAAAATCATTTGGTGATGTATACAAGAATTTTAGGTATAGACATTTCTATAATTTTATCAATAATCACTTATAGAAGAAACTATGTAATATATATAATAGTGGAAAATATATTGAAATTATGATTCTATTATCCCATTTTTAAAAAGGATAAAATGAAATATGATGGAGCATGTGGTCTATGACAATGAATAAGAATTATTTTGAAGCAAAGTGAGATACCCAAGCACCCAATTTTAAAAGTTGAGGTGTTTGATGATTGGGGAACAAATTTCATGAGTCCCTTCCCAGACTTATTTGAAAACACAATCCACCTTGTGAATATGGATTACATTAATAAAATGTTCTATGCTAATAAGTTAGTTATGAATGTGAAAATAATTGTAATAATATTATTAAAGGTGAATTTATTAACTTGGTTTAGATTTCCTTCGAAACATGTTAGTGATAAATGAATTTTTTGAAAATAATACTCCAAAAAATGGATTATAATAAAAAATATATCTTTATCCACATCCAACATATAGTAAATAGAAATTATTTAAATAGTAAATAAAACATACTTGGGCTAAAATAATATACTTGGAAAAAACAGCAAAAGTAAAAAATGTTGATGATGCACTTTGGTTACACCAAAAATCATTTAAAACACTGATTGGAACATCCAAATTCTTTTTGATTTATGGTAAAAAATAACACATACAATTTTACCCTGATCATAATTCATATTGGGTTAGGAGGAATTTTTTCTTGGAATTAAAATATTAAGGGAAAATATATTGTCACAGATGGAAAAATTTGACTAAATTTGGTGGTATTATTATGAGAACACAATGATAATTAAAGAAAACCAAATGATCTTCATTGATTGATGAATCAACCAATTGGAACAAATTAATTAAACTAAGGTAAATTTATTTAATCCAAATATAAAATTATATTTATGAAAACTAAATATGCATTTCTCTAAATAGTTCATGGTGAAAAAAACATACCCTCACGTAGTGATCAAGATTTAAAGTGTGCATTGATACCCGTTTATGTTCAGCATAAATATTGAATCTCTAAATAAAGATATTCAAATAAGGGTGTTTTATAATTGTAAATTTTTTATTGAAGAACCCGTTGTATTTCTTGATCTAGATTTTAAATAATTAAATGACTGAGACCTAACCCTAGTATATTCTCTAAAAACTATGAAACATTTTAATTTTTAAGATTACCCTTTGCATATTTATTTTCATTGTGGGAAATATTTTTTAAAGTGTATAATGGTGAATCCAATGAAACTCCAAAATACATATCAAATACTAATATTTTATATGAATTCACATTGGATTATTTGTAATATTTATTGATGGATGAATTATTTGGATAATAATAGTTTTGAGATGAAGAAAAAATGATGAAATGTTTCACTATAATTCACTTAATCATTATTGTTCCACTCCACCAAGGAGATAATAAATGACTAAAAAATTATCTATTTTATTATCCATTTATCTATCCAAAAATCACTATAATGATCATTATATGGTAAAAATATGGTCATTGTTTCCATGGGTGTCCTGGAACTCCTGAAAACATTATAGAGATTATCCCTAGGCACCAATGACCACTTCTCAATCATTATAACTCTTAAACCAAATCCAAGATCAATAACCAAATTTATATTAAATTTTTTCTTATACTAGTATGTAATTTGAAATAACCCTTCAAAACCTAACATGGTTGACACAATTCATTGAATAAAAGGAATTGATAAAAAATAATCCAAATTCTTTATAGCCATCCTGAATTGTTTTCCATTGAAATAAAAAATTTCCTCAATAATATAAAAATATTGATGTTAAATATCGTATTTTTAGTGATATTTATTCAAATGATCAAGTTTCTATTTTTCCATGAATTTTTAGCCACTAACCAAAACACAATTCTATAATTCAATCCATTTTTGGATTCACCTAGACAAACCATAACATTAAAATAATTGGTTACCATTTATTGGGGCCTAAAATAATATAATAAATTCCACTCCAAGTCCTTGATCAATAACAAATGAGGTTCATGTTTTTCACATTATTTTAACATTGAACCCAAAAAGACCACAAGACAGGGAGAAAACCCATCATAGTGTGTTTTGGAAAAACACTAACATTATAAACAAACTATTTCAATGAGGAGGAGACAAAAACCACAACATGGTTTTCTGTTTGGTTTTTGGGAATATGTTTTAATGTCTTGTGCTATTACTCATATCAATGATCTATAATTGAAAACAATAATAGTATAATGGGTGTCCCTATCACCCAATTTAAAATTTGTATTGGTGCTCATGGTCATGTAGATCTCCTATATTCAATTTGATCATGTGGATAAATAATTTCATTGTAAATTTAACACAAAATATAATAATATTCAAGAAATAATATTTAATTAAAATAACGTTATTTTAAAAAAGGATATGAAGGGAGGGGAGGATGTATACTAGGATGATCCTAAGGGATATTAAGATTATATTTTAGTGTTTGGTTTTTTTATTTTGAATTATTTATTTACAACATTATTTATTTTTTTATATTTAATTGTAATGATTTTATGTGGGATTTATAGATGAAATATATTGATATTATCTCTCTCTTGGCATATCTTTATTATTATTAATATTATATCACAATAAAATATTTTCATACATTCCTTAATTGATAAAAAAAATTTATAGAAAGATGTTGATATTTTTTAGAATAAGATACCCCACTTTTAATGAAGGATAAATGAAATTACTAGAATTGTTTTAGATGTTATATAAAACAATTAAAATTACTTTTTATTTTGTTTTAATGTTACATTTACTTCTCCAAATTTGATCTTAAACATTACTTAAAATTATTGATTTTATATGTGGGAGAGGTTCTTTTAAATATCACACATGATATTTTTTCTACCACTCCATGTTGAAGGATAAATTTTTCATAATAATTTTTATTTCACTTATATATAAAAATGATCATCAAAATATATTGGTATATATATTTTTGGAATAGTTTAAAAATGAAATATTTTTTTCTTTTTAAGTGTTTTATCATTGAATTGATTATGGTTTTTTATTTTCTATTTAATGATTTTGATTCTCTAAATTTATTATTGATTCAAATATTACATTAAATTAATACCTTGAGTAATTAAATAATATTAAAAATTCATTCCTTGTAATATTATATACCCATTTATTTATTTTTTGTAATACCCTATTTATTAAATGATTATATGGATAAGAATTACTACTAGAAAATGTTTTTTTTAAATATAAGTGTTAATTATTATTAAAATTATTATTGTAACTGATTGATTTCAAATCTCTTAGAATATTACACCTACAATTTATTTGAATTTTCATTAATCCCTTAGAAAACTAGAAATGAAATTTTTTTATGAAGCACTAAAATTAAAATTTTTATTTCCTACATTTTTTAAATGATTTCAACTGAGATGAATGATGCAAATTGGTTTGTTCAATGTTATTTCTCGGGAAGGATGTTTTGAAGAGGTAAAATTCCAAGATATTTATTAATTAGTATTGCAATGGGATTCACTCGAAAATATATATTGTAATTTCAGTAATCCTAAATCATTTTTAAAAATGAAAATAAAATTGTACCAAAATAACCAATTTATCCTTATTTTAGATGTTTAATATTTGTGTGTGTGTCATAAAAAATTGGAAAAAAAGTCCATGGATTATTTATCTTATAATTTAATGATTTCGATATATTTATTAAATATGATTGAAAATATCACATTATAAAATATGTAACCCAACCTTACCATTGAACCATTTAAATTTTTTTATCATTATCCCCAACCATTAACCATTAATCCAACCTTCAAAAATGACTCCAAATAAGTGTAATTTGACAATAAATGATGAGTTTTAGATATATATTTTAAGATTATGGATATAGTGAATGTAAATGGTATTAAAAATAAATATAATTTACTATTAAATATTGTGAGAAAAATACTCTTCGGTAAGATAAGTCCAAAATTGAACAAGGATCTATTTATAGACTCTCCTTCCTCCTTCTGTTAAAAAATCACCTCAAGAGACTAAGGAACACTAGATTTGAGATAATCGTTATGTATTGAATGAAACAAATATATTCTATCACTGGTGAGAACATTCTTCAATGAAAAAAGATCCAATATCAATATAGTAATCATAAATTTGGGAATTTTTCTCTCTTTGATTAAATTTATTGAGCATAATCATCTCGTTAATTATTTGCTCCAATTGTTGAACCATTTCATGTACCCATGAACTATTAAATTTATTATTTCATTGGTATTCAAACCATAGGTATTTAAGTTATTTATTTCTTCCAAGATTGATTGAAAAAAAATCATTAAACTTTAATCTTATGCCTTTCTCCCTTAATTGATTTACACACTTCAACTATTTGACCCTGCGGTCCAGTTTCAAAATTGACCGGAAGTACCAAGAAAAACCAGACCCCTAGAATCACAATGTATTTGAGATTGAGGGATGGATCATTGAACTATGAATTGATATAGGATGTTTACATATTTTGGATAATCATTTGGAGAATGGGTGTCCAAATCACTTATCAAATAAAGGTCGTGGGTGTGCATGAAATTCAATAGTCCTTAGATGAGCAATGAGATCAGATATCCATCCACGGGATGAACGAAATTCACAAATGGTGAGGAGATCCACTGAATCTATGAAAAATGAAACTATATCTAGAGAAAGAATATAGATCTGCCATACACGGAGAAGATATAGGATTCTATCAGAATATTTACTATATGTTGTATTTCAGGATGAACACATGTAGTGTAGCCCCATGGTTGTGGTGGCTAGGATCTTGGAAAAATATAAGGATATCATGAAAATTATCCCTCCTATAGATTGTGAACCTCATCCTTTAGTGGAAGATATCTTTGATATATGACATAGGCCAGAATACATGTGGGAGTACACGCCCATGTACGAAAGTACATGTAAATTTGGCCAAGTAAACAAGCACGACCAGAAGGACATGCCCTAACCCCAAATAGTTTAGACAGGTTGTGTAGTCAACCTATATGGTGTATACATCAAGAAGGAATGGGATATGTGAGTTAGGTAGGGACATGACCAGGATATGGAGTGGGACCACAGATTGTGTGGGTCCCACTACATTCCACGTACAACTTGGTTCATTTTGATAAAAAATATCATGGTTACAAATCTCTTTCATTTTGACTCATATTTTGGCTTCTCAGAATCCAATACTGAGTATTATTTCATGTAGAATATGATGGTGCCCTCGGTTTTTATTTTGATATATAAAGTGTAATTTTTCAGGTATTATGCTTGATAAGGTGATTCTTGATGACAAAAAAGTTAACACAGAATCATTAAATGCATCTTGAGTGTAACCCTTCTACTAGGTAGCTCATGGGTTTGGGAGGACATCTAGAGTGGAACCCTCTAGCTGGGTTGGGAATGAGATCACTAACGACCTTTAAGTGGAACCGTATAATTGTTCTAGGCATGGGTCCTAAATGACTACAGTTGAAACTTCTACTGACATCAGGAATTTTTCCTCTACATGAATCTTATGTTAAACCATTTAGGTTGGTTGGGCATGGTTCTTCAACCAACACCTGATTCGAACCCTCTAATTGGGCTGGGTATGGGCCCTGGGTGACTTTTATATTGGAAGCCTCTAGTTGGGTTGGGTATGTGGCCACTATGCACATCGGAGTGGAAGCCTATAGCATGGACGGTCATGGGTTCTCAATTAATAAAGTGCAACCCTCCTATTGTCACATGGAATGGCCATATATACGCTTATATGGTGAAAACCGCTAGTTGGGAATGGTATAGGTCCTCTACAAACTCTAAAGTGGAACCCGCCAGCTGGGTTGGGCATGGATCCTTGAAGAAAAAAGTGGAAACATCATGTTGGGAATATAATGGGTCCTCCATAATCATTTATAGTGGAACCATCTAGTTAGGATTGGCATGGGCCCCTCACTGACTTTTTAGAGGAACCATCCATCTGGATTAGTCATGGGTCCTTGATGACCAGAGGGGAATCCTTCGGCTAGTCATGGAATGGGTAATCTACCAATTTTTGAGTAAAATAATTCATTAGAATTAGGGAATGTGTAATTACCTATAAATTGTGGGTCGTTGACTTTGTGGAATAGTGAGAATTTGTGGCTTGACCTGGATGAGTAATTATTGAATGATCCATGAGTTGCTAGGAATCATTTTTATATTTTTAGAACAGTTAAAAACCCTTCTTCTTGGGCATTTTTGTGAGATGTAAGTACAAATTATCAAACATTTGGGGTTATTTTTATTGATAATATATATATATATACACATCTATATCCAAACCATCTTATTTTTTAATCTCTACCCATGAGATACGAAGAAGCTCAGGGTATTCCACTTTTTTTGTTTATATTATTAGGGTTGGATGATTTTATTATTTTGGTATGGGTGGAAAATAAAAGATGTGTAGTTCATCTACTCACTGTGTTGATCCCCCTATGCATGGATGAGGTTGCACTTTCTCATTACTGGATTGAACATTATCTCTTTTCTCTACTATTATCATTCAATTTCTATTGTATCTCTTACTTCTTCCCTTTATGATTTTTGGGAATCATATTGGGTATGAATATACACATCCATAGATGGGATTCGATCACATGTGTCATGTCTTATGGTGATTATGGATAGGTAGGTCTTGACTTCATTGGTTATTAGGGATACCAGTAATTTTTACCACATAAAGAGGTAGTATCTTATAAATTAAGAGCTAGGATCTATCAACAGTTTACTTTTCTAGTTTTTCATGTTGGGATATATTTTTGGTTGGGCCTTTATGTTCCCAAATAAATTTCAGTTTACACCACCACACTTTTTTACTATCTTTGGTGGTTACTCGGGTGGGTTTCAACTTTTATTAGTCCCCCTCCATACTTCAAAATCTAGATGGAAGTGTTTTTTCATAAAAATATATATTAAAAGGGTTCCCCATGATATATATTCCTTCAAAACTAGTTTTAACCACTTCGCCTATATAGGCATCCATGGGGTAGCTGTGGATTGAGCCCTGGCTTGGCTCAAGTTAAGAAATATTTATATCAAATCACTTTATTCCTAGGGACGTTGTATGGAATAGTCCCCTTAGAAGGATTCGGTTGGGATAGGGAAACAATGTCATTGTTTCTAGAGTCTAGATCCCAGCCCAGGGATTCTTGTGCTTATATGATCATCCAATGTAACCATTTGTAATGAGCTTTAATACCTTATCATTGACTCGGAATACTAAGAAACTTGTTATAGGGATAAATTGTTCTTGTATCCTAGACGATTGAGTGTTTTTCTATCCTTCATGAGTCATCTCTCCATTATTGATATATATATATATATATATTATAATCTAACTATTGTACATAATGATTACTATCAAGATGCCTCATGAAGATCGAGGATACGTATTTGGATCATAAAGATGATACAATGAGAGATGAAGCCTCGGTTCAGGGTCCATCCTATGATCCCATTCTACTAGGTGAGCACATTGTATCACCTCCACCTATAGAGGAAAAGATCATTCTATAATTTTAGGTTGTGGTTGCAGACATTCCTAGTTTAATCTACGATTTATAATACCATAGTTTATTGAGGTTCTACAATGATCCATATCCATATGTCAAAGAGGATTGGATAAATTCATTTGTCATTATATTCTGGATTATTCGGACATCAACAGATTAGGTGGTTCTACTAGTATTTTGGCTTTTCCATGAAGCAGTCAGGACTTTATTTATCCATATTACATATTGGAATGATGAGTAGACACTCTCATGGCTCAATGTATAGTAGGTTTTTCATGTATTACCCGTCTTATATTTATTCGTTCTGAATTCAAGAGCATATTGAGACACAATAGAGAGGGATGATGGTGGATTATTATGTATCAATGTTCACAGACCTTTCTTGATACTCCCTTGAAATGATCCATAATGGATTCTTCTAGGAATACAATTTAGAGATAGGATTCTGCAAAGAGATCCATTCCATCATGGTGACCTTATACATCCCCACGTATACAGAGGTGTTGGAGTGAGCCCTATTGACAAAGGGATTTATCTTAGAGGGATACCAGAAATCTAGAGCTAGTAGAGAGTGTCATAGAGCTCAGTCATCTATAGTATATAGAATGTTCTAGTTAGTGGAATCTTAAAATAGGAGGTCCTTTCATGATCAGAATCAAGTGTGTGGTCATGTGGAATAGGTATAGAGTAGAGAAATATGTTATCCAGAAGAGGGTCAATGTTATTCTAGTTACTGTTTAGGTCACATAGTGCATCACTAGCTGACCAGATGTGCGGAGGAGTGTTGGAAGATAGTTGATAGGACACCATGGAAGAGCTATCCCAATGATCAAGGATCTCCTTAATGAGGTTAGGGTGGCCCCTAGAGAGGCATGTTGAAAGAGCATCATGAGGAGATATGGTTGGTAGAAGATACTATGAGATCCTTACACTCCCACCACAGGGAATCCCATGTCAGGCTTAAAGAGTAGGTGGTTTGGGCCATAAAAAGCTATAGGATATAGAGGCAGTAGTCCCTATGGTTCATGAGATGATTAATGTTATGATATTTTTTAATTATAATATTAATTTATTGTTATTAGACACATGTTATTTTCATTTATTAATCTATATACACTTATTGTGAGAGATGGAACTTCATGTTGAAGATCTATCCCAACAGCTTCATCATGAGGTTTCAAAAGGGAACTCCTATTCAGTATCTTTTATCTCTAGGAAGTGAAATATATCTCTTGTTGGGGAGAGGTTCACATGGGACCTTTTGATCAAAAAATTGGAAACCTATGACGTCATCTTGGGTATGGATTAGTCTTTAATGGTATGAGCCCTTATTGACTATCACTGAAGACTACTATGATTCCTTCACACTGATGGGATGAAATTATCTTTTATGGATGAGCGAGAAATATTGGCTGGATGAGTGGGTTTTGTAAGTAAAAGGCTACATCTCATCACCCCTCAGCTAGAATGTATATTCCATGGTGCCAAAGTCAGTTCAGGCATCTTTATTCCTTTATTTTTGGAATATTATATGTATGTCTTCCCCAATATCATTCCAGGACTACCGTCAAGGCATGAGATAGAGTTTTTCATTGACCTACATCTTGGGACTGATCTGATATTTATTTTGGAAAATCAGATGGACCATAATGTGCTCTGGGACATGTAGTCAAAATTGTAGGACCTTTTATATATGGTTTTAGTTAAGCCCAGTGTGTCCCCTAGGAATCATCTGTGTTTTTCCATAGAAAGGTAGATGAGATCCTTCGGTTTTCTATGGATTATATTCATCTAAACTAGTCCATGATAAAGAAAAAGTACCCCATGGATAGGATTGAAAACCTCTTTGACATGTTTTTGATGTATGAGATGGTTTTCTTATATACATCTATGTTCGACTACCACCATTTGATGGTTTGAGAGGATGATATTTCAATGTGGTAATTATGATATCCTATCGACAATATGAGTTCACAGTGATGCCTTTTGTAGTGAAAAATCCCCTATTAGGTTTATGGATTTGATAAATTGATTCTTCCATCCATACATGGACCTATTCATGGATGCCTTAATCAATGACATACCCATCAACTATATATCGGCAGAGGAATATAAAAATCACATGAGGTTGGTTCTATATTTTCTTCGAGATAAACAATTTTATATGTATCCCCCAAATACCTGGTTTTGTATTCATGTGGTTTAGTTTCAAGTGAATTCCATTTCTGATCAATATCTAGCCATGGACTTAGAAATTATTAATGTAGTTCTTTCTTAGGATCCACCCAAGAATGTGTCAGACGTGTTGATTTTTATTTTAATTGTTCATTACTATAGTGTGATTATGTCATACTTATCATGTATTTTATCTTATTTTAATGTCTTGATGTGTAATGCATTCAGGGAATTGATAATAATGTTGATAGGTTCTCAATTTTTGTAACTTCTAGATGAGGGAATAGTGTATTTATTATGCTGTGAGGCCTTGAGAGCTAGGCATAGTTTCGTGTTGTGAAGTGGAAAAAAGTTGTCACATATGGTTTAGGGTAGATTAGACCCCACTAGAAAAACTATGTGTACGATGTAATATAGTTGGTAGTTTTAGTATTCACCATAAGGATATATAAGAACTATATTTTGGTAGGGAACTTTGTGGTTTACTAGGATCGTTAGAGTCTCAGGTACATCTTCACACAAAGAGACCTAAACCTAAGAGAGCATCGCTGGATGGAGTTTCTAAAAGACTATTAATTTGAGATATTCAACAATCCATGGAAGGGAAATGAAGTAAAATATTATCATAGTATAAAATCCTAGGATCATTTTGAGCAAGAGGATTCTAAGCATTTGAATTCCTTGAAGTAGAATCTTATGGAGAAAGAGGGTATAACGTTTCTTCAGTTTATTGTATTGACTCCTCCATGTTTTAAGGATGTGATAGAGTCCCACATATGTGACATAGATTGTGAGGTTATAAATGACTAGATGTCCATTGGAAACTCACCAGATGGATGTTATCAATGATTCAAGCATTTCATAAAATTCAAGGAGTGATGGTGGTTCCATTCACCCTATGGGAGTAGGTGATGTTAGATGTCCACACTTCTCCCTTAATTTATATCCTCATTTGGGTAAGTTGTATATATATGTTTACCATTTGATTTGGTTATCTGGAATGAGACAAATCATAGCTATGCTCTTCTCTCTATGCCTCACCTATATATAGGGTAACGCTGAGGACCATGTTCCTGTTCATTTGTTGCATCCCCTCAAGATCCCAGACTTGAAGTGGGATGTCATATCCAAGGTCATTATTTCTGGGATTCTATGGATAGAAAATGACTAGGATGAAATCTAGGTTATAGTTTACCAACTCACAATGTTTTCACACTTCTTTTCTACTAAGTAGAATAGTTAAGTGGAGTGTTTGGGGGATGTTATACATCTGAGAGGGCATTCAACCTCATGGTGTTCCGATTATGATTATATCTGATTATGATGTGTGGTTTACAGCACAATTTTAGATAGGAATACATGAACAATTCAGTACCCCAATGATGATGAGTAGTTCCATTCACTGCTAGTCCAATGGAAAGAATGAGTGTATTATCCATGTGATGAAGGATATGGAGAGGGATTGCGTGTTAGATATTATTTGTATCTAGGATGATCACTTTCCCTAGGTATAATTTACCTAAAATTAAAACAACTACTCTACTATTCACATAGAACCCATTGAGGCACTGAATGGGGGATCCTGATGGTCACCCTTGTGGTGGATGGAGATTGGTGGGATATCCTTTTTGGTTTAAGATTTAGTGAAGGTGATGAAAAATAGGATCCAGGTCAACCATGAGTGGATGAGGATGACTTTGAAAAAGAAGAAATATTATGTAGATTGTCATCCTAGGCCATTAGAGTTTTTTAAGGGAGACCACATTTTTCTATGTGTCTCTCCATGATGGGGATAGTAAAGGATTGATTGCAGAAGCAAGTTATTTATTTTTTTCATTAGAATTTTCATGATAATGCAGAGGGTTAACAAGTTTTCTTACCAACACCCCCTAGACCCCTAGATGAAGCGAGTTTACAAAGTCTTATATATGTCATATTTGGCGATAAATGTGCATAACCCCACAATTGTCATCAACTAGGGTCAGATGTACATTGGAGATAAATCCAACTTTGTGGAGTACTCAGTGGTTATTGAGGATCCATAGGAGAGGAACCGGTGTGGATAAACCATCCTCTTGGCTTGCATGTTGTAGAAGAATAAGAAACAAGATGGAGAGTTTCTAATTGCGGGTTTGCTGGATGTGGGCTTAGTATCCCAGATTTTTTTATAGTTTTTATTTTTAGGGATGAAAATACTAATAGATGGAATGATTTGAAGAGCCATTTTTCCCTTGTACTACTTTTAAATATTTGTAAATATATTTTTAGACCTAGGAACTGAGATGATGTGAGATTTTGAGGCTTGGTGTGCCCATAATTAGTATTGTAAAAAAATAAAAAAAAATTATAAATGCATAGATTTTTAAATAAAATGGTAAAACTCTTAAAAAATGAAGAGATAAAAAAGTGGAGACCATAGATCAGTCCAAAATGTGATGTCCACCATAGGTACGACCTAAAATATGTTAGTGCGGGGAGTTCAGACATCTCTCCCTTTCATGATTCTTTCAGTGGATAAATATATAAATTAATTTAATTAAATAAAAATTTTAACTTAAAATTAAATTTTATATGAATATTATCACAATGATATTCCTAATATTAGCCTCATAAACCTAAGACATTCTAAGAAATTTACATTCCTCTTTTCATTGGAGAATCACATCACACAGTGATTAAACATTGGATCGGAGTAGATCGGCACACAGTGAACACAAAAAAATCCCAAATAATTTGTGAACATGTTATTTGGTGAGAATGATGCAATATTTAGGCAGTACTCTTCAATTTTATTTTTACATCATCTTTGATTAAATTGATTGATCTTAATCATATCATTTACGATATTCTCCAATTACTAGACCATTTTATGTTCCCTTGTTATACTTAAATTGATTATTTCATTTTTTTCCTATCCTTGGATATCATGGTTCTTGATATTTTTCCAATAACTCTAGGAAACATTGTTTAAAACCATTTTATTATGCCTTTCCCCTACAATAGCATTTTTTTATTCAGTGGTTTGACCCAACAGTCCCAGTTAATCGTTATTGGGAGGTATCAAGCTCGATCAGACCACCAGAATCGTGATATATATGAGATCGAGGGTCTGATCTATGAATCAGCCATATATCAAGGATGATTTTATGGTTTTCATTCTTTTTTGGATGATAGTTATTGAAATTATTTATCTTGAATGGGTCAATGTTGTGATCTACATGCGATAGAGCTATTATATGCGATGAGATTGATTTTCTGCCAAAGGATGACCTCAAATAGTGAACAACGACTTGAATGGTCAATTTTTAAAAAAAATTAATATATATATAAGGGGAATATATATCTACCTTAAAATGAGTGGAATTGAGATTCTGTGAAAATTCTAACGATACTTTGTGTATCTTTTTGAACACACCATGTGTATCCCCTTGATATGGAGACTTGGCTTTATGAAAATTATAAAAATTGAAAGAAATTTTTCCCTAATACAAACCATGTATCTCATCCTTTGGTGGAATATGCATGTGATGAATCACACGGGAAGGAAACTGTGTGGGAGTACATAACCAAGCACATGGCCTTGTATCTAAGTACACATACATGAGGTCAAGTACATTGGCATGACTGGAAGGGCATGCCCAAACCTGGATAGTTTAATCATTCTATATACTCCACCTTTATAGTGTTTGTTTCTACATGGATTGGGGGTTGTTTTCTAGATATGGAAACGACCATGAAGTGGATAGGGACTACATGCCATGTGGGTCCCCTTGCAGGCCTTGCACCACGTGGTTCATTTTGAGTAAACTTTAATGTTTTGTATATCATTTTTATGACTCATGGTTTGGCCAATGAGTAGGCCATATTGTGTGTTTTCCACATAGAACATGCTGGTTACCTAACTTGTGTCTTATGAGATACTATGTTGAATGTTTCTGACATTACACATGGTTAATAAATGTTTGACGGTTGTAGTGAATGTTCATGATTTTCAAAGGAATCCTAACTAGAAACCTCTTACTAGGCTAGATATAGGTCCTTGAAAACCTCTAGAGTGGAACCCTACAGATTGGTTTGGCATGGGTACCCTACTAACCTCTTAGTATAACCCTCTACCTATGTTATGCATGGGTCATTGATGACTATAGTGGAACCCTCTTGTTGGAACATGGCATATTTCCTCTCTATTCTTTAAGATTGGAACCCTCCAGCTGGGCTGATCATGGGTCCCCTACCAAATTTGAGTGAAACCATCTTACTAATATGGGCATGGGAAGTATATGACATTTAGAGTCGAACTCTCTAACTAGGCTAGGCAGGAGACCTCTATGGACATCCATGTGGAACCCAACATCTTGGCCAGGCATGGGTCATTGATGACTAGAGTGGAACCCCATTGTTGGAAAATGGTATGGTTAATATATAGGCTTCTAGAGTGGAACCCCCCATCTGGTCTGGGTAAGGGTCCTCTATTGACACCACAGTGGATTTATCCTACTATATAGGGCACGGGTCCTCCATCAAATTCCATGAGGAAACCACCAGTTGGGCTTGGCATGTGGCCCTAATGGCCATAGTGGATGCCCCCATGGGGAAGGGAATCAGTCTTCCATCGACTTCTAGAGTGTAACCCTATAGTAGAACTGGGCATGATTCATCTACCGAATTTTGTCTATAACCCTATAACTATCTAGGAATTTGTCCCCAGTCAATGGTGTGAAACTATCCTATTGTATCAATAATGGGTCCTCCCTTAACGTCTAAGTAGAAAAATATTATCGTACTAGGGAATCCTTCCTCTACCTATATAGTGTTTACCCTTTCCTATGAAACACATTGACGAGGCATGATTTTACCTAGATGATTACTCCTAGGAAGACATATGAGATATTAGAAATCATTATTAGAATTTTGGAATTGATGGTGAAACTTCTACATGGGTTGATCTATGAGAGGGTTATCACCTTTCCCTGTCATATGGGAATATTTTTATTGAGAATACTTATAAAAACAGCTATATCTATACCATTGGATTTTTTACTCTCTTCCCATGAGATAATAATACATGTGGGGCATGACAAATTCTTTTTGTGTTTATCTTATCTTGGTTAGATTAATTTACTCTCCTAATCTGGGTGAAAAAGACTCAACATATATTTCATCTAATCACTATGTGGAGCCCACTATGCATGGATGTGGTTACACTTTCTCTTTCTTGGGTTGAATAGCATCATGTTTATTATCTACATACATTCTATTATTATTGTATATCTTACATAAACCCTTCATATTTACTTGAATCCTTTTGGTTATATATATACATACCCATAAATGGGATTTTCCCCCATTTGAAATTTCTTATGAAGAAGATGGATAGGTTGATAGTGACTTCAGTGGATTTTAGGGATACTAGTTAAATTGGATTTCATATGCTGGTCACAACTTGGAGATCAAGATCTATGCTCAGTCATTATTATACGTTTCTAGTTTTGATAGGTGGGGACATATTTATGTTTCAGAATGTATTTTTCCGCATTATTTTTTTGTTTACCATATCGTACTCTTTTATGGTTTAGCGGTTTTACATGCAATGTTATTCCCTAAGTGGTTTCATATTTTAAAATTTTCCCTCAACATTTCATCATCGAGTTGGTCATGTGTGTTTGTACATGTACATAAGTAAAGGCCTCTCGGTGTTACATATTCCCTCGACATCGGCCACCACCCCCTAGACAATGGATGTGGGTTTTGGGTAGTTTTGGTTTGAGCCCCAGATTATGCATGGTCCCGAAATTCATGTTATTTAATTTTTTGTTTAATGTTTTTATTTTTAATATGGTTAGGATTAAAATGTTACCATATTGTATGTTTCTATTTCACAATCTATTAATTATTCTTAATTTTTTATGTGTATGTATCCCATTAGGGAATTATTTTACATTTATGTATTAAACAAAATATATTTTTTTATTCTCTTATTATTCATGAACTATTTATGTAATAGTACAACATTCCTCTCCTTTGTAAATAAAACAGTCGAGGATTTTTTAAATTAAAGCGGCTATTATTTCTCTCTTCAGTTAAAAATAAATTTTCTACCATATTGATGTTGTATAAAAATATTTTCAAGAAATTTTTTGAAATTATAAAAATGAGTTATTAAAAAAAATGATATTCAAATTTTTACAAAATAGTATGAAATGAATCTTATTTTCATTTTCAAAATGAATTACTCTTTAACCTTTTCATAGGTGGATGAATGGAATGGATTTTAACTTATACGACATGTACTCAATTAGCCACTATTATGAACTCTCATTTATTTGATGCATCTGTTTCATGTTTATAAGGTTTATTTCTAATAAAATATTTTCATTAATATTTGGGAAATATTTTGGCATTAAATTAGTGATTTATATGTTAAAAGGGAATTTTCCTCAAGAAATTTTCCTGTGAGCATCTTAAGGTATTTTTATGTATGTCAAAATCCATTATTTAATCTCATGTTGAGCATATACTCTAATTATACTATCCTTTCTATTTCACCTGATATTTTATGATCAGTATGACTAGGTATATGCTATTTTTATATGATTTTCCAAATTAATCTAGATGGTTTATGATTATATTTATTGATTAGTGTAATTATTATCAAATATTGTTATATTTTTTCAATAAGTTTTTTTCATTGGTTATGATTTGCTATTTTCATATGAGGAACGCATCGGATTTAGGAACTGATGGTGAGAGCATGTTATATCCCCTTGATTCATTGGTATGTATAATGAGATAATATAGCTAGGTATTTTCTCTATCCTTCCCAATTTATATAAGATGTCTTGGAATGAGGCCTTGATGCTATTATTATGATGTTTGAAATTATGAATTTCTTCATTTTGTGATTAATTATTATTTTCCATGTGATTATTTTTTTTTTTGATAATTATAAATAAATTTAAAGATCATATAATTATTTATATTTAATTATTGGATCACCATTTTATTCTAACATGTTTTTCATCATCCTCATGTGATTGATAAAATAGAATGTGTTTTCAGATATTTACCTCTCCAAATTGATTATGCCTTATTTACTTATGATAACCTCAACTGTACACATACCCTTAACAGTCATATATTCTCACCACTTTCTTATAATTCATTTCCCAAGGATTCTAGTATGTGTGTTATGATTTATATTCATGGATATTCTAAGGAAAATAATGGTGTCCTCAAAGAAAAGAAAATATTTTATTTTATGTTTTCAATTTTAATTAGATTTCAAAGTATGTATAGAGTTTTATAATACTTGTAAACTATTTTTTCATTTGGTATATGGTTACCTGTGTCTAATGTGAATATTTTAAAGTCATCAAAAACTCTCAAAAACTAGACCTTGGGTGCTAAAAAGTTATTTATAGGACATTTAGTTAAAAATGTGGGATATTGATTTAGAACAAAATATATTAGAAAACATAAATTTATGAGTAAATTTGAAGAAAGTTTTAATAATAGGATAATGTACTAAGGTTTTTGTAGGGTAAGGATTATTTTGATTCCATATCCATGCATCCTTATTTTGAAACTACAAATGGATGTGGCTATAGAATTTTTGTACCTAGGGGTAATAAATTTGAAAAAGGATCATTGGGATTTGACTCAATAGTCACCATGAACATGACACAATGCCTTTCCCCCATAATTGACACTATCGGTGGATATGTGTGAGGTAATTATAGTTTTCACTAGAGACCATGATAATATATTTAAAAGTATTTATATGATTCGAAAACATTCCAATGAAATCTTGTTCAATATTATGATATTATCTATGTAATTTTTTTTGAATTTATGTTATGTGTTTCACTAGTTTTTTCATTATACATTTAGATACATAATATTATTATATATTATAGTGTTTTTTTTTGTAAATGGATCCTAGTAGGAATAATATGGATCATTTCAATTCTTGTAATTTTCTTTGGGATTTCCATATTAGGAATGATTATGAAGCTGGAGCAAGAGATAAACAAATTATAGCTATTTTGGGCCAGGAGACTTAGTTTATAACGAAAATATAGCTCATATGGATCATATTATAGATAAATAACACATTGATTCAATGTTAGAATATTTCATGCACTAAAAACCTATGTAATTCAATAGGACTTGTAATCCATTGGTAGCTGAGAAAAGCATAATTTACTTATATAATAGAATTCCTCTCATTGGGAAGTAATTAAAGGTGGAAGGATTTTGTGGATGTTTATCATCTCTCAACAGATTCTGATCAATGGTGCTCATTAATTCCAAACACCACTGATAAAAGAGAAAAATAATCTTAGAGTGTAAGGATTTTATGGTACTTATCTTGGAAAAATATTTTCCTTACGAGAAATAAGCATATTTGGAGATAAAATTCATGTGTCTGAGATAAAGGAAAGATAAAAATGTTGATAAATAAGAATCTCACATTACAAGGTTAGAACGGAATGTCATAAAATAAATAAATAATACGGAGAAAAATATTGAACCATTATTTAGTGGTATTAATCCAATAATTTGATAGGGAGAAGTCTCCAAAACAATCTTATCATATGAGTACATAATATCATGTGTAATCAAGATAGTTTAATAAATTTACTAAGAATAATGAATTTAAAGGGAATATATAAAATAAAAATGAAGATTTCCACTCAAGAAATATAAATATTGACAAAAGGAAATAATTATCTGTGTAATATAAAACTTTTAATAAATATGGATTGAAAAATAATTGAACATGCATGATGGGGATGGATTTTTATTAAAAGGTTAGAGAAAATTTCCACCAGGATCATGATTTATATGGAAATAATGATGTTTCAAATGATTAATTCCTTATCTTTAAGGATTGGGGAAACTATGAAGATTATTTTCAAATGAATCAATGTTAGTGTACCCAAAAAGGCCCATGGGTGAAAGGACAAGCTTGTGCAATCACAACATTTGAGGATGAAGTTCATTATGATTATGGGGAAAGTAAATAAATTATATCCAACAAATATATGTAACTGCTTATTTTATTTTGGATTGTAAAAATCTTTTATATCATCTATGTCTAATAATATAAATAGATACTTCCCTGACAAATTATGAAGGGTGTTATCAGTCCAGACTCGTAGTGGAAAAGTCACTGAAAAAATGATGTTTGAATCAGTTAAAACAATAAACCATTAATTTTCCCATTACACTAACATTAATATTATAGATATGATTTATTTTGATGTAATCCTTGGGATGATCTAGCTATCAAAATTATGTGAATAAGTTTATTATAATGATAATAAAATTACAATTCATAATGAAGATGTGTAATTCGTTATCAATAAATGAGGGACTTTATCCTCTGATCCATATCTAGATCTACCCCTAGTAGATCTAATATATTATATGATTTTGTAATAAGAGTATACATAATCTATTGATTGAAAATATAATATTAAAATCGAGTATGTTTCTATGGTAAAAAATATATATTGATTTAGTTTCAAATCAATTACTTGGGCATTCACCAGAGTGTAAATTTGATTACTCTGTTTATTTAATCCAAGATGAATGGCCACTATCAATGACCCCCAATTAAATCGATAGTTTAGAATTAATGGATTTGAATAAATCATTATAGGGGTTGTGTGATTATAAAACTATATACCTATGTTTTTAACCTAGGGTTTCCCCTTTTGTATGAATATGGAAGGATCAATGAGGCTATTCATTCATTATAGGGATGTTTTGATATTATATTAAAGAAAAAAAATCCCCTCTATGATAATATGATTATTTTCTAATTAAATTCATGAAGATTAATATTTTTCATATACTGAGCTTCGTTCTAGTTATCATCTATTTAAAAAATAATGTAATATATTTTAATTATAGTAGGTCAAATGCAGTTTGGAAATTAAGAGTTCGTAGTAATGCCATTATGATTCACCAATTCACCCTTAATATTCATGGATATAATCAATAATGTTTTTAGGAAATAACTTTATAAAAATTTTGTGGTATTTGTTTATGTTATCTTGGTGTACTTTAAAAAATTTGAGCACTATGTTAATACCTTGACGAACATTTTTAAAAATATTTGAATAAAAGAGTTATACGGTAAATTTATTATGTGTGAATTCAATCTTAAGAGTGTTCCTTTTCATGGAAACATACAGTCAATTGATGGAATCTCAATTGATCCTGTGAAGAATCATGCAGTCCAAGAATGTACTACCCCAAAAAAAATATGAGGTTTGTAGTTTTTTTGGTTTGGATTGTTATAATATGTGATTTGTTAATAATATTGCCATATTGGCTAACACATTAAATAATATTAACCATAATGGGGTAAAGATAAAATGGAAAAAGGGAATGTCATTAGTGTTCTGAAATTTTGAAGAGGTATTTTTTATTGATCCATCTTTGAATATACCGTTTAGAAATAATAGATTTGTGATATATATTGATGCATCAACGAAGGGAGTTGGTTGTGTCCTTAGGAATAATGATATTGTTTTAGCCTTTTAATTAAGGTAGTTAAATATTCATGAAATAAACTTTCCAACTCATGATCGTGAATTTGAAACTATAATCGTTTGATGGAAGATATAAATATAGTATCTCTATGGTTATATGTTTTAATATTATACGAATAAAATAGATTAAAAAATCATCAAAAGATATAAATATTATAAAAAAGGAGATGGACCATGCTACTCAAGGAAAATAATTTCTCAATACACCAAAACCCAATGGCAAAAAAGTATATATTTAATTCATTTATCTAGAAAATCATGTATTCTTGACCAAAATAACGATCTATTTATATCCTATGTTCATGGATTTAGTAAGGATGAATTTGGGAATCATTAAGAATGGGGTTATATAAATCCTTTTTAAAATTATTTCTAAAAATTCATTGTTGCAAAGGATAAAAATTTCTTATCATGAGTATGATAATTTTCAATGGATGATTAAATAAATGAATTTTATAAAATTGGAAAACATTGTTTCTTAAGATTACATTCTAAAATTTTGGAAACAGGTTAGGTTTTTCATCTATATATAAGATAAAGAGTGAATGTTTTGTTGATGCCCTTATTTGTAGTTACTCTATTCACCTATATTTCACTAAGAAGTATTAGGATTTCAGGGGACATATTTGGAGGGATAATATAAAGAATAAAATTTCTAATTTTTTGTTAAGATGATTTATTTTCTTTGAGGTGTATGATAAAATAAATTATGAAAGTGGATTTTTAAAATATCTTCTTATTCTTATATTAAAATAGAAGTACATTACCATATATGTTTTAATTAGATTACCAAACACTCCAATAAATAATGATGAAATATTGGTTATTATTGATTTCCTCACCAAATCTACACATTTAGTCACTATAATAGAAGATTTAAATCTTTAGATCCCTATATGGATCAATATTAATGATTTTTTAAGACTTCATGGTTCTCCCCTTACAATTCTCTATGATTGTGACCCACGGTTTACATTAAAATTATAGAAACGTCTTTAGAAGACTCTTGGCATTGAGATTTTGTTAACAACCTCATGTCATCTGAAAACCGATGGATAGTATGAAAGAGTATTAAAATATAAGAATATAGGTTTAGTTCACACTTTGGTAAATTTTAAGGTGTCTGGGATCAATATTTACCTTTTTTATAGTTTTCCTATAATAATAGTTTCCATTAAAGTATTAAAATGGCATCATATGAAGCATTATATGGAAAGAGATGTCGTACTCCGAATTTTTGGGAAGAATTTGGGGAAAGGAATCTTATAGGCCTAGTATTTTTAGAGGATACAATAATAATGAAAAATACTATTAAAACCTATATCAAATAAACTCAATGTATAAAAAAGGGATATGTAGATAATCAACCAAAATATTTTGAATTTAAAATGGGAGAACATGTTTTCTTAAAAGTATATCAATGGAAAATTATTATATATTATCGTAAGAAATGGAAACTAAGAACCAGGTATATCATACATTTCGAAATCCTATAAATTATCTGATCTATGGCTTACCATTTTTCAATTCCACAAAGTCTCTCTAATGTACATTACATGTTCCCTATATAATTATTTAAGAAATACATGCTTGACCTAAAAAAATGCTCACCTTCAATGAAATTTAATTAGAACCTGATATATCATACTATTAATATCCTATGTAGATTTTTTATGCATTGGAATAAGTTTTTAGGAATTGAACAACCTAAATATTAAAGGTAATTTGGAGAAATCACAAGATGTAAGAGGTGACGTGAGAACATGAAGAATTTTTTATGAAGAACTACCCAAATATTCCACAATGGTACATTATAAAATCTCAAATATGAGAATTTATTATTGAGGGATGAATATAACACCCTGAGACCTAATGATATATCACATTTTAATCAAATTTCGTCTCCATGATAGCTTTCGATACTCACAACCTCGATTAAAAAAGAACTATAAAATTTAATATTGTTATAACATACCATTTAAATTTTGTACAATGAATATGAATATATAATTTATGATATGATTATTATTTACCCATTTATAAATAAATATATTGGTTATCAATTTATTGTAAATACAAATATGAATAATTTGAAATAAAAAGAAATGTTTTCATGAAAATCTATATTTTTTTTCAAAAACAATTTTTTTTCATGTTTTGTGGAATTATATTAAAATTAAATTTTGCCAAATTTGGTAAAAAAAAATTAAAAAATTTGGTTATTATTATAAATAATCATTTCAAATTTATTATTGATTTATTTATTTTGAGGATTTTCTGAAAAGATTATTTTTTTTTTGAATAGTGAAAAATACTAATTTTTATTGAAAACAAAATTTTATTTTAAATAATTTACAATGTTAATTTTTTTTCAAATCATAATTAGTTTTAATATATTAAAATTATTCCATTTTTGGTCATTTGAATCAATTATAAGATAAATTTTGATATAAAATATTTTTATACTATGAATCCATTTCTTTGGAACCCTTTTTTTATCATTTCTACGAGTTTAATTATAAATTTAATTTTTACAATTATATTGATTTAATTTGATTATATTTATTCCTTATTTTGAATCATAATATTTAATATTATATAATATAATGAACTAATTTTTTTTAGCTAATAGTAAAAATATACAAATTTGTTACAGTGGATAAGTTTAAAACAAATTTATTGAGGAGATTACCAAAAAATATAATATAGAAAATCACATAAAACATTTTAAATTTGTATTAAAAGTAAATATTTCTCACAGATATCAAATAAGTTTATTTTATGATCTATTTTGGATCATTTTACCCAAGAAACCGATGTGAAATGAGTTGAAAATTTTGAATATTTTCCAGTTTGACACTCACATCAATTATGAAAGGGTACAACTCTCTGCTCCTATTCACTCATAAAGTTATTTTTTCCATACAATGATAGTAAAAATACTTTAATTAAATACCAAGAAATTACCTAGAGTCCCTGGTATTATTAGAAGACCAATCATGGAATGATTTTGGTGTAAACCTAAAGAGGTTGTTTGAAAAAGAGGTATCATTCATCATTGACTATTTATATGTTATTTCTTATTTAAAATACATAAAATATTTATAAACTAATATAAAAAGTAAAAACAATATCTTACATTTAATTATATGTTGTTATGTTAATTTAACAATATATATAGATCTCATCTTCCATAAAATGGTAAACAAAACTGTGGATCATCTGTACGATAGACAACTACCTCACGTACCAATGTAATAAATTTTCAACCACAACCTTTCATAGTTATATATAATAATATATTTAATATGTGTGTATATATATACCTACTTACAATCCAATCCACTAGAATACAATAACGTTTCTATAATGCAAGTGAGGATTACAACCTACACAAACTGATGTAAAAAAATTTTCATTTTATTTTGACATGAATGGTAATAAGAATATATTTAATTCAGATATATGATATATATGATATATATGATATAATAATTATTCATGAAAGGTAAAATATTATTTAACTTTATTTCATTCCAACTGTTATGAAAATGGAAATAGTGTTGATTTGTACATATTGCTTACCGTCCCCATGAATGATGTTATTCATTTTTTTATCTTTAACTTTAATGGAAGAAACTAAATACATATCTAATGAATTTATATGATATTTATAACATTTTTAATGTTATTTATATGATATAACCATGAATAAATTACATGTTCCAGAACTAATGAACCAAAAAGTATATTAAAAACAATGTTGTTATTACACTAAAAAATGAAATTAACGAGTAAGTGTAAATAAAGATGTCATAAAATTTTATATTTATATCATATATGAAATGATCTATATGATAATTATTATATAATATATTTTTAAAAATTATATATTTTTAATGTAAAATATTTTAATATGTATAAATGAAATCACACCGAAGGTGAGGGTCCCTCGTCTTAGTTTTACTTCTATAAAACATATACCAAACTCAACTAATATTTTTTTTATTGTGTGTATACTACCCCATTTTATATGGTTTATATACTACCACATTTCTTATGCATGTTGTGGAAGCTTAAGAATCCTGAAGGAGAGTTTCTTAGTGTGGGGGGGCGATTTGTTGGATTAGTATCCCATGTTGTTTTTAAAGTTATTAATTTCAGGAATGAAAATATTAATGAATGGAATGATTTAAAGAACCATTTTTTCCTTGTAGTAATTTTAAATATTTATAAAAATATATTTAGACCTAGGAACTGAGATGACATGATATTTTGAGGCTCTGTGTGCCCGTAATTAATTTTGTAAAAAAATAAAATATTTTTTCAAATGCATTATTTTTTAAATAAAATTGTAAAACTCTTAAAAAGATGCATAGATCTGAAATTGGAGACCACAATTGAGTTTTGAATTTGATGTCCACTCTAGGTGCGACCTAAAACAAGGTAGTGTGGGGAGTTCATATATCTCTCCCTTTCATAATACGTTCAGTGGACAATTATATAAATTAAATTAATTAAATAAATATTTTAACCAAAAATGAAATTTTATATGAATATTATCACAGTGATATTCCTACTATTATCCTCATAAAGCTAATATTTTCTAAGAACTTTTCATTCCTCATTTCATTGGTGAATCACATCACACAGTGATTAATCATTGGATCGGAGTAGATTGGCACATATTGAACACAACAACATCCCAAATCATTAGTGAACATGTTATTTCTTGAGAATGATAGGTAGGACCCTTTAGTTTTATGATTACATCATATTTGATTAAATTTATTGATATTAATCTTATCATTTATGATATTCACCAATTACTAGACCATTGCATGTTACCATGTTATAATTAAATTGATTATTTAATTTTTTCCAAACCTTGGTTATCATGGTTCTTGATATTTTACCAATAACTCTAGGAAACAAAGTTTTAAACATTTTTATTATTCCTTCCCCCTAAAATATCATTTTTTTCATCCTTGGTTGGACCTAATAGGCCCAGTTCATCATTATCAGGCGGTATCATGCTCGATCGGACCACCAAAATAGTGATTGATTTGAGATCATGGGTATGATATATGAATCAATAATATATCTAAGATGATTGTGGGGTTTTCATTCTTTATTGGATGATAGTAATTCAAATTATTTATGATTTATGGGTCGATGGTTTGATGGACATGCAATAGACCTATGATATGCGATTAGATTGGATTTTCGGCCACTGGATGACCTAAAATAGGGAACAATGACATGAACAGTCAATTTTTGGGAAACATGAATATATATATATATATAAGGGGAAGATATATGTACCTTACAGAGAGTGGAATTGAGATTCTGTGAAAATTATGACTATACGTTGTGTATCACGTTGAACACACCATGAATATCCCCTCAATATAGAGACGTGGGTTTTAGAAAATTTTAAATATGGCAAGAAATGTTTCCCTAATACATACCATGTATCTCATCCTTAGGTGGAATATTCTTGTGATGAATCACACGGGAATGAAACAGTGTGGGATTACACAACCAAGAACATGACCATGTATCGAATTACACATACACGAAGTCAAGTACATTGGCATGACTGGAATGGCATTCCCAAACCATGATATATTGAACATTCTATACAGTCCACCTTCATAGTGTTTATTTCTACAAGTAATGGGGGTTGTTTTCTAGATATAGAAAAGACCAGGTAGTGGATAGGGACTAACACCATGTGGGTCCCCTCGCACGCCTTACAAAACATGGTTTCTTTCGAGTGAACTTCAATGATTTGTATATCCTTTTTTAGGACTCATGTTTTGGGAAATGAGTAGGACATATTGAGTGTTTTCCACATAGAACATGATCGTTCCCTAACATGTGTCTTATGATATACTATGTAGAATGTTTCGGGTATTACACATGGTTAACAAATTCTCGGGGGCAGTAGTGAATGTTCATGATTTTCAAACTAATCCTAACTAGAAACCTCTTACTGGGATGGAAATGGGTCCTTGAAAACCTCTAGAGTGCAACCCTACAAATGGGTTTGGTATGGAAACCCTGCTATTCTCCAAGTAGAACCCTCAATCTTTTCTATGCATGGGTCTTCGATGACTATAGTGGAACCCTCTTTTTGGAACAAGGCATATTTCCTCTATTCTCTTTAAGATTGGAACCCTCCAGCTGGGCTGATCATGGGTCCTCTACCAACTCTTGAGTGAAACCATCATGCTGATATGGGCATGAGAAGTTGATTACATTTAGAGTGGAACCCTCTAACTAGGCTAGGCAAGATACCTCTATGGACATCCATGTGGAACCCAACATCTGGGCCAGGAATGGGTACTTGATGACTAGAGTGGAACCCTGTTGTTGGAATATGGTAGGGTTAATATATAGGCTTCTAGAGAGGAACCCCCATCTGGTTTGGGCATGGGTCCTCTATTGACACCATAGTGGGACCATCCTACTATGGAGGGCATAGGACCTCCTTAAAATTCCTTGAGGTAACCACCAGTTGGTCTAGGCATGGGTCTTTAATAGCCAGAGTGGATGCCCCCATGGGGAAGGCCCTCAGTCTTCCATCGACTTATAGAGTGTAACCCTATAGTAGGGCTGGGCGTGATTCTTCTACAAACTTTTGTCTGTAACCATATAACTTTCTAGGCAAGTGTCCTGGATCAATGGTGTGTAACTATTCTATTGTATTGAGAATGGTTCCTCCCTTGACTTAAAAGTGGATCCATCTTATCGTACTAGTGAATCATTCCTCTACCTATATAGTCTTCCCCTTGCCTATGAATCCCTTTGAAGAGGCATGGTTTTACATGAATGGTTACTCCTAGGACGATTTGTGAGATGTGGGAAATCATTATTTTAAATTTGGAATTGATGGTGACTCTTCTACATGGGTTGAGCTATGAGTGGGAGGTCACCTTTCTCTGTCATATGGGAGTATATTTATTGAGAATACATATAAAAAAATCTATATCTATACCATTGGATTTTTTACTAACTTCCCATGAGATAATAAGTCATGTGGGACATGCCACTTTCTTTTTGAGTTTATCATATCATGGTTAGATTAATTTAAACTTCAGATATGGGTGAAAAAGACTCAACATATAGTTCAACTATTCACTATGTGGAGCCTGCTATACATGGATGTGGCTACACATTATCATTCTTGGGTTGAGTAGAATCAAGTTAACTATATACTTACTTTCTATTGTTGTTGTATATCTTACATCAACCCTTCATATTTCAGTGTATCAATTTGGTTATGTATATACATACCCATAAATGGGATTTTCCCCCATGTGACATTTCTTATGAAGATGATGGGTAGTGTAACACCCCGAGATTTTATGAAATATATTCTTTTTAATTTCATTAATGTATTGTGTTGTACGCTACACCAAAAGGAGCTTGCACAACACGCATCATTGACTTGCCTTGCATTACACGCAATCACGACCTTCCTCGATAGCGTGTGTAGTACGCAATACCGAGTTTCACTAAACAATGATATGCTATTAAAATATTATTAAAACTAGCCATTATGAATAGTAATAACCACCTTTTAAAATTTTAGAAATTTTATCTCTCAAAATGGACTTCATTTTTGGATTCGGAGTATTGAATTTAGCCTAAGGTGAAATTTTGGTACTTTTTGGATAACTTTCATATTTTGATGAATAGTGAAAATTACTAAATTTTAATTAAAAACAACCTTTTTAATCGAAATAATTAATAGTGATAAATTATTAATTTGAGTGGTTTTATGGTATATTTAGAATATATTTTTACAATTTAATATAATTTTGGTCTTTGGATGTAATGTCACATTTAAACCAGACATAAACAAGTGTCAATCTTTTTATAGTTATTATCTCTTAAGAACACGCTATTGGTTTTGACGACGGGAATTAATTTTTAAATTAATTAATGCAACTGATATGTTTTGAATTTGGTAAAATAGACATCATTTTTTAAATCATAATATCAAATATAGCTTAGGCCTATTTTTTTGTATTTTTCTGGAAACTTTCATTTTTTGATGAATATTGAAACCACTAAGTGGTAGTTAAAAAAAATGAATTTTTCATAAAACTTAATTTTACCACTTTTGTGAGTGGAATTTCAAAAATACGAGAGACACGGTTGATGTCAGTAAGTAAAATTTGGTTCAATGTGATGAAAATAATTTTTGGTGAATAGTAACTTTTTACTTTTTTTACCACTGCTAAAAGTAAATAGGGTAGTTACTGGTAAAAATGATATTATTATTACCCTAAAAAATGTCCTAATTATATTGGATAAGTTTAATTATACCAAAAACAACCTTAGGAATAACATATGACCATTTAGGCCCACTTGGATTAGATAAGGACATTTATTATTAATTTATTTAAAGAAGAGTTAAATTAGTTAAAATCAATGTTTAATAAGTAAATAATTTTTAATATAGGGTTATACATAAGATAAATTCGACTATAAATATTCATTAGAAAGATAAAACGATTTCTTACATAATTATATTTTATTTGTAATTTTTAGACTTTAAATAAGCTAGTTTATTTATGACACAAAGATGATGCAGTAATTATCTTATTAATGAAATATTAACATAATTGATGTTATAAATACCCAAATAAATGTAATTTGAGACATTTTATGAATTACACTAATTTTTGAGGTTAATATGACATGTTAGTATTTATTTAAATAACTTTTTTAGAACTAATAATTCTGTTATGATTTTTTAAAAAATAAATTACTAAATAGTGTCAAAATTGACATAAAATAGTTTTAAAAAAATATAATATATTATTAGTTGTTATTTTATTCCTAAAAATCTAAGGTTCGGCCAAATGACTTAGATAAGGTTATATATAATAATAATAAACCACTTGGGGTTCGTTTGTCTTTTTATTGTATGTTTATTAACCTTATAGTGTAAGAACACAAAAAGACACAGTAAAAGTAAAATTATCTAACTTAAGGTTAAATATAAATGATAAGGTTAAATTAGAAACCTAAACATGTCTAAATTCTATTGGATGAGAGTATTTCGACCCATCCCCACCTTAGCTTCGAAATAAATCAATTTGGAGCTATTTAAAACCGAATTTGGTTTTAAAATAAAATAATATTTTAGTTATTCCAAATGTGCCCCTCTCTTCCCCTATAAAAGGGCACCACCTCCCTCTCTTTCTCACACCACATTGAGCCTTCAAGCTCGGCCAAACCCTGACAAATTCTCTTCTCCACTTCCCTAACAACATCCTAGAGGTCCTGGTCTTCTTCAAAGACCAATTTTAGTACCCTAAGAGGAGGACTCAAATAGGCGCTTCAAAGAAGATGAGGTTCAGACACTTACGAAGCAAATCAGACCTAAGGTAAGGGAAATATCACAATCTCATTTTTATCTGAGATTGTTTATACTTAGGTATTTACTGGGGTGTATTTTATTATCCACATCCATGATTCCTCAATATGTAATATTATTTCCATCCACCTACAATTGTTTAAATCAAATTATACCCTCCGGTGAGTTTTTAGTAAAAGATATGACAAGAATCTTTTGTCGTTTTTCGTACGAGATAATTTTTTACTTTTCCGACAAAAGTACAAGAAGAATGTTTTTTTAACTCATACGGCATGAATTTATTTCTAAAACATTATTTCCACAAATCTTCCTTTACATGTTTTCATGTTTATTTTTAATCAACTTCTTTTAGTTTAAAATTGTATGACATGTTAAGAAAGGAAAAATATTTTTGAAGTAGAAAGGATATTTTCCTCAAGAATGGAGTTCAAGTGTTTTATCAAAATTATTTTCCATATACGATAATAAAGGGTTATGTTTCTATCCCTATTATTACATGGATTTGATTATGTTGTGATGGAAATATTTTTTATGAATTATTTTATATGAATTGTTTTATGATGTCACGATATTTAAAGATTCCCATTTTTATTACATGGGTTATGCTATAGTGTATGGTTTATGATTTTGTGGAACACATAAGAATGGTATAATTATTAGATGGGTGGGACCTATATCTCCCTCCAATGCATTGGGTAAAGATTTTATATCACATGAGATAGACATGGCTGGAATGGCAGGTTAAACCGGTTCAGTGAAACAGGACTGAAACGAGGAGTGAAATCGGTTCAGAAATGGAATTTGTCCACTAAGATAGTCTTGGCAATGAGTCTTGACTAATAAGAAATGATTCTCTATGATTATGTGTGTATGCCACAATGTTTCATGTTTTAATTTATGATTATTGGGATTACATTTCATTACTATAATTTATCCCATGTTATGATATTTTGATCTCTTTTGCAGGTTAAGATTTCCAAAATGTTATGTTCTTATGAATATGATGTGGTTGATATTTCTTTTGTTTACCCTTACTGAGAATTTGAGCTCACCCTTTTATGTTTTCTTTTCCCCAGGATATAAAGAATGATTTTAGGTAAAAGAAATGGAGGATCTTTATGGGAGATGTTGAAGATCTTTCACCATGATTAGAAGATTATATTCCGAGTTTCCAAAGACACTAAACTATTACGGTCCATGTGTGTGTGTTTTAGTTATGTACTAAGTATTCCGCAAAAGTAATGTAATGTCCATGTACGTCAAGCTTCAGGTCTCTACAGTTTGTATCTGAGGAAAGGTTTAGTCAACCTTTGGAAACTAGGATGCAAGAACTTTAGTGTGATCAATATAGATATTTCTAAGTTATGTATAGGGATGTCCCTAAGGTTAAGTATAAGTATAGGTTATAGTACTAGAATTATGGTAACCTAAGATGTTCAATATTGAAGGTACTCCCCCTATATTATATTGTTTTCCCTAGCGTAATTTTTTCCTCTTACACTATTCTTTTTGGGTTTTAGACGATGGCTGGAACCCAATGGAACCGTGTTGATCAATGTAATGGAAAATGCAATGATTGTCCTCCTGAACAAACAAATGTTATGGGAGATGGAGTGTAAAATCTTATTTTTATACTTACAAAAGCTATGAATCATTCTGGACTTCCAAATGAGTAGAGAAGGGAACAATATTCTATTGAGTCCTTCATGAGGCAACGTCTACCTTCTTTCAGTGGGTCTTCTGATCCACTTGTTGTTGAACGATGGATCAGTACCACTGAAAAGATATTTTCAGTTCTTCAATGTTCTGAACATGATGAAGTCATCTTAGCAGTATATCGTTTGGAAGGTGAATCTAATCAATGGTGGAATCTTATCAAGAATACCAGGCCATGAGATGAAATTGACTCCATGGAATGGGATGAGTTCAAGAACTTATTTTTCAATAAGTACTTCTCTCGTATTCATCGAACAAAGATAGAGAAGGAGTTTCTTGAACTAAAGAAAAAGGATGATGAATCTGTTGGTGTATACGAAGCGAATTTTACAAGGATTTCAAGGTATGCATCTGGATTTATCATCCAACCTGAAAGTAAATTTGATCGATTCTTCAGTGGCTTAAAACCAAATCTTAGAAGGGCATTAGCTATAAGAGACTTTAGTAGATATGAAGAAATTGTGCATTGTTCTATCAAGGTAGAAATGGAAGTTGGTGTTACATATCCATCTCATGGTTTTGACAAGAAACGAAAGATGGAGTTCAAGGAGAAATCTCAGAATAATGGTGAAATGAAGATGAATGTTTCCTTATGCTCAAAGTGTGGAAAGAAGCATGGTGGAGATTGTCTTAACGGGACTAGAAAAATTTTTAAGTGTAGAAAAGAAGGTCATCGAGCAGCTGAGTGTTGAAGTAATGGAAAAAGGGTTTCTAATTATATGAATAAAGAAAAGACTGCAGAGAACGCACCAACAACCCTTCAATGCTTCAAGTGCAATGAAATGGGGCATTATGCTAATCAATGCCCAAATCCAAGGGTTAATGATGATCGACATGAGAAACCACTTAAGGAAAAGGACAAAGGGAAGTCACTTGCGATCATTATTGGTGATGTTGAATATGAAAGCGATGTGGTGGAATGATTAAGTGTTTACGTAATGGTATTCCAAAAAAATGTTGTATATAGTATCGTGGAATATTGGAATATTTATGTATTGGTCTATTGTGGTTTTCAATAATTTTATGGTACCAGTAACCAGGGAAAGTGATTGAGATATTTTTGGTAAGCAGATGATATACGCATAATGAAGTGATAAGAAGATAATGAGATGTTTGATTGTATTCATGAGCTCATGATTGATATAAGGACTAAGTGATATCATGGTTTGAGAATAAATAATTTTGAGGATTTTGGTTTGTGGAAAGTGTTAACTTTTAACTGCATTCATGTTTTCACTGTGGTTCAATGGGTATTCATTCTTCAAAAGAATACATGATTAAGGTATTCACATGTTTGTAATTTGACCAACAAGATATATCTTATGATATATGGGGGATAAATGATGGCATTCATGTGATTGTTATGTGACATTTCAAGTAATCATTTTCTTTATACTATGAGCTTGGACTTAGGTATTTTAGATAAGCCTAAAGATTGGAATGGATTATGTTGGACATAATTTCGTATTGTTTAAGGATAGAACATTTTTCAATATTATTGATGGGATGTTATAGTAATGTAGCTTTAGAAAAAGGACAACCTGCAGGACAGGCGACATCCCATCGCGTCGGACAAGGCTGTGGGAATCGAACCCACAACCGAAGTGCGACTGGCCTTTATCACCTACCACTGGCCTACAGGAAGTCCCTGTTTTGTAGAAACTAGTTTTATTATATTAAGCAGTATGATATAATAACTATAAGTCCATTTTAGGAACCATATATGATTAATGTCAATATAGATCAACTTATGTATATTTAATAACTTTTGCTAACCTTTTGTTTAAGACAGATGGAATGACTCGTCATTTTATCACAAGATCTGCTAACACATCATGAATAACAAATTCAACTTCATTTCATTATGTTTTGAAGTGGAAATTGTCCAAATAATGACCAACGGTGAGACTATACCAAAATCACGAAAGTATTTCTTCTAATTCCAATTTCATCAAATTTAGGGAAATGATCTTGAAAACCAAAAATATTTTCCTAGTGCACTTATATCTGATGAATCAGATGATACCTTATATGGTGACAAATTTATGGCTTGGTGATTGCTGGATTTTCCATAGCCATGTTCTCTACCACTCTCCATCATAACATGATGGTTAGATTTCTCTTCCATATCTATATTTTCACCTATGTGGAAACCCAGTGATTAGTTTATTTGGGTAACCGTTTCGTTTCATAATTTTGTTTTTAAACATTGGTTTTGGTATTCCTTTTTATGATGTGGGTTTCTATTAAAAAAACTTTCGAGTAGTAAACCATTTATAACCCTGACGAATTTTGAGGGAAAAATTCATTTTAAGGGGGGTAGAATGTAACACCCCAAGATTTTATGAAAAATATTCCTTTTAATTTCATTAATGACTTGTGTTGTTCGATACACCAAAAGGAGCTTCCACAACACGCATCCTTGACTTGCCTTGCATTACACGCAATCACGACCTTCCTCGATAGCGTGTGTAGTATGCAATACCGAGTTTCACTAAACAACGATATGCTATTAAAATATTATTAAAACTACCTGTTATGAATAATAATAAACACCTTTCAATATTTTATAAATTTTATCTCTCAAAATGGACTTCATTTTTGGATTCGGAGTATCGAGCCTATGTTTAAATTTTGGTACTTTTCGGATAACTTTCATATTTTGATGAATATTGAAAATTACTAAATTTTAATTAAAAACAACCTTTTTAATTGAAACAATTAATTATGATAAATTATTAATTTGAGTGGTTTTACAGTATTTTAAGAATATATTTTTACAATTTAATACAATGTTGGTCATTGTATGTAATTTCACATTTAAACCAGACATAAACAAAAGTCAATCTTTTGATAATTATTATCTCTTAAAAACACAATATTTGTTTTGACGACAGGAATTAATTTTTAAATTAATTAATGCAACTGATATGTTTTGAATTTGGTAAAATAGACATCATTTTTGAATTCATAATATCAAATATAGCTTAGGCCTATTTTTTGGTATTTTTCTGGAAACATTCATTTTTTATGAATAGTGAAACCACTAAGTGGTAGTAAAAAAAATGAATTTTTCATAAAACATAATTTAACCACTTCTGTGAGTGGAATTTCAAAATTCTGAGAGACACGGTTGATATCAGTAAGTAAAATTTGGTTCTATGAGATGAAAATAATTTTTTGTGAATAGTGACTTTTTACTTTTTTTACCACGGTTAAAAGTAAATAGGGTAATTACGGGTAAAATTGATATTATTATTACCCTAACACATGTCCTAATTCTATTTTATAAGTTTAATTCGACCAAAAACAACCTTAAAAATAAAATATGACCATTTAGGCCCACTTGGATTAGATTAGGACATTTATTATTAATTTATTTAAAGAATGGTTAAAATAGTTAAAATCAATGTTTAATAAGTAAATCATTTTTAATATAGGGTTATACATAAGATAAATTTGACTATAATATTCATTAGAAATATAAAATGATTTACTACATAATTATAGTTTTTTTGTAAATTTTAGACTTAAAATAAGTTATTTTATTTATGACACAATGATGATGCAGTAATTATCTTATTAATGAAATATGGACATAATTTATGTTATAAATACCCAAATAAATGTAATTTGAGACTTTTTATGAATTGCACTAATTTTTTAGGTTAATATGACATGTTATTATTGATTTAATTATCTGTTTTCGAACTAATCATTCTGTTATAATTTTTACAAAAATCAATTACTAAATAGTGTCAAAATTGACATAAAATAGTTATTTTAACAAATATTATATTATTAGTTGTTATTTTATTCCTAAAAATATAAGGTTCGGCCAAATGACTTAGATAAGGTTATATATATTAATAATAAACAACTTGGTGTTCGTTTGTCTTGTTATTTTATGTTTATTAGCCTTATAGTGTAAGAACACAAAAAGACATGGTAAAAGTAGAATTATCTAACTTAAGGATAAATATAAATGATAAGGTTAAAATAGGAACCTAAACTTGTCTAAATTCTATTGGATTAGAGTATTTTGACCCATCCCCACCTTAGATTAGAAATAAATCAATTTGGAGTTATTTAAAACCGAATTTGGCTTTATAATAAAATAATATTTTATGTTATTCCAAAGGTGCCCCTCTCCTCCCTTATAAAAGGGCACCTCCTCCCTCTCTTCCTCACACCACTTTGAGCCTTCAAGGTCGGCCAACCCCTACCAAATTCTCTTCTCCACTTCCCTAAAAACATCTTATAGTTCCTGGTCTTCTTCCAAGAACAATTTTAGTACCCTCTGAGGAGGACTCAAAGAGGCGCTTCAAAGAAGAGGAGGTTCGGACACTTACGAAGAAAATCGGACCTCAGGTAAGGGAAATATCACAATATCATTTTTATTCGAGATTTATTATACATCGTTATTTAATGGGGTACATTTTATAATCCACATCCATGATTCCTAAATATGTAATATTATTTTCATCCACCTACAATTTTTTAAATCAAATTTTACCCTTCGGTGAGTTTTTAGTAAAAGATATGAAAGGAATCTTTTGTCGTTTTTCATACGAGGTACTTTTTGACTTTTCCGAAAAAAGTATGAGAAGAATGTTGTTTAACTTATACGGCATGAATTTATTTTTAAAACATTATTTTCAATAATCTTCCTTTACAAGTTTTTAAGTTTATTTTTAATCATCTTCTTTTAGTTTAAAATTGTATGACATGTCAAGAAAGGAAAAATGTTTTTGAAGCAGAAAGGATATTTTCCTCAAGAATGGAGTTCAAGTGTTTTATCAAAATTATTTTCCATCTATGATAATAAAGGGTTCTGTTTCTATCCCTATTATTACATGTATTTGATTATGTTGTGATGGAAATATTTTTTTTGAATTCTTTTATATGAATTGTTTTATGATGTCGTGATGTTTAAAGATTCCCATATTTATTACATGGGTTATGGTATGATGTATGGTTTATGATTTTGTGGAACACATAATAATGGTATCATTATGAGAGGGGGGACCTATATCTCCCTCCAATGCATAGGGTAAAGATTTTATATCTCATGAGATAGACATCGCTGGAATGGCAGGTTAAACCGGTTCAGGGAAACATGACTGAAACGAGGAGTGAACTCGGTTCAAAAATGGACTTTGTCCACTAAGATAGTCTTGGAAATGAGTCTTGACTAAAAAGAAATGATTCTCTATGATTATATGTGTATTTCAAAATGTTTCATGTTTTAATTTATGATTATTGGGATTAAATTTCACTACTATGATTTATCCCATGTTATGATATTAGGATCTCTTATGCAGTTTAAGATTTCGAAAATGTTATGTTCATATGGATATGATGTGACTGATATTTCTTTTGTTTACCCTTACTGAGCATTTTAGCTCACCCTTTTATGTTTTCTTTTCCCCAGGATATAAAGAAATATTTTAGGTAAAAAATAGGGAGGATCTTTATGGTACATGTTGAAGATCTTTCACCATGATTAGAAGATTATATTCCGAGTTTCCAAAGACACTATATTATTAAGGTCCTTGTGTGTGTGTTTTTGTTATGTACTAAGTATTCCGCAAAAGTAATGTAATGTCCATTTATGTCAAGATTAGGGTCTCTATAGGTAGGTTGATAGTGACATTAGATATGTTTAGGGATACGAGGTAATTTTTATTTTGAATGTTGTTCACTACTTGGAGATCAAGATCTATGCTCTCCCATTAGTATACCTTTCTAATTTTGATAGTTTGCGACATATTTATGTTTGGGAATGTATTTTTCCCAATTATTTTTATGTTTTCACTATCATACTCTTGTATGGTCAAGTGGTTTTACATGATATGTTATTCATTAATTGGTTTGTATATTTTATTATTATCCCTCTACATTTCTTCATTGAGATGGTCATGTGTGTACCTACATGTACTTATGTAAAGGCCTTTCTGTGTTAGATATTCCCTCAACATAGGCCACCACCCCTTAGACAATGGATGTGGTTATGGGGTTGTTGTGGTTTGAGCACCAGATTATGCGAGGTTTTGAAATTCAGGTTATTTAAATTTTTGTTTGATTTTATTAATTTTAATATGGTTAGGATTGTAGTGTTACAACATTTTAAGTGTTTATTTCACAATCTCTTAATTATTCATAATGTATTATTTTTATTTCTCCTATTAGGGAATTATTTTATATTTATGTATTAAACCCATCATATTTTCATGTCCTCTTGTTATTAATGTACTATTCATCTAATAGTACAATTTTTCTTCTCTTTGGTAAATAAAAAAATCTAGAATTTTTTAAATAAAAGCTGTCATTATTTCTATATTCAGTTAAAACATTATTTTAATCCATATAGATGCTGTATGATAATATTTTCCAGAAATTTTTAAAAATTATCAAAAATGAGTTATTAAAAAAATTATGATTATCTAATTTTTACAAAATACTGTGAAACGAATCTTATTTTCATTTTCATAATGAGGTAATTTTTAACCTATTCATAGATGGATGAAAGGAATGATTTTTGTCTTATACGACATGTACAAAATTAGCCACTATCATGAACTCTCATTTATTTGAAGCTTCTGTTTCATGTTTATAAGGTTCTCTTTTAATAAAATATTTTCATTAATATTCGGGAAATATTTTGGCATTAAATTAGTGATTTATATGTCCAAAGGGCATTTTCCTCAAGAAATTTTCCTATGAGCATCTTGAAGTATTTTTATCTATGTCAACATCCATTATTCAATATCAGGTCGATGATACTATAATTATAATACCCTTACTATTTCTAATGATATTTTATGATCGGTATGACTAGGTATGTGCTATTTTGATATGATTCTCCATATTACTCGAGATGCTTTATGATTATATTTATTTATTAGTATAATTTTTATCAATAATGTTATATTTTTTCAATAAATTTTTTTCATTGATTATTCTTTTCAATATTCATATGAGGAATGCATCGGGTTTAGGAAGTGATGGTGAGAGCATTCTATATCCCCTTGATTCATTGGTAGGTATAATGAGAGAATCTATCTTGGTATTTTCTCAATCCTTACCAATTTATATAAGATGTCTTGGAAAGAGGCCTTGATGTTATGTTTATGATGTCTGAAATTATAAATTCATTCATTTTGTGATTAATTATTAATTTACATGTGATTATTTTATTTTTTATGATAATTATAAATACATTTTAAGATTATATAATTATTTATATGGAATTATTTGATCATCATTTATTTCTACCATGTTGTTCATCATCCATATGTTATTGATTATATAGAAAGTGTTTTCAGATATCCACCTCTCCAAATTGATTATGCCTTATTTACTTATGATAACATCAAATGTACACATACCCTTAATAATCATATATTCTCACCACATTCTTATGATTCCTTTCCTTGGGATTATACTAAATGGGTTATGATTTTTATTCATGGATATTCTATGAAAAATAATGGTGTCCTCAAAAAAATATTTTATTTTATTTTATGTTTTCCATTTTAATGTGATATCAAAGTATGTATACAGGTTTATAATACCATTAAACTATTTGGTAATTTGTTATACGGTTACTTGTGTCTCATGAAATTTTTTTAATCTAACCCAAAACACTCAACCACAAGGCTCTGGGTTTTTAAAATTTATAATATAGGAAGTTTAGTTAAAAATGTGGGATATTTATTTAGAACCAAATATATATTAGAGATCATAAATCTGTGATTGAATTTGAGGAAAGGGTTAATAATAGTATAAAATACTAATGTTTTAGTAGGGTAAGTATTTTGTTGATATCATAACAATACATCCTTTTTTCCAAAATATAAATGGTTGTGGATATAGAATTTTTGTATCTAGGGGTAATAACATTTAAAAAGGAGCATTGGGATTTGACTCAATGGACACCTTGTACATGACACCATGTCTTTTCCCCCTAGTCTGACACTATCAGTGGATATGTTTAAGGTAATTACAATTTTCATTAGAGACCATGATAATAGAATTGAAAATATTTATATGATTCGAAAACATTTCACAGAAATCTTGCTCATGATTATGATATTTTCTATGTATTTTTTTTCAATTTATGTTCAGTGTTTCACTAATTTTGTCATTATACATTACGATACATAATCTTATGATCTAATATAGCGTTATTATTTATTTATAAAAAATTCCTAGAAGGAAGAATAGGGATCATATCAACGCTTGTAATTTGCATTGAGATTTCCATATTAAGAATGATTATGAAGCTGGAGATAGAGATGAACCAATTATAGCTATTTTGGGCCAACCGACTCAGTTTATAACAAAAAAATATAGCTCATATGGATAATATTATAGATAAAAAACACAATGATTCAATTTTAGAACATTTCATTCCCCAAAAACCTATGTACTTCAATAGGATATTAAATCTATAGGTAGCTGAGAAATGCATAATTTACTTATATAATATAATTCCTCGCATTGGGAAGTAATTAATGGTTGATGGTTTTCCTGGATATTTATCATCTCTCAACATATTCTGATCAATGGTTCTCATTAATTCCAAACACTAATGATGAAAAAGAAATAAAAATCATGGACTGTAAATATTTTACGGTACTTATCTTGGAAAATATTTTCCTTACGAGAAACAAGCGTATTTGGAGAGTTAATTCATGTGCCTTAGAAGAAGGATTGATGAAAATTTTGATAAATAAGAATCCCACATTACAAGTTAGAAAGGAATGTGATAATCTAAATAAATAATACAATTGTAAATATTGAACAATTATTTAATGCGATTAATCCATTAATTTGATAGGGACAATTATCCAAAACATTCTTACCATATGAGGATATAATATCATGTGTTATCAAGATAGTTAAATAATTGACTAAGAATTATAAATTTAAAGGTAATATATATAATAAAATGGTAGATGTCCACTCAAAAAATAGAAATATTGACAAAGGGAAAATATTGTTGGTGTAATTTACAACTTTTAATAAATATGGAAAGAAAAATAATGGAACATGAATGATGGGGATGTATTTTTATTAAAAGGTTAGGGAAATAGGCCACCTGGATCACGATTGATAGGGAAATAATGATATTTTAAATATTTAACTCCTTATCTTTAAGGATTTAGTGAACTATGAAAAATATTTTCAATTGAATCAATGTTATTGTAACCAAAAAATTCCATGGTAGGAAGTTCAAGCTTGTGCAATCACACAAGTTGAGGTTGAAGTTCTTTATGATGTTGTGGAATGTACAGAAATTATATCCAAAAAATATATGTAATAGTTTATTTTATTTTGGACTGTAAAACTCGTTTATATCATCTATGTCTAATAATATAATTATATACCTCGCTAGCACATTAGGAAGGATGCTATTAGCCAGAACTCCTAGTGGAAATGTCACTGCAAAAATGATGTTTGGATCAGTTAATACAATAAAACATAAATTTTCCCATTATACTAACATGAATATTATATCTATGATTGATTTTGATGTAATCCTTGGGATGATCTAGCTATCAAAATTAAGTGAATTAATTTATTATAATGATAATAAATTTAGAATTCATAATGAAAATGTGTAATTCGTTATCTTTAAATGGAGGACATTATCCTCTGATCCATGTCTAGATCTACCCCTAGTAGATCTACTATATTATTTCTATTGGTATGAAGAGTAGACATATTCTATGTATTGAAAATGTAATATTAAAATCATGTATGATTATATGGTATAATAATATAATGATTTATTTTCTGATGAATTACTTGGACATCCATCATAGTGTAAATTTGATTAATCCATTGATTTAATCCAGGAAGAAATACCACTATCAATGACCCCATATAGAATGGCCAGTTTAGAATAAATGGAGTTGAAGAAATAATTATAGGGTTTGTGTGATTATAAAATTATATACCTAAGTTTTTCACCTAGGGTTTCCCCTTTTTTATGAATAAGTAAGGATCTATGAGGCTGTTCATTGATTATAGGGAAATTGTTGATATTATATTAAATAAAAAAATTCCCTCTATGTAATATGATTAGTATTTTAATTAAAGTCACGAAGACTAATATTTTTCATTTTTTGAGCTTCATTCTGGTTATCATCTATTTAAGTAATAAAGTAAGATATTTTAATGATAGTAGTCCAAATGAGGATTGGACATTAAGGGTTTATAGTAATGCCATTATGATTGGCCAATTCACCCTTAATATTCATGGATATAACCAATAATGTTTTTAGGAAATATGTTTATAAAAAATTGGTGGTATTTATTTATGTTATCTTGGTGTACTCTACTAAATTTGAGCACTATGAGAATATCTTTACGATCCTTCTTGAAAATATTAGAATAAAAGAGTTATATAGTAAATTTAGTAAGTTTGAATTCATGCTTAAGAGTGTTCCATTTCTTTGTAATATATTCTCAATTGATGGAATCTCAATTGATTCTATGAAGAAACATGATTCCCATGAATGTAATACCTCAAAAAACATTATGAGGTTTGTATTTTTATTGGTTTGGATTGTTATTATGTGATTTTTTCATAATATTACCATATTGTTTAACCAATTGAATAATATAAATCGTAATGGGGTTATGGTAAAATAGAAAAAGGCAATGTGTTTAATGTTTTGAAATTTGAAGAGGATATTTTTGAATGCTCCATCATTTAATATACCATTTAGAAATTATGTATTTGTTATATATAGTGATGCATCAACAAATGGAGTTGGTTGTGTCCTTACGAATAATGAAAATGTTTTATCCTTTCAATTAAGGTCGTTGAGTATTAATGAAATAAACTATCCAACTCATTATCTAGAATTGGAAACTATAATAGTTTCATGGATGATATAAAGACATTATCTCTATGGTTAAATTTTTTAATATTATACAAATAAAATAGATTTAATAATCATAGAAAGGTATCAATATGATAAAAAAGGAGATGGATCATGCTACTCAAGGAAAATAATTTCTCAAAACACCAAAACCCATGGGAGAAAAATAATATATTTAATTCATTGATCAAGAAAAACAATGTATTCTTGACCAAAATGATGATCAATTTGCATTCTATGTTCATGGATTTAGTATGAATTGATTTGGGAATCATTAAGTATGGTGATAAAACAATCCTTTATTGAATTATTTCTAAAAATTCATTGTCAGAAAGGATAAAAATTTGTTATCATGATGATGATAATTTTCAATGGATGATTGAGTACTTGAATTATATAAAATTGGAAAACATTGTTTCTTAAGATGACATTATAAAATTTTGGTAATAGGTTATGTTTTTCATCTCTATCTAAGATAGAGAGTGAAATTATGGTTTATGATCTTATTTTCAATTTCTCTAATCACCAAGTTTGCACTAAGAAGTATAAGGACTTCATTGGACATATTTTTAGGGATAATATAAAAAATAAAATTTCTAATTTTTTGTTAAGTTGTGTTATTTTCATTGAGTTGAAGTATACAATAAATTATCATAGGGGATTATTAAGATATCTTCTTATTGTTATTTGAAAATATAATGATATTACCATATACATTTTAATTAGATTAACAAACACTCCTATAATGAATGATGAAATATTGGTTATTAATTGTTTCCTCACCAAATCGTCACATTTAGTATCTATAAGACAATATTTAACTCTTTATATCCATACATGGATAAATATTAATTATTTTTTAGGGATTCATGGTTCTCCTTTAACAATTCTCTATGATTGTGATCCACAATTTACATTAAAATTATAGAAACTTCTTTAGAAGTCTCTTGACATTGAGATTTAGTTAAGAACCTCATGTTATCTGCAAACCGATGGATAGTATGAAAGAGTATTAAAACATTAGAATATTTGTTTAGTTCATACTCGCATGAATTTTAAGGTGTTCGGGATTAATATTTACCTTTGGTATAGTTTTCCTATAATCATAGTTTCCATTCAAGTTTTAAAATGGCATTATATGAAGCATTATTTTGAAAGAGATGTCATACTACAAATTTTTGGGAAGAATTTCGGGAATGGAATCTTATAGGCCCAAAAATTGTAAAGGATACAATAAAAATGGAAAATAATATTAAAAACCATATCAACGAAACTCAATGTATAAGAAAGGGCTATGTAAATAATTGACAAAAATATTTTGAATTTAAAATGGGAGAACTTGTTTTCTTAAAAGTATACCAATGGAAAATTATTATATACTTTGGTATTAAATGGAAACTAAGAACTAGTTATATCATACATTTTGAAATCTTGTAAATCATTTGATCTATGGCTTACCATTTTTCAATTCCACCACATCTCTCTAATATACAAGACACGTTCCCTATATAATTGTTAAGGAATTACATGCTTGAACCAAAACACATGATCACCTTCAACAAAATTTAATTAGAACCTAATATATCTTACTATGAATATACTATGTAAATTCATTATCCATTAGAATAAGTGTTTAGGAATCGAACAACCAAAATATTAAAGGTAATTTGGATAAATCCTAAGATGTAAGAGGTGACGTGGGAACATGAAGACTTTTTGAAGGATGAACTACCCAAATAATCAACAATGGTACATTATAAAAAACTCAAATATGGAAATTCATTATTGAGGGATGAATATAACACCCTGAGACTATATTATATATCACTTTTTAAACTAATTCAATCTCAATGATAGCTTGTGATACTCACAACCTCGATTCAAAAAGAACTATAAAAATTAATATTGTTATAACATAACAATTAAATTTGGTGCATTTAATATGAATAAATAATTTATGATATGATTATTATTTACCCATATATAAATAAACTTATTGGGTATCAATTTAATATAAATACAAAGAATAATAATTTGAAATAAAAATAAATGATATCCTCAAAAAAAAAATTTCAAAAACAATTGTTTTTCATGTTTTATGGAATTATGTTAAAATTATGTTTCACCAAATTTGGGAATATTATTTGAAAAAATTAAAATAATTTTTTGAATCTTCATTTATAATTTATTATAGATTGAATTTTTTGATAATTTTTTGAAAAGAATATATATATGAATAGTGAAAGATAATAATTTTTATTGAAAACTAAATTTTTTTAAATAACTTCCAATGTTAAAATTTTTTTTCAAATAGAAATTAGTTTTAATATATTAAAATTAATCCAATTTAGGTCATTGTAATCAATTATATGATTAATTTTTATAAAAAAATATTTTTATACTATTAAACCTTTTCTTTGGAACCCCTTTTTCATCATTTCAATGGGTTTAATTTTAAATTTAATTTTTCCAATTATATTGATTGAATATGATAAAATTTATTCCTTATATTGAATAATAATAATTAATATTATATAATATGATGAACTGATTATTTTTATAATGAATAGAAAATACTAAAAATTTGATTCTGTGGTTAAGTTTAAAACATATTAATCGAGGGGTTTATCAAAAAATATAATAGTTAAAATGACTTAAAAAATTTAATATTGGTAGTAAAAGGAAATATTTCTCACTTATATCATATAAGGTTTTATGATGATCAATTTTGGATCCTTTTAACCAGAAATCGATGTGTAATGAGTTCAAAATTTTTAAAATTTACCAGTGTGACACTCAACTCAATTATAAAAGGTTACAACTCTCCGCTCATATTCACTCTTAAAATTCTTCTTTAAATACAATTCTAGTAGAAATACTTTAATTAAATAGCAATACATTTCCTAGAGTCCCTGGTATTATTTGAAGACCAATCTTGGAATGATTTTGGTGCAAACCTAAAGATGTTGTTTAAAAAGAGGTTTCTTTCTTCATTGAGTGTTTATTTGTTATTTTTTATTTAACATACATAAAATATTTATAAACTAATATAAAATAAGAAGAAAAATATCTTACATATAATTATATGTTGTTATGTATTTTTAATAACATATATAGATATCATCTTCCATGAAATGGGAAACAAAACTGTGGATTGTCTGTACAGCAGACTACTTCCTCGCGTACTGATGTAATTAATTTTCCATCACAACCTCTCATAGTTGGATATAATATTATATTTGATATGGGTGTATATATATAATAACAAATACAACTACTTACATTCCAATCCACAAGAATACACTACAATTTCTATTGTGCAAGTGAGGATTACAACCTACACACACTAATGTAAAACAAATTTCATTTTATTTTGACACGAATTGTAATAAGAATATATTTAATTTAGATATATGATATATATGATAGAATAATGATTCTTGAATGTAAAATTTTATTAAACTTTATTTCATTCCAACTATTATGAAAATGGAAATAGTGTTTATTTGTACATATTGCTTACCTTCCCCATGAATGATGTCATTCATTTTTCTATCTTTAACTTTTATAGAGGAAAATAAATACATATATAAGGAATATATATGATATTTATATCATTTTTAATGTTATTTTGATGATGTAACCATGAAAAAATTACAAGTCCTAGAACTAATGAACCAAAAAGTATATTAAAATCAATTTTTTTATTCCCCAAAAAATTTAAATTAATGAGTAAGTGTCAATAAATGTGTGATAAAAGAATATATTTAAATCATATATGATATGATATATATGATAATTATTATATAATATATTTTGAAAAATTAGATATTTTTAATGTAAAAGATTTTAATATGTATAAATGAAATCACACCTATGGTGAGGGTCTCTCGTCTTAGTTTTCCATCCATGAATTATATGCCAATATCACCAATTATTTATTTTATATAGTGTATATACTACCCCATTTATATGAAATATCATGAATATATTTATCATAATGTTATTTAGATCTTTTTTATGTTATTCTATTAATGAGGTTTATGATTCAAAATGATAGTACAATTGTAAGAGATTATTTCCCAATCTCGTCATTATTCATGATTGTTTGTGATTAAATATTCCATGGGGTAACTATTTAATATTTTTATCTTAAAATAAATATATTTTATTATATTCATGTTATTGATGATAATTTTTTGTAATATTACCATTTTATCCTCCTTAGTGCTTAAAGTGATTGGTAAAATGTTTTTAATTTAAGAAAAATTTATTTCTCTCTTCGCTCTATACTCTATCTTTTCCATATGAATATTTTTTCAGAAAATATCTTCAATATTGTTTGTAAAATTTAAAAAATGATTTATTGAATAATTTTTTACACATGGTTCTCTTTTTACAAATTTTTTAAAGGAATCTTCTAATCATTTTTTGAACGAGGTAATTGTTTTTCTTCATACATCTGTTTGAAAGAAAATTTTTTAACTCATACGACATGTATAAAATTAACATTTGTTAGAAACACTCATTGATTTCAAGATTCATTTATATGTTTTTTAGGTTAATCTCAAAAAAAATTATTTGTTATTTTGTAAATATTATATAATTAAAAATTTTGATTTCAATGTGAGATGGATATTTTAATAATGAAATTTTGTAATGCTATTATTAATGTATTTTCATAAATATATACATTATTTATTGAATATTATGTTAAGATTATACATTAATTATATGAGCCTTATAATTTATCTAGATGGTTTATTATCAGTTAGACATGGGATGTACTATTTTGTTATTATTCACCATATTACCCTAGACGTTTTATGCTCATGTTTTATTTATTGGTGTAATTATTTACATTTTTTAAGATACTTTTTCCAATAAGAATGATTATATTTATTATATTTCACGCATTTTATATAATGAATTCATTGTACTTTTAATGTGATATGATTTTATAGCTAAATCACCTTAATCCATTTATAGGTCTCATGAGACAAACAAATTTGGGTATTAGGGGAGGTATTATCCATTTATGCAAGATTTTTTTTGAATGATGCATTGATGATATGTTTAGATTGTTTAAAATTTTTCATTCTATCACTATGTGATTAGTTATTTATTTCCATGTGATAATTGGATTAGTTCCAATATTTATGGGTAATTTTCAAGATCAAGATTTTATTTATATAGAATTATTTGATAATATTTTATTCTTCTCATATTATTCTTCATGTTCATGTTATTGATTGAATTGATTTTATTTTCACTTATTAATCTTTCCTTACTGATTACACCTTATTTATTCATGATCTCTTCCACTATACACATAACCTTGCTAAGTAGCTAAGCATAAAAATTTATCATATTTCCTCTCCCTTGGATTCTATGATGGGTAATATGATTTATATACAGGGATATGATAAAGATAATAATGGTGTATTCAATGAAAATTTAATGTTGTATTTTATATTTTGAACTATAATATGAGATTCAAGTATATATTTTATTTTACAAGACTTATAAACTATTTGTTCCTTTAGGATGTGATTCATGGTATCTATTGTCTATATAATAATGTAACCACTGACTCTATCCCACAATGGTAAATGTATATATATTCATAACTAAAAAATTGATTAATGCACCTATACAACCAATTTCGACACCCAAGTCACATCCTGAATCTATATCTTCCACCACTCGAGGATGATCAGTTAGTGATATGATATACAACAATGGTGGGGGGTAAATAGGTGTATATTTCCAAATTAACATGTTTCAACCCATTTTTATATTTTTTAGCTATTTCATTGTTAGGTTATGATTATATTGTTTCTCCCTCCCTCTATCTCTTTCTTTGAAACAACATTTCACTACACACATACACACACAAGAGGTACAAAAAATTAAAAGGTTCACTTTCCAAAACAAACGGATGGTACTTGTTAGGTTTTAGGTTCTTCCAAGATTATACAATACACTGTTATCAACCATTGGATGAAATAGCTCTAGTATTATCCTTTCTCCCGTGTTTGGAACATATATTACTATATTGAATCCCTTTTTTTGTTTTTATTTCCATCCTAATAGTATCATGTTTATAGAGACACAACCAACAAGTATTCTTCATAACTGAAACAAGTTTGTTGATGGATAATCCATCCTTCTTCTATGAAATGAAATTTCACATTAGCATACAAGGATTAATTTTTATATATGAAAAATATAATGAAAACAACACCATCTCTTCACAACAATAAATGATGAATACAATTTGGGCACTAATTGGAATATATTATATTTGATGAACAAATATTTTTTTCCTAACACTTATTCTTGTTCTTTTATTCTTCAATTTCATTTCATAGCAATATAATCAATTTTTCATTATTTTTCTTCAACACAAAAAAAATTATTATCGTATGGTGTGTTAAATATAACTTCATCACTAAAATTGAACCAATAATATTCTTTATCGAGATCAACATAATATATCTATTCAATCTTGGTACACACAAAAAGATTATTCACATTAAATGGTTTTTCTGAACTCTTTATTTTCTTGACAAAAAAATTTGTATATTACAAATAAATGTTTTTGTTGATTCAATAAGGTTTTCCTTATGAATTTTCCATTCATTCTTGTTTTGAAAATCATAAACACCTTACACTTAAGAAAATTTATATTTTACTTCTATAAGGAAAATTTCCTTCCTTAAAGAAATATACCCTAACCTAGATTTCCATACACATATCAATATTTTTCGTATGTATAAAAATCAGATTCATAGCTAAAACCTCGGAATCATATAATACATAGATATGAAGCATTCTATTTTAGGATCCGAATTCTGGATATGAACATTAATGAAGTTCTATTTTGAATTCTGGATACGAACTGTAATGATGTTCCATTCCAAATTCTAGATATGAACTCTAATGAAGTTCCATTCTGAATTCTAGATACTAACTCTAATGAAGTTCCATTCCGAATTCTGGATATGAACTCTAATGAAGTTTCATTCCGAATTATGGATACGAACTCTCATATAGTTCGACTCTAAATTCTGGATACAATCTCTCATTTAGTTCGACTCTGAAATCCTATTAGTTGGACTCCAAACATCTATGAGTTTGACTCCAAACTTCTATCAGTTTGACTATGAACTTCTATGAGTTTGACTCCTTACATCTATGAGATCAACTCCAAAGTCCGTAAGTTTAGATTCTGAATTCTAGTGAAACCAGAATCCGAATTTCCTTAGAAATTCGGTATCTGGATTTCTATAGAATTCAGGTTCTGAATTCCTATAAAATAGAATCCGAATATCTCTTTATTATTGACTCTGAATTCCATTTTTTGTTAGACTCTGAACTTTTGTTTACTTGAATTCTAAACATTAGTTTTGCTTATACTTGTTTCATTACAAAACGATGTCATGCTTTCAGTTGCACATGTTTTTTAATAAAACAATGTCTTCCATTCTGTTTCTAACTAATCATTGGTTGAGTGACACATGTATAGGTCCCTCCAAAATTTAAGGAAAATATGACAGTTGGAGGAGGGAGCCGATCGTTCCTACCAAGCCTATAAATAGGATCTCATTTGAAAGATCAACAGACTGATCTTTAACATCTATGATTACATGTTGTTGAAGTGATTCTAGAGAGAGAGAGAGGATCTTATCAACTCTCAAGCTTCATGCAGAAAGATTGAACGACTTGTTCAAACTTTTCCTAGTGCAGACTTGCTTCGTGCAACTCTGATTGTTGGTGATTACAATCGAGGGCTTCCGGGGATAGGAAGTCAGAGGTTCCAACACCTTGATGTTGAGGGCTTCCTTGCTGAGGAAGATTGAGGTTCCAACAACCTTGAAGTTGACAGCTTGTAGGGATAGCATGACATAGACTCTGATATTTGTATCGAGGGATTACCCTAGTGTGGGTATGACAAACATTATTGAAAGTATCAATCAAGGGTCCTTATCCATGGTTGTTCGATACCCTTCTCCTTGGGTTAAAAGATTTATATCTTGTTACTTGTTTTTGTTACAAGATTTATCACTTCATTTTGTATTGTAAGGAATGTATAACCTTCTTATATTTCCTTACACTTGTACTCTGATTCATTTAGATGATATATGCTTTAAGTTAGAATCTCCTTTTATAATATTGGGTTAAGTTTCAATTTCTGGATCCATATTTCCAGAACCAGTTTTTCGGAATCACCTTACGTATTTAAGCAAGTGTATAGAACATGAAATTTTTAACTTCATACTTTGTCCCAATATTTTAATTAGTGTTCGAGGTGTTGTGAATTTTATTAGTTTAACATTGTTAAACATAGATATTTCCATGTTTAATGAAATTTTTTTAAGTGTACAATTCACCCCCATCTAGTATATTGAACATCTATATAGTGATATCGATCCTAAAATTGGTATCAGAGCAGGTATCTGAAATAATTATATTCACATATAAGTTTTTATTTCCTCAATTTGTCTTTGTTCTATATTTTTCTTGAATAGTTCCTTGAATCCGAAATTTTTTTATTAACAAGATCTTGTAGAATGTTTTTTTCATTAATATGGCAGGAATCAATGTCGGTTCCATCGACAACCTAAACCCTACCAGACCACCAATTTTTTATGGCAATGATTATGATTATTGGAGACATCAAATGAAGACTTTAATTATCAATACTGGTGTAGATAACTTTGTTATGCTTACTAGAGGTTATCAAATTCCTGATAAGGATGTTAGTACTTTCACAAACCAAGAGAAGCATGATTATCAATGAAACTATAAGGTACGCAATACTCTACTATGTTCAATGACTAGGAACATATATATCAAAATTTCATCTTGTGAAACAGCTAACTGTGTATGGAAGAAACTCTAGGTCACACATTTTGGAACCTCTAATGTGATTGAGACTAGAAGAGCTATGTTAAGAGCTGAGTATCCTGGTTTTAATTTTCCTTAGGGAGAACCCATTTGTAAGGTGAAAAAAAGGTTTATGACAATTGTGAATAGCTTATAATATATGGGAGAGAGAGGTCTGGATGATGAAGCTCTTATACATAAGATTATAGATATTATGCCCAATGAGTGGGAATCAAATAAAACAATTATTGATGGGAACAGGAAGGTTACTCAAATTTCCTTAGATGAGCTATTTGGAACTCCTCTCTAACATAAAACAAGGATGAAGAGAGATGCTGACAACATCAAAAAAATAATGGGAATGGTACTGTTTCTTTTAATACAACATCAAATAAAATGAAATCTAAGACTCCTGAGAGAGTTACTAGATCCAATTCTAAGAAGGTTATTATCCAATTCGAATCTAGTGATAGTGAAGTCTCAGAGAATGAGTTAGAAAATCTTACTTGAAGAATGGACAAGATAGCTGGTCAAAGAAATTTCCAATCCATGTATATGAAGAATAAAAGAAAAATAAAAACGATTAATAGGTCACATTCTATGAATGAATGATAAGTGGACACATACGACCTGATTTCTATATTCTTAAAAAGAATGAATGAAAATAGAGGCATTCTGAAAAGAACAGGAAGAAGTTTTACAAATCTAAAGCTAAGAGAAGTCTGAATGCTAATACTACTTGGAGTGCTAGCTGTGGAGAATCTTCGGAAAGTGAATCTCTAGAATATGAATCATCAGCTCAAAATAATATGGGATTCATTGCTAATACTTCTTTTCCACACACATGTCCTATGGACAAGGTATGCTCTGCCAAGGCTTTAACAAAATAATCTCTTGATAAGAATTACTATTCTGAAAATAGTAATTCTAATGAAGATACTTCATCCTTCGAAAATGAAGAACATTTATGTAAAGAAGTATCTGGATTTTCCAATTTACTTTAAGAAAAAAATTGTAAAATTTATAAGAAATTATACAAGGAAAATACTAAGGAAGAAATTATTACAAAAGAGATTTCAAATCATTGTTCAGATCTTAATGATAAAGAAGATCTTTTAGAAAAACTTTCTAAAGACCTTGAGAAAGAAAATTCTGATAAGGAAGAACTTTCTATAGATCTTAAGAATGCTATTTTAATGATGAAAGTTTTTGAGGAAAAATCTAACTCTAAGGAAATGATTCCTGAGGATAGGAATTTAGTCATTAGACTAAAATCTGAAATATTTTATCTTATGAAGCTCCTTGAAAAATTTACCTTTGGGAAGGAAAATTTTGACAATATGTATCCTCAAATTAAACCTCACGGAAACACTACTAGAGTAGGTTATACTCACCAAAAACCAGTTTTCAAAAATAACTCTTTTTTTCCTTCTAGAGCCACTTTTTGCACTAAGTGTCAATGTGGTGAGAATTGGAAGAAAAACAGTTCTTTGAAAAGAGTTCAATCTATTGGGTTTCATAAAGAATATTTTTCTAAAAAAATGTGGATACCCAAAATATTTTTGTCTAACAATTCGGGATCCAAGAAAGTCTGGATTCTGAAAACCTAACTTGTTTCTTATTTTCAGGAAAATAGGGAATGTACCAACAACAATACTTGGTACATGGATAGTGGATTTTCCCAGCATATGACTGGTAACAAAAGCTATTTTGAAAATATTATCAAGACGAATGGAGGAAAAGTAACATTTAGAGACAATGCTCAGTGAGAAATTATTGGTATAGGTAGCATTGTTCTTCTTGGTAAAACATTGATTTCGAATGTTTTTTTAGTTAAAGGTCTCAAGAACAATCTCATTAGCATAAGTCAATTATGTGATGAAGGTTACGATGTGAAATTTAGGAATCATAATTGCATAGTACACAATTCTAAAGAAGAGTTTACTCTTTTTTCCCTTTGGTAAGAGAATGTTTACACTTTGAACATAGAAGTCCTTAAGAGCCAAGACATACCTTGTCTAAGTGCAATGGAAGATCATTCTTGGTTATGGAAAAAAAGACTAAGTAACTGTAACCCTAGAAACTTATGTAAACACTCTAAGAAGAAACTAGTTACGGATATAACAGAGCTTATATTTGATTCTTCAAAAGTTTGTGATCCTTGTTAATATGGAAAGAAACATAAATCTAGTTTTAAATCAATCAGTGAGGACTCAACAACTAATTTGTTACAGTTATTGCACATGGATCATCTTGTTCCAATACAAACTGGAATCATTGGGGGAAAGTACTATGTGTTTTCTCTAGTTGATGATTACACTAGATTTACATGGGTCTATTTTCTAATAAAGAAATCTAAAGCTTTTTCTTACTTAAAAAGTTTTAGAGCCCAAGTACAAAATGAGAAAATCCTTCCACTTAATACTATTCATAGTGATCATGGAGGAGAATTTCAAAAATCTGATTTTAAAACTTCTTGTAGTAAAAAATGTATTACTAAAAACTTTTCATCATCTAGAACACCTCAAAAAAATGGTGTTGTTGAAATAATAAATAGAATTCTTCAAGAGATAACTAGAACCATGTTGAGTGAGTATTCTTTTGCCAAACATTTTGAGGTTGAAGTTGTATGTACTGCATGTTATACTATAAATTGAGTTTTGATTAGACCTTTTCTTAACAAAACTCCTTATGAGTTATGAAATGGAAGAAAACCTAGATTCTCCTACTTCAAGGTTTTTGGTTGCAATGTATTAATCCTAAATACTAAATATAATCTACAAAAATTCATAAAAAATCAGATGAAGGAATTTTCCTAGGCTACTCCACAACTTTTAAGGCTTATAGAGTTTTCAATAAAAACACTTGTACTATTGAGGAAATAGTACATGTAAAATTTGATGAGTCGAACGCTTTTGTTTTTAAACCACCCTAAATACATCCTTTGATGTGTTTTCAAAAACCGATTATCCACCTTTGATAGTAGATCCTTCTGATAAGGAAAATGTTCAAAAAGATGCTTCTGAAACATTTACCCCAGAAGATTTCCTACCCCATGTTGATGAACAAGTTTTACAAAACCCAAATCAGTTGTTTCTTATGAATCATCCAATTGATAGTATCATTGGTGATGTCAATCAACCTATAAGGACTAGATGTTACTTAAGAAATAAAGTAGAACATCTATCATCCATTTCCCAATTGGAACCAAAAAGCACTGATGAAGTTTTGGGCGATGATGATTGGATTAAATCCATGCATGATGAACTAAATGAATTCGAAAGGAATAATGTCTGGTCTTTATTTGAAAGACCTAAGGAAATGTCTGTTATTGGAGTAAAGTGGGTCTTCAGAAATAAGTGTGATTAAAATGGATTCATAGTTATTAATAAATCTAGACTAGTTGCTAATGGATATAATCAACAAGAAGGAATAGACTATGAAGAAACCTATGCTCCAGTAGCTAGACTTGAATCTATTTATATCGTACTTTCCTTTGCAGCATTTTTCAATTTTAAACTTTTTCAAATTGATGTAAAATGCTCTTTCCTTAATGGTTATGTTCAAGAGGATGTTTTTGTTGAACAACCTCCTGGCTTATAAGATACAAAACATCCTAATAATGTTTTTAGACTTACCAAAGCTTTGTACGGTCTTAAAAAAGCCACACGAGCTTGGTATGATAAACTTACATGATTTTTGCTTCAAAATAACTTTGTTAATGGAAATTCATATCCAAAACTTTTTTTATATAAAGATAAGAAAAATGTTTTTATTGTTCAAATATATATTGATGACATCGTATTTGGTTGAACGAAGTAATCTTTAACAGATTACATTGTGAATCTAATGAAATCTGAGTTTGAAATGAGTATGATGGGTGAGTCAACATATTATCTTGGTTTACAAATTTCTCAAAAACAAGAAGGAACTTATATATATCAATATAAGTATATTAAAGATCTTAAAAAGTATGGTTACGACAAAACTAAGAGTATAAGTACTCCTATCGGTACCTGAAACACACTTGATCTTGATGAAGGTGGGAAATCAGTAGATCAAACATCTTTTAGATGTATGTTAGGATGTCTAACTTACTTGACAGCTAGTCGACCAGACTTGATGCTTTCAGTATGCTTATGTGCATGATATCAATCCAATCCTAAGGAATCCAATTTAAAGGAAGTGAAACGAATTTTTCGCTACATAAAGGGATCCATGGATCTAGGATTATTTTATACGTCTGGAAATGATTTTATTTTAAAAATAATTTCAGATGCAGACATTGGGGGATGAAGAATTGATAGAAAGAGTACATCCGGAACTTGTTATTTATTAAGATATTCATTAGTTTCTTCGCTATTCAAGAAGCAAAATTCTGTAGAACTCTCCACTACTAAAGTTGAATATATAGTAGCTCGATATTGTTGGGATCAGGTGTTGTGGATGCAACACACACTCACATACTATGGATTGAGTATTACTAAGAATAAAATTTTGTGTGATAACACAAGTGCCATTTCCCTTAGTAAAAACCCTGCACTTAACTCCCATACAAATCACATAGATATTAGGCATCACATTCATAGGGATCACACACTTAAAGGAGATATCATTATTCAATTTATCAGAATGCAAGATCAACATTCTGACATTTTCACAAAAATTTTACCCTTCGTTAGATTTGAATACAATAAACAGAAGTTAGGAATCATAACCATGAGGTAAGACTTCTTCATTAACATCTTTCTGAACAATTATCCATACAGTAATAAACTCATTTTCATAGCGAGAGTTCATTTTCTTGTTAGTATAATCAAAATTTTCGCAGTCAGTTTTTTTTTAAAAACTTTTGTAATCAAAATTTTCGTAGTCAGATTATTTTTCAAACTTTTGTAACTAGAATTTTCGAAATGAAGTTTTCGGAACTGAAATGTTTTAATGAAATTTTTATACTGAAACATTTATACTGAAATTTTCATACTGGAACTTTCATAATGATGTTTTCGTACTATAAATTTTCATAATAAGGTATTTATAGTTGAAATTTTTTGTAATGAAGTTTTCGTAATGAGAATTTTCGTAATGAGAATTTTCGTACTAGAATTTTTCAAACTCATAATTTTTCGTACTCATATTTTTTTCTGTAGTGTGATTTTTGTAATGAGTCCTTCGTAGTCAAAATTTTCTTCAAGAAGAATATTACCTATTACGAATAAAATTCATAGAATTTCTAAAAGGTATCACTTCCTTACTCAAGTTTTCGTAGTCAATTTTTTTATTTATTGGTATTTTCTTTTTCTTATAAAATTTTTTGGATTCATTGCTTCTTAAATCAGAATGTTTTTCATAAAACCTCAAAAGATCGTATTCAAGATTTCCATGCAGGTATGTTTTCAACCGTCAGATCAGATCAGAGAAATTTTCAACTGTAAGATTGCTTTTTGAATTTCAAAGTTCAGATCCATCGCCTATATAAAGGGGACCATGATGGTTGTCCCACATCAATTTCAAATCTCTCGCATGCCGAAGCCCTACCACTTCTCTTAATGGTCGTTCTAAATACTTCTAGAGCCCTTCATTCCGAATGTCTGCTGAAGCTACTTCTCATGATATTTCAAATATGAATCCAACCTCAAAATGGTTAGTTCATTAGGAGAGGTTAGTGCATCCATGTTTCTATAAGAATTATTCTCTTATATCTAAGAATATCATATTGAATGGCTAGTATAATGTTTTCTTATCAAAGCCAGAGAAAAAGGATCTGGATTATACATATTTTCTTGTTGATTTTTACGAGTTTGTTTCCTTCCTTAAGGTATATGGTAGAGAGAAGTTTCCGTTCAAGTATTATGGGAAGACTTACATGCTTTCTTACACCAAGGTTGCAAGCTTGGTGGGTCTATCTTATGAAGTTGAAGTTGAGTTTTTCTCACATAAGCTTCCAGATGAGCAATAAAGTTACAACAAAGTGAAGGGATTGAAATGCCTTAGACGTAAAGATGCCAAGACTGCTACGATTTCTCATCTCTCTCTGAATAATCAGATTCTACAGTTGTGTGTACAAGGCGTTTTCGTACTAAGAAGGGGTGATAAGGATAATCTCAAGAATATTGATATATACATCTTCTATTTTTTGGTAAATCTAAGGAAGTTGAATTTGATGAGTCGTGTTTTGATTATAGCTAAGAATATTAAAGAAGTGAATCTGAAAGCTCAGATCATAATGTATCCGGCCTTGCTTTCTAAGCTTATCATCAGAAGCCTTGATTCATTTAAAGTTGCTTGCACTTCCAAGAAAAAAAATTGCATGATAATGCTGGTTAATGATGATACAATAATGAGGATGATGATGGGTTTTTCTGTAGATTCTGGAGAATTATACCCATTACCAGAAGAAGAGGTCGAGGCAGCTGGGAAAGATCAACAAACTCTAGAACGATCTAAAAAGGCAGGGAAAAAGAGAATGTCGAATGGAATAGTAGCTAAAGACAATACCCGGAAATCTAAGTAAACCCAATCCGCACCCCCAAAGCTGAAAAAACAGAAAGCTTAGCTAGATGAAGTGGCCGATAAGTGAAGGGAAGACAAGGAGAAGAGAAAAGAATGGGACCCTCAATTCGGATTAGATCCTGCTGAGGCAAAGGCCTTAAAAGAGAAAGCATCTGATGAGTTAGAAAGAAAAGCAAAAGAAAAGAAATTGAAAATGAAGATTTCCGAATAAGAGATTCTTCAATCTCTTTTGAAAGCAACAGAGATGGCTTCTGAGCAAATTTAGGTTCCGGAAATATTCCTTACCGAACCATTACAAGAGACTCCTATGAAAATGTAACTCACTTTGGAAACGTCCAAAGGGAAAGAGGTTGTTGAAGAAGTAGAGAAAAAATAAGGTGAAGAAGTAGAAGAAAAAGTAGTAGAGGAAGAAGAATAAGAATAAGGAAGTGCTGATCTAGATGACATAATTAGACAACATGAGGATTATCCTGAAATGGCTAAATCCACAAAACCTGTCAATCTGGGAAAGGGAGTTGATAAAGAAGGTAGGATGGATGATGATAAGGAAGAGGAAGATAAGGAAAATGTTTTATCTGAAGAAGAATCCTATGAGAATAATTTTCTTTAAGAAAGAACATAGAAGGAAAAAATAGATGAAGACAAGATTGTTCAACTATCAGAGAGTGAGGAAGAATCTGTAGATGATCAACTCATTCCGAAAACTGATAAAGGTAAGAAAGTGATCATGGATAGACCAAAAAAAGATATCATCAGGAAGAATGAAGTTGGTAGTTCTTCTAAAAGGAAGCTGGTGAAAATTGAAGAAGAACAATCCCCATTAAAAGTGTCTAATTTGGAATCATCAGCACAGGGTCATGATTTTGTTGTTGGGTCTTTAAAGAAATTGGTGGAAACCATTCCAATCTTTCCCACTATAGACTCCATATGCCAGATGCTGCAACATAGCTTGAATGAAAAGTCAGAATCCTTATCTATGGTGATGGATATGTGTGTGAATATTGAATTAGATCATATAAATTTCCTTATCAATTATGATGTTCATAGAAATTCATGCAGAAAAATCACTTTGTGGTCTAATAATGTTGATGAATACATGGCTGAGTTTGATCATTTGTATCTTGTGTTATTATTTACTAATGTCATAGGTACTTTATGTCATTTCAATTCCCTTAAATTCTTTTTGAAAATCACAAAGGGGGAGAAGGAAAAAGAACTACTCAAAAGAGGTAGATGGAAAATTTTCTAAGTCAAGAACGATCCCTAAGTAAGGGGGAGCTTATCTAAGGGGGAGTTTCTCATTATGAAGTTTTTCATTTCCAATGATAATGAAAACACAACTTCGAAAATTCAGAATACAATCCTTAGAGTACTTATGCCTAAGGGGGAGTTATTTGTATTCACTATCATCCATGAACAATGGGAGATAAGTTTTAATTTCAAATTCTAATGAAATTTTTCAAAGTCCGTATATTTCTTTTTTGAGAGGTTGTTTGTGATTTCCAAAAGGGGGGAGATTTTTGAGTCAATAATGTTTTCCTTATGACTTTTCCATTCCTTCTTGTACTGAAAATCATAAACACCTTACACATAAGTAAATAAATATTTTACTTTTATTAGTAAAATTTCCTTCCTTAAATAAATTTACCCTAACCTACATTTCCTTACACATATCAATATTTTTCTTAAGTATAAAAATAAGATTCAGACCCAAGACCTCAGAATCATATAATAATTAGATATGAAGCATTCTGTATTTAGATCTGAATTATGGTTATGAACTGTAATGATGTTCAATTCCGAATTCTGGATATAAGCTCTAATGAAGTTCCCTTCTGAATTCTGGATACGAACTCTAATGAAGTTCCATTCCCAATTCTGGATACGAACTCTAATGAAGTTCCATTCTGAATTCGTTATATGAACTCTATTGAAGTCCCATTCCGAATTCCGGATACTAACTCTCATATAGTTCATCTCTGAATTCTGGATACAAACTCTCATTTAGTTTTACTCTGAACTTCTATTAGTTTGACTCCGAAATTCTATGAGTTCGACTCCGAACTGCTATTAGTTCGACACCGAACTTCTATGAGTTTGACTTTGAACTTCTATGAGTTCGACTCTGAACTCTGTATATTCAGATTCTGAATTCTAGTGAAACCAGAATCCAAATTTCCTTAGAAATTCAGACTCCGGGTTTCTACAGAATTCAGGTTCCGAATTCCTATGAAACAGAATTCGAATATCTCTTTACTATAGAATCTGAATTACATTTTTGGTTAGAATCCGACGTATTGTTTACTTACATTCTGAACATCAATTTTGATTATACTTGTTTCATTACAAAATGATGTCATGCTTTTAGTTACACATGTTTTGTTATAAAACTTTTTCATTTATTCTGTTTCTTACTAATCATGTGTTGAGTGACACGTGTACATGTCCCTCTAAAATGTTAGGAAAATATGACTATTGGAGGTGGGAGCCGATCATTCCAACCGAGCCTATAAATAGTAGCTCATTTAAAAGAGAAATAGACTGATCTTTGACATCTGTGCTTACATTCTGTTGAAGTGATTTCTAGAGAGAGAGGGTCTTATCAACTCTCAAGATTTGTGTAGAAAGTTTAAACGACTTCTTCAAACATTGCCTTGTGCAAACATGATTCGTGCGACTCAGATTGTTGGTGATTACAATCGAGGGCTTCCAGGGATAGGAAGAAAGAGGTTCCACCACCATGTAGTTCAGGGCTTCCTTGTAGAGGATGACAGAGGTTGCAACTACATTTGTAACACCCCAATCTTTCATGGTACGCTTCCCTTTGAATAATACAGTAGCGTGTGTTGTATGTAACTTTGAGTTCTAACACACACCACAACCAATCAAACTGGCCGTTATGTATAGTAATACCTACTTTTTGAAATTTTATAAATTTTATCTTTCAAAATGGACTTCATTTTTGGATTCGGAATATCGAAATTATCCTAAGTTGAATTTTTCATTTTTTATTAATAGTGTAAAATACTAAACATTAATAAAAACCAAATTTTTTAATCAAATTAATTTATAGTGATAAATTATATTATTTAGTGGTTTTAAAGTATAATTAGAATATATTTTTACCATTTTATCCAATGGTGGTCATTAGAATTAATTTCACTTTGAAATTGGACATAAACAATTGTCAATCTTTTGATTGATATTCTTTCTTTAAAACACGCTATTTGTTGTGACAACGAGAATTTATTATTAAATCAATTAATTTAACATATATGTTTGGAATTTTGGAAAATAGACATCATTTTTGAATTAGGAATATAAAATATATCTTAGGGATAATTTTTGGTATTTTCTGAAAAACATCAATTTTTGATGAATAGTGAAACCACTAAGTGGTAGTTAGAAAACTAATTTTTCGTTTAAATGAAACTTCACCACTTATGGGAATTGAATTTTAAAAATCCGACATACATGGTTGACATTAGTAAGTAAAATTTAGTTCAATGGGATGAAAATAATTTTTGGTGAATAGTAACTGTTATGTTTTATTAATCGTGATTAAAGGTAATTAGTGTAACTTAAGGTACATATAATGCTATAATAATATGAAATTACCTTTACACTTGTCCTACCCTTATTGGGTGATTCATGGACAACCATGAAATTCCATGGTTCAACTTGGGGACCCCATGGAGCCACTTGGGAAAGAAAATGACATTAATAACTTTTTATTTAAAAAAATTAAAATTGTCACAAACATGTGTATTTTTACTAAAGCAATTCTTACATGGGGTTATATAAGTTAAACATTAATTAGAAATATAAAGTTATTTCCTACATCATGGTATTTTTTTTATAATTTTTACACATTAAATAAATTAAATTTCTTATAACACCATGATGATGAACGATTACCTCATTAATTAACGATTTATATAAAATGAAAAGATAATGTAAAATCTATGACATACACTAGTAAAAACCCCTTGGTTGAGTATATTTAGAACCCTTATCACCTTATACTCGAAATATATAATTTCGTGACCTTTGAAATCTGAAAAGCACTTCATAATAATGTATCATTTCATGACTTTCCATGAGTGCCCCCTCCTCTCCTCTTATAAAAGGCCCCCAACACTACCACCTTATTCACACAATCCAATCCATTTGGCTAGGCCAACCTCTACCCAAATACTCTATCAAATTCCCCATATTACTCCTAGAAGACTCACTTTGGGCAGAAGTCTTCCCAAGGAAGGATTTGGCTCAAATCAAAAAGAGTTACCCGATTTTAAGGTAATGTCTTCTCTTATGTTCTTTTGTATTATTTTGCTTCTCCAACCCCTTAAACACTTTTTATTCCTTTATTTTTTAACAACACAAGTATATTAAATATAGTAGGATGTTTTTATGTTAAGGATTCGAGCTACACTTACACACACCTTTGTCTAATGATTAAGGGACATACTGTTTCCGTGGATGGCGAATTACTGCATCACGAAACGATGATTGTTCTATCTTCTCCTACCACCCCTCATGGTGGCCATTATGATGAAACTATTTTTATATATGATATATATATTAATTTTATGTTTTCCTTAATCTTATTTATTTTTCATTTACGACATACCTTTATGATTTCCATTATGGGTAAATGCTATAACTTCATTTTAGGAAGTGCGGACTACCACCTCCTCAAAGTGATTTGAACTGTTAATGCCATATGTGGGATGTATAAAGGATGGATTAAATGATATTATATATGATATTATAATGGAATTATAATATACCTTTATTTCTTTATTATCTCATTCCATTAAATATGAAATAGAAATGAAAGTAGCATTCATGCGTACGTACAGCTTACTGTCTCCATGAACGGTGCATTTCATTTATTACCTCTAAATGTTATGTAATATTATAAATGAATGTATATACTGGATATATATATTAAATATATTATTTCTACATCATGAATATAATTGTGGATATTATGTATATTTTACCAAATGAACAACTTGTAATTATAAGAAGTTTATTTTTGACTCAAGTACCAAAGATCGACAAAATCACCGTTATTAACGTAAATAATTACATAAGGTTAATAACATGTTAATAAGTTATATAAAAAGAATAATTAACTTGAAAAATGTTCTTAAGAAAGTTGAAATTAAGTCTAGTTTATTATTCAGGAGGTTAAATAATGATCGAGTCAAGTCGAACACGAGGTAAGGGAACTACTTAACCCAATTTCCATTCTTTGGGTTAATCTCCTACTTTCAAATAATGTCATGATATTATTATGTCATATATTGTATTTTTACTTTCTTTATGTGTACTTATATTGAATACACATAATAGATCTATTTTAATTAAAAAATGATCTTTGTAAGGGACTTCGTCTCAATCTTCTTTCATTGAGGCATATTTTGTTTTATACACAACTTTCATTTATACGGTGTATAAACCCCTTTGAATTTTAAGTTTATTCAAAAGGAATATTTTTTATATGAAGATTTTTACTAAAATACAAAAGGGAATGTTTTTTTCGTACGTATGCGGCGACAATGACTTATCTGCCACCATGACCATTATTTGAGTTTCGGCTTCCTCTACAAGACATAACTTTTTTTAAATAAAATATAAATACTGAGTTTTACTTTTCATTTATTTTGGTATTGAAAAAGTTTTTATTATATCAATGTGTTGTATTGATATATTGTGATTGAAATGTGGAAATGTTATGTTCCCTTTATGCATGTTTTATGTGATACGATTATGTTATGGTTTATGATATGTTTCAGACTTTTCATATAAAAAATGCATTGGACTTAATAAGTGATGGGTGGAGCCCGCTTTAGCTCCTCGATGCATCCGTAGGTCTCACGAGTCAAACTTGTGTCTTGGTATGAGGCCTTGAAGAAATCATATTTGTAGTCTTGGCACGATGCCTTGGCTAAGTTGTTATGATAGTCAGGAATTATACATTCCATCATTATGAAAGTGGTTATTGATATTGCATGTGATTATTCGACTAGTAGAATATCCATGTGAATAAGTAAATGACATTATTTCATTTTATTTTTTCCATATTATTCTGAAGTTCAATTTTAAAAGGCTTTTGTTTTAGTTATCCATTGCCTTAATTGTTTAAGTTTATTTATGAATGTTTCCGCTGTATTGTTATCCTTACATAGCATCTGAGCTCACCCCTTTCAATGTTTTATTTTTTTCCAGGATGTGATGAAGTATATTATGAATGACTTGCAGAGATAGTATGAGGGGATATGAATATAGGATGTTTTTTTAGTTTTGTTTTACATTTTGATGTAATTTAAGGCTTCTGAATGTATCTAGTGTTTCCAAGGCTACTAAACTAATCAGTCTTTCGACACTTGATCTTTTTTTATCATGCCAATGTTACGTAATAATGCACCGACTCTGGGTAACTAGGGTTGGGGCGTTACATTTGGTATCAAAGGGAGGTTAGTACCTTCCTTGGAAGATAGATTTAGATAAACTCTTATTAGAGCACATAGACCTATGATAGACTTTGGGGATTAGTATAGAAGAACTTCCTAGAATTTTGGTATTATAGAGATTTTGTGAATTTTCTGAGCAATACATCCCTGTCTAGATAAGAGTATGTAGAGGTGGCATTGGAAGAGATGTACCTAGGGGTAATACCAAAAAACACCACTTTGAGCTAGACTCGAACGAGAACTAGTGCACGATAACAGGCTTCGCTGCACTCTTGGTTATGACACTCCTGGGGGATATTCTTAGTATAATTCTAATTTTCATTACAAACTATTATGAAGGGTTTATGAGTATATAATTCCTCAAAGAAAACATTTTTATGATATCGATTATATCCATAAATACTGCAATTTATGTTAAGTGTTTTACATGTTTGGAATTATGTATTTTGATTCATACACTAATCTAGTTTATGCCATTATTTAGAAATCGAACCAAGTGGAAGGAATGGAAACCGTATCAATGCATGCACTCCGTGTAGGGATTTCCCTCCTGCCCAACATAATTATAGTGGAGATGGTGATACAACTGGTGCTGATCAAATTATCACCATACTGGGAAAACTCACTCAGGTTATGAATAATAACCTTACTCGTATGGAGCACCCTGATCCGCAATGTGGAGGATCAATGTTAGACCGCTTCATGAGACAAAAACCGCCAACATTTAATGGGGGTACAAATCCATTAGTAGCTGAGAAATGGATAAACTCCTTAGAGAAAATATTCCACACCTTGGGGAGTAGTGAAGGGGAGACGGTTGTCATGGCATTTTACTGCCTCACAGGAGATGTCAATCAGTGGTGGTCGCTGATTAGAAACACAAAGGAAGATGAAGAAGTATCAAGTATGTAATGGAGTGAGTTTATGGAAGTTTTATTAGAAAAATACTTTCCACCTGACCATTGATCAGATATGGAAAGGAAATTTCTGAGTCTAAGGTAGAAGGAGGATTAGAATGTCACAAAGTATGAGTCTAACTTTACAAGGATAGCGAGGCATGCTGCAAATTATATATGTAACCCAAGAAGTAATACTGATCATTTATTTGATGTGTTAAAACCATTTCTCCATCGATCATTAGTCTCACAAACCTTCTTGTCGTACAAAGATATTGTCTCATGTGCTATCAAGACAAAAAAGGAATTCTCTAAGTCTTATGACTTTAAAGAAAAGAAATAGAAGAAGTGGTCATCTGATCAATCTGAAAATGGAAACAAGGGGATGAAGGGAAAGGTTATATATTAGTCCTTTAGTAAATGTGGGATGAAACACCCCTGTACTTTCTTGAAGGGAATGGGAGTCTGTTACAAGTGTGCTGAAAATGGCCACCAAGCTCATGATTGCAAGGTAAAGAGAGTTTCTATCATTGTGGAATGCTTTAATTATAGAGAGATGGGACATTAGGCAAATGAATGTCCTAAGATTCAGGGGAACTTACCTCAGAAGAGGCCAAGGGATCAAGGCCAATCTTATGCTTTCACTACTACTGAGGTCGAAGCTCCGAAAGACGTAGTTGTAGGACCTCGGGACACCCTGAGAGGGGAGGGGTGAATCAGGGTGGCAACTTTTTCTTCTTTTAGTTGTGGATCTTGTTCCCACGTTGGTAGGAACTACTTAAACCTGTATGAAGGATATGATCAGCAATTAAACATTCGCATGCAGAGAGATGACACAACTATTTTTACTTGGTTCACCACTAAGGGCTACGTCCAAGAAGCATTTGCCGACAGGTTGTCAGTCGTACCTAAATCCACTATGCTTCACTAGCTGTAGATTACAAAGGTACGGGTACAGTCACTCTGTCCTAGGCTCACTGCCTTTACAATTGTTCAGGGATTGCTCAATGCGTCCCTCGGGTCACTCCCGTTGACTCCCCCTGGCTCACTGTCGTTGGTGAAGTCCCACTCAGTTTATATACGTGAAGGTCTCTTCAATAAATGTGCATTGATGTTCTTTGTCTCCTATTTAGCATGAGACTATTCTTGCATCAGGGTTCAGAGTTGATGCTCTTTATAGTTCAATCTTTCTTCTTTACTGCAATGACTGAATGCACTAGATCCCCTTGTCTTCGTTTTCCTGAATCACAATCACTTATGTGATTGCTCAATAAATGATGTTCAGCTTACTCGGCATTCATCAGAATCAATTCACCATGTATGCATGAGATCATGCATGTATCATTTAGATTTCTTCTTCAATCTTGCTTCGCACCGAAATTATCATGCAATCTTTAGCTCTTATGCAGCTCCAGAAAGGCGGGCGTGCTTCAACAATATTTGGATCTCCTCTTCAAGCCCGGCGCGCATGTCCCCATCTGGTGCGCAAGTCTTAGGCGCGCAAGTATAACCTGGAGCGCAAGTGTCTCCAAAGAACCTGCGTGACTCTGCCTTCTTGAACTTCAAACCTGCGCGACTCACTTCCTTCCTTGCCCAAATCACCAGGGGCGCTCAACCATCAGTCGGCGCGCAACCTCTACTTGCACAACCCAACTACCACTTGCGCGGTTCAACCACCTACGTGACGAGAGCTCGAACAATCTCAAAGTCTTGAGCTCCGTAAGAAATGAGGAGGGCTGGTCCAGTATTTATTGGAAAACTGGACCCCCTGCGCGGTGGCGCGCAAGTCATCCATCGGCGTGCAAGTCTCGGCCCCTACTAGGCACTTGCGCGATCAACATCCAAACTTGCGTGAACATATTTCCTTTTCCAAATTTGGATCTTCTGATCTCGAAAAACCATAGGCGCGCAAGTTATAATGAATTCATGGCGTCGGTGCGCAAGTCTCTTCCCGGTACATAATTCACCTGCGCGACCTCACCATAACTTGCGCGACCCTTATCCCATTGCCATATTTTGATGCTCTAATATTTAAAAACATATGGCGTGCAAGTTTCCTATCCTCCAAGAGTATGGCGCGCAAGTCCTTTTGCCAAAATAACTCTTCTTTATTTGTTTATTTTGAGGCCCTAAAATTTGGAAAACACTGGAAAACAACGCCACCTTGTATCTGCTCTTTTTGTACCACCTCCAAATCATCCATTCCTCTGTTGATGTTCTTGAATCAAACATAGATCGTTGACCACAACTCTTGAACTCGACATGTCACCATGGAATCTCCTTTGTCAACAAATTTTTATGTCATTTGTTTGCTTTGTCGACAGGCACGATCACCTCAACATCACTTCTTCTTGGTGATCTGTATCCTTCAGCAACTCTTTTCCTTTTATCACAAACTCCACTATTGCTATATGAATTCTCGGAAGTAACAGCTTTAGTACCATTATCTTCTGATACAATGTGATGTGCATGGCCATCTCATAATTTCAATCTCTGCATGGCCATCTCAGAAGTCAACTCACTGGCACACTACCTCATTCATCATCCGTCATGATCAACTTCATGAAAACCGTGTGATTCAATCCGTCAAGAAGTCTCTAGCATGGTTCTCAGGCAATCATGAGTAATTGCATGGTCTTCATCAAAACCCATTGTTCTCATGCAATAATGAGGAATTTCATGGTCTTCATCAAAGCCCATGGTTCTTATGCAATAAGGAGGAATTGCATGGTCTTCATCCTTGGATGGATTACTCATCACATTCTTCATTGTTATAAACAATGTATCACCTTTGACACATGTTCGTTGAACTTAAGATCACCACATCAATCATCTGAATCACTACTCCTCTACTTCATCGGAGTACTTCATGATCTCCTTCATTGTGATCTTTCATTCCTCCATTTTATTGGAGTACTTCCTGATCTTTTTCATTTTGATATTCCATTGACAACTAGTGACAACAAATACAACCTTATACACAAAGTGGTTCCAACAATCTCCCCCTTTGTATTTGGTTTTCAAAACCTTATACATCTTCTGAAATGAATCAGTCAATGTCAAAATGAGAATCTTCTCAGCAAATCAACGTTTCTTTTCATTTCACTTTCTCTCCCCCTTATTGGAAAGAAATACAAATCACATGGTAGGGAGGGTATCAATCCACACTTAAGAAGTGTTTTATTAATCATTTCACTCTATGTCTACTTGAGAAATGCTCGATGTAGAAGACAAGATGATTTGATTTAGTAAACAAGGTTGTCCATTATCCACAGATCATGATACCAACATGAGATGATAACTCATGTATCTTGTCTTCAAGGGTTTACCACTTTAATTCCAGGTAGAAGAAGATCAACTATGATAGATAATAATCAACCTGAAACTCCTGCACTCACTTCAGAAAATAGATCAAAATCATTCAAGTGCAATCTGTAGGATAAGTGACCTTGGGGCACTTCCATTCTCTTTATGTCACTGATCAGTTCAGTTACTCCCCCTTTGTCAAATAATCTATGATTTGAGTAACCAAGGGATAGTGACTGAGAAATGATATACCTTCTCCATTGGCATGTTCTTCAAGAAATTCATAGAGTAACTACTTTTGAGTCCAGCTGGAGTTGATATTGATTGAAACAGTGATTATGGAAGCTTCTTCATTCTTCTCCCCCTCAAGGGAAACACTCCTCATCATCTTCATCAAGAGTGATCCTTCATCATCATAATCATTGAATATCAATTGAATAATCTACTAAGGATGGAAACTTCTTCAGCTTGGCTATCAAGAGTTGACAACATTCACTAGTTCTCAGGTTCTCCCCCCGAGAGCATGATTCACCTTCAATTTCCTACATTATTAGCACAAATTCAATACACAAATGATTACGGGAATAAGGTGGTTCCTTCTTGATTCATCAAGAAGAATTTCTTGGTGGAGGTTCTTTTCTCAACCAAGTTCCTCTGTTCACTCCAGTCTTCATGCCTGCACATTTGAACATATATTCTGACATCTGTCGGTGTGGCATGGATCTGTTCACATTCTCTTCTTCTTTGTGTGGATAATTGTTCTTCTTAGCAGCCATCATGAATGATACATTCTTACTCCTCTTAAGGACTGCTTCTTGCTCTGGTATTATGGTTAGGAAACCTTTTGCAATGTGACCATATTTCTTGCATCTCTCACACAGAACTTCTTTGACACGTGTGTTTCTCTTTGTTTGCAAACTCTCATGCATTGTGTCTTCATCATGTGATTGTTTTCCTTTTCCTTTGTGACCATCCTTGGCCTTCACATCTTCATGTTTCCTTATTCTTTTCAAATCTTCTGGCCAGATGACCAATATGTCATTTGGAACCTTTGTAGCTAGTTTAGGTCTTCCACATGGGTTCATCCGAGATTCATCCCACTTAGTGTTTATTTTGGATGAATGACCCTTCAATTTCATGGATTTAAAATCCTGGGCCTTCTCAGCTTCCCTACTTGAGATCTTCTTGGGGAAATGTGTGTTCACAACATTCTTCTGATTTCTCCCCAAGGTAGATGCTTCATTCTTTGACGGCATCAGTGGTCTTCTTTTCTTTTCCACAGTGAAAGCATGTTGATATGGACATGTGCCTGCATTATGACCGCTTCTGTTGCATACATCACAGATGTTATCATGAATTCAAAATCTGTTTGCAGTAAACAGATGCTTCTGGACCTGCTGATGTTGCTTCTTTATCTCTGGCTTCCTTCTCATTGATATAGGCTTTCTCTGTAACACCCGAGACTTTTATGTTATATAAATTATCAAAGGAATCTTTTTCTACACAACACTTGCTTGACTTGCTTTACACGCAATCGCGACCTTCCTCGATAGCTTGCGTCGTACGCAATACCGAGTTTAACTAAACAACAATATGCTATTAAAACTAGCCGTTATGAATAGTAATAACCACTTTTTGAAATTTTATAAATTTTATTTTTTAAAATGGAATTCATTTTTGGACTCAGAATATCGAAATTAGCCTAGGGTGAAATTTTGGTATTTTTCTGAAAACTTTCAATTTTTGATGAATAGTGAAACCACTAAGTGGTAGGTTAAAAACTGAATTTTGCATAAAACTTAATTTTACCGCTTCTGTGAATGGAATTTCGAAAATTCGAGAGACACGGTTAATATCAAGGACTAAAATGTGGTTCAATGAGATGAAAATAATTTTTTTGGTGAATAGTAACTTTTTACGATTTTTACCGCGGTTAATAGTAAATAGGGTAACTAAGGGTAAATATGATATTAATATTACTCTAACACATGTCCTAATTCTATTGGACAAGTGTAATTCGACCAAAAACAAACTTAGGAATAAAATATGACCATTTAGGCCCACTTGGATTAGATTAGGACATTTATTATTAATTTATTTAAAGAAGGGTTAAAATAGTTAAAATCAAAGTTTAATAAGTAAATAATATTTAATATGGGGTTATAAATAAGATAAATTCAATTGTAAATATTCATTAGAAAGCTAAGAAGATTTCCTACATGATGATATTTTATTTGTAATTTTTAGACATTAAATAAGTTAATTTATTTATGACATAATGATGATGCAGTAATTATCTTATTAATGAAATATTGACATAATTGATGTTATAAACACAAAAATAAATGTAATTTGAGACTTTTAATTAATTCCACTACTTTTCTAGGTTACTATGATATATTAGTGTTGATTTAAGCAACTTGGTTCGAACATATAATTCTGTTAGACTTTCAAACAAATCATATATCAAATAGTGTCAAAATTGACACAAAATAGTTTTTAAATCAAATATTATATTATTAATTGTTATTTTATTCCTAAGAATCTAAGGTTCGGACAAATGACTTAGATAAGGATATATATATTAATAATAAACAATTTGGGGTTCGTTTGGCATGTTATAGTAAGTGTATTAACCATATAGTGAAGGAAAACAAAAAGACACGGTAAAAGTTAAAATAATTAACTTAGAGTTAAATCTAATTGATAAGGTTAAAATAATACCCTAAACTTGTCTAAATCCTATTGGTTGATAGGATTTCGACCCATACCCACTTTATCTTCTAAATAAGACCCTTTGGAACCATTATAAACCGATTTTGACTTTAATATAAAATAATATTTTGAGATATTCCTAAGGTGCCCCTCTCCTCCCTTATAAAAGGGCACCTCCTCCCCCTCCTCCTCACACCAAATTGAGCACTCAAGCTCGGCCAACCCCTGCCATTTTCTCCTCTCCACTTCCCTAGAATAATCCTAGAGGTCCTGGTCTTCTCCAAAGACCAATCTTAGTTCCTTAAGTGGAGGATTCAAAGAAGCGTTCCAAAGAAGAGGTAATATCCATTACCGATCATTTCAATTTCATTCTTCTTCAACTTCATCTTCTTTAGTTGTTTCATGATAAAGTAATAACATCAGTATTACTTACATACTGATATGTTATTATAAATATGAAACAACCCTAATTCACCTTCTATCCATCCTACGGAAAAATGAAATCACCACGCGTGCGTACGTACGGAATACCGTCTCCACGCCGTGGTGTAATCTATTTTCCACCATCACCTTACAAGGATGGGTATAATGGTGTAATGAGTAACTACATATGATTATTATGAAGTAATATTTATACTGAAATAATATATATATACTCCAATACAATTCCACGATCATAGGAACGATATCATCACTCGTGCGTACGTACGGAATACCGTCTCCACGATGTGATGCGACTCGTTCTACATGATCTTCATTTCATAATGATTATATAAATGAATTGAATAAATGAATATGGTATATAATACACTAATACCATTCTGGAAATGAATTATCTATAACCTAAAGATAAGAATAAGAATTTATTCGACAAAACACGCATAGAACAAAAAGTTATAAAGACCCGAGTAACAAGTAACAATGAATTATTACTAACAAGAAGCTAATAATATGACCATATATGATATCATATAAATATGTATGATTCTGGAATAAGTCAATAACATTATTTAAACCATTATACAGGAGCTTCGGACACGTACAAAGCTAATCGGACCTAAGGTAAGGGAAAATACCACAATCTCATTTTTATCCGAGATTGTTTATTCGTAAGTATTTACTGGGGTGTATTTTATCATCCACATCCATGTTCCCTCAATATGTAATATTGTTTCCATCCACTTACAATAGTTTAAATCCAATTTTACCCTTCGGTGAGTTTTTAGTAAAGAATATGAACGGAATCTTTTGTCGTTTTTTTTCGTACGAGGTACTTTTTGACTTTTCCGAAAAAGGTACGAAGAATGTTTTTTTTAACTTATACGGCATGAATGGATTTTTAAAACATTATTTCCAAGAAGATTCCTTTACAAGTTTTCAAGTTTATTTTTAATCAACTTCTTTTAGTTTAAAGTTGTATGACATGTTAAGAAAGGAAAAATGTTTTTGAAGTAGAAAGGATATTTTCCTCAAGAATAAAGTTCAAGTGTTTTATCAAAATTATTTTCCATCTAAGATAATAAAGGGTTCTGTTTTTATCCCTATTATTACATTGATTTGATCATGTTGTGATGGAATTATTTTTATGAATTCCATTATCTTATATGAATTGATTTATGATGTCATGATGTTTCAAGAATCCCATTTTTGTTACATGTGTTATGCGATGATGTATGTTTTATGATTATGTGGCACACATAAGAAAGGATTCATTATAAGATGGGTGGGACCTATATCTCCCTCCAATGCATTGGGTAAAGATTTTATATCTCATGAGATAGACATGGCTGGAACGGAAGGTTATTTCGGTTCAGTGATACAGGACTGAAACGAGGAGTGAACTCGGTTCAGAAAGGGACTTTGTCCACTAAGATAGTCTTGGAAATGAGTCATGACTAACAAGAAATGATTTTCCATGATTATGTGTGCATGCCACAAAGTTTCAAGTTTTATGTTATGATTTTGGGGATCTCATTTTCACTTCTATGATTTATTCCATGTTAAGATATTATGATCTCTTTTGCAGGTTTTGATTTTCAAAAAGATATGATATGATTTTTATTTCCTTTATTTTCCCTTGCTGAGCATTTGAGCTCACCCTTTTATGTTTTTTTTTCCCCAGGTCAGGAAGATGGATATTAAGTAGAATATGCTAAAAGGGACCCTAGATATGATGAAATAAATGGGAGACACTGTAGAAGATTTATGAACCAGTTGTTTATGTTTCCCAGTTTCTAAAGACACTATACCTATACGGTCCTTTGTGGTTTTGTCATATGTTGTAATAAGTGTGCTTCAATTTTGAAGTATTAACAATGTATGTAAAGTATGGTTCATTATAGTTGGTATCAGAGGAAAGGTATAGTCAACCTTTGGAAACTAGGATGTGAAAGCCTTAGTAAGAACCCTAAGAATAAGTCTATGCATAGAACACAATCTTAGAAATGGCCATGAATAACCTAGGATAAGACCATAAGCATGAAAATTTTATTCTTGAATTATGTGGTTTCCTATTATAATTAGTGTTGCTCACACTATTCTTCTTGGTTTTAGTCAATGGCTGGAACCCGAAGGAACCGTGTTAATGCGGAATGCGATGGGCAATGCAATGATTGTCCCCCTGAGCAACCAAACGATATGGGAGCTGGAATGCAAAATCTTGTAGCCATGCTCAAACAACTTTCTCAAGCTATGAATCATGCAGGATTTCCAAATGAGCAAAGGAGGGAGCAACATTCTGTTGAATCCTTCATGAGGCAGCGTCCAACTTCTTTCAGCGGGTCTACTGATCCATTAGTTGCTGAACAATGGATTAGTACTACTGAAAAGATATTTTCAGTTCTTCAATGTTCTGAACATGATAAAGTCATCCTAGCAGTGTACCGTTTGGAAGGAGATGCTGATCAATGGTGGAATCTTGTTAAGAATACGAGGCAAAGTGATGAAATTGAGTCTATGGAATGGGACGAGTTCAAGAACTTATTTTTCAATAAGTACTTCCCTCTTATTCTCCGAACAAAGATGGAGAAAGAGTTTCTTGAACTGAAGCAAAGGGATGATGAATCTGTTAGTAGCTATGAAGCAAATTTTACAAGACTTGCAAGTTACGCTTCTGGTATTATTATCCAACCTGAGAGTAAGATCGATCGATTCTTTAGTGGCTTAAAACCAAGTCTTCGAAGGGCGTTAGCCATAAGGGACTTCAATAGCTACGAGGAAATCGTTCGATGTGCTCTCAAAGTCGAGATGGAGATTGGAGTAACCCATCAGTCACATGGGTTTGATAAGAAGAGGAAGATGGAATTCAAAGGAAACTCTAAAGAGCACACTGAAAAGAAGATGAACTTTCCATTATGCTCAAAGTGTGGAAAGAAACATGGAGGGAGTTGTCTTAAAGGGACAAGTAAATGTTTTAAATGTGGAAAGGAAGGTCATCGGGCATTTGAATGCCGTGATAATGGGAAGAAGATGTCTAATGATGCAAACAAAGGAAGGGATACACAGAATGAACCTACTACACTTCAATGTTTCAAGTGCAAGGAGATGGGGAATTATGCCAATCAATGCCCAAATCCAAGGGTTGATGATGATGGTCGACGTCTACAAAATCTTAAGGCTAAAGACAAAGGAAAGTCACATGCAATTTCTATCAGCGATGTGGAGTACGATAACGATGTGGTGAAAGGTACACTTAACATCCACTCTAAAGTAGCAAATGTTTTATTTGATTCTGGATCCACCCACTCTTTTATTTCTGAAGACTTTTCTAAGGGTATCACCGTATTACCTCAAAAATTAGATGTTGAGTTAGCCGTGACAACACCTAATGGCACATCAATCGCATCAAAATTTTATAATTCTTCTCCGATCGAAGTTTGTGGGAAAGTGCTTCCTGCAAATCTTGTGATCCTTCCTTTAGTGGAATTTAATGTGATTCTTGGCATGGATTGGCTTTCTCTACATGGAGCTCATATCAATTGCCAAAGAAGGGAAGTCACATTTCATATTCCAGATCAATCTACGATCGTCTATCAATGCAAGGATGAACATAACCTTCCAGTGGAAATTTCTTCCATCTTATGGGTATTGATTCCACTAAATGAAGGTTATTTATCTCAAATGGTTGGTGAGAAACTCACGATTAAGAATATTCCCATTGTACGGGAGTTTGATGATGTCTTTCCGGAGGAATTGCCGGGTCTTCCACCAAATCGTGAAGTTGAGTTTTCAATAGAACTCGTACCGGGTGCTTTGCCTATTTCAAAGACACCTTATAGAATGGCCCCAATTGAGTTGCAGGAATTGAAGAAGCAACTCCAAGAGAATCTTGATAAGGGATTCATACGCCCTAGTGCGTCACCTTGGAGAGCACCTGTTCTATTTGTTAAGAAGAAAGATGGATCAATGAGACTCTGCATTGATTATCGAGAACTTAACAAGATCACTATCAAGAACAAATATCCTCTCCCACGCATTGATGACTTATTTGACCAACTACGCGGAGATCAATACTTTTCCAAGATTGATCTTCGTTCAGGGTATCATCAATTAAAGGTCAAGAGGGAGGATATACCAAAGACGGCTTTCCGTACAAGGTATGGACACTATGAATTTATAGTGATGCCATTTGGTCTTACTAATGCCCCTGCTATCTTCATGGATCTAATGAATAGAGTCTTTAGAGACTATCTTGATCAATTTGTGGTAGTCTTTATAGACGATATTCTTGTCTATTCAAAGAGCAAGGAAGAGCATGAAGATCACTTGAGAATTATATTGAAGACCTTGAGAAAGGAGAAGCTTTATGCCAAATTTACCAAGTGTGAATTTTGGCTTCAAAAAGTTGCATTTTTGGGTCATATAATCTCAAAAGAGGGGATATTTGTGGATCCAGCAAAAACCGAGGTTATCGAAAGATGGTCAAGACCAACCACAGTAACTGAGATCCGAAGTTATCTTGGTTTGGCTGGATATTATCAATGTTTTGTAAAAGATTTTTCACGATTATCTAATCCACTCACCAAGTTGACTCGGAAAGGAGTTAAGTTTGTCTGGACAGAGGAATGTGAAGAGAATTTCAAGGAGTTGAAAAGAAGGTTATCCAGTGCACCTGTGCTCACACTGCCTTGTAGTGGAGAAAGGTTTGTGATCTACAGTGATGCATCCAAGAAGGGATTGGGGTGTGTTCTTATGAAAAATGATATGGTGATAGCTTATGCCTCACGACAGTTGAAAATCCATGAGCAAAATTACCCAACACATGATTTGGAGTTGGCTGCGGTAATCTTTGCATTAAAGATTTGGAGGCATTACCTTTATGGTGAAAGGTGTGATATTTATACTGATCATAAAAGTTTAAAGTATATTTTCACACAAAAGGAGTTGAATATGCGTCAAAGAAGATGGTTGGAGCTGATTAAGGATTATGACTGCTCAATCCATTACCACCCTGGGAAAGCAAACAAGGTGGCAGATGCATTAAGTCGACAAGACCATGCTATATTATCCATGATGAGGATCACAAAAGATCCAATATTTATGGATTTACAAAGGATGGATCTTGGAATTATAATGGAAGGGGGAAAATCTTATCTTTCTCAAATGAATGTTCAACCATCTATACATGTGAAGATTAAAGAGGCACAGAAAGAAGATGTCGAGTTACAAAAGAAGGTGAGAAATGTTCCTGAATTCAACCTTGATTGTGATGGGATAATAAAGTTCAGGAATCGGGTTTGTGTTCCTCCCATCCCCGAATTAAAGAAGGAGCTGCTGGATGAGGATCATAGTTCTTCATTCTCTATTCATCCTGGAAGCACGAAGATGTATATGGACCTGAAAGAGTACTTTTGGTGGGATGGCATGAAAAGAGATGTTGCTGAATTTGTCTCTCGATGCTTGGTTTGTCAACAAGTTAAAGCTGAGAGACAAAAGTCTAAGGGGATGTTACAACCATTACCCATACCCGAATGGAAATGGGAAAACATCACTATGGACTTTGTCACAGGACTTCCTAAAACATCCAAAGGAAATAATGCTATATGGGTCATAGTTGATCGTCTTACAAAGTCTGCACACTTCATTCCTATTAGAGAGGATTTCTCTCTAGATCAGCTTGCCAGGATATATGTAAAGGAAGTGGTAAGATTACATGGAGTACCACTTTCTATTATATCTGATCGGGATCCGAGATTTACCTCAAAGTTCTGGCGAAGTCTTCAGCATACTCTGGATACAGAGTTGAGTTTCAGCACTGCTTATCATCCCCAGACAGACGGTCAGTCTGAGAGAACAATTCAAACCCTAGAAGATATGTTGAGAGCTTGCTCTATGGATTTCAAAGGAGGTTGGGATCAACACCTACCTTTGGTAGAATTTTCTTATAATAATAGCTTTCACTCCAGTATTCAGATGGCTCCTTATGAAGCCCTCTATGGAAAGAAATGCAGGACTCCAACTTGCTGGGATGAAGTTGGGGAAAGAAAGCTATTAGGACCTGATCTCATTGATGAAATGGCAGAAAAGGTCAGATCTATTCAACAACACATAAGAGCAGCTCAGAGTCGACAAAAAAGCTATGCCGACAACCGAAGAAAAGACCTAGAGTTTGAAGTGGGTGATAAAGTGTTCTTACGAATATCTCCCTGGAAAAGGGTTATGAGATTTGGAAAGAAGGGGAAGTTGAGCCCTAGATATATCGGTCCTTTCGAAATACTGGATCGTGTTGGGAAGGTAGCTTACCGATTGGCGCTTCCACCGAATCTCTATCAAGTTCACGATGTGTTCCATGTATCTCTCCGGAGAAAGTACATACCAGATCATTCACATGTACTCAGCTCAGAAGTTGTACCGCTGGAGCAAGATCTTTCTTATGAAGAATAGCCGATAGAGATTCTGGATCGTAGCGAAAAAGTCCTACAAAACAAGACCACTCGCTTGGTGAAAGTTTTATGGAGGAACCACCAACTTGAAGAAGCTACATGGGAGCTTGAGGATATGATGAGGGAGAAGTATCCTCATCTGTTTGTTACAAAGTGACGAATTTCGAGGGCGAAATTCTTTTTAAGGGGGGTAGAATGTACCACCCGAGACTTTTATGTTATATAAATTATCAAAGGAATCTTTTTCTACACAACACTTGCTTGACTTGCTTTACACGCAATCGCGACCTTCCTCGATAGCTTGCGTCGTACGCAATACCGAGTTTCACTAAACAACAATATGCTATTAAAACTAGCCGTTATGAATAGTAATAACCACTTTTTGAAATTTTATAAATTTTATTTTTTAAATTGGACTTCATTTTTGGACTCATAATATCGAAATTAGCCTAGGGTGAAATTTTGGTATTTTTCTGAAAACTTTCAATTTTTGATGAATAGTGAAACCACTAAGTGGTAGGTTAAAAACTGAATTTTGCATAAAACTTAATTTTACCGCTTCTGTGAATGGAATTTCGAAAATCCGAGAGACATGGTTAATATCAAGGACTAAAATGTGGTTCAATGAGATGAAAATAATTTTTTTGGTGAATAGTAACTTTTTACGATTTTTACCGCGGTTAATAGTAAATAGGGTAACTAAGGGTAAATATGATATTAATATTACCCTAACACATGTCCTAATTCTATTGGACAAGTGTAATTCGACCAAAAACAAACTTAGGAATAAAATATGACCATTTAGGCCCACTTGGATTAGATTAGGACATTTATTATTAATTTATTTAAAGAAGGGTTAAAATAGTTAAAATCAAAGTTTAATAAGTAAATCATTTTTAATATGGAGTTATACATAAGATAAATTCAATTGTAAATATTAATTAGAAAGCTAAAACGATTTCCTACATGATGATATTTTATTTGTAATTTTTAGACATTAAATAATTTAATTTATTTATGACATAATGATGATGCAGTAATTATCTTATTAATGAAATATTGACATAATTGATGTTATAAACACCAAAATAAATGTAATTTGAGACTTTTTATGAATTCCACTAATTTTCTAGGTTACTATGATATATTAGTGTTGATTTAATCAACTTGGTTCGAACATATAATTCTGTTATGACTTTCAAACAAATCATATATCAAATAGTGTCAAAATTGACACAAAATAGTTTTTAAATCAAATATTATATTATTAATTGTTATTTTATTCCTAAAAATCTATGGTTAGGCCAAATGACTTAGATAAAGATATATATATTAATAATAAACAATTTGGGGTTCGTTTGGCATGTTATAGTAAGTGTATTAACCATATAGTGAAGGAAAACAAAAAGACACGGTAAAAGTTAAAATAATTAACTTAGAGTTAAATCTAATTGATAAGGTTAAAATAATACCCTAAACTTGTCTAAATCCTATTGTTTGATAGGATTTAGACCCATACCCACTTTAGCTTCTAAATAAGACCCTTTGGAACCATTATAAACCGATTTTGACTTTAATATAAAATAATATTTTGAGATATTCCTAAGGTGCCCCTCTCCTCCCTTATAAAAGGGCACCTCCTCCCCCTCCTCCTCACACCAAATTGAGCACTCAAGATCAGCCAACCCCTGCCATTTTCTCCTCTCCACTTCCCTAGAATAATCCTAGAGGTCCTGGTCTTCTCCAAAGACCAATCTTAGTTCCTTAAGTGGAGGATTCAACGAAGCGTTCCAAAGAAGAGGTAATATCCATTACCGATCTTTTCAATTTCTTTCTTCTTCAACTTCTTCCTCTTTAGTTGTTTCATGATAAAGTAATAACATAAGTATTACTTACATACTGATATGTTATTATAAATATGAAACAACCCTAATTAACCTTCTATCCATCCTACTGAAAAATGAAATCACCACGCGTGCGTACGTACGGAATACCGTCTCCACGCCGTGGTGTAATCTATTTTCCACCATCACCTTACAAGGATGGGTATAATGGTGTAATGAGTAACTACATATGATTATTATGAAGTAATATTGATACTGAAATAATATATATATACTCCAATACAATTCCACGATCATAGGAACGATATCATCACTCGTGCGTACGTACGGAATACCGTCTCCACGATGTGATGCGACTCGTTCTACATGATCTTCATTTCATAATGATTATATAAATGAATTGAATAAATGAATATGGTATATACTACACTAATACCATTCTGGAAATGAATTATCTATAACCTAAAGATAAGAATAAGAATTTATTCGACAAAACACGCAAAAGAACAAAAAGTTATAAAGACCCGAGTAACAAGTAACAATGAAATATTACTAACAAGAAGCTAATAATATGACCATATATGATATCATATAAATATGTATGATTCTGGAATAAGTCAATAACATTATTTAAACCATTATACAGGAGCTTCGGACATGTACAAAGCTAATCGGACCTAAGGTAAGGGAAAATACCACAATCTCATTTTTATCCGAGATTGTTTATTCGTAAGTATTTACTGGGGTGTATTTTATCATCCACATCCATGTTCCCTCAATATGTAATATTGTTTCCATCCACTTACAATAGTTTAAATACAATTTTACCCTTCGGTGAGTTTTTAGTAAAGAATATGAACGGAATCTTTTGTCGTTTTTTTTCGTACGAGGTACTTTTTGACTTTTCCGACAAAGGTACGAAGAATGTTTTTTTTAACTTATACGGCATGAATGGATTTTTAAAACATTATTTCCAAGAAGCTTCCTTTACAAGTTTTCAAGTTTATTTTTAATCAACTTCTTTTAGTTTAAAGTTGTATGACATGTTAAGAAAGGAAAAATGTTTTTGAAGTAGAAAGGATATTTTCCTCAAGAATAAAGTTCAACTGTTTTATCAAAATTATTTTCCATCTAAGATAATAAAGGGTTCTGTTTTTATCCCTATTATTATATTGATTTGATCATGTTGTGATGGAATTATTTTTATGAATTCCATTATCTTATATGAATTGATTTATGATGTCATGATGTTTCAAGAATCCCATTTTTGTTACATGTGTTATGCGATGATGTATGTTTTATGATTATGTGGCACACATAAGAAAGGATTCATTATAAGATGGGTGGGACCTATATCTCCCTCCAATGCATTGGGTAAAGATTTTATATCTCATGAGATAGACATGGCTGGAACGGAAGGTTATTTTGGTTCAGTGATACAGGACTGAAACGAGGAGTGAACTCGGTTCAGAAAGGGACTTTGTCCACTGAGATAGTCTTGGCAATGAGTCATGACTAACAAGAAATGATTTTCCATGATTATGTGTGCATTCCACAAAGTTTCAAGTTTTATGTTATGATTTTGGGGATCTCATTTTCACTTCTATGATGTATTCCATGTTAAGATATTATGATCTCTTTTGCAGGTTTTGATTTTCAAAAAGATATGATATGATTTTTATTTCCTTTATTTGCCCTTGCTGAGCATTTGAGCTCACCGTTTTATGTTTTCTTTTCCCCAGGTCAGGAAGATGGATATTAAGTAGAATATGCTAAAAGGGACCCTAGATATGATGAAATAAATGGGAGACACTGTAGAAGATTTATGAACCAGTTGTTTATGTTTCCCAGTTTCTAAAGACACTATACCTATACCGTCCTTTGTGGTTTTGTCATATGTTGTAATAAGTGTGCTTCAATTTTGAAGTATTAACAATGTATGTAAAGTATGGGTCGTTATATTCTCTGTGCTTTTCCATGTAAGGGATTATAAAGACATTCCAGTGCACAGTACCCAAATCTGTTGCAGCACCAACATTGACCCACAAATCTTTTCTTCTTTGTGTCTTTTGTATTAAGTTGTTAGGCTATCTGCTTAATCTTTTGTGCCCTATTTGAGGAACCCACTTCCTCTTTTTTCTTCCCATCCACCCTAGCCATGTTGGTAGGTTTCTTCTTCTCACCTTTCCTCATTCATACTTGTTTAGAACTTTTCTTCCCACCTGCACTGATTGTAGGAGTGTATTTAGAAATATGAGTACAAGATGGTTTGGACGGTACCTTCACTTTCTCAGTTTCTTGTGATAGATCAAAGAGTGATGTCATGATCTTCTTATCACATGTTGGAGGTCTTTTGACAATAGAATCCTCCAGTGAGCTTTGAGTACCAGCAGAAACTGATTCTTGATGTGGATAATCAAGAGTTTTCATAATCTTCTTATCACATGTTGGAGGAATTTCATCTTTGGACTCCTCCAATGAACATTGAGTGCAAGCATCACTCATTTCATTCTTTTCTGAAGTCTCAATATGTGTGTTCTCAATCTTGGTCAACTGAGCATCCAATCTTTGACCCACAATATTGAGGATGATCATCTGATCTTCAATCATGATCATCTTCTCTTCACAAGTCTTCTTCAACCTTTCAACCTCATCTTCATGCATCTTAACATTGTTTTGTAACAAAGAGTCAAGTTCCCTGAATTTAATGGAAGTTTCTTCCAAACAAAAATTCTTGACTTCATTGCTCTTCTTTAGCTCAACTTCAAGTGCATGGATCCTTTATTTTAAAGTCTTATTGACTTCCTCGTTTTCTTCAAAGACTTTAACCAGTTTGGTGAGCTTCATACTTTACAGAACTTTTCTTTCTAGTCCCTTTTCCATATTGTATGCTTCCCTTTCAAGTCGAGTGATCTCAACCTGCATAGTATGAAGTAGGCTAAAAATAGTAGCAGCCCTTTCTTCAAAAATATCATGTAGATATTTTTTGAGTTTTTCTTAAAAGCGTTAATTGGGGGTGTCATCCTTTCCTCTGGAAGAATTCTGAGTCACCTGCTCGATACTTTCAATGCCTGATGTTTCTTCATTTTTGGAATGGCATGGAGAACAAGACACTGCATCTTCTTTGGATATGGGGGACTTCTTTAGCTTCTTCTTCTCTTTCTTTTTCCTGTTTGTCATGGTCTTGCTAGATGTAGATGTCTGCTCAGAAACTTCATCAAGACTGCTCTTCATTGTTGACTTTAGGAAAGAAACTCAAATCCTCTTCTCAATTGAATTACTAGAGAATATCCAACATATGTTAACCTTTCCCTCTGATACCACTTGTTGGACCTCGGGACACCCTGAGAGGGGAGGGGTGAATCAGGGTGGAAACTTTTTCTTCTTTTAGTTGTGGATCTTGTTCCCACGTTGGTAGGAACTACTTAAACCTGTATGAAGGATATGATCAGCAATTTAACATTCACATGCAGAGAGATGACACAGCTATTTTTACTTTGTTCACCACTAAGGGCTACGTCCAAGGATCATACACCGACAGGTTTTCAGTCGTACCTAAATCCACTATGCTTCACTAGCTATAGATTACAAAGGTTTGGGTACAGTCACTCTGTCCCAGGATCACTACCTTTACAATTGTTCAGGGATAGCTCAATGTGTCCCTCGGGTCACTCCCGTTGACTCCCCCTGGCTCACTGCCGTTGGTGAAGTCCCACTCAGTTTATAGACGTGAAGGTCTCTTCAATAAATGTGCATTGATGTTCTTTGTCTCTTGTTCAGCATGAGACTTTTCTTGCATCAGGGTTCAGAGTTGATGCTCTTTATAGTTCAATCTTTCTTCTTTAGTGCAATGACTGAATGCACTAGATCCCCTTGTCTTCGTTTGCCTGAATCACAATCACTTATGTGATTTCTCAATAAATGATGTTCATCTTACTCGGCATTCGTCAGAAACAATTCACCATGTATGCATGAGATCATGCATGTATCATTTAGATTTCTTCTTCAATCTTGCTTCGCACCAAAAGTATCATCCAATCTTTAGCTCTTGTGCAGCTCCAGAAAGGCGGGCGTGCTTCAACAATATTTGGATCTCCTTTTCAAGCTCAGCGTGCAAGTCTCCATCTAGCACGAAAGTCTTAGGCACGCAAGTATAACCTGGCGTGGAAGTGTCTCAATAGCACCTGCGCGACTCTGCCTTCTTGAACTTCAAACCTGCGCGACTAACTTCCTTCCTTTCCCAAATCACCAGGGGCGCTCAACCATCAGTCAGCACGCAACCTCTACTTGCGCGACCCAACTACCACTTGTGCGGTTCAACCACCTACGCGACGAGAGCATGAACAATCTCAATGCCTTGAGCTCCGTAAGAAATGAGGAGGGGTGGTCCAGTATTTATAGGCAAACTGGACCCCCTGCGCGGCGGCACGCAAGTCATCCATCAGCGCGCAAGTCTCGGCCCCTACTAGGCACTTGCGCGATCAACATCCAAACTTGTGCGAACATATTTCCTTTGCCATATTTGGATCTATTGATCTCGAAAAACCATAGGCGCACAAGTTATAATGCATTCAAGGCATCGGCGCGCAAGTCTCTTCCGGGTACATAATTCACCTGCGCGACCTCACCAAAACTTGCGCGACCCTTATCCCTTTTCCATATTTTGATGTTATGATATTTAAAAACATATGGTGCGCAAGTTTCCTATCATCCAAGAGTATGGAATGCAAGTCCCTTTGCCAAAATCACTCTTCTTCATTTGTTGATTTTGAGGCCCTTAAATTTGGAAAACATTGGAAAATGGCGCCACCTTGTATCTTCTCTATTTTTAGCACCTCCAGATCATCCATTCCTCTGTTGATGTTCTTGAATCAAACATAGATCGTTGACCACAACTCTTGAACTCGACATGTCACCATGGAATCTCCTTTTTCAACAAATTTGTATGTCGTTTGTTTTCTTTTTCGACAAGCACGATCACCTCAACATCACTTCTTCTTGGTGATCTGTATTCTTCAGCAACTATTTTGCTTTTATCAAAAACTCCACTATTGTGATATGTATTCTCTGAAGGAACAGCTTTAGTACCATTATCTTCTGATACAATGTGATGTGCATGGCCATCTCATAATTTCAATCTCTGCATGGCCATCTCAGAAGTCAACTCATTGGCACACTGCCTTTTTCATCAATTGTCATGATCAACTTCATGAAAACCATGTGATTCAATCCGTCAAGAAGTCTCTAGCATGGTTCTCAGGATATCATGAGTAATTTCATGGTCTTCATCAAAACCCATTGTTCTCATGCAATAATGAGGAATTGCATGGTCTTCATCAAAGCCCATTGTTCTTGTGCAATAAGGAGGAATTGCATGGTCTTCATCCTTGGATGGATTACTCATCAAATTCTTCATTGTTATAAAAAATGTATCACCTTTGACACATGTTCTTTGAAATTAAGATCATCACAACAATCATCTGAATCACTACTCCTCTACTTCATCGGATTACTTCATGATCTCCTTCATTGTGATATTCCATTCCTCCATTTTATTGGAGTACTTCTTGATCTCATTCATTTTGATATTCCATTGACAACTATTGACAACAAATACAACCTTATACACAAAGTGGTTCCAACAGCAGTGGCATGTAATTTAATGATTTCCTCAAGTTTAGAAAATGCATTATTTTATTCTCAATCATCGCATTATTTTATATCTTCCCAGTTTACTTAGATAAATAGATATTTCCAATTTGAGTTAACAAGATAATTGTCAGTCAAAATTCCTAAGGGAAGTATCATTGAAATAATGTTTTGTGAATTAGTCCCTATTAGAGCACATAAATGATCTTTATTTGCTGATATCATTGTCATTACTATGATTGAGTTTCATATAATCCTCAGTATGGATTGGATTTTAGACTATGATGCGAATATTTATTGTAAGAAAAATGAGGTTATGATTTTTGATGATGATGATAAGGAACACCATACCTTCAGAGCAGAATCGTCACCACCTAATTCTTATTTAGATCCACCCCTAGTAACTCAACTAAAATCAATTATTGGGGTGGAAGAGAATGAAATGACTGAGGATGAGGAAAGGAATGTTCAAATAGAGGATGTACCTATTGTGAGAGAATATGTAGATGTGTTTCCGGAAGATTTACCTAGACATCCTCTAGAACGAGAAGTTGAGTTTTCCATTGATTTAATTCCTGGATCAAGGCCTATATTGAAGACCCATTATAGAATGGCCACTATGGAATTAGTTGAACTAAAGAAACAACTAGAGGAATTGAGTAATAAGGGATTTATTCTCCCTAGTGTTTCTCCATGGGGAGCCCCTGTTATTTTTGTTAAGAAGAAAGATGGATCTATGAGGTTGTACATTGACTAAAGGGAGATCAATTCTATAACAATAAATAACAAGTATCCCCTACCTCGCATTGATGATTTATTTGACCAAATGCATGGAGCACAATACTTTTCAAAGTTTGACCTTGGATCTGGATACCATCAGTTATGTGTGAAGAAGGAAGACATTCGGAAGACAGCATTTCGAACAAGGTATGGGCATTATTAGTTTACAGTAATGCCTTTTGGATTGACTAATGCTCCCTCTGTATTCATGGATCTAATGAATAGATTTTTCAAGGAATATCTTGATGATTTCTTGGTGGTATTTGTTGATGATATCTTGGTATACTCCAAAATCTATGAAGATAATGAAAATCACTTGCGCATTATTTTAAAGACTCTTAGAAGACACGAATTATATGGGAATTTTAGAAAGTGTGAATTCTAGCTTCAGGATATTTCTTTTCTTGGACATATTGTCTCTAATAATGGAATCTATATTGATCTTTCTAAGACCAAGGAAATCCAAGAATGGCCAGCACCGACGAGTATAATTGAGGTACACAGTTTTATTGGTTTGGTAGGTTATTATCGACGTTTTGTCCACAATTTTGCCCGATTGGCTAACCCATTAACGAAGCTCACATGTAAATGGGTTAAATTTGTCAGGACAAAAGAGTGTGAAGAGTGTTTTGAAGAACTGAAAAGAATATTAGTCAGTGCCCCTATATTGACTCTACCGTCGGGGAATGATGGGTTCGTTATTTATATTGATGCATCAATGAAAGGACTTGGTTGGGCCCTTATTTAGAATGATAGACTTATTTCCTATGCATCACGACAGATAAAAATTCATGAGAAGGACTATCCTACTCATGATATTGAATTAGAATCTATGATCTTTGCTTTGAAGATATGGACACACTACCTCTATGGTGAAAAATGTGAGATTTATACTGATCACAAGACTTTGAAGTATATTTTCTCACCAAAATAACTCAACATGAGGCAAAGGAGATGGATTGAACTACTCAAGTATTATGATTTCATGATACACTACCACCCAGGGAAGGAAAATAAGGTGGTAGACACTTTGAGTAGAATGGATCATGGAGTTTTGAACAAAATGAGAGTTGAAAAGGATCCTATATTCATGGATCTAGTAAAGTTGGATATGGGAATCACAATTGAACGTGATACATCAATGCTTTTTCAAATGGTTGCCAAACAATCTTTACTAGAAAGGAAAATGAGATCTAAGACCGTTGATGGAGAGTTACAAAGAAAGATTAAAGCTGTAAATGATGGGAAATTGAGTGACTTTGTGTATGAAGATGGAATTTTGATGTTTGGGAAGATACTTTGTGTTCCCGATATACCTGATCTGAAAAGAGAATTGTTGTATGATTCTCATTGTTCCAATTTCTCTATACACCCTGGGAGCACAAAAATGTATATATATTTTAAGGAACATTTTTGGTGGGACAACATGAAGAGGGAGATTGTCGATTTTGTGTCAAGATGTATGGTTTGTCATCAAGTGAAAGGTGGAAGGCAACAGCCTGGAAGAGTATTGAAACCTCTTCCCATACCTGAGTGTAAATAGGATAATATTACGATGGACTTGGTCAGTGGGATACCAAATAAGACTAGAAGGAATGATGAAATATGGGTCATTGTTGATCATCTCATGAAGTCAGCACTTTTTCTTGCTATAAGAGAAGATCTACCACTTGGATGTCTATCTAGACTATATATTAATGAAGTTGTGAGACTTCATGGAGTACCCATATAAATTTCCTCGGATTGTGATACACATTTTACATCATGATTCTGGAAAAGTCTTCAGAAGGCCTTGGATACTAAACATCATTTGAGCACTGCTTACCACCCTCAAACAGATGGACAATCAGAACGAACTATTAAAACCATAGAATGCATGTTGAGATCATGCTCACTTGTCTTTCAGGGTATGTGGGATCAATATTTACCTCTGGTAGAATTTTCCTATAACAATAGGTTCAATTCAAGTATTCAGATGGAAGCATATAAAGCGTTATACGGAAAGAGATGTCTCACACCAACCTGTTGGGATGACATTGGTGAAAGAAAACTTGTAGGCCCAGACTTGAGGAGGAAATGATGGAAAAGGTGAAGGTAATCCAAAATCACATCAAAGCATCTCAAAGTAGGCAGAAGAGCTATGCTGACAACCGAAGGACGGATTTTTAATTTGTGGTAGGAATCATGTTTTCTTGAAGGTATCTCCATGGAAGGGAGTTATACGTTTCGGTAATAATGGTAAATTGAGTCCCAGGTACATCGGACCCTTTGAAATTCTAGAACGAATTGGGGTTGTAGCTTACCATTTGGCAATGCCGCCAAGTCTCTCCAAAGTCCACGATGTGTTCCACGTATCACTGTTGAGAAAATAAATGCCTAAACCAATGCATGTACTCAACTATGAGGAATTAGAACTAGAACGCGATCTATCGTATTGCAAAGAGCTCGTTAGGATTCTTGACACAAGAGAAAAAGTGCTGAGAAACCGCATGACTCGTCTGATAAAAGTTCTATGGAGAAACCATAAGATGGAGGAGGCAACGTGGGAACCCGAGGAACATATGATGAAGAATCGCACAATTATTTTTATAGAGTGATATTATAAGAAATTTCTAGGATGAAATTATTTGAAGTAGGGGAAAATGTAACACCTCAAGCTTTCATGGTACGCTTCCCTTTGAATAATACAGTAGCATGTATTGTATGCATCTTCGAGTTCTAACACACACCAAAACCAATCAAACAAGCCGTTATTAATATTAATACCTACTTTTTGAAATTTTATACATTTTATCTTTCAAAAAGGAATTTAATTTTGGATTCAGAATACCAATATTATCCTAAGTTGAATTTTTTGTTTTTATGAATAGTGTAAAATACTAAAATTTAATTAAAAACAACTATTTTAATCAAAATAATTTGTAGTAATAAATTATATTATTTAGTGGTTTTAAAGTATAATTAGAATCTATTTTTAACATTTTATCCAAGGGTTGTCATTACAATTAATTTCACTTTGAAATTGGACAAAAACAATTGTCAATCTTTTGATTGATATTCTCTCATAAAAACACGCTATCTGCTGTGGTAGTTGGAATTAATTATTAAATTAATTATTTCAGATTATATGTTTTTAATTTTGTAAAATAGACATCATTTTTTAATTAAGAATATCAAATATAGCTTAGGGTTAATTATTTGTATTTTTCTAAAAAACATCAATTTTTGATGAATAGTGAAACCACTAAGTGGTAGTTAAAAAACTAATTTTTTTTTTAAATGAAACATTACCACTTATGTGAATTTAATTTGAGAAATCTGACAAACAAGGTTTTCATTAGTAAGTAAAATTTGGTTCAATGGGATGAAAATAATTTTTTGTGAATAGTAACTTCTAAGTTTTATTAATCACGATTAAAGGTAAATAGTGTAACTTAAGGTAAATATAATGTTATAATAATATGAAATTACCTTTACACTTGTCCTACCCTTATTGGGTGAGTTATGGCTGACCCAGACAATCCATGGGTCAACTTGGGGACCCCATGGAGCCACTTGGGTAAGAAAATGGCATTAATAAGTTTTTATTTAAAGTAAAAATAAAAGTTTCACAAACATGTGTTGTTTTACTAAAAAAAATTATTACATGGGGTTGTCTAAGTTAAATTTTATACTTTAAATATTAATTGAAAACATAAGATGATTTCCTACATCATGGTATTTTTTTATAATTTTTAGACATTAAATAAACTAAATTTTTTATAACACCATGATGATGCAATAATTACCTCATTAATTAACGATTTAAATAAAATGAAAAGATAATGTATAATCTAAGGCATACACTAGTAAAAAACCTATTTGATGAGTATATTTCGAACCCTTATCACCTTATCCTCGAAATATATAACTTTGGGACCTTTGAAATCCGAAAATCACTTCATAATAATGTAACATTTTATGACTTTCCAAGAGTGGCCCTCCTCTCCTCTTATAAAAGGCCCCCACCACTACCACCTTATTCAAACCTTCCAAACCATTTGTCTCTGCCATACTCTGCCAAAATACTCTCTCAAAATCCCTCTATTACTTCTAGAAGCCTCACTTTGGGCAGAATTCTTCCCAAGGAAGCCTTTGGCTCAAATCAAAAAGAGTTACCCAATTTTAAGGTAATGTCTTCTCTTATGTTCTGTTGTATTATTTTTCTTCTCCAAACCCTTAAACTCTTTTTATTCCTTTCTTTTGTAACAAAACCAGTATCTTAAATATACTAGTATGTTCTTATGAAAAGGATTCGAGCTACACTTACACACACCTCCATCTAATGGTTAAGGAACATACTGTTTCCGTGGATGGTGAATTTCTGCTTCACGAAACGATGATTGTTCTATCTTCTCCTACCACCCCTCACAGTGGCCGTTATGATGACACTATTTTTATATTTGATATATATTATGTTTATGTTTTCCTTATTCTTTGTTATTTTTCATTTATGGTAATACTTTATGGTTTCCATTATGAGTAAATGCGATAATTTCATTTTAGGAAGAGCGGACTACCACCCCATCAAAGTGATTTGAATCGTTAATGCCATATGTGGGATGTATAAAGGATGGAGTAAATGATATTAAATATGATATTATACTTTAATTATAATATACCATTATATCATTATGATTTCATTCCATTAAATACGTAATAGAAATGAAAGTAGCGTTCATGCGTACGTATGGCTTACCATCCCCATGAACGGTGCATTTCATTTCTTACCTCTAAATGTTATGTAATATTATAAATAAATGTATATACTGGATACATATGATATATATGATATCTAGATAATGAATATAATTATGGATATAATATATATTTTACCACATCAACAACTTGTAATTATAAGACATTTTTTTACTCAAGTACCAAGGATCGACAAAATGACCGTTATTAACATAAATAACTACATAATGTTCATAACATGGTAATAAGTGATATAAAAGGAATAATGAACTTGAAAAAGGTTCTTAAGAAAGAATAAATTAACTCTAGTAGATTATTCAGGAGGTTAATTAACAATCGTGTCAAGTCGTTCACGAGGTAGGGGAACTTCTTAACTCAATTTCCGTTCTATGGGTTAATATGCTACTTTCAAATTATGTCATGATATTATTATTTCATATCGTGTATTTGTACTTTCTTTATGTGTACTTATAGTGAATACAAATAATATATCTATTATATTTAAAAAAATTCTTTGTAAGGGACTTCGTCTCAATCTTCTTTAATTGATGCATATTTTGTTTTATACATAACTTTCTTTTATACGGTGTATAAACCCTATTAACTTTTATATTTATTCAGAAGGAATCTTCTTTATACGAAGAGTTTTACTAAACATCAAAAGGGAATGTTTTCTATGTCGTATATATGCGGCGAAAATGACTTCTCTGCCGCCGTGACCATTATTTGAGTTTCGGCTTCCTCTACAAGCCATAACTATTTTTTAAATGAACAATAAATACAAAGTTTTACTTTTCTTTTATTTTGGTATTGAAAATGGTTTTATTATACAAATATGTTGTATTGATATATTGTTTTTGAAATGTGGAAATTTTATGTTCCCTTTATTCATGTTTTATGTGATACGATTATGTTATGGTTTATGATATGTTTAAACCTTTTCATATGAGGAATGAATTAGACTTAATATGTGACGGGTAGAGCCTACTATAGCTCCTCGATGCATCAGTAGGTCTCATGAGACAATCTAGTGTCTTGGCACGAGGCCCTAACAAAATCTTATTTGTATTATTGGAACGAGTCATTGGATACATGGATATGATTGTCTAGCATTATGCATTCCGTCATTATGATAGTGGTTCTTGATATTGCATATGATTATTCGACTAGTAGAATATCCATGTGAATAAGTAAATGGAATTATTTCATTTTATTTTTTCCATATTATGCTGAAGTTAAAGTTTAAAAGACATTTGTTTTAGTTATACATTTCCTTAAATTTTTGTGTTTATTTATGAATGTTTCAATTGTATTGTTATCCATAGTGAGCATCTGAACTCACCCCTTTCAATGTTTTAATTTTTCCAGGATGTGATGAAGTATATTATGAATGACCTGTAGAGATATTATGAGGGGATATGAAGACAAGATGTTTTTGATGTTTTGTTTTACTTTATGATGTAATGTAATACTTATGAATGTATGTAGTGTTTCCAAGGCTACTAAACTAATCTGTATTTCAAGACTTGATATTTTGTGATTATGCCAATGTTACGTAATAATGCACTGACTCTGGGTAACTGGGGTCGGGGTGTTACAACCTTTAAGTTGAGGGCTTGTGGGGATAGCAAGATAGAGGCTATGATCCTTGTATCGAGGGCTTACCCTGGTGTGGGTATGAAATACTTTCTAGAAATTATAAATCAATGTACCTTTATCCAAGGTCGTTGGATACCCTTCCCTTTGGGTTAAAAGATTTATATCTTGTTACTTGTTTTTTATACATGTTTTTCCATAGAATTTTGTATTTTATGGAAAGTATAAACTTCATATATTTCCTTGCAATTGTACTCCTATTTATTTAGATTCTATATTCATTAAGGTAGAATCTCATTTTGTAAAATTTGGTTATGTTTCAATTTTCAGATACATATTTCCGGAACCAGTTTTTCAGAATCACTTTCTAGATTTAAGCAAGTGTATAGAACATGAAGTTTGTAACTTCATACATTGTCCCAATCTTTTAATTGGTGTTAGAGGTGTTTTGAACTTCCTTAGTTTTACTTTGTTAAACAAAGATCATTCCTTTTTTAAGGAAATTTTTTAAAGTGAACAATTCACCCTCCCTCTTGTATATTGAGCATATACATCGTTATTTTGATCCTACAGTTTTAAAACAATTTTTTATTTTCCACACTATTTCCTTACTCTTCTATATGTATATAAACTTATTTTGACAACAAGAATCCTTTTGTTTGAATTTAAATTTATTATAAAAATATTAAACTTATTTCAATTGCCTTTAACTTATTGCACTTAAAGTCAACCCATTGGATCATTTTGATCTTATACATACTATTTATGATGCTAAAAATCATAGAAATTAGGATATAGATCCCCTATATTATTTAACAGGATACATAATCATAACTTCTTAAAACTGAAAAAAACTCCCCTGAATGTCTTGTACCATAACCTAATGAAGAATAGTTGGTCATTTTTCTTTCAAAACACCTTCCACCCTAGCGGTATTCCTTATGAGTATGGATGTTAGTTATTTCATATTTCCCTATAAACCAAATAAATTTACACTATGGAAATGGTAACCATCCACATGAAATATTATATTCATGAATAACCTTTCAACCATGACCTATCATACCATGGGAATGGTCCATCATTTTTTGGCATTAAACCCTACCTATATATCATTTCAAGATACACCCATGGGAATGGTCCATAATCACTTCCCATTTTGGAGTTCCTATACTTTTATTTACCATTGTCATCAAAGGTCACCACATAGACCTCCATCACAATTTTTACATTGGTTAATTCACACGCGAACATCGGAAGAACATTATATCATATTCTATGAAATCTCAAGCTATTTTATGCCCGTGTTCAATGTTTTAAACTATTGATAATAATTGACCATCTAACATGGGTGTGTACATTCTGGAATATCCAAAATGACTTCTATTATGGGTAGGTTATTTTTATCTTATCATTTCCTTATCTGTCCATCTTCAATATTTATAAAAATCCCGATTCATGATAATCATATCACGATGTTTACTGAATTGAGGAAAACATTTCTTGTCATAGACTAATTTTTCAATCATCTAAATATTCATGGATGTGCATTGTGAAAACACCCCCATCATTGAAATAATAATATCACCTTCATAGAATTAAAAATATTCAAACAAATATTCTAATACATCATTCATGTAAATATTAATCACAAATCATGTATCACAAAAATTAGTATCTCCTTGTTTTTAGAGTTTATAATATTCACCATTGATAATAATTAAATCATAATCACCAATCTCAATAATCTATTTAATTATTTATTAAACATAATGACATCAATTAATGATTCCTTTTCATTGAAAATCATCATCAATAAATTCAAAAATCATTGAAAAGAAATACCACACATAAAATTGGGCAAAAAAATCCCCTTATGTATTTATTATCAATACTATCTGAAAAGGAAATTTTAATATGTTGTCATAAAATCTCTTCATCAACATTAATTTCATTTATACACTATATTTTCATTATCCATTCTATTCCCCTTATTGTAGTAAAAAAAATTCTATAGTAAAGGGTAAAAAAGCATACATAGAAAAGTGTCATTAAATATTCAACTATAATTCTACCAAGCCATGCATAGTGTACTAAATAATAGGATTCGATTTAGAAAAATAATCACTATGTAATAATTTTTACATGATACTAAAAATAAATGAAACCTCATAAAATAAATCTTCAAGAACATATAAATATAAATTTTGTCCAATACATATGTTAAATATCAATCGATAATCATGTTCTTATAATATGTTCCATTACTGAATTTGTTGCATAATTTGATTACACACATTATAACTTTTCAAAATTAATTGGATTTTAGAAAACACAATATACTACATCATATTTACACAATTTTTCATTAATTAAAATTTTACCCTGTAATTTCAAAATATGATTTTTAATATTAATAATTTGATTTTATGTAAACAACAGTTTTTAGTGTCATAACATTCAAGAACATTTTATAAAATTTATATTTTCATGAGACAATAGTTTTTATAATATTCTTCATCCTAATTTATTTATCTCTCTCTCAAGGGAAACACTACTGGAAATATTTATAATGGTGAATCTCTTTATGAATGAATTCCAAGATCATCTAGTATACAGAGTACACATAAATTGAATTTATAATATGGATGTCTATATTAGAAAACATCCATATATTCACTAAATAATATCTTCTTTAATTCAAATTCTTTAGAAAATATTGATCACTCCAAGATAAAATATTCCTCTTCTTATTGTACAATGTTAATAAGAAAATATTAAACATCATCAATGATGATTTTCAATCATATTTTAATTTCAACCAATAATTTGAAAATCATTATAAGATGGAATCTTCTTCATAGTTTCAATTAGAAATTGAAAGCTTATCCTACTTCGTAGGCCCACCCATTGAGATAATAGTTCACAATAAATTCATTACATAATAAGTTAAAATAGATTTATATATATATATATGTATAAGAATAAGCTAATTATAATAGATCCTTCAAAATAAAAAAAGGTTGAGATGTTTTTCATAACCATGTTATATGAGCCTTGATTCTTCTACATCTGATTTTATAATATAATTTCTCCATTGGTATCTTAGAACTCAAAAATTATTCTATTTGATTGTATGATATACTTATTATTACTTTATACATCACATTTTATGGACATACTAATGCAATATTCAATCTCTCCAAGGCTTCTTCTTTTCGTCGAAATGTTGTTAAACATCCTCTTGCATTGTGTATCACCTTGTTAAATCTCTCAAAAAAATTATATTTATCTCTAGTGTTATAATTGTTTTACAATATATCATAAAAAACTTCTTCTCCACGTGGAATATTCATATTTACAATAAGAAATACTTTTCTTTTTTCATATTCTATCACTCTTAATTTCTCAAAATCTATAGGCCAAATCACTATTTATTCCTTAGAAACCAGGGATATATTCATGGAATTTATATATATATACTTGTGACAACTCTTTTCCAGATCAGTACCATTATATGGTTCACTCATTCCAATATTACTATACTTCTTGTATATTTTTTATCTAGTGTTTATTTTTTATTATTTCAAAGGTTGACTTCTTATGTAACATATTGTGTGTAATCTGTGTTAAAACCTTTTTAAATTTCTATCCATGATCTAATATTATTTATTCATCACAAAATCCGGTAGTATTATATTCTCATTTCCATTATACACATGTTTTATAGAACATGAAACTATTTTGTGACTACCATTATTAAAAAATCAAAAAAATCTTTAAGAATCTAAAATATATTTAAACATGGTAGATTTATCTCATTCGGTGAATGATTATCCTTTTCCTAATATTAAATCATGAAATAGTGTTCCATTATGATTTTATATTTAATTTATTTTACCAAAAACCAATTCCCTAATTCCAACATCAATTTCACTAAAATAATTTCTCAACAAAACTTTCGCTTCTCATTTTTTTTGCATGTTGTCCAAATTTTTCAGATTAAGTAGCATGCTATTGTTTGGCCTTCTTCATGAATGGTTTTGGACCACTTTGGGAAATAAAATTGATAAATAAAATTATATCCACAATATACATGATTTTAGGATCATTATTACTTTCTCTCATCTATACATATACATGTTTTGATTTTAACCCTGCACTTTTCATGAAAAAAGATTCGAAATATTCATGAAATAAAGATATAGATGAAACCTTCATCATTATTTTTTATATGGAAATATCATCAAAAGATTTTATTATCTTTTTATTGCATAGGTATTTCTTTTGAAACTAAAATAATAATTATAATTTTTTGTGGCATCATCTCTAAACTTCTTTGATTGTGATGTCTCAACGTCTAATTTTTTGAGATTGACCAATTTGATTTCCAAATCTAGAAATCTCATATAGAGGGAATTACTATAATATGTAGTAAATTATATTATAACTTCACAGAACTTCCCCATATCCTTAACATCTTATTTATTCATTATCACATTATTATGAAAAAAATATTTCTAAAACCACTTATCCTCTTGGATTTGATACCCAGTTATACATTTTCTATATAAATTTTATTTTCCATCTTTTATTTCAATTAATTTATATTATTTTCCAAATATTTAGTGGACCAATACTACTGCAGTATTATGTTTATCTACTCTTCAAATTTGGATAATCACATAATGATCATCTCATCCTCCTATTATTTTTAAGTAACATGTTTTTAGAGATTAATTAAATATTTAACTCTTTATTATAAAATCATCTCAATGTTATGTGTCTCAACATATATATAAGTGATAACTTCTTGATAACATTAAAAAATCCTACAAATTTGAGAAATATTTTCTTTGAGAAAATAATACATGAAATTTCTCAAATCATTAACTGGAATGTTTGTTGAAATTTGATCTCTCCATTTGATACGTGATTCTTCATATAGATATATTGAAAAAGAAGTAACACACACTTCATGGTCAATTGATTTCCATGTTATAATTTAGCTGGAATTACTTTCCATATACTTGGTGGTTGAAACAATCATTTTTTAAAAGCATAAATTTTTAGATCTTACTTCATCACTTTTTGAAGAGACTAAAACTTATTCTTCATTTGATAAGGGGTATTGTTCGTTTCCTTCTTCTATTTATTTTCTAATTAATGAAAGTCTGTGTAAAATAATTTTTCTAATCAGAAATATATATATCATCTATAAAATTAAAAATAACAATTATTACATGAATGAAACATTTAATCTATAAAGTTAAATAGAGAACTTGAAAAACTAATATAAGGTGATCTAGGATCATCTAATACCAACTGATAATCCAATATAGGATAAGATCCCATTTGATTCCACTTAAAATGGATTGGATGGGTATATTTTATACACTACTGGGGGTGGTGTTGATGTTTACGTCTAAATTTAGATATTACAATCCCTTATTCTCCATTATACATCTGTTACTATTATTTGATGTTTCTCTATTTTTTATCACTCTCTATATTCTTCTTTTTTACTTAAAGAATCATCAAAACACACACCCACAAAGTGGAGACAGAAATATCTATAAGCTTCCCCTTTCAAAATTTATGGCTAATCCTTGCTATGACATTGGTTCCACCAATATCACAAAATATAATTTTATAAAACGATATATAAAATTAGATAGGTTTTATCTGTGTACCTAATTTTAGTGTATCTCATACTCTACAGAACCCCGATTAATATTTATACTACAATATTTAATGTTTCATGTTTGTAGATAAAACAACCAAAGAGCCTTATTCAGAGCTTTTATAAGGTAACTGATGTGATTATTCCTTTATTCTTGATCTTATTCCACTTTCACATGCATAGAATTATGAGATGATATATTTTTATATATGAAAATTTTAAAGAAAATAACACCTTTATTTCATAGTATCAAATTATTACTTCCTTTATTTCAATTATTATAAAAAATATTTTTCAATGTTGAATGAAATTTGAGTAATAATACTTGTTCTCCTTTTCTACTTCAACTACAGTACAAAACAATATACATTTATTCATTTAAATTTTATTAAACACATAAAAATTTAATTTTATTTATTTATATGGAATCTAAATTATTCAAAAACATCAACTCATAAAAATTATTTAGTAATATTTGTCATAGATAACTCTTCAATATTATAACATACATAATGATCCATTACTCTAAAATGGTAGTGCAAATTTCCTCATTTATTGACACTAAAATTTATCTCTTTTATTTACCAATTTTCAACTACATTTCTCCATTTTCCATAATATTTATTCACTCTAATTAATGTATATAAAAACTTTTCACATAAATTTTTTTTCTGTTTGAATTTTTATTATATGTTCAATATTTAAAGGGTTTTTTAACTATATTTAACTTCTTCTGGTTAACGTAGAGGAATTAGATCATGTGGATATTTTAGATACCATTTATGCTTCTTCAAATTGTCTTAGAGATAAATTTACTGATACCTTGATTCATATAATATGAAACATAGAAAAAACAACTCCTAACCAAAACAAACATCTTGTAACGGGTTTTTTATGGAAAAGAGTATAAGGGATGGTCATTTTTCATTAAAAATTTCTTATAGTGTTGGCATAATCATTATAGACCAAGATATTTGTTCTTTCACCTTTTCCAGTTAAAAAATAATTAATCAGGTGTGTTCCCACCCTCCTTAGCTTGTTTTGTCTTCCTACTTCACTCTTTGACAATGGATTTTCTTATAAAAGGAAAGGTACATCCAGTTTCACCCTACCACCCCAGCCGTCTACCATGAAAACATTTTTCCAATGGGAATAGCCTATATCTCTATCTGTTTTGTCTTTCCTCATCTCCTACAGACCATAGAAGTCAAATGACAACACTAGGACCACAAAAACTATTTTTTGTTGGTTTTATTCACACATGAACACTCATGTATTACCACTAAATCTTCAAAGGATTCTGTATAAATTTTATTTCACATGGTGTATGTTTTAATCTATGGTTTATCAATAGGAATTTTTTCCATTGGCATTCCTTTTTACGATTCTCCAACACATCCTCTTTAATGATTATTTTCTTCCTCGCTTATCCATTTCTATCCAACAATTATAAATATTACTAAATTAGGATAAATCCAAAATGATATTTACATAAATGAGGGCCAATATATATGGAATATACCGATTTAGCTTCATTCAAACATTCATGGGTTATAATTTCATAAGAAAATTTATTATAGAGATATATAGATCATTTCAATGGATTTCAAAATACTTAAAGAAATATTTTAAGACATGTCTCATATATGAATTAAATAGTAAAAAGCAACAACAAAATTTTGGATCTCCTTTTTTAATGCTTAGGATCACCATAATTAATAATAAATACATAAAAATCACAATTCTTACTCTTAAATTTAATTTTTTATTAAAAAAATTAAATTTTTTGTTTCTAATTATTCATTTAAAATCATCAGCGCTCATTTAAAATATCATTGACAATAAATACAATTAACGGATGTGGGATTGACACTTCCTTTCCACCTCAAACACTTATTACCCAATAAATATGATTACCACAATAATTACCATTAAACCATGAATAACTCCAATAGACACCACCATCAGTCAATATATGAGTTTTGTTCACTCCCATTATAATAAAATTCTTCCCTATCATTTACACCCACTTAGTGGTCTGTTACATAGATCGTAGTGTAATCATGACTGAATCACATACCATAAACTAATACAATTATGTGTGGAACAACCTACCATAGGAATCCCCAACGGGAGACATCTGGATTAAGGATCTATAGATATGATTATATATAAACTCTTAGAATTATACATGGTTATCCTATGGTCCACAAAAATCAGGAACACACACCTTGAGAATATCTTTTAGTATTCATATCATTATATAAGTCGTCCAATATGTCTATGGGTGACACATCATACTTAGCATCAACTGAGACATCATAGCCTTGGATAGGCCCTACTATAATTTTGATGAGAAGCGAGCATCCCAATTGGATACTATACTGTAAGGAACTGTATGCTTCATTACTATCTCTCTCATATATAACCTTCCCAATTAATTCAAAAATGATCCTCTTTAGGGGTAAATAAATATGAAACCTTCCTCAAATATTCAGCTTCCACCCACACTACATCATGAAATATTAATGACCTAGGTAGTCCCTTTAGGTAGTCTATGGTCAACTCATCCCACTTCCATACTAGCACTAGAATTGGTTAATATAAAATACTCATTTTCTAGTGACCTACATTTATCCTTTAATATGTATGGTATTGATTTCAGAACACTATGATATCCTTCTTCATACCGGAAAACCTAAAACAAAACAAGATATCATGATAAAACGTGGTCAAGCATTTGTGTACTTCTCATCATGAGGTATGGGAGTCCCTCAACATCTCTTCCTTAATAGAAATTAATACTACCACACAACCATGGATATAAAATACATCATCTACTTCTAAATACCATCCATAGAGAGGATCATCTCATATAATCAATTAACACAACACTAGAAAATATGAATTATGCTCATGGGTATCCTTTACTTAGTCCAGTATTGAATATGTGATAATAAATGGAGCATAGGACATTATATCTCAATCATCTGAAATGAAAATATACTAGTTAATGACAAATATAATAATATTTTTATTATCTATATATTTCTAAACTATTAAATTCTAAATATTTCAAATTAGAGTTTACAATAAAATATTCCCATTTCTCTAGGTACATGGAATCCAAATATCAAATTTATAAAGGTACCATACTCAATTTCTATATAATCAATTAAGGTGCTAGTAATAATATAAATTCAATAATTTAGATTGTATAATTTATCCCTAGTTATGGAAAAATAAAATTTATATTGGAATTTATCATTTTCTTAATCTCTTATAGTGTCTCATCACACCTTATAGTCCACTCAAACTTTTTCCCATCGCAGTCATCCCATTCATAGGAAAATATAAACAAGGGGATTCTTGTATGAATCATGTATAATATCCATCCAACCCTATGAAATATTGGTCTAACGTAATTTCGTTGAATGATCCAAAATCATTGCATCCTCTAACTTCCCTAGATCAATAGTGATCGTTTACTACAAGATTACATTCCCATGGAAGCATGCCTCCATAATCAAAATGTGAAACATTGAGAACATAGAAAAATGATGATGTGATCAATGTATACTAAACATGATCTCATGGTTGTTGAAATTGAAGGCTTGGGTTCAGAAAATGTCCACGATGTCATTTATAAACTCTGTGATGATGGAGACAATATAAGGAAATCAATTCACTCTATGATAATTATTAATACTACTTGAACATTCATTTAACCAAATGAAATCATATACTTTTTTTATAAATGGTACTTTATATATAATTTAATGTTATGTATATCCTAAAACCCAAATAGTAAATGATGGAAACCCATTCATAGACTAGTCTTGAAGAACCATCACACTCTCCTCAGTCAGACAAATAGTTAATATATCCTTTATAATGAACACTTGTGCTTTACATTAACCTTAATAAGTTTCCAATAATCCATTCCAAACATAAGTTAACCATCCAAATTCATTTTGGATATTACTAGAGAACCACAATGGGAGGTACATGGAGTTATAAATCCCTTCACCTAATGGTCTTCATTTTGGGACTTTAAATCCTTTAACTCAACATGTTCCATATGATAAGGGGAATGAACATGGGATCCACACCAGATATTATATAAATCATCAAAACAATCTTGAATTTAGGTGGATATTTGGATAATTTACCCATAAAATAACTCATAAACTAAAGAACCACTGGAGGAATAGTGATAGGAACTATCACCTGGTCTTACACAAGAACCATACACACCACCAGTGTTGTATTTGATCTTATCTAGGTAAAGTCATGTCTGTATATAGCATCATCCAGATCTCACCCTCCCACAAAAACTTAATAATATCACCTAAGGGGGGTAGAAGATACCCATATATGGTAGTAGTCAAGGTGATATCATATGTGAATAAAGCAATCCAACCCAAAGATAACGTAAATGGTCTTCATATTTTGGCCCAAAAATTCCCAAAAATACCCTTTGCCATACACCACTATGTAACATTATAGAAACCTATGGAAAATTGATTTCCTCTTCACAAGACATGTATAAATTTCTTACGACCTATGGGAAATCTCTACAGTTATCCCCAACTAGGACACAACCTTGGATGAAATAAATAATGAAAATCCTTGATATTAATTAAATCACCTAAAATCATAAAGCAATGAGAACCATACCTATGATAGTTGACAGAACCTATAATCTATCTAATATAATCTATTATAAATAATATTGGTGGAATAATTCATATCTATACCCCTTTCCCCTCAATCCCAAAGTCACCTATGCGATTGATCTTTATAGCATATTCTCAAGCAAAATCCCTTCAGAAACTCATCCTACTACATGTCATGACCTACCCTGATTAATGAATATATCTTTTGCATCTTTTCATTAAGGTAAAGAATATCCACAAAAAAATAGTGCTATAGGTTCCCCATCCCACCATATGTATAGAACTCCCCCAATGGACTAGTATATATCCTATGAAAAACGCTAGTCATTCTTCACTGACAACATGCAAGAGAATGTCCCTCTAAAAATTGGATTATATGAACATGATCATTTCCCCTACAACATCATTCCACCATATTCTATCTCATCATATATTCTTTCTCTAACAATATATTCAGCACTAAAAGCTTTATATAGGTGACCACAACCTGAACCAGCAATAAAATGAATAATCTCTTCCATAATTTCAGCTATTAGGACCTTATCCCTTGTAAGGGACTAGTTGGCTATGTAAAAGTAAGTAATCAGAAAATACATTTATAACAGGAACCAAAAATATTCAAAAATTCATATCATAAGCTTCATTGTATTATAGAACATATTTCAAACAAATAATATATAAATAATGTCCAGCATCCTAAAACTAGTCTCGTAATCTGCCGTAGAGATCAGCTCCTAATGGAGTTCCATAAACTCGTAATCGTGATCTAAACTCAATATATCTAGAATTTACATTTCAAAAAATATCTCCCTGAAGTATTCCTATGAAACCCTCTCACTCCCCTAAACATGAATATTTACAACTCACCACCATTAAGCATGTCTCTATAGCAATCATGTTTTCATCTTCACGCATATATCATTGGGAATCTCCACCATTTTAAAGATCCATACATGGATATCAATCCATTATTTAACATCCTTATTACCTCTCGCACCCTTAAATTCTATAGGGTTCTATATATGGAAATGAAGGTGAATTACATCATTTTAGGCCCTCCCCAATGGGAACATCTAACTGCCTCTGTACTAAGATAAACCCCACAGGCTAATGGGGCGCTACATCCTAGACCACTAGGGTAGAATATGGATCTTACTCACTATAACCATCTTGAACATCTAGTCAAACAATAAGAATATTCCCTATAAAGTTAATGTTATCTCCTTGGTCCCAAGGTGGAACTGTAGAATTTTTATAATACAAAATTTATATAATTCGAAACATATACAAAAGAATGCCTTTAATAACCAATATATTAACAACAGATAAAAAGTTAATTGGCACACTTACACACAAAAACTCTATAAAGATATTATCCTGAGTTCTACCCACAATAACTAGGCCTAACCACCCAGATCTCGCCAATTTAATATATTAATTCTTATCCTACTTCATTTTTGTATCAATCATAGTAACAAAATAAAAATTGTAGTTAGATTAAATTAATGAAATTCCACCACTGATATATTCTAGAAAACATAAAAAATATCACAAATATTTTTTAATTAATCTAAAACTATATCGAGAACAAGAAATCCAATGTCTGATGTTTGAACCTAGGTGCCTATCCATGATTTATGAACTCGCCTACTCTCATTAATTAGGTTAAAAAATCACATAGATAATAATAGCACATAAATTTTAGGATAACCTAATGAAACTATAATGGTATGACTAATAAAACTAAATCTCACTAACTTGGTAAGATTATGGTTAAAATATAGTCATTAAGTAAAAATAATCATAGATTCTTACTCAACATTAAATAATACAACCTCTACTATTCCATTCCTCAAATTGTAAATCAAAATAAAAGGGGGCACTGTTACCATTTTGTGAAACCCCTATCTTGGATCGCTGAGTATGATCTGGTGTGGAAAATGATATTATTTTCACCTCCTCATATATAATAGGCTGTTGATTGGACGAGGTATCTTAAAACTAGTTATTGAGAAATTATTCCCTTGATATAAAATAGGCATAAGGGTTTGCACATTCAATTGGACAATTTTCAATAATGACAAGAATAATATACATCGATGAAGAAATATATAAAACAATCTCATGAAATATAAAGATTACATAAAATTTATAATGTATCATGTTAAGTGAATATCTATATATTTAGTGTAGAAATAAATATACAATGTACACATGAATTAAATAATATTAAATGTGTGGCTACAAAATACCCAAGAGTGTGTCTCAGTATCACTTCAAACCCATTCTAATACCATCTTCACAGTTGTTTATAATAGTTATGTTATTATAATATGGATCCCTAACCATAATTTCTACACATGAATCAAGATTCTTGTGCACGGTGAGAGTGAAAACATAATAGGAAACCACCAATATCCCCTTATAATAAGTACATTATTTGGATAAATGTTAATGTATTGAAAATAATAATAAATAATATAATATAATTCAAGTCAAGAATTCATTCATGAATTAGGATTCCATGAGTTCCTAGCTGTACATATTTTTCCTTTATTCTAGATGGATGTGTCAATTATAACCTAAAAAATGATTCATAATATGGATTGTGCCTTCTCAATCATGTGATTACCCAATAGAAATCACCCTATAATTCCATTGATAATCAAGGGATTTCACCTTCATAACACATACAATCATCTTACTCGAGGATGGGATCATACCCTTACCATTCCTTCTCACTATAAAAATTCTACCCTTTTGGGCTTAAGACCCACAATATCACACAAGGCAGACCCATAATTCTCAATCCCAACCACACCTCCTTACTCTAGATTGGACATAAATTTCATATAATGTCATGAAATATCATTCATGGTTGGTCCAGACATCATAAGGCACAAATCATGAAATAAAAAATAACACACATGAAAGGCCAACTTAAGAAATGGGACTCATCAATCAAACCCTAGAAACACATAAGCAGGATACCCTAGACTCAATAAATCATTGCAGTTTTCTTCAAGGACAAAATACCACAATTTAAAGCCCTAGTTCAAACCATAGGGAATGGAAAAATTATACCCTTTCATAGTCTTAACCTCTTCACTCCTCCATTAAGAGGTTTGTTCCATCAACAAGAACCTAACGATTAACATTGATACTAAAATCAGGATTTCATAGTTGCACACACACACACACCCACATGTAATTCAATTTATACAACTTTATAAAGAAAACATAAACATGAAAAGACAACCTATATCTTGTTTAATGTAGTGTACTCACCAACCCATGCTCTTTGATTTAATCCTAAACCTTTAAATACATTAAATAATATCCAAATAATCATATTTAGGGTTTAGACATGGAAAACTAGAAATAGAGGATGAAGGTGACACCATGGGATTCAAATCACCAAGGGAGTCCCTCCAGGATGAATGGGGATGTAGACAGAAAAGGATCAAGGATAGTGGAGCTCAAATATGATAGAGGAATCACCCCAGGATAGATTAAATCAATTGGGGGTAGTGCAAGATGGTGGTTTACGCAAAATAGAATCCTAAAGTCAAATTATAGATCAACTCATTTATTGAAATGACTTAGTTACATGGTCGTGGCGAGACATAGTGGTCTCAATGAGACACACAATGACACCAGGATTCATCACAATATAGTCGCCAAGGGCCAAGGATTTAATAATTCAAAGTAGAGGAATGGGTCTCATAGTTCAATGATTTTAGAGTGGATATATTGGGTCATAGTGTGATAGTTCCTAGGAATATTGAGACTCCTTGATTCCAATTATCCCATAATGTCTTCCTTGCATCACACCACAATCTTCCACCAATAGAAATATTTTGGATATATGATCAATCTGTCTCTCTAAAATTTTCTCTCAAGACACCTCTAATTATTGAAATATCCATTCTTAAAAAATATGAAATTGATTAAATATAAAATTAATTTATGAAAAACATTAAACTTTGAGGGGTGTAACATTGATACAATCACCATGGATAGTAAAGATGAATGATTTTAATGAATTGAGAGATGGGTATACTTCATTAATATATGTGAATGTGTCAATGATACAATTTAGTTATTATTCAATAAAAATATTTTCCTTATAATAAAAATACATATATATTTTGGAGATGTACTATGATTATTATAATGAATTTATAGATTTAATAGGGGTGTATAAATTTTAGATGCTATCTTGAATAATAATTCGTGAAACAACAGGATACTAACATTTAGGTAAGTATGTATTGAAAAAAAATTTAAAGTGATTTACCATGATTCTTTCATAAAAATCACTATAAATAATTGATGTATTTGGAAGCATTATATTAAAATAATTTTCATAAGACTATGATATTTTCCTACATTCTGGGAAATTACTATTAACTGGTTTAATGAAAATTTATATGATATATATTTTTTCAATCTTAAGAGCCTTCTTTGAAGAAGGAAATACAAGAGTATATGAATATTTAATTTTATTCATTAAAGTAAAATTTATTTAACCTCAACCAATTATTTAAATTGTTTAGAATTTAAATTAGTGGATTGTTTTAAAAAAATAGAATTTTGAATTATCTAATGATGTTTTGTGGTTAGGTTTTTAATGATAAATAATTATTACATATGAGAATGTTTTCATACATAATTTGAGAATGTGATTACTAGTGTTAAATTTTGTGTTCTTATGGTCATTATTTGAAAAAAATGGTGATGATTTATGATTAAATATTAGTTGGTACAATACATTGAGGTTTCTTATTATTGGTGGAGTTGTAAACACTTTTTAATTAGATATGTAAAATGAAATTGATCAATATATTGAGTGAAATATTGGTAAGTCGCACCCATTTTGGATACTTAAATTTCAAATGTTGTGAATATGTGACATGAATTTAATGATTATGTTTATTGATCGTATTATGTGATTGACCATTAATTACAAGTTCACCAATCTATAAGATAGAACATGAGATATGAATACCCTTATAATTGATGAGTTTAAATTTTATTTTATGAAAATTGGAGAAATTTTTTACAGTTTAACATGTGGATTGTAACCCACTTGTTTGTTTAAGGATATAAAGGTAGTTAATGAATTCTGGTTTTTTAATCCTTTATTATAAGGTTTTAATGAAAGGATTCTTTGAATGTAATAAATTATTATAGATATATAATGATATTATTGACATGGAATTAATTTTTTTATTATTTTCAGGAGACGCATGGTAGTTTCTTTATGATTGGGTGGTATTTAATTATATAGAAGTACTAATATATATGAACATATTAATAAGAAAACATTCTTTTTTATGATTTATTTGGGGAAACAAGATTTTTAATTTCCATTAAATAGTGAATGATAATTATTTTTGGATGGAATATATATGATGATTCATTGAAAACTAACAACATCCAAGGTATTTTCATTAAATTTTATGAATTTTGGTTATAATAATAAATAATTTACATTGATTGGTTTTTAGTTTCATTTTATTATTTGATAAATAGATAATTTTTTTAGTTTTTCATTTTTTTGGAAAATTGGGAATTTGATAATCAAAATGGTTCTGAATTATTTACTTTTGAGAATTGGAGGTTTAAAAGGATATGGGAATTTAATAACAAAAGTCTCTTCTGAGAGAGTCTTAAATTCACACTAAATAAGACATCAGTTTAGAATTTATTGGATTCAATAATATATATATTTATTAAATGGTTCTTTCTTGATGTTGAAACAAGAAACTTTTTTATGTATCATAATTAAATATTAATTACTAATTTAAATGGGTAAAATTTTAATTTCTTCATTAATGAAGTGTAAAAATTATAAGAAGACTTTTCATTGATCCTGAAATAAGAATCTTTCTGTATTATGAGATTTCAATAATTTCCAAATACATTATTCATTTTTTTTGGGTGGAAGTGAGATTTAAAATAAAAATAAATATATACTAAAAAAATATTATAACCTAAAAATCTCTCAATGTCATTTTATTTTTTATATTTTTTATATAAACTTGAATCCAATAGAATATTTAGATAGATGGATCCACTAAAAGGATAAATTTGACAGAAGATTGAGAAATTTATATGAATTGAGGTATAGTTATTTGGATTGGCTCTATTCATTTAAATTTAATAGGCCTTTAAATCCTTTCAATATTTATACCTCTTATTCATGGATTAATTTCATAGAGTTTATATATTATAATTACTAATCATAGATAAAAATAATTAAATTGAATTGGTATTGATTTTAAATTTATACAATCATAATATTTTCCTTATGACTTCAATTATATGAATTAATATTCATGAATAATGAATTATATATCTTCAATACATAACATTAAATAATTATATTAGAATATATTTTATAAAAATGTGAATTTTGGTTCTATATATATCTTATTGAGATGTTTTTATTTAATTTTTTGACTATATTAATCATGAATATTATGATGAAATGAATATAGTGAGACTAATAATGGGATGATTTGATGTATCTATTATAATTTATCTTAAAAAAATTAATTTTTTTATTCATTTTAAATATTTTTTCATTTATCATTAAATTCATAAATCAAATATTACATTTCACTAATCCTCATAATTGTATGATAATTTAGTTGATTTTTAAGGAAATCATAGAGTTTCTCTATCAAGGTTTTAGACTTCAATAATGGCGTTTGAAGGTCGTATTAAACAATGTGGAGACACAGTTGTAGGGATTCGAGGAGAATCATGGATTTATAATCAATATTTAAATGAAACATTATTGGAAACCTAGCTACGTGTATATTGGAAGTAGATTGGGTGAGTGATTATTGTCTAATCAATATGTTATATATCTAGTGATCAAGGCATTATCATAGTTGGAGGGTGTCACATTTTAATAAACCAACTCAGGCCAATTGGACAAGTCACCTGAATCATCACGTTAAATGATATGGGTAAATATGATAATTAAAACCAATTATGAACATAAAAATACATGACATACAACCAAATAATGATGATAAAAAATGATAGATACCAAAAAAATTATAATTCACACTAAAATGGTTAAATGTGAAAGTAATCCATGTCCCCACATGACAAAAAATCACGTATATACCCACCTAAACCCAAAGCAATAGAAATAATAAAATAAAACATGTTATAAGATTTTATACAATTTACCTAAATATTTTTATAAAACATCTATAAATTCCCATCGGAACACGTAGGGTGTGAGGGAAGGACATGTAGGATACCACCATAGTGTCTTTGAAATGTCTAATATCAATAATACAAAAATTCAATATTTTAAAACAAAATAGTTTTATAAAAAAATTTCATAAATTCGATCCATTTATAAATCATTTTATTTTTTTATTCCTTTGGTTTGCATAAATAATATCATTCTCTCAGAATATAAATATGAAAAGTAGAAGTGATAAAACATGAATGCATATAAATGAATCAAAAGGTAAGGAGGTAAACACAAATCCATGAAACAACTTATCATATGAATCTATGTGATACAGCCTCAGAGCCAATCTCTTAGCAATTATCCTTGATGTAAAAACATTCATATGTTAAATTTCATGAAATGAAAAATGAAAAAGCACCACACAGATTGGGGTCAAGCTTATGGTACACATTGTACTAGACAACCAAAAGCCTAATCATCCAAACATTGGATCCAAAATATATCAATAAATAATAGTCCATATCACCAAATTCACATCTTATTTGCGTAACACACACTATGGCTTCCTCGTGTCTCTATCCCGACAATCCCAATGTCCCCAATTTAAAATTTTACAATAAATTTTCAAAACCATTCTCATAATTTAATAAAAAAAATCAATTCCATGAAAATATACTATAGAGTTTGAAACCCCATTTCAAAATCAAGAAAATGGATTTTAAAATAACTCACCCTTTTTTAAATCATTTTCCATTCTAATAAATCATTTAAAACCATTTATCACTCTAAAAAATGAACACCCCTAGTTAATTTATTAATAAAAACATCAAATTCATCAAATTAACGCATTATATAGAAAAATTTAAACATCATGGTAAAAAACTGTCTTTTTTGACATCAGTGACCAGAAACTAATAGTACAACCTTCAAATGACAAGGAATGTAGTGAAAAATAATGGAATCGATTGAAAACAATTTCTAATCCCAAAACCATTTCCAAAACATAGTCAAAACTAATTACTCATAATAAAAAAATGATTGAATTCTAGGAAAGAAGAAATCCAACCGTAATAGAGGTCAATCACTAAACGATGTCATTGGATGTGAATAAATCTCCTAGAATTACTTAGGGATATTGTATGGCCGAGAGGGAGAATAGATTCAAAAAGATAAAATAAAATTTCAGCTTTGAGGTGCCCTAAAAACCCAACTCCTGATAGTTACATGGGGTGTAATTCATTTGCACGTCATGTAATACCTGAGGATCCTAAATTCCAAAAAAAAAAGTCACATTTTAATTTTAAAATTGTATTTTTCCATTAAATGGAATCTACCTATTACAAGAAAAGTAAATCATTGATAGTGTGTATCCATTTCTCAAATTTTCCCTAGAAGCTAATACATGACATTTAATTTCCAAAAAAGTAGGAAAAACTGAATCTTTATTGCTAAAAATAAAAAATGAATCCATGAAATAATATTTATAGGTATCCACAAAACTTCTTTCTTTCCATACAATAACCAATGAAAATGATGAATAAAAATAAGTGCAATAATGATAACTTATAGAAAAGTAATGGGGTGTTACAATCTCCCTGCAAAAAATGATTTATGTACCTATAAAGACCTCAATATCCTAGATCCACAAAAAAGGAATAAAATTGATACCTCATCAATGAATCCCACACCCACATCTCATGGATATCATTCCACACAAACACAATACATAGAACAAATGGAAAATTTTATTATATAGAACCTTATCGTGTTGATCCATAATTCGAATTGGATACTTAACCAATGTGGTATTATGATAATGATAAATATCCTACCATATAATCATATGAGATGGATATTCTATATACTTAATAAACATTTAAACAATAAAAACGTTGTGTATATAAGTTAATCCTAGTGGAAATTGAAATTGATTGTCCACACTCCCCAATAATCCATTTATATCAAAGGGGCCCCCAAACTCTGATGTTTAATTACCCCAATTATCCAACCAGTGATGTACCATGTGAGTTGAAACATTGATGGGGACCTGATCACCAACCTAAAACTCCACCACTGATGAATATAGTATGCATTGGACTTCGGTTGACACTGTTCTATGAATAGACACCTCTAAATCAACTAAAAAATCTACACTGTCTCTTGAAAAACACTCAATACAATAACGGACCACACTCCCAAATCTACCCTACATAAGGGATATTTACAGTTAGACCCATATAAATCCTTGAATGGAACAATATTTATTGAATACTAATAAATATTGTTATAAAAAAAACTCAAAAAGGTGAATTATATTCCCAAGACACTCTGAAATGATGCACACATCCTTGAAGTATTTCATGTATCACCTGAATAGCATTATCTGTCATTAAATTTGTCTTTTTTTATATGTTGTGATCAATTTAATTTTATAACCCATTACCTCTTACCAACCATTCCAATAACTAGATTTTAAAATCTGTACCCTTTTAGAAAAACCCACTAAAGGAACCACATGTAGTATGAAAATATCTTGGAGAACAATTTCTGTAATCTGTTCTTCTATTTTCACCTCTATGATATGTATGAAATGAATATATTTTCTATGTCAATCGAGGATGATATAAATTACATCCCTCCACCAAGAAGTTATTTTCAACCAAATGTTGATATCAATGGAAATATCATCCACATGCATAATTCAATGGGTAAATGTTATAACAAACTTATAGGTATTTTGTGCTCCACATTAATTCTCTTACAAGTTTGGCACCATGAAACCAAAGCAACTATCGACCAAATTAACCCTTTCCATCAATACTGATTTCTCATTTTTTGATACAAATTGGTATCCCATGATTCATGAACCAATAAGAATAGTATCCATTATCCAAAAACTCATGTCTCAAAGAATAATAAATAATGAACCCACTACAGAAGCACAATGCTCCACTAGGAGACTGAGACCACTCACCTGAGGTCTCCCCACCATAAAATCATTCAATAAAGAATTTTAACATGGTGTATTCCCCCTATGTTATCCTAACTCGATCATCAAATGATGATTCACCATTCATTTAAGGAAAGAACACATTTCCACTAACCTCTTCCACTCCCACATTTATCTCATCAATAAAATGAATCAGATACCACTACTCAACTAATTCCATTATGGATTATTTTAATAATTTTCTTTTTACCACATCATCAACAACATTTCACCTAATTGGGGTATGACTAATATTTAAATGAAAATTTTTACGATACTCTTCCCAAAATCTCTGTTGAAAATTTTGATCCCTCTAAGTATAAATTTATTTCAGCATCTTATGATCATAATATACAATTGATCGCTCCCCTGAAAGTGATAGTAACTCTATGTATTGGTTTCATTCATAATAGCTTCCAACTCAATATTGTGGGAAAGTTTGTTCTTCTCATGATGGAGTAACTGGATAGAACCAAAAATAACAACATGTTTCCCCCAGATTAAGAAAAATCTGAAACACATACTATAACATCATAGAAAACATCATAACCCAGCCCCGATTATAGAATAAAAAAACTTTTGATATAGTAAACCACATAATCATCTCCTCAAAAGTTTTTTTATAGTTTTCATTCCATTCAAACATTATACCTTTATGAGTTAAATTTTTCATCAAATATGAGATCTTGGAGAGGTCAGCAAAAAACTATCTGTTTGATCTAACCGAACACATGAATCTTCATATCTAAAATATATATTTTTTGGATTTTCCAAAGACATAGATTCTTGTAACATTTATGGATTTATCAATTTACACCAATCTGATATAAAATTTCCCAAAAAAAATCACCTCACATATACAAAAATCACAAATGAAAAATTTACCCTAGAGATGTTTTTCATTAAAGGTTAGATGAATTATATCCAAATGATCTATAATCTCCTCCACTGATATGGAGTGAACCAATATATCATCAAAAAAACACAAAAAATAGCCTATAAACCAATGTATGACATGGTTCATAAAAGAAATAGACACTAGTGGAGCATTAGTGAGTAGAATGGCATAAACAAAAATAGTAATAGAGCATTTTGACTACTAAATTTTGTATTTAGTATATCCTTTTCTCAAACTGTAAAATAGTGATACCCTATCCATAGTAAAACATAAGAAAACAAATGATACCCTCTAATCTAATCAAATGTATCATCAATCCTTAGAAAATGATATTTTTTCATAACCATCACCCATTTCAACTTTTATATAGTCATTATAATGACTAGGGATACTGTATGAATTATTAACAAAGGGAATAACTTACACAGATGTTGAAATGATTGGAAAATTAAACCTTTTTCATAACCATCACCCATTTCACTAACATAGCAGCGTACATACGATAATACATTATAGAAATGGGAATCCTTCCATAGATGAGATCAATAGTATTGTTGACCTATTTTGGTAATGGTAACCTAGAAAATCATCTAGAAATACCATAGGGTACACAAATGAAAATTCAAGAATATGATAATTAAAATAAGGGACAATTTCACAAATAGAAATCTTTAAAAATTGCAGTAAGATTACTCTGACATAATGAACAAAATTCCTTTCCATTCCCAATATAGGGTCCAACTCAACATGGAAAAAACTGAGAAACCCATTTAAGAAGTTAAAAACAAAACAAGATAGTGATAACAATATATTTGGGTCATACCACTTATAATCCAATCTATTTCAATCTGCTCGTCTTGTGGTTTGAAATATTTGTTGATTGGTTAGTGTATTGATTCTTTTCTGTTGAGTTCTTCTATGGGTAAGAAAAGGGAAAGGACCTGATGATGCTGAAGGATTTTAGGTCTCCTGTAAGGAGGAGTTGTGAATATACTTTGGTGGTATGCAATTAAACTTCTCACAGTCCAATTTTGGTGTTTTGACTATTGTGTTGAATTCTTGGAAATTGTGGAGTGGTTTGTTTAATTTGTTGAAATGGGGAATGAAATTTTGGTTTTGTGAATCTTTGGGTCTCTACTGGTTCGAGGTTTGCAGGTCACAACATCATGACTTGGTGTTGGTTGGGTAAAAACTTTTGTTCCATGGGATCTGGATGTTTAAGTCATGAAGTCATGTATGGCATCTCTCTTTTTCCTCAAAAATGATTTAATAATAATAATTTAATTTAAAAAAACCATTTTCAGACCACTTTCAGAATGGTTTTGAATGATCCAATAAGAATAAAATAATATACAAATGGAATAACAATAGGTAAACTAACACTGATGATATAAAATAATTAGTATCACTATTATCAAACAATTCTATCACCATATATGATGAAATCAATACCTTACCTATAACAGTTGTAGTCCCTTTTTAAAATTATTTTGGATCATACTCCACTGCATAATTTCATCCCGTATTTGCCTCATAAACATCTCTATTATCCATGGGATTATACCCACCACCCTTGGAAGAATCTTCATGAACTCATGAAACCTTTTTGAGAGTGGATACAACTTCACTACCATGAGATATATTTTAAAAAAACATTGTATATTTCTATATCATCAAAAAAGATGAAATGTCCTAGGATCATTTGTGTAGTAATACATTACATGGGATTTCCTTACACACTAGTACTAGATAATGCATTGCTTACCTATCATAACCCCTGAGATTGTTCATTATAAAAACTGACCAATCTTATACTTCTTTCTTCTTCAAAAATATATAACAAGGCTTACCACTAAACCAAAAGAAGATCCACTAAAATCATTATTCTTAGATATGTATAACTCATCTAAAGATTCCTTTTCATCTACCCACACAAAGGTCTGTAAGAACATAATTATCCAGATCGACTGAATATCATGCCATAGTCCTAACTCCCACCTCTGAGACTTCAATTTCACATTAGCGACAATCTCTAGTTCCATATGCACTAACTCGGTAATGTGGTAGAATACTCCAGAATAGTATTCCCCCCTTCACTAATCTAATAAACTCCTAGGTATTCACCACACCAAATTTATCATGAACAAACTACTTGTTAAATATATTATTGATGTAATCCCATATAATATCCTCATAAAACCAAATAGGCACAATAGTGTCGCACCAACATCTTTTGAAGACCTCATGAATATAAATAGAAAAAACACTATAGGCTCTTCAAGAAGTTGAAGATAATTTTTATCCAAGAAATACACGCTTTGGATTCTTGGATTTCATTATCACTAGGAACGATGGTTGGATACTTCTTTTTAAAATTTGAGCCATGATCCACTAGGAATAATTGGTTCCTAACACCCACTTGACCAAAAGACTAAATTGATCAGATAAATACTTCAACAAAAGTATGTTCCACTTGAGGCTTCTACTATAGAGCATGTCTCATAATTTCCTCTATTAGTTTTCGAAGAGCTCTTCTTGGTGGAATTATCTAAAAAAAGGAAATACCACCAATGAGGAGAAAATTGAAAAATCAAATGACCATCTTCAGTCATTGATAAAAAAATCCTTAAAACATTAAATATTTTAAAAAACATGAAAAAAATTACTTTAAATGAATAGGTCAATTTAAATAATCATCACATACAGTTCATTCAAAAGAATAGAAATTTCATGTCTCAAATCTATTAAAAATCCTTGACCACCAATAGAAACATTGTTCCTAACATTGAAGTGAGATGATGAATCCCCTTTTCTATTCATACTATCTGAACTCTGATGGTCCAAACTCCGTTCTAACAAATATGTAGAACCAAAATCATGTATTAAAAACACAAATCAATATGATGATCCCTTTGATACAAAATTATAATGAACTAACCCACGACAATTAGACAAGAAACCTAAAATGAATCGTCACGTGATATGAGTAAAATAGGATAATAAAAACTAGTCTTAAATATATATAAAATAATACATAAAACAAGTGTACAAAGAATAAATATGAAATATTCCACCAAAACATAAAATCCGATGAAAATAGGATTAACTAGAAAGTATTTAATGTCCTCATGTGACCAATAATCAACTCCAAACTAACCTGAATGGAAAGAAGCATCAACAAGAGAGTCCAATATTCTACAAGAAGATATTATCTTTATCTCAATCTTGATATAAATATCTATGAATTCCTAGAGGCACAATTAGGTGGGTGATCCAAATCCTAGTAGGATACAACCACAATTTATATATAATGTATAATATCAATAATGAAATAATTCAATGTTAAAAATAGATTTAAAAAGAATTTCCAAAAACTCGAAGCATTTATAAATCAATTTTCCATTTTATTTCAATGGTTTTCATAAATTCATTCAGATTTTCAAACTATAAATATGACAATTAGAAGTGATTAAATAGGAAATAACATCCATGAATCAATATATTTAAAAGTAAGCACATATACATGATATAACCTATCAAGAAAAGGTATGTGATACAACCTCATATAAAAACTGTGAGGAATAACTAATGATGTAAAAATAGCCATGTGATAAATAACCATAAATGAAAAAAGTGAAATCACTTAACATATTTTTCTAAATTATATGGGACACTTATTACTAGAAACACAAAATCTTAAACATTCTTATGTTGGATCCAAAAGATATTGTGCCCTACTAGTCGATATCACAAAATTTACCACATTATGGTGAAACACACAAAAAGATACCCATATCTCTATCGTGATACCCCCAGCAATCACAATGTGAAATTTTCGAATACATTCTCAAAACCATTATCACAATTTCATTAAATGTTTTCAAAAAAATTGAATAGACTATAGATTTTAAAACCTCATTTCCAAATTAAAAAAAAATCATTTTCCAAGGATAAACCACCATTTTAATAATTTTTCATTACCGAAAATCATATGATACAATTTATCACTTAAAACCAATGATAAACCCAAATGAAATTATCATGAGGAATGTGAAATTCATCAAATTATCCCATTTTATTGAAACAACTACCTCAATACAATAGAAACCGAGCTGCTTTCTATAATACTGGTCAAAAACTGGGAGTACAACCTCCTAATGACAAGGAATGATATAAAATGATAAAAATATATATAAAACACTTTCTGATCATAATTCCACAACCAAAAAATAGATGCAACCAAAATTTTATGATCACCAAAATGATTACATACCAAGATAGAATAAATCCAACTACAATTGTGATATTATATGGAATATATTATATGGTATATAAACCATTATAACTTTGTATCCATATCTGGTAATCTTCCTAACTTCCACTACACAACATGTACTACAGTCAAATGGTGTGCATGTTCCCACTTATCAGAAAAAACATCACATTTTATGCTGAAATTTCAAAACAATATCACACTTCACCATTACACATATCCTCCAAATTTTTCTTAAGTAATACCAATGTCAATGTAAAATGAAAACCAAAGAAAGGGTCAAAAGCATTATTGATAGATTGGAAACAGGGTATTACTAAAATGGTGTGGATAGGTCCATTAAATCATGTAACACTCCAAGCTTCCATGGTATTATTCTCTTCGAATATTACAGTAGCATGTGTTGTATGCAACTTCGAGTTCTAACACACACCACAACTAATAAAACTAGCCGTTATGAATAGTAATACCCACTTTTTGAAATTTTATACTTTTTATTCTTAAAAATGGACTTCATTTTTGCATTAGGAGTATTGAAAATATATTAGGGTGAATTTTTGGTACTTTTCAGATAACTTTCATATTTTGATGAATAGTGAAAATTACTAAATTTTAATAATTTTTTTTTAATCTTAATAATTAATAGTGATAAATTATGAATATGAGTGGATTTAGAGTATATATATAATATTATTGTACCATTTAATACATTTTTGGTCATTAGACATAATTTCACATTTAAATCGGACATAAAAAAATGTCAATCTTATGAAATTTATTATCTCTTAAAAACACGCTATTTGTTTTACCAACAAGAATTAATTTTAAATTAATTTGTGACACTTTTGTTTTTTGAAATTAAAAAATGGATTCCATATTTAGAATCAGGAGGTCCAAATTTTTTAAATAAGTAACTTTTATTTTTAGTCATTTGGAATATTTACTTCGGTAAATATTTTATTTACCTTGGTTAAAGGGTAAATCCAGTAAAAAATGGTAAAAAACAATATAATAATAATAAAAACATTACCCTAAAACGTGTCCTAACCATATTGGTTGGTACATGTCCGACCATTGGCATCTTTGGGTCAATGATGGGACCCCATTGATCAACTTTTAAGTGATTATGACACTTTATATTAATTAAGTTAATGTAAATACAAAAATGACAAAATCATATATCTTTTAGAAAAAAACAATTTACATAAAGCTATATATGATATACTTTTGACTATAAATATTAATTAGAAATATAAAAATATTACCTACATAATCGTATTTTATTTATCATTTTTATACATTTAATAATTAAATTTATTAATCACACAATAATGGTGCATTATTTTCCTTATAAATGTAAGAATCAGTTAATTGGTGTTATAAAAGTTAAAATAAATATAATTTGAATGTTTTGCTGAAATCCAAGAATTTTATTGGTAAATATTACATGTTATAATTTCATAAAATAATTTTATTAAAATTTATAAAATTATTAATACTTTAACAAAATTCAATTATTAAATAGTGTCAAAATTGACATAAATGAGTTTTTAAAACATGTATTATATTATTAATTGATATTATATTCCTAAAAATCTATGTATCATCCGAAAGACTTATATAATGTTATTTTTATCATTGATGGACCACTTTGGGGTCACATGGAAGTATATTGTAAGTGTATTAACCATATAATATAAAAAGGAAATGTGACATGGTAAGTGTCAAACTAAATAATTAAGAGATAAAACTAGTAGATATGGTTAATAACGAGACTGAAACCTCTCTAAAATCTATTAGTTGAGTTGTTTTAGAACTATCCACACCATATACTTTGAATAATCCACTTTGGAGCCCTTATAAAGTGAATAATAATTTATTATAAAATAATACTTTAAGCTTTTCCGATGTTTCCCCTCACCCCTCTTATAAAAGTGAACTCCCCCTTCTCTCAAATTCATACCTTCAAAGCCATTTGGCTCGGCCAAAACCTACCCAAATATTCTCCAATATTCCCTCAATTCAACCTAGAAGCCTTAGTTTTATCAGAAATCCAACCTAAGGAGTCTTTCTGATCAAATCAAAAGGAAGAACCTGAAGAAGAGGTATTGTTTTCACCACCCTCTTTCAAGTTTCTTTCTTCTTCAACTTATTCATTATTTGTTATTTACATTCTAAAATAATAAATATATTATCTCATATATACTATTATTTTATTATAAATATGGTACAACCATATTCAGTATTCTATCCATCCTTTGAATGACATGTCACCATACGTGCGTATGTACGACCTACCGTCTCCATGTCTTGGTGTCATTGTTATTCAATACAGTATTATTTGTATGGGTATGATGATGATGTTTAATTTTTGTAAATAATATATATAACATGATAATGATTCTGTATATGTGATACACCATCCAATTATATATTATTTTAATATAAAATAATGATATTGTCACTCGTGCGTACGTACGGACTACCGTCACCACGAACGTGATGAGATTCATTCCCCATCGTTTCCATTCAAGTCTAATTATAATTTAATGATTTAAAATAATGTTTAAGGACTTGATATAATTCATGATATGAATAAGATAAAACCTATCCATAAAAAACATGGCTTATGTAATAAAACATATAAAATAAAACAAGTAAGTTAACACCCGAAACAATGATAATACTAAGATATTATTAACAAAGAAATGTTAAAATATCATATATGATATCATATTAATGTATATGATTATTGTATAATATAATAACAATTATTTAACCATTATACATGGGGTTAACCTACCCTCATCCAAGGAAAAGTACAAGGTAATGGTTTATTTCACAATCTCTTCATTATCTGACGTTGTTTATACGTAATTATCTATTGGGACCTCTTTATCATCCACATCCATGTTTCTTAAAAATGTATTTCAAAAAATTCTTAATATTTTACAGAATATGGGTTAAATTAATTTATTCCCTTGTTTGAATTTTTATAGGATGTTTATAATGCAATCTTTCCGTCGTTTTCCAAACAAGGACCTTTTTAACCTTTTCGACAGAATTAAGGTAGGAATGTCTTTTTTAACTTATACAGAGAGTGCGGAAATTTTCCACCATTATGAAATCATAGAAGCTTCCCTTACAAGATTATAATAATATCCTCAAATTAAATATTTTATTTTATAATTATTTGACTTTTAAATGATTTTAAAAAAGAAATATTACTCTCAAATAGTTTTGATTTCATCTATGTCAACATCCTCGGATGGATTTTAAACATATTTTAAGTTGATTTATTATGATACAAAACATCCATACTGTGTTGAAGGTTTTTTATATGTTTGAATATGGGTTATTATTTTTATACCATTCATGGTTTATGGAGGAAGTATTGAAATTTTGCATGCTAGTTTTAATACGAATGTTTATGTTATGTTTAAACCTATTCCTATGAGGACTGCATTGGACTTAATAAGTGACGGGTGGAGACTGCTATAGCTCCTCGATGCATCAGTAGGTCTCATGAGACAAAATAGTTTCTTGGCATAAGGCCTTGGAAAAATCTTATTTGTAGTCTTGGAACAAGGCCTTGACTATGTGGTTATGATAGTTTGGCATTATGCATTCCATCATTATAAAAGTGGTTATTGATATTTCATGTTATTATAGACTAGTATAATATTCATGTGAATAAGTGAATGAAATTATTTCATTTTATTTGTTCCATATTATGTTGAAGTTAATGTTTAAAAGTCTTCTGTTTTTGTTATACAATTCCTTAAATGTTTATGCTTATTTATGAAAGTTTCTGCTATATTGTTATCCTTACTGTGAATTTGAGCTCTCCCCTTTCTATGTTTTATTTTTCCCAGGATGTGAAGAATTATTTTATGAATGAACTGCAGGGATAGTATAAGGGGATATGAATGTGGAGACAAGATGTTGTTGTAGTTTTCACTTTATGATGTAATATAAACTTAATTAATGTATCTAGTTATTCCAAGGATACTAAACTAATCGGTCTTTCGAGACTTTATCTATTGTGATCATGACAATGTTATGTAATAGTGCACCAAGCCTAGGTAAACGGGTTCGGGGCATTACAAATCAGATGACTAAATGGTAGAGGGAGGAATCACAGTAAATGGGGGGTTTTATGTGATTAATAAATTGACTATCAATTGGATTGTGTGAATTATTTGTTTGATCATCAAACATTAAAGGTGATGTATAGTTAAATTGTTAGTAGACATCATTTATAAGGGTGAAATATATGGAATACTTTCAAACTCACACACCAACTTGTGTAGAGTTAGATGAAAATATCCATGCATGGATTGTATTCCCACCCACATCACTATATTAGATACTAGTGATGGACTTTATGTGTATATATTATTATTACCTTCCATTGGATTTTTTTCGAGTCTATTAATGATACAATTTTTTATTTTATCTTAATCCCACAAACTAACATGGGTTTGAGATAAATGATGATTAATCTTTAGTGTTTATACTCTTTCTCTCTCATGGCTATATGATCGAGGTGGATGATAATTTCCCAAGTACTTACTTACTTCTTTCCAGTAGCTTCATGTTCAATGTATTTTAGTGACACATGTGTTTATCACAAATTAGAATAACTATAGTGGTAAATTTGTATCATTAAATAGAGGTATATTTATGGGGATCCATTTTATAATAAACTTATAATAGGATGTGATATGATACTATCATTTTCTGGTATATTTTATTTACTATGTGTCTATAATTCTTATGGGGTAGGTATGGGGTAACAAATTAAACTAGATATAAATATTTATATTCTAACTATGACTTGTGTCTTATGATCATTACTCATCATCATGTAACCAAATGCCATACTAGTAGACATTAGGTTTTAGATCTTTGGTATAATCACCCCTATTTGGGTTATTGAATACAGAATTAGATAATATTAGGGAAAATATCCATGGTTCATATTTCCTTATAGAAATACATATTAACCTCCCCCTATAATTATTTTCACATTATAATGTAGTGGTATATAATTATATATAATAATAAATATTATTTTCAATGTGTTTATGGTAAGATATGTGAATGTTTTTTTAAAAGAATTTCTGAAGATAAATATAACTATTAATGATGTCCATTAGGATATTTTGTATTAAATAAACATTACATGTTGATTATTTATATATAACCTAGGGGTATATGGGGTGGACACAATTTTTAGGTGACCATACTGAGAATTAATTATCACTCTAATATTAGAAGTTTTGAATTTTCCACTATTAAGTTCAACAAGATTATGTGGTACAACTTTTGGAAGTTGATAGATTCTGGAGATTGATATGTGTTATAATATTTAATTTCGTAGCGTCTTTATAGGGATAAACAGATTATTTTTTTCCATACACTTCCTTACATCCATTAAATGATTATCAATTCTATGTGGAGATTTATTTGATAATTTTAGATTATATTGTTGGGATAATTTTTGTATCAGTATGTATAAAATTTTATTATTTCCTATTTATTGGTATCGTAATGATTCATGTTAATAGAATACATGTTTTAGTTTGAGTTAATCACTCCCATTTTTTAGTAGAATCCCCATTGTCGATCACTAGCCACTGGCTTATTAGAGGTGGGACCATGACTTCCAATTATCAAAAAGACATTATGTGTTCTACGGTTTGTGTGTTATATTTTTATATTATATATAATCTTATTAATTTTTTATTATTTAATAAATGATTATTGTAAGAACCCAAACATTTCAAAAGGTGTGTTGAGCTCTTTTATGTATTTTTCCCTTATGTTGAGTAGATTTTTTTTGAATCTTCTTGGGTGTGTTTGGGTGAAATTGGATGTTTTTATAGGGAAATGGTGTAGTGAAGTGTTGGCACATGGTTTTCCAAAACCATGCATACTTCTAAGAAAAATATGCAAACCCTAATAGAGGGGATTCACATAGATGGAACACAGTTTGTCAAACTGTGAACCCACATAAGAGAATAAATGTTACACCCCTAGGCGAGGTTCCATGTTAGGGCACATGATTAGGGGAAAATGTGTTCCATAAAGGAAATCGTGTGTACGAAAATAAAATCCCCAAAAAATAGTTTTAAAATCCAAAAACTCTAGGTATTAATCCCTTATCACCCATACACTAACATAAAATAATTTATACAAATTTCAAAGAATTCCAGATTGATACCAATCTATTCAGATCTAAATTTTATCCTTTTAAAAAGCCATATTTTTAGATCAGAACATCTCTAGGTATGTATTCTCTTTCCATATATATATATATATATCAATCCTGCTCCCCATCCCAGATAAAATAGTTTTGGTTACCCATTGTTGGTTTTATATATAGATCTATTTTTTTAAGATCATGATGATTCTTATCATGTATCTAGGTTTCATATATATAACAAGATATTTATCATGGGTTTGACCTATCCAGTTCAAATTGGGGATTTTCTATTTTTTGATGGATCATCAACTTGAGGTAGGTAATCTATTATTCAAATCCCAAAGTCTTGATTTCAATTATGTGTATGTAATTGTAGAAGTTTTATAGAATTTTTAGCAATTAAATTTTTAAATAAAATTAATTAACAAGGTGAATTAATTATTTATTTTTTTTAAATTTTGTTAATTAGTTTTTTAATAAATTAATGTGATGTTGACATTCTAAAATTGATTTGATTAATTAATTTTTGAATTAATTAATGAGATGTTGAGATTGGGAAATGTATGTGGTTAAATTTTCATTTAATTAAATAATGAAATATAGATATTGTGGAGTTTATTGGAATAAGTAATATTTGGATTTATTATTGGGTTATTGATATTATTGAATGACATTAATTAATTATTTAATTAAATAATGATAATTATTGTGATTTTGTAATTGGTATAAATTGATTAATTAATTATTAAATTAATTAATTACTTTTTTATTGATTAACGTGATAATATGGTTAGTGTTGATTAACCTTTAATGATGTGAAATATGTAATATATGTGTTGGATTGTGAAATGTGGTCTGGGATGCAGACTGAAACTTCAAATACGCGTGGGCTTCTAGACATGGAATTATATGTCGAAATTCAAACAATAGAATATTTGTTTTGTATAGGGAATGATGCTCAAATACACATTAGGTGTGGGAAAATTACTGATGCTCCAAATACCTATGAGGTTCTAGAGACATCTTTATACACCAATGACACTTTCCTTGTAATATGGTTTAATTAAACTAATTATAAATTGAAATGAAATCAATAATGAAAGGCCAAGTTATGTAATGAATTGTGAATTGATTATGTGATATGGTTCATACTTCAAGATGGGATTATATAGGTATTTGTTCCTTTCAGTGTCTTCATGATCCCGGGGAAGTTATGTTTCTAAATAAATATTAATTTAATGAATGTAAACTATTTAATTTATTTCAATTATTTATTCTTTATACATATGTATACAGTGTTATTAAACATATTGTTTTAGAAACCATAATTAGTGGCCTACTAAATTTTACTCACACCATACTAAGGCTACCTAATGGGTACTCTAATTGATTTTCATGGTTGTAGTATAGGTTAATGGAATGACCCATATCTCAGATGGTTATGTCGGGAAGGATCATAGATGAGAGAACTATACATTGTTCTGGACCCTCAATAGAGATTCAAGTGTCATTATTTATTTTGGTTTTTCCTAATTTACACTTGGAACACACATGTCATAATATATCTATTGTTCAGTTTCTTATATTTTATTTATTTATTTGGACATCATGTGATATTTTTACTCTTCTAGTTATGGTTACATTTATTGGCTGTTTTATATTTCATTTACATTGTTTTGATACATTGATAAAGAGGGTATAGTCTCCATATGACTGATATTGAACCCTAACTTCTATTTGGACACCACTTGGGTATGGTGAGGTATGCCTGATGTTATGTAGTGAACTGGCTCAGGGAACATGTGTGTGCACCTAGGTTAGAACATTACAATGTTGTATCGAATGAGTTTTATTTAATTTTTTTTACTATTTGTGAATGGTATAAAGGATGATAGGATGATTTGAACCTTGGTTAAGAGCTTATTTAGAGGAGTATCTAACCCATGTTTGAGGTTAAGAACCATGTACCCATAGTGGGATTATTTTTATGGATGTGTTTTGTTATATTTGATGTTATTTCACCTCAAGTGATGAACTAGGGATGCGATGTAATTATTGTATATGATATTTTCTATGATTTTACTAAGGGACTAGTATGACATTAGAGTTGAGTATTCATGCATCATTCGAGGCACTCAAAAGTATTTTTTTCTGAGGGAACATTTTATGCAAGAACATGAAAAAGTATATTGGTAATGTTTTTGAAATTGAAATGTTTTCATCAGTTGTTTATAATCAAATTAAAAGGTTTTTTTATATAAACTAAAGTTACAAAATGATAAAAATTCTAAATAAATGGGTTTATAATGAGAAACATGAATAATGAGAATGATTTTACTGTTTTTAACCATGACCTAAATTTAGTATGAATAAGAGCAGTAATAGTTCTTTGGTATTGATTGTGTGGTAGAAAAAGTTGGAATGACTAGTTATGACCTTGTGTAAATCTCTCTTATTAAATTTTTTCATGCTGTGTTATTTGTCTTGAGATGTGTGTATAGGATTGTATTGGTATAGCTCTATGATGGCACTTGTTGATAGGTTGATATGAGTTTATTGATGTAGATGATCTATTAGTATAGGAACATGATGCACCAATTGTGTTAGGTGAGGAAGTTAGAGAGTAGTTTTAAGATAAATTGCCTTGGTTTATATAGTCTATAGAAAGAGTCCCATGGTGGGTTGTGAAAATAATGTTGGACATGGTGTGGGAGTTTATCTTGTAGCACCCTCTGGCATTTAGTGAAGAGGGTGGACCTGAGGAAGAGGAGTTCAATATTCATTCTATACAAACTATACATGAAAACATAGAGACTCATGTTGAGAAGAGTGTTATGATAGAAACTTATATGTTATGTGTTCAAGTGATGAAATGGTGGTAAATAAAGACTCATGGTGAACAACTAGTTCTTATGGAGTGTATGGACATTCATGAGTCTTGGGATAACTTTTATATTGAGATAATGACACGTGAGAGGGAAGCATAGTTCATGAGATTGAATAAGGGGAGTTTTTACATGATTGAAAATATTGGATGATTTAACTATTTGATGGACATTGTTCCATCATGCAAAGGAAATGAGGAAATTTCAGTAAAACAAAATAGGATGGTTTACATTAGTAATTCTCTAGGATTCTACTTGAAAGATATGTGGAATTTGTTATTGATCTCATAATAGGGGTTGATTTAGTGTTTATTCCACCATAAAAAATTGTACTGACGGAGATTAAAGAGATCAAGACTCAACTAAAAGAGTTAATAGATAATGGGTTTGTCCATATGATTATGTAGCCTTGGGGTTCCTCAATTTTTTTGAAAATAAGGATGATGAGACACTACTCTTATGTGTTTACTAATCAATGTTAAACCAGATTAAAGTGAAGAACCGGTATCAACTTCCATGTATTGAATATTTGGTTGACATATTGAGGGATGATTTTTCTTCATAAATATTAACATGTTATTAAGTCATCATTGGTTAAGAGTTAGACTTCTTGATATACCCATGGATACTTTTATAAGAAATTATGGGTTGTATGATATTTTTTGATGCCATTTGGGTTGATGAATGAACTATAAATATTATTATCCTTAATGAACAGAATTTTCACTTAATCTTCGATCATTTTGTGGTCATGTTCATGGATGACATATTTCAATACTCCAAGAGTGATGAAAATCATTCCCAATATATCGGTATCATCCTACGTACCTTGAGAGAGGATCAACTATATACCAAGATATATAAGTGTAATTTTTGGATTAATCAAGTACTTTTCTTTTGGTAACAAAATCTTAGACCACGGTGTGTGATGGGACCCAGATAAATTTTAGGTATTGGATTTATTATAGAATCCCAATAATGTTTTCATAATTTTTATCATTCTATGGTTAGTATGATATTATATATTTTTTTTCCAGGACACTTCTCGATTAGAATCACTGCTTTTAGACTTAACTAAGATGGGGGTATATTTTGATTCGTCATGATCATGTGATGTTGATTTCCATGATCTAAATAAGTGTCTCTATAAGGTACTGATCTTGATCCTCCCCATGCTATGTGAGGTGCACATAGTTTTTTGTGTTGCTTTTGGACCAGTCATGGATTAGTGTAAATTTAAGGAATCCCAGTTGTGGTATACAGGTCTTGGTTGTTATGGTCACATGTATGGAAATACCCTATTCACAACCTCAAATAAGCTTCAGTGGTTTGTTACTTGATGAGTTGGAGGGATTATCTTTTGGTTGAGATGTTTACAATTTATAAAGATTACAAGATATCAAGCTATATATTTCATCACCATGATTTGAATCTCCAGTAGTGGGGTGTGTTAAGAATATTTATCCATTTATGTTTAGCTAGTATATAAGCTCGGGAAGAGAAAAAATGTCGTTACCACTTTATGTATGAAATATTATACTCAGATGGTTCATGGGTCTAGTGCTAAGTGGAAGATAATTACCTTAATCTCCTAGATACCTATTTGGGTTCAACAGATTTAAGAGAAGATAAATATTGTATCAGTTTCAATAGATTCACCATTTTTAAGTTAAATCACGGATGGGATGTATGAAGATCTGGAGTGTTTTTCCTTTAGGGAAAGCCATGAAGGATGGGAGACATGATTATATTGGGCCATAGATGAGGATGAGATAATATATGTCAGGAATTAGTTTTTGACTATGATTATGTGGGATTATTTAATGATTTAATCTCATGACTCATAGTGGGAGGTTCATCCAGATGTGACCAAAATGTACTGTGACCTACGATGATAGTTTTGGTATCTAATCCTGAAAATGGAGATAATAGGATTTGTGACTAAATTTTACACCAATAAACAGGTGATAACCAATAATTACCTCAATGAGGTTTACTAAAACTATTTTCAATTCTAAAAAAATGTTCTATGATTTTTCCTTGCAATTTCTGGTGGGCCTCTTTAGGAAGTAGTAGATGAATGACTATATTTTGTTAGTTTTGGTCCAAAAGATGTAATTATCACATTTCATACCTATAAGGGAGACCTTATCAGTTAGGAAATTGGGAGACACATATAATATAGAGATATATTGCCTCAATGGGGTATCAAAGAATATTATTTCATACCTTTACTCATAGTTTACATCAACATTCTTGTATTGTTTACATAATGTTCTTGGTACAGAGGTTTTACTTATTATGACATTCCACCCATAGAAAGAAGGGATGTCGGAGCATATAATACTGGTGCTATAGGATATTCCCTAGGAAGAAGTCCAATACGTTTGTGGTTCTTGGGATAATAACCAATGATTTGTGAGGTTCACTAACAAAAAAAGATATTTTGACATTATTTAGATGGAACCACATAAGGCACTTTATGGTATGCCATGAAGATCACCTCTATATTGGATGGAGTCAGGTGAGTCGGATCTATTTTGATAGATTCATGTACAAGAGATGAAAAAGGAGTTTCATGTGATCTAAAAGCATTCGTATGTGGATCAGTGTAGAGAGAAGTCTCATGATAATAGAGGTAAATGCCCCTACTGTTTACAAAGGAAGACCATGTATTCCATCTGTTTTTTCCTAGATTTGGACTCCAAAGGATAAAGAGATAGTGAAAGCAGGTAGAAAAGGTTGTTAAAACATTTGTGGTTGTAAAAGAAGTTGAGTTAGTGGAGTGCCTATTGGAACATTCATAGAGGTATAATCCTATGGATGATGTTTTTTAGGATTCATAACATTAGAGTTATAACGCCAACACTTCTCATATGATTGATGTGGATGGTTTTGAGCTAAAGATAGATGATTCCTTTGAGGATAATTTGATGTGTGTGTTGGATTATAGTGAAAAAGTGTTGCCGTAAAAGGTCGTGCTATTGGTCTATGTATTGTGGTAGCATGGGCTTGTTTAGGAGGAAACATGGGAGAGACAAACAAAATGAGTCCACAGTGGAACAATTTTTTTTACTCAGAATCCTAGAGATGTATTAGAATAAAGGTCATGGAAAAATTGTTATAAGGTGGTGATATTTTAAGGAACTAACCTTTTTTTGAGATATGAGGATCTTGATAACAATTATTATTATTATTTTGATGTTACATTTTTTTGGGTTTTGTCTTGGGTGTTTTTGGGGTGAAATTGAATGTTTTTAGATGGAAATAGGGAAATGTAATTTGGGAAATGGGATTCCCATAACGTATTCATAGCCTAGAAACCTATAGAAACCATGGCATATTGGATTTTCATGGATAACACATGATTTTTAACCATGCATACTCTTAATAGAAACCCCAAGACACCCATAAGTGATTCGAATTGTTAGGGGGTATATATAGGGGAAACTATGCACCTCAAAGAGGAATCAATGTGTGAAACAACTAAATCCCCCAAAAAATTGTTTTAGAATCTTGAACACCTATAGTGTTAATCCCAAATATTTCAGTCTCGGTGAAATACTTAATTTGATGAATTTCATTAGCAACCTGAAATATACCATTCTCTCAAATCCTCTGTTCTTCGTAATCAAATTCCAGATTGTTAGATCTACACCTCTCCAGGTATGTATTATATTCCCATTTACGTAGCTATCTCACTCTACCACTCCTATTCTTGAATAAAAGGGTGATATTTTTCATATGTTGGTTCTGGATCTATATCTAGGTTTTTTAGATATTGATTATTCTGATCTTGGATCTAGGTTTTAGTTCTGGATCTTGTTCTTCATCATGGGTTTCATCTCTCTATTTAAAATTGGAGATTTTCCATTATGTAATCAATCATAAACATGAGGTATGTGGTCTATAATTCAAATATAAAAGTCCTGATTTCAATTATGTGTAAGAAATTTTATTATTTCAACAAAATGATTAGAAATTTATTTTCATAAAGTTAATTAATTAATTTGGTTAATTAATTTTTTTGAGGATTATTAAATTGTATTAATTATTTATTAAATTAATTAATGTGATATTGAAATTGAGAAATTTAATTTATTAATTAATTTTTAAAATAATTAATAACCGTTGAGTTATTTTTTTAGTTATTGAGATTAATGAATTAGATTAATTAGCTGTTGAATTAGTTAATGGAAATTGTTTTATTTTTTTATTTTTTGAATTGTTTTAATTATTTCTTGAATTAATTAATGAATTTATTGATGAGGAATGTAATATAAAGGTTAATGTGTACTAACATTGAATGATTTGATATATGTGATTGATGTTGTTGATTGAGAAATGGGGTTTGGGACAAGGAATGACACTTTAAATACCCATAGGGGTCCTATCCATGACGTTTTCGGACCAATTTCAGGAATGTATAGACTTTTATGGGACACAGACTGATGATGCAAAAACCCATGAGGTGTGGGATAAGTAATTATGCTCCAAATACCCACGACATTCTAGAAATGATGTTTTATACTCATGAGATTATCTTTGGACAATAGTTCTAATTGGACGTATTATAATTTAAAATGAAATGGATAATGAAATCCAATGTGTTATAATGAATTGTGAATGGACAATTTAGTATGTTTTCGAATAATACATGGGATGATATAGGTATTGGTTGGTTCATGTTTCCTCATAAACTCATTGATTTTACGTGGTTAAATAAATAATAATTGAATAAAACTAAATTATTTACTTTATTTATATTATTTATTCTTTATAAAATTGTATAAACTATTTTGATTGGATAATGTTTTTCATTCCATTTCTGGTGGCCTGTTGAGTTTTAATCATTATATACTAGGGGTTCCTGATTGATACTTGAATAGATTTCATGTTGTTTGATAGGATAAGGGAAAGATCCATATGTTAGATGTCTGTGTCGTTATGGAGCAATGTTGGGGGAACAAACATGGTCGAGGACCTTCTTGGGAGTTTTTATTGTCTATTGTTTGGTGGTTTTTCATGTTGACACTTGGAACATACATGGAATTAAATTTATACTATTTAGTTTTGGATATTTTTTTCTGGTTTTGGTCATCGTGTGATATTGTTGATATTCTGGAAATGGTTTTATCTGTTGTTTATTTTTTATTTATTTTTTATTGTTACGTTACTTTGATAAAGAGGATATAGTCTCCCCATGACTAATATTAGACCCTCACTATTAGTCGAAACCCTCTGGCATATGTGGAGGGGCACATGAGGTCACATGGTTAACTAACTCGCAACACCAATGTGTGAACCCGGGTCAGGATGTTACAATTAGTGAATTATATTTTCTTCACATAAATATATAATCATATAAGTGTGATCAATAAACAAGTAAATACATGCATGGATGTACAAATGATTTGTGAAATAAAATATTCACTAATCTATATAATAATTAAATCTAAATCTGAAAAGATTCAAAACATAAATAAAGAACTAAAACCTAAAAAAATATTCACTAATACAAAATTGGTTTAAATTTTTTTTCGGATTTTATGATTATTTTGTAAAATCATTGAGAAATATTTTCTTTCACTGTATTGATGAAAACATCCTTTTGAATGCCTTTACTTATTATAAACGTGGTAACATTCACTGAAACTCTAATATTTAGAACCTTATTTATTCATCTAGACGAATTTATGATAAGGTATGGTAAAATCATCATCATTGTCAGTATAGTTGTTTCTTATCTTCTTAACATCAATAAAACATTTAAAACTCATCCGTAAGACTATCAGAATTCACCATATATTATATTTTATATGAATTATGATTTCTTTTTGTGTTTTTAATAGTGTATATATATTTATTATATATATGCATACATACATAGACATATAGTTTATCCTATTAAGGTTTGAATGATTACCCATTTCGAGAAAATCTCATACATGAACTTATGAAAAAATGAGGGTCTACACCCAAAATATCTACTGTTGATAGAATGAGTTTAATATCCCATGGAATTATGAATATAGAGTGCAATAATTGGTTTATAAAGAAAATAAATTAAACATGTTTATATGTGAGATAAGATCATACCACTCCAGCAATGGTATCAAATTGATAATCAATTAATGAAAAATATATAAACTAAATATTTGGAAATAGTATATTCTAATGATATATTCACATTATGTATAATTTATATTAAAATCTAAAGAAAATTTAATGGAATGTTTGATGATGTGATTGGTCATCATAATGTAAATTGAAGACAGTGGGTATCTTCTTTACCACCAGTGTAAAATATAAAATACCTTATACATTAGTAATTTAAAACTCTTAATAATGCTAAATCTGTATAGAATATTATATCATTTTGATGATATATTAATATTATATTTAATTTTTTACATTTTTTTGCATTTTGAATTATTATATGTGATATAAATGAAAATTAATTATTTAATTATCATGAAGATAATGTAATGAGTATCTATAAAATATATAATATTGAATTACATGGAAGATAATCATAAAGGGTATTTTTGTAATAAATATAATATTAATGAGAAAAAATATTAAATCATAAAATAAATATTAAGTGTTACATTACTTCAAATATGAATTACATTTTTATTGAATGTGATTAATCAAATATATGTGTTTTGAATAGTTTATCATCAACAATACATTATGAGTTCGGGAAAAGGGTAATATTTTGTATTAACTTGGGTTTTTATGAAGGTTATAATAAATTAGTGTTTTATTATTGGATACAGAAACACCTAAAATAGTATAAATGGTAAATTTACTACAGAAAAGAGCATAAGAATATTTTTTATGGTTCTATTTATATTATTGTGTGTTTTTTACCCTGGGTAAGAGTTTTGAAATTTTCATGTCCAAATAACATTAAAATAAAAATGAATATTTACTAATTATGTAAATATTCATGAATGTAGAAGAATTAAAAAAAATTACACATTGATATGTATGTGAATTTTAACAGTATGGCTCTGTCTATAATATGGGGTACTTTATAATGATTGTGTTTTTGTCGTACAAATTTTTGGTTGTTAATAGGCCACTGCAAGGATATCCTTTTAATTGATTTATTTTATTTCAGTTTAATTATCTACCCAAAAATTATTTACAATGGTTATAGATTATTTACACCACCAAAATCTAATAAATAATGGTGATATCATTTTTATGGAGGGATATTATAGTGATAGATTGTTGGAAAATGGTTATAGGTCACGAATCGTTGAAGAGGAAATTTCATAACATTCTAGAACCACCATGATGTTGGAATTTGGTGTTTTTCATTATATTTATGTTCTTGTCAACATTCATTTCTAATTTATGTTGTTTTTGAACATCTTTTAGATTATCTATACTATAGGGGGAATAATTTGGGGTGGAATGGGAATATTGAGCTGATTCACAAGGCCTGTGTGTCTTGAATTCCCAATAACTTGATGTGTGACCTTTCATAGAAACATCATATTGTTCGTTGACATAGATATGTTTTTTAGGGATGGTACAATAATCCCATTATGAGTAGTTCATGTATAAACATCATGTTTTTTATATGGTATATGATCTAAGGTGTGTCTAAGTACACGCTGAATCATCTCATTTGTCATACATGATGCATAGATATAAGAACATAAAATTTTATATTTTACAGCACAACATGGGTTGTGGGACAATCAGTAATTATACATTTGGATTTGTATTCCATTTAACTATATAGATTTCTTATGTAGGTTGGCATGACATGAATTTTTGTTTTTGTGGAATATGATGACTGACCCATTGAGTATTAAATGATATGGATGTAAGTTGACATAGTGTTTGTAAATAATATGACTTGTGGTGTACTTCTTGTACATTCCCAGAAATACCCATTAATCTCACATATCAACTATAAGACACATTGTGTTAGTTGATTACGCATGTCAGATAGGGTGAAATGAATGCCAAACATGTTCTTGAGTCCCACATTCCATGTAAGTTAGAGTGAATTTCATGTATTATAGGTAGTTTTTTTCTATTTCTTTTTTTATCATGTATCTTAATTTGGATTGAGAGTAGTCCATTCTATGAAATTTTCAATTTAGAACATGATGTCGTATTTCACTTCAGTATTGGAGAGTAGTTGAAAGGTGTATAATATAAAATATATCATATATATGTTGATACAACATGGGATTAATGTGATGTTTTAAAGATTTAATATAGTTAGTAACCCACCTTATGACATTCAGATATATTGTCATGTGTCCAATGCATATATGGTAATGTTTTTTTCACTGGAGAGGCCATGTTGTGACTCCTTTATTATGTAACTATAAGTATTATGTATATTTTGGGAATGGTGTCAACATCCCCTAAATCCAGATAAGGAAGAGGTTATCAACACTATATGTGGAGTTCATAATCCCCCAAATTATGGAGCTTATATATTTATTTTTTAGAGTTTGGTGTATTTTCCACTAGAAATGTTTTAATAACATTATTATTAGGGGCCAGTACTCACGTTGATGGTGCATTTTGAGGTCACAAGTCTGAAATATGATTCCAAAGGTAACACAGACTGGGTGTATAGATTTATGGTGCATCCCCTTACATTATGGTACGGTACCCCTTTAATATTGTTTCTATAATCCCTCAATCAATACTAATCTGTTTGTAAAGGAGTAATACCCTTCAATAATTTTAGATGGATTTGACTTGAAGGATTATGAGTGTTTGGGTTCATGTCCTAGTTTGATGAATTTATTTTTTTATGAGTTAGAAATCCCAACTACAATTTTTGATGAGTGACATAAAATATTCAATGGTTTTTTATATTAGGTACAATATTTACAATATCCCATGACCCAAACTCTTGAATACTCTATTGAAATCCATAATAATAAATATCCAACTATGTATTTGATAATTGTGACCCAATTTTTTCCACCAAAATTTTAAATCATTAAATTTAGAAATTGGATCACATGCATTCTAGAGGACCTTTTAGGGTTATAGTTTTATAGAATAAGTACAAACTCATAAATAACAATTCACATCAACTTAGACTCAAAAAAACATGTTCATAATGCTGAACATCATCTCTCGTTTCACTTATCAATTATTATTTCACATTACATAATCAACATCATCCATTTGAAATAATTTATAGACAAATATCATTCAACAACATTAATTAAAATCTATTGAAAATGATATATAAAAATGTGGGATCATGTTATGAAAAAATATTAACATAATTATATGTAATTAAATGTCATTGATGTGTATAAGAGTGAATAATGGTATGATAACAAAATAATTGCGCAAAAACGAATCATAAGATAACTCATACCCATAAATACCTAGATCATCAAATATAGAAACATGAACAATGTAAAATCCATTAGCATCAAAAATCTGGATACATGTGATATCAATATCTATCATTAGAAACATTAAAAAAATCATAGAGTGAATAAAGAAACATGTTGGTATCTTGGATACATCATCACATTTAACCATTATAGTACCCTTCTAGAACCATTACAATTTGGAATAACCATACTGTTGACATCTAATATAAATCTCTATATAAAAAATCATTACCCAATACATCAGAGTGTTATCTAGGTTCACCCATCAGAAAATCTATATCATTCTCAGCTGGTGCTATCTGGAAAACCCACCGTTTATAATGTCCTATAACCAAAAATACTTGTAGAATTCAACCAAACATATATCAAAACCCATGATTCTTCTTAGAACATGATTCTATCCTGAAAAGGAAATAGGCTCCTATATAATCTCTTTGATACTATATTAACACATGTAAAATAATTGTGATAAATAAAAATATCTTTAAAACATGAGTAAACCATGAAAAAAGAAATTGGATAAATAATAATATCTTTGAAACATGAGTAACCCATTGAAAAAAATGGTTAAATAAAAATATATTTATAAAATGAATTAAACATGGAAATGAAATGGGTTAAATAATAATAACTTTAGGAAGAAATCAACTAATGGATGAGATATGATTTTAAAAACAATATCATTAGGACATAATCAACCAATATAAAAGAAATGGTTTTTAAAATAACCTCTCAAGGACATAATGTACTTGTGAAAATGAAATGAGTTTCAAAAAAATATCTTTAGGACATAATAATCTTGTGGAAAAGAAATAGGTTTCACAAAAATATATTTAGCATGTGATAAACCCTTTGAGAATAAATAGACTACACAACAATCTATTTATTAAATAATTAACCCATGTAAAATAAATGGGTTTTACGTAATCTCTTTAGGACATAGTCAACTCATGGAAAAGAAATGAGTTTCACACTAATATCTCTGAGAAAAATACAATCCATACATGGAATGAATTGGTATGGAATAAATACAAAATATAATTACTATAGGATACGTAACAAAAATGTTCGTTGAAGTTTGTGATTTCAAATGACTATAAAAGACCATTAAAAACATTCTTGAGGAAAATAATAATTAAACATTCCAATGGGTCTCATGCCACATTGAAACATTTGAATCATTAAACCCATGAAGGGAATAACAATAAATGAAAAGTAAAATATCATGAGAATAAGTATATTCATGATATATAATGTCAAATAGGTAGTATATACACCTTATAGAATAATATGGTTTTATAACATAACAAATATCACAATGAAGAAAAATTGTGACAAAAATTCTTTACCAATTTTGAAATATTGAAACCATTAACCTCATTAAATACTAATCATTAAATGAAATTTAAAAAGTATTGAAAAATAAGGATATTCATTATATAACAAGTAAATTGTGCTGGAAATTCAATTAATAAAATAATAATGTTTTATAACATCAAGATATGCCTCAATGAAAGGAGATTGAGACAAATGTCCTTATTGATTGGGTAACTTTTGAAGCTTGATATCCCTAAAAGAATAAAATAAATCGAAACATTCAATATCCTGAGAATAGAAAATTCAAGACATAAAAATTCATAGGTCTATACATACACCATAAAATGTTTCTAGGTGAAAAATAACAATTAAGTCTCAATTGAATTTAAATTGCTACAAACCCCCTTATATCGAGTATGATTTTTCATGTTTGACTGATATATTCATAAATAATAAACTTAAAATATTTCTTAACTAGTTCTGAAACCTAAATATTTTAAGGATTTTATTATATATTCTTCTAAGACAAATTAACCATTTTTCATCTAATAAAATCCAATATTCTTCCACAATTAACTTAATCTTAACCAATAAAAATTATCTTACTAGCCAGGAAATCATGTAGGGAAACCCTATATTTGACACTGTTGTATCCATTTAGTTATGGGTTCTATCCCTATGGCCTTTACAGATGCAATATGTTGTCACCCAACCTCTGAGTAGTCAATTGTTTTCATTAATCATGAGAAATAAATATCCCTTATAAACTAATGATGATCCCATGGATTACAAATAAATCATCTCTAAAAGTCTCGAAAAATAAATTTAATATCTCATCACTTAAAATTTCAATGTGGTGTTTAATAATTTGAAATTATGATTATACTTTAGCTTATAGACCTATGATAGTACTTGTAACTCATTAGATAACATCATGTGAAAATTAACTAGTATCCAAAGTTATCTAAATTTGATTTTTATACCAAATATAATATCACATGACCCACACTCCTGAATCATATGCTTAAATCAAAAACATTACATTTTCTAATATATTACGGATAATTTTGACCCAATTCCTTATTTCAAAACCATACGACATCAAATGGACAAATTGTATCCCTTAAATTCTGGAGGAAATTTATGGTTTATAGATGTAGAGAATTTGGACAAACACCTATATAACAATTCAAATGAAATTAGAATAATACAATACATGTTCATAAAGTTGATCATTATTTCATGTTGTACCCATATTTTATTATTTTATAATTTGATTTCAACAAAATCCTGGTTAAATCCTTTATAGACATATATCATTCGACATAATTATTTAAAACATGGGGAAATGGATACAAAAGAATAGTGTGCTAAGATGATCATTATGGGTAAGCAAAAGTGTTATCAGTTAAATATCCTCAATGATCATAAGAGTTCATAGGGGTATGATTGCAAAAAGAATGTGTATGGGCGAATCATATAAAAATTATACCCATTAATACCTGTACCATCAAAAGTGAAAACATGGAAAATGAATGATTTATTAGAATCAATAATCAGGAGCCATGGGATATCAATATTAATCATTTAAGACATTATAAACAAATAGTAATCATAAAGAAACATGTACTTATCTTGGAAAAAACATCACATTCAACCCTTAAAGAACCCATAGAGAACCCATACAAATTGGAGTAATCAAATGTACGAATTCCATTATAATTCTCCTGAGAAAATAATTATTACCTAATACAATGGAGTACTATTTTGGTGAACTCATCATATATGATTTTTCTAGATCAACTGGTGCTATATGGGAACACCCATCATTTACAATTTCCAAGAACTGAAATATATATAAAAATCTTAAAAACCTATTAAAAACCTTTATAATTTTAATAACATGATTAAACCATAAAAAATAAACAAGTTCAACAATAATCTCTTTGAAACATGATTAACCCATGGAAAATAAATATGATAAATAAAAATATCATTGAAACGTGAGAAACACATAGAAAATAAATTGGATAAAGAAAAATCTTGTTAAAACATGAGTAAGAAATGGAAAATAAATTGTTAAATAACAATATATTTGAATCATGAGGAACCCATGGAAATAATATGGGTTAATTAACAGTCTTTTTAGTACATAATCAACTAATAGGAAAAAATGGTTTTCACAATAATATCTTATGATAATAATCCACGAATGGAAAATAAACTTCATTCAAAACAATATTTATTTTACATATTCAACCTGTGGAAAGGAAATATGTTTCACAACAATATCTTTAGGACATAATCAACCCATGAAAAAAATGGTTCTCACATCATTCCCTTTTGGAAATAAATAACACTATGAAATAAATGGTTATCATAAAAATCTCTTAAGGATATAATATATCCTTTCAAAAGTAATGTGGTTTCCAATAATCATTTTAGGTCATAATCAACTTATGAAAATAAAAATACTTTAAACAATAATCTCCTAGAAATAAACATAATACATCGAAAAAAATGAGGATGGTATGAATACAAAATATTTGTAGTTTCGGATAAGTATAAATATTTTATGTTGATGTTTACAAATGGAAATTACCTTAAAATATCATCAAAAAATTCTTTAGTAAAATAATCAAGAAACATTCCAAAACATCCAATACCACTTTGAAAAATTGGAATCACTAACACCATCAAGAGAATGAAACTAAATGAAACATGTAATCTTATTATAAAATATATATTAATTTTATAACATTTTAAATAGGTAGTATATTCATCATATAAAAAATTATTTTTTTATAACATAACAAAAATCACAAAGAGAGAAATTGTGACACCAATCCATTACATCATGGGAAACATTGAATCTATAAAACCCATAAAGAAATAATCATTAAATGAAACATATAATATAATGATAAATAATGTGATTATTTATATAATATGTCAAATGGTTTTAACATATACATTGTAAAATAATAGATGTGTATAACATCAAGATAATCCATAATGAACGGAGATTAAAATAAATCACATATTACTTGAGTAACATTGAATCATGAGATACATGAAATAATGACATCAATTAAAACATTTAATATCATGAAATAAATTAAACTAATTATATAACAAGTCATAGATTACTATATACACCATATAAAATTAAATAGGTAAATAATAAATATAAATTCTCAGTGGAATGTAAATTGAGACGAAGCACCTAACCTTAAGTCCTATTTTCCATCTTTTCCATATATATTCATGAATTGTAAACATATGATAATTATATAATTGTTTTGAAACGATTTAAAATTTTATTATTAATTTTATTTCACTTATAAACTAGTTATATACAATTTTTTAATAAATTTTTTTTATGTTTTACTTTTTCACCATATTTGGTTTATGTGTCAAAAATGACTTTCATAGGTAAACAATAGTCAAAATCGGTATTTCAAAAAAAATCTAAAATAATAATCATTAAATAATTTTCATATATATTCATAATTTATACTTTTATTACCAATAGTGAACAATTTTTATGAAAAATGAACCAACATTACAATCGTGGACACGGCAGATCATTTGTACGCATGAGTAACGTTCCAATTTTTTCAATGATTGTTATAGAAATAAGAAAAGTAATATTTATCATTATTGATTTATTATTATTTCATAAATAACAAATTATATAATCATAAATACTTATATATATTATTCTATTTATTTAAAAGTAATCCCATCACATCGAGGAGGTGGGAGTCTACACATCAATGAAAGACATTATCACATTTTCAGTTACTGAAAGGTTAAGAATAAAAACAATGTATTACATTTCTAGGAAAGTAATAATTTTAGTAATATAATATAGATGTTATTTAAGCCATTTATTATTAATTTCAATTGTCTATAGTACAGTACATGTAATGTGTGAACGTATCACATTACATTGAGGTGGTGGTAGTCCACACATCCAGAAATGATGTTATTGTATTTCAAAAAAAATGAAATATTGAAAATTTTTGTTATATGAAAATTAAATAAGAATAATAACAATATAATTAACATATATTTAATATATAAATACTATTTACACAATAAATTCCATCCATGAGAGGAGGTAATGTAAAAAACAAATGACATTATTCAGTAAGGCGGAAGTTCGTCATACGTGAATAATAAGTTTGTTACCGATTAGATGAAGTGTGTGTAGTTTTAGGTCAATCCTAATACATAAAAAAATCTCATTATATTTAGGATACTAATTTTTACATATTATAATATAATAAGAATAATTTAATTGGTTGAGAAAAAAATAAAACTTGAATACACATTGAAGAATGTTACCTCTTTTTCTGGTAACTCCTTTTTGTTTTCAGAAAATGGATTGCTTGGTTGGATTTATTCCCAATTTTATGGATATATAGTTAAGTAATTTTTGTTTGGATATTATTTGGTTTGTTTTTTTATGAGAAAATGGGATTGATAGATGTATATAATTTTAGGAGTGGAGTGCCTTATTATAGGGGTGGGGGAGTGGCATTCTTGTAAATTTAAAAAGATAAACACTATTGACATGTCTCTCTTATATCTTGTCCCTAAAATAATAATACCATGTCAATAAATGATGTTATATGGTAAAATAATGTTCATAAAATGGGTATGGGTATGTTTCTAGTTCATTTTTTCCACTTATGATTAATGTTTAACCACTAAGTAATCTCATTTTTACATTAATCTTTATATATAGTTTTAATTAAATCCATTAATATTTTTCATAAAAGAGTATTTTTAAATTGTTATATATTATAAATAACTCATATTACAAATATGGATTCTATATTTATAAATTCCAATAACAAAATTGGTCTAACTTAATTCAAAATTAATCCCAGTGATAGATGATAAAGAATGTTTTTAAAGTGAATATGTTAAAAGGTTTGAACAGTTTTTATATCCAAAATCAATATAAAAAAGATTCAAATTACATAAATTTTATTAAATTATATAAAATGGATCTATTTATATATTAAAAATAAATAAAATTTTAATTTAGCACAATTAATTTTTCATATGAGAAATATGTTTTCAATTAATATTCGTCGTCATTCACTATTCACCAAAATATGATGGTTCTCATAAAAATTCAAAAAATTCACCCAAAGTAAATTTTTATATATGTCATTAAAAAAATATTTTAATTTTTTAAAATAAATTTTTTTTACAGAAATCATATTTAAAACAAGTGCGCCATTAAAAAGTTGTAAAATTACTCTTTAAAATTATACTATTTTTTATTCATAAAATGGGATTTATTATTATCTCAACTTTATAAAAATTATTGGATGAATTATGAAACATTATATTATGTATATATTATATAAATTTCATTAAAATCATTTACTAATAGGGATGAATTTAATTTACTATTTTAATATATCATTTTATCCATAAAATAAGTTTTCCAAAATATATAACCTTTATATTCAATTAGTTTATTTTCATTTAAAATTAATTCGAAACCAATTAATTAATTTTATATACATGTGTAAGATATGATTTCATAATTTAGATAATAATATTAATTGACAACATTCTAATGACTTGGTGATAAATTTTATGTTAAATAAATAACATTAATGTTATATTGTTTTCTGGTAAGACTCAGACTTGGGTGCTACATAAATTATCATAAATACTAAATGTTATATTGAATGCAATATAAACTCGATGTTTTGTAAAATTCACAATATATTTTTCATTGCATTTAACACAATATTTCGAATATTTTAAATTAATTTTAATGTATATATTTCTTAATATATTGGGTTGTTACAATATTTCCTATGATATATCAATGATGATTTGTTTCATTTGATATAGGATATATAGTAGGGCTATTGTTTGGACCATATAGGTATTCTAATAGAATGAGACTCTGCTAATGTATGATATTAATTTTGTAGGGGTGTTGAGTTGAAATGATGGTAGCTTAACTATGTCTCTAGTTCATCAATATATAAAGAATATTTGGGGCTTTTGCTGGGTATTATTTGTTACTCCTTAATCATATATATTTTGATTGACTCTTTATTTCTCTAGTTTGTGTTTCTAGGTAATCCTAGAGGGTTATTTAATAGTTATGGATGTATGAGATTCTTGCACATACATGTTTATTCTTTCTCCGTAGGAAATTTTTTGGATGTTCGTGGTGTGAATTGGGATAATTTTACTTATATAATGCTAATTATAAAAGTAACTTAATGGATTTAGTGGGTGGTGGTGGTCATTTAAGAATTTTTTCTAGTGTATCCCTCTAGAACATAATGGTAGAATTTTCTATTAGTTTTCATCTGGAGATTTACTGGAAAGGAGGTAATTTCCCTTGAAATGGATCTATCATACTCTTTAACATTGGTCTTCTGTAATTATCTTTATTATTAGAGTTTCCATTTTTAGTGTTATTATGAGTAGCTATTAGTATATATTTACAATTTTAATTTCAATCTATTTTCAATTTAACTTTTGTTGTTGTTGGATTTTTTTAATTCATGCTTTTTTTCTAATTAAGGTATCATATATATTAATAACTCCCATGTGTGATATTACAATAGTGGTAACTGACCATCCCATAGCCTATTGTATGCATTCTTGGGGTGGAACACAGATCTTACCATCATCCCAGGTATGGTCTTGATGTGTAATTTAATGTCATAATTAACTTATTATGAATATTGGGTGACACTTGAATAGGTAAACTGATCATATTTACTACTAGAGGCATGGTGTTGATAGAATTAAAATTTATTTTTACCAAAATAAACATAACTAAAGAAAGAAATTTATTTATATTAATTAATGTAGAATTAAATATTTTTGTCCACTAAATTTATATTATATAATAGTTCTAAATATTGTTATTTTAGTGGGAATATATTAACTCAAATACCATATTGAAGAAGATTATACGTGATACTAATAATGAAACTTATTTAATAGATATTTTTGGTATCCGATGGAAACAAAAACATACCATTAAGAACGATCCTTGTGAATAAGAAATTGATTGTTAATAATTATATTAACCTGTATAAATTTTTTGAATTATTCACAAACTTGAAGGGAAATTATATATTATAATGTAAGTTATCTAAACATGACATATTTATATCAAATATCATTTATATTATGATTTTTAGTAGAATAACCTTAAAGATACTTTTCTTAAATCATGAATGATTTTTAATTTAATGATTAATGAGCTTCATAACAAATAATAATAATTTTAGGTAATAAAATTATGGAAAAACATAAACATAACTATATATAAATATCTATCATTTAATGGTATGTTTCATAAAAATTATTTTTCTATTGAAGACGGCCTAAAGGAACCATATCTTATACTCGTGTGGAGTTAATATATAGTCATATTCAGAACATTGAGAGGATAGGGTTTCATGAAAAAAAAAATATTTAATTTATGTGGTGTTGAAATCATTATTGATATCATTTAATAAATTATTGTTTTCTTCTACTATGAATAAGATGTATCTCACCCATCTTGGAATTCCCAATATGTTGAAAGAAAGTGAAAAAACCCGGAAATTGTCATGAATTATTATGATTATGAATTTTTTTAATGTTCAAGTAAAAATATAACAATAATATGAATGAAATAATTTAAAAGTATGACATATACACTCTGAATGATTTAAATATTTCCATAAAAAAGGACAATTTTTCTTTTTCAACTAGTCTAGGTATTGGAAGCAGAACATTCCTAAGTACTTAGAGATTACTAAGAATAAATTTTGTGAAGGATTGTATGTATAATATATTTTTTCATATAAATAAATTTCTATATAATTAATCAATGGAAATTAGATACTAAATGTGAAATATTTATGGTAATGTGAATTTTTATAAATAACATAGAAAGTTGATTAATGGGGATGTAGTCTTACATAATAAAAATTGGTCATATGTTTAGTGTTATCTCTAGCAGAAATGAATATAATTCATTCTGTTGGATCATTTTTATTTATATATGAGTTTTATAATGTACTATTATTAGAGAAATTATTTTAATATCCTTCCTAGATAGGGTGTATTTTTAATTTATAATAAAGAACAATTGTTGTACTATTTATATAAACAAGTCGGTTTAATTTTATAACAATATGTCTAATCGATTATATTTATTATATCATGAAAATAAAAACTATAATGTAAAATAAATAAGGTAAAATTCAATTATTTTAATTCCACTTCACATTAGACCTATTTCATAGGTCATATAAATTATTATTATACCTAATAACTCCATACTAGTGGATATCTCGATGTTAATGATTATGAAACAATTGATTAATGTGAATAATTTTATTATATAAAAAAATTAGTGATTTTTTAATTTAAAATGATTATGAATTATTATAAATAATACATATATTTGTAGATATTTTTATAATTAATGTATATCAATTTGGATTCCATTACTTTATTAATGTTAATTTATTAATTAAAGAATAGATATGTCTATCCTATGATTCAAATTTACAAGCCCTTTAAAATATTTAATGTACTAAAAAATGATGTACCCAATCTAATAGAAAAATATATTAAGCTAAATTAATATGATATAAGTGGATACTATTTGATTCATGAATTTCATGAGTATCTAGAAGATTAATGTATAACAACAAAAGTAAGTCCACATGGTATTCCATATTATAATGTTATTTTTAAAACTATAAACCAAGATCTATATGAAACTATTAGTCCATTTATGTGTAATTAATATTTATGAACCAATTGTTTAATATATTCTAAGATGTTGAATTGTTTATGTGTTTGTTATTATCATTTATTGACAGTACATAATTATTATCTATTTTTTAATGATTGATGTGATTTTATTAATGGAGATAAATGATGAGTTTTGGAGGAACTATTGAATCTTATTCAGCATGTTTGAAGAAGTAAGATGTTGGTCAAAAGATCCTTTAGTTTGGGTGAAATAATATTTAAATGTTTTTGATTGAGTAGGAATTGTCAATTTAGAGTGGGTTAATTCATCACTGTAGAGTTAGACATGTGATCTCTTAAGAGTTGTTCATATTTTCATGACATAGTAACTCATTTTTTTTCATTCGAGTTGGTCATATGGCATTTACAAAGTTCTCAAATGGTCATTAGGGATTTCTTTTTTTTTCAGTCTCTTTATAATTTATAATGTGAACACATGAGTATTGGTCAGGTGGTTGATCTATACATTTTTTACATCATCAATCATCACTATATTCGATTGAAACAGTCAATATAATTTATCTTCTATTTTATTTTTATATAGTCAATAATTTTTTCATAGTCACATACACCTACATGTATTCCATATATGATCCTTGTGTGTTTGCTTCAGATGGTCAGAACCATACATAAAATATATTTTGATAATAATTGATGTTTCTATATTTAAATATAAGAATATTTTTTCAATGAGTTGTTGTTTAGTCCATATTATAGTTATTAAATGATAATACATTTAATGTGATTACTTTTGAGATGGTGTTGGGTAATTATTTATTTAATGAAATTATAAATAACCTAATTATTTGTTTTATCATGATTTAGGATGGTGTAAACAAAAATAAAAATTTATGGGATTTTCCATGGCTGAGAATGAAGCTTCTATGAATGCATTGCATCTATAAATTTATATATTTATATGAATATTTAGTTCCTAATAATTTTGATGTAGATAAGAGGATTTACATGATAAATTTGGGTATTATTTCCTGAATACTATGTATTTATGATACAAGTAATAATGTGGAATGAAGGAAACTCTTGTTAGAGAATTTAACTAGGTTCAATGTAAAGATTATATCATAGTTACTACAAGAAGTTAATTATGGTAATTATAATTCCAATTAATATTATATAGAATGTATATATTTTTTAATTCATTTGTCCTTGTTTTCTAGAGGATTGAAATGTAAATGATCATAACAACTTTCTAATAGTTGGAACCCTAATATAGATGTAATTAATGTGATTATATTATAGGTTTTCATGATTAATGTGAATGTATATTTTTTTGGATGTTATAAGGTTGTGTATAACATTTTTTTCATTAAATAAATTTGGAGGCTTTGTCTTAAATTTTTCAATTGAGAAAGTGGAATATTTTCTTATAGTCCTGTAAATATTCTAAATAAACCTTCCATGATGCAGATATATATTATTTAGGATATTGTTAAAAAATCATTATTATTTAAGTGAAGAATATTTCATTGAACTATGAAATTAGTTAGTTTTCCATTGGGGGAAAACATATATCTACAAAACAAAACTTTTAATATTATTATACAAGTAATAGATGAATTAATTGTGTGACATGAAAAATGAATTGGGAGAAATATTACTGAGTTATAGGAATTTTTACCTAATAATATTGATTTAAAATATTTTATTATAGGATATTATAATCACATTTTATTCAATACGATGGCAAGGACTGGATATTCACATTATGAAGTAAACATTGTATATTTTTTATGTCTTTTGATGTGTTCTTCTGTGTGTGAAGGAAAAAAAATAACTCTAACAAATAAGGAAGTTTTTTCCAATAGAAAATATAAAATTGATTTCACCACTGATTAACTCCCTCCCAAAGTATCAATTATCTTAATGATCCTATATTCCCGTGATTCTCATGAAAAATTGGTTGCCTTTTAATTTTTCTTGTTTAAATATCTTGATTTGGTGTCTCTCTTGGATTGAATAAGTTTCTGATTTTTATTACATTAAAAGGGTATTTTATATTCAGTAAATGGAAAGTGGATTATACTATTTGAATGGAAGGTAATTAATATTTGTAATAACATTTTGTGGCCTTATTACTTTTATAATTGTTATTGTGTTTTGAAAGTATAAACTGCTTGATTTGTTCACTATGTTGAAGGGGAATCCTAGAAAAAAATAAGAGGAATTTAGAAAATTATAGTTTTGTGAAGAAATAAATTTTATATTATCTATCATAGAGTGAACTAATCAATATTAAAGTCCCAAACACTACAAAATATATGTGTGAAAAATGTTAGAATATCTATGAAGTAAAGACAAAAGTTACTCAAGAAAAATTTTAGTTTTAGAGATTTACATATGACAATATTCAAATGAATGATGGTGAGACAATTTATAGTTATTCTATAATGTTAAATGAAGTAGTTAGTACTATAAGATTCTATGGACAGAGGTTGTAATATTATAAATTTTTTTAAATATTTTATATATCTTACCAGATATGTTTGTTTCTAATGTATTTTTTTCGACCCTGTTGATATTCTACCTAGTGATTTGAGTATAATTATAATTTATTTTAAACAATGAAATATGATGTTGTCAATAAGGTGTTAAGTGATGAAAATTAAATTATTTAAAGGATATGATGTCTAATAAAATTATGGAGTTTATTTTAAAGGATGATGTTGTTTTCTCTAAAAATTCAGATTCAAATTTGGATTTACATTTTGATAAAAACCATGTACCTATTATCTAGGAATATGATAACGGGAAACACTATGCTCATAAGGAAGATACAAATTAATTTTTTTAACTACATGGACCGTGGATGTTTTGATTTAAATTTTTATAAACCAAAAGAAGATGAATCTAATGATGAAGGAGATAAAATATTTAAAATATTTTGAAAGAATAATTGATCATTGAAAAAATATTTTATATATTAAAGTGTTATAATTTAATAAATAATGAGAATAGTTTTTTTATATGTGTGAGGAAAATGAAAATCTAGATAAGGATGAAGAGTTTGACATGAATAAAATATTAGTAAAATGATTCAAATTAATAATGTTAATTATAAATATCTCACGAGTGATGGAAGAATATAATAGCTTCTTAGGTGACTGCTTCACAATGTGAAATAATCGCTATGGGCCCAATTGCTCATGTATACAGCTGGATAGGTGTATGGCCAACATGAATGTGACGTCCATTTTCTCTAATACCAAGGTGAGCCATTTGGTATGAGGGATATTTGACCATTCTCTCTTGTTGGTTTCCATCTATTCTGGGAATGACCATTAGGAGCAGTTTTATTTCTGACAAAATTAGGATAATGTCTGGGGTATCAAACATGGTATCTAAAATATTGAATAATCCCTTTCAAGTACAGAAATTGGTTTCCATTGATGAGAATCTAATATTCCTCCAAACCTGTCTTTAGTCATGGAGGAATGAAATTCCCCCAGTGACAATGTCTTGAATGATTCCATAAAGGAGATGGAAAGCCTCGAGTAGATGCTAGAAGATATGTGGGATGACCATACTTTTGAGGATCTTTCTTGGAAGAAGGAAGTTGTGGAGGAAATAATTTTTCACCAAGAATGCATATCAAGAAAAGCTTCATGTATAAAATAACTCAGAGAGGGAGACAAGATCACTACGTATTTCCATGCTTGCATTAAAGAAATGAGGAGACCTATCGACCCAAATATCCTTATTGAATATGGATCCTATAAGGATGAAAAAACATTATGGGGAACTTAGAACACTCTTTATTCAAGGACCTGCTGGCCAACCATAATTCTCATATGCCTAATGTGTATACAAGAGGGGATAATGGGATTTTTGAGGTCATCCCAATGTTTATTTTTGATAAGGACAATAAAGGACTGAGGACCGTTCCAGATGAAAAAGGGATCTATAAATCGATGTTGATCCTCCATCCAGAGAGTTCCCTATGACCAGATGGCTTCTCTTGTTCTTTCTAAAGGGCATTGTCGAATGTCTTGAAGGCATACATTGTGTAAGACATCCATGACTTCTTCAAGGGAGGTAGTCTACTAATCGTTTCTTATGCCACCACCATGGTACATCTCCCTAAAACTAGTAACCCCTCATATATCATGCAATACAGACTGATTAGTATGTGAAACTTCCATTATAATACCCTATCGAGCCTCATAAATCCAAGAATTTCTTTCCTAATTCCATGATTCTTCTCCTTGGAGAAGCATGGTTTCGTGAAGGGCCATTCAATCCAAAGGGACATCACTCTTTCTCAAGAAGAAATAAGTGATATTAACTACAAAAATTACTGCTCCAACATTTCCATCAAAGTGGATATGAAGAATTCTAATGATCATATGGAGTGGCTCTTCATCAATAAGGTGCTAATGGGTATGGATATTTCCTCACTGAATATTGATCTTATATTCAGATGTGTAAGCTCTCTATGGATGGTGGAATCTTTCATGGGAAATTCATATGGTTTCTTCAAGGATACTTGGGGCCTGAGGTATGGTGATTCGATTTATCCGAGAATCTTCATCCAGAACCAATATGTCCCCAGTTGTATAAAACATAATAGCATCGACAACAGATATATTATAGGTTAATAGAGGAGTATGGGGTCTTAGTACATATGAAACATAATGTTTTAAGATGACACTCTCATTTTCATTAATTATATGAGATCATAGATATGAGGACTGAATAGTTTATTGTAGTTTTACTTCCACTAGAGTGGCCAAGTGACTAACAAATATATGAGCCTTTGCAACATATCAAACAAATATAATCCTAAATAAAGCTTGGAGGTTCTTCATTCCCTTTCCATGCAAGGAGGGGGCTTCCCCATGGAATACCTCGGAGCCCCTATTACCCCTTGTAGAGTGTTGATTCGGGATTTTGATTTACTTTCCAGTACAATTGCAGATCACATCATCAATGGGAATAATAAGTTCTTGTCTTTTGGCGGTCGTATTTCCCTCATCAATAGTTTCATGTTGGCTACCCCTATCAATTTCATCTCTACTATTCAAAACATGGAGGGTGTCCACTCCAATATCGATAAGCTTCTGGCTAACTTCTTCTAGGATCCTCTTGTTGAAGGGAACCTCCACTAGGCCTCATGGAGGAGGATGGATATACCTACAATTGATAGAGGTATCAATGTGCATATCGTTGATGATACTATCTCATGCATTCATGCTATGTTATCTTGGAAAGTCATGGAACAGCGTACATTGTGGGGGGATACCATGCACTCATAGTACAACACCCAACCAGTGCTTGAAATTCACGGATCTCTATTTTGTTCTTCTATATCTCAAATCACCTATTAAAATCATCTGTACTATTAATGTATTATCAAGACATATCACTCTGGCATAAAAACTAGTCTAGGAAGGTGATCGGATTCATAGGATGCCTTGATCCTACTCTTACATTTAGGGGGGACATAGTATATCCAACCCTCATCAAATATGTGTTGGACGAAGATCAGCATGTCACATTCAACCTCATCGAGCTGTATCTGAATCCTATTTGTTGTGTGTTCTTTCATTCTCAGTTGGGGATGTTCAACATGTGAGATTAACACTACACCAGGGAAATGATGAAGAAAGTAGATTCCTAGAATTACACCCTCTGGTAAAATGTTATCCCCTCAAAATATAACATTTTTCTATGATGGATCAAGATCATATCCATTCCCACATATAAGAATTTCAAACGATGTGGAATCCCGAATGTGCCCATATTCCCATGTTTCATAGCAAGTCATGAGGAATGTATGGAACACCTCTTATTATCAAGATAATGGGAGGCACTGTGTGGAGATCCTTCTAGGAGTTCAATTATTTACTTGATATCAACATGGAGTACCTCCAATTATTAGATAGGTGGTTTCATCACTTGGGTGACAGGGGACCCGAGATAGTGGCTAGTACCTTGATCTTGCATTCCTGTTGTTGGTGTATCTGGAAGGCCAGGAATAATCAAAGGCACAATGAGTTCCTAACCACTTGTAATTCTATCATCATAAAAATTAATATCCTTCTTTTTGACTTGGATTGTCTCTTCAGTAAGTTGCAGGAGGCTCCTCCTCATTGCTGGATTGACATGAGGCATCAAGGGACCCTAGGAGCTGACACCTGTTTAAGGGGTCATTGGGTCTGATGAAACCCCCCATCCAGGGGTCCAAATAATAACACTCATGGTTCTTGTAGTATGGGGTTCTTGTGAGGGTGTGGGTTTGTCCTAGACTCATAGGGATATGTGTATATTTCCTTCTCCTCTTCCTTAGGTCAAGTATTCTCTCTACAAGACAAATCCAAGGCTCTAGGGCTATGTCTCTGCCTCTGCCACCCAGAATGTATTTCCATTTCGTAGGTTGAAACAAACTAAAAAATTCCCCATCATGTCTTTCATATCTGTTTCCCAACTCCTTTTTCTATTACCCATATCATCATAGGATGTTGAGGTATGACCACCAACACCACCAAAATGGTGAGTTCCTAGTGGGAGGGAATCCAAGTTGTAGACCACTATGCTTCTTTGGAGGTTATTAGGCTGGACTCGGTATGTTTACATAGTAATTATATACCCAAATTCGCAGGGGTTAACCTTATCAAGGGGGATTACATCGGCCTTAACAAATTAAGACCTCATTAGGACCTTTTCATATAGGTTTGTGGGGATGAGTAGTTGGTTTTTGTATTCCATTTCAATAATATAAATTGATGTGATGATGATATTGACAATGTAATATTGAAATTGGTCAAAGTAGAAGAATACCTAAACTGATTCAATCTAATTTTTAAAATATATATTTATGAAGCTAGATAAATTTGAAATAATAGTAAAATTAATCCAAAATAATCTTCCCACAATTGTTCCTATTTTTAATTTTTTATTAATATTTTGGTTCGAATAAACATGAAAGAGGAACCTGGTTTAAGGCTAAATCAAACAACTCTCAAAAATATAGTAGGTTAGGGAATTCAAATGTTGATCAAAAAATGATATACTTAGTGACTCATAAAATATAAAATAATTATATTATGAATATGAATTTTTCATAAATTTATCAAAAACAATTATTCACTCAGTGGTACCAAATTTATTTTATCAAAATAAGGATGGAATTATATCACAGAGTTCTAAAAAAAGTTCTATTGAAATGTAAATATTGTTTTTATGAAAAAATTTCACATTATAAAGGATTCATTAATACGAAAAATAGTGTTATGGTTTAATTTTCTTTATCATGATGTGTTTGGATGACCTAATAGATAAATCATGAGGGGGATTCAATCCACTCGAAGAACAAAGATTCCAATTAAGTATGAAAAATATTTGTTGAGGAATGAAAAAATCACAATTAATATAGGATGAATATAAAAGATGTGTTGAACAAAAATACCATTATAAGGTATGTATAAACATTATTCTATCCCATTAGGTATGTATGTTTCAGTAGAGAGAGAATAATGGTAAATAAAAATCTCTTGTTATAAAATATTCTCTTAATGCATCAATGAATAAATTTTCATTGATATTGAATAGTGGGTGATCTTCACATACTAAAAGAGACATGATGTTTCTTAGTGATCATTATAATTGAAAATAAGTCCATTTTAACTTTTGGAATAATGGATTACAATATATTGAAGGGTTTTATGATACTATTATTTTTAAATAGAAATTAAAATGCCAGAAACCCCAATATTTTGATGGGTGGAAACACAATTTGTTGGGAGATTATAATCTCATTAACGATGGAAATGATTTTATTTTTAGTAAATATGTAACTCATTTGAAATTTTTTGAATATGTAATGGTTATAAAATGTGGCAATCAAATAAAGGGAAATCTATTTCTGGTTAGTAATGCAAAAAATATTTTCTATATGAAATGGAGTATGAGAATGAACAATGGCAGAAAAGGCTTGGTAATTTTTGACAAATAAATATATGAAATATTACCCAAATAGAATGTGTTTTTTATATGACTATGATCAAGAGAGAGAAATAATGAATTTATAACACTTTTCAAAATGGTAATATCAATAATTATTTACATAAAAAGGTATGAATTGACAAATATAATCATTTGTATAAAAGTTATTCTGATATTTGTAGGTTAAACATAAATTAATCCACAAGTAGGGATAAATATTTCACATAATTTATTAATGAATTAAATTTCATTTTGTGTATACTTTTTATGAAACAGAAAACAAAGGCTCTAATGATCTCTAATATGTTTATGGGAAATGATAGAAAAGAGTGTGGTTTCTCTTTGAATTAATTCTATAAAGATAATTGTATTGAGTATACTAATATAATTTTTTAATCTTATCATTAAAACATGTAATTAGTAATGATGTACCTATAATATAAACACCACAAAAAACAGGTGTGATTGAAGAGAATAAAATGATATTTGTATAGATAGCTCAATCATTGTTTATATAGAATGATACCTCTTGGTATTTTTTGTGAAAATATTGTAGAATGGAATTTCTTCTTCAGAATTGTAGTTTTCTATTTATTAATTATATATATGACTCCTTGTGATATGTGATATATTAATAATACATGTTTTATGGATCTTATAGTTTTTATTATTCCTTGAATCATTAAAATGAAAAGTGAATGTATTTTTAAATTTGAGCCAAATGGTGTTGCTAGAATTCTTTTTGGTTTTCACCAAAATGCAATGTTATATCAATAATATAACAAAAATACTTGAATAATTATTGATATATTTAAAACAAGGATCCATGAATATATAAATAATGATATTTATTATAATAACTATAATTCAAAGAATGATGTAGATTATTATTTTTAAAATATTAAACGGTCAGAGAAAAATGAATGTGTTAAAGATGTAAAGGATGGAGAAGAAGACTCAACAATTTCACATGTTGGGTGAAATATGAATCATCTTATCTGAGGATGAGAAGGTAAGTTCAGGTTTGAAACAAAAGTGAGAATCATTGATAACAAGTACAATCTTGGAGAACTACAAGGAATGTGGTTCATATAGTACTATTTTCTTAAGATAAACATTGTGATGTTGGGGAAGAAAAGAATCGTCAAGAATTGGTTTATTCTATAAATGAATAACTAGGGTAGTTAGAGAATAATTTATCATGGGTGTTAGAAACAAAGATTGAGGTGAGTAATTTCATTAAGTCAAGGTGGGTGAGATAAAAAAGTGAATAAAAAATTATGAAGTAGTGAGAAATGATGAAATACTTGTGTCTAAATCTTATTATCAGTTTGAAGAATTGGACTTTTTTGATAAATTTTCCCTTATTTCATTGATTGAAAAAATTGTAATATTTCTTTCTATTGAATTACAAATTTAATAATTGATATTCTAAATGTATATGTAGTCTTCCATCTTCTATGCAGAATATGAAGAGGATGAATATATTGAAAAAATATGTGGGTTATTTCTTAGTAATGATTAGATTAAATTTTTTAAATTTAAATTTGAATTTAAGGCAGTAAATTAAGCTATAAGATCAAGGTATTATAAGTTTTATTTTTTTGAAAATATTTAATTTTTGTAATATATGACTGGACATTAGTCTCTAAGTCAATAATGACAAAGAGGTAACTTTTTGTTATTTTTTAGATAGATGAAATAAAATATGTAGAAAATGGTGAATAAATGTGTGAAAAATTTTCTAATAAGATGGAGATATTATTTTAATTGATAATTTTGGGATAAATTGTGTCTTTTAATAGCTAAAAAATCACTCAAAAGGATGAGAACATTGTTTTCACTCAAGAGAAGTATGCTATGGAAATATTGAAATGGTTTGTGTTAGATGAATCAAATACTATTTACACACCCATTTCAGTGGGAATAAATAATTAAATTGATGATTTAATATGTGATGTTCATCCTAAAAAATTTAAAATTTTAATTATAAGAATGGTATACCTTATATCATCTATGTTAGATATTATATTTATTATCAATATTTCTTCTAGATATCAAACTACACCAAAAGAATCACATTTTATTGAAGGAAAATATATTTTTGTGCACATATATGGACCAAAAAAATATTAATGGAAAAGTGATAACCATGTAAAGTTCTATTTTTTGATTATCCAGATAAAAATTGAACATATGTAGTGTTTTCATCCATGCTGATAGTTGTGTTTGATGGATATCTAAGAAGAAAATTTATCTCATTATTATCACTTTTGAGGAATAATATTTTATTTTATATCTTTCTAAAACATAGTTAACCTAGATGAAGACATATTTAGAATATTTTAAAGTTGATCTTAAATTGAAACATCTTATTGGATGTGATAATTAATGTTCTATCAATTTTTTAATGAATATTACTTCACATTCTAGAAGAATCCTCACATATATTAGATTTAAATTTTCTAAGGATCATATGGAGGGAAATTAATTTTATTAAGAGTATTTTCAAACAAAAAAAAAAGAAAATATTTTGTGTTTTTACAAATCCATTACCTAGATGAAGGTTCCTTGAATCTAAGGTCAATGTTTGGGGCTCCACCTCACCCCAATCAACAATAATGATTGTTTTCTTACACCACATCCTATTGAATTTCAATTTTTCATTAAAGGAATATAATTAGGAAAAAATTAAACATTTTCCTTGATATAGTATTCAATTATTTGGGGGAATCATATATTTAGGGGGATTTTTTTAAATGGTTAATATGTGATTTTATCTTGAATGAATTGTTTCTTATTATATTGATTGTTGAGGTAGGATTCTGTTAACCATGGTTTTAAATATGATGATTGTGGTTTTGATGACATAATGACAATGTATTGAATGATGTTTTCTACTCTTAGGTTAAGGAAACATAATATTGATTACTAATTTTAGGGGAAAAAATGATATTATTGTTCAATTTTAATGTTTCCCATATAGAGTTATATCATGTTGGATTATAAATATTTAATGGTGATCCATTGATATATTTTTTTAAAATAAAGATTTACATTCCATGATTTTTATTAAAATATTAATGTGTAGTCTATTGAGCCTAACATTTATGATTTCTATGATGATGGAGTTGTCATTATTGGGTTATTATCTTTTTTTAAAACTAATAAATAAAATTTATTTATGTGTTGTTATTAAAGGAAATAAAGTGTGAGTGTAAGTGGAATTAGTGAAACTGTCTTTAATAAATTTGAATTAGGATGATGTTGGTTTAAAGAAGCTCTGGTTTTATCAAAATTATGGCTGATCTTTTCAAACATAGTAGGCATAATCACTTTATCATTGGTTATACAACTGCCCTAGAGTAAGTAATGTGTTCATTTAAATGTTGACCATGAATTAAATCCAAATTTTTTCATTGTGTATTTAAAACAATATGATTTTATGTTATCTTTCTATAATACTAAATTTAATTTCATTGGTAACTTTTGTTACGCACAACACCATGTTTAAACGAACTACAATATATTATTAAGATATAATTATTTGGAAATGATTATTATATCACAGCTATTTAATTGGAGGATATATATATGAGTAACCACATTATGATAAATATATATAATTTTCTACATCAATATAAATATATTTTTTGATTCTTAGGAAGTAATCACTCAATTTTTTATAAAGACATTTTTATGCTTCAAAAACACATTTTCAAAAAAAATAGTATCAGTTGATTTTTTGAGTGAATATTATTAAGAATTTCTATAAATTTTAAATAACTTATTTGATAAATATGATATACCTTTTTAAATAGAAAATTGAAATTATCATAGGATTATATTTTTGATAATTTTAAGAAATTTTTTATTCTTTCAGAGAATATTGAAAACACTAATAATTATTGAAAATTGCCTTATATTTTTGTGTAATTAAATGTAAAAAATATTATTTTTATAGATAAAATTCATTTTCATTTAAATTTGTTTTTCCTTATGTTTTACAGGTTTAATTTTAATTAAGTTATTGAAATTATAAGAATTTCATATTATAAAATGGATTCAGTATTTTTATTAATAATAATTAATATTATGTATTAATTTATACTAAATTTCTGGTCAATAGGAATATTAATAAAAAAAATTAACTATGGTAATTGTAAAATTAGTTACCTATTATTAAAATTACATTGATGAGGCATATAATTAATTAAAACACATTAATTAAATTAATTTTATGATTATATGTCATCTATAATCATAAAAAACTTTTTATACAAGGATTTTTATATTTTTTTTAATATTATAATCTTTTATGTATTCGATAAAGTAAAAAATGTCACTATCTTGTTTTTAAAATTTTTAATATTTTTTGAAATGGAAAAAAAGTAATTTTGGGTATAAATTATTACATAAAATATAATATTTTTTTCGTCATGAAATTTTTTTTTTTATTTTTGGTTTTTGAATAGTGAGTTTAAATTCCTATGAAACAGTGAAACAATATTTATTTAACAAATAGTTTAATAATATAAATTTTTTAAAAATATAAAAAACAAAAAAAATGGAAAATTATTATGTTACATGAATTTTTAGATAAATATAACATTTCATGGATGTTTAAATGTTATATATTCAAATTCAATTACAATATTGATGACATTAATGTAAATATAAATGAATAGTTCTAAAAATGACATTAATTAATTTTTATAATAAAATATATTTTATTAACTGATTTAAAATTCATAAAAGTCCTTTATTCGTGCCAATTTAATGGGATATCATTTATAATATCAACCATATTCTATTTATGGGTCACATTTTCTTTTGTGATAACACTTATGGCCCTTAAAAAGTATAAAACCTTCATATTGTTGTATTTTTCCAAAGGATTAACAGGGGTAAAATCTAAAAGATCTGTCCAAAGATATCACATACAATTTTCTAAATATAATTCAAATACTTGATTTATTGTAATAATAATCTTATATTTTAAATATATTAATTTTTAGAAACATTATTATCACAAATATTTTATATTAATTTTATACTTTACGTAATTCTAAGAGTACCCATCCCCTAACTTATAAAAGTGAACTTTTTCTCCTCTCTTCATCAAATATTTTGATCCTTATAGATCAAAAAATACTAAACTTAATACCTTATTAGATATATTCACCACATCACTAATATTCTTTTTATTTACAAAAAACCATCCTTTCCTTGATTAGTATTTAATCTAAAGATTATTTCTCAAAGAAGAGGTAATCGACTATACCGACACTATCACATTTATTTATTATCAATTTATTACCCATATATTTGAACCATACCAAAGTAATTAATAAAATATCATATATAAAATTAATTTTTTTTATTATAATTTTTGTTCATCCATTTCAAAATTCTTTTCCAATCTATAAAAAGTGATAAAATCATGAGTGAGTTTGTATGGGTTATTGTATCCATGCATAAATGTAATTATTTTTTTGTCAACATTATACTGAGATGGTTATAAAGGTACTATTGATTATATATTATATTTATTAAATAATTTGGGTTCTCTAAATATAATGTATCATCTCTCTTATTACTCGTCTATAAGTTAGAAATGGTATTGTTGCTGGTATGAACTCGTGGAATACTACCTCAATTAAGCGATGTGATTCATTTTTTTGTTGACCTTTCAAGGATGATTCAAAATATGTATATAATTAATATATATATTTATAGTATTTCATGATTAATATTCTATAGATGCCAAAAAATGACCAATATTCAAGGACCAAAACCATTAAACCAAAATTTACATGAACAATGAGGCAATTATTACCCAAAATATTGATTTTAATAATGAATTAATTTAAAATGGGTGATATAATGTTATATTTAAATTATATATTCAATAAAATATATTATTATGTGTTATTAATGGATTTATAATAAATAAATATTTATTATACATCGATTTGAACATGTATAAATCAATTAGACCCAAGGTAAGGAATTTTCTATTATTTTACATTCATTAAGACATAATCTAATGATAAACACATAGTTTCTTTTACATGGTTTAAATAATTCACTATTATATGTTATTTCATTAATCCATCACTATTCATTTAATATTATGTTGTAATTAAATTTATTTCAACCATGGGATTTTTATTTACATGTTACGAATGTGATAAAACTTTGTTTCACAATCCTATCCTTATTCAGGACTGTTAGTGTTTTCAGTTTCAAGTGAAGGAATTATATTATATTTTTATTTTAAAACCCTTTAAATTTTTTTTCCATTATTTCTTTTGAAAAATTAAAATTCTTTATTTTTTATTCTCTCATTAATTAATCAAAAGACTGGAAGAATGTCTCTAAGGTAACTCAACATTGTTTTTTTACTCGGTTTGGATTCTTTTTCTTCTAAGTCCATTTTTTATTAATATAATTTCAATAAATTTTGTAATTTTATATAATTATTTATTAAATTTATTTTAAAAATGTTTTATTTTATATGTATATAATTTAAAAATAATCTTCTTATCATTTTATAAATAAAATATCTTTTAGATAATGATGATATAATAATTTTGTTTTGAACAATTACAACAAGAGTTGAATATCCCCCTTCATGAAATATCATTTTTTTAAAAAATTGATTTACATGTATAAATGTATCATTTAATCTATTATATTTCCTATAATATTTTTCAATTTTTTTATTTAATATTGATGATTTCAAATTGAAATGTGAATTTTCCTCAATAAATTTCTCAGAGATATTTTTAAAATTATTTTTATCTATGTACACATTATTTGGAGAATAATATGATTTAGTGGGGTTATAAACTTATGATAATATAAACAACATTTCCCTTGATGACTTATAACTAGTTAGAATGGTGAAATTATAGATATTTTTAATGTTAGTTCTTCCAATACACACATTTATTAATTATAAAATAATGTTGATTAACTTTCATCATATACTCATAAGATGAATTAATTGATCAAAATATGTTATGTGAGGGGCATGAAATTATATATCCCCTTGATGAATTTATAGATTTAATGAGACAACAAATATTGGGAATTTGGCCAAGGCGTTATCCATTTAAGTAATATATATTGGCATGAGGAATGAACTATAAGTTTTAGATGTTAGGAATTATACATTCCTTAATTATAAAATTATTTATTTTTATATATGTGATTATTCAAATAATTTGGATATCCATGGATAGTTTTTAAGATCATGTTTTCATTTATATGAAGTTATTTAATCATCTTTTATTTATAATATAATATTCATACATTTTAAATTCTATGATAGATTCCATTATATGTATTCCCTTACTAAGAATATGAGCTCACCTCTTTATTATGCATCATTTAAAAAGGATTTTATAATTTTTTTGGTATTTTATACCTAATATGGTTACTATATGTGGAGAAAATAATAAGGGATCATATAGATTTTATGAAATATTTGTTTCATTATATTTGTTTCATGTAAGAGTTTTTAAAAATTCTCAAAGTCTCTAAACCTAAAAGGTCCTTAGGTATGTATGTGATCCCATATTTCAATTTGATGTAATATGTTTTCATGATTTAAAATTGTTTAATTTTTATGAGTATCAATTCTATAAATGCAATTATTATGTTTTGACACCGGATCTGGGAGTCTGGTGTTGATGTTAGTATAGTTTGTATCAGAGAACACATTTAGATAACTTTAGAGATTATGATGTTTTCATGGGAGGTTAACTTAACATTTCTTGATACCATAATCTGTTATGACAAATATGTTTGATCATTATTATAAATTAATATATTTTTCTTTTTTGGGTTTTTTTTATTTGATTTTATTATGAATAAGAGTATTTTGGGATAAATTTATGGTAACACAACACCTGGTTTAGTTTCTGTTTTATTGAAAAGGTTATTAAGGGAGTAATTTATTATGGAAATATCATTATTGAAATTAATAACTTCTATGGTTAATATGATATCTGGTGATGAGGTATCTATGGTAAATTGGGATACCAGAATTATTACATCTTGGAACATATGATTTATCTTATAAATTATAATTGTATTTAAAATCTATTCGGTGAATATGCGACTAGTGATATTTTTTAAGACGTTCACAATTTTGGCGATAAGAAAATATCATGTTAAAGAGAAATAATTTTTTATGTGATGGGTTTTTATATAAGGAATATTGATAGATCTATATTTTTGGAAGAATATCTAGTTTTATTTTGACTTTATTTTTATGGAAATGATTCTTATATTTTCAAAATTATATGATCACAGAATATACATTTCAGTATGATACATTAACAGTGATTGATTTTATTTGGAGATAGATGTTATGTTTGCGTGATCAAATAATTAAAATGTTTGGGATTCAATAATATTTAGTATTATTTTATGTAATTTTATTGATAGTTATAGAATGAATGAATTATGTTGAATTTTGGGTATTATTGTTGATTATTTAGAGATAAATGATAAATGTTATAGTTTGATGATTTATTCAAACTATCTTACTTAGTGCTCAAAATTTTTATTTGGTTAATGTTTAACGATTGGATGATTAACCTATTATATTTTTTTGATATTTTTATCCCTTGGGATTTTATTATAGTGATTCAAGCACAAAACATTCACTATTATTACACATAATTTGGAGAAAAATATGATATTGTTGTTGAAAATAATTAAGGATGAAATTATACATTTAAATTATATATATTTCCATATATTTTTAGTCTAGATGTTAAATTAATTCATCAAATATAGGAAAATGAACATCAACAAAAATTGATTAATTGTTACAATCATTTATGATTAATAAATGATCTATTTAATGTCACATTGATTTTTGATCATATGGTCATTACTATTCTCATGATCATTCACATTAATTTTTATCAGTTTTCTCTATCACTAACCATTATTATTTTGAATGTTCTTTTTCCTCCATAAACATATTTTCACTTCACACTAATTTTATCATATTTGGAAACCTAGTTATGTTTTATTCCATATAAACTATGTATTCCCCTTTCCTACTTTTAAAGTGGATGTTCTATTATCTCTCTCGGTGATGCGTGTCTTCAAAAAATATTTAACCTTTTATAATCAAGATAAAATAGTTAATGGGGGGATGAATGTGACACCGTGATATTTTATGTCATATTTGACTTCAAAAAAATTAATTTTCATTGTTATCTTCTGTTACATAGATCAACAAAGTTAAATAAACTATGATATACTATTTATATATTATTATTCAAACATGACCATTACAACATAACCATTAAATTGGAGAGTATAAGTGTTGTTGACCACATGATGAAATAGATTTATAATCTCTTAACTCATTACTAATATATTTATTAATCTAAAGGAAATAAGCAGACAATTATTAGTGAATTAATTTTTTGGCTTCAAAGATATGTTTTCTTTAAAATATTTTTATTACCTTTTTTAGAGAATATAATAATTTAATTTTAGAAAATTTATAAACTTTATTTTATATAATAGATTTTATTTAGAAATTAATAATTTCAGTATTAGTTTAGGATGAATTTTTATCATATTATAAAAAGATTGATTTCTTCAGGAATACTAGAAAAATACTGATTTTAATTCAAAAATTTATTTTCATTTAAAATAAAAATAATGAAACATTATATTTTTATATGTTTTCTAATATAACCAGTTCCTTTTAATTAAAAGTAATCCATAAAAAATTATTTTAATAAAAATTATAATTTAATAAAATATGAAAAATAACACTTTAAATATCATTTTATGTAAAATCTTTTTTTATCATATTTTACGACATTAAATTCAAATTAAATTCTACCACTTATATATATTTAATTTGATAAAATTGATTAAATATTTTGAATTTAATATAATTAAAATTAGGAAATATTTTCAACATAAATTTTTTAAAAATGATCATCTACCAAAGAAAATTTTTGTTACCCACAAAAAGGTAAAATTGGACAATTAGCATTAAACCTAGTGTGATAAGGCCTAAAATTTAATCACATACTTGAATTAATTTCATTTTATTAGAATATTTCATCAAAAAATAACCAGACTTTTAATATATGATGTTTTTTATTTATCATTTTTTTACCTTTATAATACTTTATTTAAAGGATAATGTCACAAATGCCGATCTCTTGTTTTTAATAAGTTAAATATTTATTGAAATGTATAAAAACAACTTATTTTCAATTAAAACGATTTTTTTAATATTAATTCTTATATTTATATTATTTTCATTTATTTTATGTTTTTTATTGATAGGATACTTACCTTAAATTATTACACAACACTAAATAATTCTTTATTTATTTAACAAAATATAAAATACATGGTATTCAAAAATAAATAAAAGAAATAAAATGTAAATGCAATATTGGGTTAAAAAATTTATAAATAAATAGAACCTATTATGGATGTTTTAAATATTTATATTATAATTCAATAACTATCCTGATGAATTAAATGGTAAAGTAAATTAATTAATCCAATAATAACAGTAATATTATTTTATAATGAAAAAAATTATTAAATTATTTAAAATACATACAAATACTATATTCATACAACATAATACAATATGATTGAATATATAATCCATTGTCCATTTATATGTCCCTTTTACTTTTACGGTATCCTCATTGAACCTTAAAGAGTATAAAACATTGATAATTCACTACTTTTCAAAAGGATTAACCTTTTGTTGACACTAAGAGATACGAGTAAAAACATCACAAAATAGATACTAAATATTATTGGATTATATTTCTTATACCTAACCTCAAAATATATTATAAAATATTCAATTTGGAGTCACATTAATAATAAAAATAATTTATATTAATTTATTTGTTTGAGTAATTCCTAGAGTACACCTCACCTCACTTTTAATAGAGGACAACTTCTCCTAAATTACTCAATAATTTTAATCTTTATTGCTTGGACAATCCTATCCATAATACCTTCTGAGATTCCATTACCAAATAGTAAATCTTATGTTATTTCTATAAGATTGTTCTTTCAAGGAATAATGTTTATTCCAAATGATATCACTCATAGAAGAGGTAATCGTATTTACCGAATCTTTCAAGATTATTTTGTCTTCTACTAACTATAAAATTTTTGTTACAATCAAAAAATAATTAATATATTATATTAAATATAATGATACATTATTATTATTATTATTGAAAAAATCTATTGTTCGCCACTTTTCTATTCTACGAAAAGTGAAAACATCACTTGTCCCTACCTTTGGCTTATCATCATCACATAACATTATAACTTGTTTTTCTTTTCCATTTTGCATGATCAGTTATAAATATAGAACTAATTAATCTATATGTTATTAATGATAGAATTATTTTTCTTTCAAAAAAAATATATCATTTACCATCTTACCCTTCCACTCTTTAAAAATGCTAACATCGCACATTAATTTTTGTGGACCACCACATGCATGAAGCAATCTGATTGTTTTTTCATGTTCTCCATTCAAGGATGATTTTAAATATGTATATAAATAATATATATAAACATTTTTATGAAATATATTTATAAAAATATATATATTTATTTTACATGAGTAAAAACATGTATGAAAACAGTTAGACCTCAGGTGAGGGATTTCATCTCAATTTGCCTTCATTGAGTTATATTTAAATTGAATAAAATATTTTTATTAGTATAATTACCTTTTACATGTAATAAAATCAATCCTTCATAATTCAAGGTATTTTGATTTTCTATTCACATTATATCCTTCAAGGGTGTTAGACTCAAATATTTGACATAGTGATAAGGTTTCATTTAATAATCATATCTTTATTTGGGATTTTTTATATTTTAAGAGTCTATTGATTGAATTTTATTGTATTTATAACTGTAAACCATTTAGTTTATTATTCTACTATTTTTATCTTTTAAAATTAAAATATTTCATTTCCCCCTCTATTTATGTATTCAAAAGTTTGAATGAATGTTTTTAAGGAAAAAATATTCTTTTCTACACAGTTGGGAATCATTTTCATCTATATACGTACTATCATTCAAATTTTCTAGTAGAGATTTTACTATTATATAGGGATTTTTTGAAATCATTTATATCCATGTTTGAATTCCTCTTATAATGTTTGAAAGGAATTTTCATGTTGTTTTTTTGAAAACTGTATGTTTTACCATTGTGTGAAAATAATATTTGTTTTTAATGATTAAAAAATTTGTGTAATTCCCTAAATTCATGAAAACTAAATGTTTTGAATTGTATTTTAAAATTTTCCATTGTTATTTTCAATTATTTTTATTTCCATAGTACTTTTTAAATGTTTATATTTCAAAAAACATATTTCAAAATGAAAATGGTATTTTCATCAAGAGGGTATCATGATAACTTTTAAATTTATTTTAATATATATCACAATCCATTGATGAATATTAGGATTTTTTGGTCATATAATCTAATGATGTCATCTAGCATATTTCTCTAGATAGCTTGTGATTAGTTTGACTAGTAATGGTATTGACATTCTCTATGTTAGTTTCTTAAATATATATAATATTTTATTATTAAGTAACATTGATTGTGTTCTACTTTATACTCTTATTATGAATGTGTGGGACTAATTTAGTGGTTTTTTGTTCCAAAAATTATATATCCTCTCAATTCATTGGTTGGACTCATGAGACAAAACAGGTGGTGTATTTTCCCAAGGCCTTGCAAATTTATTTGAATTTCTTTGCATGTGTCCATTACAATAATTTTTAGAAGTATAGAATTATAGATTCCTTAATTATAAAATTATTTTTTAATGCCTTTTATATTTTTAAAATATTTTTTATATCAATGGATATGTTTTATGTTTATTTGACTGTTTATATGAATTTTTTTTACAATCATTTAAACTTTCCTAATAATTTATGCATTATTAATTATATGATGCCCTGTACTATACATGTTCCCTAACAATGTATCTAAGATTGAATATTTCTTATGTTTCCGTAAAATATGTTATGAATAATGGTTATAAGTGTGTTATACATAATTAGGTTACCATATGTGATGAATATGGTGGGATATGATCAATAATTTTATGATCAATTTGTTTATTTATCTAAGTAGGATTTTAAGAGTTTTTCTTAATTATCTAAAACACTAAAACTAAAAAGTCCCTTTATATATAATTGAAATGATATTTTTTTATATTTATGTTTTAATGGGTTAAAAATTGGTCTTGTTTATTGTTGTCAAAAACTTAAATGTAAATATTACGTTTTAGTACCAGATCTGGGAGTGTGGGTGTGGTGTTATTTTACCGTCTCCTCAGATTTGGTCATACAGTCACTCCATAGTTCTCACTAAATGACTCAAAAGTTATTTTATGCAACCGATTATTGATTTTTTTTAATATCTTTAGAATTAGTCATGTGGTTCATCTTGAATTTCTTGAATGTCTGATGATCACTTTAGGCAATTGAATCTGTTGATAGTATTTCTCTAGTAACCAATTTATATATAGTTGATACACTAATCATAGACTCATTTGGAGAATCTTCTACTATAATCTATCCCTTTTGGTTACATCATATAGTTATCCTCTTAGTTAGAATATAGATGACTGAATTGTTAGATAAAAATAAATGTATCCATATTTGAATATCAAAACATTTTTTTTCAGTGTGGGGATATTTGGAAAATATTCCAGTGACAAAATCATCTTAAATTCAGTATGTATCTAATTCATATGGTTCCAGAAATGTTGTTATTCAATGTAATTATAAAAATAATAATGTTATGATTTATAATGATTCAAGATTGTGTAAATAAAAAGATAATTTTTTTCAGAATATCTATAGAACAAAATGAAGGCTTTATAAATGTTGTTAATGAATCAATTTATATATATATATGTGTGTATATTTAATTCATGTGAATAAACATGGATAATTGATGAAGTCCATGATAATTGTGTAAATTAGTTTTTTCCATACGTGGTGTTTTTAATGGATAGAAGATCATAGAAATAATGTCATCCTTGTTTGATTTTTAAATGTGGTAGAATTTGAGGATTATGTGGTGGCCAATACATGTATTTAATTGCTACTAATTTTAGATCAGTTTTGAAATGTGTGTCAATATTAGTTTTCAAATTCATGGATATAAGTCTTTATAAGGATATAAATTCAAATGATCAAATCTAATTTTTAATAGATGGAACACTAGTTCATATAGAATTAAAGAAATAATATGGTTCACTTGAATTATTATGTTCATATATATTCATTTGATGAAAAAGGATGGTTACATAAACCATTTTTATGAGGAAAAACAAATTGGGAATGTTTTTCATGATTTTTAAAATAGAGAGAGTGTGTAATTAGTTTATTTTTTCTATCAAAATTTTATTAATAAAGCCTTTATAATGAAGAAGAAATCTTTATATGATATTGTTTCATGACATGCTGTATTTTATAATTGTTGTGAAGAATATCATAACTCACAAAAAAAGATAATTTTCTTTAGGAGGAAAACAAATCTATTGTTTCAAAAATATATTATATTATTATTCCAATGTGGGGTACATTAAATGTGAAATATGTAAAAAGTAGTCTGGAGGCTTCTATGTTGTTCAAAGGATTTTCTATTGTCATAGTGATTCAAAAGATGTTTTTAGTGGATTGTATGATCATAGGTTTTACTAGATCATTTTCAAGATTAATGACATAAATTGAGTAGTGAACCCTATAATTATCCAATGTCTGTTAGGTGTATTATTGTGTGCATGAATAAAAAAATAATTTCACTTAGGTAATGGTGGATGATTTTCAAGGGAAATATTAAAATTTATTTAACCACTAATTCAGTATCCTTATCAAATGATTCCACTTATCCTATGTTCCCACATAAATTTTATGTTTTATTTTGGGGGTTATACTCATGAAATAATATCATTTACATTAAACTATATTCAATCAAGTTCCATTTAATATAATCCATAGGATATATGGATTGGGAAGCACCTGAATTTTTCTTTCATAAAGACATAGGCTTGTGAAGCATATGAATGATGCATTACCATTAGTAATCTTTAACCCTAATAGGATAACTACCTATTTATTGTTTCTATAAAGTTACATCTTGTTATTATTTTTTAAAACCTTTAGATCATGATTTTTATATAGCATAAAATGTTATATTTTTAGAAAGGGAAATTATTTTCAATGGATATAACTGGTGAGATTTTGGAATTGAGGTTGTTCAATACCAGCAAGATGATTATTATTCTAATATCTAGTAGTCTTAAAAGTAATGTTTTTTTCAAAATGAATCAAATTGGTGGATAAAATAACCATGAAGGTTTGGTATATTATAATAACAACTCGAGAGAAGTGGATTTAGAATTTCTAAATAAATAAATTTATTAGATATAAAAGACAATATTATATATTACTAATATTCAATAATGAGTTTCAAATATGATAATTTTATAACAAAACAGAATCTAAAATGCGATCCATGTAAAATAATTATTTTTGTAACCTTTCATGTCTACTTAAAGGGGTAAATCTCATTCGGAGAAGTGGGTCTTTTTCAAAAATAATTACAAGGATTGTAGAGATTGAATCTATAAATCACACATGGTAGTTACAGATTTTAAATATATTCGTGGTATTTACTATGAATGAAAACATTCCTCCAATGTCTTGTTAAAATATATTCTAATTATTTTGTCAATATAAATATATAATTCTTTAGAGATATGTAAAATGGATGTCAAAAACTCATTCCTTTATAGGGATTTATTTTCTGTTACTTATATGACAAAACTTGAAGGATTTAAATATTTTATAATGTATGGTATGATTTAAACATAAAATGATCCATTTAGTGTCAAAATAATCTTCCTCGTATTGGAATATTCATTTTGATGAAGCTATCACAGAGCATTACTTCAAATAAAACTATGGATGAACCATGGGTATATAAATGGTTTAGTGGTAGTATGGAAGTATTAATAGTATTGTATGTGGATGAAATAATTATCATTGGATATGAAATCCCAAAGTTATAATAAGTGAAATTTTGATTGGTTACTTCTTCTCAAAATGGGATATCAGTGAATAAATGTACATACATGTTATGAAGATATGTATTTATTGATCTAAATGAATAATTTTCCACAGTTCAAATGAACACATAAATAAAGTGTTAGGTAGTTTAGTATAAAGAACTTTAAAAATGGTATTCTCCTATTATTTAATGGAATGTGACTTTAAATGTATATAGAAGTTATATATAAATAATCCATATTATTTTGTTATCAGATCAATAATGTATATTAGATTTTTTACTCTTCTTGGTGTATCGTATGCATTAAAGGTGATGATTATATACTAATTAAATTGAAATGAAATCCATTGGGTATCCAAAACCAATTTACTAATGTTAATTTTAAGAACAAATGAGTAATTATTATTATTATTTTGTGAGGAATATATTACTGTAATTTATAACATACCTTGGGACAAGACCACTTGAGAGTGACCATATTTTAAGAAAAGTATTATTTCAAAAAAATTCCTTGAACCATGTTTATTTTTATACACATAAATACGCTCGATTATTTTATTAATAAAATATTATTATGTATTTTTTAGGACTATATTTCTTGATAAATTTATCTTATTTATAGTTTAAATCTTTTATTTGGTGTGTTCTTGATATGTTTTAAAGTAATCTGGAAACACCTTCATTTAATCCATTTATAATAAGAATGTATTGTTTGGATACCCTACGTTTATAATAAATGTATGTATTAGATATTCATTATTGTTGTAAAATTATAAATCATGAACCATACTTTTTTGAAGAAATCTAATGTTTTTGAAACCAATGTATAGATAATAAATACTATATTTTGATGACCAACCATATGTTGTCCACAATACATTTATAGTTACCCAACCTTTGACTTGGTCGATGGTGATGTTTAAATTTAAGATATTTTCCATGTTTTCTGTAGAAATATTTTAAGAATTAAATATACTTTTAAAAATTCTCACAGACCAATTAAAAATCTCATATTCAACATATTAAATTTTTATTATTTCTATGGGATGTTATGAATTTATTTTAATGTTTAAAAATAAAATAATCATGATTTATTAGGCCATATAAAATGATTTTTTAAGTCAATAGAAGATCAATATTATCTTGATAATATAGAATTATATATCATTTAAAAATATAGTACGTTTTTTAATAGAATCTATCTATTTCTTAGAAGAAATACTCTTTGGAGATGTACGTGTTATGATCTTATTTTATATCATTTTTAATCTCTTTTTTGTGTTGTTATTGTTCTATTTAAATATATCACTTAAGATCATTTACAACGAGGATCTCATCAATGATTTTCTTCCTTGAATAATCATTTATTTGAAGGTGAAGATCTATTTTTTTAGTTGCTACTAGAACTATGATATGATTTTTTTTCTTTAATCAAATAATTTAGTATTAATGTTTTGGATTATCAACAACTCGTACTTAGTCTTTGGAGGATTTTTCTTCTTCTCATACAAAGTAGTGTATTATTTTATTTCAACGTAAATGAACCAGAAGTCCAAGTGAATTTATTATAATAACGGTTTTATATTATTGTACTCATTTCTTAATGTCTTGTTATAAGAGGACAACTATAGTGAAAATCATTGTGCTAAATAAGAGAGTATTTGTGGAGTGTACTTGGAGAAATTTTCGACCAAACCCACTAAAAATTATTATGTTACTCTTCTTCATTTTTCTTATGAATAAATTGGATTATAGAAGACAACAATACACATAAAGGGATAAAATTTAAATATTTTATAATTTTTAAAATGAAAAATCCACCCCGTCCCACTTTTGTATTGTCATATTATTCAGACCTTACAATGTTTATCGGAAGATTTATTTTTAAAGAAGTACGATAAGATATAGAGTAGTAAATTAAAATATCTATATGATTAATTATGTTGATGATAAAACTAAATGAAGATATGTCCATGATATTTTATACCTATTTTAATATCAATAATTATGAACGTTGGAAAGATTGTAAGATAATATGTTTAAAGAAATGTGGATTTAAAGCCTAAATAATTATTATAAATCCTTATCAAACACATGAAAAATAAGAGGCAAGTGATACATATGAATTTAATTGTGTATTTCAATGTTCTACAAACTATGAAATATAAGAAATGGTCATAATTGTATATTGTGGAACCAAAAATGGTAAAAAACTATAGAAAAATACTGAAATGAATAAATTTGAGACATTCAGTGTGTTTGATTGTGAATGAATCACCAAGATAAATAAAGTATTTACTAATATATTCAACCAAAATTCTATCTTTGGATATCCAATTAAACATGATGATTGGGCATTAATAGTTTTTAGATTCTTACCCACAATGTTGAATGGAATACTACAGTTAAACATAAAACTATACATGTTAAAGGATTAATTATAAAATAATTTATTAGGTCTTTAATTATGCATGTTATTGAGAATTATTCTGATTCTAATGATCATAGGATGGAAAAAAGGTAAACTACTTCACTTAATGTTACTAGTAAAATATGAAAATAATTCAAAAGAGGAATTAGTACTCGCAGAGGATTCAGAATGTTTCGATTATGAAATGGAATTTTCTCATCTAACCAAAAGATTAAATAAATTTTATATGAATAAAAAACAAGTCAATAATTCTTAAAATAAATATAATTTATTACATAATGAATTATTATTTTATAAATGCAAGAAAATGGGACATATGAGACCAGATTTCCAAAAGAATTAGGGGAAAGAAAAATTAAAAATAACGTAATGAAGCATCATATGAGAACAGATTAAGATAAAAAAAATAATTATGATATAGAGGATACTTTGAGTGTGTCTAATGAATTTTTTAGTACCCCAAATCTGATTCAAATAAAGATCTAACAAATCAGAAAGAAAATATGTGCTCTATGGATAAAGAATAATAAGTGTAAAAAACTTATTATTCATCGTCTTCTTACACTAAAGGTTGTTCTAATAGTAAATTTCGTTCTTACTATCAAAATGTTGAACAAATGTATGAATCTTTAGTATAAAATTATAAATCCCTAAAAAAGATTTATATTTTCATTCTAGAATAAAAAAAATCCTTCTTAAAACCACACATCGAATTGAATGAAATATTTAACAAATCTATGTAGAATTATACAGTTCTGGAAAATATAATTAAGGTTTAAAAAGATAAATTAGATTCATTCAAACATGCTTCTAGTATATGAAATAAGAGTTAATAATAGATAATCATATTCTTAGAAAAAAATCATAGAAAGGAAAATTATTTAACATGAAGTAATATAGAAAATTAAAAAATATATAGAAATTATTTTCTATATTGAACTAAAATATTAGTTATTTTTATTGTGAAATTAATGTTATTTATTATAATATTTTTTATAATAATTATTTATTAATAAATACATATATTAGTGGAATAAAAAAGATTTTTAGAGAAATATGATAGAATAATGTTCTATAAAGTTTAGAAAAATTAGGAATATTTGGTTAAAAATATCTCTACATGATATTATAGATGGACCCATGAAAATTATGGTACAAATATATTCTATTGTTTAATTTTTTTGTATGAAATAGGTTTTATAAAAAAAAATATGAAATATGGTATATATATAGTGGAAACTAAAGGCACTTGAGTGGAGACTCATCCAATGGTTATATATTGGAAAATTATATGGAGGTCTAGTTATATTTAATGATAATATGAAAGGAAAATTAGATGGGGTTGGATAAGTTGAAAGTCCAGAATCAATTTTGATAAACAAAGTAAAATATATTCAATAGTTTTGCATAATCTTATATATATCTATCAAATCTCTGATGATGGTTCTTGTATTGATTTATATAATAATATCTACATTATTTTTAATAAGAAACTACTTACATTTAATGGTCCTAGAACTGAGATTCTTTATAATTTGGAATTGAATAGGATGTGCGAGCAAAATGTAAATTGTTTAAATATGGAGGAAAATAAATCCGGGATTTTTCATGAGCTACTTAAACACTGTAATTTATTTACTAGATAAAATGTTTCTAAGAACCATTTAGTTTAAAATTTTCTTAGTCTTTATTTTGATAATGATTGTTTTTGTGGTGCATTCAAAATATGTAACCAACATAAGTCAATCTTAAAATCTATTAACAATGTTTCTACATCCATAACTCAATTAATGATCCCTGTGGATTTGTTTGGACCATCTAGTGAAGACCGATTAGCTGGAAAATATTATTATTGTTTCTTTAGTTGATGAATTTTGAATATTTACTTGGGTTTATATTCTATAACATAAAAGTGATGTTTTCTCTTTTTTTAATCTTTTTCTATAATTGTTTAAAATAAAAAATATTTTTTAATAATTTCACTAAGATATGATCCTGGGGGACAGTTTTATAATAAAGAATTGAATTTATTTTTCACATACATTGGAGTTAAACCCTCATTATGTTCTCTAAGAACACCATAACTAAATTAAATTGTAGGAAGAAGAAATAGTTATATTAAATAAATGGATATAATTATTATGATGGAATATATTCTTCCTACCTATTTTTGGGATGAATTTATTAAAATTTAATTTCAAATCAAAAATTGAGTTTTAGTAAGACTGTTTCTTAAAAATACTCGCTATAAAATATATAAATACAAAACACTTAAAGTGAGATACATTATGGTTTTTGATGTATGTTTTATATCCCAAATACTAAGGAAATAAATTTAAATAGACCCAAATGCTAAAAAATGAATCTCTCTAAGATATTATGCTACTTATAAAGAACATATAATATATAATTAAAATTCAATTAATGTTGAAAGCAAATAAGGTGATGTTTGATGAATGTGATCCCTTTGACCACAATAAGAACAAAACAAATGAAGAAAAATATTTTTTAGAACAAATAATACATGAATCTATTAAATAAATGTTTTCATATAAATTTGAAAATGATGAAATTCAATCTAGTCTAGAAGAAATTTAAACCGAAGAACCTTAAACAATCTCACCTTGACACTCATGACCTTTTAATGATCATCCTTCAGAATCTATTATAAAAAATATTGAAACAAGAGTTAGTAACTAGAGGATTTTATGAAATTTAGAAAAAATATATAACCTTTATCTCAATAAGAACATAATATTATATAAAAAAAGTAGAATATAGAAGTTGTATAATTTATATGTAAGATGAAATTAACATAATTAAAAGAAGGAAAGTGTGGGATTTTGTTGAAAGGCTATTTAATTATAAAATAACAGGAACCAGACTGGTTTTTAGAATTAAACCATATGTCCAATTAATAATTACTAAAATTAAAAGCAAGTTTAGTAACTAAAATATATAAACATAAAGAATAATTAGATTATGATAACAGATTTTCACATGTTGTAAGATTAGAATATATTATTATACTTTTATATTAATCATCATATATTAATTCTATATTAAATCATATGGTTGTGAAATCATATATTATAAATAGATATTTAATAATGGAATATTATATTGAATAACAACCAGGTCTTGATAATCCATATCTACAAAATTCAGTTTTCATAAACACTAAGGATATTTATGGTCTTATATAAGAACCATGATCATGGAATGAAGGATAAAATTCTTTTCTAATAGAAAATAATTTATCTAATGGATTAGAAGTTACTAATCTATTTAGGAAATTTTTTTCTGATATTATTTAGTACAGATTTTTGTATGTGATATTGTTTTTAGTTAAACTAATAACAACCTTTATAATGGTTTCTCATAATTTATGAAAATATAATTTTATATATACATGAGGGGATAATTAAATTTCATTCTTAGTTTTCAAATAAATCAAAATTAATATTGTAATGTTTTTAATAAAATTAAATATATTATTTATTTATCAAAAAATTATGGAATATATAATAAAAAAACTAATATAAATCTCATGTGTAATAATATGAAATTTGATTTGGATACATTAGTAAAAACCACTTTATTGCAGGTTATATAGAGGTATAATTGGTTTTTTTATATATTAATACTGGTAGACTAGTCTAATGACCCATGATTGATGTACATAGAGATGAAATTTATTTTCCGTGATACTTAATACATTACAAAAATATAGGCCGAAAGACGATATTAGTTTACTGTCTTTGGAAACATGTAACATAATCTTGTAACTTGGTGAAAAATATTCACCATCTCCCAAAAAGATCTTCCCCATTTTTCCCACCTAAAACCATTTTTGTATCATGGGGAAAAGAAACCATAAAAGCGTGAGCTAAAATTATCAGTAAAGGTAAAAGTGGAAAATATTAAACAATACGTAAACATATGAATGTGAAAACATGAACATAATATTCTAATATAAAAACCATTTGTAATTAAATAAATCTTGGCATTAAGTTAGGAATATATCATAAAGTAACATTAAACCTGATAAAATAACATTGGTATAAAACATGGAATTGGGGGGAAATTAGCACATAATATTATTTATAAATTGTCCAATGCATTTATACCAAGACCATCACAGTGGAGGGTGATTATTACTAAACGGGGTTTACATTCCATTCCATCCTTATATTATTGAACCGTATTTACTTGTCATTCCATCCCTGTAATAGTGAAGAATATTTATTTTCTGTTCCAGTCATATCTATCAAATGATCTTTAAATCATTACCCAATCCATTGGAGGTATATATAGGTCCCCCCATCCCATTTTCAAATAATTGTTAAATGTTACACAAAAAACATTCATCATAGAAAATCCCATGAAATAATATGGGATACTTAAATATCATTCCATCATAATCCATATAAAATAAATGGATTTCATAAAAATAATTACATCATAAAACAATAAAATCATTATAATCATAGGTACAGAAACATATCCTTTTTCATCTTAGATGGAAAATAATTTTTATAAAACAATTGAAATTAATTCTTGAGGAAAAATATCTTTTCTTCTTCAAAATTTTTTCCTTTTTCAAAATGCCATTTAATTTATAAAAAATTAATTTAGGTAAAAGTAAACTATAAATAATGTAGAGGAAAATTCATGTAAATAAATAATTTTGAAGATGTAAATTTTTACATGTTTTGTAAGCTAGAAAAAACATTCTTCTTGTACTCTACCTCAAAATGTAAAAATATTCCACATTTAGAAAAAGAAAAAAAACTTGCATCCATACCATTCAATAAAAAATTTCACCATTGGGTAAAACTGACTTTTGAAAATAGTATTAGAATATAAATAATATTATATATTGATTAAACATGTATGTGAATGATAATTATACCTCAGTATATACATATGAATAAACAATCAAAAATAATAATGATATTGCCAAATTATCCCTTACCATAGGTCATATTTCTTCAGTATGTGTCCAAAACACCTATATATTGGGTTTATCCATATTATTACATTTTAAAAGAACCATAATAATATATATGATATCATATATGATTCAATTATAACATTATATTACCCGTTTATTTATCAATTCCATGTTAAATTAATGTTTTGGTAATAATCATTTTATTTATCGTACGTGTTTTTACTTTTAATTGTTGATCTCATTACATATATAATGATGTACTTACTTCCATAATGTAAAACACAGTTTATATCGCATAAGTATTCAGTATAGAAATATATAAAATAAATAGAGAAATGAAATGGAATACACCGGTAGACTATACATATGCATGATCGATGTTTCCATTTCCTTATTGAATTGAATAGACGCAAGTTAATGAAACACACACACACATATATATATATAGTAGAATTATTATGTCATATAATTCATATTTATTTATTATATATAATTTATAATAATTCTTGAATGGTTAACATGGATAATTAATCTCATCACGTCGTGGAGACAGTGTGTCGTATTTACGCACGAGCGAAGAAATAACTCACTTAAAGGTTAAATGGTATAAAATTGGATTGTATATTAATTATAATGATCAATTATAATGTTATATTAATTATTTAAATCCCTTATATACATCATTATACCCATCCTTATTAATTATTTCTGAAAAATAGATTACACCACGGCGTGGAGATAGTATGTCGTACGTACACCCGAATGGTGGTATTGTTATTCGTGTGACAAAAAAAGAGGTATAATGTTGTATGATAGTCATAAAAACATCTAATAATGTATAATATACAGGATTTATTACTTTATTATGTTAAAAAAATTATATGAGAATGTATAAGATGAAAATAATTTTCAAAGAGGTGATAAAATAATTACCTCTTTTTTGAGTATCTCTTTTTGATTTACACAAAAGGTCTCCCTCGAATGGATTTATAAAAAAATTCCCCCATGCATGAATTGATGGAATATGGGACTAGAAATGGATAGGGTTTTTTTGAGAAAAAAGGACTTTATAGGTGTGATTAAATGAGATGGAGAAGTCTACTTTTATAGGAGAGCTGAGGGGCACTGTAGGAAAGTCATTAAATATTAATTTATTCTAAATTTATTTTTTGTATATAATTACACAAAACTAATTTATTTTTGAATATAATATGATTATGAGTCTTAATCCTCTCAACCAATAGGTTTTTTTCAACTTTAGGTCACAAAACTAACCTTATCCTTTAGCTTTAACCCTTAGTAAAAAAATATTAGCTCTTACTAGTTATTCTTGTATTTTCTTAATATATGGTTAATGTATTTACTATAGAATTCCATGGAAATAACAAGTGGATAATTAATGAAATTAGTAACATTATATAAGTATTTAGGCTAAATAATATATTTTTAGGACAATTATAAAATTTAATAAAATATTATTTATTTTAAAAACTCATTAATGTCTATTTTGACAATATTTGGTAATTGATTTTTTTTAATCCGAAAAATTTTATTATTTAAAACTAAACTTATTAAATAATCCCTAACATATCATTTCAATCTAAAAATATCGTGTATTTCATTAAAATGATCATATTAAATTAATTTTAATATTTAAAATATCATTTATTTTAAGATTTGATTAATAAGGTAATCATTACATCATCAGTGTCCCAGGAATAGACATAGTTATATAATATCTAAAATTTATAAATAAAATAACATGATGTATAAAATATAATAATATTTCTAATGACTATTTACAGTCAAATATTTCATTGATATTAACCAAAATTAAATTCATTTAGTAAAAAGTTACATATTTATGTTTTATTTCCCATTACTTTAAATTAATTACTATAAAAGCCAATTATTATAACCATGTGGCACTTTGGGGGCGTAAATTTGACCCAAGGATTATCACTGTCAGACATATCACATACAATAGTATTATATCTCATGTTAGGTTTGTTTTATATTATTATAATATTATTTTTACCCTTATTTACATGATTTACCCATTAACTATGGTAAATAAACAAATTACTGAAGTTAGTATTCATAATATCCCAACATAAAACATATCTATTAACAAAATTTAGAAATTTTTATTAAAAATATAGAATCTATTTTTCTAAATTCAAAACACAAAATTAGAATTAATTAATTTAAATTTAATCTCCGATGTCAAAACAAGATAGCGAGTATATAAAAAGTAAAAACTATCAAAAGATTGAAATGTGTTTATGTTCAATTTAAAATAGAAATTTCTTCCAATGACCAAAATTGTATTAAATTATAAAAACATATTCCAATTACACTTTAAAACCAAATAAAAAGATAATATATATATATATATATATATATATATATTATATGAAAATGCAATTTTGAATAAATATGTATTATTTTTCACTATTCACTAAAATATGAATTTCATCAAAAAAATAACAAAATATCAACCTTGGTAATTTTTTATTTACTTATTCCAAATAAGATTTTTATTATGAAAAATATAATATATGAAATTCTCAATAGCTATATTTAAAAAAGGATCTCCAACAAAAATCGGTAAACCTCTATTTTTTAGAGAAACACTTCTTTTATCAAAAAATTGAATTATTTCTTATATCATATCTAGAAAACATATAAGATGTATTTAAAAAATTACATTTGATATATTACATATATATCTCTCTAATAAAATCCATTAGAAGTTATTTTATTATTTTTAAAGACTTAATTAAAGTCATTGAATTATTTTTTAGAAGAAAGATAATACTATTCATACCTACAATTATAATTAATTGGTTATAATATTTAATTATAAATTTTACATGGTATTGTGTTAAATTAAAATAACTTTAAATTTTGTGGAACATAATCCAAAAATAGTGTTGTGTATACTTCATGCTAATACAGTTTTGTGTATAGCACAAGATAATAATGGTGTAGGGTACAACACAAGATACCAACGAAATAAAAAAACGATTTCATAAAATCTTAGTTTGTTACATTAAACCACATTAAAAATGAATTTCTCTCAAAAAATTCATTGGGGTTATAAATGGTTTTCTACGTAATGTTTTCTTCCATATAAACCCATATCATAAAAATGATCACTAAAACATCATTTTAAAAAATAATTATATATACATAACGGTTACCCAATGTAACTTATCACTGGGTTTCCACATAGTATAAAATTGGTTGGAATTAAAAACATATATATGGAAGAAAAATAAAACCATAAATTTCTGATGGATAGTGATAGAGAATAAGGTTTGGAAAATGTTATTAACCACAAAATAAAAAATCTGTGATGATTTAAGGGACCAACTGATTCATCAGATAATAAGGAACAAGGATAACATTTTTGGTTTTCAAGATCATTTTTCTATATTTGAATAATGTGAGAAGAAATAATTACTTTATTTCATTATAATATCTTCATTGGTCATTCCTTGAACAATTTCCACTTTATCTCGTATTCAAAGAAATGAAGTTGAATTTTTTATTCCTTAAGTTTTAGTAGATCATGTTATCTAAAAATTTAATGATACGTCCTTCCATATTTCTTTATCACAAAAAGTTTATCACAATTTTTGAATAATTAATAATTCCATATATGGTGAGGTAATAATTTATTCTAACAAACTTCGTCGAATTCATAAGTTAAACAACCAAAAACAATTGATAACCTTACAATAGTTCTGAATGAAAAAAATAAAAAACTATAGAAAAATGTTAAAAACTCAGTATAATATTTATCCTCTATGTATCATAAGGTAACTCTGGTTGGTCTCATTTAAAAAATGTGATCACCTTCATCATTTCTTCTCATCAGTAATGATAACAACCTGAATTATCAGATATCCATATTGAAAACATGCATGTTTTCTTATTAGAAAACCTTGTGGACTTTTCCTTATATCCCGAAAAGTTATATACTTCATCCATGATATCATAAACCACTTTAAAATAACCCCATAATTAGTTACCATGAAACTAAAATCACATAATTTTCATATTCAAATCCAACATATATTTATCCAAACATCATTATCTAAACAGAAGGGACATATTAAGGGGTATCCTTCCCTTAATCATGTGTTTGTCTAGTATATAACCTTACCCATAAATCAATTTTTGGATCCTTAAAAATATTCAAAATTTCCTTTCCAATCCATAACAAAAATTATATAATTAAAACACATAAATATTTTAGGATATATATAATATAATCATTGAATAATGTAACATATACACCTGATAATCAAAATGTATTCCAAAACCAATACTCGTAATCCATTATCATTTTCTTTCCAAAAGTATGAATCATTTCATAAGGTTTCTAAACCTCATGATTTATAGGCTTAATATAAACAACATAGGAAGAACAAAACATTCCTTTCACAGGTTATTTAAAATTTCATTACCCTCGGTATTTTGACCTATACTCATACAATCATCATAATTATCTTCATGATATTTCCATATAGTAAATAAATATTTATAATTCAAAAAAAAATAATCTTAAATATTCAATGGTTAACTATATTTTATGTATTTCTGGCTCTTGACTATGAGCATAAAGAAAAGTGTGAGAAATACATATATGAGATTAGAAAAACACAATAAGGTTAATTACTTATAATATTTCATTCTATGATACCTTTGGATTAACCATAAGTTAGTCATGATTATCTTAAAAACCATAGTATTATAACCTATACATGGACGTATCCTTAGGTAATCCCTATAACTATCCTTCAAATTATCTGTAGGGATCTCACTAATGTTTTCACATAGTAGTTTCCAATGTTTAACTAAACATTTCCTTCGATACCAACTCTAAAGGTCTAGAATTATTTTTAATTTACTAGAATTGATACCTATCAGATCCATGAATGGGTTGCTAAACCCCTAAGTCGGACACACCACCATATCTAGTGGAAACCTGTTCCTTATGAAGCCCTTGTTATAAGAGAAATTATTTGTCCAACATTCACATATGAGAGATCCAAAGGATCAGATTCATTCCAAACTCCTTTGCTCTGATACCAACTCTAAAAACCCAAACATGACGTTCATGGACCTTTCTTTACTTTTTTAGAAGACTTAATACATTACCAAAATATAAAACCAAAGTACGTATTAGTTTATTATCTTTGGAAACATGGAATATAATCTTCTAACATGGTGAAAGATCATTTACATCTCCCATAAAGTTCATCCCCTTTTTTTCCAACCTAAAACCTTGCTATATATCATGGGGAAAAGAAAAAATAAAAAGGGTGACCTAAAATTTATAAAAATGGTCTTCATGGAGATCCTAAAACAGACCATTAACAAAATAATGTAAAAAACATGAACATGAAGTTTAAATATCAAAATCATGAGTCATGGAATAAACTATGGAGTATGTAATGCATAAATAATAAAAGTACGATAACCATGATACAATATCATTGGTTTAAAACATGGACTTTTAGAAAACACATAAACACATAATATGATTATCATAGTATCCAAGAAATTTCAACCAAGACTATCATAGTGGACAATGTACATTACATAACCAAATTTAGGTTCCATTCCCGCCCTATATTACTTATCGAAATTTACTTTTTTTTCCATCCCTATATTACTAAAACAGATTTACATGATATTCCATTCATGTCTATGTCATGAGATATAAATCATTAACCAATTAATTGGAGGTAGATATAGGACCCACACATCTGATAGTGAAGTCACTCATACATGTTCCACAAAAACGTAAATCATTCATCATATCATATCCCATGAAATAAAATGGGTTTCTTAATCATAATTCAATCATAATCCAAATAAAATAAAAGTATTTCATAAAAATAATTCCATCATAAATATAATAAAATCTATGTAAAAATAGTGATGGAAACCAAACCCTATGTTATCATAGATGGAAAATAATTCTGATAAAACACATGAACTTAAATCTTGATGAAAATTATACTCTCCCCTTAAATTTTTTTTCTTTTCTCAAATTTTTCTAAATTTTTTTAAAAAAAATAGTTGAAAATAAACTTTAAATCATGTAGAAGAAGCTTCATGGAAGTAAATAATTATTACTATGTAAAAAACTCTTCATTCTATATAAGTTAATAAAACATTCTCCTCGTACTATTACCAAAAAAGTCAAAAATTACCTCGTATGGAAAATGAAAGAAATATTCCGTCCATACCGTTTAATAAAAATATTCCCCAATGTGTTAAATTGACTTTAAATTTTTTTATAAGAATTGAAAAAAATTTATATATTTTTGAATCATGGACATCGATGACAAATAAAACCTAGTAAAAACTTATGAATAAACAATCTCGGATAATATTGAGAATGCAAGATTATCCCTTACCTTATGTTTTATTTCTTCCATATGTGTTTGAAACTCTAGTATAGTGGGTTTGAACAATTTATTAACTGGTAACAGAACTATAAAAAGATTTATGTTTTCAAATATAATTCACTTATGCCTTTATATTACCCATTAATTTACCAATTCCTTGTTAAGGTAACGTTTTGGGTAATAATCATTTAATTTATCATACGTGTTTGGATTTGTTATTCTTGATCTTATTTCCAATATAATGATTTACTTACTTCTATAATGTATAAAAAGATTCATATATAATAAATATTCAGTATAGAAATCTATATAATATATATATATATAAATTGAATGGAATACACCATTCATAGAGATGGTAGGTTGTACGTACCCATGAACATTGTTTTTGTTTTTTATTTAATTGAATGGAAGAAAGTAAATGATATATATTTATACACATAAATACAGTAGAATTATTATTTCATATATATCATTCTTATTTATTATATATACTTTATAATCATTCTTTAATGGTTAACATTGAAAATGAATCTCATCGCGTCGTGGAGACTGTAGGTTGTGCGTAGGCCAGAGTGATGTTATAATTCACTTAATGGATAAATGGTATATAATTCGATTTTATATTAATTATATAGAATAATTATAATGATATATTCATTATCTAAATATATTATTCTCATCATTATACCCATTAAAATTTAGTGTTGTTGAATAACAACTATCACCATGGTGTGGAAACAGTAAATCTTCCGCACACACACATAGTGATATTATTATTCATATGATGGATAAAATGAGATATAAGGTTGTCTTATAATTATAATAACATATCAGAATTTAAAATATACTATATTTATTATTATAGTATGGGAAAAACATAAAAGGAGGAAGTAGAAGTATAAAATATTTTTTAAATAGATAATTAAACAATTACTTATTTATGATGTATCTCTTTTTGATTTTCCTAGAAGGTCTCCCTAGGATGGACTTCTGCCAAAAGTGTGGGCACAAAGATGAATTGAGAGATTCCGGGAGAGGAACTGGGTATTGTTTCTCTGAGAAAAAATGGATTTATAAGTGTCATTAAGAGAGTATGATAAGTTCCCTTTTATATAAGAGGTGAGTGGATCTTTAAAAAAGTCAATAAATATTAGTTTATTATAAATTTAATTCCAGTTTGTAATAGTCCCAAACACATTTATTTGTAATCTAAGATGACTATAGGCGGAAATAATGTCAAAAAATATTTATTAGAATTGTTTAGGTTACAAAATCAACCTTATCTTTAATCTTTAACCATTAGTTAAAAACACTAACTCTTACCATGACTTATTACATTTTCATAATATAGTGTTTCTATAGTTATTATAAAATTAAAGGAGAAATAAAGTGGATAATTAATTACATTTTTAACATTATATAATCCATTTGGATGAACTATAAATTTTTATGACTATTATATGATTTAATAAAATTGTATATCTTTAAAATTCATTTATATCAGTTTTGACACTATTCTGTAATTTATTTTTGTTAAGTTCACAAAAACATGATTCCTTCGTACCAAATGAATTAACTCATTCCTAAAATTAAATTTAATCCTAAAAAATTTATTGGATGACATAAAAATTTTCAAATTACATATATCTTAAAATTTATCATATCATTTATTTGAATATTTCGTTAATAATGAAATCATTGTATCATTATTGTGTTAAGAATAAATTTATTTTTTTAATTTATAAAAATTATAAATAAAATGAACTGTTGTAAGAAATATTTTCATATTTCTAGAAACTCATTATATTGATGATATCATTTATATGAACCAAAATAATATTTTTTAGAAAAAAGATAAATTTTTATGTTATATTTCCCTTTACTTTAAATTATTTATTATAAAATGTCATTTTCACACCCAAGTGCTCCATGGGGTCCTCAAAGTGACCCAAGGATGCTAATGGTAGAACCTATACCATCAAATAGTATTATTACATGTGTTAGGGTAGTTTAATATTATTATAATATTATTTTTACCCTTATTTACCTGATTTACCCTTTCTCCATGGTTAATAAAAATAATTATTAAAGTTACTGTTAAAATGATCAAAAAATAAAAGGTACCTATTTAAAAAAATTCGAAATTATAATTCCAAATATGAAATATAATTTTCTATATTTGAAACAAATAATTGATAGAAATTAATTTAAAATTAATTCATGTTGTCAAAACCAGAAAGCTGGTTTTTATGAAGTAAAAACTATGAAAATATTGACATGTTTTTATGTCCAATTTAAATTTAAAATTAAATTATATTACCAAAATTTTAGTAAATGATAAAAAAATATTCCAAATACACTATAAATCAATTAAAAATATAAATTATCTATATAAATATATTAGATGAAAATGCAGTTTTGAATTAAAATGCAGTATATTTCACTATCCATGATAATACAGATTTGATTAGAAAAATACCAAAATTTCATCCAAGGTTAATTTTTCTGTCCCTCTTCCAAATAAGAAGTTTATAATTTCAATTATATCTTATAAAATTCTAAAAAAATTGATTTAAAAAATGGTCACCATCAAAAGGTAGTAAAACTAATTTTTTTAAACACTTCTTTTATCGAAAAATTGAATTTGTTCTTATGTCATATATAGAAAATGTATAAGAAGAATTTACAAAATTAAATTGAATATATGAAATCTTCATTTCACCAATAAAATCCATAAAGCATTATTTTATTATTTTTATAGACTCACTTATTTTCATTCAAATATTTTTTTTAGAAGAAAGTAAATATTCTTCATACCTTCCATTATAATGACTAGGTTATAATATTTAGTTAAAAATTATACTAGGTTATGCATGAAATTAAAATAACATTAAATTGTGTGTTACATAAGAAAATAATAGTGGTGGGTATACTTAAAGATAATATGGTGTTGTGTATAGCATAAGCAAATCTTGGTGTAGCGTACTACACAAGACATCAAAGAAATTGAAAAACATATCTCATAAAATCTCAGAGTGTTACAGCCATACATTATATTTTTATTTCTGTGGGCTATATTTAAATCAAATCTAAAATAATATCTTCTTATTACTATTCAATTTATTTTTAGATATATAAAAGGAATAACTCTGAAATCTATAATTATCCCAGAAACATCAAATTTTTATGTAATAATGTTTTCATATACCGATTTTGGAGGATTTAGGTTAGATAAAAATATTTCCTCAAGATCCAATGATTATTTAGGTATGTCCTTATATTCATGGTCAAGTAAGAATCAAAAATCATCTACCTTATTAATATCTATGGTTGGATATATCTCTGCTGGAAATTGATGTACATAAGTGTTGTGCATGAAACACATGATATTTAACTCTTTACTCAACTTCAATAATATTACAATCTTATGTGATTGTACCAGTGAAATTAATATTTTAAAGAATATTATAAGTTAGTCCAGAAAAAATAATATTGATATAAGGAATAATTTTATAACTGATCATGTTCTAAAAAATCGTATAACATTGGAATTTAATATTATATAATATCAACTAGTAGACATTATCACTTATCCAAATCCAGTTTCAATGTTTAAAATTACTATGTGGGATTTTGGTTCATTTAAAATTAAATAAATTTTTATTGATTAATTTTCTCTTTAAACATTTTTCAACAATTTCTATTAATTATCTATATTTATAATTTATTTAATTATTTATTAAATATTTATGGATTTATTAATATTTTAAAAAAACTTCCATTTAAGAATTAATTTACGTAATGATTACTCTAAGTATTTGGATGAAGAGACCAAGTCAATGTCACAATAACTATAGAAGCATTATCTCTCACTTACTCTCAAAAATGAACCCTCTATATTTACACATATCTCATTTTTACATTCATAAACTTAAAATTTAAACATCAAAAATTCATATATTCTTAAATGGTGAAGAAAAAGAGGGTAGATAAAGGAATTCATAGAAAAACCCACAATAAATTAACATAATGATCATATATTAGAGTTCTTTAAGTGATGTTAGTTTACATTGAGTTTTTATTTTAGATGAATAATCAATTAAAAAAGAATCATATTCTTAATGTATATAATTTATTTTGAATTGAGAAAATAATGTTTATGATTCGATGGTGAATAAAAATAGTTCATTGAAAATGTCCGGCTCATTTGTTGTGACATAAAGTAGGTTTTCATTTACAATGTAAATGATATGTAGTTTAATTTTTCTTCTATTGAAATAACAAAGATCTTTTAATGTCCCCATGAATAGGTTATTCACCTTAATCTATGGTCTATTTGAGATGAGAAGCATATATTTGAGGATATTATGTCTTTTCTTTATAGATGTAAACTTATACAAAATTCATATTTTAAAATGGATACAGAAGCCTATAATAAATATTTATTAGATATGAAAAAAATTAACAATTCCAAAAGGAGATTTTGAATTATTTCATGTTCAACTGAACAGTCGTAACGATAATTCTATTTCAAAAGGTTATTTTCCACCTTTTTTAAGAGAAATCTATTGTAAAATGTGAAATATGAATTAATAATCTTCTTGAAAAATAGACATTGATTATTTAAATAAATACCTTGGAATTCAATATGAATCGATAAGAAGTAGCTCATGTCAAGAAAGGGATTCTACTTCTAGTCATCACACTTCTTCAGATCTGTTAATAACGTTTCAATATATTAATGTTATTTTGTATTCAATAAATGATCACATACAATGTCTTTAGTGTGATAGTGATCCACTTCATATATTACTGAACAATCATAAATATCATCTTTAGAAATTAAATTCCAATGAGTTAGGAATAATAATTCTTATCAATCAAGTAAGTGGGATGATTAAAAAATTATTTCATACTGACGATTATGGCCATGAGTTTTTTAAGGTAAATTTTTTAAAAAATTTGAAAATGTGACAGGACTCAATGAATATAATGAAGCAGTGGGATGATATTTTCAATTTTAATTTTAAAAGAATTATGGTTGATCTAAAATATGTTCATCATATTTTTCATGGTTCATCTAATTCTATAACCTTACTTAGACCAAACCCTTATCCTTCATCTCATCATGCATCTTAACCATTCCAATAAATATATTTTTTAATCATAGTAAAAGTTTTAGTTCAATTACTTTTCTTATTTTATATGTTTTATTTTTCTTATTATTTTCTCATCTATAGTGAATGAGTAGGAATACTTTGTGTCATAGAATAACAAATCACAAACAACTTTTATTGTTCTATGTTAAATGTGTTACAATATTTTATTGATACATTCATTTTGATATCAATAAATGAGGTGAAAATTATGGTAAACACAAAAAATATTTGTACTATATTATATCAAACAAGTTGAATAAAAGAAATCTTAATTATGAATTTATACCTTTAACCTCTAATTAAGGGTCTATAAAAATCTAAATTATAATTGAAATTTATTTTATATATGTTTAAAAAGATATTTTATTCTAATTTTAGATTTCCAATATATTATATAAGTATATTATGTATGTGTTTTTTGGTCATCCAAAATGGGTAAATTTTGGAGAATTTATTTTTTTCAGAAACACAGTGTGAATATTTTTTATTTTGATGCTCACAAGTACCTTTGATAGTTTTATTTCTGAATTTACATAAGGTTTTTTTAGGATTGTACTTATTGATAAATTTTCCTTATTAATGGGTCAATGTTTTTAGTTTTTCTGTATATGATATATTTTAATGTAATCTAGATATAATTTCCCTACCCTATGTTTATAAGTAGAATATATGGATTGGGGAACCTATGTTTGGAAAGAAAGTGTTGCTCAAATACCCCGCATTGTTGAAAAAGTATAGATGAAGAAACATACTTTTACGAAGAAACCCTACATTTGAGAAAACTACATATGGATTATCAAGCCAATTTTTTTATGATCATCCATATGTCATCAACTATATTTTTTGAGTTACCCTAAATTTGAATTAGTCAATGATAGAGGATAAATATAAGATATTTTCAACATTTTCTACATTAGTGTTTCTAGAATTAAATATATTATTACATATTCCTAAATATAAATTCAAAGACTTGTATTCAATGAATTAAATCATTACTATTTCTTATGGAGGTTATGAATTTATTTGAACGCTTAAAATTCCAATATTCAAAATTTATCAGAATATATTCATGGATCTGTTAATCCAAAATATGATAACGATTTTTTTGTTAAATACGATGAATTATATATTTTGCATACATAGTAAATTTTGAATACAATTTCTCTATTACTATAAAAATATACAATTTGGATACATATATGATTCCATCATTTATTTTTTGATTGTTAATATATTATTAGTGTTGTTAATGACTTATTGCTATATTTTTTTGTAGATCATTTTCTACCTGGATCACATAAAATCTTTTATTTATTAAAAAAACATTTTTTCAAAGGTGAAGTTCTTTTTTCCTTCAACTTCTACTACAACACTTAAATGAAACTATTTTTCAATCAATTCAATTACTAAGGATTTTATGGATTATTAGGTTCTATTACTCAGTCGTTTCATGTAGTGTCAGCTTCTTAGACTAAGTTTTGGATTTTTTTTCAAATCAATGTAAATGAAATAGAAATATATATCAAATCCTTATTTTAATAGTGTCCACTTAATATAATATGTTGTGATGGTCTTCTGATAAGATGCCATGTCCAGTTATAATTACCAATCTCACTTAGAGAGTGCTGGTGGTGTGAACTATGAGATAGTTTTGCCCCGAACTACTATAAAAAATATAGTGTTCTTATTCGATGTTGTTTTGACACATAAATTTAATTAAAAATATGACACTAAATAATTGGGGACAACATTTTTATCTCTTAATAACTAAAAAATAACATAACCCCACTATGTATCTTTGTATTATTCCAATCTAAAACTAAAATGTGGTGTTAGGAGGCCTCGCGTGAACCTTACTTTATTCTAGAGGATGAAGAATATTTGTGAGGTTATGTGTAATGATTCTAGGGATACTATAATATATATTTAAGAGTGAAATGAATGTTGAATACATCTAGATAGATAAAGATAATAAATACCAAATCAAGTGAAAATCATAATGTACACATCCCATTCTAGAGAAAAATGGATCTAAATTAATATCAAGTGAGTAATATATAAAACATAAAGACCCGCAAACATAGATCATGTATAATAAATTCTAAAAAGAATCTATATATAATTAAAATTTAATAACTAAAAATATGGTCCAATGTCCTAGACCACCTCATTTTATTTGTCCACTCTCTAGCTGATAAAATAATCCTATTTTATATGGGGCTTCAAAAATTATTTTCCTATAACTATAATGTATAATTAGGTACCAATAGTATCATGAGAAGGTTGTGAGTATGATACAATAGGCCAAAACTAGCAGCATCAGTAAACTAATCCAACATGAGTGATAGTGAATGATAATTCTTTCAATAAAATAAATTCATTATAATTAATAACCACGCTCAATCCTCAAGCTCTAAGACCATACATAGAAATAACAATATATTCTTTAACAAATTTTTGGTGTCTTTGAACATTTTATGTCATCATTAAAAAAAGAGATGTCATTGGGCGTAACTATAACATCCCATGACTGACATAAATATATATTATATAATTTTGACAGAATACATAAATCATTAGAAAAAAATTCCCAAATACTGTATTATTTCAAATCCTTTGTAAACATGGAAACAAAGAAAATCATACATGAGTGAGATATAGTATCTTCCACTAGGTTCTCCAGGACTGGAACCCCTCTTATCGATATCAAACATAAAATATATCTTCATAACATGGTGATGGAAACCTAAAAAGTGGAGAGCTAAAATTCTTAGTAAGGGTACACAACATATATATATATATAAACATAAACATGAGAATAATGGTATGATAATTTGATCATATAATTAGAATATAATACCCTCAATATCATATATCATAATAATGAATCATGGTATAATGGTTATTAGTAAAAAAGGTGTGAATAATAAGGAAATCAAGATTATATGACAATAAAGAATAACATAGGAGTTTGACATGAAATTTATCAAACATATAAACATGTATTATCTTTCCTTATAATTCACGATTAATTTCTTGACCTTATCAAGAAATTCCACGGGGACTACAACTACTCGGTGGGACAAAACACAAAACCCAGTCTCATTTCTTTCTTTATAATGGATCGGGTTTCCCTGTCATCCCATAGTGGATCAGGTTTGCCCATCTTCCCATAGTGGATCAGGTTTCCACATCTTCACATAGTTATTGGGTTTCACCATATTTTTATAGTGGGTCGGGTTTTTTCATAATCCTGTAATGGACTGGTTCTTACCATCTTCCAATAGTGGATCAAGGTTCCCCATCTTCCACAATGGATCTTGCCTATTGACTTGAATCTCATCATTATCTCATGGGATATAAATCTTTGACCAATATATTAGAGGGTGATATTTTTTCCAATCATCTCATCATGAAATCTAAATTCATGTGACACATGATCATAAACATTCATATCATAACCCATGAAATGAAACGGGTATCATAAATATGTAATCATATAATATCCTATAGAAAAAGGACATGTTTCATTATCATATTATCAAAGAATAACTCATAAAAGGAATTGGGTTTCATAAGAATATAACCTAGGAAACGGAAATGGGATTCAAAACATATAACACAAGATATATAAACTTGTTTCATAAACATCATATCATAAAAACATAATCCATTTTGATAAAGAATATGAATTGAACCATGGGATCATATTACCAAAAAAGCATTTATAACTCAAATTGATGTAATCTTAGATGGAAAATAATTTGCAATGATCCTTTAAAACCATTTATTGAGTAAAATGTTATTTATTCTTTGAATAAGTATTTTAAAAACATAATCCCTTTTGAAACTTATTTTAATTTAATATACATTGAAAATTATTATGAAGGCTTGATATTATTTTTAAAATTGTTTTACCTAAAAATGTATAAAATAAGTTTGGAAATATTTCTCAAACAATTTTATTTGAAAATACATTGAAAAAATATAATATATTCTTTATGAACATTTACATAATTTCAATTTAAAACATCGTCATCAAAACATATAAAGGTAGATGCACGAATCATTTAAAAAAAATTTATAAATAAAATATTTATTGACAATCGGCTTTTAAATAATTTTGAAATAAAAAAATCAGAATATTTCGGGGAAAACTTATTTTAAAAAAACTTATAATATTACAATGGAATTATTAAGAAAATGATTATAATGATGGAGTTTAAGTCCATACAAGCTGTACATTTCTTTTTCAACCTAAATGTTTAGAAAAGAGCCATAATTAGAAAATGTCAAGAAGATTCCTTTTAAATATATTTTTTAAAAAGATTATACATGGGTAAAAAATTAATTTAAACATTATAGGATAATAGTAATAAATTTTTGAAAATATTTTCATAAAACATAGTTTTCAAAGATCACAGATTTCTGACAGAAATGTGAAATAAAGACAAATTTTCATAACACATATTTTAATAATATTAAGTAAGAAATTGTTGAAATATAGTACAATAACTTGGATTTTAAATTAATAACTATAGGGTATGAAAATTCATAGTATTAGTTATGATATGTGTCATAATATTTCATCATTGAAGTGTAATCATAAACAATCTTGATAAATGGTGTGATTATAGCTATGAAATGTTATCATAATGATAATTTTAATATTAATATAATAGAAATAATAACCTTAAATGATGATTTTAATAGAATTAAAATAATTATGTTCATGATATAATATATAAAAATCAATATATAATCCTCATTGAAAAATATAGTTTCAAAACACGACATGTTTCTGAATGTGGGAAAATTGAAACAAATTTATTTTATCAATTTGGTAAATTTTGAAACATATTTTCTTTTAATAAAATATCATAAAATTGATATTTAAATAAAAATAAATATATGTATATGAATAATATTATTCATATATGGGATGTTTGAACACCCCAAAAAAATAAATGTGTGTCGAATAAGCAATGTATTATAAGGAAATAAAAAGTGCAATGAAATTCCCTTACCTTATCTCTTAACCCTTGTTGTAGTCATTAAAAAGTCATGGATAAAAAATATAATTTTATAATAAATATAACATGGAACTATACTCTTATGTCTAATACCATATATGTTTTTATATCACCCTATTGTTTCCACGTCAATTTTAAGGATATGCTTCGGGTAATATTCACATTATTTTCGGTATGTGCCATAATTTGTTGAATTTTTTGACTCTATACTTATACCATGTATTAAATAATGTAAATAATGATATAAATATCATGTATATTAAGTATATATTCATTATAATAATCTATATTATATAGAATCATGAAATTGAATACACCATTAAGGGATATGGCAGGTCATACGTACACATGAACATCGTATCCATTTTATGTTTATTTTTAAATATAAAAATTAAATCAAATATATATATATCTATATTAAATATAATAGAATTAATATTTCATATATATAATAAAAATTAACTAAATAATTCCTTAATACATTCCATATACGTTGTGAACAAATCAAATTACGTTCAGGAGGCAGTAGTCCCCAATTCCCCAAAAATAATTATCATACTTACACAAAATAAAAATCTGAAACATTTTGGTAATATAATAGTTACACAATAATAAATAAATAATATGTTTCATATATAAAAAATAAAAATATTGTTTCCATTATAATTCATATTCAGGATAGGTTATAATGGAAAAAAACAAAACCAATCATTTCGTGTGGTGGTACTTCACTGTACACAAGAACGGTATATTCATTACCCATTAGATGGATGCATGTGTAAGTTCAGGTAGAAAACATAGAATGGAAATATATATGAATATAGAGTATAATTATTTTATTATATAATCATGTAATATGAATAATTGTGGCGATGGTGAATGAAAATTGTTGAAATGAGCTTGAAGAAGGATGTTTCCTCTTCTTTGGGTAACTCCTTTTTTCTTTGAACAAAAGGGATTCCATGGTTGTATTTCTACCCAAATAGAGGATTAGAAGATAATTTTAGTGATATTGAGAACTTATTTTATCATATATTTTGAGATCCAAAGGGTTTTATAGGTCTAAATAAGTGGGAGGGGTGAGTACCCTACTTATAGTGAAGGAATAGTTGAATTATTGTAAATTTTTTAAGAGGGAATTCCACTAAAAAATTTCCTTTTACAAGTGGATCCAATAATGGTCCAAATTTGATCCAAGGTATAAAATTGTATAAATATTTCTATTATATATAATTTTCAATTTTTTATTGGTTATTTTTTTCATTAATATTTAATTTTTTCACATTATAAGCTTATTTTCCTCTTAATCATTGTGATTGATTTTAATTAAATTCAGTATTTATTTTGTCAAAAACAGTGTTTAACATATTATAATTTATATATTATTCTGATACTATATATTCCATACTTTTTTTCCAAGTTTCAATTAGATAATTATTTTAAATTAAGTTAAAAATAAGCCTCCAATCAAGATTATAATGTGGGTTTTGAAAGTAAAAATTTCAAAATTTTACAGTGCTTTTATAACTAGCATACATTTTATCACAATCCCAATGAACTAAATTGGATTAATTGATTTATAATTTATATAATTATACATTAAAACTAATTATAAATATAATTTTAACTTATAAATAAATTATACCATAGAGAATTTTTGAATTAAAATTTTGTATTATTCACTAATCATCAAAAAAATAAACTTAACTAAAAAATAAAAAAATTATCCTTAACTACTTTTTCTATTTTGGTTTAAAAAAATTAATTTAATTTTTCAAGATAATATTTTTAAACGTTTCAAAACTTATATCTAAATAAGTTCTCCATTAAAGTGTTGCAAGACCGCTTTTATAAAAATATAGATTTTTATGTGTAATCTTGTGTTTGTTTCAATCTTAAACCTATAAAATATATTCAATAAATGTAAAAATTATTTGATTTAATATATAAAATATTTATTTAATTGATATACTTAAAATAATATTTAATTTAATTTATTCAGTTTTAATTCCTTTGTGATCAAAAAAATTATTTTTTATAAAAAAATTCCATTCACATTAAATTGGTTATTATATTCAATTATAATTCATGTGTAACCACATGAATTCTACTATGTTTTTCATAAATCCGTTAATAACTAAAAAATTAATTTCTAGGTTATATGTAATTATAATACATAATAATATTTCTAATAATAAATTATTGTTCGGAAAAAATCAATCCTGCATGTAACGCAAGACATTGTGGAAGGTCAATCTTGCGTGTAATGTAACATAAACATAGTCTTCCGTGTTGACAAAGATGGAATTTATGATTCTATTAGTTAATGATAATATTGGTTCCTAGTATAAATTATTTCAACCTTAGTGCTTCAATATAAAATATTTTTTTTGTATTGCGTGAAATGAAAATACCAAAATATTTATATTAATTTGAAAAAAAATGACAAAATATAGGCATGTTAAATTATACCCACCATAAAATTAATTTCACAATCAATAACGCATTAAAGAAAAAGGTAAGGGATCCTCTCTCTCAATTTTATTTAAGAATCTCTTCTATGTTGTGCCCTTTTATTTTTATTACCTAATAATGAGGTATGTTTTCTTACCTCCCCAATATTGCCTTTATGATATATAAATAATTAGATATGATTTACCTCTCATTAAGCCCTTTCAAGAAGTCTCATTACCATGCTAAAATGTTTGTAAGGGGTTTTCTCATCTCACATTCAATTCTGTGGGATTTCCATGGTTCACCTCTTATTTCATATATTTTGTATAAGTGTAATGACATTGGAAATATATTATACTCATTGTTTTTATATTCGTGGTATTCTGTGATTTATTTTTTGGTTATTAACATTTGTTCATATGACTACATTGATTACAATGTGGAAATGAGCTTTGTCTTTATTTTCACTTCATTGTGGCTTGCTTAGTATTGTGCACCTACTATTTCTTATGTAGTGTACCTACTTCCCATTTGGGATCACTTTTCAATTGAAATTGTATTTAATTTAAATTTTCATATTCTAGTATCATGGATATTATTATTGTATAAACCGTATAGAATTTTACATACGGTATTTATTTTTCATGTTATTCTAACTGTGGAAATATTAATGAATATTTATCCTCTATTATATACAGATAATGTAAAGGCATATTTCTCTTTTATTGAATATACGTATAAATAATTATTTTCACATGAATAATTGGTTGGGGGAAACTATAGCCCCTCGATGCATCAGTAGGTCTCATGAGACAAATCGATTGGCTACATACCCTTCGAGTTTGTTTCCTAAAATTAAACGGGTATTTTCCCACAAATATAAACCATTTTTATGGTTTTATGGTATCTTCTGCTAGATATATGATGTATAATTAATAATAATTCACTTTATTCATTATCATTTATTACTATCCATGAGTTTTTAAATATGACAAAATCTATAGATGCAGTTTCATTCTCAGTTTATTAGTGGAATGAGTTTTTTATTTATTCACCATGACATATTGATTATGTCAAATTGATTATGATTCACATATATTTTAATTAATGATTCCATTATTTTTAACACTTACTGAGCATTTGAGATCAACACTTTCATTGTTTACCTTCAATCGGTGACGAAGAGGAGATCATTTATTGAGTTCATGTGGTAGCAGTTTTTAGTTTTTAGTTTTGTATTGCATTTTATAACCTTTTCCAATGTAATTTTAGTTACATATATGTATCTTGTTTCATTAAGACTACTAAACTGATATTTTCTTCAGGATTTTCATTCCTTCCAACCATGCCAATATAACAAGTAAATCACCAACTCTGTTCTAGAGGTGTAGCCCCATTACAGTTGATATCAATGAAAGTTTAGTAGAAAACATGAAAACTAGAATCGGAACTGTATAGTAAGGAACATTGTCCTAATGTATTATTTGAGGATAAACGAACAATAACATCCTTTTATTTTTTGAAAATAACCAATTATGTGAATATTTATAGCAAATACATCCCTTTCTAGATATGAGTTGGTAGAAGTAGCTCAGACACAAATGTATCTATGAGTGAAATATCGGACAAGGAGTTTCGGGCTTGACCTGGGGTATCCTGGTACATAAAAACAGGAATTGCATCACTCTTAGTTATGATACTCCCAGGGGATATGCTTCAGATAAATAATATTTTCTATTCAATCCATTATGAAGGATTGAAATTTAAATTATTCCTCAAATAAACAATTTTTCTGATTATTGAATTAGTCATGCATAAGTTCTCAATTAATGCTATGTATTTTGTAATGTTAAGATTACAAATTATGATTCATACCCTAATATAGTGTGTCCCTTTATTTAGAAATGGTCTCTATTTGATGAAGGGGAATAAATACTTGTGGGAAGCATTGGGATCTCCCCATTTCTCAAGTCAACACAGTCAATGTTGGAGCCGATCTTATCATGACCATATTGGTACAACTTACACAGGTTGTAATGAATAACCATTCCACATCTTAGTTGGATTGTTTAATGTGAAATAAGCGGCCATATTTTAGAAGGACTACTAATCCATTGGTTACCAAGAAATGGATCAAGTCCCTTGAAAAGATATTCATGGATTTAAGAAGCAATGAAAATGAAAAGGTAGTATTGGTAGTATATTTTCTCAAGGGAGACGTTGATCAATAGTGGTCCTTTATTCAGAATACCAAGGTGGAAGATGAAATAAAAGTTACTGAATGGAGTAATTTTAAGGAAATATTCTTCAAAAAATAATTCCCTCATGAGCAATGAACTGAAATGAAGAGGAATTTCATTGGCTTAAAGAAGAGGGAAGTCGACAGTGTTTCATAGTATGGGGATAACTTCAAAATGGATAGACAGGTATTCCATAGATTATGTATGTGGCTTAGCAGGTTGGATTGATCATTTAATTGAAGGTCTTAAGACATGTCCTCAAAGGGCACTGGCTTCTCAAAAAATTTCATCATATGATGAAATTGTATCCAGTTCCATCAAACTAGAGAAATAATTTTCTAGATCAAATTTGTTTAATGGAAACATTGATAAAAAGCGGTACTCTAATAACAAAGGGAAAGGTGAATCCCCAAATAAGAACATGGGAATGAATAAATTCCCATTACGTGAGAATAGTTGATAGAATCATCTCGGGAAATGCATTAAAGGAATGGGAGTCTGCTATAAGTGTGGAGAAAATGGTCATATATCTAATAAATGCAAGGGGAAGAAAAAATTTGATGATTTTCAATGCAAAAATTGTAGAGATATGTAACACTATGAAAATGAGTGTCCAAATCACCAGGGAAAAATCCTCAGAAAATTCCAAGAGATGAAGGGAGAGATTATATGATTACAACTACGGAAGTTGAAGTTCCTAATGATGTGGTGGCAGGTACTTTAGTTGTCTCCTGAAACATATCAAATACATTATTTGGTTCTGGATCATCGCATTCATTAGTATCTTCCCAGTTTTCCAAGAAAATTATACAAGTCCAATTTTATTTAATAATGTAGTTATCAGTCAAAACTCCTTTGGGATACATCACTACGACAAAGACATGTCAAGAGTCCCCCTCATGACCCATACAAATTCTTTAGTTTCTATCCTTATCACCTTACCAATGACTAACTTTGATATAATTCATGGTATGAATTGGATATCAAACTATGATGCGAATATTTATTGCAAGAAAAAGTATGTTACAATTTTTTAAAATTGTGTTGAATCTGTTATCTTCAGGGAAGATACCTCACCACTTTATTCTTATCTAGGATCACCCCCAGTATCCTTATAGAATACAATTCATGGAGAGGAAGAGAGACCAATAACTATCAGTGAGGAATGAAATATTCAAATTAAATATGTTCATATAGTTCAAGAATACATTGATGTATTTCTAGGGGATTTACCTGGACATCTTCTAGAGAGGGAAATTGAGTTTTCTATTGATTTAATTTTTGGTGCAATACCTATATCAAAGACCCTATATAGAATGGACACTATGGACTTAGTAGAGATAAATAAACAACTAGAGGAGTTGAGTAAAAAAATATTTATTTGACCCAGTGTTTCTCCATGGGGAGCCCCAGTCCTATTTATCAAGATTAAATATGGATCCATGAGTTTATGCATTGATTACAGGGAAATCAATGCTATTACAATAATTACTAAGAATTGTATGCCTCGAATTGATGATTTATTTGATCATCATCATAGAGCTCAATTCTTTTTGAAGATTGAGCTTCAATATGGAGGTCATCAGCTATGTGAGAAGAACGAAAAGGTTCTTAAAAAAACATGTCGAACCAGGTATGGGCATTATGAGTTTACAGTGTTGCATTTTGGACAGTCTATTGCACCCTCTATTTTCATGGAATTAATGAATAGAGTTTTCATAGAATATCTTGATAACTTGTTAGTGGTATTCATTGATGATATCCTAGTATACTCAAAAATAAATAAAGACCATGAGGGTCACTTGAATATTATTCTGAAATCTCTTAGAAGAAATGTATTATAGGGGAAGTTTAGTGGGTGAGAATTTTTTTTCAATCAGTTTCTTTTCTAGGACATATTATCTCTACGGATGGAATCCTAGTTGATCCTACAAAACCCAAAGAAATCAAATATTTGACCATGCCAACAAACATAACAAAGGTACGTAGTTTTATTGGCTTAGTAGGTTACTATCAGCATGTCATTCAGAATTTTACCTAACTGGCTAACCCACTAACCAAGCTCACATGTAAAGGAGTTAAGTTTATGTGGAAAAAAAATTTATAGAATGCTTCAATGAATAGAAAAGATGATTGGTCAATGCTCCAATTTTGACTCTTCCATCTGGAAGTGATGGATTTGTAATATATAGTGTCATATCAAAGAATGGGTTGTGTTTCATCCTTATACAAAATTGTTAAATTATTGCTTATGCATCATGGTAGTTCAAGACTCATTAAAAAAATTTTCCAACTCATGATCTGTAGTTAGTAGCTGTAGTATTTTCTCTGAAAATAAGGATGTATTATCTTTATAGTGAAAATGTGAGATATATACAGATCACAAGATTTTGAAATACATTTTCACACAAAAATAACTCAACATGGGGAAAAGGAGATGGCCTGAGTTAGTCAATGATTATGATTGTTCAATACCCTACCACCCAAGAAAGGAAAATAAGGTGGAAGATGCATTATGTAGGAAAGATCACAGACTCCTGACCCAAATGAGGATTGAAAGATATCTTATATTCATGGATCTACGGAAGATGGATTTGGGAATTGTTATGGAAGTGGAAACATCTTTCATCATTCAAATGATTTATAAAATATCATTAATAGAGGAGATAAAAAGCTCTAAATCTGATGATGAGAATCTACACAAAAAAATTAATTCTATCAAGGATGGGAGATTGGAATACTTCATGTATGAAGATGGAGTTCTGAAATTTGGGAAGAGGTTAAGAATTCCATCAGTACCTGAACTAAGAAAAGGAACTATTTGAAGATTCTAATAGCTAAAATTTCTCTATACACCCCAGAAGCACAAAGGTGTATAGTGATCTGAAGGAATATTTTTTCAGAGATAATATGATGTGGGAAATTGCTGACTACATGTCAAGGTGTCTTGTTTGTAACGAAGTTAATGTAGAGAGACAACATCCCAAAAGAGTTATGCAACCTCTATCTATTCCTATGTGGAAGTGGGATAACATTATGATTGAATTTATCACCAGGTACTCAAGGAATCCTAGAATGAATAATGAAATATAGTTAATTGTTGATCATCTCAAAAAATCAGCACATTTCCTTTATATAAGATAGGATTTAACACTTGAGCGCCAGGAAATTTATTATATTAATGAAATTTTATGACTTCATAGTGCACCTCTGTCGATTATATCAGATCAAGATCCCTAGTTTACATCAATATTATAGAAAACTCACCAAAAGGCTTTGAATACTGAGATATGTATGAGTACTTATTATCACCCACAAACCGACAGATGGTCTGAAAGGAATGTTCAAACTCAATAATACATGCTGATATCGTTCTCTCATGACTTTCTAGGTGTGTGGAATCAATACTTGCCTTTGGTTTAATTTTCTTACTACCATATTTTCCATTCTAGTATTCAAATGGCTCTATATGAAGCATTGTATGGAAAGATATTTCGAACTCCAACTTGTTCGGATGATATTGGAGAGAGAAAACTTAGAGCCCCAGTCCATATTGAAGAGACCAAGAAAAAGTTAAAGACAATCCAAACCCATATTAAAGCATCCCAAAGTAGGTATAAGAGTTACAAAAACTAATGGATAGTGGATTTTGGAATTCCATGTGGGAGATCATGTCTTTCTGAAACTATATCCATGGAAAGGTATCTTAAGATTCGGTAAAAAATGAAATTAAGCCCCGAGTATATCAGACCATTTGAAATTCTGTAATGAAACAGAACTTTAGCTTACCATTTAGAAATGCCTCCAAGTATCTGGATATTTCATGATGTTTTCCACCTGTCATTATTAAAGAATTACATGATATACCCAACACATGTACTCATCTATGATGAAATGGAATTAGAACCTGATTTATCATACTGTGAAGAGCCTATTGGGATCCTTGACACAAGGGAACATGATTTGTGAAATTGGACAACATGTCTAGTAAAGGTTCTTGTAAAAACTAGAATATGGAGGAAGCAATATTGGAACATGAGGATGTTATGAAGAAGAACCACCAACATCTTTTTAGCGGGCTTTAAAAATGAATAAATTCGGGGACTGAATTTCCCAAGGAGGGAATAATGTAGCACCTCAAACATTTTATGGTATTTTTTTTCCTAAATAAATTTTAGTAAAGGCTATATTTCTGAAATCATTGAGTTTCATTGAAACAACACTTGGTTATTTTGGAGATAGTCATTTCCTAGCCATTGAACATAAATTTTCCACTTTTGTGTTTTGAATTTTGAAAATCTAACATACAGAGTTGTGTTTAAGGTGATATTTACAGTCTTATATAATAAACTTAATGATTGGGAATAGTAACATAACAATATGATTAGCAATATACCCTTATGAATATTATCTTACCCTTATGAATAGTAACATGGATCTTATGAATGGTATCCATACCCATGAGTGTATAAATAAATTTAGGCACCTTTAAAATAATGATCATTATTTTAGGTGTTTATATATTTCGATTATATAGTGATTTTAAATAAATATTTAAGTAATCATAATTAGAAAATTATTTTTTAAAAATGGATTACAGTTTCAGATTCTACATGTCGAAAAATGGTTAGGGTGAATTTTTTGTATTTTTCTGAAGTACTTAAATTTTTTATGAATAGTGAAATATGATAATTTAAAAAATAAGATAAATACACTAATTATAGAGTCATGTATGATATTCTATTGATGTCCACCTAATTGATTCTGATTTACATGATAAAATTACTATTCTTTATCATGTACTACTCACTATTCCTTTTCTTTTGGATAAATAATAAATTAAGGATTATAATATAGAGAAATCCCCTCTACCCTCCACTATATAAACTACCCCTCACCTCCTCTTCCTCCCACACCACTAAAGAATCAATACTTGACTAAATTCTGCAAAACGCTCTTCTAAAGCTGTCATGAACCAAATCTGGCTGCCATCAAACCGGCATCAAACCCAGCTCATGGCAAGACCCTAAGGACGTTCCCTATCCCCACGGGCAGGAACAAGTTCCCAGGTATCATAAAAATTCATTTGGAACCGATTTACCCGAGTTTGGGTTCATAAAATAACCAAAAACAGCCAACAAACCAAATCTGAAACAATTATGCCAAGCAAGACTTAATAAAAATTCAGAATTGATTATATGGGTTTAAACAAGACACAAGAGGTCCAAAGGTACATAAAAGTAGCAGCAAACATCCCAAGAGACTCCACACGACAATGGGTCATCACCCACAATCCGTCTCCACAACACCGCATCATCGAGAGAAACTAGCAACCTGATCCGCCATCGCCCAAGGCCTTGCCTTTGCCTATGTCAAACATGGTCATGTCTACTTACACCCAAAGGTGTATGTAGGGTGTGATACTAATCCCAATAGGTTATCACCCAATGATTTCAAGTGATAGGCATTATAAAATAAAAGTCTTGCTAGAGTTATAAATAGATAAGGGTAGAATTTATTTCTAAAAGTGAAACTTTGAAAAGAAAATAGCATTCAATGGGGATGACATTAAATAATGAGTGAATTTGAATAAAACATTCAAGATACTGGTTTTCAAATTACAAAATACCATAAATAAAGTATAAATGCCAAAAATGCCACGAGCACCAAGCATAGGAACACCCCTAGGTACTAGTTTGTTGTGAGCCCCAAGTACCTCGTACCTGGTGAAAGTAACCATGATGAAATTCGTTCTCATACACGAGCCACTAGTAGGAAGCATACACATAACCTAGTGGTCTCCAATCATCTCCATTATAGTTTTGTTACTGTTATCCATGTCAGACATGCTAAGTGAACCATGGTCAAAACCCCTCCGTTCACTAGCGTACTAGTACACGTTAGCCCTCCTAGATACCCAGGTTTCCCGTATTGTGCTCAAATTGTCACCACATCTTACCAAAATCAATTTTTACACATAAATATCAGTTCTGGTCACACGCATTCAAAACATTAGCTACACCTTATTTGCACCTTTCGTATAACTCAATAAACCACTTATAATTTCCATAAAACAAATTCAAGAAAAGTAATCAAATTTTGCGCCTTAAATTCATCTAAAGTCCCAAATTTAAAACCAAATGGAGACCAATATTATACCAAAACATAAATTTCAGCATCAAAATATTTTTATAAATCTAATCCCTGAATTATAAAACAACACCAAGAGGCACAACATGGGTTGCACATGTAAAACAAACATTTTCACACAAAATTGGCACTTAAAAATCATTCGCTTTTAAAATGCTACCCAAATAAATTTTTGCAATCAAAATACTGAATGAGGAACATAATAGAAACATAAATATAGAAATCCAACTCATTCTACAATACCTACATATGAAATCACCTACCAAAAGAGTCAAAAACCCCAAATCTTTGTGCGTCACTTCAACTGCACCTCCGCCGCACCACAAAGGAGTAAGATTGAACCTAAAAACAGAGTATTGGATAGATAAACTCAAAAAAAACCATAGGTACGAAACCCCACCTTCTGGAAATTTTTGGATTCAATAAAAATGGGAGAAACCTTAACAAGAAGGGAGGAATAAGGAAGAGAACCAACTTACTTGAGAAATATGGGCATTTTTTGGAGATTCAGAAGATCGGCCCTAAATCGCGATTACTCTGAGATCCAAAGAGGAAAAGGCGAATATGGGGGTGCGGCTGGGTTTAGTGGGAACGTGTGAGAGGTGGAATCACCAAAAACGGATAAAAATAAATATTTTATGAAAGAATTACAAACAAAATTTAAAACTGGAAATTGGCTTTCAGGTTGGCCCAATTCCTAATTTGATCACCCAAATCCAAGATGCTAATGACTTTTTAAGGGGCCCAAAATTATTTTTTGGTTTTAATATTAAAATTAAGGTCATTTTCTAAGTGTAATGGGTGAAAAATGTTGAAAAAAGAAGGAGTTATTAATGAAACAAAATTTACACTCAAAACTGGAAACGGGCTATCATATTGGCCCAAATTTTGGAAACCCACTATTTCCTTCAAAAATGCATGAAAAACCACCAAAACCAAGAATGGATGTAAATTAAATGAAAAATACCTTTAAAATAAGTCATTTATGTGACAATTCTTCCCCCCCCCCCCATGAAGGACTTTCCGCCCCGGAAAGTCAACATGAGGCTTGATTGGAAAATAAGAACGGGTACTCTTCCTCGACCCATGACTTTCGCTCCAATGTCTCATGTGTATAATTTTCATGCTGCCATAGAACCGGGACTAATGGAATAGACTTTCCTCGATGTATCTTCTCTTGGGAGTCTACTATTTTCACTGGCCCCTCAAAAATAGACAAGTCAGGATCTATCTCCAGTTCTTCCCAACTCAACACATGGGATGGATCCGGGTAGTATTTCTTCAACTGAGAAACATGGAAGACATCATGGATGGACGTCAACTGAGAAGGTAAGGCCAACATGTATACCACCTTTCCAATATGCTCGATGATCTCAAATGGCCCGACATACCACAGAGTCAGCTTACCTTGCTTCCCCAATCGACGATGGCCCAGATGAGGGGCCACCTTCAAGAATACTCTATCACCCACAGAAAACTCTAGGTCTCGACGCCTCCGGTCAGCATATGATTTATGAAAACTCTGAGCTATCAATAAACGTTTCCTGGTTAATTTTACCTTCTCAGATGTCACCTGCACCATACTCGGCCCCAGTAGTGAGGTCTCACCTACCTCATCCCAACACCGGGGGGGCCGACAAGGCCGACCATAGAGCGCCTCAAAAGAAGACATTCGAATCAAGGATTGGTAACTGTTATTATAAGAAAACTCAAGCAATCCCAAATGTGTATCCCAAGAACCCCCAAAGTCTAGGACACATGCACGAAGCATGTCCTCCAAAATCTGATTCGCCCGCTCTGTCTGACCATCTGTCTACGGAGGGTATGTTGTGCTCATCTTAATCTGGGACCCCAAGGCCTTCTGAAGGCCTTCCCGGAACCGAGATGTGAAACAAGTGTCTCTATCTGAGACAACTGCTGATGGAACACCATGGAGTCTCACCACCTCTTGAAGATACAAACGGCCCAACTCATCCACTTTAGATGTATATCTGATCGGAATGAACTGGGCTGATTTGGTTAGATGATCAATCACTACCCAAATGGCACTCTTACCTCGAGGTGTACGAGGTAATCCAACAATGAAGTCCATGGAAACCTCGTCCCACTTCCAGATAGGAATGGGTAGTGGTTGGAGAAAACTAGAGGGCCTTTGGTGCTCTGCTTTCACCTGCTGGAATGTATAGCATCTCGACACAAAGTCTGCTATGTCCCGTCTCATACCAGGCCACCAAAACTGCCGACGGACATCATAATACATATTAGTGGCACCCGGATGGACATCCCACTGAGACTGGTGGCTATCCTGCATCACCACCTTCCATAGAGATAACGGCACTACTGAATGGCCCTTGAAGCACAAGATGCCCTCGGGAGACGATGACCAATCAGAGGATGTCTCCCCACCATGAAGAAACCGCTTCGACCGCTGACAAAGCTCATCACTGGGCTGTTCCCGCTGAATCAACTCCAACAGAGAAGGAGTCAACTGGACACTCGCTAAGAATGCCCCTCCACCGTGTTCCTTGGTCTCCACATGCATCTGAGAAAAGATCCCCATCAATGTCCACTCATCACTGGACTTCCTCAAAGCCTGCACTGGAACCCTTCTGCTCAAGGCATCGTCCACTACATTACCCTACCCTGGGGTATAGACAATGTAAAAGTCAAACCCCTGCAAGTACTCGATCCAGCAACGCTGCCTCAAGTTGAGGTCCTTCTGTGAAAAGATATAAGCCAAGGATTTGTGATCAGAATAGACCACGAAATTCTCCCCAAAGAGGTAGTGACTCCACGTCTTCAAAGCATGCATCACTACTGCCAACTCCAAGTCATGTGTTGGGTAGTTCTTTTCGTGTGGTCGGAGTTGGTGAGAGCCATACACCACTACATGATCATCATGCATAAGCACGCACCCAAGACCCATACCTGAAGCATCACAATAGACCACATATCCCTTTCCAACCTCTAGAAAAATCAGCACGGGGGGCGGTAGTCAGCCGCCTCTTCAGCTCCTCAAACGACGCCTGACATTCTGTACCCCATACAATCTTCACCCCTTTCTGGGTGAGGGAAGTCATCGATGAAGCAAGCTGAGAGAAATCCCGAACGAATCGACTGTAATAACCAGCCAAGCAAAGAAAACTCCTGATCTCGAACACATTCTCCGGTTTCTCCCACGACATGACTGCACTAATTTTCTCAGGGTCCACTGAAACTACATGCTCTGAGATAACATGCCCCAGAAATCTCACCTATCTGATCCAGAAAGTGAACTTTGAAAACTTTTCCTAGAGGCGGTGATCTCGTAATGTACCCAAAACGATCCTCAAGTGATGTTCGTATTCCTCCTCAGAGCAAGAGTATACCAGAATGTCATCCATGAACACCACAACAAAGGAATTGAGATACTGATGGAACACCCTATTCATAAGTGCCATAAATACCGCTAGAGCATTGGTAAATCCGAAGGGCATGACCAAATACTCAAAGTGGCCATACCTGTTTCGAATCGCTGTTTTAGGGATATCTGACTCCTTCACCCTGAGTTGATGATACCCTGAACATAGGTCTATCTTTGAGAACCACTTTTCCCCCTTCAACTGATCAAACAAATCATCTATTCTGGGAAAAGGGTATTTGTTTTTAATTGTTACCTTATTCAGCTTCTGGTAGTCAATGCACAACCGGAGGGATCCATCAGCCTTTTTTGCAAACAACACCGGAGCGGCCCAAGGAGAGATGCTCAGGTGAATGATTTCTTTGGATTCTAAGTCATGCAGTTGTATATTTAATTCCCTCAACTCGTTGGGGGCCATGCGATAAGAGGGAAGAGATATCGGCTGTGTTCCCGGTACCAGATCGATAGAAAACTCCACATCCCGCTCCAGGGGAAAGCCTGAAAAATCATATAGGAATACCTCCGGAAACTCATTCACTACATGAGGTAGTACACCATCAGGGGAAAGACCATCCTCTAGCATGAGATAATATAACTGGAAGATAACACTTCCCAACTCTGGGAGTGGAGGCCCTGCGCGACCTGACCGAGGATCTCATTCTCCATGAAAAACCTGAAGACTCCCATCAGGTGCTGTGAAACTCACACGCCGTCTTTAGAAATCGATGTGTGCCTGGATGTGTACTAGCCATTCCATACCGAGTATGACATCAAAAAGGTTCATATATAAGACCAAGAGGTCCCACTCCATCTTGACCCCTGACACAGAAAGCACACGTTATGGGCACCTGAGACCCTGCTCCTTCTTCTTTCCCAGCGGTGTCACCAACTCCATTGAGAATGACATCAAATCAGTTGGAAAATTCATAATGTCCACAAAACGGGCAGAAATTAATGAAACAGAGGCACTAGTATCAAAAATAGAAGCAGTTATAGAAGATGAAATCAAAACTGTACCTCGAACAGTTGACGGTCCCGCCTTTGATCTTACTGGTGCCTGATCCACCGCATGGAGATGTACAGTCTCTGCCTGAAGATGACCGCTAGTCTGTGGCTATGCCCTAAACTGGATCTGCCCAAAAGATGACCCATCCCGACCACCACGGCTGCCAAATCGAGATCCCCCAGTCCTCGACGGCTCAGACTGTGTTGGCACTCCTCTGGGAGCCATAGATCCTGCCCCACTTTGAAGTGGACGTGCTATCCTGCAAAGGCGTTGCACGTGTCCCATACATCCACACTAGAAACAGGTCATCTAAGGATGAGGGCATGCAGGACGGATGTGCCCAGGCTTCCCACACTGGTGGTACAAGACTGATCTCACATCAGAAACTGCTGATGAAAACTGCCTGGAAGAGTTCCCTGAACTGCCTCCTCCTTTCTTCACATGACCCTCCCGCTTCCTTTTCATTTCTGAGGATCTTCCACTTCCCACTACTAGTATAGAACCATAGAAACCAGCCCTTCCTTTTCTATCAATCTCCAACATGCACGCCCGATCAACAACCTCATCATAGGTACTCAGCTTAAACAAGAACACCTGGGAGTATATCTCTGGTCTCAAGCCTTTCTCAAACCTCTGGGCCTTCACTTGCTCATTAGAGACAATTTTTGGAGCATACCGATCCAACTCAGTGAAACGGTTGACATACTCCATCATAGTTATATTTCCCTGCACAAGTTCCATTAAATCTCTAGACCTAGAATAAGCCAACACCTCAGGGTAGTACTGTTCATTGAAGACAGCCTCGAAATCTCCCCAACGCATCTGCACATTCTTCCCATCCTGAAGCACTGACTCCCACCATTTACGGTTGGGACCCTCCAACATAAAGGAGGCATACATCACCCTGAGCTCCTTGGGTGTTTCCAGGAACTCAAATATACGCTCGATCTTCTCGAGCCATTCCTCTTCTTCGTGGGGTTCTGAGCTGCCTCAGAAGGTTGGAGGCTTATTTTTCAGGAACTCCTGGGCCTTGTCCTTTCTAGGACCAGTCTCATCCTCTCTAATAGGAGCTGGAACTGGGGCTGGTCTATATTCTTGGTCCTGGATAGCCCGGACCAAGGCCTCGACTAGCCTTTGATCAATTGGTGTGGGAGAACTCTCACCGGCTTCCTCCCGTGGGTGCGTGAGAGCTTTCTGGGGAGGCATGTTGCTACAAAATGTAACAGTCACAAAACAATAATCAATACCACAATTCTGAAAATTTTAATCAAATACATCAAATATAAATAATCTAAACACATTTCAGTAATAAAATAAACAACTACAACACATCCGCATGATGTCCACATGTGGTGTGCAGCCCACACGTCTCACCTGGAAGTGAAGTCAATCTTTAAATTCCAACATCCCCTGGTGGCTCAGGTTCTACCATGAGAGGTGTGGGCCAGACACCCTACTCACAACCAAAACCCTGAGCCCCAACAGTCCTAGCTCCTGTCTATCCCGACTCATCCCAAAATAACAATATAACCCAAAAACTTTAACCTGCCTCTGATACCATTTTGTCATGAACCGAATCTCGATGCCATCAAACCGGCACCAAACCCGGCTCATGGAAAGACCCGAAGGGCATTCCCTATCCCCAAGGGCTGGAAAAAGTTCCCAGGTATCATAAAAATTCATTTGGGAATGATATACCCGAGTTTGGGTTCATAAAATAACCAAAAATAGCCAACAAACCAAATCTGAAACAATTATGCCCAGCAAGACTTAATAAAAATTCAGAACTGATTATATGGGTTTAAAAAAGACACAAGAGGTATAAAGGTACATAAAAGTAGTATCAAACAGCCCATGAGACTCCACACGACATGGGGTCATCACCCACAAGCCGTCTCCACAACACCGCACCATCGAGAGAAACTAGCAACCCGAACCGCCATCGCCCATGGCCTTGCCTTTGCCTATGTCAAACATGATCAAGTCTACTTACACCCAAAGGTGAAAGTAGGGTGTGATACTAAGCCCAATAGGATATCACCCAAGGATTTCAAGTGATAGGCATTATAAAATAAAATACTTGCAAGAGTTATAAATAGATAAGGGTAGCATTTATTTCTAAAAGTGAAACATTGAAAAGAAAATAACTTTCATTGGGGATAACATTAAAGAATGAGTTAATTTGATCAAAACATTCAAGCTACTGGTTTTCACATTACAAAATAACATAAAGAAAGTATAAATGCCAAAAAGGCCATGAGCACCAAGCATAGGAACACCCCTAGGTACTAGTTTGTTGTGAGCCCCAAGTACCTCGTACCTCGGTGAAAGTAACCATGACGAAATTCATTCTCATGCACGAGCCACTAGTAGGGAGCATACCCATAACCTAGTGGTCTCCAATTATCTCCATTATAGTTTTTTTAGTGTTATCCATGTCAGAATTGCTAAGTGAACCATGGTCAAAACCCTTTCGTTCACTAGCGTACTACTACACGTTAGCCCACCTAGATACCCGGGTTTCCCGTATTGTGCTCAAATAGTCACCACATTCTACCAAAGTCAATTTTTACAAATAAATATCAATTCTGGAGACACACATTCAAAACAGTATCTACACCTTTTTTCACCTTTCGTATAACTCAATAAACCACTTATAATTTCCATAAAACAATTTCAAGAAAAGTAATCAAATTTTGCACATTAAATTCATCTAAAATCCCACATTTAAAACCAAATGGAGACCAATATTATACCAAAACAGAAATTTAAGCATCATAACATTTTTATAAATCTAATCCCTGAATTATAAAACAACACCAGGAGGCACAACATGGGTTGCACATGTAAAACACCCATTTTCACACAAAATTGGCACTTAAAAATCAACCACTTTTAAAATGCTACCCAAATCACTTTTTGCAATCAAAATACTGAATGAGGAACATAATAGAAACAGAAATACAGAAATTCAACTCATTCTACAATACCTACATATTAAATCACCTACCAAAAGAGTCAAAACCCCCAAATCCTTGTGTGTCACTTCAACCGCACCACCACCGCACCACAAAGGAGTAAGATTGAACCTAAAACTACGGGGTTGGACCAAGAAACTCAAAACTAAAACCCTAGGTACGAAACCCAATCTTCTGGACATTTGGGGATTCAATAAAAAAGGAAGAAACCCTAACAAGAAGGGAGGAATAAGGAAGAGAACCAACTTACTTAAGAAATCTGGACGTTTTTTGGATATTCAGAAGATCGTCCCTAAATCGTGATGAATCTGAGCTCCAAAGATGAAAAAACGAATATGGGGGTGCGTCTGGATTCCGTGGGAACGTGTGAGAGATGCAATCACCGGAAAAGGATAAAAAATAAATATTTTATGAAAGAATTCCAAAACAATTTTAAAACTGGAAATGGGCTTTCGGGTAGGCCCAATACCTAAATTGATCACAAAATCCAAAATTCTAATGACTTTTTAAGGGGCCCAAAATTATTTTGTGGTTTTAATATTTAAATGAAGGTCATTTTGGAAGTTTAATGGGTTAAAACTATTGAAAAATGAATGAGTTATTAAAGAAACAAAATTTACTTTCAAAACTGGAAACGGGCTCTCAGGTTGGCCCCAATTTTGGAAACCCACTATTTCCTTAAAAAATGCATGAAAAAACCACCAAAACCAAGAAAGGATGTAAATTAAATGAAAAATACCTTTAAAATATGTCATTTATGTGATAAAATCCCTCTCCCCACATCCAAGACCTACTGGTCTCACCAAAATGCCAGAAACATAGGTCTTAAAAAATTTCTCATGGAGGAGTACTCAGGAGGTGATCCTCTCTTCTCTTTTCCTTCAAATTATTTTACAAGTTTTATTATTTTTTTTCTCTCTTATAACCTCTCCTCATCCAAATTCAATGATAATTATACTAACTTACATGTACTATATTTTCATTATTCTAATTAAATATTTGATCATAATCTCTCTTTTCCCCTCCTTTTATTCAATAAATGCAAACACCGTCTGAGATGTGTTAATTTATCACACTCTGGGAAGATGGATTTTCAATTTGCAATACTATCTTCAATACATGTCATGAAACCAATTAAAAGGTTGAAAAGGATCATAAAATATGTACTTTATCTTGTTTAATGTTCTGGAATCCCTACACACTCATAATATGGAATAATAATACAAAATAATTTTATTGTGCACAAAACCGCCATACAAAATCCAAGTGTTTATTGACTCATCTAATGAGTCATCCTTAATGTATATAACGAGAATCATTATATGATCATTTATATCTCTTTAATTTATCTAATAATCTATATTAACAATTCTGTGTGTTTAACCTCATTTCAAACAAACATCCATTCCTGAATACAAGTAAACGGATCATGAAAACTTAAGAAGAAAATGCTTACAAAAAAATAAAATTGAATTTCATAAACCCATAAAAAAGGAAATTAATGAACCTAATAAGGTTATAAAATATCAATTAAATTTTTAAGAGGTTCTGTGATTATTAATTAATAAAGATAAATATGATTATTCAGGTCATTAAGAACAATCACGAACACCTTCAGGAATGAGGTAAGGGATCCTCTCTCACAATTTTTCTGAAGAATCTATCCTATGTTCTGCCCCTTTTTTTAATAACTAATAATGGGGTATGTTTTTTCACCTCTCCCATACTTAAATTAAGATATATAAATATTGGGATATCCCTTTACCTCTCATTAATCCATTGCATGAACACTCGTTACCATGCCGAAATGTTTGTAATGGGTTTTCTCATCTCACTTTCAATTCTGTGGGATTTCTATTGTTCGCCTATTATTTCTTATATGTGGTATATTTGTAATGTCATTTGATATATATTATCATTATTATCTTTATATTCTTGGTATTCTGTGATTCAATTTGTGGTTATTAACTTTTGGTCATATGACTAAATTAATTACAATGTGGTAATGAGCTTTCTCTCAATTTTCACTTCTTTTTGACTTGGTTAGTATTGTGAACTGACTCTTTCATATTTAGTGTACCTACTTCCCATTTGAGATAACTTTTCAATTTTAATTATATTCCATTTAAATTTCCATACTCTCATATCAAGGATATTATTATTGTCTATGTTGTATACAATTTTACATATGATATTTATTTTGAATATTGTTTTGGCTGTGGAAATATTGATGAATTTGTGTCCACTGTTCTATAAGAATAATGTAAAGGCATATTGATCTTGTTTTGAATCTATGTAAAAATAATTATCTAGACATGCAGTAGTGGTTGGGTCCTCCTACAGCCCCTTATTGCATCGGTGGGTCTCATGAGACAAATCAGTTGGTGACAAACTTTTTGAGTTTCTTTCCAAAAATCAAATGGGTTTCTACCTACAGAACTAAATCATTTTTAAGGTATTATGGTATCATGTTCTAGATTCATGAAATCCAATTAATAAGAATTTTCTTTATTAATTATCAATTATTACTATCTTGGAGGTTTTCACTATGAAAAAATCTATTGATGCAGTTTCATTCTCAGTTTATTAATGGCGCGAGTTTTTCATTTATTCACCATGGCCTATTTATTATGTCAAACTGTATATGATTATCATATTATGGAATTCATGTTTCTGATATTTTTAACTCTTACTGAGTGTTTGAGATCACCCCGTTCATTTTTTACATTCAATATGTGATGAAGGTTATGTCATTTATCGAGTTCATGTGGTTGTTGTTTTTAGTTTTTGTTATGTATTGTATTTTGTAACATTTTCCAATGTAATTTGAGTTACATATATGTATATAGTTTCTTCAAGACTACTAAACTGGAAATTCATTCAAGAATTTCATTCCTTCTAACCAATCCAATATAACAAGTTATGCACTCGCTCTAATCTAGAGGTGTCGAGGTGTTACAGTACAACACCATCTCCACTAAATATTGGTCAACTATTTGAGAAAGAAAAAAATATGGACACAACTTTTGGTAAACCATTTTCAAAAAAACATACAAAAAATAGTTGGAATAAGGGATCTGTTTTTTTTAATTAGCATACTGAAGTTACCTGTACATTATACACATTCTTGATGTTATAGATGTTGAAAAAAATGAATGTGATAGTTTTACTAGAACATTACCAAAAGCACCTAGCAAAACAAGGGAAGGAATTAAGGCAAGGTCAGACATGGTTGACATGGGAATATGAGAAGACTTGGCGCTAATGAAGGGTGAAAAACAAACTTTTCTTCCACTGGCTTCTTGCACTCTTTCCAAGAAGGAGAGATATCAGTTTTTCAACTTCTTAAATGGCGTAAAGGTTTTAGAGGCGTGTCCATTGAATATCAAGAACATCTTGTCAACGATCAATTTGATGTCAAAGGGTCTGAAATTACATGAATGCCACATTTTGATGTAGGATCTCAATATTATATATTTACGTTGAATTTTATACAACAATTTTTGTTACATGTTAATGAATCTTTATTTCATCTTCATTGATAAATGAAGCAATGTTATAGACCCTGATAATTTTTTGAGAATAGAAATAGAAATTTCCATCATATTATGTGAGTTGGAAATGTTCATCCCTGTGAAATTATTTGATACGATGGTTCCTTTGATGGTTCACATTGTGAGAGATATTCCACTATGTGGTCCTTCACACTATATATGGATGTACCTATTGAAGTGTATATAATGACATTGAATGGGTATGAAAAAAATCGAATTCGCCTAGAGGTTTTTATTACAAAGAGATATATTTTTGACGGATACATGGATTTATGTACTGAATACATGTATTATGTTGAATAAAAGGGTCTTCTGAAATATCAACTCACTAGATTGCTTGTGGGTGAAAGAATTTATGGAAGAGACGTTGTCACAATCAATATTATAGATTGAGAGTAAGCCCACCTTTATGTTTTTCATAACATTTTGGAGGTTGACACATATGTATAAACACACAATGAGATTCTTAGGCATTTCAATCATTCAAGGGTGGAAAAGTGGAAACTGAATACACATTATCAATAGTTTATAGTATGGGTTTAGGACCATATATTTAAAGAGTCATACGAAAACCCAAACTCAATTTTAGAACAACATTGTTGGCTAGCCAAAGGACCAAGAGTTTATGAATTATCTAATAATGATTATGAACTAAATGGTGAAACATTCTATACTAATGAACATGATGAAGACAGCACCGTGAAGAATAATGGAGTAACATTTGTGGCTGAATTGATGCATTTTTTCATTTTTAAGGACAAAAATCTAATTTTTGTGAGTAAGTTATACTTTGGCATCTTCAAACAAATAAGGTAGTTGGATTTTATGAAAATACTCATGAAAGTTTTTCAATGAAATTGGTTTGATAATAAGAGTTATATTAAAATAGAAGAGTTAGGATTCATGATAATTGATTTCTATAGGGAAGGGTACATAGAGAACCATTTATAATGGAAACATAGCGAGTACAAGTATTTTATGTTCTATATCATGTAAACTGAAACATGTCAATTGTTCTGTTATCCACCAAAACCACTGAAGGTTCAGATGAAAATTCAAAAAATCCTGACCCTTTCATTGGGACGTCACAATCAATTCACTGTGGTCCTAATGTAGACAAGGTTTTTTTGTCAATGGATACCACAGTGAAGGGATTTGGATAGTCGATAGTGGGATAAAATCCCTTCAATATTTATGAAAATGATAGTTCAATAAACAAGTTATATATTTGGTAATATAAATCATGTCACATTATGTTATTATATGTTCACTGATGCTTTTATGTAATATAAATCAATTTTTTTACCACTTATATAGGAGATGATGCTCCCAATCTGATGGTACAACTGGTCTCTCAAACTGCTACTGCTCACACTGTAGACAACCAATTGGTTTCTCAACCTGTTGCTACTACCTCTCCCAGTACAGTGATAAAACCACCATCTGCACATGCCGATGTGAGTACTCTGAAAGAAAATAATAATAATGTGGAAACTGACAAAATTTGAGGCACTCAAACACTGGAATCTTAGAAAAAATAAGAGCACCATAGTATGAAGGTGTTATCAAAAATCCATATTGAAAATGTGAAAAACATCAAATATGAGGTTGGATTGAAATTGTGTTTCCATCATGTTAACTCCAAAAAGGCCATGTTCAATAGTAACACTGGAATATTCCCTCACCAATATGTGCCAATTAATATACAATTGTGGCACTATGTTTTTACTGAGCATAAGACACTAATGTGAGGAGATATTATGGTAATAATATGATATATTATCTCTTTATTTTACTAAAAAATTAAATAATAAAACATTTATTTACTAGTCATCATCCCTTGTAAAGTGAATTTATAGTGGATATCCCATAAAAGGAAAACGTATTTACGGTGTCTTGAAGGATTCATAAAGGATTTCACATGATTTTAATGAAATTTTATCTTAAATATGTTGAAGAGAAAAATAAACCCCACCCACATACTATTTATAAACACCTGAAAACCCAAGGAGTGTGGGATGTGTTTACAATCTGTCGAGAGGTGTAGTCTTTTCGGGTACACTGTGTTTGTTAATACATTATTTGATGATACATGTATTCATCACTTTGATTAATAGTTTTTTATTTATGAAATAGAAGACGATTTTTGAAAATAATGATCGAGTTGAAAAACCATCATACTACAATTGTAAATGAGGAATGGGGTTCGCTTCACTTGAAAAAAATGGTACATTTTTTAAATATACTGAAATAATTTTATGTGACATAAAACTACATCATAACTATGTTTCTTTGTTTATATTTGGATTGATGAATCCAAATACAATGTCCCTTCCATCCTAAACCATGTAATATAGAAGGATCCATGTGTAAAAAAAATATTGGATACCAATAGTTGAAAACAAATGAAAAAGAGTGGGAAAATTATTTATGTATAAAATAAAAAATATTTGTTCTCATTTAAATCAGTATTACCTAATAATGATTTCTTATTTTCCTATATTTTCATTCTGAAAAATCCAAAAGAATAAGCATTACTCAAAACGGATGCGGACATTCTTTTGGTGTCCATGAAGTAGCACGAAATGTATGGCTACATCGGTGGTGAAAGTTTTTGGTGGAAACCCTGAAAAATTTATGAGAAAAAATACAAGTGGATGATAAAAGTGTAGATATCATAGTGATGAGAGAAATAATAGCAATCCATGAATAACATATTAAATTATAGAGGGCGTTCATGGAAAATATAATATCGGGGGGGGGAGAAGAAACATCTCTAGAGCGAACAACATGTGAAGATTCTTCCCCACCACAACTAGCAATGAGGTGAGCTATTTCCCTCAAAAACCTGTCTTAACTAAGGTAATAAATGTTATAATAGTTGTTTCTTTGAATTGTGAATCTGATATACACTAATACCATTCTAGTAATAATATATTATAGGGTGAAAATGACTATAATTTAAATCTATCAACACCCACCCATCGCCTTGTAGCAAGGGATGCAGTGTTCAATATCTTGAACATCAAGATACAAAACAGAACACTTCTAACAATTCATTTCAAATAGATGATTAATGTATCCCATGAGGCGAGTGATTAGCTACCCGTTCCAATTGGTGATGAATATATTCATAAGGTTAAACAAGCTCTTGTAATATTCAGTGCATGGTCGTCACATCGTGTAGAAGAACATGTCAACAAGGAGGTATTATTTTCTAATTTTTTTAATATAAACCTTTATCATTTAATGAAAAATGGTCTGAAATGAGGATTGTTATTATAGAAGGTCACATGGAAGGGGGTGAAATGAATGAACATCTCAAAACTATCTATTGTATCAACCAAATGATCAAAAAAATCTAACAAAATAACCTTAAACCCACTAATTCTATATCCATATTTATTATCATTATAGATTCATGTTAATACATAGTTGAAATATGGTGTGGTTCAAAAAATTATTATTTTTTAAATGTATAGTGGGGAAGATCCATATTTCATTAGTTTTGATAATGTAAGTTAAATTCTATAGTATGGTGGGTCAAGTGGCTTAGTTGTAAATGTATACATGAGGTATGTTTTCATGATTTAAATTTCATAAAATATGTTATACTATGAAAATTATAACTAAACACATTTCATATTTTTCGCAAGAGAATATATAAAAAACAATTCAAGGAATTTACACATGAATTTTTTTTTACTTGTTAGTCCTCATATCACCTCTTTAGAACAAACAGATATAGATTCTGAGAAAGAGGGCCAAATAGTAGCAGTCCTTCTCATATCATTTAACATAAAATTTATGGAGGATAAACTATTCTTAATACCAATGAAGCAGGGGTAAAACTATACAATTTAATCATATCTAATCTATTTTTATCTCCAACTTTACTTATTCCCTTTTGTGTTTTTAGGTATCATTGGATTCTCATTACAGTCAATATCGATACTCCAAAGATTTATTTCTGCGATTCAATTAATTGATATCCAACAAAATGACCAAAAATGATGGCATTTGTGAATTTATAATACACTACATCAAACAATTTAGAACTAAAAATCTAGTTGTATAATTTATAAGATTATTTAATGGAGATTTTGTTATGATAGTGAAGGGTGTGAATATCATCTACATCATTGAATGAGGCTAGGGGTAAAGGACAAGAAATAACACAAGTACTATGACTCGATAAAAATCAAGGTATATATAATAATATTTCAATATCCAAACACATGTAAATAATTACTTATTTTTATCAATGTTTTTGTAGTTACCAAAACAAAAAAACTATAAATATTGTGGTTATTATGTTTTTAAATTTATGAAAGATATCATATTCAAGGAAAAATCCAACATCCCAAGAGACCAATTTTCGAAGATAAATAATATTTTGTTAAAAAAATTATTAGTCCATTGTGTATTTATATTTTTTTATTACTACCATTATTATTGAAAAGGATCGTACTCATAAGATATGATTGATTTTTTTTAGATTCAAATGGGTATTATACATGACATATGGATATAAATAAATTACAAGAAAATATAACTGGTATGACTTGAAGTGTCTATTTTTATTTAAAATTGTTAGTATGTTTACAAAAATGAACAACTACCATACTAAAAACTAATAAAACACATTAGTATTGTTTTGATACTTAATTAAATATTTCCATAAGCCATTTTTGATAAGTATAAATCAACCACAGCAAAATCTTACACATGGTGTGATTGTAATGACTTTAAGTGTGTAATTTTATAATAAATTAACAATAAATTTAGAAAAAAGAACAAGTGACATACTGAAAAAAGAGAAAATGAATTCGTATTATTTTGATACATTAAGAAAATTATCTATTATCCATTTGTGACAACATCAATCCGGTGAATGGTGTGACCAATATGGCTAAAACTATCCGTTATTAGTTAAAATTTACATTTTAGATCAAAATGTGTCACTCACTGAAATCTAATAGAACTCACTCTGATTGTACTCATAATTTGGGACAATGATTCATAAGTTCATTTTGATGAGTATGAAGCAGTCTCATGTAAAACCGACACATGATGTGACCAGTGTGACTCAAAATCCATGTTTCCTGTATGAAATGTCATTTTAGTAAAAAAACACAACTAACATACTAAAAACTAATTAAACACATTCAAATTACATTTATACATTTGGGAAACGATATATAATTCATTTTGGATGTGTAGGAACCAAAAAACCATCAATTAAATGCATGGTGTGACCTGTATAACATAAAATGTCACTTTATGTTTAAAATTGACATTAATTTTAATAAAAAATCACAACTAGCATACTGAATACCAATCAAACACATTCATATTATTTTGATAATTTAGGAAAATGTTCCATGATTCATTTTTGACATGTAGGAATCAACCCCGCCTAAATAAAACACATGATGAGACTGGTATAAATATAAATGTTTATTTTTATTTAAAATAATCATTAATTTAAGTAAAAAAACTATCATACTGAAAACCAAGAAAATGAATTGGATTGTTTTGATACTTTAGTAAAATTATACACGAGTCATTTTTGACGTGTATCAATCAAGCATACCTCAATCCGACACACGGTGTCACTGGTGTGACTAAAAGTGTCTACTATCAGTTTAAAATTGACATTTTATCTTAAAATGTGTCACTCCCTAAAAACCATGAAAATACTTTCTGATCAACTTCATAATTTAAGAATGTGATTCTAAAGTCCATTTTGACGTGTATGAATTAGTCTCATATAAAATTGATATACAATGTGACTGGTATGACTCAAATATTGGGTTTTCAATTTGAAATGATATTTTATTAAAAAAAACAATTGACAAACAAAAACTCAAGAAAATAAATTTGGATTCTTTTTATACCATAGAATAACTATCCGCGAGTCATTTGTGATGTTTAAGAGTCAACCAAACCCCAATCTGATGAACATTGTTACTGGTATAAATCCAAATGTGATTTTATTCAAAATTGACAATAATTTAAGTAAAAAGAACAAGTGGAATACTGAAAACTGAGAAAATTCATTTGGATTGATTTGATACTTTAAGGCAATGATACACAAGTCATTTTTGATTTCTAGGAATCAACCACACCTCAATCCAATGTACGGTGTGACCAGTATGACTAAAAGTGTTTGTTATCTGTTTATAATAGAAATTTTATATGAAAACATTTCACTCAGTGAATACCAAGGAAAGGCCCTCTAATTATCTTCATAATTTTTTAGATCGAGTTGTATGTCCATTGTGACATGTATTAAGAAGTATATCCCAAATCCAATGCATGATGAGAATAGTATGACTCAAAATTGGTGTTTCTAGTTTGAAATAATATTTCAGTAAAAGACACATTTGTCATGATGAAATCCCAGAAAAACCATTCATATTGTTTTGATACATTATAAAAATGATCCATGAGTCATATTTGATGTGTAAAAATCAACCACATATCAATCCAAAAACTGATTTGACTGGTATAATTCCAAGTAGGATATTTAAATTTGATATTAAATTTAGTAAAAAAAATACGGGACTAACTCAAAACCAAGAAAAACCATTCTGGTTTTTTTTATATTTTTGTAAAATGATTCATAACTCATTTGTGACATGTAGTAATTAACCCCACCTCAATACAATGCATGGTGGGATCTTTATGACTCCAAATGTGTCTTTTTTTTTATTAAAATTGAAATTTTAATAATGTATTCCTTCATATTAATGTTTATTTTACTTATTTATGTTATTACTAACATAATATTTGTTTTCTGAAACAAGTAGAACCTTTTTGTTTAGGTTGGATGATTTTTTGTAATTTAATACCATGGATGGAAATTTTTTAGAGCAGATCATGGATTTCGAAGTATGAAACATTAATTTTTTAAACTTTTTTTGGATAATTCTTAATTTATATATATAAAATATTGATTAAATTTTATATATCATTGTTTTCCAAACACTTGTGTGTGTTTATTTATTCTTGTGGGTGTTGGAAGGTGTTATTTTGTGTAGGTGGTTTGTTTGTGTTGTTTAGCTGTTTTGGGGGGGGGGGTGTGATGTTATATAAACTGTACATCAGAGGCCACTAGTCCTTCATCAATTCTATTTTGAGTGGTGATAAAATCCCCCTTTATCAGTTCTCAAATTAGTACTGATAAAGGCACCATTTATCAGTGCTAAATACTATAATGATAAAGGTTTCTTTTATTATCACTAAAATAGTACTGAAAAAAATGTCTTTTATCCACCCTAAAATAGTGTAGATAAAGGGAGTCCTTTATCAGTGTTTTTTAGAGTGGATAAAGGACACCCTTTATCTGCACTTTTTTAGCATTATTATTAGGGATTCCCTATAATTTTTGATATTAATAAATCTTTTTTATAAATGTTAAAATTGTTTTCTAAAACTAATAGAACCTCTATCTATATTAGTGCCTCCTCTCAACCATCTAAACAAAAAAATTTCACTTTTGGTATGTGTAGACCATCACTTCCATAAGGGATGTGATCCCCTCTTCATAATAGAATTAATATTTTAGGTTAAATGAGTTAGTTAATGAATAAATATGAGAGTGAATTTTTTTAAATATTCTGAAAATATACACTGATTCATACCTCAAATATGTTCTTCATAAATTAACATGTCACCCATGTGTACTTACAGGCTACCACATCCATAAAAATGAAAAAATTTATTTTTCAATCTTTCCTTTTATTATTAATTTATTTTTATTATAACATAATTAAAAACATTAAATATATTTATATAATATCCTTAATATTTTTAAATAATTATATTGGGTTAAAATCAATTTTCTTATACATACCCTTAGATTATATTTTTTCTTTATTTGTTTTCATTTTGTCCCCAAATTTAACAGTGTTTATACTTTTTATTAGGGATGACTATGTGAACCTAAATGGCGTTTTTATTAGACATTAGTGATCAAATAATTTTTAATTTATGTTTATGTAAATATTATATTAATGTTTTACTTGTTATTAAAGAAACTGTTTTTCGTTAAAAAAATTACAAAAAAAGTTCATGACAGAATTCATCATCTTGAACCATAAAAAATATACTTATAAAATTAAATTATAACATTATAAATCCTTATAAAAATATTTTATAGTTCCTTTAATGATTTCATAATAATGAAATTTGAATACATAAAAAATAATCCACAACACCATTATGAAAATTTTACTAAAAAAATAAAGCTAATAACATCCAATAAAAAAAATAAAATACAACTAACTAATGTATTTGTAGTAAATGATTATAAATTATGTTTATTAAAGTTTATAGTTATGAATAAGTTTCAGATATATGTGATTAATAATTTTATCTATTTTATATAGGATTCAAGATCACTCTAATATAATATAGACTAAATGAATGGATTATTTATCTCTCTTCTCAATTCCATGAGGCGTGTCTAATATTGAACACCATCATTTCCATTATATGGTTCTTTCACAAACCAATATCCATAATGTGTAATTAATATCATTCATTTCATTATATTTGGATGTCTATTTCATTGTAAACTTGTTGTGTACTTTTTGTTATTATTATATAATTACCTTAAGGGATAATTATTATACCAAAATGGGAATAACATACATGGATATGATATCATTTTAGATCAATATTTAGTACATTGAAAAAATAAATGCCTTTGGACCAGAATAGTTTGGTGTACTTGGAAACATGGATACAAAATATTCTATCCTCGTGAAATATCTTCATCTTCTCCCATAAAGATCTACACCTTTCGTAATTCTACCTAAAACATTTATTTATAACATAGAGAAAGGAAACATATGTATGGGGTGAGCATAGATGATCAGTGTTGGTAAATAAAGAAAATGCATAAGCATAGCAGGAAAAAAAGTATGGAACATGAGCATAACATTTGAAGATCATACCCTCCATACCATAGATCATACTAAATATTTGATGTTCATAAGACATCTATTATAAAAAAATATTTAACATAAGACATGATATCCTAACATAGGAATAAAATATGGAATTTTGGAAAATAGACAATAATTTAAAAACACCATATCAAGGAGGCCTACCAAGGCCTTTGTAACATGTTAGGCATTCTCTAGTCACTTGTGTACCTAATTTGTGATAGGGATTCCCTCCCGTGTACCCTCTTGTTTCAGGTTTGGGATTCCCTCCCACGTACCCTCTTTTTATTAGGCTTGGGATGTCATCCCATTTCCCTCTTATTTTCGACATAGAATTTCATCCCATTTAACCTCTTGTTTTGGGATTGGGATTTCCTCTTTTATAACCACTAGTTTCAGGATTGATATTTCCTCCTATATAACCTCTTATTTCGGGCTTGGGATGTCCTCCCATGTACCCTTTTTTTTCTTGCTAGGTATTTCCCCATGTATACCCTCCTGTTTTGGGTTTGGGATGTTCTCCTGTATACTAACATGTTTTTGGCTTGGTATGTCCACTTGTGTACCCATTGATCTCATAAATATTTATCGTCACATAATTCATTAGAGGGAGATAATTTCCCACCCATCACATAATGAAATCATGCATGCTTTTTCCCCCAAACATTCATCATATCATGGTCCATGAAAAGAGATGGGTTCTATAAGCATCAAATCATAACCCATGAAATGAAATTGGTATCATTACCTTTTTATCACATCATAACCTTTGGAAAAGAGATTGGTTTAAAAATAATTTTATCAAAGCATAACCCATTAAATAATCATGTTTCAAAAGCATATAACCCATTGAAAAGAAAAAATTTCATAACTATATAAACCCTAAAAGAGTAATGGGTTTGTTAAATACCATGACATTAAGCATAACACATTCACAGAAAAGATATGGATGGAACCATTATATGATTTCCTATAACTGAATGAATAATATCAAGGGATGTCAACTTAGATGGAAAATAATTTTGAAATGTCTTTGTTTCCGATGCTTTTACGCTGGGGCGCGCGCGCGTGTCCGTCACGCATGGGAGGACGCGCGGCTTGTTACCCCACATTCCCGCTTTCCAAAGGCGAGCGACATCCATTCATTATTTAGGGACGTCTGCTCCTTGATTGAAACTGGGATGATATGATGTTGGTTCATCCTTCAGTGGATCCCTCCTCAGATCTCATCACCTAGTCCGGGTCTCCCTCATAGATTTAAGACGGGTTCGTGAAGCTCATTACCAGCGCCATATCTGCATGGAAGCCAGTTAATTACGCTGCTCTTGTCGAGATGCTCTAAGGGGTATTTTCGGGGCAGAAACCTTCCGTGAGGAGAATGGTAACGTTGGGGTGTCGTTGGAATGTCTTGATGATGGGAGTCAACATGTCTGTCTTCTGTCCCTTATCACTGGGCTTCTCAAAGGTGCGGAAGCCCGAGACATCCCAAATCGAACGCTGGGAATTATGTACCATCTGAGGTTTTCCTCAGCTTCCCATGTTTAACATGGGGTATGCCGCGAGTTTAACGTCTTGCAGAGACAGATCGGACAGATCGAAACACTAAGAGTGGATCAGATTGAAGGACCCCCTAGGGGGGAACACCGATCTTGGGGCCAGCACGTGGGCGGCTTCCCAGATACCAAGATGTGGGATGGGGTGACATGATCTCATCAGGATGTGGCAGCCCGGTTAAGGATCAAAAGGGATGGAGTGACGGGCTTGAACCTCGTGGAGGCTTCCTACGTATCCCCATGGCAGGGAATCAAAGTCCGCGTAGTTCGGTGATACGGTGGGACACCTTAAAAGGAGACCTGTGAGAATGGACGCAAGGATTGGAGCCTGGAGGGAGTACAGTCTCCGGGCTTGGGCATGAGCTTCCCAAGACATGTGGGCTTGAGGGGGGAAGTCAGTTGAGATGTGGTTGTGAGGCATGGGGCTTATGCTCTGAGACGACCCAAGAGGGGGAATACAGTTTAATGTCATGCGGGATAAGTTACAGTTTAACGTCATGCGGGACGAGGGAATAAAATTTAACGTCATGCGGGATGAGGGATCTGGGGCTTACACTATAAGGCGTCCCACGGTGGACATGGGGGTTACGCTCTGAGGCGGCCCATGGTGGTCGGGGAACTGACGTGGAGAGGTCAGAACGACCGGGTGGTGGGATTGAACCTCGTGGAGGCTTCCTACGTACCATGCTTTAGTACGGATCAAAGTCTACGTAGTTTGCTGGTATGGGGCTTACGCTCTGAGGCGGCCCATAGGAGGATGTCATGATCGATGTGTGTTCTAAGCCCACGTGAGTCATGCTCAGTGTGAGAAACAAGAGGCATCAGGGACCATACGATCACGTCGCAAAGGGTGCATCTGTGAGAAGCAGAAAGGGGCTTACGCGTGGTTAGCGGCCCGAAGAGGAAACAGGGGCTTACGCATGGTTAGAAACCCTAGGTACCGATGCTTACTCCAGGGTGGAGGCCCATGGTGTGACAAACCACAATGGGAAAGGGAATCCACTGGCCTTGGCAGGGGGGAAGTACAAAGGTTCATGAGTGCAACCTTCTGTAAGAGAGGCTAGGGGCTTACGCTCTGAGGCAGCCCTTCCCCCGTGGACAAACTCCACTCCGAGAAGGAGGATCTAATTCCATGTGAGGAAGAGTCCATTCCTATGGAGACGAGTGGTCATAAAGAATTTCCGAGCTGGGGGGACCCTACGTTCAAAGCCCGGGGTCAGACCACAGTTTAACGTCATGTGTTAAGGACGAGGTGCTTAGTAGTTTGTCGTCCTGCAGCTTGGATGAGGTGGGTTTGCTCCACACCCCTAGGGCTTACATGCCCAATTCCCTCTACCCCTTATGGGAGGGAAGGCATCGGCAAGGCCGTAGTGAAGGGGGCCGCAGGGTGAACCATTGAGAGGTCCACGTTGGTGTGGCTATGCGAAGAAGCAACAGCCGTTAGCGTGCCTATGCAGTGAGGCATAAGGCAAAGCAACGTAATGGGAAACACCGCCCAAGGGACCTTGAGGATACTTCGTACGAGCCTAGAAGGTTGTACGGGAAAAAAACACATGGCACACATGCTCGGCAGGGGAGACATCAGGTGCCGGCGCGGAAAGGCAGCCAAGGGGCGTCAAGGTGAAGGGATCATGGGTGTTGTGCGCAAAAGGAAGGGTTGCACGCAAAACACCAGGATGGCGCACAATAGGGCCAGAGGATTGCGCGGATAGGTGATTTCATGCAAGGTATTGCGCTCATAGAAGGGGATTTCATGCAAGGGGCAATGATCGCATATAAGGGATGTACCCAGAGGAGGAGGAAAATTCACTTAAGCCAGTGGAGTTGCGCGCAAAGGCGAACCCCGAGGCAAGGTTGCGACAAAAGTGGGATTACCTGGAAGTCATATTGCGCGCGGGGGGAGTCGAATTGCACGCACGAGAGCCGATCCGAATTCTGAAACCCCCAAACCTCTGGGGGTCGCCTTCTATTTATAGGCATCAGCTGGCACAGAATCCAGGTGGCGCGCGAAAGTTTCCGCTATGGGAACCGTCAGCTCGCAATGCTACACCGCGTGGAACCAGGGCGTGCAAAATTAGGCGCACCATCAGCTCGATTACCCAAATCCCGAGAATGATTCGCACGCACATCTTTATTTCACGCAATACCTCCTTTATTTCTCGCACCACTTCCCGGGCCTCTGGACCGGGCCTCTAATTCTGAATATGACGTTGCTTTTCCTTTTCGAAACTCCCCCTAGGAGTTGCAGACTTTTTTCAACGTCTACAAATTTCCCCCCTCAGAATGGGATCGGCAAGAGGTCTAAACGGTCTGATTCTGAGGGAAACACCGAAATGCCAGAGCAGGGCCAGTCCTAGGCGCTTAGCGCGCAAACAACCCACGTGGTGCGTGAAACGACGGATCGGCGTGGAATTTGCTTTCCGAGCGCCACGGAACCCTGTCCTCAACTATAAAAAGGGGCACTAGCCTAGCAATTGAGTATGCCGAACACTGGACCATCGCGTACCCTAAGGGACTTTTACACAAGCAAGTCTGGCAACTCGAGGTTACTCGCTTGGAAACCGGGCGACGAGGGAGAAGGCAAGGGGCTTCCAGAAGGGGGTAACCAGGGGTGCATCAGGAAGCGAGACTTTCCCAGGCCGGGACTTTAGTAGCGGGAACATCACATAGCACCGTTGCGACCCCGTTGCCCATGGGGTGTCACATGAGGCGGCCAGGGAACTGCCCGGGAGGCAGATAAGATACCTGCTCTAACCTTCCCAAGATGCAATTTTCCTGCCACTATGGTCGGCCTGGATGACCATGCAGTAATCGCTGAACGTTGAAGTTGTCTGGCAGAAGATCATGCAAAATGGGATCTAGCTGCCAGAGGTCGGGCTCGTTTGAGTTACCGACCGGGTAAATTTCCATCAGCGGCATGCTTATCTGACGGCCATGGACACATACGTGCGCCAAAGGGGTCGGTGTGCGGATCCACCTTTCCTAGTGAAAGTGATGCTCGGCCAGGAGCATGATCCGGACGTGATGCCACCGGGAGAAGGCAACAGTGATGAGGAGTCGGAGGGGGAGGAGGAGACCGGAGAAGACGAAGGCGAAGGAGAAGATGAAGAAAAAGGAGAACCCGAAGATGATGGGTCTCAAGGGGCGACCTACCAATGGAGTCTCCGAGAGAGTGGTGAGATTTTCAGCTCTGATCTCGACATAACCAAGATACTCGAGGTTTGTCTCTATCTTCATTCATTTTCCTTCTTCATCCATTCTACTTTCCAATTTACAAAATGTCTCTTTGCCTCACTCGGGAGTAGCTGAGTGTTGGAAGGGTGTCCCCACTAGAGGAGGGAGGAGAGGAACCAGTGGGACACGATGGGGATCTGACACCCATCATTGAATTAACAAGCGCTGAGGGGTCTCCCATCATGGCGGCTCCTGCAGCGGCCGGAAAACTGGAGACCGACGCTCTGGACTCTTGTAAGTCTCACGCTTCACTACTGTTGCTTGTTATCAAAATATCCCAACTAATCGGTGTACGCCTTGTGAAGTTATCTCAACATTGGAGGCTCATCAAGCTGTGAAGCCCAGGCCATCCGTGAGTGGACCAGTGGCGGACATACCACCTCATTCACAATATGCTCCCTACACTGAGTCAACCCTGGCAATTGGTGAGCAGGGGGCAGCGGGCATCATCAGTGTTGTTCTTGAGGAAAGGCATGAGGCTGACGGAGGCATCGTCGCTGCTGGGGAGAGAGAGGAAGGTCGCCCGGACGTCGAGGATCCTATTCCTCATGAAGAAATCCCTGAGGCAGATCCTGCTACCGACCTACTGGCTGCCTTCCCTACGTACCGACCCGTTGACCCTGAGGAGGTAGATGACTCAGACTCAGAGGCAGACAAGGGGAGCCGGATGACACGGTGCAAAGGGTGGAAGTGTATCTAGTTCTTTCTCCGACAACCCCAGTCGGATTGGCTGAGGCCGATGGGATCACTCAAGACCTGGATACGCTTTCTGTGCACCAGAGGGGCTTACTCTCAGTGCCTTCTTCTGACGGTCCGTGATTACATGGCCGAGAAGATACGCGAGAGCAGCCGGCGCACCGACGTTGGCGAGTGTCGAGAAAGATCGGCGAGAGCCCGGGCTTTGCTAAGGGCGGAGCATGAGGTCCGGCACCTCGAAGGGCTGGCGGAAGATAAAGAGGCCTTCATTGCAACATGCTCGGATCCTGTGGATCAACTGACGGACCTGCTGGTTGACGCGCAAGAACAACTGATGGAGGGGAGTCACCAGATGACCGTACATCGAACCGAGTAGGCGTAGGCACAAGCTAGGAAGGGTGAGCTGTGCTCTGCGGCAGCTGATGAGGAGAGAGTCTTCGAGGAGGGAGAAACGGTCCTAGAGGCTACCATCCAAAGGGTAGCAGTGCTGGAAAGGTTGATTCAGTATGCTGATCCTTAAGGGCTTTGTTTGGGCCATCTCTTGAACCTCTTTCTTGTACTGCTCACCATCTCAATCCAACACATGGCCAAATCCATTCATCTGTACCCTTGGATTAATATACTCAACCATAATTCCAAAATGACTAACAACCCATCACTAAGCTCTTGTAGGTCGCACCCAACGCGAGAAGCAAAGGATACTCGTGTTATCATCTCTTCAAACTTTGGGCCATTGACCAAGCTTCAGGCATCTGAAATTGTGCCTGGATTTTTGAGGAGAAGACCTCAGACCGAAAGATATATCACCTTCTCAATGTGCTCTGACACACAAGTGGGGCAATGCTAGGGGCATTAAAATCCATCCTAACATAGGGAGATGGGAAGGAAAGGTGAATCATGATACCCAAATTCGGAACATTGTGGGGTGAGACTGTGGAGGATAACTGTTAACCGTGACAGAAACACATCATCCATGAGGGCTGACCGCTGACCATGTTCGCAACACGGGGCCTAACTCAAATATCATAGGTCAGTTTCCCAGAACGTTGGCCCAGGACAGCTTGCGGACTATAGGTCTATCATCCATATTGCTAAAATAGGGGGACCAAAGGTCTATCATCCATATTGTGGCAGAAGGCGGACCAAATTCTATCATCGATACTGTTAGGGGGTCCCGTCAAACATGACCAGTCCTCCGGAACGTTGGCCCAGGACAGCAGGCGGACCATAGGTCTATCATCCATACTGTTAGGGGCTCCCGTCAGAGATGAAAGAGAATGAGGATATGAATAAAGGGGCACGAAAAGCGTTTAAGGTGGAGTGGTGGTTTGTTCGAATAGAGTCCAACACTCCCGAAATTGCGCCACTGTGGTGGACGCGCATTAGGAGGACTTACCAACCTAGTCACGAGTCATCCCAATTTTCAGGCAGGACCTCTCTGGCGAGAGAACTACCACATCCCATTACTACTAATGGGCATCCCGAACTTATTTGGGGTTGATTTCAATATTACACCACTTCCCATTAAGTCAGGCCGAGGGGCCGACAATAAGGAGGGATGGGGTTTGGTAATCCTTGGGGCTAGACCCAAGACGAAATGTTCGGGAGTTCCTACGTATCTCATTAGGATAAGATTAAAGACACACATAGTTCTAGAAGCACAGTTTAACGTCATGTTGGAAAAAATACACTTTCACGTCGTGTGGGACGGGGGACATATCTCATCTGGGGATTGGCATGGCACAGCAAGTAAACTGATGTGAATGAGGACATATTCCCACACCACATCATCCAATCCCACAAGAAAGACTGAGTCATGGAAATCCAAGCAAAGGATCTTATTTTTAGGTCTTAGTGCTCGGACCAAAGGAGAAGGGGAATGGAATACACACGGTAAAGCTGTTGCAAAACCCAACCTGAGTGTGGGGAAAATCCTTTCTTACTATGTTCTCCTGGGGACGCGTTTAGGCAGAGAGACCGAACACGAAAAGTTAGGCTGGGCCTGCGGGGAAGTTCCCAGTCGCTCCTACGTATCTCACAAGGATGAGAATCAAGACATACGTTGTTCTTGAGAGGAATTATGGCGCGATATGGTGCCTATGAAAAGGATGAAGGAGTCGTGTGGGTCTAGACCTCACACCACAAGAAGCGGCATTTGATATATATTTCTTGTTCTTGAAGGTAAATGGTTTTTTGTTTGTGGGGTGACTGGCCTAGGGTAGAAATTCATGGAATCTCCACAATAATCAAGCCATAAAAGGTGTTGATAACCAGCTTGGTAATCGAAAAATACATGGCGTGATGTCCCCCATGGGGAGGTCATCACAATGCGGTGCCATTTTTGGTCATGCGGCAAGGACGATATGATCACAGTTTAAGGTCTCATGGTAGGACCAACAGCACAGTTTTTGGTCATATGGTTTGGACTAACAGCACAGTTTAAGGTCGTATGGTTTGGACCAACAGCACAGTTCAAGGTCTTATGGTTTGGACCAACAGCACAGTTTAATGCCATATGGTTTGGACCAACAGCACAGTTTAAGGTCATACGGCTTGGATTAACAGCACAGTTTAAGGTCATATGGTTTGGACCAACAAAATAGTTTAAGGTCGTATGGTTTGGACCAACAACATAGTTTAAGGTTGTATGGTTTGGACCAATAGGAACATGCATGATGCGATAAAGCATACCTGATGCGGGTGAGGGCGAAATCCCATACCATCACCGTGCGCGGTTCTGAGAGAGGAGCATCGGGCCAAAGGGGCCTACGAGGGTTCAACAATCAGGGGGCGCAGGAGATGCTAGATCCTACCTACGCTGAGCCTGAAAGGCAATGTCTGGGAGACTCCTCATTCCCCATGGGGATGAGGGTCAAGCTGCACACAACCTGTAAAGAAGAAACCCAATAACATACTCTAGCACTCAAATCGCGGGAGCCCCGAGAGACACCGTTACGCAGCTCGGTTTGTCCTATGTGTGGGGGTGTAATGAGGGTTAGTACAAGGAGTGCCGAGATTCCACCTTGACACGGTGGGGGCGGAACACAATGTGAATCATGCAACCAACATTAAATGCCCGAGGAAGCCGGCATGACGACTGAGGATTATTACTGACCACGTTCGCAACACAGCATCCTATCGTGTTAGCCTAGAAGTAGGGGAAAACAAATGATTATCAACTGCTGAACACATTCACAACATGGTATTTGTATCAATTTTTCACCCAAAACCCTCGGTGGAGTTGTCCTGTAACGGTAGGATAGCCCTTAGGCGTTGTATCCAGGCAGTTCTTTGGGGTCCCTCTGGGTGTGAAGGATGGTGGGGGCTGAATGAAGGGGAACAAGAAGCTTGACAAGTGGATGAAAACATGTCTAAGTCGAATCTGACACTCCAGGTCCTAGACCAGACTACTCTAAACACATTAGCAGACCAATGGAGAGGGTCGAAGGGATCAGTCTAAGAGCGGCCAAAAGATGGCGGATTCCCAAGGGAAGGGCATCCCAAAAGTCCGAGGCATCCGGGAGATTGTGGGATCTCCTAAGAGATGGGGCTGGACCTGAAATCTAATTGTTCAGGCAGTCCTACGTATCCAATATATATGGGAATCAAGCCACACATAGTTCTAGAGACGTAGTTTAATGTCATGTTGGATGAAATACAGATCTTAGTTTTAGGTCTTAGAACTCGGACCAAGGATCCCATATGTATGGAAAAGTGGAGTTTAAGATCATGCTGGACCGACTGTAGTTTAAGGTCATGAAGGACCGCAGGAGGATCTTAGATTTAGGTCTTAGATCTCAGACCCTGGTGCAGTTTATGGTCGTGCGGGACCGGGTGTAGTTTAAGGTCATGCGGGACCGTAGGAGGATCTTAGTTTTAGGTCTTAGAGCTCGGACCCTGGTGCAGTTTAAGGTCCTGCGGGACCAGGTGCAGTTTAAGGTCATGCGGGACTGTACAGTTTAAGTTCATGTAGGACCACCAAAGGATATTAGTTTTAGGTATTAGAGCTCGGACCCTAGTGCAGTTTAAGGTCGTGCGGAACTGGGTGTAGTTTAAGGTCATGCGGGACCGCAGGAGGATCATATTTTTAGGTCTTAGAGCTTGGAATCTGGTGCAGTTTAAGGTTGGGCGAGACCAGGTGCAGTTTAAGTTAATGATGGACTGTACAGTTTAAGGTCATGTAGGACCATAGGAGGATCTTAGTTTTATGTCTTAGAGCTCAGATCCTGGTGCAGTTTATGGTCGTGCGGGACCGTACAGTTTAAGGATATGTAGGACCACAGGAGGCTTAGGAAAAGTACTGCTTAAGGAACCTGGCATATGTGGGAGGAGTTATGCGCTCACCGTCAATAGTCACCAGGTAATACGTTCCATTGGGATAGAACTTATGGAAAATAAAATGTCCATCCCATTTAGGCTCCAACATGGGCAGTTTCCTGCTAGGAATCATTGGCGCTATGAGAGACATCACTAGGTCACCTTGTAGGAAGGAGCATAGGTGAACCATCTTATTGAAGCTCGAGCCATCCTGCTCTGATGCCTTTCCATGTTATATAAAGCGTGAATCCTACTTTCATCCAACGCTTCCAATTCGGCTAGATGGATTTCACCAACTCTATCTGGCGCTTGCTGGTCGTAGACTGACGTGCGTAAAGAGGGAAACAAGATCTCGATGGGCAAGACGGCCTCAGCTCCGTATACTAGTGAATACGGAGTCACCTGGGTGGAGTTACGAGTCATCGTCCTATAAGCCCCGAGGGCGTTGGGGAGCTTGTCAGGCTAACTTTTCTTGTTTTGACCAACCAACTTTTTCTGAATGTTCAAGAGGGTTTTTTTAAACGCATCAATGTGTCCATTCGCCTGCGCGTGGTAGTGGGAGGTGTGGTTAGAGCGAATGTTGTACTTAACGTACAATTTCTTTAGCTCGGCTACTCGGAATTTAGTTCTATTATCCATGAGGATAGCTTGAGGTACTCTAAACCGATAGATGATATTGGAGCTCATGAAGTCAGTGATAGAACATGCCTTGACTTCCCTGAGCGGGATTGCCTCCGCCCACTTCGAGAAGAAATCTGTAGCGGTTAAGATGAACCGGCACCAGCGGGCCGTCGCCGGCGAGTAAGGCCCTATGACATCCAACCCCCAGACTGCAAAGGTCCAAGAGTAATTCGTAGTATGGAGAGGCTCCAGTGGCCGATGCACAATGTTAGCATGAACATGGAATGCATAATACCTCCTGGCATACTCAATGTAGTCGTAGTTCATGAAGGGCCAGAAGTATCCCAACCTCTGAATCTGGTGGGACAACTTTGACCTGCCTGGTGGGCGCCAAAGGAACTAGCATGAACTTCTTACATGACCTGTAGGATCTCGACTCCTTGAAGAAAACGGAGGAGAACACCATCAAATCTGTGCCTGTAAAGGATCTTCTCAAGGCTCGGACCACTTTGAAGGGTGAACTGCGACGTGCGGCGTCTGATTCGTTCTTGCTCGGCTCGGCTGCTGGAAGATTGTCGTGCTAGAGATATTCAACCAAGGGCGTCCTCCAGTCAGGAACTATCTCGATTACCATGCCTGAAGCCCCAGGGGATCCTGACATAGGGGCACCAGTGGTGATATGTTTCACTGGCGGGCCATGATCGCCCTCCAGAATAAAAGGAGAAATGACTCTCTGGTGCGCCACGTGGATGATTAGGTCATCCTATTTGGGCTCCGCAAGTGATGCAGCCAGGCTGGCCAACGCATCTGCTCGACTGTTCTGTGACCGAAGAATAAGAACGACCTCTGGCTGGGAGGGGAACTTAGCCATTAGATGTAGGGTGCACTCCATCAATGGCAGGAGTTCTAGCTTTCTGACAGCATAGTCACCCTTGACCTGCTTGATGACTAGCTTGGAGTCCCCTTTTAAATACAGATGGGGTTTGTCAATCTCAAGAGCCAACTCGAGGCCAGTAATGAGGGCATGATACTCTGCCTCATTGTTGGTGCAGCGTTTTGACAAAAGGAATGAATACGGCAGAACGGCTTACTCCGGGGTGATGAATACAATACCCAGGCCCACTCTGTTAAGCCTAGGATCGTTGAGCCTTCTACCGGTGGGGCTCCGGGAGGCACTGTCAATGTGCATCTGGCAGCATGGGATGGCGTGATTGACTGAGAGGATTGCATCTTCAGGAAATCCTAGATCTAGTGGCTGGTCTGTGAAGGTTGGGTGGGCAGCTAAGAAGTATGCCAACGCCTATCCATTGACAGCCTTCTGAGGTATGAACCTGATGTCGAACTGTTGTAGGATCACCGCCCAGTGCGCCAATCAGCCGGTCAACATAGATCGGTTCAGGATATATTTCAACGGGTCTACCCGAGATACCAGCTATACCTGTTGGTGCTGCATGTAGTGCCGCAATTTCTGAATTAAAAATATGAGCTCCAGGAAGCTCTTCTCGATGGGAGAATATTTAATTTCTGCATCGATGAGCATGCGGCTGAGGAAGTAGATATTATTCTTTGTTCCCTTGTTGTTCTTCTGGGTGAGAAGTGCACCGAGGGATCGCTCCAGGGTGATCACGTAAAGGTCCAGCGGCTTTCCAGAAATGGGTGGCATCAAGAATGGATGGTGAAGCAGATACTGCTTGATTTCCTCAAAATCGATCTGACACTCTTCGTCCCATTCGTAGGAGGCACCCTTCTTCATGAGCTTGGAAAAGGGATTACACATGCCGGCCAGATTCGTGATGAATCTGCGTATATAGGCTAAGTGGACATGAAGGCCTCTCAACTACTTAATATTACTCAAGGGAGGAATCTGACTGATGGCCTTGATCTTCTCTGGGTCGATCTCGATTCCTTAATACCTAACAATGAAGCCAGGAAACTTTCCGGAGGTGACCCCGAAGGCACAATTCAATGGGTTCATCTTCAAGTGGCGAGAAAGGAGGATGCCGAACCCTTTCTCAGGGTCTTTGATATGGTCCTGGCGCTGACAAGACTTAACCACCAGGTCATCCACGTAGCACTCTAGAAGTTTCTCGAGAATCGGGTTGAATATGCGGTGCATGGCCCGTTGATATGTGGCACCTGCATTCTTTAGGCTGAAGGGCATAACATGGTATCAGAAAGTACCCGGGGGGGACATGAAGGCAGTGAACTCTTCATCCTCGGGGGCCATACAGATATGGTTGTACCCGGAGTACCCATCCATGAAGGAGAGGGCATGGAACCCGACTGTGTCACTGATCAATAACTCTGTCACGGGAAGGGGAAAATCATCCTTCGGATAGTTGCGATTGAGATCGCAGAAGTCGATATAGACCCTAATCTACTCGTTATTCTTCCTGAATGGCACACTGTTGGCTAGACACCTGGGGTATTGGACTTCCTTGACAAAGTTGTCCTTGATGAGCTTATCAGCTTCGGCCTCAACCATGGCACCGTGAGAAGGTGCATCTTTCTGGGAGGCTGCTTGAACCCACAATGGTTTGGTGGAAGGCCAAGGCGGTGGATGGCTACCTGGGGATCTAGCCCTGGCATCTCATCATAACTCTAGACGAACACATCATGGTGTTGTCTGAGGAAGTCTGTGTATCGTTGTCGTTCCTTGGGGGGCATATCGGCACTGACCAATGTGGGTCTCGGGTCCGCCTCGCTACCGAGGTTCGCCTACACTAACTCGTTGACCATGGTGGGGACACCCTCCTCATAGATAGGAGGATCATCTTCCATGTCCTCCTCTCCGCTTGTGGAAGGATCATCCACGAGGGGAGCCGTTTCGGGGCTGCCAGACCCTGATGGGATGCTGGTGCTGGCTTGGGTGGCAGAGGTCTTCACGTTTGGGGACCCATGCACTGTGGAGACCTTGGTGATAAAGGCGATTGATCCAATCCCATCTAGCCTTTGGCCCAAGGGGCCCCACTTTATGAATTCAAAGAAATAGTGGTGCGTTGCCTTGACCCGATCAATTCCGGCCCGACGAAATAGACACGTATGACATACTACCTTTGTCATGAGCCTTACATCCCGATATCATACAGGGGTAGGAGGTTCGGGGATCACCTGAGCCTGGCTGTTGTAAGAGTACAAGGTTATTTCCCAACGTCGCTTGGACCAGGAAATATTCCTTCATCTGGTACCCAAAACAAGAAAGCCCTTCCCCATGTCGGGGGTCGTGGCCTCCAACTGATGGATTGGGAAGACATATGCATCATCCAAACCTGCCCAGGGACCACTTGCGACAGTGGCGGGTTCAACCTCACCTGCCTGGATCTGCTTGTCCTTGCTCTTGTAATAGTCAGCGCCCAGATAACGGGATTCAAAAGAGGAAAAATGAGACGCATCTCCTTGGACCATTCCCACTCGACCTTTAAGGGAGTATTTGTGGCACTTGTGATACAATGATGGGACCGTTGCATGAAGGTGGAGCCACAACCTGCCCATAAACGCGTTGTAGGAGGTGTCCTGAGAGACAACCATGAATTTAGTATTCGCAATTAGGCCGCCGAACTAGGTCTTCAGAAGAATATTGCTGAGTGGAGTTTACTCAGTTCTGTCATACCCCTGGATCCTGAGGTCGGAGGGAGTTAAATCATCCTCAGATAACCCCAGTTTGCACAGTGTCCAATTTGGGATTAGGTTAATCCCGAAACCCGTGTCAACAAGACAGTAGAGGACTTCCATGACATTGAACCGGCTGGTGATGTACAGTGGGTGAATGTTCCCCTGTATGGGAAGGTCTTCATCTTCACCGGAAAATGAGATAACCACCTAACATTCGGTGTCCTCAATCGCCTCAGTGTGGAAGGATTCTGCGGCCCCCACCTCTGTCTCAAACTAGAGGGGCCTCCTTAGAGCCTCGGCGAGTTCCTCACGCATTTCAGACAACAGGCGGAGGGCCTCAAGGATAGAAAGCCTTGCCGTAATTTTGGCCAGGTGCTTCAGAACATCATACTTTTGAGCCAAACGTGAGCTTCTTCTTACAGGAGTCCGCTCTGCGATTGGAGGCATGATGGGCCCTGCCGGCGGGACCAGAGACTGACTGGTACTAGGCGTGTCTCACTGTTCACTAGTTGAAGCCCGTGAGGTGCCTTCCGCATTATGACCGGAAGGCTGTAGTCACCCGGTGGTTGGGGAGGTCTGGTTGCGACACGGACGAGGTGGTCCCACCTGATCCAGAAACACAAACGGTGGTGGAGGCGAACCTGTCGACACCGGGTGGGGGGGCCGAGTGTGCTGATCTCTGTATCGGGCCTGCTACCTGGTCTCAGTAGTGTGCATGGCCTAACTGGAGGTGACAACTGTCGTGCCTGGGTGATTCACGTAACCACACATTTTTCGACATTGGCGATGGCTGGGGACATTGGGGAGGTCCACCTAGCGTTCCTCATCTTCGGGAGTCAAAAATGGATATACCAACTCTACGGTGTTGACCGAAGCATACCTCGAGCTTTCACTTGAGGAGACATCCACTACCGGACGGAGTCTCGGATGGATCCCCATCTCTGGGGGCATAAAATCGCCAAGCGTGCGGGAAGATGACGCCACTGGTAGGGCGCGTTCTTTCTTCTTGCACTGCCGCATGCTCTTCTGGGAAGGGGTAGGCTGGGACGACGATGCCAAAGCGATGCTCGCAGATTCTGAGGGCTTTGGCGGACTCAGGTAGGCACGGATGATGCCTTGGGCACGAGCAAACATCCTTCGGGCCATCCAGTCGTTATACTTCTGAGAACCATGGTCGGAAACCTGTTCCCACTCATCCTCGTTGTCACTGCTGCCATCTGGTCTCACGAAGACACCTGCCACTTGTGTTGGGGCTGGGCCCAACCTTACTATGTTGTTGTCAATCTGGTCTTGGAGCCAGTACTTGAACACATATCATCGTTGGATGGTGTGTCCTAGGATCCGGTGATAATGGAAGTAGTTAGGGTAATCAGTGTGACACACCTCTTCTGGCTTCCGGCACTATGGCAGCCGCACGATCCTCTGCTCCAAGGCACTACGGAAATAACCGGGGACCTGGGCCTTGTCAAACGAGTAATTCTGATTCCTTCTATCTGGAAAGGGGGCTCTTGGAGGCTGACCATGACCAGGGGCAGGAGGAGCATGATGAGGAGACGGAGCCTGATTATCTTGCCTGGGTGGTGGCGGTGCGTTACGCGGAGGCACCTGCTGATTTTGAGGTGGTCGTTGTTGGGCCGGAGGCTATGCCCGTGGGGGTGGACCCCTATGAGGCTGCTAATCTGGCCTTAATTGTAGTAAGTCTAGCTATCTGGGGGCCTGTTTCTGGGCTACGGCAGCAGGATCGGCTATAGCATCCCACTTTTTTGTCACATAAACTTTAATTACATTACACAAAACTCGGGATCTTTAAGGTTTAGTGACTTGGAAACCAGGAACATAATACATGAAAACAACATAAAACATTCTTCTTAAACACTTGAAAGGCTTCTCCTTAAGTTCATCCTAGGTTCATTACTGCATCTCATAACCTAGGGAAATACATCAAAAGAAAGGGGGAGCAGAAGGCCCAGTAAGGGAAACAAGAGAAACATTTTTCATGTGAACATGAGATACTTCAATAAGGTCAAGAAAAGAACATTAAGGCATGAGAAAGAAATCATGAGTAATTACATAATAAAAATAACAATTTTCACAACTTGAAGATGTGGATACAACATTTAACATATACAATCATGAACATATCACCAAGGTCCATCCCCAGGTGTCATTTGAAATTTACCAAGGTTAATCACCAAGATATCGTGAAAAATGTAATCTCTAGTGGTTACATCATTACCCAATGCATTGGAGTGCTATCAGAGAACACCCTTAAATTTGACTTTATTATCATGTGAGACACATATATCATCATCAAACATTTCATAAATAACCCATATAGCATAAAATAAATGGGTTTCATTTCATAATCATAACGTTCTAAAAACAGCTTTAAAGACATGATCTTAATGTCACTTTAAACCCACGGAAAGGGAAACCAGTTATCATGTATGTAAATCCCAGAATTTAAAATAGAAAATTTTGATATATATGTGAATACCCTTGTAGAAATAATAGCTTTGAGTATTCACTTTATAACATAAAATATTTTTGAGAAAATAGAGAGGCATTTTGAGACGAAAATTCTGTAGCATAATGGCTATGTTTCAGGGTTTTAGAAAACATTGAAAGGAGAGGGGACATGGGTCAAACATTCATAAATGACCCATAAAAAAGTAGTGGGACAGAATAAGAATGATATATGAACATGGTAATGAAAATCTAAGGACATACCATTTGAAATGAAAACCATGGAAGGAAGATAAAAATTAGATTTCTCTTATGAAAATTCGGCAGCCTAACTGCGTCACTTATACTTCAAAAAAATGATTTGAAAAGATAAAATAGGGTATCTCATCATGTGAACATAATAGTTCAGTATGATAGATATAGAGATCATACCCTAACATAAAAAAAAGAACTTGAATGACTTGACATGAAAGTAGAATTTTCAATAGGATGAGAAGGGTGAAAGAATCCCCTTAAAAATTTGGCACTCTAACGGCGTCACTTAAACATTATTAAAACGAATTGATGAGATCAAGAGCGGGTCTCTCATCATGTGAAAATGAAAAGGGAAGTAATATGAATATAGAAGAACATCATCCAACATAATAACATGAAGTATAAAAGAAATGACATAAAAGAGATTACTTGAAAAGAAAGAGAGAGGTCGGATCCCTTACCTTAAAACGTAACTCTTAAAAATCAAAGGTTTGGACCTTGAGGGCTTTGGGGAACCTTGGGAGGACTCCTTGGGAGGTAAGGAGACCAGAAAATAGTTGGGGGATAGTTTAGAGTGAAAAATAAAGGCATAAAGGTTGAGTATTTATAGGGAAAGTGAGGGGACAAGGCATTAATGGCCAAGGGACACCTCACAAGTGCTTTTCTCAAAAACATGTGCTCTCCCATGGCATTTACCATGGATTTAGTCCACATGGGGCCCCCAATACAATAATTTATCACCTTTGGTCGTCCAACCCATAAAATATTTCATGGAATCATCATGACATAGTTATGATGTCATTAAACATACTGATACCCTAAAACTGTATTTTTTTACTATTCACTGAAAATTCAACTTTCTCAGCAAAATCCCAAAATTTCACATTAACCAAATATCAATGCTCTGATTTCAAAAATGAACTCCATTTTATAAAAATATTTTTCTAAATAATTTTAATTTATTTTTTAAATAAATACACTATTCACCGAAAATTCATTTTTTTCAGAAAAATCCCCAAAAATTACCATAACATAATATCGATGCTTTGAGTTCAAAAATGAAATCCATATTATAAAAATAATTTTCTAAATAATTTAAATTTAATTTTTATTTAAAAAAACACTATTCACTTGAAAAAACTAATACTTGAATAATAAGTTATGAAACAGTTATTTAACCATTTTATTGAATCACATTACTTAATCAAGGTGCCTAGATTATATTAGTACTTTCATTAAGTGAGATTACTAATCCATTTGGTCACATTACTAATCCTAAGAATAAAATCACTATTCATAATTTACTATTCATCAAAAATCAAGTTGATCTTTTTAGACTCTAAATTTCGTACTGAACATAATTGTAGAAGACAATTTTTCAAAAATCATTAAACATTTTTAAATATTTAAGGTTTACCTAAATATTTTTAAAAAACTCCTTTTTCTAAAATTTATCAAAAATAAGCATACTATCTTTATTCGGACATTTGAAAATTCATAAACTTCATCATAAGAAGAGATCAACATTTTTATTTAAAACAAAGGATTACACAAGGTAGTTATGGTCTCCTTACATAGACCCTTATCACACCGACATAGGACCTAAGTGTAAGGTGTGCTAAGGTGAGGGAATCCGAGGGAGGCTCGGCCAACATCGCACGAGTGGTAATTTCTATCAGTTGGAACTTCTCGCGAAGGTGATTCCATTCTAGCTTCACACGATGAGGTTCAGCTTGGGTTTGGTCCAGAGAAAAGCCCAGTGGTGCTACCTTCTTCCCAAGTTCTGTTAGATGGGCTTCGATTGGTCCAAGACTACTAGGTGAGGCCATCGAATCTCATTTCTATATTAATTAACCAAGGTCACTTGAATTTAGAGACAAATATCGAAATGTTTAGTTTCTAGCGGTCATATTGACCAATGGTCATATAACAGTCAAAACCCAATAGTCTCATTTTAATTATACTCATGTTATTGATGAAATAGTTTTGTTGAGTATAAAAATAATTAAATAACACAAAAAATTAGGAAACAAGATTTATTCAATATTTCGGGTCGTTACAATATCCCCCCCTTAAGAAATTGCGTCCTCGAAATTTTTAAAATTGGGTTTTTGAAACTTCATTGAAAGTCTCAAATCGGAAAAAGAGTTAGTTACACTATTACTTTAAAAGAAAGAAAAGTATGTACAAAGGCCACCTGAGTTAACCCATACAAGGACTCCATGTAGGAAACATGGATATGGAAGAAAAAACAAAGGGTATAGTTCTGAGGGAGAGTGATAAAAAACATGATTTTTAGAAAGTTAACCACAAGAAAATCCCAAACTTATGATGTGTGTAAATGACCATTGATTACCTAGTAGGAAACGTAAACCAACAACATTTTTTTTACGTATCTTTTCATAATTTTTAGGAATTCATTTACGACAAAGAACAAAAACATAATGAAATATACCTACCTTCATGTAGAGTTTCATCCTTTAACAAGTGTCTACCAAAACTAATCTTTTCTCCAAACTATGAGAACTAAAAAACACTTGGTCTCATAAAAATCACAAGAATCATCATCTAGAGAATCACATAATCCACAAAAGATTAACTATATGTTTCTTCTATCTTTAAACATTATCCCAAGAACAGAAAAGGGAAGGGAAAAACAACTCTTCAAAAAGAAATAATCCTATAGGAATGGAAACTTCTTTTAAATCATCGAAGTTCTATGGTACTACCCAAAGTTCATCATTGACCATTCCATGAATAACGGTGCTTAAAATTCCTCAAAATAAACCAAACTAAGATTGAAACCCAAATACAAGAAGGATTTGATAACATAGTCGTCCAAAATAAACTTTATTGTTCATCTCCAAACAACATCAACCACCCCAAACATCTTATACCAAAAGTAGCTAATCTAAAAAAAATTTACCCAAGATTGGTTAATCATTCCCATAAGTAACCTAAATTACTATAAGTCCACCTTAAATTCATCAATTCTTCAAAATATAAGTGAAACTTACTCCTCAATGAAAATACAGTAGTAATCTATTTACCTCGATCATATAGGGTCCCCAAAATAGTGAACGTCTTCCAAAATAATAATCATCTTTTAATCCCCTAATCATCTCTGTCATATTAATACGACAATCGTCGCATTTCTTATCACATTGGTTGCTGGGACATGTTCTTCCATTTCCCGCCATTAACTATGAAAATAAAGTACAATTAGGGGCTTAAATACGTAACCAATAATCATGAAAAAGGATTTTAAAGCATATAAGGATAACTTGTAGAAGAAAAATATACCCTAACTTGTGATCCCCTAGGTTCCAAACTAGGTTATCCATGATCATATATTCTTATGGGAATCTTTATTTTATTTTATCTTTGTTCCTTTAATAATGGTTCATACTAATCTTATGAATTTACCAAAGCATATCCCCCGGAAGTGTCGTAACCAAGAGTGCAGCAAGGCCCGTTGTCGTGTACCAGTTCCCGTTCGAGTCTAGCTCAAAGCGGTGTTTTCGGGTTTTAGCCCTATGTACATCAGTGCCAGAGCCACCTCTACCTGCTCGTATCTAGACAGGGATGTATTTTCTTGGAAACCCTTTACTCAATACTCACCAAAATACCAGGAAGGTTTCCTATATTTAAACTTTTTATAGGGTTCTTCCTAGAGTTTTCATATCCTATTTTCCACAAATAACTAAACCCTCCTTTGATACCAACTATAGAATCACGCTTTTTTGTCACATACACTTTCATTATATTACACAAAACTGAGGATCTTTAAGGTTTAGTGTCTTGGAAACAAGAAACATAATACATTAAAAAAACATAAAACATTCTTCTTAAACACTTGAAAGGAATATCCTTAAGTTCATCATAGGTTCATTACTGCATCTCATAACCTGGGGAAATACATCAAAATAAAGGGTGAGCAGAAGGCCCAGTAAGGTAAACAAGAGAAACATTTTACATGTGAACTTGATATACTTCAATAAGGTCAAGAAAAGAACATTAGGGCATGAGAAAGAAATCATGAGGCATTTCATAATAAAAATAACATTTTTCATAACTTGAAGATGTGGCTACATCATTTAACATAGACAATCATGAATATATCACCAAGGTCCATCCCCAAGGTGTCATTTGTAAATTACCAAGGTTATTCACCAAGATATCCTGAAAATTGTAATCTCTAGTGGTTACATCATTACCCAATGCATTGGAGCGATATCAGGGCACACCCTTAAATGTGCCTTTTTAATCATGTGATCCACATATATCATCATCAAAAATTTCATAAATAACCCATATAGCATAAAATAAATGGGTTTCATTTCATAATCATAACATTTTAAAAACTGCTTTAAACACATGATCTTAATGTCACTTTAAACCCACAGAAAGGGAAAGCGGGTCTCATGTATGTAAATCCCAGAATTTAAAATAATACGTTTTGATATATATATGTGAATACCCTTTTAGAAATAATAGCTTTTAGTATTCACTTTATAACATAAAATAATTTTGAGAAAAGTGAGAGGCATTTTGAGTCGAAAATTCTGCAGCATAACGGCTATGTTTCGGGGTTTTAGAAAACATTGAAAGGAGAGGGGACATGGGTCAAACATTCATAAATGACCCATAAAACCATACAGGGAGAGAATAAGAAGGATATATGAACATGGTAGTGAAATTTTAAGGACATACCATTTGAATTGAAAACCATAGATGGAAGACAAAAATTAGATTTCTCTTATGAAAATTCGGCGGCCTAATGACGTCACTTAAACTCCAACAAAATGATTTGAAAAGACAAAATAGGGTCTCTCATCAAGTGAACATAAGAGTCCAGTATGTTAGATATAGAGATCATACCCCAAAATAATAAAAAAATAACTTGAAATACTTGACATGAAAGTAGAATTTTGACAAGAATGAGAAGGGTGAAAGAATCCCCTTAAAAATTCGGCAGCCTAACGACGTCACTTAGACATTATTAAAACTAATTGATGAGAGAAAGAGGGGGTATCTAATCATGTAAACATGAAAAGCGAAGTAATATGAATATATAAGAACATCCTCCAACATAAGAATATGTAGTATAAAAGAAATGACATAAAAGAAATTACATGAAAAGAAAGAGAGAGGTCAGATCCCTTACCTTAAAACGTAACTCTTAAAACTCAAAGGATTGGACCTTGAGGGCTTGGGGGAACCTTGGGAGGACTCCTTGGGAGGTAAGGAGAGAAGAACTTTGTTGGGGGAGAGTTTTGAGTGAAAAATAAAGGAGGAAAGGGTGGGTATTTTTAGGGAAAGTGAGGGGACAAGGCATTAATGGCCAAGAGACACCTCACAAGTGCTTTTCTCAAAACCATGTGCTCTCCCATGGTATTTACCACAGAGTTAGGCCACATGGGGCCCCCAATACAATAATTCATCACCTTTGGTTGTCCAACCAATAAAATATCTCATTTCATCATCATGACACAGTTGTGATGTCATTAAACATACTGAAACCCTAAAACTGTATTTTTTACTATTCACTGAAAATTCAACTTTCTCAGAAAAATCCCAATATTTCACATTAACCAAATATCAATGCTCTGATTTCAAAAATGAAATCCATTTTGTAAAAATAATTTTCTAAACATTTTTAATTTATTTTTTAAATAAATACACTATTCACCAAAAATTTATTTTTTTCAGAAAAATCCCCAAAAATTACCACAACATCATATCAATGCTCTGAGTTCAAAAATGAAATCCATTTTATAAAAATAATTTTCTAAATATTTTTATTTTTATTTTTAATTAAAAAACAATATTCACCTGAAAAAAACTAATACTTGAATAATAAGTTATGAAACCATTATTTAACAATTTTATTTAACCACATTACTTAATCAATGTGCCTATATTATATTAATAATTTCTTTAAGTGATATTACTAATCCATTTGGTCACATTACTAATCCTAAGCATTAAATCACTGTTCATAATTTAATATTCATCAAAAATAAAGTTGATCTTATTAGACTCTAAATTTCGTACTGAACATAATTTTAGAAGACCATTTTTTGAAAATCATTACACATTATTAGTTATTTAAGGTTTACCTAAACATTTTTAAAATATCATTCTTCTAAAATTCATCAAATATATGCATACTATCTTTATCCAGACATTTGAAAATTCATAAACTTCATCATAAGAAGAGATCAAAATTTTTATTTAAAATAAAGGATTACACAAGGCAGTTACGGTCTCCTTACATATCCCCTTATCACACAAGCATATGACCTAGGTGTAAGGTGTGCTAAGGTGAGGGAATTCGAGGGAGGCTCGGACAACATCACACGAGTGGTAATTTTTATCAGTTGGAACTTCTCGCGAAGGCGATTCCATTCTAGCTTCACACGATAAAGTTCGGGTTGGGTTTGGTCCAGAGCAAAGCCTAGTGGTGCTACCTCCTTCCCAAGTTTTGTTAGATGGGCTTCGATCGGTCCAAGACTACTGGGTGAGGCCATTGAATCTCCTGTCAATATTAATTAACCAAGGTCACATGTATTTAGAGACAAATATTGAAATGTTTTGTTTCTAGTGGACATATTGACCAATGGTCATATAACCGTCAAAACCCAACAGTCTCATTTTAATTATACTCATGTTATTAAATGAAACAGTTTTGTTTAGTATAATAAAAAATAACACAAAAAATTAGGAAGCAATATTTATTCAAAATTTTGGGTCGTTACATCGGCTCTGGTGGCTCTCCTTGTAGGGATTACAGGAGGCAGCAGGCATGCCTGACTGTCCTGTTGCAGGGCTTCTTCAAGGGGTTGAGCCTTGTCTGAGAAATCTCGGAACCCTCTAGGGTAATTCTGAGTGATCAGAGAGGGAACCAGCTCTGCCTTGATGTTCCCTACACCCATTGTCAGTAATTTCTCCTGAGTTAGTGGCATGTCAAGGGAGTACGTGAGCCCCTTCCACCGGGCGACGAAGTCCGCGACCCACTCATCAGGCCTTTGTTTTCACCTGAAGAGGTCGGCAATGTTCGTCTTCCGGGTTGTGGAACTGAACAGGTAGATGAATTTCCGGTGAAAGTCCTCCCAAATAGTCACAGATCCAACAGGGAGCTGGCTGTACCAGACGAATGCTGGTCCTTCTAGTGTCTGAACGAAGCAAAGGAGCTTGGTAGCCTCCTGCTGCACCGGAGTCCCTAACATAGGCCCACACCTCAAGTTGAAGTGGGATAGGTGTATTGGCGGGTCTCTAGTCCCATTAATGGGGGAAAAGTGGGGTTCCCAAATCCCGGTGGGGCCGGCATATCATCCACCCATGCTGGGTATGGCTTTCCGTCCGGTGGGATTGCCATTTGCCGAGTTTCCAGGGCCTCCAAGAGGGCGATGAGTACTTCCATCAGATCATCTGGATGCGGATTCTTGTCCTGACAAGGATATCTAACAACAAGCGCATTGTTGGGCTCTCCAATCTGGTAGTCAAGCTCAGCAGCTCGCAGGGCGGCTGGTGGAGTGACTCTCGGGGCAGCGGGAGGAAACTGAGCATGGTCCCCCAAGTGATCCCGCCGCTCGGGAGGGTTCAGAGAGATGTATCGTGCCCTCTTTCCATGGGAACTGGCCTCTCCCCTTTCGTCGAATGTGACATGGTCGCGGTTGCCCGGGGGAAACTCGGCAAGGGGTGGGTGCTCCTGCCCCTACTGTCCTGGCCTAGGATTACCATAGTCAGGCTGTCGCTCTGTAATGCATCGGCCAAGAGCTCATCAACCAGCCCCTTTTCCTCAGCAAGCTGTTGACGTAGCGTAGCCTTCTCGGTGTCTTCCTCTACCTTCTACACCAAGGAAGATGGGTTGGCGAGCTTGATAGCACTGACATGCTCGTTACCCTTGCCGATGTTTCGGCTCAGTGTCAGTGCCTCAGTGGGTGTGGGGAGACCTAGGAGGATCCTCTGGTGGTGAGTAATCCTCCCAGATGGGTCCAGTGGCGGATTTTCCTTAGGGGTTGACTCCCCATCGAGGAGCTCCACAATGATTCCCGAATCTGAAAGGTCATCCAATTTGACCGCCACTTCCTTTGGCGAAATTCCCTCAGGGTCACTTAGTGAATCGGGCTGTCGGTGGATCACACAGAAAAGAAGGGCAGCATACTTCCCCCATTTGTAGACGTGCGCGAGGGGGGTGGCATCCTCAATAACCTTGCGGAGTACTTCAAAGATCTGAAAGCATTGTTGCTGGAGGGCCCTATTGTGGCCAAGCAACTCGGGGTGCCGAACTACAGGGAGCGCTGCCAGGTCGACCCGACGGCACTGCTCAATGATATCCTTGACATGTGCTTGACTCACGGGATAAGGCGCTAGCTGATGGTGAAGATGGTAGTGAGTAACCCAAAGAGTCTGGCGAAAACATTCAAACTCTCCCGGGGTGAGCGACTCTGGCATATCAAAATTCGATCCTACGACCGGCCAAAACTTCTCGGGGAAGTGGCCCGCTGTGAGGACGGTCCAAAAGATCCATTACTCCAGTTCGGGGTCCGGACCTTACTACCCTGTCTCATCAACCTAGAATGTTCGAGGAGCTAGCAATGGTGCTGAGTCAGGTCGCCGGGCCAGTGGGCTGGCCGGCGGGGAATACAGCGAACAGGCCAATCGGCCGCCAATCCCTGAGTCGTCCTCCAAGGGTTTCAGTACCCTGGCTACCACATCGCGATAAAATGGGCCGGCGAATGGGCCTCCTGTCACAGCGTCGGTGCTCGTCGAGGGTGTGTCGCCTTGCGACTCTTCCTTCGGTCCCCATAAAAGTTCCCCACCCTCCCTGACTGATGTGGAAAGCACTTTTGGGGAGGCAAGTGATAACTGTGGGTTTGACCCCTGGGAGTATGCGAAGTCCTCGTCCTCCTGGATATACCTTCAGAGGGAGGAGGGAATCATACGTATCTCGCATTCGGGGAATACGAGACTGACGCACCACATCCCCATCCTTTCCCTCAACTCAAAGGGTTGGGGGGAAGGTTCCACCATTGAGTCGTACTCCACCTCAGAGTCCGAGAAGAAGACTGGTCTAATTTCCATGCGGAGTCCCCTGACATTCCTCATACGGCGACGACGCCCCGCCTTCCTGCCCCTGGGTGGCTCCTCAGGGAAAGGATGATTTCCGTCAAAGTGTCCCCTGGCCACATAGTGCTGGGGTAGAGGGGCCTGATGGCTGGGGTGTGGGAAGCACCGGGACAGATTTCGAAATGGGAATGGGAAGGACCTCCATGTGAGTGAGGGACTGGATACGCAAATGACCCATACTTGCGGCCAGTGGTAGGGGGAGTGACCTCGTACCGAGTGCAGTGGGCACTGGAAGGAGTCATACCTGGAGCGTAGCTGTCGCGATGAACCCTTCGGCATTCTAGATCAGTGGCATGAATGAGCCTTCATGGTGGGTGGAACTACCTCGGATTGGTCCACGGTGTCCATTGCATGTGCACGCGACCGGGAGAGTCGACCCAACCTGCCATTAGGGCGTTCGGGGCCTCAATCCTATTCGGGCATGTGACTGCCCTAGCTCAATGTGTGCGGGGGTTTGGTAGTAGGATTTAGCAGTGGCTCGGGCCATAGTGGTTGCTGATATTGGTGCCCCAGGATAGGCATTCTCTTCCGCTCGTGCCCGACGCTGGCGTCAGGTCAGATGGGTTGGAGCCTGTGGTGCGGGCACAAAGATTGCCTGGTCCTCGGCCCGGGGAGCAGGGCGATGATGTCGACGCAGCCTGGCGGGGGTTCTTGCCGTTAACCCCTGGGATGGGTCTCCGATTGGGCGGACCTGTACATCCCCCACCTCCTTGGCGTAGGGGACGGATGGGTCAAGTTGCTCCGGGGATAGGCTCCCGAAGTGGTTGAACGTCGGAGTGGGGAGCGGTGGCTCCCTGCGTGGCCCTTGGGGGTAGTGACTATAGTGAGCCACAACCACCTCTAGATCCAAACGGGCCATGCCCCTGGTGGGGATGATCCCTTCCTCGTCATACATACGAATCAGGTCGTTGATCACCCTTTGCTAGATGATTTCTGACGGGGATAGGGGGTGACAGCGCCTGACAGTCATGGAAATCGGAGCCGGAGTGACTATGGGAAAGGCGAGACCGCACTGGGTAGCCGCGTCGGTACTACCCATGCCCCTGCGCCGGTGGGCAGGTGGCAATCGAGCTCCTGATGTAATGATCTGATTCCTGGAAGCAGAGAGATGAACCCATTATTAATAACAGGAGAAGAAATCGACAACCAATAGCACAGCGTTGTTCCGTCTTCTGTGGTCAGCGAGAGGGATCCATGTTGATGACGTCGCAGAATGGAGTGAACAACATCCTGACTGCCTCAACCCCTGGCGGGTTTCACGTCCCGGTGATATGTACCCGGACCTGGTACCGACACCCTAAATGCTACCCATCTCCATTTTGAGGAGAAGAGCTTCACGTCGGGTTCACCATTTTCTGTTTCCGAAGCTTTTACAGCAGAGCGTGCATGCGTGTCCGTCACGCATGGGAGGACGTGCGGCTTGTTGCCCCGCATTCCCGCTTTCCAAATGTGGGGGGCATCCGTTCCTTATTCAGGGACGTCTACTCCTTTATCGAAACCAGGATGATGGGGTGTTTGTTCTTCCTTCTATGGATTCCTCCTCGGAGCTCGTCACCTAGTCCGGGTCTACCTCATAGATTTAAGACATGTTTTTGAAGCTCATTCCTGGTGCCATATATGCATGGACGCCAGTTAATTACACCACTTTCGTCGAGACCCTCCAAGGGTCTTGTCGGGGTAGCAACCTTCGGTGAGGAGAATGGTCACATTGGGGTGTCCTTGGCATGTCTTGATGCTGGGGGTCGACATGTCTATCTTCTGTCCCTTATCATAGGGCTTCTCGAGGGAGAAAAAGCCCAAGGCATCCCACATCGAAGGTGGGGAATTATGTACCATATGAGGTTTTCCTCATCTTACAATGTTTAACACAGGGTATGTTGCGAGTTAAACGTCTTGCGGAGATAGATCGGACTGATCGAAACACTGATAGTGGATCAGATTAAAGAACCCCCTAGGGGGAACACCGATGTTCGGGCTAGCACGTGGGCGGCTTCCCGGATACCATGGAGTGGGATGGGGTGGATGATCTCACTAGGATATGGCAGCCAAGGTAAGGATCATAAGGGATGGAGTGACGGGCTTGAACCTCATGGAGGCTTCCTACGTATCCCCATGGCAGGGAATCAAAGTCCACGTAGTTCGTTGATACAATGGGACACCTGAAAAGGCGACCTATGAGAATGGATGCATGGATTGGAGCCTGGGGGGAGTAAGATCTCCGGGCTAGGTCATGAGCTTCCCAAGAAACGTGGGCTTGAGGGGGGAAGACAGGATGAGACGTGGGAGTGAGGCACGGGGCTTATACTCTATGACGGCCCAAGAGGGGGAATACAGTTTAACTTCATGTGGGACGAGATACAGGTTAACATCAGGCGGGACAAGGGCATAAAGTTTAACCTCATGTGGGACGAGGGATCTGGGGCTTACGCTATGAGGAGGCCCATGGTGGACATGGGGGTTACGCTCTGAGGTGGCCCATGGTGGTGGGGGAACCGATGTGGACAGGTCGGAACGACCGTGTGGTGGGCTTGAACCTCATGGAGGCTTCCTACGTTCCATGCTTTAGCACGAATCAAAGTCCACGTAGATCACTGGTATGGGGATTACGATCTGAGGTGGTCCATAGGAGGATTTCGTGGTCGATGCGCGCTCTATACCCATGTGAGTCATGCTCTGTGTGAGAAACAGGAGGCAGCAGGGACCAGACGATCATGTCGCAAATGGTGCATCCGTGAGAAGTGGAAAGGGGCTTACGCGTGGTTAGTGGCCCGAAGAGGAAACAGGGGCTTACGTGTGGTTAGCGGCCCTGGGTTCCAGGGATTACTCCAGGGTGGAGGCCCGTGGTGCGACAAAGCACAGTGGGAAAGGGACTACATTGGACTTGGAAGGGGGGAATTATGGAGGTGCATGGGTGCAACCTTCCGTAAGAGAGGCTAGGGGCTTACGCTCTGAGGCATCCCTTCCCCCATGGACAAACGCCACTATGACAAGGAGGATATCATTCCATGTGAGGAAGATTCCATTCCCGTGGAGACAAGTGGGCGTAAAGACTGTCCGAGATGGGGGGACCCTACGTGCGAAGCACATGGTCGGACCACAGTTTAAGGTCATGTGTTAAGGGAGAGGTGGTTAGCAGTTTAATGTCCTGCATCTTGGACGAGGTGGGTTCTCTCCACACCCCTAGGGCTTACATGTCCAATGCCCTATACCCCTTATGGGAGGGATGGCATCAGCAAGTCCATAGTGAAGGGGGCCGTAGGGCGAACCATTGAGGGGTCCACGTTAGCGTGACTATACGAAGAAGAAATAGCCATTAGCGTGCCTATATGGAGAAGCATAAGCCAAAGCAACGCAATGGGAACCACCGCCAAAGGCATCTTGAGGTTACTTCGTATGAGCCTGGAAGGCCGTACGAGAAAACAACACATGGAGCGCATGCTCGGCAGGGGAGACATCAGGTGCTGATGCAGAAAGGCAGCCAAGGGGCGTCAAGGTGATGGGATCCTGGGTGTTGCACGCAAAAGGAAGGGTTGCACGCAAAACACCAAGATGGCATGCAATAGGGCCATAGGATTGCGTGCAAGGTATTGCGCGCATAGAAGGGGATTGCGCGCAAGGGGAAACGATCGCGCGCAAGGGATGTACCCTGAGGAGGAGGCAAATTCACTTAAGCCAGTAGAGTTGCATGCAAAGGCGAACCCTAGGGAAAGGTTGCGTGAAAAGTTGGATTACATGGAAGTCATATTGCGTGCGGGGGGAGTCGAATTGCACGCACAGGAGCCGATCCGAATTCTGCAACCCCCAAACCACTATGGGTCGCCTTCTATTTATAGGCATCAGCCAGCGCGGAATCCAGGCGACGCACCAAAGTTTCCGCGATGGGAACCGTCGGCTCTCAAAGCTTCACCGCGCGAAACCGAGGCGCGCAGAATTGCGCGCACCATCGGCTCGATTATGTGAATCCCACGAATGCTTCGCGCGCTCATCTTTATTTCGCGCATTCCCTCCTTTATTTCTTGCACCACTTCCTGGGCCTCCAGACCGGGCCTCTGATTCCGAATATGACTTCGCTTTGCCATTTCGAAACGTCCTCTAGGAGTTGCGGACTTTTATCGGCTTATACAGTCTTTCAAAACAAATTCATAGAAATATTATCCTATCATCATTGAAAAATGATATTTAATACATAAAACCATTTGATAATAATTTTCATAGAATATTATTTGAAAACCTATAAATAATAATTGAAATCATTTGAAAACCTTTTTTATTAAATAGTTATAAAATAAGATTCCAAATATTTTAAAAACAATATTCTTCAATAATGCATTGGAAACTTATAATGATTTCTTCAAAACATTTTGAAAATAATTTCTTTTTTAATAATTTAAAAACTTATATATAATGATTTAAATCATTTTGAAAACTTGTTTCCTCAAATATAATTTGAAAACATAGATATAAATCTTGAAAACAATATGAAACTAAGTTTTTTGAAAAAATATTTTAAATAAATTTTAATAAAAATTCCCATTTAAACATGAAAATAAAGCATCAGAGAAGTGACAATGTATAAATCCTTACATGTTGTATGAGTTGAAAAGAACATTCGTTTTTCACTATAAAAATGCTAAAAAGATGCCTTGTTTGGAAAGTGATAATGTGATTTCTTTGAAGAGATTGGTAAAAGGAAAAAATTAATAAAATTAATTTTATTGATTTTAGGATAATGGTACAATATTCTTTAATACCCTTTTTATAAAAACATAGTTTTTAGGGAACATTGATTTCCGACCAAAGAGATGGTAAAGTCGACATTTCATTAAAACACTGACCTAACTATCTTATATAGCAAGTTGTTATAAAAATGGTATTAGTATATGAATATGTCATAAGTAAACAGCAGAGAATAAAATTCATGAATGATATTTGGTGATGGATCATATGATTTATTTAATGAATAATAATCATTAATAATCTCAAAAAGTTATTAAATTGTTTCAATAAACTCTTACCACTTGGTTATATGGGATAATACACTACATATATGAAAAGAAGATTACATGAATCATATAATATCATTAAGATAATGAGATTCATTATATGTCAGGTAACATGTTTCTATATACACCTCAAAACTAATTTAGGTTCATAACAAAACATGAGTATCTAAGAAGAAAAATTGGGAAAAAACTATTTTACTGATTTGGTAACTTTTGAAATTTAAAACCTTAAAAATAAATATCATAATATGGATATCTGAATACCTATAAATCTAATTACACGAAATATATAATACAATCATGGGTAGTAAAAACACCACACCTAAATAAATAGTGTTGAACATATCATGTATCTCCCAGAAATAAAAAGTGAGAGGAAATCCCCTTACCTTGTGTATTGAATCTCGTCACACACATCCAAACCACCTATATAATAACTAAAAATTATTATAAATCATTTAAAGAACCATATTCCTATATCTATTACCATATATGTTTTTATTATGACCTTATATTATTCTCTTGTTAACCATCCTATGTTAAGGATTCACATCGGGTAGTATACGCTTTGTTTTTCATATGTGTCGCAATTTGTTATATTGTTGGTCCTTATACATATATCATGATTATAGAATGTAGACCATGATATAAATATCATTTATAAAAATTATATTTTTATTATAATAATCTATAATGTATATAATTAAGAAATGGATTTCACCTTTTATGGAGACAGTAGGTCGTACGTATGCATGAATGTGATCTCTATTTAATTATCATGTTGAGAGAAAGTAATATATATATATATATATCATTATTATATTATATTTATTAATACATATATATTCACATTAACATCCTAAATATATTCTTTGTTGTGTATGAACAAATCATATCGCTTTGAGGGGGTGGTAGTCCACACTTTCTCAAACAAAATTATCGTATTTACATAACGTGGAAAGCATAATGGTATGTTAAAAATTAAAATTTCAGAATCACAAAGAAATTATAAATATATTATATATCATATATAAATATAATGTCCAATATAATGTCCCCCATTAGAGGTGGTAATTGGAAAATGAACAATCATCATTTCGTGAGGCAGTAGTTCACCGTCCAATGAAACAGTATGTTCGTTGCCCATTAGATGGTGGTGTGTGTCAGGGTAGGTAAAAATATTTACATATAAAAAGCCTAGTATATTTATGATACTATGTTTTTTATATAATAATAGAATAAATATAGTTAGAAGATGTTGAGAAGGAAAATAGAAGATATGACCTGTTAGAAGACGTTACCTCTTAATCGGGTAAATCCTTTGGTCTTGTGCCAAAATGTTTCTTTGGATTTCTATATGCCCAAGGGAAGGATTATAGAATTAAGTGAGGATTTTTGTGAAGTGTATTGGTAAGTTATTTTACAAAACTAACGGGCATTAGAGTTTTAAGGAAGTGGTATGGGTGGTTGATTTTTATTGGGAATGAAAAAGACTCACTTGGAATTTTAGAAACAAGTTAAGAGTACACAAGTTATTCTCTGACAAAAGTCATAAAAACAAAAAACAAAAGATTTAAGTTTTATGGATGATATATTGACATAAAACGGGTTTTGGAATAGTGTATAGAGCAGTTGGGACATTATTTTTGGGGTTTATTCCATTATTAATCTTAATTTGTACTTAATCGCTGTGATTAATTTCAATCAATTTTACTAATCATTTTGGTCAAAAATTAACGTGGTATTTTTTGAATTTAAATATTACACTAAATAAAATCATTTATGGCTATTTTTATTAATTTAAATCATTTAAATTTCAAATTTATGGTTAATTATAATCACGTATATGGGATGAAATAACATGTTTTTAATGTTGAGAAATTTTGATATGTTTCTAAAGAGTTTTGTATTAAATTTCAAAGTGAAATTGATTATAATGAATTAAATTATATTAATCGATGTAATAAATATATAATGTGACCCTAAAAAATTTATAATATGATTTAACATTGAAAATTAATTAAACCAAAGGCAGTTTTTTACATAGAAGTATTATTTTTCACTATTTTGAAAAAAATGATGTTACTTAGAAAAATAAAAAATATTCACTCTAGTCTAATTTCAACATTCTGAATTGAAAAATGATGTTTATGTTACCCAATTCTATTTAAAAATGTGTCTAAATTTTTATTTATCATATAAGGTTCATTAAGGAAATGATATTTTCAACAAAAAAGGACTTTACCAAAAATCATATCTTTCATTATCAATATGTTTTATATAAATAAAAAAATTATAAAAATCATTTGAACAATTTTTATTATTATTTATAAAATAAATTTTAAAGGCTACGTTGTAATTAAATCATTTTAAAAATTATATATAAATAGTTTTTCTACAAATTCAATGTTACGTGCATCGTACGCAATGTTGGTGTTGCGTGTAACATACACAATGGCATATGTTAGTTCAGTGATGAATGTAACATACCCTAATTTGTAATTTCAGGTAGAACAAGACAATTTCGTATTTCATGTAGGGAAATTCAGGTTATTTCTTTGTGAAAGTAATATTTTACTTGGTGTTTTAATATATATATATATATATATCAATTTCAAATTTCACGTGAAATGAAAAATATCGAAAAGATAAATTAATTCAAAAAACTATTTCAAACTATCTTAGGGTGCTAAATTAAACCCCATTAAATGTAATTTCTCCCTCAAAATTATTCTGGGTTATCAATTGTTTAATACATGAAACTATCATTCATAGAATCCCACATCGTAAAAATAAATACTAAATCATCCTATAAAAATGGAAAGTTGGAACCATAATTGTTTCCCAAAGAAACATACAACTAGGTGTACACATAATAGAATATAGGATGGGAGTGAGTATTGGACATGGAGGAAAAGTGTAAATATATATAGGGAGTTATTGAGATCAAAAATCACAAACAATTAAATGATCAAATAAAATTTGGAGGCCTAAAATTCACAAATCTGTGATGATTTATAAGGTCATCTATTAAAAAAATGTATTAGGAGAACCAATTTTCCTTTCATCATTATCCGGATATTTATTAATTTATTTTTTGACCATGAATATAAGGAAATATAGTTTCTTTATATATTACTATAAATAAAATATTATTATTTATATATGCTTTTATCATTTTCTAATTTTCCATTACATCATGTAATTTATTTCTAGGAATTAACATTGATTCCTAATGTTCTAAAATACAATTTTTGAAGATGTTAAGGCCCATAAAAGAATGAAAGGAATAACTATTTATCTATAACTATTCTTAAAAATCAACATGGATAATACATTAATCTCTAAACACAATGAGTATGACTTTTGTTTCATCATGAATTATTATTATTTTAAAATAAATATACAATAGCCATGAAATCGCATATGCTAGTGGTAGTCATGAAACCCATATCATCCTCCAGATATGCGTTTAAGACCTATGGCCTTACAGGACATGATTGGATGACACTCGGCATAAAAAATGTCCTTTTCTAAAACCACACTAAAATAATTTCCAAAAACAAATAAGATGGCCATCCTTAAAATAAGGTTTAATACTAAATAGCCTTTTAACTATGGTTTTCAATACAAAAATATTGTATAAATACTTCCTTCAAAGTTTACCCTAATGTTTTCATGACTGGTTAACCTTATAACACTTTATAAATATGAAAATCAAAAATTCTAGAAAGAGATACATGAAATCATCATAACAATGATTCCACCAAATATCCCAATGTATCTCTTCATTTTTACATTACAAAATGTGAATACCCTCATGGTAAATCACTATAAATTCTTTTGGAATACTTTAATGCTTCTTTATTATAATGATAACTGGATATATTCATTAAATATATGATTTAATAAACATCATCCTTGATGGCATAGAACATGTTTTGAATAATCCTTTCCAGGATATTATGTATTATCAAATTTACTTATTCATTTCCATAAAATAATATTCCAAAGATCTTTATCTTAATTTTAGGAATTACTTAATAGTTTCATTACCACAATCAAAAAATCGTCATTCCATGATATCACTTTTCTCTATCTTCATTACCATTCCACATGTCCTTTTCAATCCTTATTTAATTCTGATATAGAAAAAACATATACATTTCATGAGTCAAATAACCTAATCATTTAAGTCCAAAACATAAATAATTCATCAATATAACTTTATTCATAATCCATTACTTGGGATTCATCAACATATTTCTTAATACCTCTTTCCTAGAATATGAAATATGAATAATGTCTTATGGTTACTCATAATTAATCTAATCATGCTAATTATTTTTAATGTATAAAATACTAGAAGAACATCACATACCTTTTACAAGTCAATTTTGGTCTCATTATCATCAAATGTATAAGTAATACTCGTGTCAACTTCAAAATTCTCATTATGAGATTTACCCTTGGGAAATAGATTCTCCTATTTCCCCTTCTTTCCACATATGAAAAATTATATTTTAACCATGTTCCTTGTAGTTATCTCAATTGAATAAAACAATAAATCACGGTGTGAGAAAAATATATCTGATAATAAAACCACATAATCATGAATTATTACTTATAATATGTATAAATCATGGATCATACATCATTAATATATGAAAACATAGTTTTAATGGGTTATTCATAGCCAACATCTTTCTAAATCCTCAATGATGGTTCATGAAGAGTTTGTAAATTTCCAAAGCATATCCCCAAGAAGTATGAAACTAGGTGTGCATAAAGGCTCATTTCCATGTACCATATTACCCCGAGTTAGGCCTGAAACATCTTGTTTGAGTTTTTACCAATAGGTAAATATGTGTTATATCAATTTCCAATTCAATCCAGAGCGGGATGAATTTCTAGGAAACCACCCACTCTATCCTTTACCAAAATTTCATGACATTTTCCTAAATGTAAGCTCATCATTATACACATCCTTAGAGACATCCCTAGACAAATCATTAGATATATTTCTAGGGATCTTACTAATTGTTTCCCATTCTGATTTCAAAAGGTTCACATAACCATTCCATTAATACCGACTATAGAGACCCAGGCTTATTATACATGGATATTAAATTATTTAAGATGAATATTTACAACATTGAAAAAATACATGCCTGAGGACAGTAATAGTTTAGTATATTTTGAAACATGGAAAAACACTTCTATCCTGGTGAAAGATCATCAAAATATCCCCTAAATATATAACCCTTTAGTAATTCTTATTAAAACCCTTTTCGTAACCTGGATAAAGGAAATATAAGAAATGGGTGAGCTCATATACATTGTAAGGGTAAATAAAAGAAATGTGTAAGCATAAAATGACTAATACGGTATGGAACATGAGTGTAAAATTTTAAGATCATACCCTAAATATCAGATACAATAATAATGATTGGAAATTCATTAGACCTGAATCATATGTAAATATTGAAAATAATCAAAGAAATCATAACTTTGGAGTAAAGCATAGAATTGTGGAAAATAGATAAGCATAGAAAAAACTATATCAAAGAGGCCTACCATGGATTTTGTAACATGTTAGACTTGGGATAATTACTCATGTACCTACTTTGGTATTGTGATTCCCTCCCTTGTACCATCTTCTTCTAGGATTGGGATGTCATCTCATGTACCCCTTATTTTAGGCTTGGGATGTCCCCTCATTTACCCTCTAATTTCGAGCTTGGGATTTCCTCTTGTTTATCCTTTTGTTTTATGCTTCTGATTTCCTCCTATATACAATATTCATTAAGTATTGGTATTTCCTCCCAAATACCATATTTTTTCAGGATTGGGATGTTCTCTCGTGTACCCTCTTGTATTGGGCTTAGTATTTCCTCATGTATAGCCACTTGTTTTGAGCTTGGGATATTCTCCTATGTACCATATTTTTTCATTTTGGGATGTCCTTCCATGTACCCTTTGATATCATAAAACATTTATCATTACCAAACACATTGGAGGGAGATATTGGTCTCACCAGTCACATAATGAAATAATATATGCTTGTGATAAATAATATTCAACATATCATGACCCATGAAAAGGGATATGTTCTATAAACATTAATTCATATCCTAAGATATCAAATGGGAATAATTAACTTTTAAACACATAATAACCAGTCGAAAAGTGACAGGTTTCATAAAAATTTCAAAAAATCATAACCCATGAAAAGAATCTGGTTTTAAAATCATATAACCTATGGGAAAGAAACCGATTTCATAAACATATAACCCTTATAAGTTAAATGAGTTTCATAAAGACCATGAAATTAAGATTAACACATTCATAGAAAGGTTATAAATTGAACCTCTAGATCATTTCCTAGAAGGGGTTAAGTAAGATCAACAGATGTAATCATAGATAGAAAATAATTTTGAAATATCTTTTTAAACAATTTATTGCGGAACGTATCATTTATGATATCAAAAATAATATTTAATACCTAAAACCTATTTATAATCTTTTTAATAGAAAATACCTTTAAAATTAATATAGAATACCTGAAATAATTTGAAAAACATATTCCTTAAAAAAAATAAAAAAATCATAAAGAAATCAATAATTTTTTTGTTGTAAAATATTTTAAAATAGATAATGAAAGATAACAAAGGATTTGAAAACAATTTCTTTGAAAATTATTTGAAAACATATAAGTTGTTCTTGAAGACGTTTTTAAAAGTATTTTTCATGAAAATTATTTGAAAAAATATAAATAAATATTGAAAATATTTTGGAAGAAAAATTATTTGAAGTTATACATTAAAAATATTTTCTTAAAAATCACCCTTTATACATGAAACAAATCATCAAATTATTGATGGAAGATAAATCGGTACATTTCGTTCGAGGTAAAAACAACATTCCAATGGCATGATAAAAAGGATAGAAAATTGCCTTGTTTGTAATGAAACAAAAATATTTCTTTAAAGATATTGGTAAAATAAAAATTTGTAAAAATTAATTTTAATTTCTCTAGGATAATGGTACAATATTTATTGAAACCATTTTATAAAAAAATGGTTTTTATGGAACATTGATTTCTGCCAAAAGAGATGGTAATGTATGGATTTTAAAATAACACTTTCTAAACTATCTTATGTACTGAATGGTGGATAAATTTGTACAAATATATGAATATTTCATTAATAAATATAGGAGAATAAAATTCATTAAAATTATTGTGATACGGATTATAAGACTTTATTAAATAATCATAATCATTAATAATCTCAAAAAGTGATGAGATTGCTTCTATAATCTCTTACCACTAGGTTACTTGGGATCATACTCTCCATATATAAAAAAGAAAATCCTTGAAGCTTATAATATCCTTAATATAATGATATTAATTTTATTTTAGGAAAAATTAAAAAATATACACCTCAAAACTAATTTAGGTTCATAAAAAAACACAAGTTTCAAATAAGGAAAACTGAGACAAAACAGTTTTACCAATTTTAAAAATTTTGTAACTTAAACCCCCTGAAATTATGATCATAAAATTTATAGTTTAATACCTATAAATATTATTATAATATACATAGAATTCAATAATGTGTAGTAAATACACCATACAATAATAATGAGTGGTGAACATAGTATGTATCTCAAAGAAAAAAAGTGAGATAGAATCCATTTTCCCTGTGTCTTGAATCTCATCGTACTCATTCAAAAAACATACACACTAAATATAAATTTATTACACATATTTTAATGAATAATATTTATATATATAATAATATATGTGTATTTATTATGTCCTTATATTTCCATCTTGTTAACTATTCTATGTTATGGTTTCACTTCAGGTAATATTTTCATTGTATTTCATATGTGTCTTAATTTGTTATATTGTAGGTCCCTATACATATATCATGATAATATTATTTAAAAAATTATATAAATACAATTATATTCCTTATATTTTTATTTTAATAATCTTAAAAGTAAATATTTATTAAACGAAATACACATTTTATAGAGTTGGTAGGTCGTACGTACACACGAACTCTATTTCAGTTTAATTTTCAGGTTTAGAGAAAGAAAATAAAAGAAATATATATGTATTTATATATGAAATTTTTATATTAGATTTATGATATAATATATAACATATATATTCACTAAAAAATACTTAATAAAATTCAGGTAGTGTATGAATGATTCATCACACTTTTAGGGGGTGATTCTATAAAATTTCTCAAACAAAATCATCGTATTTACATAAAAGTGAATGAAAAAAGTTATTTTCCAAATAAAGATTACAAAAGTATAAATACATTATAAATATAATATATGAAACATTTAAAAATATTTTCCATCATAATGTCCACTACGATAGGTGGTATTGAAAAAAATAAACAATCATCATTTCGGGAGGTAGTAGTTCACCATACACAGAAACAACATGTTAGTTACACATTAGATAGAGGTGTGTGTATGTGTAGGTTGAAACATTTACATAATAACATACTATTATATTTTTAATTCTATTTTTTATATATAATCAAAGAATAAATATATTTTAAGGGGTGGATAAGGAATGTAAAAGAAACGACATGAGAGAAGACGTTAACACTTAATCAGGTAACTCCTTTTGGTTTGTGACAAAAGGACTCCTTGGATTTCCTTCCTCCCAAGGGAAGGATTCTAGGAGTAAGGGTCGATATCATTGAAGTTTATTAGGATGTTCATGTCAGATATTATGTGTTTTTATATGTGTGAGGAAATGGGTGATTTGGTGTCTTTTTATAGGGAATGAAAATTACACACTTGGAATTTTTAGAAACATGTTATGTGTACACACGTTATTACCTAAAAAAGTAATAAAAATCCAAAAACCACTCATAAATCGATGGTGAAATGTCTAACTATGGACTCAAAATGGGTTTTAAAAAGTTTATTAATCATTTGGGTGCTTAATTTTATGATTTAGTCCCTAATTAGACTTAATTTCGCCTTAATCATTGTGATTAATTTTAATCACTCCTACTAATCATTTTGGTAAAAATTTAACATGGTATAATTAGGATCTAAATATTATACTAAATACAATGGTGTATTATGTTTTTTTTCAAAATTTATATAACATAAGAATCAAAATATAGAATAATGGTAATCCCAGAGATGGGATGAAATAAAAGGTTTTAAAAGTTGAAAATTTTCAAATGTCTATTATTATATTTTATTTAATTTCAAAGTGAAATTGAATATAATTAATTAAATTGAATTAAAATATGATATATTTATATAATAAAAAGACATATTATTACAAAAATTTGTATTTTCATTATTAATCGAAAAATGAAGTTTCTCAGAAAAGCCAAAAAATTTATCCTAGGATAATTTCAACTTTATTAACTCTAAAATGAATGTTACTTTATCAAATTTAATTTCTATAGGTTTATAAAATTAATTTTAGTGTTAACGGCAGTTTATTTAGGAAAACGGTATTTTTAACATAATAGGACTTTTTCAAAAAAAACATGTATTTCATTATCAATATATTTTATTTATATAAAACAATTACATAAAATATTTGAAAAGTGGTTATTAATATTACTAAAACATTTTTTAAAGAATATTTAATAATTATATCATTTAAATAACTATATTAAAAATTTATTTCGTAGAAACTCAATATCGTGTGAATTGTATGCCATGGCAGTGTTGTGTGTAACATATTCCAAGTCAAATGCCAAGTTGGGTTTGCATGTATCATTTTCCAAGTCAATATTTTGGGTAATGCAAGACATGTTGGTATTTAATGTAGCACAACCCAATACATTATTTTTTGAATGGAATATTTTACTTAGTGTTTTAATATATATATATATATATATAAAGAACTATTTCCAGTGTCACATGAAATGAAAAATATTGAAATTATAAATTAATTCAAAAAATTATATTTTAAAAAATATCAAGGCGTTACACTTATCTCAATTCTTTACCATTGGGATATATTTCTTATTATAACCCATATTTTATATTGTATGGGGTATATACAACCCCTTTAATATTTTGTATCATGATTTTCTCATTATTCATGGTATTCTATGTTTCATTTCATATTATATCCTTAAATGGGTTTTAATAAAATGTTTCTTATATTATAATGGTTTTAGTATCTTAGTTTTGTTTAATTTAGATATGATTTGTAATCACTACATGTTTTATTTTTTCAGTTTATATGTTTGAAATGTGTTTATTTTATTGTTTTTGAGAATAATAAGGGATTTGTAAATTTATCTCAAATTTTAGCTTTCATGGGATGTTGATTCAAAATTTAGAAAATCTATAAGTTATTTTATTTCATAAACCCCATTCATTATATTGAAATTCATGTCACGGTGCTTACAAGAATGGGTTTCTTGGTTTTGGTGACTGACCTCCCGTTTGATTGTTTTAACTCTCCTAGGAAGGGTCTTTCTTTTATGTTAAAGTAATTTGGCTTCATCAAAATGGTTTAAGGTCTCAAATAGTGGTATCCTCTTTCCTCGTCTATCATTATCAAAGATCAATATGTTCTTAGTCTTTTTGTGATTCATGGAAAAACAATGGGTAAGATTCTTCCTTATCGTATTAATCATGTTAATGGGACCATTTCTCATATTATATTTGTTGATGACACCATCCTTTTTCCAATGTTAGTAGAAGTTCCATTTAGGTGATTTATGAGGCTATGGAGGTGTAATTAATTTGGATAAGATAAGTTTTCAAGGGGAAAAAGTAACATATTTGTGTCTAACTAATTCTTGGTGAGAAGAATTCAATCTTTAAAATCCAATATGGGTCTAAAAAGGGTCATTTATAATGATTTCTCTGGTTTCATATGTTTCCCTTAATACCCTACTATCAAAAACATTGATATGATTATTAATAGAATTTTGGGATGCCTCATTAATTGGAAAAATGTGTTTTTATCATTTTGTGGAAGAATCACATTCATTAACTTTTTTCTATCATCATTACCCATGCATATATTCTCCACTATGATAGTCCCAAAACTGTGATTTCCAACATTGAGATTAATTTTTTTTACCTTCTTTGGGATTGTCTCCTTTAAGGTAACTGTCATTGGTCATTGTGGAATAGGATTTCTAAACCTAAAAAGGTGGCTGTCTCAACATCATAAGTATTTTAGTTATAATGAATGGTCATCATGACAAACTTCCATGGAATATAATTGAGGATTCTTATTTGTTGGGAAAATATTTTATTAACACATATGAATTAGATGGTAACATGTCAAGATTGTGACCCTCTAAAAGGCAGAGGTTGATCCAGTCTATTTTTCATTCTTTAGCATCACACTCAATAGATAATTTTATTAGGTGACATTAATTATTGGTTTTCATAACTGGTTAGGGAAAATTCCTGGGTTTTTAGAATATATTTCACCTAATATCGGCTTCAGGGAGGCCAGTTCCCACCCCAATATAATTCATTCCACCCTATAAAACAATTAGATTATTTTATTTTATAATATTGTGTTGAAATATAACCTGGATAAATGTGTTTTTGTAGGATCCCAATGGTTATCCTAATCCCAAGTATTGCAGTCCAATCCCTCTGCCTAAAGACCTCATCACATCAATCCTAGAAACCAAGTCACCTCAACCTAGTGATCACGTCACCATATATATAGTGGGACACACCCTCACTCTGAATAACATCATCATCTTAGACCCTATGATCAACATCACCCCAATACTTCGAATCATCGCTTTCACATTCCCTCTAATCCTATGCGATCATATAAAATTTAATTAATTTAATGAATTTAATCAATGGGAATAACCTTCCCAAGTTTTCAAAATATACCATACCCATATTAAAATCATTAAATAGGCTAGATAATTCTTATTAGTATCCCATTATATCAATTAAATTTTTAAAAAATAACCATGAAATAATTAAGGGTTTCACCTTGACAACCCAAATCATCATATTTAATATTTCATTCCAAAACACCCTTATATATATGAAAAAAACATGGACCCACATACCTTAGAACCATAGGATAAATCTCATAAAATAACAACCTCTAATTCGAATCTTATCGGAGGAAAATATGTTTTTATACAAATTCTCTAAAAATAAGTAAATTACTTTTTATATATATAGCATTCTATGATGTGATATAAAAGAAGAAAATATTATAATAGACATAATTCCTTACCAAGAGGAATCCAATGTTACTAATGGAGCTTGTTATTGGACCTAGATGAGAGATAGGTATAGCTTTCTTGGATAAAGAGTTGTATTTTGAATGGGATGATAGAAAATAGAAGAATAATCGAAAATATATTGGGGTAAAAAGATCATTTTCCCTATTTAAAAAGAAGAAAATTTATCACATCGTTTGTAAAATTGGGCCCCAACTGTTTGGTGCTCACTGTCTAAAGGATGGACACCTCACATGGTTTGTTCACATGGTATAAATATTTATGCCCCAACTATGTCTATTACTCCAAAAACCTACACTCCATCACACTATTTCCTAAAATTGGCCACATGGTCTTGTAATTCCAATCCACTTAAGAAAACATGTTGCACTGTTTGGATAGCATGGTTATAAAAATCATGATCCCTTGAATGTATTTCTAGAAACTGGGATTTTGGAGCTCAATGCTTCTAAAATCCATTTAATATCCTAGGTAACTCCTAATACTTAAAAAATAATTAAAATTATATATAAATACATTAATATTCTCAATATTAGGTCTTGGAGCACAAAATGAACATTAGACCATCCACAAAACATAAAATTCTAATTTCCCCATGAAAAATACCCATTAAAACCCCATGATGTTACATACCACTCCTGAATATTTGAACTAGTGATATTATTATCCTTCTTTATTGTTGATTTCAGTGATATTGTCAAATTCATGTGGTTTTTAATTTCTAAAAAAAAGAGAAGATTGTTATTAATTCATTAAATAATAAATCTTGTTAAATTTCATTAACCATCCACTATTTTTTTCAAACACAAAAGTACTCACCCTTATTTTTTGAATAAATTATTACATATATATTTTCATTGAAAAGACCCATATTTCCCTTCTAAAAATTTATACCTGGTATTTACATGTTAATTGATGGGTTTTTGGTTGACATAGCACACCAAATATATTAACTCCTCATTCCTTGATTTATTTAGTGGGCTCCCCAATCATGAAATACTAGATAAATCATTCCCTAAATATTTCCTTGTATTTACACAAGTTCTAGATTGTGATGTTAACCCTTTACATTAAAGAACTTAACTAAATCCTAAAATAAAACTAAAAGTCCCCTAATAATCGAATAAACAGTATGTTGGGATGGTCAAGCACTTTTAACTATAGGTTAGACTATAATAGAAGTAGTTGAGGGCTATAAAGACTTAATAATTTGGTTGGGGGATTTTTTATCCTCATGTATACAACCCTAGTTTTTTCTTATCCCATTAATTATTAATTTTTTCTGCATTTTATTGAAGTGATTAACCACGTGTGATAAAAGTTATCCATAATATTTTTTAATATTAAACCGTCTTTAATTCTTCTTAGTTCAATTTTTCGGTGATCAAAAAACATCCAAAAAATTAAATAATCAACCATGAAATGGATATAAATATAATATTAGTGTCATGATCATGACATTCTCTAATAGTTAGTTTATGTATAAGATGATAAACATAACCATGGCCCTAGGGTAAACACCCTAAACCATTAATTTTTTCATATATCATCATTAAACCTCATCTTTTATGTATCAGATCGATTGGTTTCACCTCATTTATAGGACTCAAACGAACTCCTATCATATATGAGATTTATCCATCAATATTATTTTACTCACACACTTGTGAGGGAATAGAATGGATTGGATAAGTTAATTTACAGAAAAGAAACCTTGAGTACATAAGCCCTTACATAATATGTTGGATGGTATGAGATACATTCAATCATTCTAATTTAATTAAAATAATTATCTAAAAGGGAACAAAGATTATACATTGGTCTGATCTAATTTTCTGATAATTCTCGTAACATAAAATAATTGTATATTTTCAATTTGGTTATCAATTACTTTGGTTAAATAATTTATTAAGACGAAAAAATCAATGAATCAATCCAATTATTTAAATTTATCTTAATTCAATCCAATCACCCTTGAATTACCATCATCAATAATTTTTAAGGAATTAAATAATTTATTTTTAAAAAATTATTTAATTATAATAGTGTACTTAGAGGAAGTAACATGTACTCATCTAAACTACCATATATAATCATTGAGCTTGTGCATTCCCTAAGCATCCAATATTCAGCATGGTAGATAATTAAAATGTGTGTACTATCTGAAAGATGACACATGAAATAGAAGTGAATTACACAGCATGTGATGCTCTTGGTGACTACAAAGTAAACTATATATGAGAATAGTACACAACATGTAGATTTTAGATTTTACCTTGAGAAATTAATTTAATATATAATTAACAATCTGATTATATTGATGTTATTTTGAAATTATTGAAACATTACAACCATGTAAATAGTTTTAATTATATAATTAATTCATTTATCTGCATTAAATTAATCACATAATTTTCTATAGACTACACTACATGTAGTTGTTTACATTTTGTCTACTATCTTCCGTATGTGTCCACATGATACTCATAGGGACGTAGTGTATCTCCCATCATGGATTTTTGTGAGTTAAACGATGTGTATAATCCTTACAATGATGTGGGTACTTGTTGTTGTATGGTTGTCTAAGTACCCTTGTTTCTTTGAAGATACATGAGACACTTATACCCTCCATTGATCTCCATCAGTAAGACATTAGGACAGCACAAAATGTATTCATATTACACAAAATATGGTTATTAAAATCTATGAAAACCTAACTAGAAAAATATGTTAATATTAATTATTAGGTTATTGACCCATTTTCATCAGTTTAATACAATGTTTTCAAGAGATACACATACGATAAAGGGGTACATGACACTCAGAACTATGGCACATGTCGTGTCTTCTAGTGTTAACTAATAGAATCTTTGGTATCTCCATATAGAACTTTCATATTTCTCTTCATTTAATGTAATCATATTTATTGGATGTGTTAATGAGAAATAAGAATGGAAAGAAAAAATGACAATCAAATTTCAAGAAGGAATATACCTGAAGTCAAAGGAAATTCAAATTCATTTCATTAATTAAAATATTACTAAAGAATTATAAATTAACAATGTAACCACTTTGATACAAATTATAGGTTATGGGGGCTGTGGAAAAGCCATGATGGCATGGTCAAATCATAATATTTATTCTTTATTTTTGAATAATCATTTTTTTATTTGGAAAATGACATCTTGACCAACTGATCCTAATGATAAATTACATGACATGAATTCCATAACCATAAGTGAAGGACATGAACATGTAATTTATAATCAATTTATAAAAGATCCACAATTTTAAGAACTTGTAATTATTCCTTTGTTAATGATATAGTTGTGTTGATATCTTCAAACTATGGTTTCACTATAATATCCCAGTATTGAATCCCTCTAGCGGTAATCTACAGGTAAACCAAAATATCTAAATATTATTGTAGAATCATCATGTTATAGCACAGATGTTCCCAATTGCATATGTTATTTTTTGTTTATTTTTTGATAAAATATAATGTGAAATTATTAGGGTTTTCTTGATGGATTGAGGGAAGATGAGGAGATTAAACAATTTAGATCTCTAGAAATATCTCTAGGACTTAAGATATAATAACTATATATTTTTTGTCAATGGAATGGTTTTGAATATGATATAATTATATATTTATAATGGAACATTTGCTTCGAAAAATTGAAAACAAAACTCTTTCATATTAATTAATTCTTTACGAACCCCATGTGTTAATAATTATATTATTATTATTCACTTGAACAGTGAATTTTTTAGAATAAATAAATGAATTTCATTTATATTATTTCCAGTCACACCATTAAAATCAATTCACATATCATCCTCAGCATTTTCCAGACCTTGAATAGTATTTATTTATTTAAAAAATAATATTATGGAATTATTAATCCATAATTATAATAAATTCAATATTAACAAAACCATGAAAATAAATATTTATTATATTTATTTAACTCACATATTCTTCCAAAAAACTTGTGATTAAATCATGCCAATCAACCAAATAATAAAAATATTAATGTAAAAATAAAGAATAATATTTATTCTAAATTTTTTAATTCAACATTGAATTTAATTGTAATTGTTGATACACGATTAATGTGACCCACTAAGAAACATATTGGAGAGTGGTTGTCATTCAGAAAGGCTAGGGTTAGCATTTAGTAACACACAATGGAACCAATACAAAACAATGTTAATGTTATAATGACATAAAACCACATACAAATAGATACTATGTAAAATAATTCCTATATTATAATATATCTTAATCTAACAGATCTCATATTGGTGTCCTCAACCTATGTACTTGACGTCTCTTTCATTAAACTTCCAGAAATTTTCTTTATAACAGAATACCATGGCCGTAGATTTATAAAGGAAATTACATTCCCATCAAATGCTCTATGATATAAAATTCTAATAATGGACAAAAGGGATAAATTACTTCTCAATTTATCTATTAATGTAATATCACTCGTTACACACCCATGGTATCGTACTTATATATTAGAATATGAATTTATAGTTTTCATCAATACATAAAAGTACTTGACATATTATATTCATTAATTATTATCTTAAAGTCTAATGATATATACATTCATTTGACAATAGGAATGTCTGCGGACACATAAAAATGTCAATTTACAACTATAGGGTTTGTTCTTATAATATCCCTTCTCAGAGATTTCCAAGAGATAAAATTATGATAAGATGTATCAATTTATTATGAGCTTTGTAGCCAAGATAAAATGTATCTTCTATGCCCCATATGACAATATCATCTTCATATAGATAATTTATTCAGTAATACTATTGCGGCACCTCCAAGTTCTCATCATAGTGGGGACCTGCAATGACCTTTCAGGGCGACATGTATTCAATAGACATTATCACATATTCTTTCATATAGAGGAACAATAATGACGAGATATGAAATTTAATTAATATTAAAGACAATCAATACATATATTCATCATATATATAGATTTTTGTTCTATATCACATGCTCCAACATGAATTCTACCCCCAACAATTTGAGCTAACATCAAATGAAGTTAATGTTATATAAATTATCCACCACTAAATATTCATATGTAAAATTTATACTGAATAACCACCACATTAAAAACACAATTTTCAAAAAATTAGTATTTTTATAAATTTTACCATTTGAGATCATATTTTAGAATTTGTATTCACTTCTCAGATATTAAAGTGTACAACCTAATCTAATGTGATCCACATTACCCTAAGTGAGATTCCATCAATTATTTCCCATTATTATTTGTCAATTTAATTCATTATGTTCCCTTATAATAGAAGATCGTGGTATTTCATATAATAATAATACTCAACCTTATTTCTTTGGAATTTTATGTATGGTCTTTTGATCTTTTCAATTTGGACCTTTCCTTATTCTAACATCATTCCTTAAAAATAAGAAAACTACCATGGAAATTTAAAATAAAAATACACGAAAATATCATAAAGTATATAACTATAATAATATCTAGTAGTAGGTGTTGTATTGAACCCCTAATTTTTTTAACTCCCTTATAGTACCGTAGATCTAGAAAAAGGACAAAAAATTTTGGAATTGGAAACATGTGATATCTATTCTCTATAAAAAGAAACCATGCTCTAACAACTCATGATGTATCACGTTGATTGACTAAAAAACAAAAAAAACAAACAAATGTGGATTAAACACATAATTGAAACTCCCAACCGGGATGAATAGTGGCTTTAACTAGATGAAAACCTAGTCATATTCCTTGGGAGAAACACTATTACACATTATTTATAATGGAATATAATGATAAATATTACAACTATATTGAGAAATTATTTTTGTACTATAATTAAGTACTAAACCAATCGTTTGACCAAGTTGCACTAAATTCATACATTTGTTAGATTATTTCATAATTATTATTATCCAGAACTTGTTCTTTTTGCAATCTCCTACTCCATGTTCTGATTATTCTTTAACATACACATTAAAAATATAGTCACATTATAGGATTAGGTTTATTATTTTCTCCTTGACAATATTCCTAGAAGACTAAAATAGAAGAAGATATGTATAAGATAATGATAGTATTTCAAGGACAAATATATTCTTTTGAATATATTGTTGTCCTGTCTTGTTTGGAAGAAAAATATATGAAAAACTACAATGTAAAATAGTAGTCAAAAAAATATCCACACATGTAGAACCAAATGAACCTATTTGATTTGTGGCTATTCATTCACCTAAAATAGGTATATTACATAAGGTAATAAATTTTTTCAGTACTCATTCTCCTAAATTTGAATAAAAAAACCATTGATAACATTATATTTCTAAAATTCTACTTGGTAATGTTGTATGTGATTTCTATCGGTCAACACCCATTGAATACCTTGTTCTGAGGGCTATAGTGTATATAATTCTATGAGAAAAGTCACTAAATATAGAAATCATAAAACATCACAAGAGAGTTGTGATTGAGGTTTCTCCAGTTTTGACTATTGGGTTGCATGCTTTACTTGATGATTCAGATATGACAATGGTTAATGACTCTATTATAACATTCATTGCATGGCCTTCTAATATTATATAGAAACATGAGGTATTACATTAAAAATATAATGAGAAACATTTAATTGTTGATGATAAATGGTCTAAAGTGAAATATGGTATTGAAAATTTATAAATAAATGGTTAAATTGATGGATCAATCAAGTAAATCATCAGAATCAATAATGAAATCAAAAGGACCTTCTAGGAGTGCGTTCTCCTTGCTAATCCATAAATACCTTTATTATCATTATATCATTGTTCCAATACATCCTTTTAAGAGGAAAATATTTCATACATTTTATATGAAAATGAAATATTTTTAACTTTCATTTAAAATTTAGTTATTATTAAGAGGATAAATGAGATTCTCATGTTTGAATAGAAGGTAGTCTCAGTTGTGAATACATACAAAAGGTAAATTTTCATAATATGAATATCCAAATAATGATCCAATATGTTCATTAATATGGATAACTATCCATAATTTTTATAGGAGTATATATTACTACTTTCTAAAAGGAGAACTCTGTGAAGAATGATTTCCATTTGTTAATCATTGTATCGTTTCTGTGAAATAAATAGATTTGGAGAAGGAATAAATTTATAAGAAGAAAGTTGCGCTATAAATTGTGTGCGAGAAAAAAATAACTGATGAAATCATATTTTCGATGTGTATAATTTAAAGGGTAAAATTCTATAATCTCATTCCTTAAAATTTATTATTTTTTTTTCATTACTTGTTTTCTGGGGAAACACAGGAATCTGATCCTAATAAATTTGGATACCCCAAATATTGATTTCTTCAATCCAGTGCAAAGATATCAGACAAGATGATGGAAAATGATGTGTATTATTAGTTTTAATACACTAAAATCATAATTTTATAGATTGACGTGGAATTACTTGTTTTATTCTTTTTATTCACAATAATTTCTTTATAATAGGGAGGTTGATATGTCTAGGGTAAGAAATGGAATGAAGTAAGTGACTGAATATAAAAACAAATAGATTACATCAAATGGAAACAGATTAAGATGTATATAAAAGGTTTATTTAAAAAATATTACATATATTGTTAAATTGTTTTATACTTTATGAAGAAATATCATTACAAGGATTATGGGAAATATGTTTTCAAATTTATGAAAGAGATCATATACCATGAAAAGACCAACATCACCAAACAAGTAATTTACAAAGGTAATTAAAATTTCATTAAAAATATATCTTAATAATTTGTGTGGCTATATTTTCTTATTACTACAATGATTTTCAAAAACATTCATACTATAAAAATAAGTAAATTTTTTAGGGATGACTGCAAACAGACATTGTGTTGGAATGTTTTCCGATGATAGATTTATTTTACTACTTTCCATGTTGGTGATCTAGTACGAGATAAGAACTTATAAATATATTTGAGGTGGAAGAATTAGTATTAGAATTTATATATATATTTTTTATCTATTTATCACAAATATAATTAATATAAGAAATAATATTTTTAGAAATGATCAAAAAACATGGTGCTAGAATGTACACATGCAACTTAAATAAGTTACTCCCTACTATTTATTTGGTTAATTTTAAAATAATTTACCAACTCTTTATTGTTAATTTAATTTGCCACATTTATAATAAAACTAGACCAATTCTCTCTATAGTGTTCCATGATGGATGGTGGAAAGTTATATAATAAAATAAAAATATTTTGGTGTCACTTTGGAAAGTGGTAGAATTATTTGGGCTATTCAGTCATAAAATTATATGGTGATATAATATCTATGTTCCTATTCCATTTTGATGTAATGTTGGTTCTGATGATTCATAGTAAATGAGGATCTCAACTATTTGACAGTGGAATAAAACATCCATGGAAATGGGGAGGACAGATGGGATGGGGTTAAACATATGGATACATTTTCCATTCTATCATATGATTTGATGATCATGTCATTAAATATATTTAAAGAAAGAAATAATGAGTTGGAATTCAAGTGTAGATATATTAATTATTTAAATTTAATCTTTTTAATAGATATTAAAATATATGGTTCTTAAAGTGGACATTATAATATTTTAAAATTTAGTTAGATTCATTTAATCCTCTAGTAGCTGATAAAACATTTTTAGATCATTTTATTGATGTACAGTAGTAAAAATTTACAATTTTTTTTATTAATTATTCCTATTGAGATCTTGATGACTAGTTATATTACTGAACATTAAAATATTATTATGGTAATGTTGTTGAGGATATCTAAAATTTCTATAGATATCTATCTTATGGAATAATAGTCCTGTGATGATATTGATTAAATAAAAAATGAAAAATGTTAATTCTAATTGTGATATAATTTATTTAAGAAGTCATAGAAAAACATTGAGTTTTTAGCATAAAATTCCAATAAAATGAGATATTTAATTCACAATAATATCATGTAATCTATTTTTAAAATATTATTAATGTTTGTTTACTTCATACATTATTAACTTTCTATTAGGGATGATAATAGTTTAATTAATGTGTTTTTTTAATTTGATGATGGAATTTTGTATCACCCCAAAAATGTTCTTATTGACTAGGATCACACTGTTCTATTATATCAAAAAATTATTTTTAAATCCATACAAGAAACACATAATGTTTAAAATAGTGAAATGGATTATCTAAAACGGATTCTTTTGAATTCACATGATGTGAAATTAAATCCTCCCACCATTATATCACATATAATCTAACAATCATTACATGAGTAGAGGTAGTGGAGCTATCCTTATACAACATATAGATAATTTTTCACCATCTCACTATAAAATAAATGTCTCCACATGTTCTTCACTAATATTCATGTTCACATTCATTATGTAAAATGATCAATGTTAACATGCCCATTAATTAAAAAACCCTTCATTATTCTCCATAAAAATACCCAAGATAAGGATGTTCCCATTTTTATGAAAAGATAATGATGATGTTATGTTAGAGTTTATCAACACCTAGAATATTTAAAAGGATATACTAATATATAGAACAATCCCTGAAGACATAATAGATTCACTAGAAATTAGTGTCGTTTGGATGCAATAAAGGGCTATACTGATGATTAATACTATCAAAAGGGGTAAACAATTTATAATGGAGTTCATTTTCTTCATAAAATACATAATAGGTCATACTAATGTCTTTCCTTAAAAGAAGGTAAATTTTTATGATGGAATTTGTACTCCCTGTGATGGTGAAAGGGAAATATATATTTTATTATGTTCCAAAAAACTGAAATGTAAATATTTATTGTAGATTAATGAATTGATGATAATAGGTTTACAATAAAAGTTGATTTTTTCAAGGAATAAATAAATGGATAAACAAATGTTTATTTTAATATATGATTATATATTGTGTTATGATAGGTTATTACAGCAGATAAAAAGGGAAGTGTTTATATAAGATTTTTACACCAACATAATATAATAAAAGTTTTTATGGGAATTTTGTGTAATAATTTAATGTTATATTATTATAAAGTGGTCAAATGTATCAATGTTTTGGGATTGACCTTATAAAATATCTCATATGTACCCATAGCTGGTGAATCAATATTGTTATATCTTGGTATCATAATTTAAGACAATGGGAATGGTAATGCCAATTATCTTTCACATATGAGTGTTATAATTTTTATCTATGATTATGGAAAAAAATATATTATTGTAGAAAATGTAGTGAAAAAAATCCTTTTGGATGAGATTGATTGTTTGGATAATTTAATATAGTAATATAATATAGCTAATCATTATCTATATTGGATGGTATTTCATGTACTTTAAGGTCATGTGTTAAGGACCACTAAAAGAAGTTTACTTTTATATTATATAGTCTAATATATTTTCATTTAGGGACATGTAAAACGAACTAAATTCATTATATTTTAGTTTTATATGATCAAGTAAAATAATATTATAGTGTAAGGTTATATAACCAGAAAAAATTTCATTTCATTTTATTTTCTAATCATTTTATCTAATTGTTTTATTTTATTTCCTCACAGTTTTTATATAATACTTTTTTATTAGTTTTCATAGAGACCATGAGTAAATGACTTTTTAATAAACGATTATTCACTCATTTACTATGATCATTCAATCAACAAAGATGATGCACTCCTTATGATGCAATTTTATGTTTATTATATAATGCATTCAACCTTCCCGGTTATCAAAATAAAGTGTTGTTCAACGAACCAAAATGTTGAATTCCATGTAGGATAAAAAGACACGTTATAATCAACCATACCCCAAACTGATACCTGATGTACCATGTATGACTCAAATTATGTTATTTCAGTTCATAAGTTACAATTTATTAATGTATTGTTTCATATTTATGTTAATTTTATTTCATTAGAGTATTACAATCATAAGATTTTTTTCATAGAGGTGGATTCTTTTACATGAGTTAGGGTGTTTTCTTTGAATCTTCTTATGCTTATGGGAGATTTTAATTCATGGATACAACTAATATAAGGAAAATAAGAAAGTGGTTCAATCACCTGCACCTGAATCTAAAACACTGTATACCATGCATGACTTCAATTTCATGTTTTTAGTTTACAATTGGTATTTTGTTAATGTATCATTTCATATTAATATTTAATATTGTTTAACATTTTTATTAATACAATATTAATTATTTTCTTATATAGGTGGATTATATTGAGAAGTCATATTTTTATTTCAAATGTCTGCAACATGCCAGAAAATATAAAAAATGTTTCTTTTTGGTGAGTCATTTCAGGAAACATGGGGATTACTTATCCATCGAAATGGAATAAAACACTCTCTATTATGGGTTTCTATAGACAATAGAAAGAAAAAACACATTGATAACTCAATCATACACACATAAATATGATACAAAATGTGCATGGAACGAATCAAACTCTATATTTTTAGATTATAATTTATATTTAATTTCAAAACATACATCGCATACTAAAAAAATAATAAAGAACATTCAGATATTAATATTTCATTATGAAAAAAAATCCTTATATAATTTTGGAAATGTATAAATCCTATTCACCTAAATATGATTCATTGTGTGATAGGTATGACACTATGTGTGTATTTTTATTTAAAATTTAAATTAATTTTAGTAAAAAACAAAAGTGGCATACTCATATATAAGAAAATGTATTAATTTTGTTTCGATACTTTATAAAAATGATTCATAAGTCATTTTTTAAGTGTATAAATCAATTTCACCTCAATATAATATATGATGTTCCTAGATTGACACTAAGAATACATTATCAAATTAAAATTGGCATTTTATTTTAAAAAAGATCAACTTAATGAAAATTTATAATGCATTATCAGATTTTATTGATAATTTATGAAGGTGAATCATAATTAATTTTTAATGTGTAGGAATTAGTCTCATGTCAAATTGACACACTATATAAACGGTATGACTTAAAGTGCATGTTTCTAATTTAAAATTAAATTTCTATAAAATAGAAAATTTAAATACTCACAAATGATAAACCACATTAATATTTATTTTAATTAGGAAAATCATACCTAAATAATTTATGATTTGTAAGAATCAACTTCAACTAAATCCGACACATGGTGTGATCGGTATGACTCAAAGTGTTTTTTATTTAAAATTGAAATTAATTTTAGTAAAAAGGACAAGTAACATACTCAAAAAATATAAAACACATTTATATTATTTTTATATAGTAGTAAAACGATCTTTAATCAATTTTTTATGTATAGGAATCATGCACACCTCAATCTAATGCACAATGTACCTGATATGACTCAATGTTTTATTTATTAGTTTAAAATTAAAATTTTAGTTCACAAAGTGTCACTCACTAAAAAAAATAATACTCACTCTTATTATCTTGATAATTTATGAAAATTATTGTTGACTCATCTTTAACCTATAGACTTCATTCTCATGTCAAACAGACACACAAGGTGACTAGTGTGAGTCAAAGAGCAAGTTTCTAGTTTAAAATGAAAATTTACTTAAACAATATGTGAAATTATCCAAAATAAGAGAATTAAGTCTTATTGGTTTGATATTTTAATAAAATTATAAATAAGTCATTTTTAATATTTAGGAATTGGCTGCACCATAGTCCAGCCAATGGTGTGAGTGGTATGCCTCCAATTGTGTCTTTTTATTTAAAATTGACATTAATTTCAGTGTAAAAGTCAACTGACATACTAAAAATCAAGTAAAAAATTTTCCCAATAATTCATACTTTATGATTAGGAATCAAACACACCTAAATATCTTTCATGATGTTCCACATATGACTCAAACTGTCTATTATCAGTTTAAAATTAAAATTATAGTTCAAAAACTATAACTCACAAAAAAATTTGAAAATGAACTCAAATTATATTGAAAATTTCGGAAAATTATCTATAATTCATTTGTGATGTGTAATAATTATTTTCATACAAAAAATACACACTATGTGACTGATGTGACTCAATGTGTGTGATTCTTGTTTAAAATGTCATTTAGAGAAAAAAAAGAGAAGTGTCATGCTCAAAATTGGGAAAACACATTCATATTGTTTTTCTAAAATTTTAAAATGATCAATATGTGATTTTTTTATATGTATTAATCATATTCACCTCAATATGATGCACATTGTGATCATTATGACTCCAAGTGTGCCTTTTTGTTAAAAATTTAATTTAATTTTTGTAAAAAATTGATGGTATATACTCAAAATAGAGAAAAAAATTAATATTGTTTTCTTTTTCTATTAAAAAATAATCTATATTTCATTTGTTAAATTTAGGAATTAGCCTCAACTCAATCCAATTCACGGTGTTCCCGATATAGCTGAAACTGTTTGTTATTAAATAAAAATTAATATTTTAGTTAAAATAGTAACTCCCACTAAATACTAAGAAAACATGATCAAATTATATTAATAATTTTTTATAATGATTGAAAATTAATTTATATTGCTTAAGAATTAGTATCACATAAAACCAACACACGATGTGACTTGTATTGTTCAAAGTGCGTGTTTCGATTTTAAAATTCAATTTTCGTAAAATAGATAAGTGATATACTCAAAACAGTGAAAATGAATTTTTTTTTTGTTTTTATACTTTATTTAAAAGTGTCATATGTCATTTTTTTAATGTATGAGTCATCCAAACCTCAATATTATGAACAGTGTGATCGGTATGAATCCAAGTCATCATTTTTATTTAAAAAATTTCATTAATTTTTGTAAAAAAAGACAAGTTACATACTCAAATCCTATGAAAACCCATTTGTATTATTTTTATACATTATTAAATTGATCCATAAGTCACTTTTTGATGTGTAGGAATCATTATCACCTCTATCTAAAAAATGATGTTATCGGTATGTATCATGGATTCTGTTATTAGTTTAAAATTGAATTTTTAGTGCAAAATGTGTCACACATTAAAAACCAAGAAAATTCTCTCAGATTATCCTGATGATTTTTTATAATGATTTATATGTGATGTTTTAAATTTAGTATTATTCCCACGTTAAACAAACACACATTGTGACTAGAATAACTCAATGTTAATGTTTCCAAATAAAACTGTCATTTTAGTAAGAAAAACAAGTGACATTCGCAAAGATGAGGGAAAATTGAATTCTTTCGATACTGAAAATTATATTTTTCTCAAAAGATATGCATTTAGGATAATTGGTAACCAAATAATTATTTTGGGATACCGAAATACAAGTTCAGACCAAATTTTAAATTCAAAAAGGACACCCAACCCAAGGATTCCTCGAGCTAAGGTCCACCTGTAATAGAAAAAGTATTATCACCTACATCCTCCATCATCGCTTGAAATATTCCATCATTGAACAATTATCTTCTTCAACACCATCCATAACAACCGGATCCTGTGATGAGAGAAAAAAACCAAGGGAAACATTCAATCTGGTCTAATCCCGATGTTGTATACACCCACATAAAATCATTCAGACGGCCACACCATAACCATCCACATCTAAGATCAGAGAAGAACAGTAGAGCTCAGATCAAGGCCTAGAATCACCTCCTGGAACACCATATCCAAATGACAACACATCCCATAGACGCCTTTAATCCATCATATTGGTACCATCATGGGAGAGGTGAAGGCACATGAAGCTAGAGAAGCTATGAATCATAAATGTCCCCAATAGAGAATCATCTCCCCAGGACCTCTAACCTAAACCCTTGAAGACACGAAGAGGCTGGATGACACCCATAGATCTTCTAAAACCATGATACTTGACCCACACATCCCACCCCTTCCTGAGATGAACCGGTGCACTAGGAAATTGTGGTGTCAGAAATGGGCCAACTAGGAGGGTAGAGGAGGGGAAGTGCTGGCGAGGGCTCCACTAGGGGCCAAGGCCGCCAAAGGAAATAAAAAAGAGTAAGAAGAGGGTAAATAGAAACAAGAATGATGGACAGAATGGGATAAATGTTGATAAGAAGGAAGAAGTGGGATGTGGTGGGAGACGATGTCGGAGACAACGTATGCCTCCCCCTAGAAATCGATTGAAGGAACCATTGCGGGACAGGGGATGGAGGCAGAGCCACTCAGATAATTTTGATACATTAATAAAATGATCTTTATGTCATTTTAGATTATTATTAATTAGAATAAACTCAACATGACATACATTCTAACCAATAATACTAAAAGTGTTTATTTTTTTTATAAATTTAATATTAATTTTAGATAAAAAGATTACCGACATACCCAAAACAGAGAAAACACAATTGGATTTATTTGGGACATTATATAAATGATCCATATTAATTTATGAAATGTTTGAATCATCCCTACCTTAATTATAACACAATTTGTGCTTGATATGATTCACAGTGTCCGTTATGAGTTTAAAATTGACATTTTAGTTCATAAACTATAACTCACTAAAAACCCAGAAAACAGAGGTGGATTGTCTTGATAATTTTGGAAAGTGATTAATGAGTAATTTTTAATTTATAGGACTCATTCTCAAATAAAAGAGACACATGATGTTACTATTATGACTTATTCTTCATGTTTCTTGTTTAAAATGTCATTTTAGAATATACAGAAAGTATCATACCCAAAACCATGAAAATTATTTTTTTATACACTAGTAAATATATCTATAATTCATTTTGGAAATGTTATAATCATTTATACGTCAATCTATTTTATGGTGTGACTGGTATGACTCTATTTGTGACTTTTTATTTACAATTTGAATTAATTTTAGTAGAAAATATAGTTTATATAATCAAAAAAAAGCAAAGACACCCACATTATATTGATACATTTGTAAAATGATCTATAATTAGTTTTGGACATATTTGAATCATCTAAGAAAAATTATATACAGTATATTTACGTCATGACTCACTATGTCTTCTATCAATCTAAAATTAGAATTTTAGTTCTAAAAGTTTCACTCACTGAAAACTGAGAAAACACCCTCATATTTTATTGATTATTTAGGAAAATTATTGATATGAATTTTTTTGTGTTGGAATTAGTATCAGTTAAAACCAATCCATGGTGTGACTTGTATGACTCAAAGAGCATGTTTCTTGTTCAAAATGAAATTTCTGTAAAAAAAACAAGTGACATATTAAAAACCAATAAAATGAATTCTGACTTTTTAAATAATAATTCATAAATTATTGAGGATGTGTATAAATCGGACACACCTGAATTTAATTCATGTTGTGACCAGTATGACACCATGTGCGTGTTTTAAATATATAACTATCATTAATGATTAAAACATGCATCACATCGCCAAAACTGAGTAAACAATCCAAGATTTCATTATCATAATTATATCTATTATTAAATAATTATTTTCCTTATCATTATTATATTATTATTATTTAGTTAATTTTTATAGAGATAATTATTGAATATGAACAAGAAATGGTTTGATATAAAATAATCGACCATAACTAAATATAATACACATTGTTCCTTGAATGACTCAAATTTTAGTTTAAAATTGAAACTTTTTATTTATTTTATTACCTTGTAGTATTAATAAAATAATAATTACTTTCACATACAAGTGTGTTCCTTTACTTGAGTTGGGGTTCATAGTTCAGAAATATAATGACAGGGTTTTGGGGGCCAAATACAAAGAAAAATTTACGTTTTGTAATTCTATGATGATTTTTAATTACTCATGTAATTCAACAAACTTGTGTTTGAAATGTATATAATATTTTTTTTCTTGTCTTTTTTATAAATATCATTTCATTTAAAAACTACATTTTCACGTTTTTTTGCACATATTCCTGATGTTATAGTGGGATGTAAATTTAACAGCATAGTGCAGTTTTCCACCTTTATCAGTTCTACTGCAAAAACTAATAATGGTATATTTGTCAATCCATCTAAAATAGTTGATAATAATTCCCTTATTGAGTGCTTTTAAAAAAACTGATGAAGGGTCCCTTTATTATCACTCATTTTAGCACTAATAATGGTCCCCATTTTTGTATTTTTAGTAGCTCTTGTAAAGGGGTTCCTTTGTTTTCAAATTAATTAGAGCTCACAATTTGGCCTCAATAAGTTCTCTAAAACCCACTATTGAAGGTTCCCTTAATTCTCATTTCTCTATGACTGATAAAATCCATGGGATTTTAATCTCTCTCTTGTATTCGGTGTTTTTTTAAGCGGACAATGGAAAATTATTGCATTGTTAAAGGACAATTTTGTAGTAGTGATTTATTCATTAAATTTTCAAGTAATTGTACCATAAACATCCATTTTTTACTTTGATTTATATAATTTTTTTTAAAATAAACCTGACTTCATTTCTCTCTTCGGTTGAAAATACTTTATCTTTTATATCGATCCTTTTTAAAAATATTTTCAAGAATATTTTTAAAAATATTTTAATTATTTATTGATCAAATGTTTAACCATTTTTTCTTTTCAAAAATTTCTTTTAATGTAATCTTATTTTCATTTTCTAAATGAGTTACATTTTACCCATTTTAAAATAGTACTAAATTAATTTCTTTAACTTATATGACATGTCTAGAATTTCCCACCAACAATAAAACTCAATTATTTAAAGTATTATTTATAAGTTTCTATATTTCTTCTCAAAGAAAATTTTCTCTATAATGTTTGTAGTTCATTATTTTGATGAAGTGAATTAAAAGTGAAAAGAGTATATTTATAAATTAAAATTAAATGTAATATTTTAAATAAATTTTCATAAATGATGAAAACCAATTTTCCTGTATTACTTATAAATTATGTGTATATGTGTCTCATGTATAAACATTGATTTTTATCCATTAATTTTATGGTTTAATACATACCTTATTTTCATCTCTAAATTGAAATCATTGTTAAATTTAATTTGATTATGATATGACACATTGTTATGAAACCCATTTTCTTCTCATGAAAAATTATTATATTTATCCCTTATGATTAATTTCCATTTTGTGGCACAAATAATCTAGAACATGTTGTGATAGGTGTTCCAAGATCGACCTCCAATGAAATGGGTAATGTTTTAGTCACATGAGGCAAACTGCATTAGATTAGGTAGAATACCAAATCTATTATGGGTATTTTCCTTCATGTGATGTTTTCTAGTTAGTTAGCCTTGACTCGTGATTATGTCGTGTTATATATTAGCGTGACACTGTTTATAATTCTAATATGTTATGATACCATGTAATTTATTTTATGATCCCATGTGATTAATCTTGAGCCCTCATTTTTTATTATTTTATTTTATTCTTTTAACTCATGGGTAATGCTTCTATATCATCATTATTCCCTTACTATGATTTTATCTCATCCATTTTGATTATGTATTCCCTAGGTTATCCCATTATTTTTTGGATCTCGAAAGGATTTAGGATCTCATTATAGAGAATAAAATATAATTTTTTATTTGAGAATAACATTGTTGTATTATTAACCTATTCTTACAAAAACACTAGGCCTCAAAATCATCAAGTTATAATAAATTGATGCTTATTTTAAAAAACATGTAATAATATGGAAAAAAGCCTACGGTCGCTATGATTTTTATTATTTAAATATCTAGTTATTTATTGGGATTAATTATAGAATAATTTAGTGAGATCCCTACAAATTAATATATGTAAAATTTAATGTATATTAAAATACCCAATAATTTTACTAAAGTGTAGAGTGGGAGGTTTCCAAGAAATTACATCCATGTCAGGTTACTACAAGTGGATGTGTCTCTATCATAGTTATACCTAAGGGTTAAATCCTTATAAGTTTCCCCTTTTTTAACTTAATGCATTCATATATTGATTATTTTATACTTTTAGTTAAGCGGTGGAAATGGTTGAACACATTCTGACATCCAATGTTATGGGAAATATAATTATTTCCTGAAAGAAATTCCTAAGGGAATAATATTTTTAGGTAGACATCTTTCGTCCATTAAAAATGATATATCTAAAATTACAATTAACAACTAGAATATATTTGAATATCAAAACACCTCAAAGATTATAAGGATGGAATCTCATGGAATTTTACATGTTAAAAATGATATAAAAACAATATTAAATTTCATACATATCTAAAATTTGGGATGATAGTCATGAAAAATTACATAAACGAAGAAAATGATAATTTTTGTGTGGAAACTTAGGGCATAAGGTAACTAATATCCAAAATAAAATGAAGATAATATTTAAAAAGATAATGGGAAATAATGTTTCACATATGGGACCTCTAAAAATTCAACTTCATAGATGTGGGTAACATGGTAATTATCTAATTCAATACCCTATTCAAGGTATTAAATCCTTAGGGACAATGATTTAAGTGTAAGGATTGATCTTTTTATGTGTGCTAACTCAAGAATCATATTTTTTAACAATTTTTTCATTGGTATTCTGGTTCTAAGAATCATAAAAATTGTATGGATTGTTCTATAGTAGTTTTATATTCATATTTTCAAGAATATGATGAATTATACTATTAAACAAAACATGTGATTTAATGGTAGGATGAAATTTTAAGGAAAAACACATTATTGTGGAAAATATAATCTTTGGGATTTTTTTGATGTTTAGGTAATTATAGTCAATTAAAATTGATTTATATTGTGGGAAAGGATGAGTAATATAGAAAACCATAGAGGATTAAAATGGGTGATTTGATGACTAATGTTATTTTTCAATAATATCATCATATTATTGAGAATATTATAGGATCAATGTAACTATTTAATATTATTATCACTTTATTTATCTATAGTTTTAGAAAAATAACAATTACAGGTTGGGTGAAAACCTGTCGCATCTGGTAAGGACATAAGGATTGAACCCGGAACTAAAAAAATATTACGGTGAAATTCCTACCACAATACAATTTGATATATTGGTTAGTATAATATATTTTTTTTACATAAAAAATTTTGAGGATAAATATTTAGTTAATTTTGGGAAATATATTAGAAGAATAAATTTTTTAAAAAAAATAGGATTTTTAGGTAATTAATGATATTTTTTGAAACAATTTTTTATGTTATGATATATTTATAACCATTAGGTTTAATATAAAGGATTATTTTGAAATAATTATAACCATTTTTCAAATATGTATCATAAGGGAAATCAGATAATCGTTGAGCTTAAAACCATCTTCCATATTGAGTTCATAGAGGTTTTTTGGGATATATGGTTATCTATTTAAGTAATGATTTATGTTTATGCTTTTTTATTATTGAATTTTGGATATTAATATATTCATATTCACTTTTTATATTATATTATATTTTTATAAAAAATTTTGGTTGTGTTTAATGTCTACATTCAAGAGGAATATATTGATATCATTTTTGGATTCATGTAATCTGCTAGATGTTAATTTTAGTGCTTCAGACATAAAAAATAATATTGAAAACTTTTTTAGAATCATATGAGATTTTTTAGAAAATTATTAATGGATAAAATTATAAATTTCAATTATGTATATTTACATACGTTCTTAATCTATATAGGAAAAGGATACCTAAAAATTTATTTCAAATTTGAAAAATCAATGGTCCCTCCTCTCTAAAAAAGGTATAATATAATATCATAAATCGATCTTCTGAAGATATATTTTTTTTCACTTCCCACATATGTTATCCTATTTTTAAACCAATTTATGTAATGACCTTCGTATATTCTATTCTCTATTTTACGATGTGGGTATTCCACAATGGGATTTTTCAATGAAAAGGTTTTGATTTTTGAGAACAAGCTAAAACTAAGAGGATGAAATTTATTTTGTGGGGTAGAATTTAACACCCTGATATTTTAAAATAACACTATGTTCGATATTTTTTTCATCAAAACACACTGAGTTTAAAAAATCCTAGATATAACATTAAATTATTGTTATATAAACATTCGTAATTTAACCTAACAATTAAATTATATGTTACGAATAGTATTAAATGTTTTTTAAAATATATATAATGGGACTATTAAATATAAATATATTGATAAGTTATTAATAAATAATACCCTAACTTTTAATAATGATATAATATTCCACAAAAAATATGTTTCCTTCAAAAAGTTATTTTTTATTTCTAATTGAAAAAAATTGTTATAAATAATTTATGAAAATTATAGAAATTTTATTTTATAAAATTAACATAATTTTTGGAAATGTTAATATCAAAGTTGACTTATGATGAATTTTTTTTTTCTAAAAAATATTGATTTTTAAATGAATAGTGAAAAATACTATCTTTCGTAAAACTGTAATTTATTTTTTATAAATTATAGAAAAGTATGATTAGTATATGATTTTATTTAAAATTACAATAAGTAATTATTAATATTATTTAATTCAACTAATTAAATTTAAATAATATTTACCTTATATTTTAGTATAAGTTTTTTCTTACGCTAAAAAATTATATTTCTTTGGAAACTATTTTAAAAATCATATTATTTATCCATTTTAACTAATTAAAAGAAACCATAAAAGGTAATTAATTAAATGAAATATATATATTATAAATATAAATTAATTAATTTAAATTCATATACATAATATTACTTGTCATAGAGTTAATCAAGAAACATCTTTTCCTGGAAAAATGATTTTTTCAGAGAACCAATTTTTCATCACCCTTGCGATTATTATTTTAAATTTAATTTGGAATATTATTTTTATATAATTTTTTAAAATGGAATAAATATTAGTAATCAGAATAATTTATATTATTTAATAATTCCAACTTAGTGTTTTGTTATAATGAATATTAAAACCTGTAAAACAACTAATTGTCATGGTAAAATAAAATAAATGGTATATGTGAGTGACCTTATAGGTAAATGGGAAAACATATTGTTGGAGATTTTAATTAGCCTCATAAATCATAAAATCATTTAAATTTAATTTTTTTTATGCATTTATATTATGAGTTTATTCCCATTATTGAGTAGTTTTGGATATTTACAAAAATGTCGCTCCAACTCGATAATAAATGGCAATATCATTCTCTCACATTTTCCCACAAATAAATCCATTTGGCTCGACAAAATTAGACAAAAATATCTCCACAAATAACGTATACCCATTATATGGATTATTCTCTTCCCAAAATACAAGCCATAGTGTCTCTAATAAGATATCCCAAGGAGGTCCACTATTTGATGGTAATCGTCATCATCGAGATCCATGTTTTAACTTATCCTTTTTCCACCATAACATGGATCTAAAAAATTCAAATATAGTGACAGAAATATATAATATATAAATATATTTTACTATTTTTATGTCACAATATTTATCCACATCCCCTTCCATCAAATGGTAAACAAAACCATCGTTCGTATGTATGATGGACTATCTCCTCGCGAACCGATATAAAAAAATTTCCATCATTGCCTCTCATGGATATTTATAATGATTGATTTAATTTTTATATGATATTTATCATATATTATTAATTAATGAGAATTAATATATCATATATTGTATTACCTTCTCATCCATTAAAAAATGATATGGTCATTTTTGTGCACGGTGAGCTACCGTCTAACCAGGCGATGTGATTCGTTTTTATTTCCACATCATAGGGATGGTACATGTGTGTTCATTAATAGAAATAATATTAAATTTTTTCTGTTATTATAAATCAGGAAAAATAAAATAATACTTACCTTTATTCGATCATGATTATTGAAAAATGGAAATGTTACCCATGGGCACGTATGACCTTCCATCTTCTTGATTGTAACATAGTTAATTCATCATAACTATAATTCATGCTTATTTATGAAAGATTAATATTAATAATAACTATATCGTGATTATTATTATATATTTTATGTAATAATACCCCTTTTACCATAGTCAACATAGTGATGCTATTTTGGAATTATAAACTGAGAGTCATCAAAACACCCAACATGAACATAACTAATTAGGTATTTAAATACACCATTAAAAAATAAAGTAAGGGGATTAAGAAAATTTTATTTGACAAATAAATGGTTCTTAATAAAAAATAATTTATATAATTTTATAATAAAGGAACTAAAATACATACACAAGAAATTCTATATACGAGTTAAGAGTTTTATCTCACCAGTTTCTTCATTGACAAATGTTTTCTTTTATTCACCTAATTTATTTTAGATGATTTCAATAGTAAAAAATTATATATTATTTCATGATTACATTATAATTAATGATATTTTAATTTTAAATTCATTTAAATCATTTAGAGGATTTTTAATAAAATATTCCATTGCGGTAGAATTTATATTGTAAGAAATTATTTTATTTGTGTATAATAAAAATATTTAAATTTATTATACTATGGGTTTCAATGATATTTTCAAGTAATGTTACCATTATCCTCTCTTTGATACATAAAATGATTTAGAAATTGTTTTCATTAAAATATGACCTTATTTATCTCTTCAATCGAAAATCTATTTTCTTACATTTCCATGTTTTAAAAAAAATATTTTCAACATTCTATAAATTATTTACTAAATATATTTTTAACCATGTATGAATTTTTACTAAATATATAGAAAGGAATTTTCTTTTAATTTTCCAAAGAAGGTAATTATTAACCTTGTACAACACTGTGAATGGAATGTTTTTTAACATATACTATATATACATAATTACCCACCATGATGGACTATAATTTATTTATAGATTACGTTATTAGTTTCCATGGTACTTTTTTATAAAAATTATAATATTTGTAATTTTGTTTTCTTAGATGTGAATTGAAATTTGTGAGGATATTTTCACTAAGAAATTTTTTATGTAATCATTTATGGAAATTTTAATTACCGAATACAACCTTTTATATTTTGGATAAAATCAAAATTTTGTATACATACCACTCACATATATACCTATCTTACTCTCTAAAACAGTTACAGGGTAATACATACCTTATGATCATATATCAAATGGATTCATTATGAAATTTCCTTTGATGATGGTATGAGACTAGATTATGAAACCCATTCACCTTTCTTGGGAAATTCTTATGTTTATGACTTATTATTGAATTCCATTTTGTGGAACACATACTCATGATCATTTTAGGATGGGAGCACCAATATATCAATCTAATTTATTGGGTAAGTATTTACTCACATGATAGTTTATATGTGGTATTACGGAGAAAAATTATTTTTTTTGGAAAAATTTTTACCATGTGATATTTTCTATGAAATTATCCATTATTATTGTTTATGTGATGTTATATATTGCTTCCACATTTTCTATGATTTCGTTATCTTATTATACCAAGATCCTAATGTTATTATCCCTAGTAATAACTCTATAGACCCCTATTTTTTATATCGTGCTATACCTTTGACTCATATATTATGTTTCCTCATAACGTATATTCCCTTACTATGATTTTTATCACACTCCTTTGGTTTATGTATTCCCCATGATATCTCATACAGTTTAGGAGCTCAATATTGAGAGTAAACTAAAAAGATTTATTTCACTCTCACTTTTACGCATATTGAATCTAATATTCCCAATACATAAGGAATAATGATATTTGGGTTGAAATTAATGAAATTATAATTTAAAAAACATGTAATAATATGAGTACAAACCATCAGTTGATATTAAAAAGATCCCCTCAGTCATGTTTGTTTTTAAAGAAATCATTTTAGAAGTGAACATATGGAATTTATTTCTAAATTAAGGTAAGGTATGTTGATCTATTTTTATATGTATGAGACTTATATACATAATTTATAATAATACATAACATAAAAGGTATAGAGAATGTGATCTAGAGATATAATTATTATAACCTGAAGAAAAAGGGTGGTCTAGTGAGTTAACTTACTTTATGTGTTCACAATATTTTTACACATTAGTAACTCCAATATAATAAATATATATTTATTCTATACATTTTCCAAAACCATAATTATAGATATCACACAACATTTGATTTTATTATAACATTTAATGACCCATTTTTTTGTAATCCTTTATTAGAGTTATTGTTTCAGGTGATAACTATTTCATTTTTCATTCACATTTTGGTTCAGGGGTCTTGGTATTTATACATTGATAATGGTTAAATAATATGTAGATTCTTAAAATGGTATTAATGTAATAAATATTCTTTATATAAATAAATTTATATATTCATTATATGTATATATAACCATCCATAAAAGGTATAGATAATAATTAATTACATTGTTCATGGAGATGGTAGGTCCTATGTATGAATGAACTTTGTTTATATTTTTGATGGATAGAATGAACCAAAGTTAAATTATAATTCACATATATAAAATAATTATAGTATAATAAATAACATATATATACATAATCCATCACTATTACCATCCATGATAGGTGGAAATGGATAAAAAATTATGTGTGGGTACAACCCCTAAATAAATGCTTAAAAATGAAAGGGAATGAAAGGTAATGGTCGTAGGGATATGGAAAAAAGAGAAAAGGTCCTTTACAGGGAGGAAATCCATTTATCAATGAACCTATTCTACTATAATTGTCACTGGCTTGGGAACTCCTTGACGGCCAATGCCCAAAAAAATTTATTTTGGCCCATGATCCTATCCTTTTAGGTATTGGTAAGCCTAAAATACTCTTAAGAAAATGTTTATATTTTATGTGCGACCGTCTTGGTTGAATAAGTATGTCTCAAAATTGTATGACATCAATATAGATGATCTTTGGGTTCATAAGCATGAGATAAATCAAATGACCTACATTGCTAAAAAATCATTATAGATCTCATTTTCCTACATTATTCAAGGCTATAACATTGAGTTTTATTTATTATGTCTTTTTATATTACATTACTAGAAGGGATATTTGGACGGATATTTAGGATTTTGGTGGATTTTTCATGAATTAATGGGTGATCATGGTAGTCTTTAATACTATCCTAAGAACTTAATAATAAACTAGAATGAATTCCATTAGAGAATATTCAATGATATTATCCTCATTTGTTGATCCATAACATATTTTTACGGTTTCAATCACAAGTTCAGATTTTTCATTAAATAGATATACCTTACATGGAATGCAGACAAGTAAACTTGATAGATGTTTTGTTCATATGGACGATGTGATCTTGACCATCAGAGTATCTGGGAAAACATTACCTAAACATCACTCAGATCATAATTCTATTTTTTTGGATATATGAACACATATTATCAGTATTCTCCCCAATCCATTTAATTTTAACAATGAATGGATTATGGATTCTATTTGCAGGGACGTTATTATGGGGGCTTGGGGCCATTTATTCATTCTAGGATATTTTATATTCTTGTTAAAAAGCTTATGAATGTTAAAATACTATTTATAGATTGTACAAAGATATAATTCTATATGATTGATATTTATATTAAATATAGTTATGAAAATATAGATAGCTTCCAACTCATAAATCAGCACATAAATAGCACCTAAGGATAGTAAATTCTATCATCCTCAAAGTTTGATTATTGACTAACAATCAATGAATTGATAGAAATAAAGACATACATGTAAAATAGCTGAATGATAGTGATAAGAATACCAAATTCTTTCATGGTTTTCACATGGATGAAATTAATAGGTAAGCATTAAAAATATTTCGATATTGATGGATTTCCATACGCCTCTTAGAATGAGATTACTAATTCAGTGGTGAACTACTTCACTGGTCTTTAATATAATTATGGAATGGATATAATCCATGAGATGGTTGACAAAATCTCTTTTTTCATTGATGACCATCAAAACCTTTCTCATATAATGACGCATTCTAGGGAACAAATAAAATAGGCCATATTCTATCTTAATATGGAAATTGCAGCTGGTTCAAGTGGATTTAAAAACAATTATTTCATGTTTTATTGTGATATATTACAAGAATAACTGACCAATGTAGTAAGAGACTTATTTACACATGATAGTATGCCTTAGGGGATGAATTAAAATTTTATTCTTTTCATTCCCATGAAATAGAATGCACTTGACATTAAATATTTCAGACCTGTGGCTATTTGGAATTAAATTCCTAAAGTCATTGAAAAAATTATGATGACTATTTTTGGGGTATTATTAATGATCACATTTACCTAAACCAATTTTATTTTGTACATGGTTGGTGAATCTGGAACAATATTATAAAAATATCAAAGAGTATTAATATGAAGAAAAAAAGTCTAATGAATGCAATTATGCTCAAAAATTGATATATCAAAGGTATTTGATACTCTAAAGTGTATATTCCTTATTGATGGTATTAGAATGCTTGGATTTTCAAATGGTTTTATTAAAACATTGAATAATATTCTATGATATTCAAGGCTTTCAACCATAATTAATAGATATCCAAGATGATATTTTCAATTAACTAGAGGATTTAGAGAACAATACCCCCTCTCAGAGAACCTTTTTTCCATCACTGAATACTACATGAGTAGATTATTTGATGAATTATATCATATTAGTATTTATAATAAGATTAAATATAGAAGGTAAAATGATATCCAATCAAAAAAATTATATAATGATTATATCCTTCTTTTTGAAAAATCCTCCAAGAAAACAATCTTTATTGTTACAGTCATATTTTCACATTCTGAGGTAGTGGATGGCCTCTCCATTAGTTGGAATAAATCATTCACTATTTTTTGAGGTCATTTAACTATTGGTAAAATATATATAATCAGTTTGGATCTCAGAGTTAGGAAAGGTTATCAAACCATTATTTATCTTGGAGTTCCCTTGTTCTATGGTATGTTTTGAATAAATTATCTTGAAGAAATTTGTTTTGGAATCATTATTCAACTGGCTAGATGGAAGGGGACATTTATGTCTCAATTTGGGAGGGTTTACCTCATCAATTTGGTGATTATATCAAATATTATGTAGTATTTATCCATTTATATATAGCTAAGAATCCTTCTTAATGACTTCCAACATATTATAATAATGTTCCTATGGACATAATCTTTGAATGGAAGGAAGCAGAAAACTATAGTTTGAATTTATTGAATTACGCCCATTGATATGGTAGTCCATGGAATAAAAAACCATAAGATTTTGAATGATGTACTTATTGATAAGTTCACATGAAATCACTTGACCTCTAATGACTCTTTTATGGATTTTTTATCTTTCATGTTCAAGGTGACGCTTCTTAATGGGTATTCTTGTTATCTATTTCAATCAGTTCAGAATTAAATTAGTCATTCCTTCAATGACATAATGTATAATTCTATATATATGATTAGTATGTAGTCCGTTCTCAAAGGTTGGGATTCCCCTAGCTATACAACCCTATTAGAACATGATACATATCTCCCAACATGATTCATATGTCTATAGCGATGTTCATTATTAAAAATAGAAGGCTTACTAATTTTGTTATTCCACGGTCCAATCCATAAATACAGATCTATACTTTTATGAAAAATTATATCATGATCTGGAGGCCTATTAGAAATTTCTATTTTTACCCCAAAGAATAATAAAACCAACAATATGATGACTTCAACCAACAATACACATGGCTGATTAAATTTAATAAATCATTTGTTCCTTATTCAAGGATCCTTCTTCTATAGAGAATATAGATGAATGAACTACCAAATCACGATGAGTTGTATAGCTGGAAAAAATATAGTCTCAGATTTTCACATGTTTTTAAACGATGATGAACCTACTCAGCATGTGTTCTTAAGTATCACCTTTTCTAAAAAAATTATGAAATTACATTGGAAGATTAATTTATACTGAATTGTGTATTCAAAATACCATGGATTAACTAATGACTCATATCAGTAGGAGTGAAATATGTGAGAATATAAAAAACCTCTTGTTAGACATCATTGTATATACTTGCTATGGTTTCTAGACAGCTTATAATACCTCCTTGTTCGATAGAGTATTCCCCCTTTTTCATGAATAGACTCTTCAAATTCATAGAGATACATATATTAATGCAGTAGCATAGGTTGGTTATATGGAGAATGGCCTTAGTGATCTCAATACTCTCCATTTTCTAGGTATCTCATGAAGGCCGAGAAAACCACAAATGATCAAGAGAGTTTGTTGGATCCCTCTTATATATCCATGTGTAAAAATTAATGTCGATGGGCAATCAAATGGAACACCGAGGAAATTGGGTTATAGTGGTGTATTCCACACACATCATGGCTTTTTCAAAGGATTCATCCATCACATAATCTGGAACAACATTACTTATGAAGATAAATTAAAGTCTATTATATATGCTATTATGCATGATTTCTATCATAAATGGAATATTTTTGGGTTTGAATTTGATGCTGATCTTGTTGATAATGCTATCAAGATGATACTCAGGAATGTTGCATTGAGAAATCTACCTCATTAGATTGGATGTCTCAATCAGGTCACGTATCTCAACCATAATGTCACGCATGTTTATAGGGAGGCCAACCAAGTATCCTATATTATACTAAAGAGAGAAATCATAAAGATAACTATGATGTGGTCCTTTAGGATTTCTCTGTATTGTGTACATTTTCTATCGGATGACATTAGTGGAGTGTTTCACTATCACTTTTGTAAAAGACCCTTGTAATCCATTCTTTGAACTCTTTTTTATCTAATAATACATTGGGTCATCATGTCTAGACTAGGGATTTTATTTGAATATAAATATATTTACATGATAAAATATGATTCATATTTAAAATAAACCTTTAATAATAAAATATTTACAATATTAATCCCTATGTAAAATATTTTAGGATTATAAAACAAATATAGTGACATTTTTTACATTTCATAATATAAAACAATATTATGGTAAAAATAATAGAAATATGTCACCAAGTTGATTTATTCTTGAATCTTTGGTGGATATTTCAAAAATACACGCATATAATAGGATCAGGGTTAGAGTAATGGCTAGTTTGTAGTCCTTATCATATTATTTTTAACATTAATTGTCACAATGTGACATAATGTGCTTGAACAAGAACTACCCCAAGACTGTCTCTATATGTTATGAGTTGGTGACAAGTATCAAAAGGCATAACTACTATGAGAGAATTTTTCTTAATGTACATATATGCACAAACCTAAACATATATATGTCTCAAGATGAAAAAATTTGTAAAGTAAATGATTAGAGAGTCTATCTCTGAATCTCTATGCTCCAACCACCATAAGTGGCCCAATGCACTTGGGTATCCATTTTTAATTCTATAATCATCGTCAACATTTTCATCATCTAATGAATACATGAAACGTGTTGTAAAATATCATCCAAGTGTGACTATACAAATACATGTTATAACACCCTGAAATATGAAGGGGGAGTAGTAAGAGACGTGATAGGAAAAGACATCTTAATTAATAGAAAATGTTTATTGAAATACAACAATATATATATATATATATTACCAAACAAATATGACCAAATAAGGTAGAAAAGTAATCTCTATCTCACAATCCATCCTTTAAAACTATTCCAAAAGTTCCAAAGTCCCATCAATGATACCCAGAATCTAAATCATCTATCAAATTGAAACATTGAATCCAAGGCACACCTCACCAATTGGTCATACACTTTAGGACCACAATCTCTAAGTAGAGGACCCATGTCTTCGTGCAAGGGGAGTGTACCACTCAAAATAAATCTAGATGACCCAAACCCTCACATTAGAAGAAGGGTTACACTTAGTTATCAATAGAGGACCCATACCATGACTCTATAGGAGGGTTCCACTCTGATGGTTGAGGAACCATGCCCAAACTACACACGAGGGTGCCACTCTAAAAATGGTAAAGGAACCATTTCATATCCTAGTAAGATTTTTACCCTCTAGTAATCATTATAGGACTCATTCCCAACCCATATTGAGGGTGAAACTCTAATAGTAGATAGAGGACCCAAGACTTTCCCAGTAAAACGGTGACACTATAATTGTCAATAAAAGACCCGTGCCCTACCCAATAGGAGGTTTCCACTCTTATAAAAGATAGAGGGCACATGACCTACCCAATAGTAGAGTTACACTCTAATTATTAGTATAGGATCCATCCCTTATCAATGTAGGAGGGTTCCACTCAAGTTTCTATGGTCATCCTACCTGATCAATACCATCGTAGAGCATCACCTAAAGAAGCATCACACTTGTAACAGCTATTATAGTATCTCAAAATCCACCATGAAGTCAAAAATAGTATTCTATATAGAACAACGCACAAGATAGGGCACTTGTAGACAAAAATTTGACTTCCAATAAAGGAGAAGTGATGGGTTAAATATTCCTAAAAGGAAAGTAGGAGAATAGGTCATGTAAGGGGGAACATATGGAATGTGTTCCTACCCCGTTCCATGGATGTTTCCCTACTAGTACATGGCTCACTACAAGTGTAGACCTACATGGAGTGTATGTTTATTACACAGTTTAACTCCCTCACCTAACTTCCTTCTCATGTGTGTGTATACTTGAACGTGTATTTGAACTCTGATACATGGAATTCCCATCCATACAGGGTCCTTCAAGTGCTTCTAACTATTTCTGTGTACACTTGTTGTGTGCTAGTACATTTCATGATTCTATCCCTAACCATGCTCGTATACTACCATATTAAATTTTGTATTTCTAGAATATGGTTGAAATTGTGTATGGGGGTCTAACACATCATGTGACACTTTTCTCACCCAAAACCTTAACATCTATCGCTTTGTCCCTACACACCATGTATTCATATGATCTATGAAGCGTGAAGTCAAAATTTTCATAGAAATCTAGATATATATTCAATTATTCTATATTAATCCCTTATACCAAATATCTCACCTCTTGGTTGCCTGAAATCAAATCATAATCCTTTATTCAATGTTTTTTTCATCTAGTGTCTGAAATCAGATTTCTCTTCATCTATACGAAGTCCGCACGAGGTTGTCTCAGGCCACCAAACAACCATAAATCTCACATCACCTCAACTATATTTTGATCCTAATTTGAATCAACCTCAACCATTATATCCTCCGAATATATCCCTGGTTCTCAATCTATTCTTCACACGTGAATCTGTCATGAATCTGGTTGTTCGATCAGGCATGATCCTTCCTAGTAATTTCGAACCATAGCCTGATTTATTAATGGTTAAGAACATGAATAAAGAAATGGGGAAAACAGTAAAGGGGTGAAGAAATAATTGGGCAATATTTCTTGGAAAATAACTATAGATTTGGATTTTTGTTGTGATTAACATTTCATTTCAAGGATTAATTTAATAGTCAATTGAAAAATGATAAATAGTTGTATTTAATGGATTAATTTAACACATATTAAGAGATAAATTCGATGAAGATCTATATATTTGATCAATTTTGGTAGAATCTCTATATTGAAAATTCTTACCAAGATATTGGATCATTTATCGATGAAGAAGATGATAACTAATAAATCAGAGAAGTCGTTGAGTTCATTGCACCTTGATTCACCTGGATCTATAGTCTTGTAGTCATTAGATTTCAATATTCCAATGAGAGGTGGTAGAAATATCCTATAACTTCAACCACTGTAATGATGCTATCCATTTTATTCTTTTATATTGTGGATAAAATATATAGAATATTTTTTTAAGAGTGTCACGAATTAATTAATTAATTAATTTATTAATTCAATGAACGCATTCGCCAATAACCATTCTATCACAACGCCTCGTGCCAATGAACATTAGGTCACAACTATGGTAAAAATCATGTTTCAAACTCAACCATGGCCTCATATTTGTAATTTGAGACTCCATTTAAGATTGACCCCATTTTATTTATGAAAATATGTGCGTGTAATAAAATATATATTTAATATTTTTATAATATTAATTTAGGGAACACAACCTATCAGAGTCACAATCTTTCTCAATGTGTGGCTCCCAACATATTTCTATGTGTATTATTAAATATTAAAAAGTAAAAATAGGTTCTCTAGATTAATTATAAAAATTAGCCTTTCCTTGGTAAAAATTAATTTCTATTATTACTATTCATAATAAACAAAAATAAAGGTGACTTATTTACCCAATTTGGACTTCCATATTCTAAATTTTGAATCTATTTTCAAGGATCAATTTCTATTGGTGGAATAAATTAATTTAATATTAAAATGAAAAAAAACAAATGAAAAATATTTTTCCCAAAAAAATGTCTGTTTAAGTATAAAAATGTTTTTATACCGTATTCAAGTATAAAATTTTTATCAAATACTATATTTGTATTATATTTAATCAAAGTAAATTAATATCACATTAAAAATAATCCAGAATATAATTTTACTTTTTAGTTGATTTAAAATAAAATAAAACATTAAATAAAAACTAGTTTGTTTTCACTATCCATTGATAAATTATTATTTTTAGAAAAAATATCAAAAATCTCATCATAAGATAATTTTGATATGTGGATTTAAAAAATTACATTCATAAAATATTCAAAAATTAATTATTATATTTTCTCACAAAAATAAATAAAACCCATTTTTAAAGAAAGCGTGTTTTTTGAAGATTAATATTACTTTTCTAAAATTAGTGATTATTTACTAATAATTTATCCATACATTTATATTGATATATAAATTTATATATTTATTTCCTTATGTAGTTAATCCTACTCATACCCATCATTTTATTGGCTATGTTATAATGGACATATTTAAAAATAATAATATTTTACGGTTTGTTTTGTCTCAGTGTTACATGTCATATTAGCTATCAAACATAGTTTTCCTTTTAAATATATAAGTGTTACTTGTTATGGGGCCATATCACCAAACCATAGCTATGTAGTTCATGTATATCCTCATTGGAACATTCTTATTATCCAAATGTGAAGAGGTTATATTCCTCAATGAATTCATCACCAGGGATTTCATCAACATAGTGATGTCACATATTATCACCAAATTCAGTGTCCCTCGCATGATATTGATGGATAATGGAACCAAATTGTATATCTCCAAGTTTAAATAATTGAATATGTATTATAAAATCGTGTCTAATAATTCATCTCATTACCATAAAGTAGAAAATAGACTGATAGTGGAATCAATATGACTATGTCCAATATCTATTAAAAAATGGTTAACAATGGAAAAACGTTTTGGCCATATAAAATCATGTACGGTTTGTGGGTATACCAAACAACAACTCACACTTCTACACCTTAAATTCCATATTTTATTTTTTTTATGATAGTGGTAGTCCTACACATCGAGGTTTATGTCCCATTTCTTCAAGAGGTCATCTGTAATCAACTATATGAAGATGAATAGTAATTGAATCAACATAATGAGAATGAGAGTCTAGATGAGAGGATAATTAAATCATTACAAAACCAAAAAATTCAAAAAATCCAGGTTGCATAAGATTTTAGTTAAAAAATTCATCTTTGTTCATTATTTGAAGGGGGTTTGTATTAGGTTTAAAAATCCTCATGATTTTAGGAAATAATCCTTCAACATTTGATCCAAAATGGGAGGGGGACAACATGGTATATAAGGTATTATAAAATGGGGTGTATTCCCGGATCACTATGGATAGTGAATGTATAACACCTGAAAATAATGCAAGGTTTCTCAAATAAAATAATTTTCATAATTAAAGATGAAAGGAATGACCAATATGGTTTTAAACAACACTGCACCAGTATACACCCAGTATGATGATAAAATACATACAATTTCATCATGTATTCATGATGTCAAACTGCTTGACAATATCCTTACGACATGACATTAAACCATATGGTATTATCTTGTCACATGACTTTTTGCTATGTCATTTGAACTATATGAGCATTGATTCATGTTTTTATGGGATATGTAGGTCACCTTTTAAAGGTTCAAAAGCAACATCATTAATCCTATATTTCTCATGATATCACATACATCCATCCTCACCCAACTATGTCCCAAGGACCTTATAATTCCTTTTTCTATTGGTCCATATCCCCACTAAAACTATTCCTACTTGGATATAATACCAACGAAGAAGCAATTCTCCCTCATGAAAATCCATATTCCCTATAAGTGTCATTATATTTCATTTATTATTATATATGCCTAATAAAATCATACCACTACTCAGTGATCCATATTACTTCTATCCATCCATATCAATTATCATTGGTCCATATTACTTTTAACGCTAACTAAACAGGTATGCTCACATGTATGTACCATAACAACCATTTCTATGGATCTTTTATCTAATATACCAAGTTGCATGTTGTAAAAATAAATTGGAATATTAATTCCTTCCTTGTCCATTAGATGAATGATATTATTGAAACAATCATATTTCCCTTTATGTACATACCCCCATAAAGTACAAAAATCATCTAAATACAACTTTTTTCTCATTAAAATTATGAATCATGTGAGCTTAGTGGATTTGGATGGATACCTGATGGAAACACGTATTACCATTGAATATGGGATTCTTTATATTGATAACTATGTGCACACATTATTCCCTTGACTTTGGATGTATTGAAATCTTGGTGTTCTACCTAGTAACCAATCATTGGCCTCATATTAAAAATATAAATTTCTCCCCCCCTCACCTAATCTTAAACTTGATCTATATAGGGGATGCATACATTAAGAATTTTGTTTTAGATTGATTACCATTTAGTGAGATACATAAATACATACAAGTGTACAATATTGGTTAAACCATGAATTTTTCGTTTGTATGTAAATTCCCCCCTAAAGTACACATACACTAAACAATAATTTTATCAATAGAATTTCCAATATTCTATCAAAAAATGCAAGCGTCTAATATAGAACCCATTAAAAATTATTTTTATAAATAAATAATAATAAATTAGTCAACAAATAATCCAATAAGAATGAAAAATTTTATATTAGGATAATAAATGTAAAATGATATAACAAAATGGGAATTTTTGGATCTTCTTAATCCACCAGAATGACTACACTCAAAAAAAATTTAGAAATAAAATATTAATTTAATAATAAAATATTATTTTTGATTATAAAATTATATAACCTTGAGAGAAAATATATTAGTTAATGAAATAATATGTATCTATAGAAGTAAAGGAACCTATATAATTGGAATAGTAATTGCACCTTTGGAATAGTAATTTGACAGTTAGAATTGTAACCTCACTTATAAAAGTATAAATAAATTTTTTTTATCTTATAATTGATAATATGATATATTTATATCATGGTATTAATAAATAAATGTTTAAAAATTGAAAAATCAAGTGTTTGTATATTTATAAAAAATAAAGGTTTACTTAATATTTATAATTATTATAATGATTTAATGGAAAATTATTTTCATAAACTAAATCATTATATCAATATAATAGTTTATTTTATTTATAATATATTAATATGTTACCATAATAAATTTTCCAAAGGGTTATAAAAAATATTATAACATTAAAATTAATATTTTTCGAAAAAATGGTGATTTTAGTTAAAAAATAAATATCTCATATTTAGAAAATTATTTTCATAAAATGGAATCAATTTTTGAAATCTAAATTATGAAAACAATTTGGGGATAATATTTTTGGATCTTTCGAAAATAGTAGAATGTTTTGTGAATGGTAAAATACAGAAATTTACAATATATGCTAATACATGGAGTTTTCAGTCTTGGATGATGTATGGATGATTTATAAAAAATATTAGTTCAGACTCTGTGGAACTATTTTCTCTATTACGTAATATGAATCATCACTATTTATGGTATTGTTCCATAATAATTAACTTATGAATATAATAATAAAAAACACTCCTATCATCCCTCAATAAATACAACCCCCGCCAGCCCTTCCCCTTAGCCCTTATAAGACATGTAGCTTGTAAATATTACGACAAATTTCCTCCCTAATAATATCCCCCATTTCCATTATATTATGGTCTCAACAAAATAGAAAACCCAACTTCCTTAAGGAGGTTCCCAAGGAAACATCATTCCAATAGTGAAATCTTCAATTGTTTTCCTTTAATTTATATTCTTTTCTTATCCTCTATAATCCACTACTACAAAAAGAAGCATCAAAATTCTAGAATCATATATCTACTTAAATATTATTTTATTAACGAAATGTACCTCATAAAATCTATTCACTTATCATTTTGTTAAAAAATGAAAATATTATCTGTGATATTCCGATTCACCACCTATGTGGATGATAAGTTTTTATCTTCCATTACCAGATTCTAGGATGGTGATAAAACCATTATTTTTGTTAAAACAGATTTAAATATGTATATTATAACTTTTTCATGCTTTATAAATAATATATGAAGATAATATTAATTAAATATTAACTAATTTGTGATGCTTGGAAAAAATGAAAAAATTAACTTTACATTAATCATTAATGTTTTATCAAATAAATTAGATCCATACAAAGAAACTAAATGATATGTGGGACCAATAAACATATATAAGTTAATTAATACCATATAATCTCACTTCTATATAATTATTCTATTTTTAAAACTACATCCATAATTATTTACAAGTAAACTGACTATGAAACTATGGAAATAAACACTCTGAAAACATCAAAATTGTACTTTATAACACATCTAAATGGCCATAAATTAACTTAATAAAATTAAAATAAATATATTTAATATAGAAGTGTTTTGTAATTAAGTAATTTATGAATCTAATTTTATTATCTTAGACATTTAGTTCAAGTACATAACGCATTTGGACATAAATTATGGGATATCCTTGAACCCCCATTTTTTTGGGAAACACTTTCTCTATTTACCCCTATTTATTTAATAATTATAATTAAATAAATATTCAAAAAAATTATATTTTATAAAGATATGTTAATATTACAATTTAAACTTCTTCTATGGGGAAATATTTGTTTAAAAGGACAACCTTCTCAATTTTTTTCATAAACATGTCCAATTAAAGGGAACTTCTCAATTTCTTATCCATTTTCATGTAAAATACATATTATATATTAATACACAATTATTTTTATAAAATTACACATTTTATTATAAAAAACTGTATTAGTTCATTTCTAGTTCTATACAAACAATTTTTATGTTGTATTCTTTAAAGACTCTTTAATATTTACCCTTAGACCACAATAAATTGTATCTTTTCTAAAGTTTATTAAACACTCATTTTCCTATATTCATTTTTATTGGATAAAATTATTCATGAACTATTATTATTTTTATTTTATGATTGTCTAGAAATTATTTAATCCCTTATTTCATGGATAACATTGGGGTGCATATTGTTTTATGCCCCGTGACATTATTATGACGCCCATTTCTTTATATGGGAAACACTTATGTTTATTCCTTATGTTGGATTCTTTTTTTGATCACATATGGATGAACATGTTATGATGGGTGCACCAATATGGAACTCGAATTTACTGGGTAATTTAAAATCTTATGATTTTCCATGAATGGGATTAGGGATTAAACCTAGTCCATTATGGAACTTTTCTATCATGTGGTACAGTCTTGGCAGTTATCATTGACTCGTGTTTATTCCATGTTGTATGAATCTTAAATATTCCAATTTTTCCAATATCATAAGATTTTATTTTCTATATTTAATGTTTACACATGTTTATTCAAAATCTATGCCTTTTATGTTACTGTGTTATTACTTCTAACTCGTGTGTTATTCATTATTCAGAGGTTTGCTCTCTAACTGATATTTCTATATCATCCCGTTGTTTATGTATTCATAAAGTTATACAATAAAGTTATAGGAGATAAAAGGGACATAGGATCTCATAAAATATATTCAATAAAAAATTATTATTTTTAGTATCATGTTTTCTAATCATGTTCCTAGTGTCTTGAAGAAACTAGACTATTTCATATTTTGTTTTTATTATAATTAGTATCATGTAATATTATGTGTAAAAGGATATGGGCACTATAACTTGAGTATTATCTACATAGGATGTCATTATCAATAACTATATTTTCTTTTATTACCATCTTATGGGATAGATAGTGACATTCCGGTCTCCTAGCATAGACCCAACAATGAATTCTTATTCAAATCCTTTCTGGGAGTGAAATATCATATCATTTCTGAGATATTATAAATGACCCCCCCCCCTTAATACCTGAAAAAGATATATACATGTGGGTAAAAAAATATAAGAACTATATTTGGATTAATTCATGATTTTTAAGATACATAGTGATTAGGATCCCTCAGTATAATCCCAGTAACAAATATTTTTCCCAATTCACATCCTAATAGTGTATGCCTTATCATTTCAAAAATATATTCCAAATTCCCTTATATATGATCTATATCAATTCAAGGGATATTCCTTTTAAAAATACATGTTCCATGATTCATATTAATACCTTATATATATTGTTTCCTTGATCTCAAATCCTAGGGCTAGCTATAATTTCTAAAAAAATTCCCCCCACCTACACATGAGTCATATCTAAGAAGAGGATTTATAATAAATATATATTTATTTATTTATTTCTACATCCACATGATACATAGTGACACCAAAATTTTTTACTTCAGGGTCAACCACAATGTTTTTAACACATTCACCCTTTGATAAAGTATTTCAAATCAAAAATGATTTCCCCCCATTATTTTGCATTATAGAGATAAATTCAAAAACATTTTTAATGAAATATGTGTTACTGGATTAATATTACATAGTATAGGTATAAAATTGTTAGAATTATATTCCCTAAGTAGTCATAAATTGGGAAACAAATACCTCCATCTCTCATAAGTGAGCCAAATATCTATCGACAGAAAACAAATAGAAGAACATTGTGTGTATTTATTCATGATTGTGTCAAGATATGTAATCACATACAATACATGTAATGTGTATCCTATGATAATTTATATAAAATACCTGAAAGCTTCTGTCATGGGCGCTTTTAAATGATATGTGATTTTTGGGTACTTAGGTGCAGCAAAGTGGCAGACCATAGTCGTCTCTCCAAGGAGGAAGTGAATTTAACAACATAATAAACAAATTTTGAAAATAAAATTAAACGAATTAATAATTATAATTAAAAGGATGGGGTTTTTTATTAATTATAACTCTAGAAGATGTTTTCTAGAAGAATATTGTATTTTTTTGTTTTTTATATGAAGTTCGATTAAAAAGACCCAACAAGAAGATGTTTGTTTAGAAAATATTTTAAAAGGCGTAATCGATCTAACATAACATATTCATTAACTTATTTATCATTATCATTTAAATCAATATCCACTTAATTATGATCACTTAATTTTTCATCCTCTAAACCCAATGATAATTAACTTAACCATTATGATTACATTAATTAAATACTAATCTAGCATTGAAACATGAAATTGTGGCACCCTGCTTTGATTATTGTTAAAAATATAGCTTATGGTCAGTGGTAAATTAAGAAAAATTTCCATTTTAAAAAATCATGATGAATTGTGATTAGGGATTATATTTTAACTCTTCAAATTTATCCTGTGTGGTATTGTTTAACATATTATATTTGCACTCTCACAATTTGCACAAATTCTTGACATCGCGTGTTTTTATGTTAATTGTTCAATTACGTACTTAGTTTCTTATAATTTAAAAACTCAATACATAGACCACATTTAATTAATTATAGTATCTCATTAATTCAAAATAAATAAATGAAGAAGGAAATAGGTATATCTATTACTAAAAAGTACAACGCTTCTATAGGCGGTGTAGTCATCATAGTAACGTTTTTCTTTCGTAAGAGTTTAGAAAGGTTATAACCCAATCTCGTTTCAACTCATGAATTCCATCCCAAAGAGGATGAAAAATGAGGAAGATAAATAAACAAAATAGAGGAAAACAGAAGAAATTAATTAACTAAGGATTTTATATCACAAAAAAAGTATTACAACACGAAGAAGAAGAATAATGATTCATCGAAGGGATCTTTGCTTCAAGAGATACCCTTATTGAAATGGTTGGATCATTGGAGTGGATCCACTTCGCCTCTTCCCTAAACTATCCAATGCATGTCCCAACCCCTCAAAATGAGAAAAATTATAATTTATAGAGTGGAGGAGAGGATAGGATTAAAGAGGTTTCATGTGTGATTGGGGAATCTCGGCCAAGTATTTTAATACAAATTTCACTGCCCATTTGACCACAAAATTGCAATTCTTCCAAAAGCATGATTTTGGGAAAAATTATGTTGGAGAGATCCTCTCAAAATTTGGGCGCAATCTAAACTCGGGGTAAGGCGTTATGGACCAAATACACAATCATTGTCCAATCTGGTGGGTCCAACCCACATTTGAATTCATGTTGAATTTAGTCCAACCAAATGCACATTTTAGCTCTAATTCCCTGAAAAAAAGTTTTATCCCCATAAGTCAAAAACATAGTTTTAGAATTTCATGTTCATATAATAAATAATAAAATAATTAACTTCAAAATACTACAGTGCACTATAAAGTGAAAAACATGAATTTTAATCAAATCATAATATGATTGATCTAATCCCAAATATTTTATAAATGAACATATTTAACACAATTTGAGGAAATTTAATCATTTTTTATCAATAAAATATTAAATAAAAAGGTGTATTATGAACTCACCCAAACTTATAATTTTTCACTCCTAAGAAAAACCTCATATAATGTATTTGAAAAAATTATTACAAGATATGAATATTCATATTTTTCGATCCCCAATGAATATATAGGCAATGAAAGAATCCCATAAAGGCTCAATATCAATAAATTTAAAATTATTTGTCTCATAAATTATGTCAAAACAAAACCAAAATAGATTCATAACACTAATCATAGTGAAACAAGCAATGGGTATACCATACCATTAATTCTCCATGTGTGTGTGTGCCAACCAATACAAGCTTGCCTCTCCAACCTTTATTTAGTGTATTAATGTTAATAAAAAACATCACTTATTAAGTATTCTATTCCACTGAACCTATTCAACAACCATTACAATCAAATTCCAAACCTCACTCATTTAAGAATTCCCAAAATTCAAACCATGTGCTCCTGACCTAAATATCCCCATATGTTATATATTTCTTCACTCTTCTATTTATTTATTTTTTTTGATTTTTTATTTATTTTTATTAGAGGTCATACAATAGTCAGATATTAGGTGCACACACATAGGTTAATCGGGTACAGTGATGGAAACAATCTAAAAGGTAATGAACATTTTTAAAGACCATGATATAAGATGAAATGAATTACTTACCCTGATTATACACTCAATTGGGTAAGAGAAACTCACAAGTCATGATTGTGTGAAAATATTGTGTGGAGAAATCAATGACACAATTTACCATTAACAAATATCTAATGATGTAAAAAATCTAAAAGGATTTATAATTACACAACCATTCATATCATCGATAACTTCGATTTTTATAAAAGTCAACCCTTGATGATTAAATCTTTCCAATGCTTCTATTTTTACCAATGCATTTTGTAAACATGAATTTTTCTTATGTTCTACATGCTAATGTTTCATGATATATTTGTTTATTTTTTATTGATTTTATTAATTTTTTTAAAAATTTATACAAAGACTTAATAGAAAATCACATAAAATGAAAAAAATGAAAAATCCTAAATATCTACCCCAAAATCTTGTCCTCACCCCCACTAATAAAATAATGTATTTTAGTCAATGTGAACATCTGAGAAGATATATGCATATGAAATTTATAATTTAAAATAGACATAGAAAATAAAAGTGAAAGGTTTAGGAATAGCCCAATATGATCAAGTGATGATGGGAGCTTGCAGTGTGATGAAATCCACTGCATCAATAGAAAGTAACTTAATGTATTTCTTAAAACATTTCCATTTGTAACGACCCGAATCTGGAGCCCTTCCACAGGTGCCCCATACCTGGTTCGTCACATTAACTCAAGCACATTTCCCCAAATGCCAGAGGCTGCCGACTAATAGTGAGGGCCTTGGTATGTTATTGGGGAAACTATGACCTCATTTGGAAAGGTATACAAGGAAAGAAATCAACAGTCAATAGTGGAAGTAGTAAACAGCATACAAACACTGAAACTAAACAGAGGAAGCAATGAACACATAATGATAATTATAATTATAATGATAATGATGCAGTAGGTACAAGAATCTAAGGAAAGCAGCAAACACAACAACGTGCAGAAATATAACTAAAAAGAAAGTACGAATGTAATAGCAACTCCAGCAGCATCGCCAGGCTATGCTCGGTCCTATGCTCTCCAGCTTCAACCAGAAATCACGTAGCTGAAGTAGAAGGGCCACAATCCCTATCCACACCTGCAACCATATAACCTGTTTGGGCTGAAAAGAAGTACCCAAACAGGGTGTGAAACTAATCCCAGTAGGCAATCACCAAGAGATCCGTTCCCTACTGTCAGTGAGTAATATAGAAAATGTAAAGGAAATAAATGCATAAGAGAAGAATAAATACACTAAAGTAAACAATCCAACCAATCTCCATTCACATTTATTTAACAGTTCAGTACAATCATTTAGCTATCCACCATGGAACTTAGCAACAGCTCAATACTCCCAAGGCAAGCAAGTAATCACAATAGGTAACTCAGCAGTCTACCTAAACAGCAAGCAGTACAAACCCAATCTTGTTCTTTGGCTTGGTGGACTCGACACAACCAACCAACAAATAAAGCACTGAATCTCTGGGTGGCTCCTACTGGTAAACCACTCTAGTCAAGTAAAGGTACAAAGGCACAGACACTCTGGGAAGCTCTCACCGTCAATTCCCTTGTGGTCTTGCAACAAAAGATTTAGACTTTCTGAGGAAGCACATACCTCTAATTCCCCCTATAGTCTCTCTACGTAACTAAGGACACACTGAGGAAGCACAAAGTCCCATTACCATAGGTCCTGCGATCGATACTAATTATAATAGACTCTCTAGGAAAGCCCTAATCGTCAATTCCCCCTTTAGTCTACCACACCATGTTCACTCAGCCCTGAGCAGTTTATTCATGCGTAATTGACTATTAGCAGCCTAAGTAAGTTCAAAAAATACTTGGATAATAGCTACAAATGCATCCACAAGCATATAAAAAGTAGGCAATACGTGCAATCAAGTCAACAGCCATACTAGCAATGTGAAAAAGGGTGGCCTCGTAGGAAAATTGTGCCAAACGACACTCAATAGCCAAAACAAGGAATACACCAGTGGGGTGATCCTCAAACATGCAAATAAGCATTTATTACTCATCTAATAACCTCAAGAATACAAGAAATCTAAGGCAGATAACAAAACAGGATCAAAACCCTAACTTGAGATAATCGATACATGGGTATCCGGCACCTTTGCACTAAAAACTCAAAGACAATCAATGTAGGGAAACAAACCACCTACCTCGATCCCAGTAAGTTGATATATGTGAACCACAATGACAGATTCCCCTTATAACGACGTAGATATGAGAAAACACACAAAATGATCAACCTACGATAACTTGTAAACGAGGAGGAATCGATAATCGAGGCTAAAGCAGAACGGAGAACTCACCGCAGCACTTCCAACAAAATTGACGGCGGCTGGAATGGAGGTCAGACGGAGGCACGGAGGCTCGAAGAAGATTGGGTCGTACGGTCTCTCTCGGATGAACGAAACCTGGAGAAGAAGACGCTTCTGTGCGTCAGGTGTGACCACAGTCCTTTTCATGAAAAAAAGAAGTACACGACATGTATATTTAGAGTACACTATGTGTACTAGGTATTTTCGGTACTCCGCCAAAATCGGCCTCCATGTCACCCTTACACACCGTGTGTGTGGCCCGGACATGGCTAGAACACGGCTTCGGCGGGAAAAGAGTACACGGCGTGTAATCAGAATGTACACGGCATGTACTTCAAAAATTTCCAGAAAGTTTATTTTTCTCAAAAACTCCAGAAAAAGGAAAACCGTACCTAAAAAAAAGATTCAGGTTCTTACAAACTTCCCCCTTAAAGAAGTCTGTCCCCGAATTTCCCTAACAAGGAAAAGAAGAAGAAACCCCAAACAGCTCCGACCATTGCGATCGTACATCGACCTCCCTTTCCCAAGTCTCATCATGTACTCGCATGTGCTGCCATAGCACCAGTACCAGAAGAATAGACCGCCCGTGGAGAACCTTCGTACTGCGATCGACAATCCGAATAGGATGCTCCTCGAAGGGCGCATCTACTTCAAGCTTGACTTCCTCAGGCTGAAAGACGTGAGACGGGTCTGAAAAGTAGCGTCAGAGCTGTGAGATGTGGATGACGTCGTGCATGGCCTGATACCTCAGAGGTAGCTACAACCGATAGGCAACCAGACCAACTCTCTCGAAGACCTAAAATGGCCCGACGTACCGTAGAGAAAGCTTACCCTATCTTCGAATCCTCTTGGGTCCCAACCTTGGGGTAACACGTAGGAAAACCTGTTCACCGACCGCGAACTCCAGAGGTCATCTCCGCTAATCAGCATAAGACTTCTGTCGAGACTGCGTTGTAGACATCCTCTTCCGAATCAGCTCTATCAGCTCTAAAGTCTCCTAAACAAGACGAGGTCCCAACAAAGCTGCCTCTCTTGCCTCTAGCCAGTATAAAGGTAATCGACACGGCCTACCGTACAAAGCCTCATATAGATCCATTTGAATGGTTGCTTGAAAACTATTTTTGTAGGCGAACTCCACCAGACGAATATGATTCTTCCACGAACCGCCAAAGTCTAGGATGCAAGCCTAGAGCATATCCTCAAGCACCTGGATCATGCGCTCGGACTGGAAATCAGTCTGGGGATGGTATGTTGTACTCAAAAGTACCTATGTACCCAAGGCCTTATGGAGTCCCTTCTAGATCCGAGAGGTAAATCGTGCATCTCTGTCTGAAATAATAGAGTGTGGATCTCCAGGCAGATGAATGATCTCCCAGATGTAAGGTCATCCCAGATCATCGACACTGAAGGTCTCCTTGATTGGAAAGAAGTGATCACCCTTTGTAAGCCTGTCCACAACGAACCACACCGCATCATTTCCTCTCGAAAATCTCATAAAACCAGTCACGAAGTCCATCGCGATGTCGTTCCACTTCCACTCTGGAATGGGTAGATGTAGCAAAATCCCCGCTGGTCACTGATGCTCTGATTTCACCTGCTGACAAGTAGAACATCTCATGACAAAACCAGCTACATCCTTCTTCATACCTAGCCACTAGTACTGGGGATGAAGATCCCGATACATCTTGGTGACGCCATGATTAACTGCCCAAAATAAGGAATGGAAGTCTCACATAAGCTCTTCATGTATATCTGTTGGCACCCATACACGTCCCTAGAAACGCAAGATCTCATCCTCGCCAACGGTCCACCCGAGAAGAGGGTCCTCTCCTGACACGCTTTCCCATAGGACTAGCCCTTCTGAATTTTCCAGCTGCCTCATTCGAACTTAGTCCAGAAGTACAAAGGTAACAGCCATAGAAGATAGGAAAGTCTACCCCTGCCTTTCGTGAACCTCCAAATGCATCTCCGAGAAAAGTACCATCAGTTTCTAATCACTTCTGGCCTCCTGAATTTCCTGTATCTGAGTTCTCCAGCTCAGTGCATCAGCCACTGCGTTGCCTTTCCCAGGCGTATAGGCAAGCTCTAAATCGAAGGATTGGAGATACCCAACCCACATCCGCTGTCTCTAATACAGGTCACGCTACGTGAAGATGTACTTGAGACTTCTGTGGTCAGTGTATACCACAAAATGCTCTCCCAGAAGGTGATGTCTCTAGCAACAAAAAGCATGAACAACCGCAGCCAACTCCAGGTCGTGCGTAGGATAATTCCTCTCATGATGCCTCAACTGCTGAGATCCATACGCAACCACTAGATCCTCTTGCATAAGCACTGCTCCAAGTCTGATGCTAGATGCATCACAGAAAACTATATAGCTCTTTGCCCGGCTCTGGACAAACTAGGATATGTGCTGAAGTGAATCTCCCCTTCAGCTCCTAGAAGGCTGAGTCATAGGCTTCTGACCAAAAAAACACCACCCCCTTCTTATTCAAGCCTGTTAGCGGTGCTGCTAGTCATGAGAAGTCCTGTATAAACCGCTTGTATTAACCATCCAGCCCCACGAAACTCCGTACCTCAAAGAAATTCTTCGGCTGCTCCCAGGTAACTACTGTTCTCACCTTATCTGGGTCTACTGATACTTCTGTCTCTGAGATGACATGACCAATGAAGTGAATCTCGTCCATCCAAAAGTGTCACTTTGAGAGTTTAGCATAAAGCTAATGCTCCCTCAGTGTACTCAAAACAATCTCAAGATGGGTTGCATGGTCGTGTCGAGTGTAAGAGTATACCAAGATATCGTCCACGATGACCACGAAGAAGGAATCCAAGTAAGGATGGAACACTCGGTTCATAAGTGTCATGAAAACTGCCTGCAAGTTCGTAAGACAGAACGGCATAACCGTATACTCATAGAGGCCATACCTACTCCTGAAGGCTGTGAGAGGTATATTTGAAGGTCTAACACGTAACTGATGATAACCGGACCTAAAATAGATCTTCAAGAAAACCTGAGCTCCTCGAAGCTGATCGAATAGATCATCAATCCTCGGAAAGGGATATTGGTTCTTGACCATCAACTAGTTCAACTTCCCATAATCCATGCAAAGCATAAGGTTACCGTCTGCCTTCTTCGTGAACAGGACCGGCGGACCCCAAGGCGAAGTACTGGGTCAGATGAAACCCTTTTCCTACAACTCCTCCAACTACTTCTTGATCTCCTACAACTCAGGTGTAGCCATTAAATAAGGAGGAATGGACACCGGTGCTGCTCCTAGCATGAGCTCAATCGAGAAGTCTACCTCACGCTCCAGAGGCAAACCTGAAAAGTCTTCTGGAAAGACATATAGAAAGCAATCAACCACTGGAGGAAAATCTAACTGTGAAGCCTCCTGGTCATCTAGATAATGACTAGAAATCTGGTCCGTAACTCCTCATAGTCCATGATGCTCGATTCCAGCATGACTCGCCTGAACATCCCACTCACCTTTATTAAGGAAAGATTCACCCTATGGTGATACAAAACTCACCCTGCGGCGATAGAAATCGATGATTGCCAGGAAGGGAACCAACCAGTCCATACCGAGAATGACGTCATAGCCCTTCATCTCCAGGAAATAGAGGTCCCATAAGAAATGTTACCCTGCAACCTCGAGAGGGAACCCCTTGCACTGATGTATGCTAGATTTCCTCGTTCCAAAGGGCATTTCGAGAGTCAACATGTCAGCAGACGGAACGACATAGAGCTCAAGAATTTCCATGACAGAAACAGAAATAAAGCTATGTGAAGCACCACTACCAAAAAGAGATGAAGATAAAACTGAGGCTACTAAGATCATACCAGTAACTGTAGAGGGTTCAGGACCCTGCTTCTGATGACTCTGCTCTACAGCAAAAGTCGGGCATGTACCGTGACCCTGTGTAGTAGCCTGAAAACCCTGAGCTGCTCCTCCCTGAGCCTGACCACTGTGTCCATGGCCTCTAACCTAAACTGAACGTCCTGAAGAACTCCATCCCCCAGTCTGCTGTGGAGCTGGTGATCCTGCTCCTGAACGCGGGGTCGAAACTGATCCTCCTTCACTAACCGCTGTAAAGGAAACCTTGCATAAATGCTGCAGGTGACCCATCTTGCCGCAGGATCGACAATCCATTGGTTCCCTCGGGCACTGGGGATTCTTATACATTATCCTCCCACACTAATCACACGCAAATTGGGTGCCAGAAGAGAAATATTGTCTACCAGAAGGAATACCATGCTTCCTCAGGTCACCTCAGGTAGACTCTCGGTGGCACTTCCTGCTGTTTTCCTGGAGGGAATCAACCTTGGATGCTGAACTGCCCTGGTCCACAGCTCTAGTCTCATTTAGGTCCCTCTCTGTTTTTAGTGCCTGGTTGACTATCAAAGTAATTGAAGTCAACAGAAAGACATTCACCTGCAATCTGATCTCCGGTCTGAGGCCTTCCTCAAACTTCCTCGCTATAAACAGCTCGTCATTCCCCATGACAGGAGTGAATTGCTGCAACTCAGTGAAGTGGGAGGAATACTCCATAACTGAGAGTGTATCCTACTACAGGCTTATGAACTCCCGGGCTCTATCATCCCTCAGTGTTGCTGGGTAGAAGTAGTCGTAAAACGTACGCTGAAACTCATTGCAAGAAAGAGCCTGCTGGCACCCCCGTCTGAGAGACAACGTCCCACCATCTCTTGGTGGAATCTCACAGCATATACATAGCGAACATCACCCTCCTCTCTGGAGGTGTCTCCAGATTATCAAATATAGACATCATGGCTTCCATCCATGACTCTGCAGCTTGAGGTCCTCCATCCCCTATGAATGTGGGAGGATGCTGTTGTTGGAAGACCCGCGTCAGCTCTGCCATAGTCGGGGTCAGATGCTGAACTTTCTGGAAGGTCTGCATGAATCTCATGAAACCCTCTCTGAACTGTGTGTTGGCACTAGTGTCTGGATTCACTGCTGGTGCCATGTCTGGAATGATGGGTGGAACTACTTTCAGTCCCTGATCGGTCGTATCAGGCATACGATCGCTTCCTGGTTCCTGGCGTGCAACAGGAGGACGTCTTGGTACCATAGCTATGAAAGATCAAAACACACCTTCATTAAATACGAACACAGTTGCAACATAGGAGGGTAAAATGGAACAGGAGGGAAAAAAACCTTTAAATCTGGAAAATCATAACTACACGGCTTGTAATACCGATACACGGCGTGTTTCCAGAAATCCTACCCTAGGCGTGTACCTTGGCCATACATGGCTGTCTAAACTACCCAGCTACATGGTGTGTTCTTAAACTACATGGTGTGTTCTGACCCTTTTCTCCCTGCCCGGTTACTCTTACACAACTAAGTCACATGGACCGTCCCAGCCAAAGACTACACAACGTGTTTAGGGAAGACATGGCATGTACTAGACTTTCCTTACCTGGCCCGTGTTGTTAGCAACACGGCCTGACACACGGTAGACACTACACGGTGTGTTCCTAAGAGACACGGCGTGCACTTGAAGGGAATCCTTGGCTTGTGTTGTTCAGGACACGGCCGGGTACTTGGCTGATCCTTACACGGCGTGTTATGAACAAACACGGTATGTTTAGGAGAAGATAACACTGAACCATATTTTCCAAGACACGTCCGGGTACCTGGAAAAAATATAGGGCGTGTGAATACCAGACATGGCGTGTAGTAAACATGCATTACCTGGCCCATGTTGTTAGATACACGGTCGGGCTCCTAGCTAACCCCTACACGACGTGTACCTAGAGTCCATGACGCATTCCTGAAAACCATTTACAGCTCCGTGTCCCTATCCACACAGTCAGTGACACGGCCAAAAACTACATGGCATGTATATATAAAGTATACGCCGTGTATTCTGGGTTTTTCTTGATAGTAGCCTCATAACTGCACCGGATCCCAGAAAACACAGAAAAACAAGGGTTAAGGTGCCATATTCCGATCCATGGGGGCCCATACTCCCCGTGAATCAATGCTTGGCATCCTAACATTGCATATAACAAGAAAACAGTAAAAGAACTCATGACCCACCAAATTCTGATCCTCAGGGTTCCATAACACCTCTAAGATCAATGTTTAGTATCCATGACAAAAAAGCTCCAAACAACGATACCCTATCAATATAGCAGGTATTTTATCACAACAGCTATCACAACAGCATGCATTGTCTATCACAAATCCTATCACAACAGCATGAAATCTCTACTGTAACCTAGATGGAATGGCAAGATGCATGGCATGCGATCTTTTAACATGTGCCTATATGATGCATGAGATGGAATACCCTCATCTCATCGGGTTGCAACCAAATAGAACTGCAATCATATAAACAGTAACATCACAAAAAAGTGCATCACCCAACGATGAAATCAATTAAACGGTAATATTCGCAAAACTCAAAACTTTCAATAATCGAGGTAATCTGGATTTTTCCCTGTACACGAGTTCTAGAACGCCCGGGCACTCTTATTTACCATTCACCTATTCCATCATATCCCTGTCTAATGTCGCTAAATAGTAAGTCAACAGAAAAGGAAATAACCCCTTTGATAACACTATGTAATGACCCGAATCCGGAGCCCTTCCACTAGTACCCCATACACGGTTTGTCACATGACCTCAAGCGCATTTCCCCAAATTCCAGAGGCTAATGACTAGAAGTGAGGGCCTTGGTATGTTATTGGGGAAACTATGCCCTCATTTGGTAAGGTATACAAGGCAAGAAAACAAAAGTCAACAGCGGAAGATGTAAAGAGCATACAAACACTGAAACTAAACAGCGGAAGAAATGACCACATAATGATAATGATAATGATAATGATAATGATAATGATAATGATGCAGCAGGTACAAGTATCTAAGGAAATCATCAAACACAAGAACGTGATGAAATACAACTGAAAAAAAAAGTACGAAAGTAACAGCAACTCCAGCAGCATCGCAAGCCTTTCCTCGTTTCTATGCTCTCCGGCTCCAACCAGAAATCACGTACCCTAAGTAGAAGGGCCAAAATACATATCCACACCTGCAACCATATAACCTGTTTGGGATGAAAAGAAGGAGCCAAACAGGGTGTGAGACTAATCCCAGTAGGCAATCACCACGAGATCCATGCCCTACTGTCAGTGAGTAATATAGAAAATGTAATGGAAATAAATGCAGCAGAGAAGCAAAAATACACTAAAGTAAACAATCCTACCAATCTCCATTAACATTTATTTAACAGTTCAGTACAATCATTTAGCTATCAACCAAGGAACCTAGCAACAACTCTATACTCCCAAGGCAAGAAAATAATCACAACAGGTTACATAGAAGTCTACCTAAACTGCAACCAGTACAAACCCAAGCTTGTTCTTTGGTTTGGTGGACTCTTCAAAACCAACCAACAAATAAAGCACTGACTCTCTAGGTTGCTCCTACTAGCAAACCCCTCTAGTTAAGTAAACGTACAAAGGCACATACACTCTGGAAATCTCAAACCGTCAATTCCCCTGTGGTCTTGCAACGAAAGATATAGACTCTCTGAGGAAGCACTTAGGTCTAATTCTCCCTATAGTCTCACTACGTAACTAATGACACTCTGAGGAAGCACAAAGTCCCATTCTCATAGTTCCTGTGATCGATACTAATTATAACAGACTCTCTAGGGAAGCCCTATTCGTAAATTCCCCCTTTAGTATACCACACTAGGTTCACTCAGCCCTGAGCAGTTTAGTAGGGCGTAATCGACTGTTAGAAGCCTAAGTAAGCTCAGAAACTACTTGGATAATAGCTTCAAATGCATCCACAAGCATATAAATAGAAGTCAATACATTCAATCAAGTCAACAGGCATACTAGAAATGTGCAAAAAGGGTTTCCTCGTTGGCAAACCATGCCAAAGGGAACTCAACATCCAAAACAAGGAAAACACCCACGGTGTGATCATCAAACATGATAACAAGCAATTATTAATCATCTAATAACCTCAATCATACCTGTAATCTGAGGTAGATAACAAAAAAAGATCAAATCCCTAACCCGAGATACCTGATACATGGGTATCTGAGACTTTTGCACCACCAACTCAAAGACAATCAACGTGGGACAACAAACCACCTACCTTGATCCCAGTACATCGATATATGTGAACCACGACAACAGCTTCCCCTTAGAATGACTTAGATCTGAGAAAACGCACAAAAATCTCAACCTATGATAACTTTAAAATGAGGAGGAATAGAGAAACGAGGCTAAAGCAGAACAGAGAACTCACCGCTACGTTTCCAACGAAATCGACGGCGGCTAGAACAGAGTTCGGATGGAGGCACGATGGCTCGGAGAATATTCGGCCATATGGTCTCTCTCGGATGAACAAAACCTGGAGAAGAATACGCTTCTATGCATCAAGCGTGAACCCAGTCCATTTAATGAAAAAAACAATTAAGTACACGGCGTGTACTTTTAGAGTACGCGGCGTGTACTAGGTCTTTTCCGTACTCCGCCAAAATCGGCCTCCACGTCACCCTTACACACCGTGTGTGTGGCCCGGACACGGATATCACACGACTTCGACGGGAAATGAGTACATAGCGTGTACTCAGAATGTACACGGTGTGTAATTCAAAAATTTCCAAAAATTTTATTTTTCTCAAAAACTCCAGGAAAAGGAAAAGTGTACCTGAAAGGAAGATCTGGGTTCTTACAATTAACTGTAAATATCCTTCCACTATCCTCTTGTGTTATCTCCACTACACCATAAGGAGGAACATTATTCACAACATATGGACCTAACAACCTAGAATGCATCTTACTAGGAATCAGCTTCAGTCGTGAACTATAGAGAATGACTTTCGCTCTAACTTGAAATCCAATTTTCTGGATCATTTTGTCATGAGATTCACTAGATCATTCCTTGCAGATCCTTTATTTCTCATAATAAGAAAATGGAATCTCCTAATGCTCTTGAATTTGTAGCTTCCTTTGGATTCTATCTTGGTCTAAATCGATATTACATTTCATTATAGAACAATAATCTAAATAGTAAACTTCCACGAGGTGATGACACACTTTCCCAAAAACAATCCGAAATGGGGAAATACAAATGGGTGTCTCGTATGTTTTTATATAAGACGACAATGAATCTTCCAAGCACTTGCTCCAATCCATTTTATTTGGCTATACGGTTTTCTCCAAAATTTGTTCCAACTCCGTATTTGAAACCTCTGCCTGACCATTTGTTTAGGGGTGGTATGATGTTGATTTTTTGTGTGCCACCACATAATTCAGAAATATGGAAGCCAAATTCTGATTAAAAAATTGTGTCCCTTAATCACTCATGATGGAATTCGGTTCTCCAAAACCGCAAAAAAAATATTTTCTTTGAAAAATTCCACAACAATATGATGATTATCTGCCATGGTGGCCTTAGCCTCCACCCATTTTCTCATATAATCAAATGAAACCATTATATACAAAAACCAAATGAAATAGCAAAAGGACTCATAAAATCAATGCCCCACACCTCAAAAATCTCACTAAATAGTATGGACCATTGGGGCATCTCGTGTCTCCTAGAAATGTTCACAGTGTGTTAGAAACTAGAACATGACTTACAAAACACATGGGCATCATGGAATAAACAAGGACAATATAATCCAATGTCTATGAATTTCCTAGATGTCTGTTGCGGTCCAAAGTGTCCACCATAAGAATGTGTATGATAGAATTTATGAACAGACTCAAACTCATGATCTGGAAAAAATCTCCTAAAAACATGATCACAATAAAAGTGCCATAGGTAGGGGTCATCCCACTCATAAAACCTAGAATCACTCTTCAATTTTTGTAGTTTAGGGTTCTTTAAATTTTTAGGAATTTCAGAGGACACTAGGTTGTTAACTAAATCAGAATACCAAGGATACGTACCTGATATGGATTAAAGATGCTCATTGGGGAAAGTATCATGAAGTGGTACCTGGTACACGGTGTCATCCTCTAGTGCATGAGTAAACCTACTAATGTGGTCCACCAATATGTTTTCTGACCCATTCTTGTCCTTTGTCTCAATATCTAATTCTTAAAGAAGGATAATCAATTGGATAAGATTGATATTTTCATCTAGCTCCCTCGAGAGGTACCTCAGAGCTACACGGTCAGAAAAAACAACTACTTTAGAGCCCAGTAAATATGAATGGAATTTATCTAATTTAAATATGAAAACAAGAAAATACATATACGTGGTTGTGTAATTTTATTGGGATGAATCCAATGTCCTCAAAGTATAGGTGATCTCATGTGAATGTCCCTCCACCCTCTATGATAAGAATTCTCCAACCGTGAAGTTAGAGGCGTCACACATAAGCTCAAAATGAAGCTCCCACCGTGGAGGTAGTATGATAGGTGGAGTATTCAAATGTTGTTTTAGCTCATCAAAGGAATTCCTTCAGAGAAACATCAATCACAAAATCAGAATCCTTTTGATGTATTCATGATATAGGAAGAGAAATCTTAATAAAATCTTTGATGAAGCACTGATAAAATCCTGCGTGCCCTAGAAAAGATCTAACATCATGCACACATAAAGGATATGGTAGGGATGAAATAATATTTACCTAAGATCAATCAACCTCTATCCCATGTTTTTACACCGCATTCCTTATTACAATTCCATGATCTACCAAAAAATGACACATTTCAAAGATTAACACCTGATTCTTCCCAATACAATGATTAAAAATCATTCCCATACTGGAGATACAATCATCAAATGAAGACCCATACACTATAAAATCCTCCATGAATACCTCCATGAAGTTATCAATAAAATAAAAATAAAATACTCACCATGTATCTCAGGAAGTTACCTAGGGAAATGAAAAGTCTAAATGGAATACTTTGGTAGGAAAAAGTACTAAATGGACAATTTAATGTTGTCTTCTCTTGATCCTCTAGAGAAATAAGAACCAAAAAATATCCAAAAAATCAATCCAAGAAATAGTAGTGTTTCTTCCCAGCTATTCTCTCAAGCATCTTTTCAACAAATAGGAGGGGAAAATGGCTTTTGTGAGTGGAAAGATTTAGTTTCTTATAATCAATACACACACACCAACTATTTTTCACCCTCATTGAAACTAACTCATCTTTCTCATTTTTGAAAACATTAACACCAATTTTCTTAGGCACAAAATGAATAGGACATACCCACTAAAGAATCTAAAATAGGAATGATTATACCTTCCTCGAGAGATGTTTCAACTTTTTCATTAACATCTTTCAAAAGAATTTGATTCAGTCTCTATTGGGGCTGCCTGTTCAGTTTATGCCCATCCCCCAAAAGAATCATATGCATGAAAATGGATGGGCTAATATCTAATATGTCCCCAAGGGTCCACCCAATATCTCTGATGTTATCCCTCAAAAGGTTCAGAAGATTTTATTCATGTCCAAAAGAGAGATTGTTAGCAATTATAATAGGTAATTTCTCACCACTTAACAAGTATGAGTATATTAGATTTGGTGGTAATGGCTTGTGTTCCAATGTAGGGGGTGATATATGTATGGACAAATTGATGTAATTGAAATATGTTCACAACGAACATTAGTATCAAAATATACATCATAAAATTTAGTGAATAAAGCATCAAATCCATCAGCATACTCCACATCCATGTCATAATCTGATTGAACATGATCAAAATCAAAAATATGAATCCATTTAAAAAAAAATTCTAAAAGAGCCTTTTTTATTATAAATAGGTGTGTATGTTCTCATAGACCTCAAAATAGAACCAATTCTCAAAATATCACTATGCATCTGATAATAAAATTCGATTGGATTTTAATTTGGTGGTTTAAAATGGGAGATAACAAATGCATAATGGACCCCTGAGGGGTACTTCATGGAGTCCATAACAATAAATATTACAACTTCATCACCACACTCCAGGGAAAGTGTACCCTCATTGACATTTATGATAGTATATTCAGTTTTTAGGAAGTTCCTACCAATGATAATTGGATCCTAAGAACTTACCTAATTATCCTCTATGTAAAGCATGTAGTAATCCGCTAGGAAGGTCATGTCTCTTACCCGAACTAGTACATCCTCAAGAAATCCCATTGGATATGCTATAGATCTATTCACGAACTGCACCACCACTCTTATGGGCTTCAACTCAGCAACCCGTAAAGAAGAAAATAAAGAGCGAGGAATCACATTTATGGAAGCTACAAAATCACAAAGATCATCAAAAATGGGAAACTCCCCTATGGTGCATGTTATGGTGAATGTACCTGGAACTATGAAATTTGTTGGCATTACAAGAGTTAGTGTAATGAGTGCTGACAGATTCCTTCCAAGATTGATCCTCTCATTTCCCTTAGGCCCTCTTTGATTGGTACAAATTTCTTTTCTGAATTTGGAATACCTTGGTATTTTTTTAATGGCTTCATGTAAAGGGATTTTGATCTCCTCATGTATGAATGTATCCAAAAAATATTTTTTTCATCGCCTCTTTAGCTTAATTTTTGGTTTAAACAACTCTATTTGGAAATGGAAGGGGTGTAGGAGGAATATCATCAATCTTATTTCTTATCATTATCTTTCTCCTTGGATTTCTCAACAGTTGGTGTGGAATGGGGCTTTTCTGGAGTAGAGGTGAATCCTGGTGGAACAATAGATGCATCTGTATCAGTTCTTTTCTTCCCACTTCTCATTGTGACGTCACTATCATTCTCCTTGGGATTTGGAGTAAGTTGGGACCTAGATTTTCAGAGTTCTTAATTACTATTTTATGGAGGGGAGTGGCAATATGACTCGTTTGTGTCTATAACTCCCTTAGCTCTGATCCTTGACTCTTCATATCATTCTATTGATTAAGGATAATTTTCATTGAAAGGTAATTTGTGTCATAATCTACCTATTATGGGGGATTCCCTTATTGTTGTCTTGTTGATTCTTGACCTCAAGTCTTATTTGAGGTTATTGGAAACCATTCTTGTAAGGTGACAGCTGCTAGATGTTTTGTTCAAAAGGGGGTCTTAGTTGTTGTTCAGAGCCATAACTCATGTATGAGTCCTTCCACCCTTAGTTGTATGTTGGATGAAGGGAATAAAACTTCTTTTTGGTATATGTTTGTTGTTGTTGTGGATATGGTATCCTAGGAAAAACTACTAGACATTCCTCTGTTTCTTATATTTAGGGGCAACAGTCAGTTGGGTGGTCTGTTTCAGAGAAAATTCCACATGGCCTCATAGGAGTGGGTTGGGATGTTTTTTGAGCAAAATCAATCTGCCTCACCATAGTGGTCTATTCTTTTGACTTGGTTTCAATTAGACAACCCTCAAGAGATTAAGGAATTTCCTTATGTACTCCCCTAACATGTGGTGTACCTCGATCGCCACATTTTTGGGAGTTTGGGGCCATCTTGTCAATTAATTCACGTGCATCCACTGGTGTCTTATCCACAAATGATCTTCCAGTCGCAACATTCACCATGCTCCATTCCAAAGGTTTAAGGCCTTCAAAAATAAGTATTTAATGAGGAGTTTCTCACAACCTGAATGGCCCAAAGTCCAAAATTTTTATTGATTTTGGATAAGCATCCTTTTAAGTGTAAATGGGGGGAAACAAAGACATCAAAGACATCAAGACATTAACTGAATTTGAGAAGAAAGAGGGTTTCCACCCATAACAAAACTACAAAGAAATTCTTTAACCCAGCATCAACAACATTAAGGCATGACTACACCAAAGCATGGATGCTCAGAAAACTGTCTCATACAAGAATGCATGAGCCCGGTACCGATGGCTATGCCATACCCTATCAATCAACCAAATCTGAAAAGTCATGCACGGTGAAGATAACCAGCTTTATCCTCATCTGAAGAAAAACCTTTGAGATTTTTTGGGTTCCCCAATAGTACAATTTCACCTCCAGCAACCATCAACCAGTAGATTAAATGAAGACATAGCCATTACTAGCATATCACAGCATCACCAAAACCACATCAAGACAAATCCATTACTAGAAGAATCACAACATCACCAAAAGCTTATCCAGACAAACAGAGACTCATCCTCGCAAAATAAAAAAAATTGAAAACAACTTACAGCAGCACAAAATGTAAAAACCTCACCCATTTATGCCAGTGGAACTGACCCCGAGAACATTGTATACGCCAGAGTCAATAACAAACCTGGATGAATCCGATATGAGATCTCAGAGCCATGTATCCCGCCAAATCCATCGTTGAGAACCCCGGAGCCTCATACAATGAGCACATCAGTTCCATAACAATATTCCAAAGACAAAACCAAGCCGAGTACCTCACCAAAAGCACTAGATTTGATATCACCAAGCCATGATCCTGATGTCGGACCACCCGAAGACGACGCACGCTGATTCTGAGATGAATTCTGAATAGGAACACTGAGGTTCTCGCTTCTCGTACCAGGTTCTAGGAGATAGATAGAAGCCTAAAGACACAACAAAGCCATCATCAGTCTGAGAACAAAGCTGGACAACGCGGATCTACAACCCATCATTGCCGATCTGAGGCGAGATAGCCGACATCGAGGTCGGGCTAGACCGGCCGGAGGAGGGGAGGAGAAATCTATGAGGGAAACCCTAATTGCATGAGGAGGGTGAAGGATCGACCGCTTAGAGGCCTCCCCCTTACAATAGATTTCAAAGAGTTTCTCCCTGATTTGGTGATGTGGGAGTCTTTCAAACAACTTCTTGAATCGCTACCAATAATCATACAATGACTCCCCTTAGTCATGATTGATCCCTGAGATCTCCTTACGAATGGAAGTGTTCCTTGATGATGGAAAAATTCATTGCATGAAATGATGTTTCAAATAATTACAACAAGTTACATCTTCAGGTTATAAATAATACATCCAATCATTTACAGTTCCATCAAGAGATTATGTGAATTCTCTTAGTTTGATTTGATATTCAGAAACATTTTCTAAATTTAAGGTTCCACAAACCACATTAAATTCTTTCAAATGTTTATTTGGATCCTCACCATATAAGGCCCCAGCCTCTGGTAGCCTGGAGCCGGTTCTCTGGTAATGGTGTGTAATTTAGTTCATAAAAACGAAACAAACAAGTTACACATCATAATCCATTAGGAGGAACTTTCTTGTTTAGAACATGAAGAATCAAAGTCAACCGCATCATTTCCTCCTTACAAAGCTAAGATCGAAAACCCCAAAACATGGAAAGAATCTATCAACCTGTAAAAACATTTATTCAAAAATGTAGGGTGAGCATTGAAATACTCAGTAAGGGGTTTTGAAAGTACATAAATACAGCATTTGAAAACTACCATTGAAAATATTTTTCCATACTTAAAATAATTTCATAAAGGAAAAACATCAAGACAAATCAAAGGTGTATATAATACAGTTAAACCACATAATACTTATGAATTAGAACACTTAGCTGATAACCACATAAATGAAAAGGTAATAATTCTAGTATAAAAATGGAATGGGTTTTACTAAGTAAAGTGGGCGTAAACAAGAATAGTTTGTCAGAACAATTAGGTGTAACCATCATCAGAGTCACGCATAAGCACATTCTCTACAACATATAAAAGTGAAACATCATGACATGATAAATGTAATACACATTTGTAATAAAATTCTGTTAAAGAAAACTGGTCATGAATCAACATTTCCACATCATATGTCATGTGTATTTTAATCTGATACTCATAAGTAAAGGTCCTATAAACAAGGATGTTCCTCTAGTCGGAGTAATCACTTGGTTGGTTATATACTATGAAATGTATGTTGAAGGACTCATGGTCTCTGTGTTAAGGCCTTGTGCCATGATCTAGGGGTAATAACCTAATATGACTGTCTCGAGAACTATCGATGCATCGAGGAGCTTACATTTACAGGTATCCAACCCGGATGTCTTACTTTAACCAGTCCCCAACCTGGAGGGCATTCTTTTAACCGGACCCCATCCTGGTAGTCCAATATATTTCTCACATGTTGATAAGGTATGATATTCAAGGTGTCCCCTACAACTATGAATATTTAGTTTTTAGTTCATATTACCCAATGTGTCCAATACCACTTTGGGTAATTTAATTTTCCTTTTATTAACAAGATATTTCATATGCATGCATTATGAATAATAATAAATATTATGACAATGAACCCATTGTACATGTGGCTTGAAATTATAAGATGTGACGAATATCATGCATTTACGGCAACAAATAACCAAAAGAATACACTAGATAAGGAATACATGATTACTAAATTAATATGGCAATATGGCATATATGTTTTATTAATTATCGTACTTACCTAGATAATCACTAGAGTATGATGAATAATAGAATTTTCCATAAGGGATGATAAATGGTAACTCTTTTAAAATTATTATTTCATGGAAACAAATTACTTAAAAAACATTTTTCATTAGTTCAGGCATTAACCATGATAGTGAACTTGCAACTAAACCATAACCTGATTAACCACTAATGAACACTATAGCGGGTTTAACATCAAATAATAAATGGATACTACATGATGACATAAACCCATGAATTCTTAGTCTTTCAATTTAAAATAGGTTGAGGCACATTCTTTTAAAAACATAAATTACATCAAGTGTATAAGGAAGTATGGATACTTAATTAAACAGTCCATTTAATGTATGCTCATATAAAAAACACATATAGACTTAGGAAACCACTCAGACCTTACATATGTTAAAACATAAATTAAACCCTTATAATTTTATTTTAAAATAGGGTTTATTATATATGAATCCATAAACACATAAACATATAAATTCTATGGTTTTTAAAATATAACAAAATTTCACTTAAAACAAAGACCTTGTTCGCATAAAAAATATCATCCATAGATAAGTATTCAATCAAATCTGATTTTTATTGAAGTACATAAACCTATATAGTTATACATATAAGGCATAATGATCATACATGTTAGGAATTGATTTAATGAAATACCTTTTCAAATGTATAACTCCTAATATAAAATACTAAAATATATAGAAATCTTAGAAATAGATTTGGGTTGATTACTTATATATGTGTATACTTAAACACCAAGAAATAAAAATAAAAATGTATATAACGGTTTTTCTTAAGATGAAAACCTCTCAAATCTAATATTTTTTAAAATACTTGATTAGACAATAATCATAAACAACCTCCTTGGAATCCCTTAAACTGGGAGTGTTTAAGGGGTATACGAAAACATATATAAAATTATATATATACTTATTATATCATATAGGTTATATAAACCAAACTCAAAGGATACACAAACCCTTAAATCTTTTTAGGGTAGATTCATAAATACCATTTCTTAATCCATACACCCATTCTTCAATAGAGGAGAGAAATTATTCCTATGATGAATATATATAAGTTTATATATATATACATATCGTATACCCGATTATATGAAGCGTTTGTATTGGGTTTCATGTTATACGGAGGTGGGGTTATCCCCTATGTTTGTAGACACAAAGGAAAACACCCTTCAGAGCCCTCTGTTTTCATAGAATGGTTTGCATGGAAAGTAAAGTGCTGTAAATATAATGCGTAAATATATATATATATATATTCATGTATATATATATGTACCGAGGAGCATGGGTAGGTTTGGAAAAAAAACATAAACATGACACCCTTACCTGGCTGCGGAGGACACTCGGATCAGAGGAGCCCGCTGGTTTAGCTTGAGAGACCGTGAGCAGATTGGGAGTCCGAGGGAGGTCGTGGGGAGAGGGTTTATATAGAGGATTTTAGTGTACTTAATGGAACCCATTCCAGATGTTAGGCCAAGCCTACGGCATCCTAGGAAGGTGGGGTGTGCAAGGTCAAACGAAACAGTAGGGAAGGAGGTGACCATGGCGTCTTTGGCGAACCAGTGTGCTGGTTAGCGGGACCCCGATGTGAGGTAGGAGACGACGGAATTCACGGGTTTTAAAAAGAACGATGGCTATAATCTGACTTGGAATGATCAGTCGGATTAGGATAAAAGGGATGAAATGAGCATTTAAAAAAACAACAACAACTGGGATCTGACTTGGCGAGATAGGACGGATGAGGTTGCGCGGGTTCGGGATTAATCATGAGATGGCCTTGATCGTAGGATTGGTGAAAAAAAATAATTAGATTAAAACGGTAAAATTAGACAGTATACTAATAATATAAAACATGAACATTATAAATACAAATTAATAATTTATTTCAACTTATAATATTTAAATCCCATTATAGATTATGAAAAATACTTTATATTTTGATATAACACTTTTAAAGGATATATATACTTCATGATTTAACATACGAAACATTTATTAAGAGATTATATCTTTTAAAATCAAAAATCCACTTTATAACATACTCCACTATTTGATTCACAAAATTATTTTTAAAAAACTAATAGTTTTCCTAATTCATGATACATTGTTTTAAAGATCCAACACGATATATTTTCAATTATTACAGATAACCTTTAAACATAGCTACTAAGTTCTCAACCATTTAGACAGACATTCAAGTTGTATAAATTCAATTAGGTTCTTTTATAAGAATATTATTTTATCCTAATAATTGAAAATATATTTCAACATATTTAATTCTTTGAAATACCGTAAGATTATAAGAGCATTATAAAGACAAAATTCTATAAAAAGATAAAATTTATCAATTTAAACCCAACGGTCATATATATAATGGTCAAAATATCTTAATGTACCATTATAAAAACTAAGGGTAGGGTGTCTAACATTTTCAAAACACCTGACCCTAGGCGGATGGCTCTCCTCATTACATTGGTGCTGAGTTTGTTTGTTGTGGTTATAGAAATTATGTTTTTCACACCGACAGACCCAAAATATGAATACTATCTGATTACCGATGTTGTGATTCTTAGCCGTCTTGTTGTGGCCATGTTGAGTCTTGCACATGGTGTTCTTGGTTAGTTTGAGTCTTTGTAGAAATTTAACATTTTAATGTATACCAGTTCTCTTTATTTCCCTTGTTTTTCATCTATTTAGATTCAATTACTTTATTAGAACAAAAAACCAACCATTTAAAACATGAAACATCATTATAAAACATATCTTTGTTCACTTAATCTAGTTCATAAATCCTAGGGTGTCACATTATCCCCCTCTTAAAGGAATTGTGTCCTCGCAATTCGATTGGCGTACATACACTGACTTGTTCACACAGCTTCCCTAACACCCTTGGTTATGTCCCTCTACCTCCACCTCCCACGGAAAAAGGTACAATTCAACTCTATTCCCATGGAAGAACATTGTTTTCGGGTCTCCTCTTCCCAAATACATTCTTGGAAAATTGGATCATGGTTAAAACCAAGATCTCGTTCGAAACAAGTGGTTTTCCAGATATGGTCACGAGTGACATCTAGATCCATGAAATCCTCTTGGATTTGGTTCCTAAAGATCTCTAGAACCACGTCATATTTGAAGGATTTGATGAAATATTCAAAATAGAAGAGTTCCCCAAGCATGTTGAAACATAGGATTTGGTACATAAAGACTGCGCAGAAGTCCTACTCCTTTGCAGCTTCTTCGAAGGCTATGATGGCCAACCATTTCATATTCATGGTGAATGATAGGATAAGTCCCTCATAGTACTTCCCTTTTTTAAAATTCTCAAACAGTGCATTGGCCATTTAGTTATACACAACTTCTAACCCCCAGATGAATTGAAGGACATACGAGCTTTTTTATATTTCATAAAGGTTTTTGCACGTGAGTCGTAAGTTAACAAAAGTTTGGTAACTTGTTGAGTAGGATATTTCTACAATTGTCTCTATGATCTCTGTAGGGAGAGTCAAGAGTCTAGGTGTGTATCGCTAGCTTGCTATCTGAGAATTTTAAGAATAAACCCTAATTAGTAAAACATTATTAATGTTTTTGTGTTGTATTCATTTTCCAAGGATTCCTAAACCATACCTCTAATACCAACTATAAGGCCCCATCCATTAGTATCCAGGAGCCAGTTCTCTGGTTATGGTGTGTAATTTATTTCATACATATGAAACGAAATATTTACACATCATAACCCATCAGGAGGAACATTCTGGTTTAGATCCTATAGAATCAGAGTCAACTGCCTCACTTCCTCCTTACAAAGCTAAGATCGAAAACCCCAAAATATGGAAAGACTCTATCAACCTGTAAAAAAATTTAATCAAAAATGTAGGGTGAGCATTGAAATACTCATTAAGGGGTTTTGAAAGTACTTAAATCCAGCTTTTGAAAACTTTATTTGAAAATAATTTTCCATAAATAAAATAATTTCTTAATGTAAAAACATCAAGAAAAATTAAAGGTGGATATAATACAGTTAAAACACTTAATACTTATGCATTAGAACACTAAGCTGAAAACCACATAATTGAAAAGGTAAACATTCTAGAATAAAAATGGCATTGAGTAATGTGGGAATAAACAATCATGGTTTGTAAGAACAATTAGGTGTAACCATCATCAAAGTCGTGCGTAAGCACATTCTCTACAACATATAAAAGTGAACATCACGACATGATAAATGTAATGAACATTTGTAATAAAATTCTGGTAAATAAAAATGGTCATGCATCAACATTGCCACATAATATGTCATGTTTATTTTAATCTGATACAAATAGGTAAAGGTTCTATAACCAAGGATGTTCTTCTAGTCAGAGTAATCACTTGGTTGGTTATATACTAAGAAATGTATACTGAAGGACTCATGGTCTCTGTGTCAAGGACTTGTGGCATGACCTAGGGGTAATAAACCAATCTGACTCTCTCGAGAACTATCGATGCATTGAGGAGCTTACATTTACCACTCTCTAACCCGGAGGGCATACTTTAACCAGTCCCTAGCCTGCAAGGCTTTTGTTTAACCGGACCCCATCCTGGCAGTCCAATACATTTGTCACATGTTGATAAGGTCTGATATTCAAGGTGTCCCATACCATTCATAATATTTAATTTTTATTTCATATTACCCAAGGTGTCCCATACCACTTTGGGTAATTTAATTTTCAGTTTATTAACAAGATATGTCATATGCATGAATTATGCATAATAATAAATAGTATGAACAATGAACCCATTTTACATGTGGCTTTAAATTATATGATGTGACGAATATCATGCATTTATGGAAACAAATAACAAAAACAATACACAATATAAGGCATACATGATTACTAAATTAATTTGGTAATATGGCATACATGGTTTAGTAATCATCCTACTTCACTAGAAAATCACTATAGTATGATGAATAATAGAATTTTCCACAAGAGATGATAAATGATAACTCTTTTAAAATGATTATTTCAAGGAAAAAAATTACATAAAGAAAACACTTGTCATTAGTTCAGGCGTTAACCATGATATTGAACTTGCAACTAAACCATAACCTGATTAACCACTAATGAACAATACAACAGGTTTAACATCAAACAATAAATGGATACTACATGATGACATAAACCCATGAATTCTTAGTCCTATAATTTAAAATAGGCTGAGGCACATTCTTTTAAAAACATAAATTACATCAAGGGTTTAAGGCAGTATGGATACTTAATTAAACAGTCCATTTAATGTATGCTCATATACAAAACACATATAGGCTTAGGCAAACACTCAGACCTTATATGTATTAAAACATCAATTAAACCCTTATAATTTTATTTGAAAATAGGGTTTATTATATATGAAGCCATAAACACATAAACAAATAAAAACTATGGTTTTTAAACTATAACAAAATTGCACTTAAAACAAAGACCTAGTTCGCATCAAAAATATCATCCATAGATAAGTATTCAATCAAAACTAATTTGTATTGAAGTACATAAAATTATATAATTATACATATAAGGCATAAAGATCATACATGTTAGGAATTTATTTAAATAATGACATTTTCAAATGTATAACTCCTAATATAAAATACTAAAATATATAAAAATATTTGAAATATATTTGGATTGGTTATATATATATATGTGTGTATACTTAAACACTCGGAAATACATATAAAAAGGTATGTAATGGTTTTTCATAAGAGGAAAACCTCTCAAAACTAATATTTTTTAAAATACTTGATTAGACAATAATCATAAACAACCTCCTTGGAATCCCTTAAACATGGAGAGTTTAAGGGGTATATAAAAACATATATAAAATTATATGTATACTTATTGTATCATATAGGTTATATAAACCAAACTCAATGGAAACAAAAACCCTTAAATCTTTTTAGGGTAGATTCATATATACCATTTCCTAATCCATACACCCAGTCTTCAATAGAGGAGAGAAACAGTGCCTATACTAAATATATATAAGTTTATATATATATACATATCGTATACCTGAGTATACACAGTGTGTGTATTGGGTTTCAAATTATATTGTGGTGGGGTTATCCCCTATGTTTGTAGACACGAAGGAAAACAGCCTTCAATGCCCTCTGTTTACATAGAATGGTTTGCATGGAAAGTAAAAACCTATACATATAAGCCGTATATATATATATATATATATCTATTCATGTATATATATGTACTGAGGGGAATGGGTAGGTTTGAAAAAAAAACGTAAACATCATACCCTTACTTGGATGCGGAGGACACTCAGATCAGAGGAGCCCACTGGTTTAGCTGGAGAGACCGTGAGCAGATCGGGAGTCCGAGGGAGGTCATGGGGAGAGGGTTTATATTGAGTATTTCAGTGTACTTAATGGAACCCGATCTAGATGTTAGGCCAAGCCTACGACATCCTAGGAAGGTGGGGTGCGCAAGGTCAAATGAAACAGTGGAGAAGGAAGTGACCGTGGCGTCTTGGGTGAACCAGTGTGCTGGTTAGCAGGACCCTGACGTGAGGTAGGAGACGACGGAATTCACAGGTTTTAAAAAGAACGATGTTTGGGATCTGACTTGGTGAGATCGGAAGGCTTAGGTTAAAAGGGTTGAAATGAGCATTTAAAAAAAACAACGGATGGGATCTAACTTGGCGAGACCGGACGGACGAGGTTGCATGGGTTCGGGATTAATCATGAGATGGACTTGATCGCAGGATTGGCGAAAAATAATAATTATATTAAAAACGGTAAAATTAGATAGTATACTAATAATATAAAACATGAACATTATAAATAAAAATTAATAAATACTTTTAACTTATAATCTTCACATCCCAATGTAGATTTTGAAAAATACATTTTATTTTGATATTACCCTTTTAAAGGATATATATTTGATGATATAACATACTAAAATTTTATTAAGAGCTTATATCCTTTAAAATAAAAAATCCAATTTATAACATACTCTACTATTTGATTCACAAAATTCTTTTTAAAAGACCAATTGTTTCTCTAATTCAAGATACATAGTATTAAAGATCCAACAAGATATATTTTCAATTATTACAGATACCCTTTTAACATGTATACTATGTTCTCAACCATGTAGGCAGACAATCAGATTTTATAAAATCAATTACGTTCTTTTATAAGAATATTATTTTATCATAATACTGGAAAATATATTTAAACATATTTAATTTTTTGAAATACCACAATATTATAAGAGAATTATAAAGACCAAATTCTATAAAGATATAAACTTTATCAATTTAAACCCAACGTTCATATATATAATGATCATAATTTCTTAAAGGACCATTATAAAAACAGGGGTTACGGGTGTTTCACATTTTCAAAACACCTGAACCTAGGTGGATGGATCTCCTCATTACATTGGTGCGGAGTTCGTGTGTTGTGGTTCTGGAGATTATGTTTTTCACACTAACTGACGCAGAAGATGAATACGATCTAATTGTTGGGGTTACGAATCTTAGCAGTCTTTTTGTGGCCATATTGAGTCTTGCACATGGTGTTCTTGGTTAGTTTGAGTGTTTGTAGAAATGTAACATATTAATGTTTACCAGTTCTCTTTATTCCCCTTTTTTTCAACTATTTACATTTAATTCTAATATTATTACCTAGAACTATCCATTTAAAATAAGAAACATCATTATGAAACATATCATTGTTCACTTAATCATGTTCATAAATCATGGGGCGTCACACACTATATAATCTTTGAATCTTTGGATGAAGATGAATTAACCCAGATTTCATTTCAAAGACTGATTCGAGATTTGGGTATGCAATGCAATTTGGTTGATAGTGAATATCATGTGCATGAAATTCTCAAATGGTTTTATTAAGTTCATTTCCCTTATTATCATCCATTGGTTCTTGTTTTATGTTATACTTATAAGTGTTTCCAATTTCAATGTTCTTGGAGTGGTGGAATTTTCCAACTGGTTAATTGTTGAGACTTCTCATAGATTGATAATGTCTGATTCGAGACCTAAGGCTATGTTCAATATCAGCTTCAGGATTTAAAAGATCCTCTGGTTTATTTCATGTCATAATTAAAATAAAAATGAAAAGAAAGAAATTATACCATTTTAAAATAAAAATGAGAAGTTTGAGTTGATGGTCCAAAAAGAAGAAAAAGATAAAAACAAAAGAAGAAGAAAAATTCAGGATAGGTAAAGGAAGAAAAAATATATTAAGAGAATAAAATGAAATATAAAAGGAATACCTATAAATGGTTTAAATAATTACTTTTATCCCTAGAAAAGGTGCTAATTTGAATGGTTCTATAGTGGGAACCTTAAAATGATATTTGATTGTTGGGTACTTAGGTGCAACAGAATGGATGATCAAGGTCGTCTCTCAAAGGAGGAAGTAAATTTGATGACATATTAGGTGTATTTTGAAAATAAAATAACTGGAATTAATAATACTAATTAAAAGTATCGGTGTTTTTTTATTGTTTAGAAATCTAGACAATGATTTCTGGAAAAAGATTTTATTTTTTGTTTTTATTTTTGTGTTAAAGTTTGCTTAAAAAGACCCAACAAGACGCTATTTCATTAGAGAATATTTCAAAAGGTGTAATCAATCTAACTATACCTATTCATTTAATTATTTATCTTTCTAATTTAAATAAATATACACTTTAGTTTTATCTCCTAATTTTTTAACCCTTTAACCCAACAGTAATTAACTTAACCACCAAGATTAAATTAATTAAACCCCAGGATAGCTTTGAAACATGCAATCGCAGCACCCTCCTTTGATAAATTTCTTAAATCTAGCGTATGGTTAGTGGTATATTTCGGCACATTTCTATTATATAAAGTGAGGATTAATTGAGATTAAGTATTGTATTTTAACTCTACATATTTATCAAATTTGGTCTTGTTTTACTGATTAATTTTGTGCTCTCACAATTTACCCCAATTCTCAACCTTGCGTGTTTTTGTGTTAATTGTTAAATTGCTTAATTAGTTTATTATAATTTAGAACCTCAATTCATAGATCATATTAAGAGAATCTTAGTATCTCATTGATTAAAAATAAATGAATGAATAAGGTTAGAGGTAGATCGATTACTAAAAAGAACTACACTTCCATGGCCGGTGTAGTCATTGTAGAGACATTTTTCTTTCACAATAGTATATAAAGGTTATAAACCAAACTCGTTTCCACACATGAATTCCATCCCAAATACGAAGAAAAAGGTGGAATATAAATGAACAAAATTGATGAAAAAAATAGTAAATTAATGAACTAAGTATTTTATTACATAAAAAAAAGTATTACAACATGAAAAATAAGAGAAAGGCTTCGTTGGAGGGATCCTTGATTCATGGGATACCCTTATTGAAATGGTTGGAAAATTGGAGTGGATCCACATATCCACATCCCTAAACAACAAAATTAACATCCAAACCCCTCAAAATGACAAAAACACTAATTTATAGAGTGGAGGGAAGGCTATGTTTAATGTGGATTGAAGTGTGAATGGGGAATCTCCACCAAATATTTTAATCCAACTTGAACAGCCCATTTGAACTCAAAAACCTATGAACCAGCTACTCTTCCAAAATCATTATTTTCCTATAATTCGGTTTTTGAGATCCTCTCTAAATATAGTCCCCATCGAAGATCTTATGAAGAAGTTATGGCCCAAATACAGAATAAATTCCCAATCTGGTGGGTCCAGCCAACATTTGATTTCATGATCTATTTAGTCCAACCAAATGCACGTTTTATCTCTAATCTCCTGAACAAAAGATGTATCCCATTAAGTTGGGAACATAGTTAAAAATTTTCAACATCAAAAAATAAATATTATAATATTTATCTTCGAAATATTACAATGCACTATAAAGGGTAAAACAGGAATCTCTATAAAATTTTAAAATGAATGATCTAATCCCAAATATTTCATAAATAAACTTAATTAACACAATTTGGGGAAATTTTATCATTTATTATCAATAAAATATTCAATAAAAATGTTTTTTTTTCAATACACCATATATAATTCATCAACTCAGCCTATGTAGCTGGAACATACATAAGATCTATGGATCAATTTATGATCCCCTAAGATACATGTTGATATCGCATCCTCTTATAATCCTAGGGTTTCAGTCTAGTTGTTATCCCACATTCTAATATTTTGTAAAATTTGACAACATTAAACCTCAACCAATGTTCGTATATTACCATTGAATAATCATAATTTTTTTATCTAAAAAATCTCCAAAAAATTATTCTATATTCATTCACTTAAACTTTTAAGGGGCTTCAACCCTCCCTATATGGACATTTATCCATAAAACGTTTTTATTACGTTTACACTTATTGTACACCAATCTAATCCATAACGATAACAATACACCCTCTTGTTTTTTCTATATGGCTAGTGGTAAAAAAATTTCAATCAATCTTAATGAACCACTTGTTGTATTGTGAAAAGAGAAACATATATTCTATGTAACCCCTTGAGTAAATAGAGTTACTCACGGAAATTTCCCCCTTAACCCCCCATAGTATCTATGAGAGACATGGCAATGGCCTCCTATTAACAATTGTCTACCTTCCATTCTCTATCTCCATATTCAGTGATCTATCTTTTAATATGATACGATATATAGTTACTACAATATAACAATTCTGGTGGATTTATGTATCCTCAATGTTACATGATCATATATTTTTTTCATCTTCAATGTGAGGTTGTGGACATCAGACTCTTGCACCCTTACATAACAAGGTAGAATTCAAAAGTAATTCCATGTTTTATAACCTTATCCCTCAACATTTTTTTGGACATAATCACATGAACATAGACTATAAGAAAAATAGACACAAAAATTTTAATGAAAAAACACTTATAGGGAAACTTGAGAAAAATATGACACTTTTCTCACTAAACATCCCCTATATTATTTTTGTGAATTAAATAGAGCATAAAAATAAAAAGGCATAAAACTATTGGGTTCCATTACATAACTTGAGAAAAAGTTTTGTTATGCTACCCGAACCCCCTGGTTTAGAAAAAGTGGTAGAAATTATATAATATATTTCGTCACAGTGATAGTGTACTCAGTGTGCGCTGACAGAACTTCTAGAGAACTAGAACCCTTGTAGAATTGATCTTTATTCAATAAAAAACAATATTCCACATGTGTTAGGATATCCATCAACCATCCATGGATATTATAAATGAGTATATATCATGGAGAGGGACACTTATTCTTTGTTATGTGTGCATTACTGGAAAAGGATACATATGTATACCCCATATGTTTTAACAGATTGAATTATAATTTATTTGATGGGAAATAACTCTATCACTGTATTCCATAAAAACATCAAAAATGAACTATTAATCTTATTAATAATAAATGGGAATCTCTTGGTTTCCTGTAACTTGATATAATATTTGATTCAAACTCCTTGAGTTATGAATAACACTTTCAAAAATCCCATGTTTTCAAGTGTATTTGATACCCTTAGTGTTATGAATTTTTGTATCATGGTCACTTTCAGGATATGATTTAATGTCTTATTATTTTCCCATTTTTGGGACCTAATTTTGCATTGGTATAAGCAGTATGCAAATTAAAAATAGTGATTTTTGGTCCATGATATGTGACCTTAAACAATAACTGTATAATTAATATTGGTGAAACTAAAAAAACCTAAATCTTGTGATAGTAAAAACACAAAGAGGGTGGTCATATAGAAATATATTTCCTTTCATACTAATTCCTTACTTAATATGAGACATCAGAAGAAGTTAGGATGATAATATAAAAGGAGAATCAATTTTTGGATCCTCTATATGACCCCAAGGAAATTTATACTCTCCTAAACCCCTAAACTAAGAAGAAATTAGAGCATATCATTTTTCCCATGACTTATCTGAGGGTATATAGTCCTCTTATAACATAAAACTGCATAAAACAGGGTCTATTCTATATGTATTTAAACAAACTTGAGTTACATATCCTATATATACTAATCTATTTTCATAAGAATCAGATATGTGTAAATCCCACACCGACACATGGATCCATATCCTAGAGTTTATAGTGAAATGAAAATACCCCATATCTTATGCTTGTTCTAGATCTACATAGGATATTTCATCATAGAGTTATTTTACCATGAACCAATGATGAAATCTATCCCCATATATGAAAGAGTATGATCTTCACAGGGGACCCCTTATCAAAACTACATATAGCTTAATTCATGTTATTATATGATATATTGTGATATCTAGATCAATAATATCATATAGATCTACAGCTTAATTAATTTTATTTTCCCTTTTCCAACCTAGAATTTATAACATTTCCAATTTCGGATATTTGATCCTTTAGATGTGATTTCACCTTTTCAAAACCCAAATTACTTAATAATATCATCCATTTGGTGACTCAAATTGTAATGTCTCAGATATTCCATGTATTATTTTAAAATTTTATATGGAATTATTTAAACACCGAACGCGAAGACGATACATTATTCTGAGGTAGAGTTAAGCCCAGAATGGTTGTTGGATGTTTTTTATGTTAAGTGAGTCAGCATATGTGCGTGGTTGTGGCAGTTTCCAAACAAATGCCTGGATTAAAAACTATTGGGCATCGTTGTGTCCGGGATGACGACTTTACCTAATAATGAGTCTAACATTGACTGACATGGGTCGAGGGAAATATATAATTTTGAGACGTTTTTAGTTATATAAAATAAAATAAATTCACAATGTTTATTTTATTTTACATTGAAACATCCACTACAGTGCGGAGACGAGGTAGTTGTTTCTTTAGTAAATGCCACGTCATACGGACTTAGACTAGACAAGATGGACTCATTAATACTGTAATATATTGGAATGCAAAACACAGTTCCCTTTTTATTGGGATAATCGAATGTTTCTTGTGAGAACGGATTGAGAGAAAAATATAGAGAATCAATGGAGCTTTAGAGCAAGCACTTGGGGAAAAAAGACGATGAATTGAAGTTGAGAATCGATGCGCCAATGAGGTTATAGGATATTGATGAAGACGGTAGCACAAACCCTTCGTCAGCGATCGATCCTAGTTGAGGTAGGGATTTGTTATTTAAATTATTTTTCCCGCTTTTGATTTAAACGACTAACACGGATTAACAATGAACAAGTTGATCCCCGGATTCGTATGTTCTTGCGAGAGGGGTTTATTGGGATGATTTCGGGAATTAATCCATGTTGAATTGTTTTTATTTTATGCTTCTCCATTTAATCCTACTAATGGTAGAGGAACAAAGTCATGACAAACGATAGCGAATATTCATTCCTCAATTTGTTCATTAGATTTCTTTCCATTTATTTTATTTTTGCGTTCATTGAATTCTTCAGGTGGCGAGGAACAATGAATCTTTGCGTATCGGTATTGCAACACAATGTTCCAATATTAATGAATCGATACCACAACGACCTTGTGGAGGTGTGACGACGATAGCAGACGATATGTTAGACCAGATCAGGAAGGGTATTTCTTTGAGTGTTCTTCACGTGGGTGGATCATTGCATGTTTTTGGAGTCAACCAGAGGTCTAAAAACAATGGAATCAGCTTCGTGGTGTCGGGGCGACCAAAACATAGGAGTTTTATGGTGATCGGATGGCCGAATTGATGATCGAGACATCACAGAAGGCACGATGATGGAGGATTGCGTCTCTAGAAATTTACATAATACACGGGGTGTATCTCTGAAGAACACGTCATGTGAACCAGCTGAGCGACTGCTAGGGTTTCAAGAGTAAGATAGGAATCCCACGACATGTAACCCAGGTCACACGGGGTGTTGGACCTTCCCCGACACATGGCGTGTATCTTGGAAGCTACACAGACATGGGTTAGACTACATGGATTGGGAACAAGGTGTGTACTCTCTACGTAGCATGGTAGAGGCCGCTACATGGGACTCAGCGTGTATCTAGGGGATACAGAGACACAGTTTGGAGTACACGACTATGTACTCCACCACATGGACATCCAAGGATACTAACGCAGGTCACCCTGTGTACCCAATACATGAGTTGGAACACATGGTTTGAGGTCATGTACAGGAACACTGCTACGTACATATAGTTGACCCTGGATGACTCGGACATGGCATGTACTCCATACCACATGGCGTGTACTGACATTTCTACACAGCCAGCCTTATGACACGGGTCGTTGTACAAGTGCAGTACCAGGGGTCTGAAGACACGACATGTGAAATTTCTCTATGCCGTGTACTTTTTGAAAAATTGATTGGTCTCCTTTTCCACTATATACTTGACATGTTTCGTTTTGGTTAGTGCCCCTTCTTAGCATTCCGCTAAAGGTTAGGCATCGTTTCCTGCTATAGGAGTATGATCCCTTTAGCAGGACTATCTGTGATAGAGTCAGGCATCAATCCATGAGCCCTGGATCAAGATCCTCTATCCATTCTTGACCCTAGGTAGAGTGAGGAATCGATGTGACCAACTCTACCAGGAATCGATCCTCTACTTAGCAGGCTAATTCTAGATGAGTCACGGTATCTGCCATGGCCCTGGCAGTGATACTCATACATGTATTGTGATATTTCTTCACTAAAGAGTGTGTATCCTGTAATGAGTATATCTAACTATCGTTACCTTTCCCACTCAAGAGTGTGTCTCTCGTAATGAGTTTGGTTATCTCTCATGGCTTTCCCCAATGAACATCACTTCTTGGACGGATGACATCAATGTTATCAGACTTGTGTTGTGAGTTATCCCGGAACGAGTGCTTCGTGGAATCTTTGATTTGAATACCTAATGGTGGTATGAGGTTGTGTGACTTGTTTCTAGACCACGGGTCTGATTTTTGGGTATATCTAGATTATTTTTCTCCTGTAATATGTTTACCAGACATATAATGTGTAGAGCTAACTGTGCCTTTTCTTTTTGTATTGCATTGTGTTTGTCGGGGTCCTCTATAGAGTATTGTTATACTCACCCTTGCACGGGCTCTGCCTACGCATGTCGTGGCTTGTGCAGATGAGAAGCCTTTTGACAGAGACCAGGGCATACAAAGATATGACCGAGATTTCTGAGTTCCCTAGAGGCTGAGGAATTTCTTCAGCTATGAGTAGCAGTCCCAGTACCTCTTGTGTTTATAGGTAGGAATTTGTAGTTTTCATACTCTTGATTTGGTGGGATTGTATTTTGGACTAGTTGACTTTTAGTACATTACCTTCTGTCAAAATCTATTGGTTGGGGTTAGTTTAATGCATGCATTTTTGTTCCTTAGTGTTTTTCATTTCAGAATTTGTGGGCTTGGAGATATGTGTGTGTGTACAGGTGCCTAGTCAATGCCTCCCATGTTAGTAATATACCCACTCAGTTCTAGTCACCAACCCCTGGCCTATTGGAGGCGGGCTTGTGGAGTCATGGCGCAGGCCCCACTAAGACGGGTCATGACAGAGTAGTATCAGAGCTGGTCAGTTCTACCATAGGACAAAGATTCTATAAGTTTTGATTGGGGAAACAGTTTTATGTGTTTCAAGTTCGGCTTTCATTCTAGATACTCCAGTGTTGGTGAGGTGGATGACGTATCCATACACCAAGACTCAAATAACATGATTTTTGACTGGGTATATGAAAACACTAGTTGTGGGAAAGTAAAAGAATTGTTCAAGAATCATATAAGAATGGGTTGTGTTTTCCATATCCTTTTTTCCAGCTAACCATATTTACTCATTAGCCATGGTAGATCTTGTTTCATGACAGGATTCCTATACGATGCATACACGCAATGATTCAGCAGTGTGATCATGAGGATGGTCACCTTAGTGATGAGGCTTTGATACAGGGACCAGTTCCCCAGGAACTTCCACTAGGTGGTGCACCTGCTATGCCACCACCAGTGGAGCAGCCCGTGGTACCTGCAGTACCGAATGTCGAGGGGCACAAGATGAGCGAACTCCATGAGTTCTAGAGATAGAGACCCCTCATGTTCTGGGGTGAGACCGACTGTCAGGAAGCTGAGGACAGTCTTGAGGCGGTGACCAGAGTTTTCCATCTACTAAGGACACTAGTGGACCAGATGGTGATCTTAGGAGCGAGCCTTTTTCATGGATCGGTGAGAAGACGGTGGGGTCGAACCACACAGACACCTGATAAGGAGACACTTTCATGGACAGAGTTTGAGAGACTATTCATGGAGGAGTTCTCTCTTGTTATATTGAGAGTAGTGCGCATCTAGGAGCTTCTTCAGCTCCATCAGGGTAGTTTGACAGTAGCTGACTATTCATTAAGGATCACCAACCTTGCCCGATACTCGATGGATATAGTTAGGGATTATTACATCAAATCTAGGACCATTTTTTGAGGTCTACTATGGGAATTCTGAGCTAGTGTCGTGCATCTATGCATTACAACTTATGTTGGAGTGCTCAAGCTAGCCTTGGTGATCGACATCTTCTTGGAGGAGCAGAGATAGCTGACAGCAGTCATCAGTAGGCAGACAGGTGTAGAGACCCCGACAGCAAGGAGCCGACATCAGGCATAGGGATCTCGATGTGGTAAGCATTATAGGAGGACCCAAGATAGAGGATCGATACTCTAGGGCTCTCAGGCTAGATCCAGTCATCCTAGGGAGAAGCAATGCTACATGTGAGATGGTGGGGGAAATCTCGCTAGAGATTGTCAAACCTATCGATCTGCTGACATGGAAGTAGTGGATGGACTACTGAGGCAGAGGCAGAGAGTCGAGCAGATAGACCCACCAGGCAGCGGACGTGGCATAAGAGCAGGGAGAGCTGCGGGTGGTGGAAGACACTTTGTCTTACTTCCACCACCACCCCCAGGAGTTCCGCACTAGGCTCAGGGAGCTAGGGGACAAGGATGAGGATAGTTGTACATGGTTGAGGCGTATGACCCAAGAACTCTAGGGACAGTTCGAGGTACGATATGTGTATTTTGTACCTTATCTTCCATACATATAGACACATGTGCCAAAAATTCCTTCATAGCCACATGTCTTGTGCGAAACCTTGAGATTCTGGTAGAACTGTTGACTTGATCCTTATGCATGGAGACACCTATAGATGGAGACTTGATGATCACACACCTTTGCAAATAGTGTTATATTACCCTTGGAGAAGAGAGTTTTGGTTGGAACCTCTTGGTGGTAGCGTCGAGGTTTTACAATGTCAATCTCAGTATGGATTGGTTATCTTCGGTCCATGTTCAGATTGTCTATTTTAGGTGAAGATTGTGGTGTGTCCGCAGTGATGGAATCAGGTTTTACTTTTTCAAAGAAAGGGAAACCCATGCAGCGCAGAATGGGATTATGTGAAGGAGGGTACAACCAATCGCTCATGATTTAGCTAGCCTTACCCTCAGACGAGTGGATGTTGTGGGCTCTTATTTCGCAGCAGTAGTGGTGGAGTACAAGGATATCATTCCCGAAATTGTTCCAGGACTATCTCCCCAATGGGAAATCGACTTCTTCATCGAATTACACTAGAGACAGCACCGATTACATCATCAGCATATCGGATTTCTCCAGCAGATCATTGAGAGCTGATGGTTCTGTTTTTGGATTTGTAGAGAATGGGTTTCATGAGACCCATTGATTCACCCTAGGTGGCCCAGACTTGTTTTTAATGAAGGAAGACAAGAGTCTGAGGTTGTGCGTGGATTACCGGTGCTTAAAATAGGTGAAGGTGAAGAATAAGTATCCACTGACGACGATCGATGACCTCTTCAATCAGTTGAGATGGGCACAGTGGTTATCAAAGGTTGAACTTCAATCAGGCTATCACCAGTTATGAGTACGGGATGAGGATATACCAAATAAGACGTTCAGATGCCTCTACTGTCGCTATGAGTACTTGATGATGCCTTTCGGTATGATGAACGCCCCCGTAGTTTTCATGGGACTGAGGAACCGGATCTTCCAGTCGTACTTTGACCAGTTCGTAGTAATCTCCATCGACGAAATGCTTATGTACTCGGCGTCAAAGGAGGAGCACATGAGACACATGTGGATGGTTCTAGACGTACTTTGGGAGCACCGGCTTTATGGGAAGCTCTCATAGTGCCAGTTCGGGATTCAGGAGGTCCACTTTCTGGGACATGTCATCTCAGTAGATAGAGTTGTTGTAGACCTAGCCAAGTTGGAGGTTGTGTTAGCATGGGAGCCACCTCAAAGAATGATTGGGATGTGGAGCATCCTTGGGTTGGTAGGATATTATAGGATATTCATTCCAGATTTCTCCTGGATATCAGCACCGATGACATCCTTGAACAGTAAGGGGAAACCCTTCCTGTGGATGGAGAAGTGCCAACATAGGCCACATGAGCAGAACTATGTGACCCATGATCTCTACTAGGCAGTGTTAGTCTTCGCATAGAGTATGTGGTGACACTACCTTATAGTAATGCAATTTTTCATCTTTTCTGACCACAAGAGCCTCAGGTACATCTTTTCGCAGAAAGATCAGAATCTGAGATACAAGAGTTGTCTAGAGTACCTATAGGAATATGATTTTGGGATCATCTTTACATTTGGGAAGGGGAACAAGTTGGAAGATGCTCTTAGAAGAAGATCGAGCTCACAGCTATTGAGTGAGGCCACAGGGTAGTTAGCCACGTTGCAATTATCCTTCACAGATAGATAGTATACAGCTTATATGCAGTAAATGGTTTTAACCCCTCCACTCTTACAACGAGTAAGGGAGGCACATCTTGGGGATGTCGACTCTGAGGCTTTACATGCTCAGTTATTCATAGGACATGATCCTAATGGATATTCGCAAGGTAGGTAGAACATACTCCTTTTCAAAGGACACACTATTGTACTGGTGTCATTGCGGGAAGAGGTCTTAAAAGAGTTTCATACATCCCATTTGGCGGTACATCCTGGAGTGGAAAATATATACCAGGATCTCTGATGATAGTTCTGGTGGTCAGGAATTAAGAAGACAGTAGTAGAGTTTGTTTCTTGATGCCTTACATATAAGAAGGTGAAGGCCAAGCACTAGGTTCCAGTAGGATTAGCTCACCCCTAGAAGTTCCAGAGCGAATGTGGGATGGAATATCGATGGACTTCATGATAGGATTACCACGGACATCCAAGGGGAATGATTCGATCTGGGCGATCATTGACAAACTCACCAAGTCAGCCCACTTCCTTGCTATTAGTGAGCAGAGTTCCGTAGAGAGTTTGGGACGCCTCTACATGCAGGAGATAGTTCAACTACATGATGTCCCCTTGAAAATAGTCTCGGAATGAGATTCCTATTTCACATCCCGGTTGTGGAAGTGATTTCATAAGGCTTTCAGGACACAATTATGCTTGAGAATAGTGTTTCATCCCCAACAGATGGTCAGATGGAGAGGACCATTTAGGTTCTAGGGGATATGATATGAGCCTGTATCTTGGACGTTGGTCACAGTTTGGAGGACCATCTACCACTGGTAGAGTTTGCGTACAATAATAGCTACCACTCCACCATTGGTATGGAACCTTTCGAGGCCTTGTATGAGAGATGCTACCGGTCACCGCTTTGCTGGACCATCCCCGGAGAGTCATCACTCATGGGTCAAGAGATGGTGCGAGCTACAATCGTGATAGTGCAGATCATCTGGGAGCAGATGAAGACTGCATAGATCCAGCATGAGTCTTATTCTGAAAGACAATGGAGACCTATGGAGTTCGAAGAGGGATACCACGTCTTTCTTTAGGTCTCACCTCGACGAGGGTTACAGATATTTGGCTGGGGTGGAAAGCTATCTCCAAGGTTCGTCGGACCTTTCCAGATACTGTGCATAGTTGGGGAGGTGGAAAACAACCTAGCTCTACCGCCATAGTTTCATTGGGTACATGATGTCTTCCACGTGTCGCAGCTGAGGAGGTACGTGCATGACCCATCGCACATCATTAACTGGGGTGATCTGGACATTTGGGATCAAGTGACCTTTTTTGTGTACCCGATGGAGATTGAGGATTGGTAGGAAAGTATCCTTTATGGGCAATCGATTCCCCTAGTGCGTGTTTGGGGGCAACACGGGAATCTTCTGGAGAGCATGTGGGAGTGGGAGGCTCAGATCCGTACCTAGTACCCACTTATTCGTCAGTAGCCTTTGGTTGTGATTTTCAGGGATGTAAATCCCCAAGGTGGAGAGAATGTAATGTATCGGATTTTCCATGTATTATTATTAAATATTATATGGAATTATTTCGAGATCGGGTGGGAAGACGACACATCTTTACGAGGCATAGTAAAGCCTGTAATGGTGTTTTGAACATTTTTTAGGTTATGTGAGTTGGCATATGTGCATGGTTGTGGCAGTTTCCATATGGATGACCAGATTAAAAATCTAAGGGAACCATTGCGTCTGGGACGATGACTTTACCTATGAATGAGTCTAACTTCTACTAGCATGGGATTAGGGAAAAAGTTAATTTTAGGACGTTTTTAGTAAAATTAAATTAAATAATTTCACAATGTTTATTTTATGTTATATGGAAACATCCGCTGCAGCACAGTGAGGGATTATATATTTCTTTAATAAATTCCCCATCATAATGACTTAGAAAGAGAAATCTATACACATTAACACCGCAATATATTTGAATGCCAAACACATTTCCCTTTTTATTGGGATAATCGAATGTTGCTCATTGGGAATGATTTACAGGAATCTCTGGAGAATCCAGGGAGCTTTGGAGAAAAATCTCAGCGATGAAAAATGATGAATCAATGTTGAGAATCATTACGCAAATGAGGTTGGAGGATCTTGACAGCGATGGTAGCACATACCATTTTTCAGCGATCGGCCCCAGTTGAGGTAGTGGTTTGTTATTTAAATTCTTTTCCCCGCTTTTGATTTAAACAATGAATTCAGATCAACCATGAACAAGTTGATCCACTGATTCATACTTTCATGTGGGAGGGTTTTATTGGAATGATTCGAGGAATTAATCCATGTTTAATTGGTGTTGTTTGATTCAACTATGTTTAATCCTACTAGAGGGAGCGAATCAATGTCGTGACGAACGACAGCGGAGGTTCGTTCCTCGATTTGATCATTGGATTTCTTCCCCACTCGTTTCTTCGTGTGTTCTTTGAATTCTACAAGGGGTGGGGAACAATGGATTTTTTGGAATCCTCTTTACAATTAAATGATCCCAAATTGATGATTTGACACCACAATGACCTTGCGAAGGCAGGACGACGATAGCGGATGACCAATCAGACCAGATCGGGAAGGGCTATTCGTCGAGCGTTCTTCATGTGAGTGGATAGTTTCACATTTTTGGAGCCGATCGGAGGTCCAAAAACAATGGAATATTCTTTTTGGTGTCGTGGAAACCAATATAAAGGAGTTTCGTGTCAATCGGATGGCCTAATAAATGATTGAGATATCACGGTAGGCGTGACGGAGGAGGTTCATGTTTCTGGAATTTTCCATAATACATGGCGTGTATCTCCGAAGAACATGTTGTGTGGACTAGATCTGCAGTGGGTAGGGTTTCAAGCATTAGATAGGAATCACACGGCATGTGACCCAGGTCACACGCCGTGTTGGACCTTCCCTGAAGCTCGGTGTGTCTCCTGGAAGGTACACAGACATGGGATGGACTACATGGTGGGTACTCTCTATGCGGCATGGAAAAGGCAGCTACATGGGACACGGTGTGTATCCAGGGGATACACGAACATGAGATGGATTACATGACCGTGTACTCCACCACACAACCAGGTGAGGCTAGTAACGTATGTCACACCATGTACCCAATACAGGGGTTGGAAGACATGGTTTGAGGTCGTGTACAGGCACACGACTGCATACACTAAGCCGGCCCCAGATGACTCGGACATGGCATGTAATCTGTACCACACGCTGTGTACTAACTTTTCTACACAACCAGCCTTACAACACGAGATGTTGTACATGGTCAGTACCTGGGGTCTGAATACACATCGTGTGAAATTTCAACATGCTGTGTACTTTATGGAAATGTCTTTGTCTTCTTCTCCACTATATCTTGGACATGTTTCATTTGGGTCAGTGCCCCTTCTTCTCGTTCCCCTGAAGGTCATGCATTGATTCCTGTTACCGGAGTATGATCCCTTCAGGAGGAATTTATGTGATATAGTCAGGCATCCATCCGTGAGGCCCAGATTAAGATCATTTATCCATTCTTGACCCTTTGTAGAGGTAGGCATCGATGTGACCAACTCTAAAAGACTTTGATCCTCTACCTAGTAGGTGAATTCTGGATGAGTCATGGTATCCTCCATGGCCCTGGCAGTGATCCTTATCCATGTATCATGATCTTTCCTCAGTCAAGAGTATGTATCCTGTAATTAGTGTATCTATCTATCGTGACCTTTCCCACTCAGGAGTGTGTCCCCCGTAATGAGTGTGGCTATCTCTTGCGGCTTTTCAAGAGGAACAACACTTCTTGGATGGATAACATGAGAGATATTAGAATCGTGGAGTGAGTTCTCCCAGAATGAGTGCTTCGTGGAATCTTTAAACTGATTCCCTAATGGGGGTATGCGGTTGTGTGACTTGTTTCTAGCCCATGGGTCTTTGTTTTGGGTATATTTTTATTGTTTTCTCCTTTTATGTTCAGTAGACATATACTGTGTAGAGCTGACTATGCCTTTTCTTTGTGTATTGATTTTTGTTTTGGGGGGTCCTCTACTGAGTATTGTTATAATAACCCCTACACGGGCTATTCCTGCACGTAACCTGTCTTGTGCAGCCGAGAGGCCTTTTCACAAAGTCCAGGGTGGACTCGGACATGACCGATCTTTTGAGTTCCCTACAGGACAAGGCATTCATTCTGCTATGAGAAGTAGTCCTAGTACCTCTTGTGTTTATAGGTTTTACTTTTCAGCTTTCAGACTCCTGATTTCATGGGCTTGTTTTCTAGGAATGTTTACATTCTATACATTACCTTTTTTCATACACTATTGGTTGGTTTTTTTGTATGCATTAATTTTTTCCTTATTGTTTTTACATTTTAGTATTTTTGGGCATGGAGATGTGTGTGTGCACAGGTGCTTAGGCAATGCCTCCCATGATAGTAATATGCCCACTCGGTGCTAGTCACTAGCCCCTAGCCTATTGAAGGCGGGTTTGGGGAGTCATAGAACAGGGCCCACTGGGATGGGTCATGACACAAACACCTTGAGTATATATTATCCTCTTGGTAATACTCAAAAAAACCGATTCAAATATCTTTTCATGGATAATTTTTTCATTGGGAATATTGAAAAATTCCAAAACATATTAAAGTATATAGAAATTTTTTATTTTCCTTAGAATGAACATATTTTTTTTTATGAAAAAACATAATTCTATGGAGGGAATTTTGAAGGAACTCTAAAATATGTGCCATGAAATTGGCTATAGAGTGACACATGTGAAAATTGATAGAAATTTATTATATACAAAGATATATATTATGGTGTTTATAGTTCATAATTTTTATAGAATGTTGAGAAATGATTTAATTGATTAAAAAATTATTAGAAAGCTATGAAAATAATAATTTACATAATGGAACATTTTAACTATGAAGCTGAAACATATTTATATTTGAACTGAATCCTATACTAATGAATCTCAAGATCCATAGGGACATGAAAGATCATGCATGCTCACTAGGGACATCAAATGAGAAACATAAAAGAATTTTTATATAGTAGACAATTCTATATGTCATGCTATCTAAATATATTATCGTACATTGTACCATACAAGAGTTTTTAATGAGGTTCCATGTGATTATTATCTAATTCACATGCAGTCAAATTTACCACCATGGGAAAACCAAATATCCATAGAGTTAAACTAGGATTTATGTTTTCATATATTTTATATTCACTGATATATTCTTGGATTTAAAAAATTAATGAATCGACATGGATGATGCTTTATAAATAATGGTTGTAAATCTATTTATGGGCATGTATTCATTCTCTTTAGGAGGCCATGACTTCGTCAGCCCAAGGATTTGAAAACTGAACATGATAGTTCTAGGACTAGGTGTGATCATTAAATTCCCATCTATGGCCAACCCCACCATGAAGATCTTATAAAGTGGAATACATTGTACAATGTGTAGTATATAACCTCAAATTTTTACCCACACATCACTCACTACTAAAGATAAGGATTTTAATAGTTCTAAAATATAGATTTTTTAGCATAAAAATCACTTAAAAATAGGTGATTTTAAAATCATTCAACCATTATCAATGATTTATTTTATGACAGATAAATGGGGTATATATAAAAATTTTACAAGAACGAATAAAGGGTTACTTTATCAATGCTTTTTATAGAACTCATAAAGGCCCCCATTATCAGTTCTAGTAAAAGGTCTAATAAAGGATACATTTATTAGTGATTTCCATTAGCACTAATAAAGGGGTCCTTTATTAGTAATTTTACTAGCACAGATTAAGGGGGCCATTATTAGATCATTTTGTAGCGCTGTTAAAGGCCATGATGGTACTAAAAAGCTCCAATAGCCCTATAGAATCCCTATCAAAATACACAATTAGAAAACAAACAAATATAAACACAAATATACATAAAGAATGTTTGAATTCAAATATAACATTGTATAATCACTTCATTTCAAAATTTACATAAAAAATATTTAAATTGATGTGATATTTATAATCATTCCCAATAAATTACAACCAATATACAAAATTTTAAATCTTATTGTTTGACTTCTCTAAAGATCATCCTTTTTACAAAATTTTAGCCCTAAAATAAAACCAATTTTTATTTTAGTAATAAAAAATAAAAAATAAAAAATTATTTTTAATGTTATATAATCCATGTATGATAATTTATATTATTAATTATATTTATATATATATATTTGATATTATCAGTCAATCATGTGTTAGATTGGTGTGAATTAAATTACTACATGTCATAAATGATTTATGGATCATTATTCTAAAATTTGGAAACAATCCAAACTTGTTAACTTGGTTTTTATATATGTGATACAATTTTAAACTAAAATGGTACTTTTATATTGAAAGAACGTATATAGAGTCGTAACGGCCACATCATTTAGTCGATTGATGTGAGGTCACATCCTACATGTCAAAAATGAATTCGGAATTTTTTTCCTAAAGATTAAAAATAATTTGAGCTAGTTTTCACTATTTTGTCTATGTGATTTCATTTTTAAACTAAAATGCACTTTTATATTGAAAAAATTCACATTGAGTCATACCAACCAAATCATGTTTTGGATTAATGTGTGGCCAATTCCTACATGTCATAAATTAATTAGGGATCATTTTCCTAAATTTTCTAATAAATATGACCTTTTTTATCTGTTTTTTCTATGTGATGCATGTTTTAAACATAAATGACACTTTTAAATTGAAAAAGGGAACTTAATATCTTATAAACCACATCTTATATCATATTTATGTGTTATAAATTCCTACACATCATAAATGAATTATTTTTCATTTACCTAAATTTTGAAAACAATCTGACATCCTATTCTCTATTTCAGCTTTGTGACACAAGCTTCTAACTAAAATTGCACATATTTATTAAAAACATTCTCTTTGAGTCCTTCCTAAAAAATAAACTTTTATATTCACATAAGGTCAATTCATACACATCAAATATGATTTATGATTCATATTCCCAATGTTTGAAAATAGTTAAATCTTATTTTTGTAGTTTTGGTTGCGTGGATTATTTTAATATAAAATAGAACTTTAATATTGATAACACATACTTTTAGCCATACCGACCACATCATGCGTCAAATTGATTTACAGTCAATTATTGCATATAAAATCTGAATTATTAATTTTTTTCATAATGTTTAAAATAATCCTATATTGTTTTCCATATTTTCCCTACATGACATGTGTTTTAAACCTTAATTGAATAATGGATCATTATCAAGGAATTTCAAAAAACATATGGCATTGTTTGCTTGGTTTTGATTATGTCACTTTTTTTTCAACTAAAATGTAAATTTTAATCCAAAAACATACAGTTCATGTCATACTAGGCACACCATGTCTCATATTTCATTGTGGTTGATTCATACACAAAAAAAAGTTATGTATTTTTATTCTAAACTATTAAAATAATCTGAATATGTTTTCTTATTTTTGAGTATGTGGATTGTTTTTGGAAAAAATTCTACTTTTAAACAGGAAACATGCACTTAGAGCCATATTTATCACATTATTTATAAGAGTGACATATGGTCAATTATTCCACATCAAAATTGAATTACGAATCATTTCCAAAATTTTGAAAATATTATTAGCTCAATTTCTTATTTTTGGAAATGTGATGTGAGTTTTAAACTAAAATGGATGTTTTATATTGAAAACTAACACATCAAGTCATACAAGCCACATCGTGTGTTGGATTAATGGATGCAAAAATCTTACACATAAAAATTGATTTATGGAATGTTTTTCTAATTTTTAAAAACAATACTAGATTTGTTTTCTTGGTTTTGGCTATATGATATGTTTTTTAAACAAAAATGACACTAATATATTCAAAGCATGCAGTTTGAGTCACACTGACCACATAATATGTCAGATTGATGTGTAGTCAACTCCTACATTTTAAAAACTAGTTATGAATTCTTATATTTATGCTTGAAAAATAATATTTATCTTATTTTATCAATTTTCTATAAGTGACATTTGATTTAACCTTAAATGGGACATCAATATTGAGAACATTCACTTAGATTCATATTTGCCTCATCATGTGTCAGATTGATGTGAGGTTAATTCCTACAAATCATAAATTTCATGTGGATCATTCTCCTAATGTGTCAAAACAATCTGAAAGTTTTTTCTTGGATTTTAGTATGTTAGGTGTGTTTTGAACTAAAATTCCAGTTTTAAATTAAAAACATTCACATTGAGTCATAATGGGAACATCTTGTATCAGATTTATGAATGGTTAATTTAAACACATAAAAAATATGTCATGGATCATTGTTCTAAAGTATCATAAAATATGAATGTGGTTTCTTGGTTTTGACAATGTGGTGTGTCCTTTGAATAGAGCTATCAATTTTAAACTAAAAACAAACACTTAGAGTGATACTATATACACCATGTATTTGATTGAGGTTATGTTTATTCAACATTTTAAAAATGACATATGGATAATTTTTATAATTTATAAAAACATTATTAATGTATCGTGTCTATTTTTAGTGGGGAACAAGTGTTTTGATTTAAAATATCAATTTTAAACTGAAAACATGTAATTTGAGTCATAAAAGACACACCATGTATCAGATTGAGGTGTGGTTGATTCCTACAAAGTAAAAAATGACTTAATGATCATTTTATTAAAATATAAAAATATATTAATTTGTTTTCTTAGTTTTTACTTTCTGATATGAGTTTTGAACTGAAATTGAAATTATAAATTAAAAATCATACACTTTGAGTCATACCAGATACACCATGTATCCAATTGTGGTGAGGATGATTCCTATAAATCCGAAATGACTAATGGATCATTTTTCTAAGCATTAAAAATATTATGAATTATTTTGATTACTTCTGAGTATGTTATGTGTGTTTTGAATTACAATGTCAATTTTGAACTGAAAACACCGAATTTGAGTCATAGTGGACACACTATATGTTATATTTAGGTTTGGTTGATTGTAACATGTCACAAATTACGTTTAGATCATTTTCATAAAGTATCAAATCAAAATGAAAGTGATTTCTTAGTTTTGAGTATGTGATATTACTTTTCACCTAAAATGATAATTATAAAATAAAAAGATACAATTCAAGTCATACTTGACACACTATATAGCAGGTTGAGGAGAGGTTGATTCTTACACATAACGAATGACTTATAAATAATATTAATGAAGTACCAAGACAATATATATGTGTTTCATCAGTTTTCATTATGTGATGTGTGCCTTGACCCCACCTAACAGGGCTCAGAACACAACTCCACAAACCCAGCTCTAGTAGGCCAGGTAATGAAGAATATTTCCTAGTATCAATATCACATATATGGGAGGTTTTTTTCTCTATTAACTATGTGTATGAACAAACAAACACATCGATAAAATAGTTTATAGATATAAAAATGCATAAAATAAAAATCATAAATACTACTAACACAAACAAGATTAAAATAAAAGTACTGAAAGCATAAAAATAAGAAAACACATGCCCCCAAAATATAACTATAAAAGAATCCAACAGACACATATGTGGGGTATTGCTGTAAAATGAAACTTCTAGTAAGCCCCTCATCCCAACTCCCATAAACACCTCAGTGGATCTAGATCACTAATATCTACCTACATCTGGTCCTTTTTGGACCCTGTCGAAAGCCATGTGGTCTTCACAGGACAACACATGTTGGAGAATTCCATTGAAGGGTGAGTATAAAAATACTCAGTAGGCACCCCAAAACCCCAAAATAAAAAGGTATAAAAATAAAGGAAGCAGTCCATTTGACCTATCCATATGAAACCCAATCGAGAGAGGAACTCCATCTCAAACCATACATGGTTTTACATGACTAGTCATCTTAGTCTAGAAGGGGTATCAACCCAGACACCTGACAACACCACAATGAGTCCAAGAATCACCCAGATATACTTTTCTACGACTCCAATTCTCATGATGTTCTAAACTCATAGCTAGTAATAGGATTCTACTCGAGGATCTAATGGTAACGATAAACTACTAGAACAAACTCCATGAGCTCAGTCATCTTGGGTGGAACCCATCTGAGATATACACTCCATTGGGAATAACTCATGTGGTCTAGCTATACTGCCCAGCACTAGAGGTCCTACCAAAGATAACTGGAACCCTATGTAAGGCTGTAAAAACCCATGTGGAGAGACCCTCCCCTCGCCACTGCATATAATAGAGGGAGAACTACTTCACACCGTACACCATATGAATTCTCTCTAATGAAATAAAATAGAGTGACCCACACATCACCACTTCCCTATATTAGAGGGACTACTGTATATTAACGAAACCACAAAACCTCTTTTTATACTACATGGAGTGACCTTAACCTTAGTATATTGAGGGAGAACTCACCCTTATACAAGTATCTTAAGTAAATAGAAGAGGGACTTACTCCATGTAACTGTACTGGATAGACGAGGGAGCACTAACTCTAATGGAGGAATCTCTCCCTACATCTACTCAGAGATAAATGATTAATGCTCCATATGTGAGGACATACACTCTAGTATGATAGGGGAGTATGAATCAAAGTCTAAAATACCCACACATTAACAAGATAAGGGGGTATCACTCTATCATCATGTTTACTATGGGGGACCTACACCCTGGTACAACTGTAGATTACCAACACTAGAATTATGGTTTCACTCCCTCATATGATAGGGGTGCATCCCATAGGGGTATCTATTGTATCTTCCCAACTAGTATACAGGGGATGAACCCATTCTCATTAGGGGAGCATAGTCAATCTTGATGAATGATACAAGGAACTCGTGCCCTAACCCATTATGGGAGTACGAGCCCTAGAAAACCAACCAGTGGTAAAAGAATCCATGCCCATACCATAGGAATTCCCATATCTACCAAAGTAGGTATCCAATATAAACATATCCCTAGATGCGAGAGGGGGGTTCCAGTTCTAGTGTCCCTTTTTATGAACCAATCTGATATACCACATCGTTCAAGCATTTCAAAAAAAGAATAATTCTCCATACACACCACCTCATATCTTGTAGGTCAAAATGGATGCCTCCATCATGTTCTATGAATTTAAATAATTCGGATAGGCAAATCACAACACTGAATCCGAGTTCCCTAGAAGGAGATGTGGGAAGTGGAAGATATCACAGGAGTACACTGATTGAAATGAGTCTACATGGCATGTGTCCCATTAGATCTCCCTATCCATGAATCCTTATTACATGGTTTTGAAATCCATGTATGAGTAAAAAGTGTGTTCATCACCTACATGGTGTGTTCCACCTCACTCATCCCCTGGTTGTGTTTCGTTCCACATGGCCCGGGATGCCGTCTCCCTTACATACTATGAATCCCATACTACATTCCATGATTAGGTTAGAATTACACATGGAATTGTGTTTTTCTCATTCCCTTTATCATCACCCTATATACATGTACTTTGTGGATGTACTTTTACATTCCCATGTACATTCACATGGATAACCCATTCTGTGTCCCATTGTCACATGATTTTTGGTACTACATGGTGTGTAAACCTAGTACATAGTTTGTGGACCCAAAAATTAATTTTACCAATACTTGAAGGGTTACAAGACATGTATCATTAGAATACATGTATTCTGGATGGTAAATCTAGTAAGGAATCCCCTTCGGAAATTACCTATTTCCCATAGTTCACACTGAAACCTATAGATCTACCTAGAAGGGATCTATCACAATTGTATTTGGGATCTAAAACCATAAATCAATGAAAACATAATGGGATACAGATAAAAAATTAAAACATTATACTTTCATTGAGAAACTCCAAGGATTTATGTGTAGAATGATTCCTGGATCGTGATGCTCCTCGATCTAATGATGAACTTCATTAAGAATGGTTATCGGAATTTCTTATTCACTTCTATTTTTTATCATATTTTTCTATCAAACAAAGGGGGAGAGGATGATAGGTTCACATTTTGTGTTTTGTGCGCCCAAAATGAGGGGGAGGGGTGGGATTATGTTATATTTTAATTAAATTTTCATTTAAACAAGTACTCCGCCTCATAAAACCATGTCAACTCGACTATGAATAATACTCCAGGTACAGAAAGTATAATACCACACCTAGGGTTTGCCTGAAATTTTAAACTCAACCATATCCTCATATTTCTGATTCAAAATTACACTCAGGGATTATTTTTGTTTCTAGAGAAATTGGACATGCATGATAAAATATATTTAATAATTTTAAAACCACCACTCTGAGGCTCTTCAGGCCCCAGATTATTCCTGCAACACAGTTCCTAGATTCGGAAATATTCTCAAAAAAATATTTCACTGATTACATGTCAAGATCTGATTCACTACATTCTACCAAAAATTTAGGTATTTTATTCCATAATAAGTGAAATCCTCGGTATGAGGGACGAAATGTGGTCTCCACTAGAACTCCTGTGACAAAGAGCTCACCAGGGGTTCCCCAATTACTTCCAAGAAATCAATTATGGGAATCCACAAGGTCAAACCAGTCTTATGTCTATATCTAACTAGGTCTACAACAAGTAAAAAGTGGACACATGTCTCATCAAATGTGATGGTTATAAAATCACCAAACATCATGGTGCATCTGCAATTATAGGGTCTTGATGTACATAACCTCACTAACATGATGAATATACCAATGAATCCTCATAGTTCAAATCCACCCACAAATGAACTCTTTCACAACCTCATCAAGAATATTAAATTCAAGGTTGACTCTGAGCACATGAGGGTACTAATGAAATAGTTGGGATGCCCAAGTGTAAACAGTGGTTCGTACCAGACCCTTCGTCTATGACACACCAACTTCACTATAGATTATAAAAAACAGATACACTACCAATCCAACTTGAGGAATTCCTCTATGGTATGGAAGGTAGGTGACCATCCACACTACTGAAACATCGTAGGGCTTATCTCTACCAATACATAATGGTTTTAATCTCGGATCTCCTTATCACCAGGCTTCAAAATATACAGTTTCAAGAAAAAAAAAATCAACTGGATATTCCAGGGCCTTCTCTGACACCCCATTGAAGAACCCCTCCCCAAACACACAATTCTATGGAACTCTTCGAACACACAAAGAAATTATCTTTTTTTGGTTACCATTGAATCACCCACACAGTTTTGGTCACATCACAAAAACAAGTCCCGATGTGGAAAGTGTCCTTCTTCCTCATGAGTCCAAATCTATGTCGAATAACACCAGATCATACTCAATCGTTCCACATAAAAAGATGAAACCAAACACATGAGGGTACTAATGAAAATTAAAAGGGATTCCCCAATGCTCTCACTAGGTCTTATCAGACCCTCTGTCTACAAACTACCAAGACATCACCGGATCCATTTCAAATAAGTCGGAGGGACTCATCCACCACAACTTGATATTATCTTCTTCGGATGGAACTGAATTACCCTCAAAGTTTTTTTGACATCAAAAAAATGATTTTTGGTCGAGAAAGTACCCTTATTTTAGGTGCATTTGAAGCTTTGTTGAACAATACCAACATTGGGTTCTACCGATACCCCACATCACTCCAGTTTAGTCATTGATAAAGAAGAGGAAAGAAAAGAGAGCCTCAAAATAGTTTCTAAAAATTACTTGTGAAATATTTATAAAGGACATAGATCTTACCTCTATCTACCCTTAGAGAATCAAGGTAAAAGGTCTCTATGGCCTGTAGCAATCATGACATGTGCCCTCCCACTCTGTGAAGCTAGTGTGAACCACCTAGTGTGGTGGTGGAAACACCTCAAATGTCCTTACACCAACTAATTATCTCACTAATCCTCCACCACTTATTCCATATTACAAAATACATTCTCCAAATGATGCCTCTATTGATGCAGCCCATTGAACCGATCCCTCTGAGCTACATGACAGGGTAAAACAATCTCTTGAAAGATATCCTCATTCGTCGATAGCATAACACCACATCTCCTATGACTAACCCGATCCCTAATTATTATCCTACACTATAGGACCATGATCCAATTCCTTCTCATGGGTATGCATCTTGCACTATGTTCCAACCATCTTCCATCTACCAGCTATTGCCGAGGCCTCAGTCTCGTAACCACCAGTACAAGCAACATCTGTTTCTCCCTAATCCAGAAGTCTCTCTACAAATTGAGCTTGCTATAGTACCCCTATATAGGAGGGAAGGAACAAGGAGACCACACCTACCATGATGTATCTATGAAATCCCTAATCCAGCTCTGATCCCTACAGAATGGGTCTCACACCGTGATCAATGAATATCACTAATGGTCTTCCAATCACACTGAGTACTCTACAATACTCATTATAATAATCCAAACACACACTTCTGGGATCATCACATAAAATTATGTGTATTTTTTAAAAATAAACTAAACAAATACACAAAAACAAAATACAATACAAGAACATTTTTGGTCTAGTTTCTAGATAATTAAACAACAACTTACAAATTATAATAGTTTTAATAAAATAGAACAATTTTCTTCTTGTGTGCTAAATCCTCAATGAAGATGTATGACTTAAATCTTCTATGATACCTATGAACATATTTATAAATATCGAGAATAGAATTTAATTTCTCAATAGGGGGTTTTAAAATTAGTGAAATACTTTCTATAAAAAATATTTCAAAAATAAAATTCAAAAATAATTTTGAACATTCATTATATAGTAATTTTGAAATTAACCTTACAAATAACATTTTCAAAAATCATTGAAATTAATAACACCTTGAAAATACTATAACACATTGAAAATTCATGCACTCAATAATTGATTTAAAAATATTCCAGTGATATTTCAGAAAACTATATACCAACTTTCAAAAATAAAACATTAAGCCCACATGAAACATTGAACACAATATTGTGTCCACCCACATACTAAGGGATGGGTTCACATCCTAATTCCCTACTATAATTATTATTTTCAAGTGACAAATTTTACAATAACTGTTTAATATTTCTTTACTTATATATAGTTCCACTAGATTTTTTACTTAAAATACTTGTTTATATATTAACTTATATATATATACATACTTTTATAATCTGATATATCTGGTACATCCAAATCTCATAACACTAGAATTTTCATTTCAGGAAAAAATAATTAACATCCATTTATTTCATTCATAAATCTCATAAAAACCAATTTTTTATTTAACAGACATACATATATATACAAAAATAATAAAATTTATTCATATAAATTCAGGACATGTCATAATGAATTATAGATGATGGACATATCCTATATTAAAAATTAAATTCATTAATGTACATGTATACACACATATAAATGATATTTCTTATTATTTAAAACTCACTATATAAAATATTATAATTGTATAAGTGTTTTCACAAAACATAAATCATATTTCAAAATAAATAATTACTCTCTATATTATAATTTCAAAGAATAATTCACAGCTCATTATTTGATTTATCAATGTATATTAATCAACTAGAAAAAATTATATTCAAGTGTAATAACGAAATTTTATTAAAAAGAAATATTTTAAATTAAAATAACCAATTCCTTACACATATTTATGAAAAATAAATGTAAATAAATAATCTCTTACACATAAATTTCACAAACATAGAATTATTATGAAATAAACCATTGCAAGTAGAATTTTAAAAATACAGTTTCTTTTATCAAATTATAAATTCAATGATATATTCGTATAAATTTTCAAAATAAAATCATTACGATAATATAATTTTGTAAATAATAAATGTTTCCCATAAAAAAATTGATCATAAAAACAAACAAATAATACATTACAATTAAAGAGTGTAAATATTTGAAAATAAACTTAATCAAACACTATAAATCCTAAGATTTATAAATATTGATTTGAAAATTGAATCCTTAAAATAATATTTTTTTCAAACAATATGAAAATTCATTCGTTTGCCTTACTAATTTTATATATAGAAAACTGGTTAATCTTATTTTTCATCTTGCACTTCAGAATCTCTCCCTATCATCTATTTCTCATACTCACATAAAAAATAAGGAGATTTCGATACCATTGCATCTCCAGACATTCCTCTTGAACTTTTGATTCTATAAGAACATGAAGAAAACACTTTCTATTACCATATAGAGTATCATCATAAACATATCAAATTATATCAAATTTATTAATTTTTTATTTTTATCTCCATCTATATATAGATAATTGAGAACTAGATTTAGATATGTGGTTCTCAAGTAATGTTTTTCGAGAAAGATGAACTAAGACTGACAGATAATAGTATTTCATTTAAAATGAATGAAATGGATTTTTATTTTTATATATATTTTTGTTATTTTAGAAAGTAGATTGATCAAAAAAATTATCATGAGGAAAAGATTATTATATCGATTAGGTATCTTTAAAATAGATATCTAAATTTAGAGTGTGGAAATAAATGGTGTTTATTTCAGATTTATTTGATCCCCATCGAAATATAAATTCAGTAGATACAATGAATGAATGACAATGTAAAATTCTACAATATACATTTAGGAAGAAAAATTAGAGATGAAAAAATATATATTAGTATGCCAAAAAAATAAATGTCAAACATCTATTCGGACACCTACATAAAAGATCTATAAAAAATTTATAGTAGGAAGATAGCAGGGGTCCTCTATGAATATCTAACACCTAATTTACTCCATCCGAGGTAGAACGATTCTCTGATCTGTCCTTCCTAAGAGAAACCTTAAACTCAACTCCCTTCCTCCACATGAATTTTATCTGGATGTCGAAGACTCTCACTGCCATGCTTGGCCTTTGTAGAGACCCGAATCCTGACGTACATGAACATTACATTACTATTTCGGAATACTTAATACATAACAAAAACAGACACACAAGGACCATAATAGTTTAGTGTATTTGGAAACTTGTAACGTAATCTTCTAATCATGGTGAAAGATCTTCAACATCTCCCTTAAAGATCTTCCCCTTTTTTACCTAAAACCATTCTTTATATCCTGGGGAAAAGAAAACATAAAAAGGGTGAGCTCAAATGCTCAGTAAGGGTAAGCATGGATAAAATAAAACATACCATATACATTTGAACATAAAAACATGAACATAATGTTTAAACATCAAATGCTTGAGCAATGACATAAAACATGGAAGTATGTTTGGCGTAGATCATAAAGAAACATTAAAAATGATAAAATAGCATGGGAATAAAACATGTAATTGTGGCAACCATTAAGCACATGCCATGATTTCCATAGTAGCCACGTCATTGCTGCCAAGACCATCTTGGTGGACAAAGTCCCTTTCTGAATCGAGTTCACTCCTCCTTTCAGTCATGTAACACAGAACCGGATTAACTTACCGTTCCAGCCATGTCTATATCATGAGATATAAATCTTTACCCAATGCATTGGAGGGAGATATAGGCCCCACCCATCTCATAATGAAATCATTCTTACTTGTGCCACAAAATAAACATACATCATTCATAATAACCCAGTAAATAAATTGGTTTTCATAAACATCATCCCATCATCACATAATCCATATATAAAAAATGGATATCATTTAATCATAAGAAAATTGAAACCATTTAAATAATATATACATGATACTTGAAACATACAAATGTGAAATAATGTCATCTTAGATGAAAAATGGTTTTGATAAAACACTTGAAATGAATTCTTGAGGAAAATATCATTTCTTCTTTAAAATCATTTTCTTTTCACAAAATGTCATGAATTTTTAAAGGAAATGAATTTTCTTGAAAATAGTCATGAAATATTTTTGAGGAATCTTCATGAAAATATGTCTTTATAGAACCGTAATAGTCCTTTCATGCCGTATAGGTTAAAAAACATTCTTTTCATACTTTTGTCGGAAAAGTCAAAAAGTACCTCGCAATGTAAACAAAAGAAATATTCCTTTCATACCATGTAGTCAAAGTCAAAATGGGTAAAAATTAATTTAAACTTACATGAAAACAATTTTATAAAACATGGACATGGACGATAGAAATAACCCCAATAAATACTTACGAATAAGCAATCTCGGATAAAAAATGGGATTTGAAAAATTATCCCTTACCTTAGGTCCGATATGCTTCGTACGTATCTGAACCCACTATATAATGATTTAAATAATGTTATTTACTTATTATATAATTATATTAATTGTTATTATATCATATATGGTCCACTTATGACTTTATATTACCCGTTATTTTCTAAATTCCATGTTAAAGTGCATTTTGGATAAAATCGTTTCATTTGTCGTCCGTGTTTTGACTTGTAATTATTAATATGATTAATTAGATCATTATTACTTAATTCCAGAATATAAAACATGATTTATATATAATATATATTCAGAATATATATATATAATAGATCAGTATATGGAAAGAAATACGCCATTCATGGAGACGGTAGGCCGTACGTACGCATGAACGCTATTTTCCTTTCCTTATTGAGTTGAATGGAATTAAGAAGATGACATACATATATATACACATAAATCTGGTATCATTATTATGTAATATATTTCATGATTACTTATTATAAATACTTTATAATCATTCATGAATGGATAACGTGGAGAATGAATCTCATCACGTCATGGAGACGGTATTCCGTACGTACGCACGCGCGGTGATTTCATTTTCCATAGGATGGATAAATTTTGAAATAGGGTTGTTTCAAACTTATAATAATATATCAGTATATGAGTGATACTTATGTTATTACTTAATAATGAAACAACTAAAGAAGAATAAGTGGAAGAAGAAATAAAGTTGAAAGAATCGGTAACGAACATTACCTCTTCTTTGAAGCTCCTCTTTGAGACCTCCTCTTAGGGCACTAACATTGGTCTATGAAGAAGACCAGGACCTCTAGGATGTTTCTAGGGAAGTGGAGAAGAGAATTTGGCAGGGGTTGGACTAGATTTAAGGCTCAAAGTGTTGTGAGGAAGAGAGGGAGGATGTTCCCTTTTATAAGGGAGTAGAGGGGCACCTTTGGAAATCTTAAAAATATTAATTTATAATAAATATAACCCCACTTAAAAACCTCCAAAAAATGACTCGTATTAGAATATAAGATGATATAGGGTTTTAATATCATCAACCAATAAAATTTAGACATGTTAGGAAAATAATTTAAACATTATCAACTTGATTTATCCTTACTTAATCAATTTAATTTTATTTGTGGTAATAACATTCTAAATTTTAACTTATAACAAAAAATTACTTATTTTTTGTGAATTGTCCATAATTAGATACTTTATAACATTTTATAGAATATAAATATAAATTTATAATTATTAAATATTTTTGTGATTTTGAAACAATTTTATAATATGTTATTTTTATAAAATAACAAGTGTCAATTTTGACACTATTCATTTATATGAATTTAAATAAAATATATACAGAAGATATGTTCTAAAAAAAAGATTTAATAGTTTCATAAAAGGCCATATGTATCTAAAACATTAGTGGAGGACATTAAATAGTTAATATAATATTTATTTTATTATTTTTAAAACTATTTATTTCGTTTATCTCTTAATAAAATAATTACTACAACATTTTTTTATAATTATTTAATATACTTATATGTTGCATAAAAATTAAAAATAAAATCCTATGATGAAAATAAATCTATTAACTTTCACAATAATACTTTTACTCGAATTTATCATCTTAAAATAACAATAGTTAAATTGTTATATTTATTAAATTATGAAGGTGACAACATTGGCATCACTTAAAATAAAATAATATATGTGTCATAATTGTTTGTATAAGACTCCAAATGGTCATATATTAGAAAATTGGATGATTGGTTCTTAATTATACATGAACAATAAGTTTTGGTCATGGTTTTGTTCCTTTTATGGTCACTATTAATTTAATAAAAACTATATTCTTGATTTTTCACTAGATAAATAATTTCTGCATCACTATTGTGTCACAATTAATGATAATTATTTAATCCCAAAAAAATCTAAATAAATTCTCATCATGTAGATAATTTTGTTATCTTTATTTATACTATTAATTTTCTAAGATTCATGAAGTTTATCACTAACTTAATATTATTATACTTATAGTATTTAAGAGAGTGACATGTTGTCACTTTCTTTGGTTTTAATAATAATTAAATTATTTTCATGGAAAAAAGTCCATTAAATGAATCTAATCCGACCCTTAGGTGATATGGGTAAACTTTTAGTCATCCAATAGGATTTTTCCAAGTGTTAGGGTAATTTTTTAATCTTATATTTACCCTTAATTACCCGATTTACCTTTAACTATGGTAAATAAAATTTATCGTAGTTACTATTCACAATGCTCAAAAATACAAAGTAGCTTATTAACATAATTTGGACCCACTGATTCCAAATATGGAATCAATTTTTCAAAATACAATACACAAAAGTTTCATAAATTAAATTGAAATTTATCCCGTTGTTGAAAGAAAACAGGTTTTTCTTTAAAACATTGCAAAAGATTGAATTGATTTAACCTACGAATTCAAGGTAAAATCAATGCTAATGACATACATTATATTAAATGGTAAAAATATATTCTATTTATACTGTAAAACCATCCAATATTATAATTTAACCACGTAAGATATTACGATGAAAAAAAGTTCTTTTTCATTAAAATATAGCGTGTTTTTACTATTCATTAAAATATGAAAGTTATCATAATAAAATGAAAAATTTATCCAAAGTAAATTTTTATTTCTTGATTACAAAGAATAATTTTATTTTGTCAGATGTAACTTATAAACATTTCAAAAACTATATTTAATGTGGGCGCGCTATCAAAAGGAGGCAAAACTGTATTTTTTGAAAAACACTTATTTTACCCGAAAAATTTATTTTTTTCTTATACCATGTTCTAGAAAATGTGTAAGATGAATAATAATGTTATAAAATTCAAATTTTAGTTAATACATTTCATAACAGCTAGTTCATAACAATATTATAATAATATATTGTTGTTTAGTAAAACCCAGTATTGCGTACAACACACGCTCGAGGAAGGTCGCGATTGCGTGTAATGAAGACAAGTCAGGGTTTCGTGTTGTGAAAGACTCCTTTATTATTTCGTATAACAGAATCAAACCATATTTCATTTATAAATTGAATATATATATATATATATACCCTCAATGTTGCGTAGAATGACTATTATAAAACGAACTTGAAATTATGTGTAACACAATCTAAGAATAGTGTTGTGTATACTTCAAGCTAATACAGTGTAGCTTATAGCACAAGGTAATCTTATTGTAGCATAAAACACATGAAATCAAATAAATTAAAGAGAATACTTATCATAAAATATCAGGTTGTTACATTCTACCCCCCTTAAAATGAATTTCTCCCTCGAAATTCGTCGGGGTTATAAATCGTTTAATATTCATAGAAACCCACATCGTAAAAAGGAATACTGAAATGTAATTTTAAAAACTAAAGTATGAAATGTAAATATTACCCAATGTAACTCATCACTGGGTTTCCACGTAGGAGAATATAGGTGAAAATAGGGATATGGATGAAAAATCTAATCATCAAGTTGTGATGGAGAGTGGTAGAGAACATGGCTATGAAAAAGCCATCGATCAAAAATCCATAAATTGGGGATGATCTAAGGTACCATCTGATTCATCAGATATAAAGGCACTAGGACAACATTATTGGTTCTCAAGATCATTTCCCTAAAGATGATGAAATTGGAATTAGAAGAAATACTTTCATGATTTTGGTATAGCCTAACCATTGGTCGTTCTTTAGACAATTTCCACTTCATCTCTTAAAGAAACGAAGTTGAATTTTTCATTCGTGAAGTGTTAGCAGATCATGTGATAGAATGATGGGTCGTTCCATCTGTCTAAAAAAAGGGTTAGAAAAGTTATCAAAAATACATAAGTCCATCTATAGTGAGATTAATCGTATATGGTTCCTAAAATGGACTTATACTTCATATATCATACTGCATAATATAATAAAACTAGTTTCTACTAAACAGGGACTTCCTTTAGGCTAGTGGTTGGCGACAAAGGCCAGTCGCACTTCGGTTGTGGGTTCGATTCCCACAGCCTTGTCCGATGCGATGGGTTGTTGCCCGTCCTGCAGGTTGTCCTTTTTCTAAAACTACATTACTATAACATCCCATCAATAATTTCAAAATAACGTTCTATCCTTAAACAATACTAACTTATGTCCAACATAATCCATTCCTATCATTAGGCTTATCTAAAATTCTTCGGTCCAAGCTCATAGTATAAAGAAAATGATTACTTGAAATGTCACATAACAATCGCATGAATGCCATAATTTATCCCCCATATATCATAAGATATATCTTGTTGGTCAAATTACAAACATGTGAATACCTTAATCATGTATTCTCTTAAAGAATGAATACCCATTGAACTTTAGTGAAAACATTAATGTTGTAAAAAGTTAACTCTTTCCACATAACAAAATCCAAAAATTCTATATACTCAAACCATGATATAACCTTCTCCTTATATCAGTCATGAGCTCATGAATACTATCAAACATTTAATTTTCTCATTATCCCTTCATTATGCGCATATCATCTATTTTCCAAAAATATCTGAATAACCATTAATGGATACTGGTACCATTAATCATACACTATCAAAACTCAAGGAAAGACAACAGTGTAACAATCCTTAGATGTCTCATTATTCCATAGTACCATGAGATTACTTATACAACAATACACATGATAAACATGTAATAATCCCACTACTTTCTTAAACCATTGACTGAGCTTCAACAATTCTTTCATCACACATATCATTTGTAGTCTCTTCATCATCATCAACATAAATACTACTCATGTGACCATGCTTATTCTCTTCATGAGATTTTCCCTTAGGGAATTAGTTTGCATAATTCCCATACATTCCACATTTAAAACATCAAATCATTGTTGATGTCTTAGTAATACAATTATCTTTGTCCATGGTGTTAACTGAACCTTTTCCTTTACACTTACAGGCTTTGTGTCCTTCTTTTCCACACCCAAAGAATCTTCCAGTTCCCTTGAAACAATCTCCCCGATACCTCTTCCCACATGATTTACAAGAGGGAAATTGAACTTTCTTTCCTCTATGATCATCATAAAACTCCATCTTTCTATTATTATCTGAGTCGGGAAACTTACCAAAGTTGAGATTATTGATCATATTATAATATTGCTAATTAGGCATAATAACGATGTTTGGACTTCCAAATCCCGTATCATTTGGTTGCTCATTAAGAATATCATTCTATTGTCTGTTATATCCTCCATTATCGTGAATCTTCCTGTTTCCAGCCATTTTCTAAAACCCAAAAAGAATAGTGTGAGAGGAAAAAATCATGCTAGGGAAAACAACATAGTAAAGGGGGAGTACCCTCAATATCTAACATCTTGGGTAAAATTCTAAGATCGTTATTGCAATTCTAGGACTACAACCAATATGTATACTTAACCTTAGATACATCCCTAGACATACCTTAGAAATATCTCTAGGGATCTCACTAACGTTTTCACATCCTAGTTTCCAAAGGTTGACTAAACCTTTCCTCTGATACCAACTGTAGATACCTGAATCCTGACGTACATGAACATTACATTACTTTTGCGGAATACTTAATACATAACAAAAACAGACACACAAGGACCGTAATAGTTTAGTGTATTTGGAAACATAGAACGTAATCTTCTAATCGTGGTGAAAGATCTTCAAAATCTCCCTTAAATATATTCCCATTTTTTTTCCTAAAATCGTTCTTTATATCCTGGGGAAAAGAAAAAATACAAAGGGTGAGCTCAAATGCTCAGTAAGGGTAAGCATGGATAAAATAAAACATACCATATACATTTGAACTTAAAAACATGAACATAATGTTTAAACATCAAAATCTTGAGCAATGACATAAAACATGGAAGTACATATGGCGTAGATCATAATGAAACATTAAGAATGATAAAATATCATGGGAATAAAACAAGTAATTGTGGAAACTATTCAGAACATGTCATGATTTCCATAGTAGCCAAGGCATTGCTTCCAAGACCATCTTGGTGGACAAAGTCCCTTTGTGAATCGAGTTCACTCCTCATTTCAATCCTGTAACACTGAACCGGATTAACTTACCATTCCAGCCATGTCTATCTCATGAGATATAATTCTTTGACCAATGCATTGGAGGGAGACATAGGTCCCACCCATCTCATAATGAAATCATTCTTACTTGTGCCACAAAATAAACATACATCATTCATAATAACCCAATAAATAAAATGGGTTTCATAAACATCATCCCATCATCACATAATCCATATATAAAAAATGGATATCATTTCATCATAAGAAAAGTGAAACCATGTAAATCATAGATACATGATACTTTAAACATACAAATGTGAAATAATGTCATCTTAGATGAAAAATGGATTTGATAAAACACTTTAAATGAATTCTTGAGGAAAATATCCTTTCTTCTTTAAAATCATTTTCTTTTCACAAAATGTCAGGAATTTTTAAAAGAAAAGGATTTTCATGAAAATAGTCATGAAATATTTTTGAGGAAGCTTCATGAAAATATGGCTTTATAGAATCGTAAAAAACGTTTCATGCCGTATAAGTTAAAAAAACATTCTTTTCGTACTTTTGCCGGAAAAGTCAAAAAGTACCTCGTAATGTAAACAAAAGAAAGATTCCTTACATACCATGTAGTAAAAGTCAAAAATGGGTAAAAAGGAATTTAAACATACATGAAAACACTTTTATAAAACATGGACATGGACAATAGAAATAACCCCAGTAAATACTTACGAATAAGCAATCTCGGATAAAAAAATGAGATTTGCTAAATTATCCCTTACTATAGGTCCGATATGCTTCATACGTATCTGAACCCCCTGTATAATGATTTAAATAATGTTATTGACTTATTACAGAATCATATTCATTGTTATTATATCATATATGGTCCATTTATGACTTTATATTACCCGTTCTTTCGTAAATTCCATGTTAAAGAGCATTTTGGGTAAAATCGTTTCATTTGTCGTCCGTGTTTTGACTTGTAATTATTCATATGATTAATTAGATCATGATTACTTATTTCCAGAATATAAAACATGATTTATATATAATATATAGTCAGAATATACATATATATAAGAGATCAGTAAATGGAAAGAAATACACCATTCATGGAGTCGGTAGGCCGTACGTACGCATGAACGCTGTTTTCGTTTCCTTATTGAGTTGAATGGAATTAAGTAGATGACATACATTTATATACTGTAAAGACCTGAAAATTTCAAGGAAATTTTTTTCTTAATTTTCTTTGTAACTTTTCAAGAGCGCAGCTTCAGACGGCACCTAATTCTGAGGCCCGGTGTGCCCGGAATCAATTTCCAAAGTTTGGCTCGGGTACGTTCAGTGAACGGACGAGCGGGTTTTCCTATCTTTTGAACCGGTGCCCGGAATCGAATTCTGAGGGCACCGATGAAATCGCAGCGCCGGTATTTGCTTAGAAACGCTTCTTCCGGAGTTGCGTTTGCTCAACCGTGGTTTTTAAATTTTGCGGCTTTAAGTCAGAAATAAAATAAAGTTTGTGCGACAACTTTATTTTATTTCACTTAAGCTGCTTGGAAGCCACTTGAAGTCACTTAAAGGCGGCTTGAACTGTGTTGAACTGGATATGATGCTATCCAGAAATATCCTACCCCCTTGGTAGGAAATTTGTGAGGTGGGGCCCGCACGAGCCCCTCCGTTTCTTTCGCTAAGTAACACACCCGCGAAAACCCGTCAAAGAAACTGAAAAGTCAACCGACGCGTTTCTTTAATTCTTAACAGACCATTTAATTAGGCGGTTTCTTTCGTGAATTAAATGGGCTGTTTCGCTCGTTGAATTAATTCAACGAATTAAATGGGTCGTTACTTACGCGTTTTACGTTTGTTGGCAAAATAATAAAATAGACAAACTTGTCTATTTTGGAGGATTGCTATCGTTGTGCAATTCCTCTGAGCCTCCACCCTCTCCGCGAAGAACGCGAAGAACGCGAAGAACGCCGGCGACCGGAATTCGACGATGCACACCAAGATCTGCGACGTCGACGAGCTCTACCCGCGACATTCTTCGGCGACGCCTCTTCTTCCGCGGCCGACCCTCGTTCGGCAACAAAGGTGAGAATCGAATCTTTTATTTCTCCCTTTTTAAATTTCAATAACAACGGATTTAATTAATTAAATCCGTTTGTTCTTGATCCGGAGATTGGCGACGCGACGCCGGATACCGCGACGACGCGACGATCCCCCTTCTTCCGCGACGAGCAATCCCGCGACGATCCCTCGTTCGGAAACGACAGCTGCGAGGTAAGGGTTGATTGGAATATTTTTGTTTTCCCGTGTTTATTCTTTTAAAGTAAAGAACATAATCTCCGACAATTTTAATTTATTTAAAATTGTTGTTGATTTTCCCTCCCGATGATGTTTATGACTAACGCGGAGGGTGTGGGTCTAACGAACAAGACCCGGCAACCCTCCGCCGATCTTCCTTTTTGTGCGGATTTGGCGGGCGACGGCAAAAGCACGACGCAAGGGCCAATTGATGATTCCGCAGTGAAGGACGCGTCCCGGGAGGAATAATGGCGCAGACGGGAGGCAAAACGGGCCACCGGAGCAACTCCGGCGGCCCGCGGAAGGTGGCGGCGGCGGCGCCCGGCGCGCCGCCGGAGGAGTCCGCCGCGGCCGAGCCGCGGCGGCGGCGAACTGCCGGACCGCGTCCGCGGTCCGGCCACCCAGCACGCGGCCCGCGCGGGCCGCGTTTCTCCAAAGCCGCGGGTCAAACCCGCGGCGGCTCACGCGGCCGCTCGGCCGTGGCCGAGCCGGCCGGTCCGGTCGGCCGGGCCGCGCCCAGGCCGGACCGGACCCGGCCTAGCCGGGTCGGGCCGGGTCGGGCCGACCCGGTTCGGCCGACCCATGGGGGGGTTCGGGCCGGGTCGCCCCGGGCCCAGAACCCCCGTTTCGGGCCCTCTTCGGTCTTCCGCCCATATCTTGGGCCTGGGACCTCTGATTGACGAACCGTCAGTGGCTACGCGATCCTTGGATCGAGACGGTCGTTTTGGTATATTATACTCAAGGTTTCGGAAGACTTTGGGTTCGGCCGGGTTGGTTCGTACACGAAACCAACCGGGCCCTCGGAGCGGAAACGCTCATAACATGAGCTACGGACGTCCGATCGACGTACCGTCAGCTGTGGTAGTTTCCTCTAAGTGAGACGGAACTTTTGGCATACTCCGCCCGAGGATGGGATACAGGTGGAGTACGGTCGGGTTGGTTTTGCCCTAAAAACCAACCGGGCCCCTGGGACGAAAATGCCAATAACTCTCAGACCGGGCGACCGATTGACGCGCCGTCTGTTGGGTTGAGATCCTGTTGTCGATACGGAACTTTTGGATACATCAACTTCGGACTACGTGTCAGTTGATGTATCAGCCTCTCGGCTCGTGGAGCGGACCCTCCTAAACGAGCTCGCTATGTGCGGGAACCCTAGCGCTGGCTGTGACTTCGACGACAGAGCAGAGATCCTCCGTGGACTGCGACGACGGCAGAGCAGAGATCCTCCGTGGACTGCGACGACGGCAGAGCAGAGATCCTCCGTGGACTGTGACGACGGCAGAGCAGAGATCCTTTTTGGACTGCGGCGACGACTGTGCAGAGATCCTCAGTGGACTGCGTCGACTACTGCACTCAGCGATCCCACGTGGATCAGTGCTACAGGTTCTGTGTGAGCCCGATCCTATGTGGGTCCTTACTACCGGTTCTGTGTGAGCCACTGCCTACAGGTTCTGTGTGAGCCCGATCCTGTGTGGGTCTTCTGCGGGGGTTAGTACCTATCCATCCTTCGTGGGTCCGACGACTTAGATGGATCAGTGATCATCTTTGACGTCATCTGAAAAAGTATATCTGCTCGAGCTGAATCTTATGTTACTCTCCTTTGTGGATTGTGTTGAACTATCCTATGTGGATTTACTATTTACTCTCCTTGTGGATTTGAGTCTTTCATTCCTTTGTGGATTGAGTTGTTCTTGAGCTCGTGAGCAGAGCTAGAATTGGGGACTTAGGTATATGTATGGGCATATACCTAAGTCATGTCAGATGTTACTTCGTGATTGCATCTTTCTTTTGTGCTATATACTTTGTGGATTTCGGGAGACCTTCGGGGGTCTCGGGGTCCTTACTGAGTAGCTTGTACTCACCCCTGCACGGGCAATGCCCGCACCTTGTTGTGTTGGTTGCAGACGACGGACAGCGCTGATCACGGTTGGGGCGTGGAGCAGGACGGTACCTGGAGGTGGACCACTGGGCGGGACGTGCTCGGAGCGGACGTGGGACCCGAGGAGCCTGGAGACTATCTGTACCCACCCTTCAGGTGGGATTTCCAGTGGACGACACGAGGCCGCCCTCTTTTCTTCAGTTGCTGTTCTTTACTTTTTCAGTTGTACTTTACAGTTGGGCTTGTATTTCCGGCCCCCTTTACTTTTCTGCACTTTACTTTCCGCTTGCTGACTCTGTGTGGTTGTTACTTATAAAGGCAATGCCTTCCCTGTTTACTGGGATTTTACGCCTTGGTGCTAGTCGCCAGCCCCTGGCCTATGGAAGGCGGGCTTGGGGTAGTCACGGCACGGGCCCCGAGGACGGGTCGTGACAAATTGGTATCAGAGGTGGTCGGTTCTACCGCAGACTCTGATCGTCCTTTCTTTCTTTATGAAGCAATAGTGTTTAGTGTATTGAGTGTGGTTATCAGTTCAGGGAGCCCAGTGTTGGTGCGGCAGCCGACGTATCCGTACACCAGGACCCTGACTCCTGATTTCCGACTTAATGCATGAAAACATTGATTGCGTGTGTGTTTCAAGTTTCTTTGTGATTACATGTGTCAGCTCACCGGGTATATTGATCTGCTTCATGAAAGTCTCAAGTTTTCCTTGTGATTACTTGTGCCAGCTCACCAGGTATAATGTTCTGACTGTGGTGCTCTTGTTCTCCTTTTCAGGATGGCCCCGCGACGACAGCCAGCTAGGGTTCCGAGTGTAGGGCGCGACGGCAGCCCACCGAGCGACGAGGCCTCGGTGCAGGGCCCTTTGCCAGCAGTGGCACCGGCGGTAGCTTTACCCGCCGAGCCACCGATGCTGCCAGTACCAGACGCTGACGATGCACGTCGCCTCAGGGCACTGCACGAGTTTCAGAGCCAGCGACCGCCCAGGTTTCGCGGTGAGGCAGACCCCCAGGCCGCCGAGGACTGGCTAGAGGTGGTGGTACGGACCTTTAGGCTAGTGAGGACACCAGCGGATCTCATGGTGATTCTCGCAGCGAGCCTCCTGCAGGCGGCGGCAGGACGATGGTGGAGCCTGATGCTCCAGGTTCACGATGAGGCATCCTTGCTCTGGACGGATTTCGAGAGCCTCTTCCGCTCTGAGTTCGTCCCGGCCACCCTCCGAGCGGTGCGCATCCAGGAGCTTCTCCAGCTGCGCCAGGGCAGCATGACGGTCGCTCAGTACGCGGCGAGGTTCACTGACCTATCTCGCTACTCAACCGACATGGTACGGGACCCCTTCTTCCGGGCCCGGACCTTCGAGCAGGGCTTGCGACAGGAGATTCGGGCGTCGCTGATCTCTCTCAGCATTCCGACCCAGGCGGGAGTGCTGGAGGGAGCCCTCCTGATCGACAGCTTCCTGGCAGAGCCTTCTTCAGCGGCGAGACCTAGCGCAGGGCGGCAGGTAGCTGAGTCTTCGGCAGCAGGTAGCCGACAGATGACTCTTGGGTCCAGGCAGACCAGACCCCCACGCAGACGGCCTCAGGACACCGGCTCAGCAGTGCGGGGGACACAGCGGAGTGCCAGCCTTCCGAGAGGCAGGCTGTGCTACTCCTGCGGCGGGCAGGGTCACATGGCTCGCGACTGCCCGACCCGCCGATCAGAGGAGCAGCAGACGGTGGAGGGGCCACCCAGGCAGAGGCAGAGGGTCGACCGTGGCGGTCCGTAGGGAGGAGGCGGACGAGGCAGAGGAGCTGGCCGAGCAGCGGGTGGTGGGCGACGCTTCCAGGCTCTACCCCCACCACCACCAGGAGGGCCACCTCGACCACAGGGAGCCGGCGGGCAGGGACAGGCCCAGTTCCAGGCAGTGGAGGCCTACGACCCCGACATGCCAGAGATGATTCGAGGTACGATCTGTGTCTATTCCACCCTTGCTGCAGTACTTATAGACACAGGAGCGAGTCACTCTTTCATAGCCTCTGCCCTTGTTCGGAGCTCGGAGATTCCGACGGAGCCGTTGGCTCGATCCTTACGGCTAGAGACTCCTACGGGAGCAGACTCGATGATTACGCACTGGTGCCGGCAGTGTGAGCTTACTCTAGGAGGCGAGAGCTTCGGCTGGGATCTCCTTGTAGCGGCGTCGAGGCCTTATGACGTCATCTTGGGCATGGATTGTCTATCCACGGTTCATGCCCAGATCGACTGTTTTAGGCGCAAGGTGCGATGTGTTCGCACCGACGGGAGCAGGTTTACCTTCACCGGCGAGAAGGGAACCTTTGCAGCACAGGATGGACTTCTGCGGAGAAGAGTGCAGCCCATCTCTCATCAGTTGGCTAGCCTCATCCTAGGAGCAGTGGACGTGCGGAGTCCGACTTTTCCTACAGTGGTGGACCAGTACGTGGACGTCTTTCCCGACGACGTTCCTGGGCTACCTCCTCGTAGAGAGGTAGACTTTTACATCGACTTGTACCCCGGGACAGCCCCGATATCTACTCCAGCATATCGGATGGCCCCCGCCGAGCTTCGGGAGCTGCGGGTACAGTTGGAGGACTTGCAGAGCAAGGGGTTTATCCGACCCAGTGTTTCACCCTGGGCTTCCCCGATTTTGTTCGCCAAGAAGGCGGACAGGAGCTTGCGACTGTGTGTCGACTATCGTCGCCTGAACCAGGTGACAGTGAGGAACAAGTATCCGCTGCCACGGATTGATGACCTCTTCGATCAGCTCAAGGGAGCGCGGTGGTTCTCGAAGATAGACCTCTGGTCAGGCTATCATAAGCTCAGAGTTCGAGACGAGGACGTGCAGAAGACGGCCTTCAGGTGTCGGTATGGCCATTATGAGTTCTTGGTTATGTCGTTCGGCGTAACCAATGCTCCAGCAGTGTTCATGAGCCTCATGAACAGGATCTTCCAGCCATATCTCGACCGATTTGTCGTGGTCTTCATTGACGACATTTTGGTATACTCGACGACTGAGGAGGAGCATGCCTACCACCTGCGAGTCGTGCTAGACACGCTCCGAGAGCACCAGCTTTATGGCAAGCTCTCAAAATGCCAGTTCTGGTTACGTGAGGTCCATTTCTTGGGACACGTCATCTCTGAGGCGGGAGTTGCAGTGGATCCCGCGAAGATCGAGGCAGTGCTAGCTTGGGAGCCACCCAGGAGCGTGACAGAGGTGCGGAGCTTCTTGGGCCTAGCGGGATACTATCGGAGATTCGTGCCAGACTTCTCCAGAGTTGCGGCACCACTCTCAGCTTTGACGAAGAAGGGGAAACCCTTCGTGTGGTCAGACAGATGTCAGCAGAGCTTCCAGGAGCTGAGGCAGAGGTTGACCAGCGCACCTATCTTGAGGTTGCCTGAGGAGGGAGTTGGATACGTAGTTTACTGCGACGCATCAGAGACTGGACTCGGATGCGTCCTGATGCAGGAGCGGGCCGTGATCGCCTACAGATCACGTCAGTTGAGGCCGCATGAGCAGAACTACGCCACTCATGACCTGGAGTTAGCAGCAGTAGTCTTCGCTCTGAAGATTTGGCGGCACTATCTGATGGGAGAGCGCTTCACAGTCTTTTCTGACCACCAGAGTCTCAGGTATATCTTCTCTCAGAAGGACCTGAACCTGAGACAGCGGAGATGGCTTGAGTTCCTCCAGGACTATGACTTTGAGATAGTCTATACTCCTGGGAAGGGGAACGTGGTAGCCGATGCCCTCAGCAGGAGGACGGGCATTCAGCTACTTGAGGAGGCGACAGAGCAGCTAGACTCCTTACAGATATCCTTCGTGGATAGAGACGGAGCAGCCTTTCTTCAGTCTCTCACAGTCTATCCTCCACTTCTACAGCGGGTTAGAGAGGCTCAGCGTGGGGACGCTGACTGTGAGACCCGGCGTGAACTGATATCCTCAGGTCAGGCGCCTGATGGTTTCTCCCTTGGAGCAGAGCACGACATCCTTTTCAGTGGACGTACCTTCGTACCAGTCGCTTTACGAGAGGAGGTGATGAGATAGTTTCACACTTCTCCCTTGGCGGTACATCCCGGAGTGGCGAAGATGTACCAGGATCTCAGACGACAGCACTGGTGGCCGGGCATGAAGAAAGCTGTGGCAGAGTTCGTTTCACGATGCCTCACCTGCCAGCAGGTGAAGGCAGAGCATCAGGTACCAGCAGGATTGGTACAGCCCTTGGAGGTCCCGGAGTGGAAGTGGGATGCCATATCTATGGTCTTCGTGACTGGACTTCCACGCACTTCCAGAGGTCACGACTCCATTTGGGTGATTGTCGACCGACTCACCAAGTCGGCACACTTCTTACCCATCAGAGAGCAGGGCTCAGTGGAGAGCTTGGGACGTCTTTACGTCCAGGAGATCGTACGGCTTCACGGGGTGCCATCATCTATCGTCTCCGATCAAGATGCTCGTTTCACTTCCCGGCTTTGGAAGGGGTTGCAGGAGGCGTTCGGGACGCGGCTCCATCTGAGCACAGCCTTCCACCCTCAGACGGATGGTCAGACTGAGAGGACCATACAGACACTCGAGGACATGCTCCGTGCATGTGTTCTTGACTTTGGTCGCAGCTGGGAGGACCACCTACCCCTGGTGGAGTTTGCGTACAACAACAGCTACCACTCCACCATCGGGATGGCACCATACGAGGCGTTGTACGGCAGACCCTGCAGATCACCGTTGTGCTGGACAGACCCTGGGGAGTCAGCACTCGTGGGACCAGAGAAGGTCCAGATCATCCAGGAGAGGATGAGGACAGCTCAGAGCCGGCAGAAGTCATATGCTGACAGGAGGCGGAGGCCACTAGAGTTCGAGGATGGCGACCACGTCTTTTTGCGTGTCTCACCTCGACGTGGTTTACGGAGATTTGGCCGAGGCGGCAAGTTGTCTCCACGCTTCATCGGGCCTTTCCAGGTCCTCAGCAGGATGGGAGAGGTGGCTTATCGCCTGGCTCTACCACCTCAGTTGCACCGGGTGCACGACGTCTTTCACGTGTCTCAGCTGAGGAGATACGTGCACGACCCGACGCACATCATCGACTTTGGGGAGCTGGACGTGGACGATGGGGCGACTTTTGCGGAGGTCCCAGTGGAGATCGAGGATCGACAGGAGCGGGTCCTACGTGGGTGGTCGATTCCTCTTGTGCGCGTCAGATGGCAGCACAGGAACCTCCAGGAGAGCACTTGGGAGCGGGAGGCTCAGATTCGTGCTCAGTACCCCCATTTGTTCCCCTAGTTTTTGATGTATCTTTACGGGGACGTAAAGCCCTGAGGTGGGAGTAATGTAAAGACCTACAAATTTCAAGGAAATTTTTTTCTTAATTTTCTTTGGAATTTTTCAAGAGCGCAGCTTCAGACGGCACCTGATTCCGAGGCCCGGTGTGCCCGGAATCAATTTCCGAAGTTTGGCTCGGGTACATTCAGTGAACGGACGAGCGGGTTTTTCTATCTTTTGAACCGGTGCCCGGAATCGAATTCTGAGGGCACCGATGAAATCGCAGCGCCGGTATTTGCTTAGAAACGCTTCTTCCGGAGTTGCGTTTGCTCAACCGTGGTTTTTAAATTTTGCGGCTTTAAGTCAGAAATAAAATAAAGTTTGTGCGACAACTTTATTTTATTTCACTTAAGCTGCTTGGAAGCCACTTGAAGTCACTTAAAGGCGGCTTGAACAATGTTGAACTGGATAGGATGCTATCCAGAAATATCCTACCCCCTTGGTAGGATATTTGTGAGGTGGGGCCCGCACGAGCCCCGCCGTTTCTTTCGCTAAGTAACGCACCCGCGAAAACCCGTCAAAGAAACTGAAAAGTCAACCGACGCGTTTCTTTAATTCTTAACAGACCATTTAATTGGGCGGTTTCTTTCGTGAATTAAATGGGCTGTTTCGCTCGTTGAATTAATTCAACGAATTAAATGGGTCGTTACTTACGCGTTTTACGTTTGTTGGAAAAATAATAAAATAGACAAACTTGTCTATTTTGGAGGATTGCTATCGTTGTGCAATTCCTCTGAGCCTCCACCCTCTCCGCGAAGAACGCGAAGAACGCGAAGAACGCCGGCGACCGGAATTCGACGACGCACACCAAGATCTGCGACGTCGATGAGCTCTACCCGCGACATTCTTCGGCGACGTCTCTTCTTCCGCGGCCGACCCTCGTTCGGCAACAAAGGTGAGAATCGAATCTTTTATTTCTCCCTTTTTAAATTTCAATAACAACGGATTTAATTAATTAAATCCGTTTGTTCTTGATCCGGAGATTGGCGACGCGACGCCGGATACCGCGACGACGCGACGATCCCCCTTCTTCCGCGACGAGCAATCCCGCGACGATCCCTCGTTCGGCAACGACAGCTGCGAGGTAAGGGTTGATTGGAATATTTTTGTTTTCCCGTGTTTATTCTTTTAAAGTAAAGAACATAATCTCCGACAATTTTAATTTATTTAAAATTGTTGTTGATTTTCCCTCCCGATGATGTTTATGACTAACGCGGAGGGTGCGGGTCTAACGAACAAGACCCGGCAACCCTCCGCCGATCTTCCTTTTTGTGCGGATTTGGCGAGCGACGGCAAAAGCACGACGCAAGGGCCAATTGATGATTCCGCAGTGAAGGACGCGTCCCGGGAGGAATAATGGCGCAGACGGGAGGCAAAACGGGCCACCGGAGCAACTCCGGCAGCCCGCGGAAGGTGGCGGCGGCGGCGCCCGGCGCGCCGCCGGAGGAGTCCGCCGCGGCCGAGCCGCGGCGGCGGCGAACTGCCGGACCGCGTCCGCGGTCCGGCCACCCAGCACGCGGCCCGCGCGGGCCGCGTTTCTCCAAAGCCGCGGGTCAAACCCGCGGCGGCTCACTCGGCCGCTCGGCCGAGGCCGAGCCGGCCGGTCCGGTCGGCCGGGTCGGGCCGACCCGGTTCGGCCGACCCAGGGGGGGGTTCGGGCCGGGTCGTCCCGGGCCCAGAACCCCCGTTTCGGGCCCTCTTCGGTCTTTCGCCCATATCTTGGGCCTGGGACCTCTGATTGACGAACCGTCAGTGGATACGCGATCCTTGGATCGAGACGGTCGTTTTGGTATATTATACTCAAGGTTTCGGAAGACTTTGGGTTCGGCCGGGTTGGTTCGTACACGAAACCAACCGGGCCCTCGGAGCGGAAACGCTCATAACATGAGTTACGGACGTCCGATCGACGTACCGTCTGCTGTGGTAGTTTCCTCTAAGTGAGACGGAACTTTTGGCATACTCCGCCCGAGGATGGGATACAGGCGGAGTACGGTCGGGTTGGTTTTGCCCTAAAAACCAACCGGGCCCCTGGGACGAAAATGCCAATAACTCTCAGACCGGGCGACCGATTGACGCGCCGTCTGTTGCGTTGAAATCCTGTTGTCGATACGGAACTTTTGGATACATCAACTTCGGACTACGTGTCAGTTGATGTATCAACCTCTCGGCTCGTGGAGCGGACCCTCCTAAACGAGCTCGCTATGTGCGGGAACCCTAGCGCTGGCTGTGACTTCGACGATAGAGCAGAGATCCTCCGTGGACTGCGACGACGGCAGAGCAGAGATCCTCCGTGGACTGGGACGACGGCAGAGCAGAGATCCTCCGTGGACTGCGACGACGGCAGAGCAGAGATCCTTCGTGGACTGCGGCGACGACTGTGCAGAGATCCTCAGTGGACTGCGTCGACTACTGCACTCAGCGATCCCACGTGGATCAGTGCTACAGGTTCTGTGTGAGCCCGATCCTATGTGGGTCCTTACTACCGGTTCTGTGTGAGCCACTGCCTACAGGTTCTGTGTGAGCCCGATTCTGTGTGGGTCTTCTGCGGGGGTTAGTACCTATCGATCCTTCGTGGGTCCGACGACTTAGATGGATCAGTGATCATCTTTGACGTCATCTGAAAAAGTATACCTGGTTGAGCTGAATCTTATGTTACTCTCCTTTGTGGATTGTGTTGAACTATCCTATGTGGATTTACTATTTACTCTCCTTGTGGATTTGAGTCTTGCTTTCCTTTGTGGATTGAGTTGTTCTTGAGCTCGTGAGCAGAGCTAGAATTGGGGACTTAGGTATATGTATGGGCATATACCTAAGTCGAGTCAGATGTTACTTTGTGATTGCATCTTTCTTTTGTGCTATATCCTTTGTGGATTTCGGGAGACCTTCGGGGGTCTCGGGGTCCTTACTGAGTAGCTTGTACTCACCCCTGCACGGGCAATGCCCGCACCTTGTTGTGTTGGTTGCAGACGACGGACAGCGCTGATCACGGTTGGGGCGTGGAGCAGGACGATACCTGGAGGTGGACCACTGGGCGGGACGTGCTCGGAGCGGACGTGGGACCCGAGGAGCCTGGAGACTATCTGTACCCACCCTTCAGGTGGGATTGCCAGTGGACGACACGAGGCCGCCGTCTTTTCTTCAGTTGCTGTTCTTTACTTTTTCAGTTGTACTTTACAGTTGGGCTTGTATTTCCGGCCCCCTTTACTTTTCTGCACTTTACTTTCCGCTTGCTGACTCTGTGTGGTTGTTACTTATAAAGGCAATTCCTTCCCTGTTTACTGGGATTTTACGCCTTGGTGCTAGTCGCCAGCCCCTGGCCTATGGAAGGCGGGCTTGGGGTAGTCACGGCACGGGCCCCGAGAACGGGTCGTGACATATACAAATAAATCCAGTATCATTATTATGTCATATATTTCATGATTACTTATTATATATACTTTATAATCATTCATGAATGCTTGACGTGGAGAATGAATCTCATCACGTCGTGGAGACGGTATTCCATACGTACGCACACGCGGTGATTTCATTTTCCATAGGATGGGTAAATTGGGAAATAGGGTTGTTTAATAATTATAATAACATATCAGTATATGAGTGATACTGATTTTATTACCTCATAATGAAACAACTAAAGAAGAATAAGTGGAAGAAGAAATAAAGTTGAAAGAATCGGTAACGAACATTACCTCTTCTTTGAATTGCCTCTTTGATACCTCCTCTTAGGGCACTAAAATTGGTCTTTGATGAAGAACAGGACCTCTAGGATGTTTTTAGGGAAGTGTAGAAGAGAATTAGGCAGGGTTTGGCCGAGCATGAAGGCTCAAAGTGGTGTGAGGAAGAGATGGAGGAGGTGCCCTTTTATAAGGGAGGAGAGGGGCACCTTTGAAAATCATAAAAATATTAATTTATAATAAATATAACCCCACTTAAAAACCTCCAAAAATGACTCATATTAGAATATAAGATGCGATAGGGTTGTAATCTCCTCAACCAATAAAATTTAGACATGTTAGGAAATTATTTTAAACATTATCAACTTGATTTATCCTTACTTAATCAATTTAATTTTATTTGTGGTAATAACATTCTAAATTTTAACATATAACAAAAAATTACTTATTTTTTGTGAATTTTCGATAATTAGATACTTTATAACATTTTAGACCATATAAATTTAAATTTATAATTTTTAAATATTTTTTTGATTTTTAAACAATTTTATAATATGTTATTTTTATAAAATATCAATAGTGTCAATTTTAACACTATTCATTTATATGAATTTAAATAAAATATATACAGAAGATATGTTCTAAATAAAAGATTTAATAGTTTTATAAAAGACCATATGTATCTAGAAAATTAGTGGAGAACATTAAATAGTTCATATAATAATTATTTTATTATTTTTAAAACCATTTATTTGGTTTATCTCTTAATAAAATAATTACTACAACATTTTTGTAAAATTATTTAATATACATATATGTTGCATAAAAATGAAAAATAAAATCCTATGATGAAGATAAATCTATTAACTTTCACAATAATACTTTTACTCAAATTTATCTTCTGAAAATCACAATAGTTAAATTGTTATATTTATTAAATTATGAAGGTGACAACTTTGGAATCATTTAAAATAAAATAATATAAGTGTCATAATTGCCTGTATAAGACTCAAAATGGTCAAATATTCTTCCATTGGATGATTATTGTTTAACTGTACATGACCAATAAGTTTTGGTCAGGGTTTTGTGCCTTTTATGGTTACTATTAGTTTAATAAATACTATATTCTTGATTTTTCAGTAGATAAATAATTTCTGCATCACTATTGTGTCACAATTAATAATAATTAGTTAATCCCAAGAAAATCTAAATAAATTCTCCTGATGTAGATATTTTTTTTATCTTTCTGTAGACTATTAATGTTTGAAGTTTCATGAAGTTTATCACTATCTTAAAATTATAATACTTATAGTATTTAAGAGAGTAACATGTTGTCCCTTTCTTTGGTTTTAATAATAACTAAATTATTTTCATGTAAAAAAGTCCATTAAATGAATCTAATCCGACCTTTAGGAGATATGGGTCGAATTTTAGTCATCCAATAAGATTTTTCTAAGTGTTAGGGTAATTTTATAATGTTATATTTGCCCTTAATTACCCGATTTACCTTTAACTATGGTAAATAAAATTTACAGTAGTTACTATTCACAATGCCCAAAAATAAAAAGTATCTTATTAACATAATTTGGACCCACTAATTCCAAATATTGAATCCATTTTTCCAAATACAATACACAAAATTTTCAGAAATTAAATTAAAATTAATCCCGTTGTCGATAGAAAACGTGTTTATCTTTAAAACATTGCAAAAGATTGAATTGATTTAACCTATGAATTCAAGGTAAAATCAATGCTAATGACATACATTCTATTAAATGGGAAAAATATATTCTATTTATACTTTAAAACCATTAAATATTATAATTTAACCACATAAGATATTATGATGAAAAAAGTTGTTTTTAATTAAAATATAGCGTGTTTTTACTATTCATTAAAATATGAAAGTTATCAGAATAAAATTAAAAATTTATCCAATGTAACTTTTTATTTCATGATTCCAAAGAATAATTTTATTTTTTCAAATGGAACTTATAAAAATTTCAAAAACTATATTTAATGTGGGTGTGCTATCAAAAGGCGGAAAATGGTATTTTTTGAAAAATACTTATTTTACCCGAAAATTTATTTTGTTCTTATAGAATGTTCTAGAAAAAGTGTAAGATGAATAATAATGTTATAAAATTCAAAATTTAGTTAATACTATTCATAATGGTTAGTTCATAACAATATTATAATAATATATTGTTGTTTATTAAAACCCGGTATTGCGTACAACACATGCTATCGAGGATGGTCGCGATTGCGTGTAATGCAAGACAAGTCAGGGTTGCGTGTTGTGGAAGACTCCTTTATTATTTCGTATAACAGAATAAAACCATATTTAATTTATACATTGAATATATATATATATATACACTCAATGTTGCGTAGAATGACTATTATAAAACGAACTTGAAATTATGTGTAACACAATCTAAGAAGAGTGTTGTGTATACTTCAAGCTAATACAATGTGGCGTATAGCACAAGGTAATCTTGTTTTAGCATAAAACACATTACATAAAATAAATTAAAGAGAATACTTATCATAAAATATCGGGTTGTTACAGCCTTCATCTCTCTCACCAGTAGTCGGACCTCCTTCATGCAGCTCAAGCTCCCACCCAATCTCCCTTGTTACACCTCATAAATTCTATAGGTCATTTCATCAAAGATAGAAGTCCCAAAATATATTCCACTAAACTAAACCCTTATTTTTATTTTGTTTTATTTTTATTTAATTTATTCAATGTTTTTAACATGTTTGGTTTAGGTTTTTTTATTCTATATTCACTTAACAAATATTATTTCTCATATTATAAGCATATTATATAAAATATAAGTTTTCATTTTTTCATTTTATAAATTTTTAAATTATTTTAAAGATTGGGTTTGAATATTTTATCATAAATGTATTAACTAATTATTTATATAAAATTTAATTCATATTTAACAAATTATATTTACTTCTATAATTTTTTTATTGAAAATATTTTATCAATTTTGAAATAACCTTTTATTTTTTAAATTTTTTTATAAAAGTAATCACTTTTTAGTTGACATATATTAATTTATTAACTTCTTACAATTATAAATATATTATAAAAAATAAAAATTTAGCTACGATTAATTTTGATAAAAGCCAAGTAATAAAAAATTAGGAATATTAATTCCAACTAAATCTTATATATTTTTTAAAATAATAATGTATTAAAAAAATATAACATAGTATTTGAAAACTATAAATTGATAAGATAATTTAATATATCATTTATAGAAATGGTATTATTATAAAAATAATCAAAACTAATATTATTTTTTTGTTTTATTATATAATTTTAAATATTTAAATAAACTAATAAGTAGAGTTTTCATTGACTATAAATTAATCATTTTAAAAAAATTATTTACAATAGAAAAAATAAGCTCATAATATTTGGGATGTTACACATGCTACCCAAAATGAATTGAGTCATTGTAATTAATTTTTTAGATGTAAGAAAATTCTGAATTTCTATCTTAATAATTAATAAAAACTAAAATTTCTACAGGAACATTTTATCTTAAAAGTTTCAAAGAAAAATGTATCATGTTATTTTCATTTTCCTTAAAATATAACAACTAATCTCAAATTTTTTCTAGACTATTTCTCTGATAACAATTATGAGGACATGAAACCAAACTTTCAAGTTCAGCACATAAAATGTGGTGTATTTTTTTAAAAAAAATCCCCTTAACAAATACATATAAAATAATACAATCTAGAAAATTTTCTAGTCTATGTCCTAGATAATTAGATAGCAACATAAATATTGTTAGAGTTTTAATAAAATAAAACAAATTTTTTCATGTTTACTAAATCCATAAGAGATTACATATGACATATAACTTCTATAATACAAGTGAAAATATTTTTAAAACAGCAGGATGAACATCTAATTTCCCCGTAAGGTTTTTAAAATCACTAAAATACCTTTTAAGAAATATCCTTTAAAAATAACTTTTAAAAATAATTTTGAACATTTTTTAGATAATAAGTTCAAAAATACCTTTAAAATATCATTTGAAAATATCATTAACATTAATTACTACTTGAAAATATGTTAAAACATTTAAAATACTTACGTAAAAAAATTTATTTAAATATAATATAGTGATTATTATGAAAATATTAAAAATGATTTTGAAAACGAAACATTAAATCCACTTGAATCATTTAAGGGTGTCTTAGGCCTACCCACTTACTAAGGGATGGGTTGACTCTCCAATTCCATACAATATTTACAATTTTCAACTATATAATTCTATAAAATCATTTTAATATTTCTTGATTTTTATATACATTCATTGGAGTTTGTACTTAAAAAACAAGACAACATATTTACATAAATATATATGTTTATATATATATATATATATTCTTTAATAATCTGAAAAATTTTGAACAACCAAATCCCATAACACAGTAATTTTAATTTAATTTAATAATAAATAATATCCATGTATTCTATTCATAAAACTCCTAAAACCATTATTTTATTTAATATATATACATATATATAAACAAATATTATAAATAATGAATATAAATACATGCTATGTTAATATGAATAATATATGATGGAAATATCTTATATTATAAATGAAATTCATTAATTTACATGTACACACATATATAAATAATATTTTTTATTATTAAATACTTTATATATAAAATGTTATAAATGTATAAGTTTTTTCTCAAAACATAAATCATATTTTTAAATAAATAATTACTTGTAATAATATATTTTGAAAGAGTAATTGAAATGTAATTATTTTATTTTTGATGGGTAAATAATAAATTTCGAGAAAATAATTATTTTCACTTCCAAAAATAGAATTTTAAAGAAAGATATATTTTAATTATAAATAATTAAATCCTGACAAATAAACATGAAAATTAAATGTAAATAAATTATCTATTACACAAAAATTTTAAAAAAAATATAATTATTATGAAATATAAACATGGAATTATAATTTTAAAAGTATAATTTCACTTACTATATTATGAATTCAAATATATATTTGTATAAATTTTTAAAATAGAATCCTTTTGATATTATAATTTTGAAAAAAAAATTCATTTAAGAATAAAATTGATCATAAAAAAACATACAATTAAAGAATGAAAATATTTAAAAATATACATAATAAAACCCTTAAAATTTTATAAATCCAAAGATTTATAACCACTTATTATGAAAATATAGTCTTTAAGAAATTATAATTTTTCAAACAATATGAAAATTAAATCGTTTCCCTTACTGATTTAATTTTCATAAAACTACTTCTTCATATTTTTTTTTCCTTTCTCTTCATAATCTCTCGCTCACTATTATTTCTTATACTCACAGAAAATACAAGGAGAATTTTATTCCATTACCTCTCTAGATATATCTTTGGAGCTTATGACTCCACACACTCACACGAAGAAAAATTACGTACTATATTATATAGCATTTTCATAAAATTTCAAATTTATATAAAATGTATTTATTTAATTTTTATTATCTGTAGCTGTATACAGCTACATGAGAAAAAAATTGTGATTTTTGGTTCTCTGATAATTCTTTTAGAGAAAGCTAAATGAATCCTAGTAGATGAGATCATTTCATTTATAATGATAGAAAAAATAATTATTTTTATATATTTTTACATTATTCTAGGAACCAGATAGATCCATAAAATTGTCCTAAGGATAAGAATATTATTTTTATTTGTTAACATTGAAATGAATGGCTAAATTTATAGTATAGAAATAAATGGTGTTTGATTAATATGTATTTGGTCCACATCAGAATAGAAATACAATAGATAAAAAGAATGAATCACAAAACAAAAGACTGAATTATTCATCCTAGTAGAAAAAATGAAGGATACTACAATAGATAAATTAATTTACTAAAAAACGGTTCTAAAAAATTATATTTAAACACTTACCAACCTGATATGTAAAACTCTCATAGGAGGAAAATGCCAGGGCTCCCCTATGAATAGATGACTCCCGATTTACTATATATTAGGTTGAACCGCGCTTAGATCTAGCCTTATGAATAAAAACCTCAGACTTGGCTCTCTATTCTGTACACAAATTTCATCTGGTGATCAAAGACTCTCACCTCTATTCTCAGCCTTCATCTCAATCACTGGTGGTTGATCATCCTTGGGCCAGCACGATCTCTCACATGATCTCCCTCTCTACACCTCTAGAACACTACTTCTCGGTTCCTTTGATGAATTAATTCCCAAAATATTTTCCCCAAATGAAACCGCTATGTTTATTTGGTTTCATTTCTATTTTATTTATTCATCATTTTTTACTTTTTCGATTACATTTTTTTGTTCTTTATTTCGTTTAACAAATGTTATTAAGCATAATATATACATATTATATAAAATATCAAATTTCACTTTTTCATTTTGTAACACCCCATGAATTCATAATGTGTTATTTCTTCAAAATAGTTCAATAACTTGCACTACACGCAACACCGAGTTCAATTGCACCATGACTTACCAAAAAGCCATTCAAAAGAGGTTATGAATAGTATTAACTAAATTTTAAACTTTATATAATCCTTATAATTTTTCCATATTATGAGTATCTTAGACATAATGCCAGAACAAATTCATTTTCAATATTGCACTTTTATCAACTTTTAATAGTAAACCCTTTTTAAATACAATATTTTAAACTTTTTGACTAAATGGGGACATCAACAAAATTTAAAATGAAACATCCCAAGCTTCCACGGTACGCTTTCCTTTGAATAATACAGTAGCGTGTGTTGTACGCAACTTCGAGTTCTAACACACACCACAACCAATCAAACTAGCCGTTGTGAATAGTAATACCTACTTTTTGAAATCATATATATTTTATATTTCAAAATGGACTTCATTTTTGGATTCGGAATATTGAAATTAGCCTAGGGTGAAATTTTGGTACTTTTCGGATAACTTTTATATTTTGATGAATAGTGAAAATTACTAAATTTTAATTAAAAACAACTTTTTTAATCAAAATAATTAATAGTGATAAATTGTGAATTTGAGTGGTCATAAAGTATATTTAGAATATATTTTTACCATTTAATATAATGTTGGTCATTGTACATAATTTTACAATTAAACCGAACATAAACAAGTGTCAATCTTTTGATAGTTATTACCTCTTAAAAACACGCTTTTTGTTTTGACAGCGGGAATTAATTTTAAATTAATTTCTGCCACTTCTGTGTTTTGAATTTAGAAAAATGGATTCCATATTTGGAATCAGGATTTCCAAATTGTGTAAATAGGTAACTTTTATTTTTAGTCATTTTGAATAATTACTGTGGTAAATATTTTATTTACCATGGTTAAGGGTAAATCCGGTAAATAAGGGTTAAAAAATAATATTATAATAATACAAAATTACCCTAAAACGTGTCCTAACCTTATTGGTGGACACATACCCGACCATGATCATCCTTGGGTCAATTTGGGGACCCCTTGGAGCCACTTGTATGTGGTAGGGACACTTTATATTAATAAAGTTAAAATAAAAATAAAAATGGCATAAGCTTACATCTTTTAGAAGAACAATTTTTACATAGGGTTATACATGTTGTATTTTCGATTATAAATATTCATTAGAAATCTAAAACGATTTCCTACATAATGATATTTTATTTATAATTTTTAGACATCAAATAATTTAAATTATTAATGACACAATAATGATGCAATGTTTACCTCATTAATAAATCATTTAAATAAATAAGATTATAATGGTTAAAATATTATCTAAAACCTGTCCAATTCTTATTGGTTGATGTTATTTAGAATATGAGTCATCTTATCTTCGACCTCAATGATTTTTGGACCATTATAAACCGAATATAATTATATTATAAAGTAATACTTTCACTCTTTCCTAAAGAGCCCCTCCTCTCCCTTATAAAAGGAGACCACTTCTACTCATTCCTCACACCTCTCAAGCCACTTGGCTCATCCAAACTCTGCCCAACTAAGCTCCCCACATCCCTCTCCTCCTCCTTGAAGCTTCCCCTTAGGCAGAAAGCATTTCAAGAAGTCCTTTGGTTCCAACCAAAGTGAGTTACCTAAATTAAAGGTAACGATTTCTCTTAAATTATTTTCATTTATTTTGTTTCTTCAACCCCCAAACTCTTTTTATTTCCTTTCTTTTGTAACAACACCAGTATCCAAAAAATACTAGGATGTTGTTAAAAGACGGATTCAAACTACACATACACACAACTCCATCTAATGGATGATGAACATAATGTTTCTGTGGATGGCAAACTAACGCCTCACGAAACGATGATTGTTCAAAAACATCTTACCGCCTCTCATGGTGGCCATTATGATGGCACTGTAATTAAATATGATATTAATGATATATATTTTATATATAAGCTTCTGTATTTCCATTTTATTTCATACCATTATTCGTTTCATGTTGTATATACATACGAAAATTTCATTTGAGGAAGTGCGGACTACCACCCCCTTAAAATGATATGACTCGTTCATACCACACATGTAACGTATAAAAGATGGTGTTAATGAACTTAAGTAACATATATAAAATATTATATTATACTGAAATAGTAATATACCTATGTATCATTTGGATTCGATTCTTTTAAAATAAAAATTAAATGGAAGTAGTGTTCGTGCGTACGTACGGACTACCGTCTCCACGAACGCGATGAGATTCATTCTCCATCGTATCCATTCAAGTATAATTATCATTTAATGATTTAAAAATTATGTTTAAGGACTTGATATCATTCTGGATATGAATAAGATACAACAAACATGACTTATGTAACAAAACATATAAAAGAAAATGAGTAAGTTAACACCCGAAACGACGATAATTCAAAGATATTATTAACAAATCAATGTTAAAAGATCATATATGATATGATATTAATATATATGATTCTTGTATAATTTAATAACAATTATTTCACCATTATACAGGAGGTTAACCTACCCCAACCAAGGAAAAGTACAAGGTAAGGGTTATTTCACAATCTCTTCATTATCTGAGGTTGTATTATACGTAATAATCTACTGGGATCTCTTTATCATCCACATCCATGTTTCTTCGAAATGTATTTCAAAACATTTTTACTATTTACAAGAATATGGGTTAAAGTCATTTACACCCTTGTTTGACTTTTTATAAGAGGTTTATAAAGGAATCTTTCCGTCATTTTCAAAACAAGGTCCTTTTTAACCTTTTCGACAGAATTGAGGTAAGAATGTTTTTTTTAACTTATACGGCGGGTGCGGTTAATTTCCGCCGTTATAAAATCGTCGAAGCTTTCCATACAAGCTTATAAGAATATTTTCAAAGAAAATGTTTTATTTTATATGGATCTTAAATGATTTCAAAATAAAAGGAGATACTTCTTTAAAAAGAATTTTGATTTCATCTATGTCAACATCCTTTGATGGATTTTAAGATTATTTGAAGTTGATTTATTATGATACAAAACATCTATATTGTATTGAAGGTTTTGTGATATGTTTGACTGTGGATGTGCTATTTTTATACCATTCATAGTTTATGGTGAAATTATTGACATTTCGTATGCTAGTTTTAATACGAATGTTTATGTTATGTTTAAACCTTTTCATATGGGAATGCATTGGACTTAATAAGTGACGGGTGGAGCCCTCTATAGCTCCTCGATGCATCAGTAGGTCTCATGAGACAAACTAGTGTCTTGGCACAAGGCCTTGACAAAATCTTATTTGTAGTCTTGGCACGAGGCCTTGGCTATGTGGTTATGATAGTCTGGCATTATGCATTCCAACATTATGAAAGTGGTTACTGATTTTGCATGTGATTATTCGATTAGTAGAATATCCATGTGAACAAGTAAATGACATTATTTCATTTTACTTTTGCCATACTATTTTTATGTTCAAGTTTAAAAGGCTTTTGTTTTAGTAATTCATTGCCTTAAATGTTTATGCTTATTTTTGAATGTTCCGCTATATTGTTATCCTTACTGGGCATTTGAGCTCACCCCTTTTCTATGTTTTATTTTTCCCAGGATGTGAAGATGTAAGTTATGAATGACCTGCAGGGATATTATGAGGGGATTATAGTGTGGACTGTGGAAACATTATGTTGTTGTAGTAGTTTTTTTATTTTATGATGTAATGTAAAACTTATGAATATATCTAGTGTTTCCAAGGCTACTAAACCAATCGGTCTTTCGAGATTTGATCTTTCTTGTGATCATGCCAATGTTATGTAATAATGCACCGACTCTGGGTAACTGGGGTCGGGGCGTTACAGTTGGTATCAGAGGAAGTTTAGTACAAACCTTTGAAGCTAGATTTAGATAAACTCTGATTAGAGCACGTAGACCTAAGATGAACTTTGAGGATTAGTGTAGAAGAACTTCCTATAATTTTGGTATTGTAGAGATTTTGTGAGTTTTCCGAGCAATACATCCCTGTCTGGATACGAGCAGGTAGAGGTGGCTCTGGCACAGATGTACCTAGGGGTAAAACCCGAAAACACCGCTTTGAGCTAGACTCGAACGGGAACTGGTGCACGACAACGGGCCTTGCTGCACTCTTGGTTACGACACTCCCGGGGGATATGCTTAGGATAATTCTCATTTTCTTTACAAACCATTATGAAGGGTTTATGGGTATATACATCCTCAAAGGATACATTTTTATGATTATGGATTATATCCATAAATAGTTCAATTTATGTTAAGTGTTTTATAAGTATGGGATTATGTATTTTGATTCATAAACTGATCTAGTGTATGCCATTGTTTAGAAATGGCGCCCAGTAGAAGGAATGAGAACTCCAGAAATGCACATGATCCAAAGAGAAGGAAGGATCATATCTTTCATGGTCTTAAGCTAGAATTTATAAGAGAAATAGTCTCCCTTGTATTATCATCATATGAAGAAATAATATCATGTATTGATAAGATAAGTAAAGAGTTTACTGAGTCCTATGGCTTTGAAGGGAAGCAATAGAAGAAAAGGATAGAAGAGAAAAAGATGGATAAAGGGAAGAGGGAAAAGAAGAATTTTCCCATATGTGGTAAATGTGGAAAGAAACACCCTGGAACTTGCCTGAAAGGAATGGGAGTTTGTTATAAGTGTGGAGGAAAAGGGCACAAAGTACGTGACTGCAAGGGTAAGAAAATGGTTTCAAATGTACAATGCTTCATTTGCAAGGAGTTTGGACACTACGCGAACCTATGTCCCAGTCATCAGACTATGACGCAAATGATGCTATTGGATAATAATCAAGTTATGATACTACCACAAATGAAGAGGAATGATTAGAGTTCTTATGTTGATTATGTCGATTGAGCTTTGTATCAACAATTTACTTGTTATAATAATTATGGAGTATATAAGGATTGTACTGCAGTACTATTTCATTAAGGACTTGAAATTGTGTGGAACAAAGAAAAGTGACTCAATAGCAGGTTAAATTTTTGGAAAATATATGGTTGAGAGAATGATAAACCATAATATGGTTCTGATACTGAGCTTGTGATTTTAGAATAATACATGATTGATTTGGATTTCCATAAAAGGACAACCCGGAGGTCGGGCGGCAACCCGTCGCGTCCGGCAAGGCCGCAAGACTTGAACCCGCAACCGACGGGCGACAAGGGTGTATCACCTACCACTATCCCACGAGATGTCCTGGATTAAATAAAGTAGTTTTTTAAAAAAGATCTGGTAGATGAATTATAAATTCGTTTATTTTGGAACCCTCTATGAATAGTATAAATAGATTTTTTTTTTACGACTGAATGATGAGTTTTTGGTAGAAATTTATTAAGGGATAAAACTCTAATTTTAAAGTAAGTATATCTCCTTATGATCTTAGTCAATCTCATAAATAAATTCCTCAATATTATGAAAAGTAACTTAGAACAAAAATGTTTTCCTAGATGGTACCTTAAATCATCACTAATTTATGGCTTTGGGATTGTTGGCCTTTTCATAGCCATGTTCTCTACCACTCTCCATCAGATAATTGATGGTTAGATTTTTCTTCCATATCTATATTTTCCTACATGGAACCCTAGTATGTGTTATTTTCGGTAATCTTAATACTTTCGACTCTTTATTTTAAATAGAGGCCTCATTAATTCATTTTTCGATGTTGGATTTCAACTAAGATATTTTGAAACGTCAAAAATGTGTTATCCTAATACCCTATGTTTTGTTGAACCGATGGTATTTCAAATCATCATAGATTGATGAATTTAAGGACCTCAATTTTATACTTGTTTGTGATTGATGACCTCAATCACTACCTATAAATATTTACGTTTTTCCTCCAATTATATGTCTCAAAATTGCCACCAATGTTCTCCGAATCGAGATCATAATTTGGTGGTGACCCTTTCATTTCTCTTTTCCTCATATTAAGACGAAATTTTAGTAACCCAATTTCCGATGTGGGTTTTCCCACAAATATATTTTCTATTTTCAACCTTTTATTTTCGAAGAACAATTTCAAATTGCGAGGATGCAATTTATTGAAGGAGGGGAGAATGTAACACCCCAAGAATTCATAATGTGTTATTTCTTCAAAATAGTTCAATAACTTTCACTACATGCAAAATCGAGTTCAATTGCACCATGACTTACCAAAAAGCCATTCAAAAGAGGCTATGAATAGTATTAACTAAATTTTAAACTTTATATAATCCTTATAATTTTTCCATATTATGAGTATCTTAGACATAATGCAAGAAACAATTCATTTACAATATTGCACTTTTATCAAATTTTAATAGTAAACCATTTTTAAATACAATATTTTAAACTTTTTGACTAAATGGGGACATCAAAAAAAATTAAAATGAAACATCCCAAGCTTCCACGGTACGCTTTCCTTTGAATAATACAGTAGCGTGTGTTGTACGCAACTTCGAGTTCTAACACACACCACAACCAATCAAACTAGCCGTTGTGAATAGTAATACCTACTTTTTGAAATCATATATATTTTATATTTCAAAATGGACTTCATTTTTGGATTCGGAATATTGAAATTAGCCTAGGGTGAAATTTTGGTACTTTTCGGATAACTTTTATATTTTGATGAATAGTGAAAATTACTAAATTTTAATTAAAAACAACTTTTTTAATCAAAATAATTAATAGTGATAAATTGTGAATTTGAGTGGTTTTAAAATATATTTAGAATATATTTTTACCATTTAATATAATGTTGGTCATTGGACATAATTTTACAATTAAACCGAACATAAACAAGTGTCAATCTTTTGATAGTTATTACCTCTTAAAAACACGCTTTTTGTTTTGACAGCGGGAATTAATTTTAAATTAATTTCTGCCACTTCTGTGTTTTGAATTTAGAAAAATGGATTCCATATTTGGAATCAGGATGTCCAAATTGTGTAAATAGGTAACTTTTATTTTTAGACATTTTGAATAATTACTGTGGTAAATATTTTATTTACCATGGTTAAGGGTAAATCCGGTAAATAAGGGTTAAAAAATAATATTATAATAATACAAAATTACCCTAAAACGTGTCCTAACCTTATTAGTGGGCACATACCCGACCATGAGCATCCTTGGGTCAATTTGGGGACCCCTTGGAGCCACTTTTATGTGGTAGGGACACTTTATATTAATAAAGTTAAAATAAAAATAAAAATGGCATAAGCTTACATCTTTTAGAAGAACAATTTTTACATAGGGTTATACATGTTGGATTTTCGATTATAAATATTCATTAGAAAGCTAAAATGATTTCCTACATAATGATATTTTATTTATAATTTTTAGACATCAAATAATTTAAATTATTAATGACACAATAATGATGGAATGTTTACCTCATTAATAAATCATTTAAATAAATAAGATTATAATGGTTAAAATATTATCTAAAACCTGTCCAATTCTTATTGGTTGATGTTATTTAGAATATGAGTCATCGTATCTTCGACCTAAATGATTTTTGGACCATTATAAACCGAATATAATTATATTATAAAGTAATACTTTCACTCTTTCCTAAAGAGCCCCTCCTCTCCCTTATAAAAGGAGACCACTTCTACTCATTCCTCACACCTCTCAAGCCACTTGTCTCGTCCAAACTCTGCCCAACTAAGCTCCCAACATCCCTCTCCTCATCCTTGAAGCTTCCCCTTAGGCAGAAAGCATTTCAAGAAGTCCTTTGGTTCCAACCAAAGTGAGTTACCTAAATTAAAGGTAACGATTTCTCTTAAATTATTTTCATTTATTTTGCTTCTTCAACCCCCAAACTCTTTTTATTTCCTTTCTTTTGTAACAACACCAGTATCCAAAATATACTAGGATGTTGTTATAAGAAGGATTCAAATTACACATACACACAACTCCATCTAATGGATGATGAACATAATGTTTCTGTGGATGGAAAACTAACGCCTCACGAAACGATGATTGTTCAAAAACATCTTACCGCCTCTCATGGTGGCCATTATGATGGCACTGTAATTAAATATGATATTAATGATATATATTTTATATATAAGCTTCTGTAATTCCATTTTATTTCATACCATTATTCGTTTCATGTTGTATATACATACGATAATTTCATTTGAGGAAGTGCGGACTACCGCCCCCTTAAAATGATATGACTCGTTCATACCACACATGGAACGTATAAAGGATGGTGTTAATGAAAATAAGTAACATATATAAAATATTATATTATAATGATATAGTAATATACCTATGTATCATTTGGATTCGATTCTTTTAAAATAAAAATTAAATGGAAGTAGCGTTCGTGCGTACGTACGGACTACCGTCTCCACGAACGCGATGAGATTCATTCTCCATCGTATACATTCAAGTATAATTATCATTTAATGATTTAAAAATGATGTTTAAGGACTTGATATCATTCTGGATATGAATAAGATACAACAAACATGACTTATGTAACAAAACATATAAAAGAAAATGAGTAAGTTAACACCCGAAACGACGATAATTCTAAGATATTATTAACAAATCAATGTTAAAAGATCATATATGATATCATATTAATATATATGATTCTTGTATAATTTAATAACAATTATTTCACCATTATATAGGATGTTAACCTACCCCAACCAAGGAAAAGTACAAGGTAAGTGTTATTTCACAATCTCTTCATTATCCGAGGTTGTATTATACGTAATAATCTACTGGGATCTCTTTATCATCCACATCCATGTTTCTTCGAAATGTATTTCAAAACATTTTTACTATTTACATGAATATGGGTTAAAGTCATTTATACCGTTGATTGACTTTTTATAAGAGGTTTATAAAGGAATCTTTCCGTCGTTTTCAAAACAAGGTCCTTTTTAACCTTTTCGACAGAATTGAGGTAAGAATGTTTTTTTTAACTTATACGGCGGGTGCGGTTATTTTACACCGTTATAAAATCGTCGAAGCTTTCCATACAAGCTTATAAGAATATTTTCAAAGAAAATGTTTTATTTTATGTGGATCTTAAATGATTTCAAAATAAAAGGAGATACTTCTTTAAAAAGAATTTTGATTTCATCTATGTCAACATCCTTTGATGGATTTTAAGATTATTTGAAGTTGATTTATTATGATACAAAACTTCTATATTGTATTGAAGGTTTTGTGATATGTTTGACTGTGGATGTGCTATTTTTATACCATTCATAGTTTATGGTGAAATTATTGACATTTCGTATTCTAGTTTTAATACGAATGTTTATGTTATGTTTAAACCTTTTCATATGGGAATGCATTGGACTTAATAAGTGACGGGTGGAGCCCGCTATAGCTCCTCGATGCATCGGTAGGTCTCATGAGACAAACTAGTGTCTTGGCACAAGGCCTTGACAAAATCTTATTTGTAGTCTCGGCACGAGGCCTTGGCTATGTGGTTATGATAGTCTGGCATTATGCATTCCAACATTATGAAAGTGGTTACTGATTTTGCATGTGATTATTCGATTAGTAGAATATACATGTGAATAAGTAAATGGCATTATTTCATTTTACTTTTGCCATACTATGTTTATGTTCAAGTTTAAAAGGCTTTTGTTTTAGTAATTCATTGCCTTAAATGTTTATGCTTATTTTTGAATGTTTTGCTATATTGTTATCCTTACTGGGCATTTGAGCTCACCCCTTTTCTATGTTTTATTTTTCCCAGGATGTGAAGATGTAAGTTATGAATGACCTGCAGGGATATTATGAGGGGATTATAGTGTGGACTGTGGAAACATTATGTTGTTGTAGTAGTTTTTTTATTTTATGATGTAATGTAAAACTTATGAATATATCTAGTGTTTCCAAGGCTACTAAACCAATCGGTCTTTCGAGATTTGATCTTTCTTGTGATCATGCCAATGTTATGTAATAATTCACCGACTCTAGGTAACTGGGGTCGGGGCGTTACACATTTTATCATTTATTAATTATATTGATGTTTGTGTATGAATATAATATCATAAAATTATAAAATATTTATATTTTTAATTTTTAAAAAAAAATTAACAAATTCTATTACCAAAACAAATTATTTCAAATACTTCGTTAATTTTCAAATAATATTTTTCCATTTAAATTTTTTAAAAAACTAACAACATGTTATTTTACATATATTAAAATATTAACTTCATACAATTATAAATATATTAAAAAAATAAAAAATTTATATTTTTCTAAAATGTTCTTTTGAATAATGTATATACAATTTTTGAATATTAATTTTAAAAAAATCTAATAAATATTTTTAAATAATAACATATTAAAAAAATATAACAAATGATTTAAAAGCATTAAATTGATCAATTAATTTAATATATCATTAATTACAATGGAATTATTCTATAAATAATCTAATGTAATATTATATCTATGTTTTATTATATAATTTTAAATATTTAAATTAACTAATAATAACAGTTTACATTGATAATACATCCATCAATTTAATTTATTATTTATAAAAGTATATATAATATTATAATTTATGGGATGTTACAATCACACTACCCCACCAAAGCTGCATAAGCTCCTGGATATGCACTCAACATATTTTGGATGGGTAGAACCCTTCCTTGAAGAGTATATCAAAATCTACCCATGTGAGCATCACCTCATCATGGGTTTGTGTTACTAAAATCCACCCTCTACCAGCCAAACAATGTATATGGCTCACCGCTAGGACTACCATCTGGTAGGGAGATTCCCTTACTAGGTAAAAAAGATGTGTTCCTACCTCGAACAAATAATCAGGTGTGATGGGGTCTAGATAACCCCGATACCTAACAGTTTTCTGCCTCTAGAACTCATGGAGCACACTAAACATGTTTGCATCCTCATACTACACTATCAAAACAACCTACTCCTCAATGAGTATTGGGTCAACTAGAAGACCACTCAGGGGGAACCACCTCAGAACTAGTTCACGACAATGAAGCCTCATCATGGAGAAGATTATCATCGTAATCACATTAGGTAACCTTATCTGGATGTCATTGCTAAGGCGTCCTCAAACAGAATAAAGTGTCCCCATAGTAAATGAATATATATTGAGAGCTTACTCAATAAGGAATGGAAAACCCCAAAAAATACTTATATATTATTCATGTACAATTATTTCTCTACGACCAGTGTCCTAATGTACTCAGTTGAAAAGAAATAATTGAAATTCCTAGTGAATGGATTTGTCGTCCTTCTCACTAAGATGAAAAACTCTTGTAACACCCTAACTCTAATTTCCAAAATTCAGTTCATTATTTTATTACATTGGTATGATCATAACAAATCAAATCCCAAAGGACCAATTGGTTTACAGGCCATGGAATAAACTAGATACAAACATATGTTTTACATTACATCATAAAATGAAAAACAATATAGTACCTTCTTCGTTAACATTTTTATATCTTATACTATCTTTCATATCATTCATAATATACATATTTTAATCCTAATGGAAAATGAAACATTAAAAAGGGGTGAGATTATATTCTTAGTCCGGATAAACAATATAGTATAAGATATCATAAATAGAATAATGTTTTAACAAATGATATAAAATTGAAACAAAATACTTTTAAACATATTTTTTATCATAATATGGATGTAATAGATCAAATAATATCATTTAAATATTAACATTTATATTCTACAATTCAAATAATCACATGTAATATCAATAACTAAACCTATAATTAGGGAATGTATAATGTCAGACATCATAACCATACTGTCAAATCCTTGTTCCAAGACCATACATAATTGCTTAAAAAATCAAAATAGTTTTTCTCATGAGACCTACCAATGCCTCAATGGGATATAAGGGTCCACACTCAGCACATACTAAGTATATTTCATTCCACATATGAAATGGGTGAAACATACCATACACATTCATATTAAAACAAGCATATGAAATGTTAACACTTGAACCATAAACAATGAATGGGGTCATACTTGCACATCCTTAGTCAAACATATCATAACCCATTAAATATAGTATGTAAGATTCTATCATAATAAATCAAACCCAATTAAGAATAAAATTCGATAAAGTATATTGACATAGATTAAAATTATATCATAAAATCATAAAAAACATTTTTAGGGAAATACCTCTTCTTATTGAAAATTGTTATGTAAAATTCCATATATTTTAAAAATAAAATATTTTCATTGAAAATAATATTTTAAACTTAAAAAGGATGACTCAAAATGTTATGATATCACAACGGTGGAAAAATTCCCTCATGCATTATTAGTTACAAAAAAACCTACTTCTCGTACTTGTCGAAAAAGTCAATCAAATTAACTCGTAAGGAAAACAATAAGAGATTATTTTCTATAAAATGAAACATGGGAAAAATTTCCTTTAAAACAATTACAATAATATTAATAATGTTTTCAAATAAATTTTTAAGAAATGTCAACATGGATGAGAAATAGGTCCCAATAAATATTTTCGCCTAAACAACCTCATATAATAATGAGATTTTAAAATTAACCCTTACAATGAACATTCCTTTAGATTAGGGTTTATTAACATCTTGTATAATAGTTAATGTATGTTATTAATTTATTCCAGAACCATATACATATTTGCGATATCATATAGTATCCTCTTATAATGTTTTGTTAATAAAATTTCAGTATTACCACTGTTTCGTTTTTTAAATGATTCAGTTTCCATTCCTTTTTTCTTATATAAGACATCTTTGTTATTCATGGTGTGTATTTTATTCATATACAAGATTATATTAAGTTTATAATTATTATTTTTAATCATAATATTAATTATATAATCATTTTTAATGGTTAATGTGGAGAATGTATCTTATAGCATTTTTTAGAGGGTTGTATGAACTGGACCCCAGTGACAGCACAAACACCCAGCCTTAACATGGTCGACGTGTCCTAGCCCACTAGGTACCACCAGTTGCACCGCAGACATGTGGTCCCTACCCTGGGGCCCACCCACTTACCTGAATGGGTCATCTGACTAAGGACATTCCACCCAGGGCAACACATTTCCTTTCTAGTTTGTTTTGTCCTCACTCACACACACACCCTGTGAGACAACATAGAAGGTCACCCATCCTGATAACTACTCCATGCAAAGAAAGCTTAACTATGAAGTTATAATCAGGTAGGCTTTCGAAAAGGATGGTGGACCTTGTTGACATGTATCTTATAATTTAGTCATTTAACCATTTATCATTCTGGAGTGTTACAATCACCCTCCCCCCTAACCATTCCTTTTTTCTTTTGTAAGACTTCGTACTTATGCATGTGATATATTTTATTAATATACAGGATTATATTAAGTCCATAATTATTATTTTTAATCATCAAAATAATTTTATAATAATTTTTGTATGGTTAATGTGGTGAATGGATCTTCTCGCATTGTGGAGACAATTTTAAGAACAGAACCCCAGTGAAAGTATAAACATTGTGCCTTAAAATGGACATCAAGTCTTGGCCCACCAGGTACCACCAGTTTCCCCGCAGACACGTGTTCCCCACCCTAGGGCCCACTCACATGCCTGAACAGGTCATTTGACTAATGATAGTCCCCATAGGGAAACCCATATCCTTTCTAGTGTGCTTTTTCCCCACTCACACCCACGCCCTGGGAAACATTCCAGAATGTCACCCATCCTGGTCACAACTCCAGTCCAAGAATACTTAACTAAGGAGTTCTAATCAGGTAGGCTCCTGAAAAGGAAGGTGAAACTTGTTGACATGAGTCATATCACTAAGTCATTTAATCATTTATCATTATGGAGTGTTACAATAACCCCTCCCCCATGTAGAGAACAATGTCCTTGTTGTGGGCCCTACATCTCAACCCAGGCAGTGCACTGCACTTATGGCTATTTACCAGCTCTGATACCAAATGTAAGAACCGGGTCCCAGTGACAGCATATACATATCGCCTTAACATTTCTTTCAGGTCCTGGCTATCCAAGTACCACTAGTTTCCCCATAGACATGTGGGCCTCACCCTAGGACCCACCCATATGCCTGAACGGGTCATATAACTAATGACCGTCCCCACATTCCACCACATGTCCTCTGCTATGTGTTTTTTCCTCACTCACACGCACCCTGGGAAACTTCCAAAAAGGTCACCCATCCTGATCACTATTCTTGGTCAAGAATGCTTAAATGTGGTGTTCTATTCTGGTAGGCTCCCGAAAAAGAAGGAGTTATTTGTTGACATGAGTCATATCATTTTTTCATTTAACCATTTATCATTCTGCAGTTTTACAATGGTAAACCGTACATACACACTAGCAACAATATCATTCCCCTGATGGTTAAATGTTATTGAATTGGATGGTATATTAATTATAAAGAATCGTAATCATGTTATATTGATAATTTATATCCCTTATACTCATCATTATACCCATCCAAATAATATAGTGTTGAATAACAAATTACACCATGGCATGGAGACAGTAAGTTGTACATACACACACATGGTGATATTGTTTTTTAAGGATGGATAAAAAAAATATGGTTGTATCATAAAAATAATAACATATAATCATTTTGATTTTAATATAGAATTTATTAGTATGTAAAATCATATGAATATGAAGTAGAATAAAAAAATAAATTTAATTTAATTTTTAAAACAATTACCTATTCTTTGAGTGTCTCCTTTTGATTTTCACAGAAGACTCCTCAGGTTGTATTTATGCCCTTAGTATGGCCTCTAATTTCAATTGAGGGATTTTTTTAGGATAATTGGTTAGGTTTTCGATGAGATAGAGTGCTTTAGTAGTGTGAATAAAAGATATGGAGATGTGCTCTTTAGTTAGAGAGGGGGTCACTTTTGGAATCTACAAAACTATTAAATTATTAAAAATTTATTTTCTTTTTGAAATAGATACAAACTGATTTATTTAGTGGATAAAATGATTATGGGTTGAAATCTACTAAACAAATTTTTTAGACAGGTTTAGGTCACAAAATTAACCTTATATTTTGGATTTAACCCTTAGTTAAACAGTTTAACTCTTACCGTGTTTACTTGTCTTTTTATAATATAGCGTTAATATAGTTACTATAAAATTTCAATTAGATAATTTATGACATATTTAACATTATACTAGTAATTTTTATGATTCTTATGTTTTTATTAATTTGATAACATTTAATAAATTATTATTTATTTTTAAGTATCATTTATGCCAATTTTGATACTATTCAATATTTTCAATTTTTAAAATCTAAAAGAAACATTATAAGTTCGAAAAAATGCAAAATATATTTCACTCACATGTCTATGTTATCAATAAAATTATTCTATGTACATAATTATGTAAAATTATATTTACTTGAATTGTTTGAAAAGCATTTAATTGATTCTTCTTTTATTAATTTAATTACCCAATCATTATTATGTCACCATTTAATTTAATTATTTATTTCCAAAATTTCTAAGTAAATCAAAATTACATAGACTAATATTTTATATTTATAAATAATATTAATAATCGACCATATCACTAATATAACCTCATATTAAAAATGAAATATTTATTAAAATTTGAATATGTCATTCTTAACTCTTCGGTAAATAAAATAAAATAAATCTCCTAATCTACCACAAGAGGTATAAAATGATTATATTTTCTACCTAAGGTTGATTTGGTCAAAATAACTTATCCAACAAAATTAGTACAAGTGTTAGGGTAATATTATGTTGTTATAATATTATTTTTACACTTAATTACCATATTTACCTTTATCTTTGGTAAATAAAATCCAAAGGTCACTATTCCAAAAAACTTCTTTTGATCTTCTTAGGCCACATTTATCATACCGATTACAACCATTTATTTAGTTTTTTAAAACTTCATTTCACAGAAGATGTAAAACGGCGTTTAATGCAAATCTCATAGATGTGGCTTGAAGGTGGGCAAAAGAGACAATTAAAAGTTAAATAAATTTTTATATCTAATTTTATTATAAAAATAATTCCAATTACCTATTTTTCACTAATATATATATATTATGTATCTATATTTACTTCAAAACCAATTTAATGTAAAATAATTATTTAATTGAAAAGGTTTTTTTAACAACATTGTATTATTTTTAACTATTCATCGAAAATTGAAACTTTTCATAAAAAATAATCAAATTTCAATCTAAGATAATTTTGATATTCTAAATTAAAAAATGAATCCTATTTTGAGAAATAAAATTTATAAATTTCATAATTTAGTTATAACTATTCATAACAACTTTTTAAACGACTAGTTTGATAGGTCAGGGTGCTCTTGAAATCGGAGGTGTGTGCAATGTAAGTTATCCAGTAATTAAAAAATAAGTGTACCATACAAGCTTGGGGTGTTATATTTATTCCTCCATCAATTAATTTTTTCCTATAAATTTCTATAATATCACCTCTCAAAAATATTTGGGTGGTTCTTCATCATATGTTCATGAGGTTACCAAACAACCTCTTCCATTTTCTGGTTTCACTGAAGAAATTTTAGAAGAAGAGTCATATGATTCCTCAAAACATGCTCTATAGTATCAAGAATATTGAAACGATCATCACAATAAGACATATTGGGTTTCAGTTCTATTTCTTTATAGGCGAGTACATGCATTGGGTTTGTCATGTATTTCCTTAACAATGATATATGGAACACATCATGAACTTTAGGGAGACTTGGTGGCATTTCCAAATGAAAACCTACAGCTCTAGTTCATTCCAAATTTTTGAAAGTTCTGGTGTACCCAAGACTTAATTTACCACTATTACCAAATCATATAACACCCTTTAATAGTGGTACTGTCAAGAAAACGTGATCTCCCACTTTAAATTCCATATCCTTCCTTCGATTATCAGCGAATCTATTTTACCAAATATGAGCTATTTTGATATGGTATTGAAAACTATTCCCCATTTTTGTTGTTTTATCAACATGTTCTAGTCCAAAAAGTTTTATTTCACCAATATCATCCCATAAATATAGTTTAAGAAATCTTTTTCCATATAATTCTTCATATGGTTCCATCTGAATTCTTTAATGGAAGATATTGTTATTGGAAAATTCTACAACATGTAAATATTAATCCCACATATCATGAAAGTAATGTTAGAAATATCTCAAAATGTCTTCTAATGTTTGAATAGTTCATTCTGATTTCCCTTCAATTTTATGGTGGTTGGATTTACTCAAACGTAGCTCAGTATCCAGGGACTCTTGATGATATTTCCATAACCTTTATGAAAAATAAGGATTATAGTTAGAAGTAATAGACATGGATACACCATGAAGTCTTACAACTTCATTAACGTAATTTCTTACAAAACATTCATGTTGTAAATCTTGTCTTATTGAAAGAAAATGTGATGATTTAATAATATAATCAATAATAACCCATGTCACATCATTTCTTCCTGTAGTATTTGGTATCACCATGAAAAATGACATCGTAATTTTATCCCATTTCTACAAAGTTATAGGAATAGGATGAATAACTCCTCTAGGATGTTTTTTTCTAGCCTAACCCTATTTAAAAACCAAAACTCTTGACACATAATAAAAAATATCACTCCCCATGATGTCTATCATAGAATATATCTTTAAATCTATAACATCTTAGGGAAACAATGGTGTATAGAGAAATTGGAGCAATTAGAATCATCAAAGAATTCTCTTTTTATCTCATGTATAGAGGAAACACATATTCTCTTTCCAAATTCCAAAACTCTATATCCATATGTATAGTCTATCAATATTCCAGCATTCAAAACATTAATTTTCTTTTGAAATTCCCCATCATCAAACTGAGATATTTTTATCCATTCTAGAAAAGATGTATTGGAAACTATTTGAAAAAAGGTTTGATGTTTGACCTTCCATGATAATTCTTATATATATCATTACTAGATCCATGGACATAAGATCCCTTTTAACTCTCATTTTGTTCAGAACTCCTTGGTCCTTATAACCTAAAGCATCTTCCACCTTATTTTCCTTCTCTAGTTGATAGTGTATTGTGAAATCATAATACAGGAGTCGCTCAAGCCATGTCCTTTTTCTCATATTGAGTTGTTTTTATGAGAAAATATAAATCAAACTCCTATGATCTGTATATACTTCGCATTTTTCACCATAAAGATAGTGTCCCCGTATCATCAAAAAAATATTAATACTCCAAAACACAATATCATGATCTTGATCTTAATTTTCATGAATTTTTAATTTCTTATATGCATAATCAATAATTATATCCTTATTCATAAGAAAAAAACCAGATATTTTCCTTGATGCATCACTATAAATCAAAACGCCATCATTTCCAGATGGTAAATTTTGGATAAGAGCATTGATAATATTCTCTTTAATTCTTCAAAATATACTTCCCATTATATTTTCCAAATGAATTTAACAAATTTTTATGTGAGGTTGGTTAATGACTTAGAAAATTGGGTAAAATTATGGATGAAACACAACTAGTAACCTCCTAAACTAATAAAACTAAATACCACATTTATACTTGTCATTGTTGGCTATTATTTTATTGTTTTTTCCTTTCTAGGATCAAAAGATATTCCATCCTTCAAATTAATTTGGACAAGAAAAGAAATTTCCTAATGCCATAATTCACACTTTCTAAACATCACATATAGTTCATTTTGTCTAAGAGTATTCAGAACAATAAACATGTGGTTATCATTGTCATTATATATTTTTATATATAAATACTATTAATAAATTATAAAGATATTCTTTGAACACACTATTCACTATATCATTGAAAAAGAGTGTGCATTAGTTAGTCCGAACAACATTACTGTAAACACATAATTCCTATACCTAGTTTGGAATACTATCATAGAAATATCATTATTCTTTACACACAGTTTATGATATCCAGAATGAAGGTGAATCTTTGAAAAATATTGTGCTCCATGAAGTTGATCAAACAAATGATCAGTGCGAGGAATAAGATACTTGTTCTTCATTGTAATAGAATTTATTTCTCTATAGTCAATGCACAGTCTCATCGATCCATCTTTCTTATTAACAAATAGAATTGGGCCTTCTATTAGATCACCCCTAGGGTTAATAAATCCCTCATTACTCATCCCCTATGGTTATTTATTCAACCATACTAATTCCACAGTGTCCATTTTACAGGGAGTCTTCGATATTGACATTGCATCAGGGATTAAATAAATAGAAAAATAAACCTCCCAATCTAGAGGATGTCTAGGTAAATCATCTAGAACTACATCAATGTATTCTTTTACAATATCTAAAACGTTAATATTATGATTATTATGTTTTTTATTCTATTTTCCCCAATAATTTCATTTATAAGAGCTAGAGGAGGTGGATCTAGATAAGAATCTGATAATGAATATTCTACTTTAAAAATATTGGATTATACATCTTCCTCAGAAATTGTAACTTCATTCTAATGGAAATAAATCTCCATATCATAATTTTATAGCTAGTACATAATTTTTTAAAAAGGGTTACCTTATGGGTTTTGATTTACAACTACCTTTTTAATGTGAGTTTGAAATATCTATTTTTTGAATAAAACATTAATGATATAAAGAAACACAAGGATACAAAATCAAATAAATATTTAGATATATTTGAGTAATTTATTAAAGTAAATTACAAAACATCATTAGGATCTTCAACCTCAGTAGTTGTGGTAAACAAATATTTACCTTTCTCCAATGGAATTTTTGGGGTAATGTTCCCTTGAAAATTACGAAAATCATTTGGATAACATTTTCTCTCTTTAAAATTTTATCATTGAACATTAGTAGGTTCTTTCATTCTCGTGAAGTCGTGATCATGGTGGAATATTTTCCACACTTGTAATAAACACTCATCTCCTTTAGGTAATTATTAGGGTTCTTCTTCCCACAATTACTATAGTATTGAAAATCAACTTTTCCCTTCTTCCACTTATTCATTTTCTATAGTGTTCATATTGCCTATTTTTCCTTTATGTTACATTAAAGTTGAATGAAATAGAGAATTAATTTACTTTATTGATAGCACACGAGACTATATCTTTCTACATTGAGAAATTTTGTGAGACCAGTGACCATTAGAGGAAGGGTTTTAACCCATCAAATAATCGATCAATGTTACTTCTTGGGATACAAATTCAGTCTAAAACATGACTTTTTAAAATTTTGAAGTTAGATTCATACTTTGATACATTCTTGTCATCCTTCCTCCTTAGGGGCTATAATTTTCTCTTCATATCCGCTCATAGATCAATGGGAAATTATTTTTCTAGGATGAGTTCTTTAAATGCCAACCATTACATATTTTATATATCTTCATCCTCCTACATGTTTTGAATTAATCGTGAACATTGAAATGTATCTCTTGATAGATGATAGACATATGTAAAAACTTTTTCCCTTTCTTTACTCCCAATGGAAATATAGATTTTCACTAAGGAAATTATATATTTCACATATAGAGATGGATTTTTTGTCCTATTGAATGTTGGAGACAATTGCCTCATGATATGGTCTAACATTGATCCTCTACATTATGGATTGGGCTACTCCGTACAGGTATGGTTATTATTAATAACCTGATTCAATTGTCCTAGTATAGTAATAAGTTGTTCAACAGTAGTCGCAACTCCTGCTTCAATATCATTTTCTTCTATAAGATGGGAATCCTTACATGGATTACATGAATTGATACGATTTCAATTTCTTCTACTAGGTTCTAATACTAAACAACTACATTCAAATTATTCATTTATAAATAATATTTCATAATTTCAAAATACATACAATAATTTGAAATATTTATGATTATTTAATCTCATAATCTCTCTAGATAACAATTTTCCACCATCAGTGATGCAGGGCTGTTGGATATTTATCTAATCTCATAATCACAAACATGGTTTTTCTGGGGACACATTTACTTTTAAATCCCTCATAATAGTTCACAAAAAATTTCAATTTTTCCTAATCATGTCCCATTAGAGTGTCAAACTGGGTGCGCAATATGTCCTATTATCGTGTACTAGGATACCCTAAGTCAAGTCCAGAACACCTTTTTAGATTTATTACTCCTTGAAACATCCATTCTAGTACCATACCCACATATAGTATCCTTATAGGGATTTATTTGTTATGAATACCCACATAATCTCTACATTCCCATGATTTTAGGATTTCCTTATATACTTATCCCCAAAGTCTATCATAGGCTAGTATCCCTTAATTAAATTATTTTATAAATCTAGTTTCTAAGGTTTATACTAAACTTAATATAATAACTACTATAACACCCCAACTCAAATTTCCCAGAGTTGGTGAATTGTTTTATTACATTAGAATGACAATAAGAAATCGAATCTTGAAGGACAGATCAATTTAGTAGCCTTGGAAAAACTAGATACAAATATAAGTTTTACATTACATCATGAAATATAAAACAACATAATACCTTCTTTGAAAACAATTATTTTTCCTAAAATATAATTATAGTTAGGTGGTAATATATTTATTTGCATCTAGGGGAAAAATGAAACATAATAATGAGGTGATCTCAGATGCTTCATAAGGATAAACAAAATAGCCGATTCTATCAAAAATATGCATAACATTTTATGAAATGAATAAAATTGAAACAAAATCATTTTAAAAATAATATATAGAATAATATGGAATGAATAAATAAAATAATTTCACTTAAAAATTCACATGGATATTCTAATATTTCTAATAATAACATGCAATATCAATAACTAATCTAACAACGAGGGAATACATAATGTCAGACATCATAACCATACCATCAAGGCCTTATGACAAGGCCTTACTTAAACGGATAAAAAACCAAAAAAGTTTGTCTCATGAGACCTATCAATTCATAGAGGGGATATAGTAGTCCCGACCTATCACAAACTATGTCCAATGCATTCCTCATATGAAATTAGTGAAACATTACATAAACATTTTTTTTAAAACTAGAATACTAAATGTTAACCACTTAACCATAAACCATCAATGGTATCAAAATAGCACATCCATAGTCAAACATATCATAAACCATTCAATACAATATGGAAGTTTCCATAATAATTAATCTACATCAATTAAGAATAAAATCGGACAAAAGATGTTGAAATTGATGAAAATATTAGAATAAAATCATTAAATTCGTTTTACATAAATACCAATTTTTATTGATAATATTTATTTGAAATTATATACGTTTTAAAAATAATATATTTTGATTAAAAATAATATTTTATTCTTGTAATGAAATATTCAAGATGTTAAGGAATAACGAAGGCATAAAAATTCTCTCCTGTTGTATTAGTGAAAAAACATTCTTTTGATACTTGTCTAAAAAGTCAAACAATGTTCCTTGAAATGAAAATGACCAAATATTATTTTATATAAAATAAAAAATTGGAAAATATTTTTTTAAAAAAAATTTAAATAATCCTAAGAATGTTTTTAAATACTTTTTTAGGAAACATGGACATGGATGATAAATATTTCCCAGTACATACTTACGTATAAACAACCTCGGATAACAATGAGATTGTAAAATTGACCATTACCTTATACTTTCCTTTAGTCATGGGTGTGTTGAACTCATGTATAAAGGATGAAATATGTTATTAAATTATACCAGATTCATATCCATATTTATGATATCCAATATGAACCTCTTATATAATGTTTTTAATAATAATTCTCTATTACCATTATTTTGTGTGTTAACTGCTTCATTTTCCATTAATTGTTTATCGTGTAAGTGACGTTTGTGATTAATGGCATGTGTTTTATTCATATAAAATAATAAATTAAGTTCATAATTATTATATTTAATCATTATATAAATTTTAAATTCATTATTGAATGGTTAATGTGATTAATGGATCTTATCACTTCGTGGAGACAGTAGACCATACATATACAAAAAAGACAATATGATTCCCTTGATAGTTAAGTGGTACAGAATTTAATGTTATATTAATAATACAGAATAAAAATAATTTTATATTCATTATTTATATACATTATACTCAGCATTATACTCATCCAAATAAATTATTATTGAATGATAAATTATAACACAACGCGTAGATGGTACGCCATGTTTATGCATGTATGGTGATATTGTAATTCAAAGGAATGATAAAAGGAGGGATATGGTTGTATGAAATTACAATAATATGTTATCTAGTATATGATATTGTATTTATTACATTTATTGTGGTAACAACATATGAATTTGATTTAGAATATGAAAATAAATTCAATTGAATTGGTAAAATAATTACATCTTATTTAGGTGTCTCCTTTGGATTTTAATAAAAAGATGCATTAGTTCATCTTTCATCACAAATTATGGACTCAATTATTAAGTGAGGGATTTTTTGAGGATAAGTGGGTAGGGTTTGTCTAAGTAAAATGGAATTAGATGTGTGAAAAATATATATGGAGAGGTTCTCTTTTATAAGAGAGGTGAGGGCCACTTTTGGAAACTCAAAATCTATTAAATTTTTATAAATTAATTTTCATTTTCAAATAAATCCATAGTGATACATTTCTAGGATAATATGAGTATGGTTATAAATTGTCTCATCAAATGACTTTTAGAAAAGGTTAAGTCCCACAGTTAACCTTTTCTTTTTGATTTATCTCTTTGTTAAATACTTTAAATCATACTATATTTACTTTTCTTTATATAATATAGGGTTAATATAGTAAATATAAAATTCCAAACGAACCCTAATTGGATAATTGATTTAATAGTTTAATTTATACTAGTTATTTGACCAAAAAAATATTTTGATGAATTTTATAACTCATAAAAAATGTTTATTTATTTTAACGTATCATTAATGTCAATTTTGATACAATTCAATATTTTCATTTAAAAAAAAAATAAAACCCACTTGATAACTTCGAACCAATACTTCCAATACATCACTATCATGTCTATGATATCTATAAAATTAGGGGATATTACTAATTATGTCCAATTAAATTTATTTTAAGATTTTTAATATCATTTCACCCGTTCGACCTTCAATAATTCAATTATTGCATCATTACTGTGTCATCATTTAATTTAATATTTATTCACTAAAATTACAAATAAATTAAGATTATGTAGATAAAAATTCTATATTTCTGAATATATTTTTCTAGTTGACCATTTCACTTATATGACATTACATTTAAATTGATATATTTATTAAAATATGATTATGACATTTTTAATATCTTCTTTAAATAGAATATAATAATTGTCATAATCTAACAGATGTGGCTTAAAAGGAATAATATTTTCAAAATAAGGATAATTTCGGTTGAAAAATACTTATCCAATGAAATTGGGAAAATTTTTAGGATAACATTATATTATTATAATTTGATCTTTACCTTTAATTACTATATTTATCATTAATTATGGTAAATAAAATCCAAATTTTACTATTAATCAAAACATATTTTGATCCTATTAGAAAATTTTTTCAAATTTATTACAATGATGTATGTGAATTTTTTGAAATTCAATTCATTGAAATGGTAAAATTATGTTTAATGAAAATCCCGTATACGTTTTCAAGATTGTGGGTAAAAGAGACTTGTGACAACACCACAAGGACCCCTGGAATCTCCCATATATACTCATCTTAGAATCCATGTCTCATAATGTTCCAAAATCATAGCCAATAAACTAATTCTACATGATAATCTAATGGTGACACAATACCAAGATAACACAGTCCAAAAAATTATCCATCCTACGTGGAACCCATCCGACAGATACCTTTAATAAGAAACAACTCACTTGGTCAATCTCTAGTTCATAGAACCATAGTTCCTAAAAAATCTAAAATGAGACCGGAAAAAACCTGTAAGAAACCCATGTAGAGTGGCCTTCCCCTCACCATTCCACACATTTCCGGGAGAACTACTTTAGTCTAAGCATCATAATCATCACCTATAATCAAAGAGAATGGAGAGACCCACACCTCACCACTTCCCTACAGTCGAGGGAGTATTATCTCTTATCCAACCCAGGAAACCTCTATCACTCTTTTATGGAGTGTCTCTCACATAAATTCATCTATGAAGAACAATATCTTATCTTGGTATCATACATATCTAGTAAAGGGTCCCACTCCTCGTAACTGTACTCAACAGAAGACGGAGTGAAAACTCCAATTGAGGAGTCATTCCTTGCTACAACTCATATATGGTGGAGTATTACTATATTTTTAGGGACACATACCCTAGTATAATAGGGTATTACAACTCAAAATATAGGGAACTCACACCCTTACATGATAGAACAATACCACTTTGTCAGCACTTTTACTATAGGGGAGCCACACCCTAGTGGGACAAGGGAGTACCGACCCCATGCTAAAGGACACACTACTTGGTATGACATGGGAGTACCAACTCTAACAAAACTATAGGTATATAATGCATGTACCCTAGAATAGCAAGGGATTTCTAACTCCAAGGATAGAGTACCCGCACCCTAACACGTTAGGGGAGTTCCCACCCTACTTATACATCACATTTGGAGGACCTGATCCCAGAAATGATAGGGGGTACTAAATCCATGAATAAATGACTTGTTCCCTAGTCCAAGTCCAGAGTAACTAATCTTTCTGGCCAACAAGTTTGGAGGTAATGCACCCTAGCTCGGTTGGGGAGCACTATAAAACTATAAAAATGATATGAGGAACGCACGCCCTAATCCATTAGGGATGTACTGACCTCCAAAGAACTGCACAACGGTTAAAGAACCTTCACCCACATCAAGGGGAGTACCATCTCTATAAATGTAGATAGGTAAGAGAAACTCATTCCCTGATGTTATATGGGAGAACAAGTCCCGTTGTCTCTCTTTACGAACCACACTGATCTACCACATCGGTCTAGAACCACTACAAATGCTTCATTCTCCAAACATACCACCTCCTATCTCTTAGGATGAAAGGAAGTCCACCACTATGTTATACATGGATAAATTATCTGGATAGGAAACTCACAAGCTAGAATCCAAGTTCCAGAGAAGAATATATTAAAGGTTGAAAAACTGAAGAAGATCTAAAATGTGGTCACAACATTCACTAGGTCTACATGACATGTGAGACCACCCGAGAACCCCAGCCATATATCTGTATTACATGGTATGGTAATCCATGTAGGGGTACACTAAGTGTTTATCCCCTACATGACATGTTTCACCTCATTTATCACCTTGTCGTGTTCCCCTTCCGCATGGACCGATATGTCATGGTGCTAACATGTTGTGCATCACATACTACATGGAATATTTAGAATATATGGAAACATGGCCATGTGGTTTTCTCATGCCCATGATCAACACCCTATTTCCATGTACTTTGGTAATTTACTTTTACACATCCATGTACATTCTAATGGCTAACCGAAGCCATGTACCATGGTCACATGATTTGGGGTAATACATTGTGTGTAACCTCGGTACACAACATAAATACGAAAAAATCATCTTACCTAAATAGGATGGTCTAAAAGAGATGTCACACTCTACTATAAGTCATGTAGACCTTAATTCTAACCAGGAATTACCTTAGAAAATTTCCTATTAACTGCAATTTACCAAAAATATATATATCTACCTATAAATGATATCTTGAAATTATATTTGGGTTCTAAAACCTTAAAAATTAAAATGAAGTGTATTAAGATAAAAACTCAAACCACCAAACATAAGGGTGAAACACTAATGAAATGGGTTTAGAATTAGACCAGGATCATGTGGCTCCCTGATCTGATGAAGATTGGTGTCATGAATAGAGATTGGTAATGCTTCATCCCATAGATATTAGGTCTTTTACATATGTCAGTCAAAGGGGGTAGGAGGATATGTTACTCATTTGGTGTGTCATGAAAACAATGTGTGGGTAGGGGAGGTATTAGGTTATATTTTAATTAGATTTTAATTTAATCGATTAATCCTCCTCATAACACCTCGCCAACTCACCTTTTTCCAAAACTCTTGGTGGGGGAATCTTCATGTCATTCTTAGGGAAAACAAGGCATTTTGAACTCAACTCTAGACTCATATTTCGTATCTGAGACTATTATTTGGAGTTATTCATGTTTCAATAGAAACTACATGTGTTGGATAAAATATATTTAATATTTTAAAAATCACTAATCTGAGGCTCTCCAAGCCTCAGATTCTCATGATGAATCTGTATCTAGATTTGGATATATTCAAAAAAATATTCCAAAGATGTATATGTCAAAACCTACAACACTATAACGTATGTTCTAAAATAAAATGTTAATTATAAACAAAAAATTTACACTTTGAGCCTTACTAGACACATTGTGTATCATATTGAGGTTTTATTGATTAATACACATCAAAAACGTGTTATGGATTATTGTTCTAAAGAATAAATTCAATATGAATATTTTTTCTTGTTTTTTGAGTATTTGATGTGTTTTTTGAACGAAACGGTCGATTCTAAATTAAATCCGTACACATTATGTCATATTTAATACTCCATTTGTCAGATTTATGAGTGGTTAATTCTGACGTGTTATAAATTATTTCTCAGTGATTTTAAAAATAATCAAAAACTATATGAATGTGTTTTCTTAATTTTGAGTATTTTATATGTGTATTGAACTAAAATTTCAGTTTTAAAATGAGAACAAGCATATTAAGTCATACCAGACACACTTTATTTCAAATTGAGTTATGGTTGTTTACTAGTCCTCACGAATGACTTATGGATCTTTTTTACAATGTATAAAAATATGAATGTGTTTGGTGGGTTTTGAGTATGAGATGTGTGTTTTGAACTAAAATTTAAATTATTAAAAACATGCAGTTTGATTCATATCAAGAAAACTGTTTATCGTATTGATGTGTAGATGATTGAGGTGTGATTGATTACTCCACCATTCAGGAAAATATTCTTGATAAATTTTTTGTTAAATAATATAATTCCTTCAACTGTATAATAATAATTTAGCAGACATGATATTCTATTCAAAATGAAGAGTAACTTTAAAAACTGAATTGACAAAAGATAGTTTGATAATAGTTTATTTAATGGTATTCTTATGATTCAATTCATGCTTCAGGAAAAATGCAGTTTCAACATCCATCCGAAAAGAATATGTTCTCTATTTTCATGCTTCTTACAGATATTTGTAATCAAATTTTGACTTCCCAAATGATCTATAATAAAACTAAATATGTATTTGATAAAAATTATAAGGAAATTAACTTAAAAATAGTACATAAAATGGTGAATTAATTAACTAAATATTTAGTAGATAGTCACCTTATCATAATGGTTGTATACATTGTTGAACGATTTCCGTATCACCATTATCTTAGTTGCATCCTTGAAGTCCAATTTCTCATGATAATGAGAATCTCCATATATGTTAATAGCTATGTTATAATCTATAGAAAATAACCCACCATTATACATATCATTGATAAATAGGCCAAAATAATATATAACAATTATGCTACTATTCTTCACATCCCAAATGCATATCTAAGGTCATAGCAGGTACTAGATAACAAATATAACTGGTAGTCACCTAAATTTTATTTCGAAAACCCTCTAATACCATGTACTCTTCCCACTAATCTATAAACATATTTACTTCTAATTTTGAGTATTTATATTATTATAAATCGTTGTAGTATTAGGAAAATATAGAAAAACAAATAGTCAAGAAATATTTATAATGAAATTTTAATTACCATAAGAAATTACCTATTTGATTATTCTAGTTTTTTTATCATGTAGGATATATTTTTTAAATTTACAAATGTAGTATCTAAAATAATTATTGTTATATTTCTTCATACATTTCAAAAACATTACTAAAATTAGTTATTTGTTTTGAAATATGTTTTATATCTAAATATTTCTATATATATATAGCTTAAACTTTTTCCAATTAAACAAATCCATTGGTTTAAAATGTTCAGTCACTGACCTCATAACATGATTTATCCTATTTTTATATATCACCATATGATAAAATATTTTATTTATAACACAAACTAAAACATATAATTAAATATTTATCTATAAAATTTTTATTATTATGCGTTATAAATTTACAATACATGTCATGTCTGGTCGGTTGGATTGAAATTTATGATTGGATCCCAAACATAAACATTTGGTAGTGTAAATGTATTTATATCAGTATCTATTACTTCATTAGAAAACCAAGAACTAAATAAAAAATAAAAATAATTTTGTTATTAGATTTTTAATTTTTACCCCTTTATTATAGGAATTTAGAAGATTCTATCAAATATTATTTTCTTCCCAAATTCACCATTTAGGTTATATCTTTTCTTATAAAATTATTCTATTTCTAAAGAAATATCTTACTCAAAAATTATACAAGTTAATGAAAGAAAATCATGACTTCAAGGGATTTCCATTTATATAATATTAATATAAACTCCTATAGAAAATATGAATATTCAATCATTATAAGGAACATTGGAGAACATTTTTTGGATAGATGGATTATGAAAATGTTCCTCATTGATGAATTCTAAAATGATACTAACATCCATTCAATATTGATAATTTCATTTATTCTCTCAAGAATAACCACAACTGTAATGAAAATTCTAAATATTCCTTCATTATATTGAATGTAAGACACATATCAATTTTAAAATGTGGTGTCTTCCAAAAATTGTATTGTTAATATATGTTGTAGTGTTCTTATATGGGATAAGATCGCCTATAAATTCAATTAGTTTTTTTTGGATGATTCACTATAATTTCTTGAGTCTAACATATTTTTAAACTTCATTTTATCCATCTATAATACCATACGACATTTGAAACCTTATTTCATCGAATATTAATGTCTTTTCATTTAAAAACACTTTTGATGGAAATACCTCATTTGTATTTATAATAATTGAAGTCCATACAATGAAATTTATAATAGAATCATTAACTATTGTATTATACATAACATCAATAATAAAAGGATACTCGGTTATCGACTCAAGAACTATTTAAATCCCCACTCACATGTAATATATTGGGATTTTATTATTGTTTCGAATGTCACATGTGATATTATACCCCACACCCCCCACAATAAAAATACACATGAATGTTTATATATATAAATCATAGAAACCTTCACAAAATTTTCCCAAATTAAATATTTTAAGCAGTATCTTTTTGTAAAATGTGGGTTATTTAATCTATAGGGAATGATGAAAAAACCTTGAGACACTCAAATTCTTTGAGAGTATTTTCTATTAATTGGCTAGCTTGGGGGTTGATTTTGATAGAAGAACTAATTATTTAATTTTAATAATAATAAAAACACAAATTTACTTGTCTAAAATAATTAATTAAGATGAGTTTATCCTATGATGCCTCTTGGGAAATATTAGACCTATGTGTTTTTATAAGGATTTTCCATTCATCTATTCATGAGGAATACATTAAATGAGATAATTCCCAAATATCATTCTCCAATTTAATACATACAGAATTTCATGTCTAATAAAAAATTCCCTTATAGGATCACTTTCATGATAACTCCAAGTAATTTTATAATAATAGCAATCAAAATGTGTCATTGTTAATGTTGGTTAAGACAAAGAAGAAGCCAAATCAATAAAAGGAACTCGTAAAATGAAGAACAGATTTAAGAATATAAGAACATCAAATAACATTCAATAAACCACATGAAACTCCTTAGGATCAACCCACAATATTTTATCCCTCTATTTATAATATTCTATCAGTGTAGGTGGGATGTAGACTTAATGAAGCGTGATTGATGAAGAAAAACATTAATAAAACTGAACACTGCACTATTGATTGAGGAATTAACATCTACTGGTGGGAATAAATTCATACCTTGATACAACAATATCAATGTGTTATTAAAATTAAATTAATAATTGAATATTAATTAAATCATATATTATGAATATAAAATTATTAAAGATTTTACATTGAAAAAATGATGATGTGATTACCAAATGAAAGAGGAAAATTATAATTGAAATAATGACTTTGATAGAAATGAAAAACATGGATCATAATTCCCTTCACCAACATCTCCTTATATTGTTATATTAGGTGCCATTTATTCCCCCTTACCCCCAACAAAAAATTCCATTCCAATTAATTAGGAGATTCATAAAAGCCTAAGAAAATCAGCATAATTTGTACTTTTAAAAGTTAATAAGAAAATCATCCAGATTCACCCCCCTTTTGACATGAGAATTTGTACCATAATATCACTAAATATAGGGGGTATTATAAAACCAATATATTTTTATTGGTGTGATATAACATCTTGAAAATTTTCAAGACAATTGGATTATTCGTTTGGATGTTATTCTTGAAACTATGGGATAACTTTATGGGAATTCAGATCTCTCCATTAATTTAATCTTTTTCTTTGACTGCCTGAATTATCATGAAATCCTAAGAATTAGCTTAAAAAAAATTTAAATTTAATTATTGAAATTATATTCTATTTCTAACATTAAAATTTTAGATTCATTAGCCTTGAATTTTAGGCCCCCAATTTGTTTGATAGGCCTTAGGCACATAAGGCATTTTCCAGAAAATTTATTCATTCATGCCCAAAAATATATATCTTCCCTTAGGATTCATCCATTGATACTAAATGAAAAATTGTTCCAAAAAACTGATCAATAATATCCCAAAATATCAAATTTATATTATTAATATAATTTTCTCCACAAACATATGATTGATTGGTCCAATATTTGTATTTTAAAAATGAATTACACTTAAGATGAGAAATGAAGTTAGATTTATATAATTCACTAAAAATGATGTTTAAGGACATTAAGAAACATGAATAATAATATATTATCAATAAATATTAGCTTATTTTAGTGGCTAATCACAACTCCATCTTGATTTTTTCTAGTCCTGAGAAAAAAGGGTCTCAAAAACATAAAATTTAATTCCCTTTTTAGAAAAAATTTTAACATGAATTTCTCAAAAACATACATCATTTCAAAACAATCTTGAAACCCAGAAAAACCACAAAAGTTTGTTTTAAAATCATATCTCAAGACCAATCACATTCCTTTATTCAAATTCAAAATAACATTTTATCCAATTTAAATTATGCATGATGATGTGTTGTGTATATCAAATGATATGGGGACTATTATCTTGTTCAAGGGTAAAAATGGAAGAGATAGGTGGGATTAACATTAAACCTTATGTTTAGTATCCTTTTTTGTTTGAATTTTTTGTTTTTTTCACCAAAATATATATAAAAAGGCTTACTCTATGAAATAAACATATGGAGTAATGATCCCCAATTATCATATGCCACACATATTGTAAATTCCATTCTGTAAAATAGATATATAAATCCTAACTATTGGAAATAAAAATTTGGTGTAATGATCCCCAATTATAATATGCCACACATATTGTCAATTAAATTCTGTAAAATAGATATATAAATCCTAACTATTGGAAATAAAATTATGGAGTCTATATCCCCATGTTTTAGATGCCACAGATTTGAACAAAACATTGCTCTATGTGGTCATTTTTTTTTATTTTTTTTTGATAATAAAATTAAAAAAAAACTATCCTCAAACCCTATTCTATGATTAAAGGGACCCAAGAACTCAAATTTATACCAAAGATCCAATGTATGTGAATTGTGTCATTTTTATTAAGAGGACGAAAATGTAGTCTTTAAAAAATCACATCGGACAAAGGATCTTTTTAAAAACTATGTACATGAACATAAACTTGTATTAAAATCAAAATCAATGACGTAAATGTTCATCGGTTTTGAACAAAATAGTAAGAGATATATTACAATTGGGAATAAATATAGGTGATGTGATTTTAAATTAAATGATGGAATAAAACCACACAGTTTTCAGTTGATGACCCATCAAAAAGAAATTGATCAATTTGGCCCCATGTAACATGTAGAATCCTTGGGGGTGATTGAAGTTTTGGTTTGAACATGGGATGGCATGTGTTTTATTTGAAACGATCAATATTCATTAACTAATAGATCTAATACAAAAATATTGGATCACATTGGAAAACCCAAGGGGTTACCTTGAAAAAAAACACCAATACACAATAACACACATAATAAAATAAAAAATGAAAAAGACGGGTTGCCTTCCAGAAGGTGCTTAATTTAATATCATTTTCTCAACATGGATCTCAAAACATATCTAATAACAACATTAAAAATTTTAAAAACCCATATTTTTCCACTTCAACATGATTGGGATTGATTATTTTGTATTATTATTTTATGTATTATCCTTTGATCTATAAAGTGTGGGAGAATCTAATGAATTATTGAAATTTTTATCCTGGTAACTTCAATTTTATTACATATGACATCAATAAAATTATTTCCTTTATTAGAATCAAGATATTATGAATTGAAGAAAAAATTATTTTGGTTTCACACAAATTAAATGGTGTAAGTGGTCGCTTATAGTACAACTTTGGTTATTGAATCTACTTGGAGCGAAGAAGAAAACTTAAGAAACTCACATTTGATGGGAATATTTTCTATAAAATGCCTTGCTTGGTGGTTGATTTTCATTTAATAAATTATTTAATATTAATAACAATAAATACACAAATTTAATTTATCTAAAACAATTCATCAAGATGTGTCGAACATTTGTTGTCCCTAGGATAGATTGGATGTATTTGTTTTTCTATGGATTATCCATTCATAGGATCAAGAGGTATCCATTAAATGATATAATTCCCAAACATCATTCACCGATTTAATCCATATGCTATTTTAATACTAATCACCAATACACTTTGAGTATCACGTTCATAATCACTCCATGTAATTGGATTATACTGGCACTCAAAATGGATCTTCGTTAAAGTTAGTGAAGTCAAAGAAGAAGATAATTAAAAGAAAGGAACACTAAAAATTAAGAACATATTTAGTAATTTACGAACATAATATAACAATATATCCAACCCATGTAACTCCCTAGGATCAACCGATAAATTATTATCCCTCCATTTATGTCATTCAATCAATGGAATTGGTATGTCGACATAAAGAAGCGGGATTGAAGAAGAAAAACATTAAGAAAAATGAACACACCACCGTTGTGTGGGGAATTCATAGGTGATGCTGTGAATAAATTCACTTTTTGATTCAATGGTATCAATGAGTTTAGAATATAAAAATAATAAGTCAAGAATAAGAACAAATTTTATTATGAATCTAAAATTATTTAAAAGCATACAAGGAAAAAATGAAGATGCAATTTCAAAATGAAAGTGGGAAATTACAATGGAAAGAAGGACATAAATAGAAAGGAAAAATATTTATCCTAATTCCCTTAACCCCAAAATCCTTCTATAGAAATTTTAGGATCCTTAGTTTAACCCCCAAACAATAAATTTCACCCCCATTAATTTATAGAATCAAAACAGCATGATTAAATCAATAGAATTTGGACATTTGAAAGTTTTCAGTCAAATATTCCAAATTCATTCCCCAATTTTATGTGTAAATTTTTAACTTAAGATGGAAAAATATGGAGGTGTTGTATAAGACATGTATCTTATTCTGAGTTTCCTATAAAAATTGTAAAAATTTCAGGCCAATTAGATCATCCATTTGGATATTATGATTGAAATGGTGGGATGAGTTTGCAGGTATTCTGATCTGGCCATTAAGTTAATCTTCATCGTTGGATACATGGATCATAATTAAAAATTCTTAATTAGATCTCAACATAGTCGAATGAAATGATCCCATTAATGTTTTTTTATACCGTTAAAATTTAGGCTTCATTGGTCTTGGATTGTGATTCCCGTTATTGTTTGATAGGCCTTAGGCCCATTATGCTTGGTCTATAAAATTTATACATTCACACCAAAAAAATCACTATCTTCCCTTGGGATTCATCCATTTATCCAAAAAGATAAAATTTCCCAATAAATATTTACTATCATATCCAAAAATATCAGATTCAACAAATTAATATAATGTTCTCCAAAAAAGATGATTGATTTGACCGAGATTTCCATTTTAAACATGAACTGTACTTAATATGGGAAATGAAGATCAATTTATATAATGCACTAAAAATGATGTTTATGAACTTTAGAACACATTAATATTAAGAAAAATCAATGAATATTAGCCTCTTTTTTTGTATAATTAGTTCTCTTTGATCTTTTTTCATACATTGACCCGCAAACTAGACCATACAATAATGTATTTCAAAGAATTCATTTCCACCTATTGTCTTTCAAAAATATCAAATGTATCTCCTTGTAAAACTTTCATCTCAAAAATATGTTCGAGGTTACACTCCAAAACCCACACCATTAGCATGGAAATTGTTCGGGAGACCTCCAAGGTAATAATTTTTTTCAACTACAGTCGATGTTCATTCTTATTTATAAAACTTATAAAAATTGGATAGAAATATATATTTTTTTGTAATATTATTATAAATTGTAATGAATTTCTGTTATTTCAGAATTACACATTCTTCCCATACTTCTCATATGTTTTTGTAAACTAGTTTACCCTAAATATTTATGTGATGACCTTTCATACCTCTTGAAGTGGGATGGATGTGGATTCAGATGTTAATTCCATAATCATCATATAATCAGGGTAAATGTGTTCCTTTATATAACATAAATATTTTATTAAAGAATTAAAATACTTAACATTTTCTTTTTAGGTTTATCATTACCCATTCTGTCATTATTGTATAGGTACATTTTTATTTCTATATGTTTTTAATTTCAGTACACCGATATTGTTTTTTAAATTATTTTTTTTAATATAAGATGATAAAATAATTAATTTCAATTAATATATTATCGACTACATTTCACCTAATATGATTTCCCATCATTATGATTAATTAAATCTATCCATGTGTGTAACATCCCAAGCTTTCATGGTACACTTCCCTTTGAATAATACAGTAGCGTGTGTTGTACGCAACTTCGAGGTCTAACACACTCCACAACCAATCAAACTAGATGTTATGAATAGTAATACCTACTTTTTGAAATTTTATAAATTTTTTCTTTCAAAATGGACTTCATTTTTGGATTCGGAATGTCGAAATTATCCTAAGTTGAATTTTTCATTTTTTATGAATAGTGTATATTAGTAAACATTATTTAAAAACAAATTTTCCAATAAAAATAATTTATAGTGATAAATTATATTATTTAGTGGTTTTAAATTATAATTAGAATATATTTTTATCATTTTATCCAATGGTGGTCATTAGAATTAATTTCACATTGAAATTGAACATAAATAATTGCTAATATTTTGGTTGATATTCTTTATTAAAAACATTGTATTTGTTGTGAAAGTGGGAATTAATTATTAAAATAATTAATTCAATATATATTTTTTGAATTTTGAAAAATAGACATCATTTTTGAATTAGGAATATCAAATATAGCTCAGGGTTAATTTTGGTATTTTTCTGAAAAACATCAGTTTTTGATGAAAAGTGAAACCACTAAGTGGTAGTTAAAAAAACTACTTTTTCATTTAAACAAAAATTCACCACTTTTTTGAATTTAATTTAAAAAATCTGACAGACATGGTTGTCATTAGTAAGTAAAATGTAGTTCAATGGGATGCAAATAATTTTTGGTGAATAGTAACTTTTAAGTTTTATTAATCACGATTAAAGGTAATTCGTGTAACTTAAGGTAAATATAATGTTATAATAATATTAAATTACCTTTACACTTTTCTGACTCTTATTGGGTGAGTCATGGAAGAACAAGACAATCCATGGGTCAACTTTGGGACCCCATGGAGCCACTTGGGTAAGAAAATGAGATTAATAACTTTTTATTTAAAGAAAAAATAAAATTGTCACAAACATGTGTTGTTTTACTAAAACAATTATTACATGGGGTTATATAAGTTAACTTTTAGACTATAAATATTCATTGGAAATATAAAAATATTTCCTACATCATTTTATTTTTTATAATTTTTAGACTTTAAATAAATTATATTTTTTATAACACCATGATGATGCAACGATTACCTCATTAATTAACAATTTAAATAAAATGAAAAGATAATGTAAAATCTAATACATAAACTAGTAAAAAACTTGTTGTATGAGTAGATTTAGAACCCTTGTCACCTTATCCTCAAAATATATAATTGTGGGACCTTTGAAACCCGAAATGCAATTCATAATAATGTAACATTTCATGACTTTCCAAGAGTGCCCCTCCTCTCCTCTTATAAAAGGCCCCCACCACTACCACCATATTAACACCATCCAAGCCATTTGTCTTGGCCAAACTCTGCCCAAATAGACTCTAAAAATCCCTCTATTACTCCTAGAAACCTCACTTTGGGAAGAAGTCTTCCCAAGGAAGCCTTTGGCTCAAATCAAAAAGAGTTACCCGATTTTAAGGTAATGTCTTATCTTATGTTCTTTTGTATTATTTTGCTTCACCAACCCCATAAACTATTTTTATTCATTTCTTTTATAACAAAACCAGTATATTAAATTTATTAGGTTGTTGTTATGATAAGGATTCGAGCTATAATTACACACACCTCTGTCTAATGGTTAAGGAACATACTATTTCCGTGGATGGTGAATTACTGCCTCACGAAACGATGATTGATCTATCTTCTCCTACCACCCCTCATGGTGGCCATTATGATGACACTATTTTTATATATGATATATATTATGTTTATTTTTTCTTTATTCTTCTGTATTTTTCATTTATGGCATACCTTTATGATTTCCATTATGGGTAAATGCGATAATTTCATTTTAGGAAGTGTGGAATACCGCCCCCTCAAAGTGATTTGAATCGTTAATGCCATATGTGGGATGTATAAAGGATGTAGTAAATGATATTATATATGATATTATACTGGAATTATATTATACCTTTATATCATTATGATTTCATTCCATTAAATACGAAATAGAAATGAAAGTAGCGTTCATGCGTACGTACGGCTTACCGTCTCCATGAACGGTGCATTTCATTTCTTACCTCTAAATGTTATGTAATATTATAAATGAATGTATATACTAGATATATATGATATATATGAAATCTAAATCATGAATATAATTCTGGATATAATGGATATTTTACCAAATGAACAACTTGTAATTATAAGAAGTTTATTTTTGACTCAAGTACCAAAGATCGACAAAACGACCGTTATTAACATAAATAATTACATAATGTTCATAACATGGTAATAAGTGATATAAAAGTAATAATTAACTTGAAAAAGGTTCTTAAGAAATTATAAATTAACTATATTTTATTATTTAGGAGGTTAAAGAATGATCGAGTCAAGTCGGACACGAGGTAAGGGAACTTCTTAACCCAATTTCCGTTCTTTGGGTTAATCTCCTACTTTCAAATTATGTCATGATATTATTATGTCATATCTTGTATTTGTACTTTATTTATGTGTACATATAGTTAATACACATAATAGATCTATTTTATTTAATAAATGATCTTTTTGAGGGACTTCGTCTCAATCTTCTTTCATTGACGCATATTGTTTATACAAAACTCTCTTTTATACGGTGTATAAACCCATTTGACTTTTATGTTTATTCAAAAGAAATATTTTTTATATGAAGTGTTTTACTAAATGATAAAAGGGAATATTTTTTTGTCGTACGTATGCAGCGACAATGACTTCTCTTCCGCCGTTACCATTATTTGAGTTTCGACTTCCTCCTCAAGCCATAACTTTTTCTAAAATGAAAAATAAATACCAAGTTTTACTTTTTATTTTATTTTGTTATTGAAAATGGTTTTATTATATCATTGTGCTGTATTGATATCTTGAGATTGAAATGTGGAAATGTTATGTTTCCTTTATGCATGTTTTATGTGATACGATTATGTTATGGTTTATGATATGTTTAATCCTTTTTATATAAGGAATGAATTGGACTTAATAAGTGACCTGTGGATCCCGATATAGCTCCTCGATACATCATTAAATCTCATGAGACATTCTAGTGTCTTGGAACGAGGCCTTGGCAAAATCATATTTGTAGTCTTGGCACGAGGCCTTGGCTACGTGGTTATGATAGTCTGAAATTATGCATTCCATCATTATGCAAGAGGTTGTTGATATTGCATGTGATTATTCGACTAGTAGAATATATATGTGAATAAGTAAATATCATTATTTCATTTTATTTTTTCCATATTATGTTGAAGTTCAAGTTTAAAAGGATTTTGTTTTAGTTATACATAGCCTTAAATGTTTATGTTTATTTATGAAAGATTCTGCTGTATTGTTATCCTTACTGAGCATCTGAGCTGACCCCTTTCAATGTTTTAATTTTTCTAGGATGTGTTGAAGTATATTATGAATGACCTGCAGAGATAGTATGAGGGGATATGAAGACAGGATGTTTTTGTAGTTTTTTTTACTTTATGATGTAATGTATGACTTATGAATATATCTAGTGTTTCCAAGGTTACTAAACTAATCATTCTTTCGAGACTTGATCTTTTGTGATCATGACAATGTTGCGTAATAATGCATAGACTCTAGGTAACTTGGGTTGGGGCGTTACAGTTGGTATCAGAGGCAGTTTAGTACTAACCCAAGAAGCTGGATTTAGATAAACTCTGATTAGAGCACATAGCCCTAAGATATACTTTTAGGATTAGTATAGAAGTACTTCATAGAATTTCGGTATTATAGATATTTTGTTGTTTTTCCGTGCAATACATCCCTTTCTGGATACGAGCAGGTAGAGGCGGCTCTTGCACAGATGTACCTAGGGGTAAAACCTGAAAACACCACATTGAGCTAGACTCGAACGAGAACTGGTGCATGACAACGGGCATTGCTGCACTCTTGGTTACAACACTCCCGGGGGATATGCGTAGGATAATTCTCATTTTCATTAGAAACCATTATGACGGGTTTGTGAGTATATACTTCCTCTAAGAAAAAAATTTTATGATTATGGATTATATCCATAAATAGTCCAATTTATGTTATGTGTTTTACAAGTACCGAATTATGTATTTTGATTCATAAACTAATCTAGTTAGTGTCATTGTTTAGAAATTGTTCCTAGTAGAAGGAATGGAAACTGTATCAATGCATGCACTCCATGTAGGGATTTCCCTCTTTCTCAAAATAATTATAGTGGAGCAGGTGATACAACTAGTGCTGATCAACTTATCACCATACTGGGAAAACTCACTCAGGTTATGAATAATAACCTTACTCATATGGAGCACCCTGATCCACAACGTGGAGGATCAATGTTAGACCGCTTCATGAGGCAAAAACCGAAAACATTTAATTGGGGTACAAATCCATTAGTAGTTGACCAATGCATAAACTCCTCAGCGAAAATATTCCACGCCTTGGGGTGTAGCGAAAGGGAGAAGGTTGTCATGGCAGTTTACCGCCTCACTGGAGAGGCCGATAAATGGTGGTCGCTGATTCAAAACACAAAGGAAGATGAAGAAGTATCAAGTAAGGAATGGAGGTAGTTTAAGGAAATTTTCGTAGAAAAATAAGTTCCACATGACCATTAAACAGATATCGAATGTAAATTTCTGTGTCTGAGGCAGAAGGAGGATGATAATGTCGCAAAGTATGAGGCTAACATTACAAGGTTAGTGAGGCATGCTGCAGATTATATACGTAACCCAAGAAGTAATATTGATGGTTTCTTTTATGGGTTAAAACCATTTCTCCATCGAGCATTAGTCTCACAAACCTTCTCGTCGTACAAAGATATTGTCTCGTGTGCTATCAAGACGGAAAAGGAATTCTCTATGTTTTATGACATTAAAGCAAATCAAGAGAAGAAGAGATCTTCTGATCAATCTAGATATAGAAATAAGGGGAATATGGGAAAAGTTTAATATGACCCCTTCAGTAAATGTGGGAAGAAACACCCCAGTACTTGCTTGAAGGGAATGGGAGTCTGTTACATGATTGCAAGGGAAAGAGAGTTGCTGTCAATGTGGAATGATTTAATTGTAGAGAGATGGTACATTATGAAAATGAATGTCCTAAGGGTCAGGGGAACATACCTCAGAAGTGGTCAAGGGATCAAGGCCAAGCTTATGCTATCACTACTACTGAGGTTGAAGCTCTGAAGGACATGGTGGCAGGTAATTTAATGGTTTCCTCATGTTTTTCAAATACATTATTTGATTTTGGATCATCACATTGTTTCATATTTTCCCAGCTTTCTAAAAAAACTAGTTGTTTCCATTTTTATTTAACAAGAGAATTTTCAGTCAAAACTCTTAAGGGACGTATCATTGCAATAAAGTTTTGTGAATCAGTCCCCATTAGAGCACATAAATGTTCTTTATATACTGATTTCATTGTCATACCTATGATTGAGTTTGATATAATCCTCGGTATGGAATGGATTTTGGACTATGATGTGAATATATATTGTAAGAAGAAGGAGGTGACGATTTTTTATGATGATGATAAGGAACACCTTATCTTTAGAGAGGAAATGTAACCACCTAATTCTTATTTATATCCACCCCCAGTAGCTCAACTAAATCGAATTATTGGGGAGGAAGAGAATGAAATAACTGAGGACAAGGAAGGGAATGTTAAAATAGAGGATGTACCTATTGTTAGAAAATATGTAGATGAGTTTCCGGAAGATTTACCTGGACATCCTCCAGAATGAGAAGTTGAGTTTTCCATTGATTTAATTCCTGGATCAAGGCATATATCGAAGACCCCTTATAGAATGACCACTGTGGAATTAGTTGAACAAAAGATACAACTAGAGGAATTGAGTAATAAGAGATTTATTCACCCTAGTGTTTCTCCATGTGGATTCCCTATCCTTTTTGTTAAGAATAATGATGGATCTATGAGGTTGTACATTGACTATAGGGAGATCAACGCTATAACAATAAAGAACGAGTATCCCCTACCTCGCATTGATGATTTATTTGACCAATTTCTTGGAGCTCTATAATTTTCAAATATTGACCTTCGATCTGGATACCATCAGTTTTGTTTGAAGAAGGAATGACGCTATATGGGTCATTGTTGATCGTCTCATGAAGTCAGCACATTTTCTTGCTATAAGAGAAGATCTACCATTTTAACGTCTAGAAAGAATATATATTAATGAAGTTGTGAGACTTCATGGAGTATCCCTATAGATTGTCTTGAATTGTGATCCCAGTTTTACATTAAGATTCTTTAAATATATTCAGAAGGCCTTGGATATTGAACTTTGTTTGAGCACTACTTACCACCCTCAAACAGATGGACAATCAGAACGAACTATTCAAACCTAAGAAGACATGTTGAGATCATTCTCACTTGAATTTCAGGTTATGTGGGATAAATATTTACCTCTGGTAGAATGTCCTATAACAATAACTTCCATTAAAGTATTCGGATGGCACCATATGAATCGTTATACAGAAATTGATTTCTCACACCAACATGTTGGGATGAAATTGGTGAAAGAATACTTGTAGACCCAGAACTGGTGGAAGAAATGATGGAAAAGGTGAAGATAATCCAAAAACACATCAAACAGCTCAAAGTAGGCAAAAGATCTATGCTGAAAACTGAAGGAATGATTTGGAATTTGATGTAGGAGATCATGCTTTCTTGAAGGTATCTCCATGGAAGGGAGTTATACGTTTCTGTAAGAATGGTAAATTGGGTCCGAGGTACATCGGACCCTTCGAAATTCTAGAATGAATTGTGGTTGTAGCTTACCGTTTGGAAATGCCGCCAAGTCTCTCCAAAGGTCACAATGTGTTCCACGTATCACTATTGAGAAACTACATGCCTGACCCAACACATATACTCACATATGAGTAATTATAACTAGAACCCGATCTATCGTATTGCGAAGATCCCGTTAGGATTCTTGAAACAAGAGAACAAGTGCTGAGAAACCGAATGACTCGTCTGGTAAAAGTTCTATAGAGAAACCATAAGATGGAGGAGGAAACGTGGAAACCTGAGGAACTTATGATGAAGAATCACACAAGTCTTTTTATACAATGATATTATAAGAAATTTCAAGGACAAAATTATTTTATGGAGGGGTGAATGTAACACCCCAAGATTTCATGGTATGCTTCCCTTTGAATAATACCGTAGTGTGTGTTGTACGCAACTTCGAGTTCTAACACACACCAAAACCAATCAAACTAGCTGTTATGAATAGTAATACCTACTTTTTGAAATTTTAAAAAATTTATCTTTCAAAATGGACTACATTTTTTGATTTGGATTATCGAAATTATTTTATGTTGAATTTTCCATCTTTATGAATAGTGTAAAATACTAAACTTTAATTAAAAACAAATTTTTAAATAAAAATAATTTATAGTGATAAATTATATTATTTAGTGGTTTTAATGCATAATTAGAATATATTTTTACCATTTTATCCAATGGTGGTCATTTGAATTTATTTCACTTTGAAATTGGACTCAAACAATTGTCAATCTTTTGATTGATATTCTTTCTTAAAAACACGCTATTTGTTGTGACAGTGGGAATTAATTATTAAATTAATTAATTCGACTTATATGTTTTGAATTTTGTAAAATAGATATCATTTTTGAATTAGGAATATCAATGTTTTTTATGGTTAATTTTCGGTATTTTTCTGAAAAAATTCGATTTTTGATGAATAGTGAAACCACTAAGTTGTAGTTAAATAAACTAATTTTTCGTTTAAATGAATCTTCACCACTTATGTGAATTGAATTTCAAAAATCCGACATACATGGTTGTCATTAGTAAGTAAAATGTGGTTTAATGGGATGAAAATAATTTTTGGTGAATAGTAACTTTTAAGTTTTATTAATCGTGATTAAATGCAATTACTATAACTTAAGGTAAATATAATGTTATAATAATATGAAATAACCTTTAAAATGACCTAATGTTATTGGGTGAGTCATGTCTGACCAAGAAAATCCATGGGTCAACCTGGGGACCCCAAGGATCCACTTGGGTAAGAAAATGACATTAATATATTTTTATTTAAAGTAAAAAATAAAATTGTCACAAACATGTGTTGTTTTACAGAAACAATTATTACATGGGGTTTTATAAGTTAACTATTCGATTATAAATAATCATTGGAAAGATAAAACGATTTCTTACATCATGGTATTTTTTTATAATTTTTATACATTAAATAAATTAAATTTTTTATAACACCATGATGATGCAACGATTACTTCATTATTTAACGATTTAAATAAAATGAAAAGATAATGTTAAATCTAAGACATACACTAGTACAAAACCTATTGGATGAGTATATTGCGAACCCATATCACCTTATCCAAGAAATATATAAATGTGGGACCTTTTAAATATGAAAAGCACTTCATAATATTGTATCATTTCATGACTTTCCAAGAGTGCCCCTCCTCTCCTCTGATAAAAGGCCCCCACCACTACCACCTTATTCACACCATCCAAGACATTTGGCTTGGCCATAATCTGCCCAAATACTCTATCAACTTCTCTCTATTACTCCTAGAAGCCTCACTTTGGGATGATGTCTTCTCAAGGAATCCATTGGCTCAAATCAAAAAGAGTTGCCCGGTTTTATGTTAATGTCTTATCTTATGTTCGTTTGTATTATTTTGCTTCGCCAACCCGTTAAACTATTTTTATTACTTTATTTTGTAACAAAACCAGTATATTAAATATACTAGGATGTTGTTATGATAATTATTTGAGCTACCATTACACACACCTCCGTCTAATGGTTAAAGAACATACCGTTTCTGTGGATGGAGAATTACTGCCACACGAAATGATGATTGATCAATCTTCTCCTACCACCCCTCATCGTGGACATTATGATGAATCTATTTTTATATATGATATAAATTATGTTTATTTTTTCCTTATTCTTCTTTATTTTTTATTTATGGCATACCTTTATGATTTCCATTATGGGTAAATGCGATAATTTCATTTTAGGAAGTGCGGACTACCGCCCCCTCAAAGTTATTTTAATCGTTAATGCCCTGTGTGGGATATATAAAGGATGGAGTAAATGATATTATATATGATATTATACTTTAATTATAATATACCTTTATATAATTATTATTTCATTCCATTAAATACAAAATAGAAATGAAAGTAGCATTCATGCGTACGTACGGCTTACCGTCTCCATGAACGGTGCATTTCATTTCTTACCTCTAAATGTTATGTAATATTATAAATGAATGTATATACTGGATATATATGATATATATGACATATAAATCATGAATATAATTATGGATATAATGGATATTTTACCACATGAACAACTTGTAATTATAAGATGTTTATTTTTGACTTAAGAACCATAGATCGACAAAACGACCGTTATTAACCTAAATAATTGCATAATGGTCATAACATGGTAATAAGTGATATAAAAGGAATAATGAACTTGAAAAAGGTTCTTAAGAAATTAGAAATTAACTCTAGTTTATTATTCAGGAGGTTAAAGAACGATCGATTCAAGTCGGACACGAGGTAAGGGAACTTCTTAACCCAATTTCCATTCTTTGGGTTAATCTCCTACTTTCAAATTACGTCATGATATTATTATGTCATATCTTTTATTTTTTTCTTTCTTTATGTGTAATGGTAGTGAATACACATAATAGATCTTTTTTATTTAAAAAATTATCTTTGTAAGGGACTTCGTCTCAATCTTCTTTCATTAAGTCATATTTTGTTTTATACAAAACATTCTTTTATACGATGTATAAACCCCTTTGACTTTTATGTTTAGTCAAAGGAATATTTTTTATAAGAAACGTTTTACTAAACGACAAAAGGGAATTTTTTTTTCGTATGTATGAGGCGACAACCAATTCTCCACCGCCGTGACCATTATTCGAGTTCTGGATTCCTCTACTAGCCATAACTTTTTTTAATGAAAAATAAATAACAAGTTTTACTTTTCTTTTATTTTGGTATTGAAAATGGTTTTATTTTTTCAATGTGTTGTATTGATATCTTGTAATTAAAATGTGGAAATGTTATGTTTCCTTTATACATCTTTTATGTGATATGATTATGTTATGTTTTATGATATTTTTAAACCATTTCATATAAGGAATGCATTGGACTTAATAAGTGACCGGTAGAGCCCGCTATAGCTCCTCGATGCATCGGTAGGTATCATGAGACAAACTAGTGTCTTGGCACGGGGCCTTGACAAAATATTATTTGTAGTCTTAGCACGAGGTCTTGGCTACGTGGTTATGATAGTCTCGAATTATGCATTCCATCATTATGAAAGTGGTTATTTATATTGCATGTTATTATTCGACTAGTAGAATATCCATGTGAATATGTAAATGGCATTATTTCTTTTTATTTTGGCCATATTATGCTGAAGATCAAGTTTAAAAGGTTTTGTTTTAGTTATACATTGCCTTAAATGTTTATTTTTATTTATGAATGTTTCTGCTGTATTGTTATCCTTACTGAGAATCCGAGCTCACCCCTTTCAATGTTTTATGTTTTCCAGGATGTGATGAAGTATATTATGAATGACCTGTAGAGATAGTATGAGGGGATATGATGACACGATGTTTTTGTAGTTTTGTTTTACTTTATGATGTAATGTAAGACTTAAGAATGTATCTAGTGTTTCTAAGGCTACTAAACTTATCGGTATTTCGAGACTTGATATTTTGTGATCATTCCAATGTTACATAATAAAGCACCAACTCTGGGTAACTGGGGTCGGGGCGGTACAATGTGCCCTATTTTATAATTTCTACAAACCTAACTAGTGGTTGTGGCTTTAATTTCCCCTCATCATCCTGGATATGATTCTTTGTAAGAAGTTTCTAGAAGCCTTTATGAGCTTTTATCATGGCCATTGAGAAATATTTCCTATGAAAATCATCTAAAATAATTGAACTCTATAAGGAATAATGAATAGTAAATCAATGTTTAATTAAATAATTTTCTATTAAAACTGAGAAATTATATTATAATGTTACCTTAATATCTTCCTAAAGGGTTTCCATTAATACATGTTGTACATGGTGCCACTTGTCTAAATCAATTGGCATATTCATTCTCATTGTTACCCCAATATAAATAATTAACCTTTACTTGATAGGGTAATTAGGATGGCAGCGTTGATTCCATCCTATCTCAATTATTATACCCTTTCCTCTTTCCATGATAATTTTATTTAACGTTGTGATGATATGTCATTATTTATTTTTTCATCAAATTCTAGTTAATCCCCAAAAAATACTATAGTTTCAGCATAAACCTTTAGTTCTTCCTCGGATTAGAAACATCATCATATATAGACGTCATTATCTACATGTGTTATCAAACAATTAATTTATATTACATAAAAATAATATAGAATACATAATATAATGATGAAAATCACTATATAATAAATAATTATTTATACTTCTTGTTAAAATTTCAATATTTATTTAAATGTTGAAGCTATTTTTATCCTATATAGAGTATCTAAATACCATCTTTATAGTCCCCTCTTACATACAAGGCACTCTCTAAATTGGGACAGTCGTGAAATTAATGTGATCTCTCAATGAACGGGCCATCCTCAATTGAATATGCATCTAAAACTACAGTTTTTTCGTCTCCAATAGGATATTTGACCAATTACTATTTTCTAGATCTGAGTTATAAAATACCTAGAAAACTTTTGATTTTATTATAAACTACTAATCCTTATAACCTTCTATCCGAATATTCACATTCACTAATCCTAATTAATCAACATTTATTATAATCATGTTGTTAACCCATTTGTAATGGAAAAATAAACACCTGTGGTCTTTCAGTTTCCAACTCTTATATCTAATTGATAATTCCAAAATATTACATCTTCACATGAATTAGATTTTTATCCTAGGAATTGGATATAAGAATCTCTTCCAACACAAGAATAAATTAAATTTCTTCATTGTAATGCATTCATCTTATTCTTTTGTGTAGAACATTAAACTATTAATAACAAAACATGCATAAGATAAAACAATTGAAATTGGTGATCACCAAAATATCCATCAAAGTCATCTAACAATTGAATTCATCTTTTTATATAAATTCTTATAAATATGATCAAAAACCCATCCTATGAACTGTTGATTATGTGTATATGTTATCCATATTACAACCCTTGATGCATTAAAATGTCTAAGAAAACAATTATTGGATTAAATATGTGGTGTAACCTCTTCACTGTTATATAAAACATAAAGATGGTATTTATCCCGCTATGTGATGATAATTGTAACAAAATATTTACAAAAAATAACTTCTCCTATAAAGATTTAATTATTAAAAGGATTTGGAAAGTAATTCTTTTAAAAAAATGGCATATAATCATTATAGAATTGAATATCATCATCACTAATATATCTATCTTCAATATAACCTTTTAGATGACTCCTATTATTTATCCACACTTTCAAAATCTATATAAATCATTCCATGGGGTACATCCATATGTAATAGATAGGACTGCATAGTTAAACCTCTATAACAAAGATAACTATCCAATGAACCATTATATTAAACAACTATGGTGGGAAGAATATATCTATGTTACATAATATGACTGAAATATCTTTATTCATGATAATAATCTTCATCTGATCTATCAATTTACTCCATGTGTATTTGAAATTTTTGTTGATTTTATATAATTAATGTCTTGAATTTTGTGGTAGAACCCAATCTAAAGTGACTAACATCAAATATTTCATAAAAACCTGACAGTCATGAGATTTTAGACCCAGTAACATCAAATTAGTCATTAACATGAAATTATTTTTATATTATGAATATGCCTCAGGGACATTCATACCATTAATGAAATTTCAAATTTACAATTTGCTCATTTCTATATAGAGTGTAAGCTGATGGCGTAAGAAAATATTTCCTTTTACCCTTCATTTATGCCAACTCTTCCCTTATCCTCATATCAATCATGTCTAACCTCACCTTAATTTCATATATCAATTTTTAAGGAACATTTATTAACATTAGAACAACACTATCAATTACATTTCATTCTACATGCATGGAATCCAAAAATTTATAATGTTCAAAGAATTCTAGAAGGGAGATTCAATAAAAATTTATCTCCTTTTCCAACATATTTTTGTATGGTTTTTGAAAATGGTGTAACAAAAATTATTTCAATATATTTTACTTTATTGAACATTTTTTCACCTAGAGGTGGATATGGTTTTGTAACTTGTTTGGTATTAACATCGAATGTGGTCATCTGGGATCATTATTTATTTTATTGAGGAAAACATTTATGATGTCTTAAAAACATAGTCTTTGGGGAATGTTTCAAAAAAAACATCATGTGTACATTCTTTATAAATGGAAAATCAAAAAAATTATAAAATTATATTTCCTAAAAAATTCCATATGTTGGAATTTGATTTATCATCCCATACTACATAACCCTCAATGTGAATTCTTCACTTCTAGGAGAACCATATATTGTAGAACATGTATCCAACATTAATTTATGAAATTTTATCTGTTGAGAGAAACATACATCAATATCATTATTGGGTTATTTTGGTCAAGATATAAAGAGAGAAAAAATAATATATTTTCACTTCATGCATAACCATGTGGGAAGCTTATAATTTGACAACATAAATATACATGTATTATGAGTACTATGTTGTACACCAAAAATATTTATTCTATCTATAGATAACAGAAGACAAAAGTTTCTTGTATCATTTCCAAAAATAGGATACTCGTAATCAATTTTCTTCATCTAAGGAGAGTCTGTTATATAACACAGTTTTCTATATACAATTCTTTTATTTTTATACCATATAAATTTTCTCACATTTTATTTACATCCATATAGTTATCTAACACAATGAATTATAGGAAATCACTATATATCATTTTAATGACTTGAGTCATCCTTACTGTATAAATTCACACTACACATAGAAATTTTTTTTAGGGATTCATGGTCCTTGGGAAATAATATTCAATATTTTTTAGAGATGTTTATTTTTTATTGATCATTTTCATTGAAAATAGCATTCGTTTAGCATAATTTGATTGAAAGCTTTGTTCATTTTCATTTGGTAGCATATCATTCATGAGACCATGTAGTTAATTAAATCTTGTGGAATTACTTCCACAACAAATTTTCAAATTATGTAATTTAAATACTGCTAAAAATGAGGGGTATTCAGTACAACAAGTATACAATGGTCTCTTAGCCCAACTATTTAAATTCTTAAACAACTTTGTTCAATCACAGTTGTCATACTCACATTAAATTTTCTTTTATTATATATGATCTTCAACAACATATATACTAGTATTCAAAAAAATGATCCTTTAAACATAGCGTCATCCCAATCAGTGTGTACATTTCAGTTTCTACCCTTGATTAGTGAAACATTTATTGCTCTAACCTATTCAATGAATAATAAAATTATCTTCCAACTCTTCCAGACTACTTTTTCAAGAATAACAATAATGTAAACATGGATAGAAGGATTTGAGAAGTGTTTTACGCATGTTCCATTGGAATCTTGATAAACTCTTTAACTCCATCATAATACTCCTTTTTCATACAATTAGCATGCATCTATTTTTTAATTCATATCCATCCTATTATGTTAATTAAATATTCATTTCTCAAAAATGATAAACAAATACACATATTATATCCATAATGAAATGATTAATTTATAAACAATTATATTAAGGGTAACCCAAAATTTCAGTGATATTGGTGGTGACTCATAATGAGTTATCATTTTACACAAGGGTAATATGAAAATAAACAACTTGGGTAAACATGTGGTTGTTGGTTAATCTAAAAAAACTAATGAACAATATAATTAGAACTGAGGTTAATAAAAATGAAGAATGAATCATAAATGGAGTCAGTAGAAGTAAGAAAATATTACATGTGAATATTTATATAATTAGGGCACTAAAAATGGAAAACTAGGTGAATTAACCCACTAAATGATGATCCAAAAAAATTTATTTAGTATTTTCACTGTTGTGCATCATTATTATAAGAAGGAATTGTTTTAGAACATGAGTTTAGAGTTTTTGTTGAAACATTCCGCTCATATATGTTTTTTAAAATGAAAATATAAAAATTATTTGGGTTATTCTACCATTTAATGAAAGAAAATGGAATTTTTTTGATTTTAATCAATGTGAGCAGGAAACATACGTGGAACTTTGAGTAGATTACTATATATTCATTATAAATACCCTATCAATTTACCATTTGAAATCACCACCTTGAATTATATGTGTAATGTCTCACACATATATTAGTGAAAATTCCTATTGATCTAATTAAAAGTTTTATTATGTAATATGGTTATATAACATATACACTTCTTTGGTATTATGTATTTATTTATTTTAAAATATCATTATTAATTTTTATCATTTCTAATATAGTCATTGAACAGTGATCACACAATTAGTATAAATATAGGGCTTTATCAAATCAAATTTACTCGTACAAAGGAAGCGATGACCTCATCTAGTAGAATTGATCCACATGAATCCCATTTGTCGGTGCATAGAAAAGAGGTAGCGTCACTGATCTTTGCCCTTGACCAATCCCAAGCCGAGCAACAACATGTTAATCTTGAACGAAATCACCTATAGGAGAGGTGGAAGTTGATAAAGATTACCACCCGATCGATGTTATCCAAGCCCCCCCCCCCCAAGATTCTATCACCATCGCACACCTTACACTTCAGTATGATTCAAGTGATATAAACGGTTATGTAACAATACCCTAGCACTTTGATTATGTACATTATTTTTGTATACATAATGAACATAAATTCACTTTATTATTGTTATTTTGTAAAAATATTTAAATGAAAAAATAGTATTTTTAGTTAATATTAAATTATGGAAAATATTTTAATGTGTTAATGGATTTTTGAATTTAATTATATTTTAATAAAATATTATTACTAAATTACATTTTATTAAATATATATGATCGTATAATTTTATGAATACAATTGTAATATTTATTAATGTTTGAATGTTGTTTTGTCAAAACCCATGAATTATCGATAAAAGTTAGATTTTATTTTGAAAGTAAAACATCACGAATTTAGAATAAAATTTAGGTAAAAATAATATTGTTTTTGTAATCTGGACATTGAAATTAGAAAATGATGAATTATTCCTAACTTTTTGAGACAGTCAAATGTTTGGGTAATAATTAAATACCTTTTAAATATATAAAGTGTTTTATGGCATCATAATGACCCCATAGTGATGTAATAAAATAATATAAATTATAATTTCGAAAAATATATTATTTACCTTTATAATAATGTGATTATATATTTATTTGATTAATTTTATTGTGCCTTAGTGGACCCTCCAAGTCTTATAAAACATTTTAACTTTTAAAATCATTTCATGGAGAGTGTGACTCACCTCCACAAAAGAAAGCCTAATATTTTAGTATTTTCTTCCATTGGACATATAAAATTATGTTTTCCACTCCCTTTTGGAAAAATCCATGGAAAAAAACCATGGATTGGATTGTGATTTTTATTCGTTTAATGTGAGATGTCCAAAACCTAAATAATAATGAATTCCCTCTTTTTTCTTTTATAATCCCACCGTAAATCCCCATTATCTTCACTCAAAACCCATGGATAACGTCCCTACTCTTCCCTCATATATCTATTATACTTACAAGTTACCCCAATCTCCAAATAATTGTCTCTTAAGCCTATCAAAAGCCTCTGGGATCACAGTTCAATGTAAGAGATTTTTTCTTTTCTCATTTTTTCCAAATTTCATTTTGTTATTATACCATTTTTTAATTAAAAATGTTTGGGTATGATTTATAACCTCCCCCATACTTCCCTATTAACGTTTTCTCTCAATTATGCCTCCCATGTACACTTGTTACCATGTTGAAATTCCATAAGTAATTTTTCTCTTCTCATTTACATTTAAGCTATTATTTTTTATTATGATTTTAAATTCTATTAAATATGTGAGGAAAAGTATCTATGTGACCCCATTACTATCTATTTCATGTACATATAATCAGACACCCCTTTCTATCTCATCAACCATTTTTATGAATTCTTATTTCACGTTGTTATGCTGGTGAAATTGCATTGTGTTTTTCCAAGCCAAAGTCATTGTGTAGTGAATACCATGACCATTTCTCTATCAATGGTATTCACCTTTATTAATATTTTATTATTAAATATAATATTTCATGTATGAATTCCACAATAATTTTTCTTGGAAGAAATAATTTTGTTGAATGAATCTATGTTGTATGATCATTTGGGAACACTTATGCATGTAGTGAAATAATTAAGGAGGGTGTGCCCTGATTGTCTCCAAAGCATTGGGTAAAGATTGGTATCAAGACACCTAAAGTGCAATGAGGGTTTTCTAATTCTAAATAATTTTCAATGAGGGTTTAATCATTCTCTATGTTCATTGAGACTTTTCTTATACTAATATCATGTTAAATGTTATTTCCACATTTCCATGTTATGATAATCACCCTATATCATTCCTTTATGTTCATGTTTCTCTTGTGCTCCATTAATATTCCTATTGGATAATATGTTATATACTATTCATTTTATACCTTGTTTACTCCCTTGCTGGTCTTTATAGCTCACCCTTGTCTTATTCATGTCCTCATGTTAACCCATGCAATTCAATGTTTGAAGGAATGTTGTGGTCATGTAAAATAAGTTCCCAATAAAGATGTGGTGTTTTATATCCTAAGTTGTTATGTAACGTTCCTAATTTCCCATGACACTATTCCTCTAAATCCTTAGTGATGTATTAAGTGAATGTTTATGTAATGAATCATGTTTTTATTTGTAATAAATATCAAGGTTGTAATAATATGTGGGGTAATTTTTTATGTTACACCGATATCCCTTTCATCCGCATCCTCCAATAGTTGGGAGATCCATGCAATCAATGTGAGAAATTTACAAAAGAAGATCACATGTATGGTCAATTCAATGATATCTCATATGAATAAATAGACATACAAGATCCAAAAATCATTGAAATAAACAAGAGGGGGTAATTTTTGTTTATTAATTTCTGTAATTGTTTCATGATAGGATAGGTGGTGCTTTAGTGTCTGGATGATTATGATGTTATGTTGATCTTCAGTAAAATAGTGAAAATGTTGATAGGGCCCAGCCACATGGTATGGAGAACCCAATGTTTGAAGAAAATCTTTAAATTAAATCTAATTAACCATAAGTCTCAAGATATGGTTCTCAAGCTTCTATAAAAAATGATCAATAATATAATTATGATTTCTTGAATTCTTAAAATTTAGTCAATTCAAATAGATGGAATGAAGCCTTAAATAACTACAATGAAAAATGTATAAACATATATCGAAGCCATCCTAAAATTTTTGATAGATAATTTAATGATTATTTAAAAATTAACATTTAATTAGTATTATAAAATTCCATTGAAGTTATTTAAATTTAGATATATTATACCATTTACCACCAATTTTCCAAATTTTTAAAGAAATGGAAAGTGAAAATGAAGATGATTTAACTAGGTAACATAAGAAAAAAACAAAAAAAATTTAAGAACATATATTTTTCATCATAGATAATGTATAATGTTTTTTAGAAACCTAAAAATATACATTTCATATAAAAAAACTCACCCCAATAATTTTTTCTGAAAAAATCCACATAGTATATTTATCATTATACAGAGAATTGTAGTGTGCGAAGTGGAATATAACATTGTAAAGAGAAGAAAAAACTAAATTATTATATATCTACATGGATAAGAAGGATAGTATAGATGTTATAGGATTCTTGAAAGAGAAGAATAATTAATCCATGATCCTAGAAGAAGATAATCACATGAATGAAAAAGAAAATATGAGTGTAGCTATATCTAGTATGTAGCAGGTAGCATGTGTTAGTGGTCTATATCATGCATGTCGAGGGAGGTTATCTACATACATTGAGGATAGTGTACTAAATTTTATATATGGGAGATTTGTATGCATAATAACACAACTTAGTATTTGAGAGGGTAGATTCGACAGAGAGAAGGTCAATGGGGAGAGGTGGTTGAGATGGAATACCATGAGAGCTTGAATGGTATAAGGGAAATCAATCCACTTATGGATAAATTTATAGGACTGTGGAGGGTTTTATCAGAACTTTTTAAAAATTGCTGATAAAGAGGAATTTTATCAGCACTAAAATACCAAGTGCTGATAATGAACTATCTTTATGAGCAATAAATAAGTGATGATAAAAACCTATATAATTAAATTTTAATAATATATTTTATATTATTAAAAATTGTATATAATTAAAAATAAATATATATAATTATAAATGTATTTAAAAAATATGTATTTATAAATATAATTATTTATTTATTTATAATTATAAATAAAAATAAATTATATAATTATAAATATATTAATATAATTGTAAATATTTACTTCAAAATATAATTAAAGATATATATTTATAAATATATATATAATTATATATATTTCTTAATAAATTTCTAAAAAAATTATATAATTCTAAATATATTTTTATAATTATATATTTTAATTAATAGTATATTAGGTGTAACCAAGTGGTATCATGTCTATGATTTAATTAGGGAGGCTGGGGTACAAATCCCATCTACATCAATTTCTGTCCTCAAATTTAGTTGGGGGTGTGAGTGTTGTGTGCCCCGCCATAGGTAGGGGTGTGCTTCCATGAGGTAAAATAGGGGAATGATGTTTGGTTGGATCCTACATGTCATTGGGGATGATAAGTTGAATACATCCATGAGGTGGTTGCATGATGAGGTTGGACGACTATCTCCAGCATGTGATAGACGGTGATGGAGGATGGCTAGGCGGATGCATCAGTGAGGTAGTGGAAAGATGAGGCGAGATCATGTCGGATGGCTGGATGGTTAAGGAAAAGAGGTAAAAGCTTTATTTATCAGTGAATTTTATTTTAGTGCTGATAAAACAAACCTTTATCAGTGCCTTTTAACTATCACAAATAAAATCTTCACCTAATTGTGTAAATGAATTCGGACAATCAACATCTTCTCTTGCACACATCAAACTCTCGTGGAAGCTGACCCATGTGCCACCGACCCCTCCACCTCCTCGACCTCACCTATAAAACTATCAACCCCTCTACTGCTAAAGATCCCTCCTATGCCACTGATATTCCCTCCTCTACCACTATAAACCCCTCCTCCACTGTGAACCCACGTCTGCCACGAACCCTCCTCTACTACGAACCCTCCACCACTACGAACCCTCCTTTGCTGCGAACCGACCTCCGCCACAAAACCACCTCCAACCATATTCCCAACCTCAACTCCTCAATAAACCCCTCATCTATCAAGAAACCTCCTATACCTTGAACCCACCTATTTCATGAAGCCCACCTCTCCCTAAAACCCCTCCACAGACTCTACTATAATTGTCGCCACTATCAACCCTGACTTCGCCACAGGTAGACCCTACTACTAGCACCAAACCATCAAATATAAGGTATGTTCTTATTTTATTTGTAATTATTAAATTTTAAAAGATTAATTTTAGGTTTTTAGTGTTAGGATACTTTTTGAGGTATGAATTATCTGTTTGGATTGATTCAATAGTGTGAGACAGTGGTTTATTGATTGGTAAAGTGTTTGACTGGTTTTGGGCATATTCTATGAATATTTTGAGTCAATTGTGTATCATTTTATTTGAATAAATATTCTAGTTTGATGATTCTTTTAATTTTATAAAATATGCTAACTCCTTAGGCCATTGGTAGTTTACCCTAAATGGGTTATGATTGATATTTTATTACTATTTTATCTTATTCTTGTATCTTGGAAAATTATATTTTTTAAAATAAAAATATATGTTTTTTCATTCTATTTATTCAACCCCATGAAATATTTATTTTTACTATTTCCCTTAAAACTAGAATTATTTGATTTGTCTTAAAATATGAAAGGTATAAAATATTTGATGATATCCTACTAGCTTCTTTTCTCAGACCCTACATAAACTCATTGGTGTGTAAATAGACTCAGTTTTCTATTACACATGTATAAGGAAAGGGTCACACTTTTATTTTGATGTTCCATAGTCACATGTTATAGATATAATGATAATGGGATGCAGATGTCACTGTAGGGAATAAAGAGACAATATTAATTATGTGTTATTTTAAGATATTTACTGTTAATTTAATCTCTTGAAAATAAATTCTTATTGGTTTACATTTATATTTGAGATCATATGTAAACCTTTTATAGATTTATATTTTTGAAAAATGTTGGTTATTTTTATTCATGTTTCTTTTATAATGTTCCTCTCTTGGGATTTACGGCTTTGTGAAAATTCATAAGTGGCTCTTTTAGAATGATTCAAGTGTTTTGAAATGTTTCTTAAAAATTATATTTTTTCAACAAACAATTTTTTTTAAATAGATTTAAGACTATTTAAACACATTTCATGGACTTATGTTTCATGCCATGTGTTTTCCAACTCACCTAATTGGATTTCATAAATGTATGTGAATGTTTTTAAAGCATATTTAATGTTGATTTCATTGTAACAAGGGGTGTGTTGAGTTTTAAATGAATGTTTTTAAAATATAGAGGGTTGTGAATCATTATAAATGATTATTACTATTGGGTACTAAAATTTCCATGAATTCATTAAAAAATGGAATTATGGTTTTTTAAAATAGTACCTCAAATAGATTAGTTTATTTTAAAAATGGTGTTTTATTTTAATGACGGATTTGTTTAAATTTTTGGTTTTTTAATGTGGATTAAAATTTGATTTTATAAATAGTTTTCAAAGGATATCTAAAATGTAGTTTTCCCTTAATATTTTAAGTTTGTGTTTTTGTAGAATTAAGAAAAATAGTACACTATATAGGGAACACAAGTAGATTGATAATAAAACCATGGTAAGGGTACACCACCAACTCTATCCAACCCATAGGATATCCATCATGACCTCACACCTAATAAAGTTGAATTAATTATTTTCCAATTTAAACACTTAAACCTACTTTTAATACAACATCACCTATGTGGTTAAAATTAACGGCCCCTTGTTTGATATTTATATTTAGGCCTTTTTCAACAAAGGGATGTGATTGATTAATAATATGAAATGCGAAATTTTTATTCATGGATGTGAAATTTGAATCCTTATTATGACATTGTTAGAGTTTCCATCTGATTTACTTCATATATTATATTTATTCATGAGATGATAATGGAATTTTTTATCTCACTTCCACTTGTTTGGCTTCTTGTGAACCCTAGGAATTAAGAAATCAGTCCAGGTGTATACTACACTTGTCCGATGACATAGTAGGTAGTTTCCCCTAGTTGTATGGTTTTATTATTCTATAATAGTGTCCATAATGTAGAATGTGTCAGTAAGTTAGGTCAATTTTATATTTTTTAGGATTCAAAATTGGAAACTAATTGGCCTCATTATAGTGTTAGTAAAAAATGAAGGAATAATTGAATATCCTCTATGATTTTGTTACATATAAGGTAATAGAATTAGATCCAAAAAAGAGGGATTTATATGAAAATTAGATTTATCATCTAAAAAAGAATGTGTGTGATAGTAAATAGTTCACATGACTATTCAAATCCGTGTGATCTCATATCCCATAGAAGTTAATGTGGTTGATGGAATAGTCGAAATGTAGTTATTCAATGTTATAAAACCCTTCTCATTTGATTCCCCTCACTTTTCTTCAGTCATCTAACCATTTTTCATGTGGCTCGATTATGTAACCTCAACCAAGCCTCAAAGTTAAATAACTCTAGTAATGTGGCCATGATTAATATATCCCCAATCATAAAAGTATATTTACATAGACTTACTCACCTAAAATTAGTCATAAGGTCACCTCTCAGGAATCCCTAGATAGGAAATCCATGACATGAATCATAGCATAATTTGAGCCCATATTCCCTTCATAGTTAATTATCACTCAACCTCATCATTTCCACATGATCTATTGACCGAAAATCTATTTGATCACATAACTGGATATCTATTGCACGATATCTGAGCCACTATTTGGTTATTTAATCACCTAACTCTCATGGAGATATATGGAGATTCATCTTATATAATGCCCAGTAATTGACACCATGAAAGAAAGAATATTTTTTGGGTCCTTGTGATCATTTATTTCATCCATCAGTAGAAAAGCATTGATTCCACAACCTTTTCATGTACATTAGTTTAATTCGTAACATTCCTAACAAATGGGGATATATTTCCCATAATCCTGATTATCCTTACTTATCTATCAAGGGAAGATGGATGAATCCATAATGGGAATCCAATCTAATGTAATCCACAATATTTTCCTCATGTGGAAATATTTCTTGTGGTTTATTGTAATATCTAGTGTTTTATGGAAAAACACTTTGTTCGATAGTGTGCATGATACACTACCTCATGCTTAAAAAAACAACTAAATACTATTTTTTAAATGATATCATTATAACCTAGATGTTGGTATAAAGAGAATGAAAATTAATATCAGAATTATAAAAATATGGTTTAAAAATGTTTATATATTCATTAATTAGTAACCCAGTTAAATATAAATGAAACTAAAATGAAATTTAACATAAATAATGAGTTTTTCTGAAGAAAAAAACTGTTTAAATGCAGATAAGTGAGATTATAAAATAATCAAATCACACTAAAAACATTTGGTTAATTAAATATAGTGGAAATATATTTAATATATTTTTTAGATTCATCTTATATTCTTTCTAGACATGACATAAGAACAAATTTAAAATTTTGGATAAAAGAAGTAAGTGTCAAAAAAATGATGTTTTTCAACCTTTTAAAGGACAACCCATTATAAAAACTAGTTTTTGAAACCTTTATATTTTATATTTGGAAACATAAACTTTTTCATTGGATGTGGGAGAAAAAAAATTAGTTTGGATAATTGTTTGGTATTTTTATGATAATATTCATATTTTAACGAATCATGAAAAACACTGTATTTTAATTGAAAAATGATACATCATATAATTTATTTATATTGATATATTATCATTATATTTTGATTTAATGTATATTTAGATTATATTTTTATCATTTAATCATATTTATGTCTTTTAAATCAATTTCAAATTGAAAATAAATATAAAAACATTTTAATCTTTTGAACGTATCACTTTTAATCCCCTCTTTTTAGTTTTGTTTTCTGAATTAATTTCAAACAACATTTTCCTAATTCTATGAATTTAATTTGATAAAATGGATTCCATATTTGGAATCAAGAGGTGGAAATTATTTTTTAAGAATAATTTCATTTTTAGGTATAAAAAATTTACCATGGTAAAAAAATTACTCTAATAAAAGTAAAATTTTGAAAAATGTTAAAGCTAAATGTTAAAATCACAGAATACCTAAAAACAACAACATTTAATAGTTAGTTAAGGTATTTTTCAACCCTATCCAGGCTATAAAACAATAATTACAAGAAAAATTATTGGAATTTAATTCCACCTCTATTCGATTGGCTTTTAATATAAATTAATCAATAAATTAATCACCTAATCCCACCTCTCCAAATGTATAAATACCACGTCTCCACCACCCTATTTCATCCCAAAAATCCCTTTGGGTCCTCAAATATCTATCCAAACCTCTCCTCATAACTCTCCCCATGACAAAGTGCAACTGGAGTCACCCAAAGACCAAACCCAATGTCCTCAAGGGTGTTTCAAGGAGGTTATATTCAAGATAAAAACAATGAACATACGAGACGTCACAAACTAGAGGTAAGGTATTTCTTCTCAATATCCTTTCAATGAGGAAATTCTTGATTATATTAACCTTTATTCATTTATATGGTGTATATATAGCCACTATGACATTTAACATCTATATTTTATCAATTATAATGTTGTATATCATTTTGGTAAATGTATTAATTCAGGGAGATTATGATTTAAATGTTGAATTTGGTATGGGATACCTTGAATGATTAATTATTTAATTATCAAATATTATATTCATTTTATTAATTTTATTATTTAATTATATGGATATAAAATTATTATACAGGACATTTTATTTCTATCTTGTATTTCATTTACTATTTTCAAAAGGAATATTTTTATACCATGCTTTTTTACTTTCTTTAAAAAGTTAAACAATGATTATTTTTCCTGTATATGGTGTTAATGACTTCTCTACTGCCATAACCGTTATTCTATACCTGACTTCCTTTATAATCTTGACAAAAAGTAAAGGAAAATAGGTCACTTACTATTTTTTGGAGTCTTGTTATAGAAAATGGGTTCTTAAATGAATATGATATTATTATATAGAAATGATTTTTCAAATAGGATTAGAAGAAGTTTTAAAAATCTTTTTGTGATGATCATAATTCATTCATGATGTTATAATTGAGCATTATATGAAATGGGTGATCCTGATACATCTTATACGAAGTGTTGAGCCCCATTATAGATCACGGGTGAGCACGACATGGCCTATATGAATGGTTGATCACCATTATAACTCATGAGGGAGCCTGTTATAGCTTTTATGAAGGGATGATCCCACCCATAGCTCACTAGTGAGCCCTATATTGAATATATGAAGGGTAATACGCACAATAGATCACCAATTAATTAAGAAATAATAATATTGGAAGTCTTATGTATGGTTATTCAATCTGAAAATGGGTTTGAAAGGGTCTTATGTATATGATGGTCTAAGTCATATAAAAGAGTTTTAATTGCTTGAAATTATTTTTAGTGTTTTTATTTGAGAAAAAATTATGAGTTTTATTCATGTAATTTTTTTTTGTTTCATCTTCTAAAATAAAATTAAATGTGTTTCCATGTTTTAATTATACTAAGGATTTTCTTTCTTTTTATGTCCCCTACTGATATTTTTCTGATCATCCCATGTTTTTAATTTTTTTCACAGTATTTAAGGGAGAATAGATTCAAGGTCAGAATCAAAAAAAATTATTATGACTAAACATGAAAAGAAACAATGTTTATTTTTAAAAAATTTCTATTAAGGAAGAAATGGAAACTATTGGAATTGTCCACTTTTTATTTCTATGGTTTGGTTATGTAATAGATATTGTATAATTTTTTAAGGCTCTAAACCTGAAAATATCCTCAATGTGAATTCTTGACTTAAATCAAGATTATGTAATTTTTAAGGATGAGGCTTTATTTTTGGGATCATAGGTCAGTTTTGATAAATTTGGAGGTTAGGATGGTGATAATTTCTATACATTATTTGATTTTACATTGGTATTAATTTGAAATTATGTATCATTTTAATATTACCTTGTTTTATCATATAAACTGTGTAAATTCAGAATGGTTTTTTACATAGTAAATAGAAAATCTATAATGGGAGGGAATTTAGAGGAAAAAAACATTCAAATAAGCATCCTGAGGGGGTTGGAATCAGAATGGAATAGATTTTTGCAATTATGATGTAGATGACTCCTGCTACAAATAGTGGCTGTATCTAGGAAAGGGATCATCTAGATCAACCATAAAAGAATATGTCAGTAGTGAAACATTTTATGAGGAGACATCTCCAATAATTCAATAGATCATCTGGCCCAGTGGTAGCAGAAGTATGGATCAATAACCTAGATAAGATATTTGAAGTTAGGGGATGTTTGGAACATCAAAAGGTAACTATTTCCATCAACCATTTTGAAAGTGAAGTTGATCGATATTGGTCATTGGTTAAGAATACTATAGATAAAAATTTCCTTGATTCCATCAAATGGGAAGAATTTAATGATATTTTATTGATAAATATTTCCCTATAGTTTTCCATCATTGGATGGAGAAACAATTCATAGAATTAAATCAAAATGATGATGATTCAGTTGATGCATATGAAGAAAACATCACATGATTGGATAGGTACGTTTGGAATTTTATTTGATACGTTGATATTAAATTAATAGATCTTACTTAAGATTTAAACCATGGCTACGAAGAGATATAGCCTCACAAGAATTTGAAATTTATGAAAAATTGGTTCATTGTGATGAGAATGTTGAAATGGTGTTTTTTGACACATACATGGCATGAGATGATATGAGTATGAAAAAGTAAAGTTGTAACGAAATGGAGAATAAACCAATAAGTAATCATTTTGGTAAGACTAAAACATGTTCTGAGTGTGGTAAAATACATTTTGGGGAATGTATTTTCGGATTCGTAATGTCTTACAGGTGTTTTAATTTTGGTAATAATGTTCATGGCTATAGGGAAAAGGGTCATGAATAGTTCAACAATGAGATAACAGATGCCCAGTCTGAAATAAGATGCATTAGATGCAATGATTTGGGTCATTATGAAAATAAGTCTCTGAATTTAGTTACACAAGGAAGATATAATAATGATTAGAAACAAAATGGTTCATGAAAGTATTTTGGTGCTACTACAATTGATGTTGACACATCTGTTGAAGTGATGTATACACGGAGAGATATGTAATTTTTGAATTATAACCATAAGATTGAGGTTATAGACACACCTTATGAGTTTTTATGTCATAATATCTCATTAAGGACCTTTCTCTATTATTTTTTGTGGGGTTATTTTTATGTAAGGTTTTTGTTTAATGTGGAAGTATGCCTTCACATTTGGAGATCAGTATTAAGATATTGATATACGTTATGGTTTGTGTGATCTATTATTCTTAAGGTTATTATTAGGGATGTACCTCATAATTCTTGGAATGTTATGAGGTTGAAATTGTGCTTATAGAATAGAAATTAATGAAGTAAGTATGCTTATTTATTTTATTATTCTATGTAGTATGTGAATTATAAAACTCTCTGAAAAGGATCCTAAAACAAAAAAAAAATTCTGACTCCATTACATAACATGATATCAATGACCGTTTAAAAAATAACAGATTTATGATTTTTTGATTGGTAACTTACTCCTGACAATGTTTTTATCACTATCCAAGAGAACATTATGGTTAGGTTTTCCCCTATTTCCATGTTTCCTTACATGGAACCCTAATATTTATCATTTCTTGTGATCTTCCTACTTCTCTTTGTTTCTTTTAAAGTGATATTTTTATGAATCCATTTTCTGATGAGGGATTAAAATAAAGCTATAAATTATTAACCAAACCCAAATTCAATTTGTGAGGATGCAATTTATTGAAGTAAGAGAGGATGTAACATCCCTTGTTTTAATAAAGAAGAAATATTTTCAATAGAATACAAGATACGCTGCATCAATCCTAAACAAACAACCAAATATTATTATTTAAATAATACCATTATAACCAATATGTTAGAATAATAGGAATAAACGGTATTAATTGAATTTTGTAAAAAAGGTTTAATCTTGTTTATATAGTCATTCATTGGTTCCAAAATTAATTATAAATGAAACTAAAAACAAATTGAATATAAAGGATGTTTTTTTGGAAAAACAATTTAAATGAAAATAAGTGAGTTTATAAAATAATAAAATCACATTTGATAGATTTTATTAATAAAATATGTATTTAATATATTTAATGTAATGTTTAATATTCATATAATATGTTTTCTATACATTACATATGAATAAATTCAATTATTTGGATAAATGTTTTTTTTAAATGTTGTTTTATGGCCTTTTGATAGAGAACCGTTTTTATATAAAGTTTTTTATACCATTATATATTATATTTGAATAAATAAACTTCTTATTTTTATATGGGACAAAAAAATATCCCTTGGATAATTTTTTTTGGTTTTATCTGTTAATATTCATATTTTAACGAATAATGAAAACCACTGCATTTTAATTCAAAAATGCATTTTCATCTAAATTGTATACATTTATATATTATCATTAGAGTTTGTTTTAAAGTATATTTAGAAATTTTTTTAATAATTTAATAAAATTTAGGTCATTGTAATCAATTTTACATTTAAATTATATATAACAATTTCAAACTTTTGAACGTTTCACTTTAAAAACCCGCTTTTTTGTTTTGTTTGCGGAATTAATTTTAAATAAAATTTTCTCAATTTTAGGAATTGAATTTGATAAAATGGATTAAAAATTTGGAATTATAAGTCCCAAATTATGTTGTAAGTTAAATTTCATTTTTAGTTAAAGAAATTACCATGGAAAAAAATATTTATCGTGGGAAAAGTAAAATTTACACAAAGGATAATGTTAAAAGTTAAAAGCATAACATACCTAAAATCAACCATATTTAATAGTTTTTTAAGGTGTGGATGGACCCTAACCATCCTATAAAACATTTATTATAATCCAATGTCATTTAAGTTTTTTCCACCTATATATGGCAGGATTTCAATATAAAATAATCAATAAATTTATCACTACAACCCACCACTCCTCGTGTATAAATACCACCTCTCCACCAGCCTATTTTGAGCTACAAAGCCTTTCAGCACATCAAATATATACCCAGACCTCTCCTCTTCACTCTACCAACGTCAAAGTGCTACTTTTATAACCAAATGACCAAATCCAAGGTCCACAATTGTCTTTCAAAGAGGGGATATTCAAGATTAAGTTAAAGAACATATGAGTTAATTCGGACTCGAGGTATGGGATTTCGTCTCAATATCCTTTCATTGAGAAATTTCTAAATAAAATGATCCTTTATTCTTTTCTATGGTGTATATATAGCCACTATGACATTTTATGTCCATATTTTATACATAACAATCTTATAAATTGTTTTGTAAATGTATTAATTTATAGAGATTAATATTTAAATGTTCAAAGTGGTATAAGACACCTTCAAAATTTTAATATTTAATTATCAAATATATTCCTCTTGATATTAAATTAAATATTTATTTATATGTATATAAGAGTTTTATACACGAAATTTTAGGTCTATCTTGAATTTAATTCAATATTTTAAAAAGAAATCTTTTTATATAAAGTGTTTTAATTTCATTATAAAATGAAAAAGGAATTTTTTTTCGGTATACGGTCACAACAACTTCTCTGTCACCGTACCTGTTACTTGATACTTGGATTATTCTATAAGGCATAATTTTTTGAAAAGGAAAATAAATCCCTTATTCTTTTTTTGGGTATCTTGGTATTGAAAATGGGTTCTTAAATTAAAATGGAATTTTTATACGGAAATGTTTTTTATAAGGGAATAGAATAAGTTTTCAAAAGGGACTTGTGATGAACATATTTTATTCGTGAAATTGTACTTCACACTTATATGAAATGAATGAGCCTAATAGAGATTGTATAAAGGGTTGATCCCCATTATAGCTCATAGGTGAGACCACCATAGCTTATACAAAGGTTTGATCCCTATTTTAACTCACAGGTGATCCCACAATGAATTTTTTGAAGGGATGAGCCCTATTATAACTCATAAGTGTGCTTGATATAGCTTATACGAAGGGTGATACCCATTATAGCTCTCAAATTCATTGGGTAATAATAATATTGGAATTAGAACATATGGTTATTCCAATTGAAAAGGTGTTTGAAAGGGTTTTATTTATATGATTCCCTAAGTCACCTAAAGGTGTTTTAATTACATGATATTGGTTTTTGTGAATTTCATTGATAAAAATTAAGTGTGTTTTTAAGGAAAAAATGTTTTTTTCATCCACTAAAATAACATTAAATGGGTTACCATTTTAAAATATACTAATGATTTTTTTTCTTTTTATGTCCCTTACTAATCTTTTTGTACTCATCCCATGTTTTTAAATGTTTTAAAAATATTTAAGGAAGAATAGAGTCAAAGATAGAATCAAGGAAAGGTTATGATGATTAAGCGTGATAAGTAACCATGTTTATTTTTAAATGTTTTTATGTTATGGAAGAAATGGATACTTCTTGAAGTGTTTAATTTGTATTTATATGGTTTTTTATGTAATAGTTATAGTTTAATACTCTAATGCTCTAAACCTGAAAATATCCTCAATGGGAATTCTTAATATAACTCAAGATTATGTAATGTTTAATGCTTTTTCCTTATAGTCATACCCAAAACCTTGGGCATCCACATAGCTATATTTCCATAACCATTCCTTCCATAATGATATATCCCTCCGTGGAATCCACTTTGGTGTAAGTGACAACATTTTCTATCTCGCATGACCATATTTCGCATGATTATGACTATCCTTACTTATCCATAAGCATATTAGAAATAAATCCATAATGGGTATCCAATCTAGAGTAATCCCTAGTCATTTATTTACCTAGCTATATTTTTGTGATTAATTTCCACATCCTTGGGAATCTGATCCAGTGTAATCCAAAATATATTCCCTAATTTTTTATATTCCCCACGAGTCATTTCCAAACCTTGGGAATCCACATTGGTGTATGTTCCAAACATTTATAGTTTATTGGTAAATAATCTCTATGAGTCTTATTATATTTACTTTCCCATAGTCAAATAACGAAATGATCCATATATAGGAATCTTATATGGTGTATGTCCCAATACCTTCATTACATGGCTATATTCCCTTGAGTTATAATCATACATTTGGCTTCCTCTCGAGCTGTAATTCAAATTCAAAACAAATTGTTTAATTCATTTGACCTTCTATTATCTATTGTTTCTCACACTAAGCACAACACACATGGTAATAGAGGTCTAATTTGTTTATGCCATTTAAAAAATTAAATTATAACCAAGATGGGCCTCTATTTGAAGTATAATCCTGATATTCACATCTTAGGTGGACCCATATGAATAACCCCACATAATCCCAATATGAAATACACATATTATAATTTCTATTATAAATAGAATACGTATGAAACATTTTAATGGCTCAATCACAATATCCAATATTATAATTACTTCATATATATTTCAACATCTTATCATTCCATGTGTACATATTCTATGGGGGGACCAATAAATCCTTCCACATATATTCCAACTTCTAAATTCTTATATCCCATTTGGAATTCATGAATCCTCCCCATATGATGTTAAATTACATGGTAAACCTCCTCATTGTATGATGTCAAACTAAATAGTTAACATACTTTCCTTAAAATGTTGAACTTCATGGTTAATTTACACATATTATGATGTGAAACTTCATGGTAAATATTAGAACTATGAGGACTCTGATTTCAGTTATCATAAGTATACATAGGATTCCTCTCTATGGATAGAGCTCAACATCCAAACCGTCATAGCTCATCATAGCACATAGCTATATTCCATGTATGGAAAACCCCCATATATCCATGATTACATTACCATTTCTTATAAGTGCATACTCCTTATAGAAATTGATATTATACCTATCGAGGAAATTGATATAAATTTTCCCCACTAGGTCACATTCCTAGTATATTAATAATGACCTATGTTCAACTATTCTCCTGATGGGGTCTCTTCTTTTTACATAGGTCCCTTTATCCCATGAATCATATCCTATATCATTAGATTATATTCTCTTTGATGTGAAAATTAAACTGAGCATCCCACAAAGTGTATTCCCTAACAAAAACCATATATGGGAATCCAATATGGTGTATATACCAGCCTTTTCTAACTTTTACGTATTCGTTATAAGTTATAACAATTCATTGTGATTAAATCATAGTGTAAGTACCATAATTATTCTTATTATAAGTCTATATCCCTCACAAGACAAATCATCCTTCTTTATCCAACAACATGTGAGGAGAAAATCCTCTCAAGAAGCTTATGCATACACCCCATTAGTCCCCCAATCCATATTACTATTAACACTTATTTCTCACACAGACTATGAATCATGCAGGATTACAGGTTATGGTTATTTATTTTAAGGATAATTTATAATATAATATATCCTAAATATATGATATCAAAATACATAGTAAATGTCCTCAATATAATATATTAAACTACAAGGTTAACATCCTCACTATAAAATTTTAGACTACATTGTTAGAATCCTTTTCATATAACAATAAATTGTATGACATATGAACTATGAGGATTGTCATTACAAATTTTGCATGATGCGTTTGATGCCTCTTTAAGGTTTAATATCAATACAAATACCCATTATTAACTACTTCTTTAACATTCATATGATAATATCCCTTGGGGAAGCTAATTCCTCATATATTGAACCTCATAAGCCCCATATAATCTTATATCAAAAATATCACTTATTAGAGCCTCACATTTTCTCACTCATGAGTCACTTGTATGCCCTAGTGATCTCATATATTTGGAATGATAGACTATTCATGACATTATGAAAAATAGGACAAAATAGGGATATAATGATCACTGCTTAGAGATTCACACCAGCTTTTAGAGGTAGCATCATATGGCACTATAATCATTTCAAGGGTCTCTCATCAGTACAAACATCCCAATCCAAAATATCCCATGTTCTTCGCATGCTACACAAATACCAATCATAATCACACAACTAAACATCATCACATTGAGAAAAAACATACAAAAATAAACCATATTTTTTTTAATTAATTAATACATATATAAAATGTTATTTGGGAAAACACTAATTGTTTTTTGAAATTTAATTAACCAAATCCCATTTTCTAACCATTTCTATAACTATTTTCTCAAAACCATACATACTAATTTTTTTCATTTTTAAAAATAATTTCACATAATAAATTATTCATAAACATAACTAGATATCCCTATATCTCTAGTATGATGGATGAAATGATACACCCTTACCCCCATGGTCCAAGAGTAAAATAATAAATAACATCTAAACACCATCCTTAAATAAATTTCTCAATCTAAAAAAATCCAGGTCAAGAATAAAATTCCCATAACATGGTAACATGGATTTTAAATTAAATGTGAATGAGACATATAGGGAAGGTATATATATCATGATCCAATCACACATATTTATCTACCAATTCATAAAATTTTAAGAAAACTTAAAAACATACCCTAATAACATTTTTAATGCCCTGCAAAAAAATTCCCAAGAGAAACTCTTGTTATAATTCCATATGGCCTTATAAATTCCTACCCATATGCCAATGGATTTTCACTATTGTTGAGTATTGGTGACTAATATGGAGAGAACATACTCATAGTAAAATAATAAATGATAACATTTAAATAATATAATTGATATAAAAAATTTGGGAATGTTTACGGATTTATAGTGAAAACAGACATCAATGACATAAAATATGAACATGAAATAATAAAATGATACCAAATAACAATTTAAATGCATAAAATAAAATTACATCCCAATATAATAAAAAAATTATATTGAATAAAAAATAGGGAAACCCAACCATAATACCAAGAAACTTCCTCAAACTAGTCATCTAAGTCTCCATCCAGCTACCTCAACCAGATATCTAATATAACTTCTTACTAGAAAGGGAAAATGAAGATTTTCACACACACTATGGTTCTCAGGTAGGGTATGATAATTGAGCTCCACAGATAACCACTGCTGTGGTGGTTTGGATATACCATAATATGAAGTTTAGGTATGCATTGGAAACATATATAGTAGAAAAGTACATGTACCAGGTCATCGTGTGATACTAAGGACAGGACAACACCTTACAATATTTTATGTGGTCAATGTAATTGATATGGGATTAACCCCCATTGATAACCCTTCCCTAGAATTGTGTATCAAAATTATAGGGAATAATAATTTCTAACCACTCACATATGGAAACCATCCCCTCATGGTTTGGTCCCATAACTGCATATCACATATGTTGGTGAAAAATTGATAAATTTGATGATGGAATTTCATTATACATACTATCACATAAGATTGAGTATTAAGTCCTATTTCCATATATAACCTCTACTAGTCAACACATGAGATTATCTGAGTTGGGAAGAACATTATCCAACAAACCACATAGGCTAAACCATATGGTCCCATGACTATGTGCTAATATCAATATAATAAAAAATGGTAAAGATGATAATCCTTGATAAATCACAAATCTTAGAGTCAAACATCCTAAAATAAACTCCTATAACTAAAAAATAAAGAGAACTATAGTTTTATAACTCTTCACCCTAATCCCAAGGTCTTTAGGCCACAGTCATATGAATACTACAGAACCATGTTTAGGATATATATATAACAAGGATGTAAATTAATTCCAGCCTAGATCATATATAGATAGAAATCCACCCCTTGTACTTCTCTAGAGTATAAACCACAATGGATCAATATATCCCATGGAGAAAAATCTCACTAAAACTGACATCGCATGGTAAATATGTATCTAAATAAAACCTAGAAAAGATTACACGTCCCATTGGCCACACAAAACTCATAACGCCTGACAAACAGTCCATAAAACATTGAACCAAAATATAGGACACATCTAGGGTACTTCTATACCCTAGATTCCACAAGGAATTGATTCGTTATCCCCTAATTATGTTTCATGAAAAAATGACGACATTCCAAGGAGTAAAAACCCCTTATTACCCTTTTAAATACGTTAATACACTAGTCTAAAAAGTGTTCTAATGTGGCTTAATCATTCAACTAATTACATGGGAAGCAAACTGAAATGAAAACCTAGAAGACCCAATCACTCATTATATTGTAAACATAAATTAAATCCCAGAGATATCCCACACATCAACCTACCTGAAGGCCATGCCATAATCATCACTAACCATGTCATATCACCATTATACTATATTCATTAATCCATTAAAGAACATAACATATAATAACCAAATCTTCAAACAAATCAATGTCTCCATCTACTATATAATTACCCCCATTATTCAACCCCCTATCAAGGTGTTACCTGAGTCAAATGATGCATCAATACACGTCCAATGAAATTCATATAGATCATCATCTATCAAGAAATATACTCAATTCACTCACTATCAAACGTTCCATGGACCCTCTCATACAGAATTGACTAGGTTTTTAAAATTTTGTTAGATGAAATTATACAATTATTAGGCATGTATAACCCATATATAGATTTCAAATAATTTAATAATAGTCACCAATCCACTCCAAAACGAACCAACCATGGAATACATAATAATTTCGTACCAAAAAGGATTTACCCCGACCTTTCACTCCCCTTAGGACTCACCTAATTCTTTTGTATAACTCTCAAACTTGAAACCAAGGCATTCATTAGAACATTACATAAATAAATATGATATATGGAGAAATAATAAATGAACCACCTGCCTTGAGGTTATAAGAGATAAATTTTTTAATATCATAGCTTCGTTCAACCTCATTTTTATAAAATTGAGAAATTAGACAAATATCCCCTAAAAATAATTTATATTTAATTACTGATGAGAAGAGAGAAGCATTTAGAGATACGATAATTTTTACCGTAGACTCACAAAGAAGATATACAAACTTTATATCACACTTTGGTTGGATAGGATACACTACTCTTAGAGCTCCTTTATGAAGAGAATGAGATGGGGGAATTAGTGGGAGAGTGGGAAGAGTTGGATGAGTCAAGTAGCTAAGGGAAATGAGGAGGGACTCTCAATAAAAAATTAAAATTTAATATTTTAAAAATAAGAAATATTTTTTATAAAAACTCCCCATGCTACCACCATGTATATGACTGGGGTCTAATGGGTACTTAGTGTCTTTCAAGTCAGTGCATAGATTTTTCTAACCCCACTAGGAACCTAGTTTAAACAAAATGAGTACTCAGCACTATTTTTCAACAATTATGATAGAACACTACCCCTGTTATATTTTCCTTAAGCCATACAGTTCCACCAAAACACCTGAACACACATAAAAACCACTCATCAGGGTTTTCCCAACTCTCTAAATTATGATTTGAATACCAGTTCTCAAAAAACCCCTACTTTAGGACACAAAACTCAAATTCCCCCTGAAAACAACAACCTAAAAATTTATGGTTCATTATAGATAAGATATTTTTTATACATACCAGGTAAGGATAAAAGTATATAATCTAATTATTTTCATACTAAATTTTTTTGTTAATATACAGTACTCATCATATTTTAAAAGATTCAAGAGAGAACTATATATTAATCCTGATAAATTCATTAAATAAAATTTTATAGTTTTTCTTGATCTAATGCTTGGATATCTATTAAATCATCCACACATGATGTTCATTTTTAACTTGTAAACATTATATTTTCATTATTTTATAAACTCTAAATTATATGACATATAATATGCATTAAAATTCATATTTTCTACGGTAGTGAAATGTTAATGTATTTATTATTAAATGGATTAAGGAAAATTAACAAAAATAATAAACCAAGGGAAAATTATATGTAAATATATATACAGTTTTAAACACTAAAAATTTACTATTTGAACAAATTTCATAAAAAATTTGTTATAATTTTTGAATGTTCTCATAGTAACCAAAACTAAAAAAATTGATACATCTTTGGTTTTGTGTTTATAAATTTTTTAACGCTGTCTTCAACTAAATAAATACTAAAATACCCATAAATTTATCTATTGAATGTGTCTATTTTTTAATATATACACTTTCACTTGAAATATTAATTAACCATTTATTTAATTATATGTTTTCAATAACAATTATATATTATTAATAAATTAACCATTTATTTTTTATCTAATTTGGGACTTGTATAATATAACCACAAGATCAAATATATGAATTGTTTCTTAGACTTCCATGATATAGTAATAAAATGTCAATTGATTCATTTATAACTTATAAAAATGAGAAATATATATTTTCATTGTTTTATGTGGCCATAATTACCTAATGTATAATTATTCATTTCAAAATTTATATAACAGTTCAAAACAAGGGTCACATTCTTGCAATAAATAAAAGGTACTTAGTATGTTGTGAAATTGTTAAAAATAACCATAGATTAATTTATGATATTTAAGAATAAAACACATTTTATTTTGACATGTGGTGTGTCCGTAATTATTAGTAATGTCTGTTTACTATTGTATAGAGATATTTTAGTTAAAAACAAGATTCAGTAGGTAATAATAAACAAAACGGTCTCATATATTAATGAAAATCTATTTAATAACAAATGATTCAATTATCACAATGAAAAATGAAACATGCATCATTCTGTTGTGCGGTGAGTTAATATTGACTAGAACTATGTGTTTTAATTTTTAATGTGATATTTTATTTCAAACCAAACATCACATGGTCAAAACATAGAAATCAAGAATCAACTGTCCTAAAACTCTAACATAATTATCATTGATTAAATTTTGATATTTATGAATTAAATGATTATCATTATGTCATTTAGTGTGCTAAAAATTTATAAAATTATATTTTTTCAATTGAAAAGTAATATTTTAGTTCAAAACGTTTATTAGATGCATAAAACTAAAAAATGAACTTACATTTTCCGGAATGTCCAGTAAAATAAAGAATTATTCATTTTTTATCTTTAGGAACTAACCCTATGTCATAATGATACACAAAAAAGTCATTATTAAAAAATGCATATTTTTTCCTTTGGTACATATAAATAAGTTCCAAATTCTTATCATATAGTAAAAAATGTGAAGTCAATATAGTATTGTCATGAAACACTAGGAAAAAAACGATTTATTAATTTATAATATTTTTGAATGAACATCATTTTATTTTGGAATGAGTTGATGTTAAAATGTTAAAAAATTAATTTAAAAGAGATGTTTTAATTCAAATAATGTGTCACATTCTAAAAAAATATAAAATGGGATTTAATTAACTTGAAAATCTATGAAAATGATTATTGATTCATTTATAAATTTTTTGAATAATCTAAAAATAATTCAAGTCTGTAGTGGGAATGAAATTATCCAAAATGTGTGTATTCACTTTTACAACAATATTTTAGTTCAGAATGAATATAAAATTATAAAAAATGAAAAAACATGGATTATTATGAAACTATAATACATTAAACATTGATTTATTTTTTATATATAGTAATGTTCTACAAATAATTTTGAAATTTAGGGATGAAAGAATCGTCTATTCTGTATTTTTTTTCAAAATGTTTATTTTTAAATTTATTTTTTGTTATTAATAAAATATATTTTTTATTATTACTTATAAATGAATCCTTTCAAGTATAAATTCATTTATTTTTAATCAAAGTAAAAAAAAGAATATTTATTTCATTGAAAACTATTCTTCACATTTTATATTATGTGGCTATTTTTTTAATAATTATTATAACAATAATTGATAGTTATAATTTATAAATACTTACTTAACTATTTAAAATATATTTATTATTTTCACATCTTCAATTATAGTAAACATTATTTTTTCAATAGTGAATCATATTCTATATATCTTGTTTTATTTTATTTTATATAGAGTGTTTAAGTGCTAAATATTGGTTCCAATAGTTTATGTTGACTTTTCTCACTACTAAATATTTTTAAAAAATACTTTCCCCTATCATAGTGAAAACATTATTAGCACATTTTAGTTAATGGGAAAGGCTTTTTTTGAACTTTTAATGACCTTTTTTTTATATTATTCATCGATTTTTAGTGATATCTCTTACAATAAAATACCAAAACCAAAAATTAGTAGACACACATATATTTAATAAATTTAAATAAAAATCATACTAAAAAGTGGTTTATTCATATCGAATATGAAGGAGGTAATAATTGGTGGAAGAGTTCACCAATGGGGGCAGTGGTGTTCGGGTTCAAAAAATTATGGGATTTGAATCGTTGTAAAGGGAAAAAGTGGTAATGTATGTCTAGTGAGGCTTGAGGTGGGGAAAGAGGTGAATCGGAGCTTGGGTTGGGGTTGGGAAACACTTGAGACTAATAGGAAAGTGGTTAAGGATTGGTAGAATATAGTAGAAGGTGAAATGTTAAAATAAATTGATTGTGTAAAATGTGTCAAGATAAAAAAGTGTATCTATAATTAGTTTGTTTATATATATATGTTGTTGATTATTTATATAATAAACTTTTACCCCAAGAATTTTCCCCACATTTTTTATATTTATGCACACCCACATGCATACGGTGGGTTTTCATTAGCATGAACATATAATTATGGTAATTGTGCATATATCATGATAGGATGATAGGTAGACACATCCTTTGAAAATAATTGGAACCATGATTGATTCATTATTAATGATTTAAAATATATTAATGAAATTATTCTCAACATCAATACCGGTTACCCGTACCCTGAAAGAGATCAATTGACAATGGGCATCGACTTTAACCTCTGTAAGTATCATATTTTATTTATTTGTATGTATGATAGGTTTTATATCATCCCTATTTTTTTATTGTTACACTCTATTTTTATGATATAATGTAGGACGCTATGAAATTTTCCCCCATACAAGTAGGCAGAAGGTGTGGAATGGTTAGTATTCTTCAAATGAAAATGGATACATACATATCTCTATAAATGAATCAAAACTCACATAGTTTATTTATATTTAATGAGGTGTGTTATAACATTAATGATTATTTGAAAAGTACCATTGTGTTTAATTTTATGTTCTTTCATCCAAGACTATAGAAGTTCCATTTATGTTCATCTTTCTTGAATAGAACAAGTACCTTTTATGGTTTTGTATCGAAGAAGGAAGAAGTTACTTTTATGGTCATGAATCTAGTGAAAAACAACATTCTTGTAAGGTCATACATCCATTACCAAAGATTCATGAAGTTTAGGGCCATATTTCTTGGACTTGATACATCTTTTCTGGAGACATGATGAGTGGATGTTTATGAGAATAATTCCTAGAAAAGGTTCTTGTGAGACTTTTACATGAGTATCTGTTTTTAGTTATGATTATTATTTTTGTCAGTGGGCAGTGAAGGATCATTGGACTCATTGGTGATGTATTTTACTATTGTAGAAGTAGGACATACATAAAATTGATAGACCATTTATGTATTTGGATTATTAAATGGACATAGAGGAGGATGATTAAAGAATTATTTGGGTCCTTGTAAGAAATGTTTAATGTTTAGAACAAATTGGTAAGGTGATACGATTGGGTTTAGCTAAAGAATTTTCCACCAATAAACCAAAAAGAGAACCCTCATTGTCAAGGGAATACGTGATTTATTAAATCCAAAATATCATTGAATTATTGTAGGAAGACTAGAGGATATCTCTCATATGATGCATGATTCCAATTATCAAAGGAATACATGATCAAAAGGAATAAATACAAATATGCATGGAGACATGATCATATACGTCTGGTGGAATTTTATTCATTATTTATAGAATAGACTTTGAGGGTTTTGACCTTGGTTGAAGGAGATCAATAAGGATTTATTATGTTTATATGTTTTTGGGTGTTCAGATACTCATATAAAGAATATCTTTTGGAATGAATGGACTCTGGTGAAATTTTATACTAAGGATGTATATTGGGAAGAGGTTCATATATACAATAAGAAACTCTTAGACTATTTAAAAATCAAGAAACCTATGTGAATGAGTGTGATCTATAAATAATTATAGAGTTATGGACTATAGGTAACATAACAATTACATAGGTATACCTTTGTGAAGAAGTTAGGTGGGGAAGCAGGTGTTCTCACACTGGATTTTATAGGTTCATGCCTAAATAAGTCATTTTCTAATGTACAATCCTTCTTTAGACTTAAATTTAAATTCTGAAAAAGGGAAATTATCTACAAAGTCCTTCTCAATAAAGAGGTACTTAAAAATGAAGTGGTTTATCAAACATCATGACTCAGGAGATTACATCTTCTATGAGCCTATTAATGCATAATTGGTCGCATTTATTGAAACAAATCGGGTAACCATTTATTTGGGATATAAAAAACCCCTATATTATTTAGATTCTGTGTGAAAATATGTGATCACATGATAACAAATAAATAAAATTCCACATAATAGGATCGGAGATATGATAGTGTAACTTCTCACTCCTAAAATGATATTCGAGCTACCAAAAGTTTTAATATCATAATATAGGGTCATTGGATGACTGAAAATGATGTGCAGTGTGCATAATTTCTTTATGGTGTGCCTCATTTTTAATTGTTAAACTATCCTTTTGATGCTAATGTGAATATTTGGATTCATTTTCTATTAATATCAAAGTATTTTAATAATGATTAGGAACCAATAAATTCCCCTCTATATAATTTCATATAATCAAAATGAAGAAGATTAAATTATGATGCAAGAACAATTTTCCTAATATGAAATTCTATCTCCTCATAAAGAAGAAGATGAAAATTCATCTATACACCTATATATATACTGATATGTCCCCCTTCGTTTCTAGTTTTTGATCGGATTAAACGTTCCTAATGTTTTGATACTTCCCTATGATAATTTATTTTCATCACCATTTGAGACTCATCAAATAATGAAATATAAGGCTCCTAGAAAAAAACATAAAAGTTTATGTGAAACCAATACCTCCAAGATTAATTTATCTGATACTACATAGAACATATGTGGTATGTTATTGACATAAGTTTTATATGAAATTATTTTCTTTTCTAAAAATTTATTTTTCTTTTTTCTTTTCAACTCTTTTCTCTAGAATGAAACATCCTTTGGTATTTTTTTTACATTTCTTCTCAATAAAGTTGTTCAAAAATAATGATCTCAATCTTCTACTATGAGATAGATAGATTTTGTTGAGACCCAATGCTTGACGTACGTGGACATTACATTACTTTTTGCAGAATACTTAATACATAACAAAAACAGACACAGAAGGACCGTAATAGTTTAGTGTCTATGGAAACTCGGAATATAATCTTCTAATCATGGTTAAAGATCTTCAATATCTCCCATAAAGATCTTCCCCTTTTTTTCTTACCTAAAACCTTTATTTATATGCTCAGGAAAATAATACATAAAAAGGGTGAGCTCAAATAGTCAATAAAGGTAAACATAGAGAACATAAAACAATCCATAAACATTTGAATTCAAAAACGTGAATATGAAATCTAAACATCAAAATAATGTGAAAAGACATAAATCTTGGAAGTACGTAAGGAATATATAATAAATGAACATCCATCATGATAAAATAACATGGGAATAAAACATTTTATTGTGTATAATCATTAAGCACATGATATGATTTCCATAGTAGCCAAGGCATTTCTGCCATGACTATCTTTGTGGACAAAGTCCCTATCTGAATCAATTTATTCCTCATTCTAGTCCTATATCACTGAACCAGATTAACTTACCATTTCAGCCATGTCTATCTCATTATATATAAATCTTTACCCAATTAATTGGATGGAGATATAGGTCCCACCCATCTCATAATTAAATCATTATTACTTGTGCCACAACATAAGCATAAATCATTCATCATAACCCAAAGAAAGAAATGTGTTTCATAAACATCATTACATCATAAAATAATCCATATAAAACAAATGGATATCATTTCATATTTATAAGAATTAAACCATGTAAATAATAGAGACATTATACTTGAAACATAAACAAGATATATAATGTCATCTTAGATGTAAAATAGTTGTGATAAAACACTTGAAATGAATTCTTGAGGAATGTATCCTCTCTCCTTAAAAATCATTTTCTTTTCACAAAATGCCACACAAATTTAAAATAAAAGGATTTTATTGAAAATAACCATGAAAACATGTATAGTAAGCTTCTTGAAAATTAGGCAATAAGACACCATAATAATCTGTTCATGTCGTATAAGTTAAAAAAACATTCTCTTCATACTTTTGTCGGAAAAGTCAAAAATTACCACATATGGTAAAAAAAGAAAGATTACTTCCATAACACAAAGTAAAGTCAAAGAGGGGTCAACATGACTTCAAAGATACATGGAAGAATATTAAACACTTTATGAAAATCATTTTTTATGTACATGGATGAAAAATATAACCCTAGTAAATACTTACGAATAAACAATCTATGATAAGAACGAGATTGGAATAGTTATCCCTTACCTTAGGTCCGATATGCTTTGTACGTATCTGAACCTCATGTATAATGATATAAATAAAGTCATTGACTTTTTAAATAATCATATTCATTGATATTATGTCATATATGGTTCACGTATGACTTTATATTACCCATTCTTTAGTAAGTTCCATGTTAAAGCAGCATTTTGGGTAAAATCGTTTTATTTATCATATGTGTTTGGACTTATTGTTCTTGATATTATTATTACAAATATCTTGATTTACGTACTTAAAGAATGTAAATCATGATTTTTATATCATATATATATTCAGTATATATATATAATAGATATATAAATGAAATGAAATACACTGTTTATGGAGACATTAGGTCGTACGTATGCAAGAACGTTGTTTTCGTTTCCTTATTGAATTAAATAAAATAAAGTAAAAGAAACATTTATGTACATAAATATTGTATCATTATCAACTAATATATTTCATGATTATTTGTTATATATACTTTATAATCATACTTGAATGGTTAATCATGGAAAATGAATCTCATCGCGTTCGTGAAGACGGTAGTCCGTACATACACACGAGCGATGTTATCATTCCCATGATCGTGGAATTGTATTGAAGTTTATGTATAATATTTAATAATCAATATAAATTTAAAATAATAATATATAGTTATTTATTTACTCAATTATACCCATCCAAGTAAGGTGGTGGTAGAAAACAGATTACACCACGACATGGAGACGGTATTCCGTACGTACGCACGCGCGGTGATTTCGTTTCCGTAAGATGGATAGAATATGCAATTGGGTTGTTTCATATTTATAATAACATATCCGTATACGAGTGATACTGATGTTATTAATTTATGATGAAACAAATAAAGAATAATAAGAAGTATAAGAAGAAGAAATAAATTGGAAAGAATCGGTAAAGGATATTACCTCTTCTTTGATGCGCCTCTTCTTATCCTCCTCTTAAAGAACTAGGGTTGGACTTTTGAGGAGACTAAAACCTCTATAATGCTTCTAGTGAAGATAATAAGGGAAATTGGCAGTGGTTGGCCGAGCTTCAAGGCTCAAAAGGGTGTGAAGGGAAGAGGGAAGGGGTTCCCTTTTTATACGGGAGGAGAGGGGCACTTTAGGAAAAACATAAAATATTATTTTATAATAATGTCATATTTGGTTTATAATAGCTCCAAATTGATTTATTTCGAAGCTAAAGTGGGGATGGGTCTAAATCCTCTCAACCAATAGGTTTTAGACATGTTTAGGTTACTATTATAACCTTATCATTTAGATTTAATTCTAAGTTAAATAATTTAACTTTTACCTTGTCTTCTTGTTTTCTTACACTATATGGTTAATGAACATACTATAACAAGCCAAACGAACCCCAAGTGGTTCATTATTAATATATATAACCTTATATAAGTCATTTGGACGAACCGTAGAATTTTAGGAACATAATAACAATTAATAATATAATATTTGTTTTAAAAACTATTTTATGTCAATTTTGACACTATTTCATGCTTGATTTTTGTGAAACTCATAACAACATGATTATTTCAAAAATTGTTAATTTAATCAATAATAACATGTCATATTAACCTATAAAATTAGTTGAATTCGTAGAATGTTTCAAATTACATTTATTTGGGTATTTATAACATCAATTATGTTAATATTTCATTATTAAGGTGATTACTGCATCATCGTTGTGTCATAAATAAATTAAATTATTTAATATCTAAAAATTATAAATAAAATACCATTATGTAGTAAATCTTTGTATCTTGCAAATTATTACTTATAGTATAATTTATCTTATATATAACACTATATTAAAAATGTTTTAGTTATTAAATTTTTATTTTAGCTATTTTAACTCTTCTTTAAATAAAATAATAATAAGTTTCCTAATCAAATCCAAGTGGACCTAAAGGGTCATATTTTATTCCAAAGGTTGTTTTTGGTCTAATTACCCTTATCTAATAGAGTTAAGAAATGTTTTAGGGTAATAATAATATCATTTTTACCCTTAATTACCCTATTTTATTTTAACCGTGGTAAATAAAAGTAAAATTTACTATTCACCAAAAATTATTTTTATCTTATTGAACCACATTTTACTCCTTGATATTAACCATGTCTCTTGTATTTTTTAAATTCTACTCAGAGAAGCTGTAAAATTATGTTTTATGTAAAATTTTAAATTCTCCTAAGAGGAGGGTAAAAGAAGGTGAAAAGATCAATAAAATTTTTATATATCTCAAATTATAATAAAATGACTCAAATGAATTACATTAAACTTATATAGGTATTATGTATCAATTTTTACCTACAATAAATTTAATTAAAATAAATAATTATTTATATAAAAAGTCAGTTTTTAAATAGTAACCCAGTGTTTTCACTATTGATCAAAAATAAAAAGTTTTCAGAAAAATACAAAAAATCACCCTAGGATAATTTAGATATTCCAAATTTAAAAATGATGTATATTTTTCCAAATTCAAAACATATAATTGGCATTAATTAATTTGAAAATTAATTCTCGTTATCAAAACAATTTGTGTGTTTTTAAGAAACAATAACTATTAAAAGATCGATACTTGTTTATGTGCAAATTCAATGTGAAATTAATTTCAATGACCAACATTGGATTAAATGGTAAAAATATATTCTAATTACACTTTAAATCAAATTAAAAATATAATCTAACCATATAAATTATTGTTATGAAAAATGTTTTTTTAATTACAATATAGTCTGTTTTTACTATTCATTAAAATATGAAAGTTATCAGAATATTATGAAAAATTTGTCCAAATTAAAATTTTATATCCCGATTCCATTGAATAATTTAATTTTGACAAATTGAACTTATAAACATGTTAAAACTAGATTTAAAGTGGGTGCGCCATTAAATAGTGGCAAAACTTCATTTTTTGAAAAATACTTATTTTACCCGAATCATTTATTCTGTTCACATACCATGTTTTTAGAAAATGTGTAAGGTGAATATTAATGTCGTAAAATTAAAAATTTAGTTAATACTATTCATAACGGCTAGTTCATAATATTATAATAATATATCATTGTTTAGTGAAACCCGTTATTGCGTACTACACACGCTATTGAGGAAGGTCGCGATTGCGTGTAATGCAAGCCAAGTTAGGGATGCATATAGGGAAAGATCCCTTTAGTGTTGCGTATATAATTATCAAAACATATTTCATTTATACATTAAACAAAATATATACTTAATGTTGCGTAGAATAATTCCTCTAAAACGAACTTGAAATTGTGTGTTACACGAGCCAAGAATAGTGTTGTGTATACTGCAAGCTAATACGGTGTTGCATATAGAGAACGTTAATTTTGGTGTAGCGTACAACACAAGACATCAATCAAATTAAAAATAATATTTTTCATAAAATCTCAGGGTGTTACATTCTACCCCCCTTAAAATGAATTTCGCACTCGAAATTCGTCGGGGTTATAAATGGTTTACTACTCAAAAGTTTCTTTAATAGAAACCCACATCATAAAAATTAATACCAAAACTTATCTTTAATAACTAAAGTTTGAAATTTAATGGTTACCCAAATTAACTAATCACTGGGTTTACACATAGGAGAACATTGGTGAAAATATGGATATGGAAGATAAATCTAAATATCTTGTTCTGATGGAGAGTGTAGAGAACATGGCTATGAAAAAGCCGAAAATCACAAAGCCATAAATTTGTGATGATCTAAGGTACCATCTAAGTCATCAAATATAAGGGAAATAGGACAACATTTTTAGTTTTCAAGATCATTTCATTAATGTTGAAGAATTTCAATTAGAAGAAATACTTACTTTATTTCCGCATAATATCACCATTGTTCATGCCATGAACAATTTCAACATAATCTCTTATATAAATGAAGTTGAATTTGTATTTCGCGAAGTTTTAGCAGATCATGCGATAGAATGATAGGTCATTCCATCTGTCTCAAACATAAGGTTAGAAATAGTTATATACATAAGTCCATTTATGGTGAGATTAATCGTATACGGTTCCAAAAATGGAATTATACTTCATCTATCATTACACTTAATAAAATAATACTAATTTCTACAATTCAGGGACTTCCTTTATGACAATGGTAGGGGATAAAGGCATATCACACTTCGGTTGTGGTTCAATTCCCGCAACCTTGTCCAACACGACGGGTTGTTGCCCGTCCTGCAGGGTGTCCATTTTTCTAAAACTATACTATTATAACATTCCAGAAATAATATTGAAAAAAAGTTTCTGTCCATAAAAAATACTATCTTATGTCCAACTTAATCCATTCCAATATTTAGTCTTATCCAAAATACTTTGGTCCTAACGCATAGTATAGAGAAAACAATTACTTGGAAGGTCACAAAACAAGCACGTGAATACCATCATTTATCCCCCATATATCATAAGATATATCTTATTGCTCACATTAAAAACTTGTGAATACCTTAATCATGTATTCTTTTGAAACATGAATTAACATAGAACCTGTGTTAAAACATGAATGTTGTCAAAAGTTAACTCTTTCCACATACCAAAATCCCAAAATTTCTATATACTCAAACCACGATATCACTTTTTCCTTATATCAGTCATGAGCTCATGAGTACTATTAAAAATATTATTTTCACCTTATCCATTAATTATGAACACATCACCTACTTTCCCAAAATATCTGAATAAATGTTCATGGTTACCGGTACCATTCAACATATACTTTCAAATACTTTAGGAAAAACAATAGTGTAAAAATCCTTAGATGTGTCTTTATTCCATAGTACCATTACCTATACAACATAACTCTTGATAAACATAAATCATTCCACTACCTTCTTAAACCATTGACTGAGCATGAAAAATTATTTCATCTCACATATCATTTTTAGTCTCTTCATCATCATCATCATAAATAATACGCATACGACCATGCTGATTCTCTTCCTGAGACTTTCCCTTAGGGAATTGGTTTTCATAATGCCCATACATTCAACATTTAAAACATTTAATCATTGTTGATGTCGTAGCAATACAATTATCCTTGTTCATGGTGTTAACTAAAACTTTTCCATTTCACTTAATGGAATTGTGTCCTTCTTTTCCACCCCCAAATCATCTTCCAGTTCCTTTGAAACATTCTCCTTCATGACTCTTCCAAAATGATTTACATGAGGTAAATTGAACTTTCATTCCTCTATGATCATCATGAAACTCCATCTTTCTCTTATTATTCGAGTCAAGAATCTTACCAAAGTTGATATTATTGATCATGATATGATATTTCTCATTAGGCATAATAAAGATGTTTGGACTTCCAAATCCCGTTTCACTTGGTTTCTCATGAATAATATCATTCCATTTTCCATCATATCCTCCATTATCATGAATCTTCCTACTTCCAACCATTTTCTAAAACCAAAAAGAATAGTGTGAGAGGAAAAAATCATGCTAGAGAAAAAAACATAATAAAGGGGGAGTACCTTCAATATATAACATCTTAGGGTTAATTCTAAGATTGTTACCATAATTCAAGGACAATAACTTATACTTCTACATAACCTTAAGGACATATCTAGACATACCTTAGAAATATCTCTAGGGATCTCACTAAAGTTTTCGCATCCTAGATTCCAAAGGTTAACTAAACCTTTCCTCTAATACCAACTGTAGAGACCCAAATCTTGACGTACATGGACATTATATTACTTTTCGCAGAATACATAATATATAACAAAAACAGACACACAAGGACCGTAATAGTTTAGTGTCTTTGGAAACACGGAATATAATCTTCTAATCATGGTGAAAGATCTTCAATATCTCCCATAAATATCTCCCCATTTTTTCTTACCTAAAACCTTTCTTTATATCTTGGGGAAAAGAAAACATAAAAAGGGTGAGCTCAAATTCTCAGTAAAGGTAAACATAGAGAACATAAAACAATCCATAAAAATTTGAATGCAAAAACATGAACATGAAATCTAAACATCAAAATCATGAGCAAAGACATAAATATTGGAATTATGTAAGGCATATATCATAAAGGAACATCCATAATGATAAAATAACATGGGAAAAAAATTTAATTGTGGAAAAACATTAATAACATGATATGATTTCCATAGTATCCAAGGCATTGCTGCAATGACCATCTTAGTGGACAAAGTCCCTTTCTGAATCGAGTTCACTCCTCGTTCCAGACCTGTATCACTGAACAAGATTAACTTACCATTTCATACATGTCTATCTCATGAGATATAAATATTTACCCAATTAATTGGAGGGAGATATAGGTCTAACCCATCTCATAATGAAATCATTCTTACTTGTTCCACAACATAAACATAAATCATTCATCTTAACCCAAAGAATAAAATGGGTTTCATAAAGATCATTCCATCATAAAATAATCCATAAAAAACAAATGGATATCATTTCATCATAAAAAAAAATCAAACCATGTAAATAATAGAGATGTTATACTTGAAACATAAACATGCTAAATAATGTCATCATAGATGGAAAATAGTTTTGGTAAAACACTTGAAATGAATCCTGGAGGAAAATATCCTTTCTCCTTAAAAATCATTTTCTTTTCAAAAAATGACATGCTATTTTAAAAGAAAAGGATTTTATTGAATATAACCATGAAAATTTATAGAGGAATATTCTAGAAAATTTGGTGATATGAAACTGTAAAAATCTGCTCATGTTGTGTATGTTAAAAAAACATTCTCCTCGTACTTTTGTCAGAAAAATCAAACAGTACCACGTATGGTAAAAAAAGAAAGATTCCTTCCATAACAAAAAGTAAAGTCAAAGAGGGGTAATCATGACATTAAAAATACATGGAAGAATATTAAAAACTTTATTAAAAACAGTTTTTATGTACATGGATGAAAAATATAACCCCAGTAAATACTTACGAATAAACAATCTCGGATAAGAACGAGATTGGAATAGTTATCCCTTACCTTAGGTCTGATATGCTTCGTAAGTATCTGAAACACCTATATAATTATTTAAATAATTTCATTGACTTATTAAAGAATCATATTTATTTTTATTATATCATATATGGTTCCCTTATGACTTTATATTACCCGTTCTTTTGTATGTTCAATGTAAAAGTAGCATTTTGGGTAAAATTGTTTTATTTATCATATGTGTTTGGACTTGTTTTCATTGATATTATTATTAATTATATCTTGATTTACTTATATCCAGAATGTAAATCATGATTTATATATCATATATATATTCATTATATATATATATAATAGTTATATTAATGAAATGAAATACATTGTTCGTGGAGACGGTAGGTCGTACGCACGTAAGAACACTGTTTTCGTTTCCTTGTTGAATTAAAAGGAATTAATTAAATGAAACATATATGTACATAAATCCAGTATCATTATTATGTAATATCTTTAATTATTATTTATTATATATACTTTATAATCATACTTGAAAGGTTAATAATGGAAAATGAATCTCATTGCGTTCGTGAAGACGGTAGTCCGTACGTACGCAGGAGCGATGATATCATTCCCATGATCATGGAATTGTATAGAAGTGTATGTATTATATTTAAGAATCAATATAACTTTAAAATAATCATTTATAGTTATTTATTTACACCATTATAACCATCCAAGTATGGTGGTGGTGGAAAATAGATTACACCACGGCGTGGAGACAGTATTCTGTACGTATGCACGCGTGGTGATTTCGTTTCCGTATGATGGATAGAAGATGAAATTGGGTTGTTTAAAATTTATAATAACATATTTTTAAATAAGTGATATTGATGTTATTAATTTATGATGAAACAAATAAAGAAGAATAAGTTGAGGAAGAAATAAATTGGAATGAATCAGTAAAGGATATTTCCTCAACTTTGGCGCGCCTCTTCATAACCTCCTCTTAAGGCACTAGGGTTGGTATTTTGAGGAGACGAGAACATCTATAATATTTCTATGAAAAATTAGAAGGAAAATGGGCAAGGTTTGGCCTGAGATTCAAGGCTCAAAAGGTTGTTAAGAGAAGAGGTAAGGGGTGCCCTTTTTATAAGGGAGGAGAGGGGCACTTTAGGAAAAACTTAAAATATTATTTTATAATAAAGTCATATTCGGTTTATAATAGCTCCAAATTGATTTATTTAGAAACTAAAGTGGGGATGGGTCGAAAGCCTCTCAACCAATAGGTTTTAGACAAGTTTAGGTTACTATTATAACCTTATCATTTAGATTTAACTCTAAGATAAATAATTTAACTTTTACATTGTCTTCTTATTTTCTTACACTATATGGTTAATAAACATACAATAACAAGCCAAACGAACCTCAAGTGGTTCATTATTAATATATATAAACTTATATAAGTCATTTAGATGATCCTTAGATTTTTAGAAATATAATAACAATTAATAATATAATATTTGATTTAAATACTATTTTATGTCAATTTTGACACTATTTGGTAAATGATTTTTGTGAAAATCCTACCAACATGATTAGTTCAAACAAAGTTAATTGAATCAATATTAACATGTTATATTAACCTATAAAATTAGTGTAATTCATAAAAAGTCTCAAAATACATTTATTTGGGTACTTATAACATCAATTATGTTAATATTTAATTAATAATGTAATTACAACATCATCATTATGTCATAAATAAATTTTACTATTTAATGTCTAAAAATTATAAATAAAATACAATTATATAGGAAATATTTTTATATTTCTAATAAATATTTATAGTCTAATTTATATTATTTATGACACTATATTAAAAATTATTTAGTAATCAAACTTTGATTTTAACTATTTTAACTCTTATTTAAATAAAATAATAATAAGTGGCCTAATCTAATCCAAGTGGACCTAAAGGGTCATATTTTATTCCTATGGTTTTTTTGGTCGAATTACACTTATCCACTAGAATTAGGACTTGTTTTAGGGTAATAATACTATCATTTTTACCCCTAATTACCCTATTTACTTTTAACTGTGGTAAATAAAAGTAAAAAGGTACTATTCAACAAAAATTATTTTTCTCTTATTGAACCACATTTTACTCCTTGATATTAACCATGTCTCTAGGATTTTCGAAATTCAACTCACAGAAGTGGTAAAATTATGATTTATGTAAATTTTCAAATTATTCTAGGAGGTGGGTAAAAGATAGTGAAAAGTTCAAAAAACTTTTTATATATCTAAAATTATTATTAAATGACTCAAATTTAATACATTGAAATTATATTGGTATTATGTATCAATTTTTACCTAAAATAAATTTAAATAATATAAATTATTATTTAAATAAAAAGTCTGTTTTTAAATAGTAACCTAGTGTTTTCACTATTCATCAAAAACTGAATGTTTTTAGAAAAATAACAAAAAATAACCCTAGGATAATTTCTATTTTCAAAATTAAAAAATGATGTCTATTTTTTCAAAATCAAAATGTATAAGTTTAATTAATTAATTTTAAAATTAATTCCCGTTATCAAAACAAGTAGCGTGTTTTTATGAAACAATAACTATTAAAAGATCAACACTTGTTTATGTCCAAATTCAAAGTGAAATTAATTCCAATGACCAAAATTGGATTAAATGGTAAAAATATAATCTAATTAAAATTTAAAATAAATTAAAAATATAATCTACCGATATAAATTATTGCTTTGAAAAAGTTGTTTTAAATTAAAATATACCATGTTTTTACTATTCATTAAAATATGAAAGTTATCAAAATAATATGAAAAATTTATCCAAATAAAATTTTTATATCTTGATTCCAAGGATTAATATTATTTTGTCAAATTGAACTCATAAACATGTAAAAAACTAGATTTAAAGTGGGTCCACCATCAAATGGCGGCAAAACTGCAATTTTTTAAAAATACTTATTTTTCCCAAAAAATTATTCAGTTCACATACAATGTTTTTAGAAAATTTGTAAGGTGAATATTAATGTTATAAAATTCAAAATGTAGTTAATACTATTCATAACAGCTAGTTCTAAATATTATAATAATATAGAATTGTTCAGTGAAACCCGGTATTGAATACTACACACGCTATCGAGGAAGGTCGCGATTGCGTGTAATGCAAGCCAAGTTAGGGATGTGTGTAGTGGAAGCTACCTTTAGTGTTGCATAGAAAATAATAAAAACTTATTTCATTAATACATTAAACAAAATCTATATGTAATGTTGTGCTGAATAATTCCTACAAAACAAACTTGAAATTGTGTCTAACACGAGCCAAGAATAGTGTTGTGTATGCTGAAAGCTAATACGGTGTTGCATATAGATCAAGTTACTTTTATTGTAGAGTACAGCACAAGAAACCAATGAAATTAAAAAGATTATTTTTCATAAAATCTCAGGGTGTTACTGATGTCCTCAATAATATAAAGAGTCTTCAATTCCAATTCATTCATCTATGACACCTATATCATTCCAAGTTGATAGGGAAAAAACCCTAAAAGTTCCCAATATTAGAAATGATTCTTTTCTATGGGTTTAAGTTTCTGGATTAGGCACTTATTCCTAAACCTCATCTATATTAAATCCATCTAGTTAATTATATCAACCATCACTACAAGAATTAATAGGAAAAAATATCTATGATAAGGAATTTCATAAGGTTCTATGAGCCTGGTTATGGGTATGTTATTAGATATGTCCCCGTGATATTTAGAATAGGTGGATCATATACTAGACCTAAAAATTCATAGTGATTCGACCTCATTTTGAGGGATTATATTGATCACATGCAAGGGTGGATCGCATGCTAATATCTTCAAATATGATTCATTTTTTTAAAAATGAGTGTGTCCTTACTAGATAAGAATGACATATTCTAACTTTGGTGGATAAATGTGGGAAATTGGTATAAATTAGGATGTCTAGAAGTCTTAGTCTCTTTCACAGTACAATAATAAAATCTTACCATAATTGATAAGTCAGTAGATCCTAGAAAACCACCCCATCCACTTAGTGCACATAGATCTTTGGATCGACCTTTGGGATGCACATATAAGTATTAGTGATCTAATATTAGGGTACATTTATGATGAATTATTCATCAAAACTATATATAGGTTAATGCAGAGTGAACTACAACACTAGAATTAGAGTTGTTACAATTTAAAGAGATATCATCAAAAAAGGATATTTTATTTTGTTTTGAAATTTCCTTCAATTAAAGGGTCATTATCTTCAACAGATCATATGTTCATGTATCCCAAAAAAATCGGTTATAGATGAAACAATTCGACAATAATATATGGTGTTTTGGAGTGTATTAGCTAACACTTTATTAATACTGTTATAATGAGTGGGGTTGGGAACTCATTCCTGTAATAATCCCATTGATCTATAGAATAGATCTGATAGGATATATTCATATGGCAGGTGAGCTGTTTCATGGTGGGAGCACTAGCACATTCATGATTGTAAAAAATATGGCAAGTTTCTAATGGATCAACATTTTTATGCCAGTATGTTTTAGGTTGTACTATTATCTTATGAAAATTAAAGGGGTCACGACCCCTTTTAGGATTGTTATAAACTTTTTAGTTTTATGGGTATATATCTTATATCATCTAGGGGGCTTTGAATTTTCAAATTACTCAGTCTTCTACCTTGTTCATTTCAAACCATATCTCTAAATAATCTCATGGGTTTAACCACTCTCACTATGAGATCGATATTTGGCAAACAAGTTAGTTTTTTTACAATTAGTTTATTCTCACATAATATTGGGCACCAATAACAGTTATCATTGACAATGTTAAATTCATGCATGATCAATAGGATTTCAATATGGAAATTCTTGATGGAGTATATATTACTAAAATAAATGGAGATGTAATATGTAAATCTTATATTCCATTAAAATTTAATCACTTTTTCCATTGAATGTATGATATATTTCGGACTCTACCATACAACATCATGAACAAGTGAAATTAAATGATGGTTAATTAGTTCTACTAGATTCTCACATGGGAATATATGGGTTCTTAGGTTATCTTCCATTAAATTACACTAATATTAGGTTGTGTAATACCTATGTTCAATTCTAGATCTTATCATACCCTGATAGAATATTAGAATATATAGTTCCCCACATCAAGGGTATACTAGTGAAAAAAGGTGGAGAGGAATAGGAGAAACTGAAAAGGTCAATGAGACCATGTAAAAGGTATATACCAATAAATCCTCTAGTAAGTTAGATTTAAGGGTAGTGGTTGTGGAACTTGGACCCTTATCCCTAAATGAGTAGAGTGTATCTTTGACCTCCCAAAATAGATTATTCCTATCTGTTGGAGTCATAGATTGAGTGGGACTCCGATATGATCACTCTATCCATTAAATTAATATGGTTACCCTCTAAGTATAAAACATAATTTTAACAAAACTTGTCCATATCAACTTTCTATCCCATATTTCCAATAGAATCAAGCTCAAAAAGGTGTAATCATGCAACAAACAATCTACGAATATGATCTGCTCACACAACTGAAACATTTAAATAGAATGATATATCAAGATGATGGATCTCAATCAATAACATTATATTGGTTATGATGATAGAGATAATGATAGTGACATTGAATATGATGAAGAAAATGATGAATTTGCGGAGAGAGATATGAAATATGAGGGGGAAACTGATCAAATATATTCCTTAGAGAAAGTTAAATTTATCCATATTCATGTATAGAAATGTTTTGTTGATGTTGTCACTAATCCTTTCCTTATCCTCTATATTAGTTTTTGGATTTCTGATCACCCATCACATCTCCAGACTATTCAATGGAAGATAGAATGGTTGGCCCATTCTCTAACATGGGTTGTAGGCTGGAAGAAATATCCTCTCTCTATTATATATAACAGTTAATGATCATGTCTTACACTCCAGATGTATTTTCAATACAAGCGCCAATAGTTCTCCCTATTGAAATATCTTCCAAAGAACTCAACTTAAGAGAATAATATAAACTACTGGAACATCGTCTTCATTCTACATTGGTAGGTTAATTTTGAATCCATATATTAATGTTTAGATCTCTTGAAACACTCAATATAATATTCAATATTTTCAAAATATCATGAAATGATTTTCTCATTTTGGGGATATAAATACCTAGAAGAACATGATTCTCATCCATCAAGAGTGTACTCTAATTGAGGAAGAGATTTTTTTCATCTTGAAGGGATCAAAACTCAGACTGGAGATGAATGTCTATTCTGACACCTAAACACATTCTGATTTACTAATAATATCATGATGGATGTTAAATAATTATTTTAACATCCACAGTAAGTTGTAATTCATTTTTATTGAATCTCTAAAGATATAATCCTTCCTTAAAATATGTTCTATTTTTATCAAATGTCTTCATAAATTTCCATTTATAGATATGGAATTCTCTTTATTGGATCAATCATGGTTCACCTAGTCTTGAAGTGGGCACTATGATTTTGGATTCACCAGAGGTTATGGAACCCTTAAGGATGGATGTATCCCTAGAATATCATATATATATATATGATATAATATAATTACACCCATAACAAGTGAAAGATGGTGCATTAGAGTTACTTCATGATGTGTATCCTATCAAAAAAATAACATGGAAAAGGTAGTTGGAGGAAAAAATCTCACTGTATAACCAGATTATATGGAAATAGTTAAAGAATTTATCATCAAAACAGGATAAGTTGATCATTTACAATGATTTTTATTAATTCTTGAACCTATATATTGATGTAAATATATTTCTCTATACTTACAATATTCCCTCCAAATATAATAGAGGGAAAATCTGAAAAAATTTCCATATAAACACTGCCATTATAAGTGAAAATGGAGGGTATGTCAACTCTAGTGTTAATGAACTTCGTAATCACTAAACATATGAATCCCATGAGAAATATAATCCTAATTTATGTTTTAGTATTCAAGAGTGACTTTGAGATAGACCTCAAGTATATTACGTTCTGGCATACATCACCAAAGTGTTTATGGAATAAAATTTGGAAGTTGATCCATAAAACTCCCATTGATGGTCTATAAAAAAATAATCCATACATTCACAACCCTAGGATACATCATAATAAACTATCACACCATTCAAGATAATATAGAGAATATCATCTATGATTGGTGGGGAGAGAAATTATAAAAACTAAGTATTTTAAAAGTATAATAAATGGATAAATCTAATAAACATATAACTATGGAGATTTATGAATTATCTCATTATATAGATGTAGTAGTAGAGTAACAAAATGTGACTGGTAGATAAATGATGTTTGTTAACTACCACCATCAAAAACTGAGTATAACCCTAGAGTGAATGGTGGAACATCAAAGGATACTTGAATATTTCAAAATGGGGGATGAAAATGTTGTCACATAAGTGGAGTGGTTTTATCCTACCCAGGAAGCTAAACCTATATATATGAAAAAAAATTAATGAAATATTGATAAATATTGGTTATCCATAGATGAAATTCAATAATTAATATATTGTATTTTTTAACAGTATACACTTTAAATTTTATTTATTTTTTCTACAGTTATCGTGACACTCAAAATTAAAGATATTCCATGATTTCATTATTAATGATCAATTGAAATTATTATGTCTAAATTATTACATGTTTCCTAAAAAATAATTTTCTTCAAAAATTGTTCCTTTAAAATCCATGTATTTCATTAGGAGTAACATCATAATAATTTAATCCACCAGAGCATTAAATGGAGATAATTTCATTAGATCATAATCACAAATAAAATGGTGCTAAATAATTAATAAGACACAAATAATTCATTCATAAGTAATGATCTCCCAAACATATTTAGGAAATCCTGATAAAAGACATAAATATAGCATTAATATCATCCTAAGTGAACCTATTGAATGAAAGATTTTAGTTTTATTTCTTTTTAAACATCCTCTATAATAAATATATAGGAAGGTTTGAAATTCAGTGCATTTATCATCATTGTAATCCATGGTTACCTCATATGGATACATCTGAGAAAATTAATTAGAATATTTGATATTATGAATGGGGTTTTAAATGAATGTATCAATGCTCAAGAGTATTCAAATTTACTAAAATTGAATCTTTGTCTATTTTGGGAAGATCATCTAAACCAATATTAGCGAGTAATAAAAGGGTAATCTATATTTTTAATGGATTCATAGACCTACCAAGAATAAATTTTTATTTCCAAGTCGATATATGGGTGACTAAAATTCATTGTGTCTTTTTATTTTTAGACCTAACATTCACGTAATTCTCTTTAGTAAAAATATCAATCAGAAGAAATGTATCTTTTTTCTGAGCCCTCCCTTAGTGGGGTTTCAATCCGATATTATTTTCACAATTTAAAAAAAATTATTAAAAAAACGGATTTATAATGTTAATTATTTGAAAGTGGAGACACACTTTTTCCACCAGATTCCCTTTTTAATTTTCAAAACCGAATATTATTGTGTCTCTTATCTTTGGTAGTTCAATATCTTACAAATCAATTGAATAAAGATACTTATGTTTAAGGTTGAACAATATTGACAAAAATGTGGTTATCTAAATAGAAATAATTATAATGTAAACCCATTATGAATGGAGAGCCTAATATTAATATAAATAATATTGGAGAAGTACAATCATGCTTTAAGTTCATAATTATTGGACTAATGAGAAGGAATAGGACAACCCAAATGGGGGTTTAAAAAGATAGAAGTATTTAACCAACTTTTTAATTGGTGAAGAATGTGATGTAAATCATAACATGATTCATGTGAATCAGATAAGGATTAAATGATAAAGTATAGGATAGAAAACCCACCTACCATTTACAAAATGATGGGCCTATTAACATACCATTGAATAAGAATACTGAGGATGGATGTCGACTAAATTTAAATGATTGGTTCCACTGAAAAGTTTTAGGGAATATTGAATTAGATGGTTTTATCCTTTACGAAAAAAACATGCATCTGGATAGTTATAAGTGAGATGGATAGAAAGAGAAATCCCAATATCCATAAAAAGGGGACCTTATGGATTTTACATACTCACAAACAGTATCCATAAAAGATGTATAGTGATTAAAACAATCAATTTATATAGTTTTATATATGGGAAATGGATATTAATAAGATAATTGTAACATATAGATTCTAACTAACAAAGATTTGGTCATTATGAAACATTAGAGGAATTTTAAGTTTATGGGAATTTATGTATAGTTCTAAGATAGTTATTCTATAAATAACTATATACTAAAATAGCATGAATCATGAAACCTGTAGTACATAGGATGTTGTAGGAAGTCTCATCCCTTTATAGGGCTGATTAAGGAAAACCCAACATGAATATGTAAACATGAGTTCCAGGATTGTACAAAAAATAGGATGAAATGGAATTTTTGGTTGGACTTGAGATAAGAAATTTTAGTGTCACATAATATCTTGTAATGACAAAACATAATTCATACATATTTCTTGGTAAAAGTTGTATGAGAAAATATAACTCAAACACAAGGTAAAAGGAAAATATTTTGTTATAATGAAGGGTTATTGGCGAAGAATCGATGTAAAGCAACATGGGCCCAAACACTAAGAAGGGATAGGTAATTTGAGTGAATGAAAACTATGGATAGTCCTTTAATAAACTGTTTTGGAATAAATAAAATTTTCTTTATTATAAGAATCAACCCACACATTGTTCATGGAAAATACATTTTCCAAATATTATTTAAACACTCTAGAAATAAAAATATTGTTTCATAATGTAGGGTTATTAGAAAATACTCAATGTGAAACAATAAGGGACCACCCACTAGGAAGATATATAGAATTAAAGTTAATGAAACCCATGAATATGTCTAGCATAAAATATTTATGTATCACTATATATCCAATGATAACTAAAATAAAGACACGCACAATTCTTGGTAGAAGTGCGTATATAAATCTAGCACATACACAAGGAAAAAGGTAATGAAATGGATGAGCGTCAATGTGAGGGATGGAAGGATACCTAATGTGAATAAGGCCTCGACAATAACAAAAATTTACATGGTTCCATCCTAATATAGGTCCCTAGAAAGAGCTGATGTGAATGATGTAATGACCCAAAACAATGGGATATAGTAGGGAGGTTTAAAGAGGATGGAAATTTGTAGTTGGAACCGACACAAGATATCCAGAAATAACTTCATATACTGAGTATTTAAATATATTAACATATAATAATTAAATACTGGTTTGATTTTATCCCATTGTATGTTAATAAATATGGGAAACTATATATATATAGACTCTTAAACAGATTATACTCTCATGTTAGGAAACCATGTCGTTTGATAAAGACTTCTCCAAGATATTTAGGGGTCATGTAGTCATATATGGTGCCATATATTTTAACACCTTGTGACAAGGAAGGTATTATATATAGATTAATGATAGTTATTGTGGAATGTGTGTTAGATGAATTTTGAGTTCAAATGATAAGGACCATCTCCAAGTAATTTAATGTTATTCTAAATGGACTTATGGCTAAAGATATGAAAATATATTTCTTGAGAATCCTTGGGTTAGTGGAAGGAATGATTCACATTCCTACCATTATGTTGAGGGTATAATACCCATTGGATTATACCTTTTTAATAATATATAGTGATTCATATTTATGTCCTATATGTGGAAGATTCTTTATATTTATCATGGGAACTCACAAGGACATTACCAATTTTCCTGAGATGGATAAGTTGAGCCGAACCTTCTTTTTAAAGTATCATGCAACCTGGTTATAATAAAATTCAAGGTTATTCAATGTACATAAGCTTTTCACATAAAGTCATTCTAAATAAGAAATTTGGATATGATACTATTGATCATCAGACAGTTGATCGCATATGGAGATGTCAGGAGATGAAAACTAAACTTTTATCGATAAGAATGATTATATTATGTTTACCAGTGAGTATGGGGTCTCATATGTGGATGTCTAAGTCATTGTGTCATAATACCCTAAATAATTATGGACTTTATCAAGATTATACTTCTTTTTCTCATCCACCATCTTACAAAAGATATTGGGTAGATTTTTATTAATAGTATTTATTTTTCTATTTTTATCCACATGATAGTGAGATGAATGACTGGACTAAATATTAAACTCCTAGTATTGTATATTTATCTTAAAGGAAGAATAGTTAGTTCCATTTTCCATTAGTATAGTTTGAGGGACTGTAATTTTGTTTATGATATTTTTTTAATAAATTTAATTACAACTTTTTTCTATAATTCTTACAATGTCATGACTTTATCCCATTTAGAGAAGTAATTTTTAATAATAATGATAAACTTGAATTGATCCACTGTAAAAGAATCATATCAACCCATGATATCTATAATCCATAAAGATAATGACCTGGATTTTTTAGTAGTGTGAAGTAACTCCAGGTATTGACGAATAATGTCTATATGTAATTGAAAAGAATGGAACATCATAGTAAATTCCATGCAATCCTGTATCATAGTTGGTCAGAAATATATGTGTCTCCTAATTTGGTGGAGGATCCAAGATCCTAAATGAATAGTACCATATGATCCATTAGGGAATTCTAGCATAATAGTAAGTATCATTCCTCCTACAAATATAGTTAAAGATGACTCCGTCAAATCATTGCATGTAAAACATATTTTATTAATTATTTCCATTATAAAGGACATAATTTACAACTCATTGATGGATTATCTCATTCTGAGATCTATCTTGTGAGAGATCCCCCATATAGACGTAATACACTCTATGATAAATCAAACTAGATGTGGTGTTTTTTTATAAATTTGAGGGATACTTTTTACGAATGGTGGCATGAACATTGTTAATTTACATTATATCAATATTTATAAATATAGAGACCAACTTCTGGTGTTCAATGTGGATCATTATATTATAGGGTGGTATCTAACTTTAACAATATACGAGCTTCAGAATTTTATAGGAATAAAATATTGGACATCACCAACTATACACGAAAATGTATCAGAAACTATTATAAATAGTTTAGGAGGGGTATTGGTTCATCTTTAATAATGGAATAGTCTATATTTATTTACCAAATTACCTACTCTTAATTACCCTTAATATTTAACCAAGAAATTGATATTTATATAGCCAATTATAGATCTAATAAATATCCAATTATTCTAATTTTTTTATATCCTTTTGAGACAAGGAAGGAATAAAGTGGACCCACCTTTATTGCAGAAAGGAACTCAGCCTCTAATCAATTTTGATTGATTCTCATGTCTTCCATCATTCCCCTAATTAGACTTAAAGAAAAACCATCTATGCTTATTACACATTTTATAGAATTCTCATTGAAATATAATACATATTTAGTGGAGATATCTCTATCCAATGGAACCTCGTCTAGGGTTGGGGATGTTGTAAGGAAATTTGTTGGCGATTGGACCTTATAACCTTTTAGGAAAAAATGGTTGTTAAAGTTTTATGGGGTGGTATTCCATATCAATACACTTCCCATAAATAAGGGAAGACAAAATAATATATTTTATCAGGTATATATGAGAAATTTCGAGGTCTTTATCATGTTGTGGGTAATACTAATGTTTCTACATTATAAAGATCAGCCAGGTTATATCTTCTTTGTATCATTGTATTGCGAATCAGTATAAAGCAATATTCTACTAAGGTAGTAATGGTAATTCTCCTTTCATACAAACCTTTTATGGGAGATAAGGGAAAATTTAAATTCTACCTAGTCTCCACATAGAGAATAAGGGGTTTCCTTTATAATGGTGGAATCATATCTAGATGATATAGAAGATACATCATGTGTTAATCTAATGCATTCTAACTGTCTTTATTACACTATTATATCACCCCTTCACTAGTTTCATTATGAAAAAACATTTTTTATAGAAGTTATAAATGAATATATTGGTGTTTATGATGTGTCCCTAGATCCCTCCCAACTCTATAAGGTTTCATGTAGGAGGCATATCATGTACCAATTTATTTTCCTTGGTATTGACTTCAATAACATAATATAAGACTACGAATATGATGAAATTTCCCTGATTTCACATCAAATGAACATTTCGGTGGTTTCATATTGAGATTTTTTTCCAAATTATTAAACACTACCTCATTATTAATAAGTTAATAATTATGCTAGTGGTATTTGGACAATAGATCATCAACATAGAATTTCACTATTTTTTATTATAATTGCTTGAAGATATGGTTCATGGAAGGTCTATAAATAGTGATTACATTTTTTAAGAAAATATGAATAAGATGATAGCAATTCCACCTTAGGGATAACATGAAGTAGTGGATTGTTTATACTTATGGTCTATTTAAATTTTATTGTAATGAAAATACCATTCAATAAATTATAGGGATAGAAAACTAGCTATCATATCAATTAACATTTCTCTAATTTAGACTAGGAAATCATCATTTAGACTGTGGTGATTCAAAAAAAAACTGCCATTGTAGATCATGGTATTCTAAATCCTCGTTTGGACATGGAAAATTTTGTAAATAAAATTTAAGTATTGGTATTCATGAATACGTTTTTTCCTTGATCAACTTATACATGTCATCTTCTAAATTTCTGGTTTGATTAACATACATTAATATTTCCACCAATTTATAATCATAATAGTTATCTAGAAAAACCAAACTATGATGAACTAGTTTAGGATCTTACTAAGGAATATCTATTTAATTCCATACTAATATTTCCTAATATTGGTTTCGGAAATAGATGCATGACTATTTTACATTAAGGGTCATGGGTGTGATGATTATTTTTGTTCATAGGTCATCATCAATAACTAATATATTTGATGATATTGGTGGTTGTAGAAATGCTTTCAAAAAATTCTAGAGGGAAATCCTCGATATCTTCCTATTATTCATTATCATGGATAGAAGCTAGACCGATCACTATATTTATAAGAGATAATGGAGTAGTTTCATCATTTCCATCAATATTATAATAATATAGGGAATGTGACAGTTCATTAAGTGGAACTAACATCATATAGAAAGAGGAAATGGTTTATAAACATCATTTTCTTCTTGTTAGGTTCACATATATCTAGTCAATGAGTCTTGGTTATGTTAATCAAAAATCAATCAAGATCATATACAAGTAGAGAAAATCATATGTTATATTGGTTTATATTTATTATAAGATGTTCTCTTTCTCTTCTTATGGTGTTTTTTTAATAGAAGTGTTTCCCAAAATGTCATAGGAATATTAGGTGATAATAGTATCCACATCATAATCTAATAGTACATGATGAATCAAAACTAGAGTTTTTTCCTCAATTTCGTTGATGGGAAACTAAAATCTTTACATAGTAGAACCCATATCTACACAATATATCTCTTCCATATCCACTTTAATCTGTAAATGATGATAGTTTGAAAAGTATTTAATAATATTTTTGGTGAGTTCCTTATATATTTGGATACCATAACAAATTGAAATTCAGGTAGGGATGATGAATAGGAATTTCAACATGATTTTGAGCTAAGGGCCTTTTCTTCCTATATTGATAATATTCCTAAACTTGGTGTTTATGGATCTGAGAAAACGTCACTTATAAACCCTTTCCCTTGATAATAATTAAAGAAAATTGTTTCCCATTAAATTTGGTAATGATTTGTCCTTTTTAGGTCATGAGTTCAACATAATAATTATTTTCCATCCAATTAGATCCCCCAAAATAAATTAGAACAATTCCTAAAATTCTAGTGATAAGATTTTTTATCATGTGGGTCTTGTTGAAGAGCATGTATTGAACTAAAATACACTTTTATAATCATAGTGGGAATGAAACATGAATGTCGTAGTCTACTACAACCACACCTTTCTTAGCCTCTGTATCCCAACCCAAGATTATTGCTGGGAAAATCCACTTCTTAGAATCCATCTTTATTAATGTAGTAGTTTTTTAGACGAATGAAGTTGATAAAATCATATTGTGGAACCTTTTATGATAAAAATTCCATTTAGTGTCGTGGTTACCATCCTCCTAATGATGGGGGGAGGTAGTTTAATAATGTTTGTAATAACTTGAGTACTCATATTGTCTCTTCTTCATATTATTTTATACTTCAGTGTCTATAGTATCAACTTTTGTGAGACATAATAGATAAATTTTTCACCTTATGTATTATATGGGAAATTTGTTTTGTGAATTATAAGTTATTTTTTTGCTTGATGATGTTTTATGAAGGATTGATTGATTTTATATTCATCCAATCATTAAATTTAAATGTGTTTTTGTACATGATTTCCTACCACCTTTCTTTTTTATTTTAGTGGAGTAGAAGAAACATGTGTCTCCTGAGATAGGGTATGGGAAACATTACTTAAAACATTTTTATCATTTTATAGAGAATATATATAAATAAAAACCATTCAAAGATGTTGTGTCCTAACAAATAAAGGTATGGGAAGTAATCAAGGTAATTTATTTAGACCAAAATCATTTGGTATTTTGATCATTGGAAATGTAATGAGGCCCTTTTTCTAAGGATGTAATGAAATATATTGATACCTACTTCTATCTAAAGGAAATTGATTTGTTTTTCCTAGCCTTAATTTTTTTTATCAATTATATTCCATAATAATATCCTATTAAGGTAATTGTTGTTGCTTCCCAATAGTATTTACTAAATGACAATTTTCATACTAATGAGAAAGTGAAAACACAAGTGTTATATTTGACATAGGTTTAGTTGTAATAGTTTCCATTTCTTAATTTACAATTTATCTCTCCTTCTACTGAGGATATTGGTTGGGAATTTCATTGAAATATTAATGGGAACCCCCTAGTCATTTTATTATTTTAGAAAATTCTAAGAATCTTATAGGATACATTAATGGTATTAGTGATATATATAAATCATCTCAGGGATTCTATCTATATCTTTACCATATCCACTCTTATGAGAGCTAAAAGTATAATGATTAGGTTAACCCTTTCCACCTTGTTATATGGCTTGAATAAAACTCATTTTATCGTTATTTTTAATTTGAGAGGATAAATATGGTTTTACTCCTAAAAATTGATTTTAACTAATACTTTAATTCTACTAAATAGTAATAGATATGGATTTTAGTTTATTATAATAAAAAAATTAGGTTCATTAATAGTATAAAAAATGATCATAAATAATTCATATTATGTTATCATTCCCAACATTGGACCACATCAAGATGTGAAATTTTTAAGGTGTTATTTTTGGTGTATTATGAAATTAAATGATTGCATGGTGATATTTCTATGTAGAGAATAAGTTAAATCCACTTGCATAGGATACATATTTCATTTGAGTTACACCAATGTTCATTGATTCTACATGGTTTCCATTCAAGAAGATATAGAATCATTGGATTCAAGGAGTTCTTGTTTTAATGTTGTTAGATCCAATATCTAAGAAATAATAGTTTGTGGATCCTAATCTCGTCATCCTATCTGCATTTTTTGATAAAAAATATTCTAAGTTACTTTATTAGAAAATAGCTATACTAGTCGAGGTTGTTATCCAAGTGGAGGAAATTATTTATTGTTTCATTATTCGAAGGTCATGTAAAATGGTTTTTGTCCTTATAATTATTGGATGTCGCATCTCTGCCATTTTGGGTTATAAATATTCTCTAATTGTAAAGGGATTTTTGAGAGAGGCATTCCAATTCTATCTTGAGAGTTTCATTCAGTGTGTATATTTCTCCTAACCCACTCATTATTAAGTCTCCTCAACTTATCAAACGTTTTTTATAACTAGGAATCAAATTACATAATAAAATAAAGCTTATCCTCCTTTGGTACTAGTTGGGAAATAGTAGCATACATACCTATTACTTTTTTAATAAAACAATCTCACTAAGTGGGTGAAAATTGTTATTTTAGTAGAGATCCCATGTGAGAAGTCTTCCTTTTATGTCGATTTAGGAAAACCTTTATCAAACCTTGATATGGAATATATTCTGAATAGATTCCTCTTTACCATGTTCTTCTCCATCGGTATCGTTCTTTGCATTTTCTATGGGGGTTTCATTGATAACGTTTTCAGAAATGAATCATTCATACATTATTAAATACTCATCTATATTGATGTAGTAAGGATCATAATTAAGGGTTTTTTTATCCCCCGTAGTATTCATGTTTAAATGAAGTAAAAAATAATTCATGAATAATGAACCTAATAAAATATCTTATGAATTTTACAAAACAAGATCTAGATATAGCTGATGAATCGTGAAATTTTTGAATGGTGAACCATACAGATGCATCTTTTAGAGCTATTTCAAACCATGAATACAATAAATTTACTAGAGTAGAGGGATGTAAAAATGATATAACACCTATGGAATGGGTTGAAACATTATAAGATATTTCATGCATGTACCACATTTCATGTTTTAACTTTATAAGGGTTGTAATAAAGGTAAAAATACCACAATACATGTAGAATAAGGTTACATCAATGTTCCTATTATTTGTTTTTATATAATCTACTTCAACTTTCAGGATCATATTTCATAATGATATCGGTGTACTGTGCCTTGTTTCCACTCTAGATGAGATGTGTCAACCATTGAATATGGATCAGCTTTTAAGGAATCAGATTTCTATAAAGTAGATGTCTGCTTCACCTTTTTTAAAGCTTGATGCCGGCGTGTTTAAAATGGGCATTCCAAGTTATTTTTTCTCTGATAAAATTTTGAATTATTGGAGTTCATTAGACTATATGTCTATCACATAATGGATGAGGAACTAATACATGGAATGAGGAAATGACATTTTATGCTATCATTCCTAAATGATTTTTTATCTTATAAGTGAGATGAAGGGTAGAGGTCCATATTCACCCAATCATCAGATTCATACATTTGATAGAACATCACAAATCATATATCCGAGTGTATTTAAACCATTAAGTCATGATTACATGATAAAACCACACTGTTTTTCTTATTTGGGATTTTGAGCCCTTAAAAAGGTTCCCAGATCAACATTAAGGCATTTCTCATCCAATTCCTTGAGATGGTTGATATACTTCTCATAGTGAAAGATCATATATTTGAGACCATAGAGGGAATCCCATAGGCTTTAATAGAGATGAAGTAGTAATTCCTCCTAAAATATAATGGTAATTTCATAATGGTATATGGAAATGGTTTATAAAATGACTAATATAATATCTCCAATAAGTTCCCTCTATATAATTTGGGATTATTCCATATCATCTATGAGATATTCCATGACCATATTAGACCATATAGGTTTCATTATAAAAGAAATTATCACGAAGAACATTGTTATTGATAAGAATAATTTATATATTTACTTTGCAGTCGATTTTTAAGAGCTTTTCATTAAAATGTGTGATAATGCATGTGGTATGTGTAAAATTTTTTGTGTATAACTACTTCATATGTTGTTAATACAGAAAATGAAAAAACGTGCTAAAACAATCGATTACACGTTGAAATTTCACCCTACAGGTCATGTACCCGAATCTCATAGCCTGATCCCATTTCGTGAATCCAGTCATGACCAAGCCACGTAGCCAGCAATAGAAAAGGACATTACACGTCAGGACCTACTCATACATGACATGATGACCCGTCAAATCCTCAAGGGATAAATCCATTAGGAATCCATGAAAAAACAAAATGAACATAGGGTACATGTCATTAATAATGGGTACACGTTGTGTATCTAGTGAAACTTTTTAATGTGTGAGACATACATGCCACTTTAGAGATATTCCAGAAATTGACGCAGATCGAGGGTACAAATCATGTACACAAGTACACATCGTGACCCAAATCTCATATATAAGCAGAGCAATGGTAGAGCATTTTTGTCACTTCCGGATGAGTTTATTTTCTCAATCTATATCCCTTGAAAACTGTTTCATGAGTTTTCCTCTCAAAATCTCAATTCCTTCAAATTTTCTACATTTTTTATCCAACAGCAATGGAGTTTCCATTATTCAACCAATTACATTTCTTCCATCACATTTATATTTGGGTTTCATTCCCTTTTCTCAAGTATGTTCTTTTTATAATTGTGAATTTCATAATGCATGTTTATTTTAGTTATCTTTCCCAAATCTTTTCCATGATCCTGGTTCAATTAATGTTTATCAGCCAATAAAATATGATATCTCTCATTTATTTAATTTCATTTTACCCCACCATGAGTAGCTAAATCTTTAGGGGTAGGGATCAAGTAGTGTCTCTGAATAATTTAAATACACCTGTAAATCTATACTTAGCAAGTCTAATTGATGTAGTAATTATGATATTAATTCAAAGTATATCCCATTTGTGTGAAAATCCCAAAAAAATGTACAATCAAACATCCTGATCCTAATTAGAGTCGAATTACCTATTTACACTAGCTCAGGAAGCTTTATGTCTAAGAATACAAACATAATGCACTTAGGTTTTTCTATTTCATGACCATAGAATATCTACTTCCTAGGTAGAGCTCGGATACTATGAACAAAGTCAACTAGTGACACAGGATTAATTAATAGACAATGTCATATGATCTTTCCAAGGGTATCCCCATAGGTAATCCTTCACCCATATAATCGACCTAATCTCGATACCTTATTTATTAATTTAAGTCACCCCAATTATAACTCATACCCTAACTCCCAAACAAATGATTTCTAGAAAGGAATCCTTTTCAAAAATAGTGACCATAATTCTTTAAGACAAATGAAAGACTCCCTATAGATTTGACCATTCACTTCAACTATACTACACCCTTATAGTTAGTAAAATTTTGGGGAAAAATATAATATCTAAATTTTATCCACACTAGAAGAATAACAGAAACCACCGTTCTAGTGCCCATTAAATTTTTTGCATCGTTGTTGGGGAGGAAGCGCCTTTTTTGAAGAACTCTAGTTTTTTTACCAATGATTACCTTTCCCCCATCCTCTTTATTATTTTCGGATGATAATATTCATCTTTTTTATTTCATTTACCAAGTTCCCCTGACAATATCAAGGAACCTTGAAAAAAAAGAACTATTGGCCTTCGATCCCAAGATTGAAAGGCATTTTCTTTTTCTTTTATGATCAATAATGGCTGAGAAACATCAAAATGAGGGACCCAACCAACCAAAACATCATGTTATAGAACTTCCAATGAAATCAGAAAATGCCACCATGGATTATGGTTTACCATTAATCCATGGAAATACACCAAGAATTGTTTACCCGCAAATTTAATCCCATAAAATTTAAATTAAACCTTGACTCATCTATACGATCCAGAACACAGGGCAATTCAGTGATATTCATAGCGAAGATCCCCAAGAACATATTTTTAACTTTTTGAAAGTCTATTATCCCATTTAAAACCATGGAGTATCATCTTATTCTAAAAGAATTCATGTAATCTAATTATTACTCAGATACTGTGCAAAACATAGCTCAAATTCCAAGCTCTTGAATCCATTACGACATTGGACGAGCTCGAAAAAATGTTTCTTGAAAAATACTTTCCACCAATCATAACTTGGATACTCTGGAATTACATTCAGAATTTTTTACAAATAGAAAGAATGTTTTATTGGGAGTAATATGATCGATTCAAAGAACACATGAATATTTTTCCATGTCACGGATTTGACACCTGGATTCAAGTGAAATCATTTTATCCAGGACTCCAGCTAGCAGCCTGTACAATGATCAATGTCAATGCTAATGGAGGTCTGATTCTTAGAACTCCCAAATCCTGAAGAGATATTCAGGATGAAGTTTCCCACAATTCTAGTCTGTGGTAAAGTGACAGAGGACCATTACGATGTGTAATCCACCATGTTGATGAGACCTCCAGGTTAAGAGCGCAAGTTGAGGAACAAATCAAAACGATTCAATCATTTAAAATACCTACAAAACAACCCACCTACCCCAGTCATGGAGATCTTGGCATGGAAGATGTTTGGTGGACCACACCATTATCAAGACTGAAAATTTGTATATGAAGAACCTAAATATTTTTATTATGTTAATCACAATCAACAGAATGAACAATTTCAACAGCAATAACAACAACCATTTTATCAGTAGAGGCCTTCTCAGCAGCAGCCTTATAACAATCAAGGATATTTTTAGTAGCATAGTCATCAATCTCAGTTTCTAAATCAAGAACCACCATGGTGTCCACCAATAAACCCAGTCTCAAGACCAAAACATCAGATATATCCTCAACAACCATTTCCAAATCCCCAACAACAATAAATTATGCCCACCCAGCCAACACCACAACAGGCACCTCCACCACTCTAAAGAAACATGGAAAATCTACTAACAAAATTCATTTAGAAATCCGGTCAACATAATAATACATAGGAAAATGAAATGCTAAATTAATGACTAGCCTTGAGAAATTTAGAGACTCAAATGGGTCAAATATCAAAGGCCTTATCTGATAGATTATTAGGTACCCTATGAGGTAACACTGAAATATACCCATGAGAGGAGGCTAAGGCTATAGAACTAAGGAGGGGAAAAGTGTTGACCTTCCAACAACCAAAGTAATAAAGGTTATAGAAATAACCTAAGAAAATAATAGAAAAGGTAGAAGAAGTAATACCTACATCATCAACAGAATAAGTTCCAACTGAGAAGGAAAAAGCTACATAAAAACATAACGAACCCATTTATGTAGCCCCACATCCATTAAAGCCATCTCCCCCTTTCCAGAAAGAGAAAATCAAGGTAGGTAGGAGGCTTAGTAAAAAATGTTCATCGAAATGTTCATGAAATTGTTTATCAACATTCCTTTCACAGAGGCAATCATGAAAATGCCTGCGTATGAAAAAAATTCTCAAGTATTTTATATCAAAAAAGAGAAAGATAGAAGATCTATGATTCATCTCTTTAAATGAAGAATTATATGCTATTGTGAAATTGAAACTCCCACTAAATTTGATAGATCCCCGAATGTTTTCCATTCCTTGTGCAATAGGAGAGTTCCAATTTGGAAGAGATCACTATGATCATGGATCCAACATTAACCTAATGTCGATGAGTTTCGTCCACAAACTCAGACACCAAGTGCTCAAGGCAACATGAGTACCATTACACATGGCCAATCGTTCAGTCAAATACCCATGTGGTATTCTTGAAGATGTTCTGGATAAATTCGTAAAATTCATTTTTTCAGAAGACTTTATAGTTTAACAAAAGGAAGAAGACATAGATATGTCAATTATTCCTAAAAGATGCTTTCTAGCAACAGGGAAGTCCTTGATTGATGTCAATCAAGGAATATTCATCTTCAGAGTAAGCGAAGAATAAGTGATGTTTAATTTGATAAAATCTGCACAACATCCAGATGACCCAGTCGACTGTCACACCATCACCCTCTCTCAAGACAGGGAGTACATGGCCCTTGAGGAAGATACCAATGATTTTGGATTAGACAAGGAAAACGATTATGACTTCAAGGAATTCAGCTTTATTGAACCACATACCTGAAACATTGTACCACCATTCATCCTATCCCTCATTCAGCCACCCAAAATTGATTGATAACCATTACTCAATATATTGAATTACTTACATTTAAGGGATTCATTATTTTTAACCATACATATCAACACTAAACTATCTCATTATCAAAAGGAAAAGATGGTTGTTGTCTTAAAAAGACTTAAGCAATCAATTTTTTAGGGAGTGGAAGATATTAACAGAATTAATCCTTTAGAATACACCCACAAAATTTTTATCAAAAAAATGAAAAAGCAAAAAAGACAACCTAAGAGGTTATTCCTATCACCAATGAAGGAGGTTTTCAGGAATGAAGTGCCGAAGCTTATAGATGTTGGGATAAAATTTACTATCTCAAATAGTGAATGTGTGAGTCCCCTCTCAATCGTTCTAAAAAAGGGAGGACTCACAATAACAAGAATAGAGGAAAAATAAATCATTTCAACACACACCATCATTTGATAGAGGGTTTGTGTGGAATACATGTGTTTGAATAGAGAAAAAAAGGAAATATCATTTTCCATTACCTTTTATGGATCAAATTCATGAGAGGCTAGTGGGACAAGATTTCTACTATTTCCTAGATAGCTATTTAGTATATAATCAAATTGTAGTAGACCCGATTTACTGGCCCAAAACCACATTCACTTGCCCCTTCATTAGTTTTTTGTATAGATGCACGTCATTTAGTATGTGAAATGCACCAGAGACATTACAAAGATTCATGGAACAAATCATTCATGATATGGCTGAATAATTTCTCTAAATATTCATAGATGATTTCTCTTTCTATGGGAGATCATTTGATTTCTGTGTAAGTAATCTGGAACTTGTTCTCCATTATATGAGGAGAAATTATTAGTGATGAATTGGGAAAAATTTCACTTCATGGTGTGAGGAATAGTTGCGGTGGGGCAAAATATCTCTAAAGAATGCATTGAGGTTGATCCTGATAAGATCAATTTCATTAAGGATCTTCCAGAACCATCAACCGTAAAAGGGATCAGAAGTTTCCTTGGGCATGATAGATTCTATAGAAGCTTTGTAAAATATTTTTTCAAATTCTCACATCTATTGAAGAACTTTTTGAAGAAGGACATTCCTTTTGAATATAATGAGGATTTCCGACAAGCTTTCAAAACTCTAAAACATTTTCTGATTTCGTCTTCGAATATCATTACACAAAACTAGGAAAAAATTGTGATTTTGTGTGACGCCAATGTCCTTGTTGTAGGATCTATTCTTGGAAAACGTATAAATGCCATATTTTACCCAATGCATCATTCCATCCAAACATTTAATGAATCCCATATAAATTATAAGACCATCGAGAAGAAACTACTAGTCATTATATATTCCTTTGAAATTTTTTGTTTATACCTTGTTCTATCCAAAGTCATTGTCTATACAGATCATGCCGCCCTTCAATACCCGATGAGCAAGAAATATGCCAAACCAAGATTGATACACTAGATTCTTTTGCTTCCAAAATTCTATATCATAATCAAGGAGACCAAAGTGACAACAAATGTCATTGTTGGACACCTCTCATGGTTACCCATGAAGATCATTAAAGTAGACAATGAGATAGATATTAAAGTATATATTATAGATGAGACATTATTTTGTCAAAACTCAGACTTGGTTTTCATACATGGAAAATTATCTTTCCATACGCTGTATCCATCATGACCTATCATACCATCAATGCAATAAGTTTCTGTCTGATGCCAAACACTACTTTTGGAATGAACCATTACTATTTAAGAGTTGTGTTGACAGCCTGTTACGACACTACATCCTATAGTAATAGATATAAAATGTGACAGAAATGTGCCACAAATCACAAAATGGAGGCCATAATGGACTAGAACGAACAGTGGAAATGATACTACAAAAAGAATTTTTCTATCCCTCACTAAATCATGTTTCTAGGAGATTCTTTGATCAATGTGACAAATATCAAATAATAAGAAACATTATTAAATATAATGAGATTCCATAAAACCCCAATTTTGAATTCAATGTTTTTGACATATAGGTCATTAGCTTTATGGGACCATTCCTTTCATCATGTGGAAGGGATTTCATTCTACTGGAATTAGACTATGTTACCAAATTGGCTGAAGATGAATCCACCACACCTGACACAACAATCATAGTCATTAATTTTATACAAAATAATGTGTTCCAACGATTTTTATTTCCACTTTTACACATTAATGATCATTGAACTCTTTATCAAATCTTCCAGTGCGAAAAATGATTGAAAAATATGGCATTCACTACAACACCGATACTCCATGTCATCCACAAAAAGTGGGAAAGTTGAATTGTAAAATATGGAGGTGAAACAAATTTTAGAAAATACTGCCAACAGAAGAAGAAGTGAATGGAGCCTGAAACTGGGCAATTCATAATGGGAGTATCGAACAACATATAAAACTCCCATAGACACAACTCCATTTAGACATGTTTATGTTGAACTGTGCCATATTCCAGTGTATTTGGAACATTGTTCATTCTTGTCAATTAAGAAAATGAATCTGGATCATGAAAATGATTGAGAGTAATGGATATTTCAATTAAACGTATTGGAATAAATAAGGAAATATGTGTATTAAAATTTAATGATCTACAAGAAAAAAAAAGAAAAAGTGTCATGGCCAAATAATTGGATGACATACTTTCATTCCAGGGAACATTGTTTTTCTATTTAATTCACAATTAAAACTGTTCCTAGTAATGTTGAAGTCACAATGGTATGGTCCTTTTATGGTCATCCATGTTTTTCATTATGGAAAAATTTAAATTAAATGAGATATTCAACAATAATAAACGATAAATGGTCAATGATTGAAGATATTTCAAGAACCATTCCATAAAGGTTTTTTCCTCATTCTCAAGTTTAGCTGAGTATTAAAAGAGTAATGTTTCTGTAGTTAAAGGAAGCACTGATTGAGAGGAAACATAGGGTAGGGATGATTTTAGATATGTTTTATTAAGATCATATTCCAACAATATCATGATTACTAAATGGTGAGATGTGAAAGGATCTGTATATTGGGCCAAGCATTGCTCAGTAAATGTCATGTACCATTGGCACATGTCGTGACTCATTTTTTGATCCAAAAATCCATTTCCTCCCCACACACGACTTGACTCATTTGTACACATTATGTACAGTGGTGGGTTGGTTTTTAAATACTCTAGGTCGTGACCTAAACAGTCGTGACCCACATCACAATAAACCATCGACCACTCATCTTCCCCAACCCCCCTTCCAATTTCACCCATCCACATCTCTCCCCCCCCCCCCTCTACTTTCAAACCCTCACTGCACCCCTCCTCCTCTACCCTCCATTAATACTGAATTTAACTACCCCTATTCCCTAGTGACACACCCCCACTCCACTCTCTCTCACTCCGCACCACCTACCTGCTTCCATGGAATTCACGAATCACCCACAACCCACTCCCTACTCATTGACTTCCTCCTCCTAATCATCACCATCTGAGGAATGGACTGCCTACAAGAACCCGCAGACATCCATAGATGCACCACCTACACCCTCCACTTCACGCGCAAACCATATCATCAAGAGTGGTCCGAAACCACCACAACATCCAGTGATGATTACCTTCACCGACACCCCACCTTATGTTTTTTTAAACCAATGCACAAGGTTAATCTTCAAAAGTTACAAGAGAAGTCCATTCACACAAACAAGACCTTGGGCAGGAAGAAACTATCCCATATGAATATTTTTTATGCCATCACTGACCTCCTCAACACTATACACATTGGTACCATTATCGGATTCCATGAGGAGATGTTCCGAGAGTTATTTTTGGAGTTTATGGAAACATTAAAAATGGGTGTCAAAATTCATCATTTCTGCATCAGTGGCCACTCACACGAGTTGTCTCTTTTTGAGTTTGGGTTCGGGCGTGGAATATATACTGAGGAGTTTGATGTTTTTGACATCAATTTGATGCTTTAGCTCTAGTCACCCCATGATATATCTATGCAGTTATGGTCATTGATATCCCATGACCCCTAGTCACATCCTGATCCTTGACTCACGGAGTATACTCATCTCGGGGGCCCAACTATTCCTATATTACATCGAGCCATGAGGCATGTTTTATTTATGCGATGAGAGTCCCATGGAAGCATCAGCTAGATGGACATGAGATTTTAAAAGTTTCCTTGGGTGTTACACCCATAAATATAGCGACATTGTTCGCTTCCTACTTTTGATCCCTGACGCAGATGAATCGGGTAACACTCATGGGTGCCTCTTTTATCACCAGATTATCCTAATACCTTGGAATCTTAGGGGCTTCTCTTCCCCTCACCTCTATCAGAATAGTGGAGATGATAGATCTGGTACTATTAAAAAACATGAAGATGCTAGTAAAAGAGGATTATCTTTTTTCTATGCACCAGGTGTACAGGCACCCACACCTCATGAGGTGGAAAATGATGTAGCAGCAGTAGCCCCACCTCCCTAGCCGCCTACCCCCACAACACCATTTCCACCCAGGACATCCTCCATCCCAGCTACCACCTATCCAACAACCCATCCTACACCCAAAAAATTATTCTTCCACCAAATTTAATATAATGTACATAATGAATATTTACTTATATAAAAATTTCTTATACTTTTTGAAATAATTATTGATTCATATTTCTTGAGGACAAGTTATTGTTGGTTCAAGTGTGGGGGTGATAAGCATAATTCATATATTTACTTTACTATCGTTTTTTCAATTATTTTCATTAAAATATGTGGTAATTAATGTATAATGTGTCTAGTTTTGCATGATTAAAGGATTAATAGGTTTTCAGAAAGGAAAATGTAGAGAAAGTGAAAAACCAATGGATTACATGTCATGATTCCACCCTACACGTCATGCACCCAAAGCTCAAAACCTGATCCTATGTCCTGAAGCCAGTAGTGAACAAGCCATGCATTTGTTAAGAAAAAAAACAGTTACACTTCAGAACCTACTTGTACACGATGTTATGACCAGTTAAAGCCTCATGTGGGAAATCAATGAGGAATCTATGGATAAATAGAATGAACACCAGGTACACATCGTTAAAAATGGGTACACATTGTGTACCTAGTCTAACTTCTTAATGTGCGAGACCTGTATTCCATGCAGGAGATCCACCAGAAAATGAAGCAAATCAAGGTTACCCATCATGTACCATAGGTACATGTCATGACCAAAATCACCTATATAATCATAGCACTGGCAGAGCATTGGAGACACTACCAGACGAGATTCTCTTCTCCCAATCAATCCCTTGCGAAGTATTTCACCTGTCTTCCTCTCAAACTATAAATTCCTTCATAATTTTTTCATTTTTATCCATGTTCCATGGAGTTTACATTCATTAATGCATTCAATTTCCACCATTTAATTTAGAGTTGGTTTCCATTCATCTTTCTCAAGTATGTTCTTTTTATAATTTTGAATTTCTTCGTACATGTTTATTTCAGTTATCTTTCCCAAATCTATTTCTTGATCCTGATTCCATTAATGTTTATCGACCTATAATATTTTCTATCTCACATTTATTTAATTTCATTTTACCTTGACTTGTGTAGCTAAATCTTTAAGGGTAGGGATCAAGAGATGTATATGAATAATTTAAATACATCTATAAATGTAAACATAGAATGTCTAATTGAAGTAGTAACTGGGATATTAATTGAAATTTTATACCATTTGATCGAACATCCCTAACCCTGGGGCAATCAAACAAATGACCCAATCCAAATTGGATTTGAATGAGCTAATACCACTAGCTCAGGAGTCTTTTTGATGAAGAATCAAATCATAATGTACTTAGGCTATTTCTATTTCCGGAACAAGGAATATCTACTTCCTTGATAGAGCTATGAGACTAAGACCAAAGTAATAAAGTGGCCCATTTTTTCTTCACAGAATAATTTATAGGATCATTCCAAGGTTATACTTATAGGGCATCCTTCACCTATATACTCTACGTGATCTCGATCCCTCATTTAATAATATATGTCCTTCCAATTAGAACTCATAACAAAACTCCCAAACAAATAATCTCTTGAAACAAAACATTTTCATAATTAAAGACCATAATTCTTCAAAAAAACAGAAGTATCCCTATGGATATGACCCCACACTACCAATATACTACGCCCTTAGAGTTGGTGAATGTTTGGGAAAAATATAATTTCTAAATGTGATCCACGCCGGAGTAAGTAATGACACTGCCTTTCAAGAGGCAACAATTTATTCCATGAATCTTTAGGTTCATATAGATTTATAAATTATATAAGACACATTGATGATGATTATTTACTTATCTATCCCGATGATCTGGACAAAACACCAATAAAATATTGTTGATTTCATGGTTTAAATGTCTTCTTACTTTCTAATTCATCTTTGTTTGAGGGAAGGTTTGGAATTATTGTGTCTTGGGGAGGACCATTATTGAGGTAATATGTTTTATTTTGAGGAATAATTCCATGATAACTTATTATATGAGTGAAAATAAACCAAAAATTAAACAATACGAAGATAGTATTCATCCCTAAATACTGAGAATAATTATCATTTCATGGAAGAAATTCTTAGGTGCTCTGGTCATTAAAAATAGTATTTAATAGATAAATCCCAACCCCACATTCTTTATTGTCTTCAAATGATTTCTAGATCAATTTACATTTTCTTTTTTTAATATATCCTATTTGAGTTATTCATATATAATTTATGAGGATCTCTAAGGTGTTAGTCATTCACAATTGACATATTACATAGGGTTGTGTTCAAAATTCATTTTTTATAATGTTTTAAATGTGATACCACTATGTTATTTTCCATTAATGATTCTTTCCATGATCCAAAAAATCCAATATTCAAATAGACTTGTTTACATTCTAGTGAGCGGAATGAAACATTTATTAAATCATATTTCTTTTTGTCTCAGTTCCACAAACACTCTAAAAAAGGAAAATATAAAGAATAATTTTTATCATAAGATGACTTTCTCCATCCTCCACACTTTTACTGACACTTCACTGAATGAATTTCAATATGATATTATCAATTTAATTTAGATAACTATAGGTAATTCAAAATCATGCAATGAGGAATGATAGAACATGGTGATCTTTATTCATGTTGACTAGGGGGATAGTGGACTCCTCCCTGAGTTCCTTCCAAATAAATCTTTATTAAAATTCTTCATCCACTACCCATTGAAAATTAAGGGATTTAGATACATTGAAATTTTGATTTTAACTACAATAAATTGAATTGAATTTGTAACTATAAATGGCCCTACCCATTTGGAATACATTTTAACTGGAATGAGGTTCATTTTGGAGGTGAAAATAGACACTTTATCAAAATAATTGATGTTATTTATCTAAATGAGTTTTTAATACATGGATATATTATATTCCTTATATAAAAGATAGTTATCATAAGATTATATCTTCAGGTCCTCAGGATATGTCATTTAAAACTTCTTAGGCTCTATATTATTTCTTATTTTTAATTTCACATCCATAAAATCACATTACGCTTTTTGTTATAGCTCAATATCCAGGTTATAGTACTCGCTCTAAGCTATTTTTTAAGCAGACAAACCAAGATGGTTTTTAATTTAGTTTTATATTCCCAATGTACATTCTCCATCTGTATTAACAAGCCTTTATGGCTGGTCTAAACTACCATTTCTAGTATACACTTCACTAGTTTGTTAAATACATCACCCTATTCATTTGTTTGGGGATGTTAGGTATTTTATTTTTTGAGATGTACTCTATAATTCTACTGTAGAAGCATGTAATATGAATCCTAATGATTTCATAGGGTATTCTAATCCTTCAAAAATGTGTGATATGAGATAATTTAGAAAACTATTGAATCATCAAACCTATTAGCATGGTCCTTAATAATTTTAGAGCATATTATACAAATAGAATAATAAAGGTAAATAACAAACACAAAAAATATATATAACCACAAATATTATCTTCTAGAGATTAAATGTCTAACAAATAATCAATGTTTTCAAAGGAAAATTATTTCTTTTTAAAATCCCACCATTGAACTGGGAATTTTTACATGCTTTACAAAAATTTTGGGAATCTTTATGATTATTAGGCCAAAATAACCCATCATAAAATACTCTCCTTTCTATGTGATGATATCCAAATTATATTCCAAATGTACATGTATGGAAAATTTTAAGAATAGTATATACATCCTCATCTAGTATACACCTCATAATAACCTCATCACTACATATCTTCCACAAAGTATAGATAATCCAAAAAATTAAATTTTACATAACCATTAAATTTGTAAAATTTTATTTAGAAAATTATTTAGGGACCTTTAAAATAACTATGTTGTATACTATGTTTTCATATCGAATAACCTTACCAGTTATATCATAGTGCTACTCACCAAGGATTGTATCATTCACTATTATTTCTATAGGTATTTCCACCTCAATAGTTTGGGAAATCTAACTCATGTGGTCTAAAACCAGGTTCTAAGAAACATACTTATTCTTAATTTATATGTTGAATTATTATATAATAAGTATCCACCTTACTATCCTTGTTTTTGAGTTATTACACTATATTATGTAATTACGAGCATTATGGTTAGAGTAAATTGTTACTTTACCTCCAATAACATATGAGTTAAATTTTTATAGTGAAAAAACCATGGCTAAAACTCCTTTTTAATGGTTTTGTAGTCAATATGAGGTGAATATAGTGTTTTTTAAAAATATTTCACCTCATGGGAGAGTCCATTGATATTTTGGGATAGAGTTTCTACCAATAATTAGTTGGAGGCATCATAACACTCTTGAAAGGGTATATTTCAGGTTAGTGGCTTTATGATAGTGGTTGTGGTTAGAATTTTTTTTTGTTTTATCAAAATATTTCATTCATGATTCATCAAAATGAAAATGAATTTCCATTTTGATAAAATTCAGCAATGGTAATATGTCTTTTCTAGATACATTAATAAACCACTTATAAAACTCAACATGTCTTTGAAATGGCCAAAAATGTTTCTTAGTGGTGGGGTATGGTACTGTTGTGATGATATACCTATTTCCCTTATCAACTTCATTCCATTATTTAGAAATGATATATCCCAAGACAATATTTATTTCTCTATATAGTGAAATTTTTTCCAATTCAAAACCATATTATTTGAATTCATCTATTTAAATATTTTTCTATATTCTTTAGTTAACATTCAAAATATGTTCCATATACTATAAATTTATCGTGAATGAAATCCAAAAAACTATCAGTAATCCAGGAAAACTGTTTTACCAGGATAAATTGGTGTAACACACCCACATTTTTTGAAATATTATTTTCTCAAAAAAAATATTTCCTTTCAATATTTATCATTACACACAACACTGTGTTTATCATGTATTACATGAAATTCTGTGTTTAAAAAAATATGAGATATTATTAGAATATAATATATGATGACTATAACCTATCCATTGTAATAGTGGGTATGAATATAATTAAAAAAATAATGAAAACATATATTTTACACATTTATATAAAATAAATTCCTTACTGACTAGTTAATTAAAAAAATAAGAACTATTTTAAAATAAAGGAAACCATTCTATAAAAAACTATTTTTCTGAAAACAAACATTTTTTAACTCAATAAATTAAATTAACCACTTTTGGATAATTATTTTAATCAAATTTATATATTATATATTCAGTAAAATTATTAAAATTTTCCTTTTTGTTTTATAGATAAAAGTTAATAATATCATTAATTGTATGCTAAAAAAGTTTTTTTTTCTAAAATAATAGTTTCGCCACTTTTTTGTACAGTTATTTTAAAAATAAATTTTGAATCTTTTGAAAAATTTATTTGATAAAATAAATTTATTTTTTGAAATATTTATATGAAAATTAACTTAGGGTGAATTTTTTTACTTTTCTGAATAAATTAATTATTTGTTGAATAGTGAAAAATACTAAATTTTAATTGAAAACATATTTTTCCTTTTAATTGTTTATAAAGTAAAATTATATTTTAAATTAGATTCAAAATAAAAATATTTTGGTTATATGCCTATTAAAAGAATTTATTTAACTGTAATCATTTTTATATTAAATTCTTATATAAAAAAATTATACTTTTAATTATTTTCACTTCAAAAACCAACTTTATCACCAAAACTATACGATTACTTGTTAATTAAATCTATCCACTGAGGTCCATGGAATTTGGAGAAATGGATTAAATGTTTTTAATCATAATAATTTATTTTATCTAATATGTTGAAATTAATTTTTAATCAAAATTTATAGTGAAAATAGTAAATATTAATTATCGGGATTAAGGTGAAAATGTGTTACATGGGCATAAAATAAAAATATAAGGGTTAAAATAACCTAAAATCATTTATAAAATATTTTGTTTCTATATATATTGTGACCATATCTTATCTTAGGCTCTATAATTCAATATTTTTGACCCTTGTGTCATGTGAAAAATATTTGTACACCATTTTTGTAATAAAAATCAAAGCTATATGACTCACCTCACTTATAAAATGCTGCCCCTATCCTTTTCTATTCACACCATAGAAGCCATTTGTTTCACCAAATATCTACCAAAATTCCATCCTATCATCCATGAACCCTTATTTTGTGCTTAAATACAACCTTGAAAGGATTTTGGTGCAAACCTGCAGAGGATACATGAAGAAGATTTAACATTCTCCAATGAGAGTTTTTTAATTTCTTCCTCCACATCAATAAGTTTTTATTAATCAAATATAATATAATAATATAATTATATTCCATATATTGAGATGCTGTTATGTTAATTTCATTACCTATAATAGTACCCACTTCCATTAAATGGGTTATGAAATCATCATTCATGTGTACGGTGGACTACCGCCTCGTGAACCGATGTCATTAGTTTTTCCATTACCACCACACAATGTTGGGTTTGTTGATTGATATTGTGTTGTAAAATCATGACCCAACTGACTATTAAATTGGTAGATATACCAGTTACCACATGGCCTCAAATTCTCTTCCCTGACGGTTAGAGGCATCCAACTTGTAGCAAGGGTCTAATGGTGGTATGGTGCGGAGACTATACCCTCATGATCAGAGTCTCACAAAAGTATATCAGGTGTAAATACAAGGAAAATAAGAGAAACAGTAATAGTAAATGGAAATTCAGTGGAATATAAATACTATGATTGAATAAATGTTAATGTCTAATGCTTCTACTTATAAAAATAAATCAGTTATAGGTGATGATATAAGATAAAAATATGAGGTACAATATGTAGTTCCACCTAATAAAAAGAGAAAAAAAAAGATCGCAATATTTGTGATTTGTCTTGGAAGTCACACCACATGGATATCATTCAAGAATTATCACACTGTAAGAATAATAATAATAACAATAATAAAGCACCATAAGTAATCTCTGAAATCCATCCATAAAATCCAATAATATAATCTTGATCTCATGCTAGGTGATCCATAATGGAATCATAAGGGCCAGTACATGAGAACCCGATATAAACATACAATAGAGTCTATCCAAAGTTATCCATAATAGTCTCCCTCATATCCCTTTTTCTATGGTAAACTATTATTTCATACTATGTACATCACATAAGGGAGCAATAATCCCCTAAGGCATCAAATACCCACAATTCCAATGAGAAAACCCATAATTTCTTCCTTAGGGAACTGGTGTCACCCACACGTTTAAATAAACTTCTTGGAAATCCAATCCTTATAACGAGAAAGGATCGATCCTAATTTATCAAGTAGATCTAATCCAGGAACGGTGAGTCCATCCATGACATCCTTATGTCAGGACCCATGTTCTCTTCCAGCCCGTAGTAGGTGAGGCATAACATTCACAATCACATATCATCAATGAGGAATGGAATAATACATGATAAAAAATCTAGCCTAATAAACTATATCATATAGCCAAAGGCAATAGTAATTAAAACTAACTATAAGAACAAGTCTACAAGGTAAAGCACAAAAGGTACAAAATGACAGCATTTAAAAAATTTAATAAGCACAGTCACTTTACATAATGCAAAAGAACATTATCATGATAAGGGGTATGAGAGATAATCATATAGTATATGTCGCATGGAAGAGGTCCCAATTAATATGTGTGAGCAATGAAGCATAAGCACAAGGTAATTATCCAAATACATAATCATTCGGATTATGGAATTGAATTAGTTTCATTCAGCCTATTAAATCAAATTCATTTCATTCAAGGATTTCAACCACGGTGAGAATCAAAATGCATTAATCTAAAGGTCTAAATCATTACCAATTATTCATCTTAATTCCATTCATTAATATAAGGCTTTTATTAAGGGTGAAACACACCATCAAGGGTGTTCATACAAATCAAGTCCTAAGGGCGTTACGTCACAATGGTGGAAGAACACCCATCAGAGTGTCTAAAGTCAAGAAAATAACTCAAAGTGGTGATTCTACACTAACTAGGGTCATAACAAACATAGTAACAGGTGAAATTAAATTAATTTTACAAGTTATAATTATTTTCATGAGGTTCTTATGCTCAGAAAAATGGTCCACTATATAGAATGAAATGAAACTTCTAGAAATAAGTTAGACCGCCTGCCTTATAACAATGAAAAGCCACACATTATATTTCAAGTATTGATTCAGTCCAGCTCAAGATAAAACAAATAAATGGATGAAAACCCTAAAAATATGGTGATTTATTTGACAATTATATAGCATAGTGGATGATAAGAGAATCTATAAAAGGGGATAAAGAAACATTTATATTACTGAAGAGGAATTCATTAGGTCCAATGAAGCCTGATTCTAACAATGAATAAAGAAGATATATCAAAGACAATGTTAGGATTATAAGGAGCATCACACAAAAGGGAGAGGGAATTAGCCACATTAAATGGGAGAAAAAAAGGATGTATTAGTTTTTAAGTTCATTAATGGTAAAATTTTAGTTGCACTCTCAATACTGGGTTCGCACGGTTTGGTTGCACGTATGACCAAATCGTGCACCAAATGTTTAGCTCCCATAGCTTAAGAAGGACACTCCACATGGTTTCCCTGCATGGTTTTTCCAAATATTTTCCAACCATGTTCCAAACTGTTCAAACGCACTACCTAAGGGATATAAAGCATGTGGTCTAGGTGAATGGTTTGGGAATACCAAAGGCAGCTCATACACACCCTATTATAAAACATTCAGACACCATTAATTGTCATGCATCTCCTTCCATGTAGTTAAATAAAACTATGTGTGTAAAGACCCGTAAAATTCAAGGAATTTTTTTTCTTAATTTTCTTTGGAATTTCACAAGGACGCAGTTTTTGACGGCACCTGATTCCGAGGCCCGGTGTGCCCGGAATCATTTTCCGAAGATTGGCTCGGGTACGTTCAGTGAACGAATGAGCGGTTTTTTCTATCTTTTGAACCGGTGCTCAGAATCGAATTCTGAAGGCACCAATGGAATCACATCGCCGATATTTTCTTAGAAATGCTATTTCCGGAGTTGCGTTTTCTCGGGTGTGGTTTTTAATTTTTGGGGTTAAGTTAAGAAAATAAAATAAAGTGGTGCGACAAATTTATTTTTATTTCACTTAAAGCCACTTAAAACCACTTAAATCCACTTAATCTAAGTTGAAGAGGATAGGGTGGAACCCAAAATATCCTACCCTATTGGTAGGATATTTTTGAGGTGGGGCACGCACGAGCCCCACTGTTTCTTTTCCCCTATGTAATGCACCCGTGAAAACTTCTCTATAATGAAAGTCCACCGGTGCGTTTTCTAAACTCTTAACGCCCCTATTAAAAGGACAGTTAAGTCATTACCAGAAATTCACCGAATTAATGGTTCGTTTCTTAACTTGTTTTTCAAATTGTTGGCATGTAATAAAATAAGTCCAACATACGTTCTTCTTGGGTGCAGATTGTTGAGAGGATTGGAAGAAACTGTATCTTCATCCTCCTTCGTGAAGAACGCAAAGAATACGAAGAATGTCGGCCTTCGAAGAAAGGAGACGAAGAACGTCGAACCCTTGGAGATCGACGACGCGACGCCGTGTACCACGACACTGATGATTCTCCTCCCCCGAAGTTCTTCTTCGACGATCCTTCCCCGCGACAATCTTCGATCAACAACGATTGAGGTAGGGGATTACGGATATTTTAAATTTATTTTGTGGATTTTATCCTTAACATGGATTTAATTCGTGAAATTAAATATGTGTGTTTTCTTTAACCCTCGGAGATCATCGACGTGACGTTGTATACCACGATGACGCGACACCCTTCTGTGATGCGATGATCCTCTTCTTCTGCGACGGTCAATTCCGCGAAGAACTCTCATTCGACGACTACGACGAGGTAGGGGTTTGTTTTATTTAAATCATTATGATTTATACCCACGACATATGATTAAAAATTTGTTGTGAGACTTTTAAAACCACTAACGCGGTGGGTGCGGACTAAAAAACAAGTCTGAACCCACCGCCCCTTTCGTTCTTGGTGTGCGAAATGGCGGACGTCGACAAAGCAGGCCGCACGGGCGACGTGGGGTCCTCGCAGTGAAAAAAGGACCCAGGGAGGACGTTTGGCGAAGAAGGTTCATATTTCCGACCAGCAGAACATGTCTGGTGGCCCGCGTAATAGCCCGCCGGCGCGCTATGCCGGCACGGCGGCGCCGGCGGCAGATGGCGGTGGCGCCCGGCGCGCCACCGGAGGAAGGCGCCGCGGTGGCAGCAGCGTGGTCCCGTGATCGCACGGGACCGGGGGAGCACAAGACGCAGCTGGCTGCCGCGTCCGCTGGCAAGGGCGGCCCCAAGCGGGGTCGCGGTTCCCTCACGCGGGGGCAGCACGCCCCCCGCCCGCGGCTCGGCCGTAACAGCCGAGCCGACCCGTCGGCCGGGCCAGGTCGCGCCCAGGCCGGGCCGGGCCACCCGGGTCAGGCCACCCGGGCCGGGCTGGGTTGCGCCATCTGGGTGGGACCCGGACCCGGTTCGGGCCGACCTTGGGGGGTTGGAGCGGGTCAGTCCGGGCCGAGACTCCCCGTTTTCGGACCTTTTCGGTCTTTTGCTCATAACATGAGCTGCGAGCCTCCGATCGACGCACCATCAATGGCGATGAGATCCTTGGATCAAGACGGTCATTTCGGTATATCGCACTCAAGGTTTCAGAGTACTTTGGGTTTGGCCGGGTTGGTTCGACACGAAACCAACCGGGCCCACAGAGCGGAAACGCTCATATCTTGAGCTACAGACGTCCGGTTGACGTGAAGTTGACTTTTTTGGATTCCTCTAAGTGAGATGGATCTTTTGGATTACTCCACCCAAGGTTTGGATGCAGGTGGAGTACGGTCGGGTTGGTTTTTCATTAAAAACAAACCGGGCCCCTAGAACGAAAAGGCCAATAACTCTCAGACCGGGCGTCCGATTGACGTGCCGTCTGCGACGTTGAGTTCCTATTGTCGATACGGAACTTTTGGATACATCAATTCTGGACTATGTTTCAATTGATGTATCATCCTCTCGGCTCTTGGAATGGACCCTCCTGAACGAGCTTGCTGTGTGCGGGAACCCTAGTGCCGGTTGCGACTACGACGACGACGACTGTGCAGAGATCCTCAGTGGATTCGACGGCGACGACTACAGCACTCCGCGATCCTACGTGGTTCAGTGCTACAGATCCTGTGTGGGTCTGATCCTGTGTGGGTCAATGCTCAACGGTCCTGTGTGGGCCAGCGCCTATAGATCCTGTGTGGGTCTGATCCTGTGTGGTTCTTTACGGGGGTTAGTCACCTATCGATCCTTTGTGGGTCAGATCCTTTGTTGGTCATTGTGGGGGTTAGTTACATATCAATCCATTGTGGGTCAGATCCTGTGTGGGTCATTGCGGGGGTTAGTTACCTATCGATCCTGTGTGGGTTAGATCCTTTGTGGGTCATTGTGGGGGATAATACCTATTGATCCTTTGTGGGTCCGACGACTTAGATGAATCAGTGGAAATATCAGATCATCTCTATCGTCATACAAAGAAGTATTCCTATGTGAGCTGAATCCTATTTTTCCTTCCTATGTGGATTGTGTTATGTTATCCTGTGTGGATTTACGTTTTTCTTTCCTCTGAGGACTGGGTTTTAATTTTGATCGGATGTTGGAGCGTACTGGAATTGATGACTTAGGTATATGTATGGGCATATACCTATGCAGTGTCAGATGTTACTTCGTGATTGTATCTTTCCTTTGTGGATTATCCTTGGTGGATTCTGGGAGACCTTCGGGGGTCTCGGGGTCCCTACTGTGTAGCTTATACCCACCCCTGCACGGGCCAGGCCCGCACTACGTTGTGTTTGTTGCAGACGACGGACAACGCTGATCGTGGTTGAGGATTGCAGAGCAGGACGGTACCTGGAGGTGGACCACTGGGCGGGACATGCTCGGAGCGTTCGGCTGGACCCGAGGAGCAGTGGAGGCTATCTGTACCCACCCTTCAGGTGGGATTTCCAGTGGACAGCTCTGCGTTGCGGCTTTACTTTTCAGTTGTTGTTTTCCCTTCCAGTTGTACATTAATTTCAGTTTGGGTTTGTATACTGGCCCACTTACTTTTCCGCACATACTGTTGTGGTCATTTATTACTTAGTGTTTACTTCTACTGCTTGCTCGATCTGTGGTGTTTGTTTACTTTACAAAGGAAATGCCTCCCCTTTTTACCGGTAATTACGCCTTGGTGCTAGTCGCCAGCCCCTGGCATATGGAAGGCGGGCTTGGGGTAGTCACGGCATGGGCCCCGAGGACGGGTCATGACAAATTGGTATCAGAGGAGTTCGGTTCTACCACAGAACTTGGGACTCTGATCTTTTTCATTGTGATGCAATAGTGTTAAGCGTATTGGGTGTGGTTATCAGTCCAGGGAGTCGAGTGTTGGTGCTGCAGCTGACATATCCGTACACCAGGACCCTGACTTCTGATTTCTGACTTAATGCACAAAAACATTGATTTCATATGTGTTTCAAGTTTTCTTTATGATTACTTTATGTCATCTCACCAGGAATACTATTCTGACTGTGGCGCACCTTTTTTCTTTTCCGGATGGCCCCACGACGGCAGCCAGCTAGGGTTCCGAGAGTTGAGTGTGACGACAGCCCACCAAGCGACGAGGCCTCAGTACATGGCCCTTTGACAGCAGAGGCACTGGTGGTACCTCTACCCGCCGAGCCACCGATGCTTCCAGCCCCAGCCAATGACGATGCACATTGCCTTAGTGCACTGCATGAGTTCCAGCGCCAGCGAACGCCTAGGTTCCGCGGGGAGACGGACCCCCAGGCAACCGAGGACTAGCTGGAGGTAGTGGTGGGATTTTTCCGGTTAGTGAGGACACCAGCAGACCTCATGGTGATCTTCGCAGTGAGCCTACTGCACGCGGCAGCAGGCTGTTGGTGGAGCTTGATGCTCCAGGTGCACGATGAGGCATCTCTTCTCTGGATGGACTTTGAGAGCCTCTTCCACTCAGAGTTCGTCACAGCCACCCTCCGTGCGGTGCGCATCTAGAAGCTTCTTCAACTACGGTAGGGCAGCTTGACGGTCACCCAATACTCGGCGAGATTTACTAATCTCCCGCGTTACTCGACATTCATGGTACGAGAACCATTCTTCCAGGCCCAGACCTTTGAGCAGGAATTGAGACATGAGATCAGGGAATCGCTGATCTCCCTCAGCATTCTGACTCAGGCAGGCGTACTGGAGCGAGCCCTTTTGATCGATAGCATTCTTGCTGATCCTTCATCAGCAGTGAGACCTACCGCGAGGCGGCACGTAGCAAAGTCTTCTACAGTAGGCAGTCGACGGATGACTCATGGGTCTAGGAAGACCAGACCCTCACGTAGACGACCTCATGACACTGGCTCAGTTGTGCGGGGCACACTGCGCGGATCCACTCTTTCGAGAGGCAGGCAATGCTACACAGCGGCGGACAGGGTCACATGGATCGTGATTGCCAGACCCACCGTGCCGAGGAGCAGCAGACGGTTGAGGGGCCTCCCAGTCAGAGGCAGAGGGTCAACCGTGGCGGTCCACAGGGAGCAGGAGGATGAGGCAGAGGAGTTGGCCGCGCAGCAGGTGGTGGGTGACGCTTTGAGGCTCTACCACCACCACCATCAGGCGGTCTACCCCGGCCACAGGGAGCTGGAGGGCAGAGACAGGCACAACTCCAGGCAGCGGAGGCCTACGACCACAACGCGCCTGAGATGATTCGAGGTACTATCTTTGTCTATTCCACCATTTCTGCATTTCTTATAGACACAAAAGTGAGTAACTCTTTCATAGCCGCTTCCCTTGTTCGGATCTCAGAGATTCCGACAGAGTCGTTGGCTCGATCCTTACGGCGAAAGACTCCTACGGGAGCAGACTCGACGATTACTCACTAGTGCCGGCAGTGTGAGCTTACTCTAGGAGGTGAGAGCTTCGGCTGGGATCTTCTTGTAGCGGCGTCAAGGCCTTACGATGTCATCTTTGTAATGGATTGGTTATCTACAGTACATGCTCAGATCGACTGTTTTAGGTGCATGGTGTGATGTGTACGCACCGAAGGGAGCAGGTTCCCCTTCATCGGTGAGAAGGGAGCCTTCGCAGCACAGGATGGACTTCCACAGAGGAGAGGATAGCCCATCACTCATTAGTTGGCTAGCCTCATCCTAGAAGCAGTTGACGTGCAGAGTCCAAGTTTTCTTGCAGTGGTGGATCAGTATGCAGACGTCTTTCCCGATGATGTTCCAGGACTACCTCCTCGCAGATATGTAGACTTTTATATTGATCTATACCCCAGGAGAGCCTCGATATATACCCCATCATATCGGATGGCCCCCTCTGAGCTTCGAGAGCTACGGGAACAGTTGGAGGACTTGCAGGGAAAGGGATTCATCTGACCCAGTGTTTCACCCTGGGCTTCTCGATATTGTTCGCCAAGAAGGCGGACGGGAGCTTGCGACTTTGTGTTGACTATCATCACCTGAACAAGGTGACAGTAAGGAAAAAGTATCCTCTACAGAGGATTGATGACTTCTTCCATCAACTCAAAGGATAACGGTGGTTCTCAAAGACAGACCTCTGGTCTGGCTATCATCAGCTCAGAGTTCAGGACGAGGATGTGCAGAAGATGACCTTCAGATGTCGGTATGGCCACAATGAGTTCTTGGTTATGCCTTTCAGCGTAACCAACGCTCTAGAAGTGTTCATGGGCCTCATGAAAAGGATCTTTCAGTCATACCTCGATCGATTTGTCATGGTCTTCATCGATGACATTTTGATATACTCGACGACTGAGGAGGATCATGCCTACCACTTGCGAGTTGTACTAGACACACTCCGAAAGCACCAGCTTTATAGAAATCCCTTGAAGTGTTAGTTCTGGATTCGCGAGGTCCACTTATTGGGACATGTCATCTCTGAGGTGGGAGTTGCAGTGGATCTTGCGAAGATCGATGCAGTGCTAGCTTGGGAGCCACCCAAGAGCGTGACAGAGGTGCAGAGTTTCTGGGGACTAGCTAGATACTATCAGAGATTTGTGCTAGACTTCTCCAGAGTTGCGGCACCACTCTCATCACTTACGAAGAAGGGGAAACCCTTTGTGTGGTTAGACAGATGCCATTAGAGCTTCCAGAAGCTGAGACAGAGATTGACCAGCGCCCCTATCCTGAGGTTGCCTGAGGAGGGAGCAGGGTATGTAGTCTACTACGATGCATCAGGGACCAAACTCGGATATGTCCTGATGCAGGAGTAGGTGGTTATCGTGAATGGATCATGTCAGTTGAGGCCCCATGAGCAGAACTACGCTACCCCTGACCTGGAGTTAGTAGTAGTGGTCTTCACTCTGAAGATATGGAAGCACTATTTGATGGGCGAGCGCTTTACAGTCTTTTCTGACCATCAGAGTCTCAGGTACATCTTCTCTCAGAAGGACTTGAACCTGAGACAGCGGCGATGGCTCGAGTCCCTCCAGGACTATGAATTAGAGATATTCTATACTCCTGGGAAGGGGAACGTGGTAGCCGATGCTCTCAGCAGGAGGACGGGCATTCAGATACTGGAGGACGCGACAGAGCAGCTAGCCGCCTTGCAGATATCCTTCGTGGATAGAGATGGAGCAGCCTTCCTTCAGTCTCTCACAGTCTCTCCTCCACTACTACAGAGGGTCAGAGAGGCATAGCATGGGGACGCTGACTATGAGACGCAGCGTGCACAGATATCCTCAGGTCAGGCACCAGATGGTTTCTCCCTTGGAGCAGAGCACGACGTCCTCTTTAGAGGACGTACCTTGGTGTCATTTGCTTTACGGGAGGAGGTGCTGAGAGAGTTTCACACGTCTCCCTTAGAGGTACATCCTAGAGTGGCAAAGATGTACCAGGAACTCAGACGATAGCACTGGTGGCCGGGCCTGAAGAAGGTTGTGGCAGAGTTCGTTTCTCGATGCCTCACCTGCCAGTAGGTGAAGGTGGAGCACCCGGTACCATCAGGCTTGGTAGATCCCTTAGAGGTCCCGGAGTGGAAGCGGGACGGGATATCTATGGACTTCGTGACTAGACTTCCACGCACTTCCAGAGGTTACGACTCCATTTGGGGGATTATCGACTCACTCACCATGTCAGATCACTTCTTTCCCATCAGAGAGCAGGGCTCAGTGGAGAGCTGGGGACGTCTCTACGTTCAGGAGACTATACGGCTTCATGGTGTGCCATCATCTATAGTCTCTGATTGAGATACTCTCTTTACTTCCCGGCTTTGGAAGGGGTTGCAGGAGGCGTTCGGGACACATCTACGTTTGAGAACCACCTTTCACCCTCAGACGGATGGTCAGACGGAGCGGACCATTCAGACTCTCGAGGACATGCTTCGCGCATGTGTCCTCGACTTTGGTCACAGTTGGGAGGACGACCTACCCTTGGTGGAGTTTGCGTACAACAACAGCTACCACTCCACCATCGAGATGGCACCATATGAGGCATTGTACGGCTGACCTTACAGATCTCCTTTGTGCTGGACAGACCCTGGGGAGTCAGCACTTGTGGGACCGGAGATGGTCCAGGCCATGACAGAGAAGGTCCAGGTCATCCTGGAGCGGATGAGGATAGCTCAGAGTCGGTAGAAGTCTTATTCTGATAGGAGGCGGAGGCCACTAGAGTTCGAGGATGGAAACCACGTCTTTTTGCATGTCTCACCTCGATGTGTATTACAGAGATTTGGCAGAGGCAGCAAGTTGTCTCCACGCTTCATCGGACCATTCTAGGTCCTCACTAGGAATGGCGATGTGGCTTATCGCCTGGCTCTACCACCTCAATTGCACCGGATGCACAACGTCTTCCACGTACCCCATCTGAGGAGATACGTGCATGACCCGATGCATATCATTGACCATGGGAAGCTAGATGTTGATAATGGGGCGACTTTTGCGGAGGTCCCAGTGGAGATCGAGGATCGACAGGAGTGGGTCCTACGTGGATGTTCGATTCCTCTAGTTCGCATCAGATGGCAGCATGAGAACCTCCAGGAGAGCACTTGGGAGCGGGAGGCTCAAATGTGTGCTCAGTACCCGCATTTGTTTCCCTAGATTATGATGTATCTTTACGGGGATGTAAATCCCTGAGATGGGAGTGATGTAAAGACCCTAAAAATTCAAGGAAATTTTTTTATTAATTTTCTTTGTAATTTTACAAGGACGCAGTTTCTGACGGCACCTGATTCCGAGGCCCGGTGTGCCAGGAATCATTTTTCGAAGTTTGGCTCGGGTACGTTCAGTGAACGAATGAGCAGGTTTTTCTAACTTTTGAACCGGTGCTCGGAATCAAATTCTGAAGGCACCGATGGAATCACAACACTGATATTTTCTTAGAAACGCCATTTTCGGAGTTGTGTTTGCTCGGGTGTGGTTTTTAATTTTTGGGGTTAAGTTAAGAAAATAAAATAAACTGGTGCGACAACTTTATTTTTATTTCACTTAAAGCCACTTAAAACCACTTAAATCCACTTAATCTAAGTTGAAGCGGATAGGGTGGAACCCAAAATATCCTACCCTCTTGGTAGGATATTTGTGAGGTGGGGACCACACAAGCCCCACCGTTTCATTTCTCCTATGAAACGCACCCGCGAAAACTCCTCTTTAATGAAAGCCAGTTGGTGTGTTTACTAAACTCTTAACGCCCCTATTAAATGGACAGTTACGTCATTACCATTAATTCACCGAATTAATGGTTCGTTTCTTAACTTGTAAATCAATTTGTTGGCATGTAATAATATAAGACCAACATACGTTCTTCTTGGGTGCAGATTGTTGAGTGGATTTGGAGAAATTGTATCTTCATCCTCCTTTGTGAAGAACGTGAAGAACGCGAAGAACGCGAAGAACGCAGGCCTTCGACGAAAGGTGACGAAGAACGCCGAACCCTCAGTGATCGACGGCATGATGTCGTGTACCACGACATCGACAATTCTCCTCCCCCGATGTTCTTCTTTGACGATCCTTCACCGCGACAATCTTCGATCAACACCGATTGAGGTAGGGGATTAAAGATCTTTTAAATTTCCTTTTTGGATTTTATCCTTAACATGGATTTAATTCATGAAATTAAATCTGTGTGTTTTATTTAACCCTCAGAGATCATTGACGCGGCGCCGTATACTGCGACGACGCAACGTCCTTCCGCGACGCGACGATCATTTTCTTCCGCGACGGTCAATTCCATGAATAACTCTTGTTCGACGACTACGACAAGGTAGGGGTTTGTTTTATTTAAATAATTGTGATTTATACCCCCAGCATATGATTAAAAATTTGTTGTGAGACTTTTAAAACCGCTAACGTGGTGGGTGCGGACTAACGAACAAGTTCGAACCCACCTCCCCTTTCGTTCTTGGTGTGCGAAATGGAGGACGTCGACAAAGCAGGCCGCACGGGCGACACGGGGTCCTTGTAGTGAAAAACGGACCCCGGGAGGATGTTTGGCGAAGACGGTGCAAATTTCCGACCACGGGAACTTGTCCTGTGGCCCGCGGAACAGCCCGCCAGCGCGCCTCGCCGGCACGGCGGTAGATGGTGATGGTGCCTGGCGCGCAGCTGGAGGAAGCCGTGGCGGCAGCAGCGTGGACCTACGACCTCACAGGACCGGGGGAGCATGGCATGCGGCTGGGTACCGCGTCCGCGAGCAAGGGCGGCCCCAAGTGGGGCCGCAGTTCCCTCACGCAGGGGCAGCACGCCCCCCGCCTGCGGCTCGGCCATAACAGCCGAGCCGACCCGCCGGTCGGGCCGGGTCGCGCCCAGGCCGGGCTAGGTCACGCCATCCGGGTCGGAACCGGACCCTGGTCGAGTCGACCCGGGGGTGGTTGGGCCGGGTCGGTCCGGGCCCAGACCCCCCGTTTTCGGACCTTTTCGGTCTTTTGATCATAACATGAGCTGCAGGCCTCCGAGCGACGCACCGTCAGCGGTGATGCGATCCTTGGATTGAGTCGGTCGTTCAGGTATATCGCACTCAAGGTTTCAGAGTACTTTGGGTTTGGCCGCGTTGGTTCGTACACGAAACCAACCGAGCCCACGGAGCGGAAACACTCATATCATGAGCTACGAACGTCTGGTTGACGTGTCGTCGACTTTGTTGGATTCCTCTAAGTGAGACGAATATTTTGGATTACTCCGCATGAGGTTTGGACGCAGTTGGAGTATGGCCGAGTTAGTTTTTCTTTAAAACCCAACCGGTCCCCTAGAACGAAAAAGCCAATAACTCTCAGACCGATCGTCTGATTGACGCGTCGTCTGTGACGTTGAGTTGTTGTTGTCGATACAGAACTTTTGTATACATCCACTCTGGACTATGTGTCAGTTGATGTATCAGCCTCTCGGCTCGTGGAGCGGAGCCTCCCGAACGAGCTTACTGTGTGCGGGAACCCTAGTGCTGGCTGCGACTACGACGATGACGACTATGCAGAGATCCTCAGTGGATTCGATGGCGACGACTACAGCACTCAGCGATCGTACATGGGTTAGTGCTACAGATCCTGTGTGGGTCCGATCCTGTGTTGGTCAGCGCTCAGTGGTCCTTTGTGGGCCAGCGCCTACAGATCCTGTGTGAGTCTGATCCTGTGTTGGTGTTTGTGGGGGTTAGTTACCTATCTATCCTTTGTGAGTCAGATCCTTTGTGGGTCATTGCAGGGGTTAGTTACCTATCGATCATTTGTGGGTCAGATCCTATGTGGGTCATTGCGGGGGTTAGTTACCTATCAATCCTATGTGGGTCAGATCCTTTGTGGGTCATTACAGGGGTTAGTACCTATTGATCCTTTATGGGTCCGACTGCTTAGATGAATCAGTGGAAATATCTGATCATCTCAATCGTCATACACAGAAGTATTCCTGTGTGAGCTGAATCATGTTTTTCTTTCCTATGTGGATTGTGTTGTGCTATTCTGTGTGGATTTACGTTTTGCTTTCCTGTGAGGACTGGGTTTTACTTTGGCTTGGATGTTGGAGCATACTGGAATTGATGACTTAGGTATATGTATGGGAATATACCTAAGCAGTGTCGGATGTTACTTCATGATTGTATCTTTCCTTTGTGGATTATCCTTTGTGGATTCTGGGAGACCTTCGGGGGTCTCAGGGTCCCTACTAAGTATCTTATACTCACCCCTACACGGGCTATGCCTGCACTACGTTGTGTTGGTTGCAGAGGACGGACAATGCTGATTGCGGTTGAGGCTTGCGGAGCAGGACGGTACCTGGAGGTGGACCACTGGGCGGGACATACTCGGAGCGGTCAACTGGACCCAAGGAGCAGTGGAGGCTATCTGTACCCACCCTTCAGGTGGGATTTCCATTGGACAGCTCGACGTTTCAACTTTACTTTTCAGTTGCTGTTTTCCCTTCCAGTTGTACTTTACTTTCATTTTGGGTTTATATAATAACCCACTTACTTTTCTGCACATACTGTTGTACTCAGTTTTTACTTAGTGTTTACTTTTACTGCTTGCTTGCTCTGTGGTGTTTGTTTACTTTACAAAGGCAATACCTTCCCTTTTTACTGGGAATTACGGCTTGGTGCTAGTCGCCAGTCCCTAGCCTATGGAAGGCGGGCTTGGGGTAGTCACGGCACGGGCCCCGAGGACGGGTCGTGACAATGTGGAACATCTAGCTCCACTGGACTAGGCCATATGATCTCACTTAAGGCATTCATAGTTTCTGAAAACCTGTGTCCCTTACATTTTTCTTCCATTATGTAGTCTTTCATATCTAGAAAAACCTAAAAATTAATAGAACAACCAAGGAAACCATTTAGCATTAATAAAAGTCAAAAAAAAACAAAACATTTCTGTTCTCTAACACTTAGAACCGTGTTCTGAGGCTTGTTTTACAAAATAGATTGTACACAAAACGAAAAATTCCAATTACATTAGAATTTCATCAAGTTCAAAAACATGGGATATTTTGATCTCCCCTCCTTAAAAAATCTTTTCCTCACGAAGCCTTGGGAAAAATCAATATAATGTCACTCTAATTACTCAGTTCATGATGTCTTGTTCGATCAGCTGAGATGCATTTCCAAATGAAAAACACACCTCCGAGAGTAACGTTAACCTGCGGTACATAAGCCAACGAAACCAAGGAAATTACTTTTCATTACATGATGAAACATTGAGATGGTTCATACCCATTCCCTTCTTACCCAAGACATTATCACATCACTGTATCCTTCAGAATTGATCCATGACACTTTCCACCATGGGATCTACCATAAAAAACATGACACTGAGTCATGGTATATCCACTTTTGAGGTTGTAGAAATGATAATTTAATTAGAATCCAAACAATTCTCTTGGAATGATTCTTAAAATGAATAGATGGACAACTCTCAACTGACCTCAAAACCATAGTTTAACTGACTTTTTCATGCCAACCTCAACCGACACCCACTAAATTTTTCACCACCTAACAAAACCATCGAGTGGTTCCTCCCTGACCACATATAGAAAAGTAAAGAAATATCAATTCGAACAATCTCTAGTCAAAAACCATTATAAACTAGTCTTGATTCCCGTTATATGAGGTAAACATGTTATTTTCAATAATTATACTCATCAAATCCCATAACCATCTTCTAGTGACATTTCCAACTCAATATTTTCCTATGTTGTGCCCCAACATGAACTTGGGTAGATAACCAATCCAACACATTATGATCTCCACCCATGATACATTTAATCTAGTCCTAACAGAAGTTTGGGGTAATCTTGAAATGATAAAATGTTGTCCAAGGAACTCATACAAGATAGTTAACATGCCTACATTTACAAGCGGGCTGTTAGTTCTCTTCTGAAATGCCCACTCACCAAGTACACTCACTATCCCCAAAGTGGCATCCACTTGGAGATCACATCAATGGAACAAGTGGTTTCCCTGAGCCCATTCAATGAATTCTTCCTATGGAACCTATGTATCACTTAGGACTAACCTTGCCTCTTGGTAAACCCTGATTCTATAATGTACTCTGATAGGAACCACTCAATAAGCCCCATGGATTTTAAATTTATCATGTCATAATGTTGACACTCTCATAGTGTTTCTAGGCAATATCAAGGTAGGATACATGATCAGAATTTATTAGAGAGTAAACTATGAGGATTTAAATGGTTTTCAAAAAGGACACATGACACTCATTCTCCCTTGGAGTAGAAGTTCTCAGTTCGGTTTCAAACCAACCATGCCAACTATATAGAAAAAAGTTATTCAAACCTATCTGGTTGATTTCCTTTAAAAAGTTCTTTCATCACCCACCAACACATCTCCATTTACGTATATCTATGCCTTATTCCACCTATGTCATACCATGAACTCTCAAGGATATGCACTAAGTCTGATTCCAAACCAACAATGTATTTATAGGTTTCACATTTAGATAATAAAAAATGTTACCCTACTATCATCCAAGCACTAACTGAAAACAATAGATTCCTTCCACATTGTCCCTTATGCAAGGATGACTATATAAAAATGGACTTTACACTTTTGTGCTCCCTCTATATGGAGGAAATTCCCTGACACTCCCCACATGATTCTCCCCACCTTAGAAGTGTCTTGTTCATCATATCTACTGAAAAAGGTGTCTCCCCCCATGGCGTACACTCTATTGACCCCTATCTCTGGGTTATATAGGTGGCCATCCTGCTTTATAGAGTATTAAACTGAAGCGATCGATAATATCCACTTATTAGTGTTAATTTAGTTTCAAACTTATATGTACATGTTACTCCATTTTTAAGTTAAGTCTACATGTACCATAGCATTAGGTGTTAAATCCAACCAACTGAAGACCATGTCAAAAAAGTGATTCTCTTTAAACATCATCCCCAGCATTAGGGTGGGTTTGATTTCCATGGATCCCCTGTCATTATACATTGGAGATAAACAAAAAATGAATTTTAATAGCTCAAAACTTAATGATTATCGCTGAACTCAAATGGTTCACCACACCAGTTATCAACTCGTGGACACTGCATGTATCAACACATACTACCTGAGGTTTCACAAACAAAAAGACACAACATTAGATACTGTATACGGGATTATCATCCCTATAAATTAAATTATCTTATGTACCATAAAAAATAACTAACCGAGATTCATATTAATTTATATTACTATAATAGAAGATAATGACCTCCCAAGTCACCTCACACATAAAAGAGAGGATAATAAGGGGTCACATGACCTACTAAGCCGACGATCATTCCCTTGTAATTTTTAGTCCTCTAGAACTAAGCATTTAGTAATGATCATGATCATTGAAAAGGTCAAACAACACATGGAAACACATCAAGACAAGGGTTTTTTTAGGAAAATAAGAGTCCTGCTTGGACAAGGACATCTGAATAGTACCACTCATCAAAAATCTTATATAATTTTTCCAGTAATTTAAGGATATGAAGCTGCTAACTACAGAGGTATATCACCTTATAGAATCTCAAAGCATATAACAAAAATTAGGTTATTATTAATAATATTATCTTGGTATAAGATACTATAATTTAGGTTCTAGAGATATGGAAAGAGGCCATTAGGTAAATATCATGTTCCCATTTCAAGGTAGGTACATAAGGAAAAATAGAGAATGGATTTAAACTACCCTTAAATGAGGTTTAAAACTAAAAACACACCCCAATATTTCTTTGACCACTTCATTTATTTATATTTCAACTTAAAAAAAGTCAAGTCATATTTTTAAAACATCATATACCAGTTAGAATACAACATGATTTGGTACTCTATTTATCCAACTCCTCATGGAAAAACAGGAAATTTATATAAACTTCCTTTGAAAAATTATCATTTATTTATTGCATTCCAATTATAATAAAGTCATTGATTACATAAACCCAGCTCTATAAAAATTCATTAATTTACATGATTTTACAATTATATTATAAAATGGAAATTTCAATTGTGATCTATAAAGGAAAACACCCTTTAGGATGTGATTTTCTTCTTAATGAACTAAATCCATATATATAAATACAACTCAAAAGTAGATAAAATATATTTTTATAATTAAATATGTCTGTTTAAAAGGATTACATTATTCTTATACTTCAAAAACATATAGGAGACTACATGAACATTATAATGTCCTTCAACACATATCATAAGAATACCCCCACAGGGTTACGTACTGAGGCATACCAAAAGAAAAGGTGACTTGTAAGGGTCCTATCATTCTATCATGGGTTCAACTAAGAAAACCTAAAAAAATTAAGCATTTATATTTTTAAAAAAACACTTACTAGGTTAATTACATAAGAAACATTCCCCAAATGACCTAATTGGGACTAGTTTTCAATTTTATAATTTTGGACATTCATGTCATTTTACCAAGTAATGGATGTACATTCCTTGATAAAGAATCATATTAATTTAAAGAGAAAGGTATTTATATATTATTAAACTATTTTTATATACATAACGCTCATAATGGATTATTAGGTTTTATGGGTCACTGCTTCTCAATTTATAAAGTTCCCATACACTTTATTGGTTACATGAAGGCTCTATTTTAACCACACACAATTTATTAAGGATAAAATTGAAAAATAGTATTTATGTTTATAAAGTGTATCAAAAAGGGTTCAATTACAAGTGTTACCATTTTCTAATACATAATGATCTCATACACTTTACAAATTGGGAATTTTCTCCCATTTGATCGTAATTAGGAAATTTTCATCCCATGCTAAAAAAGAACATAATCATGGAAATTGGAAACAAGTCCAATTAATTATTCATCTAACATCCTAATAGATTATACATGACTAGAGAATCGCAAAGAATGATATATAATTGTAGGCATGTAAAATAAGCATTGTAAGGAAACATGGAATCATGACATAACCCTAAAGGAAAACATACTATATAAACATGTAAACATGTTATACAAAAGTATTAAATGAAATATCTAAGAAGGTAAAATCTATGAATTTTATGCAAAGAACATGTCATGGAATATACCGATACTAAATTAACCCAAAAATCACATAAATAGTTTCAAATTTCATGACATTGTGTTCTATGTAGCATGGGATATGCATGGAAGGTAAATTACTATGTTCCTAAGATGATGCATGTAGTGCCTCTTCTTTGATTCACTATGATAAGGATAAAATACCATTAATCACAAAAATTATTATGTATTAGAAATTACACCAACCACTCAAGGTTAAATCAGTATTAACTATATTAATGAACAACACAAACAACATTCCCATCCCTAGACACTTGAACATTTCCCCATACATGGGTTGATCACTCCCAACCATAACTATTTACTAACCACCTAAATATTCCTAGCCTCCTATCTACCATCCAAAAATATTATGTCAATGGAAAATAATTTATGATACCACTTTGTAACTTCCTCACCCGACGGACCATTAAACGGGTATATGGACTGATCATCATACGGCCTCAAACATGCCTCCCCATATTCTAGAGGCTACCAACTACCACTGAGGGTTTATTGTTGGCATGGTTTGGAGACACCCTCATGGTCAGAGTTTCACAATGGTATATATGGTTTAAATCAATGGAAAATGGTGGAATCAATAATAATTAATGGGAAAGCAATGGAATATATACACAATGAATGAATAAATGTAAATGGACAACACTAATATGTATATATGCATGCATGTCCATATGATAATACAAGATACATGTAAGAATTCCAATAGATAGTTATATAAAATAACAATAGAAAAAATTATTCCAAAATATAAATCCTTGAGAATTCTTTATAATATCCCAGTCCTTTGATTCCAATCTCCCATGTACACACCACAACACAAAAAAATCCGAGATCCTTACAACATGAAGATATTCTCAGGCACACCAGTGCAATGGTAGCCCAATCCCAGTGTGATATGTTGTTCCAGTAGTCAATCACCAAGGGTGTCTTGATCAATCGAGTTCATTCACTATAAAATGAAAAATGTTCCAATATTAGTGAATATTATGTGATAAATAAATAATTAACTAAATAAAACATTGTTCTCGGTTCCTAAGGTGATTCCCTACTAATTATCCCTACTTTTGCCTAAGCTATTTGTTTAAACCAAGAGAACATATACCAGTGATATGTTTTATATATGGAATCATATATGAAGAAACATAAGTTGTTTGGCCCCAATCTTGTGCTTTGGCATAGATATCACACCCCTAGGACATCAGTCAAGAATCGTCATACTATAATGATGATAATAATAATAATAAGGAACCACAAATAATCTATGTAATGAATCCATAAAATCCAATAATGACATCTTGATCCCACAAAAGGTGATCCAAAATGGAATCACAAGGGTCACTAAAGGATAATTTGATATAACCAATACTAAATAATGTGTTCAAGGCTAACCATAATGGTGTCCCCAGTATCACTTTTGGTATGGTAAAATCTATGTCTATACTAGGTATCTCACATAGAGGATCATGTATCACCAAAGTCATGGCATAGTCATATTACCAATGAACCCATTCCTGATTTCCCACCAAGGGAATCGATGTCACTCATGAGTATAAATAAACCACTCGGAGAGCCCATCCAAGGAAATCTAATGTATCGCTCTTGACACTTCAATTAGAACCAATCCAAGCATGGTGAGTCCATCCAGGGAATCCTTAATTCAAGAAACATATTCTCTCTTGTCTCGTAGTAGGTGAGGCATGGAATTCACAACAACAAACATCAATGAGGCATGGAATAGTACATGATAAATAAGATAGCCCAAGAAATGATGGTATATGGCCAAAGAAAATAGGCATTAAGAATAAGAATAAGAACAAGGCGCTCATGAAAAGAACATGCGACACAAAACATATACATTTGGAAACGTGAATAATAAAAGGAACATACTATAGTGAATAAGTACATATGCATGAGTAGGGGAGTATGTTATAATCATATGGTATATAGAACATGTAATTAGTTGTAAAAAATAATTCTGATAAATTATTCCTATGCCCAAGAAAATTCAACTACGACATTATAATAACTCATAAGGTATTTCATTAGTGTCATTAAACTAATTAAATAAAATTCATTTCATACAAAAAGGTCATCCATGGAATAAATAATAGGAATTATGATTAAGGGAATAACTAATGAAAAAATATCCATCTTAATTCCATTCAATAATATAAGTAATTTATTAATGGTGTAACACACCCTCAAGGGTGTTCAGGAAAATCAAGGCATAATGGAATTAGGTCACAAAAAAGGAATCACATCCACCAGAGTTGATAATGCCAATGATATCACCCTAAAATGTGATTCTAGTCTCACTAAGGTCATATTAGACATGGTAACGAGTTTAATTTAATTTATTTCAAATGTTATAGGCATCACTGGATGGTTCTGGTGCACGACACAATGATGCACTATATATGATGTAAATAAACATTGATAAAAAATCTAGAACACATACCTTATACCAAGAATGACCCACATGTTCGATATAAAGCCTTTATTTAGTTGTGTTTGAGAAAAATATAAGGAATTTATGAACAAATTAAAAATACTGTGAATTAGGTCACACCAAAATAGTTCAGAGGAGTCAAAGAGAAACTACAAAGGAGCCTATAAGAATATAGAGCATACCGATAAATATATATAGGAAAAATAGTGCTTGATTCAGACAAGGGATAGAGGTAATTGATCAAATCCTAGGTTAGGCATGGGAGGAGCCTTATTTGTTAAGGATAGGGACTCAACCACTAGAAATGAGAGAGAGGAAGGAAGAATTACGTTTTAAGTTTATCATGGGTAAAATTATAATTTCACCCTCAAGAATATAGCTGTATGGTTGGATAAAATTGGTGCCATCTATTCGGATCACATTGCTTTATGACCACATACATCCCAGTTTCCCAACATGTTTTAACCAACTATGTTCAAGCCATACGCTAGATAGTGCACACACTGGCTAAGTGACACTACGTGTTCGCTCTTGGCTTAGGATTTGGGAAAAATGTGTTTATCCCATGTGAACACTCTACGAAAAACTATAGTAACCCCACATGAACATTTTCCTCCTTCTATGCGGTTAGATCAAACCATGTGATAACTACTTCTTCACTAGAAAGGGTTTCACTATTTCCCCTAAGGGTCGCAAAATTATAGACACATCGGGTGTCGTCCCTGCTTCTTTCATTAAGAATGATTTAAGGCCCCATAGCTCTTGAAACATAACAAAACACCCATGGAACCAATAGAAACATAACTCAAATTTATAAAAAAAACTTATCTAATTGTTACAACACTTGGAATTACATTTTGAGGCTTAGTATACAAAACAAACCATCCACCAAATGACAAAATATAAATTTTATTCCAATTTCAACTAGACCAAAAACATGGGATCCTACAAAAGTATATATTTGATATTTATGACATATTTATACCTAGGGTGTAATTAAATCTTGTATGTACCTTTTTAATTTCCATTCCATAGTGGATATGATAATGTCACTTGCTTGTGCGGAAGACTACCACCTCACAAAGCGATGTGATTCATTTTTAACTAATGCTTTACATAGAAGATAATAAAGATAAAGTTAATGAATATATGTTCTATAAATTAAATATTTATTATATTAATTAAATATTTATAATTTTTAAAATATATTATATCATTTTCATTCTTACCTTTTTAATCACTGTAACATGATAACGTTGTTCATGTACATGTGGACTACCACCTTCGTTAAGAGATGTGACTCTATATTTTCATCACCTCAACACATGGATGATATTTATAAGTATATTTAAAGAAAAATATATCAATATATGATATTGTGATATTTATATTAAGATAATATATTACTTACCTCCATTATATAATGTCATTTGGAAAATGGAGGTGTTACTCAAGCGAACGCACGACTTATCATCTCCCTGATCATAACAAAATCATTTATCCAAAAAATATTTCACGATTGTTTTTAAAAGTGTAATTGATATATAAATGTGATAATTATGTCATAATTATTATTCTTTATATTATAGATATGTGATCAAATTAATAGAATTGAAAATAAAAATTAAAAATTAATACCAAATACAAAGCGGTTATTACACGAAATATGAATTTAAAAGGAATTGGAAATAAATGAGTAATAAATTACCATAACTAAATAATATATAGTATAATATATTAATTATATTTATATAATATAGTTATAATAAACTTATATTTATTATATATGGGTATTGAATGTGTATAAAGGATTTCACAACGTTTGGTAAAGGAATTCTAGTCACTCTTTTATTTCTGAAAGACATAAGCAAATTCACCACTTATTGATTTTGTGTGGTGAATATACTTCAAGTTTGACATGTTATATTATTAATAGAAGAATTTTTATTATATTAGAGGTTTTATTGAATTTTGTGCCTTATTGTTTCATACAATTCAAAATATATAAAATTCAGTAAGGGACTTCTGTCTAAGTTTTTACTTTTGTAAGTCGTTGATGATATTCACCACCTATTTTTTATATGTGGTGTATATAAAACCCATGATTATATTTTAACATTATTATAATGAAAATTATTTTGACTAAATAACCATTTTTGGATCTCTCTTTCATGTGGATTATGTTTCAAATTTTTCAATTGTTTTAAAAGATTTATGTTACAATCACATTTTTTGTTCTGATTTTTTATGTTTAAGTCTCCAATTTTGAGATCTTATGATCTAACTAATAATAATTCTACGGAATATTTTTATAGTCATGTTATTCCTAATTATTTCAAGTACAGAAAACTTTTTTCCACTCGTTAGACTTTCAAATATTTTAGAAAATTTTTTCACAAAAAATCGTATTTATCTCTCTCTTCTATAAAAATACCTTTTTCTTAAAAAACATGTTTTATAAATATGTTATCAATTTTTTTAAAATTATCAAAATTGTTTATTAAGTAAACTATTACCCGTGCTTTAAATTTTTCTAAAAAAATAACTAATCATCATTTAGTTTTCCAAATAATTCTTGTTTGGATTTTACCAAACATGTGAAAGGGATATTTATTTTAATGTGTATGTATTGTAAAAAACTTCCCACTATCATAACCATTACATTAATTTAAGATTCCTTTATATTTTTTTCAAGGTTGTTTTCTATGAAAAGTATTTTCAAAAAATTGAATTTTTTGTTTTAAAAATATATTTTCATAGAAAAGTTATGTTCCTAATGAAATGGTCTAAGTGATCTTTCAAAATCATTCTCAGTATTGGATTCCAACCATTGATGTCACTTTTGATTTTCTAGGTATATGAACCAAGATACAATTATAATTATTTCTCTTAATGTTTTGTCATAAAATATTGTTTATGAAACTCATTTCCCTTCCCTGAGATATACCAATATAACATTATTATAAAACCCACTTCTCATTCCTTAGGTAATTCTATAATGAAATAATTAAATGATTTTGAATCCTTCCACATTTACATAGGTTATGAAATGATTAAAGGTTTATGAAACTAATTTTATTTCATTTTTTATTATATGAAGAATCTTTTAGGATCATATAAAATTCATATGTGTGATTTTAATTATGTGACAGGTGGGACCTATGTCTCCCTCTAATGCATTATTTAAGGATTTTTAACTCATGAGTTATACTAGACTAGAAAAAAGAGTGAACTTTGTCTATTATGGGATGTTTTCTGATATTCTGTTCTTAATAGTGATCCTTGACTACTATGATGGTTTTTTGAGTCAACCCATTCCACTACGATAGCCTAGGTAGTGATCCTTGGCTACTGTGGAAATAATTCTATATGCTTTTGTGCATTTTACAATTCCATGTTTACGATAATGTCATACACTCTATTATAATGTTATTATTTTTCTTTTTGATTCATGTATTTTTAACTTCCAAGATTTATGTCATAAATCAATATTATGATCTTTGATATGAAGGGTGTTGTTTGAAAATATTATACTCATGTTCTCATACCCTTATGTTCAGGTTATGATTACATATCTTCCTTCTTTACACTTACTGAGCATCTGATCTCACCATATCATATATTTGATTTCCCTATGTTATGAAGAATGGTTTTGAGTATGGTATGTTTGTGAATATTTGTAAATAGGAAGATATTTATGGGAGATGATGAATATATTTCACCAAAGAAAAATATTGTGTACCCAGTCTCCAAATACATCAATATATTATAGTCTTTAGGAATTTGTTTGTGTATTGTAATAAATATTCATAACAAATGATGTAATATTTATGTATGACATTCGTAGGTATCTATATTTGGTATCATAAGAATGGTTTATATAAACATTTGAAAATACAATGAGAAAAAATAGTGAGGTCCCTGGGGATATTTATAAGAATTTATCTAGGGATATCTGTAAGGATAATTGTAAGGATGAGTTAAACTATAGGAAAATGTCCTAGAATGTTGTTGAATGTTATATCAAGTGGTTTTACGGAATTAACTCCATTTTTGGATCTTATAAGTGTATGCGGATATTACACAGAGGTACCAAGGGGTAGTAACTCTAAAAATGGTGCACTGATCTTTACTCAGTCATAAAATGGTGCATGAAAATTTTCATTTCTGAACATCTAGTTTGACACTCTCAAGGGATATGGATTTTTAAATTAAAAAAAATTGTGTACCCTCAGTAAGTATTTAGATTCAATATGACTATGAATGACTATGGATAAACCTAAGGTTTCAAGATTTAGACATCTTATATGTGACTTTCATGATTATTTGGTTTTCTATGATGATTAACATTACTCATTAATTTCATTTTTGGTTTTATTTAGTAGTAGGAACTATAATGAAATTTGTAAATATTAAATGTGATGAAAATTTTACTTGTGAGTAGCTAAATTGTATAATGTCTGGGGTGAATGTTATTGTTATTATTTCGAATCAATTATCATAGAACATGATTAAAATATTAGATGTTAACTAAATCATAGAATACTAAAATAAGTGAATGATAGAGTTTTCTAATAGTTTGGGTAGTGGATACCATGAAGTAATGATCATCCAGTTTCCTATATGTTGAGAATTTGGGAAGAAGCACACAAGGGGATATCTTAAAGGGAAAAAAAGATGTTTTGGATATGGAAAAGAAGGACACAAAGAAAGTTACTAAAAATGAAAAATTAAAGGTTTAATCAATGAAATGGATAAGAATAATGGTCTCATAATGGAATCATAAACATTTGAATGTTTTGAAAGTATAAATTATGGGCATTATGAAAAAATATTTCCTAAGGGGAATTCTCATTAAGAGAACTAGAAAGGATGTATGGGTAATGGTTATATTGTTGGTGATGAGGAGAGTGTAAGTGATATATGAATGGAAATAAGTGTTAAGGAATAAGATTATGAAAAGTAGTTAATGACTAAATAAGGAAGTGGTATGATTGAAGTATTAATTTATTAGAATTCAAGGATTATATTATATGAATCATGAAATATATAATTATTGTCAGTATAACTTTTTTAAGGATTAGAAAATATTTTCTTAATGGTACATATAGACTAGAAATGAGATTTAACTGCATGGTGATGTTATTATTATGGGAATATAATGCTTAATATATTTTGGATATAGAGATATAGATTTTGGAATAAATGGATGTTGGCCATGAATTAGTAAATTTAATAGTAATGATTATCGTTGAACTCGTTAATGATTTGTTGAAAAAGTGGTTTATACTAACATTAATAGACTTTATATAATTTTTTGATTCAACTAAAATATATAATAATGTATGTTTTATATAATGAAATAGGATTTATGTGTTTTTTCAATATGGATTTTTGGTAATTTAGGTTATTACCATGTTTCATGAGAATACATGAAGAAGGTATTCACATTTTTTGGAATGTGAAAATAAATAGATACGTTTTCATTTATAGGGGATTAATTTTAGGTTTATTTTTATAAATTTATTGACCTAAGTTATAAATTTTTAGTTTTTTAAGGGTTATAATGATAACCATTTATGGAATGGTTTGAGTCGAACTTTGGATGAGGTTTTAGTGATTAGCGTATTACACCACCATATAAATATTTATCAATATTATATGAACAATTTAAACCTTTATTTATTTTAGATATAATTTATAAAATACCATTATACTATGGATGTTTTTTAGTGTTTCATACAAGGAAAAAATTTCATCTCTTAGAGTAAGATATGGAGTGGAAATTGATCAAGGAATAACCAAAGGATGAAATTTTTTCTCTAAATTGAAAATATATAAAGTATGTATATATTCATATGTTCTCTATTTACATATAAAATTAATTACCCAAAATTTGGAAAAGGATATTAAAATTAATTTTTTCCTTATTATCACCATTTTTTATGAGATCAATGGCCATTTTCATACCTACTTTGTTTATGGGTTTTGGTCATTAATAGCCCCCCTACCATATTCTATATAACTCTCCTTAATTATTTGACGTCAGTTTTCTTATCTATGCCTATGTTTTCACTTTTCACCTATGTTTTACTATGTCGAAACCAATTTATGAGTTTCTTTTGGTAATATTTTTGTTTATAGATTTATCTTTTTAAGGGAAGTTTTATTATTCATTTATAATATGTGGGTTTCAATAAAGGAATTTTTAAATGTGAAACCATTAATGACTGGGATTAATTTTTTGGGAGAGATCGATTTTTTGGGGGTAACATATAACACCCTTAGATTATTTGAAATATATTTTTTCAAATAAATTTAATATTTTCAATATATTGTGTTACACGCAACACTAATTATAGTTTATGTTATATGCTGCACTGAGTTTAAAACAATGTCACATTTTATTAAAATATTAAATATAATAGTTACCACATATTGGTTGTAATGGATAGTATGAATAAGGATAAATAAATTATGAAAATACTTGATTTAATGTTTTATATATAATTAATTATTTTATTACCAATTAATTAAAAATTAAAACTAAAAACTATTTGAAAACAAAGGAATAATTTTTTGAAAAAATGCTTTTAGGAAAACAAACATATCTTACCAAAATAAATTAAACAAACCACATTGGGTGAATTATTTTAATAAAATATATATAATATATATTAAAAAAACTATTTAACATTCATATAATTTGTTTTCTAGACAATAGATAAGAATTAATATAATGATAGACTTAAAAAATTTATTTTTCAAAAAACAGCTTTCTTCCCTTTTTTTGTACTTATTATAAATATAAATTTTTAAAAATTTATAAACATTACTCGAAGAAATAAATTTACTTTTTAAAATCATCATATCAAAATTATATTTGGGTTAATGTTTCATAATTTTTTGAAAAGAATGATTTACTTGATGAATAGATAAATATACTGAATTTTAATTACAAGATGTTCTTTCATTTAATATATTTATAAAGTAAAATTATATTTTAAATTGTTTTTCAATTAAAATTAGTTAAATTATATATCTATTAATCAAATTTAGGTCTTTTAAATCATTTTTATATGGAATTTTGATATAAAATCTTTGTTATCTTTGGAGATTTTCTCCTTGAAAACCAGTTTTCTCTTCGCGTCTGCGAAATTAATATGAAATATCATTTTTCCACTTCTGTGAGTGGAATTTGGAAAAATGGAATTCATATTTGGAATTAGAATAATTTTTATTATCTAGTATTGTTAACTTAAATTTTTATGAAAATTAATTGTGAAAAAATTGAAAACTAATTGTTGTGGTTTAGGTAAACTTGATTTAGAGAGTGTATAAACTAAAAATATATGGGTTGAAATGAACTAAAATATTATCTAAAGTCTATTTTATGGATATATTTGGACCCTATATATTACAATTATCCATAATAATCTATTTTTTACCCTTTTAAAATTTAACAAATGTGGCTTCAACTTTTCATTTAAAATATTACAAGTGTGCCACGCACCCCACTTATAAAAAGCCTCCCCTCTCCTTTACTCATCACACCTTAAAAAATTAATGTTCTGACATTATTTGCACAAATACCGTATCAAATTTCCTCATATCTTCCTAGAATCCTGTTTTTCCATAAATATAACATATTAAGTATTTCGGTGGAAACCTGATGAGGATACCCGGAGATGAGGTAACGTTCTTCGATAATATTTTTTATTTTAAATATTCCCATAGATCCTAAAATTATTAATAAAACATTATAATATAATAAACCCATAATATTCCATGTAATTATATTTTTTATGTCAAATAAATTAACCATGACCATCCCATCCTCCAGAAAATTGGTTACAGAATCGCCATTCCTGTGTACGTCATATTATTGACTCGTGAACCGATGTCATTCATTTTTTCATTACCACCTCTCACGGTTGGGTATGATTATGGATATAAATTATATATATGTTAGTTATAACATAATTAAAACTATTTATAAATTATATCTTATAGACAAATTTCGTTCATTTCTGTAGGGGATATGATAATTTTGCTCGTGTGTACGACAGACTACCGCCTCCTGAAGAGATATGATTTTTTTTCACTAACTCTCAACATGGAAGATAATGAGGATGAATTTAATGAATATATGTGATATTAATTACATAATTATGATATTAATTACATATTTATTATTATTAAAATATAATTAATCATTTTTAACCTATCCCCTCATTAAAAGATGATTATGTTATATGTGTACTTTTGGACTACCACCTTCACAAAGCGATGCAACTCTCTATTTTCAACACCTCTCCAAAAGGATGATATGTATAAGTATATATTAAAATATATATATTTATGATATTATTATCCTTATATGATGATAAAATATTACTTATCTTCTTTCAATAATGATCATTGAAAAATGGAAACATTACACATGTGTATGTACGGCCTAGCATCTCCAATATCGTAACATAGTAAATTTATCAAAATAATAATTTATGAATGGTATGAAAAGTATAATTTATGTATAAATTTTATAATTATATCATTATTAATATTTTTTAGATGATGAAACCATCATCAAATTAATAGTACATAAAATCAAAATTCAATAATATACAAAAAACAAAACGGTTATTACCCAAAACGAGATTTTAATAAGAAATTTGAAATAAACAGGTAATAAGTGGTCATAATTAAATCATATATGATATAATATATATAATTATTTACATATGAAATACTCATAATAAACTTGTATTTATTATATAGTATGTATGAAGGTGTGTGAAGGATTTCGAGACTTATGGTATGAGATTTCTAGTCTCTCTTTTATTTCTTGGAGACATAAGAAAATTCTCCCCTAATTTATTTTTCATGGTGCATATAATGATCCATTGAAATTTTATATCATGAATATAATAATTTTAATAATATTTAGTGTTTAATTTTATTTTATTCTTTATTTTGGATTATGATTGAAAATATTTCTGAAGTGGAAAGGGATTTATGTCAAAATGATTGATTTTGTGAGACACATGACATATTTACCAATTATTTATTTTATATGGTGTATATAATAACCAAACCTTTATTCTATGATGATTCTCTTAAAAATTTTGTTAATTAAATATCCATTCAATTATATCTCTTTCAAGGGTATTATGATTCAAATATTACCAATGTGGTAACAGATTTATGTTATGTTCTCATAATTTATTGAGATTGTTTATGAATTATTCTCCAATGATGAAATGTTGTGATTTAAATTTAAAAGAAATATCATTTATTTTACTATCATATGGTTATTCATGAAATTTTTAATAAATAATAATAATTTTGCACTCTTTGCTACTTAAAATAATTGAGAAATCATTTTTAAGGAAAATCATTTGTATCTATCTCTTTTGTCCAAAACCTTTTCAATTAAAAACTATGTTTTCTAAAAAAGTTTTTAATTTTTTAACATTATTAAAATTATTTACTAAAGTAATTTTAACCCATATAATTAATTTTTACAAAAAAAAGATATAATCTTTATTTCATCTTCCAAACAATGCCCATTTGGATTTTACCAAAAATGTGAAAGGAATATTTATTTAAAGGTGTACGTTATGAATGGAATTACCACTATCATGAACATTATTTTATTTAAATATTTATTTATACATCATTAAGGTTACTTTAAAATAAAAAAGATCAAATTTTTAATGAATTCTTATTTCTTAAAATTTATTTTGAATGAGAATTTATTTTCCTTATGAAATATTCTAATTGATCCTTCGAATTCATTCCATGTATAAGATGACATACATTAACGTAACTTATCATTTGAAAGGCACACAGACCAAGGTTAATATTTTTATTCTTTATCTAAATGTCTTATCATGGAAATATTTCTATGAAACCCATTTCTCTTTCATGGGTTATACCATGATAAAATTCTTATGAAACCCATTTCTTTTTCCATGGTTTATGCATTGATGATATATTTAAATGATTATTCAAATTGTACCTTTTCTATAGGTTATGATATGATGAAATGTTTATGATACCCAATTCATTTCATGATTTATGATATGATGATTTTTTATGATCTTGTGGCTAGCATACATATAAATTTAAGTACATTTATTGTTGAAACTATATATCCCTACAATGCATTGGGTAAATATCTAGTTTAGTAAGGTACTTTCTCTGGTATAATGGATTTGGGAGTGAACCATGAATACTATGATGGTATGGGGAGTGAACCCATTTCACTATGATAGCCTGAGGAGTGAGCCCTTACTGCTACAGAAATGATTTTCTCTGCTTATGTGTATGTGTCAATTCCATGTCTTGTGCCAATTTTGTACTCACTTGAATCATGTTCTTTGACTTTCTTATGATTCATGTCTAATAAACTACCAATATATTTTTCATGTGTCAAGATGAAGATCAATGATATATATGGTGTGGTCTTTAAATATTATTCTAATATTCCCATACTACTATGTTCATGTTATTCTTGTTTAACTCCTTTTTTTACCATTACTGAGAATCTGATGTCACCCTTTCTTATGTTTCCTTTCTCAATGTTATAAAGAGAGGTTATATATATAGTATGTTTTTGATAATTACTATAATGGAACATATTTAGGCGATATGCTGAAGATATTTCGACAAATTAAGAGATTTTGTATCTAGCCTTCAAGGATACTATACTGTTATGGTCCTCAGAAATGTCCTTCATTAATGTATTGAATATTCATCTAAAAATATTTAATATGTATATATGAGATTCCTAGGTCACTATTTTTGGAATTTAATCGGGGAATTTCATAAACCAAAAGGTACCCCTTGTTAGGAAATATTACGCTAGGGAAAGTTTAATTCTTTTTTTATTCTTATGATTATTTAAGTACATAAAAATATCCTACAAATAATTTAAGTAAATAGTTGTAACCCTTACTATCCAATATCCCTAGTATCTAATCAATAAAATAAATGGGGAAATTTTATTTCTAAGTCACATGGTTTAGGTTTTTGTAATAAATATATACCCTATGATATTTTGATTCATATTGATCAAAAAATTATTATTTTTATACAATATAATAGTGATTCCATATGTTTTTGTATAATTAGAAGAGGTATCACCCATTTGGAGTTTTCTATTTGGTATATGATACTAGATATTAAAATTATTTCAGTCTTTTTTCTTTTCATCCATTAGTCTTGGGTTTATCTTTATCTAAGGAAATTTCATAAGTTTTTATTTTATATATTTGAAGATATGGTGGATAGAAACGTTGGGATTAATCATAGGAATATCCCCTAGTATCCAACAAATATTCTTAACATTTTGTTTCAAAATTACTAACAGTTAGTGTTCTTGATTAGGATCCCAGTTATTTTCAATTATCCTAGTCATCTTTTCTTCTTAAATAAGATAAGAATATATTATATTTTAGGGTAGTGTTTTTAACTCCAACAAGGGTAATTTTTCTAGTGATGGTTACAACTCATTATAACTCATATTTGAAACCAACATGCACAAAGGAGAAAATTTATAGATATATTGAATTATTTCTACAAGGAATTATTTTTATTACTACTCTTCAAACTAGTTAATAAACATGTTTTGTTCAATATACAATTCATATTAAAAAATAGTGTCGTCAAATAGTTTTGGTAAATTTATAAATAAATAAAAATTGTTATCAAATCTAATATTTGAGTTTCTTAATATTATAATGAAGGGATTTCAAAGTTTGATGATTAGAAATATATTTATCACCATGAGGATTTTTTTATAGTTTCAAATATTTATGTTCAGAATTTATTTACTAAATTAAATATAAATTATTACATCATTAAAATTTTTATGGTATTTGGAATTTTCAGGAATGGCCTTACTAAAATAATACGATAATGAATAGTACATATGTATTCCTCCATATTCGTAATATAGTATTCATTAACAAATCATATTTGATTCACTCTTACTGGTTCATCTGTTGACACCTTCCTGACATAGGCTATAATATGGTTGGATAATTGTACCTCCACTCATGTTTTCTTGAGATCCCACAATTCTAGTCAATAATACATTAAGTGAGTCATGATATTTTTTCATGCTCCAAAATCACCAAAGAAATCAGTGTATGTTAGCTTTCATATAGTGAAGGGAATAGTAAAACTATATATATCCTAAAATTTTCAAGGTAACTATAGGGTTATTTAGGAATAAATATGACTACATATGATCTCTCGTTTATCTGTATAGAGTCTACTTTTCTTGGTAAAAAATTCCATATAGAATTTCATATACCATGAAGTATGATTGATTTCATCCAATAAAGGAATATTGATATCCACAATCATGAAGTTGTTGACAAATATTTTTATAGATTTTCCTCTATAGAACTATTTGGTGGGATGTTCCTTTAATTTAAAGGTTGTATGAGTTGTGGTTCACCCTCAATATAATATTTTACATTATCATTTTTCTACTAGTTTGACTTAAATAATTCCTTTACTTATTTCTTCATTTAATTTGATTCTTATTATCAAGTTTTTATAGTCTCATATTTTTATTCCAATGATATTCCCTTAATACCTTGTACTTCCATGATACTTATCAAATAAAAATAAATTACATTACTCTTTAGTTAAGGAAGTTATTATCTGATTTTAACTTAATATTGAATTATGAAATTGTATAAAGTTGGGGTAATCTATCTATACTATCTTTTTAATTCTTTAGGTTTGTTTCCATGAGTTATCAAGGTGGATTTTTGGTTATATTTGTATAGTACCAACATTTTCCTCATGTCCTTCATAGAAGGATCTTAAATATTTCCTTATGTTCGGTAGCTTGTAGAAGGAAAGGAGTTATTCCTTTGGATTTTTTTTGGCCAATATGTTTTTTTTAATTTCTACTAAAATGTTGATCTCTTAAGATAATAACTTATATCTCCATACTAGATTATTGATTACTCCTTAAATTCATATTTTTTCACTACTGGATGGATCTATCCTTGGTACATAGATTCAAGGATCCCTAATTCTTTTATTCGAGGGAAAAAATATGTTCATAGATATAATGAATTGAAGAATTTATTTATTAAAGGGTTGGATGGTGTTTCAAATATTTAATTTTTTGATATCCATCTCATAAGATAGGTTAAATATTCAATTTTATTATCCTGAAAATATGAGTTATACTCTTTACATCATGACCACCTCTAGTAGTGGTTCTAGTACCAAATGTTTTTGAGTCGTGGGAGGTCTCTATAAATTTCGAAGCATAATATGGATATTTTATATTATATCATTCCTCAATTAAGAATATTTTCAATTCTAGTCATTTTCTATAAATCATTAGTATAATAAAACCATGAAGTGGTAATTATAAAACGGTATATGTGAGAAACTACCCATATACCTCATGAAGTATGGAAAAACATATTAAGGTAGGACCTCTAGATATCAACCCATCTTTTGACCTATAAATGTTCCAAATTATATATCTATTAGTTTACTAACCCTTTTAGGGATAATGGTAATTCCTTATAACTAATTTTGAGTTTCAAAAATCCTCCAATTATTATGGATTTTAAAACAATCCTGAGGTATTTCAACTACTTATTTGGGTATTCTCATTACATTCCATGGAATATATGTAGTGGTTTAATGAGTCCATGATGATGTTTAAAATATAATTAGTTGTTTACATATAAAAACTGATTATAAGTATAATTTAATTTTTTTTCACATGACTCCCTATGGGTTATATTTAATTGTTTTATATTTTTTCCATGTTATTACTACCTAATTAAGCTCTAGATGGTGTAGAATAATATGGAGTGTTTATCAATGGGATATTGACAAATTACATATCATATTTTTAAAATAATCATTTGATATTTATCTAAATATAGTAGTTCTTTATTAGACTCTAGATCAAATCCAAAAATTTGAATAGAACTAGTTCTAGTAATTTACTAAAAATATTAAAAACACTGAAATTTTTCCCCCTCATAAATGAAATTAACTTATTAATCAAAATGTCTCACATATATCAATGAATATAAAAATAAACCTATGAAAAATATATCATAGTGTGTTAGTCTATTAATATCTTAAAGAATTATATCATTATTGTTTTATCAATGTATTTTTGATTTTATTAGAAACAACAAACACAGAATAAATTAAGTGTGTATGAGTACAGTTGAAAGTGTGTTTTAAAAATAAGTTTTGAGTAAGCTATCTCAACTGAAATACTCCCTCACCTAACCTATTAATTCCGGATTATTTCTATAAAACCCTCATAATATATCACTAATTAGATAAAACCTCATCATATTACCCAAAATTGGTGAATTATGGTCTAAAAAGGATATTCTATAATAACTATACACTCTTCTCTTACATAGGAACCGAATTAGAATCCTATTATCACTCCCTGACAAAACCTCACATCCATCCACTATACAAGAAATGAATGAGGTATGGAGTTAATGTAAATTAAAACCATAAATAATGGAAGGAATATATATTGAACTACATTAAAAATAGAATACCACTTGATTCGTAATAAGAAAAACTCAAAAATATTGAATAAGAAATAATGAACAATTATATTCTAGAATTTATTATTAGGGGTGGTTGAAATCTTTATGTCTTTCCCATAATCCTTCTAGTGAACCATCACTAGAGATATTAAACTAATAATTATATAAAATAATAATTCAATAGACAACCAGAAAACTCCCCCTTCTTTTGAACTTCACACCCTTTTATAAGTAATATCGCAAATATATGAACTTTATCTAGGGTGGGATAATCCATATTGAGGTCTGTGAAGCTGTATCTCACCCAAATGGTTGGAATAAAAGTTTTCTATATACTTGATAAAACACTTTTTAATCGAATATTTAATTTATAAAAAATGATACAATTTCCTCACGTTGTATTAAATATGTTTATTTAAAAAATATTTGGGATTAGATCATTCATTTGAAAATTTTATGGAATTTCCAGTTTTAACCTTTATAGTGCACTGTACTATTTCAAAGATAAATATTTTAATATTTATTATTTGAACTTTATATTTTGTAAATGTGTTCCTGAATTTATGGGATACATGTTTTTTTAATGACATTGGAGCTAAAACTTGCATTTGGTTGGACTAAATGGACCATGAAATCAAATGTGGGATGGGCCCTCCAGGTTGGACAATGGATCTATATTTGGAACATAACATCTTCATCTGAGCTTGGATTGTGCCCCACCATTTAGAGGATCTCTCAAACCCAATTTTTCATGAATCATTCTCTTTGAAGAACATCCCGTTTACGTCTTTTGGAGGTCAAATGGGTGGTGAAAGTTGTATTAAAATATTTCTTCGAGATTCCACATTCACACTTGAAACCTCATTAAACATAGCCTCCCCTCCACTCTATAAATTATTTTTTTTTTATTTTGAGTGGTTGAGAAGTGAATTGAGAAGTTGATGGTAGTAGAGAAGTGGTTCCATTCCTATTATCCGACTATATAAATAAGGGTAGCTCTTGAAGAAAGTATCCCTTCGACGAAGCCTTCTTCTTCTTATTCATGTTGTAATACTTTTGTTTTCTTAATAAACTTATTTGTTCTTATTTTATTTATTATGTAATATTCTATTTTGTTCAAATTTATTCTTATCTAATTATTCTTATTTGTTTTGTAATTAAGTGTATAAACATGATTGGGTTCTACCCTTTCTAAACCTTTGCACATGCAGAACATTTCTATGATGACTACACCGTCCATTGAAGAGTAGTTTTATTAGTGATCAATCTATCTTCTACACTCTTCATTTAATTATTTGAAATCAATGATATAATTTATTTCAATTAATAGTATCTATAAATTGAGTTTTTAATTTAAATTAATATAAGAACGAAATTGAACAATTGACACAAAAACATGTGAGGTCAGAAGTTGTGTAAATTTTGAGAGTCCGATCTTAATCAGTGATAAAAGACCACACCGGATAAATTTTTAGAGTTAAAAAATAATCCATAATCTAAATTAATCGTTATTTACAGAGTGGATATTTGATCTAACTAACCACTGACCATAATCTAACCAAAGAACATCAATCAAAGAAGGGTGCTGCGATTGCATGTTCTGAAGCTATCCTAGGGTTTAAGTCATTTCATATTTGCAGTTAAGTTAACTCCCGTAGGGTTTGAGGGTTTACAAATTAGAGGATTATAATGAAGTGGATGATAATTTAAATTATAATGATAAATAATTAAGTTAAGAGGTAGAGTTATATCTATTATAGCTTTAAATTTTTTTTAATAAAAAACAGTTTCTTATTGTATCGTTTTTATCGAACATAATTTCAAAAATAATAACAAAAAATGCTATATTTTTCCATCAAACTTATAATAGTTTTATAAACAATAAACAACCCCCCATCCATTATTTCTAGTACTATTTTTATTATCATTCATTTTATTTTTATAATACCTTTAAGAAGTTGTTTTAATTTTCTTCCTCCATTGAGAGATGACCTTGGTCAGCCACTCTGCTTCACCTAAGTAACCCAAAACTGAAAATCATTTGAAAGCACCCATGACAGAACCTTTCAAATTGGTTCCATTTCCAGGGAGGAAAGTAAATATTTAAACCATTTAGAGATATTTATTTTATTTTAAATTTTATTCTCTTCCTCTCACCTTTCTTCCTTCTTTAACCAATCTGAATTTTTTCTTTTTATTTTATTTTCTTCTTCTTCTTTTTGGACCATCTACTCAAACAATAATTTTTTACGGTCCTCCTTCCTTATTTTTATTTTTATATGATTTATGACATGATTTAATCCTGAATATATCTTACATATTGATCCTGAGATTGAACGTAGCCTTTGGGCTTGAATCAACCATTCTTAGTCTACGGAAGATTCAACATTCAACCAATTGGAGAATTACTCCACTCCCAAAACATTGAAAAAAGAAGAAATTAAAATTAAACCATAAAACAAGAACCATCAGTTGAAAATAATGTAAATGAACTTAATAGAATGATTCAAGATTTGGTTTCACCTAAAATTATTTATCAACCAAATTTCATTGCATACCCAAATCTCAAATCAGACTTTGAATTGAAATCTTGGTTAATTAATCTTCTTCCAAAATTTCACAGAATCTTGCATGAGGATCCCAAAAAAACATAAAGAATTTAATGATGTTTTCTCATCCATGAAACCAAGAAAAGTATCTGAAGACCAATCAAACTAAGAGCATTCCCATTATGACTTGATGAAGCTACAAAGGATTTTATATATTATTTTCAACCCGAAGATGTAACTTGTTGGAACGATTTAAAATGCCTTTTCAAGCAGATATTTTTTTTCCCATAATCAAGGATTACTTCCATTCGTAAAGAGGTCTCTGAGATCAAGAAAGCACAAGTGGATTCAATGTATGAGTCCTGGGAGCAATTCCAGAAGTTGTGTGCAAGCTGGCCACATCACCAAATTAGTGAGCAAAAACTCATACAGTACTTCTATGAAGGACTCACTCATATGGAGAGGAACATGGTGGATGTCGCGGTTGGAGGATCATTGATGGACAAGACACCATTAGCTGCACATTCTTTGATCGACAAGATTGCCTAAAACTCCCAAAAATTTTGTGACCAAGATGCACCAATTGTTAGGGGAGTACATCAGTTATGTCCATATTCTCTTGAAAGTATTTTGTTTCATAACAAGATGGCATAGATGAAAAATATGGTGAGATAAATTACTTTGGCACAAAAGACATCCCAACCCCCTCCTTCCTGGCCTTATGAAATTTTCACTAAGACAAAGCACCCGATTTATAGTTTCCCCAACTATAAGAAACATAAGATTGTGCAGAAGTGCTTCATGGGAGACCAAATCAGCAGCAACAACAACCATATCCCCAAAATAAGCTTGATTCCTTTTCACCAGCATACAACCAAGGGTGGAAAAATAAATCGGACAGGAGGTATGGCTCTTGACAACCAAAAAGGCCCCTTTTCAACAAAACTTCCAGTAGCCTCTGCCTTACCAATAGGGTTTCTAATAAACCAAAAAGATATTGGAAGCCCAAAAATCAACAAGCCAGCAATAAGGGAATCACCCACCTAAGGTAGATTCTAAAACTTATGACATTTTGATGAAAATTGTTCTTAATCAACAGAATGAGCTGAAGAGTCTAGGTTCGGAGATGAGGGTGTTGAAGACTCAAATGATCCAGATTTTTACTACGCTCTATGAATTGTTAAGTAATAATTATGGAAATCTACCTTCCCAATCTAATCCAAATCCTAAGGGGAATATTAGTGACATCACATTGAGAAGTGGGAATAAAATGAATGTTACATCTATATAAACCATTCCGTTGGGATTCATCTCAACTCCATAAAAGCCTCATTCCACACCAACTGATGAGCAATACAAGGAGAAAGACCAAGGTAAGAAAAATATTGATGATGCTCCTCCTAAATCCCTTCCATTTCAAAACAGAGTTGTACAAACTAAGAAGATGGCTGAGGAGGCGATGCACAAAGAAGTTTTGGATACATTCAAGCATGAGGATATCAATATCCCTTTACATGAAGCCATTAAACAAATACCAACGTATGCCAAATTATTAAAAGAACTTTGTACCAATAGAATATCTATTAAGGGAAATGGGAGGATCACCCTTCTAAGGAATGTGTTGACACTCATTACACCAACTCAATTAATACCAACAATGTGCAAGGATCCAGGTACATTCACCATCCCATGCACCATAGGGGAGTTACACATTACTAATACCCTTTGTGATTTGAGATCTTCCATTAGTGTGATGTCTCACTTTTTATTCTCTTTTTTGTAGGTTGGAGAGTTGAAATAGAGGAGATTAGTGGTGCAGTTGTAGAATAGAGCTCTGGCATATCCAGTAGGATTCCTTGAGGATGTACTTGTCCAGGTAAGAGACAAGATATTTCCATCTGATTTATATGTTCTTAACACGGAGGATGATCAAGTATGTTCTCATGATCCCATTATCATAGGTATTACCTTCCTCAAAAGAAAAAAAATATCATAAATGTAAATGGGGTTAAACATTCCATGGATTTTGGGGATGAATTTGGGATGTTTAATTTAATTGACTCCAGGAAGTACCCCTTAGAGGACCGTTATGCATTTGTTATCTCCCATTTTGAACCACCAAATAAAATCCCCATGGAATTTGATTGTCCAATGATTAGGGAGATTATGAGTATTAGTTCTAGTTTTATGTATAAGTGTACTTCCATGCCAGTTTATAATGAAAAAAACTCTCATAGATTTGATTTTGAAATGGATTCATATTTTTATTTTTATCAGGTTAAATCTGATTAAGACATGGCTATGGAGTATGATAATGGATTTGATGCTCTATTCTCTTATTTTGATTATGTATATTCTGATACTGATTCTCATTGTGCACATATTTTAGTTCCTTTAATTTCTCTATCCTTACATCACCCCCTACATTGGAACTCAATCCATTTCCACCTAATCTAAAATACTCGTATTTGTTAAGTGGTGAGAAATTACCTGTAATCATTGGTAACAATCTCCGTTTTGAACATTAAGAAAAACATTTGAGTATTTTGAGGGAGAACATTATGGAAATCGGGTGGAACTTGGATGTCATAGTAGGTATTAGCCCATCCATTTCCATGAATATGTTTCTTTTGGAGGATGGGGAATATTCAGTTAGGCATCCACAAAGTAGAATGAAACCAACTCTTCTGGAAGTTGTGAAAAAATAAGTTGAGAAATTGCTTGTGGCAGGTATATTTCCAATTTTATATTCTCATTGGTTAAGTCCTATTTAGGTTGTTCCTAAGAAAAGTGGTGTTGCAGTTGTTAAAAATGAAAAGGTTGAGTTAGTTCCAATGAGGGTGAAAAACAGTTGTTGTGTGTGTATATATTATAGGAAACCAAATCATTCCACTCGCAAGGACCATTCCCCATCCCATTTATTGATCAGATGGTTGAGATACTAGTTGGGAAAACGTACTATAGTTTCTTGGATGGATTTTATGGAAATTTTTAGGTTTCTATTGATCTGGAGGTTCAGAAGAAGGAAAAATCCACCTGTCCCTTAGCCACACTTTCCAACCAGAGGTTTCCATTTGGACTTTGTAACATCCCATGTACCTTCTAGAGATGCATGGTGAGTATTTTTTCTTATTTTATTGAGACATGCATGGGGGTGTTCATGGATGAATTTATAGTGTATGGGTCTTCATTTGATGATTGTATCTCATGTTTTGGAAAGGTGTTGAATCATTGTATTGAGAATAACATGGTCTTGAACTATGAAAAGTGTCATTTCATGGTAGAGAATAGGATTGTATTAGGGGATGTAGTGTCAAAACATGTGATAGAGGTTGATAGATCTAAGTTAGATATCATTTCATTCTTACCATATCTTTCATGTGTGTGTAATGTTATATCTTTCCTAGGGTATATAGGATTTTATCAGTTCTTCATCAATGATTTAAGTAAGATTGACTTTCCTATGTCACTATTACATCAATAGGATTTAGATTTTGTGTTTGATGATTATTTCACGACTTCCTTTGATGAGATAATTATTTATCTGACCACTCCAATGATCATAAATCCCCCTCAGTGGGGGATTCTTTTTGAACTTATGTGTGACACCTCCAACAACATAGTTGGAGATGTCTTATCTCAGAGGGTGGATGGACATCAACAAGTTATTTTCTATGCATCTAGGACACTAGATTAAGCCCAATAAAACCACACAACCATGTAAAAAGAGTTTCTTGCTATCATATTCACTTTAGATAAATTCCATTAATATTTAATGGGCTCTAAAGTACTTGTTTTTTCAGACCATGATGCTTTGAGGTACCTCTTAAGGAAGCCAGATGCAAATCCCAGGCTTATTCGACGGATGCTACTTCATCAGTAATTTGATATTGAGATAAATGTTCAGAAGGAGATAGAAATCTTATTGGAGGACCATATGATTAGGCTTTCTCACACACTAAATGATGACACCTTGGATCAGGTACCACTTTGAGAAACTTTCCTTGATGAGAATCTTTAGCCCATCTCATGTACACATTCTTGGTTTACAGATTTAGTTCACTACCTTGTTGCCTCTGAAATCCCTACAAATTTAAAGAAACACCAAGTTCAAAAAATAAATATTGAGTCAATACTTTATGTTTGGGATGATCCATACCTATGGTGCATGTGTAGGGACCAAGTTATAAGGTGGGGTGTTCCTGATCATGAGTTTGAGTCTATTTTACATTTTGGTCATACACTTTCTTGTGGTGGACACTTTAGACCCCCAATAGATAGCAAGGAATGTTTTGGAATGTATATTATATTGGAATATTTTATTCCATTATTCTCATGTGTTTTGTAAGTCGTTCCCTCCTTTCTAACACACTATTAATATTTCTAGGAGACACAAGATTCCTCAACAACCCACATTATTCTGTGAGATTTTTTATGTATGGAGCGATGATTTTATGGGTTATTTTGCTAGTTCTTTTGGTTTCTTGTATATTTTGGTTTCTTTTGATTATGTGAGGAAATGGGTGGAGGCTAAGGCCACCGAGACTGAGGATTCTAATGTTATTGTGGAAGTTTTCAAAGAACATATTTTTTTGAAGGTTTTTAGTACTAAAGGCCATTATTAGTGACCAATGGACACACTTCTGCAATCAGAATTTTTCTTCCCTACTTTAGAAGTATGGGGTGACACAAAAACATCAAAATCATACCACCCCAAAAAAAATGGTCGAACTGAGGTTTTAAATCATTAGTTGAAAAACATTTTGGAGAAAATTGTGCAGCCAAATAGGTGGGATTGGAGAAAGTTCTTGGATGATACATTGTGGGATTTTAGGACAGCATACAAGACTCCAATATTTATGTCCCCATTTTGGATTGTCTTTGGGAAGGCCTGTCATCTCCTCATGGAAGTTGAGCATCAGGATTATTGGGCTATAATGAAATTAATCATGGATTTGGGCCAAGATGGAATCCAAAGTAAGAACAAAATTCAAGATCTTGAGGAAATTATATTATCTTCTTATGAGAACTCAAGGCTCTATATAGAAAGATCAAAAGTAGCTCATGATATAATGATACAAAAAAAGGGAGTTTCATATTAGAGGAAAAGTATTTCTCTATAATTCATGACTGAAGATGATGTCTGGTAAATTGTGTTCCAGGTGGTTAGGTCCTTATGTTGTGACTAATGTTTTTTCTTTATAGTGTAGTGGAGATCACACAAGAATACACAGGAAGGAGCTTTACATTCAATGATAAACATTTGAAGATAAACATTAAGGGACTTCCTACTGATTCAATGGATTTCATCACACTGCATAACCCCATCATTACTTGATTATATTAGGTTGTTCCTAACCCTATCACATTTATATTTTGTTCCATATTTTTAATTTTACATTTCATGTGCATATATCATCTCATGGGTTCAATTGTTTTACTATTTTCCAATGATTTTAAAAAAAAGTGTGTGTTTTTTAAATTTTGTGTGTTTATATTTAAAAGTTTGGTGTGCTTTTTAAACATTAGATCTGAAATGATTATCATCACCATTTTGAAATAAATATCAATCAGTGAAAAAAATTATCCCTTGAAACTGATCTTAAATGAATTCTGAAAATGACTTTGTTTTAAGTTCAAATATTTTGTAATTTCATGAAAATTACTATGAATTTTGAATTCCACAACTCACTGTCTTTATATTTGAAATAAATTTCTTTTGAGGGTTTTGAACCATTTTTTTCATATTAATTACATTTACCTCATTTCTTGAGAGAACAAAACTATTTTTATTTAACCTAAATTTTATTTATTCTTATCAAAACATTAGGGTTTGATGTACTTATGTTTTAAATGATTGGGTCATTTTTTATTAAAACCCCTATTTCAAATAATCCTTTTTATAATGGCCTAACATGAACATTTAATCCTTCTATCCCTTAGAATCCATGAACAACCTATTAGGTTAACCACATTACATGCCAATTATCCCTATCCAACCAACTATTGAAGTGAAATTGCATAATCTAGTTGGACTAAAGTGTGGGGGAAACTGTCGTGTGTTGTGATACCACATTCTTTTACACTTTTGGTGAAAATTTATATTCTGACGAGATGTGTTTGCTACTAAAAAAATCATTATATTGAAATATGTGCATTCTTTGGAGCTTTCATGATAACTGAAGTTGTGCCTTTCTGGAGCTTCTAATAGAGGAAGAAAGTTATGCCTATCTAGAACATTCAAAAAAATCATACTTAAGAATATTGACATTTTTACTACTAAAATATTGATTGGTGTTGACATTAATTTATTTTTCAAGATGATGAACAAGTATTAATTCTATGTGGATTGAGGAGGAGATTATATTTAATTTAAAATTATATTAATGCAATTTTCTTCAAAAAGAGTCAATCCCCCTCATTCAACCTCATAATTTTTCACACCTAAATTCTACCAACTGAAATCCATAGAACAACCCGATAAAGTCCCCAAGATAATCATATATCCTTGACTCACATCCGGACGTAATGTAGGAATTTATCAATCCTATGGTGACCCTTGTATGAGTTTGGAAGAGAAAGACATTGTTGAAAATTTTACATTTGTGTGATAAAAGAAAATTCAAGTGAGGTAAGTGTTTTTCGTGGATGGGAGGATAAATGAAGTAGAAATATATTGAATGATATAAATGGAGAATAATAAATAATTATTTTTTATGAGGCATGATATCTTTTGTTTCTTCATGTGGAATTTTTGAATCTCAAGGATATGTGTTTTATAATTTGTTTTGATTTTGATATTGATGTTTACTTGATATAAGGTTTTTCTCAAGAGTGCAAAAGGGTAAGTGTGGGTGAGTTGATAAAACACATTTTTATTTAATATTTTATTGATAATAAATGATATAAGTTCCTTACAGTGTGTTAAAAATGTTTATTTATAACATATTTGGGATTAGATCATTCATTTTAAAAGTTTATGGAAATTCTAGTTTTACACTTTATAGTGCAGTATATTATTTCAAAGATAAATATTTTAATATTCCTTATTTTAACATGGAAGGTTGTAAATATGTTATTGACTTAAAGGGATAAAAATTTTGTTCAGGACATTGCATCTAAAACCTACATTTTGTTGAACTAAGTGGACTATGAAGTCAAATGTGGGCTAGTCCCATCAGATTGAATACGGGTTTTGTATTTGGGCCATAATTTCTTCATCTGAGCATGGATTGGACCCAAATATTGATAGGTGAACACTTACCCTATTTCTCATAAATAATTCTTCTAGAAGAACATATGGTTCATTCATTTTGGTGGTCAAATGGGTTGTGAAAATTGTATTAAAATATTTTGCCGAGATGACCCATTCACACTTGAAAACTCTTTAAACCTAGCCTCCCCTCCACTCTAAAAATTAGAGTATTTTTTATTTGGAGGGTTTGGGACGCGAATTGGGAAGATTAGGGGAGAGGAGAAGTAGATCCACTCCAATTATCCAACCATTTCAGTAAGTGAAGATCTTGAAGCAATGATCCTTTCGACGAAGCCTTCTTCTTCTTCTTCATGTTGTAATAATTTTGTTTATTTAATAAACTTCGTTGTTCTTATTTTATTTCTTCTCTTCTCTTCTATTTTGATCAAATCTCTTATTCTCTTAATATTTCTAATTGTAATGGAATCACAAGAAGACATGTTATTGGGTTCTACCCTTTCTAATTTTTTGCACATGCAAAACGTTTCTACGATGACCACACCGCCCATGTAAGAGTAGTTTTCTTAGTGATTGATCCATCTTTAACCCTCTTCGTTTAATTATTTTGAATAAATGAGCTCCTATAATTCAATTAAGATGATCTATTAATTGAATTTTTTAATTTAAATGAAACTATGCAAGCAATTGAACAATTTACACAAAACCATGTGAGGTCGGATGTTGGGTAAATTGTGAAATTGCGATCTTAATTGGTGATAAAATACCACATTGGGTAAATTTGTTGAGTTCAAATGTAATCCCTAAACTCAATTTTTCCTCATTTATAGAGTTGAAATATTCTCTAATTAACCACTGAACATGATCTAACCTAAGAACATCAATAAAAGTAGGTTTCTACAATTGCATGTTCTGAAGCTAGCCTAGGGTTTAAGTAATGTTATCATTGTTTTTATGTTTACTTCTGTAGGGTTATAGGGTTAACAAATTAAGGGATTATAATTATGTGGATGCTAATTTAAATGATAATTATAAATAATTATGTTAATAGGTAGAGTTAGATAACTATTGACTTTTAATTATTATCTAAAAAAACATCTTCTTGTTGGGTCTTTTTAATCGAACAACATTTCAAAAATAAAAGTAAAAAATGTAATCTTCATCCCAAAATATTCTTCCAGTTTTATAAATGATAAACAACCCCCCATCCTTTAAAGTTTTTTTTCTATTTTTTTTATTTTTACAATACATTTAAGAAGTTGTTTTAGTTTTCTTCCTTCATTGAGAGATGGCCTTGGTTAGCCACTCTACTGCACCTATGTAACACAAAACCAAACATCATTTTAAAGCACCCAAGATAGTGCCTTTCAATGCTCAGCCAAATTTTGTGTTCCTTGGATATCATTAGATTTCTTCTTCCCTTAAATAATGCACCTCCTATGATTTCAAATTGCTTTTCCCCAAATTTTCCAAGCTAGGGGAATAAAATATTCCATTCATATCCTCATTACATTGATAAGAAACATGTGGAAACGAGATAATATCTATGGTTATGATTATTTGGTTTTCCTTAAAATGCAGTTGAGAAAATTTTATTCTAAGTGTTTAGAATTCATGCATCATCCATGTTTGAGAGATGTTTTTTAAAAAGGGAGTATTTTAATGTATGCAACCATGTTTATAAGTGACCATTACATAAATATGTTTTTAACCCCATAGAAAACTCATTACATTTATGTATTTATGTGGGTGAAAATATTAATCTTACATAATATAAAATTACTCTTATGAATAGGATTATTACTTTCATATATCAACCTTTTTACCTTTCATGCTTTGAAGAATTATCAATATTCCTGATTAGTTGTATCCAAATGAAACTTATGTGAGAGTAATATATTATTATATATCAAAGTATTTACATTTACAAATCTAAGGCCCTTGTAGAATTATTTATGTCCATATCATGTGATCCCATGAATGATTTATACACATACCACTATTTACTTTTATGTATTTTAGGACATATCAGAGTTTCAAAATATATCTTATAAATGGATCTTATGTTAGATAAAATGACTCTCATGTATCAAAGTTTAACATTTACATACTCATGTAATTTTTCATTTTCTATCGTCAACTCTAGGGTTATGAATATTACTCATTATAGTCCTTTTCTAATTCTATTTCTAATAACCTTTAGAATTTAACATCCAATTCACTTATCTTATAAAATTTATACCACAAAATTCATTCTTATTTTCATTAATTACATGAAATTAAATAAAAAAATTTAGTGTATTATTGACCCAATTAATTACAAAATTACATAATCAATTAATATCCATGGTTATCAATAATGTTTTAAATAAATTATAAATTCAATTAAAATTTCAGAGTGAATAAATTTATTATATTTGATGGGAAATAATTGTAAGAAGTATATAAAATACCTAAACAATTAAAAATTATGGCATTGTCTGGAAAAACTTCCAGGGTTTGTGTTTTGTTGGTTGTTTACACAGGGGGGCCTCTATGGTTGAAATCTCTATTCCCATTAGGAGGACCATTGGGATATGTTCTTAGGAGAAGGGACCTCCGTAGTTGATTCTAGATATATCATTTTTTGGTGGACCTCTATAGTGGTTATTATATTTTTATGTTTGTGGGTGGATTACTAAAAAATGCTTCAATTCTTACCATGGCATGATCTAAGATTTCATATCAACAGTCATTTAGAATTGTCCGAGAGACGTTATTGGGATATACTGATGAGAGTTAGCTATTTTTTAAGCATCAAATGTAAGGGTATTCTCCTAGTATTGGATAGTTGAAAATCCTTAGTGTACTTATTCTTTAGTGACCTAGTAATAATGGCCATTATTTTAATTGATTTTTTACTACCACTGAGGGAATCGGGGATATGTAGATATTTTGGTTTTCATGGTTTATAAGATCCCTCTTAGGTAGCTCCTTGGTGAACATCAAGATACAGGGATAATGCTCCACCACTTCCCTCAGAAAATAAATGTAGTCATCGTTTCACATTGATGAGATACTTTTTATGTAGTATGAGGTGGTTAAAGAGGTCACTTGTCTCCTTTTAGGATTCGGTTGATGAGACAATCTATGGGGATTCAGATCAGGATGTCTTCTATGGTTCATATCTTTGGTTGGGATGGATCTCATGAGGTTATACTCTTATGTGAGGATGATCACCACCTAGAGTTGAAGACTCTAAATGGGATAAAAACCCATCATGGTTGATGATCCCCAATAGAAATTATTGATGAGGGGTATGTTTTAAGATCCAACATTTTGTGATATACAGACACTTAGGTTGATCCACCATTTCCGCAACCATAGCTAGGGAATTTAATGGATTATGATGCATTAAGTGATGATTATATTTATATTTAAAAAAATAGAGATGAGGGAACAAAACAAAAATAAAAAACCCATAACTCTACCATCATAATTAATAATTCATAATTGATCAATATTATTTTTGAGTAAATGATTTCATAACGGGTTCACCATTTTTTATCCCCATTATATTCAACCTTACATTATTCCTTAGTTTTTTACCCACTATCCAAAGGCGGGTAGTCATTTAGATGAACTAATGATACTAAAAATTTCATGTTTTAATCAAGAGGATGGGAGGTTGGATCCTCAAATTAAGAGCCTTATTTCCTATATTGAGACACTCTTATATATTTAATACATATTCATGATGCCCTTCATAATAAGATTGGTGGTGTTTGTGAAAAGTTTTTATTGAATAAGTTACTTTATAAAGACTATAGAATAATTTCATTCTCTTTATAATGATGATGAATATCTAGGTTACCCTATGTTACACCCTTTGAAAACGAAAAATGTCCCACACCATATTCACAAATGACTGTGTCATGTGCCATGTTCTCCTTAGGCTTAAATAATGCACCTTTTCTCCTCATGTCATCATCACATTCCCTCTTAAAATTTAAGTGGGTTCTTAAATAATTTGATGATGGTTATATGGTTGAATTCCCCCCTTTCATTTATAAGGAATACCTAACTCATTTTTTCCCCTTGAGAATAAGGAAAAATCATTGAAACATATGAGTTCACAATGTGACTTTTTTTAGAACTTGGTCTTTTAAACTTCTTCCTGTTTGATTTTTAGAGAGAAATATATGGGATGTTATTAGATTAAAAGTGTATTTTTGTCCTTTAATAATTATGGTAATCTAACATACTACCTCACCCTTGTTATCACTATGACTAAGAAAATTAACCTTTCTCAAGGGTATTCCAATAAAATAGGACGAAGACTTCTGGAACCCAATTTTTCCTTAAATGGAACCAATACTAGTCCTTAAGGATTAAAACTATGAATTTATTCACTTAGTAATTCTATGTGATATCATTTCTGGCCGCTAGGATCTCTTCAACAAAGAAAATAGATCTTATCAATTATAATCCTACCCAGTTTATGTATTTGGTCACCCATTCACCTAACTAACCCAATTAGGTACCCATTCATCTAGTTAACAAAACAGGGTGTTCCTTTAACCATTTTCCCTAATATGGGTTGTTCCCACATTCACATTCCTTTCTATTATACACCCCCAGCTTGATCTTCTATGAAGGTCATTCCAAATCAACATAAGATCTATATGGGTGTCCATACCCCCAAAAATTCTACTTCAGAAAATGAAATTTCCAAAAATTCCTTTCCAAAAAAAAAATCAATATTCAAGCCTTCAAACAACCACATCCACATTGGAATCCCCCAAGACCTTCTAAATAACTTGATATGGATATGTACACTAGGGTGATTCCCTCTAATCAAGTTTCTATTTGATAATGGGAATGAATAATCCTATGAGATATCACCCCAAAATTTTCTCCTTGATTGATTAAAGACTCGAGATATAATCAATATCATATTTAGATGATAATATGAAAAATATTCTATGATGAAAGGTGGAATCTATGATGTAACACCCTCTTGGATCATCTGATTTATCTTTTCTGAACCAAGACTATATGCACCAAGAACCCAATTGACTCTTTGATCTACCTCCCTAGCATAATAAATAGTTCATGATCATTAATGGTCATCATAAATTATGTAATCCACAACCTAAAATATAGAGACCCATTATTGATATACATAGAAAATAAATAACTTTTGCAGAATACATAAAACAATATACAAATAGGTGCCCAAAGAACATATTAGTATAGTGCCCTTGGAATCATGAAAATGTAAACATTATTAAATAACCGACCAATATTATATCCCATTAGGTTCTCCTAGACATGAAACCCTCTTAGACAAATCATACAAGAAATATATCATCATAACCTGGGGATGGAAACATAAAAAGGGGTGATCATTTGTGATCAGTAAGGGTAAACAAGGGAAACATGTAAGCATAAACATGCACATAAGAGTATGGGAACATGATAAACACATTTGAAGATCATACCATACATATCATAGATTATAAACATGAATCCTATCATAAATATTGACAGTTCATTAGACATAAATCATAAGGAAATAAAGAACATAAACCATGAAAGAATAAGATATGAATAAAATACAGAATTATGGAAGATTCGTAAGCATGTAATATGATTTCCATAGTAATCAAGGCATCACTTCCTATGAAATATTTGTGGACAAAGTCCATTATTGAATTGGGTTCACACCCCATTCTAGCCCTATATTACTAAACTAAGTTCACTACTCATTCCAACAGTATATTACTGAACTGAGTTCACTCATTATTTCATCCATGTATTACTAAACCATGTTTACTCCTCGTTCCAGCACTGTATTACTAAACCTAATTCATTTCTTGTTCTATGCATGTCTATTTCATGAGATATAAATATTTCTACAAAAAATTGAAGGTAGGTATAGTTCTCACCCATATCATAATGAAATCATACATAAAAGTGCTACAAAATCATAAATAATCATATCATAACCCATTAATTGAACTGGTTGTGATAAACATGAAAGAAAAACATTACCTGTGGAAAATAAAATAGGTTTCATAATCATTTCATCAAATAATAACCCATGAAAAGAAGCGGGTTTCATAGAAAAATAACCCATGAAAAGAAGTATTTTTCATAATCATACAACCCGTGAAAAAAAATAGATTTTATAAACATCATGACATAAAACATAAACCATTTAATGAAATAATACAAATGGAATCCATGACTTAAAATTTATTTTTTTATTAGTATAAGTCCTATTTTAACAGGTGGAGGGGAACCGAACAATATTTCAAATATTTAAGACATGAATCCATTCCCCAATGGTCCAAAATTCAAAAACCCATATGAAACTACATTGTAAGGCTCCTCCCAAACATGAAAAACATTAATTTTAGTTTCCATCATTCAAATGCTTCGTGGAAAGATGTCCATTACAAATATTAGTGGGTACCGATGGCCATGGATATACCCTCTCAATTATCAAAATATGAATCTCATGATTCTTATGAAAACATGCATCTCAAAACCTTATCCTGTGTAGTCTCTATATATAATTTGGAATCATGAACCCTTGAACAGTAGACTGCATTCCACAAAAATCACATATTCCATCACAAAAGTCAATCTATCAAAATGAATCTCGCAAAATATTAGAAATACCCACAGTAGTTCGCAACCCAAAACAATTCATGAATAAAAAAATTAAGAGACAAAAACAATCACCTTTGACATCCACCACATGACGGAATAAAGATCCCAATGTAATCATCCTAGTACCACCATTAAACTGCATATTCCTACATCAAACCTCCCCACCCAACCACATCTGATGTCGAATCAAAGCTACAACCCACAGAGAAGAAAGTACTCAAGCACCGAACCCTCATTGTGCCACCGAAGAAAGTCGAAGCCACTTCGTATGAGGGAAATAAGTATTCTATCAATGGAATCAGTGTGATATATGGGCCCATGAAGCCACGAGACACATGCCACAAGACATCGAGCAGAAGCAACAAGGAGAGGATGCATCTAATTTTTGAAGAAGATAAAGGCAGTAAGAGGGGGAATCCCTAGTGTTGTAGATCCCATTAAATGATCATCAAATTTAATTGAATCCTTAATCACATATTAATGGAAATATTGAGTCATTTCTCCTTAACCAATTGAGTAACGCCAATAGATGTTATCTTATATGAGAAATAATTTTTAAATTTGTAATAAAATTAGTTCTTAAAGTATTTATCATTTACCCATTTAATTTTCTTATTAAAATGTAAAACCTTTTGAAAACCATTTTCATGAAGATAAACTGCAAAACTTAAAAAGTAATCATTGGAAACATTTTGAATTCCTTTTTCCTTGGAAAAAATATAGAGGAGATTGAAATACTTTTGAATACTATTTTTAATAGAATGTATATATTAAAAAAAAATTAATAAAAAACCTTTAAACATGAAAATAAATATCTAAATAATTTATTGTGGGGAAATAAATACATGACCTATGAGGTAAAAAAGGACATTCCTTTTTAATAGTTACAAAGGTTAAAAAAAATTCATCATTCAGAGAGTGTAATGATTATTCCTATGAAAACATTGGTAAAATGAAAAAAAAAAGTGTAAAAATTTATTTTATCTATCATAGGATATTGTTAGAATATTCTTTGGAAACATTTTTATAAAACATGGTTTTTATTGAACACATATTTCCAAACTAAGAGAGTGGTAAATTCGTAATTTCATAAAAATACTTTCTTAACTATATTTTGTACAAAAACGTGTAAAAATGGTAACAAAATATAAATATATCATGAATAATTATAGGATAAGAAAGTTGTGAAATTTTACGAGTTATGTATCCTAATATTTTATCAATGGAAGCATAATCATATACAATATTGAAAAGTGATGGGATTGTTTCAATAAACTCTTACCACTTTGTAAATTTGAACCATATTCCTCATTTAATAAACTAAAATTACATGAAGCATAAAATACATTAAAATAATGAGATTCACGATATACCATTTATATGTCATCATATAAACCTCATGTAAAAATTTATTTTCATAACATTTCATGTGTCAAATATGGTAAATTGAGTAATAATTGCTTTACTGATTTGTTATCTTTTGAAACATAAATTACATGACATAAATATCATAAAATAGATATGTAAACAACCATACTTTTATGTAAAATAATCATATGATACATCCATGAGAAGTGTACACACCACACAAAAGGAATGGGCGATGAATATAGCATGTATCTCACCAAAATAAAAAGTGAGATGAAATTTCATTACCTTGAGTTTGACTTGTCTTGTGTATCTTAATATTCCTGAGTAATTAAATTATGTCAATTTATTATTTTTTTCAGAACCATTTTAAATTTTATTATTAATTTTACTTCACTTATTACAATGTTTTATAAAATTATTGAAACAATTAAGTTTATGCCAGGTGTTTTAACCAAATTTGGTTCATCTATTAAAAATGATTTTGGATGGTCGAATATGGTCAAAGGGAACAATATATAAAAATATATAGAATAATAATAATTAAATAATTATCATATTTTTTACATTAATTATACTTTTAAAACGAAACATTAAATATTATTTCGAAAAAATAATCAATGTTACCAACATGGAGTAGGTGGGTCGTACATTCGCATGAGTAATGTTCTCATTTCTCAATGATCATTATGGAAAGAAGGTAAATGACAATAATTATTCCAGAATTATAATTATATCATAAATATAATATTATTTAATTACATATATTTATATATATAATTATTTTTATGTAAAAGGAATCACATCGTGCTGAGGAGCCGGTAGTCCACACATCCATGAACAACATTATCACCTTTTAAGTGTGTGGATGGGTAATAAATAAAATAATATATATTATATTTCTGAAAAGATATTTATTACATGGATGTAATATATATATGTTTTTTATTTCACATATTTTTAATTAATATCATCCTTTATTCATTCCATGTATCGTGTGAACTAATCACATCACTTTAAGGCTTTAGTAACCCACACTTCCTCAAAGGAAATTATCTCATTTACAGAAGATGGAACATATTATGGAATATGTCTTAAAAGGATTATATAATATTACATAGATTATAAATACCTTATTTATTATATATAAACAATGTTTTTATCATAATTTCCACTATGAGATGCGTTGAAGGAAGAATGGGTAGTCTTTGTTTTGTGAGATAGTAATTCGTCGTACAAAAAACAGTATGTTCGTTACCCATTAGATGAAGGATTGTGTAAATATAGATTCAAACCCTATCATAACAATATATCATTATATATAGGAAAATTTTGGTTTTTATAATAATGGTATAATATTAATTGAGATGGGGGAGAAATAAAATAAAAGAAGCTTGATGGAGTGTGTTACCTCTTAATCAGGTAAATCCTTTTGGTTTTCACAAAAGGGATACCTTGGAGGACTTTATACCAAATGAGTGGATTAAATTAGGGATGGGGTATTTTATGGATGATTTTTTAGAAGATATTGGTTGAACCAAACTGGTTTTATAGGTGTAATTAATTGGAGGAGAGGAGGCATTTTTATAGTGGGGGAGGAGAGGAACTTTAGTAAATCATTGGAAAAGGAATTCTGCCCATGTTTTTTCCCATGGAATGTGGCTCCCATAATGAAACACAATACATAAAATGGAGTATTGGGACTCTAAATTTCCATATAAAGGGTTTTAAAAATGTTTCAATGTTTTTTGGGTCTTAATATTAAGGTTTACTCCTTAGTTAAGATTAATTTTAACTTGATTCATGTAATTAATTTTAATAACATTTACTAATGTTTCTGGTCAAAAAATAAGTTCACAATATTAGAAATTATAAATTATTATGATTTTAAATATGGAATCCGTTTTTTGAAATTCCAATCAAAATATTGATAGAAAAGAATTTAAAATTGATCTCGTATTCGGGTCGACAAACTAGGTTTTTAAAGTAAAAAACATTCAAATATTTCCTAGGTTTTTATACACAATTTCAAAGTGAAATTGATCTAATTTAACTAATTTATATTAATATATAAAACTATTACCTAATTAATATTTGAAAAAAAATTAAAAAATATATAAATTTTATAAATATATTTGATGAAAAAGGATTTTGATCTAAAATTTAGTATTATTTACTATTTGTTGAAAAATAAAACTACACAGAAAAATCCCAAAATATTTCCCAAACCTAATTATTATGTTCCACATTCAAAGATTATGTTTATTATGACAAATTGGATCTATAAAATATCAGATAATTATATTTAAAATGGGTTATCCATTAAAATGTGGTAAAAATAACTTAATTAAAATATTGGGTTTTAATCATAATGTAGGGATTGTTCTAATCTTATTTTTAACAAATCTATTGGATGAATATCAAAATTATTTTATTGAATATAATATATATATATATATTACATTAATATCACTTTATAATTATATTTAATTTAATTTATTAAGGTAAAACATCTTTATAACCATAAAAATAATAATATTTCTCTTTATATTCAATAAGTTTTCATATTCATTTATAACTAATCGGTAACCCATGAATTTATATTATATTTTTGTAAACCATATATCATCATAAATTAGTTAATATTATTCATAACTGCTAATTGATCTTCTATGTTATATCTTATTATATTAAGCAATAGAATCTTAATGATACACTATTTGTTGGTAAAACTCAGTCTTGCATATTGCGCAAGACATCGAAGATATTTATTATTGTGGTTAATGAAAGCTAACTTCAGTGTTCTATGTAGAAAATGATAATATTTATGATTTATATAGTGCATGATAAACATGGTTTTTTTATAATGCAATCCAAACATCATTATTTAATAAAACATTAATTGTCTTAAGTGTTTCTTGACTTGAAATATTTCAAAAAGCATAAATTAATTTGAAAACAATATTTCAAAAAATTATGGGGTGTTACATTCTATCATAGCTAAAATGAATTTCTCCCTCAAAATCATCTGGGTTATAGAAGGCTTAATATCTGAATGTTTCATTCATAGAAACCAACATCTCAAAAATGGATACTAAAACATCCCTTAAAAAAGGAAACATATAACCAAAAATATTTCCCAAAGTTATATGTTACTAGGTTTCTATAAAAAATAACAAAGGATGGGAGTGAATATTAGACATGGAGGAAATGTGTAAATATTTATAGGGAGTGATTGAGGTCATCAATCACAAACAATTGAATGGTCAAAGAAAAGTTTAGGTCTTCGAAGTTATAAATCTGTGATGATTTAATGGCAATCTATTCAAAAAAATTAAGTTATTAAGACAACACATTTTCTATTGATCTTTATCCTAATATTGATTAATTATTTTATTGACCAAGAATATAAGTAAATATACTTACTTGATTTGTCTTTATAAAAAAATTCAATATTTTATTGTTCTTTTATATATTTATAATCCATCCATTACTTCATGAAATGGATGTCTTGAAATTAAACTTTATTCCTGATGTACTAAAATACACCATTATAAGATCTTAAGGCCCATAAAAGAATTAAATGTATAACTACTTGCCTCTGACTATTATTAAAAATTATTATGGTATATGTGTTAATCTATAAACATAAAAATTTACTCTATTGGTTCATCATTAATATATATCCAACCAAAATAATTACTCATTAACCTATACATCACATAGTCCAGTGGTAGGTGTAAAACCCTTATTATCCTTCAGTCATATGGTCAAGACCCACATCCTTGCCATACTTTATTGGTTGTCACATGATATACATGTTGTCATTTTATAAAACCACTCTAATATAACTTCCAAAATAAATAATATTTCCATCCTTGAAATAAGGTTGGTCCTTAAATACCATTTTAACATAGTTTCTTTAATACAAACATAGTGCATAAATACTTCCTACGATGTTTGACTTAATCTTTTCAAGAATTGTTAACCCAATAACCCTTATGAAATATGAAAATCCAAAACATTAAAAATAATGTTATAAAATAATTTTAACACTAACTCCCCCATATGTCACAAAGTATCTCTTTATTATCAAATTCCAAACATTTGAATACCCTAATCATATATTCTCTTGAAACATGGTAATAACCTAAATTACCTTAAATACTTTTGGAAAACATGAATTCTTCCTTATTCCCAAGCTTAATATAAATATTCCATAAATCAAAGAAGTATTAAACTTCATCGATGGTAGCATAAACTACTGATAAACAAGTCCTTAACTAGTTCCAATGTAATCAGTACCTTCCAATTTAACTATATCCAACATATATTTACACAGAAAAATTTAATAACATAAGGAACATATTAATGGTTATTTTCCCATTAATCGTGGGTTTTACATGGAAACCACCTTTCCATTAAATCACTTTTCTATTCCATCAGATCCATTATACATTTTCATATAAATCATTTACGAAAAATACATAAACATGAAAATCTTAGTATATTTAACCTTTCAGATGACTTAATTATTCAATCCAAATACATAAAATCTTTTATTATTACACTTCATACTTACTCCATTAATAAGGATACCTCATCCTATTACACAACACCTATTTCCTTTCACATTTTAGTTGTAGCCTCATCATTAGATGCAATGTAACCACTACTCATACCAACCTGATAATTCTCTTCAAGAGATTCCCTCATGGGACGTTGAGTTTCATAATGAATAGTTATTCCTCACTTAAAACACTTATCCTTCGATGATGACTTTAGGAGGCCAACATTCTCATCCATTTTTTAATCAAACTCTTCATTTTTCCCTTACTGTCAATTTATTTGTGTCCTTTTCCATAGTCAAATCATATTTTTTCCCTCTAATATATTCACTTAGGCGATTTGTTCCACATTAAAAAAACAAAAGAAAATTTAATATTATTTATTCTATGGTCTCCATTACCTGAACTCTTAGTGAACCCCTTTTTTCTCCTCCTTGTGGAGTCATAAAGTTAGTAAGGGAAACATTGTTAATCATGTTATATGAAAAATTATTAGGCATTATCACAACATCATTCAATATAGTGATCAACCCACTTGACATCTCATCATAAAATCATCCATCACATTCAATGTTAATCCAGTTCCATCCAGTTCCCGCCACTAACTAAAACCTGAAGCATAGTGTAAGAATTACTCATCATAGTAGAAAACCACATATTCATGAAATGAATTACATATAAGATGTATAAATAATGAGGCATTCCTTAATATATGACACCCTAGGTCCATTTGATGTTATTCATAGCCAAATAATGTTTAAATAATTCATGACGGTTCCTGATGATTTTTGTGAATTCTCAAATCATATCCCCTAGGAGTGTCAAACAAGGTGTGCATCAAGGCCCTTTTTCGTGTACCAGATTACCCAAAGTTAGTCCTGAAACATCTTGTCAGATTTGTTAAACCTAAGTACATCTCTTCTAGAGCAATATCCACATGTAGTATCCAGATAGGGATGTATTTCTAGGAGAAAATTCACTCTATCCTTTACCAATATTCCTATATATTTTCTTAAATTTTGACTCATCATTATACTTATCCTTAAAGACATCCCTAGAAATGTACTTGCAAAAATACCTAGGGATCTCACTAACATTTTATAATCCTATTATAAAAAGTTTAACTAAACATTTTCTCTGATTCCAATTATAGAGATCTGGTCTTGACATACATAAACAATACATAACTTTTTTGGAATACAAAAAAACATTATACAAAGAGACACCCTAAACTATATTAGTTTAGTGCCTTTGGAAACATGGAAATGCAAACACCGGTATATGATCGAGCTATATTATCCACCACTAGGTTCTTTAAAAATATAAACCCTATTAGACATATCATAAAATAAATATATCTTCATAACATGGGAATGGAAACATAAAATGGGGTTAGCTCATATACTCAGTATGGGTAAACAAGGGAGACATGTGACTATAAAAATGATCATAGGAGTTTGATATTGTGATAAAAACATATGAATATCACACCCTGCATATAAATGATCGTAGAAATGAATCATGGTATAAATCTTTACAGCTCTTAAGACATGAATCAATGGGAAATAATGAACATAATCCATGAAATCATAACATATGAATAAAACATGGAATTTTTTAAAACATATAATCATGTAATATGCTTTCCATGGTATTCAAGAAAATGTTTCCAAGGAAATATTAGTGGGAATGGTCCTTTACTATACTGGGATCACACCTCATTCTTACCTCGTATTACTAAATCAAATTCACTCATAATTTAAATCCTATATTACTGAACCATGTCTTCTTATCATTCCAACCCTGTATTACAAAATCGGGTTCACTTCTCATTCCATCCTAATATTACTGAACCGAGTTCACTCCTCATTCTGGACCTATATTACTGAACTGTGTTTATTTATTGATCATTCTATGTCTATATCATGAGATATAAATATATACCCAACACACTGGAGCGATATATAGGTCACACACATCTCAAAATGTAGTTATACATACATGTTATAAAAAAATCATAAATAATCATATCATAACCCATGAATTGAAATGGGTTTCCAAAAAATGAAATCATACCTAGACAGTGGAAAAATTAAATGTTTTCATAGTCATTAAATTAATAAATAACCCATGTAAATAAGTGGGATTCATAGAAATATAACCCATGAAAAGAATCCGGTTTCATAATAATATAACTCATTAAAGAGAAAATTATTTCATAAATATATTGACATAAAACATAAACCATTTATAGAAATAATAGTAATGGAAACATTGAATAAATTCTCTCGAAATGAATGTGTAACACAAAAATATGTTATTTTAGATGAGAAATAATTTTGAAAGATATTCTAAGAATACTTCATGAAGAATTTATCAATACTCCTTTGAAAAATTATTCATAAAATTTAAAACCTTTTGAAACCCATTTTCATGAAGATAAACTTGAATACATATAAAGGAAGCCTTGAAAACAATTTGAGAGTATGTTTTCCTTGATAAACTCTAAAAAGGATCTTCAAAAAACATTACAACCTTTTTCCCCGTGATAAAAACTATTTTAAAAAAAGTTTCTTAAAATCTAAACATTAAACATTAAAATAAATCTTCAATCGATTATTGAATGGTAAATACATACATGACCTATGATGGAAAACAAGAATTCATATTGTACGATAAAAAGGATAGAGAAAATTCCTCATTAGGAAAGAAACATTAATGTTCAATTTAAAACATTGTTAATAGGTAAAAGGATAAAAAATTAATTTAATTATCATAGCATATTTTTATAATATTCTTAAAAACCATTTTTAGAAAATTTGTTTTTGATGGAACATAGATTTTCGACCAAAGGGAGGGGTAAATTCATAATTTCATAGAAACTATTTCTTAACTATATTATGTACAAAACAGTGGGAATATTGTACAAATATATGAATATTTCATGAATAAATATAGAATAATAAAATCAATGAGTGTTCATGATATATGTAACATAATATTTCGTCAAAGGAAGCATAATAATAAACAATCTCGAAATGTGATGAGATTGTATCAATAAATGATTACAACTTGGTAAATTTTAACTATATTCCTAATTTAAGAAAATGAAATAAAATTAATCTTAAAATATCATAAAAATAATTATATTCTTGATAAAACATTTCAACATTATTATATGCACCTCATGGAAAAATGTAGGTGCATAACACGACATTGTCTCAAATAATGTAAATTAATACATAATTACATTACCAATATTTTAACTTTTGAAAATTAAATACATAAAAGAAATATATAAAAATGGATATGTAAATACCCATAAAATATAGTATATGAATCATATAATATATCCATGAGTAGTATACACATTACATAAAAGGAATGGGTGGGGAATAAAGCATGTATTTCATGGAAATAAAAAGTTAGATGAAATTCCCTTACCTGGAGTCTCATGTGTCCTATGTTTTTATCTATTACTGAATATTAAACATATGTTAATTAGTTACTTGATTCAGAAACATTTCTAGGTTTTCTATTTATTTTAATTTTCTTATTACCATGTTGTATAAAACAACTTAAACATTTACATTTATGTTTGGGATTTGACCAAATTTTTGGATGGTCAACTATGGACAAAGGGGTAATTATATAAAAATATCTAGAGAAAAATCAATAAATAATTATCATATTTATACATTAATGATACATTTAATACTATCCATTAAATATGTTTGTGAAAAATTGGTCATTGTTATAGTCATGGAGATGGTAGGTCATATGTACGCATGAGTAATATTCCAATTTCTCAATGATCATTGTGAAAAGAAGGTAACATTAATATTTCCATAATCATAATTATATCATAAATACTATATTATTTAATCACATATAATTTTCTATATAATTATTTTTATGTAAAAGGAATCCCATCATGTCGAGTAAGTTGTAGTGCACATGTCCATGAATGACATTTAACTTTTTTAGAGTATGAAAGTGTAATAATGAAAATGTTATATATTTTATTTAAATATATTTAATTATGTCATTAATATTATATAGATTTGTTTCACATATTTTTAATTAGGAACTTCTTTTATACATTCCATGTATTGTGTGAACGAATCACATCGCTTTGAGGGGGAGGTAGTCCAAAATTCCTCAAATGAAATTATTGTATTTACACCAAATGGAATGTAAAAATACATGTCTAGTAAACAGATTAAAAAATATTAAAGACACAATAAATATCATATATATTACAAATAAATATATTTTCCATCATAACTTCCACCATGAGAGGTGGTAAAGGAAGCACAAACAATCATCATTTTTTGAGATGATAGTACATCAAACACATAAAGAGTATGTTTGTAACCCATTTAATGAAGGTGTGAAAAAGTTTAGGTTGAAAACTTATCATAAAATTATCATATTATATTTATTATATTGGGTTTTTTATAATAATGGAATAAAATTAATTTAGGTTTTGGAGAAAGAAAATAAATGAAAGTAGATTGAGGGACGGTGTTATCTCTTCATTGGGTAAATCCTTTTGGTTTTCCCCAAAGGGCTTCCATGGAAGAAATTATTACTAAATTTATGATTAAATGAATATAGGAGGATTTTTTGTATGATATTTGGGAAGAGTTTTTCCATCCCTAAGTGGTTTTATAGGTGTAATAAAGTGTAATAAAGGGTTCTTTTTTATAGTGAAGTAGGAGTGACACTCTTGTATATCTATGGAAAATGAATTCCAGCCACGTTTTTTACGTGTAAAGTGGCTACAATAATAAACCATCATATATGAAATTGAATATAGGGTATATATAGTTACAAATTATCGTTGTTAGACAAGTCTGTAAGTCGTTTGGGGTCTTAAATTTAATGTTTAGTCCTTAGTTAATCTTAATTTTACCTTAATCAGTGTAATTAATTTCAATTACTTTTTCTAATATTTTTTTAAATAATAAATTGAACATATTAGTTATTATAAATTATTCCTAATCCAAATATAGAATCCATATTTCCAAATTCCCATCACAAATTTGGCTAAAATTAATTTAAAATTAACTCTGTAGTCGAGTTGGCAATGTAGGTTTTTAACGTAAAACAGTCAAACGTTTTTTATGTTTTTATACCCAATTTCAAAGTGAAATTATTCGAAATGACCTAAATTATATTAAATTAATTAAATATTTTCTAATTATATTTTGATACCACTTCAAAATATAATCTAACCATATAAATAAATTAAATGAAAAGGCAGTTTTTAATAGAAATTCTGTATTGTTTACTATTCATTAACAAATAAAACTTCACATAAAAAATCCAAATATTTACCTCAACCTGATTATTATTTTCCAATTTCAAATTTGAAATTTATATGGACATATTAAATCTATAAAAGTCCCAAAAATTGTATTTTAAATGGGTTATCCATTAAAACGTGGTAAAAATTAATTAATAAAAATGTTTTTTTAAGAATAAAATTTGTTTTGTTCTTATCGTATATCTAAAAAATATATTGTATGAATATAAAAATTATTCAATTAAATATATAACATATATATTAAATTAATATCACTCACTAATTTTAATTAATTGAATTTATTAGGGTAAAATATCTTTATGACCATAAAAATAATAAAATTACCCTTTATATTAAATCTATATAAAACATCATTTCTAATTAATTGGAAACCTATGAATTGATATTATATTTCTGTAAACCATATATCTTCATAAATTATTTAATAAAATTCATAACCATTAATTCAATAGCTATTTTATATCTTATTAAATTATGTAAGAACATTTTAATGATATAGTGTTGTTCGATAAAACTTCGTATTGTGTGTAACGCAAGCCATCAAGGAAAGTCGTTATTTTGTGTAACCAAAAATAACCTAGGTGACATGTGTAGAGAAATATATAGTTTAATTTCCGTATTGTACACTATTAACTTGGAAGTGTGTATAACACAATCCAGATGTAGTTCTTTAATATTAAATAAATTATCTCCAGTGTTCTGTGAAATTAAAAATATAAAAAATGTAAAATTAATTCAAAACCAATAATTTAAAAAATATCAGGGTATTACATACATTAATCTAAAATATATTTAGATTGAACCAAAAAGTTCCCCTTATGTTTAATTCCCACAACAATAATTTCTAGGTCTCTATCACCTAGTAGTCCATTCCTCACAACATTAATCATCTTATAATAAGACCAAGTCATACAAACATAAACTAAAATAAATTTTTGTCTTTTTTTAAAACCTTATAATTCTTATCATAGGTTTTGGTTGCAAAAAAATAAAAAGGAACATAATGGCTCCTTCATGCATGAACATAAAAGTATCCTCATTGGTTATGGATACAAGACCTTAAAAGGCACTAAAATATTCATTCTTCACATAACCATAAAAGGAATGTTGTTCGACATTAAATGTATTTTCTATGATTTATAATGATAAATTATAGGTTTGTGGTGTGTAATAATCTAGACTTGTGATCCGACCTTCCCAAAGTGGGTTCTCTTTCACAATCTAGTTGCTGATGAAGGAATCTTTGATTGAAAAAGTGGATATGAGTTCAGATCATCCCAATAAAAATACAATTTCCTAGTATGGGACTCCCTCATAGATTTATGATATATCAGTGATCCCTTTATAAGGCTATCTTTTTGGACATCAGTTAAATACACCAGTTATTGACATAGTAAAATGAATAACATATAATCAAAGGGATGTATGTTTTGTGTATGTGGGATGCTGAAATATATTTATTATGTTAGGAAAAAATGAAAACTTATTGTTGTCACATAAAGAAGGCTTGGAGTATTTTGGTTTAGTTCTTAGAAGTTGATGGAAATTTTAATCTTGAATCCAAATAGAGAGGAACTTATGGTTTTTATTATAGTGGAGTCACTCAAGGTTTTGATTCTAGAGGGGAAACTCATGGTTTACATATTAGTGAGGACACACATAGTGTATTGTCCAGTTGGGATACACAAATTTTAGAGTCTAAAGAGGACACTCTATGGAATGAAGCCTCATAGGTAGGCACTCCGAGGAATTAATGTTGTCTTCTGAGATAACTAGGTTATGTGGATACCATCTCTAAAGCTAGATATAGGACAATGGTGATATTTGTAATGGACCTCTAAGAGGCATCCTACGTATTCTATGGACAGTAATAAAATCCCACATAGTTCAAGTCTCGTAGTTTATATTTTTGTGATAGGACTGGTCTTTACAATTTGATGTCATGTGGTAAGGATTCTTGTGTCATGAAATGGATGAGAAGAATGGATTCATTGGGTCATAAGCATTAGGATTATAATAAATATAAAAGACTACTTGTAGGATTCATCCACATTCCATTGGAAGGAGTAAGGTTGTCTATGGTGCATATACAAATTCTTACCAACCCATATCCATTTAAAAGGGCCTAGATATAAATGGATATAATTCTATTCATGTGAATGGTGTTTTCATGAGTGAATCTGAATTATGAAAATGAAGTTTCAATTTTTCATAACTATTTTTAATATATTTATCTACAAAAGGGGAATCAAATGGGTGATCATATCATAGGTTCATATAAGATATGGGATTTAGGATACCACCACATACATGAGGTATTATTCCTTGGCGTTAACAATTTTCTTCATGGAAGAGGTTCTGTAAATAATTGTATAAGTAATTTTCCAATGAATTTAAGGGCTTACACGACATAATTATCATGAAATTTTCACCTAAAATAGTCCATTGAAATCATTTGATCAATGTTATTTGAGGTACAGAACATAATGATTTATGAGTTGAGACAATTTACCTTCCTCATAATATCCAAATTCTGATAAATCTTTTTCAAACATCAGAATGGTGAGTTGTAGGGTATTTTTATGCATTAGGGCTCATGGATGTACTCTATAAAAGGATTATGATACTCATGTTGTCATAGAATACACGAATTTTGTTATGTTTTAATATATATAATCCTTCCACTTAGTGGTTTTCAAGAGAATATGTCCCTTTTATTTCTTAATTCAACCCTCTTCCTTGATCCATCATAGATGTGTTTTAGAGCAATAATAAATTCCAACCCTTATAATTGTTTTTGAATGAGGTGAGGAAAATTTAATTATGATGAAAATGCTAATTTTTGTAATATTGTTATCTATTCTCATGAAGCAATAGTGGTCTAAATTTCATTTTAACCCCTGTATATAGGGTCAAGTAGTCCAAAGGGGGCAACTTATCATTGTAGAAGTTGGTCATTTTCTCACTTTTTATAGAATTCGTCATTTTTTTGTGAATATCTGGAGACATAAAGTCTCAGACATTCTATTAATCACAATTTATGAAAAAAATAATTTTTTAATACAAAAGGACAGGATAATAATTTCATTATGTTTGAGATTCCATGTGTAGTAACATTCATGAACCAAGAACTTGTATAAATAATACTTGGATAAATTTTCTTCGCTTCATCAGACATTCGATATGGTTACATAGACTGCTCGTGATGCCACAATACAAGTTAATGGAATCATTGAGAACCCTATATAATGACATCATGACCCTATAATATTTATTAAATTTCCCAGACTGGAGGTTCAAAATCTATCCAGAGAATGTTTAAACAGATATATATGTTTCAATCCATGTCATGAAGGACCACAATTCAGAACTAGAATACACCATATGGAAATCCTATCAACAATGAACAAAAAAGGATCAATTATCAATAATTACCCTCAATCATACTCATTCTTTTAGTATACCAACATCATGGATAAATGGAATGGATACTAGAAAGATTTTAATATTCCCTCAGGAAGAAACTATACATATGAGTTGGTTCCAAACTACTTGTTATGATATTCATACATTAAATTAGATATTCTCCTTTTCAGGGTTAGGCTATATGAGGTAGTGTGAACATCACAATTTCATGCATATGGACACCCATAACTCGTCCTGGATATACTTATCTGATGGTATTCATATTTAAAAACCTTCCATTTACACTACATCATGTTCAAAATCATCTTGTGGGAGCTCTATAAGACCATAAAGATATCAATACTCTATGATGTGTATGATGAGTTATTTCAGCTGGAAAAACATCTGGAGGGGTGTATAATAGACCCATGTGTCGGAAGAAGTATCAATACTAGTATTGAGAGAGGATCAATAATGGAAGACAAACCTAGACGATCATGTCCATCTCAATACCATATTCACGTCGATCCTTCAAGTTCCAAAAGGGAGAATGGTGGGGTGCCCAAAGTATTTTCTAGGACTCCTTATATGAGGCCAACTAATTTCTTTTTGGTTTATCCTATATAAGGGTTCTTACATGGTTAAGACTTTTATGTGAATTAGATGATGTCCCCAAACCTATGTTTAATGGGATTCCTGGTAGAATTCCTTGGCAGTTGATTAATGTTAATCAAGTATTCCCACATGGAAGTGAGGTCAGATGAAAGTGCATCTGATACGTGGACATAATATCAACCTGTCTATCCTAATACTAGTGATTTTTTAACATTTTATAGGTAATTTTGTAACATCCCAACCCCAAATGTATGGATCCAATGCATTGCTTTTTTAAATTCGCATGATTACAAGTAATCAAATTTTGAAGGACCATTCAATTTACTGGTCATAGAAATCCAAATTCAATATATGATTCCCATAATACATTAGGAAGTAGAAAATCAAAACATGATACATAATAAAATAAAATAAGCTATATACATTAATGAATATTAAAATATTGATTCTTCATAACCTTTGGAAAGAAACATATCAAGGGTGAGCTGAAATGGTTAGTTGGGGTAGGTAAATTGGTAGAAATAGTGAATCTGTGAGAATAAATTTACATAGAAAAGTGATTAATTGAAAACACATTCTATTCTATAATTAGATAAGGTAATATCAATATGGCATGGTATGAAACTGAAACTCATTCCATCTAAAACAACAAACTAAGAACAAAATGTATCCATAGATATGTCAACACAAAATCTCATGGAAGATTTATGACTAAATCTAAATGAGGGAAATTATTTATTTATGTGCATCATATCTGATTCATATTAAATCCTATTACCATAAATTCCATTCACAAGATGTTTTAAAACTTGGGATAGAAACTCGTTTAATTTGGCTAATTAGTTTTCTCTTGAGAACTTGTCGATGAATCAAGGTGCTATATAAATTTCAGGCCACACCCATCAATTCCATTCAAAAATATTCCTCATATTAAATAATCAAAATAAGTGATAGGACTTATCACATTTCTATATTGAATTAGAAATGCATATTTTATCTATAATTCCCCAATTATTAAAATAACTATTAGTGTAAACATCGTATCAAAAACGGTATATGGTTTAGGAAATACTAATATAAATTTTAGGAGAATATGGATATTCAAGTAAATTTTAAATTAATAATGCTTATAATAAAGTGATTTTTTCAAAAGAAAGTTATTAATAACAAAAAATTGTGAGATTGTAAATATAATCATTAAAAACATTCTGGAGGAGAATAATTATTAAACATTCCAAAGTATCCAACTCCTCTTTAAAACATTTAAATCCTAATCCAAAGAAAATTATGAGATTATATAAATATATAATATAATGAGAATAATTGGATTCTTGATATAACATTAAAAATTCAGTATATACTCCAAAAAAATTTGAATTAGAACATAATAAAATTAAGCCTTAATGAAATTAAAATTGAGACAAAATTCCATTACATATGAATCGAAATAACCAAAAGTAATAAAAAAATGAATAATATTAATACCATTAAGATAAAATAGTTAATGATAATATATTTAAATTTTCATTAGGTACACCACAAAAGATAATTAAGTGGTGAATATGACATTTAAATCACAAATGTAAAAAATGAGATAGAAATCCCTTACCATAACAATCCTTTTTTATGTTGTATTTATACTCATGTATAGTGGATTAAAATATTTTATTAACTAATATAATAACCATAATCAGGTTTATATTATCATATTTTAATCTCTTATAATATCTTATAACTATTTGTTTTACAATCTTTTGTTATTTTGAATATTTTGGGTGTGAATTGGGTGGTTTTGTCAAGTATGTTTGACTTATTATTTGATGTTATTATTAATTAGATCATGGTTTCATCATATCCATAATGTAAACCATGATTTAATTATCATTTATATCCTATACATGTGTATTTATAATTTTCTATACTGTTTGGATATTATAAATGAAGTGCACCACACATGGAGATGGTAGGTTGTACGTACGCATGAACGCAAGGTTCATTTTATATCATATTAAAAGAGTGAAAAGTAGATGATAAATATATATATTATAATTATAGTTGGAAATATATGTTATATATATTACACTATTTTATTAAAACCGTCCTTTATAGGTTCAATGTATGGCATGAATGGGTCATATCACTTTCAGGGGGTGGTAGCCCACACTTCCATAAATGAAATTATTGTATTTACGCAAGATAGAAAGCATAAAGGTATGTTCTAAATGAATATTATATAAGAATATAGATATTATAAAGATATTATATATCATATATAAATATAGTTTCAATTATAATTCCCACCATGAGAGGTGGTGAAGGAAAAATAATCAATCGTCATTTTGTGAGCCAGCAGTTCATCGTACAAAGAAACAATATGTTCGTTATCCATTAGATGAATGTGTGTGTAAGTGTAATTAAAAACCTTATCATAAAACCATCCATGTATATTTATTATAATGGTTATTTATGTAATAATATTATAATAATGTTATATTTATTGGATAATTGAAATGAAACTAAAAATCTTGAGAAAGGATGTTAACTCATAATCGGGTAACTTGTTTTGGTTTATACCCCAAGGATTCCTTCGAAAACGTTATGCTCAAATAAATGATTCTTGGTAGATGGAAGGTATTTTTTAATACTATTTTGTAATATCTTGTCTGAAAGATGGAGGTTTGAGATGTGTGAAAAAGTGGGAGAGGTATCTGCATTTAATAGGGAAGGAAAAGGACTCACTTGGAAATTTTGGAAACAAATCAGGTAAACAGGGGTTCTAACCTAACAAAAAGTCAAAAAAACCTTTATTAATCATTAATGGAAGTTTAATGGTATAAATATGGACATAAAATGGGTTTTTACAAGTTTCAAGATCACTTAGGTCCCTAAGATTAATGTTTGGTCCCTGATTAAGAATAATTTGACCTTAATCGATGTTATTAATTGCAATCACTTTTACTAATCTTTCCAGTAAAACATTAAATTGGAATTATTAGAATATAAATATTATACTGATTAAAATGGTGTATGTAATACTTTATAAAATTAATTCACAGATGCAGTAAAATTAAGATTATTGCTAATCCCATAGACGGGATGGATTAACAAGGATCTAAAGTAGAAAAATGTTCAAACGTTTGATAAGGTTTAATATTAAACTTAAAATTTAAATTAATTATAATGAAATAAATTATATTAATAGGTTTATAATTCATATAAATTGGTCTTAAAACAAATTTAATATATAATTTAACATTAATTCTTATTTAAATTAAAAGGTATTTTTTAACTAAAAACAATATTTTACACTATTCTTCAAAAAAAATTGTTTCTCATAAAAAACCAAAAAATTCACCTTAAGATATATTTGATATCCTAAATTAACAAATGAAGTTTTTTTTGAAATTAATTTATAAAATCTGTCAAAATTCATATTTAAATTATGTTTTTCATTAAAAGGTTGTAATAATGCCTTATTTAAAATATAGGTTTTTATGGGTAAAATTGCGGTTGTTCTTGTATTATGATTAGGAAACATAATGGATAAATATAAAAAATATTTTATTGAATATATATCATATATTTTTCATTAAAAACACTGACTAATTGTAATAAAGTATTTTTTTTATGGTAAAACTCCTTTGGATGCATAAAATTAATAATATTTCTGTTTATATCCAATTGGTTCTTATTTTTGTTTATCATTAATTGATAACCCACGAATTAATTTTATATTTATATAATCCATAAATATTGATAATTTGGTTAATAATATTCATAAAATCTAACATAACATCAATTTTATATCATATTATATTAAATAATAATATTTTTATAATACATTGTTATTTGTTGAAACTTAGTCTTGCGTTTAATGGATACTATCAACAAAGCTAAATCTTTTTGTAACACAAAAAAAACCACTAAGATTCCTAGATATATAGAATCTAATATTTAATTTATTCTAATATATCTTGATATTACATTTTCTTATACACTTGGTGTCACGTTTCATACACGCTACTAAATACAATGTTCATATTTTATAATTTTTGGTTGTTAAATTCTCCCCACAGTAACTAAATTACATCCTCACAATTTAAATTTGATCTTCGTAATATAGGGTTTAAAAATAAAATATTTATAAAATAACTACATTTTAAGAATGGTTAATATCAAATATTATTAATAATATACAAGGGAATGTACAATAGAAACATAACTAGGTTCCCTTGTAAGAGAACACAGGTGTGATACGAAAGAAAAACCAAACAATAAAGTTCTAATATAGAGTTATAGAGAACATTTTCTGGTGAATGTTGTAGACCGAAAAATCATAATTCTAATGTGGGAATAAATGCTAATTATATTATCAAAATTTATGATAATAGGACAAAATATTTTCATCAAAATTATATTTTTTTCTATATTTAAAGAATTATTTAAAATTATAAGTATATAAGTAAATATATATTTCTATAAAAATAATATTTTGTTTTGGTTATTCCATGAACTATTTCTACATCATCTCTTAGCACATGATGCCTCATATGGTGAAAATCTACATTTACCTTTAAATATAATCCAATGATCAACAATTTTCGACACGGTTATGTTTTCCAAAAAATATATTGATCCAACATATTGGAAGAAGGGTCACTGAATTTCCAAAATGAATTTTTCATTATCCTTTAATCAACATGGAGTACCTCCAAATTTTCACCTTACAAACTTGTTAATAACTTCTTCATGTATCCTATTGAAATATTTTAATAACTCGAATCACCATAAAAAATATTGGAAACATGAATTCTCCCACATTTCTTATGAAAAACACATGTTATTGGATATATTCCATAAATCCAAAAAGTGTTGTGAACTCAATCAGTGATTGAATTGACCAATTTTCAAAAAATCATTAATCAGTTCTAATGTATTCAACACTTATCCAAATAAATCATTTCTACATAATAATCTCTAAATAATGAACCAAATAATGGTTTTCATTCCATCAATCATGTGTTTTTTGAAAAGATTAAATTTCTACTGATTAAATTTTCATGGTACCATTTATCACAAGATATCAAATCCTATATGAAAAATTTCTACTATACAATCATCATATATTTTATAATTCTTATAACCGGTACAATTTTTATAAAATATTGAAATTACATAATTATTGAATAGTTATATAAATAATTCATCTTCATCTATAGTAGAAGCATATCATGATCTTTATCCAATAGCATCATTTTTTTATAGTACTCTGACTCTGGGGACAATGATTATTATAGTGTCCATCTCCATACAGTTGAAGCATTTTACATTGGAAAACATTTTCTTCAACTTTTAATCACAAACATGGTGTCCTTTTTCTCCAAACATATAAAAAAAACACTCATTCCCATCAATAAATTACTAGATTGTTTCTTTCCAACATTATCACTTGTCATAAAATCCTTTTTTCCTTTCGCCTTCTTTGACTCAATCCATTTTTTATGGTTCTCATACGACCTCTTCTTGTTATAGTTTCATTAGATAAAATATGACATGGATAATTATTTATCCATCACATTTTCACATTATACTATGTCCTCAGATGATGATAAATATTTTCCTTTGAAATATTCGATGATGACGAGAAATGATTTGATCCTTCTTACTCTATGGATCGTTTTCATTGGTGAGGTTCACATTCCTTATACTATGATCCATTTCTAAAAAATGGAATTTTATAGATTAGACCCTAAAATTATGAATGATTTGTAACTATAAATTTGGTATAACACAGAACATAAATTTATATATCATAAATCTTAGAACCAAAAAAGTTAGTTACTTTGGGAAAATCCCTACTTTTAAATCCATCATAATGGTAGGTATTGAAAATTTGAAATATCCTATGTGTATCTATCAGGAGTGTCAAACCAGGTGTGTAGTAAGGACAATTTTTTATGTACTAGGAAATGTTGAGTCAGTGTTAGAACACATTGTCATAGTTATTACTCCAAGGTACATCTTTGACAGAACCACATCCACTTTTAGTATCCATATAGGGATGTATTTCTAGGAATACCCACATAATCTCTATTTTACCAAAATTCTATTATTTTATTCAATACATATCCTCAATTTATATCTTAGGTTTTTTATGCCTAATATTTATTTTCTAAAACAAGTTTCCATGTTTTTTTCAAAACCTCCTCTAATACCAACTGTAATGCCCCGACCCCAAAAGCACGGGCTAGTGCATTACATTGTTACATTGGCATGATTACAATGAATCAAATCCAAAAGCACCATTATGTTTAGTAGACCTATAAATCCCTATTACATATTTGATTCTCATAATACATTTTGAAATCAAAATTACAAACATGATATATAATAAAATGAAAAACATTATGTCCTTGAATGCATATTCAATGACTTCTTCATCATAACCTAGGGAGATAAGAATAATAATGGCGAGATAAAATTATTATTAATGGTATTTAAATTGGAATAAATAATGATTCATTAATGATATATTAACATGGAATTGTGATTAACTGAAAACACATTCCATTCAATTACAAGATGAGGAAATATCAATATTCCAAGGTAAGAAACTAAAAATCATTCCATCTAAATTAATAAAATGAGAATGAAATGTATCCATAGATATCTCGATGAAAAAAATCATGAATTAATAATAAATTAATATAAATGATTGAAATTATTTCTTTATGTATTTCATGCCAGAGGCATGTGAAAACCGATTACCATCAAGACCTTTCACAAGACGATTTAAAACTATGGATAGAAAACAATTTAATTTTGAAAACTAATTTTTCTCATTAGATCATGTTGATGCATGGAGGAGATATATACGACTAAGATCCACCCTTCATTTCAATTCCAAAACATTCATCATCCTTAATTATAAAAATAACTTATATGACTTATCAATTATCCTTATTTAACGATAAATATGGATTTTATCAATAATTCTCCAATTAATCAAATAACTATCAATGTAAACACCATATAAAAAGGATATATGGTTTAGTCAATACTAAAATCCATTATATACTAATATGGATATTCAAGTAAATTTATAATGGATAGTGATTATAATAAAGTTATTTTTTAAAAATCACAAAAGGATGTGGGATTGTGAAGATAATAACTATGAACATTCTTAAGGGGTACAATGTTTAAACATTCCAAAGTGTCCCACACCCTGTTGAAACATTTAAATTATAATCCCCAAGAATTTATGATAGTATATTAAATATATAATATCATGATAATAATGGGATTTATGATATATCATGGAAAATTTAGTATATACACAAAATAAAAGTGAATTAGCGCATAATAATAATTTAGTCTCAAAGATATATAAATTCAGATGAATTTCCATTACATATGAATCGAAAGACCCAAAAGTAATAACCATAAAATGAAACATAAAAATAAAATGAATATAAAATAATTCATGATAATATATCAAAATGGAATTATGGTACAAAACAAAGAAAGCAATAAGTGGTGAATATGATATTTATCTCATAGATGAAAAAATGTGTGATAGAAGTCCCTTACCTTAACCTTCATTTTTTTCTGTGGTATTTATACACCTTTATAGTGGTTTAAAATATGTTATTAACTAATATAATTCCAATAATAATGTTTATAATATCATATTTTAATCTCTTGAATATCATATTTCACTTTTGTTAATAATCTTTCGTTATTTTGATTATTTCGGGTGTTAATTGCCTAGTTTTTTCAAGTATTTTTTACTTATTGTTTGTTATTATTAATTAAATAATTGTTTCATAATATCTAAAATTTAAAAATTGATTTATTTATCAATTAAATATACTATATAAGTATTTATAATTTTCTATACAATTTGGAGATAAGAAATGAATTGCGATGTTCATGGAGATAGTAGATCGTACGTTCGCATGAACACTACATTCATTTCCAGGTTGTATTAAAACAATTAAAAGGAAATGATAAATATGTATATTATAATTAAAATATAATATATATTTTTATTTATGTTACATATTCTTATTAAAACAATCCTTTATATGTTCCATGTATGGCTGGAATGATTTGTATCACTTTGAGGGGGTGGTAGTCCACAGTTCCTCAAATGAAATTATCATAATTATAAAAGATGGAAATCATAAAGATATGTTCTAAATGAAAATTACATATTTATAGAGATATTATAAATATATTATATATAATATTTAAATATATTTTCCAACATAATTTCCTTTATTATAGGTGTAAAGTAATTATGAACAATCATCATTTTGTGAGGTAGTAGTTCGTCGTACATAGAAACAATATATCCATTATCCATTAGATGTAAGTGTGTGTATGTCTAAGTATAACCATTAGAATAAAAAAAAAATAGAATATATTGGATACTTGTTTTGTTATTTAATCATATTATAATAAGGTAATAAAGAATCAATAAAGTAAATTAAACTAAAATGCTTGAGATAAGAAGTTACCTCTTAATCAGGTAACATCATTTTGTTTATACCAAAAGGATTCCTTGGAAATCATTCATCCCAACGTGATGATTTTATGAAAAGAGTAGAGATTTTGGGATATTATTTGTTCATATATTTTCATAACCTAATAGGTTTGGTAAGTTTGAATAAGTGGGAGAGGTGGTAGCCTTTTATTGGGATAGAAAAGGACTCACTTGGAATATTTGGAAACAAGTTAGGTAGACACATGTTATTACCTAATAAAAAGTCATAAAATCAATAAAAACTAAAAAAATTAATTTTTATCGTCTATATATTGATATGAAATTGTTTTTTAAAATTTCCCTTGGTAATTTGGCCCCTATTATTAAGCCTTAGTGTCTAATTAATCTTTATTTGACCTTAATAGATGTGATTAATTTTAATCACTTTTACTAATCTTTTTGGACAAAATTTAACATTATATTTTTAGAATAAAAATATTATTCAATCTATAGTGTTTTATATTATATTTTAGAAAATCAAATCATAGATTCAAGAAAATTTAGAATAGTGATAGTCTTGTAGATGGGATGGAATGTCGGATTTTTAAAGTAGAAAAATGAATAAGATTTTGTTATGGTTTTATATTCAATTTCATATATAATTTTATTATAATGAACTAAATTATATTAATATTTGAATAATTGATATTATTTGGTCTTAAAAAAGTTTAATATATAATTTCCCATTAATTATTATTTAAATTAAAAGGTTTTTTTTAACTAAAATACATTATTTTTCACTATTCATCAAAAAAGAAGTTTCTCTGAAAAATACAAAAAATTCACCCTAAGATGATTTTTATGTCCTGAATTCAAAAATAAATTTTATTTTATCAAATTAAATTCTTAATTGTTTCAAAATTATTATTTTATATAGGTGTTATATTAAAATTCTATAAAAATTCCTTAATAAAAATATAGATTTTTATGTATAAAATTTCGTTTGATCTTATCTTATGTTTATCAATACTAATTAATATATATAAAAATTTTCAGTTGAATGTATAAAATATATATTTCATTAAAATAATTTAGTAATTTTAATTTGTTGTGTTTATTAAGGTAAAACTACATTGGAAGCTTAAAAATTATAATATTTTTATATCTAATTGGTTCTTATTTTTGGTTCTCATTAATTGATAACTCATGAATTCATTTTATATTTATATAAACCATAATTATTCATAAGTTAGTTAATACTATTCATAAATTCTTAAATAATGGCTATGTTATATCATATTATATTAAATAATAAAATTTTAATAATACATTGTTATTTGGTGATACTCGGTCTTATGTGTAATGAAAGCTAACTCGATGTTTCAAGCATATATAGAATATAATATTAAATATATTTTAATTTATTTGGATATTATAATATCTTACATTCTTGGTGTCGCGTGTCATACAAGCTATCAAATAAAAGGTTCTTACTTTATAATTTTGGGGTGTTATAAATGTTATACAAAAGGATATGTCATTGAACATATATAGGTCCCTCTAATTTTTATATAGGTTACTATGGTTATCCTTTATGGATATGAGTTCTAGAATACCATTATACTTCTAAATATATACTTTTTTCCATACCCTCTAAACATTATCAAGGTGTTCCCTCTATGGATTGATATGGAAACAGGGATATCGATGATAGGGGTCCATGAGGGTTTCAAATTCACCCCTTTTAGTTCTATGACAAGAATGATCATGGAAAATGAAGATAACATCATTAAAAATATATCATATTCCAGGAACTTGAAGGGAAATGTTTTTGATTCATGCATTTATGATTTCATGAACTCTAATACATATAATCTATACCTATTTTCATATAATTTTTTATAACATCCATGGTTCACTTGATGAGTCAATGATAGATTCATCTATGAGTACATCCCATTGATCATTTAGTAGCTCTGGTGTCTGCTTTCTTGGTTGTACCCCAATGTAGAGATCATGCTAATGGTGATTGATTACCCAATTTTTTCTCCAAGATTATACCCAAATATGAATAGTGTATTATGTAAGATATATCCTAAGATAACCATCTTAATGGATGTATGAATAGATACAAGCCCGGGGTAGTGAGGTGAAAGATAGAATATCAATGAGGGAACCTATTGATCAGTGATAAGGGATTTTACTATGGTAGTAGTAGTTGCTGACATTGAGGAACATTCAAATACCCTCACATAATATAAAGTAGAATCTCCATGAGAATGGTGTTTATATATATAGACAACGCTTCGAAATGTGACTGATAGTATGGATAAGATTCAACGACTTTTGAGTTTTCTCATAAGATAGCTTTAGGGTAGAGAGTAAAATATATAAAGGAGATACCAAGATATTTATACTTCCCTGGAGCATGGAAATCATAGGTTGGGCTAAAGAGGTTCCTCGGATGATGGATTTTATGAAGGAACCTCTAGTTGATTGGAGTAAACTTGTCTAGAAATGGGGTTTTCAATGATAAATTCAAGGTTTTCCTAAATGGAATCCATGACATGCATCAATTATATGGGGGTGTTAGTTTAATCTAATAACAAAGATTTTAATGACCCACCCCTAGAATATCTGATCGGGTGCCTTACTATATTACATTGGTATGAATACAATGAATTAAATCCATAAGGAAAAAATTATTAGCAGTTTTGGAATACCATATTACATAATTGAGACCCATATTACTTTGGGAAAATAATATGAAATACAGTACATGAAAAAGTAAAAAACATAATCCTTTAAACTAATTCGAAGAATTTACCATCATATTTGGGGAAAGGAAATAAAATAACGGTTATCTCAAATGGTTAGTAAGGGTTAAGTACAATATAATAAATAATAAATAAATGAGCATACTCAATATAGAAAGGTAAATAACTGAGCACACAAACCTTTAAAAAATACACATAACATAATAAAATGGAATGAATAAATTGTGATCAAATATTTCCATATAAATAATCATAAAAGCTTGAAACATTACCATTAATATTATAACTAATCAAATAATCACATGTAATAACAATAATGATGGAATGAATAATGTTGTACATCTGAAAAAATCAATATTTATCAACAAGATTGTTACTATCATGATTTATCCTCAATAAAGTATATTTCATTGGTAAAAACCCATCTAAAATATCAAGATATTCCTCAAGATAGTTACTATAAAGATATTTTGTAACATCCCAAGTAAATAAAGAATAATTAATTTTAATAAATATTAATATTTTTGAATTAAATATTAATTTTACTATAAAGGGTTTTCTATGTTCGATGGTGTACCCGATATGCAATAGTGGGTTTCTTTGAAATCATACGTTGCACACAAGGGTGAGTCATACAAAAATAATAATAATAAAATATTATTATTTTAAATGGTAGTTAACGCCTAGTCATTTTAATGGAGATAATGAATAGAACTAACAACTATATGATTGTACATGTTTATTAAATGTTTTTACATTTATCCAATAAAAGTTAGAGGCCTAAAATGCGGATTAATCTAATTTTAATCATAAATACTCTAATATTCATTAAAAGTTCATTTTACCACCATTTAGTGGGGAACCCTATTTAAATCTAGTTTTGTCACTTGTATATGTTTTATTCAACAAAAAATTATTCTTTAGAATTGGGACATACAAATTTACTTTGGGTAAGTTTTTGGTATTTTTCTCATAAAATTCATTTTTAATGAATATTGAAAAATACTGTATTTTAATTCAAACTGCCTTTTAATAAAAATTATTTTTATGTTTAGATCATTTTTCAATTGTATAAAAGTGTAATTCGATTATATTTTTTCCATTTAATCCAATATTTTTTATTTTAATTAATTTCACTTTGAAGTTGGACATAAACATGTGTCAATCTTTTGATAGTTATTATTTTTTAAAAACACGCTTTTTTGTTTTGATAGTAGGAATTAATTTTAAATTAAATTAATACAGATTTTATGTATTGAATTTGGTAAAATAGACATCATTTTTTAATTCAGACTATCAATTATAGCTTCGGCTTAATTTTTTTTATTTTTCTGAAAAACTTCAATTTTTTGATGAATAGTGAAAACACTGAGTTGTAGTTAAAAAAACTGACATTTTCATTTAACTATGATATAACCACTTATGTGAATTTAATTTTAAAAATACGACATACATGGTTGTTATTAATAGGTAAAATGTGGTTCAATAAGATAAAATATTCTTTTTGAATAGTAACTTTTGACTTTTATTTATTGCGGTTAAAGGTAAATAGGGTAATTCACGGTAAAACAAATATAGTAATAATATAAAATTTCCTTAAAACTTGTCCTAAACTTATTTGATGAGTAATGTCAGACCTAGACAATCTTTGGGTGATACGTTTGGCTTTTTATAGCCACTTGGGTAGGATAATTATATAAATAACCTTTTTTAAAGTAAAAATAAAAAAATCATAAACATTTTTTTTTACTAAGAAAATTTTAATATGGGGTTATATACTTGATATATTTGACTATAAATATTCATTATAAAGATAAAAATATTTCCTACATTATGGTATTTTTTAATAACTATTGTACATCAAATAAATTAAAATATTTATGACACAATAATGATGAAGTGTTTACCTCGTTAATAAATGATTTAAATAAATAAGATTATAAAGATTAAAATAACATCCCAAACCTGTCAAATTTTTATGGGATGATTTTATTTCTACCATGAGTAATATTTTATTTTTAATTAATAATTTTATGACATTTGTAAACTAAAAATCATTATATAATAAAATAATATTTTCACACTTTCCTAAAGAGCCCTTCCCCCCCTTATAAAAACCCTCACCTATAACCCATTACTCACACCTCTGAAGCCCCTTGGATCATCCAAAATCTACCCAAATAAGCTCTCAAGATCCAAATCTTCCTCCTATAATCATTACCTTAGGCAGAATGCACTTCAAGATACCATTTTGCTTCAAACCAAAGGGAGTTACACGATTTAGAGGTAACATCTTCTTTTAACTTCTTTTATTTTATTTTACTTGTACAACCCCATAAAATATTATTATTACTTTATTTTATAACAAAAAGACTATACTCAATATACTAGGATGTTGTTATGAAAAGGATTATAACTACACTTACACACACCACCATCTAATGGTTAAAGAACAAACTCTTTCTGTGGACAACAAACTAATGCATCAAAAAACGATGATTATTCAATCTTATCCAAACACCTCTTATAGTGGCCATTATGATGGAACTATATTTTTATATGATATATATTATTTTAATATTTTCTTTATTCTTATTTATTTTCCATTTATATCGTACCTTTTTGGTTTCCATTATGGGTAAATGCGAGAATTTCATTTGAGGAGGTGCGGACTACCGCCCCCTCAAAGTGATATGACTCGTTCATGCCATACGTGGAACATAAAAACGATAAAGTTACTAAGATTATATATATGATATTATATTGGAATTATAATATAAATATTTAACATTATTTTTTCATTCCATTAAATATAAAATAGAAATGAAAGTAGCGTTCATCCATACGTATGGCTTACCTTCTCCATAAGTAGTGTATTTAATTTCTTACCACCAAATGATATGTACTATTATAAATACAGATATATAATGGTTATATATGATATATATGATATCTAAATCATGAATGTAATTCTGGATATAAATAAATTTTGATCACATGAACAACTTGTAATTATAAGAAGTCTATTTTTGACTCAGGTAACAAATATCGACAAAATGACCATTATTAACTAAAATTATTGCATAATGTTTATATCTTGGTAATAAGTTATTTAAAAATAATGATAAACTTGAAAAAGGATCTTAAGAAAGTATAAATTAACTTTAGTTTATTATTCAGGATATTAATGAATGAGCGGGTTAAGTCAGACACGAGGTAAGGGACCTTGTCTCACTCTCCTTTCATTGAGGAATATTTTGTTTTATACACAACTTTCTTTTATACAGTTTATAAATCCCTATTACTTTTACTTTTATTCGAAATTAATATTTTCTCTACTAAGCTATTTACTAAAAAACCAAAATAAATGTTTCTTTTGACATACACGGTGACAAAAACCTTTCCATCGGCATGGGTATTAGTTGATATTTAGCTTCCTTAGCAAGCTGTAATGTTTTTAAAAGGAAAATAAATTCAATATACTCTTTTAGGTATTTTGGTATTGAAAATAGTTTTCATAATGGATTTATTATGTCAATATATTTAAATGAAATATTTTTATTGAAATGTGGAAATTTTATCTTTCCATTATATTTTTTTATGCGTTATGAATATGATATGGTTCTTGGGAATTTTTACATATACGGGTGGTTCTGTGATAAACTTAGGGCAGGTGAGCCCGAGATAGCTTTACAATTCATTGGGTAATGTGATGGAGATAAACATGAATGTTTCTCCTAATAGATTCAGGGAATATATAGTGATGGGTATTCCAAATGTAACTCCCTACGTAGCTGTGAAAGCTACAATGTAAGTATGTTATGAATGCCACAAGTTACCTTTATGATTTGTGTTTACTATATAAATCTTAAGATTTCATGAGGTATGTTAAAGAAGTTATGTTATGTAAGTATTGATGAACTAATGTTTTCTTTCATTGTTTTATAAACATTACGGATCTTTTTTTCTCATCCCAAGTTTTGAAATGTTTTTCACAGGACATAAAGATGAATAGGGTCAAGGATGGGATAAAGTAAAACTCATGCTATCTAAAACATGGTAATAGACATGACACTTTTTCCCAAAAAGTTTTTATTTTATGAAAATAATAGAAACTGAGTAGAAGTGTCTACCTTGTAATTTTTGGGATGTAATGTAATAGGTATGGGATAATTCTCTAAAACTCTAAACCTGAAAATATCCTCAATGTGAATTATTCATTTAATTCATGATTATGTAATGATTAAGGATGTGTCCTTAAAGTTGGTATCAATGGTCTTTTTATACATCTTTTAAAGTTACGATATTGTAAAATTAATATCTATAAATTATTTTAGTTAATGTTATTTTTTAAATGAAATAGCATATATAGTTTACCTTGATGCTTCGCCTAATATATTTCTATGATCAGAATGGATTTCTGCAGAGGAAACACTGCAGATATAATGGGACGACATTAGGAGGAAGACAACCTTCTAAATCAGCAACCTGAGATGGTCAGAATTGGAACTGAACAATTTTTAGTAGGGATGGAACCATTGACTTGGGCAATTAAATGTGGTGGTATCCATGCATGAGATTATCTAGAACAACAACAGAAAAACATGTCAGTATTGGAGCATTTCATGAGGGAGCATCCCCCATCATTTAGAGGATCATCTGACCTTCTGCTACCTGAAGGTTGGATTAAAGCACTGGAGAATATTTTTTATGTCATGGGGTGTTCAGAACATCAAATGGTTATTCTTTCTATTTTCTATTTTAAATTTGAAGCTCATCAGTGGTGGTTTATGGTGAAAACTATCAAGGATTGTGAGTATATTTATGCTCTTGATTGGAATGAATTCAAAGGTATGTTTCTTGAGAAATATTTTTTTAAGGTGGTTCTTTTTAGGGCAGAAACAATTCCTGGAATTGAGGCAGGAGGATGACTCAATGGCTTCTTAAGAAGAAAAATCCACTTGACTAGCATGGTATGCCTTAAATTTCATAAGAGATCTTGATACTAAAGTCAACCATTTTTACTCTGGATTAAAGCTAAATTATCAAAGGGATTTAGTTTCTCGTGATTTCAAAAGTTATGAAAAACAAGTTCAATGTGCGGAGATAGTGGAAATGGAGTTTTCTAAGGATTATGTCATCTTGGAAAAACAACAGAATAAGAGGTCGAGGTGGTAGAAGAAAGGGAAGAACACTTCAAAAAATTCTGATGGAAAGAAACTTAAGTTTATAGTTTGGGAAAATTTTGGTAAAAAGCCTACTGGGGAAAGTATTTTGAATTATGGTAAGTTCTATTGATGTGGTAAAATGGGACATAAAGCTTGTAATTTTAAGGAAAAATAGCAGGTTAATGGTAAGACACAATCTGATTTACCATCAGTAAAATGTTTTATGTGCAATGAAATGGGTCGTTATGCAAATGAGAGTCCAATGAAGAACTCAACTGAGAGAAAGCAACCAGACTACAAGAAGAAAGGGGTGTTGATGCCCTTTGTAACTACTTTAGCATATTTTGGTCCATCAAATGAAGTAGTATTAGGTACACTTTTTGTTTGTTCATATTATTCCAATGTATTGTTTTATTTAGGGTTACACACTCTTTCATTTCAAAGAAGTTTTCTTGTAAATTGGGAATTCCATATCAAGTTATTAATCTTGAACATATGGTAAAAATACCTAGACTAAATTTTGAGAGAAAAATAAATTATAAGAACCTTCATGTCCTTTTGTGCAGAAAGAATCTACCTAAAAACCTCATTGTTTGGGAACAAGTAGAGTTTGATGTTATGTTGGGTATGGATTGGATTTCCATATATCATTCTAAGATGGACTATAGATCTAAAGAGGTTTATTTTCTGAATGTTTTTCAGTTTCTATATAATATTGAAACCTTAATTTTGATAACATATCCGGAAGCTAAGAAACTAGTAAAAGATGGAAATGAATGTTACCTTGCACATATTGTTGAAAACAAAGGAACTGTTCAGATTAATGATGTGTCAGTAGTAAATGATTAAATTGATTTTTTTTCCTGATGATTTTCCTAGTATTATACCTAATCTGGTAGTTGAATTTACTGTTAACTTAGTTCCTGATGCTAAACCAATTTCAAAACCCAGTTATTGAATGGATAAAATTGAACGTTTAGAGTTAAATAAGAAATAACATGAGTTATTAGATAATGGTTTCATTCGACCTAGCACATCACCATTGGATGCTCTTGTCATTTTTCTAAAAAAAATATGGTTTAATGAGTCTTTTCATTTATTATAGAGAATTTAATAACATCACTGATAAGAACAAGTATCATTTGTCTCATATCGAGGATTTCTTTTATCAGCTCTAGGGAGATGAGTATTTTTCAAAGATTGATTTGATGTCAGGGTATAATCAATTGAAATTAAGTAACCAAACATTCTGAAGACCGCATTTTGTAATAGATATGGCCATTATGAATTTTTTGGTTATACCTTTTGGGTTAACCAATGCACCTGTTGTATTCACAGATCTTATGAATATAATGATCCATGATTTTCTTTATAAGTTTGTGGTTGTGTTCAATGATGATATTTTAGTTTATTCTAAAAGTAAAGAGGACCAAGAAAGTCATTTAAGGGTTGTCTTCCAAATTTTAAAAGAAATAAAACTGATTGGAAAATTCATCCACTGTGAGTTTTGGTTATAGTAAATTTCTTTCTGTGGTCACATTGATTGAAAAAATTGCATAAATGTTTATCCTTATAAAATAAAAGTTGTTCAAAAATGTCCAAGACATAATAAATATAACCAAGATTCTTATTTTCTTTGGTTTGGTAGGTTATTACCAGAGGTTTGTTGAAAATTTTGCACTGTTATCCATCCCAATGACAAAGTTAACTTGAAAAGGTGTTATGTTCATTTAGACAAAATAATGTGATGATTATTTTTAGGAATTGAAAAGAAGATTGGAGAATGCTCTAGTTTTTTTACTTCATTCCAGAAATGGTGAGTTTGTTATCTACAGTAATGATTCGTTGAAAGAACATGGTTTTGTCCGTATTCATAATGATTAGGTAATTGCTTATGCTTCACGTCAGTTAAAACCTCCCAAGTTAAATAACCCTAGACATGATTTGGAATTAGGTGTTGTTTCTTTTTCTTTAAAAGTTTGTAGGCATCATTTGTATAGAGTAAAATGTGAAATATATATTGACCATAAAAGTTTGAAGTATATATTCACTCTGAAAGAATTTAACACGAGACAGAAGATATGGATTGAATTAATCAAGTATTGTGATTGCACAATTCGTTGCCATCCAAGAAATGTAAAAAAAGTGGTTGATTCTTCATGTTGAAAAGGTAATACTACATTAACCATGATACATTTGGATTGAGATCATTTGGTTTTTGATTTGGTGAAATTTGGCATAGAAGTTGTTGGTAAAAGAAATTCCTCTGTGTTGTTTCAGGTTTCTGTGAAATCATCTCTATCATAAAAAATTAAGAAAGCGCGAAAGTAAGACAATGAGTTGCCAAAAAAGGTAGTGATGGTTCAAAATGGTAAATTTCATGATTTTAACATTGACAATGATTATGTTATGAGGTTTGGGAAGAGATTATGTGTGCCTTGTTTTTCACAGTTGAAGAATGAGTTGTTATGTGAATCTCATAGGTCAATGTTTTCAGTTCGTCATAACGGTACTAAGATGTACATAGATCTTTTGGAGTATTATTGGTGGGATGGAATGAAAAGAGAAATTTTTTATTTTACTGTTAAGTGTTTGACTTTTTAATAGGTCAAAGTAGAGTGGTAGTTTCCAAAAGGTATGCTTCAGTCTTTACCGGTGCCAGAGTGGAAATAGAAAAATTATATCCATGGACTTTAATGTGGGATTACCAAAGACATCTCAAGGTAATAATGAAATCTGGTTTATTATTGATCGATTCACTAAATATGCTCATTTCTATCCAATTCATGATACTTTATCTCTAGATCAACTTTATCAGTTGTATGTTAAAGAGATATTCAGGTTTCATGGAGTTCCACTCTCCATTGTATCTAATCGTGATCCCAAGTTTACATCTAACTTTTGGAAAGGCCTTTAGAAGTCATTGTGTGCTGAATTAAATTTTATTAAAGCTTCTCATCCTCAATCAGATGTCCAGTCATACCGATCAATTTAGATAGTAGAGGATATGTTATGTACTTTCACGAGGGATTAACAGGTATGTTTGGACCAACATCATTTTTTGTTGAATTTTTGTATAATAATAGTTTTCATTCCAGTATACTGATGTCTCCATTTGAGGCATTATATAGGAAGTGGTGTCGAACTCCAACTTTTTGGGATGAAGTAGGTTAAAGGAAGTTGATGGGTCTAAAATTGGTAGATGACATGGCAGAAAAACGTTCAGTTGATTCAGAAGCACATGAGATCAACTCAGAGTAGGCAGATAAGTTAAGTGGATAACCAGATGAATGATATTTCTTTTGAGGTAAGTTATCATGTCTTTCTCAAAGTTTCTCCATGGAAGAGTGTGATGTGTTTTGGTAAGAAGGGAAAGTTGAGTCTGTCGTTCATTGGACCGTGTGAAATCTTAGAGAAATATGGATTAGTTGCATATAGAGTGAATTTACCTCCAGTTTTATCCCAAGTACACAATGTTTTTCATGTTTCAATGTTGATAAAATATATTCCAGATCCATCTCATGTTTTGACCCTAAAGGTAGTTTAGTTGATAGAGAATATCTCTTATGAGGAACAGCCAGTCTAGATTATTGACTGAAGAGAGAAAGTGTTGCAGAATAAGGTTATTCACCATATAGAGGTTTTTGTGGAAATACCATATAGTTGAAGAGGCAACATGGGAATCTGAAAATGCTATGATGGATAAATAACCCTACTTATTTGATAAGTGAATAAAAATTGAGAGGACTCAATTTCTAAAAGGGAGGAAGGATGCAACATCTCATGTAAATAAAGAATAATACATTTTCGTAATTATTAATATTTGTGAATTAAATATAAATTTTACTTTAAAGGGATTTCTATTTTCGATGGCATACCCGATATGCAACAACGGGTTTCTTTGAAGTCCTACATTGCACACAAGGCTGAGTCATACTAAAAAAATAATAATATAATATTAGTATTTTAAATGGTAGTTAACTCCTAGCCGTTGTAAAGAAAGGAATTAATAGAACTAACTAAAATTTGATTATACATGTTTGTTAAATGTTTTTACAATTATCCAATAAAAGTTTGAGGCTTAAAATGTGAATTAATCAAATTTTAAACATAAATACTCTAATAATCATTAAAAGATCGATTTACCACCTTTTAATGGAAAACCCTCTATAAATATAGTTTGGTCACTTTTATATATTCTATTCAAAAAAAATTAAATTCTTCTTTAGAATTAGGACATAAAAATTTAGTTTGGTTAATTTTTTTGGTATTTTTCTAATAAAATTCACTTTTTACATAATAGTGAAAAATATTGTATTTTAATTCAATACTATCTTTTAATAAAATTTATCTATATGGTTAGATTATATTTTTAATTTGTTTCAATGTGTAATTTGATTATATTTTTACAATTTAATCTAATATTAGTCACTGGAAGTAATTTTACTTTGAAATTGGACATAAACAAGTGTCAATCTTTTGATAGTTATTATTTCTTAAAAACACACTTTTTGTTTTGACAATGGGAGTTAATTTTAAATTAATTAATACAGCTTCTATGTATATAATTTGTTAAAATATATATCATTTTTGAATTCAGAATAACAAATATATCTTAGGCGGAATATTTTGTATTTTTCTAAAAAAACTCCAATTTTTGATGAATAGTGAAATCACTTAGTAGTTGATAAAAAGATGAATTTTTCGTTTAAATAAAATTTTACCACTTATGTGAATTAAATTTCAAAAATATGACATTCATGGTTGTTATTAGTAAGTAAAATATGGTTCAATTAGATGAAAATATTTTTTGGTGAATAGTAACATTTGACTTTTATTTACTGTGATTAAAGTTAAATATGGTAATTCATGGTAAAATCAATATTATAATAATATAAAATTACTATAATTCTAGTCCTAACTTTAATGGAAAACTATAAAAATCCTTGGGTGAGACTTTTGGCCTTTTAAAGGCACTTAGGTAAGATAATGATATTAATAACCTTTTTTGAAGTAAAAATAAAAATATCATAAACATGTCTCATTTTGCAAAAACAATTATAATGTGGGGTTATATAATTGATATATTTGACTATAAAAATTTATTATAAATCTAAAAATATTTCCTACATTATGGTTTTTTTTATAATTTTTAGACATCAAATAAATTAAATTATTTATGACACAATAATGATGCAGTGTTTACCCCATTAATAAATGATTTAAATAGATAAGATTAGAAAGATTAAAATAATATCCAAAACCAATAAAATTCTTATTGGATGATTTTATTTCGACCATGAGTCATATTATCATTTTCTTTAATATTTTTTTGACATTTATAAAATGAATATCATTATATAATAAAATAATATTTTCACACTTTCCTAAAGAGCCCCTCCTCCGACTTAAAAAAATACCTCACCTCTAACCCATTAGTCACACCTCTCAAACCACTTGGATCATTAAAAATCTACACAAATAAGATATTAAGATCTCTATCTTCCTCTTAGAATCCTTAACTTAGGCATATACACTTTAAGAAACCCTTTTGGTTCAATTGAAAGGGAGTTACTTGATTTAAAGGTAACGTCTTCTTTGAAGTTCATTTCTTTTATGTTACTTCTCCCACCCCATAAACTCTTTTTATTACTTTCTTTTATAAAAAAAATTATCCTCAATATAATAAGTTTTTTATGAGAATTATTCTAACTACACTTACTCACACCTCCATCTTATGGGTAAAGAACAAACTATTTCGGTGGACGGAAAACTAACACCTCATGAAATGATGATTGTTCAATCTTCTCATACAACCTCTTATAGTGTCCATTGTGAGAGAAATATATTTATATATTATATATTATGTTTATTTATTCATTATGATTCTGTATTTTTCATTTATAGCATACCTTTATGGTTTCCATTATGGGTAAACAAGATAATTTCATTTGAGGAAGTGTGGACTACCGCCCTCTCAAGGTGATATGACTCATTCATGCCATATGTGGAATGTATAAATGATGGAGTTACTGAGATTATATATATGATATTATACTGGAATTATAATATACCTATGTATCATTATGTTTTCACTCCATTAAATATCAAATAGAAATGGAAGTTTCATTTATACATACGTATGGATTACCGTCTCCATAAATGGTGCATTTCATTTCTTTCATCCCAATGTTATGTACTATTATAAATAATGTATATACTAGATATATATGATATATATGATATCTAAATCATTAATATCATTCTGGATATAATGAACTTTTGACCACATGAACAACTTGTAATTATAAGAAGTCCATTTTTGACTCAAGTGCCAAATATCGACAAAACAACCATTATTAACATAAATTATTACGTAATGTTTATAACATGGTAATAAGTGACTTAAAAGGAATGATAAAATTAAAAAAGGTTCTTAATAAAGTATAAATTATCTTTGGTTTATTATTCTGGAGATTAAAGAATGAACGGGTCAGGTCGGACACAAGGTAAGGGACTTCGTCTCAATCTCCATTAATTGAGCCATATTTTGTTTTATACACAACATTCTTTTATACGGTGTATAAACCTCTTTAACGTTTACATTTATTCAAAAGGAATATTTTCTCTACTAAGATTTTTTCTAAATGAAAAAAAATGTTTCTTTTAACATACTTCATGACAATAAACTTTTCATCATCGTGATTATTATTTGATATTTTTTCCTCAACAATCCATAATGTATTTAAAAGGAAAATAAATACCATATACTCTTTTACATATTTTGGTATTGAAATGGTTTTGATAATGGATTTTTTATGTCAATATATTTAAATGATATATTGTGATTGAAATGTGGAAATGTAACCTTTCCTTTATATTTGTTTAATGTGCTCTGAATGTGTTATGGTTCATGGGAATTGTTATGTATACAGGTGGTTACGTGATAAACCTAGGGTGGGTGAGCCCGAGATATCTCTCCAATGCAATGGGTAATGTGACAGAGGTAAACATAGATTTTTCTTTGAATAGATTTAGGAAATATAATGTGATGGGTATTCCAAATTTAACTCCCAACATAGCTATGAAAGCTACAATGTAAGTATGTTATGGACGACACAAGTTACCTTTATGATTTGTGTTTACTATGAAAATATTATGATTTCCTGAGATATGTTAAAGAGGTTATGTTATGTAAGTATTGATAAACTAATGTTTTCATTCATTTTTTTTATAACCCTTACTGATCTTTTTACTCATCCCATGTTTTGAAATGTTTTTCATTGGACATGAAGATGAATAGGGTCAAGGATTGGATCAAGGATAAGTCATGTTGTCTAAAACATGGGACTAGACATGACTCTATTTTCCAAAACAGTTTTTATTTTATGAAAAAAATGGAAACTAAGTAGAAGTGTATACCCTGTAATTTTCAAGATGTAATGTAATATTTGTGGAATAATTATCTAAAAACATAGACCTAAAAAATCCTCAATTTGAATTATTCATTTAATTGGAGATTATGTAATGTTTAGGGTTGGGTCCTTATATCTATCCCCTAGATAGATTTAAAAATGATTATAAACAAAAGTGAAGAGTTTGTCAGTAACCGAATTCATCCCATGATACTACTAATGCACCAAGGGGATTACATTAACCACTCCTATACCCATGTACTACATTTCCAAAACAATCCTCATATATTGAAAAATAAATTTAAATCATAAATAATGTGCCTTACCAAATACCTTAATGGAGTAAAGTATGCAGATTTATCAATATTTCCCTAATATATCATATAATATTCACGGAAAAAAATGTATATAAAAATGATATATGGTTTTGGAAATAATATTATACATTAAACAATCATATATATATATATATTATTAATTTAATTACCAATTATAAATGATTACAAGAATGTGGTTGTTTCAAGTGAAATTAAACATTCACCAATGATATCACAATAACTTTATCAGTTAAAAATTTTAATACCAACTAAAATTAGATTAAATAATTCAAATTAAAGCTTAAAATACCATAAAAATGAATTATTTTATATATTACATGTCAAATGGGCACAATACACCCCACATTAATGTGAATTGGTTCATAAAAGAAAAATAAATTTCAATGGAACGTAAATTCAAACGAACTCTCTTACCATATATCCCTTTTTGGTTGAATTCCATTTAATATCTTGTATAATGGTTTTAGTAATTTTAATTAACTTATAAAAAACCATTTTAATATTTATAATATCATATATGATCCTTTTATAACATCTCATTGCATGTTTGTTAACAATCAAACATTATTTTCACTATTTCAGTTTTTAATTACCTTGTTTTTTGAGTATGTTTTGTTTTGTTATTTTTTATTACTAATATTTAGATTATGATTTAAGAATATATTAAATTTAAATCATGAGTAAAATATCATAAATATTCAGTATTTTTTTATTTATTTTAATGGATAAAATTTGGAGATTTGAAATCGAATACACTGTTCATGGAGATTGTATGTTGTACATACGTATAAATGTTGCGTCCATTTTATTTTCATATTAACAATGAAATGTAAATGATATATATTTAAATTATAATTATGGTATCATATTTATTTCATATTTGTAACATAATTTTATTAAAACCGTCCTTAATAAATTCCCTAAAAATCATGAATGAATCACATCCCTTTGAGGAGGTAGTAGTCCACATGTCTACAAACAATGTTATCATATTCCCAAAAGACAGAAAAATTGATATTATGTGTTATAAAATAATTAAAGAAGTATAAAGTCATTATAAATATAATATATGTAATATATAAACAATAAATCCATCATTTTTATCATCCTTTATAGGTGGAAATGGAATAACAAACTACATCAGTCCATGAGGTAGTAGTCTATTGTACACACAATCATTGATTCTGTCTCCCTTTGATAGAAATTCAAATAGTTTTATGTTTTAAACTTATGATAAAAAAATATCAGTATATTTACAAATATTTTGATATTATATAAACAATATAAAATAATAATTCATGGTTTGGAGAAAGAAATAAAACTAAAGTGCTTGTTGAAGAATGATACCTCTTCTTCTTGTAACTCCTTTTGGTTTATACCAAAATCATTCCTTGGATGGATTTATACCCAAATTAATGATTATAGTATTTTTTTTATGGATTTTAATAGATTATTTTTTATGGTTTTTTATTGATACAAATGTTTTTATAGGTGTGAAAAAGTGAGGTGGGTGACTTCCCTTTTATAGTGCAGGAGGACTAACATTCTGGTAAATATAAAAGGGTAAAAACTATTGGTAGGTCTACCTTACATCATGATCCTCCAATAAATAAAATTATTATATAAAGGGGGTGTTACGGTATAAATATTTTCATAAAATAGGTTTTGTAAATGTTTCTATGTCATTTTTTCCCTTCAGACTAAATTTTAAACACAGTGTAAATGCATCTTCACCTTATTCGTTGTAATTAATTTTCATTTATTTCACTAAAATTTTTGGTACAAAAAAAATTACGTTAATATAAATTATAAATTATTATGATTAAAAATATTTAATTTATATTTCAAAATTCCATCCACAAAATTGATATAAATAAAATTAAAAATAATCATGTCGAAAGGAGGAGAAATCATTTTTTTAAAGTGTAAATGTTTAAAAGATTGAAATGTTTTTATATACAATTTCAATGTGAAATTTATTCCATTTAAAAATATTGTACATATATAATTATAATTGACCTATTTTTACTTCAACATTAATTCAAAATATAATCTAACATTAAAAAATAATTATATGAAAATGCAGTTTTCAATTAAAAGTCTGTATTTTTCACTATTCATCAAAAAAATGAAACTTCGCTCATAAAAATTTCCAATATACATACTAAGATAATTTCAAAATTCCTATTTCAAAAAAAAGTTTACTTTTTAAAAATAAATTATAAAAGTTTCAAAATTTAGTTTTAAAACAAGTCTTCCATTAAATGGAGGCAAAACTTCCTTTTAGAAAAATAAAACTTTTTATAGCTAAAATTGATTTGTTCTAATCTTATACCTATCAAATATATTTGATTACTGTAAAAAATTACTGAATATATATATATATATATATATATCATTAATATCATTAAATAATATTAATTAATTTACAATATTAGGATAAAATTCCTTCATCCCATAAAAATAGTTCATTATAAAAATATTTCCATTATATAAAATTGATTTTATATTTACTAATAATTAATTAATAGCTGATAAATTAAATGATATATTTTTATATTTTATTTAATTCTATTGATGACTTCCAATTTAATGGCTACAACATAATTTTCATATTGAAAAGTATATTTTGGTTTGGAAAAACCTGACCTTTTGTGTTACACAAGCTATAAATTAACATCATTACTGTGTGTAAATCTAGATAACTCGGTGTTGTGTGCACTATAAGATATATCATGGATTTAGTTTTTTAGGATAGAAAATATATTGTAATTTATTTGGATTTTATAATCATTTTTATGCTTTGTGTTTCATTTAATACTAGTTATTGAATAAAAGTTATTCTTTTATTATTTTTTTGGGTGTTACATTCTACCCTCCTTAGATAAATTTTATCCCAAAAATTGAAACTTTATATCGGAAATTGAGAGTTTTATATTTGAAAATTATATTAATTAAAACCTCACATCACAAATAGGGTTAAACAACATCTTTTTAATAAGAGAGATAAAGAAATGTGATGGTGACATAACTATGATCCCATGTAGGAGAGCATAAGTGGGAAATGAAAACATGGACATGGAAGAAATTTATAAATAAATATATTCCTTGATAAAAATAATGTAAGTGTTCAATGGAATGTTAAGGGCCTTAAAACCAAATCTTATGATAATCTAAAGCAAGATTGGATTCATAGGATATGAACATAATTTGATAACATTTTTATTTCAAGAACTTTTTCCTAGAGTTTGGGAATTATTTCACTCTCTATGAATATAGGGAAATATAATATTCTATTTCACAAACATAATATTATCCTTTTATTGTTACTTAAACTATTTATACAAAAAATTTAGCACATGCTGTATCATATGGTGAAGTAGTATATTAACCTCTAAAACCAATTCCAAGTTTAACACAAACTATTTTATAAATCATTAACCTTGTGATCCTTCCAAAATATCGGTATCCAAAACATTAGAAATAAGTTAAATGATTGATCCTATCATTAATATTTTAAACAATATGATATACCTCTTTATCATCACACTCTAAACATGTTAATACATTTATCATGTATTCTCTTGAAACAAGTTAATACCTTTATTAACCAAAAACCCTTATTGAAAACATGAATGATTACTTATTAATTAAATTGAAAATATTTAATTCGATATATTCCCAAAATATAGAAATAATATAACCACCATCAATGATAGCATTAACCCTATTGTCAAAAAATAGTCAACCAGTTCCAAGGTAGTCATAACTTATCCAATTTAATTAATCCAAATCAATCATCTCTTTATTCCAACATCACTATCTTAGTATTAGGATTATATTAAGGGTCATATTTCCCTCAACCATGTGTTTTAAAAATAGTTCAACAAGCCATTGGAACACTTTTCTTAGTACAATTCAATATAATCTCATAAATCCATAATGAAATAATACTATAGTAAAATACTTACATATATTAGAATTCTTATAAATAGTACATTATAGATAAAATACTCAAATGAAATAAATATTGAATCCAAAAAAATCATATTAATCATTCATCTTTGCAAGTTCTAGTAGAAGAAGATTGTCCATGATCGATTAGCCTCTTTTGGGGAATATTTGTTTGATGCTTGAAATGATGATATGTGTAGTGTCCCATATCCTTGGTAATGAAGCATTGTATATTTGAAACCTTTTTCACCCTTTCAATCACATGCATGGTATCCTTTCTCTCCAAACATGTAGAAATCTCCAATTTCGTTTAAGAAAGTACTAGGGTGTCACTTTCCTCAATTATCACATGTGATAAAATAATTCTTTCCCATCATTTATTTTTCAATATTTTTCCAACTTTCTTATTGTTCTTGTTCTTCCATCTTGGGGTTGAAATTATATTAAACACAAACACTCTTTCCAGAAAGTTAGGTTGTACCCCCCCCCCCCCTCGGAGGGATAGCCCACCCATCAAGCCTTATTTATTCAGTATCTAGCCCGATGGCCTAGTGGGAATGAAGCCCATTACATTGCCCAATGGACATAAAATTGTCTCGAAGGCCCAGTGTAGTGTCATGAATGTATCATGAATGATTCACCATTTTTTGAACACATTCATGTGTCACCACTTTCTTATGTCATGCCTCTGTCCCCGCCTGTTAATGGGAATTTTTTCCCACACGGATTTGAATCCAAGTCTAATGGAGGATTATGAGGATCCTTTACCACTAAGGAAATCCCCCAACTGCTTGTTATACCCTCTAAAGCCATAATATTTGGATAATTATTTCTATGTATCATTAAAACATGATATTATTTCATCATATGATGAGAATTTTTATGAGAGAGTTCCCTTAAAAATTGGCTTAAGACCATGAAAGATCTAATCATTATTTCTATTTGGATAACATCCATTAGTGAAGTTATCATTACTTCTACTAAGAACCATTATTAAATGAGAAATTACACTATATTATATGAAATAATTATATAAAGTAATGTATAATATCAAAAATAGGTAAATACATAACCGAAATTGAAAAATTCATGTGTATTTAACCTCGTAATCATAAACATGGTTCCTTTTGGATATTCTTCTATACTTATCATAAAATTCTATCACAGGTTTACATTATTTAATCTATACGTTCCCATATCTTGTTTCCAAGGTTTATTCTAAACATACTTTGTTACAAAATTTAATTACATGACCCCATAATCTAGGATCGAGTGCCTTACTTTATTACATTGGTATGATTATAAGGAATCATATCCTGATGAACTAAAAAGTTTACTAGTTTTTAAAAAATATGTTACATACATGATACACATATTACATTGGGAAAAAATAAAATACAACACTTAAAGAAGTTAATAAATTTAATCCTTCAAACTCATTACAAGAATTCATATTTGTATTCTGGGTAAAGAAAATAAAATAAAGGTGACATCCAATTATCAGTAAGGTATATGTACAGCTAAATAAATAATGATTCAATGCTCATAATCAATATGGAAATGTAAAACACTAAGAATGTATTCCTTAAAAAAACTAGATAAAAAATCAATATAGAAGGAATAAAATATGATCAAATAATTCCATATAAATAATCATATGAGATTGAAACATAACCATAGATATGCTATCTAATTAAATAATCACACGGAATTACAATAATGATAGAATGAATAATGTTGGTTGTAAACTATCAAGATCTATCCATAAGATAGTTACTATAAAGTAATATCCTTAGTAACATTTAATTGTGTGGATGGGAACCCATATGAACTGTCAAGATCAATCCTCAAGAAATTTACTATCATGATCTATCCTCCAGACATATTAAAAACTGATCATAGACAAACAAGAAGGGATTGTCCCCAACTAAATTCATTACATGAGACTACTAATGCATCAATGGGATTGAATTAGCCAGTACCCAACCCATGTACTGTATGTCCAAAACATTCCTCATATATTTAATAATCAATTTCAATCATAAACAATGTGGCTTATCAAATATCTCTATTCATTAAAGGATGTGAATTTATTAATATTTCCTAAATATATCATATAACATTAAAATTAAACACCATAGGTAAAAATAGTATAAAATTTAGGGAATAATCATATCCATTAAAAAATAATATTGATAATTATGATTAATTTAATTACATGTGAAAAATAATTACAAAAAAGTGACTGTTTAATAGATATTTAACAATCATACAAGATTTTACAAGAATTTTATGACATGGATATTTTCAAATAAAATCCCATTGGATAAAATAATTAAAATTGAAACATAAAATACCATCAAGAATAAATTACTCAGGATATTTAATGTAAAAGGGTTAGTATATATTCCACATAAATTTGAACTGGTGCATAATAATTAATAAGTCCCAAAGGAATGTAAATTGAGATCAAATCCATTACCTTACATCCCTTTTTGGATGAATTCAATTTAATATCATGTATAACGGTTTTATGAAGGTTATATTATAATAAAATAAGAAAATTCATATTTAAAATATCATATATGATTCTTTTATTACATCTCATTAACAATTTGTTAAAAATATTTCATTATTTTCACTATTTTGGGTGTTAAATGCCTCGTTTTTAGAGTATGTTTTGACTTGATAATTTTCATTCCTATTACATAGATAATGATTTAATCATATTAATAATTTAAATCTTTTTTTATATATCATATAAATTCTGTTTAAATTTATTTATTGTAATCCATAAAATTTGGAGATATGAAGTAAAATACATTGTCCATGGAGAAAGTAAGCCATATGTATTCTTTAACGTATTTTCGATTTTCTAGATGTATTAAAAGAATGAAAATTAAATGATATATTTGTATATTATAATTAATCTATAATATTTATTTTATATATGTCACGTATGTTTATTAAAACCGTCCTTAATACATTCCATGTACCGTGTGAACGAATCACATCGCTTTTATGAGGTAGTAGTCCACAAGTCCTCAAATGAAGTCATCAAATTCCCATAAAAAAGACATCATAAAGGTGAATGTTATAAAATATTTATAAAAGCATAATGATTTTTTAAGTTTCATATATATAATATATAAACTATAAATTGGTCATTATTCCCAACCATCAAAGGTGGAAATGGAAGAACAAATGACATCGATCCGTGAGGCAGTAGTCAGTTGTACACGTAAATAATGATGGTGTATCATAGTTGATGGATGTGTGTGTCAGTTTATCTTGTATCCTTATGATAAAAAATATCATTATATTTAGGATACTGATTTTATTATATAAACAAGATATAATAATAATTTATTCGGTGAAGATATAAATAAATATAAAGTTCAATTTGAAGAACGTTACATCTTCTTTTGGTAACTCATTTCAGTTTATACCAAAATCCTTCTGTGGTTGGATTTCTAAAACCAGTGTGTCGCGAACCATCTCGGGTACCCTGGTAACCCGATAAACAAGCTGACTCTAAAATAGCTCAAAGCGAATTCCTGATCCCCATGGGTCGGTGACTTGAACCTGGCATCACACTACATGCATGTGGGAACGATTGGGGTAAACAAAAATGTCGAAGAAAAACACAAGACAGTATACATAAAAAAAAGAAACTCAACTGGGAGTAATGTACCAAAATTGAAATAGGCATAAAATCTATAGTACTAAAATTGGAAAACCACCCCATGGTCCCTACGGACACAACTCACCTAGACCAATGCTAAAAAGTTTGATCCCCTCCATGAGATCCCTTCCCTTTGCTTGAACCTAGAAGAAGAAAGTCTATAAACACCTAAAGGAAAAAATCTGGGGGTGAGCCTAAGCCCAGTAGTATAGCACCATAGATTCCATAACAAATGTCAAATCGAGATTATCTATAGAAAAGTTTTCAATTTTCAAATAAATGGGTTTGGAAATTAAAAATCATATTTAAACAAATCATGTTATACATTTTCAAATGATGGAAATAAATATTTTAACCAATTATTTTACAAATGATGAATTATTTATAAAACAGTGGATTATGTAAAAAATTTATATAAAATAATTTATATAAATTCAGAAGGCATGTAAGCAGTTCAGACAATCATTGACATATATTTATCTCTCAAATATTAATAAACAAGAGAGCAACATGGTCATCTTCCAAAAGGTATGATAGTATTACCCAACTATAGGATTATGCACACTCAATGTGAACTCAAAAAAATATGTATACACACATCCCTATGACACTGGCCAAAGGAGACTTGTCACCAACTCGTCGGGGATGTGACCCGTTGCCAGAATGTTTTAAAACGTTGTTGTACTGTAGAGTGAATCCAAATAACTCACTAACTACCCAATACTTTCATGTGCTCTTATATGATGGGTGAACTATTTCAAGAATTCCTAAAAATATGATCAAACCCATTATTCCATTTCAATAGTTCCCATTTATATCCATTTTAATCCAAAATAGGTTTTATTAAAAAATATTTCTTTTTCACAAGATAAAACCAACGAGTTTCTATCAAATCATTATAAACGATTTTCACATGTTTGAAATCCATTCAAAACCAATTCCATCATTACAAAATTTATATTAACAATTCAATAATTTAATTGAAACTATTTCCATCAAACCCATAATTTAAATTAAATAATTTAAATTAGTCAATTTCCATAAACATACCCGATTCAATGGAATTGGGGGTTTTCCAAATTTCTATGCCAAAACCATATCAAATATCTGGATTCACTACAATTATGTTTTTATCAGTTTAATTGAAATAAAATTTTATAAATTGAATTTAAGTCAACAATTGAAATAAATCAAGAAATACAAGGATAATCAATATGTTTATTTGGAATAGAACCACCTACTTCGCGTTCCTTGATATCAATGACAAATACAAACCACCCTGTGTGGTTCAATACCCCTTCTCATGAACTTAAGGATTAAAATGTCAACATTCCAAAGTTTTATGTTCATCAAGGGGTCTTAGAATAATAAAAATATATTTTATTTCACAAGGAAGTAAAATATTACATGCTATTACATTTTCTCTCTCCTGGATAATCTCTTGATCAGAGTTTTATGTTAACACATGCAATCCCAATAAATATCAATAAGGATAGTTATAAATCTCATTTGATATTTACAACCCACTATTTTATTTCACAATGAAATAAAAAATTACATATAAATACATTTTATCTTTCATGGATAATTAGAAAATGTTGATTAAAATATTACATATGATAATATTTTACCACTCTTGGATAATTTCAAATTATCAATTTAAATATTAAATGTGTTAATATTTTATCCCTCTTGGATGATTTCGAAATTATCATTTTGATTATCACATGTGATTATAGTTCCAACCCCATTGATAAAATTCCAAATTATCATTTTATGTCAATGAATATGATCACATTATTTTCCTTAGAATAATTATAAACCACATTAGATATTATAATATCTTTAACATAAAAAGATACCACATGTGGTAGTCCTTTTTAATTATGCATATATAATTTAAATAAATATACTTTGATTAATTATATTAATAATTATCATTTGGAAATATCAGGCTTATCTCATGATTATTCATTGTAATTATCATTTGATAATTATTTATAATTATCCTTTTAACAGAAAGAGGAAGTTATCATTTGGTGATTCTTCTCGACATTCTGAAATAATTATCAATTAATGATACACATAATTATTTATTTAAAATAACCCATTTAAATTGTGAAAAAGTCGATTAATCAAAACATTACTACCTTCCAAAACAAAATTATTATTTTTATTCTCCTCATCGAGATGAATTCAACGGTACTGAAGGCAGGAAATTATAATTAATAAAAAAATAGTTATTGAATTTAGAAGATTTGGTTAATAATAAATAAATATAATGGAACACTCATTGTACTTATTCCACATCACATTTCGCAAGGGTAAGAAAATCTAATAAAACAACTTCCAAGCTTCAGGGTGTTGAATGGTTGTGCAAGAGGGTCTTCTGAGATCATCGGGGGACAAAACGATCGACTAACAAGAAGAATCAACACCTTTGGAGATTTTAGAACCCTAAAAACGAAAAACCCCCAACGCACCATTAAAACAGCTGATTCCAAATGTTAACCAACCCAAAAATTATTGTGAAGTTTTTGAAATCTTGGATGGACAAAAATGGGGTTACGGGATTGTTGAAGATGTGGGAACAGTGTATCCAATTTTTCTTGAATTAATTTAATAATTAAATGAAATTAATAATTTCAATTATTTAATATAATGATTAAAGGAAACCAAACATCTATTTCAAATTAAATTAATACCGCATCTAGGGTAAACAAAATTTTTTACAAGTTTGAAATCTATTCAAATCCAATTCCATCCTTAAAAAATATATTTCCACAATTTAATTCAAAAAATTAATTCAAATTATTTCCATCAAATCCGAAATTTAAATTAAATAATTATATTAGTAAATTTCCATAAACAGGCCCAATTTAATGGAATTGGGGTTTTTTCAAATTTTCATTCCAAAACCATATCAAATATCTCGATTCCCTGGAATCGGGTTTTATCGGTTTAATTGAAAGAATATTAGTGCAATTTAATTTAAATCAAAAATTGAAATAAATCAAGAAATACAAGGATAATCAATTTGGCTAATTGGAATGGAACAACCTCCTAGTTTTAGGCTCACACATTACTTTTTTCCTTCGGGTGTTTATAGACATTGTTCTTCCAATTTTGAGCAAATGGAATGGATCTCTTGGAGGTGGATCTAGCTGTTGAGATTTTGTCTTGGTGGGTTGTTTACATAGGGAACTTGGGGTTGTTTTCCCATTTTATTAATTTGGATTTTATGCCTCTTTGTATTTTGGTACATTACTTCCACTAGAGTTTCTTTTTATATACATATTGTCTTCTTTTTTTTCTTTTACATTGTTGGTGGAAAAATCATTCCCACATGCATGTTATGTGATGCCAGGTGCTAGTAATTGACCCATGGGGATCGGGAACGCCCTTCAGGATATGGAACAGTCATCTCGGTTATCGGGTTACCAGGGTACCCAGGCTGGTTCGTTATAAGGTGAGGCTACCAGTATGAGGGGAGGGATTTTTGGAGCATATTTTTTATGGTTTTGGATTGTCCAAATCGTTTGATATGTGTGAATAATTGAATGGTTTATTTCGCATTTATAGTGCGCTATAAGTGGAATTCTTGTAAATATAAAAATTTAAACACTATTAGGATGTCTCCCTTACATCATGTGAATAAAATAATGAAAACAATTATATAAATGGGATTATATGGTCTAAATATGTCCATAAAATAGGTTTTGGATGAGTTTCTAGGTCATTTGGATCCAAAATACTAAACATTAACTACTATGTAAACTCAGTTTTGTAAAACAACAAGATTTCAAAGTAAGTTATTTTTTTAAAGTAATTCAATATCTTGCACTACATGAAACACTGTGTTTGAGCGAACCACAACTTACCAAATTAGAAGTTAAAAAAACTATTATGAATATTATTAACTACATTTTAGATTTTATATACTGCATATATTTTTAACATCCATATTATGTGTTTCTTATACTTAATATGATAACAAATTCAATTTTTCATATAAAAGAAGTATTTTTCAAAAACAAAATACCACCTATTATGGAGAAGCCTTTTAAATCCAATATTTGAAACTATTATGTATTTAATTTGAAAAAATAAACTTATTATTTAGAATTGGGACATAAAATTTTTAGTTTGGATAAATTTTCATTGCTTTTCTGATAACATTCATATTTTGATGAATAGTGAAAACTACTAAATTTTAATTGAAAACAACTTTTTTAATCAGAACAATTATAGTCTTAAATTATATATTTGAATGGTCAAATATATTTTTATCATTTAATATAATTTTGGTAATTTGAAGTAATTTTTATTTTAAATTGGACATAAACACATATCAATCTTTTGATAGTTTTTACTTCTCAAAAACCTACTTTCTAGTTTTGACAATGGAAATATTTTTTAAATTAATTAATACAACTTCAATGTTTTGAATTTATTAAAACTAAAATCATTTTTGAATTTGGAATATCAAAATTATCATTGCGTGATTTTTTTGTATTTTTCTAAAAACATTCAATTTTTTGATGAATAGTGAAAAACACTACGTTATTTTTTAAAGCTGAAATTTTATTTAAATAATTATTTTTAGTTTAAATTTATTTTAAATTCAAAATAGATACATAATACCTATATTAGTCCAACTAAATTCATTAAATTCATTTTATAATAATATTATATATATAAAGTTTTATGGATCTTTTTACTGTCTTTTACCCACCTTTTAGGCACATTTGAAAATGTGCATAAAACATAATTTTATGGATTCAATTAATTGAATTTGAAAAATATGAGAGACACAGTTGACATCAGTAAATAAAATTTGGTTCAATAAGATGAAAATAATTTTTTGTGAATTGTAACTTTTGAATTTTATTTACCACTGTTAAAAGTAAATAAGATAATTAAAGGTAAAAATGATATTATAATTATCATAACACATGTCCTAATTCTATTATATATGTGTTTATCGACCAAAATCAACCTTTGGAATAAATTTTGTTACTTTTGGTCTACTTGGATTAGATTATGACATTTATTGTTGTTTTATTTAAAGAATAGTTAAAAGTTTTAAATTAAAAGTTTAATAACAAAACCATTTTCAATTTAGAGTAATATATAAGATAAATTCAACTATAAATATTAATTATAAACCTAAAAATATTTCTTATATGAGGTATTTTATTTATAATTTTTAGACATTAAATAATTAAATTTATTTATCACACAATGATGATGTTGTAATTACCTTATTAATGAAAGATTAAGATAATTGATATTACAAATATCCAATAAATATAAATTGAGGATTTTGATGCATTCCACTAATTTTTTAGGTTAATAATACATTTTAGGATTTATTTTATTTATTTCTTTAAAATAATCAAGTTTTTTTGACTATCATAAAAACAAAATACTAAATAGTGTCAAAATTGACATAAAAGAGTTTTTAAAACAAATACTATATTATTAAATAATATAATATTTCTAAAAATATATGGTTCGTCCAAAGGACCCAGAAAAGGTCATATTTTTAAATAATTAACCACTTTGGGTTCTATTTTCATTTTATAGTATGTTTATTTACCATTTATTATAATAATACAAGAAGATAGGGATCAAGTTAAACTATTTAACTAAGAGTTAAAAATATATGATAAGGTTAATATGGTGACCTAACCTTGTATAAAACCTGTTGGTTGAGATTTTTTCAACCCATCCCCAACTTATATTATAAATAAATCCTCTGGGGAAATTATAAATTGAAAATGGTTTTGTAAAAAAACAATATTTCAAGCTTTTCCTAAAGTAACCATCACCTCTCTTATAAAAGGGTACTTCACCTTCTCTTAATTTCACACCTACAAAGCCATTTTTTCAGCCATCCCATGCTCAAATTACCTTCCAAATACCCTTAATTCAACCAGGAGTCCTTAATTGGTTCTTAAATCCATCATAAGGATCCTTTGGATCAAATCAAAAGGAAGCACCCAAAGAAGATGTAATAATTTCATCACCTCTTTCAATGTTCTTTTCTTCTTCAACTTCCTCTTTCTTTGTTATTTCCACACCATAATAATAACATAATAATATTATACATACTGTGATGTTATTATAAATATGGTACTACCATATTCATTATGTTATCCATCCTATGAATGATAAATTTACCATAGGTGTGTACGTATAGCTTACCATATCCACATCGTGGTGTAGTTTGTTATTCAACACTTCAATATTTGGATGGGTATAATAACGATTATAAATGATGTAACTAATAAATTTGACATTTTAATGATTCGTTATATATGATATACCATCCAATTAAATCCGATTTCACCACTAATAGAATGATATTGTCGCTCGTTCGTACATACGGATTACCATCTCCACGACACGATGACATTTCATTCCCTATCATAACTATTCAAGAATAATTTTCATTTGATGATTAAAAATAATGTTTAAGAAATTAATATAATTCTAGATATTAATAAAAAAACCTATTCATAACGAATATTACTTAAGTAACAAAACATATAAGCGAAAACGAATCAGTTAACACCCAAAATAATGATACAACTGAAATATCATTAACCAAGAAATATTAGAAGATCATATATGACATAATATTTATGTATGTGGTTCTTGTATAATTTAATAACAATTATTTCACCATTATACAGGATGTTAACCTACCCTCTACTAAGGAAGATTTCAAGTTAAGTGGTTCCCATCTCACTTATTATTCCTATGAGATTCATTCTATATTGCTACTATTTCCATTTGTGTGGTGTATGTACTGCCCTATATTGTATTCTATATGTAATATACTTTAATTTATGGGTATTTACATCTTCATTATATGATCATTCTTTCATGCGATGTATGTTTTGTATGCTACCAAATCGGTAAGGGGAATTCTAATTTCGATTTCCACTCATTGGGATTCACGCAAACTTCATTGATTATTTTAATCCAATATTATGTGTGAAATAACTATTTATTTATTTATTTAGTAATTCCCACTCCCCTTTGTGTGGATATTCTTTTGATGCACATAATAACTCCATTTATAAATTATCAAGTCATAGATATTAACTAAATAAGAGTAATCTTAACTCAATTCCAATTCTTTGAGTTAAACATCCATGTCATTGGTGTTGTTTTTACAAAAATATGTGTGAATGTACTCTGGTTGAATTACACTGAATATCCAATCATGTTGAGTGTATTTGTATTTTTCACACATAATTAGTTCACTGATTTATCCTTATCCTAAGGGTAAGGTCTTTATAATGAATTTCATCTCAATTTACATTCCATTTAGATTTCTTTGTTGTTATGCACCAATTCACTTTTATATGGTGTACATCCTTTACTTTGACAGAGAATATCATGAATACATTTATTCTCATTATATTATAATGTTTTTATTACATCAATTTTAGATATTCAAGTATCTCTCATTTGGTAAGGAACACGAACTAAAATTTTATTTTAAATTTTTTAAAGATTTATTCTTCTAAATATTTCTTATTAATTTCCCTGTTTTAAAAATGGGGTTAAGGATTTATTTATATAGACATGAATGTGTTAAAATTACAATTCATTTGAAAAGTTTCAATGTTCTATGGGACACTTTGATTCAAAAATCTATTTTTAACAGCTTCTTGATAAATAATAAAACTTTTAAATGTTTTCAAGAAAAAGGGATATTTCTCTCAAATCATTTTACTGATTGTTTTCATCTATAAAAATATACTTTATTATTATTTATTAAGGTTCATTTATTAAAACAAAACATTACATATTGTATTGAATTAGTTATGTATGACAGTGGATGTACTATTTTTATAACATTTGTGGTTTGTGGTTAAAATATTGACATTTCGTATGCTAGTTTTAATACAAATGATTGGATTATGATTCAACCTTTTTATATGAGGAATGCATTGAACATAATAAGTTATGGGTGGAGCCCACTATATCTCCTTGATACATCGGTAGGTCTCATGATAAAATCTTGTGTCTTGCTACAAGGCCTTGACAAAATCGTATTTTTAGTCTTGGAACAAGGCCTTGACTATGCGGTTATGATGTCCAACATTACGCATTCCATCATTATGAAATTAGCTATTTATATTACATGTGATTATTTGACTAGTAGAACATCCATGTAAATAAGTAAATGAAATTATTTTATTTATCATTTCCATATAATGATGAAGTTTAAGTTTAAAAGGCTCGTGGTTTGGACTTATACATTGCCTTAAATTTTTATGCTTATTTATGAAAGCTTCTTCTATATTGTTATCCTTACTGAGCATCTGATCTCACCCCTTTATTATGTTTTATTTTTTACCAGATGTTAAGAAGTATATTATGACTGACCTACATGGATAGCATAAGGGATATTATTGTGTTATATGGATACAAAACGTTGTTTTTTAATTCATGTGTTAATGTAAAAATTATGTATGGATATAGTACTTCCAAGGATACTAAACTGATCGCTCTTTCGAGACATGATTTCTTGTATCATGTCAATGTTATGTAACAATGCACCAACTCTGGGTAACTGGCGTATGGGTGTTACAGTTGATATCAGGGAATGTTTAGAACAAATATTTTAAACTTGAATTAGAGAAACTATTTTTAGAAAACACTTCCCTAATAAAGACTTTTAGGATTAGTATAGAAGAAAATCCAAAAATTTAGGTAATGTAAATATTATGTGGGTTTTCCAAGCCATACATCCCTGTCTGGATAGGAGTAGGTAGAGGCGGCTCTAGCACAGATGAACCTAGGGGTAAATCCTGGAAACACTGCATTGAGCTAGACTCGAATGGGAACTGGAGCATTACAATGGGCCTTGTTGCACTCTTGGTTACAACACTCCCAGGGGATATGATTGGGATAATTAACATTTTCATTACAAACTGATTTGAATTATTTTATTATATGATCGGAATAAATAACCTTGGTTAATACTAAGATGTTTTAGATTAAAAATAAGGTGTCAGGATATTCTCTAAATTATTTTATGAATATTGTTACTCAAACTATGCTTTCTAGTTTTAGTCAATGGATGGATTCCAAGGAAGTCACAGTAACATTGAACATGATTTACAAGGTGGAAATTATTGTGTAAATGCAAAACTAAATGGAATTTTGATAGGCATAAAAGATATCATGTTCATGCCAAAGAAGGATTCCAAAAATATGATCAACAATATATACATTAACCAACTCTAAAACTCAACAAAGACACTACCACAAAAACAGTTTTTCCCAGCGCCAACATTTATCAGTGCTAACGAAAAAGCGCTGATAAAGGGGGGTGCCTTTATCTGAGCTAAAAAATTGCTGATAAAGGGTCCTTTTATCAGTGCTAAAAAAAGAACTGATAAAAGCACCACTTTATCAACCCTTTTTTAGCTCTGATAAAGGGACCCCCTTTATGAGCGCTTTTTTTAGCGTTGATAAAGGCACCCCCTTTATCAACGCTTTTTCATTAGCACTGATAAAGGGTTAACATAAAAAAAATAATTACAAATAATATATTAATATATAAATATATAAAAATAGTTATATTGATATAAATATAATATATAATTTTTAAATATATTTTAGATAAGTATAAATAAACATTTACACTTAATATACTTAATATATAATATATTTAGTGAAAATGTCTTATAAAAAAATTAAAATTAATTAATTAATAATTTGAAAATTATTATGGATTAAAATTAATTTAATAATAATTTTAAGAGTAAAAACTAAAAAAATAAAAAAATATCCCAAATATGTTGAAAACGCACCTCAAACTTCAAACTGCCATAAATTTTGATCCGGGTGTCCGTTTGAGCTCTACCACATATCAAATTGAAGACTGCGATGAGCTCTACATCGTTGTGACTGGGGAAGACCCGATCAAGGTTTCTACAAGGATAAAAAAGGCCCCGAAGGCCTCCAAAACTGAGTTTTTAGTCAGGGTACCCTGATTGTTTAACATTTTGTGGATTTTCAACCCCATTTAAGGGGGTATTATTGGATATTTTTGGTGGTGACTGAATTTATTCCAAGCTATTACATTCAAATTTATATTATATCTTTGAAATTTCATCATTTCTTATAATTCACTTCTATTTATAATCAAATATATAACAATATATACATAGTTTTTATATATTCACACATAAATATTTAATTATAAATATAAATAATAAATCATATTTACATATAAAATATATTATCTTTATCTATATAATAACTAATATCAATTTTATTTAAAATAAAAATATATGAATATTTATATACCTATATATTAATCTAACTATATATATATATTAATCTAACTATATATATATGTTAATATAACTACATATATATGTTAATATTACTATAAATATATATATTAATATCACCATAAATATATATATTAATATCACTATAAATATATATATCAATATAACTATATATATATTAATATAACTATATATATATTAATATGAATATATATATTAATATAACTATATATATATATTAATATAATTATATATTACTCTATGGATAAATATAACTAAATATATATATATATATAAATAGAGATATATATTAATATAACTATATATATATATTAATATAACTATATATATTATAATATAACTATATATATTTCTATAAATATATATTACTATACGAATAAATATAACTATATATATAGATATCATGAATTGGAAAAACAAATCAAATTAGAGGAGTGGTAAGGGCTTAGGTGCGCAGGGGGGAGGTCTCCAGTTCATATCCTGGTGGAGGCAGGGGTGCATGCGCATGGGGGAATATTGGGGCAAGCACTATTAACCGGTGGAGGGGGTGCGTGGGGTGTTGTAGGGGGTGGAAAAGCACTGTAAAAGGGGGTTCTCTAGTGCTATAAAAGCCCCCCCTGATTGGCAGTATTTTTTCAATTTTTTTTATTTTTTATTTTTTTTATTTTTTTACATTTTATCATCGCTTTTAGAAAAAGAACTGATAAAGTAGGTGCTCATAAAGGAGACTTTTATCAGCACTAAACCAAAATACTGATAAAGGACTTGTTTATCAGCGCTTTGTTTTAGCGCTGATAAAAGACCCCTTTTATCAGCACTTTTTCTTTTCGCGGATAAAGGGGACCCCTATCTTCTACGACATTAAAATCGCATTTATAGCGCTGTTAAAGGACATTTTTAGCACTGATAAAATTCATATTTGTAGTAGTGAGAAGAGAACGGCGGAGAATGAGAAGACCTGAAGCAGTGGTGACTGTGGAGAAAAGAAGGCTCAATATCCTCCATTCCATAAATGTGGAAGGAGGCACCCAAGAAAGTATCTCAATGGAACAAAGAAATGCTTTTTGTGAGGAAAATAAATACATAATGTAATGAATTATTGAGGAAAATGAAGATTACTATGGAAGAAAATAAAATTAATACTAAGAATCTATTGGCCGTCATTTTCCATAAAAGTTTGGGACCTATGAATTAACCAAGTCAATTCCCTATTCTATAAGATAACCACTTGGTCATGGAAGAACCGATGTGGAAATAAATGAATGGATAAATGTTTTAATGTTTTAATTCTCATTGTTGATGGGATTACATTGGAAGACTTTTCTCTTCTATGTGTAGCCCTGAATTGTTTTATGTGAAAATTATATTTGAGGAAGAATTATCTTCTCTTTTATGGATATAGTTATGAATAATTATTTGGGCTTATATGATCCTTGAATTTGGGGAAATTATTGGTTGTTAATTTTTTGGATAAAAATATGAGGTATGAGATAACAATTGTGGTTGAATTATGTTATGGTTATTTTGAGGAATTATTCTCATTTTCGGAATATAATAAAATGTAGTTTTTGAAAAAAGGACAGCACACAGACTGTGTGACAACCAGTAATGTCAGAAAAAGTTTTGGGAATCAAACCCACAACCAAAGTGCAATTGGTATTTATCGCATACCACTGGACTACGTGAAGTCTCTGGTTACTGTGACTAATTCTTTTTAGTTAAATGATTTTATAGATTAATAATAAGTTAATTTGGGATCTTATGTTTTATCGAATGGATATCCATAGTATAAGAAAATGATTTGGTGATTAGGTGATAAATATTATTTTGGAAGATGTTCTCTCTATTGGGAATACTATATGCCTAAGGAAAATAGAATACTATTGGATTTCAATTGAGGAGTAATGGTGGATTTTTATTTTAGAAGAATTTATGCTTTTATATATAATTAATTTTTTAATGGAAATGATTAACCTATCATAGAAAATATGTGATTTGGTTGATAACACTTCAGTGTGAGACTTTAAGAGTAGTTGATGTTATTCGGAGATAAATGTAAAGATTTTCAATGAAAGACTATGTGATTAAATTCTTATGAGTTTTGGGTTTCAATGGTATTTTGGATTATATTTAAGGATTTTAAGGACAATTATTTATTGAATGATCTTTATTAACCTTTTGGTATTGTTTGTTTAATTTTGGAAATTACGATTAGTATTTCTTTCTATAAAGGATTATTCAATTTGGGGATCATCTGATCTTGTAATAACCATTTGGTTTTGGTTAATCTCAAAAGACAAGGGAAATATATAGTTCATTCTTTATAGATTATGTGATTCTCTAAAAGTTGATTCTAGCGCTTCAGGTGTGACCAAGTCATATTTAATACTCATCGTTTGGAGAAAACATTTGTTAGTGGTAGGCATTTATTGAATGATGAAACGTTACTTGAAAAGTAAGTATTTCTCTTTATGTTATTATTCAACATCATATATAAATTCCTCAACTTTATTAAATGGAACATAAAATAAACAAAAAAACGTTGTTCGTTTACTTTTCCTACTGGGAAACTAATGATCGTTTAACCCATCACAAGTTTTTTGTTTTCTTGTTCTTACCTTTCTCCTGATCATGTTTTCTATCAATCTCCATCATAAATTTTCACTTAGTTTATCTTCTATGTCCATGATTTCTCACATGGAATCCCTGTATGGGTTATCTCAGGTGACCTTTGTACTTCTCTTTCTTTCTTTTAAATTGATGTTTTTATTGACACTTTTTCCGATGTAGGATTTTCAATGAATTTCGCAAGCCCAATTTTAAAATTTATAGGATGCAATTTCCGAAAGGTGTAAGAATGTAACACCCCAAAATTTTATATTAAGTAATTTTCATTAAATTAATTCAATAGCTTACACTACACTAAACACCTTGTTCGAGCACACTATGACTTACCAATTCATCCACGTAGCGTTCATCTAATCTCCCCTGGAATGGTTTAGTGATATGAGGCATGGCGCGTTGATATGTGGTGCTAGTATTCTTGAGACCAAAGGGCATGACCGTGTAACAGAGTACTCCTTGAGGGGCCCTGAAGGCAGTGTCTTCTTCATCTTCTGGGGCCATCCTGATTTGATTATATGCAGAATAACCATCCATTAAGGAGAGACCCTCATACCTGGCCGTTGCGTCGATTAATAACTCGGTGATCAGGACCAGGAAATCATCTTTCAGGCAATGCTGATTGAGATCTATGAAATTGATGCAGATGCAGATTTTTCTGTTATTTTTTTTATAGGGACAATGTTGGATAGCCATATGGGGTATTGGACCTTCCTAATGAATCATTCATTAATGATATTGTCGACTTCAGCCTCTATTTTGAAATAATGTGTGGGGTGGATCCTTCTGGAAGCTTGTTTATAGCCCCAATGGTCTTCTGGAAGACCTAAGTGGTGTGTCGCAACTTCGGGATCGAGTCCCGACATGTTTGTGTAATTCTAGGAAAAAACATCCTGATGTTGCCTTAGGAAATAGGTATATAACAAATGCTCCTCAGGATACATGGCTATAATAATGAGAGTGGGCCTCGAGTCTTCCTTGGTACCCAGGTTTATTTCCCTAAGCTCATCCACAGTGGTGGAGATACCTTCCTCAAAAGCAGGAGTTGCATCCCTAAGAACATCCTCCACTTCTTCCACCACATTCTCATCGTATTGATCCGATGAGGGGAGATTCCTCGGAAAGGGCTCTTGGGAGTCTTTATTTGAGGCATTGTGGGTGTCCTCGCTCAAGTATTTTCCCCCAAATTGAGGGTTAGCGGTCGTTTTTGCACTGCTATGCTCGGGCGTCACGGCTGATGTCATGAGGATAGCTAAGTAAATGTTCAGACTTTAATTCATACTATCAACATGGTTGATGGGAAGAATATATTCATTGTCGAGCTGCTTGATGGGGTAATTAGGAACCATTTATAGGCAATTACGAGCAGGGATCCAATCGATACCATCAATTGAAGGCCTCTTCTTCTTCTGCTCATAAAACTCAGCATCAATGTAGTATGACTCGGATATCTCAAAAGGGGACTTGTCAGCGTGAAAAGTTCCACATTTTACATTGACGCAATACTTAATACACTGGTGGTAGGATGAAGTAATGTCCATGTGCTTATGGAGCAATGGAATTCCCATTAGGGCAATGAATGTTGTGTTTTGCCAGACAACTAGGAATTCCGAGTAGGCCACAAGGTCACCAAAATGGGTTTTTAGCTTGATTTCTCCCATTGTCTTATGTTAACTCTTGTCATAACTCAACATAGTTGTGGTCGAGGGTATTAAATCAACCTCACATTAGACCAATATACAAAGTGTCCGTAGGGGAAGCAGGTTAACTCTAGAGCCATTGTAAATAAAGACTTTCCGGATCTCAACATCATTTATTGTACCAGACACATATAGTGGTTTGATCTGTCATTACATAATGGAATCTTACTCCTAATCAGGGAAGGAAATCAGTACATTGTATTCAGTCGGGCCAGTCTCCACCTGGTAAATCTCAGTGGCGGATTCCTTAGCTTGAAACTTCTAGGGCCTGAGCAATGATTTTACAAGCACCACCCTGAGATTTTATGACAAACTCAGGGCATTCAGGATTGGTAGTTTGGCTGGTACTTACGCCATCTACTTAAGGATATCATATTTTTTCTCCAGCGGCCGACGCTTCTTTGTTGGCGGGAGAGTTTTAAAAATCACTTTGGGAGCTGTAGTATGTTATGAGGAGGGACCGGCCGTGGGGTCTGATGTCGACGTAGTTCCCATGTTCTGGGGACTCGGCATGGCCGGTCTGTTTTTGCGCACTAGGTGGCTAGACACTTGTTCCTCCTCTGATGGGTACTATATAATGATAGGGCTAGAGTGGATTCTTGTGGTGGTGGAGGGATATTCTTTCTCCTGCTGAGTCCATTGGAGGGCTCTCCCACGGGTTTCCGCGATATTAATAGTTTGGGTCAGGGTAAAACGATAGGGTTTGTTTCGGCCGTGACAATACCTCCACTGGTATCTCCTGCTTCTATTATTCCTCTGCCCGAACCCTTGTGTTGGGAACTAGGTATTATAACCATAACCTTAATCAGGGAATGATTCCATTAGATGGACGATGTTGGTGGAACCAAAGATTAGCTCCTCATCCTATGACAGGTCAACCTGGTTGGTTGTCCCTAATGGTGATGTTTGTTGGGTCTGTTCTTGTGGAACTAAGTTTGAGGGAATAAAATCAGATAATGTTGGGGCTAACTTCGGCCTCGTTGTGTACTGCTACTCTTGCGCTTGTATCCTCCCTTTTCGATTATTCCTGGATGACTCGATCGTGGAGTTTTGTTAGGCCGATACTTTCGGTTGGGTAGCATTAGGGGTTTTTGGTGGCAACACCAGCTGATGTAGTTGAGCTCAGTGTATACCCTCAGCTAGATTGACAGTCTTCTGAGTCATCCAGTCATCAAATTTATGCCCCTTCTTGCTGGTAACATTTTTCCACCCCTCCCCTTTGTCGGAGTCTGTGGTAGAAATATACGTCACTTGTGATGGGGGAGGTCCCAGCTCGACATGCCTGGATTCTACCATCCTTTTTTGGAGGTCTTTGTTGATGAATCATTCCTAGATATTGTGCCCCAACATTTGATGGTTGGAATAGTAATCTGGGCTGTCATCGCGGTCGACTTCTTCGGGCTTCCTTGGCTTTGGGAGGTGGAGAAAATTGCAATTCATGGTGGCGATGATGTAGCCATAGACTTGGTCCTCTCAGAACGAGTATACATTGTGTCTTCATTCCTTGAACTGGTTCTACTTAGATCCTTGCTGATCTTCTTGCTTGGGTGGAAGTGGCCACTATTATAAAGGGGGCCCATGATGATTTGGTGGAGGCGTAGGCGGTTGAGCAGGCGTAGGGGATTCCTTGAGCGTCATAGAGGACGCTTCAGCTCTAACTTCTCTATATGCAGGATCCTGTGATGCTATTAGGGACTTCATATTAGTCTATTGTAGGGAGTATTCAATTCTCTAGATAATGGAAGAGAGATTGCGGAAGCCAGTGGTGCACTCCACTTGTATGAGCGGTGTTCTCAGCTCATCTCAAAGGTTATCGACGCATATGGAATGAATCACATCATGAGGCATTGGCCTGTTCAGAGAATAGGTCAGACCCTTCCATCTGGAGATGAAATATGAGACCCTCTCGTTCTCCATCTATTTTCAATTCATGAGGTCACTTACCATTGTTTTAGGCAGTATTGAGCTGAAGTGGAATAAGAACTGATGTCGAAGGTCTTCCCAACTTTTTATTGACTGAGCTGGCAGACTCGTATACCAGACAAAGGCATATCCTTTCAAGGTCCACACGAAGCATCTGAGTTCCACCGCTTCATTTGCTTCTGTAGTTCCCATCATAGGGTCACAATAAGATGCGTAGTGTATCAAATGTTGTTCTGGGTCACCTAATCCATTGAAAATATGGAATATAGGGCTCCCAAAATTGGGTGGAGGAGGCGTGTTGCTCACCCAATCTGGGTAGGGATTTCACTCTAGCTGTACCAGAGTGTGTCAGCCTTCTATTGCTTCCAATCGAGCTTTCAGTGCCTCGATGGTGTTAGCGAGACCTTGGTTTACATCCTTTTGGTCCTGGTCTTGGGAAGGTGTAGCCCGAGTCATTGCTTCAGGATCTGGCTCGGCTGGCACCAAGTGTGAATATGCCATTTGTGATTCCTTCGGAGGGTTCATACGTACTCGCTCTGGTTTATTCCTGAGTGGAGGGAAGTCTTTGTATTCATCCAAATCCATGTTCAGGTAGTTGGAAGGGTAGGGCTCCACATTGTGTGGGGGTTCGGACCACGCTTCATTTTCCAGGGAAAACCTTGGTCTTTGAGGTACACTTGCTAGGAGTGCAAGGTGTGGCTCTTCTTGGGATGCGCTTTCAATAAGACGGTTCCTCTGGATTAGATCATCTTTAAGCCACCTCAATTCTTTCATTTCCTCTTCATGTCGAGCGAATCCCTCTTCGAGCGTAAGTGGCATGTTTTTATTGAGAGAAGGAGGTGGGTTAAGGGTAACCAGTCCTTTGTTCTTATCCTTGTTAGAAGATCACATAGTAAGTGGATGAGGGTTAGCTGGTGGGACTGCCATATTTAGGGCGGCCCTCTAGTTCCGGGTGTGCACAACTGATGGTTCGTTGTGAATCACATCCTGAGCAGAACTGTTGTCTCCCGATCCATCCGAATTTGTATCATCTTCGGTGTTACCCATGAGTTTAACCTCTATGGAATTGATGGATGCATATCGCGGGGTGGATGAGATGTCATCTTCCAAATATGAAGAGGATCTCCTACACCTTTTACTGTTATTCCCCTACTTTTCCCGGTATTTCTTTCGGGCTCCTTGATGAATGGTGATGCCGAGAGTTCTTTTATGTGACCTTATGGTACACCTCCCTCTAGATGGGGATGATGATTCAATGGACGTGATAGGGAAGGAACCTCCTCTCATGGTTTTCCTTCCTTGACGAGAGAATATTGATTCTCATGGGGGAGGTTGTTGATGAGGTGGTAAAAATTCCCCAAGCCATGAGGGATGGGGTTGGATCTGTTCCTTGGACATTGAGTCTCTTACAGTATTTTTTGGTCTTACGGGGGCATTTTTTGATAAAAATTCCCCAAACCCTGTAGGCTGGGGTTGACCCTGGATTTTGGCAGTGGCTGATGCTACCACTACCTGCCTGATCTAGCGTGCCCCCATTTGAGGGTGAACTGGATCCGATGCCAAGTTCAACTGTGAATCAATCCCCACTAAGGAGGCAAGCAATGACTGCTGATTGGCCTCTCTTAGGCGAGAGTCATGCTGTATGCTTTCGGTGGACAGATTCAGGAGTTTGTGAATGGCTTGTTCCCATCGGGCCTAATGCTTATGGGACTTACTCAAGGACTCTCTTTTTGGCTGTGTTACCTTTCCTGAATAGGGACCCCACTCGATTGATGTCTTGACGTGATGACATTTCAAGACATTATGTCAAATGGGATCTTCTGGGCGGGGAGAAAAGTGAAATTCAGAGCTCTATATTCTCCCCATCCTTTGATATGGACTCCCATTAGAGCATCACCAATGAGGTAGTGCAACTGGTGCAGTTCACAGAGGCAGGCTAACTCAATGATTACTTTATGCCTCTTAGGTCACGGTTGCCACGCCGAAGGAAGAGATTCCAGGATGTTGTGATGCAAGAGGTACCCTATTGTCTTGACATGGTCTATATACCCATCATAGGGAAGGAAGCTTGATTTCAGCCGGCAGAGGGTTTTCCATATATTGGAGTAGATGTCGTGCACACATTCTTCTAGAAACTTTTGGGGTATATTGAATTGATAGGTGGCCATGGGCCAAAACACAACTTGTACATCATCTATGGCCAGTCGTTTCCTCAGTTTTAATATGTCGGCATACTCCTCCGATAGTGATTCCTCTACCTGGTCGGCCCAAATGAGATGCTCACCGAGATTTTGGATGGAGGTAGTGGGGCAGGTTGGTATTTAATTATCATGTGGGTGATTCTGAGGTGGTTCAGAAGTTGAACGTGTCCCCAAACCATCTCTTTATTGAAGAATGGTGTCGTTGGCGACTAGATGGGAATCTGACATGCTTGATCCCGTCCTTCTGAGTGCCTTGACATATGAGGGCTTTTCTGTGCTTGATTCGGCATGGGGAGGACCATCCTATCGATATGATATGTCACTGCGGAGAGGATATTCTAAATAACGTCCATCATGGTAAGGATTACCATCATGCTTTGGTGTTTGATGTGTATCCTAGGGAGGACCTTCATGACACACTACGACAAGGGGAGGACCTTCTTGTTGCTTGGTGCCATTGCAGGGAGAACCTTCATAATGGAGGTCATGGTGGAGAGGACTACCATCACAGCTGCCGCAGGGAGAATGTCTGTGGGGTACACCCTAGGGAGGGCCTTCAGAATGTACCGTAATGTGGGGAAGGCCTTCTCGTTGCTTGACATCTCTACGGGCAGGACCTCCGTTATCATAGTGGCGAGTACTACCATCGCGATCTGATTCCTGGTTGTGCGGAGGGTCGTTGAAACGTAACCCATGGGGAGGAACTTCAGGGCATTCCACGAAAAGGGGAGGGCCTTCTTGTCATGTTGAGACATCACAATGGGTAGGGCCTCCACAGTTACAACAATGATAGTGAAGAATACTATCATAATATGTGGTCCCACTGCATGGAGAGTGTTTGTAGTGAATCCCATGGAGAGGACCTTCAGGGTGGACTGCAGAAAGTGTAGGGCCTTCTTGCTGCTCGATATTATGGTCAAACGGAGGGCTTCCGTGACTCGCATCAAAAGATAAGCTCTAGTGATCGACCGTTATATGCCAACGGGGGAGGCCCCCATGGGTGCTCTGTGGAGGACATTCATAGGAGCTAGTAGCGACATTGCGGGGAGGACCTTCGCAACTGCTACTGCTACTCCCATAATATAGTATTGGGTGGGCAGGGTTCTGAGCCTTTGATATGTGCTTAGTGGCATTGGTAACCCCTACTTCTAGCAGAGCGGATTCATGAACCTTCTCTTTATTTTCAGAATGCCTTCAGCGCATTCAGGGTTCTTTCTTGCAGGCAGCAGGGAACGTCGGCAGTTGATAACGGCCTTCACCTTTGGGTCCCTTTATAATTGGGTCCCGTCATGCAGTCGGGATATTCCGACGAACATATTGACTTTTAGCAAGGATATATGCCTGCTCTAGATCATCCACTGTGATGGACGGGTGTCCCCCAGTTGGAATGAGTGAAGATGCTCAATCTGGTTGCCCTTATATCATGGAATATGACCAACTACCCTACTTTACAGAATCAGGGATGCAGATCTACTCTGAGGAGGCTATATCATCTCTTAGATGAGTCTCTTCAATTGGGGAGATAGGCTCACGGGCCCAAGTCCTTGCTGTTGTCGCTGATGCAGACACATTCTGGGAAGTCTGTAAGATATTATATGAGATCGATACCTGCTCCTCCACCATTTCTAGGATATTCATAGAGACATCTTTGGCTGGAATGGGTATGAAGGCCCATTCTGGTATCGGAGTAAGAATATCCTGCTCTAGTCCTCCGGTGGTCAGTAGGTACTAACAATTCTCTTGTGTTGGGGAAGGTGAATGAGTCTATCCCCATGCTGGGATTTGATGGTTTATCTCTCAGTTTTCCACCACATTGGGATGGAGGTCTTTACTAGCATCCATAGGGAGTTGGTCTTGCATATGTTGGTTCCCCACCGTATCAAGTCGGTGGCCTTTGTTGGAAGGGAGACGTGCCCGCCTATTAATTGTTGCCTCATTTGGATGGCGGGCTTTTTTTATCACCTTCACATCGGGATGGCAGGATTCATGAGCATCTTCCAGGAGCCGGTCCTGCAGGTCCTGGGTTGCCACCATGTCTGGTTGGTGGGCTTCATGACCCTAGGCAAAGAGAGGTGTCTACCGGGTTGGTGTCATCCTGTGTGAGTGACATGCTTGATGGAACTCAGTGGGGATGCGCACCTACTCGTATGATGACTCCATGTCTGGATGGCAGGCATTGGAGGAGCAGAAAGGTGTATATGCATGATCACAATACGTCTCTGTGACTGGGCAGCGGAGCTCCTCCTCAGGGACAAGGGTGACGACCGGTCCCTGGTTGTACGTTTTCCACCCTCGTCGGGCGGTCTGAGGGGTCAGAGCTCAGGGAGCATGTTCCTAGATCCTCAGGGTGACATCCTCCTTTTCATGAGGATTTTGAGTCGCGGCATAACCATGACGATGTATTCCTGTGATGTCCTTAGAGAGAAACACCCTTTCAGCGGGGATGAAGTCCTCAGTGTTGACCTCATCTACCTCCCTAAGACAAGGGAGGTACGCGTTGTCTCGTTCTGGGGATAGAGTCCTGAAACGGTTTGAGACAGAAATAGGCACCGTCTGGATCTGCTTTCATGGCCGCTGCTGGGCAGGCGGCCGGTGGGTCTTGGTCGATTGGTGGGCGTGCTTAGCCACCTCCACCATCAGGAGAGTACCATTTAATTGGCACTCTTGGATCAATGCATCCGAGACCCAGCGTTGATGACGCTAAGTAGGAGACGAGGTCCTTCATTGTTGAGGATGTCCAGGCATTTTGTTGCTTCAAGTATGCAACTATGAGTTCCTCCGTGATGCGATTGGATTGAAGGGAGTTCTGATTGGTACCTGTAAAATATTTTAACAAATACAAACAAAAAACTTGTTAAAGTAGCATATCATAATCCCATGCATAATTAATGACCTTGCTTGGTCCTCCTTGTGAGTATATGGGGGAAACGAGTGTGATTAGGTTAAATCTATCATGCTTGGTTAACGATTCTGTCGGGTTCACCTTTTTTGTTTTGACCGAGGGTGGGAAGACCGACGTGCCTAACGGTTGATCTTATGGAGGTATGAGTTTCGCTCAATCGCTCAGGTCGGGTATATCGGTCATTGTTTTGAAACGCCCAATGGGTCCACATCCAAAAATTTGTGGACCTGCTTTCCAAAGGCAGACATTCGCTGGGTGATTCAGTTTGCAATGCTTAAGATCTCACATTGGTCGGGATGATGGGAAGTCGTGCTCGTCGCACCATTTTGGAGGGAATTATTTCCTATTCCGGGACTCTCTTATAGATTTAAGATGTATTCATATTTTCATGAATCTTTGGTTTATCCCCAAGAAAAGCATCCACAGATAACCCCTTAGTTGGAAATGATCAACTGAACATCGGGATGAGAAGTCATTTAGGCCTGAGGTTTACAATCCCTCATTGGGGTTAATGAATCCGAGGATTTTGGACTCATTGAGACAACACGGGTTTGAAGCCATATAACTGAGCGCTATGGAGTTTATTGTCATCCAGGGGGGACAGATAATGACTTGAGCATTTGGATCAAACCCATGATACGGGCTTCCTACGTATCCTCATGAGAGGGGTCAGAATCCATGTAGTTCGGTGCGACTTGATGGGAGACATCAACATTTAAGGTCATGCGACAAGGACCGAACCATATAGTTTAATTTCATGTGTCAAGGACACCTGGACGAGAGATGCCTGGTCAAAGTTGGTGCAAGACTTACAACAAAGTGCCTTGGAATACCCAAGGGATGTGATTTCATGGGCCTAGATATGGTCCTACTGGGGTCATGGGGAGATGGTCTGAAACTGACAGATGTGTATCAGACATAGATATCGGGCTTGAAACTTGGGGAGGTTTCCTACATATCCAAGTTGGTTGGGAATCATAGACCACGTAGTTCTGTGAGATTAGGGATTACATGTGAGAGTTTCCTTTTGTTGGTATTAAACCTCAGGGAGGCATCCAACGTACCCTATTTAAAAAATAGGGGTAAAAACCCACGTAGTTCGTTTTGAGGGTTGTCGTTGAGCGGATTCCATGACCGTCACAAATCTATAATCCCATGTGAGTAAAGCCCAGTGTGAGAAACAACAGAATGAAACAGATTTGTATAGCCTCACATATTCTTCCTACCGTGGGACGAGGAGGAAGACGATGAGCGGAGGAGAAGTCCAGGACCACTGGACTCTCCTCCCAGATGTTGGTGGAAGGTAGCAGTCGTGCAGTAGAGCAATGAACCATCCGTGATGAGAGGGGAGGGGCCATTGGCATCCGGTGAGGATGGTGTGGGGATTACTCCTGGAGTGATTCCAAGCCACTCCCATGAGAGGGGAGAAGTGCTCACTGCTGGCACTCATCAAAAGGAAACGCGAGTTGGGTCCCTCAATCCGGGAAAGTGGGGAGGCACAAAGGGGGCTCCCGGGCTCGGACCCTGCACAACCGTGAGAATGTGAGCCAAGGAATGCTTCAGGAATCCGCTCAAGAGCCGGGGCGACCCCTTTTTCCTCTACTACTGTGAGTATGTGAACTCAATGTGGTGCACTGATGCGCCTGATGGTTTTATCATATGGGGTCAGTGCCTTCGATAGAGGCCTTGGCTTGGGGCCATTGAATAGACTAATGAAGGGATTGCGAAGGATCAGGCTGGATAGGAAGGGTTTTATCTGGCTCGGGGAATGGGAACACTAAACGAGTTGGCAGGCTGCATGGGTGCATGTGGAGTTTCACCATTCATGTAATGGGAGCAACGTCGATGGAGAGGCCATCCATGCACCGTGGTGGTATGCGGACTGATAGGCATCCCGCATACAATAGCGGTGCACGGCTTCGGCTTTGGCCCGAGTACCAGGTTGGTACGCGGCAGAGTCCGCGCGAGCAGCGGAAGCCAAGGGGGTCGTCAGTCGGGGGTTCATTATTCAGGGCATCACCTGATTAAGAGGGTGATACGTGGTGCGTTAGATCAAAAAATGGGCATAAATTCCCTGGTCCACGGGGAGTACATCTGCGGAGGGTCCATGGCTCACGATTTTTTTATTTTAAGTTCGTATTTCACCAATTTGTTATGCTTTTTTCGGTTCCTTATCAATTTGTTTCTAGTTTTATACCTTTCTAGTTCTTGAATTGGAACTTCACTGTTCGCAAAACCCTAAGATCATTCTTCCAGAATCCTTCCTTGAGAAGTCGATCTCCAAACCTTCTTGCCAATGGAGTCCGATCAATCGATCCCCCGATCTCCAAATCCTTCCATCCAAATCTAATTGATCCCATTCTTCTCCCCCTCGTTGTCCTTTTATAGAGGTGGGATAGAGAGGTATCTGTGGTCATGCATCACCTTTTGTGGAGGCCCACGACTGAAATACCAGTTTACGGATGAATTGGTCAATCCGCAACTTGCGGGGCGGGGGGGGGGGGGGGGTCATTGAATTCACCTCATCCGCAAAACAAATCATTTCAGGGGGTGCTTTGCAGCCAAACAGGGCTCTACCTCTGTTCTTCAAAGGGAAACATGTGCATTCGGGGCCTATTGGCATGTTTTGTGGCTGGGGCGGTTTGTGACGGTGGACCGGCCTAGCGCCCATCCTGCTTCGTTCCCACGGAGGGGTTCCCACCTCCGTTTCGCAAACGACACTGGTCTGTGGAGGGGGTGGCTCGTTGAACCGGCCACGTACCATCAATGTTGGACTGGTATACGGACCGGTCAGCCCTTTTCTAATCTTTATTATTCTCCATATTTTTGTCCAATTCTTTGAGGGAAATTGGGTATAATCCTTTCTCAAATTAAGGGGGATTCCCATTCTTCTTTAGAGATTTTTCAGGACACTATAGTGACCCAGAACTGTCTAAAACCTATTAGTTGAGTGTTTTTCGAGCCATCCCAACCTTATCCTTTAAATAATCCATTTTCGAGCCATTATAAACCGAAAATGATATTATTATAAAATACTATTTCAATCTTTTCCTAAGGTCCCCCTCACCCCTCTTATAAATGGGAACTCCCTGTTCATTCAAAATCAGACCATCCAAGCCATTTGGCTCAGCCAACCCCTGCCCAAATACCATCTCAACCATCCTATCTTCATACTAGAGGAATTACATTAGACATAAATCCATCCTAGGGATCTATTTTGACCAAATAAAATAGAAGAACCTGAAGAAGAGGTAAATATTTCATCACCTCTCTCAAAAGTTCATTTCTTCTTCCACTTCCTCTTTATTTGTTATTTCCATTCTAAAATAATAACTCTAGTATATTCTATTTACTATGATGTTAATATAAATATGGTACAACCATATTCATTATTCTATCCATCCTTTGAGTGACATGTCACCGTGCGTGTGTACGTACGGATTACTGTCTCCACGTCGTGGTGTAATTGTTATTCAATACATTATTATTTGGATGGGTTTAATAATAATGTCTAATTGATATAAATAACAAATATAACATCATAATGATTCTGTATATATGATATACCATCCAATTATATATTATCTTAAGAATGATATTGTATCTCAGGCGCACGTACAAATTATCGTCTCCACAAACGCGATGACATTCATTCCCCATCATATCCAATCAAGACTAATTTTCATTTGACGATTAAAAATAATGTTTAAAGAATTGATATCGTTCTAAATATGAATAGATGCATCCCATCCCTAAAACATTTGACTCAAATAATAAATAATAAAAAGGAAAATGAATCCATTAACACCCGAAACGACGATAATACTAAGATATTATTAACAAAGCAATGTTAAAAGATCCTATAGGATATCATATTAATGTATATGATTCTTGTATAATTTAATATCAATTATTTCACCAGTATACATGAGGTTAACCTACCCTTGACCAAGGAAAAGTACAAGGTGAGGGTTAATTCAACATTCTCTTAATCATCCAAGGTTTTTTGTACGTAATTATCTATTGGGACCTCTTTATCATCTACATACATGTTTATGGCATCCCGCCTTTTTGTTACATAACTTTTCATTACATTTTAGAACCAGAGGATAATTAATGTCTAGTGTCTTGGAAATCAAGAACAATATACATGAAAACAACATAAATCATTATTCTAAACCACTTGTAGGGCTTCATCATAGGTTCACCCTACGTAAAACTATTGAATCTTATATCCTTGAGACATACATCAATGAAAAGGGAGAGAAGAAGGATGAGTAAGGAAAACAAGTAAAATAATTGACATGTGATACTGAGAAAAATAAATTAGAACTTGATAAAAGTCATAAAGGCATGAGCAATGAATGAATAGGAATATCATGATAAAAATAACATGATTAATAACATGAATATGTGGCTACAAAATTTCATTTAGAAATTCATTAACATATCACCAAGGTTTATCCCTGAGGTTTCATAAAAATTACCAAGGTTATTCAACAAGGTATCGTGAAACTTGTCATCTCTGCAGATTAATTATCTACCCAATGAATTATAGCGCTATCAGGGTGCACCCTTAATATGCATTTATTTTAATGTTATCCACATAGATCATATGAAAAAATTTCATAAATAACCCCTAGAGAATAAAATAAATTGGTTTCATTTCAATATTGTGATGTTTTAAAAGTTCTTAAAAATAAGATCATTATATCTTTTATAACCCCTGGAAAGGGATTGAGGGTTATATGTATGTCCATTAAAGAATAAAATATATCCTTTTTATATATTTATGAACACCCATAGAAATGAAATAGGTCTGGTTATTCACATAAATATACAAGTTAATTTCTTGAGAAAAAGAGATAGAAATTTTGAGGTGAAATTTCTGCAGCATAACGACTATATAACATGGTTCTAGAAAATAATAAAAATAGAGGGTACAAGGGTTACCCAATAAAAAATAATTCATCTTAAAATATAAATACATAATAAAATGGAGATAAGAACATTTTATGGATATTTTAATGACATACCACAAGAAAAATAAACATGAAAGGTTGGAGAAGATACGATTTCTTTTATGAGAAATTCGGCAGCCTAACGGCGTAACATACAAATTTAGAAAACAAGTTGATGAGAGAGGAAAGGGTATCTCAAAAATTATACATGAAATGGAAAGTAATTATAACTTATAATAACATACACTCAACCTAAAGAGATGTAATCTAGAAGACACAACATAGTGGAATTCACGACTTAAAAGAGGAGGATGAAATGATCTCTTACCTGGAAGAGTAACTTAAAATTCATGAAGGTCGGGACCTTGGGAGGATTGAGGGAACCTTTGGAGGACTCCATGGGAAGTAAGGATACCATAAAATCTTTTAAGATTATTTTGGAATGAAATTAATGAGGTAAATAGCTTGGTATTTATAGGGAAAGTGAGTGAATAAATTATTAATTTCCAAGGCACCCCTCATTGGTGGTATTCGCAAAACCATGGGCTTCCCATGGTATTTTCCCATGGTATTGGAAACATGGGACTCCTCATATAATATATAACTATTAATAAGTCTAATATAAATATAAAATCATTATTACACCATTAATGTGGTCATTAAACACACGAAACTAAAAACTGCATTTTTACTATTCATAGAAAATTCAACTATTTCAGAAGAAACCCAAAAATTCACCATAACATAATATTGATGTTCTGAATTCAAAAATTAATTCTATTTTATGAAAATAATTTTCTAAATATTTTTAATTTTATTTTTAAATAAAATATTTATTTATTACAAAAATACAACTTTAAAACTATAACTCATTTTGTAACACCTTAAAAAAGTAATCAAGGTCCCATAAAAATATCGTATACCCATAAGAAAATGAATTAACAATTTATGTTTAAATTTTATGAAAATACATTTCCATTTTAAATTATAAAATTAATTATAAAATTATAAATAAAATATTTATGGCGTACAAAAATACCAAAACATAAACTATGATCATTTCTTCACTTTTAAGATGTCTAAAATATTTTTATACATTCACGGGTGAAGTTTCTTATTTTTTGGTCAAATTACTATTCATATGGGTATGTTACTATTCCTACATTACTATTCACTAAAAACAAAGTTGATCTTATTAGAATCTAAATTTCTCACTGATCACAATTGTAGAAGACCATTTTTTGAAAATCATTTCACATTATTAATTATTTAATAAATAAAAAAGTATTTTAAAATACCCTTTTTTTCCTAAATTCATCAATAATACACATCCTATATTTATCCAGATATTTGAAATTAACTAAATTTTCCTTAAGAAGAAATAAAAATTTTATTTATATAAAAATATTACACAAAGCATCTAAGGACTCGTTATATAGCCCCTTATTACACCAGCATAGGACCTAAGTGTAAGGTGTGCTATGGTGATAGAATCTAGGGGTGGCTCGGAAAATATTACCCGAGTGGGGATTTCTATCAGCTTGAACTTCTCCCTTATACAATTCCATTGAAGATTCATACGTTGAAGTTCAGCTTGGGCTTGGTCTAGATCAAAGCCAAGTGATGCTACCTCCTTCCCAAGCTCTGACAGATGGGCTTCATATGGATCAAGTCTACTGGATGAGTCCATTCGATATTCTTTCCCTATTAATTAACCAAGGTAACCGTATTTATAAAAACACAATGTTTAGATTATAGTTTCCAATAGTCATATTGACTAACGGTCATATAACTGTTGAAACACAACGGTCAAATTTTAATTATACACACAAAATTAAGGAACAAATATAATTAAACAGTTTGGGTCGTTACAATGATTCTTAAAAATGTATTTAAAAAAATTCTTACAATTTTATAGACTATGGGTTAAATTCATTTATACACTTGTTTGAATTATATAAGATGTTTATAAAAGAATATTTCTATCTTTTTCCAAACAAGGTACTTTTTGAACTTTCCAATAACTTTAAGGTAAAAATGTTTTTTTAACTTATACAATGGGTGCGGCTATTTTCCACCATTATAACATCATTAAAGCTTCCCTTACAAGCTTATAAGAATATTTCCAAAAAAACAAATGTTTTATTTTATAATTACATGACTTTTAAATGATTTCAACATAGAAAGATATATTTCTCTAAAAAATGTTTTGATTTCATCTATATCAACATCTTTTGATGGATTTTAAGCATATTTGAATTTCATTTATTATGATAAAAAACATCCATATTTTATTGAATGTTTTGTGATATATTTGACTGTGGATGTCTATTTTTCATACCATTCATGGTTTATGGATATTGTATTGATATTTCTTATGCCAGTTTTAATATGAATGTTTATGATATGTTTAAACCTTTTCTTATGAGGAATGCATTGGACTTAGTAAGTGGCAGGTGGAGCCTGATATAGCACTTTGATGCATTGGTAGGTCTCATGAGACAAACTAGTTTCTTGTCACAAGGCCTTGATAAAATCTTATTTGTATTCTTGGCACAAGGCCTTGACTATGTTGTTATAAAATTCTAGCATTATTCATTCCATCATTATGAAAGTGACTATTGATATAGCATGTGAATATTAGACTTGTAGAATACCCATGTGAGTTATAAAATGGCATTATTTTGATTTTAGCTTTTCCATATTATGAAGATGTTCAAGTTAAAAAGGCTTTTGTTTTAGTTTTATACATTTCTGTAAATTTTTATGCTTATTTATGAAATTTTCTTCTATATTGTTATCCTTACTGAGCATCTAATCTCATCCATTTCTATGTTTCATTTTTCCCCGGATGCGAAAAAGTATATTATGACTGACCTACAGGGATAGTCTATGGGATCTCAATGTTATCTATGGAAACAATGTTGTTTTAGTTTTCCATTTTATGATGTAATTTAAATCTTATGAATATATCTACTACTTTTAAGGCTACAAAACTAATTAGTCTTTCGAGACTTGATCATTGGTAATCATTCCAATGATATGTAATAATTCCCCGACTCTAGGTAACTGGGGTCAGGGTTTTACAATGACTCACACAAAATGTTGAAATAGAATTTAGGAAATGAAGAAATGAATCTTATGAAATGAAGAAATGAATATTGTGAAATAGAATAAATAAATATTATGAGCTAAAGAAAGTTTTACATTGAGAGTAAATAACTATTAAATTTTGGGGGTTTGAAAAATCCATTAGTTGAACCTACATAACAATAAAAGATGTAAAAAAAATTCTTACTTAAATTCAGAAGTAACATTTATTTAGTTATTATATGGAAATCATAATTTTTATTATGAGAAGGTTTAAGATACATTATGAAAATGTATTGTTGTGTATTATCTCAGGGATAAGAATTGGTTATAATAGCTTATCTAGAATAACCACAAGGCTACATTTAATAAATAAAAGTACTATTAAGTGTTAATTTTTATATTTTCAGGTTGATTTATTAACATATGTATTGTGAGATTTTCTAAAACAATTTTTATGGGTGATTTTGAATAAATTATTTAAATATTGATTGAATCTGAGTTATTATCATAATGATTTAGATAATGATATTAAAATATTTAATTATATAGATTAATATGAAGAATATTATGATATTTTTTTTGAATTGTTTTACAGTGACTAATTCATTGAAGGATATTGTAATAGTTGTGTATGAATAATTGAGGAAATTAAGAATGCATTGAATAATTAATTTTGATTAAATTATTAATGAAAGAAGAAATACCCAATGGTAAAATTAATTTCTAATATATATATTTATTTTTTTAATAATAGAAACGATGATGATGTGAATATGAGATACAAAATAATCATATTACTATTTTATAGTAATACAATAACTGTATAATTATTATCTTACAATTATTATTGATATGAATGAAAAAAGAAGTAAAAAATAAAGAAAATTTATTATTAAATGAAGATCATTTCATATTTCTATTTTTTCCATTGATGATTAATATATATCGAGGATCACTCTAGAGCTTCACCATGAATCTTACTCATTCTCATGAATAAGATTCATCTACTCTCAATTTTAGAGAAAATTGGGAACATGGACTTGTAATGTCCCTGAATTTCTGTATATTTTTTTAATTGTATGAAATTATTTTGCGACCTAGACCTGAGAAGGCATGTGATTATGATGTCCTAAGAGCCTAGAATGATCCGTCGAAAATTTTTAATCTTTAAATAACCTAAATGAGAGGTTTTCCTGAAAAGCTGGAATAACTCTTAAATGGGTTCTAGATTAGAAAAATGAGGGAACTGTAGCCTTTAGGATGGTGGCTTTAACCTTGGCATGACTTAAGTTTAGTTTGTGTAGGCCTCCAGTGAGAAAAATCTAAAATGTCATAACAGTAAATAAAGTTATTAAATAAAATTATTTTATTTTTCAAATTCATATAACTCACGAATTGTTGCTCATATTAAAAATCCAAGATCACCGCTGAGATCATTAGGGTATTCTTTCCTTAGGCATAACCTAACATTGGATGGTGCGGGCCAACAGTTAAAGTTAGTTTTTTATCATGAATTAAATAATTAAAGTAAAAATTATATTATTGTCAAATCCTTATAAATTCTAAAGAGAAACTCGTTTTGGAAATCTGAGAGTACAGTTGAGATATTGAGGGCATGTTCCCATTAGACAGAGTGTAACCTTGACTGGAATAGGTTGAGGGTGAAAGTTAATTTTTCAACTTTTATTTAAGGCATGATCATTAAACGTGTGAGCAGGGTTTTTTTATAAATTTTGAACCGGTTCTCAGATCCAAAATCTGAGGGAATGACTGAACGTGGAATGCCAATATTCCCCTAGAAAGAATATACCTTAAAATATAATGGGTAAGATAGAAAAAATAATTTTTGATACTTTTCGAATAATAATAAAATAACTTTAATTTTTTTTTTCATTTTCACCGTTGAGCGGTGGACGACAACTCTGCAGTGCAGTGATGAGGCAACGATGAGGAACAATTAAGGAAGCCCCTTAATGGCTCATTGTGTAAGAAAACATGCTACATTGGTTCATAAATTAAACAGCATAATGACACAACATTGCATCATAACATAAACGATGCGACGTGTTTTTTTTAATGAATGCATTGGTGGAAGGAGGAATTAAACTGCATGGAATCTCTAACCAACCTCTGATAAAAATCATCTGCAAAAAAGAATGAAAAATGACTAAAAATGTAAAACATCTTTCACGCACCTTGAATAAGGGAGTTAGAAGTGGTGAATGAGGTTGACACCTTGAAACCACAAGGAAATAATGATGCGGAAATGAATGTAAAAGAGGTAGGGGTTTAATTTGTGAAAGTTATTCTACGTTCTTATTCTAGAAATGATGAATGCAGATCATCCCACGAACATGTTGATCCGAAAATCATGCTTTCATATAGGAGGGTGACTTTTCTTTTGAGATTTATTATCTGGGATTAGTTTATATCTAGTTTTATTGAGCTGATATCCCTTATCCTCTCTATGATTGAAACTTCTAATGCGGAGGGTGAGGGCGGACACAAACAAGGCCCAAGCCCCTAGGCATGTGCGCCCTTTGTGAGTGGTTTCTCTGAATTGATGGTAAGTTAGTTTTAAGACCTTTGTAGTGAATAGGAAGCATGCTAGTGGTCGTAGGCCCAAGCGTCATGGAGAACGGACCACTAGAGTGTGTCTGGTGGTCTGCCAATGAATATTCTGGTGGCGGTGGCACGCGGCGATGCCAACCGCGTGTCGGCCAGCGTAACAACAGGCCGCCGGCCATTCCAGTGGCAGTGTGGAGATGCATTACCTGCCTAGCTCCACATGGGGGGACCTCCCACATTCCGGCCATCTAGGTGGCTCGGTGAGCTGTAGATGCTCAACCATGGCAGGAGGGCCCTATGCATCTGTGGATCTAGCGGAGGCTTGATGTATCAGCTGGCATCGTCCCAAAAAGACAACGTGCCACCACCACAAACCATGATGGTCGGGCTTCGGGCCGATGGGATGTGCCCCCAGCCAGCAGGCCAGTCCCGTGGACCAGCTGGCCGGACCCGCGCACTTCAGGCCATGTCGGACTCGACAGGGTCATCGGGCTACCCGGGAGACTGGACCCTCGGCCAAACCAGGTCTGGTCCAGTGAGGCCCATTGGGCCTGGCCCACTGAAAAGGTTTGACCAGACCAGAACAAACCTGAACCGTGTCATGTCGATTCGGTCGAGTTAAACCGGGGTATGTGGGACCCCCGTGCCGAGTTGGTCAGGTCAGACCGGAAAGGTCGGACCACTCTCAGACGCAATCAGTCCCTATTTACTAAAATTCCATTATCTCTCAAACCGGGCATCTTATTGATGAACTTTTGGTGTATTTGGGACCCTTGGGATGAGGTGGTCCTTCTAAAATAATCTAAATGAGTTTTGGTGGATGTTGGTGTATGACCAGGTTGGATCGGACTCGAATACCACCATGCCCGTTTTACAAAAATGCACATATCTTAAAGATTGGGCGTCTGTTCGACGCACCATCTGTTGTGTTGGGACCCTTATGATGAGATCGTCATTTGGGGTTACTATATGTGGGGATTCATGGAGGTAGAGGTACAACCAATGGCTTGAGGAGAAAATCCTCCTTGAATCAAGCGTGCTAAGTGATGGAATTCAGTGGTTGGTTGTGACTTGAAGAAAGAATAGTCATCATGTGTGGGTCAGAACCTAGCAATCTTGTGTGGGTCATCACGTAGTGAACCTGTGTGGGTTAGCACCAAGGGACCACCTGTGGGTCAGAACCTAGAAACCCTTTGTAGGTTAGCACCGAGCAACCCTATGTGTATCACCAGTAGAGCATCTCGAGAGAATAAGATGATATAGCTTGATGACTAATCATTTTTAATTCTATACCTATGTTATACATGGAATGAGATGCATCATTTACATTGTTCTATGTGTCTTATATCTTTGATGGTGGTATTACCTATATGGTATTTCCTTTGTGGATTACTAAGAGACCTTCGGGGGTCTCAGGGTCCCTACTGAATATTGTTATACTCGCCCACGCATGGGCTTCACCAACACCTGTTGTGTCTTTAACCAATGACAGAAATCATTGACCGGGACTTTGGGGAGAAAATACTAGATGGTTCAAGGATTTGTATTGATAGACTTGGTGTGCCGCTGCGATATCTATCGGAGAGTTGTACCTACCCTTCAAGTAGGATCCTTGGTGGACGACCTCTGAAGCTTGTTATTATTTTATTGTACATTCCTTTTAGTTGGTCTTCTATTCTGTCCCATTTACATTGGGTTTATGCACTTTACTCTCATAGGTGGTACATTCTTGTGGTTTTATTACTCTTCATTCCTTCTTTGTTATCTTCGTGGATTTTTCCATGTCTATGTGTGTGTGGGTTTGAAGGAAATGCCTTCCCTTTTTGGGATATTCCATTTTGGTTCTTGTCACCAACACCTTTCCTATGGAAGGTGAGCTTGGGGTAGTCATGGAATGAGCCCCAGGGGAAGGGTCATGAAAAAGTGGTGTTAGAGGGAGGTCATTCTTATCAGATGAAATATGAGTCTGTATTTTCAATGGGGGGAATAGTGTTATGTGTCTTGAGTTCAGCATTTAGTCTGGGGAGTCTAGTGTTGGTGTGGCGGCCAATGTATCCATACAGTCGGACCCTAAATTATGTTTTTTGACTCGGTATGCAAAAGCACTAGTTGTATATGTTTTGTAAATATGTTTCTATTGATAAATTTTGAGTCATAACACTAGGTATAACTTATTGAATGTGGTTTATCTTGATTCTGTTTCAAGATGCCTCCACACAAATAGCCAACTGGTATTCTAGTGTGTGACTATAAGGATGGTCTATAGAGTGGTGAGGCTTTGGTACAAGGACCATAGCCTGAGATGGTACCTTTAGGTGGTGTCCTAATAATACCACTATTCATTGGTCACCAGTTACTACTGGCGCTACCTATAGAGGACACATGTAGGCTATATGCCATACACGAGTTTCCATGACAGATACCAAATATGTTCTGAGGTGAGCCTGACTCACAGGTGGATAATGATTGGATTGAGGTAGTGATAGATTTTCCATCCATCCAGGGAACTATTAGATGATATGGTAGTCCTGGAAGTGATCTTTCTACACGGGTCAGTTGGGTGATGCTTGGTTTAGATTACCCTGATATTACGATGAGGTGACTTTTCCATGGCAGAGCTTGAGAACATTTCTTAGGGAAGGGGTTTATTTCCATAAAAATCTTTGAGGAATGTGTTCCCTAGAGATTTGACATCTTCTAAAGGATGAAATGGCAGTAGTTGATTGTTTATCGATGTGTGTCAAGAATTCAATGTACTCGATGAATATGATACGACCAGTGCTTCAAGGCTCAGACCTCCGAGTGAGATTTTCTTAGGGACATCCGAGCAAGAAATATTCATCTGTGCATTCCTACTTATGTTAGGGTTTTGGAGAGAACCATTTTGGTTGAATGTTCATTGGATGAGCAGATACAACCAGTGAATATCTGTAGTGAAGAAACAGGAAGCAAACGTCAGTCTGAGAGACTTGGATGTGTAAAAATGTATTGGGGAGAGGAAGTGATAGGTACAGATGAATATGTATGTTAGAAGACGTACAAGAGGATCTAGGATAGAATCATGAGGTTCTATAAATTTTGACATGTTACAACCACCACCCAAATGTGGTCTCTACTAGGCACAGGGAGCAGGAGGACAGGGGAAGGGAGTAGCTGCATGCGGTCAAGGAGTATGACGCAAGGTCTCCAAAAATTATTTGTGGTATGATTTGTGTGTACTACTAGATTCTATAATAATATAAATATGTAAAAATCATTCCTTCTTGTCACAAATCTTATTCAAGACCTAGGGTTTCTGGTTAAACTGTTGAAATTATGCTTACATCTAGAGATTTATAATGTAGGAGACTCAATAATCACACATATGTCGATGGTGTGATCTAACCCTTGAGGTGAGAGTTTCGATTGGAACCTATTGGTTAAAGTATTGAGGAATTATGATGTTATTCTTGGTATTGAATTTTCATCCATAGTTGATTCTCTGATTGACTATTTTAGGCAAAAGGATGTGGTATATCTGCAGCGTTAGAATGGGGTTTTCCTTGGTCAGTGAAAAAGGCAACCCAGGCATCACGGGATAATCTCATGCATAGGAAGGTGTAGCTGATCACTCCTGAGTCGACCATAATTACCCTCCTGGTAGAGGGTGTTATGAGTTTTCACTTCCCAACAGTAGTGTTGGAGTGCGGGATCATCCTCTCAAAAGAAGTTTCAAAGATTACCTTCCAGTATGGAGAGTGGCTTCTGTGTGGACTTGTACCTAAGGATGTCACCGATATCTAAACCTATGTATTAGATGGCTCCCTCAGAGCTTTGGGAGTTGAGAGTAAAGTTTGGGAACATGAAAAGAAGGGATTATTAAGACCTAGTGTTTGAGGTTATGTTTGGATTACCAGAATGTTAACCAAGTGCTTGTGTCCAAGGATCACCCACTACCAAAGGGTCGATGGGCACATCAATCTGTTAAAGGGGGGTAGCATTTTTCTTGGATGGAAAGGTGACCATATATTTTTTCGTAGTTGTGATAGTGGTGATGGCTGGATTTCCTCCTAGACTATGACTGTGAGATAGTATATTCTCCTGGGTATGGGAACGTGGTGGATGACATGCTCAGCAAGAGGTCTGGTTTGCAGCTACTGAGTGTGGTGATAGAGCATCTAGGCATGATGTTGATATCCTTCATGGGTGATGATGGAGCATCTTACCTCTAGTCTATGACTATCACTCCCCCACTACTTCATTGAGTTAGGGAGGAAGACCTTATGGATGTTGAATATGAGGTCCGACTTTCTCAGATAACCATTGGACAAGCTCTTGAGGGAGTATCAATAAGTGGGGAGTAAGTCATCCTTTTTAGAGGACACAACATTGTACCAGTGATGTTATGGGAGTAGGTTTTGAGGTAATTTCATACATCCCTTTGGTGGCACATCCTAGTGGAGCGAATATTTACCAAGACCTCTGATGTCATTATCGGTTTCCAGGGATGAAGAAAGTAGTGGTAGAGTATGTTTCATGATTCCTCACTTGACAACAAGTGAAAGGTGGGCATCAAGTTCCTGCACACTTGGCATAGCCACTTGAGGTACCAAAGTGGAAGTGGGATGGTATCTCGATGGAATTCGTGATCATATTACAACCCACATCCAGTTTCCTCGATTCTATCAGAGTGATCATTGACCGAATAACCATGTTGGATCACTTCCTAACCATCCAAGAGTATGGATCGATAGAGGGATTGGGATGCCTCTACATCCATGAGATATTGTGGATTCACAGGCTTCCTTTGACGATCGTCTCAGATAGTGATTCACACATTACATACTTGTCGGGGAAGGGGTTACAGGAGGCGTTCAGTTTTCAGCTATGCTTGAGCATAGATTTATACCCCCGGATAAATGGTGAGAGAGAGCATACCATATAGACTTTGTAGGATATTCTTCATGCTTATGTCTTGGATTTTGGTCGCATTTGGGAGGACCAACTACCACATGTGGAGTTTGCATACAGAAATAACTATCACTCCACCATTGGAACGGAAAAAATTTAGGCCCTATACGAGTGGCCATGCAAATCACCTCTATGCTGGACAGACCCAGAGGATCCAACACTCGTGGTTCCAAGGTTGGTATGGGATATCACTGAGAAGTTACATATCATCCAGGATCCTATGAGGACTTCATAGAGAAAATAAAATTCTTATGCTGTTAGGAGATGAAGACCCTTGTAGTTCGAGGAGGGACACCATGTTTTACTTCGGGTCTCACCCCGACCGGGATTGTGTAGATTTGGATGGGGTGGAAAAATATCTCTGAAGTTCATCGTAAATTTTCAAATCCTTAGAAGAGTTGGAGACGTACTGCCTAGATTTTCTCCCACAGATGCCCTAGGTGCATAATGTTTTTCACGTGTTATAGTAGAGGAGGTGTGAGAATGATACATCACACATCATCGACTGGGGAGTGTGGGAAATTGATGATGATGTGACATTTTAAGAGTTCCTAGTGGATATAGAGGATCGAAAGAAGATGGTCCTTCATAGAAGGTCAATTTTTCTAGTGCGCATTTGGTGGAAGCATGGGAATCTCCTCAAGAGAACATGGGAGTGGGAGGCTCAAATTCATGTTCGGTACCCCCACTTGTTTAATAAGCCTTTGTTTTGGATTTTGGAGACCTAAAGCCCTTAGGTGGGGAGAATGTAATGTCCTGGAAGTTCTGTATAATATTTTTAATTATATGGAATTATTTCGAGACTAGGTGCTGAGACAGAGTGTGATTCTGAGGCCCGGAGAGCCCAGAATGATCTATTCAAAAATGATAAGCTTTATATAGTGTGTGTGGGTGGTATGACAACCCTGCTTTTTATTACAACATAAACATGCTTTATTACATAAAACTTCACTTGATACAAGAAATAAGATCGAGAGGTTTAGTGTCTTTGGGGCTTAGGATCATTACATAAAAACTTTAAACTTGAAATACAACATCTTTATTGAAAACTTCCTTTACATGACGACTACATTCCTTCGTACTTAGCATTTCATGGGATATCCTGAGGACATGCATAAGAAAAGGGTGAGCTATAAAGCCCAGTAAGGGAGTACATAATGAATAACATGAGGAGTACAATACATGTTAGGCAATGGGCATATCAATAGAGCATAAGAGAAACATGAACATAAAGGCATGATAAAGCATGATAATCATAACATGGAAATGTGGCAACAACACTTAACATTGAATTAGCATGAGCCAAGGCTCATTGCACATGGAGCATGAGTAAACCCTCATTGCACTTGAAGCACGAGTAAACCCTCATTGCACTTGAATTAGCATGAGTCAACACTCATTGCACATGACGTATCATGATGATATACTTTACCCAATGCATTGGAGCGCTATAAGGGCGCACCCTTCTTAAACATTTCATTTCATGCATAAGTGTGCCACATGGATCATAAAACATGGATTCATAAAACATAATCATTTATTCCACGATAAAGGAATGTGGAATTAAAACATGAAACTTTATAATCAATAAGTAAATTTGCATAAAGGTGAATACCCTTGATGGAGAAATGGGCATGGTATTCACTACACAATGATATTGGCTTAGAAAATCGGTGTGATTTCGGCAGCGTAATGGCGTGACAAAAGAATTCATAAAAAAGGTTGATGAGAGAGAAAGGGGTTCCTCATCATATTTACATGTAATGGACAGTAAGGAGATCATATATATACATGTCCCAACAATAGAAATGGAATTTAGATTCATGATACAAAAGAATTGCTTGAATGTAAAAGAAGAGAGAGAAGTTCCTTTCGGAATTTCGGCATAGTAACAGGTGTACATGGGAGGAATTTAATGAGAGAGAAAGGGTTCTCCGATCATTAAAACAATAAGAGGGTAGTATGGGGGAGGTGTGAAACCATACCCCAACATTCATAATTTAAATAAAAAGGTCAATACAACTTAAAGAAAATTGAAAAAAAAATGAGAAAGGAAGAAAACCCCTTACTTGGAAATGTGCTTCCAAAGGATAGAGAGAGGCTTGTGAGAGGCTTCCTGGGAGCTTGGGGCACCTTGAAAGGATTCTAGAGAGAGTAGGGCAGAGGTTGGACGAACTTCAAGGGCTTTGATTGAGGAGGAAGTGGGAGCTTGGGTGGGTTTATATAGGAAAGGTGAGAGAATTCTTTATTATTTAGGTTTGGGACCCCTTATATTAAAATAATCCAAACCACAAACCATCCCATGGTATTTGCCCATGGTTTCTGGAAAAGGAAAGAGGAAAACAATATTTTACAAGTCCAAGGTCCGAACTTATTAAAAAAATAGGGTTGCTTATGTGGAGGTGAGTCACCCTCCCATGGAAATTAATTTAAAAAGGCAAAGTGTTGAATAAGTCTTGAGGGCTCCATTAATGCTTTGAAAAGCAAGTCAAAAAAACCCAAAACCTCATTATTTTAATGATAAAACACATATTGGCCGAACATAAGGATTATGGTATTTTATTACATCACCATTGGGTCATTATGATGTCATAAAACACATTATATATTTAAATGGTATTTAATTTTTACCCAAAAATTTGACTGTCTCAGAAAATTATGAAAAAATCACCGTTGGATAATTTCGACATCCTGATTCCAAAAATAATATTTATTTTATCTAAATAATTTTCTAAATAAGTGAATTTTCACTTTTAAAATAAAAACCGACGTTTATCAAAAATTCACGGGTTTTGACAGAAATGGCTTTCAAACCTTAATAAAAATTTTAATTGCATTCATAAAATTATAAGATCATTATATTTAATAAAAATTAATTTAATATTAATAATAATATTTTATTAAAATATTATTTAATTCAAAAAAATCCTTTAATTTAATAAAATATAATTCTTAATTAAATAATAACTAAAAACACCATTTGTACATTAAAAACTGATTACAATGTATCAAAAATGACTAGAAATTATATTCATTATTATATACAAAAATAATGTACATGAACATGGTGCTACATATTTGTTACATAACCCCTTAAAATAGCCGCTTAAGACCTAAGGGCAAGGTTTGCGATGGTGACAGACTCTTGGGGTGACTCGGATAACATCGCTCGAGTTGTAATTTCAATCAACTTCCATTTTTCCCGTAGACGATCACGTTCGAGCTTGACTTGATGAAGCTCAGCTTGGGCTTGGTCAAGGGCAAAGCCCAAATATGCCACCTCTTTTCCGAGCTCTGAAAAATGGGCTTCATAAGGGGCAATTCTACTGGATGAGGCCATCGCTTCCTTTGTCTGAGTAGAAAATTGGTTTGTTAAAGCCTTATATTTAAACTACCCAGATGATCACTGTTCAACGGCTATAAAAGTAACGGTCACAAATCTTAACGTAAAACTAGAGAAGTTGGCATCTTATAAAAACATTTTTCATAAAGAGACATTTAACTGGATCAGGAGGGATTTTCATTAATGAAACTTTGGGTCGTTACAACATTCCCCCCTTAAGAAATTTCGCCCTCGAAATTTTCCTTTTCCCACACTAAAACTAATGTGGGTAACTTAGCTTCATCATATCCTCTGACTCCCAAGTTGCTTCTTCAAACTTGTGGTTTCTCCACAACACCTTGACGAGGGGAATTGTCTTATTTCGTAGAACTTTTTCTCTACGATCTAAGATCTTCACTGGTTTCTCCTCATAAGAAAGATCGTCTTCTAATTGTACCACCTCGGAAGAGAGTACATGTGATGGGTCTGGTATGTACTTCCTTAAGAGGGATACATGGAAGACATCATGCACCTTGGCCATAGTAGGTGGAAGTGCTAGTCGATAGGCCACAGCCCCAACACGATCAAGAATCTCGAAGGGGCCGATGTACCTTGGACTTGACTTCCCTTTATTTCCAAACCTCATGACCTTCTTCCACGGAGATATGCGTAAAAACCCCATGTCTCCGACTTTAAACTCATGGTCTCGTCGATGATTATCTGCATAACTCTTCTGTCGACTTTGGGCTGCCTTGATATGCTGCTGAATGGTTTTCACCTTCTCCACCATTTCTTCGACCATTTCTGGTCCAAGCAGCTTACGTTCACCGACCCCATCCCAACATGCCGGTGTTCTACACCTTTTCCCATACAGGGCATCATATGGTGCCATTTGGATTCTCGAGTGGAAACTATTATTATAAGAGAACTCAACCAGAGGAAGATGTTGATCCCATCCTCCATTAAAGTCCATTGAGCATGCTCTCAACATATCCTCAAGTGTTTGGATAGTCCGGTCGGATTGGCCATCAGTTTGAGGATGATGGGCCGTACTGAAGTTCAGTTCAGTATTTAGAGTATATTTAAGACTCTTCCAAAACATAGAGGTAAATCTTGGATCTCGGTCAGACACAATAGATAGTGGTACTCCATGCAACCGTTCCACTTCCCTGATATATATCTGTGCCAGTTGATCCAAAGAGAAATCCTCTCGAATAGCAATGATGTGTGCAGTCATTGTAAGACGATCCACAACAACCCAGATTGCATTGTTTCCTTTGGATGTCCTTGGAAGTCCAGTGACGAAGTCCATGGTGATGTTCTCCCATTTCCATTCTGGTATGGGCAATGGTTGCATCATCCCCTTAGACTTCTGCCTCTCTGCCATCACTTGCTGACACACCAGGCACTTTGATGTATATTCAGCGATCTCCTTCTTCATATTATCCCACCAAAAGTTTTCTCAGAGATCTCGATACATCTTTGTGATCCCTGGGTGAATAGAGAAATTTGAACTATGTGCATCATCCAAAAGTTCCTTCTTCAGCTCCGAACTTGATGGAACACATAGTCTTTTCCCAAACCGCACAATTCCTTCTTCATTAACATTAAACTCTGAGGATTTTCCCTTTTTGATAGCTTCCACTTTTTCTTGGATTCCTGCATCATCCTTTAGAGCATCCTTTATCCTTTCCAAAAGAGATGGTTGAGCAATCATTTGTGAAAGGATTGATGATGTTCCCTTCTTTATGATTCCCACATCCATCTTCATCAAGTCTAAGAAGATTGGATCCTTCTCAATTCTCATCATTGATAGAATACCTGGATCCTTTCTACATAGGGCATCCGCCACCTTGTTCGCTTTCCCAGGGTGGTAATGTATTGAATAGTCATAATCCTTGATGAGCTCTATCCATCTTCTCTGGCGCATATTAAGCTCTTTCTGTGTGAATATATATTTAAGACTCTTGTGGTCAGTATATATCTCACATTTCTCTCCATAGAGATAATGCCGCCAGATTTTCAAGGCAAAGATCACCGCCGCCAACTCCAGATCATGGGTTGGATAGTTTCGCTCATGGATTTTCAACTGCCTTGAGGCATAGGATATCACTTTATCATTCTCCATCAGCACACATCCTAAGCCCTTCTTCAAAGCATCACTGAATACCACAAAAAGCTCCCCACTTGTGGGTAAATTTAGCACGGGTGCAGTGATAAGCCTCCTTTTCAACTCCTTGAAGCTTTCTTCGCATTCATCACTCCAAGCAAACTTTACTCCCTTTCGAGTTAGCTTGGTAAGAGGGTTGGACAATCGTGAGAAGTTTCTCACAAATCGTCGATAATATCCAGCTAACCCCAAGAAGCTACGGATATCAGTTATCGATGTTGGCCTCATCCATCCCTCAATTGCATCTATTTTGGAGGGGTCCACAGATATCCCATTGCTTGTGATGGTATGGCCCAAGAATGAGACCTCCTTCAACCAGAACTCACACTTTCTGTACTTTTCATAGAGCTTCTCCTTGCGCAAAGTCTCTAGTACCATTTTTAAATGCTCCTCATGGTCCTCCTTGGTTTTGGAGTATATTAGAATATCATTTATAAAGACTACCACAAATTTGTCAAGGTAATCTCTAAAGACTCTATTCATCAAGTCCATGAATATTGTTGGAGCATTGGTGAGTCCAAAAGGCATTACTATGAATTCATAGTGCCCGTACCTTGTACGAAAAGTAGTCTTGGGGATATCTTCCTTCTTCACCATTACTTGATAATATCCCGACCGCAAGTCCACCTTGGAGAAGTATTGTGCTCCACGTAGCTGATCAAACAAGTAATCGATTCTTGGGAGAGGATACTTGTTCTTTATCGTGATTTTGTTAAGTTCACGATAATCGATGCAAAGCCGCATTGACCCATCCTTCTTCTTGACGAAGAGGACTGGTGCACCCCATGGTGATGCACTTGGGCGTATAAACCCTTTATCCAGATTCTCCTGTAGTTGTTTCTTCAGCTCTTCAAGCTCAAAAATAGCCATTCTATATGGAGTCTTGGATATTGGTAGCGCCGCAGGTATAAGTTCAATTGAGAACTCAACATCTCTTCTTGGAGGAAGACCAGGAAGTTCCTCGGGAAATACTTCAGCGAATTCCCTCACAATAGGAATTTCTTCAAGGGTGGTTTCTTCCATGGACTCAATCATCTGAGCCAGATATGCGTGCTCATAAGGCAGTAATATCCATGCTTGAGATGATGGAGCTAAAGGAGATTCATCTTCCTCCTGACACTTGTAAAGAATCGGGGGTTGATTCTCCATATGGAGTGTGATTTCCCTCTCCCGGCAATTTATTTTGGCTCTATATAAGGAAAGCCAATCCATGCCAAGAATTGCATCAAATTCCACCAAAGGGAGTATGACGAAGTTTTCTGGGAAATTCAATCCACATATTATAACATGGGAGGACTTATACTCATGGGATGCAATGATTTCCCCATTTGCCGTACTCACCGACATCTTTACTTCCATGATTTGTGGTGGTGCAGGGATTGTTCTACTAAACTTTTGAGATATAAAAGAATGCGTAGAACCTGAATCAAAAAGTACGTTCGCTATTCTTGAATGAATAACTAGCGTACCTGTCACTACTTCGTTGTCGGGGTTCACTTCGGCAGAATTGATGGCAAAAGTTCTTCCTTGCTGTCTTGGAGGTTGCTGGTTGCCTCCGATAACCCTTGGATTAGGGCACTGATTTGCAAAATGACCCGGTTCATTGAATTTGTAGCATTGAACAATGCGTTGAGGTTCGAACGGAGCGTTCCTCTCCTCTGTCGCAGCCGTGGGTCCTTCTTGCTGACAGTTAACAGCTAGGTGCCCTTCTCTTCCACACTTGAAGCATTTTCTTGTCCCCCTAAGGCAATTTCTAGGGTGCTTCTTTCCACACTTTTGACAAGTGGGGTGCTATAATTTCTTAGCGCCATTGGATTTATCCATCAGACCACCAGAATTGAAGTCCACCTTATGCTTCCTGTCCCCATGATACCCCTGTGATTCTCTGATCTCCATTTCAACCTTGATGGCACATCAGACAATTTCCCCATAGTTGTCGAAGCCACGGATCGCTAATGCTTTCCGCAAGCTAGGCTTCATCCCACCAAAGAAGCGGTAAACCTTGCATTCGGGGGTAACGAAAAAGCCGGAAGCATATCGTGCAAGCCTTGTGAAGTTTGCCTCGTACGCTCCCACAGATTCTTCATCTTTCTGTTTGAGGGAAAGGAAGTCCCTTTCAATCTTAAGACGGAGGGTGCGGGGAAAATATTTATCGAAAAACATATTCTGGAATTCCTTTCATTCCAAAGCCTCGATCTCCTCCTCAGGCTTCGTATTTTTGATCAACGTCCACCATTGATCAGATTCACCCTCCATACGATAAGCCGCCAGGAGAACCTTCTCTTTTTCAGAGCATTGGAGGATGGAGAATATCTTTTCAATGGAGTTGATCCATTGTTCAGCGATCGTGGGATCGGATGATCCACTAAAAGTAGGAGGCATTTGTCTCATGAAGCTTTCAATAGCGACTTGTTCTTTCTTAGGGGGGGTTGAACGTTCCTCTTGACCAGTGTTTCTATTCAAAACTTGAGTTAGCTGAGAGAGAAGCGTGACAATGTTCGCGATTCCCGCTCCCATTGGATTGGGCATCTCATAAGTACAATCATCACACTGATCTTCACAACGGTTGTTAGCCCGAGTTCTCCTATTACCGGCCATTGGCTGGAATAAAAGAAAGTTAGGGGTAACACATATAGGGTAATCCAAAGACAAAAGTTGATGACTTATAAATAAACTTTAATCTCTTTAACTCATGAGTCTATAGGATTCAATCAAGGCTTTTCATGATCTTCCTTCTAACATATATTCTTAGGGGCATTTTTCCCTTAATAAGGGTTCATACTAAGATTGTGAATTTATCAAAACATATCCCCTGGGAGTGTCGTAACCAAGAGTGTAGCAAGACCCGTTGTCGTGCACCAGTTCCCGTTTGAGTCTATCTCAAAGCGGTGTTTTCGTGTTTTACCCCTAGGATACATCTGTGCCAGAGCCGCCTCTACCTGCTCGTATCCGGACAGGGATGTATTTTTTTGATAAACCACTTACTTAGTATTTACCAAAACATAGGGATGTTTTTATTATTCTTAGTCTTGTATCTAAGGCTTTAGTAGGGTTTCCTAATCCCTAAAATAACTAAACCTATCCTCTGATACCAACTATGACAACCCTACTTTTTATTACAACTTAAACATGCTTTATTACATAAAACATCACTTGATACAAAAAAGAAGATCGAGAGGTTTAGTGTCTTTGGGGCTTAGGATCATTACATAAAAACTTTAAACTTGAAATACAACATCTTTATTGAAAACTTCCTTTACATGACCACTACATTCCTTCGTACTTAGCATTGCATGGGATAACCTGAGGACATGCATAAGAAAAGGGTGAGCTATAAAGCCCAGTAAGGGAGTACATAATGAATAACATGAGGAGTACAATACATGTTAGGCAATGGGCATATCAATAGAGCATAAGACAAACATGAACATAAAAGCATGATAAAGCATGATAATCATAACAGGGAAATGTGGCAACAACACTAAACATTGAATTAGCATGAGCCAAGGCTCATTGCACATGGAGCATGAGTAAACCCTCATTGCACTTGAAGCACGAGTAAACCCTAGTTTCAATTTAATTACCATGAGTCAACACTCATTGCACATGACATATCATGATACTATACTTTACCCAATGCATTGGAGCGCTATAAGGGCGCACCCTTCTTAAACATTTCATTTCATGCATAAGTGTGCCACATGGATCATAAAACATGGATTCATAAAACATAATCATTTATTCCACGATAAAGGAATATGAAATTCATACATGAAACTTTATAATCAATAAGTAAATGTGCATAAAGGTGAATACCCTTGATGGAGAAATGGGCATGGTATTCACTACACAATGATATTGGCTTAGAAAATCGGTGTGATTTCGGCAGCATAACGGCGTGACAAAAGAATTCATAAAAAAAGGTTGATGAGAGAGAAAGGGGTTCCTCATCATATTTACATGTAATGGAAAGTAAGGAGATCATATATATACATGTACCAACAATAGAAATGGAATTTAGATTCATGATACAAAATTATTGCTTGAATGTAAAAGAAGAGAGGGAAGTTCCTTTCAGAATTTCGGCATAGTAACGGGTGTACATGGCAGGCATTTAATGAGAGAGAAAGGGTTCTCCCATCATTCAAACAATAAGAGGGAAGTATGGGGGAGGTGCGAAACCATACCCCAACATTCATAATTGGAATAAAAAGGGCAATACAACTTAAAGAAAATTGAAAAAAAAAATGAGAAAGGAAGAAAACCCTTTACTTGGAAGTGTGCTTCCAAAGGCTAGAGAGAGGCTTGTGAGAGGCTTCTTGGGAGCTTGGGGAACCTTGATAGGATTCTAGAGAGAGTAGGGCAGAGGTTGGACGAACTTCAAGGGCTTTGAGTGAGGAGGAAGTGGGAGATTGGGTGAGTTTATATAGGAAAGGTGAGAGAATTCTTTATTATTTAGGTTTGGGACCCCTTATATTAAAATAATCCAAACCACAAACCATCCCATGGTATTTGCCCATGGTTTATGGAAAAGGAAAGAGGAAAAAAATATTTTACAAGGCCAAGGTCCGAACTTATTAAAAAAATAGGGTTGCTTATGTGGAGGTGAGTCACCCTCCCAAGGAAATTAATTTAAAAAGGCAAAGTGTTGAATAAGTCTTGAGGGATCCATTAATGCTTTGAAAAGTAAGTCAAACAAACCCAAAACCTCATTATTTTAATGATAAAACACATATTGGCCGAACATAAGTATTATGGTATTTTATTACATCACCATTGGGTCATTATGATGTCATAAAACACATTATATATTTAAATGGTATTTAATTTTTACCCAAAAATTTGACTGTCTCAGAAAATTATGAAAAAATCACCGTTGGATAATTTCGACGTCCTGATTCCAAAAATAATATTTATTTTATCTAAATAATTTTCTAAATAAGTGAATTTTCACTTTAAAAATAAAAACTGACGTTTATAAAAAATTCACGGGTTTTGACAGAAATGGCTTTCAAACCTTAATAAAAATTTTAATTGCATTCATAAAATTATAAGATCATTATATTTAATACAAATTAATTTAATATTAATAATAATATTTTAGTAAAATATTATTTAATTCAAAAAATCCTTTAATTTAATAAAATATAATTCTTAATTAAATAATAACTAAAAACACCATTTGTACTTTAAAAACTAATTAAAATGTATCAAAAATGACTAGAAATTATATTCATTATTATATACAAAAATAATGTACATGAACATGGTGCTACTTATTTGTTACATAACCCCTTAAAATAGCCACATAAGACCTAAGGGTAAGGTGTGCGATGGTGACAGACTCTTGGGGAGACTCGGATAACATCGCTCGAGTTGTAATTTCAATCAACTTCCATTTTTCCCGTAGACGATCACGTTCGAGCTTGAATTGATGAAGCTCAGCTTGGGCTTGGTCAAGGGCAAAGCCCAAAGACGCCACCTCTTTTCCGAGCTCTGACAAATGGGCTTCATAAGGGGCAATTCTACTGGATGAGGCCATCGCTTCCTTTGCCTGAGTAGAAAATTGGTTCGTTAAAGCCTTATATTTAAACTACCCAGATGATCACTGTTCAACGGCTATAAAAGTAACGGTCACAAATCATAAGGTAAAACTAAAGAAGTTGACATCTTATAAAAACATTTTTCATAAAGAGACATTTAACTGGATCAGGAGGGATTTTCATTAATGAAACTTTGGGTCGTTACAGGTGGTTTTCCTAAAAATGTGGATTGAATCTTAAATTGGTGCTCGGATAAAAAATACAAGGGAACTGTTGCATTTAGGAGGGAGGGTTTACCCTTGGCGTGACTTAATTTTAATTGTTGCAGGCCTCCAGTGATAAAACCCAAAAATTTCATAACTGTAAATAAAATTATTTTATTTTTCAAATAATTATAACTAACTAACTGTGGCTCAGATTAAAAATATGATACCATCGCTGTTCTCATGAGGGTATTCTTTCATTGGGAAGATCTTAACATTAGTCGGTGTGGGCCAACACTGGAAGTTAGTTTTTATCCATAAATAAAATAATTAATTAACAATTATTTCCTAGTAAAGTACATATAAATCCTAAATAGTAACTCAGATTGGAAATCCGAGAGTACCATTGATCTCATGAAAAAGTTTCCCCTTAAAAAGAGCATATCCTTGACTGGCACGGGTCGAGGGTGAAAGATAATTTTTAAACATTTTTAAGGTATGTTTAGTAATCATGTGAGGGGGATTTTTTATAACTTTTAAACCGTTGATTGGATCAAAAATCTAAGGGCACCTTTGAACTTGGAACATCAGGATTTTTTCTAGAAAGGACCTAACATTGAATTTAAAGGGTCAGATGAAAAAGATAATTTTTGGTACTTTTCAGAAATATAATAAAATACCATTATAAAGTTATTTTATTTTTCTTTCGTACCGTTGAGCAGTGGACAACGACGTTGTGGTGCGGTGATGAGGTGAAGAAAAGTCACAATTAAGGAAGACCCTTAATGGCATGTTGTGCAAGCATAACCGCTACTTTGTTTCATAAATTATCCAGCGTAACGACGCAACATTTTAGCGTAACAGAAATGTTGTGAAGTGTTTATTTTTTTAAAATAATGCATTGGTGGAAAGAGAAATTATACTATGAGAATTCTCTGATTAACCTCCAAAGAACATCCTCTCTGACAAAGAAAAAAAATGCCAATTAACGTGAAACATCTTTGACACACCTCGATGAACAAAGATTCATGCGGTGAATGAAATAGACATCTTGAAACCTTGAGAAAGTATCATTGCAGAAATGACCATAAGAGAGGTAGGGGTTTAATTTTTGAAAGTTTTGCGTTGTTCTTATTCTAGAAATAGCAAACGCAGATCAACCAACAAACAGCTTGATCCAAAAATCATGTGTTTATGCAGGAGAGTGACTTTTATTTTGGGAGTTATTCTCCGGTATTAGTTCATATCTAGTTTTATTGAGCCACAATCCCCAAGCCTCCCTATGATTAAAACTTCTAACACAGAGGGTGCAGGATGACACGAACAATGTCTGATCCCCTCCTCATGTGCGCCCTTTGTGAATGGTTTTTTAAAATCGATGACAATGTGGATTTGAGACCTTCACGGGGAAGAGGATGCCCCCAAAGAGCATAGGTGCAGTCGAAGCGAAGAACGGACCACCGGAGCACGTCTGGTGGTTCGTTGAAAAATATGCCAGTGAGGGTGGCGGTGGCGGTGCTGGCCTCATGCTAGACGGCAAGACAACAAGACACTAGAAGTAACGGCCTCGTGTCATATAGCGGGATAACATGCCGCCAGCCATGCCGTCAATAGTGAGGAGACGCGGCACCCTCCTCGCACCGTGTGGAGGGACGACCCACATCTTGGTCGCCTAGTAGGTTTAGTGAGAAGAGGTTGCTCGACTAAGGTAGGAGGGACCCATGCGTATGCAGGGCTAGTGGAGGTTGGACGCGGCAGTCAGCCGCATCTTAGCCAGACAGCGCACCACCATCCCGCACCTCTTGGGTCGAGCTTCATGCCGACGGGCCATGCCCCTAGCCAACGGGACCGTCTCACAGCCTAACAGGCCAGACCCTCACCGGCAGGCTGGACTCACACCCAGCCAGATTGACCCATGCTAGTAGACTAGACTGGCACCCTTCAAGTCGTGCAGGACTAGAATGGGTCACCGGGCGACCTGGCGGACTGGACACTCAGCCATACTAGGACGAGTCTAGTGAGGCCCATTGGGCCTAGCCCACTCACCACACCAGACCAGACCGAAGCAGACCCAAACTAGGTCAGGTCGAGTCAGTCGAGTTAAACCAGGTTATGTGGGACCCCAAGCCAGGTTGTTCGGGTCGGTTCGACTTGGTCAGACTGGGCCCAGACGCAACCAGCCCCTGTTTACTACAACACCAATATCTCACAAACCAGGTGTATGATTGATGCGCCATTAGTGGTGTTGGGACCCTTACAATGACGTGGTCCTTCTAAGATACTCTACGTGAGTTTTGGTGGATGTTGGAATATAGCCAAGTTGGATCGGCCTTGAATCCAACCAGCCCTTCTTTTACAAAAATTCACATATCTTACAAACCAGGCATTCCTTCGACGTTTCATCTATTTCTTTGGGACCCATAAAATGATACGGTCCTTTAGGGTTACTCTATGGAGTAATTTTTGGATTTTTAGTTATGGTCGGTGTATTAAGGAGTAGATTCTCCCAGAATCAGGTGTGTTAAGTGCAGGAATCCAGTGGTTGGATGTGACATGAATATTTAACTACTTATACATAGTTATAAAGATCCTATATAAAGATATATTCTAGCCCAAAAATCCCTAATACAAATTTAAAAATATTTACACTTGGTTCCAAGATCCTTACAGAAAGGATATTTTATAAAATCATCAAGCCTAAATTGGTTGTTGGTGGATTATACTAGGGAATGTTCTTGAGTGCTGAACCACTGTAAAAACCTTTTGGGTTTTTGTCATTACTATATTAATTTTAACATAATTACTCAATTGAAAAGATAAGGATTTTTTTAACTACTTTAATAGGGTAGGATAAAATAGATGAGATTACTTAAAGGGATCAAATCACCCCCAACTATTTAGTATTTTTCATCCACCTAGCTAGGAAAAAACAATGTAATTTGTGGAATATGAATCAAGAAACATGTAGTTATTAGAAGAGAGTTTTTTAATATGTGTAAATCCAAAATAAATTGTGGTAGTCCACTCAGGTGAGGAAAAACATGGTTTTATAGTTTATGTATTTTTCCAAAATATTCCATCCAAACTATTTACAGTTATATAGTAGGGACAAAGGCATCCCAGAGTTTAAAATCATGTGAAAGGGATAGTTATTTATTGTTTATAATCCTGTAGTTATTATTACTTCTATGTAATTTTTCATCATATGAAAAGGTTGTGTTTTTTATAATTTAATTATGTGTGTAATGGATGAATATCATATAGTTTAATATTATACAAAAATAATGATAGGGGACAATGTTTCATATGAAGGAACTTCTGAAGGAACCCTTCATTATTGTAGGGCATGATGTGATCACTATCCATGGTGATCAATGAATGTGAACTATATATGTATAACTTTTGAATAGTGAAGGGGTCACCCATTTGTTCTAAAACATCATCATATTTCTTCTTAGTATCAGTTTAATTTTCAATTCCATCACTATGTCACACTAGATAAATGAGTGAAGGTGAACCGCCTTATTGAATTCTCAAGCCACTAGAATCTATGGAATCTTGAGATTGTGTAATGCATGTATCCTTTTTTGATAATGGGCTTCCAACTCAGATATATAGACTTATGACTACTCATCTTGAATAAATTATTTTTAGATTTCTATTTGGATTGATTTAATCTAAACATATATGGGTATAACTTCTTTTATTCTATACAACATGGAGTGAGGGGTCTCAGGGGTGAAACTCTGAGTCATGGTATGATATAGTAAAAATGTATTAGATATATTTAAATCTCATTAATTCATGTTATTATCCACCATATTCTAAATAATTTTATAGTTGAATTTATTGATACCATTGATATTTCCATTTATTGGTGCATGATAACAGGATGTATGATTTAACCCAATATGGTAATTATTTTACACCATTTTTATCTCAAAGAATCAAAAATTTATATCATTTCCTATAAGAATATTTTTAGAGATCTCAAACTAATAGATTATGTGGGAATTTATGAACTCAATCATAGAATCAGTGTTGATTTATCTTATGGGAACAGGTTTTTCCCACTTTGAAAAGAAATTAGTAGTAGTAAAAAATAAATTTAACACTCACATTTTCATTGATAGGTAGGGTAACATAAAAAAAATTTTAAACATATAAAAGAGTTAGAAATACTTTTTATTTTTTATTAGATCTAGAGGCTGATTTATGTAGCTTTAATGGACTTATACTGCTTGAAACCACTTTCTAAATTCCACTGAATCATAAATCATTGTGGTACAAAGGTTTCCAAACATATGGACTTGGGCATAGAGATTTAATCCTTTCTGATGGGTCCCACATGATAATTTGTAAACATTATGTAAAATTTGGGGGAATTTTCTTACCCTTCATGAAATAAAGAAGGATTACTTTAAATAAAAAAAATTTGGGGACTCTCTTTTAGATGGGGTTATCACAAAGGATGATGTTTTCATTTCACCAGAATATTTATTCCCACTCAACCCTATTCGATGGTAAATTCCCAAGCAATAATTACCCAATAAAGTGGATTATTTAATTGGTTTCTTCTTATATCATTGGATAATTTATGTGCCTTATCTTTGAAGTTCTTTTTTTAAGGTAGTTCACATGCCCATCATTCCCATCAAGAACATTGGGAGATATTTTTCTTTGATATACCAGATGGGTAATCATTTAATCATATTATATGTTTTCATGGGATGTTAGTTAGTTTTTTAGAGTATCTCAAATGATTATTAGGTAACAATAGAACATGATACACATTCATCTTTTTGAAAATTTTTATCATTTAATTGTAGGTTCACTTGAAAAAATGGATGATCTCTACATTTTTATACCATAGTCAATAGTTGAATTAATTAATTACCATATAATTATTACCCTTCACTTGAAACCATGAAACCTGGGTATTGAGGGATAATTTGTGCTTGCTAATGTGGTCTTGGTATTCAGTCTCATTATTGGTTCACCCTTCCAAAAGGAGAAATGGGTACGACATTAGATATTTTGGGGGAGAGATAAAAAACATAAAAGGTCAACCCTATTATGTTTAGGGTATATATGGTATTCCCAGTTGGGATTATGGACGATCCATTAATGTTAATTTCAGAGAATAGTAATGATCGTTTTATGGAGAGAATTTAATCATCAAAAAATGTGATATCCTATGGAAACCCCATTCATGTTGGGTGTATACAATGGAAATATTATCACTCTTACCCATTAATAGCTTTCCAATAAAAACATTTAATGTCCAATTTCACGTGAATCACTGGCCATATACCAATTATCCAGTCATAAATGGATGATTGAGGACATACTTCAATGTATTGATGTAGGACATTAGATAAACCACATGATGTTGTAGATAATGACCTGGCTTTTTTACAGTCCAAAGCATGACAATTCCTCTAAATAGTGGATATCTAACCTCAATATCTACCATCATCCATATATGATATTAGATATTATTATTTTATATTTACTATTTATATGATCCAAGAGGGTTCTAAAAGATCATTTTATTGTTTCCATAAATAGGATCATGATTTTTCCCTGGACATGCGACATCAAAACAGAGTGGCCCTTATAGAAGACATATAGTCATTCTTAACACAAACCAATGCTTATATTATTATCTAAGAAGGAAAGAAAATTAAATATGGTTCCCCATGCGCTGAAAAAGCCTATAGAATTTCTTAACATTGTTTAATAACTTCCATGCGGGAATTATAGAGGATTTATGAAATATTCTTCAGTCCTGGACACTTCACAATAGTCTACCAATCTAATAAAATTACAATGGAAAAGAAATTCATCATCGGATAATTTATCAAGTTCCTAATAGGCACTATAATTTCATCTAATTGCAGGGGAAATAAAATACATGGGATTTCATATTGTCTTTGGACCCAAAATATACTTCTTATCATCCTTAAGATGTTAGTGTTGACTCCTCTAATCTCTATAGGGATACAAAGCTGATCGTGTTGGAAAAAAGGATAAACTATCTAGGTATGGCACTCGCTAATTATGTTATGCATGAATTATACCATGGGATTGAGCAATCAACTTTTGGGTTATCTAATCAGAAAACATTCATAAATCTTGACATGTAATATGTTATCAATCCTTGGAAACATTATTATTACCATGTGTAGTTAAATCACCTATAGCATGTTCTTGAGAATCACCCAATTATACTATGTCATGATATACCATATTCTATATAGAATTTTTGAAAATGAATAAATCTTGGATTTCATGCCTAAAGAGTCTATAGTAAGGGAAATATTTATGGTGTTTCATTATCTAAAATTTATATGGATCTCTAATTTATGGAATCTATAAAAATTTATTTACTGTTAAACATATGAGGAATATAAGAACATTCTCCTTTATAAAAGGTAATACACTATTTCTTTGATCATCAAAGGGTTTATCCATTTACCCTTGATGAGATCCCAATAAAATGTTCTTAGCGTAATATTTTACATTACGATGCATATTCTACTATGCCACGTTTAACCAAATTGGTTAAGTGTTCATATCCTACATCATAAAAAACTATTTTATTTGTCCTAGAGATTATAATATGTGACAGATCTATCAGAAGAGACCATTTTATTGGTCATCAACATGTTATCCTCTAATATTTTGGTCATCTCAAAAATATATTGGATTCCTCCATAGTATTTCAATGAGACTTATCTTAAGAATGAATCATCATAGATATTTTATATGATTATCCCTAATAGTTGTTCCTTTGGTATTTGAATGTAAAGGGTGTATATTAGACCATTCCCCAAGGTAATGATATTTGTGACACATTAATTCTACCACTTTTTCCCCTTGGATATATTACTGACACTCATCCAATGTAAGGTAGAGGTATAATGTATAATAATATATCTACATGTATCCTTTCAGATAGAAATTTTCCCTAGGACTATATTATTATACTAGATAATGGTTGTCCCTTCCATTGTTTGAATTATAAAATAAATAATGTTCAATTATTATTCTATTAGGGTTCTTAGTATTTGTCCACTCTAAGAGTATAAGGGTAAGAGGTGGTCTTAGGGGTCACCCGTGACATTAAAACACAAGAAACATAGATTCTATAAATTAGGTAGCAGGGGTATGGGGTGTGTCTATTCTTTGTATGACAAACATTCAAGCTACATCAAACCCCATTATATTTCAATAGACTCATTGTGATAATAAACAAAACTGAATTAACTCATTCTATGATATTTACTCACATTAATTTCCCCTAAATAGTTATCACACTAAAAAACTATAGAATTCATAGTTTAGAGTTTTTAAATCACATAGATCCATTAAAAGGGAATTCATTGGGACTATTAGATCCGAACTTGCATTGGTTTAGCGCCCTTCATAAATCATGGTTAATTGAACAAGGTTCGTTGATTGAAGAAACTCCATTGTTTATGTGATGGGATTATCTGTAACATCATCCATATCAGGGAAGTTCTATCTAAGGATTTCATAATTAATATGTTGTTAGCTCTCAATATTTTTGAATAAAGAAAAAATATAGGCATCTATTGGACTTGTATCTGCAACAACAGGTGTAGAAGAAATCATAGAAACACCTTTAAATTTTCCAAGGTTCTTGGGGGTGTTAGGAAGTGAAATGATTTTATAAATACCAAGAACCTTGGTCTATCAAAACTATCAAGTGTGTAATCCCCTATGAGGTTTCACCTTCTTTAGAGGGTTCTATGGTGGAAACCTTCTTGTCCTACATTATTTCCAATGTCATGTTCCTAGTTTTCTGGGGGTCAAATATACTGATATTAATCATGTAGTTTTTTAGAGGAAAGAATTCATTAATGTTGGTGGGGGAATAAAAATTGTTATTTCCCTCTATGGATTCCACATACACCTCCTCTAAGACACTACCAGGTGATGGTGTTTTTAAAATAATCTATCAATGTCTAAGGGGATTCAACTATGGGGAAACATATTTCCTTTAATCCCTAAAACACACATGAAGTGATTTCTCCTTGTTTATCTAGTGTAGTAATGAAAATAATTCATCACAAACCCCATGAAATTGTTCATTCCATCAACAAAAGTCATGGTGTTGTGATAGAAGAAGCACTAAAAGGTCTATCTTTTTGGTAATACTAATAGAATGTCCCAAGGGGCTCAGAACATCCAAGATAAAAAAATACAAATTATTTATGTGATATAACATCACCCAAAAATTTTATCATAGGAATTATATATGATTCTATGTATGCATGTCATGTGTGAAGAGGTATAGAGTTGGGTGTGGAAAAAATGATTGTTTTTTGTTATGTGGATAGTGCCTCTTATAGGTTCTCTTCATCCCAATAATTTTTCTCAAAATTACACTCCTTATCTAATGAAATGGTTTGAATCTCACAAAACTCTACTATAGAGGTTTAGATACTCAAGGATCCTATGCTAGGATGGTGGAAAACAATAAGAGGGAGAGATGAGAAACTCGTTTAATATGGACCTCTTGGTGGGAGTGTTTTCATCTAATATTCCCTACCATGAGCTAAAGAGATATTTTCTTGAGATTGATCGGGCTTTAATAGAATCTTCCAATATGATGGGGACCCTACAATATCTTCCTAATAAAACATGTAAAATACCTACATAACCTATTGATGTTTCTCTTCCACATATAATTCCTATCAATATTATAATGTCTTCCCCAACATTAGTATATATGTATAGGGAATAGATACTTATAGAATTGGGGATGTCATCATTGATAGTTTTTAAAAGTAAGACAAAACATTCTATTCAGACAAGTACTTTTATAGGGTCTATAGGAAAATATACACTTTAGTTTCCCAAAGGGAATTTCTAACAACTAAATTCTTATATTTAGGCATTTTGGGGGTGATCTATTTAAAACCCTATACATTTTGATTATTTTAATTTATAAGGTAATTTTTAAAATTGGTGGTAGTTTTATATCAGAAAAAGATACTCATAATGAAATTATAAGACTTTAAATGTCTTTAAAATTTATTTTTTGGAATGGTTATATGGATTAGGTGGTATCCTAGGTGTTATTGAAGATGTTGAGATGGGTTCTAAGAGATTGGTCTCTTAAAAACAGTAGCTTCAGGCCATTTATAGCATGAAAATGAATATCACACAGTTAATTTATCGAGTGGTGGGGTTGCCCACTACTTTTACTAGAAATCCTGATGTGAACCCTTGTTAACACATTGAATATTTCAAAAGTGGGTTTTTAGTGGGCTAAACCCCATATTTTTACCAAGGTGCACCCCTTTATTTTTAGTTAAAGAGATTGTTCAAGAGGTACCATTTTTTTCATCACTTGCTATCCCCCTCTATAAATCTCTCTTGATTTATAGAAATTTTCCAGAAATTTTATAGAAACATTGGGTAAGTTTCTATTCTTCCTTGTTATTTATTTCTTCTACTAGATATTGGATAATTTTGGCTTCATTTTGGATAAGATTGAAAGATGAATTCTAGCAAAGGATGGTGTAAATCCTTTTCCAAGGTAGTTATTTTTTCATCTTATGTTGAGATCATATCATGATCATTCCCGCACACCATGACATTTCCATTTCATAGAGGTACGTCCCTATGTATATTTTTATGGATTTTTATTTAAATTAAATCAATTATGCTTTGGATTTTATGTTTCGTGTAATGGATTTCACCTAGGGTGATTTTGGGAGTGCATTATGCATCTTCCATGTATGGTTGGTCATGGTTTCAGCTTGATGGGAGTGACCAGTTATTATTTATCAAATTATGAATATTTACATTAAATTTGAAAATTAATTTAAATTGTTAATTAATTATAATTTTTCTACAATTAATTCATTTGGATGCATTGGCATGATTTAGTGCCTCACAATTGTGGGTGTGGCTAGTTTTACATCAATGAGAACTGGTGATAACTACAGTGCTATGATTATAAAGGATTTATATTTGAATTGAAGTAGGTGGTACCTCATAAATTCTCATATTCTATTTTCATGTGTTTATTTATGATTGGAATGTGGTATGTTTCCTCACTCTCAAGGGGGAGGTAATTTATTTTAAAATTAATTGTTCCCTTAAATGGAAATACATAAAATTGATCAATGTTCCTAGGTCCATACTGGACCCATTTGTACTGGCTTGATACCTCATCCACCAATGGATGATGTCATTATTATAATTGTAAATATTGAGATGAATAAACCATGTCGTGTGGGACATTAATAATTTAAATGATCATAGAGGATCTTAATGTAGGGTCCCCGAATTCCTCCTCGTATAAGAGTGTGATGGATTTGTAGTGATTAGATTGATTAGGTTGTGATAGAACAACGATATACCTCATAATTTTGGGGTATTATAATGATCATGGGGTGAGTCTTTATTCCACCTTGAGATATGAGAACTGGGTATGGGTACCTTAGGTATGTTTTGGATAGGTTGGGAAAGAGGCAATACCTAGTGTTACATGATATGGGGATCTCCTTGAGGCCATCCCCCTAGTATGATGATGTCTATTAGGCCAATGAGTCTGTAACATAGTTATAAAAATATCGAGGAACATGATACCTCTTTGTGACATGTGTTGACCCAATAGATGGTTTTTATATAGGAAAACTAAAGTACATGGGCCCATTTTATGGTGGAACTAAGGGGCTATAGGAACCCAATACTTTTTCACCTACTATTTCATTGTTTTTAACATAAATATTCATTAATAGAAAATAATGATAAAAAATTCCTAGTGTAATTGGAACACTAGGTTCATAATACATCAAAAGGAAACTAAAAAATGAAATACTAATTAAATAATTCACAATGATCTTTTAAATCCATATGATCTCCTAAAACTGCACAAGATTACTTGGGGAATACATAAAAGAAAGGGTTTATCTTTCAATCCAATTAGGGTAATAAGCATGATAAGGAAGCATAATTTGTGAGTCAAAAGTATAACATGATATCATAAAAGATAAGGGTCATGAATAATCACATGGAAGAATAACATAAAGAACATGATATAATAAGATTATGGTAATATTGTAAATTTGGTCGAAACATATAACATGGCATAAACATGAGTCATGGATAACTGCCTAGACAATATCACTTTGTGAACAATGTCCTATAATGGATTATGTTTACTCCCCAATACCATACATGACATCTCATGAGACTGCAGCTTTATTAAATTCATTGGCATTCTATCTATATTCACCCATAAAAAATGCTCAGGATATATATGTTCCAAAAAAAGGAAGTTGATCATAATTCATGACATAATAATTACCCATGGAAATAAAGTTAGTGGAATAATCTTGCCTCATGTTATAATCAAAATAACTTTTATAGTCAAGGAATTTGATAAATGAAACTAAGGAATATATTAACCCATTAAAGGAAGGTATAATAATTTAGGTATATATTTTTTAGATATATATATATAATTTAGAAGTATTTTCTTACTTTAAAAATATATATATATATTGATTTATAGACAGATTGGTCATAACCTGAACAAAACGGTGGTTTAGAGAGATCCCTTACCTCGTGCATGATTCGTCAATTAGGTTAATTATATTCTTGAATAACAACCTTATGTTTATTATTTACTTTATTTGGAATATTTTTCAAGTTTATTATTCATTTTATTTTATTTATTGTCATGTTATATTCAATTACTTAATCATTTATGTTCTAGTCGGACATTTTGATGATGTTTGTCACATATGTCCAAAATAACTTTGCAATGTTCACTAAGGTCAATGATATTATTATTTAATCATATATATAAGGAAAATCATAAAAAAATTAATTTTTATATATTTATCATAACTTTAAAACCAATCATTATGTATTTTTAGAAAAATTATCTACATTGCGATCATGGAGATGGTAGGTTGTACGTACATATGAGTAACTTTTCCATTTTTCAATGATCATGATATTAAGAATGTAAGTGTTATTTTATATTTCTATAATTATAACTATATCATTAATATAAAATAATTTATTTAAATTCACATACATATACTATCCATGTTACGTGGTAATAAAAAACGAATCGCATCGCTTCTTGTTGTGGTAGTCCTCCATACGCACGAATGATGTTATCATTATTCAATGGATGGTATGGTAATAAGTTAAATGATATATTAATTTTTTAGAATGATAAATATTTCATTAAAATTATATATAAACATTAAATCCATTATCATTAATTGTATTTAGAGGCGATGATGGAAAATAAATTACATTAATTTGCAACGTTGTTGTCAATAATAAAAATGAACGATGGTTTCATTTCCCATTAGATATAATTAGAGATGGATTTTAGTTATTAAATTTACATAATAATATATTTTTATATTTTAGATAATAATTTTATTATATCATAACTATTTAGTTATATATGAATGGGGTGGAATAATAAATAAAAGAAAGATGGTTTTTTAAGAATGATACATCATCTTCAAACTATCTCTTTTCGATTATACCTAAATCCTCGTTAGATATAATTTTAAAAAAAATAACTCTAGGATGTTGGTATGTAAGTAAGAAAGGTATTTTTTTAGTTCTAGGATTAATTACAAGGATTTATTGTAAATAGGATATGATATGGGAATTCGTTTTATATTTGGGGGAGAGGACCCATTTTAAATTTTTTATAAAAAAAGTTATACCACATTTTACACAATCATAAAATGAAATAAAAGTGATCATTATCAATCCTTAGGTGATATAATGTATAAATATGTCCATAAAATAGTATTTGGAAAAGTTTTTAGGTAATTTTAATACTTATCTTTTATATTTAACCCCCCCCCCCCCAATAAACTCGTAATATCATTCACCGTAGTAATTATTTTTACAGTTTTTTCAATTCATCCCGAAACCAAATTACATTGAAATTATTATATAATATTAATTATTATTATTATAAATATGTAATCTATTTTATCCAATTAAATTCATATAAATGGTAGAATTTAATTTAGAGATTAACCCGCAAATACAATGAATAAAACTGTTTTCCAAAGAAAAAGTATTTGTATTTATAAAAGGTTATTATACAAAATACAAAATGAAATTTATTTAAATGAACCAAATTATATTTATAATAAAATAATTGAACTAATTATAATTTCAAACCATTTTAAAACAAAATTTAATTTCATAAATGATTTAATCCAAAAATACATTTTCTATAAAAACGAGTATTTTCACTATTCATTAAAAATTAAACATTTCATAAAAAGACCAAAAAATCCAATGATAATTTTGTCATTTTAATTGAATAATTTAATATAAATTTTTTCATATAATATTCATAAAAATTTAGAAATTATTATATTATTTGTTATAAAAATTTAATACAAATATTTTTTAAAGTTTTTTTCAGGCCTCTAAAGACTTTACCAAAAATTTAGTACTTCTTTATCAATATATTTTTCAAATATTCAATTTAATTTTCAAAATTTGGTTATTACTATTCATACGTCCAAATTTAATGGCTAGGTTCTGAAAATATTTTCTAAATAATAATATTAATAGTATATTGAGATTTCTTAAAACACAGTGTTGTGTGTCAAACATTCTATTGAACATATCTTCATTTATTTTTTAATCTATGAGTTTTAAAGTAGACCCCAGTGAGATATGAGACCTAGAGAGGGTTCACATTGGAAATGGGTTGGGTTTATCATGGGCTTCACCAAAGAACATGGATCAATGTTTTATTCCCAAGGGGGTTGTGGTTATTATATATGTCATGAGTTGAATGGGACATGTTTCCCATAGAGATGTTTTGAGATTAGAATTGAGATACCTTAGACATGATCTGTGGATATGTAAGGGGGGACTAAAAATACACCAATATTTAGATTCTATGGTTTGGGATTACTTGTAAATACTCATTGGATCTTGATGATGTATTGTCTAATAGGGGAACAAAGCCCATTGACTCAGACAACATGTTATTCGATAGAGGGGACCACACCATCGGACACATATTATGTGATTTATAATAGGGGATAGAGACACCCTTGGACATAGAAAATGTGATTAATGAATGGGTACACCCTATATATAGGTGGTAATATCCAATTTAATAAATCCCATGATATTCCAAATGATTATTCTTTTAAGGGTACTCCCCTAGCTCTGGCTCATAGATTCATAATAAGAAAATACCCTGACTTTTTATAGGATGTTTTCCTGTAAGGTTAGAGGCACACCCTCAGATCATTGTGTGAAATTTTTAGATGGGTATTCCAAGGATATAGATAATTTGATTCCAAGTAGGTAATAGGAATACCCCTAGCTCTCGGTGATTTATTCCTAGTAGGTAAATCCCCTAAGATTCCATATGAGTTTCCCTGGAAGGGTACACCCTTCTTCTAGGTGATAGGTGTCCTATGGTCATAGTTTTTATTATTTTTGACACAATCCTAGGAATATGTTTTTGAGAATGATATTGGTTTTCATGCGTTTGATACATGCTCATAAATACCACGATATTAGCCGGATTAGTTTATGTTAATGGGGGTGCAAGGGAAGAACCCAAAGATCCACAATTGTTGTTTATTTATTCTCCCATGCTATAGTATATATTTTAAGAATATTACATGGGTTTAATGATTTCATTGTATATGTGGGGGACGATGTTGGGGATTCCCTACTGAGTTTTTTTCACACCCTACACTGGTAACCATGGAACATGGATACCCAACAAGACTTCACTATTTACAGGTTCTATTTTGGTAGAGGCATGGGATTGACCTAGTGGGATAACTGAAATGGGACTTAGAGATTGGGATGAGTTTAGTCTCATGGATGGTGGTACAGCCTTGGTTTATTTTTATCCGTTTTTTATCTTTTATATGGTGTAGGTCCAATGGGATAAATATTTTTCTATATTACTACTTGCCTGCTAAATTTCATTTATTATTAATTATTCTATTAATTACATTAGTATAATATGATAATTTTCTTTTGTGGAATATTTTTTTATTTATTTATTCTATTATTATGCACTATAATATGGGAGTATAGTCTCTACTAGGTAACACCAAAAACCCTTACTTCTATTACGAATCCTCTCACATACAGGGACGTGTATCTATGTTCACAGGGTAACCCAGTCTTGTTATTGTTCGACATAAACTGAGCTGGGAAGTTATGAGATAATATCATATATTTTATATGGCCAGTATCCTAAAATTCATCTGATTTTTATAATTTATTACTATTTTTGAGATATGGTAGACATGTGAAAAAGTAATGTGTTAGATATTGTAATGTATATCATACTGGTGTATCAAAAATACCTTTTTTAGTAGGAATTTCAGGTTACTAAGGATATGTGATTGATGTTCTCATTTTCTAATTTTATGGTTGTATGATTTTCACCTGTAATGATGCACATAGTTTTACAGATTTATGATTTATGATTTTTTTCGGTTTTTTCACTTATCTTGATGAAAGGAGCCATATTTACATGCATTATATTTGGAACAAAGTATTCACATGACATATTCATGCTTTCATATGAATGGTATCATTTATGACTGGGTTTGGTTGTTTAAAGTGTCAACAATAAATTATATGGTGTTCTCCTAAATAACTAGGTGGTGGAATTCTAACTACCTAAAACATAGTACATTTATTCTTGTTATAGAGTATGTTTATCAATGATGAGATTATCCTTATTTTTGGAAATGGATTCCAGCTAACAATTGAGGTAAAATGACAAGAGTAAATCGGTATCAGTATTTTATTCCCTTGATATGGACCCCTTGTGGATGGCTATGATATTAGTTCAAAATAGAAAATAGATCCAGTTAATTAATATGTCATTAAAAACAAATAATTTGTTTTCCCATATATATTGGTGTTGTAATTTTTAACACTATGAGATTTTAGGATTTATTTATTTTTATATAAAGTTAATTTTATCGATAGTTGGGGATATATGCAACCCTGAGTCTAAATGAACTACAATATAGTATACCATTATCACATAGATGTTAAGTAGGTGGAGTGAATAGGAATAATAAAATATTGAAAAAAAATTATAAATGTTTTAGATAAATCAAATATACTGATCAATAATTAATTAAATTTTAGTAAAGCCATCATATTCTTTAAAAATAAATTTTATCTTCAACAATACCTTTTATTACATTTTTTAGAAAATAATATAATTATATTTTACCAATTTTAGAAAATTTATATGATAAAATTAAATTAAATTTTGAAATAAACATTTCAAATTATATTGAATTTAATTTTTGGGAATTTTATAAAAAGAATGATTTTAAATGGATACTAAAAAAGACTGATTTTTATTAAAAATTGTCTTTTTATTTCAATCATTCAAAAATTTAAATTTTATTTTAAATTTTTATGAAAATTGATACTATTCCATTATATTATTAATAATCCAATTAATATTTTTATAAATAAATTTATTTTTTTATTTTTTTATAAAAACATTGTATACATAAGAAAACATTTTTTATGGAAAACATCATTTCATCGCATTTTGAGGGTTTAATTTTATATAAAATTATACCAATTTTATGAATTTAATTTTTAAAATTAATACCATATATGGAATTTGAAGGGTAAAATTTGGTATGTAGTTCTCATTTTTTATTATTATGAAGAGTAACCTTCTGCAATATTTGTCACCTCATTGAGGGTAAAATAGGTAAAACATGGTTAAAAATTTTGGATAAGGATTTGAAATTTCTATAAAATAGAAAATTATCCAATTATATGAGTTTATTTAGGTCATTTACAACCAATTATCGAATATATGGACACTTTGTTCTATTTTTCTAGATTATGACTCATATATTAATTTTAGAAATGAATAAATAAAAAATGTCACTCTCTGGACATTAATATCACTTAAAATATTACATAAGGGTAAAACGAATATAATTTTAATTATAAATGTTTAATTTAAATATAAATTATTATTTTATATCAAATTTATTTATTTATAATTTTTTATTATCGAATAATTTCCTTAAATGTTTACGCAGTGCCAACACAGTATTTATTCGATTAATAGAAAAATAGAATAAAGAATTTTCAAATGACTAAAAGTAAAACAATTTGGATAAATTATTGTGTTACAATAGTTTTATAGATTAATATAAAATATTATATTCTTTTAATGTTTATATTTGAATTCCATTTCTATGATGTTATTTTTAAACTCAAATAAAGTAAATAGTTCTTAAAATGGCATTAATAGTATTTTATGATAAAAATAATTTATTAAATAATTTAGAAATAATTGAAATCCTAAAATAGAGAAATTAGAATGATAAAGGTTCTTATATTTTATAAAAAATTAATTTATGATCAAAATGTTATCATAAAAGTAAAATTATAACCCTTTCATATTAAAAATTCATTACCACTGGTAAAATAAAAATTAGCGAACCAAGGTGTAAAACCAAAATATAAGGTATAAAATGAAACAAAAAACTATATAAATTTTCTTTTCAGATTATATTATAACCTTATCTTATTTATATTCATATATATATTCATTTGGAAGTATTTTTCTTTAGAATAAATTAAATCTATTTTAATATTTCTTGTAATTTGAAGTGCATCCTTTACCTTTCTTATAAAAGGAATTCCCTTCTCTCTTTAAATTACACCTCATTAAGCCATATGGATTGACCAATCCATACCCAATTCAATTATAAAATCCCCTATAAAATAATTGGAGCTTTTTACCTCTAAAAATACCATTACAATGGTCCTGAAGAAGGGGTCTAAAGGAGACCTAATGAAAAGGAGGTAATCTTCCATCCCGACCTCTTTTGATTTATTTATTATTATAACTCTTATAAATATATGGTATACATTGTAAAATAATAAATTATGTATCATGAATATACCGATATTTAATTTTGATTATATAACTATCATTATCCACCCTTTTTCCATCAAATATTAAGTGAAAGTATCCCTCTTGCATATGAGTAGACTACCATATCAATTCAGCTATGCAATTAATTTTTCATAAATATATTTTCTAGATGGGTATTATGATGGGTTCAATTTTTGTACATGAAATCAATGAAATTATTATGATTATGAAATTATAATATTATATCTACCTTCTTACCTTCCAATTCTTTGGAAAATGATAATGTCGTTCATGCATATGTGTTGACTAGCACCTCCACAAGTCATTGTGATTCATTTTTCACATATTATTTACATGGATGGTAATAATGATGGATTTAATGAATATATATGATATATATGATATAAAAATTATTAGTTGAAGGTTATGTATTATTTAATTTTATTTAATTCCATCAGTCATATATTGAAAACAACGTTCATTTGTACGTACAACATATTGTCTCCAAAAATGGTATAATTCATTTTTATATATCTATAATTTATAGATAAATTTAAATAAATATATATATTTGTATAATCATATATCTATATATATCAAATAAATATATTTTATATTTATATCATGATTAAAATTTTAGAGATTATGGAACCATGATCAAAGTATATGGACAGAAAATATGAAAACGGGATTCTCATGAAAAAATGAAACAGATTACATATGAAAATAATGATTTTAATAAATGACTATTGAAATGTTATAATTCTATAATATATATAATATTATAAGTATGTACAACATTTTGGTATATAATTATAATAAATTTATATTTCTCATACAGTATGTTAGATCACTTTAAAAAAATTCAAACTTGAGGTAAGGGTTTTATGATAAAATCTCATTGTTTATTGGGATTGTTTTTATTAATTTTTTGATAATGAAATCTCATTTTATAACTCTCAATAATATAATGAATTTTATTCTCATATGGTTATTTTTAGAGATAACATGTTTCAGTTCATTTTATTCTCTTTGAGGACACAATAGACCGAATAAATGTTTTTAAGGAAACATTCTCTCTTTCTTATATAAAAAATCCTTCTTCTTTGATATCCATTTTTTTAAAAAAAAATAAAGAATTTTTTTCAATTTTATCTTATTATTTTTGAAAATAATTTTTATCAATTATTATATTTTAAAAAAAGGGTCTAAAACGTAATTTTATTATCTTTTTCAAATCAAGGAAATTTTAATTTTTTTCAAAAAATGTGAGAGGAATGTTTTTACCATACAATATATGAATGTAGTTTCCCACTATCTTCACTTCTCAATGATTTAATAATTAATTTACATTTTTCAAAGTTTATATTTATATAAATTATTTTCCTTGATATTTGGGAAATCATTTGATTTAAAATAAGTGATTTGAATGGGAAAATTTTATTTTTCTCAAGGAATATTCCAAGGATCTTTTAAAAGAGTTTTTCATCTACGATAACATACATATATGACTATATATGATTTAATGGGGATAAAATATAATTATACCATATTTACTCCTTATTATGATGGTTTACGGTTATGATGATGAAATATTGATGAAACCCGTTTTTATTTCCACGAGTTCAATTCTGATGAATGCTTTTATGTTCTCATGGAATTCATATGAATGGATTTCTTATTGTGTGATTGGTGGGTCAAAATTTATATATCCCTCTAATGAATTTTGTAAGTATTAATGTTCTATGAGATCAAAGGGTATATGGGAGGTTATCCTAAACCTGAAACAAGAGGTTATATGAAATTTTATCCAAAACCCAAAACAAGAGGGTACACCAGTGGTTATCCAAAACCTAAAGTAGTTACAAGGCTATTTATCCAAAGAATAAAATGGTATTAATTTATTTCTCTATAGACATTACATAACATTCCTACATTATGATTATTCCCCAATTTATGATACTCCATTATGAAAAGATATTTTGTCAATGTTAATTTTTCTTGGATAATATTCCTTGATCACTTGATGATTATTGAATTATGAACTATGAATAATTATGCAATGAATCATGTTTGTAATACAAGAATTTATAGGTATGATTTTCAATGGTTATGATCATGTTCTCATACCTATTATTCCCATGTTATTTGTCACGAACTAGCCCGAGTCGACCCTGAACCGTTCACCCAGGCCAGCCCGCGACAAGTCCCGAGAGGAGTTCCCGATCCTCTCGGGATGGTGACAAGCACCAAGGACATCAATAGAGTACACAAGGGAACGATTTCTCCTATATATAAACAATCAAACAAACAGCGGAAATAAACGGACAGCCCAAAATGAATTTATATAAAAATTGAACTAAATATTATTTGTACAAGAAACTAAAATTAGAACAAAACCAACAACTCAACTGATCAATCCCGATAAAAAAAATAACTCCATGTGACACTTCTGGTCACTCTCCAACACAATGATAAAAAGTCGACCAAGGTGATCGAACTAAAGATGAAACCTGCACAAGGGCTAAAAAAAGAAGAAGACTATAGGCGTGAGTATTAAAACTCAGTAGGTTAGCCCGGTATTCTATTCCAAATGCACATAACTTTAAAATAGAAGAAACATCAATTTATAGTTTTAAATTAATGATTTGAAAGTATGGTTTTCAAATGAGGTTCCAAGCTATAATAATTATCAGACAAAAACATGCATGTTTAATAAACAAAAATGCAAGTAACAATTATTTTCAAAGAGGTGAAACTTCAAAATGAAAATAGTTTTCAAGAGGGTTGTTTTAAAGAATTTTAACATTCAAATAAATAACACATACTACTAAATTTACCAACCAAACACACCGTATGCCGACGGTGAGTACAAAATAGCCAATGAGCACTAGTCACAAGAATACCCATAGGCACTAGTTAGTTGTGAGTCCCAGGAACCTCGTATCTCGGTGAAAGTAACCATAATAAATATCCGTTCTCGTGCACGATCCACTAGTAGGGAACATACCCATAACCTAGTGGTACCCAATCATCATCATCATCATCATAGTTTAGTTAGTGTTGTCATCGTCAAACTTGCTACGTGAAACAGGGGCCAACCCCCATAGAATCACTAGCATACTAGTACACGTCCGCCCACCTAGATACTCGGGATTCACTTTAGTGCTCAATCAAGGTACACATATTATCAAATACACATTTCACATCCCCATTCCATTCCAAAACCATAAAAACACAAACATCCCATAATCATTCTTCACATTTCTTACACTAATCAACAAACCGCTAAATATCTTGGTAAAACAATTTCATGAAGTGTATTGAGGCTTTGCACATAAAACTCTTTCAAAAACACTCTTTAAATTATAGACACACATCATAAACAAACCAAATCATATTTGGCATCCCAATAAACATTTAATAAAATCATTTAATTGATCATAAAACAATCCCAATTGCACAAATTGTTATATACAAGTAAAACACTCCTTCATTTCTAGGAAATGCCAAACGAGCCTTTAATTATTTTCTCAAAACAATCCTTTGAAGAAGGTATGAATTTTAATTATATTAAGGATATGTATAAACACAATTTACAGCAGAAAACCACATTCATAAATCTCTTATAATACTCAGGTTACATATTCAAAACACAACCATTTTCATAAAGATGTGAAACAATCCATTTTTGGGCAACTCGGGCCAAATTATGTTGTAAATAAAAACCCACTTGATTGTAAAAACAAATAAAAATAGGAAATCCATATAAGTACCCAAAAATAAAATTTATCATTATTCCAATTCCTTTATAAATCCAAAAAAATATCTTTTAAATCACACATCACACATAAAAGCAAACCGGGCAATTTACAGAACACATGACATGCCCTTTTTAAACAAAACAATTTATTTTAAGTACATGAAAAGGAATAAAACACCAATTGAAAGCCATATTTTCATTCATGATACTGTAACATGTTAAAAATTCCATATACCAGATTATAAACCTCACAAAATATTTTCAAAAGATAATGGAACATTTAAACAAACACTTGCTGAGAACATTCATGACAAAACAACACTACCGTTCACAAACCAATGATTAAACAACCACTTTGAAAACCAATAAAATTATCCAAAGGATGAAAAAAAATAATAAAAATATATATCTGGTGTTAAATATAATAAAATGATGAAACTTAAATAATAAAGTCATGTGCAAGGGGTATCCTACCTCAAATCTTTGGCGTAATTAAAACGCACACCCGAAATCACCCGCAGCGGGTTTATAAACCATAAAACTATAAAGATCAGACATAAAAAAACAGAAAACCCATCAAAAAACATGTTATAACAAAACCCTAGGTCGATAAAGACTAGGGTACAATATAAAACCAAGAAATAATGAAAGGAGGGGGAAGAGGAAGAAGAAAGGAGAAGGAATCTCACCTTTCATCCTAGAAAACTCTTCATACTCCATTAGATCTGAAGCCCTAGAGAAAAGGTAATGGCTTGAAAATTCTTGGAGAGACTCCTAAGGTCTGGAAGAACCAGGGGAAGAAGATTGGTGGCTAATGGAGTTTGAATTGATTGATTTATGAATGATAAAAGTTACCTTGGAAATTTTGGGAGATTTGAGGTTTCCTGAGCATTTCGCCCTAATTATCGACCCACATTATCTCCAAAGAGGTAACATCTATTATTAGGGTTAGGATAGGGTTATTGGCTTATAGGGGGAGGTGGAATCACCGAAAAATAGTAAAAAATTAAAAAGATATAAATGAAGCAAATTATGTTTTTTAAACAGGAAATAGGCCCATGGGCTGGCCCAATACCTAAATGAGTAACCCAAATTTACCCGGCCTATGAATTTATAATGGGTCCAAAAGGATAAATAAGTTTTAATATATCAGTATAGGACAAGTGGGAAGTTTAATGGGAGAAAAAAGATGAAAAACAAAAGAGATATAAAAGAAACAAATTCAGTTTTTAAAACTGGGAATGGGCTCACGGTTGGCCCAAATCATGAAGTAACCACCCTTTCTTCAAAAACTACTAAACAAACAATGGGGATCCCAAATTAGGGTGGTTAGACATATATGAAACATCAAAAATCAAGATTTATCTCATCAAATACCCATGAAAAGGATCGGTATTTCTAATGGTCCGGATCAATACAATGACAGAAAAGAAAAAAACTGTGTGTGACAATTCTCCCCACCATTAAAGCTTTCCGCCCCCGGAAAGCCATAACACTTTCCAGCTGAAAAAAAAACAACACCTAAGGATTCCATAATGTACTCCCCACCATTAAGAATCAACTATAACTAGAAATGTTCTTAGGATGAAAATCCAGGAGACCCATGGTGGGTCTCCCACCATTAGAAACCAACTAGCAATGAATAGACAAGAATTGAACATGATCTAGAGTTGGGACTCACTCACACAAGCCCAAAAAACCCCTCCTACAAAAAACTACTATTCCAAGTTAATAGAGTTACGACATGAACATATAAACCACCCACTCCCGAATGGAGGGGACAATAACTTGGTCGACACATTCAGCACAATTATGGACCCCCGTCACTTGGGGATGGGAGGGAAGGGGACCCAATAATTTGGCCACTTAAACAACAAAAGAAACAAAGAAACTACCCAAACTCTCCCCCTATGAATAGGTAACACCAAGACTGCATCTGATTTTTACAGGCGGTCCACACAGGGACATTGATTGAAAACCCACATCCATGAAGGAATAACCATAGACACTGTGTGAGGGCTTAAGTCCACCATGCTTGTTGCGAAAAAGGGAAATTCATAGAAATGATGAACCAAAACATTGACATAGAAAATAACTTAACAAAACAGAGGAGTAAGAGTCATAATTGAGCACTCCACACCTCTGTCGATTTTCTGACTGCGTGAAAAGCTTCACTCCGAGGCCTATGGCTGGAGCCCTGATTCTTGAAGCATTTGCTGCGCCGCAGTCAGGGGATAAGGATCACACCACTCAAAAAAACCACACTTGATCACCAAAAAAAACCTTAATCTAAATAGGAACTCATAGATACATATCAAAATTCTATCTCACTCCAAACGAGAGGCATAATGGACAAGGAATACGACGAAACACATCAACATCACCGAACACAACTACTCTGTCCAAAAGAATTATCATGACCTAGAAACACTTTTAATAGATCCCAAACAGCTCTCTATTCCAACAAACAAGTTTAGGCATCATCAAAATAGGTGGATTTAAAATTTTAAAGGAATCCTTAGGTTGATCAGCAGGAATGATTTCCAACGTAGAACTATCCATGGCCACATCACAACATCAAACACATTTTTAGAAACCCAATGAAAATTACTCCAAAACCGAGCCGCCAACAAGATCTCATCACTAGATAGAACAAGAGTATGAATTCTAGATCACATGGAAGCTAACCAAATAAGAAACTCTTCTAAGACATAGAAAAATCAAGCCACATAACCATTGGTTTTTAAAAAAGGCCATAATTTTCAGCTCAATGAAATTTTGAAAAAAACAAACTAACTTGGTGGGTTTCCACATTCACCAATGGTGTTTCATCAAGTCTCACCCACATGCACATTTCCATGCCACCCCTGACACCCAACCACCATACCATATAGGCCATACTACCAAATATAAATAAAACCATGCATGTGAGCACCCATGAAAACACCAAAGGCTAAAATTAAACATCATAATTCAAAAAAAAATTAACTTCAAAAGGAACACCAACCACAAAGTCAAAAAACATTTTCATGTTTCACAAAAAAACCACAATTAATTAAGAACCATTTTCTTGAAAAACTACCCCTTTTCATTTTTAAAAACTTTTTAAATAACCAAGCCACTCCAAACAACCCCTTCACATTATTTTTTTAAAAAAAATCAGCAATGTATATTTTCATAATCCGAGGTCCATTGAGACCAATAATGTTTCTAGTAAAACACCAAACGATCAAAAATAATTTCCAAAACTAATTTATCCGATTCAAAAACTTTTTAACATCCTAAAATACCCCACAAAAAAGATCCAAAATCACTTTAAAATGATTCACAATTTCAAAACATTTTATTTCAACAAACCACAAGTTTAGATTATGGATAATCCAATCCCTTTAAATTATTTCTGCTTCCCTCCATTTTTTTTCACAAAAACACAACCTTCCAAAACCATTATTATATTTAATTATTGAAAACCCCATTTTTTCACTTTTAAAAATCTAATCCTTACATTAAAACACATTTCCACAGTTCTCACACAAGGATTTTAAAAACAAAAATTCAGAAGTCAAGAAAGGTTCAAGAGACCCAAGAAAAAGGGAACTAGTGTCGGTGGGTGACTTGACCATATGGTTGGCAGCCATATGCCAAACACAAAAACAACACAGAGAGACTTATTAGGACCATTCCCCAGCTCCACATGGCTTGTTAGGCCCTGTGAGCTCATGAAGGCCATTGGTCAGACTCCCCTTGTCATATCCCAATACCAAACAATCAACTAGAACAAAGGACACTAATAAAACCGGACTTCCATGGAAACCTGAGGATTAGAACAAGAAAGAGTTCGCGACGCTCTTCTTGAACTTACACCTCAAGTCCCAACAATCCTACTCCATCTACCTTGACATCCCCAAAATAACAAGGGAGTTCTAAAAAGAAAGGTCTGCTAATAGCCAACCTCCCTTTGATACCATTTTGTCACGAACCAGCCGGAGTCGACCCTGAACCGGTCACCCAGGCCAGCCCGCGACAAGTCGCGAGAGGCGTTCCCGATCCTCCGGGGATGGTGACAAGCACCAAGGGCATCAATAGAGTACACAAGGGAACGATTTCACCCATATATAAACAATCAAACAAACAGCGGAAATAAACAGACAGCCCAAAATGAATTTATATAAAAATTGAACTAAATATTATTTGTACAAGAAACTAAAATTAGAACAAAACCAACAAGTCAACTGAACAATCCTGATGAAAAAATAACTCCATGTGAAACTTCTGGTCACTCTCCAACACAATGCTAAAAAGTCTCCCAAGGTGATAGAACTAAAGATGAAACCTGCACAAGGGCTAAAAAAAGAAGAAGACTATAGGCGTGAGTATTAAAACTCAGTAGGTTAGCCCGGTATTCTATTCCCAATGCACATTACTTTAAAATAAAATAAACATCAATTTATAGTTTTAAATTCAAGATTTGAAAGTATTGTTTTCAAATGAGGTTCCAGCCTATAATGATTATCAGACCAAAACATGCATGTTTAATAAACAAAAATGCAAGTAACAATTATTTTCAAAGAGGTGAAACTTCAAAATGAAAATAGTTTTCAAGAGGGTTGTTTTAAAGAATTTTAACATTCAAATAAATAACACATACTACTGAATTTACCAACCAAACACACCGTATGCCGATGGTGAGTACAAAATATCCAATGAGCACTAGTCACAGGAATACCCCTAGGCACTAGTTAGTTGTGAGACCCAGGTACCTCGTATCTCGGTGAAAGTAACCATAATAAATATCTGTTCTCATGCACGAGCCACTAGTAGGGAACATACCCATAACCTAGTGGTCCCCAATCATCATCATCATCATATTTTAGTTAGTGTTGTCATCGTCAAACTTGCTACGTGAAACAGGGGCCAACCCCCACAGAATCACTAGCATACTAGTACACATCTGCCCACCTAGATACCCGGGATTCCCTTTAGTTCTCAATCAAGTTACACATATTATCAAATACACATTTCACATCCCCATTCCATTCCAAAACCATAAAAACACAAACATACCATAATCATTCTTCACATTTCTTACACTAATCAACAAACCGCTAAATATTTCGGTAAAACAATTTCATGAAGTGTATTGAGGCTTTGCACATAAAACTCTTTCAAAAACACTCTTTAAATTATAAACAAACATCATAACCAAACCAAATAATATTTGGAAGCCCAATAAACATTTAATAAAATCATTTAATGGACCATAAAACAATCCCAATTGCACAAATTGTTATATACAAGTAAAACACTCCTTCATTTCTAGGAAATGCCAAACGGGACTTTAATTATTTTCTCAAAACTATCCTTTGACGAAGGTATGAATTTTAATTCTATTAAGGATCTGTATAAAAACAATTTAAATCAGAAAACCACATTCATAAATCTCTTATAATACTCAGGTTACATATTCAAAACACAACCATTTTCATAAAGATATGAAACAGTCCATTTTTGGGCAACTCAGGCCAAAATATGTTGTAAATCAAAACCCACTTGATTGTAAAAACAAATACAAATAGGAAATCCATATAAGTACCCAAAAATACCATTTATAATTATTCCAATTCCTTTATAAATCCAAACAAATAACTTTTAACTCACACATCACACATAACAGCCAACCGGGCAATTTACCGAACACATGACATGCCCTTTTTAAACAAAACAATTTATTTTAAGTACATGAAAAGGAATAAAACACCAATTTAAAGCAATATTTTCATTCAAGATACTGTAACATGTTCAAAATACCATAGACCAGATTATAAACCTCACAAAATATTTTCAAAAGATAACGGAACATTTAAACAAACACTTATTGAGAACTTTCATGACAAAACAACACTACCGTTCACAAACCAATGATTAAAAAACCACTTTGAACACCAATAAAATTATCCAAAGGATGAAAAACAATAATAAAAATATATATCTGGTGTTAAATATAATAAAATGATGAAACTTAAATAATAAAGTCATGTGGAAGGGGTATCCTACCTCAAATCTTTGGAGTAATTGAAACGCACACCCGAAATCACCCGCCGCGGGTTTATAAACCATAAAACTATAAAGATCAGACCTAAACAAACAGAAACCCCATAAAAAACATGGTATAACAATAACCTAGGTCGATCAAGACTAGGGTACAATATAAAACCAAGAAATAATGAAAGGAGGGGGAAGAGGAAGAAGAAAGGAGAAGGAATCTCACCTTTCATCCTAGAAAACTCCTCATATTCCATTAGATCTGAAGCCCTAGAGAAACGGTAATGGCATGAAAATTGTTGGAGAGACTCCTATGGTCTGGAAGAACCAGGTGAAGAAGATTGGTGGCTAAAAGAGTAATAATTGATTGATTTATGAATGATAAATTTACCTTGGAAATTCTGGGAGATTTGAGGTTTCCTGAGAATTTCACCCTAATTCGCGACCCACATTAGCTCTAAAGAGGTAAAATTTATTATGCGGATTAGTAAAGGGTTATTGGATTCTAGGGGGAGGTGGAATCACCGAAAAATAGTAAAAAATGAAAAAGATATAAACGAAACAATTTATTTTTTTTAAACAGGAAATGGGCCCATGGGCTGGCCCAATACCTAAATGAGTAACCCAAATTTACCCGGCCTATGAATTTATAATGGGTACAAAAGGATAAATAAGATTTAATATATCAGTATAGGACAAGTGTGAAGTTGAATGGGTGAAAAAGGATGAAAAACAAAAGAGATATAAAAGAAACAAAATCGATTTTTAAAACTGGGAATGGGCTCACGGTTGGCCCAAATCATGAAGTAACCACCCTTTCTTCAAAAACTACTAAACAAACAATGGGGATCCCAAATTAGGGTGGTTAGACATATATGAAACTTCAAAACTGAAGATTTATCTCATCAAATACCCATTAAAAGGATCGGTATTTCTAATGGGCCGGATCAATACAATGACAGAAAAAAAAAATTGTGTGTGACATTATTCCAAAATTAACATTGATATCTCCATTGTTTAACATTACATAGCTTCTGATCTCAAGATTTATTATGATTTATTTTCCCCATGAAAAAAAGTTAATTTTTATGAATGATCTATTTAAGAAGGGTTCTAGTTATAAATAACTAAATTGGAGATGATGCATATATTTTATAAACCAATTCATTGTATATACATGTTTAAAAATACACTAAAAAATTATGGTTCTGGCATAGATCATAATATTATTTAATTAATATCCATATATTAAGATGAAGTATCTACATATGAATAATATGGGTCTCTATAGTTCGTATCATAGAATATTTTAGTTACATTTATAAATTAGGATGAGAAATATTGATTGATAACCTATAGGATTATCCAATGTATAGGTTAATGTCCTACATTATGGTAAATAAAGGAGTGTGGTTTTTCATGAAAAACATTAGTGTATATATACTGAAAGTCGATGCCATTTTGGAATAGATACTTTTATGGGAATAACCCCAAAACTATTTGGTGGATTATATCTCATCAAACATTCTGGGGCATAGTAAGTGTTCCCTTACTGTGAACCTATTTTGGAACTCACAGGGGATATTCTTTGGTGAATTCACATTTTCTTTATAAACCATCATAAAGGATTTGAATAGATTATGATCATGGATGACTTAGTTTAAATTAAAGGTATCATTGATTAAAAGGAAGGTTCCATTATTTAAACATCATATAAATTATTTTTCATGATTATTTGGTTTCCCTATATGATTATTATTCCTTACATTATGATTTTTCGTTGTATTCAATGGATAGAACATGAAGAAACCATGTCAATGATGAATACGATATAAAATTTATTATTTTTCCTGCTGAGAAACCAAATTATTTATACGTTGGAATAAAAAATTACATTGTTATTATTATAAAACGTTTTCATGAAATTAATCATGATAATATTCCAAGTGTTAAAAGGAGGAAAATACATTATGTTGAGTTCTTTAGGAGGCAACATCAACTTTCTTTTAGTGGATCAACTAAAAAATTAATTTCTGAGAAATAGATTTTTTCCATTTAAATTATACTCCCTATTACCTAGTGTTTGGAACTTGAAAAATTCATTTTTTCTATTGAAACGTGTGTCACAACACCTGAAATTTGTAATATTTATTAACCTACAAACTACTGTAGAAGTGGAGAGAAAGTTAGAACCATATAGTTAATGTTTATCAGATCAAGAAATATATTCTAAGAATAATGTTTAGGAAGAAAATATATATAAAGCTTTCAACAACTAAAATTTCCAAAAGAATAAACAAAAATTTAAAAGACTATTTAAATAAACAAGAACTATCTAGGTGAACTAAATTAATCTATGGAAGAAACTAATAGAGAAAAAAATTTAGAGTTGTGATGTACATTCAGGTGAATGCAATTTAAATATATTAATTCCCACATCTGAGTATTTATATATTTAATTATCACTAATTCGGATTTTTTTCAAAATACTAACATGTCTCATTCTCTGATGTTAGACGGTATTCTAATTTTCACAAAAAATCATTCATCATTCTGTTCTCTGTCATGATGAATAATTTACACGCCATTGTAGCACTGAATCACTTAGTGAAATAAAACAGCCTATCTTTCAAAAATTCAAAGTATCTACCTATCTCAGGTTCACTCATATGGGATCACTTATTATTTATCACTCATGAATGTTTTAAGGATAGTGCAAAGAAAATATTAATTTTTCAATTAACATATTTATTTATTTATAATTATCTCGTGTGTGTGATCCATTTATGGATAAATAAAATATAAGATCAACTCACACTTAGGATTACTTATTAGGTATCACATGAATGGGCACCTAAAAATCTGTGCAGAGACCAAATGACAATTAATTCTAACAAAGATATAATAAATTAAATAAATATCCAATTACAATTTACTCAAAAGGTAATCACATATGGTTAAAGGTAAGAGGGGCATAGGGAGGGGGAGTGAATCAAGGGGGGAGAGGAAACCAAACATTCAAAAAAGTAAAAAAATTAAAATTTAAAATTTAAATAATCTAAATATCAAAAATTTAAACAAAAACAATAATAATTAAAAAAAATTCACATGTAATTAGAATTAAAATATATAGACATATTTTTATTTATTTATTTATTTATTCACATGTAATTAAATATAATAATACTATAAAATATATTAAAAATAATAAACTAAAAAAATATATATTAGTTTATTAATACTACAAAAATAATGAAATAAAATAAAATAATAATAGAGAATTAAAATATATACATATGAATAAAAAATAATAAAATAAACTAAACTAAAAATACTGAAACTAATAGTAATAATATAGAATTAAATATAACATATATAAATAATATAACTAATGAAAGAATGAAATTTATAATATAATTATGTGAATTAACTCAAAATTATCAAAATATCAAAAATACTATACAACTACAAAAATAAATAAAAAAAATAAAAATGGATATACTAATTAATTAAAACTAAGTTAAAAATTTATATAAATACTAACGAAATCCATGTACATAAAATCCCCCACACTTAAAATTTTTCACTACTGGGAAAAATAATTAGAATGAAAAGACAAGTGGACCCACAGAAAAATCAAAACATCATAATTAAAATTTCAAAAAAATTCAATGTATTTTTCCCACAAAATATCATGCTTCATTTAAAAACTCCAATATTAAAAAACCATTTGTATTACAATAACATTACTTACAAAAAAATTTATGTGCACTCATGTATCATGTTACCTACCTCACCATCACTCTCATTGATCAAACAATCTGATTAAAGTTTTTCTACATTATCATACACTTGCATGCATACCATAGGCTTTTAATGAATTACACATCTCTACTAGTGGAAATCAAAATAAAACATTAATATTGAGGAATTATAATTAGGTACATATGTCTCTGAGGCTGTAGGATGGTGGGTCATAAAAAATTCACTACTGTAAATCCCACCTACACCAACGCCCCTATCCAAATGGTTTCATAAAACCATTGGGATAGAGCTGTCTAGTTAATTTTTTCCCAACTGTTTTAGAAAATCATTGGGATAGGACCCCATATCCCAATGGAATTTGAAAATATTGGGATAGAGTACATTTGATAAAGGGTATCCGAATGGTTTTTAAAAACATTAGGAATAGATTACCCCCAAATAGACAGCGGCCAACCTCCTTACTCCAAAATCGATTGGCCTACTTTTTTTCCTAAATAAGAGCCCTATGATTCTTCCCAACATATGAATGGTTCTTCCCAACCATAGATACATCCTTGATTCAAGTCATTTTTTCTTCCATTTTAGACTGATAACTATTAACTAAGTTATATCTTCTTCCTTGATTTATTATGTTTTTTTCATTTGGATGTCAATTCAATCTCTTTCTATTAAAGATGAAAACTAGAAAAAATTTCGGTTGTGTTTATTTTAAACACCATGTATTGTGATCCCATTATGTTATTGATTGTTTTAACTCACCATTCATAAAATTTATACAGTTAAACATACCAGTTGTGTGTGAAATTTAAAATTTGAAAAAATTGTGATGCAATAGATGATGAAATGCTTTGAAATTCCCCTTTTAATCGAAATTGTTGTAATTATGGTGGTTAAAATCTATTTCTATGCATTCTAGTGTGTTTTAAATTTTTATTTTTTCCATTTTTAGATATTTTTTGGAAATTATGGTGATTGTGGTGACTATCTCTAATGTATATTTTGTTGAAGAAGTGAGGTTGTGGTTGGATTGGTATTGTATGTGTTGAGGGATAGATAGTGGTGAATGGAGGATGGTTTTTTGTGTGTGATGTTTATGCGATGGTAATGTCTTAGTGGTGGGATGTGCATGGGTTTATGTAACTCTTGATGTGTTTTTGTGTATTAGTGTTTTTTTGTTGCCTAGGGGATATGTAATATGATTATTAATAATAAAATGCTAATGACATTAGCTATAATTGAATAAGTGTAGGATGGAATACAATATTTGGTAATTGATTAACAATTTGATTGTTGAAAAATGGGAATAAATGTGGGTGATAAAAAAGGAGGTTTTCAATAAATATCGAATTACATGTATATTAAATGGATCTTGTTTCATGATTGGAAAATATAGAAATTGGTTGAATCTGTAAATAAAAGAGAGAAATTTTGGTTTGTGTGTGGCTGATTTGTGTAGTGAGTTGCATTTTGTGGTTTCAGTAGTTGGTGGAATATGTTTTAGAGTGATTCAATAATTATTGAAAATGTATTTAATGATATATGCATTCCATATTATTTTTTGAGTAAATAATCCATTTTTCTCTCTATAATACTTGATAAGTCCGGATAAAGTAATTTTTTATACATGTTTTCGAATTTTTTGTTTTATTTTGAAATGATTGAGAGAAAATATAGTTCTAATCTACGATGTTTAAAAGCTGGGATATAAGGAAATTATCTACCAATATAGTCTTTATATAATGATTCTCCATCATATCTACTATGTTTCACATAATCACCCAATTTAATCCTTATTATAATGAACCACTAAATAAACTAAATTGAAATGAACTGAACAGAATCTAAACACACTAAGTTGTACCAAATAGACCAAACATGTCTTTAAAATAAATGAACTAAACCTATAAACCATTTAAACACTGAAACCCAACCGAACTAACAAATCCTATCTATATCATAATAGAACATACATGAACAAACCAACTGAATTGAATTGAAATGACTTCATTTTACCCAAGTATACTTGAGTAGAACCGAACAACACTAAAATGCATCAAACCAAATAAAAATAAAAATATGTGAACTAAATCGAACCTAACTAAAATAAATTCAATAGTAATGTAAAAAAATGAACTGAGTTGAATATTCTTAAATAAAACCATAATTGGCATGCACTTACCCAATCCAAATAAAATAGTAAAAACCCAAACAATATCATTGTATTATATTTATAAATGAATTCAATGTCATTATTTTATATTAATAGTATTTTGTGATATATGCAGTATTTTTTGTCTTTTATATTATGATTCTCATATAGTGTAGTGTGTCATTTATGGTTTCTTATAATGTGAAAAATTATCATTTACTTAAATATATTTTTTAATAAACATCAATTTTATACAATTAAATTTATTAAATTACAGCTAATTTTTTTATATAATGGATATAAGTTGTTAAATTGAAACCGATCAGAACACAATTGATTTTCAAAAAAAATTGAAGAGATTTTTAGATTTGTCATTTGAAAATGCTTCAGTTTGTTGTCACACACACTACCCATGTAATAATTATATTGGAAGACCTTGGTTTATCTATGAGTAATTTAGCTTCCATATAACAAAATATGGTTTTCAACAAAACTACTATGTGCAGTATCACAATGTGTAGAAAATGGAATCTCAAAATGATGATGATTCCAATGAGAAGATTGGATTGGAGAATTTTTTATATAAATGGTTTCCATTTATTCATCATCATGAGAAAGAATGTATGCTACCCAAGAAGACTTTGATAAGAGCACACATGATACATATGATGTAAATAATGAATTTGACATGGTGAAAAAATTGAATGATGTTTTCACAAATACAATATATCAACAATGTGGTAAAATAGAAAAGCAGCAATTTTTAATCTAGTTATTTCATTGGAAACCCATGTATGGGACTTCTAATACTTATATCAATTACATTCATAACATATTAAAGGAATTACATTCAGATGATGCAGATATCCCCTAAAACCATTATATATTAATGAAGTTAGTTGAGGAACTTGGATTTTCAAAAAAAATATGCTTTCCGGAAATATTAAAGCATATTTTGGGAGAATGTTGTTAGACTAAATGATAGTATAAAATGTGGAACATCCCAATGGAAGCCGAAATTTGATGGAACTCCATCTAGTGTGCCACAAAAAGTAATGTGGGACTTTCCATTAATCCCTAAACTCTAGAATATTTTCATCTGTGATGATATATCAATAAAAATGGGATTTCATTATACAGAGAGAAAAAAGAAAAATGATGTGTTGGTTCACCATGTAGAAGAATTTTTATGGAATATATTTGGACCTCAATATCATGCTTTCATATTTGAAGTGTGAAATGTGTGGTTAGGAATCTAATGTGATTATTTTAATCCATTTGAATAGATAATTACTTCTTATAGAACATGGTTGGTTTTCATAAACATTTTTAACCTTCCCCCATGGTTGGGTATGAAGAAAAATTTCACATTCATCAGTATACTCAAATATGGACATTCTAATCATGACAATGATATAAAAATATACATGCAACCTTTAATAAAAGTGGTGACACATCATTGGGATGTGGGTGAGAGAACATGCGATGCATGTTTAGAAGTAATATTTCAGATGCGTGTTGTGAATATATTTATGATTAGTGATTTTTTTTCTTATGAAAAGATTTCTGGATGGAGAACGAAGGGAAAATTATCTTTTCTAGTTTTTATGAAGAATACATGGTCCAAAAGACTAAAATATCATCATAGTTTTGGTTTTATTGGACATCTATGATTCTTTCAAATGGACCATCTATATAGAAATAATTATCGATGATTTTAAAATACTATGGACAATGAAGATCCACCTAATTGTTTGTCTAAAACTGATGTGCTTAATAAATTTAATGATTTTAGTTTTTTATTATTGAAGGGTCAAATGAAATATAAAAAGAGGTAGAAAATTCCACTAAAACCAATTAAAATTGGAAGAAGAGGAGTATATTCTTTGAGTTTCCTTATTGGTCAACCAATTTGTTACATCATTGCATATATTTAATGATCATTGAAAATAATATATGTTAAATGTTTCTTTTGATTATTCTAAATTTCAAGGGAAATAAAAAAACATAATTTATGATCTCAGCCTAACTTGGTGGATTGGGGCATCAGACCAGAATTCGGTCGAGTGTGTATTAGCGAAAATAAATGGCAAGTTATGTGGGATTCTTATGTGATTTTACTTTAAGAAAAAAAAATTCTGGAAGTACTAGAGACTATTAATTTTCCTGATGGTTATTCAAGAAACATATCAAGATGGGTCAATAGAATATATTTGAAGATGAAATCATTGATCAATCATTATTATCATGTATTTCTGCATGCTTTTATTCCAATAACAATCCATTATCTTTTGTCCAAAAATGTAAGGGTGTTAGTTATTGTTTTTTCCAATTTTTATAGATCTTTCTGCTAATAATTTATTTATGACTTTCTTGAAATAAATGTTGGCAGAGGCACTATTAATTTTTTACTGTGTTAGAGACAACATTTCCTTTATAATGTTTCACATCCATGATGCATCTGACCATCCACATTCCAACTTAGGAGGACTTATTTATTTTCATTTGATGTATCAACTTGAAATAAATATGCACACATTGAATTCTTATGCCTGGTATAGGAATCATCCTGAAGGTTCTATCAAGAACGGTTACTTAGATCGAGAATATATGGATTTCTGCTCAATGTATTTGTATAATCATACTAAGAGAATGAATAGAATAATGAGAAATGAAGAAGAATAGTATGAGAAAATTGAACCTAGTCTTCCATCACATCCTCAAACAGGAGGAATTATCAGATCATATTCATTGACAACATTCAGACTTGAAGAGCGAGAGATGGAGCATCTCACAAATTTATTCAATTGTGATTTGTTTAATGACTACATCAAGTATGTAAATTGAAAGTGTATATCTCATATCATCTTATGTAATTTTACATATCTGTTAAACTATTTTTATTTTTATCTACAAGGTACCTAAGGAAATGATAAATAAAAATGAATTTTATTTATCTTTTAGAAGGAGAGATAATTTTCATTTTAATGGTTTTTCGGCTCGGTTGAAATTGAAGGTCTAAATATTAATTTCAAATATTATTAAAATTAATATTTAATTAAGTTTAATATTAATTTATTTTTTAGGTATTGAGTTTTCCTATAAACTATGTCTCTAGGGAAATAAGAGAATGGGATTTTTGTCCTAATACTATAGTTCGTGGATTAAAATCAATTGGGATCAATTGGTACAGATTTATTATCACTAAACGAGAAAAGAAAATGAGAACACAACTTGATGGTGTTATGATAACTATCACAATAAACTTTTATAGAAGTGCATTAGATAGTAGACCAATATTTTAAAATGTATCTTATTATGGAGTTGTTCAAAAAATAATAATAAGGGATTATTACTCTCATGGTCGAGCAACTATGATGAAATGTTACCGGTTTGATTTGATGATGATGAATGAAACATTTATTAATGATTGTGAATTTTGAGTCATTGACAAGACTCTCACTATTACTACTGATGAAGCATATGTATTTGAATCAATGGAGAAATATGTTTTTTAGGTCAATGTTCATCTTTGATATGAATTTGGTGTCATTATTGAATTAATTCCAAGAAATACTTTTTAGGATGGTGATGCTGGAATTGAAACCATCCCTACTGCAATTGGTCATGATCTATTTAACTCAAATAGATCAGTTTTTTTATTTGATCATGAACTTCATGTTTTGGTGGAAATATATAGAATCATCTATATATTCTCTCAGTTATTTTGGTTTATCTCAACTTGGATTGTTAAGGTTGGTACTATTCAAATTGATTTACTATTGATTACGCATATTTTATATTTGACTAGACATTCATGATCATATTCAATACATATTAGTTATAGTTTTATTTGAGTTACATTTTCTAATATTGAATTGTACTATATTAAAACCTAAGAAACCAAACAGAAATGAAATAATTAAATTCGAATAAAAAAGAAGAGGAATTGAATTGTACATATTAAATATATCTATATGAAAATAAAATCAACTAATAATAATGACCAACCCACAAAATTGGAAAAAATACCTAACCCAAAATATGAACCAAATGAACTAAGATAAATAAAAATGAACAAATCACCAAATAAAATAAAAAAATTGAACCAAATGACAAAAGATAAATGAAAACAGAAAAATGACCTAATAAATTAAAAAAATTGGACCAAATAACATAAGACAAATAAAAATGGAAAAATGAACAAACTAAAATTGAATTGGATCAAATTTAAAATAGACGAAAACTATATCATACCTATGATAAAAATGAGAATTTGAAGATATTTTTTACTCTATGAAATGTCTTCTATTTTGATATTCCTCCCAAAAAAATTAAATTTGTTTTGTTATATCACTATGAATTTTTCATTTCATATAAAAAGTGGTATTCTTTAATTAAGTCATGTCTCATATTATTTTTTTGTTTGGGTTACACAGTAGTTATAAATTTATAATTTATTACATATTGGTTTTCTAATTCAGGAAATGAAACCTGTTTTGGATATGCCAAGATAAAGGATGGAGGACAATAATCATTGAATTATAGAGATGGGTGTTCGTCCATTAGGGCCTGATGTTAGTATTTTTTTCAAATATATATATATCAATAACATCTAATTTCATGTGATTTTTTTAAAACATTTATGCAGGATCCTCCCCTTAAGTGTTAATTATTCTATTAGCTGCCTAGTGCTTTTAGTACTCAGTTCAATGGAACGAGGGGGTGGTACTAGAGAAACTCACTCTAGTCAACGTACACGATTTAAACCTATCCCTCCCACTAACATACCATCTCCCCAAAATTCTTATATCATAGTATCATTAGGGGAAATAGGATATTTAGTCAACCCTTGTCTCCACCACCATTTACAGTTGATCCTCCTCACCCATATTTCATGTATCTAATGATGATTCATACACCTCATCAATATCATGCATTTAGAATTCCATCCATGCCATTTTCTTTTCCTTCTAATTCCTTCTCTATAAGATTATATATTTATTCTTCTTTAACACTTACTCTGTCACATTTAGATCCTATGGAGCTTACAATGGGACCCACTACATCTATACAGGGTGATTTTCCATCATTTCCTTTAGATCCAGCCGAACCCATTGATTATATTGTCGTTGGTATATTTATAGAACCATATTAAATTTTACTAAAATATTTCATTTTCATTATAGTATGTAATGATATAATATTTGATTTTATTCTATAATAGATAGATATATTGATAGGAAGTGTGTTCGTACATGCATATGTGTCTTGTGGAACTGTCACATGGAGTTGATGGTGGAATAGAATGAAGACAACCAAATTATTGAAAAATAGGACATGAATGTAGGTGTTTAGTTATGATGATTTCAAAATAATCCGACGTCATTCCCATCAGTCCACTTTCTTGGAGACTCCTGCCAAAATAATTAAGGGATAACATATGGGAAAAAATATTTAAAAAATATGATTTATTTAATTATATATTGTTATTGTATTTATATGAATTAATATTTTTGTGCCACCTTCATTTTAATTTTCCATATAGGGAGGGTGTGAGGACAGAATGACTAATGGAATTATGTTAGCTGTGGAGATCCAATATGCATGAGTTGTATATTGGAAGGCATGCTAGAGTTGTAATGGATTTAGAGGCCATACCTATCTTGGATTATTTTCCAATAGAACATTATCGACAAATGATTACTCATTGGACGAGTACCATGTCCAATGTATTAATCAAATTTAAGGTTTTAAATGAAAATATTCTTGTTTTTCATTACTAATTTCTAATTTATTGTTGAATTTCTTAATTAATAGTCATGAAAAAATAAAAACCATTAATTCTAAGGAAACCCCCACACTTTCAGGTGGACTATGATATCAGACCATGAGAGGAAGCAGGTTTCAAAATCATTTATAATTTTGTTAGGAATTTTACTTTCTATTATTTCCTACATATTTCATTCGATTTATAATTTTTTACTAGAGAATTGGAGATTTATTATCAACCCAAACCATAGTAATGTAAAATAAATAGAACTAAATTGAACAATATTAAAATAATCTAAATTAAAAAACATTAAATAAACCCAATATTTCCAAACCAAATTGGATTGTAAAAAAAATAATTCATCTACCATATTTTTTTATTTTAATCTTCATTTAAAATTATTATCCATTTGATTTTAGTTATTTTTTTGTGCTGAAGATTGTTCCCATAAAGGCATGAAAAAAGTCTCTGCTGGTTTGATGTTAATGCATAACTGAATAGCCCTAAAAACCATGAAGAATCATAAAACGGGGTATATTTTGGGTAGTTCCTCCATATAGATCATTTGAAATCTTCTTCAAACAAATCTCCTCTATGGTGTCCCTTTTCCTTCACGATCCACTACAAACATTTCCCCTTTACGGACTCACTATTCTATTATGATCTTTCAAAAAGGTATATCCTCTATGACATTAGTTTTCATTAGTGATCTATAGAGAACGTATCTCCCCTACAACATCACTTTTTCTTTAAGTTATTCCAGGAATGTATATGCTCTTCGGTGTCACTTTTACTTCTTGATTTTCCACAAACGTCTCTCCTCAGTTGTGTCACTACATCTTCATGATCCACCGTTAATGTATCACCTCCACGGTGTCACTTTTTCTGTGCGGTGCCCCATCTTTTCTTCATGGTGATCCCTGAGAATGTTGCTAACATCCATTGTCTATAAATAAAAGGCTCATCCCACTTCCAAAACATTTTTACTCCAACCATTCGCCTTCCCAACTCACATTTCGGTAATCTCTTCATGAACCCAAACATGGATCTTTGAAGGTAATTTATCATTGTGATTTGTACCTCCTTTTTTCTTCATGTTACCTGCCTATATTAGGGATTCCCTTTGTGAAGTCCTTATCCCTTTACAAGGGAGGGAGCCCCTTCAGGATCCTCAAGGCTCCGCAAAGAATAAACCCTTTGTGGAGAACTCTATAAATAATGATATCTTGGCTAAGGTGAATCTATGCTTTGCCAAAGTCCTTCCTTCACGAATCCCCACTCCTTTATGAAACAACCTAATTTTTTAAAGCACTACTCCATCATGAATTAACCCTCAATCATGAATAAATACTCCTTCGTGAAGCAAATTTCCTCTAAGTGGAACCTTTCCTTTTCAAATCTATTCTTATCAAGCCTCATGGCCTCAAAAACCCATTTCCCGCATAAACCTCTTGTATTGTGGGAAGTGATTTCATGGTTTCATGAGTGGTGTTTAATATAGAGTTTCATTAAATTATGATACTTCACATAGGCACACTAATGGATATTTCTACTTTGAATAGAAATTCTAACCTGATCCCCTCAAGTGACCATTCCTCCACCCTGTTGTTTCCTAGAATTTCTTATGCCTTGCCACCCCAAAGTGTTGGTTGGTGCAAGTTATATAAGATCAAGGTTAGAGGATTGTGTCCTCCTCCTCTGAGCTACAAGAAGTTAAATTGTCGAGCACCCTCATCCCCAACACATGATATTAAAATGTGAGCTTCCACATGTAGGGAAGGCATGGGATAATTTGAATTGGAATGAACATGAGATCCCTACCACCTTATCTCTCCCTTTTAAATCTTCCGCCATGTGTGCATAGGGATGTCTTCGTGTAAGCCCCGACACACTCTAATAGGGTGTTCCCTATACAGTGGCCATATATTACTTGTACATCGGGTCACCCTCCTCGGGCTTCACTCATTGAGTAAGTCCCAATCTCCATTTCTTGAGGTCATTAACCATGCATCATCCCCACAAAATCCCTCCTGGATATACCTTTCCAACATGATCGTCAGGTCTGTCAGTTCCTCTTGTTCCCTACACCAAGCGTGACTCAGGTTGGCTTAGAGTAAGTAGTGACAATGAAATCCTCTTGATCCACTAACCACACGTAAGTTCCATTCCCCTGCGTTATCCCAAGTGGAGGCCTTCCCCATGTTGAAGATTATCCCTTCCGATAAAAACTATCTTAGGGAATAAGAGTGAACCATCTCAGCCTAAGGATGTATCCTACATAGCACCATATAATTGTCAATCTGGATTGCCTTTTAGATTCTAAAGTTGAGTGTGATTCAATGATAGAGTCTTCACCATGATCAGCTACATCAAAGTTTGAGGCAAGAACCAAGTGTGTCATCTTTTTTCTCCAAGAATGTGAAATGCACCAGAACCATAAGGCCCTCTATAGGTACATACTGGAAGAGGAATATTTTTTCCATTTCCATCATCTTATTTTCAACCCTCTCTATCGTCACATGAATCATTCTCTACATCGACACGATATTATAGAGAGTTGTTCTGGGGGATGGTAGATGATGAACACCACCGAGATTCATAACTAGAAGATAAAACCTTCACACATGATGTGATGGACATCACTCCTTATAAGGAAGTGATGATGCGTTCTGTACCACCTTTGGATGTTGAAATAGAATGTAGCAGGTTTTTAGCTCACGCGATATTCTCTCCATCAGTCATTCCAAAACAATAGTCTATCTTATAACCTTTACTAGTTCTTCATATGCCCCCAATTTAAGTATTGGGACACCAAGGGCTCGATCCCAATGCAGAATGAAAAATTTTGTGGGACATTCTTGAGGTGGAGCATCTTCCTGAAATGTTTTCACAGATTACTACTTCATAGTTTTGCATTCCCGAGATTCTCACCCAGGATGAAGTTATGTGTTTCCATAAAACCTTGGGATAACACACTTATTTATCTCTCGTATGTAATTGGATTATCCAAAAATCCATATACATTATGACAACAATGGCCAGAAATGCCTCCTTGTTTAGTTTTTCATGCTTCCTGTGGCTCGGCATGCTGCATCACTAGGTTATCACCAGACTATTTAGTAACAATGCATTATGAGCTTCATTATACTCTACGTAATTATTAAAGAGGCTTCTCAACACATTCTAATACATGGATGGGGGAACTATGTTTCTCTTCACATTAGTATTATCCTAAATCATCCTGGCCTTCTGGTTGAAATTAAAGATATTCCCCCAGGCACAGTCATAGAAAACACGGCCAGCATCACAGAGAAGGATACTATGACAGGACACATTGAAGAGAAACTACCCCTAGGGATGTTTCTCTTCTATTGGATCCCTCAGTAATTTTTACTCTTTATCAAAGAACATTTATTAGCCTTTAATGTCTTATCGGTTCGTTTCCCCTCAACTAGGACCCCAACAATGGTAAAGGTCACACTGGAACAATTATGTCCCCTGACATGTCTGGCTCAATGAAAAAGATAGAGGATGATTCTCAAAAGGCCGCGCTGCTCCAATAGCCTATGGAATAGAATAAAGTTACTGATGGTCTCTTTTTTGAGCATGTAGAAGCATGATATCTATAGTATGGTGATCCCTGGTATGATCTGAACCATCCTCCACTGGGGAAGAATATGCGGGTACAAGTTCCTAGGAGTGAGTTTCTCCCTATTGATCTCACCAACCTAACATATCTCGATGGTATAGAAGTTGGAACTTATGGAAAGTGGTCATGGTATGCATCACCAATTCCACCAGAGATGTGAGAGAATCTTCTCCAAGAGCTGGCTATGTAGGTCGTTCCTCTAGTAGCCCCTCAAGTTTCTCTACATGTCATCCTTTAAATATCTCCTCGATTCATTCCACCATCTGCTCCATGAGCCACTGGTCCAACTAATCATGTTGATGAACCCACCAATACCATAGTGGTCATGGATTCTTGTGTTTTTATAAAAAGCTGTAAACCCTAGTGTAAGCCCTACAGCAAGCCAAGAAGCCACACTCATTGTCTCCCATATCACCTGAAAGAAGAGAATATAAGTCCTAACCCATTTTTGATTCATAGGTAGAGGGGTCCATGACACTATTTTTGTTCATAGAAGAGCCTCCTTTATAGTCCCACTGAGGGCCCCAGCCTCAGGATCAGCCATAGATTCAGTATCACCTACCTCAAAATCCGCAAGCATTATCGCATAATGCAACACCACCACCCGGAAGGGATAATTAGGTTACACCCCCGCGTCAGTCCCTATCCCCTCATCAAGGAAAATCTCCAAGAGTCCCTTTTAAATATAGTAGAAACGATGTCTACTCGTTTGATGAGGCTCAGGAACTTGTTCATTTCAGGAGTGTTTTGGATCACGAAATCTTGTAGTTTTCAAAATATAGGGGACCTCAAGATCCTAATCTCACTAATCTCTCCAATTACTTCCCCTACAACTGATTCCTTGTAAATACACTCAAGATTTGATATGTTTTCATGAATTGGCTCCAATACTAGGTTAATAACAATATAGTCAGGTTGGGCCTTGCCCCGGTGCAGGTGGCATGTGTCTTTATAATGCCAGATAGCAATAGTGAGGGTGAATAGAAGAAGGTATCCAGATGTGAGTATCAAAAGTATGATGAATTGATTGGTAGAAATGTCATCAGTCATTCCCAAGGTATCATATGTGCCCATCTGAATCATCCTGACCCTTTTGAAGCCACCTAACCTCCACCAGCGGCTGCTGCTGCATCCACATCTCATCCTCATGCCTCCCAGAGGGGACGGTGCAAATGACACAAGGGAAAACAAAATCCACTATTGATGTTGATTGCATCCCTTACTCTTGGAAACTTCTTGCACCCACAGATGGGATTCTCCCCCTGGATCAACCCAGTGTTGGAAAGTTCATCAAGTGATTTTCAGGAGAATTCCTCAGTAAATACCATCAAGATAGTGGACCCTTACATGGTTCCTAGTGATGACAGGTGCATGGTAGATCCTCCCAATTACCCATGTCAATGCCATCTCTGATGATTCCATGGATACATGATTCAGTGGAATACACAGGCCAATACCTCTAGCCAAACTGTGCATTCCACTAAGACTAGATAGTAGGCTCAAGGAAGATCTCAACATTCACAGTCCTCTCATCCAATCTCATAATGCTCATGAACACCATTTTTGTGTTTCTTGATAAGGCAAAGCCACCGTGATTATGCTATAATCACACATTTTCATCTGTGAACACACCTTATCCATTTGGTAATAATTCAGTAGTAAATTTTCATGATTTACCTAATAAAAATTGGGATATTCCTAGAACCATCCATAATCTGTTGGTTCAACTAGTACGACATGTCATACCTTCGGCAGAGCAACTTCTTGACAGCCAAATTTTTTTCCGAGCACAGGAGTATGATGGGCTTAATCAATTTTCCAACATCCCTTCATAGATCACAATCCTCAAGGCTCTCCATCTGTATAAAGATATATGTGAATCCCTCATAGATGCTTTTATAATACCCCTCTAGTTCTAAAAAAAGGTAGTAGCCGTAGAGGCTCTTTATACTGAAGAAATTGAGAATGCAGAGTGTCATGTTATTATCTCATTCCCAGGAGAAGATGAAGTTTCTCCCATATATGGGAACATTCACCCATTATACATCACTGGACATTTTAATAGCATGTAAGTCCATCATTTTCTTATCGAAATATGTTATGGGATCAATCTCATCCATACCTGGACAATCTATATATTGGGGATGTCTAAATAAGATCTAGATCCCAATGGCCTGGAGATTCAAGGTTATGATCGGGCTGAGAAGAGGTGATGTGGAAATATCCATCTGAACACCCATTTTGATGGCCTGATTTATATCATTGAGTTCATGGTCACCTCATAGGATACCACCTAAAATTCACTGATGGGTATACGATGGCTCCATCTGTATGCTGCAGTTCCATCTTCGTATCACCACTGCCTCAAGTACTCCCTTAATGGTCGAGTGGGTGTACTCCAAGGTGATGTGTCACCCATTGCTTCTTATGAAAACAACTAATTAGATGTCAACTATTACCAGAGAAATGATAAGAAGTTTCAGGCTAATGAGGTTGATCCCAGTACCACTGTGGTCGACCCATGGACAGACATGGATGATAATTTCATCCTCCTAAATCACCAGTTGGAGGTCACAACCCCAGACCTGGGATATTGCTTTTTATTCTCTGTAAGGAGGGAGAAACATCTTCCTATGTAAAAAGAGCTCAAAAACATCACTTCATACTCCTACACAAATTAGGATCAAGTGATTCCAGATCCCCTTACACATATAAGATATCAGGACATTCACCCCATGGAAACAACAATACAACATACAAACTTCTTTCACCAGGCTGTGTTGAACCAACCTAAGAAAAAACACCACTATTGATTTGATATTATCATGTGTGTCCCCTTAGGATGAAGAACTGATGGAATCATATCAAAAACCTTTGTTTTCATTATTTCAGTGGTACGAGTGTCTCCTAATGAAGAATCCACCACCGCTCAGGTCGGTACCGACATTCCTCCAGATTCATCTATATAATAGGAATTTACCATGGTGATGATCCTCCCATGTGTATAATGAAGAGTATTTATAAGAAAATCCTCCTCAATTTTAGAAAGGTGTCTTCCACTATTGATGAGTTGATCCATGGGAATCTTGGTACTAAACCTGACCTAAGACCAACACGGATCGGCACAAATATTCCTATGGAAGAGCAGTAGCAGTATGTGGATTTCCTCAAAATCCATCGGGATGTATTTTATTAGAGTTATACTGAGATGAAAATACTAGATTTTTATGTCATCTTCCACCACCTTGGTATCCTAGTAAGTCATCACGCGTTCAAAAAACCTCCCAGATAATTGAACCCCTCTCACGGTGCCATGTTCGAAGCCAAAGTTGATAATTTCATCAATTCCAACATAATCAATGAATTCTAGTACCCCATGGGGATGGCCGAAATCATTCTTGTTTGGAAGAATAATGGAAATATCAGAGTCTTCATTGACTTATTGGACCTCAACTGCCAATTTCCAAAGAAAAATTTTCTGATTCATGTGATAGAGTTTTTGATTGGCGTAATTGTCAAATTCTAGGGTCTCTCCTTCATGGATGGGTATTTGAGATACAATCAAATCCAAATGGCCCCCTAGAACAAAGATTCCAAAACCTTCAAATTAGCGCAAGGTACCTATTATTACTAAATAATTCCATTTAGTCTGAAGAATGTAGGATCCACCTATCAGCGTGTTATGTACCTAGTATTCAAACTGATCCTTGAGAAATTGGTGGAATGATACGTGGATGATTTTGTGGTCAAATCCTAATAGTGTCAGAACCATCTCAGAGATATTAATAAATTTTTATGCTCCCTATGCTCCCACCATATGTTGATGAACCCCATGAAGTGTGCCTCCATGGTTAACTCTAGAACGATACATAAATTTTTCATCCAAAATACAGTGAATGAGATCGACCCATAGAAGATCAATCCCATCAGCCAAATGCCTCCACTGAGGAACCTTCGAGAGCTACAATTCTTTCAATGGTAGTTATACTATATATTTTGATTCATTGTGAATGTGGATACCACGTGTAAGCCTCTTTCCTAGATCATGATAAAGGGTTCCATCTACCAATAGGATGAATAATTTCAAACTAATTTAGAGGAGATCAAGAATTACCAGATATATCCTTTTTTCTAATTCAACCCATCTCTAGAAAGCTACTGGTCTTCTATGTGACTTCCCTGGAGTGATCCCTCTTCATCTTTCTCACCCATAAGAATAAAAAGGGGAAAATAAAAATTTATATTGTCTCAGTATCATGATCCTCAACACAAATATGAGATATTCCCCAATAGGGAAGAGATTTCTTGCATATGTTTTTGTTGTACATAAGTTGTGGAACAATCTCCATGATCATGAGATATGACTTATATTCTATGTGGATCCACTAAATTATATTCTGAAATACCATATATTTATAGGTCATCTAGCTTAGTGGGAAATGAACCTTTAGATGTTCAACTCTAGTTTCATCCCACAGAAAGCTGTAAATGGTATTAAATTAGAATATTTTCTTATTTCCCATCGATCCCCAACAAATCAATCTATGTATTTTCAATCTCCGGATGGGGCCATACTATCAATGGAACATACCATGTCATGTTGGAAAATTTATATCGATGGTGCTTCCTGAAGTCACACCGATATAAGTATCAATTATCCCAGACTAAACAGGGTGGGCCTAGGCATTGTCTTCATCACATTGAAATAGGTTGTTTTCCCTACTCGTTCCTGTTGTCAAAAGGTTTCGCCTACAACGACGGAGAGTACCAGGCTCGTACCACTAGTCTCAAGCTAGCCCTCAAGATTAACTTTACCCACCTACATGTGAAGGGGGACTAATATATGATTATCAATCAGATCAATGGTGACTAAATTGTTATGTTCCCAAAACTTGTTTCCCTCTTAGAGCATACATGCTAGCTGATGGCCCAGTTCCCTTATCTAATGGATGTCAACCATGTTCCTCTATCCTAGAATGGTCGATCCAATGCCTTGGAAAACTTTTCCACATCCCTCATAGAACCAGAGTAAGACGATCTTATTATCCACATGTATCATAGAAGGTTCATTGCACATTTCAGTTCGGACAATGATTATACCCAATAGGTAAGTCATCATACCACTGATGCCTCCACATCATGACCTCTCAATCCCCCTATCACAAAAAAATAAGATACCCTTGGTTGGACAACTCTCCTTGTTGAGTACGTAAAACATGAAAATCTCCCAATAGACAAATCCAAAAGTGAGAGAATTCATTGAAATGCAATGTAGTTTACCCAAAAGAGTAGTCCTAACCTTGAGAAGATCCTCTACAAACATGGATTCTATGGATTTTTTCTCCATTGAATTCAAGGAGGTGAGATTTCACATATCATACAAGAATTCCATGTTGGTTCCTACACAGTTCATCTGGTAGGGTTGAAGCTCTCCCACCAGATTTGATGGTTGGGATACTTCTATTCCACCATAGACAATGACTGTATCGAGTTCACCATGATGTGTGACACATGCCATATCCATTCCAATTTTTTGCATCATCGACTGGAGCCCCTCCATACTAATAAGTACTCCTAGAACTTTTTGGTATGGGGACTTGATGTAGGGGGACCATATACACTAGAAACATCTCACTAGTACTAGTTTATCCTAACCTCCATAGATTTCATTTTCAAGTTGGAAGAAGAAATACCACTCAAGTAAGTTAAGTACCATTATATCATCTTGTTCATGAGCTCCAACATAATTCATGAATTGAGATACCCTCATGAAATTATCACTAATAATAGCACCATCTTTAGAGAATCCGTTCTGAATAAATTTTATTCCAAATACAACATCTTGTCCAACAACACATCTTGATATTATGCACCAAAAAATTGAAAGATTGAGGCCTTTCACAAGACCCTCCCTAAAATTTTGCAAAATATGGTTGGTGGGATCAAGAATAGTTGGCCATAAAGGCTCCCAAATGCTCTCTGGTATTACCATAATATGAATCTCAATTCTAGCCAGATGACCACTTATTCCCTAGTTTATGGGATAGAGGTATCCATTCCCATAGATATTTAATTACCATCGCATCGCATAGTCATTTATGGTCAACAAATGTCAGAAAAGATAGCACAAGTCTATCTGGATGAGTTGGAAGACCTCGATGAGAATAGGCTATGGGCCCTACACAATATGAAGAGGAACCATAACATGATAGCCAGATATTTCAATAAGAAGGTCCATCTCCATTCCTTCATCCAAGGGGAAATGGTATTGTCCCTAAAGACTCCAATGATACCTGATAGAAAGCCACCAAAGTTAGATCCCACAATGGAGGGACCTTATATTATTCATAAGGTTTATCCCAATGTTGCGTACTATTTGGTTACCAATGATGATGAGCTAGTTACTCCCCGTACTAATGCTAAATTTTTCAAGTAAAAATTTATAAGAGGAAACCATTATATGGGATGCATGACATAAAACATCCTGGAATCACTATCTTGCATGATGTTAAACTGCACAAGAGCATCCAATGTGATGTTAAAATACTTATCCATATATGAGCTATAGGATGTACAATTTCCAAACACTCTTTTCCTACAGAATATTAAACTATCGTGTACTATAAGATGATAAAATTTAGGTTCGTTATATTAGCATAATGTTAAACTATGCGTCACTTCAGCATCTTCCTCTGATAAGTGATCCATTGTTTTCCATGGTCTCCCCTAGAAGTATGTGGTTTGATGTGGACCTCCTTTTTCCTCATTCACATCGGTTTTACAGCTATCATGACACATACCTTCCATAGTAATAGTCCCACTCACATCCTACATCCTTACCACAAGATGATAAACTACAAGGTATGTCAGAACTATGTGTGGCTTGATTCTTTCCCTCACAGGATACATAATAACTCCCAAACATTTTGTATTTAGGTCTATCACTATGTACCACATATAATTTCATCCTTTCGGCCCCATGGCCTGAGTGTCCTAGGATTACGTGGTGTGGCATGTGTCCTATTTGTATCTCATTCATATAGGGTATACAAAAACTACACCATGTACTTCCCCCTTAAGGACATCCCCTTTTTCCATGCTTACACATGATAGTAAACATCGTGGAATTTAAGAACTACAGGTGGTCTGACTCCTTCCCTCGCAGCGTACATAGGAATTCCTAATCATTTTTTATTTGGACCTAGGCCCTAGGTTTGATACCCCCATTCTTCTAGGGATATGTGTAGCATGGTATAAGACCTCCTTGGTATTCATTCATGTCAAGTTCATTACCTCTACATGTTTTGTATACCCATTAAGAAACCCCAGTTTCCTTGGTTGTGTCCCATGAGATATTAAACTATACCACGTCCTTGCCTGATGACATTAAACAACACAAATTTTCATAACTACATGTGGCTTGATTCCTCCCCTCACAGGATATGTAGGACTGAACAGAAATTTAGTGTTTGGGTCCAACCCCAAGTACCACAAACCTTTTCTATTTTTGGCCTCTTGGCATGAGTTCTCTCTAAGAATGAACATAGTGCAGTTTGGACTTCTTCTATCCTTGTTTACATTAGGTTTACAATAGTCTCACCATGACCCCTTCTAAGTGAATGTACCCATCATATGTCATTACTTCATGATGTTAATCTACATGAAATTTGAGAACTATGTGTGGATTGATTCCTACCCTAGCAGGATATGTAGGAACACTTGAATATTTTTTCTTCAGGTCCACCCCAAGATCCCTTGAAATTTCCAGGTCATTTGGACTTTCCCTTATGCTCTAAGTTATATGACCTTAAACTAAGATCTCACTCATATTGCATGATGTTAAACTGTTATGTCCTACCCACAATGCATTAAACAATATAGAATTTATTTTCCTTTTTGTATGACCTAAACTGGAAAATTCCCCTTTGTCTGGCATGACATTAAATTGAATGGTATTCAGACAAGATGCCTTCCTTCAAACCCTTTGGTCTATGTTTTCTTCTGGTTGTGCATGATGTGGTGTGGACTTCTTCTATCCACATTCACATATCATTTATTATACCATGCTATGTGCATCCTCCTTGAGATATCATTCCCAACCCTCATCCTTGTCGCATGACGTTAAATTGTATAACACTTCAGAACTATGAATGGCTTGATTATTGCTATTACAAGATATTTAGGAATGTCTGGTCATTTTCCTTCAGGTCCATCCCAAGTTCATCCTCAAATTTTTTATTTTTTCCCACTCATCATCTAGAGTCACCTTCCATTAGTAATATCCCTTTCTCTGATCTTCCTCATTAGCATTCTTAGATGCTCCATGGTATGGGATGAGGAGTGTTGGATTTTTCATGGACCTTCTCTCATTCAACCACCATGCTTTTCATGTCCCTTTATTTAGGTCACCATCATTTTTCTTATCTGAAAGAGACTAGAAATGGTATGGATGCTCAGCCTTAAGGCTTGCCTATCATTCTGGGCCAACATCACAAAGGATCTCGAATAACATCTTGAAACAGGTTCCACCCACATTTTGAATATGGTCCGCAGCTAACCCTTATTTTTTTATTCCCATCTCATGCCACACGATATGGATATTGTGCTTCAAATATAGTCAATAGTTATCCTCAATCATTACACCAATCCCATTGTTGACCAAATGTTGGTCTCATGATTTACATTCCTTCTAAAATCCTTATGTCTAGCTGGAACTTCAATACTCTCAGTTCCATCCCTTTTTTAACCTCTACATGTTGAGTGGGAAGACAAAAATCATGGGATCACCATTGATTCCACCCCTCCATTCCCCTATCATGCAATTTTGTGTGTTGTAAATATATTCTTCACCCCTTTTTAAGAACACTGAGAATAGATCGCGTGGGATTAGGGGTTCTGGAAAAGTTTTATACTTTCATGGAAGATTTTTATACCCTATTATCTAATCTCTAGGACTTTAAAATAGGAGTTTGGTTCTCATGTCTAGGAATAAATATTTTAATCTGTTTTTAGGTTTTACCCCTTGGAATGTGTGATGCGATGTATAATTCATCTATCCTCATTCATGTCAGGTTGTTTTCTAGAACCATGCTTTGTGTTTTCACTTTGGGAAGCTTCTTCTCATGGTCCAAACATTATGACCATAAACTAAGATCATTACTGTCCAATTTTTCATGACATTAAACTGTGTAACAAACTCGATTGACCTAAAATTAGAGGATATAACCCCCTTTGGATTTTTCCATTTTCCCTATCTTACTTTGGAAACTATGTATGGATTGATTCTCATCCTTATGAGATATGTAGGAACACTCAGACCATTCTTCCATGTCCCAACTATAGAATCACCCATTCTCCCTTTTTGACCCCTCTTGTTTGGGGTTTCTCGTTTAGAATTTGTGGTGTGGTTGGTACCTCTTTGGCCCTCATTCATATCATATTTTTTTACCACGCCACACATTTCTTCTTTCTCCCAATCACATGATGATAACCTGTATGACTTCCACATCCTTACTGTATTATTTTAAAATGCAATAGTATTTCCCACATGCATGACATTAAACTGGTCACCCATGGTCCACACTCTATGATCGTAAACTGGGCACCCATGGTCCACACTCGACAAGTGAAATTAAAATACAATCATACCCTAAACAAATTTAGGATGCCCAATTATATTTATGGGAGGCTCTATCTTTCTCACAAGATATAATTTCCCCCACCAACATCGGTCTCTAACCACATTGTTCTTCAATAACTATGTGTGGATTCCTTCCCATCCGTATGGGATATGTATGGATACACATACCTTTTGTTTCTGGGCCATGACCGAGGTCCATTGACCTCATTGGCCCTTTTTCCCCAATTACGGTCCAAACTATATGTCCTTAAACTAGGACACCCTAGTCCATATAACGTTACTCTGAACTATTGGATAGTGTCCATAAAGTATTGACCTTAAAGTATGTTCAATATCCTAGTCATATGATTTTAAAATATTTCATGCATCATCCTCAAAATATGACATTAAAATACATTTTTATCCTTCTCATCTACGAAGTATCAAAGGTACTCTCCAAAGAGGTCCTATATAGAAGTAGGTTTGATCTTTGTTCAAGTCGATACGCTCACCCGATGTGAACTTGTTATAGTAGTGTAATCTTAGGAGTGTTTGAAACCATTCGAACATATCATCACTCCATCCCCATGCTTTGTGTGACCATTAATTGGATCCTCGCCCTCTTTCACATCTAAGAGGACCCCCTAATGGTATGGATGCTCGGTCTCATGGATGACATATTGTCTAGGGAAAACATTTCGGAATACATTGGATGACATTTTGTGGTTAGACCTCATTTGGATGTCTCCATTTCAGTATAATGTGATATGGATGCTATGATTTGAAAACAGTCTATTGTTATCCTCCATCTTCATGCCACCATCGTTGTGTTCCAAATTTTGGGTTTTGTGATTCAAAATTCTCATTTCTATTTTTTCAGAATGACTCTAACCCCCTTGGTATTTCCCCGCTTATGCATTAGTGCACATTGGGAAGGGAATGTTGGATGCCTCGAGAACCATAGTCCTGAGTTATATCCTCAACTCGAATGCTTCGGTTAGTCCTCTAGTGATAGCAAACCAATAGAATTCAAATATTTACTGAAACTCTCATAAAAATTAGGTGTTTATGTGCTCATCCCTTGTTTCTCACAATGGGAATGACCCACAAGATCTTAGGGATTGAACTTTAGTTGTTTAAAAAATATTATTGAGACACATTAATAAACAAAATCTATAAATATTACCATTCGTGCAATTTAAATGGGCAGGTGGATGATGAAAGCAGGTCTGATATTGGCCTAAACACAACCCTTATAGATCTACTCCCTCAATGGAATGATTTAATTATACACTCTTTAGCATGTAGCTTCTTGGGTTTTGTACCACTTCTCAAGACCCACCTCCCAATTGATGGCCAAATATTGATGTTATACATCCCTAATATGTGTTTGGTCCCATTCATCTTGAAGTATTTCTATTTGATGGTTCACCTGTGCTAATTGCTCCTCAGCCTCTTCTAGTTGGGACTTGACTCATCTAGTAAGCCTCATCTTCTTAGCTATGAATTTTAAATTCTCTCTCATCTTCCCATTGATTGTTTTGATCACTTCATGGACCTTTTTGATTTTATTGATATTTTTGGACTTCTTCTAGTACCACTCAACATCCAGGTGCTAGCTACTTGCCCGCATCTTCTCGACAAGGTAGTCTCAGTACAATGTGTGTAGAGGCCATGCGCCTACCCATCCATCACATAGATCTATCATCCATGTGCGAAGTAATCTCATTAGGCCTACCCACTCTAATTCTATAACCTCATTATGGAAGCACTATACTAGCTTCCATGCTCAGTTCCGAGCCTCCCAGCTATCCTCAATTGTATTAGAATCAGATTTGTTCACCTCCAAGGGATCACATAGTTTATACTCAAGAAATTATTCTAGGAAACTAGCGGTGGGATATTCCTTGGGAATTGAATCTAAATAATCGGGCTCCATGTTTTCTGATTGGTCCTCATCACTTGATTCTACATCAAATATGTCATCTTGTCTGGTTCCAGGTTCTGCCCCACCAATGGCTTCACCCTCCAGTGTAATTGATGACCCACCAGGAACCATAGTTTGGCTATATTAGGTTATTAATTCTATATGGACTATCACCCATCTCAGTAAAAGGGCCCCAGGTCCTCTTACCATTCATACCCATAGGGAATCCTCCATTCTAAGAACAGTTCATACAAGGGTTATATCTTCCATTTTGAATGAACAAAACAACCGGCATAGCTATAGGAGATGGAAGACTTATGATGGTCAAACTCATGGTCTCACCTCTGGATTTTCAACACAATAATTTCAATTTGTTGTCCCACATGTGTGATGATAGGACATGACGGTTCAGAATACGTTTTCCTTTCCTCCCCAGCACTACTAGATTCTACAATTATTTTTTCCCGGGATGAAAGTCATGTTGCTCGGTCCTCTAAACTAGTTCTTACATCTTCATCATAGAAAATGGGGATGCTATGCACAATGTATTTCTATATAAGAAAATTTTGGTTGATTATCTATGATAAAGTGAGAAATAAAATGGTTTATGATATGATTTAGAGCTTACATCAAGAGTTGTAGAAAATCTTCCTAGAGATGTTTCCTCTGAGGCCATGATTTTTCATTCCTCTAGAGAGCCTCCCTCAAAATATACTTCCTCAAAACTCTTATAAAGGTCCTATATGTCAACCTATTCCTACCATGAAATATTTGATGTTTTGAGAATTAGGAAGATCTCTTCTAATTGAGTCACTGATAGCATTAGAGGGTATGTTTTTTCCAACATCACCCTAACTCATCTTTTCAGTGGCCACACAGTGCCTTGAGAGTACACCAATTCATCTACTTCATGTACATAACTTCTTTCCACTATTGGTTCCATGTTAAATCAAGGTTTTACATAGTTGATTTCCCACATGTCCATCATGTGTTTGTTTATGTTCACCCAGTTGTCATCAATGTTGATGCTATGTTTGCAGAATTCTCATTTTTCAATGATTATGGATAAACAACATCAGGTGAATCACCCCTTGATGGACCCTCTTCCCTAGATCTTGAGTAGTCTTATTGTGGAATTTCCTCGATGATTCCCCTCTTCCCTTGGCCAGCCTAGTCAGAGGCTCTAGATCAGGAACTATCACCTCTCTTTCATCACCTTCATACGTTTCTAGTTCGTATCCCATTACCCTTACTTATACAGCCTCATCACCATGACATACATCAGTACCACGATCATGACATCCCCTTATCACCACTCAACCCCTACATTGAGTTGTGGGGAGCACTGCTTTACTAGCCTAGATTATTTTCTTCTCCAACATATCACCCAGGTAAGAGGCTTCCCATCTCAGTGCATATTTAGGGATTAATCCAAATGTAGATGTAGGTTGTGGTAGCTCATTCCACATATTTCCATCCTCCTATGTGAACATCATCCATAGTTGTCTCATCAGCCATTGGTGGTTCTCATGACCCACCTCCAAATACAACTATAGTGTCAACCAATTAATAAATCTGAATTATATTGAGAACAAGTATAGAGTATATGGTTTGAATATGGGTCTGCAGTCCACTCGTGCTACGATCACCCTATCACGAAAGGACCACAGATATGACCACTACTCTTTTATGTCTTTTAATCCATCATTGTATGCTCTGGTTGGTATTGTAATGGGTGGAAGATGAATTGGTCAACTTATGTGATTTGGTTCAGTGTAATTGCCACACCAAGCATAAGCGGGGAGCTCCCCTCAATATTCAGAATCACTGGTTGAGAGTGTATCTGAGGTGGATTGCTGGGATAGAGGTACTCTTAGCCTCCCATGTGTGAATAGACCCATCTATATAAGAAATGGAAGGGGTCACACAATTAAAAAAACCTCTTTCCTCAACTGATTTGCTGAAGTAGGTTATACAACTTTTCTAACACCAAGATTCCTAGGTTGGTGTATATTTCGTAGGCCAACTTCACCAACATGATAAATTTTCTCGTACGCTCCCCTATGTGTGCATCATTCACTGGAATCATCCATTCAGATATCAGCACCGAGATGAATCTGGCCAACCTATCTATTGGCTATTGGCCATACTTGATGATGTAGACCAACAGTTTATACTGGCTATCATCCATGATCTTCTAGTAAGAACCTTCTTTTCATTTTTGAGCACCCCTTGGGATAGTGGAGATCCTTTTTAGTAGTTTTTTAATGATGATGCTCCCTCAACTAGATATTTAGAAAATTATCTAAACCACTACTTAATGTGGAATTCCCTGGTGTTCTATTTTTCATCATCCATACCCAGCACTAGGTTCAACAATTCCTTTTCTAGAGGCATAATTTGTTCTGAATCTTCCTAGGTATTCAAATCATGGAAGATATCATCATACATAACACCCATAATCGAGATTCCAGAGATCTAGTGAAGATACTAGAGGCTGATAACAACCTCCCCATGATGGATATCGAATGTGTTGGTATCCGAAGACCATAATCTTAGCAGTTCTCGTATGATCTCCTTCAGTTGGGAAACAAAGAATTGAGAAGCCCATGCTGCTTTGTACATGCCTACACGCCTCAGCGCATGCTTGAACTCAACATAGGATTCACACACCCAATAAGCCCAGACCCACTCATCTCAAAAGTTAACACCCTATCAAATATCCCTCTTACATATCCACCCCTTCTCTAGATTCATAAGCCTTTCCTTAATAATCATTTTGTATTAAGATGGGGACATCTCTTCCTCCAAATCCTTAACATCGACGTTGTTGACGGGATTGTAGATGCATTGTGTTGTGGTAGGGGTATTATCCTTCAAATAATGTACATCCACATCCATATATAACTAATATTATGTTGGTGTGCACTTGAACCGGTTGGACGACTCATTTATGCGAGCCTCGGGAATGAAGTAATCATCCCCCAAGCCAAATTCGTAAAACGAAAACCTCTTTCATACTTGGTTGTCCTTTTAAGAATCTGATATCAGTGTCATCAATGATTCATGGTTGGAAGAAATCCGAACCTACTATCCTATTTCAATGTTCTTTTCCATTTCTTCTATATAATCAGCATCAGTAATAACTTTTCAAGCAGCCTCCTAAGCATCCATCAGACCGAGACTTCGAAAGTTTTCGATGTTTTTTCGTGGAGATGGTTGTAGAGACGGTTCATATAGTCTTCTTGTAGAGGATCAGCCTTGATCTCTTCCTACATCACAAATAAGTAGCAGTTTTCGATGTACTGATTCTCTAAAAAGTGTTCATGGAGCATGGGACTTTAGAACCCGGTTTCTATAGTCGCGTTTGCAGGGTCGATCTCTTCACAAAAGAGAGCATCAAGTTGGTCATTCATGGAGATATAGGTACGTAAAAAAAAGAGAACTTTGGACCTATTTATAAGAGACCCTAGTCTCACCCTTCATGATGAACGTTTCTTTCACTTCATGGTGGCCTTTGTCCAATGGAGATTCACAGTGTGTCACACCCTACATCATATGTGACCCTACTTCACGATCAGGTTCCCTGATCCAATTAGCATTTCCAGAAACATACCTTCAAAATCCAGACCCCTCTTCCCTCAGATCCCATTATGAGGGTGGAATTTGTTGGTGCCAAAAATTATTCCCTTGAAGGAATGAAAAAATTCATTGTCAGTTCTAAGTTAATGTGTACCCAAATGGCCTTAAAATCCATCGTTAAACATCAAAAGGGGGTCTTTTTTGTGAATCTCCTATACAAAAATCCTTCAAGATCCATTTCAAATGTATCTCCTCTACAGTTTCCCTGTTCTTTCTTAATCCTTCAGGAACTTATCTCCTCTATATTATTAGTTTTCCTTCACAATCCCTTGTGAATGTATCTCCATTGCGGCGTCACCTTTCCTTCATGATCCAACGTGAATGTATCTACTCCATGGTGCCACTTTTACTTTGTGATCCACCATGAACATATCTCATCTACGAAATCACTTTTCCTTCATCATCTGTCATGAATGTATCTCCTTCATGATGTCACTTTTCTTTCATGATCTTTAAAGAATTAATCTCTTCCATGGTGTAACATTTTCTTCGCATCTCCCAAATTGTTCTTCATGTAGATCCCCACAAATACTACCAACCACTTATTCCTATAAATGGAAGGTTCACCCCCTTACAAATCATTGTTACTTGAAAATTTCACCTTCCAAACTCCCATTTCGTGAACCTCTTCACAAATTAGGATATGGATCACCCAAGTTACATGATCATTGAGAGTCATACATCCCTTTTTCTTCATGGTAAAAACCTATGGTAGGTATTCCCTTTGTGAAGGCCTTATCCGTTCATGAAGGATAGATTCCCATCAGGTTGTTCGGGGCTCTGTGAAGAATTAAACCTTCGTAGACTACTGTCCAAATAAAAAGATCTTTGATAAGGTGAAGATATTCTCTATCAAAGTCATTCCTTAATTAAGACCCACTCATTTCTATCCATTTCCGAAGACTACTCTTTCACAAACAAACCTTCTTTCATAGAAAACTACTCCTTCATGTATCACCTTTCCTCCCCGAAGCACCTTTCCTTTGTGAAGCTCTTCCTATTGATCCTCTTGGCCTCAAAAACCCCTTTCCCACATGGCCCTCATAGTTTGTGCAATGTGATTTCATGATTACTTGAGTGGTGTTACATATATCATTTACCTTCCTTATGCTTCTTCACATATCTAGACTAATAGCTATTACTTCTTTACAGATCCATGTTATTTTGAGAACCTTGAGTGACCATTCCTCCATCTGATTGTTTCTGAGCATTTCTTGTGCCTTCCATCTTCTAGGTGTGGGTCCATGCATGTTATGTAATTCCAAGGGGTAAGGATTGAGTCCTCCTCATCTGAGTTGTAGTATGTTAAACTTCCAAACACCCTCATCCCCAAAACATGATGCTAAAATATGAGTACCCACATGTGTGTAGGCCTGGGATATTTATAAGGAGAATAAAAATCATAGCTCTTCCACCTTCTCTCTCCATATGGGGTTTGTCACCATGTGCACCTTGGGAAGTCTTCGTGTAATCCCCAACACACACTAACAAGGTGTTCCCTATATTATGTCCATATCTTCTTCATACATTGGGTCACCCTCCTTGGCCTTCCCTCTTAAAGTAAGTCCCAATATCCATCTCCCTGAGTAGCTAGCCATGAGTAATCCCCACACCATACCTCATGGCAACACCTTTACGACACCATATTCAGGTTTTCCACTACCTCTTGTTTCCCACACTAAGCATGACTCATATGGGATTAGAGTAATTAGAAACCAACATATCCTTTTATGTCACTAACCACATATAAGTCCCATGAACCTCATACCATATGACATTAAACTTCATCCATATGAACTATGTGGAATATGATCCTTGTCTCCTAGATAGGGTATGTAGGAAGCCTCTCCATGGGTCAAGCCCTTCATTCCCTACAATCCAATAATTTTGTGCATTTCATGATGGCTCACCTTCATCTTGCATGATGTTAAATGGTATTCCTCCTCCTAACTATACAGGTTTTTATTCCTAGAAACTAGGATATGTAGGAAGACTCTCGGAGGTCCAACCCCAACTTATGGTAAACTATAGTACTCCCTCCTATGGTATCTACCCTCCTGATGTGATGCTTTCCCTTTTTGGGATGCATCTCCTAGATTTTCCTCACTGAGGTGTTCTAATCCACATGGGATGCTAACCAAGAATAATCACCACACATCATTGTACTCCTCTATCCACAAGTGTCCCTCTTGTGATGGGATGCTAACCATGTGTAAGACATAGCATGCCTCTGGGTCGTTATCCTTTCCATACGCCCGGATTCTTTTAACTACCCTTGAACTACATTGACTTTTATTCCCATCCACTAGGATACATAGGATGCCCCCCTGAGGTTCAACCCCACCTTTAATTTCCCATCATGGCCTTTACTTTGAGCCTTTGTGTCTCGGGGATATCATGACCTAACCCGAATGTTCTACTTCCTTTGGGTCACCATCCATGAATTTCATTCTCACGGGCCACCTAATTAGGTGTCCCCTCTCCCCACTGAACTACATGGACTTCGATCTTCATCCACTAGGATATGTATGAATCCTACATGAAGTTCAATCCCAACACCACTATCATCTTAACATTAGACTCATTCCATTCATCTCCTTGCTTCATAAAGTCATCCATCATCCATCCTAATTTTACTTGGGCTACCACATCTCGAGGAACTCGTTCCATTCATACCGGTAGCTGACCATGCATAATCCCTAGCCATATTCTCTATCACCATTCCCTTTTTATGGTAAAATCATCCATCCCATTTCTGTGTTCATTGGCACCCAGGCAGCAAACCATGTATAATCCCCAAATCACCCCTTAAAACTATGTGTTTTTTTATCCTTGTACTATACACATGGTATATAGGACGCCTCTCTAAGGTACAATCCCGACCAACAGTAAACCGTGGTGTCCCCTTTGCTGAGACCCACATTCTCTAATCCACCCAATGCAGTGTTCTGATCATCTATAATATTGTGAAACCTTACATTTTAGGAGAATTACATCTAAGGTCTGTGATCACAAATGTTTTGACCCATCCACCTAGTAAACCTTCTAGGTGTTTCCTCTTTGGGGTGTATCCATCTAATCCACTTTTTTCAGTGTTTTGATCAGTCTGATTCATCTCCAAATGACTTTAAACTCATAGAAAACCCCATGTTAAAAATGGGAAGCTAGGAAATCCTCAGACACATTCCTTTTTCATAAGATTACCCAAATTAGACATGGGATTCCTGGGGATTCTATTCCCTCGAGAAGCCCTCTCATAATGGATAATTCTAGAGTACCAAGGTTCCAACGTCCAAACATGTCAGTGATGCCCAATGTGACTACTTCCCTAACCAAAGGTTTCTACTCTAACATGACCCCTTGGAATGTCCTGATAGAAATAAAATATTTAATCAGTGTTTATAATGAGATGGCATCAGGAAGTATTTCACAAACAATGTCTTAATCTATAAGGGAGACCCGGACTACGCAACAAGTTCAAAGGAGTAATTCAAGGAGGGAGAGACCAAAATACCATCATCTTGTTTTGATCAAGGATTAGACATCACTTAAAATTTTTATGGATGTCTCCCATATTTGGAAGGTGGGAATGTGAGGTACAATGCGCAGCTGAGAAAATGTCAAACGTGCTCGGGTGGTGCACACCTACAAAAAGCATTAGAAACTGTTATGAAATTCATTATTGTTAATAAATTTTAAACTATGGTTTCATAAAATCAATTTCATTTTATAGGGAAGTATTTAATATTGAAGGATGTGTGATATGAGAAAAACTATTTTTCTTGAGAAAAAATGAAAAGTTTGGATGCGCAGTTAACGAATCGAAATATCAGAAGATTGTAAGTTTTTTTGATTTAAAATTTAAATATCTATTTTTTAACTTAATTTTCTACTTATATTTGTAACATGATAATTTGGGGGGACCTTAATGCATAATAACCAGAACAATTTGGTCCAAATGATCACTTACATCATCTTTTGGGAGATGAGATTCATGGAAGAGTACGCTACTGAATTGGAAAGATTATAGTTCCAAAGAGGTATTGGACCACTTCAGGTTGAATTTGTAGTACCAATGAGTTAGAAACGGATAATTCATGGGTAGTACAGGTTGAGGCTAAGGTAAAAAGGATGAAGAAATGGATATATATTGGGAAGAATAGGTTGAAAAGGAAAACACTAAATTTGTTAAACTAATGAAAGTTTTATGTCTACCACATCTAATAGAGACCACCATGGCTTGTGCTACATATATGTAAACAATTCATTCATTATATATTGTACCTACCTATAGTCCTAGTGTTGATCGAGATTATGTCATTTATGGTGATGGTGACGGTGAAGATGATGGTGAGGAAGAGGTCGAGGATGAGGATGTGGATGAGGATGATGTTGAGGTCGAGGCAGAGGATTTGGCTGACCATGAGGATGGGGATGAGGATGGGGAAGAGGATGAGGATGGGGTGGAGAATGTGTATGAGGATGATGAGGAAGGTGATGAGAGTGATGGTGATTAGGGATGGATTGATCTGTTAAAGTTTTGACTGATATTCGTCACGATTTATTTTTTATGATTTGGTGTGACTGAATATTTGTGTGATGTTTTATATATTTGTTATCATCGGGAAAATGCATCAATTGATTTATTCTATTATCATTTATTGAAGGATTTTTTTTGAGGATGTTCTTCTCTTTTCATTAGATGGGGTCCTATTTTTTCTGGTCAATTAAGTTTTGTTGTTTTGATTTTAGGTGCACGGCATTGCAATAAATTCTGTAGTTTTTTTTTTGAAGGTGTAGTTCTACTTTGTAGGTAGTTATTTTTTGCAGGTATTTATTTTTTGCATTTAAGTAGGATAATTTCAGGTGATGGGTAGTTTTGTGATTCCTTATAGTAGGTGCACAGTTGTTTATGGTCAATAGATGTCCAAAAAGATAGCACAAGTCTGTCTGGATGAGTTGGAAGACATCGATGAGAATAGGATATGGGCCCTACAAAATATGGAGAGGCACCATAACAAAATATCCAAATATCTCAATAAGAAGGTTTTCCTTCATTCCTTCCTCTAAGGTGAAATGGTATTAGCCTTAAGGACTCCAATGATACCTGGTAGAAAGCCACCAATGTTAGAGCCCACAATGGAAGGACCCCATATTATTCATAAGGATTATCCCAATGCTACGTACTATTTTTTCACCATGTATGGTGATCTAGTTACTCCCCCAACCAATGCCAAATTCCTCAAGTAATACTTTACAAGGGGAATCCGCTATCTGGGTTGCATGACATAAAACTACCTGGAATCACCATCTTGCATGATGTTAAACTGCACAAGAGCTTCCAATGTGATGTTAAACTACTTATCCCCGTATAATCATTAGAACGTACAATTTCACAACACTCATTTCCTACAGAATGTGAAACTACCTTGTACTATATGATGATAAAATTTTGTTTCGTTCTATTCGCATAAAGATAAACTATGCGGCACTTCGGCATCTTCCTCTGAGAGAGCATCCATTATTTTCCAAGGATCCACATAGAAGTTGGTGGTTTGATGTGTACCTACCTTTTCTTCATTCACATTAGTTTTACAACTATCATGCCACATACCTTACTTTGGAATAGTCCCACTCACATCCTACATCCTTACCGCATGATGTTAAACTACAAGGTACTTCAGAACTCTGTGTTGATTGATTACTTCCCTCAAAAGATATATAATAACACCCAAACATTTTGTATTAATGTCTATCCCCAGTTACCACAAATTATTTCATTATTTCGGCCCCATGGCTTTAGTGTCCCAAGATTATGTGTTGTGGCATGAGTCCTATTTGTATCTCATTCACATCGGGTATACAAAAACTACACCATGTACTTCCCCCCTTAGGGGTATCCCCTTTTTCCCATAATTACACATGATAGTAAACTTCATGGAATTTCAGAACTACAGGTGGAATGACTCCTTCCCTTGCTGGATACATAAGAATGCCCAAACATTTTGTATTTGGACCCAACTGCAATGTTCGATACCCCCATTTTTCTGGGGAGATTCATAGCATGGTATGAGACTCCATGGTATTCATTCATGTCTAGTTCATTACCTCTCCATGTTTTTTATATCCATTACGAAACCCCAATATCCTTGGTAGTGTCCCATGTGATATTAAACTATACCATTTCCTTACTGCATGACATTAAACAACACAAATTTTTAGAACTACATGTGGCTTGATTCCTCCCCTCATAGGATATGTATAAAAGACCAGACAATTAGTGTTTGGGTCCAACCCTAGGTACCACAAAACATTTCTAATTTTGGCCTCTTGGCTCGGGTTCTCTCTAAGATTGCACATCATGTGGTTTGGACTTCATCTATCCTCATTTACATTGGGTTTACAAAATCCAAACCATAACCCCTTCGAAGGGAATCTACCCATCGTATGTCATTACTGCATGATGTTAATCTACATTAAATTTGAGAACTATGTGTGGAATGATTCCTACCCCTACAGGATATGTAGGAACACTTTAATATTTTGTCTTCAGGACCATCCCTAGGTCCCTTGATATTTCTAATTCATTTTACCTTTCCCTTATGGTCTGAGTTCTACTACCTTAAACTAAGATCTCACTCATCTTCTGTGATGTTAAACTGTTGTGTCCTACACACAAAGCATTAAAATATATAGCATTTATTGTCATTTTTGCATGAACTAAAAAGTAAAATTCCCCTTTGTCTTGCATGACATTAAATTTAATAGTATTTAGAGGATATGCCTTCCTTCAAACCCTTTGGTCTACGGTTTCTTCTAGTTGTGCGTGATGTGGTGTGGAATTATTCTATCCTCAGTCACATCTAGTTTATTATACCACGTTGTACGAATCCTCCATGAGATATCATTCCCAGCCCCTATCCTTAATGCATGATGCTAAATTATACGACACATAAGAACTACGTATGGCTTGATTATTTCTGTTATAAGATAAGTAGGAACACCGAGTCATTTTCCTTGGGGTCCATCCCAAGTTCATCCTCAAATTTTGTATTTTTTCCCACTCATAATCTAGATTCACCTTCCCTTAGTCATATCCCTCTGTCTGATCTTCCTCATTATCATTCTTAGATGCTCAATGGTATAGGATGTGGAGTGTTGGATTTTTCATGGACCTTCTCCCATTCAACCACCATGCTTTTAATGTACCCTTATTTAGGTCATCATCTTTTTTCTTATCTAAAAGAGACTAGAAATGGTAAGGATTATCACCCTTAAGTCTCACCTATCATTCTAGGCCAACATCACAAAGGATCTCGAACTACATCTTGAAATAGGTTCCACCCATATTTCGAATATGGTCAGCGGCTGACCATCAGTTGTTTATTCCATTCTCATGCCACTTGATATAAATATTGTGCTTCAAATATGGTAAATAGTTATCCTCAATAATTACACCAATCCCATTGTTTACCAAATGTTGGTCTCATGATTTACATTCCTTTTCACATCCTTATGTCTAGGTGGAACTTCAATACTCAAAGTCCCATACCTTTTTTCACCTTTACATGTTAAGTGGGAAGACCAGCATCGTGGTATCACCCTTGACTCCACTCCTCCATTCCCCTATCATGCAATTTTGTGTGTTGTAAAGATATTTTTCACCCCTTTTTAAGAACACTGAGCATAGATCGCGTGGGATTAGGGGTTCTGGATAAGTTTTATACTTTCATGGAAGATTTTTATGCCCTGTTATCTAAACTCTCTGACCTTAAAATAAGAGTTTAGTTCTCAAGTCTAGAAAAAAAGATTTTAAACTCTGTGCAGGTTTTACCCCTAGGAATGTGTTATGCAGTGTAGAATTATTCTTTCCTCATTCACGTCAGGTTATTTTCTAGAACCGTGTTTTGTGTTTTCAATTTGGGAATCTCCTTCTCACGGTCCAAACATTATTACCTTACACTAAGATAATTATTGTCCATGTTTGCATGACATTAAACTGTGTAACAAAATCAATTTTCCTAAAATTGGAGAATATCACCCCCTTTGGAGTTTTCCATTTTCCCTATCTTCCTTTGAGAACTATGTATGGATTAATTCTCATCCTTATGAGATATGTAGGAACACTCAGACCATTCTTCCATGGCCCAAATACAGAATCACCCATTCTCCCTTTTCGACCCCTCTTGGTTGGGGTTTCCCATTGAGAATTTATGGTGTGGTTGGGAACACTCTGGACCTCATTCTCATCAGGTTTTTTTTACCACACCACACATTTCTTCTTTCTCCCAATCACATGATGATAAACTGCATGACTTCCCCATCATTACTGTATGAAGTTAAAATGCATGGGCATTTCCCACATGCATGACATTAAACTGGGCACCCATGGTCTACACTCTATGATTTTAAATTCAGAGCTTAAGTTCTAAGAAACATTTCCATGAAACTGGTTGTGTTTCCCCTCAAGAGCCTGGTTATTTGGGATGGGTCTCATCCTGCCTATAGATGTTCCACACTGGCATGATTGAATTTGTAGTGGTGCAAGACCCAGAGCATTAGATTCCATAGGGACATTTTCCCAAATTCACCTATATGCTTCATGTGTCCATTTATTTGGGACATCATCATCATTCATATCCCAATGGACCCCAAAAATCTATATATTCTCATCTTTAAGTATCGCCTACCATTCTGGGCCAATGTCCTAGAGGATTTTGAATGGAATTTTGAGATAGGTTTTGCCTGCATTTCGAAAATGGTAAGCAGTTGACCCTCATTTGTCAATTCACATCCCATTCTACACAATATGGATATTGTGTTCCAAATACAGTCAGCATTTATTTTCCATAATTACCCCCCACTGCATCCTAAATATCCGATGTTTTGATTCAAATTTTCCTACCCTTTCATGTTCTTATGGTCCGTGGAACCTTTGGTGTTATTCATCTATGAATCCATATTTGTCGAATTAGAATGTCAGTCTCATTGGGGTTTCTCCAACTGACATCTCTTTTTTCACTGTTTTTTGGTCCTATATGATGTTTGACTGCATAAATCTCTATAAACATTGTGTAACATGATTCCCTCCTTCTTGGGATATGTAGTGACACTAGGATCACTGATACCAAGTTCATCCTCGGCATCATTAATACCTTTACATGTCCTCAACATGTGAAATTAAAATACAACCATACCCTGAACAAATTTAAAATGCCCCATTATATTTATGGGAGGCTCTAGCTTCCCCACTAGATAGAATTTCCCCAACCAGCATTAGTCTCTAACCACATTATTCTCCAATATCTACATGTGGCTTCCTTCCTATCCATATAGGATATGTAGGGACACCCATACCTTTTGTATCTGGGAAAATCCCCAGGTCCATTGACATCATTGGCCTGTTTTCCTTAATTACGGTCTGAAATCTATATCCTTAAACTAGGATACCCTAGTCCATATAACATGACTTTGACCTCTTGGCTAGGGTCTATGAAGTATGACCTTAAACTATGTGCAACATCCTAGTCATATGATGATAAAATATTCCATGCATCATCCTCACCATATGACAATAAAATACATGTTTATCCTTCTCATCTATAGAGTATCAATGGTACTCTCCATTGAGGTCCTATTTGGAAGTAGGTTTTATATTGGTTTAGAACGATACGCTCACCCAATGTGAAGTTGTCATGGTGGAGTAATCATATGAGTGTTGGAACCCATTCGAACATATCATCACTCCATCCCCATGCTTTTTGTTCCCATTAATTGGATCCTCACCCTCTTTCACATCTGAGGGGACCCCATGATGGTATGGATTCTCGGTCTCATGGATGATCTATTGTCTATGGAAAATGTTTTGGAATATATTGGAAGACATTTTGATGTTAGCCCTCATTTGGGTGTCCCCATTTCAGTCTAATTTGATATGAATGATATGTTTTGAATACAGTCTATAGTTATCCTCCATCATCATTCCACCATCGCTACATTCCAAATTTGGTGTGACGTGATTCAAAATTATCATTTCTATTTGTTCATAATAATTCTGACTCCATTGGCATTTCCTCGCTCATGCATTAGCATACATTAGGAAGGGGAAGTTGGATGATTCAGGAACCTTAGTCCCCAGTTACAGCCTCTACTCGAATGATCCAGTTAGTCATCTAGTGATAACACACCCAGAGTATTCAATGATTTATTGATACTCTCGTAAAAATTGAGAGATTATGTAGTCATCCCTTGTTTGTCCCACTGGGAATGACCCACATGAGATTCGGTATTAAACAATAGTTGTTATAAAAATATTATTGAGATTCATTAATAAAAAAAACTAGAAATATTACCATTCGTGCAATTTAAATCGCTAGGCGGATGATGAAATTAGGTCTGAGATTGGCCTAAACACAACCCTTACAAATCTACTCCCTCAATGGAATGATTTAATTCTGCACTCTTTGGAATGTAGCTTCTAGGGTTTCTTTCCACTTTTCAATCCCCTCCTCCTCATTGATGGCCACCAATTGATTTTGTACATCCCTAATATGTTTTTGGTCCCTTTCATCCTGAAGTATTTCTACTTGATGGTTCATCGGTGCTAATTTCTCCTGGGCCTCATCTAGTTGGGCCTTGATTCTTCTAGTGAGCCCTATCTTCTTATATATGAATTTGAAATGCTCTCTCATCTTCCCATTGATTTGTTTGATCACTTTATTGACCTCTTTGACTTTATTGATATTTTCGGACATCTTCTGGTACCACTCAACATCCATGTGTTGGCTACATTACTACATCTTCTCGACAAGGTAGTCCCAGGACAATGTGTGTAGAGGCCATGTGTCTAACCCTCCATCACATAGATCTCTCATCCACGTGTGAAGAAATCTCATTAATCTTATCCAATCTAATTCTATAACCTCATTAAGGAACCACTAGGCTAGCTTCTATGCTCGGCATCGGGCCTCCCAGTTTTCCTCAATTGTATCAGAATTAGATTTTTTCACCTCCAAGGGATCATTTAGTTTATACTTATGAAATTCTTCTAGGAAACTAGCGGTGGGATATTCCTTGTGAATTGAATCTAAATAATCAGGCTCCATGTTTTCTGATTGTTCCTCATTACATGATTCTACCTCAAAGATGTCATCTCTTCTGGTTCAAGGTTATGCCCCAACAATGGCTTCACCCTCCATTGTGATTAATGACTCACCAGGAACAGTAGCTTGGCCATCTTGGGTTCTTAATTCTATATGGAATGTCACCCCTCTTAGTAAAAGGGACTCAGGTCCTCTGGCCATTCATACCAGCAGGGCATCCTCCATTTGAAGAACTGTTCAGAAAAGGGTTGTGTCAGCCATTTTGATTGAGCAAAATGATAGGTGTAGCTATAAGAGATGGGAAACTTATGATGGTCAAACTCATGGTCTCACCTATAGATTTTCAACACCATAATTTCATGTTATTTTCCCCCATATGTGATGGATGGATCTGAAGGTTCCGAATATGTTTCCCTTTCCTCCCCAGCACTACTGGATTCTGCAACTAATTTTTCTCTGGATGAAAGTCCTGGTGCTTGGTCCTCCAAACTAGTTCTTAAAAATTCATCCCTGAAAATGGGGATGTTATGAACAAGGTATTTTAATGTTTGTAAATTTTGTTTGAGTATCTATGATTAATTGAGAAATATTATGGTGTATGATATGATTTAGATTTTACATCAAGAGTTTCATCAAATCTTCCCATAGATGTTTTCTCTGAGGGAATGATTTCTTTTTCTTCTAATTGAGTCACTAACAACATTAGAGGTTCTCTTTGTCAACCTATTCCTCCCGTGAAGTATTTGAAGTTTTGGGCATTAAGAATCTCTCTTCTAATTGAGTCACTAACAGCATTAGAGGGTATGATTTTTGAAACATCACCCTAAATCATCTTCTCAGTGACCACACAGTTCCTTAAGAGTACACCAATTCATCTACTTCATATACATAACTTCTTTCCACTATTGGTTCCATGTAAAATCCTGGTTTTAAAAAGTTTATTTCTCCCATATTCATCATGTGTTTGTTAAGTTTCACCCATATTTCATCAATGTTTAGGAAATGTTTGTTGAATTCCCATTATTTCCATGATTCTAGATAAACAGCATCAGGGGAATCACCCCATGATGGACCTTCTTCCCTAGATCTTGAGTAGACATCTTATGGAATATGCTTGATGATTCCCATTTTCCCTAGGATAGCCTGGTTAGAGGTTCTAGATCAGGAACTATGACTTCCCTCTCTTCGCCTTCATATGTTGCTAGTTCGTGGCCCATTACCCTTACATATACAGCCCCATCACCATGACTTACGTCGACACCATGATCATGACATCCCCTTATCCCCTCTCAAACACTAAATTGAGTTGTGGGAAGTGCTGCATTAAAAGCCTAGATTTTTTGCTTCTTCAACATATCACCTAGGTAAGAGGCTTCCCATCTCAGCACATATTTATAGATTAATCCAAATGTAGATGTAGGTTGTGGTAGCTCATTCCACATCCTTCCATCCTCCTATGTGAACATCATCCATAGTTGTCTCATCACCCATAGGTGGTTCTCATGACGCACCTACAAATACACCTACAATGTCAACCAATTCATAAATCTGGATTGTGTTGAGAACCACTGTAGAGTATATGGTTTGAATATGGGTCTACAGTCCACCTGCGCTACCAACACCCCATCATGAAAGGACTGCAGATACGACTACTTTTCTATTATGTCTATGTATCCATCATTGTAAGATCTGGTTGGTAGTGGAATGGTTGGAAGATGAATTGGTCAACTTATGTGACTTTCTTCAGTGTAATTTACACACCAAGCGTATGCGGGGAGCTCCACTCAATATTCAGAATCACTGTTTGAGAGTATATCCAAGGTGGAGTGTAGGGATCGAGGTATTCTTAGCCACCCATGTGTGAACAAACCCATCTATATAATAATTGGATGTGGTCACACACATGAAACAACCTCTTTCCTTCACTGAGGTGCTGAAGTTGGTTATACAACTTTGCTAACACTGAGATTCCAAGGTTGATGCATATTTTATAGGCCAACATCACCACCATGATAAATGTTCTCGTCCTCCCCCCCCCCCCCCCATGTGTGCATCCTTCATTGGAAGTATCCATTCACATATCAGCACTGAGATGAATCCGGCCAACATAACTATTCGGTATTGGCCATATCTGATGACGTAGACCCACAGTTTCCACTGGCTATCATCCAGGATCTTCTAGTAAGAACCTTATTTTCCTTGTTGATCTCCTCTTGGGCTAGTGGGAGCCTTTTTAGTAATTTTTTTCTTAATTATGATGCTCCATCAAAGTGTACTTCCCTAGTGTTCTACTTGTCATCATCCATACCTAGCACAAGGTTAAAAAATTCATTTTCTAGTGGCGTAATTTTTTCTGAATCCTCCTCAGTATTCAAATCATGGAGGAACTCATCATACACAACTCCCATAATCGAGATTCTAGAGATATGAGGAAGATCCCAAATGCTGATACCAACCACCCCATTATGGAGATGGAATGTGTTTGCATTCAACGACCATAATCTTTGGAGTTCTGGTATGATCTCCTTCCATTGGGAAACATTGAATTGAAAAGAAAAGTCTTCTTTGTACAGGGCTACTTGACTTAGTGCATGCTTGAACTAAACACAAGATTCACACACCCAATAAGCCCAAGCCCACTCATCTCAGAAGTTACCACCCTATCACAGATCCCTGCTATTTATCCCCCCCTTATCAAGATTCCTATGCCTTTCCTTAATAATCATTTTGTACTAAGGTGGGGATCTATCTTCTGAAAACTCCTTAACATCGACGTTGTTGGCGTGATTGTATAGGAATTGCACTATGGAAGGGTATGATCCTTCCTAAAATGGCCATCCACATCCCTATACAACTAATATTGTGTTGGTGTTCTCCTGAACTGGTTGGACTCAGGAATGAACTAAACATCCCCCAAGACAAAGTCCTATAATGAAAACCTCTTTCATACTCGTTTTTCCTTCTAAGAATTTGATAGTAGTGTCATCAGTGATTAATATTAGGAAGTACTCTGAACCTACTATCCTATTTGAATGTAGTTTTCCATTTCCTCCATTTGATCAGCATCAGTAATAACTTCCCAAACAGCCTCTTGAGCATTCATCAGCCTGAGACATAGAAATTTTTCGAATTTTTTTCATGTATATAGTTCGAAGAGATGGTTCATATAGACTGCTTATAGATGAGCAACCTTAATCTCTTCCTACATCACAAATAAGTAGTAATTTTCAATGCACCAATTTTCTAAAATGCATCCACTGAGCACAGGACTGTAGAACCCGATTTGTGTACTCACGTTTGTAGGGCAGATCTCTTCACAAAAGAGAGCGTCAACTTTGTAATTCTTGGAGATATAAGTACATAAAAAAAAGATAAATTTGGCCATATTTATAAGATAACCTATTCTCACCCTTCACAATGAACCTTTCTTGCACTTCATGGTGGCCTTTGGCCAATGGAGCTTTGTGGCGCGTCACACCCTATATCCTATGTGATCATACATCACGATCATGTTTCCTGATCCCATTAGTGTTTTCAGAAACATACCCTCAAATTACGGACCCCTCTTCCTTCATATCCCATTATGAGGGTGGAATTTGTTGGCCCGAAAAATTGTGCCCTTAAAGGAATAAAAAAAGTAATTGCCAGTTCGAAGTTAATGTGTACATAAATGGCCTTAAAATCCATCATTAACCATCAAAAGGGGGTCTTTTTTGCGAATCTCTTCTAAATAAATACTTCAAGATCTAATTAAAATGTATCTCCTCTACAGTTTCCTTTTCCTTATTGATCCTTCATGAACATATCTTCTATGTTGCGTAAGTTTTCCTTCACAACCCATCATGAATGTATCTCCTTTGCGGCATCACCTTTCCTTCACGATTCATCATGAACATATCTACTCCATGGTGTCACCTTTCCTTTGAATTCAACCGTGAATGTATCTCATCTATAGCATCACTTTTCCTTCATGATCTTTCATGAACATATCTCCTTCAGATGTCACTTTTCCTTCATGATCCTTTGTGAACATATCTCTTCCATGGTGTAACGTTTTCTTCATAGCTCCCAAACTGTACTTCATGTAGAGCCCCACAAATACTTCCAACCTATGATTCTTATAAATAGATGGTTCATGCCCCTACAAAACATTGTTACATGAAAATTTCACCTTCCCATCTCCCATTTCGTGAAGCTCTTCACAAAATTGAATATGGAGCACCTGAGGTAATTGATCATTGAGAGTCATACTTCCTTTTTTTCTTCATGGACACCACCTATGGTAGGTATTCCCTTTGTGAAGGCCTTATTCTTTCACAAAGTATGGATTCCCATTAGGTTGTTTGAGGCTCTGTGAAGCATTAAGACTTTGTAGAGAACTATCCAAATAAATAACTCTTGGATATGGTGAAGATATTCTCTTTCAAAGTCATTCCTTGATGAAGCCCAACTCCTTCATGAAGAGACCTTCCTTCACCGAGAACTAGTCCTTCACAAAGCAACCTTCCTTCATAGAGAACTAATCCTTCATGAATCACATATCCACCCCAAAGCACATTTCCTTTGCGAATCTCTTTCTATTGATCCTCTTGGATGCAAAAACCACTTTCCCACATGGCCCTCAAGGCTTGTGCATTGTGATTTCATGGTTCATTGAGTGGTTTTTCATACATCATTTCCCTTACTTATGCTTCTTCGTGTATACACACTAATAGAAATTCCTTCTTTACATAGCCATGCTAATGTGAGCCCTTTGAGTGACCATTTCTCCATCCCATTGTTTCTGAGCATTTATTGTGCCTTCCCTCCCATAGGTGTGGGTCCGTGCAAGTTTTGTAAGTCCAAGGGGTATGGATTGAGTCCTCCTCATCTGAGTTGTAGTACGTTAAGCTTCCAAACACCATCATCCCCAACACATGATGCTAAACTGTGAGTACCCACATGTGTGCTGGTCTGGGAGAATTATAAGGGGAATAAAAATCAGTGCTCCCTCACCTTCTCTCTCCATTTGGGATATGTCTCCATGTGCGGCTAGGGAAGTCTTCGTGTAATCCCAAACACAGTCTAATAGGGTGTTCCCTGTATGATGGCTATATCTTCTTCATACATTGGGTCACCCTCCTGGGCCTTCCCTCCTAAATTATGTCCCAATATCAATCTCTCTGAGCTGCTAACCATGAGTAAGCCCCACACCATACCTCATGGCAACAGATTTTCGACACAATATTCAGGTTGGCCACTACCGCTTGTTTCCCACACTTAGCATGACTCGTATGCGATTAGATTAATCAGAAACCAAGATATCCTCTTATGCTGCTAACCACATGTAAGTCCCATGAACCTCATACCATATGACATTAAACTGCATCCATATGAACTATGTGGAATATGATCCTTGTCTCCTAGACAGGGTATGTAGGAAGCCTCTCCATGGTTCAATCCCTTCATTACCTACAATTCAATCATTTTGTACATTTCTTGTTGGTTCACCTTCATCCTGCATGATATTAAATGGTATTCCCCCTCTTAACTATGTACGTTTTTATTCCTATCACTACGATATGTGGGAAGCCTCCCTGAGGTCCAACCCCAACCTATGGTAAACTATAGTACACCCTCATAAGGTATTTACCCTCCCGATGTGATTCAATCCCTTTTTGGGATGCATCTCATAGATTCTCCTCGTTGAGGTGTTCTTATCCAAGTGGGATGCTAACCATGAATAATCACCACACATCACTATACTCCTCCAACCACGAGTGTCCCTCTTGTGATGGGATTCTAACCATGTGTAATCCCTAACATGTCTCTGGGTCTTTATCCTTTCCATACACCCGGATTCCTTTCCCCACACTTTAACTACATGGAATTTTATTCACATCCACTAGGATACATAGGATGCGCCCATGAAGTTCAACCCCACCTTTAATTTCCCATCATGTCCATTCCATTAATCCTTTGTGTCTCGGGAAGATCACGACCTAAACCAAATGTTCTACATCCTTTGGGTCCCCATCAATGAATTTCATTCTCACATGCCACCTAATTAGGTGTCCCATCTCCCCAATGAACTACATGGACATTGATTTTCATCTACTAGGATATGTAGTAATCCTACATGAAGTTCAATCCCAGCACCACTATCATTTTAACACTGGCCATGTCCCATTAATCTCTCCACTTCATAAAATCATCCAACATCCATCCTAATTTTACTTGGGCTACCACATCTTGGTGAACTCATTCCATTCATACTGGTAGATGACCATGCATAATCCTTAGCCATCTGCTCTATCACCTATCCCTTTTTATGTTAAGGTCATCCATCCCATTACTGATTTCAGTGGAACCCATGCAGCTAACCATGTGTAGGCCCCAAATCACCCCTTCAAACTATCTATTTTTTGATCCCTGTCTTCTACACATGGTATATAGGATGCCTTTATGAGGTACAATCCCAGTAAATGGTAAACCATGGTGTCCCATCATCTTGTTCAAAGGGGTAATTCAAGGAGGGAGGGACTAAAATCCCATCATCTTTTTTTGATCAAGGATTATAAATCACCTAATATTTTAATGGATGTCTCCCATATTTGGAAAGTGGGAATGTGGGGTACAATTCATAGCCATGAAAATGTCAAATGTGCTCGGGTGGTGCACCCCTACAAAAATCATTACAAACAGTTATGAAATTCATTTTTATTAATAAATTTTAAACTATGGTTTCGTACATTAAATGTCATTTTATAGGGAAGTATTGAATATTGAAGGATGTGTGTGCTGAGAAAAACTATTTTTCTTGAGAAAAAAGAAAAAATTTGGATGTTCGGTTAACTAATCGGTACATCAGCAGATTGTAGGTTTTTTTATTTAATATTTAAATATCTATTTTTTAACTTAATATTCTACTTATATTTGTAACATGATAATTGGGGGGGCTTTATGAACAATAACATGATAAATTTGGTCCAAATGATCAGTTACATCATGTTTTGGGAGATGAGATTCATGGAAGAGTATGTTACTGACTTGCGAAGAGTATAGTTCCAACGAGGTATTGGATAACTTCATGTAGAAGTTGTAGTACCACTGAGTTAGAAAAGGATAATTCATGGGTATTACATGCTGAGGCTAAGGTAAAAAAGCTGAAAAATGGTAAGATATATGGTAGAATAGGCTAAAAGCTAAAACACTAAATTTATTAACGTAATGAAGGTTTTATGTCTATCACATCTAATAGAGACCACCATGGCTTATGATACATATATGTCAGTGATTCATTCATTATATAGTGTACCTACATATAGTCCTAGTGGTGATTGAGATGATTTCATTGATGGTGATGGTGATGGTGAAGATGATGGGGAGGAAGAGGTCGAGAATGAGGACGTAGATGAGGATGATGTTGAGGTCGAGGTAAAGGATTTGGCCGAGCATGAGGATGGGGATGAGGATGGGGAAGAGGATGAGGATGGGGATGAGAATGAAGATGAGGATGATGATGACAGTTATGAGAGTGATGGTGATTAGGGATGTATTAATCTATTATGTTTTTTCCCGATATTCATCACAATTTATGTTTGATTATTTGAAGTGACTAAATATATGTGTGATGTTTTGTATGTTTGTTATCATCAGTTAAATGCATCAATTTATGTATTATGTTATCATTAATTGAAGGTCCTATATGTTGAGGACGTTATTTTATTTTCATTATATGGGGTTTTATTTTTATTTTCAAGTGAATTATGTTTTATGTTTTGATTTTAGGTGCACTGCATTGCAAGTAATTATGTAGTTTAGTTTTGAAGGTGTAGTTCTGTTTTTTAGGTAGTTCTTTTTTTTTCAGGTATTTATTTTTTGCATTGAAGTATGAGAATTTTAGGTGCTTGGTAGTTTTTTATTTGATTAATTTATGTGCTTTCAGTGCTGGGTTTCTATGGAGTTAGTGGGGGGGGTTTATACCAATGGTTTTAGAACTGTTAGTATACATCTATCCCAACAGATCAAGATGAAACATTGGGAAAGTACTTTACCAAGGGTTAAAACCCCTTGGGATATCCCTATACCAATGTTTGTAATTGTTGGGATATGGTTCTTCCAACTATTGTTAATCTTTGGGGAAATCATATCCCAATGGTTCACCTTGAACCATTGAGTACATGTAATTTTATCCACCCTATACCAATGGTTCATTGAAAACTCTTGGTATAGGTCTATCTGAACATCTCCCATAACAATGGTTACTAGAACCATTGAAATATCCTATCCAAAACATTCCATGGGCTATTCAAAATTTTTGGAACCACTGGCACAAGTCAGGTTTTTAGTAGTGAATTGTGAATTTTTTTTATAAAAAATGAATGTTGAATATTAAAATAAATTCATGATTAGTGTCAATCATAATGTCACCCTTGAAATCTCACTCCCCCAGACTTAAAAGGTTGATTTTCCCAAATCATTTGATATTCCACTCTATTTTTGTTCTTTTTTCAATTCTTTAAGGACATAACTCACTCAAATAATATGGGTAGGGAAAACTGGTGAGTAACAACTCCCAAACCACATGAAATAAATCCTAGAAAAAATTCCAAATAAAGGTACACAGGTGATGTGTATTTTATATAATCTCATTGAAAATATTCCATAAATAATTCTTTATATATTTGGGAGTAATGGATCATCACTTTCATAGGTATCCCAAAAAGTGAGGGGTATTGTGTAATAACCAAAAAAGTACTCATTTTTTGAACCGAAAAGAGTCAACATTCCCATATAAAAATACATTTAATGAATGTGGATACTATGAAATATAAAAAATATGATCAGGATGAGATTATATTGATCCATGTGCATCAAAGTGACTCACTTCACATCGAACAACCCTCTCTAGGAATAAATCTCTCTACAACACTTATATTGATAATTATAATGAAAATACTGAAGAAATGGGTAGGTATGGGTATTAGTTGTTGGATCATACTAAAATGATTATTCATGGATTATAATGGCTAAATTATGGATACATTTATGGGTGGATCAGTGGGTAAAAGGGGATAAATAATCAAATAGATGCAACAGACATTTTTGTGAATCTTTGATGATTTTTATCACTTTCGTAAAAAACAAATTCGAAAGTCCTAGAAGAATTAAAATTTTAAAAATTCTATCAAGATAAATAAAAACATGATATGCTGAAAAAATGGGCCTGAATCCTCACAAGTATGGAAAACAATATGTTAGACAACACAGATGAGTATGAGTGCAAATAATTTTCCCAAAAATATACAAATTTTAAAAAAAATCAAGCATGAAATAATATCAGCAATCATCTAAATCATGAGATCAAGGATCAAAGAATTCTAAATAGGAATCAGGTGCTCATAATTTCCAATGAAACTAGTGGTGTGCATATGACCATGTTATTAAAATAATTCATCTTTTTCATATGGGTTCAATATATGAAAAAAAGTGTTAGTTTTTTTTCTTTTTTGTTTGTTTTTTGTTAGTCATTTTACACGGTGTTTTTGGAGGTTAAAAATATGAGAGAAAATGAATCACTTCCCAGAGTAAGCATATATAAAAGTAGAAAGGATGACTGTATCTAATGAAGCTCTAGAAATGATATACCTATAAAATCTATACATGGAAAATCCATACTCGCATCATATCAAATATTTCAGGACATAATCAAAATCATGGGGTTGATAAAATTGTGTAAAATTAATTTAGTTTCACTACATTTCTAAGATAAAAACATTTAATGTAAATGGTTGTAATTTTATTTATAAAAAATGTAATGAAACTAATTTTAGTGAAATGAAAACAAAAAAGATGAGTTTACTCTTATTAAGTGCTACTTTTACAACATCATTATCCAAATTTCATTGAAGCACCACCATGATCGAACAGAAATGAATACCTTGTATATGATTAATTATCAATGGGATTATGGAATCCATTTTTTAAGAAGGAAAAAATAATCAAAGATTTTAAATATCCTAATAGAAACTTTTTGTTTTCATGGATGTGTGAATTGAAATGAAAATATCGAAACTTATAAGGGAATGAATATACCTCACCTAATGAAAAGCACCCAGAATAATTAATGTTTGTGAAAAGGGAATCACCATGATGATCAAGAACCTTACATTTTTTTAATTTCTATAAGAGGATAAATTACCTTACTAGAATCTTTTAGTGGTCATGTTATATCCATCACATCCTTAAATAAATTATTTTGGACGAAGATGTATCCCAATTTGTTTTCACCAAAAACTGCTAGCAAAGTAAATCCACTAGTTTCCAACTCAATTCATTTTGATGCATCGAGAAATCATGGTAGAGAAAAATGTAGTATGTGACTGCATTATGTCAAGAATGATATATTTTTCAAAAGTTTCGTTTGTACTACCCACATTATATTTATCTGAAGAAATATGTCACACTAAGAACTTCAGATCTTCTAATAAATCCCTTTCATCCATTTTTTCTAGAAAATTATGAGTGTTCTCTACCACCAATGTGGACTGATTTTCCTACTCCATAAATGTTTCAGATTTTCCCATTTTGTAAAAATAATTAGACTCAAAGATATTTTTAAAAAGAGTTGATTCAATGTGTTTTTAGATGATGACCTCATATATTTAACAATTTAAAATTTCTTAGTTTAATTATGACTCTATCATGGTAATGAAGGGTCCTAGTTCAATGTACTCTTCATCCTATAAATATGAAATATGATATCTATCTAATGTGTCATTTTTCAGATTAGGGTGTATAGGTTGTGAACTCACTGAATAAGGACCCAATATCACATAATTTTATAGACCATTATGTTCAAAAGAGTGGAATAATGAGATATCATATTTTTCGAATTTATATATATTAAAATAATTAATTTACGATAGAGAGGAGTCATCAATTGTATTATATGAATCTAGATTGATTAAAGTTGTCTCATCCTCTAAATTAGACAATGAATGTTTTTCAAATGGATCCTATGCTACACTCTCCTCAAAATAAATTTTATGGAATGGATCATTGAGTGGTAGTGAGATGATTAGAGGGAAAATAAGGGTTATTTTATTTTATAGGTCTTTTTTTTATAAAAATAATTATTCATTACATTCATCTTGAAGTAAAAACATCCTATTTTTATTTTGGATAACAAAATAAAACAAATTATAAATTATTGAATCATTTTTTTCATGTGAATAATAAAGTAAAAAACTTTCAGGTAGAATTTGACTTGGATAAATGATTAAAAGGTGGGTAGGAACTAGTAGTAGAATATAGATTATAACATATACTTGAATAATAATCATTAAAATAAACCGGATTACATGGAGAGCTCAAGTGTGGTGAATTATTATACATCATACCATGATTTGTGGTCATGTAGTGATGGTGTTGATTATATATATATTGTCTTGACCAATCCATTCAGAACTTCTAGGATTCTTGAAGTTACCTTCAATGAAAAATACCTAGAGTAGTAAACTAATTTTATTATTATTTTATTTAACTTTTGACCTAAATCACTCTTTTTAAAGAATTTATAATTATACATTTCTCCCTAGAAATTATGATAAAAATTTGATATGTGTGTCACAACGTGCACAATTTTAAATATTTAATAACCTAACTACTACTATATAAGCAAAAAAAGAGGGTCGAACCATAGAGAGAATGTGCAAAAACACTAGGAATATCCTTTAAAAATGTCCAGGAAGAAAAGTTATTTAATATTATTAACAACTAAAATTTACAAAAACTAAAATAAATTTAAAAATGACTATTTATATTAACTATAACTATCTAAGTGAAATAAATTAAACTTTGGAAGAAATTGGCATAGATAGAAGTGTTAGAGTTGCAATGTCTATACAGGTGCATGAAATGTCAAATAGTTAATTCCCAAATATGAATATTTATTTATTCATATATCACTAATTCCAAATTTAATCAAAAGACTATCAAGTCTTGTAGTATGATATTAGATAGTATTTTAATTCTCACATAAATTATCCATCATTTTTTTCTTTGTCCTAACTAATAATTTGTGCGTTGTTGTAACACTAAATCACTTGGTGAAATACAATTACCCATTTCTCAAAAAATATAAGAATCTAACTACATCAAGATATCTCACATGAGATCACATATTAGGTATCAATAATTCCTGTTTCAAGTAGAGCATATACAAAATAAAAAATTTAAATTAATATATTAATTTATTCAAAATTCACTCGCGTGAATGAATGATTTCTGGATAAATTAATTCTCTAATGAACTCTCACTTGTGATTAATTATTAGGTATCACACAAATGAGAACCAAATCATGTATAGAGACAAAAATGAAAATTAATTTATTAAATAAACACCCAATTAAAATTAACTCAAGAGGAAATAAATCATGGTTCACAAAGAACTCTGTGCAATTATCATAACTTTCATCACAACCAGACACCAAGAAAATAAGCCAGCCATTAAGATAACACAACACATAAATTAATAAATAAATATCATTGTGCTTGTGTCGTCACAATTTTCACCGTAAGACACCATTGACAATCACAAAATCACAACCTTCGATTCGTCGATCATTGCAACATCAAACCACACCATCATACTGCGACAAAAGTTATTAGATCTCTATTTACCCTTGGTATGTACCACTGATCGCCAAATGTGAAGGGAACCTCTATGTGTGTCGACTTTGTGCACAAACTGTAACTCACCAGTAACTTCACACACACCCAAGCCAAATCCTCCATGTGTGAGGAAGCAGCGGAGAAGCACCCACAAGTGCACACCTAAAAAAGAGGAGTCTCATTGGTGGTATGTAGTAGAGAGGTCTTCAGTTAGGTGTGAGAGCAGGGAATATCGTAGGAGTGGGATGCTTGTGTTGGTGGTGCACACCCTGATGTCTTCTGCAGTGAACAAGAAGATAGGGGGTTTGAAGGGGAGGGAGGATGGTGCGAGGAGAAGAGGATATTGGGGAGATTGGGGATAGTGAGTAGAGATATAGGATGATAGGATTAGGTGGGGAGGAGGTGATATGGGGTAATAAGGGGGCACTAGGGACATGTGGGGAATGGAGAGAGGGAGGGGAAGTGGGGTAGGAGCTGGGGCAAGTAGGGAAGTGGGCCAGGGGAAATCTGAGAGGAAGGGGGCATGGGCTAGTTCAGGGAAGGGGTGTAGGGAGGGGGAGGGGGAAACTAAAAAAATAAAAATAAATCAAAAATCAAAATTTTAAAAAATTAATAATAAATTAAAAATTAAAATAGTCTACTTGTCAAAAAAAATATTATTATTTTTTATTAAAAATTAATGCACATGTAATTATAATTAAATTATATATACACACACATAAATATATCTATTTATTTATTTATTCACGTGTAAATAAATATAATACTACTATTTAATATAATAAAGTTAATAACCTAATAAAAGATACTATTTTATTAATATTACAAAAATAATGAACAAAAATAAAATACTAATACAAAATTAATATATATATATATACTAATAAAAATTAATTAAATAAAATAAAGTAAATTTAGTGAAAATAATAATAATAATATAATGTTAAATGTAATATATAAAATTAATATAAAAAAATATGAAAATTATAACATAATTATATATATTAACTAAAAATTATCAAAATATCTAAAATACTACAAAACTATAAAAATAAACTAAAAAATAAAGTGGTTAAAATAATTAATTAACACTAAATTAGAAAATTTAAAAAAAACTATTAAAATCCATGTACATCAGCTATCTATAATTTGGAAGGTGAAACATATCAATTGTGGACTATCCCCAAGAACACGAGGCAATAAGAAGAAATTTACTCCATAAAATGGGATGTTTTTGGAAGGTTCTTTTTCAATAAGTAATTTCCCCACATTATTTATAAAAAATAGAGTAGTTATTCCTTGATAAAATGAAGATGGATGGTGAATCCATATTTTGTATAAGAAATATTTTACAAGACTTGTAATGTATGATTCTGAAATTATCTTTGAACCTGTAAGTAAGATTGATATATTCTTCCATTGATTAAAACCATGTCCTTGAGGGGATTTCACAATAAATTAATTCAGTATTTACGAATAAATTATTATATGTTATACAAAGGAATAAATAGAGATTAGAGTAACCCATCAATATCATGTTTTTAATAGAAAAAAAAATAAAATTAAAAGGAAATTATAATAATAAACACCATGGAGGGAAGTAGATGACCCTTTTATTTTGTGTGAAGTGTGGAAGCATACATAGTGGAAATTGTCTTAAGGGAAGTAGTTAATGATTTCATTGTGAAATGGATGGTCATTTGGTATCAAATATTGAATTGATGTGAAGAAGTTATCCAATGATGGAGGAAAATCACCACAGAATGCATCACTCCAACTTCAGTGTTTCAAATAAAAGTAATATATTCATTATGCAAACTAGTACTAAAATATGAAGGTTAGTGATGATGATTGATGTCAGAAACCTCTTAATCCTAGAGATAAATTTAAATCTCATGAGATCATTATTTTCAATGTTTGGTATCATAAATAAGTGATGAAAGTTACACTTACCATCAACTCTATAAGTATTAATGTCTTATTTAATTCTACATATATACACTACTTTATTTATAAATAATTTGACAATGGTATCACAATAACACCTAAATGATTTCATGTTGAATTAGTAGTGAAATTTTAAAATTTTATGATGATCACAGCTCAAGCCTTTGATTCTTCTACAATTTATGTTTGTGGGAATGTGCTTCCGGAAAATCTAATTATTCTCCTTCTATTGGAATTTTATGTTATCTTAGGCATTGATTAACTTTCATTATATAAATCCCACATCAATTTGCAAGGGAACTCATGTTTGACATTAAAAACTAAAATATTATTTTATATCATTGTGATGATAAAAAAGAACTTTTGATGAAAATTGTATCCACTGTATGGGTCAAGATTTCTATCCAAAATCGGTGTATATATTCTATGGTTATGGAGGAATTGAAAATCAAATATAATATTATAGTATGGGATTTTTTGATGCTTTTAAAAATAATTTCTTGGTCTTAATCCAAATCATGGTGTTTATTTTTCAATATAACTCATACTTAGTGCTACACCTATTTTATGGAATCCATATAGAGTGGCCTTGATTGAGTTGCAAGAATTGAATAAGAAATTATTTGATAATATTGATAAGATATTAATTTGGATAAGTGTGTTAATTTAGGGTGGACTTGTTCTTCTTTTTATGAATAAATATGGATCAATGTAACATTTAATTGCTTATTGGGAATATGACAAGATCACAATGAAGAATAAATATCCAATACCTTGTATTGATGAATTGTTTATTTTACAATGAGAATCTCAATACTTTTCTAAGATTCACCTTTATTATATATAAAATTAATTAATGGTTAAAAACGAGAATATACCCAAGACAACATTCTATGTAGTATATAGATGTTATTAATTTATAGTGATGTTATGTGGTCTTACTAATCCCCCTCCCCCCGTATATCATAGATTTAATGAATAGAGACTTCATAGATTACATTGATTAGTTTATGGTAGCCTTTTTAGATGATATTCTTAAATATTAAAAGATTATGTAATATAATTAAGATCACTTGAGAATTGTAATAAAACATATGAAACGGTAATTTGTAAGAAAAATTAACCAAGTGTGAATTTTTGAAATATATAGTTTAATTTTAGTGTCATATAATTAAAAGTAGGGGTATATCAGTGGATCAATCAAAGGCTGATGTTATTAAATGTTGGACTAGGCCAACTAATGTAACTAGGATACATAGTATTCATGGTTTGGATGGATATTATCTAAACTTTGGAGATAATTTTACACTACTATCTAATCAACTCACCATGTTAACTTAGAGGAAATCCATATTTATTTGGATATATGAATGTGTGGAAATTGTCAAGGAATTGAAGAAAAGATTAGTCAGTGCACCTATAGTTACACTACCCTGTAGTGGAGAAGAGTTTTCGATCTATAGTGATACATCAAAGAAGGGAATGGTATTGATCCTTATGAAAAAATTATATGTTGTTATCTTAGGCCTTACAAAATTTTATGTCTCATGTGAAATATTATTGAACTCATGATTTGGAGTTATATATTTTAATATTTTCATTTCACATTATCTTTATAGAGAATGGTGTAAAGACAAAACCCCAATAACCCAGATCTGGTGATTTAATTTATTATATTGGCATAAAAACAAGGAAATCACATCCTTAAGGACCAAATAGTTTAGCACATATGTAAAACTAGATATATACATAAGTTTTACAATACTAATTTAAAGGAAAACAACATAGAAACTCCATTGGAAGCATCCATAAATTCCTAGATTATCTCTAAAAGTCATTTATAATATACATCTTTCCATTTGGGGTAAAATAAAACAAACGAAAGGGGTGATTTATGATTATTAGTAAGGGTTATAAATACAATGTAAGCTAATATAAACTTTAAGGAAAGGAGAATAACAAAAATTACCTGACATTAAACCATAATCTTGAGCATATTATGGTGAGAATAAAAATGGAATAATTCCATATAAATAATCCCATAAGAATAAAATAAAACCATGGATATTAGACTAGTATAATAATCACATGGATTATCAATTATAAAGATCATAATGTGGGAATAAATTATGTTGGACATCTAAAACATACCTTCGAGGCCTCTGCCAAGAAATCTGAAAATAAATGGTTAAGGCCTCAGCCAAAATCAATACATGTTTTGTACCAAGAGACCTACTGATGCACTGATTTTATATATTGGTCACTTAACATCAATTACTAATTAAAATTCATTCCTCATATGAATTTGGTGAAATATAAAATAATATATACATAATAAATGCAAATAAATTTCCAAAATCGATAAACATAATCAGAAGCCATTCTGAGTAATATAGAGAATGGTATCAAGATAGCGAATTTATAATAAAACATGTCATAAACCATTTAGTAATATAAGGATGATATATCACAATTAATAATTATATTAAACAAATTGTGTTTAAATCAATGAAAAATACTCTAAAATCATTGAGGAATCCTTGATAGAAATACCATTTATACCTTGCAAAGAAGATTAATTTTAGAAAAGTCATTTGAATTTTTCATAAAATCATATTGTAAATATGTATATCATAGAAAAAAATATTTAAGTCCAGTTAAATTATTTTTTAGGCCAAAATTATGTCCAACTAAAGTGAAACTAGGTAAAATTATTTTTTTAGAAATGTTAGAAGTTGTCCACTTCTGTGGTTTAAGGGAAATTATAATAGTATCTAAAAATAAAAAGGATTAATTGTTTTCATAAAACCAAAAATTAAATGATATAATTTTTCATGATAAACTTATTAATTTTTTTAAAAATAATTGTTGTTTAATGGATTTTACAGAGTTAATATAAAAATGGGTAAGAAATTGGGATGTTCCCTTAAATCGGGATTGCTTATCCGAAAGAATTAAGAAAGAGACCATATAATACTTATATTATCCCATAAAATAAATATGAAATGATATGGATATATGATTTTGGAACATATAAACAGAATTTGTAAGAATTATATAAAAATAATTAAGGATGATATTGGGGTAAGGAGAGAGAAAGTTTAACCTGAATGAAAAATAGAGGATTGGGAAGAAACCTTTACCATATTTCCAAAAGTATTCTACACTTGTACTTAAAATCATAGATAATTAAATTAGATAAATTAATAATTTAATTCAGAAATTATTAAACATTAATTTTATTTATTATAAATTCATTAAGTTTATTTATTTAATTTTTAATGTGTATAGGATTCAATTTTGTCATTCGGGAGTGGTTGTTTCCTTGGTTTTCATGATTGAATCACTTGTATACATGTACAAAATATCATGTAAAATGGGAATAGTTATCTAGAATTGAAATTATATGTTATTAATAAACTTATATAAGATTTAATGGTATTATATATATATTTTTCTAGATATTAGGATGATTTATTAGATAATATGTTAATGATAATCTTTTATATTATTTTAGTTTTTTTTAATCTTTATGAACTAGTTTTGTCTTATGAATTAATATTATAAATATATTCTAGTAAAAAACCATAAATAAGTTTTTTTACATTTACTAAAGCCTTTTTAACCATAAAATGGTTTTATAACTAGAATTGAAAGAAAAAATGAAAAACAAAAACCCATCATCTGTGAAGATGGTAAATCAACACCTCATGGACGACGTTTACCTATTTAGAAAAAAGGGGGAAATAAGAGAATTTATGGTTGATATCCCCTTAACATAATAACATTCTAGTATATATAAGATATTGGAGTTATAATTAATTTTAGGACATAGTTCGTAAGGAAAGGACAAGAAAAGGGGAAGAATTGGAAGAAAATTAAAGGAATGAAAGGGAATTTCCCTCTTGAATTCTTCTCCATCAGAACCTCCTTGGGGAACATTGATATTTTCTATTGATGAGATAAGAAACAAGAAAACGTTATTAAGAGGTTTTGGAGAAGAAATGGACAGAATATATATAATATACAGGGCTTTGGAGGTGTGAGGAGAAGGGGTGGTGAGGGGTGGAATTTATTGTAGAGGAAAGGGTTTTTTTGAATATTTTATTCATTGTTTAATTATTTTGGCTCAAGAATATGAATTGTTTGAGAATTAACCTAAAATATATTAAAATAATGAATTATATTTTCTTATTATTGTATTACATCCCCTATACATCATCTATGACTCATAATTCATATATTTATTATATACCATAAATTATTGTATTTCACTATTCACCAAAAAATCAACTATTTTAGAGAAATCCCAAAAATTATCCTTGACCATATTTTTATGTGTATAATTCAAATATAGAATCCATTTTATGAAAATATTTTTCTATATATGAGAAATTTAATTTTTATATAAAAATATTTTTTACTCAAAAATTAATGATTTTAGTATTATAATTGTTTTTATGACACCACAATTCAAAACATAACCTATCCCAATTGTTTAAAACCATTGGGATATACCATAGAAGCTTTGGGATAGGATATCCTAAAGGTTTTAGTATCCATTGGTTTGAGAGCTATTGGGATATCCCAATACCAAGGGTTTTCAGAGAACTGTCGGTATATAGTGGATAAAATTACATGTTACCAATTGTTCAAGATTAACCATTATGATAAGATATATCCAATGGTTCAAAATGGTTGTAATTGCCTTATCCTAATGGTTTTAATTGTTTTTATAGTTATATCCCAATAGTTTTAAACCATTTTTTAGATGTATACCAACTGTTGTAAAACCGTTGGTATAACCCCCCCACCACTCCACAGCAACCCAACACCTACAGCACCTCCTAAAATGAAAAACAGAACTACCCAGAACCTACAATACACCTCTTACAAAAAATATAGAACTATGATCAAAGATAGAACAACCTAAAAAAAACTAAACCTTAAAAACTGAATTTCAGAACTACCTACAATGCAATACACCTTCAACAAAAACATCAAAACATAATACACATGAAAATAAAAATAAAACACCATCTAATTAAAATACAGGAAAGTACACAAAAAATCTGAAATTATTGATAAAAGCACAAATTAATTGATTGATTTAAACAATTATTACATACATATGATATATCACAGATATATTCAATCACACTAACTCATCAAACATAAAATGTCATGAATATGAGTCAAAAAATGTAATGGAACAATATGTCCCTCGTCACCATCACTAACATCACTGTTATCATGAGACTCATTCCCATATTAATCATCATCCTTTTCCTCATACACAACCTCATCCTTGGCCTCATCCTCATCCTTGTCCTCAACTTCGTCCTCAGCCTCGGCCTCGTCCTCATCCTCATCCTCAGCCTCTTCCTCACCATCATCCTCATCATCACCATTGCCAGGAATGAAAACATCTTTATCAGCACTAGGACTAATATTGGGTGCACTATATAATGAAATCATCAAGGAAATATATGAATCACAACACATAGTGGTATCTGGTGGAGGTGATGGAAATAAAACATTCATCAGTTTCAAAAATTCATTATTTTTTCCTTTCTTCATATTCTTCCACCTATGTGGCCCTTTTTCAGCCTTTTTTACCTTATCTTCAGCCTATTCTACCCATGCATTAGCCTTTTCCCACTCATTGGTACTAAAATTGGTACTTTAAGTGGTCCAATACCTCATCCAAACTATATTCTTCCCAGGTCAACAATGTACTCTACCATGACACTTATCTCCCAAAACATGATGTAAGTGATCATTTTCCCAAAGCTGTTAGGTTCCTGTGAATCAAAGGCCTCCATAGTAGCCTATTAAAAATATAAATAGACTATTAAGTTACAAAATAGACATAAAAATTTAAAAGTAACAAAGTGAAACTTACAATCTACTGTTATGTCAGTTTTTTAACCACACTTCCATTATTTTTCATTTTATTCCTGAAAAAACATCTTTTCCCGAGGCACATGCCTTTTAATATTAAAAACCTATCTCTGTAATATAATTGAATATATGAAACAATAATAGAAAAATGGATACTAATAATGATTTTTATAACTAAAATTAAATTGATATTAATAATAAAATTTGTTAAAAAGAAAAACATATGATATATAAATTCATGTTGGTCAAATCCTATTTGGTTTTGTTATGGTTGGTTTTCATTACTCTTTTTTTTTAATTTAGTTTAGTTTAAGATTTATGAATTTAGTTCTGTTTATTTTAGATTATATTTTCTTGGGTTGATATTAAAAATCCACTACTCTACCAAAACGTTGGAAATCGAATGAAATATGGAGGAAACAATAGAAAGGTAACGTTATAATAAATATATATAAACGGCTGTCATACCTTCTTCCTCTCATGGTCTAACATTGTAGTCTTCCGAAAAATGTGGAGTTATTTAATAGCATCAATTTTATTTTCCAAATGATTACTAAAATATTCAATAATACAAATGAAGTATTAATGAATAACATGAATTTTTTCTTTTAATGACTCAAATTTTGTAAATTTCTTGAACATGATACTCATTCAACGAGTAATAATTTTTCAATAATATTATATCGAACAATCATCCATGACAGGTATAGCCTCTAAATCAATTCTAGTTCTATCATTCCAACTAGTATACAACTCATGATTATAATATCTCCATATCTCACCAAATTCCATTATTCGTGTTGGGCTCACACCCTAACCATCAAGAAAATTAAAAAAAATCTCACACCAAAATATTAATTCATATAAATACAAAAATAATATAACATTAAATCAAAAAGATCATTTGTACCCATATTTTTTCCAAGAGTTATCCTTATCTTCTATTATAATGTGTCTCTAGTAGATTAGACTAAATAGATTTATTTTTTGAGTATTTGGAAGGCACTACAAAAAACTTCTACTTTCTCGCCCAGATTTTTTGATCATTTGGTTGTCTTCATTGTATTCCACCACCAACTACATACGAACATTCCAGACCATACTCATGTGTGTACTACCATGCAACCTTTTAGTAGATATATCAATAATATAAGAAAAACAAATATTATATCAATATATATTATAATAAAAATTAAATATGGTAAAAATATTTACTACGGTTCTATAAATATACATATGGCAGCCAGATCAGTGGGCATCGATGGATACACCGAAACTGAATTAACATCACCCTATAAAGAGGGAGTGTGTCCCAGTGTATTATTCACAAGCATATAATATTTTGGAGTATGATTTAAAGAAGAAGGAATTTAGAAACTCTGAGAGAAGAAAGTATAATGATAAAGAAGACGGCCTAGTAGGCTGGCTAAATTCATGATATGAATGAGGAGTAATAAATATCATTTGATATGGGAAATATGGGTGATGAGGTTTAGATGTAAATGATGGTGAAAACATAGGTGTCATAAATATCTCATGTATCACAAACAACACTATGGTGTCAGAAGGAGTGGTAGATGGTATGTCAGTGAGATGGATAGGTTCTAATCAGGTACGCCAACTAGAGCGCCTAGCTCTAGTACCCCCCCCCCCCCCATTCCACCGACCTGAGTACTAGGATCACTAGGATGCTCATCAAATAACTATCACCTAATTGGTGGATCCAACATAAAATTTTAAAAAAAAATAATCACATAAAATTAAATTTTATTGATATATATATATGTGAAAAAAAATAATCAAAACAGGCACAAATGGAGGAACGCCCATCACAGTCATCTGGTAATTATTGTTGGAAAATTTTTTATATACATCTCCACAATATGATTCATTTAATTCAATTTAAAATAATTATATAATTAATTATAAATTGAAAACTATTTTGTAACCCAAATAAAAAAGATCATACATGAAAAAATTAAGGAATAAAACTTTTCAAACCAAATACAAGATATGTAGTGATATAAGAAAAACAATTTTAAATTTAGTCGGAAGAATATAAAAATAAAATAAATTTCAAAAAATAAACGATACATTAAAATTATCATGTTTATCATATGTGTGGTATAGTTTTCTTATATTTTTAATTAGATCCAATTCAATTTTGGTTAGGTCATTTGTCCATTTTTATTTATCTTACATTAGTTAATTCATTTTCCCAATTAATTAGTTCATTTTTCCATTTTAATTTATATTTGGTCAATTGTTTCAATTTTTCTAATTTATGTGGTCATTTTTTAATTTTCATTTTTCTTAGGTCATTTGGTCCATATTTTGGGTTGGGTAATTTTACCAATTTTTTAGATAGTTATTTATTTTTAGTTATTTTTATTATTATATGAGTAATTTTAATATGTCTAATTCAATTACTTTTGTCTTTTATTCTAATTTTGTTGTTTAATGTGTATTTGTTTTTGTAGGTTTGATTACAATTCAATTAAATATTATAAAATGAAACTCAAATAAAACTACTACTAATAAACGTTAAAAATGAACCTGAAGGTGAAGTTAGATACCAGATATTTGTAATTAATAGTTAATCAATTTTAATAGTACCATACTTAGCAACCCAAGTCCAGCTAAACAAAAAGAACTGATAATATGTATTGATGATTCAATATATTTCACACCATAACATAAAGTTCACAATCAACTCTAATAATTGATCTATTGGAGTCATCATAAGTAATAAATGGATCAGGGATAATTAAAATAGAGATGGTGTTAAATCCATCATCCAGAATATGTCATGGAATTACTTCAATATTGACACCAAATTCATGTCAAATATGTTATTTGACAAAACAAAATGTTTCTCCATTGATTCCAATAGATATAGTTCATCGGTTTCAAGAGTGTGACTCATGTTAACAACTCGAAATCCATAATCATCTAAGAATGTGACCTACCTTATCATCGAATCAAAGAACTAAAATTTTATCATAGTCACTCGACCATTAGAGTAATGATCCAGTGTTATTATTCTTTCAGTGACTCAATAATAAGATATATTTTCAAATCGAGGTCTATTATCCAATGCACTATCATAATAGTCTATTTTGTTAGTTAACATAACACAACCATGTTGTGTTCTTGTGTTATTTTCTCATTCCGTGATAATAAATCTATACCCATTGATCATAATTGATTTTCAGTCACAAAACTGGTATTTAGAATAAAATCCAAATATCTTATTTTCTTAGAGATAGAGTCAGTAGGAAAACTCAATAACTATAATATAAATGAATATTTAACATAATTAAAATTTTATATTATTAATTTATTATAGTAATATTAATAACTTAAATTTCAACCAAGCAGAAAACCGTTTTCTTTGAAATGTCTCCCTCCTTCTCAAATATAAAGAATGACTATTTATATTTATCATTTATTTTTGTTCCCTATTGAAATAAAAATAAAACATTGAATTGAAAAATAAAATAACATGATATGAGATAATATTTACATGTTCAATTTACTTACTTGATGTTGTCATCGAACAAATCATGTTTGAAAAACCTATTTGATGTGTCATCTCTCGCCCTTCAAATCCTAATGTCGTCAATGTATATGATCCATGAATTCCTTCTATTTTAGTAGGTGATGGAAAACTAGGTTCAATATTCTCATATTGTTCTTGTTAATTTCTCATTGGTCTGTTAATTCTCATAGTAATATCAAACAAATACTTTGAGAATAAATTTATGCATTTTTTATCCAAGTAACTATTCATGATAGAACCCTTGATATGATTCATTTTCTACACGTATGAATTCAATGTTTACTTATTTCTTTCAGTTGGATACATCCAATGAAAATAAACATGTTCACTAAGAAGTATTTAGGTTGGAAGATATATAGTGAGATGCATCATTCAAATGAAAATTTTGGATGAAATATTTTCTATAATTCCCACAAAATTAATGGTTCCTCTGTCATCATTTTAACAAGATAGACATGGAAAAATTCTTAGCACAAATATCTCAAAATAAATGGAACAACTGAATAATTTACACCCTTAATAGTTTGGACAAAAGATGATGGACTTCAATTGGAATCAACTCATGCAGAGGGGATTGATAATCCTTATTCTTCAAAGATTTTAACTTCAACTCCCTTTTGTTGACCTATTTTGATATGTTTCTTGAATAGATATCAGGAACTTTAATAGTTTCTAGTACATCCAAAAGATATATTTTTTCTAATGGTTTCATCACATAATATGCACATAGAACATGAAATTTACTTTTACTGATACATAGAGGATGCAATTCTAGTCTTATTCCATAATCAAACAAGTCTTTCTGAGATCATAAATCATCTTTTGACATTCCCAAGACATTTATAAGAATCGATCGCTACATTTCACATATATTCTTTTCAATGTGAATTATGTACAATCAATTAAGTAATAAATAGGTTGGATAGTTAGGCAACTCAAAGAACATACTCCCCTTCTTCCAATTGTAATAGATTTCAGTGTAAACATTATTCTCCTCTCTAGATTTCATTTAACCATTACAAAATGAAAACTGAAGTATTGAATTTCATTAAACACTCCAGTTCCAGTAATACACTGAGGTCGATTTTCGGTCTCCATGGTACTATGAAATCATCGATGATTATTTCTATATGGATGGTTCATTGGAATGAATCTTTGATGTCCCATAAAAATAGAAGTATGGTGATATTTTAGTCTTATTGATTTTTTATTATTCATATAAATAGGACATGATAGTATTCCCTTCGTGCCCCATCTATAAAACTTTTCCTAAGTAAGAAAATCATTGATCATCCTCATAAGAGCAGTACATATCTGAAATATGTCTTTCGAACATGCATTGTATGTTCACACACTAACATCCCAAATATGTTTAAACTCTTTTATTAAAGGTTTCATGTATATGAATATGTCAATGTTGGGATCATAAGGGTAAAAAATTAGTATAGTCGTGAAACTGAATGGTTTTTTCATACAAAGCCCTGGGGGAAGGTTATAAATGTGTATAAAAACTGGCCATGTGTTGAGAAAAGTAACCATATATCCAAACAGATTAAAACCATCACATGAATGAACCAGCCTCACATTACTCTCATTAGTTATGAAATAAGGATATCAGGAATCAAATCTCTACCATACAAATCCATCTTTAGGGTGAACCAAATCATCATTATTCTTCTTTTTCATAGTGTCATTACATCTCATTTTTATTGATATTTCACCATACATAAAAATATTTTGTATTCTAGGGATCAATGAATAGTTCCACATTACTTTCTGTGGCACACAAGATGGTGTTCCATATGCTTTTTGATTCCATAAGGGTGTACCCAATTTTATAAAGTCTTTTCATTCAGTAGTTTCCCCCCAAAATAATTTTCAATATTTTGGGAATGCATGAATTTTGTTTTTGAAAATCCAAGTTCCTCAACGAACTTATAGTCCATATATTGGTTTGAGGGAATATTTGTATCATCTAGAAGTAATTCCATCAAAAGGTAAGAATTTAATCAATGATAGTATTAGAAATCCCAAACCTAGTTTTCCCATGAAATAATAAAATTAAAAATTCTTGTGTTTTCATTTTACCACATTACTGATATATTGGATTCATGGTAGTACCATTCAATTTATTCACCCTATAAACATCATCAATTTATTTAGAGGAATCAGGTGTTCCCGTATCTAAGTCTTCTTGGTTCAGCATCCATTCCTTGTCATGAGGAAGAATAAACAGAAACCAATCATTTAACCAATTTTCCAATATAGACCTCTCATTTGATCATTAATAATTTCATATTCAAGTTTATACCCATTGTGAAACCATACATAGTAGTTTGTTTGAAAACCATATTTGGTTATATGGTAGATAACATCTTCATGGATCAACCAAGGATTTCTATAAGAATTATAACTTTGGAAATGTGTATGACCACTATCTAAAGCATTATCAAATAAAAAATCTAAAAATATTTCCAAATTGTTTTGAAAATCACATTAGATATTTTCGGTTTCATACACCCAACTTCTATACGTTCTATAAAAAATATTTTATGTCATTTTATAAAAAAAATTCAATAAGATTAAAGTTTTATCAAAAATATATTTAAGTAAACGAGAATTTTTTACTTTATATAAAATCATAACTAACACACTACTCTATATGAGAATCATAATATAAAATAAAAAAATACTACATATATAAATATTATTATAAATATAATACTGTGATATTGAAATCATTTATAGAGATAATAACATGATATTGGTTGGATATGGTTATTTTATTTGGATTAGGTCAGTGGATGCCTATTAGGGTTTTACTAAATATTTTTCAACTCATTACATTTTTATAATTACTATAGAATTAATTTTAGTTATGTTTAATTTATTTCTATGGTTTTTATTTTAGTTTATTTTGATGCAGTTTATTTTTTTGGGTCTATACAAGTCTACTTGGGTCAAATCAAGTCATTTCTATTCAATTTAGTTGGTTTGGTCAAGTCGGTTTGGTTATGATATTGATAGGATTTTTTTAGTTTTTTTGGGTTTTACTATGTAAAGGGTTTATAGGTTCAGTTCATCTGTTTTCAAGACTAGTTAGTTCAGTTTGGTAAAATTTAGTTTTCTTATGGTCTGATCAATTCATTTAATTTTAGTTTATTTAGTGGGTCATAATAACAAAGATTAAATTGGGAGATTATGTGAAACATAGTTGATGTGATGGAAATCATTGTATTAAGACCATATTGGAGGATGATGAACTTTTATCCTAGCAATAAAAAATTACATATTAGCACTATATTTCCTCTAAATTATTTCATAATAAAACAAAAAATTTAACAACACGAATAAAAAATAATATTATCCGGATTTATCAAGTATTATAGAGAAAAAAATATATCTTTATGAAAATTATAATATAGCATGTATATATCATTAAATACATTATCAATCATTGTTTAATCACTCCACAACATATTCCACAAACTTCTGCCTCCAAAATAATTAAACACACTACACAAAATAGTTGTACACGACCCATAATTCCACACTTTCATTTACAGATTCAAATAGTATCTATATTTTTCAATATATCATACAAGATCGGTTTAATATAAATTTAATTCCATATTTATTGAAAAAATATCTTTCCTCATCACCCACATTTATTCCCATTTATCAACATTCAATTTATTAATAAATTACCGCATATTGTATTCCACCCTATATTTATTTAATTGTAGCTTATATCATTTCCATTTTGTTATTAATAATTATATTTCATATCCACTAGGAAACTAAAAAAATACCACCATATAAAGACACATCAATATTGTAATAACCACCAGCACATCCCACCTCTAAGCCATCACTATAGTATAACCACCACACAATAATGACAATCCATCATTCACCACTAACCATCCATGAACACATCCCATACCAATCCAACCACAACCTCACTTCTTCAACACAATGTACATCAGAAATGATCATCTCCATCAGCATAATTTCTCAAATAGAACTAAAAATCCAAATGTAAAAAAATATTACACACTAGAATGTATAGAGATATATTTCAAGAACCAAAATTACCACAATTTCAATTTAAAGGGTAACTTAAAAAAGTTTCATCATATCTTGCATCACTGTTTTCTAGAAATTTTAATATTCACACACAATTTGTATGTTTAATTTTTATAACCTTTTTTGAATATTGAGATCAAGTAACCAATAACATAAGGGGATCAAAATACACAATGGCTAAAACAAACACAACAGAATAGTGTTCATTCGTTCAAGTTTAACGTGAGGAGATTTTTGTGGGATCTGAACGAAAAAATTACAAAATAAATCAAGGAATAAGATTTAACATAGTTACAACTTACTATTTTGAAGTGGAAGGAAGAAATTACATGAATCAAGGATGGATAACTGGGTGGGAAGAACCATTTGTAGGGTGGGAAGATGATGAGAGATCTTGTTTAGGGGTAATGTGGGATGATCGATTCTGGAGTAAGGAGGCGATTTGCTGTCTATTTGGGGGTAATATATTCTAACGGGTTGGAAAACTATTGGGATACAATTTATTGAATGGACTTTATCCTAATGATATAAAAATTGTTGTGATAAGGGTGTTGTTATAGGTGGGATTTCTAGCAGTGCACTTTCAAAAATTCATTAAGGTATCATAAAATTATCTTATACTCATAAGAGAACAAAATATTAATTTATGAATCTATTTTATAAAAAAAATCTCTTAAATTATTAAATTAATTATAGGTTGTAAATAAAAATTTATGTTCCACAAAAATACAAACACCTAATTGAAAAATTTTAAAACATTTATTTACTTATTTCATGATACAAATATATCATATTTTCATTTATAAGATACCTAAATTTTATTCATACTTTCATAAATGAAGTTACTATACTATTGGTCACTTTACTATTCCAAAAGTAATATTTAATAGTATATTACTATTTCAAACTCAGTGTTTTTTGAATTATAAACTATTGAAGATGGTAAGTTTTAAAAGAGTTGTACCAAAATATCTTCGGGGGTTACATTCTCCCCTCCAAAAAATTTCAACCTCAAAATCTGAAGAATCTCACCTCATAAAAATATTTGGGTAGTTATTCATCATAAATTCATCTGGTTCCCACATAACCTCAATAATTTTTTGATTCTTATAAATTAGCTTAACCAGTAGAGTCATCTAATTCCACAATACCTACTCTCTAGTGTCCATAATCTGGATAGGCTCTTCACATTGAGATAAATTAGGATTTATTTCTATTCATTCAGAAGTGAGGAAATGTTTCGGCTCTGGAATGTACTTCCTTATCAAATAGATGTGGAACACATTATGTACTTATGAAAGGCTATGTGACATCACCAAATGATAATCCACAACTCCAATTCTCTCCAGGATTTCAAAAGGTCCATTGTACCTTGGGCGCAAATTCCTTTTCATTCCAAATCATTTAACACCCTTCTATCGAAATACATTTAATAAAACATGACCCAAAACTTGAAACACAAAATATTTCCTCTAGATATCAGTATATATATTTTTCCTAATTTGAACTATTTTTATATTTGTTTTAATAGTATTTACTTTTCAATTACATCCTCCACAAGATCTGGGCCTACAAACTTCTTTTCACAAACTTCATCCCAACAAGTTGGTGTACGATATCTCATTCCATACAATGATTCATATGGTTACATTTGAATACTTGAATGGAAACTATTATTGTATTAAAACTATAGAAAAAGGTAAATACAGATCCCACATGTCTTGAATGTTAAGTGATGTTGATTGGTTCACGCCCAAATTTACCCAAGAGAAGAAGGGTAGAACGGTCCTTGTAGTGTAGCTTGGGTTGTCGATTCCACAGAGACCTAAGAAAATACCTAAGATACACAACCTAAGGGATGGATTTTTGGCTATGAAGTGGCCAACTTGGATTGATTTTGGATGGGTTTTAAATATATCTAATAGATTTAAGTGGATTCAATTTAAAAGAATGAGTTGATCCTAGGTTATTGCTCGGGGTGGATTGGACGTATTTTCTTTTTAATGATTTTCAATTTCTTAAATTTGAGATGGGTTCATTTAAGGAGATAAAACAACATCATCACTTACTGATTTAATGCCTACACCCTCTAATACTAATCACCTATACTCTTGAAGGATCAAGGTTTTGAGCACTTCAAGGTAAAGGATCGTATTAGTACTTGAAGTGTGTGGCCTTAAATTCAACAAGGACGATGGAGTTTAAAAATCATCAAATAAAAATCCCAATTAAAGAAGTGATTATACATTAATTAGGTGATAAATAACATCCAATCCAGCCCCTTGCTACTCCCTTGGGTCAACCCATAAGTGGGTTAGCCCTCCATTGATCCCATGGTTTCAATGGAAGCGGAAAGTAGACTCATAAGGGAGGAAATGGAGAAGTAAAGAACACAACAAAAATAAAATGATCACTCCTCCGTTGTGTGAATAATTTCACAAGGGTTGGTGTGAATAAATTCACACCTTGATCCAACGGTATCAAAGTGATATTAAGAACAACAGAATAAGTGTAGAAGAAGAACTTTTATTAAGAAACTAAAGTGAATTGAACAACTTACATGTGAAAGACAAAATTGAGGCAACAAAAATGCAGCATAACATTACAATTGAACAAAGCATCCAAGATCTTCAACTCCTTCACCACCACTGCCTTAAATAGGCATTTTGGGAGCCTTGGGTCGAGCCACCAACAGTACAAAGCATCTTAATTAATTTTGGTAGGCTATAGGTGGTGGAAAGCTTGTGGAATTTGGACTTTTCCACGTTTGACCCGAGGTGGCAGCCAGTTTTCATCCACCGAACAGACGCGTTTGGATGACCTTCTATATGGCCGAATCAGGGTGGTCCATAGAATAAGAAAATGGAGCTCCGGATGTCTGATAACCGCCTGTAAAATTTGGGCCCATTTGGAGTTGTGTATTCCGAGATATGATCAAATTGGTGGACTGTTTTTCTGGGCCGCAGAATCTGGCCCAGAATTGTATCTCTAACTTGGGCCGCCTAAATGACCACCATGGAGGCCGAATTAGCATTAACTCCTGAAGAGTGATTTGTTCCTGTACATGTCTTCTAGCATCCCACGAAATTTGGGATTAATTGGGCCTGTATGTTGGGCCCCACAGTCTCATCATTGGGCTGGTGTCCAATCTGCCTTCTCCAGAATTGCTTCCTTTCATTGCCAAATATCTCCATCATCCTCCACGAATTCTCCATTGATCCCTGAATCAAACATGTTCATATTTAAGTGTAGATCAATTTACAAAAATATCAAATTAAAATATGTATAATTCAATTCCTTAAAATCAGATGAATCATTGGGTACTTTAAATAATGTTCAAAAATGTACCACATAATAGTGCATTTTAAGAAGGTATTACAATCATAATGTGAAATGATGTTCAAAGTGTAAAATGCACTAAAATGGTATTTATGAATAACAAAGAACATGAAAATTAGGTATATTAACAATGAATATTAGCCTCATTTAGTGGCTAATCACACCCCCCAACTTGAGTTTTGCTAGTCCCGAGCAAAATATATCAAAAAATGAAATTCAAATTCCCTTTTCTAAAAACATTTTAATACACAATGATCACCAAAAAAACCTTATACCAAACAATCATGAAACCCATCAAAATATTTTAATACGAGATATTTTCATAAGCAGATCCCAATCCCAAGCCCATTCCTTTGATCAAATCCATCATCATACTTCATCCAACTCAATTAGGTGTAATGATGTGTTGTGAATCACAATAGATATGGGGGTTCATTTTCATTCAAGGGGGAAATCATGGAAGCGCTAGGTGGAATCACATTTAATCCTAATATGAGTATTCTTCATCCCTCTTTTTTTTTGATTTGTTTTTTGCAATATTGCTATAGTAATTGAGATTGCAATTAATCAAATTAACCCATGTAGCAAGACTTTGCCGATGACTCCCAGACTCAAAGGCCTTAGGGCACCAAGTGAAGCCCACATACTCGGGCATCGTCTCGAGTTAACTTAATCAAAAACAAATTCATATTACCATAAATAGAGATAGATTGAAAAACTCAGGGCTAGACAACTCTGGAGTCACGATCCCCAAGTGCCGAAAGCCTCGCATTTTATCAATCCATTGCTCTACACGCAAATTTTTATTTTATTTTTTTATTTTTTATTTTTTTAATAATAATTTTTTTTTTTAATTTTTTTTTTGAATACTCATATTATTCATAAAAATAAAACCAGCCTATGCTATTTATTATGGGACCCCAAAAATTCAAATTAGTACCCCACAGTCTAGAGGACGTGCATTGTGGCATTTTTTTATTTGGATGAAAATATAAATGATGACATATCACATTGAACAGCCACACTTTCCAAAATCTATGCTCATGAAATTATACAAGGATTAAAATCAGAATCAGGGCATGCTAAATTATTTGATATCCAGTTTCAAAGTGTACAATGTGTATTACCATGTTCGAAGTCAAAGGAATTTTTCCTTCCATTTACTTTTTTTTTCAAATCATTCAATTTTTGTTTTTGACACAAAAGCATTTTTTTTTATTTTATCTCCCCCCCAACTTAAAACAACACTGTCCCCAGTGTTTAAAGAAAAGAAAATTTAGAAGGGGGTAGAGGTAGAGAATTAAAGTTCAAAATTGAAAATGAGGGTTATGGAATGAAGTCACCTGGTGGTTGAAGTTGGAAGTTCTTGCAGCTTGAATTTGTTCCTTTGATATCCATGTCGCTTGCAAAGTTCCCTAGTGGAAAAAGGAAAAAAAACAAAACAAACAAAACAAACAATATATATATATATATATTTATATAATAAAGGAAGTAAAATATAAGAATATATATAAAAATTATAGAATAAGGTAGCACAAGAAGCCGCAGGTCAGTGGTAAGCGCGCGCCCCTGTCTCCCTTCGGTCCCGGGTTCGAGTCCCCGCGGCTTCGCCGGTTGTGACGGGGTTTGCCCCACGGCCTATGGCGTGGACTTTTTTTTTTGTATTATTATATATTTTTTTTTTAACCCATTGAATAATAAAAACAAAATAAACTGATGATACATTGTCTTCTTTTTAAATTTCTGGGTAAGGTATTACTCAAGGATCACACCACGTGACACGGATGAATATGGTGCTCCTCTTTCGTACCCATCCATACTCATAATAGAAGAACAGGTCAAAAGTCTATTTTTTTATTTTTAAATATAAAAATGATTAAGTAATCTTATTTGAAAAATAAAGATGATTCAGAAATATTAGAAACATAAAAACCACAGGTTGCCTCCCGTGCAGCGCTTTGTTTAACGTCGTTAGCTCGACTTAAACCCCTTATTGATTAATTGTTGTTTTTTTTCATCAAAGGTAGGTTCACTCAGGTCTTCATCAACTTCATGTTTTTGGAATGGTTCTATGAATGGTTTGTTTCTATGACCATTAACTTTAAATATTTGACCATTGGTGGGATCTTGAATTTCAACAGCCCCATGGGGGTACACCTTATGCACTATGTATGGACCGGACCATCTAGACCTCAACTTTCCCGGGTGCAAATGAAGTTTAGAACTATACAAAAGCACAGGTTTCCCTGGTTCAATGTGTTTAGTTTTAAGATTCCTAGACTGGTAGGCTTGAACTCTAGCTTTATTGATCCTTGAATTTTCATAAGCCTCCATCCTAAGTTCCTCAAGCTCGTTTAGATCCAATTTCCTCTTTATTCCGGCCAAAGAAATGTCAAAGTTCATTTTTTTGATTGCCCAAAAGGCCTTATGCTCAATCTCCACTGGCAAATGGCATGCTTTACCATAAACCAACCTATATGGGGACATTCCTAGGATAGTTTTAAATGTTGTTCGATATGCCCAAAGAGCATCTAAGAGTTTGCTCGACCAATCTTTCCTAGATGGATTAACAGTTTTCTCAAGAATTTGTTTGATTTCTCGATTGGCTAACTCAGCTTGACCATTGGTTTGTGGGTGGTAAGCAGTGGACACTTTGTGAGAAATTCCATACTTCTCCATGAGCGATGAGAATGGGAGATTGCATAAATGAGTTCCACGATCACTAATGATAGCCCTAGGAATCCCAAATCTAGAGAAGATGTTTTCTTTAAGGAATCTAATCACAGTTTGATGGTCATTGGATTTTGTAGGAATGGCCTCAACCCATTTTGAGACATAATCGACAGCCAAGAGTATGTAGAGGTATCCCCGAGAGTTTGGGAAGGGACCCATGAAATCAATTCCCCAACAGTCAAAGATTTCAACCACTAAGATAGGAGTGAGTGGCATTTGATTCCTTTTTGTGATGGACCCTACTTGTTGACACCTAGGACAGCTTTGACAATATGTGTAGGAGTCCCTTGAAAGGGTGGGCCAGAAAAGACCACATTGAAGAATCTTAGCAGATGTTTTCTTAGAGGAAAAGTGACCTCCACATGCCTCACTGTGACAGAATTTAAGGATGGACTCTTGTTCGGATTCTGGCACACACCTCCTAATGACTAGGTCAGGACAGAACTTATATAGGTATGGATCATCAAACACATAATGCTTGACATCAGAAAGAAATTTTCTTCTAGCTTGGGTCCCTAAGAATTTTGGAATGACCCCTGAAACTAAGAAGTTGGCTATGTCAGCATACCAAGGGCAGTCACTCACAGAATAGAGGTTCTCATCGGGAAATGAATCAGACACAGAAAGGTGATGTGATTTGTCCTTGAATTCCAACCTAGAGAGGTGATCAGCTACAACATTCTCGACACCTTTTTTATCCTTAATGGTTAAATCGAACTCTTGAAGAAGAAGGACCCACCTAATCAATCTAGCCTTTGCATCTTGTTTTTGGAAGAGATATTTTAGAGCTGAATGGTCGGTGAATACAATGATGGGTGATCCTAAGAGGTAGGACCTGAATTTCTCTAAGGCAAACACAACAGCAAGTAACTCCTTTTCAGTGGTGGTGTAATTGATTTGGGCATCATTTAAGGATTTGCTTGCATAAGAAATGACATATGGAGTTTTATCACATCGTTGTCCTAACACAGCTCCTACAGCAAAGTCACTGGCATCACACATGAGTTCGAAAGGAAGGTCCCATTTTGGAGATTTCATAATGGGAGGAGAGGTGAGAGCGGATTTAAGGGTTGAAAATGAACCCTCACAGCTTTCTGTCCAAACAAATGGAGCATCCTTTACTAGGAGAGCACAAAGAGGGCGAGAGATTGAACTAAAGTCCTTAATGAATCTTCTATAGAAACCAGCATGTCCTAAGAAGGACCTCACTTCCTTAACAGTTCTGGGTGATGGAAGGTGACGAATGATGTCAACCTTTGCTTTATCAACTTCAATCCCCCTACTCGAGACCAGATGGCCTAGAACAAGTCCCTCTTTAACCATGAAATGGCATTTTTCCCAGTTTAGGACCAGATTCTTTTCTTCACATCTTGACAAAACTCTCTCCACATTCCTAAGACATCCCTCAAATGTATCCCCAAAGACAGAGAAGTCATCCATGAAGACCTCTAGAAAATCCCCTACCATATCTGAGAAGATTCCCATCATGCACCGCTGGAAGGTTCCAGGGGCATTGCATAACCCGAAGGGCATGCGTTTGAAGGCAAAGGTACCGAAAGGACATGTGAATGTAGTCTTCCCTTGATCCTCTAGGGAGACCTCAATTTGATTGTAACCTGAGTACCCATCTAGGAAGCAATAGAATTGATGACCCGCCACTCGCTCGAGGACTTGATCAATAAAGGGCAAGGGAAAATGGTCCTTCTTGGTACAAGAGTTGAGCTTCCAATAGTCAATACAGACTCTCCAGCCACTACTCACCCTAGTTGGAAGAATTTCCCCATCCTTATTAGTGATCACAGTGATTCCAGCTTTCTTTGGGACAACTTGAATTGGGCTTACCCACTCACTCTCAGCTCTGGGGTAGATGATACCAGCTTTCAACAACTTAAGAAGTTCTTTCCTTACCACATCCATAAGATTTGGATTGAGTCTCCTCTGAGGTTGACGACATGGTTTGGATTCAGATTCAAGAGTAATCCTATGAGTTCCAATAAGTGGGCTAATCCCAGGAATATCAGACAGGGTCCAACCAATGGCTTTCTTGTGTTTCCTAAGGACATCCAGAAGCATCCCCTCCTGATTGGCTTCAAGAGAAGAAGATATGACTATAGGATGTGTTTGATTTTCCCCTAGGAAGGCATACTTGAGGGAGGTAGGAAGTTCCTTCAATTCAAGATCTGGTTGGTTCAGAATTTCAGCAGAATATTGGGGCATTGGATCAAGATCAAATTTGTTTCCTAGATTTTCAGATTGAATTGATTCCCCATGTGTAGAAGTTTCAGCCACAAGATTGTATTGACCTGGGTTAGGGAAGGGAGTTTGAGTTGTCTCCATGAATGTGTTTTCCTGAAAGGTTTCACTGATTGTTGGTCCTAAGACATCATTATAGGAGCAATTTGAAAATGATTTGAGCCAAGGAGATAAACTTCCTTCATGTGAACAAAGGAAATCAATCTCATTCTGACTTAAACATTCATCAAATATTCCTTGATGTTCCATGGATTCATTATCAATGCTTCCTATCATGTTTACTTCATGAATATCCTCGTCATCCCCTATTTGTGAGCTGGCATTGTAGATGTTCAAGTCTAGACTCATGTTCCCAAAGGTGATGGTCATGTTCCCATTTCGGACTCGGATAACAGAGTTGATTGTTGCAAGGAAAGGACGACCAAGGATGATTGGGGTTTGTTCCTTATTTCCTAAATTTGGATGGTTGTCAAGTACAATGAAATCAGCAGGGTAGATGAAGTTTTCAACCTTTACCAGAACGTCCTTTAAAATCCCCTTTGGAACCCTAATTCTACGATCAGCAAGCTGAAGTGTGACAGATGTGGGTTGGAGCTCTTCTAGGCCTAACTGGCAGTACACAGCATATGGGATGAGATTGACACTAGCACCTAGGTCACACAAGGCCTTGACAACTTTTCTTTCTCCTAGTTCAACATTGATGTAAGGGCAACCTGGGTCTTTTAACTTAGGAGGAATGGTCCCTTGAATGGTGGTACTCACATTAGCAGCCAAAAGGACTTGGTTTTTATGTGAAAATTTTCTTTTAAAAGTGCACAAGTCCTTAAGGTACTTTGAGTAGGAAGGTATGGTTTGGATTGCATCGAGAAGAGGAATGTTCAACTTGACTTGTGAGAAGATTTCCCTCAATGTTTCACTCAGTTCAGGCTTGGATTTCCCCCTCATGCGTTGGGGAAATGGTGCAGGTTGTGGGGTTGTTTGTTGAAGAGTTGTTTCTTTCACATTGTTATCAGTTTCCTCAGTTTGATCTTGTGGTTCATTTAAATTTTCATCCAAGTTTGAATCTTCAGGTGGGTTCTGAATTAGTTGTTCAGGTTTCTCAATTGATTTCCCACTTCTTAAAATAGTCACAGCCTTTAGTTGTTCATGAGTTGTTTGAGCACAACTTGACTCTCCCCTTGAAGTTGAGGATGGCACCGCCTGAGTAGGCATGGGTGCCTTTCCTGTTTTGATGGTTTGAAGTTCTTGTTTTAGGGAAGAGACTTCTGAGTTCATCCTCTCCATTTGTTTGCATAGTTGTTCTAGTAGGCTTTGTGGAACAGTTTGGGTTGGTGCTTGAGTAGGTTGGTTTATCCCAGGGGGATATTTTGGAGGTGGGATGGTTTGTTGAAAATGGACCGGTGGTTGTTGGTATTGGATAGGTTGGGTTTGGAACTGGTTATGGTTTTGGTAGTTCTGATGGGGGTAAGGATTTTGTCCCTGTGGTTGGCTAGGTTGTTGGTTATCTTTCCAGCGGAAGCCTGGGTGGTCATTATACCTTGGATTGAAGGTGTTTTGGTATTGAGGCTTTTGAAAGTTTAGGGCATTGACTTCCGCTGGGGGTCCTCCTAGAAGAACATCCTTGATGGATGGAATGGTTGGGCAGTTGTCTATTTTATGGTCATGTTTGTCACAAATTGTGCAAACAAGGTCTACATTTTGGATTTCATGGACTTTCCTAAGGTCTATCTCTTCAAACTTCCTAGAGAGTGCTGCGAGTTTAGCCCTAAGGCTTTCCTCTTCTCTAAGTGTATGAATTCCAGTGGTTCTTTGTGGCTTTTCAGAATAAGGTGAAGTTCCCCAAGTTTGGTTTTGTTCAGCCAGACTTTCCAGATACTCGTAAGCATCATTTGGGGCTTTGTTTTTAAAAGTTCCATTACACATCATGTCAATGAATTGTTTATTACCCGGACCCAACCCTTCATAGAAAATTCTCACTTGTTCAGGTATGGAAAACCCATGGTGTGGAACCATGTTTAGGGTGTCTTTGAACCTCTCCCATGTTTCATAGAATGACTCTCCCTCTTTTTCAAAAAAGTTTTGGATGCTCTTTTTAAGTGCAATTGTTTTGTGATGAGGGAAGTATTTTTTGTAGAATTCTCTTTGCAGTTGGTCCCAAGAGTGGATTGATGCAGGTCTCAAGTTGTTTAGCCAATTTTTAGCTCGATCCTTTAATGAAAAAGGAAATAGCCTCATCTTAGCAGATTCTAGTTGATGTGGGGGACACATGGTTTCAACAATGTCGTTGAACTCTTTGACATGAAGGTATGGCATTTCTGACTCCATCCCATGAAAGGTTGGAAGGTGGTTTAGGAAATGGGGTTTGAATATGTAGTTGGTGTCTCCTATGGAATTGTGTCTAATGCATGAGGGGGCATTGGTCCAAGCTGGAGTGAGGTAGTCGTTCATGGTTTGATCAACTACATTCCCTAAGTTTGGAGCTTCTTGGTTTTGGTTTCCCATTTGACCCCCCCCCAGGGTTTACAATTTGATTTTGTGGATGACCCTCCATTGGACTTGTTTCAAGTTCTGACTTTGGGGTTTCAAGAATATTTGAATCTGATTTAAACAATCCCTTAGGTGCACTTGACTCCCCTATCCTAGGACTTTCCACCCTAACTAGTCTGTTTGAGAAATCGCGGGTGTAGGCGGACATGCGCAAAAAAAAAGCGAGAAAGAGACAAGATAAGAGATCTTGGGTGAGAGTAGAAGAATGGAGGTGAGGAAGGAAGGTTTTTTTTTGGATCTAAGGTACTTACTTGGTCCCCGGCAACGGCGCCAAAATTTGGTTCACGCCCAAATTTACCCAAGAGAAGAAGGGTAGAACGGTCCTTGTAGTGTAGCTTGGGTTGTCGATTCCACAGAGACCTAAGAAAATACCTAAGATACACAACCTAAGGGATGGATTTTTGGCTATGAAGTGGCCAACTTGGATTGATTTTGGATGGGTTTTAAATATATCTAATAGATTTAAGTGGATTCAATTTAAAAGAATGAGTTGATCCTAGGTTATTGCTCGGGGTGGATTGGACGTATTTTCTTTTTAATGATTTTCAATTTCTTAAATTTGAGATGGGTTCATTTAAGGAGATAAAACAACATCATCAGTTACTGATTTAATGCCTACACCCTCTAATACTAATCACCTATACACTTGAAGGATCAAGGTTTTGAGCACTTCAAGGTAAAGGATCGTATTAGTACTTGAAGTGTGTGGCCTTAAATTCAACAAGGACGATGGAGTTTAAAAATCATCAAATAAAAATCCCAATTAAAGAAGTGATTATACATTAATTAGGTGATAAATAACATCCAATCCAGCCCTTTGCTACTCCCTTGGATCAACCCATATGTGGGTTAGCCCTCCATTGATCCCATGGTTTCAATGGAAGCGGAAAGTAGACTCATAAGGGAGGAAATGGAGAAGTAAAGAACACAACAAAAATAAAATGATCACTCCTCCGTTGTGTGAATAATTTCACAAGGGTTGGTGTGAATAAATTCACACCTTGATCCAACGGTATCAAAGTGATATTAAGAACAACAGAATAAGTGTAGAAGAAGAACTTTTATTAAGAAACTAAAGTGAATTGAACAACTTACATGTGAAAGACAAAATTGAGGCAACAAAAATGCAGCATAACATTACAATTGAACAAAGCATCCAAGATCTTCAACTCCTTCACCACCACTGCCTTAAATAGGCATTTTGGGAGCCTTGGGTCGAGCCACCAACAGTACAAAGCATCTTAATTAATTTTGGTAGGCTATAGGTGGTGGAAAGCTTGTGGAATTTGGACTTTTCCACGTTTGACCCGAGGTGGCAGCCAGTTTTCATCCACCGAACAGACGCGTTTGGATGACCTTCTAGATGGCCGAATCAGGGTGGGCCATAGAATAAGAAAATGGAGTTCCGGATGTCTGCTAACCGCCTGTAAAATTTGGGCCCATTTGGAGTTTTTTATTCCGAGATATGATCAAATTGGTGGACTGTTTTTCTGGGCCGTAGAATCTGGCCCAGAATTGTATCTCTAACTTGGGCCGCCTAAATGACCACCATGGAGGCCGCATTAGCATTAACTCCTGAAGAGTGATTTGTTCCTGTACATGTCTTCTAGCATCCCACGAAATTTGGGATTAATTGGTCCTGTATGTTGGGCCCCACAGTCTCATCATTGGGCTGGTGTCCAATCTGCCTTCTCCAGAATTGCTTCCTTTCATTGCCAAATATCTCCATCATCCTCCACGAATTCTCCATTGATCCCTGAATCAAACATGTTCATATTTAAGTGTAGATAAATTTAAAAAAATATCAAATTAAAATATGTATAATTCAATTCCTTAAAATCAGATGAATCATTGGGTACTTTAAATAATGTTCAAAAATGTACCACATAATAGTGCATTTTAAGAAGGTATTACAATCATAATGTGAAATGATGTTCAAAGTGTAAAATGCACTAAAATGGTATTTATGAATAACAAAGAACATGAAAATTAGGTATATTAACAATGAATATTAGCCTCATTTAGTGGCTAATCATTGATCTCAACATATGTTTGGATCATCCTTTCTGACTACCTGTCGGTTTGAGGGTGATTAGTAGTACTCAAATGAATCTTAGTATCCAAAGATATATGAATAATTTTCCAGAATTTTGATGCAAATTAAGGATTATGATCAGACACATTTTAAATAGGCTCTTCATAACGTTTTACATCTTCATTAAAATAGATTCATGTAAGGATCTCCTATGGAAAATCTTCCCTTATTGCAAGTAAATGTGTATATTTGGTAAGTTGAACAACAATAAATCATTTTGAATCATTCTTTCTTAATGTTTTTTGGTAATCTAGTGAAAAACTTCAACGTAATTTCATCCCATTTATATATAGGAATAGGAAAAGTTTTCATGTCTCATATAGAATGTTGTCTTTCAGTCTTCACCTATTGAAAGACTAAATATCTTGATACATAATCAACAATTTACAAATTCAGATTATCCCAATAGAAATGCTCCTTCAAATCTCTATGTATCTATGTGCTACTAGGGTGTATAGATACATTTGAGCTATGAGAATAATCCAATAATTTCCTTTTATGCTTGGGTATATATGGAACACAAATCCTCTTCCGAAATTTCAGAATTCCATCCCAATACATGAAGCCTTCCAACTTCCCATCATTCACAACTTTAATTTTCCTTTCAAAATTCCCATCATCAAACTGAGAACATTAATACTTTCAAATAAATATGGTTGGAAACTAGTTGAAATAGTAGTTATATTTCACCATTTTTTATATTTCACATATCCAACATCACTAGATCCATGAACACATGATCCCTTTTAATCACTATTTTTTAGAACCCCATGATCCAACATGCTCAATGCATCTACTACCTTATTTTATTTCCATTGGTGATAGTGTATTGAACATTCCTAATAATAGAGTAGCTCACGCCATCGTATTTTCCTCATGTTGAGTTTTTTATGAGATAAGATATATTTTAAACTCTTCTGGTCTATATATATATATCATATATTTCACCATAGAGATATTGTCTCCCAATCTTCGGATAAAATATTATAGATTCTAACACAATATCATGATTTGGATAGATTTTTGCCTAGTTTTTTATCTTCCTTGATTCATAGTCAATAACACTATCATTATTTATAAGGAAACAACCAAGTCTTTTCTTTGATTCGTTATGATAATTCAAAAATACATCCTTTTCCAATGATGTATTAAAGATAAAAGTATTCACTAATATCCTATTTAATTCTTCAAAAAATTCATCACATTCTTTATTCCAATATTAAATTAATCCCTTTATCAGTAATCATGGAAAATGGGTTAACTAATCAGGAAAAATTCAAAATAAAACACTGATAGTAACCTACTAAACCAATGAAACTATGTGCATGGGTTATGTTCATTGGTGTAGTCCGTTCATGGAATTGCTTTTGCTTCGTAGAATATACGAATATTTTATTCCTTAAATACAATATAGACAAGAAAAGAAAAAAATTTAATCCAAAATTCCTAATTTCTAAACATCCCATATAGCTATTTTCTTCTAGGAGTCTCTCGAACAACCCACATGTGGTTCTCAGGGTCCTTATAGACTTTGGAATATATCAATATATCCTAAATAAATACCATAAAAAATCATTAGGATATTACTTGAACACTCTTTTCATTAGATCTATAAAAATACATGGTGCATTATTTAGTCCAGATGTAACTACTTTATAGTCAAAATTTCCATACCTGGTTTGAAATGTTGCCTTTAGAATATATTTCTTCCTTACACGCATTTGATGATATACATATCTAATTTCCTACATTGAAAAATATTGAGCTCTGTAAAGTTTATCAAAAAAATCATTAATACGAGGATGAGAATACTTATTCTTCATTGTAAATGTATTTATTTATCTGAAGAAAATGCACAACCTCATTGATCCATATTTATTCATGACAAATAGAATAGTGGAACCCAATGGAGAAACACTATGGTGAATAAATCCATTGTCTCCCAATTACTATTGTTCCTTATTCATATCTACTAGTTCCACAGTGGCCATTCTATAAGGAGTCTTTGATATAGGTCTTGCATTTGGAATTAAATCAATAGAGAACTCAACATCACGCTCTAGAGGATGTCTAGGGAAATGTTTTGGTAATACATCAACGTATTCCAACACAATAGGTACATCTTCATTTTGATGAATTCATTCCTTATCCATGGATGATGTTTTCTCTTCCTCCCCAAGAATTTAAAATAGAAGGGATATGGGAGTTGGATCCAGATATGAATAAAATGATGAAGTATCACCACTAAAGATGATAAATTCTATACCTTCATCATGAATCATAATTTCCTTCTCCCTATAACAAATGTTTTCATAATATTTCAAAATCTAGTTCATACCTAGGATTATATAAAAATCAAACATAGGTATGATGATAAAATCATCAATTAGAGGACATTTTTATGTGTTAATAGGTACTACTCGACCAATATTTATTTCAACAAGGTTTCCACTATGAGTCTTTATTGAAAACTACATATTTAAGGTGAATTGGAAATATATATTTTTTATAGAAAACTGTGAAGATATAAAGGTATATCATTATCCAGAATCAAATAAATATTTAGCTAAATTTGAGGACATGATCAAATTAACAACCACCTCATCATTAAGAACTTCAACCTTTATAGTTGTGATCACATAATCATGGCCCTTCTCTCTTGGTATTTTTAAGGTAAATTTTCCATGACATTCAAACAATCATTTGGATAATGTCCCATCTCTTTAAAATGGTATCATTGAATATTGGTCGCTTATTTATTTTCCTTGAAGTCACAGGCTTGGTGGACTTTTTCTCCACACTTGTAACAAACTCCTTTTCTTTTTAAGTAGGAACTGGAGTGTTTCCTTCCCCAAGTATCGCACCATGGAAAATTCTATTTTTTATTCTTACCTTTACCCATTCCTCGCTCTTCCACCCTCTTCTTCCCATTTTCCCCATAAATCCATAAGACATAGAGAATTTTTTCTCATTGTTGATAGAACATGTGACTATATCTTCATATGATGAGTAATTTCGGGAGACCAGTTCCCTTCAGATGAATGGTTTTAAACATTCAATGGATTGAAAAATTTTACTCCATTTATTGCGTATTTAGTTCTCAAAATTACTTGACAACCTTGTAAATTTGTATTCATACTTGGAAAAATTTCATCCTATTTCTATCTCAGACTTAATAATTTCCTATCCATATCCTCTTGTTATTTGTGAGGGAAATATTTTTCTAAGAATATTTCTTTAAAATACTTCCATTACATATTTGAAATTTATTCCTCCTCCTTTGGGGTTAGAATCAATGACCACCTATAATCAGAATGTCCCAAGAGATGATAAACTACCAAGATAACCATCTCCCTTTCATTGCTTCCCAAAGTGAGGAATATCTTCACTAAGTAAGTTATACACTGCCCAGCTACAAAAGGATTGGTAGTTGCATTGAATGATTGAGGTTGTTGTCTCATGAAGTATTCTAACATTGTTTCTCCATTTTGTGGATATGGTTGTTCCATTCAGGTAATATTATTGCTCATAACCTGAGTCACCTATTTGAGTATAGTAAAAAGTTGTTCAGCTCCAATTGTGCCTCCTGCTCCAAAATAATTATATTACATAGGAGGGAAGTACCGAAAAAGAATATGTGCATTGAGACAGTTTCCATTCCTTCCACTATGTTCTATTTGTGAACAATTACATGCAATAAATTAGGTTTTGAATCATAATTCATAATTTTGAACTAGAAAAACACATAGCATTAATATAAAATTTATACATAGCTAATCTTAAAATCATAAACATGGCATCATTGGAGACATGTTTACATTTAAGTCCATAATAATTATTTATCAATAAAATGTGAAATATTCTAAGCATGTCCCCCTGGAGTGTCAAACCAAGTGTGCATTAAGTCTTGTTGTCATCTACCAGGTTTTGTAGATTCCAACCTAATGCACCTTGTTAGATTTTTTACCCCTATGTACATCTGTACTAGATCCATGTCTATTTATAGTATCCAGACATTGATATATTTCCATGAATGCCCAAATAATCTATACCTTACCCGAATAATAGTATGTTCTTCTATTTTTATCCTTAATGTTTATATTAGGGTTGTGTTCTATAATTTCTGTTTTCTAAACCTAGTTTTCAATTTTTCTACTAAACTTCCATTGAAACCTAGTGTAAAGACCCCAACCCCAATACCTCAGATTCGGTGCCTTACATTATTACATTGGTATGATAATTAATGAAATTGTAACCCAAAGGAATGAATAGTTTAGATTATTTTTAAACCAGACATATAAATATTTTTTACATTATAACATTAAAGGAAGTAAAATATAACTACTCCATTGGAAACAACAATAAACTCATAGATTATCCCCACAAGTAATTTATAATATATATATTCGCATGATGGGGTAAAATAAAACCAAATAAATTGGAGATCCCATATTCTTAGAAAGGGTAAAAAATACAACAGAATCTAATATAAACATAAACATTTAGATAAGTTGAATAACTAAAATCACAAGCCATTAAAATATAAGATTGAGTGTGTTATGGAAGGAATGAAAACTTAATAATTATATATAAGTAATCCCATGAGAATAAAACTTAACAATGAAAATTATACTAGTTGAATAATCACATGTATTATCAATTATTAACATCACAGTGAAGGAATGCATAATGTCATACATGTGAAATGTACCATCGATGCCTCAACCAAGATATCTAAAAATAAATTGTTAAGTCCTTGATCAAAATCCATATTATTTGTCTAATGAGACCTACTTATGAATAAAAGAGGCTATATAATACCTCACTTGTCACCTTATAACTCCAATTATTTTCTAATATGAATGGTTTGAAACATAAATAACATATACATATGAAATGTAAATAACTTTACCCAATCAGTAAACATAATCACTAACCATTCTGGGTAACATAATGAATGGTATCATGATATAATATCCACATTCAAACTAATGTTAAAACATTTAATAAAATACCAATCAAAATTAAGAAAAATATTCAACAAATGGTGTTGAAATCAATGATAAATGCTCAAAATTTATCAAGGTATCCTTGAGAGAAATACCCTTTTAAAACTATAAAGAAGTATTCTTTAGGAAAAATCATGTGTATTTTTCATAAAATCAGATTGTAAGTAAGTATATCCAAGAAAAAAAACCTTAAGAAAAATGAAACTATGTTTGAGGCACAAATTATATCCAATATAAGTGAAAAAAAGTAAAAAGGGTTTTTAAGAAACATTAGAAATGGGAAACATTCATGTGGTTTAAGGGAAAATACAAGAGTCTTTAAAGTGGACAAAGTATTAATTATTTACATAAAACCAAAAATGAACTAAGATATTTTTTCATGACTAAATGACTGATTTTATAAAAAAATATGTATTAAAATATATTATGGAGTTCACTTCAAAATGGGTTAGAAAATGGAAAATTCCCTTAAATCATGATTTCTAATCAATAATAATTGAGAAGTGAACCATATAAAATTTGAATTATCCAATAAAAAAGATTACATAATCTATTTATATGAGTTTGAAATATATAAACATAATTTATAATAATTATGTAAATGTAAATAATGATTACATTGGGGTAAAGAGATAAAAATAGTAACCTGAATGAAAAATGGAGGTTTGGGAAGAAACCCTTACCTTATGTCCGAAAGTGTTCTACAATTCAACTTAAAATCCCAGATAATGAAATTATATTCATTAATAATTTAATTCATAACCTATTAAAAATGTATTTTATTAATTATAATTTTTTTAAGTTCATTTATGTACTTTTTGATGAGTTTTAAGATTCTATTTCATTGTTCGAGAGTGTTTGTTTTCTTGGATTTCATGATTTATTCACTTTTATACTTCTGTGAAAGACCATGTAAAATGAAAATAGTTATTGTAATGACCCAAACTTTTATTAATGAAAATTCATCTTGATCTAATTAAATTTCTTATAATTAAAAATTGTTATATAAAACATATTCACTTCATTGGTTTTATGTTTTTCAATTTCAAAATATCGTTAAGAATTATTATTATAGCTAATATAGTTGTTGAATAGTGATCAAATGATTATTATAAATATAGTGTTTTAAAAAATACAATTTACTCAGAAAAAGGAATAGATAGCCTCATCCTATAGAAATTCTTTATATGGATCCCATTTGACAGAGCTCAGAAATGAGGTAGTGTTACTAGGGTATACTCTTGACCATGCTCAAACTGAGCTTCAATATGTTAAGCTTGAATAGAATCACCTATGGGAGAAGTGGAAGTTAATAGAGATTACCACTCGAGCAATGTTATCTGAGTTACCCTAAGGGTTTGTCACCATCACAAACCTTACCCATAGGTGTTATGCAGGTGTTATAAGGTGTTATGTAATAGTTCCCTAGAACAATTATTATGGTCATAATGAGTATACATTCATTTTATTATTGTTACACTGTAAATTATTTTTATAGTATTTTAGTTAATATTTATATTCTATTAAGAAATATATTTTGATTAATCAATAAATTTTTTAATTAAATAATATTTTAATAAAATATTATTAAAAAATTACTCTTTATTAAATATAATTGATCGTAAAATTTTTATGAATATAAATATAATTTTTATTAAGGATATATAACTTTTTTTCTCAAAACCCATGAATTTTCAATAAATTTTGGTTTTTATATTAAATGTAAAAAATATGAATATATAGAAATTTAGTTAGATAAAATGAATATTATTTTTGGATTTAGGATGTAGAAATTATCTAACAGTGATTTTTTCATAATTTTCTGGGATAGATGAATTTTTGGGTCAAAAATAAATACCGTTTAAATATATAATGGGTTTTATGGAATCAAAATAACTCAATAGTGATGTAATGAAATATTATAAAATAAATATTTGGCCAATATATGTTTTAACTTTAAAATAATATGATTTTATATTTGTTTTATTAATTTTACAATACCTTAGTGGGCCCTCTAATACTTATAAAACATTTTAACATTTTAATATGATTTCATTAAGAGTGTGACTCGCCTCCACAAAATCAATGATAATATTTTAATAAGTTCGGCCATTGTCCTTATAAAATAACGTTTTCCACTTCTATTTGGAAAAAACCATGGGCAAAAACCATGGATTATTTTGTGGTTTTGATTAGTATAATGTGTAGTGTCCAAAACCTAAATAATAATGAATTCCCTCTCCTATCTTATATAAACCCACCCAAACTCCCATTCCTCTTCACTCAAACCATTTGTAGCATGACCAAACTATTCCATCCACATTTTAAAATCCTCCCAAGGTTCCCAAATCTCCCTATAATCCTCTCTCAACCATCTCCCAATCCTTTGGTATCACACATCCAAGTGAGAGATTTCTTCCTATCTCATTTTGTCCAAATTTCCTTTTATTGTTATACCCTTTTATATTAAATTAAAAAATAGGGTATAATTTTTCACCACAACCATAATTCCATCCTTATGTCTGAATGATGACATACTTCTTTTTCTCTCATTAACACCACCCATGTACACCTGTTACCATGTTGAAATTCTTTAAGGAATTTTTATCTTCTCATTGACATTCAAGAAAATATTTAATATTATGCATCTATATTCCATTAAATTTATTGGGATATTATGTTCCATGACCCCCTTACTATCCATTTAATGTATATATTATGGGATGCCCCTTTATCTCTCATCAACCCATTTTAAGATCCATATTTGACGTCATTATGCTACTGAAGTTACACAAAACTTTACAATGCCAAAATCATCGTGTAAGTGAATACTATACTCATTTCTCTATCAAGGGTATTAAACTTTATGCACATTTACTTATTTATTTAGGAATTAAATTTATTCATTATACGTATCTTATTCGTGGAATAAATTATGAGGATTAATGAATCCATGTTGTATGATCCATGTGGCACACTTATTCATGAAATGAAATGATTAAGAAGGGTGTGCCCAGATAGCGCTCTAATGCATTGGGTAAAGAATAATATCATTATACTCCATGTACAATGAGGGTTTACTCATAATAATTCAATTTCAATTAGGGTTTACATATTCTCCTTGTTCAATGATCCTTGGATCATTTTAATATCATGGTAAATGTTGTTGCCACATTTCTATATTATAGTAATCATGTTTTATCATGCCTTTATGATAATGTTTCCATTATTCTCCATTGATATGTGTATTGCCTAAAATGTGTTTTATTATTCATGTTATGCCTTGTTCACTCCCTTACTAGGTTTTATAGCCCACCCTTTTCTTATGTATGTCCTCAGGTTACCCTATGCAATTCTAAGTATGAAGGAATGTTGTTGTCATTTAAAAGATGTTTTCAATAAAGATGTTGTATTTTATGTTCTAAGTTATTATGTAAGGTTCATAATTTTTCAAGGAACTAGAACTATAAATCCTTATAGTTTTCGTAAGTGAAATTTTATGTAATAAATCACGTTAAAGTGTGGAATAAAGATCGGGGTTATTGTAGTTATTATCAAAGGATATGTGTAGTAATTTTTGGGATTAGGATTAGAAAACCCTAGTGAAAGCATAATTGATAAAACTAAGTATAATAAAAAATCCCTAAATTTTTGTGCATATATATCAAGTTGTGTATAAATCAATTACATCCCTATCTAGATACGAACAAATATAGGTGGCTCTAGAAAAGATGTTTCTACGGTAAAACCTGAAAACACCGCTTTGAGATAGACATGAATGGGAATTGGTACACGAAAATGGGCCTTATTTCACTCTTAGTTACGACACTCTTATGGGATATGATTTGGTAAATTCATAAGCTTAGTTTTAACCGTTAATAATGGAATAAAAAAAATCCCCAAAGAATATATGGTGGGAAGTAGATACTGGATAGCATAGAATGAAGCCTATAAATTCTTAAGATAATCAAATAAAAGTAATTTATAAGTTCTCCCTTTTTGTATATGGATTATTTTTTATGTATTTCCCCTAACCTTCCTATTATTATAGCCAATGTCCAGTAATAGGAGGAATTAGGCTAACAACTGATGTGAAGATCAATGTGACGACTGTTCTAATGATATGCTCAATCTGATGGGAGTATGAATCACAAACATTTTAACTATAATCTCTCAGTTGAATCAAGTTTTGAATAGAAACATGGGTAAAGAGAAACATTCAAACCCCCTAAGAAAAAAAAAAGCTGTAATTGAGAGATTCATGAGACAAAGGCTTCCCACTTTTAATGGATCATTTAATCACTCCATCGTCGAACAGTGGATCAACTCCATTGACAAGATCATCTTCATCCATTAATCTTTCGAACAAGAGAAGGTTCTTCTGGATGCTTATCTAATGGAAGTTGAAGCTAATCAATGGTGGACATTGATCAAAAATATGAATCCAGAGGTAGATATTGAGGCATTGGAATGGAAGGATTTTCAAAAAATGTTTTTTGATAAATATTTTTCATGCACCCTCCGACTTAAGAAGGAAAGGGACTTCCATGACCTCAAGAAAAAAATACAAAAAATCCATCAGATTAGACAAGTAAAATTTAAAATGTCTTTCATGATACACCTCCAAATTTTTCATTACCCCTGAATACAGGGTTGAATACTTCATTGTTGGGATAAAACCTATCCTACAGAAATCCTTAGTGATCCATTACTTTGATACCTATGAGTAAATTTTCCAATGTGCCCTCAAAGTCGAAATGATGATTGGTGAATCTTAGGGTTATCATGGTGATAAGAAGTGGAAAGTTGACTTTAATTTCTATGGTCCGATGGATAAATACAATGGTTCTAATAAATTTCAGCACCCCACTTCTCATAGGTGTGGAAAGAAGCACCTCAGAAATTGCCTGAATGGGATGAGGAAATTCTTTAGGTGTGGAAGAGAAAGGGAACCTGTCCATTAATTATCGACAAGAAAAACACACAACTCTGATAGAGGAGAGGAATGCTCTCTCTGACCATAAATGAGCTGTTCATTGCTTCAACTATAGATAATTAGAGCACGTTGCAAACCAATTACCTATGCCAAGGGTTTTCAGAGGCAACCAACAACCTCGAAGGCAGCAAGAATGAGCTTTTTCCATCACTATCACTGATGAAAACCCTGAAAATGAAGTGGATATAGGTATTCTTGGTATTCATTCATGAATAGAGAACATATTTTTTTATTCTGGTTATACACATTCTTTTATATCTCTAATTTTTAGTAGAAAAATCCCAACCCCACCAAAAAAAGTGGAAGTAAAGATGTCAGTGAGAACAAAAAATGGGTCAATCATTCCATCCCATGAATATAACTCCTCCCCAGTCATAATTTGTGTATTGGAATTCCCATAGAACCTCTTCATACTCCCTCTGGTGGAATTTGATGCAATTATGGGCATGGATTGGCTTTCCCAATATAGTTTCAACATAAATTTATGTGAGTGGGAAATCACTCTCCATATGGTGAATCGATCCCCGATTATGTACATGTGAAAGGAGGTGGATAAATTTTCTTTATAACCATCATCTCAAGCGTGGATACTAATACCTTATGAAAACACATATCTTTCTCATATCACAGAGTCTATGGCTGAAACCATCCTTGAAGACATGCCTATTGTGAGGGAATTTTCTAAAGTGTTTCCTAAGGAATTACCTAGCCTTCCTCCTAGAAGAGATGTTGAATTCCCAATTGATATTATACCTGGGGCTTTGACAATATCCAATACTCTATATAGAATGGATGTTGTGGAGATTAAATAGATGAAGAAACAACTATAAGAGAATATGGATATAGGATTTATATGCCCATGTTCTTCACCATGGGGTGCACCAGTCTTCTCCATCAAGTAGAAGGATGGGTCAATGCGCCTTTGCATTAATTATCTTGAGCTCAAAAAAATAATGATAAAGAACATGTATCCCTTGCCCCGAATTGATGAATTGTTCGATTAGTTATGTAGATCCCAATACTTATCCAAGTTGGATCTACAGTCGGGACATTACTAAGTACGAGTGAAGAGGAAGGATATCCCCAAGACTACTTGTTGTATAAGGTACGAGCACTATAAATTCATAGTAATGCCTTTCAGACATACTAATGATCCAGAAAATTTCATGGACATAATGAATGTATTCTATAGAGATTACCTTGAAAATTTTTCATTAGTCCATATATACAATATTCTAATATACTCCAAAAATCATGGAGGAGCATGGGGATAATCTAAGCACTGTACTAAAGACCTTGCAAAAGGAGAAGCCCTATGAAAAGTAAACCATTTTTGAGTTCTGGTTGAAGGAGGTCTCATTCTTTGGTCATATCATCACAAGTAATGGGATATCTGTGGATCCCTCCAAGATAGATGAAATTAATGGATGGTTGAGGCCAACATCGGTGAAAGATTTCCATAGCTTCTGGGGGTTAAGTGAATATTATTGATGATTTGTGATAAATTTCTCAAAATTGTCAAAACCTCTTACCAAGATAACTCGTAAGGGAGTCCAGATTTCTTGAAGTGATGAATGCAAAGATAGCTTCAGGTAGTTGAAAAGGGGGATTATCACTACACCCATGCTCACACTACCCATAAGTGGAGAACATTTTGTGGTATTTAGTGATGCTTCAAAGAATGGACTGGGTTGTATATTCTCTATGTATAAATGACCTGGAGATTCTATCATTTATGATAATAGAAAATGATTCATTATTCCTATATTTGATGACGATGGACATGGGAATAATAAAGAAGGGAAAATCATCAATCCATTCACAAATGATTGTTGAAACGTCTATTTTTGAAATGTTAAAATATTCTCAAAAGTATGATGTCGGAATTCAGAATAATGTTAAAACTATTAGGAAGGAAAAATATTTGGAGTTTAATGTTAATTAAGAAGGAATTGTGTGATTTTGGACAAGACTATGTGTTCTAAAAAATCTAGAGTTAAAGAATAAACTTTTAGGTGATGTACATAGTTCAAATTTCTCCATTCAACTAGGAAACACAAAGATATATTGAGATCTATTAGAGAATTATTGGTGGGATAACATGGAGGAGATTGCTGAATATACATAAATGTTCCTGGCAAGTCAGAAAGTGAAGTATGAGAGGCATAAGTCTAATGGGATGATAAGACCATTACCCATACCAACTTGGAAATGGGATAACATAACCATGGACTTTGTCACCAGATTTTCGAAGACATCTAATGGAAACAATGCTATCTGGGTTGTTGTGGATTGGTATACAAAGACAACACACTTAATTTAAATTCAAGAGGATTTATCATTGGATCAACTGGAAGAGATATACCTCAGAAAAGTGGTAAGGCTAAATAGAGAACCACTACCTATTGTATCTGATCGAGTTCCTAGAGTCACCTCTATGTTCTTGAAGACTATCTAACAAACTCTGATTACTGAGCTAAACTTTAGTACGGATTATCATCCTCAAGCTGATGTCTAATCTGAGTGGACTATCCTAACATTGTAGGACGTACTGAGAGAATTCTCAATGTACTTCAAAGGAGGATAGAATCAGTATCTTCTTCTGTTTGAGTTCTTTTGAAACAACAGTTTCCACTCAAACATCCAAATGGCTCCTTATTAATCCCTTTATGGGATGAGGTGTAGAACACCATCATGTTGGGGTGATGTGGGGGAGAGAAAACTCCTAGGACCAAAAATGGTCAATGAAATGGTGGATACGGTTAAGACCATCCATAAGAACATTAATGCTTCTTAGAGTTGACAAAAAGAGTTATGTTAATTATCGTCAATGAGACCTAGAGTTTGATGTTGGAGACATAGTATTCCTCTATATATCCCTGTGTAAGAGAGTTATGAGATTTGGGAAAAATGGAAAGCTTAGTCTATGTTACATCACCCATTTTGAGATCCTTGATCACATTGGAGCAGTGGTCTATAAACTAGCACTCCCACCAAACCTATATCAAGTACATGATATATTTCATGTATCACTTTTGAGGAAGTACATACCTAACCCATCACATGTACTCATTCAAGAGGTGGTATCATTGGAGAATAACCTCTCATATAATTATAATCTGGTGATGATCATAGATCATAGGGAAAAAGTTATATGAAATAAGACAATGCCCCTCTTTAATGTGTTGTGGTGAAACCACAAGTTTGAAGAAGCACCATGGGGATCAGAGGAAGTGATAAAGAAGAGTTACCCTCATCTATTTTAGTGTGGGAAAAAGTAAATTTTAGGGGGGGAAATTTATAAAGGGGGTAAGATTATAACCACCCAAGATATTATTAATGAAAATTCCTCTTGATCTAATGAAATGTCTTATTATGTAAAATTTTTATTAAAAAAATATACACGTCCTTGGTTTTAGGTTTTTGGATTTCAAAATAATGTTATGAATTGATACCATTTCTAATATAGTTGTTGAATAGTGATCGCATGATTTGTATAAATATAGGGCTCTAATAAATCCAATGTAATAAGACAAAGGAAGTGATGGAATCATCCAGTAGAATTTCTCTATATGAAACCCATTTGTCAGAGCTATGAAAGGAGGTAGCTTCACTAGTCCTTACTCTTGAACAAGACCAATATGAGCGTCAACAGGTTAATTTTGAATAGAATCTCTTTTGTGAGAAGTGGAAGTTAATAGAGATTATCACCCGAGTGATGTTATCTGAGCCACCCCAAGAGTCTATCACCATCACACATATTACCCTTAGATATTGTGTGGTTGTTATAAGGGTTTATGTAACAAAACCCAAGCACTATGATTATGTTCATAAAGAATATACATTCATTTTATTATTGTTACTTTGAAAATGATTTTTTTTTGTATTTTTAGTTAATATTTAAATTCAATTAAAAAATCTATTTTTATGAATTAAGGGATTTTTGAATTAAATAATATTTTAATAAAATAATATTACTAAATTAATTTTTATTAAATATAAATTATTATATAATTTTTATGAATACAATAGTAATTTTTATGAAGGTGTGAAAATTGTTTTTCTCAAAACCCATGAATTTTCAATAAATATAAGTTTTTATTTTAAAATTAAAAAATATCATATTTATAAAATTATATAGATAAAATGAACATTATTTTAGGATTCAAGATGTTGAAATTATCTAATGGTGAATGTTTCATAATTTTCTGAGATGGTTGAATTTTTGGGTTAAAATTAAATACAGTTTCACCCTAATGACCAATATTGATGTAAAAAATACTATAAAAAGGATATTTTCCCAATATATTTTTTAACATTAAAATAATGTGATTTTATATTCGTTTTATTTAATTTTACAATGACTTAGTGGACCGTCCAATACTTATAATACATTTTAAGATATTAAAGTGATTTCCTTGAGTGTGTGACTCCACTCCACATAATAAAGCCTAAAATTTTAATATGCTATTCCATTCGCCTTATAAAATAATATTTTCTATAAAAAGTTATAGGAAAATTTATGGGTTTGTTTATGGTTTTGATTAGTTAATATATATTTTCCAAAACCTTAAAAATAAATAATTCCCTCTCCTTTCATATATAAACCCACTCAAACTCCCATGCCTCTTCACTAAAACCATTTTGAGCTCGAAAAACCTCTTCAATACTCTCTCTATAATACTCCTAAGGTTCCCCAAGATCCCTAGAAGCCTCCATAAAGCTTCTCCTAAGCCTATGGGATCACACTTCCAAGTATGGTATTTCTTCCTCTCTCATTTTTTCCACTTTATTTATGGTTTTATACTCTTTTATATTCAATTAAAAATGTTGGGGTATCATTTCACACCTTCCCCATACTGTAATCGTTCTTTTTGAATGATGGGATACCTCTTTCTCTATGATTAATGCCTCATATGTACACCTGTTACCATATTGAAATTCCATAAGGAATTTCTCTCTTCTCATTTACATTCATGAAATTATTTTATATTATGCATCTAAATTCCATTTCATATGTTGAGATATTATGTTCCATGTCCCCATTACTATCCATTTAATGTATAAATTTTGAGATACACTGTTCTCTCTCATCAACCCATTTTACAATTCCAATTTGATGTCGTTATGCTACTGAAGATACACCAAATATTCTCATGCCAAAATCTTCATGTAAGTGAATACCATACCCATTTCTCAATCAGTGGTATTCACCATTATGCACTTGTACTTGTTGATTGAGGAGTATCAATTATTTATTCCACATCTCTTATCTGTGGAATAAATTATGATGTTTAATGAATCCATTTGTATGATCAATGTGGCACACTTATGCATGAAATGAAATGATTAAGATGGGTGCGCCCTGATATCACTCTAATGAATTGGTTAAATAATAGTATCATGATACTCCATGTGCAATGAGTATTTAATCATGATAATTCAATTGCAATGATGGTTTACTCAAGATCCATGTGCAATGAGCCTTGCCTCATGCAAATATCGTGTTAAATGTTGTCTCCACATTCCCATGTCATGATAATCATGCTTTATCATGCCTTTATGATCATGTTTATCTTATGATCCATTGATATTCCTATTTCCTAACATGTGTTGTATTCTTCATTTTATGCCTTGTTTACTACTTTACAGGTCTTTATAGCTCACCCTTTTCTTATGTACATCCACAAGTTAACCTATGCAATGCAATGTATGAAGGAATGTTTTGGTAATATAAAAAAATTAATAAATATGTTGTATTTTATGTTCTAAGTTGTTATGTAATGTTCCTAATTTCCCAAGACACTGGACCTCTCGATCCTCAGAGTGGTCTTGAGTGCAATTTTATGTAAACAATCATGTTAAATTGTCTACTAAAGAGTAGGGTTTTTATGGTTATCCTAAATTGAAATTATATGTTATTAATGAAAATAAAAAATATTTTATTGTATTATATTTCATTTTTACAAATATGAGGATGATTAATTTTATAAAGCGTTAATGATAATCATTTAGATTATTTTGTCATTTTCAATCATCACGATCTAGTTTCATCTTATAAATTAATATCATGATTATAAACTAGTTCTAGAACATTATTAGATTTTTATTAAATATATTAAATCATTTTTTAACAATAAATATGGTTTTTTTATGGAACTTGAAAGAATAAATATAAAATGAAAACTCATCATCCATAAAGGCGGTAAATCGGCACCTCACAGATGATGTTTTCACTTTTAGAATAAAAAGCAGAAAAGAATAGAATATATGGTTGATATTCCACTAAAATAATAATATTCCAATATATATAAGATATTAGAGTTATCATGAATTTTTGCATAGAGGATGTAAGGAAATGATGAAAAAGGAAATAAATTGAATGGAAATTGAAAGAACGAAAGGGGATTTACCTCTTGAATTATTCTCCTCGAGAACCTCCTTTAAGGAACATTGAAGTGATCTTTTGAGGAGACCAGATAGACCAGAATGTTTTTTGGAGGATTGGGATAGGAAATAAGTCGAATATAAGAATTATTAAAGGCTTTGGAGGTGTGAGTAGAAGGGGTGGTGTGGGGTGGTATTTATAGTGGAGTAGATAGTTGGGTTTTCAATATTTTATTCATTTATTTATTATTTTGGATCAAGACTATGAATATTTTGAGAATTATAACTAAATATAATAAAATTATTTAGGAGAGTTATATATAATGGTCTTCCATCACCCATACATCAACTATGACTCAATAATTCATGTATTTATTAAATACTAATAATTATTTCATTTTACTATTCACCAAAAGCTCTACTATTTTAGAAAAATACCAAAAATTAACCCAAACAATTTTTTGATGTGTAGAATTAAAAAATAGACTCAATTTTATGAAAGTAATTTTCTATATATTAAAAATTTAATTTTTAAAAATATCTTCATTTACTCAAAATTTAATGATTTCAGTATTATAACTTTTTTTATGACACTTTGAAAAATTCATTAAGTCTAATAAAATTATCTTATAATAATAAGACCAAAAAATATTTATTTATTAATCTATTTTAAGAAAATAAATATTTTTTTAAAACAATATATTAATTATAATAATATAAATAATAATTTATTATTTATAAAAATACTAACACTAAATTTATCATTTTTATAACATTTATCGACTTATTCAATGATATAGATATACATTATTTTCCTTTATAAGATACCTAAATTTAAATCATAATTTCATAGGTTAAGTTACTATTCTATTGGTTATATTATTATTTATAATGGTCATATTACTATTCAAATAGTCATATTTAATATTATATTATAGTTTTAAACTTGGTGTTTTGTGAGGTATAAACTATTGAATATGCTATGTTTTAAAATAAACATACCATAAGATATGGGGTCTTAAAAAAGGTGTTACATATATACCGATCATAATGTTTTAATGTATATATTCACTAAAGAAGGATTTTCATATTAACCATAGAATATGGCTAGAGTTGATTAAATATTATTATTTCTCAATACATTACAACATTAGGAAAGATCAAAATTTAAGTAATTATTTGAGTAAAAAAAGACCATTCTATATTATCTTTTATGAGGATAAAAAATGATCTATTATTTTTGTATTTTCAACTAATGGATCAAAAAATATTGATGGAGAAGGGGAAATATTATTATTCTGAAATTATTATTCAACCATCTATCCTATTGATGATTAAAAAGGAAAACAAAGAAGATATAAAACTACAAAAATAATCGGTGAAATATCCTTAAGTTCAACCTTGAATGTGATGGAATGATAAGTTTCATGAACCATATAGGTTCCCCCATCAATACTAGACTTAATAAATGTGTTATTGGATGAATTTAACAGTTCAACATTATTTATTCATGGTTGAAGTATGCAGATATATAGAGATTTGAAAGATAATTTCTAGTGCTATAACATGTAATGGTATATTGTAGAGTGTGTATCTTGGTGCTTAGTATGTCATCAAGTTTAGGCCAAGAGATATAATTATAAGGGGATGTCAGAACCATTACCCCTAATAAAATAGAAATGGGAAAAAACACCATGTATTTTTTAATCAGACTCCACAAAAAATTTAAAGTCTATAATATTATATAGGATATGGTCAACCACCTTATGTAGTCATAACCCTTCATTTCTAATAGAGAATATTTATATATTTAATCTTTCTGTAATATAAATTAAGGAAGCTATAAGTTTGTATGAATTATAATATTCTCTTGTATCTGATGTAGATATGATGTCTACCTTGATGTTCTTGAGAAGTATTCAGTGGGATCTAAATATAGATTTGAGTTACAATAATTATTAATATCATCAGAAATATGGTTAGTCTAGGGGAACCATTCAAATCCTAGATGAAATTTTGAGATCTTAGTTTATGGATTCCAATGGTGGTTTGGATTAACACATTCCTCTAATAGATTTTTCTTACTATAATATCTTTAACTTCACCATTCAGATGTCTCCTTATGTACCCCTCAATATAAAAGTGTAGAAATAAAATGTACTTGGATAAAGTTAGATAATTAAATCTATTGGGACCATAGCTAGATGAGGAAATGAAGAAAAAATATGAACCTTTCAGCGGCATATCAAGGTATATTAGAGTCTACAAAAATGTGTTGCTGAAAATAATCTGTGAAATCTGGGATTAAATTTTAGTGATAAGGAATTCCTATACATTTTTCTTTGGAATAAGTTTATAAGATTTTTTAATGAAAGGAAATATAATCATAATGTATATTATTATATTCGATATTCTCGATTAAGTATAGATGGTAGCATATCTCCTGACGCTTATACCTAATAACTCTCAAGTTCACAACGTTTACCATTTATCAATATTGAGGAAGTAAATAAATGATCCATCCCATGTACTAAAATATGAGGTCATACTACTAGAAAATATTATTCCATATAAAGAACTACCCATGGAAATATTGGATCGTAGAGATAAATTTCTAAAGACCAAGACTACTTACCTGGTTAAAGTTCTCTAGAGGAATCAAACATTTGAAGAAGCTATATAAGAAATTAAGGATGTGATGAAATTGAGATATCCTTATTTATGTATATCATAGAGATGGAATTCTGAGGGTAAAATTCAATTTAATGGGGGTTTAATGAACCAACCTATATTTTATTGTATATTTTTTGTTTATATAAATTTAATTTCATTAATAGCTTGGGATAGATGCAACCTTGAGCCTTAAAGAACCATAATATAGTGTATTGTTATCACCTAGATGTTATGTTAGTGGAGTTAATATGAATAAACACATTTTTAAAAATATTTATTAAGGTTCAATAAAATAAAATATATTTAGAATTTTGGTCTCAGTTTATAGTAATGTTTTTATATGCTTCAAAAAACATATTTCTTACAAAAATAGATTTTAATATATTTTATGAGAAAATAATATAATTTCTTTCTTTCAATTTTATAAAATGAATTTGAAAAAATGACCATAATTTTTTAAATCATCATGTAAAAAATATCATAGTGTTAATTTTTGATAATTTTCTTAAATCACAGATTTTTTTAAATAGTGAAAAATAATAATTTTTATTACAAACTGTATTTTATTTTCACACATTTAAAAAGTTACATTTATTTTAAAATAGTTTTAAAAGTAACCTTTATTCATTATATTAAATTTAATCTTATTAAGGTTATTGGAATTAATTTTATGTTGCATTTTTAATATAAAATTTTATACTTAAGATAAATTATTTTCTAGAAAACTGTATTTCATATTATTTTGCAGGTTTAATTTGAAATGAAATTCTACCAATTATTTGAATTTTATATTGGAAATTGGATTATATAGTTGAAATAAAATGGATAAAAAGTTTAAATAGGTCACTTTTTACATTATGACATATAATCTTGGTAAATATTTTCACCTCGATAGGTGTAATGTGGGTAAAATAGCACTAAAACATTGGGAAAAGGTTTTAAAATTTCACCAAAACATGCCTTTATCCTATTGGGTGAGTGTAGTTATAGTGTTTCCATCCATGTATCTAATATATGGACACATTGTTACATTTTTATTTGACTATGACCATTGTATTAATTTAAGAACATAATAAATACAAAAATGTTACCCTCTAGCCATTTAAAATTTTTCTTGAGTCTTACATAACTATATTTTAATCATTTTAGTTGTTCCATGTGTGTAATTTCCCTTCCTTTTAAAAGGAGACACATTATATCTCTTATTTAAACATCCCTGAGCCATATATCATGACCAAACCATCATCATTTCTATTTTAAACTTCCAAATCTAAAAAAGGTAAAGGTGTTGGTATTCATAGAATACCATTCCAAGGAACCTTATGAAGGGATCTAAAGGAGGCCTATCGAGGAAAAGGTAAAATACCTACCCTACATATTTCAATTTATTTCTTCCTTTACATATTCCAAATATATGGTATAAATCATAAAATAATAACTTAAATACCCTCAATATATTGTGATTTTTTAATGATTATGAAACTATTATTATCCATCCCATTTTCCATCAAATGGGATGTGAAAGTTTTACTCATCTGAACATCTGGACTACCTCCTCAATGTAGCAATACAACTCATTTCTCAGAACCAAAAATCATGGGTTGTTATTATAAAGGGTTTAGTGTTTATAAATTATATTTGTTACATTATTATAATTATTTAATTATAATATCATATGTACCTTATTACCATAAAATCCATTTGAAAATGATAATGTCGCTTGTGCGTAATTGAGGATTACCACATCCACGAAGCGATTTCATTCATTTTTTACTTTCCAATTTACATGGATGGTAATAAGGAAATATTTGAAAAATATATATTATATATAAGATATACTAATGATTTTGGAAAATTTAAATCTTATTCACCTTTCTTTCATTCCATCCGTTGAAAAGGAAAACAAGATTCATACATACATACGACCTACCATCCCCATGAACAGTGTAGTTAATTTGTTATACCTATCATTTATAGGTTAATCTATACATATATATGATAAATAAATATTATATTAATATAATTATTTATGTTTTTATATGATGAAACCAATTTCAATGGAAAGGATTGGAAAAACTGAACCAAAATTATCCTGAAAAAATGAAACAGTTAACACCTAGAAACAAAACATCTAATAAGTAATTATTAATAAATTGGTGTTAAACTATTATAAGTATATCATATATGATAATATAAGTATAAAAATAATTCTTTTATAGAATTATTATAAATTTAAATTTATTTTACAACCGGTTACATCACTTTCGAATCAATTTGAACTCCAGGAAATGGTTTCATGTTGCAATCTCACTATTTATTGGAATTGTTGGTTATTAAGTTTTCGATGATGAAAATGTAGGTACAGAGTATAGTGGGAGCATGCAATAGGTTTTTCCTAACATTTATTTTTCCCATGATTGATGACTATTCAAAAATATTACACAACGTTAAAATATCTGATCTTTGTAATTAAATCTAGGAAATATATAATAGATAGAATGTTGAAACTAGAGAGAGGATCATCACATATTATGTATAATTAATTTAATTAATTGAATAATTACCATGATGAAATTATTTCTTCGTTGATGAATCTGACAAAAAATATATATTTTACAGTTCATGTATTATAGGAATGAAATAAAATTCCCTCTAGTAGTGATCCTCACATGTTCCAAAAATATATAAACATAGCCATAGGAATCTTAGGGTTCTCTCACAACAGATCCTATCACAAACGTCTTCTACCTTTGATAACTTCAAGAACTACTTCGAAATAGTTCTCCTGGATCTCTCTGGACTTGAGAGTGGGAGGGGTGAAGATAGCTCTACATTCATGGGAGTGTTCTTGGAGGAGGGATCTCTCTGGGGCTTGAGAGGATTCTCTGAATACATTGTCTACAACCAAAACGAATGAATTGGCTTGAAGAGAAAATAATATTATTGGATTTATATACTTCTAGGGTTAAAAGAAAATAATTACACAAGTTCCTTTTATTGAATATTTAATCCCTGCCCAACCCCATATAAAATAATAATATTATTCTTATTATTTATTGACATGTTCTTAACTTGAGAATTCAATTAAATATTATTTAATCATATAATATTCAATATTTATTAATTCTCAGTGGACCATTAAACATGGTCTTCAATTCCTCCATAAAATTTATCAAGACTTGAATACTGACTATTTATTTATGAAATAAATATCACTACATTATTTCCTAATGAATAAATAAATATTATATTCACTAAATAAAAATGAAATAGTTATCAAATATTCCAATCACATTATATTCTCTCAAATAACTAGTGATGAAATAAATTTGATCCAGAAAACATGAATAATAATTAGTCCTTGTGATAAAATAATATTTATTCAAATTGTAAAATAATAAATAATAATATTATTATTTAACTATGATTTTGGGTACACATATCTTGTGACCCTCTAGGCCTATTTCTCAGTGGAATTAGGTGAATAAAACTAAATTCCAAGCTTAGCATCTAGAAACATAAAAATGTTGTCGTAGAGAAATAAGTTAATTTCATAACAATTTAATACCTCAAACATATGCTTACTTGGTAATATAATCCATTTATCATTATATCTAAAATCAATTAGGTTTCATGTTGTTGTCATCAAACAGTGTGCTCGATGTCTCCTTATTTGACTATATAGAAATTTAACTTTCATATAGAACACCATAGACATTAATTTTTTTAGTCTATATCTTTTCTATCAAATGGGATGAGATATAAACTTCCATTAATGAACATAAGAGATGTTTAACCTCTTACATTATTAATTAGTGAAATATAACTCATGACGCACCCAACGTATCCTACCTCACTGTGAACATCGGTCGTCCTGGTTTTTATCAATACATCAATGTACATGACTTATAATAATCATTAATAAAAATCATAAATTGTAAGGACCAATACACACATATGTAGATAATAACATCCAATGATACATGTAAATGTGGATTTCTTACTAGAGGGTATTGTTCTCATAATATTCTACACTAGATATAACCTAGGACGTACATCCTGCTAAGGTGTCTCAATATCCTATAAGTCTCCACCTATGATAGCATGTATCTTATTTTTACCTCAAATGATGTAATCTAGATATATAACATATATTTAATAATTGTGTCATAGTACTTCTGGGTTCTCATCATGGTGGAGAACTTCTATGAGATTTCAATGAAATAGCGACTCCTGGGACATTATCATATATTATGTTATACAGAAGAACAATCATTATGTGATAAGAAGTTTATTAATATTAAAAAAATATAAATACAAGTTATCTTGATATACACAAAAAAAATATTCTAAGGAACCAACTCTAGAAGACTCCCACTTTTACTATATGCCCCTCCTAATAACATTTTGTCCAATAGCTCCCACATGATACTCATGCTTCTTATGAGATATTAATTTAGTCAGGGGGTCCACCACATTCTCTTCTTCAGTTACTATAATTACTAAAACTTCCCAAATCTGATAAAAACCCATCAAGATGTGATACTTCCAGAGTATGTTCTTTTTCTATTGGGGTGAGCTTATCTCTTTTATAATAGCCACTCCTATAGTATTATCACAATACAATGTGATTGGTTCTTTACTTCTAGGTACCACATCAAGCTCATGGAAAAAGTTCTTGAATCCAAATAGATTCATTGGATACATAAAAAGTCACTATATACTTGGACTACATTATAAAATCAGGGAAAATTAGCTTCTTTGAACTCTTTCAGCTCAAAACTCCTTAATTGTGATAGAAAACATATCTTTAATGAAAATTTATATCATTCTAATCAATCTAAAATCTAGAATCAGTATAACCCCTGATGACCAGCTCCTCATCTCCTCCATACACCAAGAATATATCCTTATTTATTCTCATATACATAAGGATGGCCTTAACAGCAAACCAATTTTTTTATCCTGGATCTAATTGATATCAACCAACCATGAACAGTGCATAGGAAACATGAAGTCTAGTACATAACAAGGCATACATAATTAAATCTATCATAGAAGTGTATAGGATCTTACTCATTATCTTTTTCTCCTGTAGTGTTTGAGGATACATTTTCTTTGAAAGAGGTAAACCATGTGACACCAGAAAAAATCCCTTCTTGGTTTATTCCATACTAAATATCTTTAGTATCTAGTAAATATATGTGCTTTCACTTAGTCCCAGAAGCCTCTTGGATCTATCACAAATGATAATGATCTCTAGAATATAGGCTACTTCACCTAAGTCCTTCACGGAGAAACATTTGCTTAACCAGTCCTTGATAGACTGTATGACTGGTATATATTTTGTAATTTGTAAAATGTCATCAACATATACTACAAGAATAATGACCATATTCCCACTAAACAACTTGTAGACACATGTCTCATGTTCATTCTTAATGAAATAAAATTATTTTATGGATTCATCAAATCCAATTTTCCTTGGCCCGGATTCTTGTTTCAATCCATAAATGGATTATTGAAACAATCAAATCCTTTTATAATAACATGGAATAATAAACCCTTCTTGATTTTTCATATAGAAATATCACTAAAATTCCCCATTAAGGAATGCAGTTTTTACCTCCATCTTCCAAATATCATAGTCATGGTAATTTTCTACAATAAGTTAATTTCAAATGGATCTAAACCTAGAAACCAATGAAAAGGTTTCATCATAATCAATTCATTAATGTTGTTTAAACTTTTTATCCACTAGTCTTACTTTATGGGTATTTACTTTACATTCCATGTCTAGTTTCCTTTTGAATACCCGTTTTCATACAATGGAATTCACCTCAAGTGTCACATCATCCAGAACACAACTTTGGTTCTGATACATGGAATCTATTTCAAAATTAATGGATTTTTTCCATCTTGCAGCTTTTTATCTCTCTACTACCTCTTTGTATGAGATAGGTTCATCGTTTTCAACCAATAATGAGTCACTGTCATTTGTGACAAGAAAAACATATCTCTTTGGTTCTCTCACATCTCTTGGGATCCAATGTAGTGCTTCTATTTTATGAACTACTTCTTCCATGTGGACCTATGGAATATATTCTAATACAAACTCTTATGTTTCTTGAATATCAACTTCATAAAATTCAATCTTGATACCAATATGATTTTTTTGGATGTTTTCCCTCACAAGAAATACATCTTGTGTGAAGACCATTATTTTCTTGTCTATGGGGTTGTAGAGGTAGTATAATTTTATTTCCTTGGGATACACTATAAAGATACACTTTATGACCGGGGGTATTACTAGGTTTCCTGAGAATCCCTTAAAATTTATTAACTACCAGATACATGAGTATGCAACAAATAGGTTTCTTTTTACTCCTTATATCAAATGGGGTTCCATTTTCCAATTTATTTGGTACTTGGTTTAATGTGTATGCCTCATTTTGGAATACATATCCCCAAAAAGGATAATGTAAGATCTTCACGAATCATCATTGATCTTACCTTGTATAATAATGTACAAATCCCTTATCATTAACATCATTCCACTATGGTGTGTAAGGTGGAGTTATTTTAGATAGAATCCCAAACTCTCATATAAATTAGATGAACTCTTTGTCAATATCTTCACCACCTCAATATGATTGAAGCATATTTATATTCTTTCCAAGTAGATTCTCTACATCATTATTTAATTCCTTGAATTTCTCAAAGGACACATACTTATACATCATTAAGTATATATTACCATATCTAATCAATTCGTCAGTAACAATTTTTAAGTAATAATATCCACCTCTAACTTCTATTGGAAATGGCCCACACACATCAATGTGTACCAATCCTAGAAGCTATCTGGAACATTAAACATGTCCAAAAAATGGTGGTTTGACCATTTTTTCATGAAAACCAGCATGACATGTTTCAAGTGGTTTTAGATCAGATGAGTCTAAATAACCATTTTGATAGATCTTTCTCAAAATCGTTTTTTTACATGACCAATATAGTGATTCCAAATATGGGTGTTATATGAGTCATGTTGACTTGATTCTCTGTCAATTTACAACATTCGGTTTTCACAATTCAATACATAAAGACCATTTCTTAAATGTTCCATGCCATAACATATTTTGTTCTTATAAAACAAACAACTTTTATTTTGAAACATGAAAATAAACCCATATATGTCTAGCCATCATACTTAAACTATATTCTTTGTAACCAAAGGTACATAATAAAAAAGATTTAAAATAAAAATAATTCATGTTGGAAATGATAGGGGTAGTCACTGATGGATATTGTAGCCATCCTCACACCATTAGCATCTCTCAGATCCACATATACTACAAAAATAATTAGAAATCTTCTTGGTTCCTACATTTGGATGCAGATCCGAACAACAAAAGTTGTATCTAATACCCAATGAGTAGATATTAAAAGATTACACTCGATAAAAAATGCACCATTATCCTCCCCATTCTTCTGGATGTAGTTCATCATCCAGTGGCCTCACTTGCCAAATGAAAAACTCATTTCCTCCTTTTCCTTACCCTACCTCTAAATCTTCGTCTTCTTAGAAGGACGGCTCTCAGGATCTTTCAACTTTTTGTGAATCTTGGGCCACTTTTCCTTGTTCTTCCTTTTCTTGTTCACCATAAGGACCATATATTTTTCATGACCCATATCCTTATCCACTAAGATAATCAAAGTAAGATTTTTTGACAAAAAATTTCATTGTTTCTCATATTTTAATTGACAATAAAACTAGAGAAGGTCTTATTCCATGATGAAATTATGATATTATTATGCCACTCAACCAGGAATTTAATTTCTATGATGATTAAGTGTTCAATGTAGCCAATATTCTTGACTACATGAGGCCAAGATGGCACAGACTCTCAAATTTTAGTTATAAACAAAGAATTGGAAATCTCATACTTCTCTTATATCTCCTTATCTTGATAATGATTCTGAAGGTGATACATCATTCTATACACATCCATTTCTCCATGTTTCTTCAAAATCTCATTTTTCATGGAGGATAGAATGTAACACTTAGCATCTGTAGAAAAATTAAGATTTTTCTCATAGAGATACATATCTTCATCACTTTTATCATTACTAAGAGCTTCAAGAATAAGCTCTTCCATTACATACAATTTTCTTTCATGGTGAAGGATAACGTGTAAGTTCTTTTCCCACTCTGAGAAATTTTAGTCGGTGAGAAGGTTATCCTTCTCAATTATGGATCACAGTGATATGTATGAACTCAATTTATTATTGTTTATAAAAATAAAATAAGCATAATTTTAGTATTTCTTGTAATAAAATTTAGACAAATAGATAAATATTATATTTTTCAAACTACAACTATTTTATAAAAACTCAATATCCCTCATCATTGGATTCAGAATATCCTATTTCTTGGACATTCATGTGGTAGGGATTTATATTCCCCTTATCATTAAAAAATATTTGGTTGGTTGGGAAACATGAATGGTTTTTTTAGGTATTACAAATACCAACATTATTATATCACATTTCCTTGTTTTTTTGAGTGGACTCCCCAATCATGAAATATGTAAATTGGATATTCTTTATAATTTTTCTCTCAATTACACCAATTATTACTTTTAAATTCAACCATTGATGTGTACTAAGTTATGTTACCCCAAAATATCATGTTAGAATTCCCAAATAATTGAAATCACCGCAACATTGGATGGTCAAGAACTTTGAACTATAGTTTGATTTTAATTGAAGTAGTCAAAGGTTATACAAACTTAATATTTATTATTTATAGATTTTATTCTTTTATTCATAAATTTCCAATTATTATCTTTATCACATTGTTGTTAATATTACTTGTAATTGTATCAGTAATTAACCATGTCTTAGATAATATTTATGCATAATCCAATTTATTTTAGTTCTATATTTCATGCTTGTCAATTTCACTAATTTATGTGATCATGATAAAATGTATATAATGAAATAACCATGAAACGTGAATGAAATAAAATAATAAATCAGTATGATCATGATCTTTTATGAATGTTTAGTTAATGTAGATGTTGATAAACTAACCACTGTCCTAAGAAAAAATACCTTGAACCAATTAGGGTTCGTGTTATAGCTTTCCACCTATTCACCTATGTATCTCTCTTGGATTGGTTTCACCTCAGATCTAAACATGAACTACCTCTACCAGTTTGGGAGATCCAACCATTAAATATGATTTTACTCACAATTAGGTGAGGGAAACATGAAATTTACATAAAAGAAACCGTGTGCATGCATTTCTTTACATAATAATTGGAGAGAGGGAACGCAAGCCCACAATTTATTTTAAAAATAAATTAAATGAAACCAATCACAAACAAAGTTCTAGTATATGCTCATGATCATCCATATGCATATAATGAATTGTGCATTTAATAAAAGTAGCATTCAATTCTTAATAATTCTTATTTAAGATAAATCATGCTAGAATAAATTAATTATTATCTTTAATTAATAAATTATTTTATCTTAATTATCATCTAAATTTCCTTTATATTCTCATCCATTTGATTTTAAGAAATTAAAAGAATTCATATAAAATTAACTATATTAATAAAAGTACCTCAGAGGAAAAACAATGAATACCCATCTGAATCTACCCAATATGTATTATACTAATATACTATTCACTCTTATGAGATATTTTATACATGACTTGTAAAATACTTTAATGATGTGTACTATCAAATTAATGATTACATGAATTTCTTGATTTTTCCATCAGGTGTTATGCTTCAATGCTGGTAGAGTAAAAACTGTAATACAAATCATACATGATATGAAGATCTAAAAATTACACAAATATTAATTAAAATATATATATATATATTATTAAAACCTATGACATGGTGTGTCCTATCAAATTAATGACCACACACAAGAACATATCTCATGGTTTACACAATATAATAAATAAATTTTAAATATGCATAATTTGGTATAAGTACATTTTCCGTTCAAGCTATCTACATGTCTCATATATATCTCACCATTTATCTGAGGACCACACCTAGGGACTCATCATTTAAATTGAGCCTCTGAAAAATAGATTACCCGGAATGGACAATAGGCTACAGAGTTTTTGGTTATCGAATTACATGGTCACAAGTCATGTAGGCCATGTATAGTAATACATGAAATGTCTATGACTCAAAGGGACTACATGCCATGTATGTGGGTGACACAACATGTACTCAGTATGACTATGCACCACCCCATCCAATTCAACATGTGGTGTATGTAAATAATGCACCATGTTCCACCAATGCACACAATTTGAATTAATTTCCAAATTAATTCCTAATGCATTGAACACAGGTACATCGGGTGTATCTCCAGTTACATGGTCTGTACTCCTATGTTATTCATCCAGAATCCTTTGCACCTCCAAATGAGATATTCAATTTTATTTTCTTCATAAAATTAATCATATTAATTAGATGTATGGGAATAGAAGGAGGAAGAAGAAGATCTCACAATTTGGATTAAAAGAAAAATTAAACCTGAATTGAATACTAAATCACAAATACATAAATCAATCAATGATTTCTAAATAATTATAAATAAATATATGTCCACTCTGATACCACTTGTAGGTTCTGTGTGTTGTGAAAGCATGTGATGGGTCTTTCCCAACATTGATTTTTTCCATGATCGATGATTAATCTGAGATATTACACAACATTGAATGTTGTGATCTACGAAATTAAATACAAGAAATAAACAAGGGATACAATTTTGAAACAATAGAGAGGATCATCAAATATTATTTATATTTGATTTAATTAATAATATAATTACCTTGATGGACTTCTTTCTTTATTGATGAATTTGACAACAGATCTGCATTATACGGTCATTGTGTTGTAGGAATCAAATAATATTCCATCTAGTGGTGATCCACATGTATTCCAAAAGTCTCTAAACATAACTGTATTAATATCTAGGTTATATTATGTTAGATCATATCACTTGTGTCGTCTTCCTTTGATTACTTCGAGAAACGATTTAAAAGTGTTCACCTAGATCTTTCTTGACTAGATAGTGGGAGGTGGAGGAAGATCGCACTCCATTAAAGGGCATGTTCTTGGAGGATGGATCTATCGAGGGATTGAGATGAATATCTAAATGCATTATTCAGAACTAAAACAAATTAATTATCTTTGAAATGAAATAATAGAATTAGGTTTATATACTCCCAGAGTTAAAATAAAATAATCGCACATGTTCCCTTTATTATTTATTTAATCCCTATGGAACCTCATATCGAATAATATTATTATTATTTCTTGACATGATCTTAACATGTTAATTAAATTAAATATTAATTAATCAAATAATATTCATTATTTTTTATTTATCACAAAATCATTATGCTTAGTCCGCCATTACTCCAAAATATTATCGGTCCATGAATAATGACAATTTATTTATTAAATAAATATCATTGCATTATTCTCCAATAAGTAAATAAATAATATATTCACTATATAGAAAAATAAATATTAATTAAATTATACACTCAAATTATATTCTCTTGAATAACTTGTGATGTAATAAATAAAATCAATAAAACATGAAAAATTATTAAACCAAGTGCGGGAATAATATTTATTCAATTTTTTAAATAATAAATATTATTATAATTATTTAACTAAGATTATAGATACTCTTATTGTGTGACCCTATAGGCCTCTTTATTAATGGAATAGGTGAATAAGCATGTAGTCCACGGATAACATCTAGCAATATTCCATGGAACGCATAGAGAAATAATTTAATGCCCCAATGACATAATACCTCGGACCAACACTTACTATGAAATATAATCGTTTTATCATGATAACTCTAATCAAGAAGTTTTCATTTTGGTGACATCAAACTATGTGCTCAATGTCTCTTTATTTGACTTATTGGATGTTTAACATGCCTATAGAACACCATGGACATGGATTTATTTACTATATATCATTTCCCTCAAAGGTCCAGAGATATAGGCTTCTGTTAAAGTACATAAGGGACAAATTTTTTCTCACATTATTCACTAATGTAATATTACTCATGAGACACCCTATGTATCATACCTCACCAAAAAAAATTATCATCGTGGTTTTCATCAATACATCAAAGTATGTAACTCATAATACTCATTAATAATAATCCTAATGTCTACAAACCAATATACATGTCCGTAGATAAGAACATCCAAGGACATGTATGAATTTGGATTTCCTACTGGAGGGTCTTTTTCTCATAATATCCTACACTGGATATTTTAAAGGGCATACACCATGAAAAGGTTCCTAAAATTCCTATGAGTTTCTATCAATAATCGCATGCATCATTTATGTTCCTCAAATTATATCATCCGATTGTAGAACATATATTAATAATTGTGTCATAGCACTTTAGGGTTATTATCATAGTGGAGAACTGCTATGACATTTTAGTGCGACAGCTACCCTTTGGAAATTATCGCATACTATGTTATGAAAAAGAACAATCACGATGTGATAAGACATTTATTAATATTCAAGACAATGAATATTGGTTTTCATAAAGTAAAAAGAAGTTGGTTTTAGGTCACCAAATCTAACAAAAATTTCATAATCTGTCTCTCACGAATTTTAGGAATATTATTTTCCCATAATTAATTCAATATATTACATGTTTTCCTTTATTTTTCATATTATTATGAACTCAAGAGACCAAAATATTTTTTTTATAAAAAAACAACTTTAATCCTCTCTTTGATCAAAAATAATTTTTCTTCTATATCTAGATTTATAAATCTGTTTCCAGATTGTTTTTAATATTATATAATGATTGTTTAATTAATTTTTCACTATTATTGAATTTATTAAAAAGGTTTAAAATTAATATTTTTTCATTTACTAAATGAGGTACTTTTGTATTTTTTTTACCGAATATTAGAAAGGAAACATTATTTTAACATATAAAGAATTAACAAAAAATTTCACTGCCAAAACCACTCAATTATTTTAAGCTTCAATTATAATTTTATAAGGGTGTTTTTTATGAAATTTTAATCCTTAATTTTTAAGAAAGTTTTATATTTTTAATAATATATTTCAAATTTAAAAGGGTACATTACAAAATAAAATTTCTTCTAATATTTTAATGTAATTTTTATCTATGATAATATACTTTGATGATTATTCAGGATTTACTATAGATATGACCCAATGATTCCATATTTATTGTTTATTTGGATTATTTTAGGGTTATGATGATTAAATATCGATGAAACTCTTTTTTATATGGGTTATGTTATGATGAATACTTTTATGATCTTTTATGATACATATGAATAGATTTATGATTATGTGATGGGTTGTCCTAAAATTATATAGAAATCTAGTTAATTTGGTCAATATTAATGTTCTATGAGTTCAAATGGTACATGGGAGGTTATCAAAATCCTAAAACAAGATGGTACATGGGAGGAAATTCCAATCCCAAAATAAGAGGGTATACGACAGGTTATCCCTATCCATAAAGAGGGTACGTAGAAGGTTATCCCAAGCTCAAAGTAGATAAATAAGAGGTTACCAGAAACCTAACATGTTATTAATATCACTGTGGGTATCCTTGAAATATGATTTCTAGGATTATGATTATGCCACACTTTATATTACTCTTCTATGACATGATCTTATTCGAGTGTTATGTTCTCATGGATCATGTTCATTGATCCCATTATGATTCATGTCTTATGAACTTCCAATCATTATGTCATGACTCATGTTTATGATCTAATAATTTTTTTGTGTGGTTTTCAAAGGATATTCTCAAGTTCTCATTCCCATTATGCTCATGTTATATTTAAGTGATCATTGATATATCTCTTTTTTAACCTTACTGAGCATTTATGATAACCCTTTATTATGTTTTCTTTTTCCCTGGTTATGAAGAAAATTTTTAGTTATGATGTCTCTAAGAAGGGTTCTAGTTATAAATAATTAATTTGGAGATGACATATATCTTTTATAAACTAGTTTTTTATGTATCCATGTTTCCGAATTTAGTAATAATTTTTATTTATCGCATGGATCATAATGATATGTAATGTGTATTCAATTATCGAAATAATATATATATATATATATATACAAATATTATGGGTTACTACATAATTCTACTTAACTATGCCATATGGCTATGGTATACTCTAAATAAGTCATTATAGGGAAAATGTTTTATGTATATTTATGTTCCTCAATAAGAATATGATCCTTGATATAGTGCCTTCTATATGTTTTGGCCTGATGAGGCTCATCATTAGATTGATATCCTCTAGGGGTAGTCCTATATTCATATGTCCAGTAAGGTTGGGTGCCCTAGTAGTATGGTGAATTGGAGTATAATACATGATATGTGTATATCATATCCTAGTGTGGGAAGGCTATAACATTAATTATAGGGTGATGTTGATATGTGAACGTAGAGGTGTTTATTGTGAGTTATGACCTATGTGATATGTGGCATATGGTTTTGGTATGAGAGCCTAGTGGTTTTAAGATACAGTTTAGGATATGTGATCTAGGTTCTATGGATGAGATGATATATGGTAAATGTGGGTAACCAAAGTTTGGGGATTAGCATAGATTTATGGGTTCTTTATATATGAGAATCATGGGTAGATGATTTGGGTATTGAGTTCATTTCACAAGAGGTTCTATCAGGTATATGGTATAGGCATGTGGGGTGCCTTGGTTTTTGATGAGGAAAACATATTGAGTACTAGTTCTTTTGTATCAAGGGTTATTTTTTGGGGGAAGTATCGGTCTAGTGTCTATCCCTTCTAATTTTGGGGATCATTCCTAATGAGATAAAAAAATTCGATCCATATTGGTCAGATCTAGGATTTATTAATCATGGGTAAATGATTCTAGTTTTTTTATATAGAGTGGTGTTTGATCTTACAGGAGACCACGACATAAGTGAAATTATTGATTTTAAAGAGGATCACCATGGGTTTTTTAGTTATATTAAAATTAGAATTCATCAAAAATGGTTAGTTGTTTAGGTGTGAGAGCCTATTTATGATGAAACAAGACTCATGGGATCATGAGTTAGGTTATGTGATTTGTTTTTACATGAGTATATACCCATTACATATGGATGGGATTATGTCAATATATACTCATGTTAGACCCAAACTAATTTCTAGTGTTAGATTTGTTTTCAATCATGATGTTATAAAGTATTAGTAAAATATTGGAATGTTAATGATAATTTCTAGCATTAGGGAGAGATTGGAAACATACAAATACTACCCAGTATAGGAGAATGAAGTGAAGAAAAAATCATAAAAGATATCAATTGCATATCTGAAAGTTATGATTATGAGTTATACTAGAACAAAAAGTAGGATATAGGTGAGTATCTACAATGTTTTTTAAAAAATGGAGTTGAAGGAAACATGTTGTGTAGTTCGTCACTCCATCTATAGGGTGTGATCACTTCTAGATTAAGTAAACATAGGCAAATCTCTATTGTGATATCTATATGTTAAAGGATTAATACAATAGAATGCTTCCAATGAAGAATGATTCACACCTAGATGAATTTTCACGTACTGTTTTGTTTTTTTAAGATGTGGAATTAACCCTCATATTGTGAAATAACACTTATCTATATTTTTTGAATAAATAATATAACAACCAATAAGGGAAGAAAAAAGCATGAATTCAGAATCCTATAAGAGGAGCTTTAAGTTACATCCTTTCACAATGTTGAAAAAAATATTAGGTTAAAAATTCTATAGGGAGAAAAAAGATTCATTAAAATCATACTATGTAAGTAAAGAATTATTTTTTAGTAACGTAATAATTTTCCAAAAATATGTATTTTTGCATAAAAGTGTGTAAGTGTCATGAAATAATGTTTCATGAATAAAGATAAAACCTTGGAAAAGTATAAGGTATCATAAAAGTCAATGTTTTATGGACTTGTATACATTGATTAATCTAATGTGACCCATTTTTATGGGATAGAAGAGTTTTGTGGATTTATTTACATTGACTAATCTAAGACACCACGAAATTGGGATGATTGGGGAGGTAATGTTTTGAGAAAAAAGAATTATGGATATATTTTAATGAACTAATGTTCTGTGAAGGGGATGATTCCATGTTATATGAAGGGTCAAAATTTTCCTATAAATATTTGTCCCTTTATTGAAGAATATAGAGAGAAGTGAGAGAGACTTGGTTGAGGGAGATAATTAGAAGTAAAATGATCTAAATTCACCAATGTATAATTTTACATGAATGAGTTCCTCAAAATATCGAGTTCTATGAAAGAACTTCCTTGAATGGATAATTTCTAGAAATACACTATTTTTGTGAACCATTTTTTAGAGAGAAGGTTTATATTTCATTAAAGTGTGGTCTTGATAATGTTTCAATCATTAAATAGAGAAAGAGTTTAGTTTCATAAAAGTATGAGTTTTTTAAGGGATGAGTTCCCTGAAATAAGGGGTTTGGAAAAAAAGAGAAGTTATGTTAATAGTTCACATCAAGAAAATAATTCAATGTTAGTCTTATACTAATTATTGTAAAATCATTATGTATCCAATCTATTGAATAAGACTTATAAGTCCATAAACTGTGGATGTACCTTCATAAACGGAGTGCACAAAGGTAAGGAAGTGGATGTGTACCATGGGTGAGGAGTTCCAAAACCCTAAAACATATAAATTTAGTTATCTTGGAAAAGAGTTTCCATTGAAGAATATTTTTTATCTAAAAAACTAGTGAATCCCTAATAATTCATGTGTGAATGACACAAAATTTATGTATGCTCCTTAGACTATCCTTTTATGGTGAACTAAGGAAAATACCTGTATACCATGTAAATTTTATATTATTATTTTTTCTTTTATCACTGTATGAGTTTTAGAGGTTAGATTAATCATGTGAAATGTTAATCATAATTACTTCACACATGGGAACAAGATCCTAAAATAATGTTAAATATACTATAAAGAAAAGTTTAAATTTATCTATCAACCTGATTTACTCCCCCCTCCCAAGGTGTATCTGGTCCCAAAAAGTGGTATCAATAGGTAAAGGTTTAGACTCAATATTACACCTCAAATAAATTGTTTATATTTTTTTACATGTATTGTATGATTAATCCCCCCTTTTTATGCAATAATATTTGATGAATGGTAGGAAAAATGATCATATTCCAATAGGATTATGGTTCAGAGGTCATGGACATTGTCTAGAGGGATGATGACATGTGAAATAACTATAAAAAATTAGATAATTCTTAAAATTATAAGATCATAAAAATATCCTTTTATGATTATTTTTATAAGAAAAATACCCATTGTCCTACTACTTTCAAAATTTAAAAAACTCTGGAAGATATTTATGGAAACACTACATAAAAAAATCATGTTTTTATATAAACCTCAAGAGAAGGAGTAAAACCTATAAATGATTAAAATCCAATTAAAAAGGTTTGTTAAGAGAGTCATATGATAGAAGGAATGCAGAATAAAAATAATAATAATAAGGTCTCTGTGAGATTAGGTACTGAAATAAATTTGAATGATTCAAACACTATGATTTTATCTGAATGTTACTATGTTGTGGATGTTTCTTATAAATATATAAATTAATATTTCACTATATAGAAGTATAAACCAATGGGGTTTTTTGACCTTATAATTTATATTTAAGGTTCTATTGAATAATTAGATGTTCAAATAGAAGAAATCATAAAATTGGTGTCCAGATAAAAGAATCAACTAAATATGTGGATGATTTAGAATCATATATTGAACGAATAGAGAAATAATTAGTAGTTACATTTTCTAGTTGGGTGATCTAAAAAGAGGAATTGGAGGTAAAAATAGAAAATTGTTGAGATATGTGAGTAGATTTAAAATTTTAAAGCTTCTGTTGAAGAAATATATAAAATAAATGAGACAACTAAGGGTGAAATTATTAAGATAAATAAATTTATGGAAACATTTTAAGATCATGAGATTTGGAATAAATTTTTTTGGTGCTTCAGTGGTGAATATTAGCCAATAATTTATATTGTAAACTCTAAAAATTAAGAACATTCTATAATTTATATCTATCAATCTTGAGAGTGTTTTTCTATGATAAATAAAAGATCCAATTCTTACATGACATGGTAGATTAGTGGGAGATGATACATGAAATAGACTTTACAGTTATCAAATATTTTTTAATAAAAAATAAGATGATGTAAAGAGATGAGGTAGCCCTAAATATTGGAATACAAAATATTGGTGACAAGATGAAAGAACAAAGTGATCTACATGAAGAAATGTTAAATGATATAAAACCTAAAATGGTCATAGGAAAATACTTCAATTCAAGTTTCATTCCTTTCAAAATATATCTTGATGTGAGGATAAAATAAGGAAATGAAAGTAAATCTATATTAATGAAAATAAATTCTCATATAAAGGAGAAAACACTTAATATTAGGTAGCTTGATGATAATCTTATTTTTATTAAGGGAAAGGAGAAGGTAAATTTTTTACTCAAGAGAATCATATTCATGTGGATTATGAGAGACTTAAAATACGTGACACAAAAACTAGGGAAATAATATTTATAAATATGAAAATAATTAGCAGGTTCCTAGAAAAAATATTAAATACTCGCATAGAAAATTATCTATGAAATTAAACATTTTTTGAATAATTGGAAACATTATGAGTGTGCTTCAAGAATATTGAAGGCTCGTTGATGGAAGAATAATGGCTACATAAACATCTAAAATGATACATGATGATACAAGATATATATATAATGGAAGATTTTTTTTCTCACCTTAATCATATGACAATTTAAATCATTTTAAAGAATTAGTGGAAGGGAATAGACTCTATAAGGAGGTCCTCAACTCTTACAGCATAAAAAGAGATAATATATACTGTAAGATATCCAATAAATCTAGAAAAGAGGTTCCATGTTTTGAAACAAAATAAGGATATCAATGAAAATTGGGTCAAACTACCAATGTCTTACACACACAAAAACCCTCCTAGAAGGAATGAAAACAAATTTAGAAGATAAGGAGATAAGTAACTCTATTTTTTAGTAAAAATAATGTACACTCAAAGATTGGGTCATCTTAGAAGAAAATGTAAGAGGAGAATTGTATGGTCACTAAACAAACGAATCATGAATAATGGATCATGGTGTTCATAAGATTTATCACTAGGTGAGAGGTCATGGAAATATAAAAATCCCATCAATGTACCATGAAAAAAGAGTAGACAACTAGTGAAGAAATTCCTTATCCCTGGAAGAATCATGGAAAATAGTGTGCAAGTGGTGAATCAAAGAAATAACATTTTATTAGTGGGCTTAAACCCACAACTGTGGAGATAACCAAGATTTTAGAACCAACATATATAAATAATACTTATCATGTGAGTAAATAATGTATAAATATAAAGACAAAATAGTTATATTTGGCTCGGAATATGTAAAAAATATAAAAACAGAATAGTTATTTAAAATAAATGATTACAGGGCTCGTCTGTTTAGATCAACCACAATCCTCTCCTTAAGGATGTCTGAGGTACCCCAATCCCCATGTGTTTAGATTTTTTTAAATTTTATTTAATGTGTTATCATATTAAAGGGAAAATATGCTATATAGGGTTTGTATGTGAATAAAGGGTATACGTGTGTAAGTAAAATAGATATACATTCAATAAGAAGAATAAGAATAATTTAAATTTTCATATTATAATAGATTCAAAAATTGTTGTTAAATAATCACTATGTTTTCTAAAATATGTTTCTGAAAATAACGTGTTATGAAAATAGAAGATTTTATAATAAAGAGCCTAATATAAAACTAAATATCAGTCAAATCTTGACTTGGGTGGTCTAGTGGTTCCATGCCACATTGAATATTCAACTATTAGTATTAGGCCTCAGTTCAAGTGGTATTTGACCACTAAGAAAATATATTAGTGGAGAAGCAAAAACAGACATGTATTTCATATTTATCTATTTTATTATAAAAAATTTTATTAGTATACTATTTTTAGGACACCAAGAAGATGTTATAAAATCAATATTTTTTCGATCAAGTGGTCTCCCTATTCTGAAGATGAATTTTAAATTTGACAGTAGCTCAATGATTAGTATAAACATGTGTTATTAATCTAAATATAGGTATATTTATGAAGTTTTTGTGATTATCACTCTAGGATATTTATAATTTCCTGGAAAAGGATTCTTAAGTTGAATTGAAGATCATGAATACCAATTGGTGCCATGAGGTTATCATTATCAATTTTTTTCAGTTGAATAAATATCTGGAATGTCTCATGTACATTTGTTTAATTTATTATTCACTATTTGTTTTTTGTTAGTGTCATTGAGATCATAGAATGTTATTCAAAAAAATTATGATGAAATAACTTATTGAAGTAAGTGAGTGACATGGACAGAATTTATATAGACATATCCTTAAACATGACATAAACTTGATTTATAGTCCAGAATTCAATTTCTTCCACTCTTCAGGTCTTTTAAAGTTTAGATATTTTGAGAATTAGGTTATAACCCATACATAACAAAACCATATAATACAAATTCTGAAATTCCAATTAATATCCATTTTACCAATAATATAAAACCTTAAAAATAAATCATGAATTGTTTTCATAGAAAATATTCATGACTTTAAACATGATTTCTTTTTTTCTCATTCCTATTTTTAACCGCTATGAAAGAAATTTAAAACACTGGATAAGAAAAAAACACTCAGTAAGGGATATAAAAAAGAGAAAACTATTATACCAATAAAAACATGAAAACTCATGTTTTATTTACTTTTAAAATAAAAAAACTGAGTGTATGAAAAAAAATATTTTCAAAATAATAATACACACACCATTTCTCTCAAATAAATCCTTTAAACCCATAGCACACAATTGAAAACACTTTTTTGGAAACATAAAACATAACATTAATAACCTATTTTAAAACCTTTCCATATGTAATTGAAGTCCAATTAAATACATAGGAGAAACCCTATGGAAACTCCCTCTTTATTTCCTACTGATACAAGGAACATTGACCAATGAATTTTATCTCAATCTATGTGCACCCATTGTTTAAGATATAAGGAGCTCACTCGACGCTATCTAGGTACACCATTATATAAGTTGTAACGGGCTTCCCTAGCGCTATCTAGGCATACTCATTTATCATGTATAATGATAAAGTAACATATCATGAATAAACGAATTATGCTTTCACTTATACATCATAAAACATTTTAAAAACTCTTTTAAACTCATAATAAATCTCTTTTTGATATCAAAATACCCTTCTCTTTTAAAAACCCATTTTTATATCAAAATATTGTTCTCTTTTGAAAACTAATTTTCAATACGAAAATAGCCAAAAAAGGTAAAAAATTAGTTTAATAAAATAGAAAATCATTTAAATGAATCGAAACATAAGATAATGGTTATAGAGGTGGAAATTGTTTTTCCATATATGTTAAAATATAACCTTCGTTTTTTGTTTGCAAATAAAGTCAAACATTCCATAAAAAGATTCATTTTTTTAATCATAAGCCACATGAAATAATAGCATTAAAACAAACATTAAATATAATTATAATTGATAAATTAATGATATAACATGTAAATTGGGAAATATATACACCTCATAAAATAATATAGGTTCATAACATCAAAATATGCCCCAACAAAATTAAATTGAGATGAAGTCTCTTACCTTGAGTCTGAATTGTCACGTAAATTATTTATCTTCTAGAATAATAAACATAAGTTAATTATTTAATATCTTTGGAAAATTTATAAAATTAATTACTAATTTTATTTCAATTATTACCTTTTTATATACAATTTCTTTATTAATTATTTTTACCTCAGGTCTTTGTAGTAAATTTGGCTTCTTTGTCAAAAATAAATTTTGTATGTTGACTATTAGTAAAAGATGTCATTATTAAAAATATAAAAAATAACAATAATTAAGTAGTTATTATATTTATACATCAATTAAATTTTTTAAAATCAATCTTAAAATATGGTTATGGAAAATGAACTACGTTACAATTATGAACGAGGTTGGTCATACGTACGCATGAGTAACTTTTTCATTTTTCAATGATCATTATGGAAGGAAGGTAAGTAATTTTTTAACATTACATATTGATAATAATATCATAATTAACATAATATATCTTTAAATATAATTATATTTATCATTTGTGCGTTGTATTGAAGAATAAAATCGCATTGTTTTGTGGAGGTGGTGGTCCACACGTACAATAACGATGTAATAATTTTTTAGTATAGGAAATAAAATGATATAATACCATTTAATAATGATAAATATTTCATTAATATCATTTTTAGTTCATTTATATCATGTATATTTATTTAATTTATCCTTATTAACTTCCATATAATGTGTTAGTGAAAATGTGAATAACATCACTTTGTGAGATAATAGTTCGCAATACAAACGAGCAACATTATCGTATCCCCCATGGAATGTAATGTAATAATTTATATGAGATATAATAACTACATAAGTTTAAAAATGTTAAAAATAACATATATATATATATAATTCAAATACATCATTACAACAATTCATGAGAGTTGATGTTGGAAAATGAATAACATCGGTTCGTGAGGTATTAGTCCTCCGTACACACGAATGATGATTTTGTATCCCATTTGATAGAAGAGGAGATGGATTTGGTATATTCCATTAAGAAATTAACATATAAGTATATTATATATAATTTTATTACTCGATAAGAATAATTTAATAATATTTTAAGGTGTTTAAAGAAAACATAAAATAAATATTCTCAATTAAGCATGAGCCTCTTCTTCGAGAAACCTCCTAAGGTAGGCACCAAAAACCTTCTTAGGATAGATTTATGTTTCAAATACTGGATATAGGTATTGAGTAGGGAATTTAAGAAGTTATTTAGTAAGGTATTAACTGAACTAAAGGTTACGTGTTAATAAGGGAGGATAATGTTGGCATTTTGTAAGTGAGGTTCATGGCACACTTGTAATTTTTTAAAAGAAAAAGGTTAACCCATGTATTTCACATGACACAAGACTCCAAAATGAATAATTTTCAAGAATTACACATTATAAGGTAAAAATATGATTATAAAATACATGTTAGACAATTTTTTCTTCCATTTTAATCCTTATCGTTTTAGTTTAATCCCTATGTAAACTTGTTTTCACCTTAGCCATGGAAATTAATTTTTACTATTTTCACAATTCATGATGGTCAAATTTTATGATGAACTTATTAGATAATATAAATTATGATGATTAAAAATATGTAATCCATTTTTCCAAATTCATATTACATATGTGGAAATTTTTAATTTAAGATAAAACCAACTCACGCGATGAAAGAACAATTTTCAGTAAGTGTATTTTTCAAGAAAAGTTATTTTTATGTTAAATCAATGACATGAAGTAATCATTATATTAATTTTAGTTAATATTTAGGTATATATTATAAAATAATTTAATTTAAATAATTCCTCAAAAGAAATATTTTTATTAATTAAAATCGATAAACATTATACACTATATAACAGTTTTCAAAAAAAATCTTGTTTTTACACCCTAGGAAAAACTTATACGAAAATCCGATATAAATTTTATTCATTACTATATAATTTTATTAAATATAATTAAATAAAACTTATTTTAATTTAAATCATATTTGAAATAAATGACTTTTAAATTACCTGATTTATTGAATATAAATGACTTTTTTAGAAAAATCTTGTATTTTTCACTATTCACTAAAAAATAAATGTTTTCCAAACAAATCTTAAATTACACCAGAATTAATTTCTATATGATGATTTCAAAACTTATATTCATATTTTAAAAATAAAATTATATAATTTATAATTTAATCATTATATAAAACCCTATAATAAAAGGGTTTAATGAAAACTATTTATTTTCTGATTTACCAAATAATTAATGTTATTATAATGAATATAAATATATTAATAAATTTGAAATTAATTTATTCTATCATTACCTGGGTTTTTACGCCACTGGTGTATTTGGATTGAACTCTGATTTCTTTAATATTTTTCCACTCTGTAGGCTTAAAAGATATGTTGGTAACTCGATTCCATGTGGTAATTTCACTCACAGAAAATTTGTAAAAAGTGTATATCTAAAACAAAAAATGGATCCAAGCTTAAAATGGGGTATTAATAGAAAATTATTTAAGAAAAAATCATATATGTTGTCAAAAGTGTAAAATTGACTTCAAATGGGGATAACATCTCTCTATATCTATATCTCTTATAATTGGAACCAAATTGTATTCCCATTTATGCGTCTAAACCTCATTGAGAAACTATTGAAAAATTATTATTGATTAAGGATAGTATTTTTTATAAATAAATCCCATATGGATTTAACAATGATAAGGGGAGGAGACTTAAATGAAATTTGCGTTCAATTCCTCATTATTATTCATGATTTCAATGGGGAATATGGAATAACAGGAATATATAATGAACCTATGGTGAGAAGGGGGTGAATAATAAATAATGTTTTTATATTTCCCTTTACATTTTGATGTAAAAATAGGATAAAAAATTCATTAAGGAGGAAAATGATGAATCATAAATCTATAGCCATGAAATGTTTATCCCAAACCTATGTTTGGTATGGTATTTATTATCAATCATATTATCATACAATATTTTTTTAGTATTGGAATGATTAATAGAGTTTCTAGAACAAGGATGATAATGAATATAGGCTGATACTACCTAGTCTAGGAGAATTAAAAGAATATAAATTTCTAGAAGATATCAATTACATATCAAGAAGTTTTGATCTGGGATTTTTTTTAGTAAGGAGGAGGAGTTGGTTGAGTATTTGAATAGTTTGGGGACAGAGTGAGTTGAGGGAATTATTTTGTGAAGTTCATCACTCAATTCATATTTAATGGTAATTTCTAAATGATTTTAATATTGTAATAGTGTCAATTTGATATCTAGATGTTGAAGGAGGATTGAAAAAAAATTATTTCAGTGCATAATTATTCTTACACAAATAAAGATTTGCATATTGTTTTGATTTGTGGAAGACATGTACTTAACCCTTATCTCAACTAGTTGGTCATATCTTGATTTTTTTAAGAACTAATATCACATCTAAGTAGATAATCACATAAAATTAATTCAGAAGCCTAAAATAGGAGCTTAAATTTGCATCATTTCCTAGTGTTGTCAAAAATGTTGGGTAAAAATAAATAGGGAGATAAAAGATTTTGGAAATTCAACTTTTAAAATATTGTAATTTATTTTAGATTAAAGGCATATGTTTTGTGAAATATAGATGTTTGTGTGAAAGTGTTGTAATATTGAAAAAGAATGTTTTGATAATGAAGATGAAATATTTGAAAAGTCTAAAGTCTCATGAAAGATAAATTTTGGTGAGATGGTATACATTGTTGAATCTTGTATAACACGTTTTTTGGGAATTTTAGAGTTTCAGAAATGGATTTTCATTTTCTAATCTAAGGTACCATTTAATAAGGAAGCTTACAAATGAAATTTTTTTGAATGAAGAATAATGGAAAATATTTTGTGAACTAAAGTTATTAAATGAGATATTTCAAAGTTACATGAAGGGTTGTTATTTGACATTAAATGTCTGATACTTGATATAAGAAGAGAGGGAGAAGTGTGAGATCCTTGGTTTGAAGATATTCTTTATAGATAATTGCACTAAATTCTACAAATTTTGAAGTTACATTGATGATTTCCGTGAACCATAGAGTCTGAAAAATCATTGAGTTCTGCAAACTCAATGATTGTGAAAACATTTTTCTAGTATTATGGTTTATATTGCACGAAATAATACTCATGATAATGTTTTATTAGTTATAAGATACAATATAGTTGTTTCAAAAATGTAAGTGTTTCGTAAATTTAAGATTTTCTTAAAAGTAGGGGTTTCATGAAGGGATAAGTTCTATGAATAGAATTCATTGAGTGTCCTTTTTTAGTGAAAGGTGAATTCAGAGTGCATAAAATCAATACTATGATGAAATTATTGTATCATGATAATTAGGGAATAATCCTTAGATTTTTAATCTATTTAAAATGGCATACCAGTTTATAAACTATGCAAGTACCTTTATCAACATAGTGCACAGAGGTGAGGAAGATGCAGTGTGATTTCCTTGAGGAGTGTCCAACCCCTAAATATTTTAAATCTCATGTTCCTAGAATATAGTAATTATTTTCAAATAATTTCAATCCCACAAAATAGTTAATCATAGTTGATTCTAGTATGACAAGGAAAATTATAGTGTATTCTCCTTAGACTAGCCCATTGTGATGAACTAAGTAAAAATCCATCTATCCCATGGATGTTTTACATTCCTATATATTTTTTATTTCTCTTTGACTTTTAGAGGAAGTTGTAATAAAGTGATATATTTATTATATTTCCTGCCAATGTAGGAACAATATATTAATAGATAGTTAACTAGGATATGAAAAAATGTTAAATATATACATCACCCTAATTCACCCACCCCACTCCAGGTGAATCTGGTTCTAGTAAGTTGTTTCAAAGGGTAAATGTTAAAACTCAGTGTTCTTCTTCAAGATAAGTGTTTTCATTTGTGAAAATATATTCTATAATGAATCTTCTATTTTTTATAGAACTATCTTTAATGAGCGGGAAAAATATATTCTCATTTTCTTGTGTTATTGTACTATATAGGTCATGATAATTATCTAGAGAGATGAAAACTTGATAAAGAACGGTGAAGAAGTGGGTAATTATCAAATGCATAATATTATAAATAGATCCTTTTTTGAGATATTTATAAGGAAAATACTCATTGTGATTTTTTATAACATTTAAAATACTTTAGAATCTATTTATAGAAACACTATAGAGATAAATCTAGTTTTCATATCAACCTCAAGAGAAGATGTAAAAACTTGAAATGATGAAAATACAGTGAACAAGGTTGGTGAAGGGTCTTATGAAAAAAATAAAATATTAAGTAAAAGAATAACAATAAGAAAAATGGAATAACATATACTGAAATAAATGTGAATGGTTCTAACTCTATGATTTCATTGAAATATAAATATGTTTTGGGAGTTTCTTATAAATAATTAAATTCATATTTTTACCTAGAGAATAATGAACCAGGGGGTGTTTTATACATTAATGTACAGCTTGATGGTTCTCTTGAATAATTATATATTTGAATAATGAGAAATTATAAAATTGGTGGTCTGTTAAAAGAATCAATTGAATATGGGGATGATTTGGTAGTAGGGATTGTTGCAAAAAAATAAAGAACTAATAGATATTTTATCTAGTCTGATAAACTTGAAATAAAAAGTGAATATATAAAATAAAAAAAATATAAATATATTTGGATTTAAATTTTAAGGATTTTATGAAGAAAAAAATAAAAGAATTGAGTCACATGAGGATATAATTATCAAGAAGAATAATTTTAAGGATCTAAATGAATTTGATGATATTAAGAACAAACAATTTTGGTATTTAGTGGTGAAGATAATCTACTCACTTATGATGAAAATCTAAAAAAGGTATAAGAGTCTAAGATGTATTGTCTTCAATTTTGAGTGATTATATTCCATGATCAATAAAAGTTAAAATCCTTAAAAGAGATGGTGGATCCTTGGGATATCATACTTGATGTGGACTATATAATCATCAAAGATTTTTTTGTATATTAAAATATGGTGAAAAAGAGATGAAGTGTCCCTAAATGTTAACATATAGAATAAGGGTGCCATGATGAATGAATAAATTCATCTACTTGAATAAATTTCAAATGAAATGAAACAAAAAATGGTTATGGGAAAAGAGTTTAAATCAAGTTACATTCCTCACATGACACTTCTTTTAGTGAGGATAAAATATAGAAATTAATCTACTTATAGATTAATGACAATAGAATCTCTACAACAGGAGAAAGACTAGATGATTAATGTGATTGAGGAAAATCTCAATTTGTCTAATTGAAAGGATAAAGTATAGTTTTCCTTTGGCGAGGAATCTATATGTGGATTATGCAAGGCTTTATATTTGAGATCTATGAATCATAGAAATAATATTTATAAATATAAAATTATAGATAATATTCTTATAAAACATGAATTAAAAGACTCTAAAAATAAATTGTCTATGAAATGAAACTATTTTAGATGAATGGGAAACACTATGAGTGTGTGTAATGACACTCGAAGGCTTGATAATGGAAGAAGAATGACTATATCAGAACATAAACTAAGACATTATGATATAAGATATGTCTACACAATGGAAGATGTTTTATTTTTTCTTACCCTATTCATATGTAAAGGAAATTCATCTTGAAGAATGTGTGGAAGGAAAAATGATATCATAAGAGGGTCGCTGAATTCGGTTCCATGTAATGAGAGAATATATACTATAATAAAGCCTGTTAAACTGGAAAACTAGTTTATTGTCATGGAGAAAAAACAAGGATCTCAATGAATAGTGTATTAATCACCAACTAGGTTATACTCATATGATCCCTCTATAATGTAATGAAAAAAAAATCGTTAAAAAATAGAGAAACAACTCAAGTTTTCAATTATATTTATGTAAACTCAAATAAATAATTTCCTTAAAAGAAAAGAGAGTTGACTCATGTGGTGGATAAATAAAAGAAATATGAATAATTACTCATTGGATTCATAAGTTTTTCCTTAAATATAGATCTTATAGTAAGATAAATATCCCTCCAACAGAGGAAGAAGAAAGAGTGGATAATGAGTGAAGGTATTCCTGTTCTATGAAAGAATCATGAAAAAAGGAACATAGGTGGTACATTAAATAAATAACCTTATACTACTGTGTTTTAAACCACAAATGTGATAAGGAACAAGTCTGTGAAAGCAACATATATAAATAATATTGATAATGTGGGTAAAAAATATTTAATTTTATAGCTATAATAGTTTGAGTTGGATAAGAAGTTAGAACTGATACAAAAATAGTATAGTACTTTGTAAGAAAATATTAAAGGGCTAGTCTATCATACCCAAATACATGTCTCTACTTAAAGATGTCTTAGATACCCCTCTTCCCAGGATTTTGATTATTTCTAATATATATTATTGAAGTGGGATACGCTTAAGGGGGAAATTTGATATATGGGGTTTGTATGTGCTGAAAGGGAAGAGGTTCAAAAACTAAATTGATATAAATTCGATAATATGAATTAAATTACTTGGAATATGAATATGGTATCAGATTCAAAAATTGGTGTTAAAAACCAATCTCTTTTTTCCAAATATTTATATGTGTGTGTGTGTGTGAATGTTGTATTCTATGGATGTGGAAGATAATACTATAAAGATCCTTATGTGAAACTGAATATTTTTTAATGCTATATTTGGATGGTCCATTAGTTCCATGTCATATTGAATATTCAACCATTGGTATCATTCATCACATTAAGTTTTATTTTTTCACCAATAAAATATATATTGGTGGAGAAGCAGTAAAATTCATTTATTTTCTATTTTTCTATTTTTTCTAAAAATGTGATATCAACTAACTATTTCTCTGATATTAAGAAACTACTATAAAATCAATAGCATTCAAATCAAGCGAAATCCCTATTTTGAAGAGAAATTCAACATTTGAAGTAGCTAAATTATTGGTATCAATAAGTGGTATTAGTGAAAAAGTTGATATATTATGGGGAGTTAGTGTAAATCACACTTGGATATTTAACCTTATCCATAAAAGGATTCATGTGATAAATTAAAGATCATAATTGTCAATTTCTATAATGATGTTATCTTTAACAAGTGGTGTCAGTGGGTTTAACATGTGGTATGTGTCACACACTTGTTCTTAAATTCTTATTCACTAACTATTGATTGTTATTGTGATTAATATCACAGGATGTTCTTATAAATAATTAATGTTACATTTTAAGCATTTTATTAAAGTAAGTGAGTGGCATGGAGAACATTATTTTCTGTTGGATTAAAATATTGTTCGATACATAAAGGTATCACTTCGTCAGTTTAGAGGATATTTTTATGACTTAATTCAAAGTGGTAATTTAACTCACTAAAAATCTGTAAAAATTGTGAAACTACAGAAAAAAATAGATACATGCATTAATGGAGTTAAGAAGAGAAATGTATTCAAGAATAAATTGATAAAAAGTTTTAAAAGTTATATTTTGACGTCAAAGGGGAATTAAAATATCATTATATTTTCTTTTATAGTTAAAAGAGAATTATTTTCCCCCAATGTCTTCTAAAGAACATTGGATATCTATTAAATAGAGACTATTTATTAATGGGGTAGTGTTTTTATGAAAAAAATACTCTATGGACTTCACAGTTATATGGGGATAATAAAAGTAAATTTTGGATTAATGCATCCCTAATCGTTAGGATTTCAAAGGGTGGAGGTGACATAAAAGGAAGCTTTGAAGACCCTAAGGAGAAGATAAATTGAATAATAAATCTGGTTTATCATGGACCTTTTCATTTTTATTTTAAAGGAGGATAAATAGAAGAGATAAAAGTCATTATGTAGAAAATTCATTAAGGATAAAAAGGATGAATCATAAATCCAACCATAAGTCCATAACCATAAATCCATAAGGAGGAAAAGTCATTAAAGTAGGAAAAGTAATTAATGAGAAAAGTAATTAAGGAGAAAATTAATTGAGGAGGAAAAGGAGGAATCAAAAATCCATAACCATAAAACATTTTAGTTCCATAGAGGGATGGATTTATAATAGAATTGAAAAAAATCCAAAGGCGAGCATATTGGACTCAAACCTATGTTTGTGTTTTATTTTTTCCAATTATAGTATCATATATTATGACTATTGTATTTTAATTTTAATGAGTGTTACTAGAATGGGGTGACATTAAAGTCAGGTAAATGTTTCCAAGTCTAGGAGAATGTATAAAAGAGTTTTATTAAGATATCAATTTCATATATGGAAGTTATGCCTAGGATTTATGCTTGAATATGAACTAGGAGTGGGTTGAATATATAAAAAGTTTTTTAGTATATTTTTTTAGGGAATTATGTTATTAAGTTCATAACTTAATCAATAGTGAGATATCATTTTTGGATAAGGTGATGATAGGCAGAACACCAAAGTGATATCTCGATTTTAAAGGATGAATGCAATAGAAGTATTATAGGGTAGAATTATTCTCACCCAGATGAAGATTCACATGTTTTTGTGTTTTTTGGAAAATATGGAATTTACCCTCTTCTTTACCATTTTTTCTTATCTATATTTTTTGAATAAATAATAGAACATCCAAGCAGAGAATCAACGAGCATGAATTCAGAATCCTAGAAAATGAGCTTAAAGGTGTTTCATTTTCTTGTGTTTTCTAGAATGTTGAGTGAAAAATTCTAGAGCAAGGTCAAATTTTCCTATAATTCATGCTATATATTATAGATAAGTATTTCAGAGAAAATTCAAGAGTTTCATGAATGATTTATGTTTGTATAATAGTGTTCTAGTTTCGTGAAATAATGTTTCATTAATGAAATTTTGAAAACATATTTTTTTTAAAGATCATATTTTGCAAAATGATATACACTGGAGAATCAAATAAAAAACATTTTTTAGGAGTGTTAGAGTTATAGGAATGGAGTTACATGAGATAAATTTAGCTACCATGAAACATAGAGGTTTGCAAAGAAAATGTTTCATGAATGAAGAATGATTGAGAAAATTTCACATACTAAAGTTATGAGAAAGGGATGATTCAAAATTTTGTGAATTGATAGTATTTTACAATAAATATTTGAACCTTGATATATAAAGAGAGGGATAAATTATAGATACTTGGATGAGGGATATTTTTTCGAGAAAAATAATCTAAATTCTTCAAATTTTGTAGTTATGTCATCGAGTTCAAGAACCAACTAATTTCACAAGAGAACTTATTTGAATAATTGAGTTCCATGAACAAACTATTTAATTGTTCGACTAATTTTGATGAAGGATTATCTCACATGAAAAGAAATTCTTTATATAGGTTCATTAATTATAACTTACAAGATAAAATTTCAAAAAAAAATAGAATTTTTATGAATATAGGAGTTTTGTGAAAGAAATGGTTTTTCAAAAGAATAAGTTCCATGAATAGATCACATTGGGTATACATTTTAAGTGAATAGTGAATTTGGAGAGCATTAAATTAGGACTATGATGAATGAATATAATCATATTGATCATGTACAAAACCTTATGTTTCCATTCAATTAAAGAATATATACAGGTCTATAAACTCTAAAATTACCTTCATCAAAGCAGTGAATAGAGGTGATGGATATGTAGTGTGTCCTAGGGGAGGATAATACATACCATAAATCGTATGAGGTAAGTGTTCCTAGTATGAAATTACCATTGTAAAATCATTTATATCCACCAAACTAGTGATGCTTAGTAGATTCTGGTAAGACTAACACACCACCGTCTAATGATCCTTGGGTATCCTTTTTTGGTAATCCAAGTAAAAATCAAAGTTTCCCATAGATGTTTTAATTTCCTACATATTTATTTATTACTATGTATGATTGATAGTTATTATTATTTAAGTGAAATTTTGAACATATTTCCATCCATTGTGGTAACAATATCCTAAAATAAAGCTAACTAGGCTATGGAGAAATTTTTTCAATTTATATGTCACCCAAATTCACCCCCATCTTAGGTTGTATCTAATTCCAACAAATAGTATGTTTAGTTTCATTTAAATATGTATTGGTAAGAATATGTGTATAATCTTTATAGCCAATGGTCTTGAAGTAACCCATTTGGGTTTGGTTTCTAAGGGTTTTGATAAAAAGGGGAAATGTCCCCCTATGGTAGAAGGGATATGAGAAATGGATTAGGTGTGGTGGAAATACTAACATGAGGTATTCCATTGACATATAATTTTTGGAAGGTTTGCTGTCAGGGTGGACAATGGATGAGCATAACTCAGGAAGAGTGACTCACATGTGGTGGTGAAACTTATTGAGGCATAACTCAAGGATAAATATATGTGAATCCATATAGTAGAGAGCACACCTTTTTCCATTAGAGGGTTTGATCCTAGTTATGAGTGGAATTAAAATTAATTTCAAGGATGAAGTTCCAATTATTTGTGAATGAGTAGTGATTGATGTTTTTTATTGTCCCTTGGGTAGGATAAATATGTTCACATACAGTTATTAAGTTCAGTGATGAATGGATTATGGTCAATGGAGGAATGGTCCAAAGTAGGTAGGGTCATAGATGATTAAGACCATTCATTGGATGGTCAAGGAATCTTTTGGATTTGGTGAACTAAAAAATTTATTTTATCTATTCCCTTGGTTAATAAAAAATTTGAGACTCGAACAAAATATTAGAAAAATATTTTTCATTGGTATTGGACTCGAAATATTTTTCATGTGATTTGGGAATGAGTTATATTGGAGTTACACTAGTTCTTTAGGTGAGTAAATTATCATTGATTTTGTTTTTTGAGAAATGAACCATGGTATTACACTATAAGTTGGGTACAGAATTTGGTATGGGATTTAAAAGACAATATAATGGTTTTGGGTTTTAGGGCATCATTATTGGATAATGTAATAGCACATTGGTTGCTTTAGTAGAGTTTTTTAGAGAATGGTCAGTCGTAGGTGGTCCATCAAATGATTTTGTACATTATATTGGGTGTGTTAATTTTCAATTCATACTAAATGGTTCAATGGACTATTGGAATTACATTTCAGTGGGAGATTCTAATGGCAGGGAACACTGTGACGCGGAATTGGACCATGTGAGCAAAGTCATAAATTAGGGAGAACAATAAGTTGTATGATGTATTGATATTGGAAACAATAGTTTCTTATGAAAGATAATAATGGGTATGTTTCATCACAGTGTTCTTGTGATGGTAGAGAGTAGTGACTTAGGTTCTAATGAGTAGGGTGTCTTGTGTATATAGATTCATAGTAAAGTATCAGTGATAAAACACACAGAACTAATCATGAATTAGGGACTATTGTGGGTTGGGTTTAATAGCTGAAAGACCACTAAAAAATATTATGAATGAAACGTGTTAATATTGAGAGTTTTTTTAACTATGTACCTTTTTAGGGTGTGAAATTTTAAGAGAAATTTAATTTTTTATTTAATGATGAGTTTATTTTGATAACCAGGACTCGAAATGAGATTATAAGAGTTTGAACATCATTACAAGGTAATTTGGATGTGTTTTAAGGATCATTTAGTGTATCAGGTGCTCAAGACTATGTTGGGATATGTTTGGAGTGGTCAAGCTATTGAAAATAGTAGTTTCATCCCATTCCTGATGTGATCATGAGGGTAACGATGTAAATGTGTTGAGTACAGGGGTTTCCCCTATATATAAGAGGGTTCAGGGTGTGAACCCTTATTCATAATAAGAATTTTCCCTTTTTTGTTTTTCATGTGTGGGGTAGACCATATCCTTTTAACAGGGTATTTCCCCTTTGTTTTTAGTCAAACAGGGGGGCATAAGGTACCATTTTTTATCATCACTCTTCCCCATATTCCTCTCTCATTTTCCCACATGATTCTATTTGTTTTGGGTAAATTTTATGGAAACTCTTGGTAAATTTATCATTATCTATCTTCACTCTTTCTTCTCCTTTTTTCAGCTATTTATGCCTCATTTGATTAGTGTTTTGTGATAATTTTCACTAGATCATGGTGGTGATCATCCAACTTGATGGGTAGTTTTATTGATATGAAAAGAGGATGTCGTAAGATGATTTCAGTATGTCTTAGAACACTGTTTTGATGAATTGAAATAGTCTTGCAGATTTTTCATGGGTTTTAACTAAAATTAAATTAAATTTTTTATGGATTTGATGTTTTGTGTTAGGTAATTTTTCTGGGGTGATATTTGGAGGGTTTTGTTGGTGTTCTACATATATTTAATCATTATTTCAATATAATTAGAGTACCTGATGAGTATTTAAGACATTATGTTTAAATAAATTAAATTTTTGAATTAATTTTAATTTTTAATTAAATATAATTTTATTTAATTAATTAATTTTGATTCTTTGGTATGATTTACAGACTCATCGAGGCAAATGGTGTATAGTTGGACTTAGATGAGTTTTAGCAAGAGTTGTTGGGTTGTGATTAAAAATTTATTTCATTCAAATTTTCATAGGTGATCCCTCATACATGCCCATATGGTATTTTCATTTGTTTATTTATTCTCGGAATTTGGTATGTGGTTTTACCACTAAGTTCAATGGACCTTTATTTTAAAATTAATTTTTTCATTAAATTGAAATACCATGAACATAAAAAAGTTCCAACAGACATTAATGACCCTGGTGAACTGGATTGATGCCTTAGTCACTAATGGATGAGTCCTTGATTATAAATTTATAAATTGAGAGAGAATTAAACTGAGGTTGGTACATTAATAAATTAAATGTAGATATGGTTCCTTAGTGTAGGATCTTAGTATTAGTACTTATATTTTATAGGTTTGGATTAATATTTAGTGCCCCAAGTAATCCATGAAGGAACCAAGAGATAATTTAGTGTCATTGGGATAGTATGATGAACATGGGGTGATTTTTTCATCCCATGTGAGATATGAGCATTGGGTCGGGGTGCCTTGGAATTTTTTTGATAGGTTTGGGGAGAGGACTAACCTATGGTGACTTGATAACAACGTGATCTTGAGTCTATTCCCTTGTATGACGTTTAATATAAGGCTAGCGAGTGAGTAATACAGTTATGGTGATGTTGAGGGATGTGATACCTCTTAGTAATGGGTGTTTACTAGAAAGATAATTATGATATAGGGGACTGTATGTAAGGTTTTTTGTGTTATAGAGAGACCTTGAGGACCTCAGTGGGTACCCAGATGACATTTTAGCCATTGTGAGTGTGTATGGGAAATGGATAGTGATGATTGGAAGTGTCATCTTTGAACCAATATTGGGGTTATAATACCAAGTGGTATATGGTGAAAATTTATGTGATGAGTTATGTGAAATGAATTGCCCAGTAATGTGTTTTGAGATATGGTTTGGGATTCCTTGGACATACTCATTGGATCTATACAATAGGATTCTCCATCCACCAAGAAGAATATGCTATAGTTTTGGATGCCTTTTAAATGCTCCTTGGATCTAGATGATGAGATTTCTTATAGTAGGGACAACATCATTGGACATAGATGTGGTTATTCCTAGTAGGGGACACCCAAGATCTAAGTGATGATTTTATGATAAGAAAATCGCATGATATTATTAAGGAATTTTTACTATAAGGGTGTTATTCTATCTCTAGGTGATCAATTATTGGTGGGGTAATCATCTGAGCTTCTGAATGAGGTTTTCCTAGAAGGGTAGAGGCACAAACCAGACTTTAGGTGATGGATATATGGTAGGGTAGACCCAAGATCAATATGATGGGATTTCTTGTAGGGAAGATGAAAACCCCTTACTCTAGGGGACGGATTCCCAATTGGGAATCCCCAATATTTCCTGGATGAGTTTCCTTGATAAGTAAGACACTGACTCTAGGTCATGGATGACTTATGATCATTATTTTGATATCCTAGGAAATTCTCTTAATAATCGGATATTAATCATGATGTTGGTAAGCATGATTATGTGATAGGTTCAGAGACACACCAAATTGGATAAAGCTTGTTTAGGACAATCTCATGTTAAATAAAAGAATTTTGGGATCGAAGGAAGTTATTTGTTTACTCTTCTATGATATATTGTTTATTCGGACCATATAAATTCATCAAAATTATATTAATATTTATGTACTATACTGAGTTATTGGTTCATTTCTAAGTTATAATCACAACTTAATCAGGTGGTCATAGAACTTGGTTACCTAATAAGACTTAACTGTCCATAAGATTAGGTTTGGCAGAGTCATGATAATGATTGAACAGGATATATCAAATTGTACTTGGATTCTGGGAAGAGGTGAAGCTCGAGGATGGAAGTAGAGCCTTAGTGTCTATTTATCCTTTTATTTACCATTTATATATAGTCATCCCGGTTGGTGATCAGTGAGGTTTTATGAATTCCCGCTTAATATATTTCATTCATTATTGATGATTATGTCTATTTATTCTATTACTCAGGTTATTTACAAATTTGTGTGATTTTTTTATATTTATTTTATTTTTTATTGTGCACCTTGATATGGGGTTATATTCTCCCAATAGTAATACCCTATAACCATGAAACTAGTTGGGTGACCTCTACCATATGTAGTGGCACTCCTAATATAATTTTATGACCTATTTTTTTATTATTTAGATTGAACTAGGGTAGAGAATTTACATGGTACAAATATCTTATTTGGGTCCTTAGTGGCCTAGAATCCTAGAGAATCAAGTGTAATCCACTAAAAATATCTTATATTATCCTTATGGTGATAATGTAGGAGTTCCAAAAGTGAATCATTTTTGCATAATGGGTATCATTCTTATAATAGTTATTATGGGAATAGTGGGGAAGGCCTATATGATATTTAGTCGGTACTTCACCATATCGAGGAACATCAAAATGATTCACTTCTTCATCATGGGTAGAAAATACTTAATGATACATGGTGGTGTAAATTACTACGAAATCCTACCAATAATTCTTGATAGGCAGTTTTTTTAATCCCATAACAAATGGATAATTTCCCACATGTTGTGGTTGGGAGGGTAGGGGATGAAACAATAGCTGAGGGAGGGGCCTTTTATGAATTATAGATAATGAAAATACTCTACTGTTGGAACCATCATTCATATATTGGGTAATACTGAATAGTTGTATTCCAAAATAGATTGGTTATTAGTTGTGTTATCCTACATTTTTGGTGGAGGTGGTCGGTAAAATCCCACATTGGTGACTCTCAAGTAGTATTAGGAGTTGGTGAACCTAGGACACCCCTCTCCATTTTAGCATATGTAAAGGAATCATTGGTGCACTCTAGGAATATGATCTTAAATTCATTATTATAGTAACATAAGGTTTTTTCCCCTATGAGACCTCTATTACTGGGGAATACAGTGTGGTTTCATGGGTTCATCATCCTTCGAATCCATCTAATAGTTGGATCACACCTTATTGCTCATATTGATGGAAAAGGGAACAGATCATTCTATATTTTATACCCTTTATCATGGAAAGTGGGTGTGCATACCAAATATCCCTAGGAGAAACATCATTCACTACCTGATGATAATTTTATAGAATTTTTTATATGGGTGTCTAGGAGTATTATTAGTGTCAGGGGTGTCCCTTTTACCTCCTTTCCTATTGGCAGTAAAGGGGAACCTCTCTAGGAATGCCCGATGATCAATATTTTGTATTTTTAGTTGAATCCAACCACAACTAGTGTTTTATTTATGTTTATACTCAACATTAGTCATCTATTCACTATTAAAGTATAATGGATTCACAATAGGTTCACCACATTTGTTTCTAAAACTTTCTACTAGGACATTCGGGATACACAGTTTACTATGATATTTCCATATGTTCCCACTTTCTAATAATTGGGGGCCTTTTTCCATTATGGTGATGATGTTAGAACCTTTGATCATAAAAATGTATAAGAGGTTTAATCATCCCACTAAGGATCAAATTTCCAAGTCTATGTCTCCCACATAGATCTATTACATGTTCTTAAACCCCTTCCATATGTTATCTATATTGACAACGATTAATTATATCACTTCCTACAATAGAAGTCCGAATACCTTATGGTTTATAGCATAACTGCATTGGGTATGTTGGAATTACCAATTTATTTTTCATATCAAGAAATGAGTGAATCTTTTTTTCATCATATATTTAAGTTTTGGTTTACAATTTTAAATCTAGGAATGTGATGTAACTCTATATCTTATAGCCAATAATGGACACACTCATAGTTTATAGGCCAATGGGTAATATTGTAATATAGAGTCCATTAGTTAAAATTGTGTTTTAATGTATAGTGGGGACACTCTATAGAATAAATAATGAATGGATGGAAATTTGGGGTTTAATTATCCCTAATAAGATAATTAGGAAATGGGGATAACATCTCTACATGGGGAGATGTAATAATGTTGATGTTGGGATTAGACCTCAGAGAGGTGTCTTATATATCCTACTAATAGGGATCAAAACCCATGTAGTATGATTTTTTTAGTTTAAGATATTGTGGTCTGACCATTCCATGTAGTTTAACATCATACGATAAGGGAACATGTGTTGTGAGAGGAATAGAAAACAGGATTGATTTGGGATTATGATTTGGGATTTATAGAAAGATAAATATTATATATAGGATTCATGAACAAGCCACTAGAAAGAGGAAGGATATGATTGGGGATTATATAAATATTTCTTAAACCATTCCTAATTCAAGGGAGAAAGAATTGTATAGTCACAATTCTGGTCATGTGAATGGAGTTTTCATGAGTGAATACATATTGGGAAAATGAGGTTCTCAGGTCTCATCACTCACAAAAAAGTGTTTCCTTTATAAGGGGGAATCAAATGGGTGAATATATAACATTTTCTCAGAAGATATGGATTGTGTGCTACCTCTACCTATGTGAGGTACTATACCATTATCATAATGATAATGATAATGATATTTTTCATAGAAGATGTTTTTTGTGAAATAATTTAATGAATTTTAAATTTATTGAATGGAATAAATGAGGTAATTTATATAAAAGTTGTCACCTATATGAGTGCATGAAAATTACCATATTATTATTCAATGAGTTTTACCCATGGAAGAGATTGGTTGATTATTCACTATTACATAAGCTATTTCACTAATGGGTTTCTAATTTTTGGTTTTATCCTTATATATCCCACATAAAATATAAATGGAATCATATCTAAATGAATCATCAAGCTTCAAATTTCCCAACGAAGTTGGGGGAAACCCTCTCACAGCCTAATTATGTCTCCCTTGATGTATGTATTGGCCTCAATTTCTATCACCACCCCTCAATCATGATTGGTTATGTCACCAAATACACATCTTTAATGAAAAGGGGTGAACACCCCTAATTGAGAATACAACATTAATAGTTCCATCCCTACCCTAGTGGAATCTCATGAAATCCTTCATGAGTTGAATCGTCAAAGACCATCTCCGAAACAATAGGCCAATGAGAAAAAATTGTCCCATGATTCCAAATAAAATATATTCTAAAGTCTCTCACCAAAGTTAACCAACACATATCTCACTTATCTAATGTGTGTGGAGGAGGTGGTACAATACATATCGATTTTCAACTAGGATACACCTTAGAGGGATCCCATAAGTTATGTCTTCCACAATCATTTCACAGCCTAAATTCCACAAGAGTTTAGGGATAAAGTTTTCACAATTTGGGTTATATATAAAAAGGCTCCAATGTGGAAGTTCTAGGAGAAGGAACATGTTCCCAATACCATAAATATATTTAGGAATCATTTAAAAATCATAATTTTTACTTAAGGGATATTCCAAATAAGTATTGGAAAGAAACCTTCAATCATACGAATGTAGGAATTAGTGATGTGTTCAATAATTCTCTCATTAATGAGATAATACAAGGAACACTATGAAAGTCCCCTCTATAAGAATAATTAAAATAGTATCTATGGAGGTCCTTCTTAGATCCCTTATCATGAAATTACTCCTCTTAGAAAAATAAACTCTAGCTATGAAGTTCTTATATTTTGATACAATCAGCCTTTCGCTAACCATGGTGGGCCCTCCCATCAGCAAACATACTCAAAAAGCTCCAGAGATCCTCCCCGTATTTTTTTTGTGAAGTTCCTCCTCACAAAATATATCAATACCACCCATGTAGTCTATCACCATGGAAGAAATTCATTCAATAATCATGGAGGTTATCCCCATTATACTAGTTGTTGAGGTCATCCCCACAGTAAAAAATCTCAATTTGCATAGGGGTCCACCCATTTTCAATCAAGTAGCAGCTATCAACCATGGAGATCCTCCTCTCTTTTTTCAATAAATATATATAGATATTAGTGGTACTTAAAAATTTTAAGTTGAATAATTAATCAACCATGGATATCCTCTCCATGGTAATTAAACAAATATCACTAGATGTCCTCCCTTTGCATATTCATTTGATGTCCTCCTTAAGGAAAGATATATAACCATATCTGAGGTCATCCCTATTATGGAAAATAAGAAATATATTACCATAGAGTCCCTCCTTGTGGTGATTAATTTAATTGGTGAAGTTGAGGTCCTCATAGTGATGATGAATCTATAATAAATAACCATAGATGTTTCCCACAATTTATTCATTCTGAAGGCTCTGTTCGTAATGATATGTCACTTAGGTTTGAAGGACCTACCTATTTCACAATGGTTCTTAGTATTATATCAAATTGAGAGGCATTTTAAAATAAAAAAGTAAACCACACTTGGAACTCTACGATAATATATTTTTTCAACAAATGGCAAAAAAAAGAAAAAGATCAATGTTGATGCCTCGCCCAGATTATATAACTCTATATATGAATTTGTTTGTTTGGAACCATCCAACTACTCTTTAAGAAATTGTAAGAAAAATAACTTTATGGTTAGATATGATATAAGATCTTCTCAGTTAAGGTGAGTAAAATATCAATATCATGTAGAAAGGACTAGTATAAGAAAATATATTCGTTTAGTTCAAGATCATTTCAACTTCTCGATATGATGAATCTAAGAACCTAAAATATCAATTTAAACCTCATATATATTACAACATATATGAGACTATCAATCATATTAAATTTAGTCACCAATGGTATCAGGTGCACATTGATAACCTCAAGGAATTATATGTGTTGTTCTGTCATGTTAATTTACCTTCCATTTTCTTTTAACATAATCCTATATTAAAGAAAAATGTAATTAATGTCTCCAATAAACATTTCCTAGTGGTTTTACAGGTCATTAATCGAATAGTCAATGATATTTCATCTAACATACTGATAAAAGGGTGGGTGAATATGGATCTCTACATTTTACTCTGTTTTTGGTCCAGCTAGTAACTTTTTATAAGGTGGTTGATAACATTATTTCCTTAGGCCTTGTCTCAGGTCTCGGTTTCAAATATTCCAATTGGTTTGTTCATTGAAATCCTTTTATCCCTATGTATCAAAAACATATGAACTCTATCAGAATTATGTATTGATATTCTACAATATATACCCTCTAAAAAGGTAAAGTGTGCATCAAATTTATAGATACACAATTCAATAAAATTTAAATTGTATTCAAAGGATGAAACTTGTCATCCAAAGTGGCTAGAATGAATTTTTTATCTAGATCATTCTACGATGAGAGCCTAAAAGGTGAATAAATATGTGTGTAATCATTAGTAAAAACATAGTAGAAACTATATCTCATAACAATAGGGGAATTTTTACATCCACTACCAATCATACAACCATCACATTTACATTTTGGTGAAACTATGAATCTGGATGAATTAGGTCCACCCTAGCCCACATGTATGGGGATAATTTTACCTTACCCTTTTCCAAGATTTTCTTTATATTATAGACTAATAAAAGTTACAAAATAAGCACCTCCATAGTTCACCCCACTATAATTTCATGATTTATTCCCACTATTAGGATCATGTTTAGTGAAAATAACATTGGATTATCTCAAGATCACCATTCATGAAAAATTCACCACTTGTTCTCAAATTAAGATCCATGGGAGGGAGTTAAATTCTCGATGAGTTCATAAGGAAAACAATTATTTTTACAGGGAATGGTTGAATAAAGATTATAATATATATCTGGAATATTTGGACTTTGATGAGGCTCTTTAAGACTCTTATAAGAATATTGATATGATTCATGATTTTATAATCACATTGGTAAATGTTATAGATGAAAACCCTAAATATAATTTAGAGTAAGATACTAATGTTTTGGGACATAATAAAGAGGAATCTATTCAAAATTTGGTCATCACTGAACATTTAGAAGAAGGTTTCTTGACATGGAATCAAAGGAAAAAATCATGATTTAGGGTATTTTATAAACATTCCACAATCATCTACTCGGGATTCCTCTATCAAGGAAAAATTCAAAGGTGTAGTTGGCTCTATATACAACCCATTTTCAAATGAATCGGGTCATCTTTATATTGATTAAACATTTTCCTAGTTTGAATAATAGTTAAATAAGTTGATGTGACTTAACACTAATGTAATCAGAGGTAACATTCTCACGGAGTGTAACTATCAGGATAAAATAATCATGTCTCCCATGGTTAACCTTCTTCAATAAGGAGAAATCACTCAACTAGAAAGTGTATAGTCAAGTAATCCAGTCAACCCATGTTAAAGAAAAATATTTTACTTGATCTTGACATAGGTTGATTATCATGAATGTCCTCTATTAGGGAATCAACCACTACTATTTCAAATATTCCTTCTTAGACTAACTCAAGATAGTTACAAGTCAATGATGTAGGCATACTAGCCATATCAGGATCCTCTAACCATTCATACTTAATCATTATATTAAATTGTTATACCATAAGAGCTTATCGAATGTAATGAATCACTTTATTCATGAATAGAAACCATGGAAGGTTGATTAGCACTAGTTTATACAAAAAAGAATACATGTCCCAAGTGGGTGTATTTTACTCCTTCACCGATCTTTGGGAATTCCACTTTCAAAACATATAATTCCATGGGATATCTATAATAATATCTTATGCAATTTTCATCACAATTTGGTCCTGTGTTGGAAATTACATAGCATCAAAAAGTATTAAAACATAGGTGCTTCATCTAGATTCTAGAAGGACATGCTTTTGTATAGTATAACAACCTAGAATCCAAATCCATTACTAGTTAACAATATCTTTTTTGATATTTTTTCTACTAGTTCAAGTCAACACCGAGGATGATGACCTTCCTTTACTTCTCAAATTATTTGTAGTGTGAAAATGAGAGAGTTTTATATTTCATCTCTAGGTTGAAAGTTTTAACTTATTCCCTTAACATGAAACATCCATAAAAGAATCTAATCGATATCTATACATATAATATATAAGATGACATGTAAATATTTTGTGTCTCATTGAAGTATCCTAGTGGTATGTGGTTATTTTACATATTATCACCCCGATTAGAGGATTCCTTCAGTATTCAAAGGAAAAATCTTAGTGAGCTTCTATATCATAAGGGAAAAAATCATCAAATATATATATAATGATCATCATAGTCAAACTACCACTAGTGTGACCTTCATATACCAATCATACCAATCATCGTGTAATTCCTCTTTCTTAAAACTACTATAATTGTGTCCTTATTAGGATGGGAAGAAGAAATATAATTAAAAAAATATAGGATAAGAAAAAAAATCCTATTGCTTCTAGAAAGAGTAGTTCCTAGGTTATTTCATTTATTAAATGGAAAAGAGTGTAGTTACAATAACAAAAATCATAATATTTTTTAAGGCAGATCGAGATGATCTCCATAATTACTGTACTTACCAGAAAATATTAGGGTGAAATAAATATAAATTCTTAGTCTTAAATGAACTACTCATTAAATTGATAGACACTGGGGATGTAAAGTTGGTTCATTATATATCTTAGGTGGATCGTGTGCTTTCTATATCACTATAGAAAGGAGAGTGTAAATATGTTCCTTATAGAAATTTCAAAAAAATAGACAATTAGATGACTAGAAAATTTGTCAAACTTGCGAATTCTATCATTAGGGCATGATTGTATAATCCAATCATGATCCCAATTCCCCCTAAAATACCTGAGGTGATTCCATAATCTCAAAAATATTCCAAAAATTTATACAATCAACACTGATAAAGAATATACCATGCTGAAGAGACCCCACAAGAACCCAAGATAGTCTTAACCCTATTCGACATCCACCCCCATCATTAAGAGGATTAAATTTGTCCCATTAAATAGAATTTTCCACTGACATGGAGGAATAATATTATTCTTTAAATTTTATCAATATAAAAACCCCCATTATATAACAAATAAGGTATTTATAAAGTATATTCCCCCACCAGAAACCATATAAGTGTCCAGAGAGGCAGAGGAAGGTGTGTCCATGGTGGATGATATTCAAGCATCATTCATGTTGAGATCATACATATGGACAATACATAAATCTATATACTATAATGTGATCAATAAGAACACTAATCTGATCTTTATTCTTCTAAGAATCATCCTAATCTAATTATATTGGTGGTCTGATTAGTATACATGTAGTAATCTAGTCAATATTGAGACATGTGAAGACCAACTCAGCTAGACCATGGGACTATCCTCTAACACCCACTAACATATTGAAATATCGTTGTATTAAAATCCAACTCATAAGACCAAAGTTAAATAAAATCCATATGGTGGGAAACATAATCTCATATCCTATAAGTATTATGTATTAAATAATTTATCTATCATCCCTAGTTGAAATTCAATTCTGGGTTACCTTCACCTTTCTATACAACTCAAGGAATCTCTTATTGAAGCTCTTCTGATCCATTAGATTTTTGACAGTGAAATGGAGGCATATAATACATATCATACAATAACGTGCTCTTATGAGTGTTGTACAATCATATTTTTGCTGAAAAAGGCCATGAAAATACCATAAAATGACACATCGGGATCTTATATGTTGCTGGAAGCTTTATGATGTCAACATTCACTAATAATTAATTGAAAATAGTTCTTAAAAAATAAACCTTTTTTAAATATAAACCATTAAACTTTTGGGATATGGTGAATCCAATTTGTATTTATTTAATTTTATGACAATGGGATTTGATAAAAGTGGGTAGGGGATTCTCAAGAGGATCAATTTGGAGACACAATTTATAGATCTCATTTATGACTCAGAAGTCATGGTGGTCCACTAATAAATGGATTTAAAATCATTGATGGAGAATGCATGGCTTATTATGAATGAAATAGTACCCTATTCATATATTTAATGCTTGAAATAATTTTTTAATGGGTAGGTTGGGGTGTTCTATAGTGAAAACACCCCTTTTGAGTCATATAAATATCAACACATTGACGTGAAATACTATAACAGAAAGGGGTTAAACCCACTAGTGAATGATAACACACAAATTAATTCCCAAAATACTCAAGTAGATGCTCCCATAAATATATGGATTGGACTTTGTAAACATTTCATGTTTCACATCCACTAGATTGGGCTGAAAAATATAGCTATGGGGATTCATCATGCCATATTGGATAATGATATAGACCCTCGGAATAGCATAATCTCTAATTAATATTAGATAGACACTTCCATTGAATGACCACCATAAAAACAGAAAGATACTTCCATTCCATATTTGGAAATTAATCCTTAATTTAAGAATCGTTATTTAAACACTGGATTGATTGAAATTTAATCAACACCACCAGTTATTATTGATTGGTTAGACATGAATCCACAAAAGATAACATTGGGTTCAGGTACCTTTGTCTCCCTTGACATAGTTCTATGTGTGAAAAATTAATCCTCATACTCTTTAGGTTACTTTGATCTTGATAAAAATGGATACACTCCTTTATAACCTCTCTAATCCAAATATATTAGTCTATCATTTATCCTTGAAAATCAATAAGAAAAGTAAATTCAGGATGTATCACTATCTTTGAGTGGGGTTTTTCTTCCATTTTTAATGAACATAAAGAGGTGAATTTTTTCTACTTAAGAGGTCCTATGGCCAGAACTAATCTTTGTGGTCATGTCCTGTGAAGAATTAAAAAATTCTATTTTATTAAGTGACATCAAGATGTGTTTTAATGGAATTAAAAATATATTCTCCAGTAACATCCTCAGGTAGTTTATCATCACTTGGGTTTACTAGATGACCACTATGATTATAAAGAGGGAAAAAAAGTGCACATCTAACACTTGTAATCGATTTCAAATATGAAGTTGATAATATATTAAACGGTAACATTATTTGGGAAGTTAAATACTATAAATGGCACTCCAACATTATTCCTGTTATGAAAAAGAACTGTAAAATCATGTTTTTTATTTACTTCTAGGATTTGAATCACCATTTTCCAATGCATGAATTCCTAATTTTTATCTCAAAATTTCAAGATTTCTCAATCATGGATGGATATTCTAGATACAACCATAATTGAATAATCCACAATAAAGAACAATCAATTTCCTTTAGGAAACCCGAAGGGATATATTTCTACTTTATAATTCCATTTATCTTGAAGAAAAATAAGGCAACATTTCTACATTACATGAACCTTATAATCAAGTTCATTATAGGGATGATGGTGGAATGATATGCCAGTGATCAAGTAGTCAAATCATTTTGGTGTCTTGATCAAACATCGGATCTTAAGCTAATTTTCAAAAATTTATGCTAATATATCTTGAAAATGGAACCACTAAAATTTTCATTTGGGGTCACAATCAAGAATTTTATTATATTCATGGAATTTACATCATAGTATCGAAGTTAACATTTATAAAACCAATGACATACTTGATATGACTTCTCCTTAATTATTTTGGAGTTAATAGGACTCTAGGTATTTCTCTCCTACATTATGTGCTTCATAGAAAACCTTTATAGTAAATGTTTACCCTCTATGAGGATGATGAAGAGAGGGTTAAATTATAATGGGTATTATGACTACAATAAGTCCTTTGATAACCTCTAGAAGTAACTTTCATTCCCAACAGTATTTATATATCCAATATAAGGGAAACCCGTCATTATTTATGTGATGCCATAGAGTGGTTTATCAGGGGTACCCATGCCTAGAATAATGATACTATAAAGTAGAAAATCCTTTGCTACCCCAATAGCATAATATTGGAAGTTGTGACTCAATGCACAAATATAGAGAAAAATTTCATAGTACTGATCTTTACGATTAAAAAATGGCATTATGTATAGTATCATGAGGTCTACTTGATTTCCTATATATATCCACTCAGATAAATCCTTGATATCCCCATGTTAATTAGATGACTAGGGGTTGGGTTGTCATCCTATAGTAGTTTTATATCTTCTTTGTATACCAAATATTTCATCAATAAACAAGCTCTTGTAGATTTCTATACAACATAACCTACCAAGAGGAGATCCAATTACAAACAAAACTAACTAAAGAATAATTTTTATCATTTTTTATACATTTTCTCCAAAAAAATATTTACATAATACTAGGTTAAAAATACTTTGAAACTAATGTGGAACGGAAACATCAGCAATTCCCCATATTAGTAAAAAAACTTATTTTAAATTTACAAGTCTATATATTTAATAAAAATAAAAAAATAGAATATATATGTATACATTTGTTGATATATAAAAATTGTTTTTATTTTATTATATTTAGATACACATATATATAAATAATTTTTTAATAATACAATTATTATTTGTAATTATATTTTTTATATTACTAATATAATTAAGATTTATTTTAAAATTATAATGTTATGTACTTTATTAGTGACATTAATAACTATATTATTTACATCATATTAAAAATATATTAGTTTAATTATTGTAAATATGTAATTGTGAAATTAAATTATATTAATAATATAATTACTAACATTTAATAATAATAACTTTATTAATAATACTTAGGATACATATAATTATTAAATATAATAATTAATTATAATTATATACATTAATATTTACAAGTGAAAATGTTTTATTTTTATGAAATAAATTTTTTGCAATGTAAATTAGCTTTTTCTAATTATATTATAATTTTTAATGTTCAATTTTTTTTATATGTTGAGTCAGTTTGTCAAATATCATTTAGATTATATAAACAATTTTAATATATATGCTTTCAATGTCACCTATATAAAACATAATAATGCTTCCCGTTGGTGGATTTGAAATTTTATAAATAATAAAGTGATATTACAATATAAATGAAATTTTTCACACTAAATGAACATATAGAAAACAATATAAAATAACAATAATTTCTTAAAGACAATTAATGAAATGTAATTTTAGTGAGGTAATATATTGTTGATTTAAACCACTACATTTGTATTTAAATTTTTTTATTCCTTTTATTTCCAAATAGTTATTCTATTCTTAGTAAGTGTTATGAATTTTATTTCAGTTTTAATTATACTATTTATTTATTACTGTTTAAATATTATTTTTTTAATAAATAATGATTGTGTCATGTAAAGTAGGTTTTTTTATTATATTTATGATTTTTTTTTCTTTTCAATTTTTTTTCAATGCTTACGGTATGTTTTAAGTATTTTTAGATAATTTTTATAGTTTATATTTTATTAGATTTTAAAGTTATCTACTTGAAATTAAATAAGTTTTCTTATGTTTCAAGTTTTCAACTTTAAAAAATTATTAAATATAAATTGTTAGTAAAATATAAAGGAAAATTAAAGAGTGTCTAAACATATAAAAATAGTTAAAAGTAAAAATAATTTCATCATTTTAATAGATAGAAAATCGTATAGATGATAGAATACATTGTTGTTTTAAATCCTTTAAGTTAATATCACACATATAAATAAATGAGTACAATCATTGTCTATGATGTGGTCTAGTCCCATAATCGAGAAATTGTGAATAGAATGCCCTTATTGAGATTTCCAACCTCTGTGTTGGGGTGGAGTATGATGATCTCAAGAGATCTCATCCCTAGGTGATGGAACCTTGTATGTCTAGTGATCAACCTATGATTCATCGAGTGGAGGTGTAATCTGGATGTCATCATGTGCACCTGATCATTCCACCACTAAATAAGTGGAGGGACCAATCATCATCTTCTAGGGGATATAGGGTCTATGAAGACTCATTTATTAAAGGTAGAGGCATGGGAAATGAACCCTAATACAAGATCAAATAAGATATATCCATAAAATATTGTGGATATTCGGACAATATAAATGGTTCCAATGCTTCTAGGTGCACATCCTCAATCATCTAAAGATGGACTACTAGTGGTTGTACCTCTAACTCTAGTATAGGTGAGGCCTCATGTGTAGCTTGATGTGGTCTATTTCATCCCCATTGTGGCTCCTATGTAAAATTTGTAATTTTTAAACATTAACACTATATTCTATAGAGTACATGATATTCCACATCGAGCTTAAACAAATAACTAAATATTATTAATTAAATAATATAAATATAACCTTGTCATAAGAATAACGGGTATGAATAGTACTAAATGAATTATGAAAATATTTTTTACACATTCATATATAATTAATTCTTGGATAAATTAATTATTAATTAAAAAAACCCTTTTTAAAATAAAATTAAGTGTTTTTTAGAAACTATTTAAATGTGCACTAGTTTGTTTTAAGAAAATAAAATAAACAAATAACTCATGTTGGATTATATTAATTAAATTTATACTGTATTAAATATAAATTTTAACATTAATCCTATGTGTTTTCTAGACATGATATAAGAAAACAATCTATTTTACTCATAAAAGATGTATTTTTCTAAAAATACAGGTTTTCCATCGTCTGGTGGAAGACTTATTTTAAATGTAATTTTTGACACTTTAATAAATTATATTTGAAAAAATAAACTTCTTCCTTGAAAGATTAATATTACAATTTACTTTAGTTTAATTTCTTGTATTTTTCTGATTAGCTTCATTTTTGGATTAATAGTGATAAAATACTGCATTTTAATTGAAAATAGATTTTTTATCTCACCAATTTATATTGTGAAATTTTATTTTAAATTGGTTTTAAAGTATAATTAGATAAATTTTATATCATTTACTCCAATTTAGGTCATTGGAGTCAATTTCCTATTGAAATTGGATATAAAAACTTTGTAAACTTTTGACCATTTTTTCATTAAAAACTCGTTGTTTCATCCCATCTAGAGGATTAATTTTTAACTAATTTCTAAACATTTTGTGATTTTAATTTTTAAAAATGGATCTCATATTTATAATAAAAATATTAAAATTTCATAAATATGTCCTATTTATTTTTGGAAAATATTAAAAGTAACTTTGGTAATTTTTATAATGAGTTTTAATGGTAAATTGGGTAATTTATAGTAAAAATAATATGATAAATTTTATAAATTGACCCCAATGATTATAAAATAATTACGGGATGATTATTTTTCAACCCTTAGAATTAAATTATGTTTTATTTTAACATTTATGGGAATTTTAATGAGAATATTATATTTATAATATTTTATTCAAAGAAATGTTAAATTTGTCATACTTTTGTTTTTAATGAGTTAAATATTCTTAATATGGGGTTATATATGAGATATTCTTGAAAATAAATACTAATTTCAATGATAAAAGATTTATATATATCTTCTTAATTTATTTTTAATTTTTCAATGATAAAATAATTAACTTAAATGGTTACAAAATAATGACGTATTAATTGTTTTTAATGAAAGAATCAAATAAATGATAATAAAAATATTAAAATAAAAATAATTTTAGACAATTAGTTTCATAAAAAAAAAATTATAGATTACATTGACATTTTATTTATGTGTTAGAATAATTTTTTCAAATTTATTATTATTTTTTTGATATTTTTAAGAAGTCAAGTAAGGAATAGTGTCACAATTGACATTAATGATATTTTTAAATAAATAATATTTTATTAAATGATATAAAAATCATAAAATTATAATATTAATCCAAATTATCAAGATACATTTTAAAATTTAATCATTGGTACATTTATAGTTCATTTGTAATTTTATAGTAATTATATTAACCCTCAATGGGTTAATTACATGATATCGAAATAAGAGTTAAAAGGGTTAAATAAGGGTTAAAACAAAAGGATAAGGATTAAAAAATAATCAAAACTTGAATAATTTTCAATGGATAATTTTTTTTAGACACAAAATCATCCTAGATTCTAAATTATTTAGTTTTGATCGATTTTTAATAGAAAATTAATTCATATTAATTTAATATTTTGAATAATTCCAAGAGTTCCCCTCCCCTATTTTATAAAAGGAAACCTCTTCTTATCTATTATTCACACTTAAAAACATATTTAGTTTAAAAAATATCTACCCAAATAAAATCCTATAATTCATATCCACATTTTAGATCTCTTATGTTTTTTTATAACACAATCCTCAGTGGTCATATAGAGTTAAGAAAAGGAGGTGGACCGAAGAGAAGGTACCTTTTTTAATCAATTATTTTTGATTTATTTCTAATTCCACTTCCATCAAATCTTATTCATCCATAATAAAATAATAACTCAAATATCCTAAATATAATTATATTTTATTATGTTAATATCATCTCCTAAATCAATTTCCACATACATAAAATGGGAAATAATTAATCATTCGAGTGTATGGTGGACTACCACCTCGCAAACCGATATAATTAATTTTCCATAACCATCTCTCAATATTAGTTAAAGTGCTGGAATTAATTTTTATATATTATATTAATGAAATATTTATCATTATTAAATAATATTATACCTTTTAATTTATTTCCTTTACATGTACATAAAAATAATAACATCGTTTGTACGTACGTATGAACTATCACCTCCACGAATTGATATGATTTTTTTTCCATGGCCAAATCACATGGATGATATATATAAGTATATTTAAATTATTAATATTATATTAATGATATTATTATAATTCAGGAAACATAAAATTATAATTCCTTTCTTTCAATAATGATCATTGAAAAATGGAAATGTTACTCATGCGTTTGTATGGATTACTGTCTCCATGATTGCAACGTAGTTCATTATTCATATCAATATTTAATGGATAGATTTAATAGTATATTTGATGTATAAAAGTGATTATTAATTAATTAATATTATTCTAAAAATGATTTACTAATGACCACTCCGACTACAGACATCATACTAAAGTCATTTTGGACTCAAGTACCGAATATCATCAATACATCCAATGTGAACTTTAATAATAAGTAACTATTATAAAATGATAATATTTGATATAAAAGAAATAATAATCTTGAAAAAATCCTAAATAAATAAAATAATTAACCTATGTATGTTGTACAGGAACATAAAGATTTTATGTGACGAGTTAGACTCCAGGTAAGAGACTTTGTCTCAATTTTATTTCATTGATTCATGGTTTGAGGTTATACACCCACCTTATTTTATGAGGTGTATGTAGAGTCCCCTTTGACATATCATATAATTTATTTATTTATTTATTATCATCTTATTTAATGTTTTGTTAAATTTATTCCTTAATGGGGATTATTATTCAAATTTTTTTCAAGCTGTATGGGACACTTTGAGTTAAAAATCTATTTTTATATTATTAAATATATAAATTAAAATTATTTTCCTTTATTATAGATATTATTTTACATATTTATTTATATGTATATAAAAGGATTATATATGAAATTTTATGTACATTTATAGATTTGGATTCCTCTATATGTCTTTATATATTTTTAATGTAACCTCAATTTTCCTTTTTTGTGTATTTTGTTATTAAATATTAGTTTTGAAAATAGATTGATTATTTATATAAGAAGAAATGATTTTTTATGAGTGAAAATGAAACTTTAAGAGTGAAATGCTGAAATTTGAAAGATTTTATGTATTGTTATTATATAATTGTACTTGGAAATTTTATGGGTATTTCCATGATAAACAAATGATGAGTGGTTCCATGATAAACCAAGGATGGATAGTTACATTATAACATAAAATGAATTTGGAATATAAGTTGACCATATGGTTATTATATTTGAAAGAGTGAAATGTATGGAAGTGGACTGCATGGTTATTTTATTTTAGAATAATTATGTCTCAGGTTACCTACTTATATATAATATGCTTTCTTATGAGTTTTCATGATTTTTTTGTATTTTCTAAAGGTAAAATAATGATCTTTCTAATATGATGATTCATTTTTTAGGGGATAAAGGTATGTTTTAAAAGAAATTGTGTTATGGTTTTTCATTGCACAAATTATTTCCTTTATTTTATGTATATTACTATGATTTTTGTTTTCATACCATGTTTTTAAATGTTTTTCATAGGATTTAAGGGTGAATAATGAAAAGTATGAGAAAAAGAGGATAATTATGAAGATTTTCATAAATAGAACTATGTTTTATTTTAAACGGTTTCCTTTGGTGTGAAAATGGATATTGAGTAAATGTATAGACTTTTAATTTATGGGTTTATATTGAAATAGTTCTTCCAAATTCACTAAAATTATAAATTTAAAAGATCCTCAAATTGAATTCTAGTTCAAAAACACTAAAATATGTAATTTTTAAGGCTGGGGCCCTATAGTTGGTATCAAGGGATGGTCTAGAAAACATTGGATATTAGGATATATTCTTAAGAGTTATAGATATCATCATGGGTTTATAATTTTAAGGTTGATCATAAATTCATTGTCCTATAAGGCCCTTTATAGGCTTTCATTTGTGAAAATTTAATGTGACTAAAGGTATATTTGGAGGAATTCATTTTTGAGGTAATTATGGGTTATTACATTTTTGGTTCAAAAATAAAAGGTATGAGATAAAATTTTATGTTAAAACATATTGAGGTTATTTTAATGGTGTTTCTCATATTTAAACGATTTTATAAGTATTATAATAATATTTTTTTAGAAAAAATCCAACCCAAAATATAGGTGACAACACATCGCATCCAGCAAGGCTCTCGGAATCGAACCCACAACCAAAGGGAAGTAGAGTTGAATCACTTACCATTGGACTATATGCAGTCCTAATTATTATAACATTTTCTTTTTATTCAAAAGATTCTATGCATGATGAATAATTTTATTTTGGGGACAGATGTTTTTTATAAAAATAATTTGGGGATTAAGTAACTACTTTTATTTTGGAAGATTCTTACTATTTTGGAAACCCTTTTATAATTGATTTAAATATAATAATATGTTATTTTATTTGAGGAATAATGTTTGAATTATATTTTAAAATCATATATGATTTTATTTTTTATTTATGGTGATTTAGGTTATTTAAGGAAATGGTAAGCATATCTTGAATATTGTTAAGACAAATGCATTTTGGTCTAAGACTTCAAGAGTAATTGATGTTATTTTGAGATTATTCTTAAAATTTATCATGGAATAATATGTGATATAATAATTATGGATTTCTAGTTTAAAATAATAGATTATATTATAATGAGTAATTTTAAGGTTGGTTATTTAACAAATGTTCTATGATGAACTTTGGGTATTAATGTAAAATTTTGGATGTTAATTCTATTTTAATCATATAAGTGTTTATTATTATTGGGAAATTATCTTATTTTATCCTAACCATTTTGGTTTGGTTTAATGTTTCGTGAACGGAGAAATATATAGTTAATCATTTGTGGACTATGTGATTCTCTAAAAGATAATTCAAGTTCTTCAAGCATGAAATATTCATCTTGAATACTCCTCATGTGGAGAAAAAGATGATTAATGTATGAAGATATTCTTTTTAAGTAAGTATATTTTTTTATGTTTTTAGTCCTGGTAGAAAAATTATTCCTCCACTCTATGAAACTAATTTTAAAACAAAAATGTTATCCATTTACTAATCAGACTAAGTAATCAATAAACTTTTAACCCATCACAGATTTATGGTTTTCTGAATGTTATCTTTATCTTAACCATGTTCTCTACCACTCTTCATTAGAAAATTATTGTTAGTATTCTCTTCCATGTCCATTTTTACTACAAGTAACCCTGGTATGTGTTAACTCTTGTGTCCTTTGTACTCCCCTTTCATTATTTTAAAGTGGATATTTCATTAATCCTTTTTCTAATGTCGTATTTCAATAAAGGTAATTTGAAAATTTACACCCTAGTTACCAATCCTGAGTTCAAATTGTAGGGACTCAATTTATCAAATGGGGGAGAATGTAGCATCCTGATTTTTTAAAAGTAAACAATATGTTTGATAGTGCACATGATACGCCACATCAAGCATAAATAGACAACTAAATCTTATTATTTTAATTTTACCATTATAATCTAGCCATTAGATTTTCGGGTATGAATAGGATTAACTAAATTATGAAAATATGGGTTGTTCATGTATATATAATTAATTATCTAATCAATCAATTATAAATATAAATAAAATCCTTTTAAAAATAAAAGGAAATGTTTTTCTAAAAATAATTTAACTATGTATAAGTGTGTTTTTTTACAATAAAATAACCAAATCATTCTTTCTAGATTATATTAATTAAATTCATACTATATAAAATCTAATTTTTAGCATTATTCCTATCGTTTTCTATACATGGTAGAAGAATAATTCCAATTTTACTCATAAAATATTTATTTTTCTAAAAAGATAGTTTGGTCACCTTTTGATAGCGTACTTGTTTTAAATATAATTTTTTACACTTTTATAAATTACATTTGAAGAAATAAACTTCTTATTTTAAATAGAAATATAAAAATTTAATTTTTTTGAAATTTTTATATTTTTCAAATGAGTTTCATTTTTTAATAAATAATGAAAAAATACTGTATTTTAATTGAAAATAGCTTTTTCATATAAATAATTTAACATTTTAAATTATATTTTTCTTGGTTTTAAAGTGTAATTAGATTAATTTTATATAATTTAGTTAAATTTAATTCATTGAATATAGCTTCATATTTAAACTGAATATAAAAACATTGTGAACTTTAAAACATTTTTACTTTAAAAACTCGTCGTTTCATCCCGTCCAAGAGATTAATTTTTATTTAATTTTTGAAAGTTCTATAAATTTAATTTTAGAAAATTGATTCATTATTTTTAGTCATAATTTACAAATTTAAAAAAATATTTTTCATTTATTTTTTTAATATGAATAGTAACATTGGTTATTTTTATTACCATGGTTAAGAATAAATCAAGTAATTATGGGAAAAATTAATACTATAAATATTATAAAATTACCCTAACACTTGAAAATTTTTATTGGATGATTTTTTATCATCCCTAATCATTAAATTATCAGTTATTTGACCATTTATGGCTATTTGGATGATAATATAACCTTTATAACATTTTGTTCAAAAAAATCAAACATTTTATACTTCTGTTTTTAAGAAGTTACATAGTTTAAATATGGTGTTATATATATGACAAGTTAGAATATAAATATTAATATTAAATAAACAATATTTATATAAATCATGCAAATTTATTAATAATTTTTAGTGATAAAATAATTAACTTAAATAGTGACACAATGATGATGCAGTAATTATTTAATTAAAACAAGAATCAAATAAATGATATTAAAAATATTAGAAAAATATAATTTAAGATAATAAATATAATACATGAATTTTACATGTTAACTTGACATGTTTTATATGTTTTATAAAAATATTTTATAATTTATCTTGTTTTTATGATATTTTTAAAAATTTATGTAATTAATAGAGTCGAAATCGACATTAATGATATTTTAAAATAAATAATATTTTTTTAATGATATAAAATTCATAAAAATATAAAATTAGTTCTAATTATGAAGATAAGGTTTAAAATTTCATCAACTATCCATTTATGGTTCATTTTAAATTTTTTAGTAATTATATTAACCCATAATGTTTAAGTTACATAATATCACTTTTAGAGTTAAAAGGGTTAAATAAGGGTTAAAAAAAATATAAGGATTACAAAATAAACTAAAACTTGTATAATTTCCATTATAAAAAATTTATTTATACCTATAATCATCCTATATTCTAAATAAATCATTTTTATCCATTTTTAATAGAAAATTAATTTATATTAATTTAATATTTTGAAATATTCCAAGAGTGTACCTCACCTCTATTATAAAATAGAACCTCTTATTTTTTATTATTAACAATTAAAAACCTTTTTGTTTTTTAAAATTTCATCCCAAATACCCTTCTATAATCCTCTTATAATTATAAAGAGCTTATTTTAGGTAGAGCACCATCCTTACTGGTCTTAAGTTGTTAAACAAATAAGGTGGTCCAAAGACTATTTATCATTTTTTTATCATGTATTTTGGTGTTATTTCTTCTTCTACTTCCATCAAATATTCTTTCAACATAATTTAATAATTAATCTACTGTCCTAAATACACAAAGATTTTATTATGTTAATAATATCCCCTAAATAGATCTCTACTTATATCAAATGGGAAAAGAATTAATTTCTCATGTGTACGGTGGACTACCATCTCACAAACCAATATAATTTATTTTTCATAACCATATCTAAAGACTAGTTATAATGATTTAATAAATGATTATGTATTATATTCATGAAATTTTTATCAATATGAAATAATATTATATCATTTACATTCTTACCTTCCCATATGTACATAAAAATGATAATACCGTCCGTGCATATGTGTGAACTATCACATCCACGAAGCGATGTGATTCATTTTTCATCACCACATCACATGGAATATAAATATATATATATATATATAAGTATATTTAAATTATTACTATTATATTAATTATATTATGATCATTCTATAAAGGGAAAATAATACTTACCTTCTTTCCATAATGATCATCAAAAAATGAAAATGTTACTCATGTGTTCGTATGGCTTACTATCTCCAGGATTGTAACATAGTTCATTATTCATATGAAAATTTAATAGTTGGATTTAAAAGTATAAATGATGTAAAAAAGTTATTATTTTTTCATGAATATTATTCTATATATGATTTACTAATGACCACTTTGACTATATACATCATACCAAAGTCAATTAGGACTTAAGTACAGAATATCATCAGAACATCCAACATGAACATAAATAATTAAGTACTTTTTATAACAAGATCATGAGTGGTATAAAAGAAATAATAAACATGAAAAGGGTCATAAATAGAGTAAAAAATTAAACTATGTTTTTTATTTAGGAATATAAATATTTTTACTTGAAGATTCAGACTCATGGTCAGGGGTTTAGTCCCAATTATATTTCATTGAGGCATATTTGGATGTTATACACCCACCTTATTTTATGAGGTGTATACACAACCCCATTTTAAATATCATGTCTTTTTTTTATTCTCATGTTATTTAATGTTTTGTTAAATATTATTCCTTCATGGCTCTTACGATTCAAATGTTTCAAAGTGGTATGTGTTACTTTAATTAGAAAATACCTTTTTAAATATTTAAAGATTTAAATTAAAATTATTTTCCTTCATTCTAGATATTATTTAACATATTTATTTATATGTATATAAACTAATAATATTGGAAATATTAATTTTATTTTTTTATTTTTATTTTTTTATTCCTCTATAAGTCTTTATGTTTTTCAAACTAATGCCTATTTTTATTTTCTGGGTATTTTGTTATTAAAAATTGGTTTTGAAAATGGATTGATTATTTATATAACTTGAAATGTTTTTTTATTATTAAATATGAAATTTTAAGTGTTAAAAATTGAATGTTGAAAGATTTTATGTGTGATGATTATATAATGGTACTTGGACATTTGATGGGTGGTTCTGTGATAATCCAAGGATTGGTTGTTCTATGACAAAACCTGAACGAGTAGTTACATTATAACCTCCAATGCATTGGGTATAGAAGTTGATCGTATGGTTATTCCATTTGTAAGAGAATAATTTATGGAATTTGACTGCTTGTTTATTCCATTTTATTATAATTATGTCCCAAGTTACGTACTTATATATTATATGCTTGCTTATGAGTTTTCATGAAAATAGTTTCATTTTCAAAAGTTAAAATGATGATCTTATTTATATGATGATTCCTTTTTTAGGGAAAAGGGAAAGGTTTTAAAGAAATATTGTTATGGTTTTTCACTAAAATAATGGTTTCCTTTATTTTATGTTCTTTACTGAGATTTTGTTTCTCATTCACAGTTTTTACATGTTTTTAATTGGATTTTGGGGGGAATAAATATAAGGATGAGAACAAAAGGAAAATTTTAATGATTTTCATAATAAAAGCACAATTTTATTTTAAAAAGTATTACTTTGATGTAAATAATGGATACTTTTTATAAGTTTCTACTCTAATTAGTGTGTCTACCTTTTATGTTTTTTTATAATTCCATAAAAATCTAAACTCAAAAGATCCTTGAATGTTAATTCTAGTTAAAAAAACTAAAATATGTCATATTTAATGTTGGTTCCTTACGTGCTCAACTTTAGAATCTATTAGAGGAGGTTCCTGAGTAGGAAACTCCTCTCCCAAGGTAATAAAAACATCTTTCTAAGGTGGAAGATAAAATATACTATCATGCAGAACAGGATATACTGGTATCATCCCCTGTGTTGTGGCATTGTACACTACCTGGATAAAAACTTCCCCCTCCTCTAGATCAGACATGAAAATAATATGTTGTAGCTGAGTATGTTGTAAATTGATTCAAAATTAATTTTAAAGTACAATAAGAAAACTAACATAAATTTATTAACATACTTGTTCTTGTATCCCTCTATACTATGGACATGATACAGTATAGACTTCAGTTTATACCATGGATCACAATCATGCTTATATTCTAGATGGAAACACATAATAGGAATACCCTTGATATGAAATGATTATCATATACCCTAAAGGTATAGATATTATATATGTATTTGGAACTAGTTAACATCTTACCTCATTGACAGTTTCACGGAATAAAGCGCGGTTGACTATCTAGGTGGAAAGGGAATACACTAAAAAAATAAAAACTAGAGAATGAGTCAATTAGGATGGTTCCACTCAAAAATATTAAAGAGAATGATAGGCAATACATCCATGGACTTTTGAACCACATCAGTGCAGTATGTGGGTATATGTTCCAATAGATCCCAATATGGAATCCATGTAATCTGAAATGAAATGTGACATTTTCTAAAAATAATTATTAGTAAAAACCAAAAAATATAAAAATATGAAAATTATTATTGAAGGAAATAATGTATATAATTAAATCAGTGTGTACTATATTTTATAACATGAGACAATATACCCCCATGTTGTGCCTTTGTGTCCTAAAAAAATTGGTCTTCATAACTCCACTTGTAACGTACAACATTGAATGTTATAAATAATAATAAATTTAATTTAATAACTAATAGTAGAATAAAAAAAATATTAGTGATCATACCAGCATCCTCAGAGAGCATCATGAAACACATCTATATAATGTTCTTAACTAGAAACAATAGGAAATAGGGGAGGGATACACTCCCATTCCCACATTAGAATAAGGATGACGCATCCTTCGAGATCGGTGTGATGGGGTCTGCATGTCATTCATAATTTTTTTTTAAAGTATATTCCAATAATGTATATCCCCATATATATCTCCTATCATGATCAAAATCATCTAGTATCACCAGATATATCATGTTCACATACATACTATATTTATTAGTGTATAGTGTCCCTCCAATGATTCACAAGATATATGCATGTGTACGACGCTTGATATTCTACTCATCTGTGTCAATATGTGATTTTGAAAAGTGTATCTCAATCCATATCATAGATATTGACCCAACATTATTTGTATCATCATCTCCAACAGTGTTGAATCATATAAATAACTATACAAGATCATGCCAGTATCCATAGGTGGGTCCTATAATAGCACACCCCTAGATATGAAGACTGAGAAGAACTTCCACTTCCTCAAGGGTGATGGTAATATATCCCTCATGAAAGTGGAATATGTGTGTCTTGGGTCTCCATCTCTCAGTAAGATCCACATGAAGGGGATAATAAATGAATGTAAAATTAGATATAGTAATGATATTAAATTCAACAAGGAATAGGTATGGTATAATGGTAGCTAGAGTTAGAATTTGATAATAATGGTGTTCTCTACATACCCTGATTTGTCGAACTTCATGGCCCTCTAGCACATCATGTGAAAAACTCTTGTAATGATTATTAAGTAGTGTATTATCCTCCATATATATGTATAAAAATGAAATAAGTCTCAAGCGTAACATATGAATATACCATTCTGGACAGCATAATGTCATAAATGGGAGAATATAAGACGTAACATGTCTATTTCCCTTCTTTTATGACTATTTTCTTAATAAATGAAATGGAAATGTCCTCATGATTATCAAAGGATATTTATAAAGAGGGTATATGTATTGTTTTAACTTGGAAAGGTTGTTTTGTTAAATTGGTCATGGTTGATTTATGAAATAGATTATTCATTCTGAACTCATTTATTTACTGAATCCATATTTGGGAATTATTTTTAAAAAAATGTTTGGTTTATAAAAGAAAAAAATATATATATTAATGTTTTATTTGAATTTGGTTTATTTTCAAGTGGTTTATTTTTTCAAGTATTTCCAAACAAGTTTACAGTTTTTCATAAATAAATGCCTTAAAAATTTCATGGTGGTATCCTACTAGGTTAAAAGCCTCACACTATGCTTGGGAACCTCATAGGAATTTAAAATTTTCATTTTACCAATATTATTTTTTGAAGGAGACTGGTTTTCCCCTATTGTAATTGGAATAGATTCCTGTTTTTAAAGGGTTTTTACTTTAAATATATATTTTTTCACGCATAGGTTATATCGATTAGACCCACCTTATGGATTGAGGCTTTCTTTAATGCCTAGAACATATACTGATAATTTATATTCCAAATATTATGCTTTATAATTTATGTATGATTTATCATATGATGTTATATTTCATGATTGTTTTCTCAAATGATTGAGTTATGTTGTTTCCATGGATATTTTGATTATTATTTCATTTTATATCACATGTACTTTTTAAATTTCTTGTAATTCGAATATGAAATAAGTATTATGAAAACCAATGTATGATTTAAAAAATGGTTTTATCATGTGAATAACATTTCAAAAGGAAGGTCATTGTGTAGATCAAAGTTTAATTTATTGTAATGATGTGTCATTTAGTGATTTTTAGATTTTCAATGACTTAGGTAAAAAAATTATAATTTCTCAAATATTTTTTATTTTATAGTAAAACTATTCATAAATGTCATAATGATGTAAAGAATGAAGGATTTTATATCAACACCATGTAATTGATAATATTCAAATCTCACATTAGAGTAAATACATAAATGTGGATGAGATTATGAACATGATCCAATAATTTTAGGTCACCATTTCCTATGCTGATCTTCCTAATGACATATAATGAATTGGAAATTTTTCCCTTGTTCTTAAGGCCTGTCTATTTCATTCTGCATCCTTCTAGACTTCGGTCTCCCTCTTTATCACAACATTTTGATGTCATGTATCAATATTAACTGGTATTTGGGCATTGGGAAATATTGAAACTCCCAAATAGTAATTCATCGTACATTATAGTAGTTATAAAGGTGTCCATCTAGTATACTAGATCAATATTAACTTCCCATGAAATGTATATAGAATAAAATTTTGTGATGGTGTGAACACATGTAAACTATAATACTTGGCAGTTTTCACATTGGCATTATCTCGCTTCCAGTAATAGAACCAGGACTCAACCACTACTATTTTTGATGGGGTACATACTCTCTTGAACTTAAAATTAAGAGTCTTTTTGGTAGAAAAGGTGTACTTAGTATGTACAATCTTCTTAAATGTTATTTTAAATATCTCATTGATAATGTCTTTTGTGCCTTATCCCCAACTTAATATCATTTGCGGTTTATTTCTCTCTATCAGTGAAGTATTTGACATGGCAATAAAATGTCGTCCGAACTAGACCAATTATAGGTAACTTATAAATCACCTTGAAGATTGTACTTATGCACTACACAATGTTTATGGTCCTATGTTCGTATGTATTCCCCCCATAATATGTCAATTTCCATTTTTATTTTGGAATCTATTTCATATGATCATAAAATCCATGATTGGCCCGGAATATATCCTAAAAAAATTAAAACTACCCTTGATCTAGCTCATATTATATACATAAGTGATCATATTTCACATAAATTAATTCTATAATTATATTGAAGTAATAAAAAATAATAAAGAGATTTCATATCAAGCCTCATGATTTTCTTATTCATAGGTTCATCATGGAATATTTTTCACACATTCTTATAAATGTTCTTGAGGCAGTACTAATGATGTGCATTTAGGAGTCTTCATGTATTAGGATCCACATTGATTGCCTTGTTTATTTCTTAATGATGATCAGATATCAATCAGACACCCCAAATGTGGGTGAAATAGTTTTTGATACATACTAAAAACCAACCCCATGAATCATAATTTTCCTTCTACAAAATGAAAAATACAATTGAAATAGGTGAACGGTTTCCATCTTGGGTTTCTACAATAAAAAATACACCCATGTATTTTCTATATAGAAACATTTTTCAATCTGTAAGAACTATTTATAGGGAAAAAATATAGAAATAAAGGTATGGAATTCCTAGAACAACTGATGAAATTATATATGAGATGGATCAATTAAAAAATATTGGGACACATGTCTATTTATATAAATATGGAAGAAAACTTGGTTATTGTGTCTCGATATGGCTAGAAATTGCAGTAACACCCGATACGAGTTGTCTCGATCACTAAATACCTAGAAACTTTCCTTAGGTTTTTCCACCCATGCTTTCTTATATGAAATATTATTACCAAAAAAAATTTGTATTCACTCTTAAATAATGTATATAAGAACATATTTAAATATTATAATCATATCAATGATAATAGATGACAAATATTCTACATCCAATTAAGTATTATCTTGTTTTAGGTTTAGATAAATGCATGTATGAGATGACTCAATCTTATAAATTCACAAACCTCATAATGAAATGTTAGGAATTTTCCTCAAGTGGAATCTATAATCATACCCATATTTATTACATCGTATGATGTATTTTTTATGCCTTTATTATTGAGCTAATTATTTATAATGTATCTCAATATGAGATCCTTTTAGTATGTTTTTGATTGAATATTTACTTAAAAAAATTCTTCCTAACATATTATGTTTTGTCCATCTCACTAAAAATATCCTATAAAACACATGGAAACATATTTGAAGGTGTGATAACATTCCATTAAAATTGAGGTAAACATTCCATTACTTCTGAACAAGATGCTATGAGTGGTGGATGATTTATTATTGGTCGAGGCTATTGTAAAAATACTATATATCTAGAATCTTCCTCTCCATATTTTGAAAATTCCTCCTCATCAATACTGTTATCTCCAACTATTTCATCATGTGATAATTTATCATCAAAAAACATATTTATATGTATACTCGGGAGATATTCTAGGTTTTCTAATGCCACATCAATGGGAATAGCCTCATTTTATTAGGATGGAACTTCATTAACAAATCTTGTATGTAAACATCTACATACAATTGAACATTTCTTTTGTAAACTAGAAACCTCAACATTTAACTCCATCATGGAACCATCTAACCATTGAGAAAATACAGTTATTCCTTGGTCTTAGTGCTTATCATTAGCCAATGGAGAAGCTTGATTTTATATTGTAGATAGGGATTGTAATTGTATATAGATAATTGACTAGATCTCTTGATTAGATCCCAATATTAAATAACCATGACTTCCTTTCTAATGTTCTCTTAGGGTTAAACAATCAGATTTCCAACCCATTTTTCTTTTTTTGTACTATTAGATGATCCTTGATTGGTTTGAATAACCTCTTCATAGTATTATACATAGGGACACATCATTCTCTATGTGAATTTTTTTATCAAAATTCTAATAATTTAAATAATATTGAAAATTAATAATAATCATGTAGTGTTGACTATACAATATTTTTTTACCAGAATTTTAGAATGTCTACATATATCCTAAATAATGGAAGTAATGTTTCATAGTAGAATTATCAATCTTCCAAAATGTATATTCAGTTGTTTATAAAGAAAATATGAATCATCTAAAGCATATCACCTGGGATCCTCAAACCAGGTGTATAGGAAGGCTCGTTATCAAGCACTATTTCTTGATTGGGTCTAGCTTAGTGTGATGTTTTTGGGTTTTACCACTAGGTACATCAATTCCAAATCCACATCCACTTGAAGTATGTGTATAGGGATTTAATTTATTATATAACCACTTAATCTTTATTATAATGAAATTTTAGAATGTATTCTTATATCCTAAAAATAACACAAATTATTAGTTAATTAATTATTCCTTAATTATTAATTAATCACTTGTTAATAATTAGTTAATTAATATATATCATATCATTTCTTTAAAGATAATTTTTATTTAGTTGAGGGTTATTCAATAAGTAATTTTCAGTTAATCATTCTTTACTCAGCAGTTTATCATATGTTATACAATAGTCAACCATTAGCTACTCATTAGTTAAGAATTAGTTAATATTATATTCATTATGTCCTAATCATTTTTTAATCACTTGTTAATCTTTACTTGATTAATAGATATCAAATAGTTACTTTAATGATAATTATTAGTTAATTAATAATTATTCATTCTTTAATTATTAATTAATCATTCCTTACTCATTATTTAATCATATGTTATTCATTAGTTAATCATTATCCAATCATTAAATAAGAATTAGTTAATCCAATATTAATTATGCCTTCATTAATAAATCACTAGTTAATCATTACTTAATTAATAGATATCAAATAGTTACTTTATAGATAATTATTATTTAATTAATGTTTAATTATTCTTTAATCATTAGTTAATCATGTGTTATTCATTGGTTAGCCATTATACAATCATTAGCTTACCATTACTTAATCCTATATTAATTATACCTTAATCATCCCTAAATAACCTGATAATCATTACTTAATTGACATATATCAAATAATTACTTATTATCTAAGTATTAGTTAAATATTAGTTAATAATTAAATAATTATTAATTAATAATTATTTACTCATTAGTTAATCATATTTTATTCATTAATTAATCGTTATCTAATTATTAGGTAAGGATTAGCTGATCCTATATTAATTATGCCAAAATCATTCATTAATCGCTAGTTAATCATTATGTAATTATTATTTAATCATTATTTAGTCATTAGTTTATCTTATGTTATTAATTAGTTAATCATTATTTAATTATTAGTTAATGATTAGTTAATAATGTATTAATTATTCCTTAATCATTCCTTAATCACTAGTTAATCATCTCATAATTAATAGATTTCAATTAGTTGCTTTATGACTATTTATAATTTAATTAATAGTTAATCATTAAGTAATTATTATTTAATCATTCTTTACTCAATATTTAATCTTATTTTATTCATCATTAAAATATTAGTTAATGATTAGTATAGAATTAATTAATTCAATGTTAATTATAACTTTATAATTCATTAATCACTCATTAATCATTACTCAATTAATAAATATTAATTAGTTACTTTATTGCTAATTGTTATTTAATTACTAGTTGATCATTAATTAACTATTATTTAATCATTCTTTATCATTAGTCGATCATTTTTTGATAATTAGTTATTTAGTATCTAATGATTAGTTAATCATTACTTAATCCTTAATTAATTATTCCTTACTCATTATGTCACTAATATTTATTCATTATCTAGTTAATATTCATTCCAAATTATGCTACTAACAATTAAAAAATACTATGTTGTACTAAATAATAATCTTATTAGAATAATATGTCTATTACTATGACAAATTATAATTTATTTACCCAAAAGTCATAAATGGATATTAGTATTGTATTTACTGATAATAAAAAATATTTCTAAATTATATCTAATTAACTAAACAACTAAGTAAATTACATATTAAAAACTAATTAAAATGAAAAAAATAAATAAATAAAAAATAAAAAATAACTCTAAATTATGATTTTTAAAATTTGACACTCATTTTTTGTCACCAAATCGCTGCGCAAAAAGGAGGGAAATGTGTAGAGATAGAGGGAGTGGAAATAGAGAAAGAGTGACTGAAATAAGTGAGGAGAAGGATGTGGGTTGGGTTCCCTTTCATTGGGGTTTGGGGAAAAGGTGGTATTGCTTATCACCCTTTTCACCTTATTATACTAGAAATGAGGCATCTTGGATGCAACCTATAGCCATAATTTAAGAGAAAGGCATTATCACCGATGCTGCTTTTTCTATGTCATTGATTTTAGTTTATGAGATTCAAAGGAAGCATCACTAATTCCACCTTTCCACATTACATTTAAAAAACATATCCTAGAATTTTTTTAATAAATATTTTTTTGGAAAAAAATATAAAAAAACACAAGTTTTTTTATGAACATGACTTCCCAAACATGGAAAATTTACTTTGATAGTGATCTACATGATTGTTTAAGTAATATTATAAGAATGATGGATGACTAGAAACTCAACTGAGTTGGTTTGGGGATTGTATTAATTTCCATGAAAAAGTTAATCCCTCTATATTATTTCCTATTGTAAAAAGTAATCGCATGGTAAAATACCAAGAAACGGTCATGTATTTCGAAAAATATATGAAAATATTGATTTCCAATTTAAATATCAATTGTGATTCAGAGTTGGTGATATGTAAAATCAATAATTGTTATGCAATTAAGAATGATAAATTAATAACCCTCTTTGACTATATATGAGATTTCATGTCATAGTTTCATTTAGAGATGGTATTTTCCCATATTATATGCACATAGAATACTCAAGCAGATTAATTGGTAAAGAAAACTACCAAACTATAAAATCTAAATCAGTGGAAAAAATATGGTATGTATTATTCACTACTGGTTGATCTATTTATTAATAAGTAAGGACATAGAATATATTAACAGAGTTCATTCCACCACAGGTAAAAGTGATTCATCACCATCATTTATTGACACTACATTGGAAATATTTCTCCCACAACGAATTACCTCCAAAGTGAATATCTTTCATAGGATTAATCCTAAAAGTATAAAATCCATCAGTAAGTAAAAAAATCCATCCATTATGATGGACTAAATTCACATAAATTATTCACCAAGTGAGGTTTTGATGCATTCCTCTTCGGGTGAATTATAGTAGGGGATACTATCACTAATATAATTGAAATCCATACTAGTTCTCATAGCATGGATCAGTAAGGAACCAAGCTCTTCCACCATATTTGAAGACACAGATATTTTTGGCCATCGATAATACATGATTTTATAGAATTCACTAACAAGTTCCATGCATTCCAAATCCATGATGCATTAATTCATCAACACCTAGAGTTATTTCATGCAAACAAATATTATTATCCATTCACTATATGAAAATAGATGTCTTTGGTCCATACCATTTAAGAATAACTAGGTATTTTAATTTCATCATTACTGCTACAAAATTCTTTTCCCAGTGGTCCAAAACATTATACCCAACATAGTTCAAGATAAAGGATGTCATCAACTTTATGAAATCCAACATCATTTCCAAATTCAGAGTCCCACATATGATTCTGATTAATACTATTACCCACTTTTGTGCCTCTAAACTAAATATGTTATACCATGACTATAACATTCTTGTGAATAAATAATCGCATTATTGCATGGATTTAAACATAAAAGTAATATCCTTTAGTAAAACTATATCAAATATTTTTTAAAATATAGTATACAAATAAAAGAATTAATAAAAAGAAAAACTCATTCAATCTTTCTGGTATTATTAAACCATGACCCATACTACCACACAAGCAACCCCATGCTTGTAGATATATAAGACATAAGCATTTTTTCCATCATATTTTAGTTTCCTTCACTTAATATTCAATTTTTTGATTTGTTATATGAAGATTAATAGTCTCCAAACTAACATTTTTAGATTTAATAACTCGATAATATGAGGTTATGCACACTATATAACATTAAATTCCATCAAAACCATGTCTCATTAGTTTTTCAAATTAATTTTATCTCCTAATAATTCATCCATATAGAATTAATATTTGACTTGATAAATGTAATGATTCATAGAAATATGATTCTAGGGATTAAAAAAATAAAACAACCATAAATTAAACATAAGGACTAATCTAATAGAGTATGTTCCATGATCACAATGGATAGAGAGTGTATAAATTTTACCACCAATGCAACAGGTGTTAATAAATATTTTTCATACCTTCACCTCAGGTTACAAAAGTCCATTATTAAATACATTAAACTTATTTTAATGGGTATTTATCCTATCATCTCATCTCAATAGTATTTATTTATGGAATAAAGCGAAACAAAGAATCTGACAAGATAATGAAAAATAAAAACAATTCAAGGAGGTCTGAAATAGTGTAAGTCAAGGACATCCACTCTAACAAGTTCCTCACCCTCAACCTTGAGAGTATTCCAACCCTGAGGGCCCAAAAGGACTGAATTGTGGGATGTAATGGATGCTAGATGATCAGCCACTTTGTAACCCTCGCGCCAAGTGTGAACCACCTTGATATTGCTACTCATGAGGCCTTTGCATTTTCTAATAGTATATGATATAGACTAGGGAATATTTTCAGTTACATGAAGAGCCTTAAAGAGAACCATGCAGTCTGTTTCCACTTCATCAATGAGGATATTATGTTGACAGCACAACCTAAGGCCAAAAATCATGGTTGAAGCCTCTTCCTGGAGTGAATGACCAGTTCAATAATGAGTAGTGAACAGTAGGATGACTGAGCCACTACAATATGAGGCAACACCTCCACCCCACAAGCTTCCCTGTTTGGAAGATCCATCAGTATTTAGTTTGAGGCCCATGGAGGGAGGCCTCCAGTAGACCCAGTGATCTTCTCTAGCGTTGAGAGGACTAGTGGCACCCATAGGTCTCGTCTAGAGAGGACTGAGCATAGGGTACTGTCACAACTAATCATTAGTTCTGAGAAAATCCATTAGTAGGAATCTGGTTTTTATGATAATAAATCTTCTTGACATACAAGCTCCCTCATATCTGGCTCTGTTTCGAGCATGCAAAATTCCCCAAAACCCGAGGGTTAACACCAAAGCTCGTGCTTTCCTCTCCAAGCTCTGTTCAGACGATCCCTGGAACCATTGGTCCATGAAATCATCCACAGAATGTTCTTGTCCATCGTAGGTAGTAATACCACAAATGAAGCTCCACACTTCATGTGCCCAGACCCCTTTAAAGAAAAGATATAATACACTCTTATCCATAGCATGGCAGCACGAACATCTGGAAACAAAGGGTATACCCATATTTTTGATGTTATCATCAGTCAGAACCACACAGTTCTTGATACGCCAAGAGAGAAAGTTGATCATGGAGGGAACGTTTTTACACCACATGGTCTCATGCCATGGGTTAGAGATTTCATGTGAAGCCATACTTTCACGAAGATCTTTGGTGGATAATATCCCTGAAGAAGAGGGAGTAAACACACACTGATCAGGGCCCGTGTTCATCTCAACATTCATATAGGTTTCCATTTTTTTTATTGTTCAACACTGCCTTGATAAAGGAAGGAAACCTACTAGACTCCCTGATGGTTATATGAGGGGCCGGACAGCTATGAAATCCACGGATGGAACCAGCCTAATTGTGGTGCTAAAAGGAGAGTTTCGTATTACCAATATTCTAGCGATATAGTTGTCGGAGGGAGGTAAGGAAGTCAGCAATCGTAGACCAAAGGGGGGAGTTGTGACTATGCCTAGTAATAGGAAATTCATGGCATCTATGGTGCATCATCCTTCCCCACAAGGATAGGCCCTCAAGAGCCTCCCATCCCAATTTGGAATGCATACACTAGATTATTTTGTGTAGGTTTCTAGCATCAATACCTTCATTATAGATCGGTTGTGCCATTCTCTTCCAAGAAACCCAATGTCGTTTTCCTTCAGAGAGAGAATCCTAGAGAAAACATGAAATAATCCTATCAATGGAGGTAATGACTCCCTTAGGAACTCTGATGGAAGCCATGACATGAACAGGAATGGATGACAACACACTATTAATGAGAGTGATGATGCCTCCAAAGGATTAGAATCTATTTTTCCAATTGATAATTCTTCCCGTGATCTTATGCACAATGCGGTCAAAGTCATGGATGTGAAGACGTTCGGGAGAAATGGGTGCACCAAGGTATTCAAGAGAAACGTTACCTCTTTTCATATCTAGACTAAAGACTAAAGAGGCCACATGTATTGATCCAAATCTATTAGAGATGAAAAAGTTACTCTTGGATCAGTTGATTAGTTGACCACTCTAATGGAAATACTCCTTTATCACCTTATTGAAGCTACGGACAGGCATGTTGCTGCCATTCAAGAAAACCAATGTGTCATCAATAAATATGAGGTGGCTCATGCTGGAGGGGACTGAACAACTCGTGTAAGGAAGAATTTTCCCATGATTTCTACACATATTAAGCAAACGGCTAAGCACATCCTAGGCAATGATGAAGATGGTGGGGGAAAGAGGGTCCCCCTTCCTGAGCCCATGATTGTAAACTTAACAGCACTATGTGTAACACCTAAATAATTCACTATGTATTTTAGTTTTAAATAAATTCAATCTCTTTGAAATCATTCAATACATACAATACTAGGTTTAAAGGAAACATGATACTCTATTAAAATATTATTATTTAAACAAGACCATTATAACCTAGCCATTAAGTTAAAGAGTATGAATAAGACTAATTAATTATGAAAAAAATACATTATACACATTTAAAAATATATTCAATGGTTATCTATATATAATAAATAAAATAATAATAGTTTGTAATAAAAAATAATTATTTTTTGAAAAACAAAACTGTATTTTTTCTAAATGGTTGTTTAGTCGCTCTTTAAGCAAATAATTTAAAATTTATTTTTAATAATTTTATAATATTCATTTTAAAAAAAAATTAGATCATTATATCAATAATAGTGTATATGAAAATTTTGGTATTTTCATTAAATAATAATTTTTTAGTGAATACTGAAAAAATATCAATTTTTATAAAATTTTCATTTATTTTTAATAAATTTAGTTCTCTTATTATTTTATTTTTATTTAAAATTACTGTAAGTATTTTTTTACTTATATTAAATCCAATTAATTACATTTAAATCATCTTTATACTATGTTTTTATATTAGTTTATTTCTAGGTTTTAAAATACCTTTTTTCTAAAAACTGTTTTAAGGTGTATGACGTTTGTCCATTTTAAATAATTAAAATTATCCCAAAATAAGAATTATTTAAAAAAATATAGATTATATATATTAATTTAAATTTATAAAGTTATTATTACTTTTTATATAGTAAATATGATATCATCTTTTCCTTAAAAATGCATATCTTGAAAACAGTTTTTTCGACACATCTATTGGTTTAATTTTAAATTAAATTCTGACAATTCTAAGAATTTAGTTTTGAAAAATTAATTCCATATTTTTAATTATCATATATATATTATCTAATTAGTTTTACATAATTTTATAACATAATTAAATGTCGAAACAGTTAAAATTATTTACTACTTTTAAGGTAAAACGAGTTTACTGGGGGATAAACAAAAATGATAAGGGTTAAAAAGAAACCAAAACTGTATAATTATAATTTTATGATCATATTTCGACCTTATATATTCTAATTTAGAAAAAATTTCTTTTTTTCACTTTTTTACATGATAAAAACAAGGGTGGAATTCTTTATTTTCAAAACATCCAATAGTGTCCTCTCCCCCACTTATAAAAGACCACCCCCTATCCTCTCATTTACTCACTTCAAAAAAACATTCATTTAGAAAATACCTATCCAAATAAATTTTATAATTCCTTCCCCTAATCTTATAATCATTTTTTGGTCAAAAATACAACCTATAAAGGATTTTCATGAAAACCAAAAGAAGTTGTTTGTAGAAGAGGCAACATCCGTAACCGAGCGTTTTATTTTATTTTTTCTTCCACATCCTTAAAATATTATTAAAATATGATAATATAATAACCTAATTATATTATTTATACATATTTATTTTAAGGTTAATTTAATATCATATAACCATCTCCTCTTCCCTTAAATGGGAAAGGAACCCATTGATAGTGTATATGGCGGATTATCGCCTCATGAATAGACATAATTCATTTTCCATAACCACTTATCACAGTGGTATATAATGATGAATATAATGTAAATATATTATATTTATGATATAATTATACTTATTTAATTATAATATCATATATAACTTCTTACTTTCCATTCTTTAGAGAATACAATAACGTTTTTCATGTGCACGATGAATTATCGCCTTGCAAAGTGATGTGATTTTTTCCAATTACACTTTACATGGTAGTTAATAAGTATTGATTTGATGTTTATATATAATATTAATGAAATATTAATCATTTTTTAAAATAAATATATCATATAACTTCTTACCTTATCATCCATTGAGTAAATTATAACTTCATTCGTCTGTATGGAGGATTGTCTCCTCGTAAAGCGGTGTGATTCATGTTTATTACCACATCACATTGATGGTATATGTACATGTATTTAAAGAAATAATATTATATTTCAGATATAATTATAATAATATAAATATAAAATAACACTTAACTTCTTTTAATCATGATCTTTAAAAAATGTAAATGTTACTCAAGTGTAAATACGGACTACCATCCCCCTGATTATAATGTAATACATTTTTTATAACTATATTTGATGACTGGTTTAAAAAGTATAATTTATGAATAAAAATGATAATTATTTCATGTTTACAATTATGGATATTATGAATTAATAATATCGTTTACCTTATTCAACTTACCAAAGTGATTTTGGATATATGATTCGTTTATTGTTAAAACATCTGACGTCAAATTAATTGGTTGACTAATTGAATATAAAAATAAAATGATTACAATAAAAGGAATAATAAGAATGAACATTTTTAGTAATAAATTATCTTATTAACATATTTTTATTATTAATGGGGATAAATAAAACACATTATAAATTAGGCTTGAGTTAAGGGGTCTCTCTAAACCACCATTCTCTTTGATTTATGGCCACTCTCTATCTAACTAACATTATCTCTCTCTTTAATGAAATTGAATGACACTAAATTTTATATATATATATATATCTTAAATATATACCTATATCATTATCACTTACCTTTATGGGGTAATGGATTTCTTATAACTATTTTTTGAATGCTTACTTCAAGGAATCTCTTTTGATAATGTTGTGAGACGGGATTATGAAACCCAATTATTTCCATGGGAAATTTTTATGTTTATGCCTTGTGATTAATATAAATACATGGAATTCAAATGAATGTAAATGAAATTGATTTTATAGGATGGATAATAAGTATATATCCCTCCAATTAATTGGGTAATGTTTTATTATCATGTGACAACAGGTTTGGGATTAATAAATGGACCTAATCCATTATGGGACTCAATCAACCATGTGATATTGTCTAGGTATTTAGACTTGAGCAATGATTATGTCATGATTTATTTTATTTCTAGTATCCCATGTTTCCGTTATCTTCGGAGACCATTATATTTATATTATTCTTCCACTTGATTACTTATATACCTTCTCTTTTATGATATTATATTTTTCCTTTGGATTAGATTTTATGCTTCCTTATCAGGTTTATTCCCTTATTGGGATTTTTATCTCACCTCTTTATTTCATATAATCTCCAGATTATCCAATGCTGAATTAGAATATAAAATGGATTTTAATATCTCAATATGGATAATAACTTATGTATACCATGTTTTTATTTCATTTGATGCTTCACAAACCCAGTCTTCAAAAGAAACTATGCCTTTATGATCCTTTTGTTGTAATTATTGGATATTTATGATTATGAATCATTTAATAAAATGTTTAAAATGATTAGGCCTTCATAGTTGGAATTTAATGATATTTTTAGTTAATATTTGGAATTATGATGATAAAACATTAGTGATAACCCTTGGGATAAGGCTAAGGATATAATTAAGTATACAAAAACTATCTTGGAATCTTGTTAAAGTATTGTGCGAGTTGTTTTCGAGAAATTACATCCCAATATGGATACTATAATTGGATGTGTTTTAAGAAAATATAAACAATAGGGTAATAACTTCTAAAAAGTTTTGTGGGTCTTAAATCTCGAATTACTTAGTATACAACAATGTTTCTTACTACTCACCTGGTTTAGACACTCCCATTGGATATGTTTTAGAAATTCACAAAATATCTGTGAACTATTATGAAAGACATGAACAAATTATTATATTATAAAACCTAATAGGGAAATTACTATGGATAACCAAAGTTAAGACCTAGAGACTCATAAGTTAGTATGTACTTATAATTTATAATTTATTCCACTCATGTTTATAATTTTCCATTATGTGCATTTATTATTTAATGTATTCTCATTTTTTTCCCTTCATGTTAACGGTAATAAATAGGGGAAACTTCTCCAACAACCAACATGAAAGCCCATGTTATTAATTCCCCCAATTATATTCCTATTATTATATGTGTGATAGAAGAGATCTTCATGGAAGAGCCGTCTCAAATAGTTTAAGTTGTGAATAATAAAATGAATCATGAAGAATTCCCTATTCCTCCTAAGAAGGATCAAGTTCGGCTAGAATATTTTATGTTACAAAGGACCCCTACCTTTATTTTAACTTATAATCCCCTCATTTTTATAAAATGTATTAACTCCATTAAGAATATATTCTCTTCACTCAAATGCACAGAGAAATAGAATGTTGTTTTTTCCATTTATCGCATTGATGGAGAAGTTGATTAGCAGTGGAAATTGATCAAAAATACATAATTCAAAGATAATATTGATTCTATGTAAAGGGAAGATGTCAAGAGAATATTTTTCAAAAAATATTTTCCCTAAACTCTCTCTATTAAATTATAGAGGGAGTGCATAAATATAAATAAAAATTACGAAGATTCAATCAGGGTGTATGAGGAAAACCTTAGAAGTATTGATAAGTATGACTTCATGTTTGTTATTGACACTAAAATTAAGGTTTACAATTTATTTAGGGGGTTAAAGGTGAGTCAGAGAAAATATTTGGAAATTAGAGGCTTTTCTAGTTATGAAGATATTTTATGTTGTGCCTTTAAAGTTGAGATAGAGATCAGTGACTCTCAATGGTCTCATGGGACTTGAGAAAAAAATTAAAATGGAGTTTTTTTTGGGATAATTGTAGATAAAACACATGGAGAAAATAAAACCCAAAATCCAATTTGTCAATATTTTGGGAAGAAACATACCAAAAACTACCTAAGGGGGACTAGAATATATTTCAAATTTGTGAGAAAGGGGAATCATGTTAAAAAGTGTCAATGGGAAATGAATAATCCCACTAATGAGGAAGATGAAAAGAATTTTCTGATAAATACTATTCCAATAATATAGTTTTTCAACTATAAGTAACATTATAATTATGCAATCTAATTCCCTAAGCTGAAATTTGTTGGATACAATCATTGACAACAAACTCCAACAAAACAATGAAGTGTGTATGATATCACTAAGGTTGATGTGGATGCTAAAAATGATGTGGTGACCAGTATGCTAGTTATTAATTCAATAATAGTGAATTTAATTTTTTATTTTATTTCTATCCATTCTATAACATCGCAGGATTTAAAAATAATACCATGTTCAATATATTATATTTCATAGAACATAAAACATAAATGAACTCCAAAATATCATTATTTTAACATAATTGTAATAAACTAGCCATTAAATTTGTATCTATGATAATTATTGACTATAGTATTAATTAAATTTTAATTTCATATTTAATAAAAATTTATTTATTCATAGGATGTTAAAACATCATTTTTAGTAATTTCATTTTATTCTTTAAATAAATATTTTTTTAAATAAGATATTTTTATTTCATTCTATGAAAAAATAAATATAATTAATTTTTTACACTTTTATAAAATGTATATGGAAATAATAAACATCATTTTTAGACTCAGAATATCAAAAATAACTAATTGTAATTTTTTTGTAATTTTCTAAATAAGTTGATTTTTATGTTAAAAATGAAAATATTGTTTTTATGAAATACCATTAACTTATGAAATAATTATTATATGATTGTGATTTAAATCTTATTAACCCTTATTATTGATAAAAATTTATATAATGAATGATATAAAACATAAGGTTTTACATTTAGAAACATTTTCTTATCAATTTTGAAAACCATGATTTTACCAATAAAAAATAAATTTCATGAGTTATATGTATAACATATTTTGAATTTATTTTTAACACATTTAAAAATTTACTAAATTATAATGGATTCCATATTTTGAATAATGAGGTTAAAATTAATTTATAATTTTATTTTCATTTTTAGGGATAAAAATTTTACTATGTTAAAAAAATGATTTACCATAGTATAGGTAAAATAAGGTAGTAGTTTAAAGTTAAAATGTAAAATCTTAAAATATTTATAAAATACAACATTAAATGGGTGGTTGATGGGTTTATTGAATATAAACATCCTTTAAATCATTAATTATCAACCAATGTCTTTGTAATTAATTCAACCCAAATTTGGTTGATTTTAAATATAAAATAATCATTAATTAATCACTTAACACCAACCCTCCTTAAGTATAAATACCACCCCTTTTATCCTCAAAATCCTTAAAGCACATAAATTGTCTTCAAAATCCTCTATTACCCACTCTCCCCATGTCCATGTGTTTCTGTTCTCACCCAAATACTAATTCCAAGTTTCTTAAGGGGTCCTTCAAAGAGGTGATATTCAAGGGGTAGATTTCTCAAGAAACCTCTCTTAATTTATTTTTTCCATCTACCATCTGTTCACATCCTTCATCCATAAACGAAAAATAACTCCAATATAAATTATTTACAATAATTTGATATTTATAATGTAATATATTCTACCATCCCCTTTTCTCATCTCTTCTTATTCAAAGAAACGAAATCATTTTTCAAAATTATAGTGTTTAATCATCTCCATTGATAATGAATTGTTGTTTTCTATTACCTTCTTCAAGGATGGTCACAAAAGTATTATTATGGTTAAATAATATTGTAATATGTATATTATAAACTATTTAAAATTTTAACAAATATATAGAAATAATTTTAAATAAAAAACAAACTAGTTCATGATGGTCGGAAAAACCGCCAAAATAAACTAATCATTTATCATTAATGTTTTATCAAATGAATCATCCTCATGTTAAAAAAATTATATATGGGACTATTTAAACATTAGGGTTAGAATTAATACCATTTCAGATCATTTCTAGAGTTTTATTTCCATTTTACAATAACATATATAATTATTCACAAGTGAACTAACCCTGAAACCATGAAACAAATGCACTTGAAACAACAAAAATAATTAAATATTATTAATAAAGGTGTGGTAAGATTCTATAAAATAATAATATATTGTATTATAAATATTAATATAGTTATTTAATAAATTAATAATATCCTTTAAGCCATTATACAATAGGTTTAAGTACACAAAACTAAATTGAAGTGTGAGGTAAGGGTTTTCTTAACTCGATTTTCATGCATTGGGTTAAACGTCTACTTCATTGACTTTGTCATACTAATATCATGTGTGAAATGACTTTTGGATACATTATACTATATTTACACTTTTCTATGTGTATTTAACATGTATACACATAATTTAGTCATTTTATTATTTCTCAATTCAATGAAATGATATTTTTAAGTGAATTTCTAAAAAAATTAATGTTTTCCTTAAAAATCTCTTTTTCTTCCATTTCCATGTTTTAAATAATTTTTTCCGATTATTTTAATATTATACTATTATTTTCTAGATTCATTTTTAAATATATTTTAATTATTAAAAAAATGGTTTGAGAGAAGTATTTTTTACATTTTCCAAATGAGTTACTTTGTGACATTTTCGTAAAAAATAATAAAGGTGTGTTTTTTAACTTAAACAACATGAGAAAATTTTACTGCCTTCATAATTCCATAATTATTTAAAGATTACATTATAAGTCTATATGTTTCATTTCAAAGAAATTTTTTTCTTTTATAATTTTATTTTCTTTTTAAACAAAGTGATTTCAATATATAAAAAAAGAGATATTTTTCTCATGATTTTTTAGTGATCTTTATAAAGTAATTTAATCTATGTCAACATCCTTTTTTTAGTCTTATGATTAATTGAGATTAATCTATTATGATATCATCTAAAATATTTTATTAAATTGTTAATTATATGTTTTACAGGGGAAGTACTATTTTCTACCATTCCATATATAACTCTTGATGTTTGTGATTTTGTTTATTGATTCTAAAAAAAATTACCTTTCATGTGAGAGTTTCAATTAAAATTTGTATGTTGATTTTGTTTCACACCTTACATATGAGTAATTAATTTCAATTTATAACAGATGGTTTGGGGCCTCTATATCCCCTCGATGCATCAGTAGGTCTCATGAGAAAAACTAGTTTGGGTATTGGATTATGTATTACATATTTATGTATGGTGTCTTGGCCAAAGCCTTCATGGAATGTTTATGATGTACGAAATTATTCATTCCTCCATCATGAGATTAGTTATTGATTTGCATGTGATTATTCAATTAGTATAATATCCATGGCTATATTTTCTATCTCAGGTGACTATTTATATGGAATTATTTGATAATCATTTATTACAGCCAAATTATATTCGAGTTATTTATTAAATAACATGTGTTTATGTTATTTACCATACCATAATTATTATTGATTATTTATGATAGATTTCACTATATAAATACCCTTTCTGAGCATCTTATCTCACTCCTTTCTTATGTTTTATTTTTTCCCCAGATTACAAGAAGTTTATTATGATTGATATGCAGTGTTAATATTGAAGAATAATGGGGTTATTAAAGGATTTTATTTGTTGTTTTTTTTATTTTCAATTGCAATGTAATATTCAATCATGTTTCATGTTTTCCAAAACTAATAAACTATTTGGTCCTTCAGGATGTGATTCCTTATATATTATTACAATTTAATAAAGAAATCACTGACTCTAGGCTACTAGTGTTGGGGTCTTTACACATTATTTCATATCATAAAAGATTAGTATAAATGTTAAAAAATCCACCTCGAAAACATGGAATTTAATATATATATGAGAATAGAAAATGGATAAATTCTTGTATACCAAGAATATAACATAACTGAAAAATAGATTATTTGTGATGGGGTCCCATCACAAATAACATGTCACCCAAAATGGCATCAAAAAAGATTCTTTTTTTGATAGGAATGCTTCCCATCACAATAATTAATTTAAATGGATTACTTATAAAATTAATTCATAAGGGTCAAGTGACCCATCACAATAAATTATTTACAACGGGACTCTAACCTATCATAAAGAAGTCTAAAAAATAAAAAATAAAAAATTCAAAATATAAAAAATAATTTAAAAATTGTAATAAATAAAATTGTAAACATATGAAATTATAAAAATATTACACAAAATATTTTCATTTAAATTTTAAAATAACAAATATATTCATAATGTGTCAATTAATATGGAGTGATAGAGGGGGGTGTTCATCTGGAAGAGGGGGAGGGAAGTTCATCGCCTAACCCCGAACCATCCGTCACATATACTCATTCTACAACTCCTGACATTCTTTCATATCCTCCTCATGCTACTTCTACTATCGACGAAGATCTTCCTTATTTCTATGCATAGAACCTATAACCTCACTCTAATTTCAAAGCTTATTATCATAATATGAGGTCGATGATGAATAATCTCCATGATCACCCCTTGAGCTGGATGTTGACCATGCAATAGTACTATAAAAATGTCTAGTGTCATCAGATAACTAGTCCCAACCACTCGGACCTTCTCAAAAGCATATTATGTCACCTACATCTATGTTGTGTCATCAAATAATGCTACACTAGTGGCCTGACTCTCTATCTCATCATGACACGCATCCTATGTTTGATAATTCGCAGCAACGTATGACTCCTATAATTTTAATTTGAAATTAAAAAAGCTAAAATAGTATATTTTTTAAATTAATTTTAAAACTCATAAACAAATATACTGACCATAATCTGACACTCATGACCACCTATAATATCTCTAATGATAGGATAATCGTATATCCTCTTATAAACATTGAAATTGTTTATATCAATATGTTCAACTACCTATATGATTATAAAATAAATAGTTCACATTTAATTTTATATAAATTATTAAACAAAAATTGCATACCATATGTCATCAATGTGTACTGAATGTATGACTTCCAACTCGATACGTCCCCTACAACCTCCCATGATTTAGCTGACCTAATGACTCTCTCCTTTTAAAATTAGCTCCCATATAGTACAAACCTAACCCATCTCAATCTTGAGATGAGATGTAAATCGAAAAATGTACACAACAAGATGAAGAAAAATTAGTGACTTCTACCTTCTTCACAGTTTTCCTCCTCAAATTTTTTAAAAAACACTGATGAAAAAAATCATGCATACAATACTCCAAGTCCACCCTAATGTAACTATGCATGATATCATTGATGGGATTACATAAACAATATATTTTTTAAAAAAATAGAAAGTTAATAATTAAATAAATTTCCTAATAACTATTACTTATTTACATACCCTCTAGTGATCAAATATGTGGTGTCAAACATCAATAGAAATCTAATCCCACATCACCTATTCCTTAGAAAAACAGTTCAACAAAATAGTGTTCCCCTATATATTAACTATAAGTGAAAAGATTTAAAAAAAAGAGATCAAGTCATCCAAAAATTAGTACATAATTAAATTAATGAAAAGTAATGAAAACTAATTAAAATATACAACCTTACATTCCTACGTATGCATGGATAAAAGTCAAGATATGGACATCGCTTGAGAATAGGGCTTAGAATCATTAATCCTGCAAGACCCTAACTCATCTCATTCAATTATGAATTTTTAAGAACTTCAGGGTCATATGATAAAGCATCATGCTCATCACATATTGGTATAGCCTTCTTGATACTATAGAATATATCATCCTAAGTCTCAGGAGCCATCTGAAACATGAAAAGAATCTTGTTATAAAATAATTGAAAATGAGTATTATATATATTTCATTATTTTGACTATAACTGATAGGTAAATGTGTCATTATTCATCTTCATCATCGTCTTCATATATGATAGTGTCAATATCTTCATCCTTATCCTTTGTACCCTTAATTTCTATAGGAGTTTCAACTTGATCATCACTTATTAATTCAAATTCATTTATTCCATTATCAATATCATTGTCATCACTAATCCATAAATGTTGGTTGTCATCATCTATATTCATGTCTCTTCATTGAAAATATGTATTTGGAGTTGCCCCTTAAAAAAATCAATTCATTACACTTCAATAGAATGACATTAAATTTTTATAAACTGATTTTTATGGTATTTCATTTTTATAATTATCCACTAATCAATTTGCTCTCTAGAATCATCATAATAATTCAAATAATATATTTACTGTACTTGATGAGATAATAAAATTGGTTCATTAATTACAAGAACAACTTTATATTTAATATTAATGATTTCATGGTGCGGATGAACATTCAATCCTCTATTAGTATCAAATAAATGAAATTTAAACATCGTTACATAATTCTGTCCTTGATAAAAAAGCTCAATTATTTCATATAGAATCCCATAAAAGTCAACTTCACTTTCTATATGATGAGATCCTCTCAATAAAACACCAATATTCATTATTTGGTTCCATTCACTATATTCACATGTTTGAAATCAAAAACAATTCACCGCATATGCATTATAATATTTAACCATTTTGGATGTTGGGTTACTCAATAGACACAACCAATTATCCATTTTATCAGCATGTTGAAATACCTTCCAAATTGAAAAAAAAATACAATATAGAAAATAATAAATTTATTTCATATGTTCAAACGTAAAAAATTTACTTTACCAGTCTTTGAACCCATTAGGAAAATATATTTTGTTGATGTTCTTCAAGAGCAGTTATTATAATTTTTGGAAACTGTTTCTTGATATGATCATCATATATTCTAAAAATAATATAATATTAATTTATTTTTAATAAAAAAATTAAAGAATATGTGGTTGTAGAACTCACTATAAAAATCATGTCATTTCATCACAGTTGAGTAAAACCTATGTATGAGTCCTATGATGTTCATAATCTAAAATTAATTGTTCATAGACTCCACCAAATCCAATCTTGGGATGATTAAGAACTGATAATTTAATTTTCAAATCATCATCAATATTTACCTCATTAAGGGCCATTTGGTTATGTTTTGAAGGATATACAGTTTGAAAATAATGGGAGTATAAAAAAATTCCTCCAGTAAATATGCTTATGTAATTTACACTTCAATTGATGCTTTGTTGCATACCTTTTTCTTCAGTTTCTGCATACATATCTTATAAGGATACATCCATCGGAACTATACTATCCCTCCATATTTTTCTTCATGTAGTAAATGTAATATAAATTGTTCTATTTAATCAAATAAATACTGTAATGGCCCAACCCCAGAAGCCTAGAGTCGGTGCATTATTACGTATCACTAGCATGATCACAAAAGATCAAGTCTTGAAAGACCGATTAGTTTAGTGGCATTGGAAGTAGTAGATACATTCATAAGGTTTACATGACATCATAAAATGGAAAACTAGAACAACATCGTTTCCATAGACAACACTGAGATCCCATAGAATATCCCTGCAGGTCAGTCATAATATACTTCTTCGCGTCCTAGGAATATAAAACATAGAAAGGGGTGATCTCAAATGCTCAGTAAGGATAACAAAATAGCAAAAACATTCATAAGTAAGTATAAACATTTAAGGCAATGTATAAGACTAAAAAAATCCTTCTAAACTTGAACTTCATCACAATATGGAAAAGATAAATTCAAAATAATTCCATTTACTTACTCACATGTATATTATACTAGTCGAATAATCACATGCAATATCAATAGTCACTTTCATAATTATGGAATTAATAATACCAGACTTTCATAATCACATAGTCATGGCCTTGTGTCAATACTCGAAATAAGATCTTGTCAAGGCCTTATGCCAAGACACTAGTTTGTCTCATGAGACCTACTGATACATAGAGGAGCTATAGTAGGCTCCACTCGTCACTTACTAATTCCAATGCATTCCTCATATGAAAAGGTTTAAATATAACATAAACATTCGTATTAAAACTAGCATACCCCCCCCCCCTAATAGCCCGAAGGCCTTTTTTTATTTTATTATAGATAATCCCCCTTATAAGGGTTGAAGGGGAACCTGTACATGACCCGTAGGCTCAAGCCACAAGGCCCGACATGAGATGCAATACATGTCCCAAAGGCCCAGAGGCATACCATGACCATACATGACCTGTAGGCCCATCCCACTAGAATTGTCCCCCCCAAGAGTCTTGCATCATTGATCTCCTTATCTCCCCACATTGCATTGCTGATCGGCTAGCATGGCCCTATACAAAGATGCACGGTGCCTGGTCCAGATAGCGGCTGCCATACCCTCTCATTCTTCCAATCCTATTTTCTGTGCATCTATTGTCTACTACACTTGTTTCTCTGATCCTCCTCTAGGGCATGTTCTATGTGAACATGGATACTCAATGGTCTACGTGACCCGATGTCCCTGTGGCGTGAAGGCCTTTTATGACCCGAAGGCCCTGGAGACCCGTAGGCCCAAACTGATGGCCCGAAGGCCCAAATCAAGTGAATAGTTTTGGCGGCTACAGTACCGAATAGTAATTGTTACAGTGACTACAACAGTACTTCTACAGTAACCCATAAATTTGCCTCTAGCCGGTTTTGATCCCGGGTCTCTTGGATGCCATGCAGGAGCCCTTACCACTCAGGTATGGGCTCGTTGGCTTAAAACTAGCATAAAAAATATCAATACTTTATCCATAAACCATGAATGGTGTAAAAACAACACATCTATAGTCAAACATATCACAAAATCTTCAATACAATATGGAATTTTTGTATCATAACAAATCAACTTCAAATAAGCTTAAAATCCGCCAAAGGATGTTGACATAGATGAAATCAAAACCTGTTTTAGAAAAAGATCCCTTTCTATTTTGAAATCATTTCAGAAAAAATTTATTTTTTAAATATTCTTATAAGCTTCTAAGGGAATCTTTGACGATGTTATAATGGTGGAAAATAGCTTCACCCTCCGTATAAGTTAAAAAAAGACGTTCTTACCTTAATTTTGTCGAAAAGGTTATAAAGGAGCTTGTTTGGAAAACGATAAAATGATTCCTTTCAAAACATTTTATAAAATTTCAAACAAGGGTATAAATGACTTTAAACAATATTTTAGTAAATATTAAAAATGTTTTGGAATACATTTTTAAGAAAGATGGTTGTCGATGATGAAGAGGTCCTAGTAGATAATTATATATAAACAACCTCAGATAATAAAGAGATTGTGAAATTAACACTTAGCTTGTAATTTTCCTTGGTCTAGGGTAGATTAACCTCCTATATAATGTTGAAATAATTGTTATTAAATTATACAAGAATACTATACATTAATATGATATCATATATGATCTTTTAATATTGCTTTGTTAATAATCTCTTAGTATAATCGTTGTTTTGGGTGTTAATGGATTCATTTTCCATTATATTATTTGTTATGTGAGTCATATTTGTTATGGATGGGATGTATAGTATTCATATCCAGAATTATATCAAGTATTTAAACATTATTTTTAATCATCTAATGAAAATTAATCTTGAATGGATACGATGGAGAATGAATCTCATCGTGTTCATGGAGACAGTAATTCGTACGCACGCACGAGCGATATTATCATTCTATTGAAATTAAAATAATATATAATTGGGTGGTATATCATATATATAGAATAATTATCATGTTATATTAATTATTTACATCAATTACACATCATTATTACACCCATCCAAATAATAATGTATTGAATAACAATTACACCACGACGTGGAGACGGTAATCCGTACGTACGCACAAGTGGTGACATGTCATTCAAATGATGGATACAATAATGAATATGGTTGTACCATATTCATAATAACATCACAGTTTATATAAGACACTATATTTATTATTTTATAATGGAAACAACAAAGAAAGAGGAAGTGGAAGAATAAAGGAACTTGAAAGAGGTGATGAAATATTTACCTCTTCTTCGGGTTATTCCTTTTGATTTGATCAAAACGGCTCCATAGTTTGGCTTTATGACTAAAGGAGGGCCTCTAGGATTAAGGTAGGATAGTTTATAGGGTATTTGAGCTGGGTTTGGCCGATCCAAATGGCTTTGAATGTGTGGATTAGAGAGAATGGGGAGTACCCTCTTATAAGATGGGTGAGGGCACCTTAGGAAAACCTAGAAATATTATTTTATAATAAACAGATTTTAGATTTATAATGGCTCCAAAATGGATTATTTAAGTTCTAAGGTGGGGATGGGTCTAAAACCACTCAACCGATAGGTTTTAGACAGGTTTGGGTCACTATATTAACTTTATCTTTTATATTTAACTTTTAGTTAAATAGCTTGACATTTACCATGTCTTTTTGTATTTTTATATTATATGGTTAATGAATGTTCTATATAATTCCAAAATAATTCCAAGTGGTTCATTAATGATACACCTATCATTATATAATTCTTTTGGAAGAACCATATTTTTTTACGAATATAATATCAATTAATAATATAATATTTATTTTAAAAACTCTTCTATGTCAATTTTGACTCTATTTTGTATTTTGTTTTTTATAAATTCATAAAAGCATTATTACTTCAAAAAAATTCATCTAACCAGCCTCAATATGTCATATTAACCTAGAAAATTATTGTAATGCATAAAAAGTCTCAAATTACATTCATTTGGATATTCATAATATCAATTATTTTAATATTTCATTAATTAGGTAATTACTATATCATCATTGTGTCATAAATAAATTAAATTATTTAATTTCTAAAAAATATAAATAAAATAAAGTTATGTTGGAAACTATTTTATATTTCTAATGAATATTTATAGTCGAATTTATATTATGTATAACCCTATATTAAAAATGTTTTAGTTATTAAACATTGATTTTAACTCTTTTAACTCTTCTTTAAATAAAATAATAATAAATGTCCAAATCTAATCCAAGTGGACCTAAAGGATCATATTTTATTCATAAGGGTTTTTTTGGTCGAATTACACTTATCCAATAGAATTATGACTTGTGTTAGGGTAATAATAATATCATTTTTACCCTTAATTACCCTATTTACTTTTTATCTGTGGTAAATAAAAGTAAAAAGTTATTATTCATAAAAAATTATTTTCATCTTATTGAACCACATTTTTCTTTCTGATATCAACCGTGGAACTCGGATTTTTTAAATTCCACTCACAGAAGTGGTAAAATTAAGTTTTATGTTAGTTTTCAAATGCTCCAAGGAGGTGGGTAAAAGATAGTGAAAAGTTCAATAAAATATTATATATCTAATATTATTAAAAAATGACTCCAATGAATTAAATTGAAAATATATAGGTATTATTTATCTATTTGGACATAAAATTAATTTATATAAAATAATTAACTATTTAAATAAATATTCAGTTTTAAACTATAACTCAATTTTTTCACTATTCATCAAAAAATTAAAGCTTTCAGAAAAATACCAAAATTTCCCCCTAAGCTAATTTTGATATTATGAATTCAAAAATTAAGTCTATTTTATCAAATTAAAAACATAGAAGTTTAATTTATTAATTTAAAATTAATTATCGTTGTCAAAACCAAAAAGCGTGTTTTTAAGAAATAATAACTAACAAAAGAATGATGCTTGTTTATGTTCAATTTCAAAGTGAAATTATTTCCAAGTAATAAGATTGGATTAAATGGTAAAAATATAATCAATTTGTACTTACAAACCATTAAAATGTATAATTTAACCCTACAAATTATTTTGATTAAAAAATTTGTTTTTAGTTAAAATATAGCATTTTTCACTATTCACCCAAATATGAAAGTTATCAGAAAAACACCAAAAAATTTATTGAAACTATATTCTTATGTCCCGATTCTTAAAGAGAACTCTATTTTGTAAAATTGAATATATAAAATTTTCAAATATTGGATTTAAAAGGGGTTTTCCATTAAAAGATGGTAAAATTGCATTTTTTGAAAAATAATTCTTTTATCTGAAAAAATGAATTTGTTCTTACATTATGTCTAACAAACTCATAATATGGATTCTAAAATTATAAGGATTAAATAAATTGAAAAATTCAGTTCATATTATTCATAACCTCTTTTGAACGGCTAGTTTGGTATGTCGTGGTGCACTTCAACTCAGTGTTGCATGTAGTGCAATTTATTGCATTACTTTAACGAAATAACGTACTATGAAATATTGTGTTGTTACACTCTTCCCTATTTCAATAAATTTAGTCCTCACAATTTGAAATTTTTCTTCGAAAATAAAAGGTTGAAAATTGAAAATACTTTTGTGGGAAACCCCACATCGGAAATTAGGTTAATAAAATTTAGTCTTAATAAGAAGAAAAGGGGAATTAAAAAGTCACCACCAAATTATGATTTCGATTAGGAGAACATTGGTGAAAATTAGAGACACATAATTGGAGGGAAAACGTAAATAATTATAGGGAGTGATTGAGTTCGTCAGTCACAAACAAATATAGAATTGAGGGCCTCAAAGCCATCAATCTATGATGATTTAAAATATCATCGGTTCAACAAAACATAAGGTATTAGGATAACACATTTTTAGTTTTAAAGATACCTTACATAATGTTTAAGAATTAATTTCTTCATAGAATAAAAGAAGAAATATATATATATATATACTTGAAAAGTAGAGTTCCATCCTTTATCTAATTTCTACTACAAACTCATCTTTCACTCTAAAACATAATAGAACTTAAAAAATATTATATTTATCCTATTCGTATACGGTTCCAAAAAATAAATTTATAATTCATCTACCAGACCATTTAAAGAAAACTACAATATTTAATCCAGGACATCACATGGGCCAGTGATATGTGATATACCCTTGTCTCCCTTCTATTGCAGGTTCACGTCTCGTGGCCTTCCCAGATGCGACGTGTTGTCGCCTAACCTCTGGGTTTTCCTTTTTATAGAAATCCAAAAATAATATCAAACTAGACTTATCCAAAATACTTCTGTCTAAACTCACTGTGAAAAATTTATAAGGAAGGTAAAAAAAATGAATTTCCTTTTTTCTACGTAATAACATGTGAACACCTTCATCATGTATTTTTAAAACACTCCAATATTCTGAATTACCATAAAACCTTATTGATTACATTCGTGCTCCCTTATTCCTTATAGAATACCAGATATACTCATTCTATCCAAAAATTTTGTAAACTACAACAATGATGGAATATACAAATCATTAATTAGTTTCAAGGTAGTCAAAAATATCCAATATAATTTATCCAATCCAAAATCACTACCTAAGTATAAGAATCATATTATGGTTTATCTTTATCTAAATAATATATTTTCCAAAAAATAACCTGTTATTGAGTAACCTTTTTTGGTTCCACACAATCTCAGGTCCATAAGGAAATAGTACTACAGTACAATCCTTATATACTCTATAATTATTGTAGCATGTACATCATTAATACAATTCTCAAATGACACAATACTTTATTAAAAACCTAAGAAATCTAATCATTCCTCTTCATCTTTGGTAGTATCATAACTTTATTATTATCCAATAACAACATATGGGGTATACTCTGATGATTTGGACATTGATTCGCATAGTGTCCAAACTCCTTGCAGATGAAACACTGTGCATTTGAAGCTTTTTTCTAACCCTTTCAATCACATACTTGTTTTCCTTTTTCTCCACACTTATAACAAACTCCCATTACCTTCAAGAATTTACCAAGGTGATTCTTTCCACAGTTATCACATATAGGAAAATCCTTCTTTTCCCTCTTCCCTTTATCCATCTTTCTCTCTTCCATCATTTTCTTCTCTTGCATCCCTTCATAGCCATAGGACTCAAAGAATTCTTTACTTATCTTATTAATACCTAATATTATTTCTTCATATGTTGAGAATACATGGGAGACTATTTCCCTTATAAATTTTGGCTTAATATCGTGAAATATATGATCCTTCTTACTCTTTGTATCATATGTATTGTTGGAGTTCACATTCCTTCTATAGGGCACCATTTCTATACAATGGCATACACTAGGTTGGTTTATGAATTTTAATGAATAATTCCAAACTTGTAAAATTTTTAACTTAAATTGAATTGTTTATGGATATAATCCATAAAAATAAAAATATTTTCTTTGAGGAGGTATATACTCATAAATCCTTCATAATGATTAGTAAATAAAATGAGAATTATCATAATCATATCCCCAAGGAGTGTTGTTTCCAAGAGTGCAGCAAGGCCCGTTGTCGTCCACCAGTTCTCGTTCGAGTCTAACTCAAAGCGGTGTTTTCGGGTTTTACCTCTAGGTATATCTATGCTAGAGCTGCCTCTACCTGCTCATATCTAGAGAGGGATTTATCGCTTAGAAAACTCACAAAATATCTACAATACCAAAATTCAAGGAAGTTCTTATATACTAATCCTAAAAATCTTTCTTAGGGATGTGTGCTCAAATCAGAGTTTATCAAAATCTAGTTTCAAAGGTCTGTAATAAAATTATCTGATACCAACTGTAACGCCCTGACCCCAGAAGCATAGAGTCGGTTCATTATTATATATCATTGGCATGATCACAAAAGATCAAGTTTCGAAAGACCGATTATTTTAGTAGCCTTGGAAGTACTAGATACATTCATAATGTTAACATTACATCATAAAATGGAAAAATACAACAACATTGTTTCCATATACCACACTGAGATCCCATATACTATCCCTATAGGTCATTCATAATATACTTCTTCGCATCCTAGGAAAAATAAACCATAGAAAGGGGTGATCTCGAATTCTCAGTAAGGATAACAATTTAGCCGAAACATTCATAAGTAAGAATAAACATTTAAGGAAATGTATAAGACTAAAACAAAAGCCTTTTAAAATTGAACTTCAGCATAATATGGAAAAGATAAAGTCAAAATAATTCCACTTACTTACTCAAATGGATATTCTACTAGTCGAATAATCACATGAAATATCAATAGCCACATTCATAATGATAAAATACATAATGATAGACTTTGATAACCACATAGTCAAGGCCTTGTGCCAAGACTACAAATAAGATTTTTTCAAGGCATTGTGCCAAGACACTAGTTTGTCTCGTGAGACCTACTGATGCATCGAGGAGCTATAGCAGGCTCCACCTATCACTTACTAATTCCAATTCATTCCTCATATGAAAATTTCTAAACATAACATAAACATCCGTATTAAAAATATCATACGAAATGCAAATACTTTATCCATAAACCATGAATGGTGTAAAAATAACACATCCATAGTCAAGAATATCACAAAACCTTCAATACAATATGGAAGTTTTGTATCATAATAAATCAACTTCAAATAAGATTAAAATCCATCAAAGGATGTGGACATAGATGAAATCAAATCCTTTTTTAGACAAATAACTCCTTCTATTTTGAAATAATTTAAGAAAACATTTATTTTGTAAATAATATTATAATCTTGTAAGGGAAGCTTCAATGATGTTATAACAGCGGAAAATAGCCTCACCCGTCGTATAAGTTAAAAAAAGACATTCTTACCTTAATTTTGTTTTAAAGGTTATAAATGACCTTGTTTGGAAAATGACGGAAGGATTCCTTTCAAAACATTTTATAAAAATTAAAACAAGGGTATAAATGACATTAACCCATAATCTAGTAAATTATAAAAAAAAATTGGAATACATTTTTAAGAAACATGGATGTGGATGATAAAGAGGACCCAGTAGATAATTACCTATAAACAACCTCAGATAATAAAGAGATTGTGAAATTAACCCTTAGATTGTAATTTTCCTTGGTCGAGGGTATTTTAGACTACTATAAATGTTTAAATAACTGTTATTAAGTTATACAATAATCATATACATTAATATGATATCATATATGATCTTTTAACATTGTTTTGTTAATAATATCTTAGTATTATCGTTGTTTCGGGTGTTAACAGATTCGTTTTCCATTATATTATTTGTTATGTGATTCATATATATTATTGATGGGATGTAAATTATTCATATCCAAAATTATATCAAGGCTTTAAACATTATTTTTAATCATCTAATGAAAATTAGTCTTGAATGGCTGTGATGGGAAATGAATCTCATCGCGTTCAGGGAGCCGGTAATCCGTACGTACGTACGAGCGACAATATCATTATTTTGATAGTAGAATAATATATAATTGGATGGTATATCATATATAAAGAATCATTAGCTTGTTATATTTATTATTTACATCAATTACACGTCATTATTATACCCATCCAAATAATAATGTGTTGAATAACAATTACACCACGATGTGGAGAAGGTAATCCGTACGTACGCACCTACGGTGACATGTCATTTAAAGGATGGATAGAATAATGAATATGATTGTACCATATTCATAATAACATAATTTTATATTGAATATACTGTAGGTATTATTTTTGAATGGAAAAAACAAAGAAAGAGGTAGTGGAAGAAGAAAGGAACATGAAAGAGGTGATGAAATATTTACCTTTTCTTCGGGTTATTCCTTTTGATTTGATCAAAAGGGATTCTTAGGTTGGATATATGACTAAAGTAAGGCATCTAGGATGAAGTGAGTACTGTTTAGAGGGTATTTGTGAAGGGTTATGCAGATCCAAATGGATATTAAGGTGTGAATTAGAGAGAAGGTGGAGTTCCCTTTTATAAGAGGGGTGAGGGGAACCTTAAGAAAAGCTAGAAATATTATTTTATAATAAAATAATTTTTGGTTTCTAATGGCTCAAAAATTGATTATTTAAAGGATAAGGTTGGGATGGGTCTAACACCACTCAACCAATAGGTTTTAGATAGGTTTGGGTCACTATATTCACTTTATCTTTTAGATTTAACTTTTAGTTAAATAGTTTGACATTTACCATGTCTCTTTCAATTTTTATATTATATTGTTAATAAACCTACAATATACTTCCAAGAGAACCCAAAGTGGTTCATTAATGATACACATATTCTTATATAAGTCTTTTGGCCGAACCATAGATTTTTAGGAATATAATATCAATTAATAATATAATTTTTGTTTTAGAAACACTTTTATGTCAATTTTGACACTATTTGGTATTTTGTTTTTTCTAAATTCATAACAGTATTATTACTTCGAAAATAATTAATCTAAACAACTCTAAAATGTCGTAGTAACCTATAAAATTATTTTAATTTATAAAAATTCTCAAATTACATTTATTTGGATATTCATAATATCAATTTTTTAAAATTTCATTAATTAGGTAATTACTGGATAATCATTGTGTCATAAATCAATTAAATTATTTAATATCTAAAAAATATAAATAACATACCATTATATAGGAAATATTTTTACCTTTCTAATTAATATTTATAGTCTAATTTATCTTATGTAAAACCCTATATTAAAAATGTTTTAGTTATTAAACTTTGATTTTAACTCTTTTAACTATTCTTTAAATAAAATAATAATAAATGCCCTAATTTAATCCGAGTGGACCTAAAGGGTCAAATTTTATTTCAAAGGTTGTTTTTGGTTGAATTAGACTTATCCAATAGAATTATGACATATGTTAGGGTAATAATAATATCATTTTACCCTTAATTACCCTATCTACTTTTAACCCTGGTAAATAAAAGTAAAAAGTATTTATTCACCAAAAATTATTTTAAACTTATTAAACCAAATTTTTCTTATTGATGTCAACCATGTCTCTCAAATTTTTTAAATTACACTCACATAAGTGGTAAAATTATGTTTTATGTAAATTTTCAAATTCTCCTAGGAGGTGGGTAAAATATGATGAAAAGTTCAATAAAATTTTATATATCCAGTATTATTGAAAAATGACTCCAATGAATTACATTGAACATATATAGGTATTATGTATCTATTTTTACCTAAAATAAATTTAAATAAAATAATTAATTATTTACAAAAAATCAGTTTTAAACTTTGACTCAGTGTTATTCACTATTCATCAAAAATTGAATGTATTCAGAAAAATACCAAAATTTCACCATAAGATAATTTTGATATTATAAATTCAAAAATTAAGTCTATTTTATAAAATTAAAAACTTAGAAGTTTCATTTATTAATTTATAATTAACTCCCATTGTCAAAACCAAAAAGTGTGTTTTTTAGAAATTAAAATTAAAAAAAGATTGATAATTGTTTATGTTCAATTTCAATGTGAAATTATTTCCATTAAATAACATTGGATTAAATGGTAAAAATATAATCTATTTATACTTAAAAACCATTAAAATTTATAATGTAACAATACAAATTATTTTGATTAAAAAAGTTGATTTCGGTTAAAATATAGTATTTTCACTAATCACCCAAATATGAAAGTTATCAGAAAAACACCAAAAATTTATTAAAACTAAATTATTATGTCCCAATTCTAAATAAGAAGTTTATTTTGTCAAATTTAATATATAAAAGTTTTAAATATTGGATTTAAAAAGGGTTCACCATTAAAAGGTCGTAAAATTGCATTTTTTGAAAAATAATTCTTTTATGTGAAAAAAAAATGAATTTGTTCTTACATTATGTCTAAGAAACTGATAATATGGATTCTAAAATTATAAGGATTATATAAAGTTAAAAATTTAGTTAATACTATTCATAACCACTTTTAAACCACTACTAATGTAAGTCGTTGTGCGCTTGAACTCAGTGTTGCTTGTTGTGAAAGTTATTACATTACATTGAAGAAATAATGTACTATGAACTCTTGGGGTGTTACAAATATAGCATAAATTTTTTCCCAGTTTACATAAAATTAAAACAATATATTATTGTAGACTACTAAGTACATCATAGTATGTTTTCATTGGATATATGTCTCAGAAAAATATGATATTTATGTTAGTGTATCCCAAATAAAATAATTTACATTCCACTTAATCCAATTAGTATAATTCTTTACAATATAATGAGAAAATCATGAAATTTTAATCTCGTAATATGATGGTTTCTAAAACATCTTGCCAAATTGAAATTATAATCATCTGCTGGTATCAAATTCTAAATCCACTAACAAAATAATAAATGGTTTTATTTAAAAGGTTTATAATTTCCTTTTATCTTCATTAACTCCTGTGATCTATCATTTTCAAACAACTCATGTTCGGATCGCCTATAAATTTGTAATAGATCTAATTGTGACTTTACATTATCATTATTCTTATCATGTTTTTCCAAAACTGTATAAAATATATTATCAAAAATGTTCTTCACAATATGCATGACATCCAACAAGTGACAGAACAATAATTCATACCAATATGGTGAGTCCAGAAAATACTTTGTTTAATCCAATTGTGATCTTTCACAAAACAACCAATTTTTTATTGGTTTATATTCTATCCAAGGTTAATGGTATGTAATGAATAGACATTAAATTTTTAATCAATACCAAAGATCAATTATAGTGGTCCATCTTTTTCAATTATACCATTTCCAAAATGATTTTTTCATTCTGAAAGATAAGAAATTGGAAGAAATATTTGCCGATAATAAAAAAACATGGTTTTCTGCCATTGATAAGCATAAACAATTTATTATCACTCATACAGTCTAGACATGGTTTGTGACCATGTGTACTCCTTACAGATAACATTTCATATATTGGAGAGTCACTAATTATCCACATTAATGCATTTTTCATTAGGAAATTTTGTTTTACAACAACATTATATGTAATGACATCATTCCTCCACTATTAATTTAACTCATCAATCAATTGGCATCAAATAAACGTCAATATTCATTTTTGGATCTCTTAAAATTAATAAGTTCAAAAGGATATATGGCTCATTAATTAACATCAAAAGAGGTAAGTTGTACTGAGTAGTAAATATGGTTCAACAAGAATATTGATTACAATAAGAAATATATGATCATAAATTATCTGTAGAAAGACCTAATCACACGTTACAAGCTTCTGAAGTAAAATAAGGATGTACCTTTTCAAAAAAAATCCATAAATCACTATCATATGAATGAATTACACTTCTACACTACTAGAATTTAGTGTTTTCCTAACGGTAGTATACCAACAGTTTAAAGAAACCGTTGGTATAGTGTATAGAAGGTAACATTTGCCAACGGTTTGAACAAACCATTGGAAATGTGTAAACTAATTTCAGATTTACCAACGGTTTTCCAAAACAATTGGGAAATCATGATTTTATTTAAAATATACCAACGGTTTTGTTTAACCATTGGTAAAGATAGTCTTTCCCAATGGTTTTTAATAACTTTTGGGAAATATTTCCCCCAAATACAGAACACCTGAGCCCCCACTCCGCCCGATTGCAGACAGACCCTAATCGAGATTCTCCCTAATTATTCTTGACCGCGAGACTCCTTCCAACCAAGATCCATCTTCAATCAAACAAAATTTTATTTCTCACTTCAAATTATTAAGTGTTACCTTAGTTTTAGCGTTATTCCTCTTTTTTTTGTGTTTGATGTTTTGATTTAGGCTAAATTAGGGTTGCTGTCTACAGAACCCTTGGATTTGTTTTATATTTTTTGTACTACACTTCAAACATGGTAATGGGTTTTTTTAGTGGGGTGGTATGGTACTTTTGGTGGAATTTAGTTTAGTTAAAAATTGGATTTTGATTTGGATGAATTTCTGTTTCAATTTGGGGTGGGGGAGGGTGTGCAGATGGGGTGGGGGAGGATGTCGAGGGCTATACAAGTGGGGTGGGGGAGGGGCATTCTAGGTAGGGTGGGGGAGGGGCTGGGTTGTCCAAATGTGGTGATGGTAGGGATGTTTGGGGTGGGGGAGGGTGTGCGGGTGGGGTGGGGGAGGGGCTGTCTAGGTAGGGGGATGGGTTGTCCAAGTGGGGTGACGGTAGCGTTGTCTAGGTGGGGTAGGTGTGGCTGGGTTTTCCAAATGGGGTGTAGGGGTAGTGGTGTCCAGGTGTGGTGGGGGTGGGTTGTCCAAGTGGGGTGGTGTAGGGATGTCCAAGTGGGGTGGGGAGGGGGGCGGGGTTGTCCAGGTGGGGTGGGGGGCTGGGCTGTCCAAGTGGGGTGGGGGTAGGGATGTCCAAGTGGGGTGGGGGGCTGGGTTGTCCAAGTGGGGTGGGGGTAGGGTTGTCCAAGTGGGGTGGGGGTAGGGTTGTCCAAACACATTCTGATTTTATTGAACCTTTAGTACAATGATCCATGGGTCATTTTTGATGTGTAAGAGTCAACCCCGCCTCAATCTGAGTCACGGTGTGGCCGGAACCACTAAAATTGTCTCTCTTTCATTTAAAATAGACTTCATTTTAAGTGAAAACAATAAATGACATACGGAAAACTGAACAAATGCATTAGGATTCCATTGAAACATTAGTAAAATGATACATGGGTCATATGTGACGTGTACGACTCAACCCTGCCTCAATATGAGGCCTGGTATGGCCGACACCACTCAAAGTGTCTCACATTTATTTGAAATGGACAACATTTTAATTGAAAACAACTACAGGAATATGGAAAACTGACCAAATGCATTCATAATGCGTTAAAAGTTTAGAAAAACAATCAATGGGTCATATGTGACGTGTAAAAGTAAACCCTACCTTAATCTGAGGCATGGTGTAACCAGAACCACTCAAAGTGTCTCCTTTTTTTTGAAATGAACAACATTTTTAAGTGAAAACAGTAACTGACATATGTAAAACTGACCAAACACATTCTGAATGTGTTGATGCTTTAGGAAAATGATACATGGGTCATATGTTACATGTACAAGTCAACCCCACCTCAATCTGGGGTGCAGTGAGGCTGGTACTACTCAAAGTGTCTCTCTTTTGTTTAAAATGGACATCATTTTAAGTGAAAACAACAACTGATATACAGAAAATAGACCAAACGCATTTGTATTGCATTTAAACTTTAGTAAAACGATCCATGGTCCATATGTGATGTTTATGAGTCAAACCCGATTAAATATGAGGTGTATTGTGGCCGTCAAAACTTGAAGTGTCTCAGTTTTATTTGAAATGGACAACATTTTAAGTGAAAAGTACAACTGGTATATGGAAAACTGACCAAACTCATTCATATTCTATTGAAACTTTAGGAAAACGATCCATGGGTACTATGTGATGTGTAAGAGTCAACCTCGACTCAATCTGAGGCGTGGTGTGTCCGAAACCACTCAAAGTGTCTCTCTTTTGTTTCAAAAGGACATCATTTTAAGTGAAAACAACAACTAACATACAAAAAACTGACGAAAAACATTTAGATTCCATTGAAAATTTAGTAAAAATATCCATGAGTCATCTGTGATGTGTATGAGTCAACCCCGCCTCAATCTGAGGCCCGGTGTGGCTGGCACCACTCAAAGTGTCTCACATTTATTTGAAATGGATAACATTTTATTTGAAAACAACTACTAGCTTATAGAAAACAGACCGAACTCATTATGAATTTGTTGAAACATTAGAAAAACTATCAATGAGTCATATATGACGTGTAAGAGTCAACCTTTCCTTAATCAGAGGCATGGTTTGACCGGAAACACTCTAAGTGTCTAATTTTTTTAAAATGAACAACATTTTATGTGAAAACAACAACTAACATACAGAAAACTGACCAAACGCATTCTGAATGTGTTTATGATATATTAAAACGATACATGGGTAATATGTGACAACTTCAAGTCATCCCCACCTCAATCTGAGGTTCGGTGTGGCCGGCACCAGTCAAAGTGTCTCTCTTTTGTTTAAAATGGACATCATTTTGAGTGAAAACAACAACTGATATACGAAAAACAAAACAAATGTATTCGGATTCCAATTAAACTTTAGGAAAATGATCCATGGGTCATTTGTGATGTTTACGAGTCATCTATGCCTAAATATGAGGTGCAGTGTGTCTGTCACAACTCAATGTGTCTCCATTTTATTTGAAATGGACAACATTTTAAGGGAAAAGTACAACTAGCATACGGAAAACTGACCAAACGAATTCATATTCTATTGAAACCTTAGGAAAACGATACATGGGTCATATGTGATGTGTATGAGTCAACCTCACCTCAATACAAGGAGTGTTGTGGCCAGAACCACTAAAAGTGTCTCTCTTTTGTTTCAAAAGGACATCGTTTTAAGTGAAAACAACAACTAACATATAGAAAACCAACGAAACACATTCATATTCTATTGAAACTTTAGGAAAACGATTCATGAGTCATATTTGATGTTTTAGAGTCAACTCCGCCTCAATCTAAGGCCCGGTGTGGCCGACACCACTCAAAGTGCCTCACGTTTATTTGTAATGGACAATATTTTAATTGAAAACAACTACTGGCATATAGAAAACTAACCAAATGCATTCTAAATTTGTTGAAACTTTAGAAAAACAATAAATGAGTCATATGTGACGTGTACGAGTTAATCCCGCCTTAATCTGAGGCATGGTGTGGCCATCACCACTCAAAGTGTCTCATTTTTTTTGAAATGAACAACATTTTAAGTGAAAACAATAAATAGCATATGGAAAACCGACCAAATGCTTTCAGAATATGTTGATACTTTAGTAAAATGATCCATGGGTCATATGTAACATTTACGATTCAATTACGCCTCAATTAGAAGCATGGTGTGGCTGGTATCACTCCAAGTGTATGTATTTTGTTTAAAATGGACATCATTTTTAATAAAAACAACTGGTATATGAAAAACCAAAAAAAACGTATTCAGATTCTGTTGAAACATTATGAAAATGATTCACGGGACATTTTTGACCCTTAAAATTCAACACTAAATCAATCCAAGGCACGGTGTGGCCAGTAGCACCCTAACTGTGTCTCCTTTGTTTAAAATGGACAGGATTTTAAGTGAAAAGAACAACTGACATATGAAAAACTGACCAAACACATTCAGAATGTGTTGATGATGTAGTAAAACGATCCATGGGTTATATGTGACGTGTACGAGTCAACCCCACCTCAATAAGAGGCCTGGTGTGGCTGGCACCACTCAATGTGTCTCTCTTTTGTTTCAAAAGGACATCATTTTAAGTGAAAACAACAAATGACATACGGAAAACCGACCAAACGCATTCGGATTCTGTTTAAACATTAGTAAAACGATCCATGGGACATTTGTGACATTTACGAGTCAACCCAACTTCAATCTGAGGAACATTGTGGCTGGTACCACACTAAGTGTGTCTCTTTTGTTTAAAATAGATGGGATTTTAAGTGAAAAGAACAAATGACATACAGAAAACTGACCAAACGCATTAGTAATGTGTTTATGCTCTATTAAAATGATCCATGGGTCATATTTTATGTGTATGATTCAACCCCGCATCAATCTGAGGCTCGATGTGGCTGACACCACTCAAAGTGTCTCTCTTTTATTTCAAAAGGACATCATTATAAGTGAAAACAATAGCTAACATATAGAAAACCAATCAAAAGCATTCATATTCCATTGAAACTTTAGTAAAATGATCCGTGGGACATTTTTGATGTGTAAAAGTCAACTTCGTATCAATCTGAGGCAACGTGTGGCCGGTAGCACCCTAACTGTGTCTCTTTTGTTTAAAATGGACGGGATTTTAAGTGAAAAGAACAACTGACATATGGAAAACCAACCAAACACATTCAGAATGTATTTATGATGTAGGAAAACGATCCATGGGTAATATGTGACGTGTAAGAGTCATCCCAGCCTCAATAAGAGGTCCGGTGTAGTCGGCACCACTCAATGTGTCTCTCTTTTGGTTGAAAAGGACATCATTTTAAGTGAAAACAACAATTGACATATGGAAAACTGACCAAACACATTTGGATTCAATTGAAAATTTAGTACAACTATCCTTTTCACATTTGTGACATGTACAAGTCAACCCTGCATCAATCTGAGGCACGGTGTGGCCAGTATCACCCTAACTATGTCTCTTTTCTTTAAAATGGATGGGATTTTAAGTGAAAAGAACAACTGACATATGGAAAACCTACCAAATGAATTCGGAATGTGTTAATGCTCAGTGAAAACGATACATGGGTCATATTTGATGTGTACAAGTCAACCCCGCATCAATACAAGGCCCGGTGTGGCCGACACCACTCAAAGTGTCTGTCTTTTGTTTCAAAAGGACGTCATTTTAAGTGAAAACAACAGCTGACATTAGGAAAACCGAATAAACACATTTGGATTCCGTTGAAATTTTTGGAAAATGATCCATGGGACATATGTGACGTGTATGAGTCAACCCCGCCTCAATCTGATGCACGATGTGGCTGACACCACTCAAAGTGTATCTCTTTTGTTTAAAATGGACGTCATTTTAAGTGAAAACAAGAACTGACATACGGAAAACTGACCAAACACATTTGGATTCTATTGAAACTTTAGGAAAACGATCCATGGATCATTTGTGACATTTCCAATTCAACCCCGCCTCAATCTGAGGGGCGGTGTTGTCGGCACCACTCAAAGTGTCTCTCTTTTGTTTAAAATGGACATCATATTAAGTGAAACCAACAACTGATATACGAAAAACCGACCAAACTCATTCGGATTCTATTGAAAATTTAGTACAACGATACACGAGTCATATGTGATATGTATGAGTAAACCCCTACTATATATGAGGGGTGGTGTAGCCGTAACAACTCAATGTGCCTAAGTTTTATTTTAAATGGACAATATTTTAAGTGAAAAGTACAGCTGGCATATGGAAAACTGACCAAACGCATTTTGATTCTGCTGAAACTTTAGGACAACGATCCATGGGTTGTGTGTGACATGTACAAGTAAGACTCTCCTCAATCTGAGGCGTGGTGTATCCATCACCACTCAAAGAGTCTCTCTTCTGTGACCGACCAAATGCTTTCGGAATATGTTGATACTTTAGGACAAAGATCCATGGGTTATATGTGACGTGTACGAGTCAACCCCGACTCAATCTGAGACACGTTGTGGCCGGTATCACTCCAAGTGTATGTATAATGTTTAAAATGGACATCATTTTTAGTAAAAACCACTTGTATGTATTCTTAATTGTGTATAATACATATAATTACTTAATCAGTTTTTTATATATTTTATTGATAATTGATAATTAAATTATGTATTTATTAAATTATTAATTGAATTCCATATTCGACATATAATTGTCATCTAATATTTAAATTGAATTCTAAATCAATTATGTGGGTTTATAATTACGTTATGAATTATGATTTAATTCTGGATGTTTATAGTTATAGGGTGCAATGTAAAATGTGTATGCATTATATGTTATATAATCTGAAAGAAGAGGGAATGGAGAATTATAGCACAATGGACAGAATTACAGCATGTAGGAATGGGATTGCAGACCCACAAATTGTAGGCTGCTGTGCAATTTTCACAGCATAGCCTATGCCAACGGTTTCAAACCATTGGCATAAATTTTGGAGGATTTTTTTACCAACTGTTCTATGAGAACCATTGGTAAAAACCCATTCCCAACAATTTACAAACCGTTGGAAATGGTTCCTAGAAGAGGTTTTACCAATGGTTTGGTTGAACTGTTGGCAAAACTTATACCAACAGTTCAACCAAATCGTTGGTATAGGTTAATGTAATTAACCTATCCCAACGGTTCTACATAAACCATTGGGAAAACATTTTCCCAACAGCTTACTTCCCTATGGTTGGCAGAACCGTTGGTATAAGATATTCCAATGGTTATGCTGCCTATCCAAATAGTTCAGAACCGTTCGGAAATATACTACTTCCAGTAGTGCTACCAGTTGAAATATTTTTTTATTCCATGTAATCAATGACATTATATTTTTAGACATAAAAAATTCTATTATCTGGGTGTAAGTAGGAAATACCTTAACTTTTTAACAGGAATCAATCCATACATTCCAAGTTGAGCCTCTTTGTACCTTGATTTTCCATATGTGGGGAAACTAACTAACAACTCATTTTCACTATAATATAAGATTCAATCATTTTATAATGCATGAATCTTCTTCTAACCAAGACAAAAATTACAAAAAATGATCTTTCTCTCATAGAAATTTGTAGGCAACACATTTCCATTAGGTAACAATAATTTAACAAAAGAAAAATACTATTTAAAATAGATATTTGGCATTCCATTATTTGATTTAATAGCCATAAATTTTGCAACCGCTTTAAATTTTTCTTATACTACAATGAGGATATAAGGAATACTTAGTAGACTTCAACAACTCATAGAATCAAGTAGGTATTAAATCATGAGTGAAATTAATATCATCTTGAGTTTCAGATTATTGAAAAGACTAGCCGACAATATAATGTACTTATGTTTGAAATTGTGATGGATTTGGAAGGAAATTATTAATATCTTCTCTAGAACTACGTTCACCATGTTTATACCAAAAAAACATATTTTTTTTGAAAACCAAAACATAATATATGACCCCCCCCCCAACATTTTCAAATTTCTCAGAACACCTCAAACTGCATTTCTTACAAGGACACATAATTGACCCTTCTGAAACAAATTCTCATTTTGATGATACAAATGCAAAAAAAAAGATTGTACACCTTAAATATATACAAGACCTATACCAGAATCATTTGGATTCTTATACTGATTTTTCCAATCTCTATTATATAATAAAGGTAGTTGTTAACACCCTTGTTCCATAATTCTAAAAAAAAGATAATATTATAAAATTTGTTTTTGATAAATTTAATATAAGAAAAATACATTCCAAATAAGTTTATAAATTTAAAAAATTATAATTTTCTTATAAATATAATCAGTTTTACCTATTTACCACCGTTTTTTACTAATGAGTGTTTATTTTTATTAATCATTATTAATTACTGCTAATTACAGGTAATTTTTTATAGTTATAGCTAAATTTTACTATTAACCATTTTTTAGTAATCACGAAAAAGCACTGTAAATTATTAATATTTATAATAAAATATTACTATTTACTATAAATTATTACTAATTACAATAAATTATTATTTTTACTGATATTTTTTACTAGTTACCGATAATTGTTTTGGTATTACCTCTAATTTTATGTAGTTGTCGCAAATTTTTAGTAATTATAACTAATTTTTACTAATTAATAAATTTTTTTCTAATTATAGTTTATTTTTACTAGTTACCTCTAATTCTTACTAAGAACCAATAATTATCGATAATTCTTACTCAATACTACTAATTTTTAGTAATTATCACAAATTTTTTGAAAGTATTTAAAATTACTATAAATAATTTCTAATTACCATAAATTATTTATAATTATCTATAATTATTTGTAATTATCACTAATTACTTCTAATTATTGGTAATTAGTATTAATTACCATTAATTATAACTAATTTCAACTAATTATTAACAATTATAAATAATTATTACTAATTACAGCTAATTATTACTAATTACTAATAATGTTTTGTAATTAAAACTTATTTTTATTAATAATCACTAATTTTAAAAATTAGCCGTTAATGTTTAGTAATTATTTCTAATTTTTAATAATTACTACTAATTTTTAGTAATTACCGCTAATTTTTACTAATCACTACTAATTACCGCAAATTTTTAATAACTATCATTAATTTTTACTAATTATCGCTAATTATTATTTATTGCTGCTAATTTTTTCTATTTTTAATTAATTATTAATATTTACCACTAATTTTTATAAATAATGGTTGATTATTACTATTTATCACTTATTGTTAATATTTACCGCTGATTATTAATAATGTGAAACAGGCGGGTCGGGGCGGGACTGGCCAAGCCCGCATGGGTTTGAGCACGCGCGGGTTTGTCCGCAAAAGCCTGTATATAATACGAACAAAAAATTTCAAGCCCGCCCCACCCCACATAAACCTGCGGGTTGCCTGCGGGCTTACCCACATTTACTAAAAAAAAATACTATTTATAATCATTTACATACTGTATTTTTTATCATTCTTAAAGGTATTTGTGGGGAGAAGTATAAATTAACAATAACTAGAGTTTTAAAGGATGTGATGGAACATTTTTTGTGGGTTAATGGTGGCATGCGGTAATGTTGATGTGGTGGTGAACTGTTGTGATATAAAGTAGGTGAGTGATCGGTGATGGGTTATGAATGATAATGTTGGTTGTGTGGTGATGTGAACAACTAAACCTGTGAATGAATGAAGTCTCTCCAGGTAACGATCAGTTTTAGAGGAAGTTATTAGTGTTTTCACAAGGATCTATCCAATTCTCTTAATAAAAAAATAAAATTAAATAATAACAAAATTAAATCAACCTAACAAATAGTATGATTATAATAACTCTTATAGAATTGAAACAATGTGTAGGGGCAATGAGTTCCATTTTTCAATATATGGGTTGACACGCCATGTGAATATAGTTAATAATTATTTTATAAATAATATAATATCATATTAAAATATTAAATATATGCCTATTTCAAATTAACATGTTAACAAATGGTGAATTAATATGACCATTACGGTGAGAAATCATATGTCACCGTTTAGCCTTGATTTTTTTATTAAAAAAATGAAATGTTAAAGAAACATATATTTAAAAAATAATATATTTTTTTTAAATGAGGCCCATGGGCAAGACCGGGCCTACGTAGGCTCAACCCACATTGGCCCGCACCCGTGTGGGCTCAACCCGCATTGGCTCGCACTCTAAACGGTGAAAATTTTTGGGCCCGCCCTGCCCCACATCCTCCCCATACCCGCAAATCCCATGGGTCGTGAGCCCGCTTTGCATCACTACTAATTATTGTTATTTACTACTAATTTTTACTAAAAACTGATAATTATTGCTAATTTTTAATAATTACCACTACTTATAGTTGCTTTTTACTAAATAATGCTAATTTCTTGTAATTATCACTAGTTTTTAGTAATTACCACTGATTTTTAAAAATTACCACTAATTACTACTAATTATTACTAATTACCACTCAATATTTCTAATTACTGCTAAGTTTTAGTAATTGCCGCTAATATTTAGTAATTGCAACTATTTTTTACTAAAACCCACTAATTCTAAGTAATTACTGGTAGTTTTTACTAATTACCACTACTTATTAGTAATTACTACTCATTATTAATACGTATTGATAATTATTATTATTTGCTGCTAATTTTTATTAATAACTACTTATTATTACTATTTAATACTAATTATTACTATTTACCACTAATTCTTACTAAAAACAATTAATTATAAATAATTTTTAGAAAGTACCACTTATTATTTCAAATTACTATTGCTTTTTTTTAATTACAACTATTTTTTCTAATTATCACAAATTGTTTGTAATTACCACTAATTTTTATAATGTACATCTAATCACCTCTAATTATTCCTAATTACTGCTATTTTTTAGTAGTTACCCCTAATTTTTAGTGATTACCGCTAATTTTTATTAATTATCGCTAATATTAACTAATTATTGCTAATTTTTAGTAATTACTGCAACTTTTTTGTAAGTATCTCAAATTTTTTACTAATTAGCGATAATTTTTACTAAGTACCACTAATTTTTACTAATTACCACAAATAACCATTAATTTTTACTAAGTACTGCTAATTATTGCTAATTTTTACTAATTATGGCTAATTACCACTAACTTTTAGTCATTTTTGCTATTTTTACTAATTTCGCTAATTTTTAATAATTGCCACTAATTTTTAGTAAGTATCACTAATTTTTATTAATCAATGATAATTATTTCTAATTATCATTAATATTTAGTAATTATCACTAGTTTTTAGTATACACAACAAATTACCTCTAATTTTTAGTAACTATCTCGAATTTTTTCTAATTGGCGCTATTTTTTATTATGTACCACTAATTAACGCTAATTTTTAGAAATTATCTCTAATTTTAACTAATTAAAAATAATTTTTAGTAATTTCCCTTAATTAATTCTAATTTTCTCTAATTACGAATAATTATTACTAATTAACACTAATTTTCTACTAAATATCGCTAATTTTTAATAATTACCACAAATTATAGCTAATTTTTTACTAATTATTGCTAAATTTCAGTAATTGTTGCTAATTTCAAATAATTATCGTCCATTTCTAATTATCACCACTGATTTCTAATAATTACTGCTAATTTCTAATAATTACCATGGATTTCAAATAATTTCTACTCGTTTCTAATAATTATTGTTTATTTATACTCATTATTTCTAATTTGTATCCATTACCTCAAATTTATAATAATTCTTTTCAAATTAGTAAAAATAATTATCAATTAAATATATTTATTAATAAATATGTTCTATTAATTCCCACTTATTTTCGTTAATTTTTATTAATTTTGTTTGTTACCGTTGTTTTTTACTGTTTACTATTTTTTTATTAATTATCATGAATTTCTAATAATTATCTCTAATTTCTAATAATTACTGTTAATTACTGATTATCAAAACTACATATAAATAATTAAAACTAATTACTACATTTTTAAACTAATTACTTCTAATTAAAAATAATTATTAACAATTATAATTGAATACTTTTAATTAATAAATATTACTAGTTCTTAAAACTAATTACTGCAAACTAAAACTACGTAATCCTAATTAAATCTAATTACTGCTAATTACTAGTACTTATTACTAATATATAAAGATAAATTAAATAAAATTTAAAAACAATAAATAAATACCTCAAAATGGAACTTTTTATCGGTTGGAGAGCTTTAAATTTGATTCCCTATAAAATTTAAAACTTCTAAAAGTTTAAGCAGAAAACGAGAAGAGTGGAGGAAGAGAGAAGAGTTCAAATGAAAAGAGAATAAAAAAATCTGGTGTGGGGGTATGTATAGGTTTCATTTTTAGTGACTAGGGTATTTGTGAATGGTTTCCCCATGAAAATAATCTTATTTTTGACTATTTTTTTCGCATATACTCTTCTGCTGATAGTTTATTTGTGACGGGTATTAATTCCCATCTCAAATAACAAAAATGAAGGAAATTATTTGTTGCAGGTGTCTTAGCCCATCGTAAATATCCCTCCTACAGTTTGGTGCGCTCAGCGTACAAAATGGTGAATTTTTTCCCATCACAATTTTTTTTATTAATGTCTATTTTCGACAGGGGTCTCAACCTATCGTCAATACATTTCCCACATTTTAGGGCGCCCATCATGCCAAAGGTATTTACGATGTTAATTTCTTCTCCTCACAAGTAAATGTTTATTATTGACTATTTTTTATGGGACACAAATCTCATTGAAAATAGTCTCTCGACAAGGACTATTTGTGACAGGCGATGAGCCCATCACAAATGCATCATTTTCCCATTGTTAAACTCCTCCCTAGTAAATTTTTATAGACTTATCTTCCAGAAAATCTTATTTTTTCTTCCTTTAGTGGAGTTTGATTCTATTTTGGGCATCGATCAAGTATCCTAATATAAATTTAATATCGACTTTCAAGAGTGGGAGATCACTCTTCACATTTCAGGTCATCCTATGATTCTATACAAGTGTAAGGAGGAGGATGAACCTTTATTGGAATCTTCATTCTAAACATGGATTTATTTCCCTGTGATCAATCATATCAATCCCAATTAGTTAAGAGAAAGAAGAGAATCATGCTTTAATACATTCCCATTGTTAGATAGTATACATATGTATTCCCTAAAGAGTTTCTTGGTCTTCCTCAAAATCTAGAGGTTGATTTCTCAATCAAACTTATATCTAGATCTCTAACTATATCCAATAAACCTTACAGAATGGCCACAATTGACTTTGAAGAACTAAGGAATTAGAAAAAACATAATCTAGAAAAGGGTTTTAAATTCTCGAGTGCTTTGTTGTGGGGTGCACCAGTCCTCTTTATCAAAAATAAGGATGGGTCAATTTGCCTCTATATTGAATATCTTGAGCTCAACAAAATCATGATAAAGTACAAGTATCCCCTTCTACTGATATATTACTTTTTTTATCAACTATGTGGGTGTCAGTATTTCTCTAAGGTGTACCTTCAGTCAGGATATTTCAAATTTAGGTTGAAAATAGAATATATTCTCAAAATTGTCTTTCGAACAAGGTATGGACACTATGATTTCATAGTGACTCCTTTCAAACTCACTAATTCTCCAGAAATATTTATTGACATAATGAATAGAGTCTTTAGGGATTACACCAAAAAAATGGAAGTATTTATAGATGATATTTTTATATACTTCAATAGTATGGAGGATCATGAAAAGCATTTGAATACTGCACAAAAGGCATTGATAAAAGGGAATCTATGTAAAAAATATTTTAAATGTTAGTTCTAGATAAAGGAAGTATCATTATTGGGGAACATTATTTAAAGAAAACGGATATTTAAGGACCCTTCTAAGACAAAGGAAATTAATAACTAGCTTAGACCAACATTTATAGTGGATATCTATAGTTTCCATGGACTAGCTATGTATTACCAATGATTTGTGAAAACATTTCACAATTTTCAATCCCACTAACTAAGCTAACACTAAAGGGACTAAATTTTTTATTAACCAATGAATGTGAAGAGAGCATTAAGGAGTTGAAAAAGAGTCTTATCATTACACCAATAATTATTCTTCCCAATAGTGGGGACCTTTTTATAGTATTTAACAACGATTTAAAGAAGTTTTTGGGCTATTTAATAATACAGAATGATAAAGTGATAGCTTATGCCTCAAGTAATTGAATTTTCATGAGCATAACTATCCAACACATGATCTAGAGTTGGCTGCATTGATATTTGTTTTAATGTTCTAGAGACATTATTTCAATGGGTAGAAGTCTGAAATAAATATGAATCATAAGAGCGGCAAATATATATTCACACAGAAGGAAATTAACTTTTTCCAGTGAATATAGTTAGAGCTGATCAAGGACTATGATTGATCAATCTATTACCATCCTAAGAAAGAAAACAAAGTGGAAAATTCTCTATGTAGAAAGGGTCGATCGATTTTATCGATAATGAGAATTGAGAAGAATCCAATATTTTTGTATTTTCAAAATTGATATGGGAATAGTAAATTTATCTTTATCCCACCTTGTTCAAATAAAATCTCAACCATCCATTCTTGAGAGGATCAAGGAGGCCCATTAATTGGATGAGGTGTCACAAAATAATATAGGGAACATTCTTGAGTTAAACGTTACTGATAATAGATTTATAAGGTTTGGAACCCAGATATGTGTACCATAAAAACCAAACTAAAGATGGAGCTTCTAGATGATTTTTATATCTCATCGTTCTCCATTCATCCATGAAGCAATATGATGTATAGATATCTGATGGAAAACTTTTTGTGGGATAAAATAAAGAGGGAGATTATAGAATTTGTATCTTAATGATTGGTATCTCAACAAGTTAAGGATGAATGATAGATGTATAAGGGTATGAGCAACTATTTCCCATGCATGTATGGAAATGGGAAAACATAACCATATATTTCTTCATAGGACTCCCCCGAACACCCAAATGAAATAACTTCGTCTGGGTAGTTTTTGATCATCTCACAAAGATAGCACATTTCATTACAACCTAGAATATTTATCTCTTGACCAAATCACTGTGATATACATGAGGTAAGTGGTATGATTGCATGTATTTCCACAATCTATTGTATTTGATCATGATTTGAGGTTTACCTCAAGTTTCAAGAGAGGCCTTCAGCAATAATTAGATAAAAAACTCTATTTTAGTACTTCTTATCACCCTCAAATGGATAGTCAATCTAAGATAATCATCTATACTTTAGAGGATATAATGAGGTTTTGTTAAATATATTTCCAAGGATGTTGGGATAAACACCATCCCCTAAAAGAGTTCTTATATGATAATAGTTTCAATTATATCATTCAAATGGAACCATATGAGGCTCTATATGGGATGTATTGTTAGACTCTGACATGATGGGGTGAAGTTGGAGTGTGGAAACTCATGTGACTTGATCTTTTCCAAGATATGTCTTAGAAATTACAAACCATTCAGTGTCATTTGAAATTTGTGTATAGTAGATAGAAAATCTATGCAAACAGTCATTGATTAGACTTGGATTTTGAGTTCAAAGATAAGGTGTTCCGCTATATTTCACCATGGAAAAATGTAAAGAGGTTTTGGAATAAGGAAAATATTATTCATAGATACATCCTCCCCTTTTATATCATTGATCACATCAAAGTAGTGGCCAACTAACTAGAACTCCCACCCAACCTATCTCAAGTACATGATGTGTTCCAGGTATCCCTCTTGATATAGTACATACCAGACCCCTCAAATGTATTGAATCCAAAGGTGGTACCATTGGAGAAATTCCCTTCACATGATATGAACCAGGTGAAGATCTTGAATCATAGAGACAAAGTTATCTGAAAAAAGACAACTAAGCTGGAAAAATTGTAATAGAAAAACCAAAAGCTTGAGGAAGCAATTTGGGAACTAGAAGAGTCGGTCGAGCTGAAGTACTCCCACCTATTTTCACCATAGTATATAATATGAAATTTTAAGGGTGAAAATATGTAATGGTTGAATAATGTAACACCTTGTTACTTTATAATATATTTTCTTTTAAAATAAATTCAATCACTTTGAGAGCTTTCGATGCACGCAACACTAGTTTTAAACAAAACACGATACTCTATTACAATATTATTATTTAGACATAACCATTATAACCTAGACATTGAGATGGAGGGTATGAATAGTATTAACTAAATTATGAAAATATATATGTTTTATATGTATATAAAATAAATTCAATGCTTATCTACTAATTAGAAATAAGTTAATAACCATTTAAAATAAAAATAAATGTTCTCTGAAAAACTATATTTTTTCTAAAAGGAGGTTTATTCATGATTTGTGCCCATAATTTCAAATTAATTTTTACCAATTTTAAAAAAATTATTTTACAAAATGAAACTCATTTTTTAAATCATCATATAAAAATTATCTTATGGTAATGTTTTGGTATTTCTCAAAAAATATTAATTTTTCTGGGAATTGTGAAAAAATACCAATTTTTATAAAATTATCATTTCTTTTTAACATATTAAGTTGCATTATTATTTAAATTTATTTAAAATTTAAAAATTATTATTTAGTTATATGGAACCTATTTAATTACATTTAAATAATCTTTATACTAGATTTTAGTATATGCTTTTTTCAGTCTTTAAAACGCCTTTTTTCTAAAAAACTATTTTAAATTGTATAATGATAATCCATTTTAAATAATTAATATAACCCCTAATCAAGAAATATTTAAATTAAATTTATATAATATTTAAATAATAATAATAATTTGTATTTATATAATTATTATTAATTTTCATATAGTTATTATAAGATCATTATTTCTTTTAAAAAACTTGTATTTCTTGAAAAATAATTTTTTCAACAGGTCTCTGGGTTTAATTTAGAAATATATTCTACCACTTTTGGAAATTTAATTTTTAAAAATGACGTCCATATTTTTTATCAGAATAATATATATTAACTAATATGCTCAACGTAATTTTTTACCATATTGAATAGAGAAAATAATAAAAATCATTTACCTTGATTAAGATAAAAACAGGTTTAATGGGGGTTAAAATAAAATTATTGGGTTTAATTATGAGACAAAAATTTCTAATTTATATTATATGGTAATATTTAGACCATATCCCTTCTATGATTCTAAAGTGGTTCATTTTGTATCCTTTTTTCATGATAAAATTTTGGGGGGGATTTTTTATTTTCAAAAATTTCAAGTGTGCCCCCCCCCCCACTTATAAAGGGCCATCCCCACTCATATCCCTTCCAAAATTCCAAAACCAATTTTTCTAGCATATAAATACCTGAATAACTTCCCTAATTTACTAACCACATCATTTAATAAATTTATTTTCAGAAATAGAACATATGAAGGATTGTTTTGAAAACCAAAAGAAGTTGTTTGAGGAAGAGGTAATGTCCTTAACTAAGTGTTTTATTTTATTTCTTCCTCTAACTCATTAAAATATTATTAAACAAGTCTGATATAATAAACTCAGAATATTACATATAAAAATATCTTTTTATATTAATTTCATAACTTACAACCATATCATTCTCCCTCAAATGTGAAATGAAACCATTGATCATGTGTACAATGGACTACTACCTTTTGAACCGACATAATTTGTTTTCCATCAACACTTCTCACAGATATATATAATGAAATGAATAATTTTTATATTAAATATTTTTTTTTTAAATATTCTCATAGAATTATAATATCATATATCCCTTCTTACTTTTTATTCCTTGGAGAATGTGATAACATCCCTTGTGTGTACAAAGGACTACCACCTCACGAAGATAAATGATTCATTTTTCACATAAACTTTACATGAAAGGTGATAAAGATTAATTTTTTGTTTATATATGACATTAATGAAATATTAATAAATATTTAAAATTAATATATCTTATAATTTCTTACCTTATCACCCATTACATAAATGATAACATTGTTCATCTGTACGGTGGACTACCACCTCATAAAGCGATATGATTCATTTTTATTACCGCATCACATGGATTATATATGTAAGTGTAATTAAATAAATAATATTATATTTATGATATAATTTCTTTCCTTGAAATATAATATATCTCTTACCTTCCTTCCACCATGATCATTGAAAAATGGAAATGTTACTCATGCGTACGTTGGGCTTACCATCTCTATGATTATAACATAGTTCATTTTTCATAACAATAATTCATTAATGATTTAAGAAGTAAAATTTTTGTATAAAAATGATATTTATTTCATTTTTAACATTATTGATATGATTAATTAATAATATTTTTGAACTTATTCAACTTACCAAATTGATTTTGGATATATGATCCCTTTATAGTTAAAACGTCTGATGTGAAATTAATTAGTTAAGAAAATGAATATAAAATGGAAGAAATAAAAATAAAAGGAATAATAAACTTGTAAAAAGTTATTAATAAAGTAAAAAATTTACTTAATTTTATTATTCTGGGATATAAATAACACATGTGACAAATAGGTTTGATGTAAGGGATCTCTCTCTAAAACATCCTTCTTTTGGGGTTATAGCCACTCTCTCTAACTCACTTTGTCTCTTTTTAATGATATAGAGTGATTATATTATATATATATATATATATATATTTCTACTAAATATATAGATTTATTATTTTACCATCCCTTTATGGGATAATATATAACTTATGACCATTTATCGAATGCAATATTTAAGAAACCTCTTTTCATTATGTTATAAGACAAGATTATGCAACCCATTTCTTTTTATGGGTAATTATTATATTTATAAATTATGATTTATATACTCATATGGAACTCATATTCATTTATTTTAAATCAATGTGATAGGTGGACCCAAAATTATATATCTCTTTAATAAATTGGGTAATGTTTTGGTCTCATCAGATGTCATGTATGGTATTAGAGGTTGAACATAATCCATTGTGGGACTCTATCAACCATGTGATTTTATCTTAGTAGTTAGCATTTATTTTTATTTATATCATGTTTTATTCTTTTCAACTTTCCCATGTCACTGTGACCTTATTATATCATGCTCTTTATGTTATTCTTCCACTTGATTAATCGTGCACCTTCTCATTTATGATATCTTGTAATACCTTTGGCTCACATGTTATGCTTCCCTATCATATTTACTACCTTTTTGGATTTTTATCTATCCCCTTTATTTCATGTATTCCCTAGGTTATACCAAGTATATGTTGGAGCTGAAATGAATTTTAGAAGCTCACTATGGATAATAAATTAAGTATTTAATGTTTTTATTTTATTTTATGTTTTTTGATACCAGTCCTCCAAAGACTCTATACCTTTACGATCCTTATTTTTTGATTATTATATATTTATGTTTAAGAATAATGTAATAATATGTGTTAAGGGCTTTTTTTATAACATTATTACCTTTCATGACCCTAATCTTCTTGGATCAAAATGTTCATGTGCATTAATTTTCTTATATGATAAATAGATCCTTGTGAAATTCCCAAGTGTATGGTCCCTCTTTCATATGATTATGCTTGGATAAAAATTTCACTATTTTTAATTACTATATGTGGCTTGATTAATATTATTATAGGATATATATTACCACTATATATTCCTACCCTTGGCCTATATTTAGTTCTCATTCACCCCAAACCTTCTATTTCATCCAAGTTCATGGGACTTCTTTATTTCACTACATATTTTCACTTCTATTTCCTAAAATTATGATAGAACCATTACATTTTCCACTATGTCAGAACTAGAGATTTGCAGAGATAATTTTCCAAGAATAAAATGTGGCCTAATTTTTATTATCATAGGATACATAGTGGAACCTGAACATATTATCTTGGGTCTAGACTCATGGTTCATTTACTCCAATCCCCCCATTTAATCCTTATTTTTGGGACCTTTTTTATTCATGTCATGTTTTCTATCCATGTTTCGATTCTAGGATGAAATAATTTCATTTACAGTTTCATATGAACTAGCTCTATAGATAGAGAATTTTCCGAGAACTATACGTGGATTGATTTCGATAATATAAGGATATATAGTGACATCCAGACCACGAATCTTGGTGTTAAGAAAAATTCCATTTCTATCTTATTTCCCTACATTATCCTAGGACTTGAGTTTACCTTATTCACTTTATGTTTTCCTTATTCAACTTTATTCTAGGATGATAATTTTGATACCATTTTTTAGAACTATGCATTGATTGATTCTTATTATAACAGGATATGTAGTGAGGTCCAGTTAAACTACCTGGTACCCAGTTATATGATTTATCACAATTAACCCCCCTACCCCAAGAACATATGGCCTCCTCATTAATTTTTGGTATTTTAATATTTAATTCTATATTGTCACAATATGTATTTGTATTCCTATAAATATGTGTGATCTGATTCCTTTTATCATAATATATGATGGGACATTTGAACTACTCATTTCAGAACCTACATTAATTCTTCATACACTTCCACTCCCAAAAAAATTCCATAATAACCCAACCTTAATTTATTCTAAACCAGAGTGCTCTAATCACATACTGAATATTCTATTATTATGCACCATATTTTAGGTTCCACAACCACTGGTAATGAATTTTTCGAATCTTAAAGGACTGTGGAATTGATAATTAATTCATTTTTTTAGTATGGAATTCATTTTATCCACTCACATTTAATAATTAAATGGTTTTTAATGATTTTTTGGGTTAAAGGATCATTTCATTGGATTTTATGATTATTTCTTAAAATGTATAAAATAGTGATTTTAATTTATTTATTTAACAAATATATTAAAATTAATGTAATTATATTTATAAAACTCTATTTTTTATGTTGAAGGTGAACAAGAAAATCGTGGAAGTATTAAATAGAAAATTTGGTAAACTTTATATGCTAATGTTCCTATATGGGATACAAAAAAGTTACCAGTTAATACATAAGAGTTATTATCTATGATTCATAAGAGCCATTGATTTATATATAATAGATTTAATTTTTCTAAAATGGAAAAATGTCAAGATACAAAGGGGATATGTAATAGTTCACTAGATAATACATAACAATACCTTAGTTAGCACACAAGTGTTACCTATGGATACACCGATACATATGGAATTTTCATTTTCAAATTAGAGGATTTATGTAAACATATTTTCAACTAAAAAATTAATATAATATAATGTCAAATTAAAATTAAATATTTTTTAAACACTCTTGAGAAACATAATAAAAAACTCTCTAAGTGAATAATGGTCTTGGGAAAATAGGAGTAGAATATCAAGGCACAGGAACTCATGCCCAACCAAAGACATTAAGAAAAAGGAATTCAAAGCTCACTGTCTATGTGGAAGGATCCTACTACTTGGTTTGTTATTCATTTTTCCCATGAATATTGATTTATCAAGTTCTTTTTAATTAAATAATGTTTTTCATCTATTGAAGGAGGATTCCAAAATAGAAACTTGGCCTTTAGACTTGAAGTAGTTTAGGGCTTTACTTTTCAGTTTTATTTCTTAATTAACTTTTCACATTTAAATAAAATATTTTTTACTCTTAAAACCCATTTTTACTATTTATCCCTACTGTCTCTCTCTCCCTCACTCTTGATGGTGAGTATCTAACCCGATGCATGGCCTTGTGAGGGGGGACTCTCGGTGATCCGAAATCCCAATTCTTAATATATTAATGCTTTATTTCTATTAGTAATGAGGAAATGGGATGTGGTGGGTTGTTGTGGATGTTTTATACCTCTCCATGGAATAATACATGATCTCATTCTATTACCTATAAAATATTTTTCCCTCCCTTCTCTTAGGATTCTCTACATACAATAAATTTGATTTTAGTTGACAAATTAAAAAATATATGATGGATCCATGTCTTGGAGGGTGTCACATAATTGATTGAGGTGTGTTCATCATTATTGATTATTCTAGGAGATGAGATTTGGTGGGATGAATGGATTTCTTATTCATGATAAGTTTTAAACATGAATTATCGGATGGTAGTTCATGTATAATGAAATGAGTTATCATAGAGAATTTTGATTATAATAAAAAAGATAATGAAGAAACCTTAGTAGCCAACCCCAGGATCGTTACCTTTATTTATAATTTTTGTTTATTTTTGAAATTTATTTAATTTCATTTCATATTTATATCCTCTGTCAACACACCTCCCCAATTTTCATTAATTTCAAAAAATATTAAAATATGTAATATATAATATTGTTGTAGGAATAGTGATTGATCTAAAATAGGCTCCTTGAGAGAAAAATATAGTAACCCACTTTGTTAGGCTAAAACTAAAAATTATTTTATACCACCATATGGAAGGTGTCACAAAATCTAGTATAATTTTTAGGGATCTGTGTTGAACATTAATTATTATTTTATTTTTTGTAAATACCATTTATTTTATTTCTTAAAAGAAATTTAAAAAAATAGTGCTTATGTCTATGTTGTATTAAAATTTTGATTACTATTATTCATTAAATAACTACTCATTGGTCGAAGAATAAGAATTATAGGATTCAAGAGAATCCCAATTTCAAAAACATATAGAGTAAATATAGGATATAAGGCATCCAATTTCTTGGATTGAAGATACCTCTGAGCATCATATAAAAAAATTAGAATATAAATAATAATAAGTTGAGGAAGCAATTACACCCACTTATTTTTTATGTTAAAGAACCTAATGAGGCTGAAAAGGATTAATTAAAATCTCTTTTTATATACCTTACTTTTTCATTTCTAAAAGATATTTATAAAGTGGATCTACCTACTAATGTCACTTTGGTAGATCAATAATATTTTAATAAATTCTATAATGGTTTTTAATCATTGAAATTCCAATTGATCCTCCTTTATTTAACAATAAAATGAATAAACGTATTATAACTATTATGATTTGGAAGATTGAGACACCACCAAAGTGGTGACATTTGAATAAGGGATGGAAGAGATAGGCTACCTGTCTCTATCTGGGATAAAACCACTCCATGAGGAACTTAAAATACAATAAAAGATTTAAGATAAGTAAATACATAGATATAATTTAAAATTGAACATGCTTTTATTTAATTTCATTGAAACTGAATTAGTCTCCCACTCCCATTATTTTGAATTTTTATATTCAAAAACTCCATGGATTTCCCAAGAAAGTGATTATGAAAAATAAATGCACATATATAGGAACATATGAAGCTCCTAAAACATATTTAATATTTATAAATTGGTGATAATTAAGTAGAATAGATAGTTTCCATTTTGGAAGACACAAATATTCCAAAAGGATAACCTAAGGAGTAGTATTTTGACCAAAATACATCCTATTGTAACATGATTCAATATGAATTTATATATAACTCCCCCTAGATAAACAATTTCACCAAAAATCCCTGGAGTAATTGTTAGAGGAGGAAGATATGTTAGTAGTGGTATAAGTAGTATATGATCCAAACCAAAACCTACTCCCACTATGAAAGTTGTATTTCAATTCTAAATGGGTAGACATACAGTATATTAATAAATAGATCCTCTACACCTAGTGAGTGTAGATGATAATAAGAAGAAAAAAGATGTGGTGGTTTATTTCACATAAGAAATAGATGGTACTGCCTCACCAGGGGAAATCAAAACCTATCACCCAATCCAGGGGTCCAAACCGATCTTATTTCCTTTTTTACATTAATTTTTACTTACATTCAATAAATGTTTTATTTATTATTGTTTTCTTTTAGGTATGAATAACGAAGTTATGAGGATACTAACTCAAGGCTAATATGTAAGAGTTTCCCATGGATAAATTGATATGTAAGGTTATTTTCCTTTACCACTGAGGGGAAAATTTCTTATAGGCTGATATGATGCTTGAGGGTTACCTCACGGATTCACATAACACAAAATAGTATATTCCCGTTTCATTTGATGTGAAAATTCAATATTACATGATATACTTAAGAGTTTTGAGTAGTAAACTAACAGAGCTCATATTTTCATATTTATACATATGTTTTAAAATTATCTATTCCCTTCCCATTAATCAATTTGATCATATTTGCATCATTTTATGACTTTTGGAGAGTTTTGAGCTTAAATGTGAAAAGTCGTTAATTCTGGGCATTTAACAGTTTTATGATTCCTCTGTATTTCTATCATAAATCCTAAACTTGTGATCAAATTAATGTGATTCATTTTCTATAGGATGAAATTGTTCGTTGGATACGTATTATTCTTCTGGACCATGTTCCAATTCGGATGTCTACATGCCCAAAAATTTCAGTCAATGTGAAAAGTTATTCTGGCCAGTAGAATGGACCATGACTCATTAAAAGAATCATATCTCCGCTAACCGACCACCAAATTGATTTATTCCAGCTGGGGAAGAAATAAAACTTGACTAGGCAGCTTCACATAGCATTTCATGGAGAAATGAGTTCATTATGGCCGCCCTTAGACCGGTCAAAGTTGTGTTGGTGGAATAGTGATTGGCTACCAGAATAAGTCAAGTCTACTAAATCAGCCATAACTCATTCCAAACGGCTCCAAATGATTTCAAAATTTGTGGGTGGATTTCCAAATCCATTCCTCACCTCCTATAAGAAGGGACCTCAGCCTTATTCGGCCAAGAGGTGCGAGAACTGATTCTTAACTTCTAGTGGACAGATTCTGGAGGAAAAACTTTTGGTTCTTTCTTTTCTTTCTTTTGTTCTTCTTAGTTTTATAATGCATACTTCTTCCCCATTATCCTAAATTACCCTTAACATGGTGGGTTAAATCTTATGAGTGATTGGGGAAGGTTATTTTTTCCATTTTTTAATGTATGAGTTCATACGCTTAATGTTATAAAATGTTTTCTCTATTATGAAGTTGGTTTCAATTGTAATAACAGCTTATATTATCTTGTGCGATTGTATTTGATTTTATATTCTGTTGTTATTATTGATTTGTTTAATGATAATTATATTCTTTTACTAGGTTATGGTCTATATATTATGGAATATATCAGAACATAGTGGTGAAGTACTTGGTGATCTTCAGTACGTGTGGGATTTGTACTGAATATTCAAGATTGTTTGGGATTAACAAGACCCAATTGGGAATTGCCTTAATCAATTGAGGGTATTCTCTACTACTCTTTCACAAAATGATAGATATTAGACCAAACTAAGATTTTAGTAAGGTTTAATATCCCCAACATTATTAAACAAATAACTGAGTTGAAGAGATTTTGAAATCTCATTTTAATCAATTTAATAAAAAGATGAATGGTTAAATAAGAACTATGATAACATTGAAATTGGAAAACCAACCCCAACCTGATCACCAAATAATTATCACTATTTTTAATCACATTACTTTTCAATTTGTTTTAAATCTCGAACTTTATTTCTTTCTTTAGTTTTGTTTCATTTTTTTCAAAATCAAACAAATTCGAATACAAAGTGACAAACATGATTGTTGTGCACTCCTCTCCGGAGAAAACTTAGGTTAACTACTATACTATATTTTAACATAGTAAATAATTGTTTTTGTCACACCCCAAGATAGGCATGTGTCAAAACTTGGTGCTGTTTCTGGGGAGGTAGTGTCACAATCTAATAAAAAATATCCGACACTTTTCAAAATTAAAAAAACACATAAAAAATATTCTTCCATAATGTTTTCAAATTATTATTTATTTAATTCATGGAACAATTATCCACAAGAGGAACAAGTAGATGAGGCTGGTTATGATATATTTTAGATGAAAGAACTTAAAATTTACATAGCAAAACTAGAGAACAAAGTAGAACTTGCATTTGAATATGTCCGTGCAATGATGGAAAAACCAGAACCTATGAATGAACTCGAGGAGGAAAAGAAGGAAGAATTACCTATTGAGCTACACATGGGAGAGAAAAAAGATCTAGACGAATTCTGGAATGAGTGTGAAGAACTACTTGATCCACATATACCTTACAAAGTAGAAGATCTAGAACCAATGAAGGAAGATACCACCAAAGTGGTGGAAGAAAAGATGGAGGAGCCTGACTACCTACCTCTATCTTGTGAAATATACTACAAGAGGAACCTCATAATGAAGAAGCAATTGATGTCAAGATAATTAAGGGAGATAATATTTTTCTTAACTCTTTTCATTCTGATTATTAGAATCTGAATTGAGTATCACCTTACCTTGCTTGAAATTTTCAGGTTTGGACAAAAAATGTATTGCCTTTGTGGAAGAGGAAAAAGAAGAAGATACACCTGAAGAAGAATATATGGATATCCCTGAACTAGATGAATGCTTATTAAAGGAATTTCAAGATGAGATAAAAGTGTATTTCTATGAGTAAAAAGAGACACAAGATGATTACTTTTAAAGGTAAGAGTTTGATATCGATTCATCATGTTTTAATATTAATCAAATTGAATTACATTCTGATTCTCTCATTTATTATTCTTTTTATGTAGCAAACTTTGAGAAACCGCTGGAGAACAAAGAATAAGTTGTGAAATTGGAAACTAATAAAGAAGAGGACTCATTCTTTATCCTAACCCCACCATACAATATGCATATCATTTTCATGTGGGTGGATTTGGTGTACCGTATCCATGTAGTCCTCAACAAAAAGGAAGAAGTTCAAGATGGAAAGAAGAAGTTATTGTGGTTCATATTAAAAAAACTTCACCCACCATCAGATTGGGTATAACCAACTGAAACTGCCCATCTAGAGGCAGTCAAAACCCAGGGCCCACTTGGGGGATAAAACCAAGATCTATCCTTCTATTCTCATTCTATTTCTATTTTCTTTATTTTCAATAAATTTAATATGTTTTTATTATCTACCTTTGTTTGTAGATTTTTATATGTATAACACTTAGGAGCTTAACTCAACATTGCACTGCCAATAAGTCAGGTTGTACCTCTTCTTATCTCTTTCTTGATTGTTGTGATTCAATTTAAACTGTAATTACATGTTAAATCCAATTGAATGCGTTGTGGACATTGTATCATTTAAGTGTGGGGGAGGGAACCTTTGAAGGTTAGTATTTTGTGTGTTTTTAAAATTTTTGGGTGTTTTTGAAACTTTTGAGCTAAAATGAATATCATCTCCAATTTAGAAACCCATTTAAATGAGTGAAACAATTTATCCCATGAAACTGATCTTAAATGAATGTTGAAAATGACTTTGTTTCAAGTTCAATTCTTTATGAATTTCATGAAAAGTACTCAGAATTTTGAATCTCATGCCACATCTCACTGTCATTATATTTGAAATCACTTTCCTGTGAGGCTTCTAAACCTATTTTTCATATTCTTTTCTTTTACCTCACTTCCTGAGAGAACCATACCTTTCTTGATTTAACCAGAATATGATTTATTCCTATCAAAACTTGAGGGTTTGAGGAAAATGTGTTTTAAATGATTGAGGCATTTCTTTTGTGTTAAAGCCCCCTTTTCTAAATAATCTTTTTATAATGGCCCACCTTTTACATTTAATCCTTGTAGACCAAAGAATCCATGAACAGCATGTTAGGTTAGCCACATTATAAGCCAATTTTCCCTATCCAACCTGCTCTTGAAGTGAAATTGCATAATCTAGTTGAACTTATGTGTGTGGGGTGGTTGACTTGTGTTGTTCTACCTCATTTGAGATACTTTTGGTGGAAACTAAAATGTTGAAGAGATGTTCTTATTTCTGAAAAAAAATCTTTCAGTTGAAAACTGTTCCTTTTCTGGAGATTTCATTTATGAGAATATGTGCCCTTCTAGAGCTTCCAATGGAGAAAAAATTTGTGCCTATCTGGAACTTGCAAGAAAAATCTTGTTTGAGATGACTGATACTTTTTCTGCTGCAATGATGAATGGTATGAAATTTCACGGATTTTCCATGCTAGTGGATCTGATTTACTGCTAAGGGGAGTGAGGAGGATACCATATTTATGTGAAAATTATAATAATGCAATTTTTCTTTAAAAAGATCCAAACCCTCCTTATTCAGCCTCAGAATTTTTCACATCTTAATCCTACCAACCTGAAGCCACATAAAAACCATTAAAAATGCTCATGATAAGCATATTTCCTTGACACACATCGGGTGGAAATGTATAAATTTATCAAGCCTATGGTGACCCTTGCATGAGTATTGTTTGAGAAAGACATTGTTGAAAATTGATATTTTCATGATGAGGAAAAAAAGCATGTTATGTAAGTGTTTTGTGTGCGTGGGAGAATAAATGAAGATGAAATATATTTAATTAACTGAATTGAGAACTTGGAATAATGTTTGTTGATGAGTCATGATATATTTTGTTTCTTGGTGATAAATTTCTTGTTCTCAAGGATATGTGTTTTAAAATTTGCTTTGATTTAATGTCGACGTTTACTTGTCCAGGAGTCCAAGTGCTAAGTGTGGGGGAATTCCCAGAGATCATATTTTCATATTTATACATATGTTTTTAAATGATTTAGTCCCTTACCATTAATCAATTTGATCATATTTTCATTATTTTAGGACTTTTGGAGAGTTTTGAGCTTAAATGTGAAAAGTGGTTAATTCTGGACATTTAACAGTTTTATAATTCCTCTATATTTAGATCATACTTCCTGAAATTGTGGTTCAATTAATGTGATTCCTTTTCTGTAGGATGAAAGTGTTTGTTGGATACATATTATTCTTCTGGACCAAGTTCCAATTCGAATGTCTACATGCCCAAAAAGTTCGGTCAATGTGAAAAGTTATTCTGGACGGCACAATGGACCATGACTCATTCAAATAATCATATCTCGTCCAACCGACCACCACATTGAGTTATTCCAGCTGGGTCAGAAAGAAAACTTGACGAGGTAGCTTCACATAAATTTTCATGGAGAAATGAGTTCATTAAGGCCGCCCTTAAACCATTCAAAGTTGGGTTGGTGGAATAATGATTGGCGGCCAGAATAAGTCAAGTCTACTAAATCTTCCATAACTCCTTCCAAACGGCTCCAAATGCTTTCAGACTTCTTGGGTGGATGTCCAACTCCATTACTCACCTTTTATAAGAAGTGACCTCGGCCTCATTCATCCCAGAGGTGGGAGAACTGAAGCTTAACTTCTGGTGGACATATTCTGGAGGAAAAATTTTTGGTTCTTTCTTTTCTTTCTTTTGTTCTTATTAGTTTTATAATGAATACTTCTTCCCCATTTCTCCTCAATTACCCTTAACATGGTGGGGTAAATATTATGAGTGATTGGGGAATGTTAGGTTTTCCATTTTTTAATGTACGAGTTCATACGCTTAATGTTATAAAATGTTTTCTCAATTATGATGTTGTTTTCAATTGTAATAACAGCTTATATTATCTTGTGCGATTGTATTTGATTTTATATTATATTGTTATTATTGATTTGTTTAATGATAATTATATCCCTCACTTGGTTCTGGTCTATATACGATGGAATATATCAGAACATAGTGGTGAAGTACATGGCGATCGTCAGTACGTGTGAGATTTGTACTGAATATTCAAGATTGTTTGGGATTAACAAGACCCGATTGGGAATTGCCTTAATCAATTGAGGGTATTCTCTACAACTCTTTCACAAAATGATAGATATTAGACCAAAATAATATTTTAGTAAGGTTTAATATCCCTAACATCATTAAACAAATAAGTGAGAGGAAGTGATTGTGAAATCTCATTTTAATCAATTTAATAAAAGAGGAATGAATAAATAAGAACTATGATAACATTGCAATTGGAAAACCAACCCCAACCTGATCACCCAATAATTATCACTATTTTTAATCACATTAATTTTCAATTTGTTTTAAATCTTAAAATTTATTTCTTTCTTTAGTTTTGTTTCATTGTTTTCAAAATCAAACAAATTCAAATACAAACTGACAAACATGATTGTTGTGCACTCCTCTCCGGAGACAACTTCGGTTAACTACTATACTATATTTTAACATAGTAAATAATTGTTTTTTCCACACTCCATGATAGGCATGTGTCATAAACATTTCTCAATTAAAAGATAATTTAGAACCTTTACAATAATATTGTATATCACATGTACTATATGAAATATAACAACTCCATTTAAATTATTCCAAGAGTAAAGAAGAAAAAGATTCCATATAAGTTAAGTCATGTAGTTTGTTTTACAGAATTGGAAAGCCCAAAAATTGAACAATATGAAGTTGGGTAGTGGGGTAGACTTATGAATTAAGCAATATAATTTTTTTAAAATGAATAAATTGGTGACTTTATTTTTTCATACATTAGTATTTAAGCTGGGAATGATGATAGTTTTTCTTTAATTCATTACACTTCCCAAATGCGGAATGATTTAAGGATGGGGGAATTAAGAGTGGAAATTAATTCATTGTATTTTATTAGTATTAAATTAATTTTATCCGCTAACATTTTTTAATTAATTAATTTTTAGATATTTTTGTGTTTAAATTGTTACTACATTAGATTTTTGGAATATTTCTTATGATGGATGAAATTGGGAATTTAATAGATTTATTTAATTTTTGGAATGAAATAAATATCCAGCTATTGGTAATCCTCATATTTGTTTTATTAGAGGCGAAGAATAATATGGATTGAATGGTTAATATAAAATTTAGAAAATTATTTATGTTAAGGTTCCCAACTGCGATACGTAACAGTTCCTTGCTAATATATAAGAGTTCCCAACTAGGATACATAAGGGTCTTTGACTCATACATTATAGATTTCACTTTTCTTCCATGAAGAAATATCAATATAAAATGGGGATATATAAAAGGCCCCTATTAATATGTAATAGTCTATTGTATGGTAAAAATGATCCACTGGACAATATGTAAGAGTTTCCCATGGATAAATTGATATGTATGGGTATTTTCCTTTACCACTGATGGGAAAATTTCTTAAATGCTGATATGATGCTTAAGGGTTACCTCACGGATTCATATAACACAAAATAATATATTCTCTTTTCATTTGAGGTGAAAATTCAATATTATGTGATATACTTAAGAGTTTTATGATCTTATGTAAAGTTTTCTAAGCCTCAAAGGATATATTTTAAGGTTAACATGATGTATATTAACATATAAAAAGGTTTCTTAAAATGAATGGTTGTCGTGTTAGGGATACTTTAGGTCATAAGTAAACATACAAAGGACATTTCCAATGAAAAATATAGATAATGGCATGTCATGAAATAATTAAATATTTTCGAAACACTCTTGGGATACAAAATATCATAATCTCTATATAGAAGCAGATCTAGGTAAAATAGGAGGAGAATATCATGTTGTTCGAACTCATGCTCAACCAAAGTATTTGACATGATGGAATTAATAGCTAATTTTTCACATAAAAGTATCCTACTTCTAGATTTATTCTCATAAATCACCATGAACATTGAGTTCCTAGGATGATTATATTTAAATCACCCCCTCCTTTGAAAGGGTATACACAATTCATAACTTATCCTTCATCCTTATATGTAGTTTAGTATTTTAAAATTCTATTTTCCTATGTAATTCATTCAATGTCTATTTATAAAATAAATATTACTATTCTCTCTCATATTTCATATTATCACATACCTCTCTCTAATAAAAATTATGGTATCTAACCTAAGTCTTATCCTTGGGTTAGGTTATACCAATGTTCCCAAATATAAATTCTTTATTTCTTAATGTTTATTTTTTATATATAATAATAAATTTTGAGTGTTGTTGGTTGGTGTAGTGATTTTACCACTCTTTATGTATTTATCCTTGATATAATTATATTCTCAAAGAAACATCCATACCTCCCTTCACTCAAGAAATTATTCTTATATTGTATTGGAGTTTGGACGAGAGATGAAATGACATACAATGGATCTAGTTCTTTAAAGGTTATGTATACTCTATTGAGGTGTTCTTCTTATTCATTAATATTGGAGGAGGTGAGATTTTGTGTATTGAATATATTTCCTATTCATTATAAGTATCATACTCAAAGTAGGGGATGGTAGTTCATATATAATGGGATGAGCTGACTTATAGAATTTAGAAAATAAATTAATGGGTAATGAGGGAACCCAATAATTTAACCCTTGGACCGAGACCTTTATTGATGACACATATTTAGATTTTAATTTATTTTATTTTATTTTTCATCTTTGTATTCAATTTCAAAACAACCAATTTTCATTTTTTCATAAAAATTTAAAAATTTAAAATATATATTGAAGTGATTAGAATATTGGGTGAACCAAAGTAGGATCCTTGATAGATAACCATGGTCATCCACTGTGTTTCACTATGAGTAAAATAAATAATATTTTTCACCACAATACAATAGGTGCTTAAGATTTATCTATTGGTCAGTTCATCAGAAATCATTCCCACTTATCACCAACCAGGGGTATGTTTTCATCATGAAGGGTGTTATTCTATAATCCTATGCACCTTCAAAAACATTTTATTGATGCCTAAAATTTCAAATTTGGTCATCCATTATCCTAATCAACCGGGTTTAAATGATACAAAAATAGAACCTTAATATTAAATATTTTTGGTTATTTTACTAGAATATTGGTTTTAATTTTATCATTTTTGGGTTCATAAAACTCATTTTTTGACTTATATCACTTATATCCCATTTTGAAAATGTGTTGAAGTCATTCTACAACTAAACTAACCCATTTGTTTTTTTACACATCCCAACTGGTTTGATCGCATTGAACTTAAACTATGTGATCCTCGCTCTATATTTGTCTATACTAGTATTATGCCCTACATTAACACCTATATTACTTTGACCATATTTATATATAGAATATATCCTCATTATTGTATAAACATAAACTTCAACCTTATTTTACTTAAATATGATCGAACTCAACCACTGTTTTCACCGGTTTCAATAAAATGATCATATACTTTGAAATTAAAGAGACAAATATTGCATCAGGCTACCAACCTACATATAGCAGGTTGAATAAAAGTTGAGCCTCCACTCACTAGGCCAAAACATTGAACAATTTAAGAAAATTTCAGATCATGTGAAAAATAGAATGGTGAATATATTGTTAAGTAGAAAAAATATAAAGGAAGGCCCAATAAAAAGTTAAGTTTATGCCCTCTAACCCTTCCCTGTCCCTAGTTTAGGGAAAATTTAGGGCAAAAAAAGGGGGGGAAAATTGGACTAGTATATGGACCTAGAAAAAGTAAATCAATGCTTCCTAAGTTTATAGATCTAGGGAAAAGTTTGATTATCCTTATATTACATACATATATAACTTCAAATGATCTATGCAAAACATGTGAATATGTATGTTTAGGGTACTTAAACCCTCTTTATTGTTATTTCTTCCATGTAAAACCTCCATCATGAATTCAATTATACATATTAGTTTACTCCTTCATATCTGACTAGAATAACCTTGTATTACACTAATAGTTCATATCCATACTACCTATATATATAAAAAAAAGTATAGGATCAGGAGGAAATCAAACTGAAATATTTCATTCAATAGGTCCATCTCTAGTTATGGTGATGGTACATATACATTAAATATCCATACTTACTATATCTATCTAGGAGTATAATCTAGAAAGATAAACAATTTATTTAAAATTTTCATAATTTAACTCAAGTGTTTTGAGATTATGATTTACCAATCCCAATTCTACTTAATGTTCATGTGTATTCAATTATTGTGAAATTTTTATTTATGAGTTTTTTTAGATTATTAATAATCTATAATGAATAAATAAAAACTCAAAAAAAAATTAATAATTTGGAAATGGAATTTTATTTAATAAATTTAGAAAGGATCATCTACAAACCTTGAGTCTCTTCCTAATTAGTTAATAAAAGTAAGGGGAGTGCACAATTGAAAATATCATTATAACATGAATTCTATTTTTACTAGATTTGGGTTACTGATCACCTAAGTAACCAATAGTTGGGTGAAGTCTGAACATATTTTTAGTGTATTCCTCCTCCTCTAAAAGTAACTTATTGGATTTGATGGAAACATCCTATATTTCTTTGACATACCCTTTAACTAACCTTTTGTGTTCAGTTACGGTCTTTTGAACCTCACACAATTGTCGGAAGAGGTATTTCATAAGGATATCCATTAATTAGTTGATTATCTGTGATCTATTTCCATTGTGACCTATTTTGAGTGTTCTTGAAGAATAATTTTCCAAAACACTCTAGAGAAACCAACAAATTTGGTTCATTAGTGATCCATTTAAAGCTTCTATTCCTACTCTAACACATTGATGATTTCCTTCATGCCAGTAGGACATTAATGGTAGTTGAATTGTTCATGACCTATTGTGATAAACATATAATAAATCTTAGGTATCTTTTAGTGTAACTCATTAATGGTGGGATTCATAAATTAACCTCCAAATATCCTACCACACCAATAGTCTCATGTTCCAGTGGAGTAAAAGTTACTTTGGATCTGAATCGATTCTAGATGGAGTGATTGATATATAATTTGGACTGATGTTTCTGAAACAAAGTGAAAAATAAATATCCAAATTTCTCTCTAATTCATTTTATGAATCATATGTTGGGATATTAAACTCATTCATTTGTAAATGTGAAATAATTTTTGGCATTAATATTGTTAAAAAAATATATGCATCATTTAACAAGTATGAAAGTCAAATTTAAAATCAGTATTGGTGTTCACCAACACTTATAGAAGTGTTAGTTCCCCCATTTTTATTTCTTCATTCAATGGTTTGATAAAAATAACCTCTATCACCATCAAAACTTCTCCAGATGCCTCATTGGATTATATGTGAGATTTTATCACCTATTCTAATATAATATCATAGAATGGATTAATCACTGTACCTTCTTTAGGATAACCTCCTTCAACATCCTTAGTTAATTCCCTTGAAAATATTAGTAGGTATACTCATATACCTAATCCATTAGTGATAATGAAATTAGTGAGTAAGGATATGATATCTAGATCCCCTCACTTAAGGATTCATTTATATACGTTCTATTTAGATGGATTTGTAAAATCATAGAGCCTAATTCATCATTTCATATAGATAAGTAAATAAATAAAAATCTATGTAACGAGTTATGGTCTACATCAAATTTAGTGAATTTTATAATATCTTGGATAGATGTAGAATTATTTTGGAGGTTCATCCCCGTGATTTATCTAATGAATTAATCCAACTTCATGAGATTTTCATTAATTACCTCAAGACCTATAGTTTTAATATGGTAAAAGTAATCATAATATTTTAGAAGTTTTTATTAATGATATACTGAAGAGTTTTTTCACGTGATTGCTAAATATATTAGGTTGTTCCACTTATGATGTCCCCTCTAATATAACCTAAGAAAAAAAATATTCTTAGTTACTTCTCTTTCCAAATAATCCTTCTCGCTATCTTGAATATTAGATCATGAAATTGAGTCCTCTATAGTAGTGATGGAAGGTTCATTTGAGAACACAAGGCTTTCCTATTTGAAAATTAAGGCCCCATCCATGCACTATAAAAAGTTTTTGAATATTATAACTATTATTCCTCCACTTCTTCTTCTCGTTATGTATAATTAACTACATTAAAAAGTCAAATAGTGTCTAATATACTAATAAGAAACATAGAAAATGACATAATTAGGGATAGGGATCCATTTTACTAGAGATTTGTTCATTACTCAGTAGAACTCATTTTGATAACTCAATATCATATAATACCTCATAATTTTCCCTTTATATTAAAATATACATTTCAATTAAAGGGATGATATATTAGTGTATTGATAATAAAGTAAGATCATTGTTTGATGACTAACCACTTTCACCAATATGAATATGTGTGGCTAATATTTCTGTACATTATTGGTTCCTAATCAAGGATGGTGCACTATCTAGTTTCATATGTTGGTTAAATAATTCAATAAGTAGTAATGTATAAAATATTTTTCTTCCCTTTTCATATATAATTATTATTTGATGTTCTAATGTCTCACCTTCCCCTAGATTTTCTAACCCTTCTACAGTGATTATTATAGTTCTTCCCTCAATGTACTGAGGATAATTTGTTGGTTTCAGCACTATCTCCTCCCTCTAAAATAAAATTATATATAGGTATATCAAAATTGGTTTTATATCAAAAGAAATGTTCATAGATAATCTTCATTATAGATATTTGGTTTTGATAAGATCATTCAACTCCTCGTCGATCTATTGTTTTATCGTCCTTTCCATATTTTCATTCTTTATAATCTCTTGTATATATCGTATGAATTAGACTTCATCATCAACAACATGCACTATCATATGTATCTAACCTATGTATAGACCAACCACTACTATATTATTTTCATGTTTGATGTTGGTGGGTTCTTTCAAATTCTCTATTTATAAGATTTATATGCCACAATGAAGTGACACCCATGGGTCCTTGGCTCTATCGTCAGCTATAAAGTTACCCCAAAAATAGAAATCTAAAATATATAAATAACATAGAAATATAGTTGGAGTATATCCTGCCAGTCTAGAATAGTTTTTAGAATCCTTCATCTTCATTTGTTTACTCAGTGTTATCTTTGGATCAAATTGCATTGGTTCTTCAATTGAGATGTTTTGGGAAATCTCCAAGAACATTTTCACCATATCATTCAAAGCTTCATCCATAGTTCCCTTATATGGGGAATTCTTAATACATGTTTCACCTTCTCGACAACTAGGTCCTCTCTGAATATTGGGTCCTTTAAAACTAGCATGTTATGGGGATATAAAGACATCTAAATAGGTGCATACATTGATACTAGTCTGGTGTTAGAATTTAAGGAGTGTAAGCTAATTTATGCAAGGGTGGTCTCTTAACCTAACATTATCTATAATTTTAATTTCACTATAGTTTTTCTTACATTCTTACAGATCTAGGTGGTGTTGAAACTTTCTATTGTGCACATAAAAATTGGCATACAAACCTATATGTTTCATAAGATTCACAAATGATATTGTAGTATTTTCACACCGATGGGATGATATCTGTTAGAGCTTTATATATGACCTTTTTCATACCTAATATGGAAATCTCCCTCAAGTGTGTCCATATAGACATAAATTGAACTCTAAATTCATCATCATAATCTTGATAAACTTGTATTTATTCATTGGGAGGGGATTAATGCCCAGTGTCTCTTGGATAAATGGCCTGAACCTGCACCTAGGAATACCAAAATTGTTGTGGAGTTCATAATTCCTAAACCATGCTTTTAACCAACCACAAAATAATTGGAATGGACTTGAAATATGGAATATGGATTTTAAATTTTATATATATATTAGGAACTCATAGATCTTGGATAACACTATTATGGCTAAGACAATAAGCCTCCCCTCTTCAAACCTACCCACCATCACAAATGTGTTCGGTCATACCTCATATGTGATTCACAGACCAACCAAATGTAACCAATAATCCATACCATAATGAACCTAGCAAGGAGAGAATGAGGATATATGTTTGATTTAACTCTACATCACTAGTTGTTTTTACCTCATTCTAACTCGACCTGATAAGTTCCTAGAGTTCCATTTCTCTACATTATGGGGCATACCATTAGGCATTGAGAGGTGGGGCCCTGATCATGCTTAACTAGGAATGTATTCATCTAGTTTTCAAAGTTAATATATATTTGTGGGCAAGTACCCTTCCCTATATGCTTTATGGTTTCCCTAAATAGTGTATGAGCCAGTATAGGAATTTTTGTGGTGTTTCCCTAGACATCATCCAAGGGATGAAACTCATTAAACATTTCTTAATGGATAGACTCTATAGATATCTTATACAAATCCCAAATACTTATCCCTACCTATCATTGAGACAAATTAAATGTGTTGGTCTTGGTACCCTAGTTTCATAGAAGATCAGTGATGATATACCGACCCAAGCTTAACATACATGGATATTACATCATTTTTTTATGAATATTCAATACATTACAAAAGTACATTCATAAGGACCATAATATTTTTGTGTAATTGGAAACTGGGAACATGTTTTTCTATTTTGGTTAAAGATATTCAACATATCTTGTCAAGAACATCCCATTTTATTACTCCTACTTAAAAAATTTCTTCATGACATGGGGAAAGGAAACATAAGAAATGGTGAGCTCAGATACTCATTAAGGGTAAACAAAATGAATATACATAAGTATAACATAAACATAAGGTTATGAGAATGTGAGAATAACATTTAAAGATCATACCCTTCATATCAAAGATCATAATCATGAGTCAAGGTATAAATATTGGTTGTTTATAGGACATGAATCATAAGGTAATCAAGATCATAATCCGAGATATCAAAACTTAATAATAAGACATTAAATTTTGGCCTACACATAAGCATAGAAACATTTATGTCAAGGATACCTCTCAATACCTTAGAAACGTGTTAGGATTGGGATAATCACCTATATTCATTCTTTATACTTGGGATTTCCTCTAGTGTACCCCCTTATTTTGGGATGGCATACCCTACCATATCACCTTTTGTTATGTTATTGGGATGCCTTCATAATTATCCTCTTGTTACAGTCATGGGATTTCCTCTAGCATACCCTCTTGTTAGAGTTTTAGAATTCAATCCCTTCTACCCTCTTATTATGGGATTGGGATACCCTCCCATGTACCATCTTATTATCGGCTTGGGATGCCCTCCCATATACCCTCTTATTATGGGATTGGGATTCCCAAATGTGTACCCTCTTTTATGGTCTTGGGATTTCCTCCTATGTACCCTTTTTTATGGGATTGGGATACCCACCATGTACCCTTTAAGCTTATTGAACATTTATCATTACCCAATGCATTAAAGGGTGATATAGGTCCCACCCTTCACATAATTAAATCCTACATGCATGTGCTACAGAATAACAAAAAATTCATCATATAATGACAAATGAAAAAGGTGGGTTTCATAAACATCATATCATAACCCATAAAATGAAATTGGAAGCATAAAAAAATTCCATGTCATAACATATAGAAAAGATACAAGTTTAATAATAATTTTTTCATATAATAACCCTTGAAAATAAGTAGGTCTTGTAATAATTTATCATGGTATAACAAATTTAAGATAAATAGGTCTCATAAACAACATGTCATCAAAAGAATAAATCATTCAGAGAAATAATAATAATGGTACCCTTGGATAATAACCGCATTAATGATTAGGTAACATAAATTCATGTAATCTTAGATAGAAAATCATTTTAAAATATAATTTAAAAAGTGTCTTGAGGAAAATATACTTTCCTCTTTTAAATATTATTGTTAAAACATAAAACATTTTGGAAACCCTTTTTTCTTTGATAATAACTTTTTAAACATATATATGAAACTATGAAAACCATAAAACATTTTTAAAGTCATTTTCCATGAAAATAATTTTATTTAAACCAATTTAAAAAATAATATTTAAATAATATTAGGAGAATCATTTTTCACAAAAAGAAATTGATCTATTAAACTTTCAAATGAAGCTTCAATGAAATTACGGTCATGATGGTTGATAAATCTGTACAAGTAGAACAATCCTTTTGTGTCATAAAAAGTTTAAAAAAGTTCCTCAATCAGAAAAAGAAAAGAAGATTAATTTTTAAAAACCATTTTATTAAAAATATAAAAAATTGGTTAAATGTGTCTTAAATATAAAATGAGAATACGATAAAATTTTTAAAAACATTTTTAGAAAACATGATTTTGAAACAACATGGATTTTATATTGAAGAGAGAAATGAAGTTATATTTTATTAAAAATGTTTTCGTAATTATCATAATAACCAAAGAGTGGGAAAATTGTAACATTACATTAAAATATCATGAATAAATATATGATAATAACATTCTTGAGATTTATTGAGATATGGATCAAAATATTTCATCAAGTGATGTATAATCATAAACAATCCTGATAAATGATGAGATTATTGATATAAACACTTACCACTTCGGTAAAATTGAATCATAATTCTCATGAGATAATAACATTATATGAAGCTTAAAATATCATTAAAAAACTATATTAATGATAAAGAATTTCATAGGGAAGTATATACACCCCCGTAAAATAATATAAGTGTATAAAATAACAATTATCTCAAAGAATGAAAATTAAGACAAAATTACCATTCTAATTTGGTAACTTTTAAACCATAAACCCCATAAAATAGATAAAATAAAATAGATAGGTAAATACTCCATAAATTAAGGATAATATTAATATAATACATTAATTGTAATTATATACACCACACAAAATAAATGAGTGGTTAATATGGCATAATTCTTGGAGAAATAAAAGTGAGGTTAGAAATCCCCTTACTACATGAGTAACTTTTGAATCATGATCCCCATGAAATAATAAATTAAATTAAATATTTTAATATCATAAAATAAATTAAATTAATTATATAAAATTTCATATATAATTATATATACCACAAAAAATTAAATGAGGGGTGAATAAGGCCTAAGTTTCACAAAAATAAACGTGAGACTAAAAATCCCCTTACCTTAAGTCTTGACTCTCATCATAATCATTAAAATATCCTATATAATAAAAATAAGTTTTTTATAAATATATCATAGAACCATATTCATATATATAATTTCATATAGGATTTAATTATGACTTTATATTACACATTATTAACAATTCCATGTTAATATTATGTTTCAGGTAATAACCACTTTGTTTTTCAAACATGTTTTGACGTTTCATTCATAGTACTATTACTTAGATCAAGAATTAATTATTTAAATAAATTAGAAAATTATATTAATATCAAATATATTCATTATATAATTATTTATAAAAATAAATCAATAACTGAAATAATAAATGAAATACACTATTCATGGAGACAGTAGGCCGTATGTATGCATAAACGTTGTTTTCATTTTCTTATTTAATTTTAAAATGAAAGAAAAGTAAATGATATATATATAAATTTATTATCAATATATTTGAATTATTATTTAATATATATCATATATTTTTGTTAAATCCATTATTTATGCATTCTATGTAAAGCGTAAACGAACAAGATTTCTTTGTGGAGGCAATTGTCCAAACATCCACAAATGATGTTATCATATTCCCAGAAAATGGAAAGATTAAAGGTATGTGTTTATAATAACTATATAAAAATAAATATATAATATATATCATATAAAAAATTAATTTTTTCATTATTAAAATCCTTGAAAAGTGGAAATGGAAGAACGAATGACATAGGTTCTCAAGAAGGTAGTCTGTCGTACACATGAATGATGATTGTGCATCCCATTTTATGGAAGTGTGTGTGGGTGTAGATAAAAACATTAGAATAACCACATATAAGTATATTAAGTATATTTATGTTATTATGTAGTAATTTAACAAGAATAATTTATGGGTTCTAGAAATAAATAAAAAAATTCTGAATGTTGATGGATGTTACCTCTTACTTGGGTAACTCCTTTTGGTTTGCACCAAGGGATTTCTATAGTGGATTTCATCCCAAAGGGAGGAATATGTAATTAAGTTAGGGAGGAAGCTTATTTGGGAAGATTTTGGATGATAAAAATGTATATATATCTATGAAAAATTGACAAGTTGAGTGCCCTTTTATAGTGAAGTAAGAATGGCATTCCTATAAATACAAAACAGAAAACACTATTAAGTTGTCTTCCCGACAACATGTTCCTCAAATAATGGTCTATTTATGATAAAAGGGATTATATGGTATAAATATGTCCATAAAATAGATTTTTTATATGTTTATAGGTTAATTTTCTCAATAAGTTAAAGTTTAACACATAGGTAAACTCGCTTTTACCTTTTACACAGTTATTAATTTTAATAACTTTCCCTAATATTTTTTGTAAAAAACTAATTTTACCTTATTAAAAATTATAAATTATTATTATTCCAAATATTTAATCCATATTTCCAAATTATTATCACATAAATTAAATAAATAAATTTAAAATTAATAACACAGATGTGAAGAAACAACGAGTTTTTAAAGTGATAATGGTCAAGAGTTTGAAATGTTTTTATATCAAATTTCAATGTTAAATTGATTAAAATTACCTAAAGATTATTAATATAATTATAAATTATATAAATATACTTTAAAACTAAATTAAAACATAATTTAAACTCATAAGTAAATTTCAATAAAATTTAGTTTCCATTTAAAATTTAGTATTTTCTACTATTCATAAAAAAATGAAAATTCTCATAAAAATAAAACAAAATCCCCAAAGTAAATTTTGATAACAATATTTAAAAAATTATGTTTATTTTGTAAAATAAGTATTATAAAAGTTTCAAAATTTAGTTTTAAAATAATTCTATCATTTTTTTAAAGGTTGGGGCCGAAGCCTCAATTTATTATTTAAAGCAAAGACAACTTTAGACTGGGTAGAGGGTGACCCATTACATAGCCCGAAGGCCCAAGGCCAAGTGGCCTAAATACAAGGCTTGAAAGCCCATTTTTTTGCCCAAAGGACCCCTCGATGAATAGTACTACTACAGTACCCACGCTGCAACAGTTCCTGCTACAGTAACCGTCACCGCAACAATACCTACAACAGTCCCTCCACCGCAAACATGTCGTCGCTGCTATAGTTCCACGGCTGCTACAGTACTGCTACAGTGCCGTGCTATAGTAACCCGGAAATTCACCCCTGCCCGGATTTGATCCCGGGTCTTTTGGATGCCAATCAGGAGCTTGTACCACTAGGGTACAAGCTCGTTGGCATAAAATAAGTCTACCATTAAAAGGCAGCAAAATTTCCTTTTATAAAAATATAGCTTTTATGTCAAAAATTGGATTTGTTCTTATTTAATGTACATTAAAATTATTGAATGAATGTGAAAACATTTTGTTGAAATTATAATATATAAATTTCATTTATATCCCCCACTATTAGTGATTAATTTTATTTATTAAGATAAAATTAATTTGTGGTCATAAAAATATTTTTTTCATAAAATCACATCTTTTGTTTTCAATTGGTTTTTATTTTCATATATAATTAATTGATAAAAAACATTTATTTTATAACATGTCCATACCATAGTTTCATAATTTTTTTAATCTTATTCATATTTTACATTCCAATATCAGGAATATAACTATTACAATTTTTTAATAATAATATTAATAATATATTATAGTTCAGTAAAATTTTGTCTTACCTCTAACACAATCTTTCAAAGGAACTCAGAATTGTGTGTAAGAAAATAAAAAAAATAGTTTAACATTTACCTAAAGATAATATAAGTTTTTCTCATAGTTAAATAATTACTTTTTTGTTGTGTATAAATCGAGAATAACTTGGTGTAGCATGCAGTGAAAGACATCAAAGAAATTTAATTTATTTGAATAAATAATAATTCATAGAAACTATGGGTGTCATGGATTAGTTGATAATTATTGTATATCAATGTCTAGGGAACCTATACAGACTCATATATTACTAAATTTTTAAAATAATCTTCAAATTCATAATATTTTTATAAAAATCATTACCCTCTAATCCATATAGTTTTGAACCCACCCTTAGAGCTCAAATCCTATGAATTTTTTCTTCCTTGGTGTTATTTGATGATTACCTAGTTGTAAATGGATGCATAACAATGTGTCTAAGGATTTTTCTCAATATAGTAATATTTAAGAGTTTATTTTGAGTTCCACCAAAATTTTGTAAGGATCAGTGGTATCCTCCTTGATATAAACACCTCCTGATGGTAGGTTTTCCACATATAGGTTCAAATAGCGAGTGAACCAAGAATATGGTTGGTTGTCTTATTTTTAGTAAATATCCATGTTGGTTAGGATCCTATAGACAGATAAGGTAAAGAATTATGAAAATGGATAATTTTGATAATTCACTTGAAAAATTTATATAATATCTAATAAATGTGAAATGTACTATCATATTTTTGTTTTCACAACATCATTGATTAGTTGGTCGAAACATTAAGAGGCACCTGCATCGAGAAAACAATTCATGGATATTTCATTTTCTATATAATGAAATTTTCATTTAATTATTTATCAAATTAGTGTAATAAAGTAAAAAGGTATCACGCATAAGGTTCATGAAGTGGGGCATGAAATTGAATGATTGAAAATTTCACAAAAGTAAAATTTTCACATAGATCATCTCATAACTTGTAGCATGTGACATGATTCTTGTTCCCAGTATGGAGAACCCAAATTATCATGTTGTGTTACATGTATCCTAGTAGCCGTTAATCAGTAACACATTCCCAGTTTTACCATGACCTATTGATCATGCCAAGTCACCCACACCCAGTGCTAACTGATGAGGTTCCAAGACTTATGATTATTGATTGCTAGATTTGAGGAAAAGATAGATCTTTTCTATAAAATTGTCCTAGGTTTTCAGTATACATTAATGAGGTTGTCCCCTATTATTTAAAATAAAATTACTCACATTATTTCATCCCACATCATTACACAACTCATTGAGTAGGGAATGTGGCCACATCTGAACCTACCCAATCACCCACATTTCAACCTATGTGCACCCACCTCTTTATCTTGGGTGCATATTCCCAACCAAGTTTTCACCCCAAGTCATATTTACATCATAATTTGATCATTTTCTTTGATTGGATCTAATTCTTAAATCCTGAATTTATTGGAAAAAAACTTTTATTAAATAAGTAAATCTCTGAGGACTATAAAAGAATTATTATTTTAAAATGATTAAGAATATATGGGTATCCCATACATCATTTCTTATTCATAATCATTGTTCCTCGTGCCATTTTTTCCAAAACTGATATCATGTTCCATATTCTCCTCATGTTCACATCAAGTGTCTTTTTCTCCTCATAATGAAACGGCATTCCCTCTTCAAAGGAACCGGGTTTTTTAATTAGTTACCAAAAAATTTTTGGGTTCCGAAATCCCCTTCCAAATATAAATATCCCTTTACCTTCTAATTTTTAGTGCTAAGTGAAAAAAGAGAAATCCCAACAACATATGAGCACATTAAGCAACATTTTTTCATTAATATTCTTTCTAAAATTCCTATAATGTGATTTTTTTTATTAAAACCTATTAGAAAATGATGGAATTAAAAGGTTGTTTCTGACCTTTGATAATTACGGTCATCTAACTCACTAATTTTTTTACTAATACTTAGTAAAAAGGATTTCATCAATTTTTATCCCCAATAAAATATGTTGTGACCTCTTGGTATGCAATTTTTACTTCAATAGACCTGTTCCCAGTCCATATGAGCTATAATTGGGAACCTATTTTATTATAAATCCTATGTGAGATCATTCTCAACCCATAAGGTCTCTTCAATATGGAACCTAAATATTTTAAATTTGATTTTCTCCCAATTCATCTAAATATATTACCATATTCCAAACCCACCTAATTTGGCTACCATTTAACTATTTCACTAAAGTGGGAGTGCCTTCATCAAGGTACCCTAATATGGGTCACACCTAGCATCAAATTCTAAACCAACATAAAACTCAAGATAGATCTTCCAATAATGTTACTCCTGATCAACATGAGATCTTATTGTGTGACCTCTTTCAAGTTCACTATATCAAATTAATATTACTAGAAGGGGGAGGGGGAGAATCATAAATCACTTTTCTTTTACAATAATGTTTCTTAACTTGGTAAAATAAATTTTCTAACCTCTGAAACTTGTTAGAGTTTTGTTCCAATCAAATATAAATCTCAACCTCACCATTCATATACAAAAAATATTAATATAGATGATCGTCATATTTTTTTTACATGGTTTTTTATAAATACCCACTCCTTCCACACATGAGCCATAGCCCGGTTGGCAAGGACTCTTTAAGTGTATCCAAGAGACCTGAGATCAAATCCAGGTGGAGTTATATTTCGGGGTAATGTAGTAGTATTGTAGAAGGTATTGTAGTAATAACTGTAGAAGGTATTGTAGAATGCATTATAGAAGGTAATGGTTGATACTGTAGCAGCCAAACAATTCTCCTTTTTTGGCCTCGGGTTATTCAAGGCTTTCGGGCCACCTAATTCTTTAGACCAATAAGGCTTTCATGCCACCTCAAAGCCTTTGAGCCACCTTAATGTCTTCGAGCCAGCTCAAGGCCTTCAGGCCACATGTAATGTACATGAAACCAGACAAGCATACAAGGAACAAGGCTCCAGATGAGGATTAGAGTAGGAACATTCACTAGATAAGAGATAACCAGACATTGAGTGGGTATGGCATTTCTATCGGTACCAGTCATGTGCATCTCTACACAAGAATGCTAGTCGACTAGCCATGCGAAGGTGGAGAGCTGGCATCATAATATATGATACAGAGGGGAAGTTCCAAGTTGTCTATTTGGGATGATTTCCTTTAATACCATTAAGTCATGTAATTTTCACTTATCTTACATGCCATATAAAGGTTCCCCCTCAGCCCTTAAAATTTGGATTATAAAAAATGATTAAAAATTGTAGGCCTTCGGGCCTTTTAGGCCACTCTTTTCCATGTCTGTTATCCCCCCTCCCAACATGGATTTTTTTACTAACTTCTTTTAGGATTACATATCCATAGGTAGAAAATAGTACTATACCCCAACAATCATTACTCTTGCTAACTCCGATTCAACACCTCATTAATCAACTCTTCTTCCACAGTTGATTAAACCCCCAAACAATCCAAACTATATACACATTCTTCATAGTGGGTTACAACCCCATCCACAATACTTTTCATTAACTAGTAATATGCCTTATTTAAAAGCTCATTCCTTATTATTTTCTCATACACTATAGAAATATATTCTATTCTGTATAATAAATTTTGATCACCTTCACCAATGTAAAAAATTAAAGATCATCAACAACTCTCTTAAGAGTTAATTAGACTTGAAACATCCTCCTGATCTTAGAAAAACCTGGATATACTCAATCTCACCTTTTACAAAAACAAATCTTGAAATTTTACTTAACAAAATCTTTCTGATCGACCATTATCCAGTATTCCCTTCATCTGATGGTCCTTTATATAATGGGTATCTGTCCAATGCTCCTTAACTCACAACACTTCAGTTTTGAATTCTCTATTTGATACACCTCTATATAATATTCAAGGTCTTACGCTTCTTCTTCTACTGAAGCAATCTTGGACTGATGAACCTTATTTAACTAGCTGGGAACTTTGATAGATAACTCACACACTACTTCCTCTTCTCCTAATTAATCCTGGTCTAATTAAACTTCTTCTCCATCTAATAAAATTCAGTCTAATATAATTCTTATTCAACCAGGTAAGAACCTTGGATGGATTATCATGGCACAAATCATTCATCAATTCAAATACTATATCATTATGAATAATGTTTTCTAACATATTTTTTGTACGTCTTTACCCCTTTATATAGGTTTTTTTTTAGGAAAAACAAGGGAAAGGGGAGTTCTTTCGCTGGCTCAAATTTAGATTTAGAACTTCCAACTCATTTCAATTTCACTAGATGATTCTCAAATCTTTGGGAATATTTTTTATTTTTCATAAAACATTCAAGTTGTAAACAAAATTACTCGAACATACTTAACTCATTATTAAAAAACATATTCAACCTTATTAAACCTTGAAAAAATGACAAACATTAAATTATTATCTTCAAAAATATCATTTTTAAGGACCTTATATATTTTTTATAAAGTTCATTTGAACTCTTATTTCTAATTGAACAACTATATCTCCATTCTTCTAATGGACTTTGAAACATTCATCATCTAATAGACCTATGTTTAGTTTCCCTTTACTAGAAAAACATTATTTTATATACTCTTCATATGTTTGTATGGTGGCATATCATATCTCTATTTGGTGGATCTTCATACTAATCTCTAACAAGTGAAACTAAACTTCTTTTCAAAAAATTTACTCCCTTCTTAGCTTTGAGCACCTTCATTGTAATCCGTCTAGTGTCAATGTGAAATCTCCATCCTATGGAACTTTTTAGTGATTTTCTGAGGAACCTTCAGTAATTGAAACATTATAAACTTCACCATCTTATTACTTTCACAACTTTCCTCCATCTAAAAGAAAATACAAGATAACCTCTATTTAGTGACTTTTTATAGCCTCACCTTCATAGATCACTCTTCACATAGCTATAAATCAATCCTTATAACTCCAACCTCCACTCATAATAACTTCTCTAACTCCTATTACCAATAATAACTTATCTAAATCCTTTGTCTAAACATTTTATAGTCGGTATCTCAAGGTTAAAACTTTTTTCAAAAACATCTTATAAATTTGTAACGTATAAAATCTTCAAATATTTTTGAACACATTGAGTCTATCAATAAAATTTTATTTTACACACTAAAAATTGTACAACCTTTTACTTATCCTAATATTTTCATATTCAACTTTACCTGAATCATGAAAAACTTTAGGATGTTCCAAACTTAATTACTATCATAACATCATCTATCTTTGTAAGGAAAAATCCCTATAGTTCATAAGAAAAGTTTCTTATGCAACTCCAGCAATATGCTCTCTCAACTTTATCTACAAACACATATTTACATAATGATAATAAATGAAAAAACACACACTTTGGAATAAAGATACTTTCCCAAGTCTTCTACTTAGGATAAATAAATTTCCTAAAATACCTTTTTAACACTATTTTTTTAATTCAAAACCATTTAAATGCCTCCCCTACTAAGGTCACCACCAAGGCCTCCTAAAAAACCTGATTGGGTTACATACACTAGTGGAACTTCCTTTGAAATAAATTTTTTAGATGTTACAAGATTTGGTAAAATATAAATCCAAAATAAAACATGATGTAGTAAGTTTAGAAACTGGTGAAAAGTTATCAATGAAATCAATTCCTTTAGTATCTATACAAAACTTAGCCACCAATATGGTCATATAGTGTTCTTTAAAACTATTAGTAATATATTTAATTTTTAATAAACTAGCCTATATTTTTTGTTAATTCCTTTTAAATATGTTTTCATAATATTTTATTAAGTGGTCACATTGTTGATTAAAATGTTTTTGTATCATGGGAGCCTAAATAAATATTTAATATTTAATAAATATTATTTTTATCCCATGTTCATGTGAACAATTTAAATAACTAATATTATCTAAATAGATCCTTGAATGGAAATTTTGATATTATGGTTATTCTTAGGATGCTAAGTTTCACCTAGGAGAGGTATAATTTTAATTCACATTTTTTATCCTAGATCGATCTATTTTAGGAGTTCAATTAATTTACCTAAAAATCCTAAATTTAGCATCAACAATATTCTATTAATATCTATAAATGAGTGATTAGTCATTAATTCCCTAAGACCTAGGATATTAGGGTTATATAGATTCATCGAGGAAATAATGTCAAAGCTTGGATGAAAAATTTAATATTAAGGTGGTGACAATAATTAGTCAAGGTAGGACACTATTATCAAGCCTTTGTCACATTATTCATAAAAATGGGATATTTATTTAATTTTTGGATTTTTCTTTGCATTTTTAATATTATGATTATGATTTATAATAAATGGTATTTTTGTTTTATGTATTTATAATGAGAAATAATGAACAAGTGGCCAGATTATCACTGACCTCCACCCCATTTCTTACACCCAAGTCAGTAGATATGCTAAGTGTGTGTGTATAATGTTGTGACCATCTGGTCATGTTGACGCATGAACAGATGGTCGGGTAGTCCTAATTTTCAATGTTTCTCTTTTCCCCTCTACATTAAATCCTTTTCCTCTTTTTATCATGATGGATAATTGACTCTAACCTACACAATGGTCAATATTTCATTAGAGTTGAACCTCATTGGAAGGTTAGATGGTGATATATCATGGGTGGTGTTGGCTTAGTGTAATAGTGATAATGGAGGAAGTGTTTGGTATGAGGATGGTGAGGTGATGGATGGATAGGTTAGGTAGTGGTAAAGGGTGATATCAAATGACAAGGAAAGTGTGGTTGGATGGATTATCCAAGTTATGGGATTCCCTAGGACTATAATTAAATTCATTTTAAGGTGGTTGTCTGGGTAGAAATATTAGGTGACTTGTATTCTATGATTTAACGTACACTCACACAATGTGTATCTATTAGGAACACATTATGTTTTCTTAATATTTATGACTATGGTTTCTAGGATAGAGTTAAATATCACATGACATGCCCCCCCCCCTCAAGTGACATATCATGTCTAAAAAAGTACACATCCAAACTATGATAGTGCATGCCCGGGTTTCAATTAAAACCAAGATGTTTTTTGACCAATACACACATGTCATGTCCTTATAGATATTTGACATGGGGTTTGGAAAATTCCACACCTAAATGACCCTTGATTGAAACATGTTGTGTCAGTTGGGAGATACACCAAACATAATTGGAAAATAAATATACATTCCTGAATACTTCTTGAGGATCACATGTTGTATAAGAAACACTAAATGTCATATATTTTAATATAATTTTTTTTTCTATATCATATCATTCTGGAATTGGAGTTTTAAAAAATTAATAGTTAATTCTATGTGTTTTCTTATATAGAAAACCATGGCGTGATCCTATTTTTACTCAGAGAGAATTTGTGAGTTGTTTGGGATTGTTTAACTATCTTATCATTATAATGATAATGAAAGTGTTCATGTGAGTTGTTCATTGAAAGAATGGGGTTCCATTACTCCCTTGGGAACATACCAGTCTTAGGAGAAAATATCCCATATGACAAACAGAGTTCAGGTACTACCCCATGTGATGGGCCACGGTCCTCTATCCATGGATTTCAAGTACTTCCTCACATGTCGGGTGCAATACTCTAATATAGATATGAGGTTTAGGAACTCCCCTAGTGAAATTATTATGTTATTTCATGTACCCCATATGATAAATGGATTTTAGGTACTCCCCTATGTGATAAATTGAAGTCCTCCATCTATGGGGTTCGGTACTCCCCTGATTTACATAATTACTGAAAATCCATTTTTTTGTATTTTCAAATGACACTTTTAAGGGGTAAGTGTGAACCGGAACAACATCAACTAATAAAAAAAGGACAGACATCCCATATAAAAATTATATTAACAACCCCTCCCTAGCTGTAACAACATTATGATAAGCCACCACTTTTGCATGACCACACAGCTAGCTGTCCCGTGTAGGATTGTACGGGCCTGGTATCGATGGAAAAAGCCATACCCTCTTGAACTTCCAAATCCGAATGGACACACTTACTGATTCTTAGTGATCTAACTCATCATCTGGAGCTGTTCCGTGTAGAATTTATAGGTGTTTCCCCAAACCATAATCAAAAGCTACCACCCCTTACAAAATGATACTGAATTCAAACTTACCATCAGTGTTTGCCTCTTATATCAATTCACCCCCCCCCCCCATCTGTCACAAAATCCTCAGATTTGGCCCTCTTCTACCCTTTCAAAAATTCAACTGGACCAAGTAGTGATCACCTACTTTGACTCCACAACAATACTCTGCACCATAAATATTTCAAAATAAGTCTATAAAGCTGCAACCAAGCGTTCAAAACATCCAAAAGAGTTTCACAAACTCAGAAAACCATAAATCCCACAAGCTCCTCCACTGAATTGGACAACTCGGTGCCATAACAAATAAATTTTTGACCCAAAATGTGTTTATTCATTAAAATAATTTATTTTTAAGTAATAAAATTAATTTCTTAAACCTATAAAGAATATTCTGAAACCTAATGTATATTTTAAGATTTTAAAAATTAATTATTTTTGAATAAAGATTGAGTACACATCCAAAAATAATATATTTTAAATGTGGTTTGGTTATTAAAAAATTAAAAGCTGAAAACAAGTCTACACATTTCAAATACCACAGAATAAAACTACTTTCTGGTCAATGATTTTCTATTTTTTATAACATAGGGTATAATGCCCATGCATTAAAATTAATAAACAAAACCCCTTCATTTTCTATAAATACCCACCCATTATCCCAATACTCTCTAATAAAAAGACATTTATATTTAATTAACTATCATTATTCCACTTAAAATTCTCTAAATGGGTTTTTTATGGTTCTAAGATGCTTCTCTCAAGCTTTACGATGCTAATTTACAAGGTAAGGGTTCTTAACCTCTTCTAGGTATTTATTTTTTCAATCATTAAATTGCATGTTCTTTTAAATGAGAAATGTTATTGGGATTTATTTTTAAAAATTAATAATTATATTATTAATGTGATATCACTATTTCACCTCATTATATTACCTACATACTCTGTTATATTTCTCAAACACTAATTATTCCAGAAAACATCCTACAATTTTCATTAAGTAAAGAGTGTGTGGTTTCCTAGAAATGATATCCCTATTTGGATACAAAAATGTGGATATAGGCTTTGTATTAGATGCACCTAATTGAAATAAGTCTAAAATCATTTTCTAGGTATTAAATCGATATTCTGTCGGTGAATGGCTAATGAGCCTAATTTCACACATTGTTTTACACACTCACGAGATATGATTTGGTTGTTTCATGAGCCATTTATGAACCATAATAAAGGATTATTTCTTATTGATATCCCTATAACATGAAATTACACTTCACTACTACCATTTCTTCATTCCTTTTATAATGGTTCTTTTCATTACATTATGAATATTCTATTTTTTAGTTGATTGTGGGATATTCACCTAGATATCCATATTTATCTGTTTAATGGGGAAATATTAATACTATATATATCTATATTTCTAATGTAAAACTATTGACTAGTAATCCATGATTATAGATGAGGTTTATTATGGAAAGTTATGATATGTATCATTTTTCAATTATCATCATATAATGGATCCGTTGACGAATGGGCCCTAGAATTATATATCCCCCTGATGCATAGATAAGTCTCATAAGACAAACTAGTTGGGTATTTGGTTTAATAGTTACCTATTATGCATTATGTCTTAGAATGAGGACTTTATGGTATGCTTATGAGGACTATTGAAAATTAAATCACTATAATATTATTTATTCTTATCCATGAATTTATTTATTATTATATAATCCATGAATTTATTATATTTTATGAAATTTATTTATTCCTTATATATTATTGATTATATGCTTATATATGATAGTTTCCACTATAATATTCCCCTTATTAAAAATATAAGTTTACCCCTTTATATTTTTTCCTATTTACCTGGGAAACCACAGAGGTTAATAAGTGTTAAAATTGGATCTTAATGGATATACCATAAATTTTCATGTATTCGGTTGATGTATCTTATGTTTTCAGTGTAATGTAATGTTTATATATGTATCTAATTTCCTGATACTTCTAAACTACTGGATCCTATGTATAGTGAAATATGTATTCTATACCATCGTAATAAAATAACCATTGGTTCTAGGGAATTGTAGTGAGGTTATTATAGTTAGTGTTAAATCTAGATTTATTAGAAACCTTATGGACTAGATTTAGAAGAAAATATTTAAAAAACATAATTATCTAGAAGGCCCTTAGGATATTTTGAAAATATTTATAAATTAAAAGATATGTGTTTAGATTAAATAAACATTAATTATATAGTATAATTTATAAATTATTATTTTATTCATGAATTAATTAAGTATATTTAGTTGTTTTGAAAAGGAGAATATTTTAAAAATGGAAACCATATCAACACATATAATCAATGTAGGTATTTCCCTCTAGAGAAAGTCAATGAGTAAAGTGTTTTAGAAGAGTGTATTATAACTATATTAGGGAAGTTTACTTGGGTTATGATTGATAACCTTGTCTTATAGAACAACATTTTTATTGATGAACTGGTGCAGTAATATTGGACCACTTCATGAGGAAATAACCTCTCTCCTTCAATGGAACAATAAATCCTTTAGTAGAAGATAAATGGACCAAATCCTTAGATAAGTTATACCTTTCTTTGGGATGTGGTGAAAAGTATAATGGTTATTATGGTTATATATCATCTAATGTGATATATTGATCAATGGTGGTATTTTATTAAAAAAACTAAGTAGGAAGAGTATATAGAGAATGTGGAATGGATGTATTTTTTAGTGATATTATTTGTGAAATAACTTCCCCATGAACAATGAGAAAAATTGGAAATAAAATTACTAAATTTTAGACAAAAAAGAAAAATTTATTACTATGTATGAGGTTAAAGTTACAATATTATCATGATATGTTATATGATATGTATGTAATCCATAAAAAGTATTAATCTCTCCATTACTAGGTTAAATCTACGACTTCGAAGCGAATTATTATCACAAATATTTTCCACATATGTTAAGATATTAACTAGGTATATCAACACTGAGAAGTATTTCTCCAAGTCTTTCATTTAAAAATAGAATAAAAAGAAGATGAGGGTAGCTGAGTACGTGGTTGAAAATAATTTTGTAAAGGATAATAAGGGAATAGTGTAATTCCTAAATATAATAACTATGGAAAGAAACACCATAAGTCTTACTTAAAGGGAATGGAAATTTGTTGCAATTGATGTTGTAAGGTAAATAAATATCATGATTCCAAGGGGAAAAAATAATCCAAAAATATTCAATACCTAAATTGTATAGATATAGGACATTATTTAAATCAATGTCATGATCGTCAAGGAAATCTACTCTAGAATATACCAAGGGAGAAAGTCCAAGATTATGAAATTATAATAGTATAATTTGAGTTCCTAAATTATGTTATAGAATTTACATTGATCCTAAAATCAAATTTAGTAAATGCATTATTTGATTTTGGATTTATTCTTTCATTCATAAATTGAAATTTTTCTAAAAATATTGAATTTTCCCTTGATGATCTAATGAAGTATTTATTAGTTAAAACACCTTTTGGAAATAATATATCAATGAAAGTATATTTCCATATTTATTTTAAAATACATGAAGGTTCCTTAACTATAAATCCGGTTGTAATGCCTTGGTTCTCTTTAACAGGATCCATTGGATGGATTGTCTCTATATATATAAGAAAAGAATTTATTATCATTATTAGGAGGTTAAAATATCATATAATGGAATGGAAGCACATATTTTTAGAGGAGAGATAAGTCTTGTTTTGAACCACCTCTAGTGGCTAACCTTAATGAAATTTTGGGAGAAGATGAATCAATGAATGAGAAGGATATCCTTTGAATAGATGGTGAATCTATTATGAGGGATTATATCTATTAATTTACAAAGTAACTACTAGGATATACACCTAACCATGAGGTGGAGTTATCTATTAACCTTATCCTTGAAGGAAATTTATATCTAATCCCCCTTGTGGAATGGATCTAGTGAAGTTTGTGTAATTGAAGAAACAACTACATGAGTTGTGTGGTAAGGGATTATTATGACCATGTGTTTCACTCTAGGGAGAACCTATCTTATTTGTGAAACAATTATGGGTCTATGAAGTAATGCATAGATTATATCTAAATTAATTCCATTAATATCAATAACAAGTTTCTTATAAATTTCATTAATTATTTGTTTGATCAACTTAAAGGGGATAAGTACTTATCAAAGATTGATATTTGTTATGGTAATCGACAATTAAAAGTCAATAATGATGATATACCAAATATTTCCCTTCTAAAAAGGTTTGGGCATAAAAATTTCACATTAATACCCTTTAGGATAATAAATACATCATAAATGTATATAAATATAATGAATGGAGTATTCAATTATTATGAGGGGTGGAAAGTCTCTCAGAGACTTTAGGGGATTGGTGATTTTGAGGTTTAGTGCATATTATGGTCCAGGAATATCTTTGGGTGCAGAGGTTCATGCTCTTCTTTTAGGGTCGTTGGTTTGTAGGGTATGAGTAATTTTGGTGGTGGAGGATGATTCTGATTTAGAGATACTTGTTAGAGAATTCCAGGTGAGTCACACAGTTCCTTGGGAACTGATCTATATCATCCGCAGATGCACTAGGGAATCCAAGAAAGGGAAAATTCTTCATCATAGTTGGAGGGAATCGAATTTTTTGGTGAACTATCTAGCACATAGGGGAAATCAGGAGGAAGCATTGATTTTTTATGATAATCTAGTTTCTCTTCCTAATGAGCGTAATTCAATAATTCAAGGATACTTTCTGAGACTACAACATTTTTGGCCCCCTGGAGAGCTCATGTTTTTGTTGTTTGGTCCCCTTTCTATATTTTAATGAAAAATAATGTTCAGTGTTATAAATGTTATATAGATCATAAAGGCCATTTATTTATTTTACTTGATTCTATAAGGGATATATATATAATGATAAATTTCATAAGTGTGAATTTTGGATTAAGAAAATCTATTTTCATGACCATATTGTATCCAACAATGGAATATCAATTGATATCACATAGAAAAATGTTGTAAATGGGTGGAACACACAAATGAATATAATATAGATATGTATATTCATTTTCTTAGCTGGTTATTTTCAATGATTTATTGAAAAAAAAATCACAATTAGCTAATATGTTAACCAAGTAGACATGTAAAGGGTTCAAATTCACATGGAATGAGGGGTGTGAAGAAATATTTGAGGAATTAAATAAAATATTGACCAATGAATCATTATTGGACATACCATCTAAAAAGGAAATATTTTTTATACATAGTGATGGGTCAATGGATGGAATAGGGTGTAACCTTATACAAAATAATAGAGTAGTTTCTTATACATTAATTTAGTTGAAGAACCATTAGAAAACATTATCCAACTCATGATCTTACAATAGAAATTGTAATCTATTTATTGTAAAGATAGAGGCACTATATTTATTGGGTGTTATTTGACATATATACCAATCCAAAAAGTTGTAATTATAAAATAATGTTAAAAATATCAATAATAGATAGGGATGGTACTACTAAAACTGTTAAATACACTACCATCCTGGGAAGGAAAATAAGGTGTCATATGCATTGGGTCATAAGGATTGTGGTTTCCTATCTATGATTAGTATGGAAAAGGATCCAATATTCATGGATTTAATAAGGTTAGATATGAAAGTTATTAAGGAAGTGGAATCATTATTTCTTTTCAATGTAATTCCAAAAACATCTTTAATAATAACGATAAAGTGGTATCAGTAAGATGAAAAGGGTTTATAAAATAATATTAAAGATATGGAATATGGAAAATTTAAAAAAATCATCCATGAATATGGGGTATTAAATTTTATAAAGAGACTACGTATACTATCAGTACCTGAGTTGAAGAGGGAATTGAAAGATGAAGCTCATAACACAAACTTCTCTATAAATCATAGTAGTTCCTAGATGTATATGGATCCTAAAGAGAACTTATACTGAGAAAACATGAGGTGGGAAATTTCATACTATGTGTTAAGATGATTTTTATACCAATACGTAAAGGCTGATAGAAAACTTCTAAAGAGTGTCATGAAACCTCTCCCTATACCAATGTTAAAGTGGGAAAACATCACAATGGAATTTGTTACTCGACTTCATATGAAATATAAGAAGAATGATACTATATGAGTTATTTATGATTGACATACCAAGTCTTCACATTTACTAAAAATAAGTGAGGATATTCCACTTGAATGTATTGCATAGCTCTATATCTATGATGTGGTTAAAATTCGTCATGCACCTTTGTATATTTTATCTGATCCTGACCCTTGATTTAAATCAAATTTTGGAGGGTTATTCAAAAGGAGTTGAACAATTAGGTGTATCTGAGCACTACCTATCACCTTAAAATTGATGGGTAGACAGAAATGACCATCTAAACTTATTATGTAACATTGGGGTCATCCTCTATTTACTTACATGGAACATGGGACCCATACTTACCTCTAGTAGAATTTTTATACTACATAGATTCCATTAAAGTATTCAAATGGAACCATATGAGGACATGTATAGAGAATTATTTCATACTCTAACCTATTGGCGAACTAATCTAGGAGAACATTGAGAATGTGTGATAAATATAGAATCATTTCAAGAAAACTAAGAGATAATATAATATATATGCTAATAATCAGAGTAAGGACTTGTAATTCCACATGAGTCTCGTCTCTTATAAAAATTATCACCATGGAAGGGAGTTATAATGTTTAGAGTGAAAAATAATTTATGTTAAAGGTATACTATAGCTTTTTAAATTTTAGATAGAATTAGATTCATGGCTTATAGTTTTTATTTTCCACCCATACTATCTAAATTTCATATATTCTTTAAAGTCTCAATGTTAAAGAAGTATATTATAAACTGTACACATGTAATAACCAATGAATAAATAGATTTGGAGTATATCTGATCATATAATGAATAGCCTTTCTGAATTATTGACACTAAAGATAATGTGTTATGTAATCATAAAACCAAACTGGTGAAAGTTATTTGAAGTAATAATAAGATTAAAGAAGAAACATGGGATCATGTGGAAGAAATGGGAAATAATTGCCCTCATTTTTTCCTACATTTATGTACACCAAAAATTTCAAGGGGGGTATTATTTAATGGGGGGATGTAAGACTTGAAATTTAATAATAATAATAATATCTATTATTTATTCAATTTCCTAATTAAATGAATTAGATTATGTAATTAATATCTATTAAAAATGTATATTAATCAATTAATAGTGATATAACTCAAATTAGACATGAAATAAAATTAAATATACTAGAATAAGATATCATAATTTTTTGGTGCCAAATATGTTATTTTGAAATAACAATGCTTAATTTGTCAGTTTATTATCAATCAGGAAGGTTCCCTTAGTGTGAAAGATGATTTCAATATGTGTGGAAGAAACGAGAATGGCTTGGAAGGATGATAGATTGAGATTGTTTTTTGATTCCTTGAATTGAAAAATAATAACATGCCATTAGTGTTATAGATATTCATACACTTTTAGTAAAAAAATTGATTGAGGAATTCCATATATATTTTTAACAACTCGAGATGTATAAATTATGCATGGATGGATTTGAGGAAGGTTAAAAAGTATATTGGGAGTTCAGTAATCCAATATATGTTTTGAGTTTCTATAAAAATAAATTTCAAAATTAATTCCATAAATTTTTGGGATTAAGAACTATTATTTGTAAAAAAAATGATATGTTTTTAAAAAAATGGGTCAAAATCACAACAGATGAGGGTAGTGGGAGGAATTCATAAGCCTATGTAGGTCAGAATAGCCTAAGAAGAAGTGTGGGGTGGAACTTTAGGAAAGTAGGAATAGTTTATGTATGGGGTCTTGTGAACCATCGAGGATTTTTTACCCTAATATATTTAATAGAAATTTTAGAATCAAAATGAGATATATTATATAGAGTCATCCCAAATAATTATTTAATGAGGGATCATCTATTATCTTCACTATTTTCATTTAAAACATGTGACTCAACTACCATAAAAAACAATGCATTTATTCATCTTCTACCTTCGTCACACACAAAAATGCTTGAATTACATTTGATCTAATCATACCATAGGTGAAACTACTAAATTAAAAACACACTCACACTAAGCATGACATTATGAAATATTTTCCATGAAAACTATTCAATTTAGAATAAGAAAGTGGTATGGGAAATGATTTTAATATCATCCTCTATATATATTCAGTGTGTCCATATCACTAGGATGGTCATAAATACATTTATAAAACCCTGGATATAGCATAGTGGGTAATTATGGGCTATATCATGAAGAATTATTGTTGAATTCCCAAGTGGTCTTCTATATACTCTTTTGTTATTTTTAAAATATTTTTAAATAATTAAAAAAAGAATAAAAACATAGTGATGATATGAGAACAAAATTAAAACAGTGGTTGAATAGTATAACAAAGAAGAAGAAAATGAAATAATGATAGAAGTTAGTGATAAAAACCAATATCTAGATAGATCAACTATCCATTCTAACTCACATATCTTAAAATTATTTAAGCATTGAAACTATATTATTTTAGTTCATGATTAATGTCTCAACTTAAACAATTGTTTCTCCTTAAATAGTGAACATTCATGCTCATAATATCTCCCAATACCTGAAACTTATGCCTAATGTTAATGAAACTACAAATCCAACCACCCAGTACAAGATATCTTACATGCCTAGTGATCCTCTCAATATCATTCAAAAAACAAAAACACACTCAAGTCACATAGTGGAGTGAAAAGAGTGAGTAAAGGGGAAACTAATGATAGAAATAAAGAATAAAATTGATCATGTACGTTGGTGTGTTGTCGTAATACCTACTTTACTTTCACATTCGAATAAGAAAAAAGGGAGAAACAATGATCATCTTGAAGTTTTATCTCCATGAAGCTTTAACATCACCTCCTAGAACTATTTTGAAAATCATCTCCCCATTAATATATGATAGAGATCACAACAACAAGGAATAATAATGAACAACACAATTGTACTAAAAATACTGAAATGGACCTACAAAGTAAAAAATGAGTGATAAAAAATGGAATTAGCTCCTATCTTTAGCAATTAAGAGTAAATTATCATGTTTGGGGATGGTGAACGCCGAGGAGAACCCCATAATTATTCGAAAATTATATAAAAAATCATAAAATCTAATCTAACATGAATTAAAATCTGCATGGTGTACTTTTAAGTTCTATTAATTGGCTTTGAGTGACTCCCCAGATACTGATTATGCACCTTTAATAATGTGTGATAACCCCATGTGGTCCTATATTATATATAAAATATTTTCGACATCTCTTCATCCCCTCCAATAATGGTATCGAATATTTTTTATTCTACTTGAATATTCCAGTGATTCGCTATGAGGGTTCAGTAACTAATAAAAAAATTATCTCTATTACATTAAAAATTCCCAAAATATTCACAATCACCCCCAACACTTCTAATCTTAAAATTCATCTGGTCCTAAAGGGGTTCTCGGTACCCATACTTAAGTGTTGAGATTTGAATGGAAAATTACATAGAGCCTCAAACAATTGGTATTATTTTGTAACTTAGTCCTAGTAAATCATTAATTTGGAACTTGGTAATCCTCAAACTCTGATTCCATGAAAATTTATCAACCTAAGGCACACGACCTGGTCTTGGTAGAACACCACCTCTTATGCATTTCAGTAGTGAATCTTGATGATGTAGCACAAAGTTTCGATCAATAACTCCAAATGAAATGAATTTAAAAAGAGAATTGTGTAAAATACCATGTTTGTGAAAATATTTTTCCATGAAACCACATCATATAGAAGATTCTGGGTAAATTATTCCTTGAACCAATAATAAAGCATGAAACCAGCAAGCAAAAACATTGATTTTTTATTGGTTTTGATCTACCATGATTCCTAAACAGATTAATATTTTTGGAACACTATTCAATTTACATTATCCAAGAATATATAAAAATCAATCTCATAATAACACATAGGTATTTTATATAATCCATCACAGATAGATATCCATCATCATTCCAAATCAAAATCACCTTTTGGATTCAAAATACAATTTTTCCATCTCTTTTATTAAGACAGTGTGAATTAACCTAAATGGAATCCTAACATTTTTTAGTTCAAACTAGGGTCATTATATCCAATGGTGGGAATTCATCAGGTGCATATCCTTAAATCTCAATCTTGACAAGACATCTTCTAATTATGTTAACTTTGAATTCAATTCTTCACACAAATTCGGGTCATATTCTTCAAAGATTTTTCATTAAAAAAATATGATTTCGATCTTATAATTATCAAAATAGCTAAATTAGACTTTTTTTCATCATCTTTCAGTTGTACTTGATCTTAGTTAATCTTGTTTATTGACTTTGGACTCAGATTCATTGCGACTAGTGTCTTTTTCTTTCATAGACCATTTTGCTTTAAAATTCTAGTGAACTCGGTTTGGTGTTCATGGTGGTGTATTTGATTCATCCATTGAAGTTCTTTTAGCTATTTTTAGGACTAATAGTGGTTGGTCCATTTATTTTTCAAAGGGTTCTAGTGGTGAAAGATGATGGTGGGTGGATAAACCCCACCATCCATCTAGCATAGGAAGAGAATGAGGTATGGAAGACACCTACAAAAGGAGGCTCTCCCCTCTGACAGATCTCATCAACTTCACTAGGCTTCTCATCAAAATCAATTCATTTTAATGTGTTATTTTTTTAGGTAGTTTCCTATTATTAAATAAACATATTATGAGTATTTTCTTCATTTAATAATGAGGGAGTGTGTACCCAATTTTACACGTAGTGGGAACCTTCTATTTTCTTGTGGTTTTTTACCTCATTAATTGTGGGGGGGGGTTTCCATGTTATATATAGTGTCATTTATTTCCACAATTTTGAACATTATTTTATCTATTTAGTATCTCTAAACTAATAGACCAGTCATTTAAGTTCCTAAAAGGGGGTATAAGAGTTATAATTTGGCCTATTTCTATTCACTTTTTTGTGTATTAATATTTCTCATAAATTTGACTATGCTTTTTCATTGAAACTCTGGTAGATCTATCACATCCAGAGAAAACAAAATTTTAGATTATTATATACACTATTATGAAATAGAATAGATTCTATAATATTGGTGTGTCCATATGGAAACAAAATTTTAGATCAAAAAATTAAATGGGAATAAGTTTCTATTGAGGAAAATGAAGATAAAGACAATACTGCGGAAGGATAATTTCCTCCTAAAAATTGGGGAAACACTGGAAGATGTGATGATTGATTGTTGTTCCAATAGGAACCAAAAATCATGAAATGGATATAAATGTGGTGTGTACATTTATAAATGGATATATACTAGTCAGCAAAGTGGTAATGACTACTAAAAGTTGGGATGATATCAACGATAAAAAGATAATCGACTTAGGAGAAACATGGCACATGATGTCTTAACAGGAATGGTTTGATTAGTTTGAAATTTTTTGTAAAATACTTCTGTACATGGTGAATTATCAAAACCTAAAGATATTTGGATTTGAAAGCATAAAACTAAATATGCATGATGGTATTGTTCAAACCATCTTAGGAGTACGCCATGGGAAGGGCCTAAAAAAGAACATATTGCCTTTGGGAAAATTTGATGATATCATATGCAAGACTCACATCGAGAATGGAGTGGTGGGAATTATGAAGGTAACACTTATGGGGACAATGGAATAGAATATCTTGAAGAATATTTATGTTCTTATGGGTGAAACATACAGGGATCTACAGAAAGTTATCACATCAATTACCTATATGGAAGTGTGGATGGATTTATGCCATCATAAACTTGGCCATTTTTTAGAATGAGGTCTAAAGATTATTTTTTGGATAAGAAGTTATTTCTTGGGAATAAAAATGTATCCTTACCATTTTATGATCATTATGTTCTGAGAAATAGACACATGTTAAATTTTGGGATGTCAACAATAAGAAGAAAATAGATCATACAGTTAATCCATTTCAATGTTTAGTGTTCATCGATTATATCCCTATGAAAAAAAGATATTTTGTATCCTTTAATGATGATTATTTTAGGGTGTTTTTTGTGTTCCCAGTCAAGATAAAATTATATTTTTTCAATCCATTATAAAATTCAAAGCATGAAAGGATCTTGAATCTAGAAATAAGATCAAGTGTTTGTGGACTAAAAATAGTGAAGAATATACAAGCAAATAGGTTGATACATTTTTTAATGGGAATAAATCAAGAGACGGTTCATAGTGGTGTACACACCTTTGTAGAATGGAGTGAAAGAGAACAAAACCCTTCTAGATAGAGCAAGGGAAATGTTGAAGACTATAGGAATTTCCAAAACATTCGTGGAAAAAGTAGTGAATGTCACATGTTATGTCATTAACCAATCTCATTCAATGGAGATTGATATAAATATTCCAATGGATATGTGGGATGGTAAACCCACTTACTATTATATGTTACATACTTTTTGAGATCTTATATATTCATTGATTAATGAACATAAAAGATTGAATTTGGATTCGAGATCCAAGAAATATATCTTCTTGGGATACATGGATGGTGTGAAGGGGTATCATTTGTGGGACCCCAATGCTCAAAAACGTTTCATTAGTAGAGATTTATTTTTTTATAAGATAAGGTAAAAATCAAAATTTATGGAGACTTGTAAAAATATAATAAAGAAACTAAAATAGTTAGTGTGGAGTAAAAATACAAGGAAGAACTAGTTTCCTATATGGCATTACCAGAGAATGAACATCAGGTAACGGTTGAGTCTAGACCATGAAGGTCAACTCATGAGATTTTAGAACTGGTATGGAACTCATATTATGTCACAGAGAGAAATATTTCATACTTATTATTAATAGGTAATGGAGATATATCTTATTTTTTGGAGGTAACCCAGAGCCCAGATGTATTCTCATGGATAAAATTGATGTAGGAGGAACATCAAGCCATGAATTAGAACAGGAATTGGGATCTTATTTCATTGCCTCATGGATGAAAGGATATTGTAAAAAATGGATCTTTATGATTAGGTAGTATAGAAGTGAATTAGTGGGAAGATATCATGAAATACTAGTGGTTAAAGGATATTCTTAGAAGAAAGGTATTAATTTCAATGAAATATTTTCTCCTGTTATTTGAATGAAGACTGCTCAGATAGTTCTAGTGATGTGTGCTATATAAAATTTACATCAAGATAAACTATATTTAAATACTACTTTTCACCGTAGTGATCATGATGAAGAGATATATATGATCCAATTGGAAGGATTTATTGAAGAAGGAAAATATAACTTAGTTTTTAGGATGAAAAAATAATTGTACAATCTCAAGAATGTTCTAGGTGTTGATACAAGAGAATTTATTCCTATATCATGAGATTTGGTTATATAATACTTCACATAGATCCTTGTTAATATTTAAAGGGTATGGATGGTAATTGTGTCATCATTCTTCTATTTTATTTGCATGACATGTTGGTTGTAGGACACAATAATGATCAGATCCAAGAGATGAAGACATAATTGGATAGAGAGTATGATATGAAGTACTTAGGACCAGAAAATAATATTCTTTGGATTCAGATTAACTAAGAAATAAATAATGGGAATATTTGGATATCACAAAATAATTACTTATGGAAAGTCTTGTAATGGTTCAACATGCGAGACTGTAGGCCAATATCTACCCTTATTCCTATTAATTTCAAGTTATACTCTAGGATGATTACTGTATGTGTATAATATAGGATGGAAATGTTTCAAGGACCCCATGGATTTTTTGTGGGAATTTTGATGTTTGCTATGGTTTATACTAGACCATAAATTTCACATTTAGTGGCAGCTGTAAATTAGTACATGTGAATACATGATGGGATCATTAGATAATAGTAAATAGGATCCTAAGATACATCAAGGAGACCTCGGATACTAGATTATGTTATGGAGGATCACATTTCACTATCATGTTATTTATTTATTAGGATTTTATAGGTGATTTGGATTATATTAAATCCACCACCTGTTATGTGTTCACTCATGTAGCAGGATTTGTGAATTATATTTCAAGGTTATAGTTAGTTGTGACTTTATCCATGATGGAGGTAGAGTACATGGAAGCTACACAAGCTTGAAAACAGGTGATTTTATTGATAGGGTTATTAGAGGTTCATATGAATAGATAGGAGTAAATTCTATTTTTTTATAGCCAGAGTACCTTGCACATTTCAAGGAATCCACATTTTCATTCTAGGATGAATAAAATCAAGGTACAATATAACATTTTTATAGATATGGTGGAAGAAGTATGTTTGGATATTCAAAAAATTCACAAAAAATAAAATATAGAAGATTTTCTAAGGAAGTAGTTGAATATGGTATGTTTAGATGGTTTCGATCCTCGAGTGTCCCAGCAGATCTATGAGAAGCATGGTTCAGAAGATTGAAAGGATGTGTAGTGATGTAATAGTTTCTCAATAAAATCATTAATTGAGAGATGTATCAGATACTTTTTATGTGTTACATTGGCCACCCACTTTATTTGTAAAAGTGGTGGTGCTGGAAGATGATGGTGGGTGTCCAAACTTCACAAACCATCTATCAAAGGAAGAGAATGAGGGGCTAGAAGAGGCATATAAAACGAGTCACTCCCCTCTAGAGGATCTCATCATCTTCATCAGGATTATCATCCCCATCATTTCATTTTTACGTGGTATTTCTTGAGGATATTTCCACATTATTAGAGAGATATATTACGAGGTTTTAATCCTTGTAATAGTGAGGGAGTGTGTATTTACCTCTACCCATATTGAAATCTTTCTATTTTTCCATAGATTCTACCCCTTTCATTTTGGTGTTTTTTCCATGATACATCTGGTGTCATTTATTCCTACATTTTTTCACTTTATTTTATCTCATAATTATTGATAGACTAGAGGGACAACTATTTATGGTCCCAACAAGTTTGACCCTTGGTATTTCCCAATCAATCTCATTCATCTTCAGAAACACATCTATGTGGACTTATATTTCTAGATCGATGATTATTATTGTCAATATCTATGGGGGGAATGTAGTATTGGGAAATAATATAAGTCCATTCAAGGATAATGGAAAATTAGGGGATGTTAATAGAAGTAGGGATATGGGGGAATGGTATCATGGTGGAATAGTAGTGGGAATAGATTATGGGGAGAAGAAGTATAAGTTAAGGTAGTACAAGATTCTGAATGGTAAAATAATTCTTGAAATATAGAAAATTGATGGGTGCTAGTAGAATGTTTAATCTAACATAAGTAAGGTATTTTGGTAATAAAGGGATGGTAATGGAATGTAAAAACCCAGTTTTTTCTGCGAAAAACTTTTGAATATTTCTTGATGTTATTCCAGAGCAACGCCTTCAGACGGCGTGCGATTCCGAGCCCCGGTGTGGCCGGAATTAAATTTTCAGTGCATTCACACTGGAAATGCCAAATAAATGAGATAACTCCTAAACGGAGTTCCAGATCAGAGATCCGAGTGTACGAGTGGGTCCGGAATGGGGTGTTTATCATAGGAACGACATAAAACATGTCGGCGTGGGATGTTTGGACCCCTCGATCACTTTCGGAACTTTAGCGGATAAATTAATTTATTAATTTATTTGTTTAATGGTGAAACGCTAGTATCTCTTAAACGGTGGCTCGGATTGGAAAATCGAGGGCACCGTTGAGTTCAGAGCGTGCCGTTTACCCTAATAAGGGTATAATTTTCGTGGGGGAGGGCCATTTGTGAAAAATGGCCCCAGGGGCATTTTCATAATTTGGAAGCTTTGGGCGTCCAGCTTTATAACTTTAAAACGGAAGCTCGAAATCAAATTCTGAGACCACCGTTGTGCTCGGGAGGTGGTGTTTACCCTAGAGGAGGCTTAACCTTGACCCCGTCGGGAGTTTTGGTCACGGGTTAATTTGGTGTGTTTTGAAATTAATTAATTAAAATTTATTTAATTTCTATTTAAGTAAACTCCTCACCCACATCCCCTTGTTCACCCCCCTGGTGAAGCCCTCCTCTCCCTCTCCTCCTCCACCTCTGGCAAGGTAGCTCCGACAAGGCGGCAGTTCGGCGGCGAAGCTCCGGGCAACGCCCACGAGGTAGGATTGTGCGTTTTGTGTTTTTAATTTCTGCACCTTCTTTGAACCTATTTATATGTGTCAAATAGCCATATAATTTCCGAGTAAATCCCATGTTTGCGTAGTACTCATCCTGATCTCCCCAATGCAATTTTCGGATTTAAAATCCGAGTCCTGACGTATTCGCGAACTTCCGGCGAAGTTCGTGGGTTTTTGGTTTTTTTTCGGCGGTCTGAGGCGCGGCGGCACATGGCTTTGGCGACGGCGGCCCTTCTTGGTGGTGGCGGCTTCTTTTCCCGGCGACGGTGGTGAGGCCGGCTTCGGCGGAGCGGCCGGGGGAGAGCGGACGTGCGGCGGTCGGCAGCAGGGCGGAGGTCGTGCGACGCAGGCGGGTGCGGGGCGTCGCGGTCGAGCGGCTCGGCGGGCTGGTGCGGGCGCTGGCTTCAGGCGGAGGGGAGCACGACGGCGTCTGTGTGCGGGGGCGCCAGCGAGACGAGGTCCAAGGCCGACCGGCTTTGCCGGTCGGTGCGCATGGGGAAGACCGGGGTCGTCGGACCCTGGCAAGCCGACAAGGACCCGCACCGGGCGGGTCCTGTTGCAAATGGAGACCGGCCGAACGACCTGTCTGGATTTGAAAAAAAAAAGAAAAATAAAGGAAAAAAATATATTAGTTTATAATAATAATAATATTATTATTATTATTATTATTATGGAAATTATTTTTTTTTGATAAATCATTCGCAGGGCGCACAATTTGGGCACCGTCTGCGGCAATGCGTCCCTTAAATTGAGACGAACTTTTTGAGATGGTTTCGGAAATTTTTAATTCCCGAAACGAGGGGCCTCGGAGGCGCGACGCGTCTTTAAGCGAATTGACGTTTTTCCAGGAATTTTGTTTTGGACAGCACGGACGCGTCTGATGTCCGTTTTGAGCACCGTCGGTGGCGTTGGGACCTTGGCACCGAGTCGGAGCTTACCAGGGTGGTTTCGGGTGTTGCAGTCGGAGTTGAGGTGTGGGCCCCACGGGCCTTCTTTTGCGCTGCGCGCAGCGTTTAGCAACTTTTCCATCGTGCACTAATTCGGGGCGAGTGAGAAGTCATTTCTGGATGTTTTTCCGAGAGGATTTCAATGGTGCAATCCGCCCGCTCTAATTCGACACGATGGTGTGGGGCCCACAAGGGTCGTTTGGGGGTCGACGGTGATTTTCCATCATTATCACCGGACGAACGTTTTGGACAAGTGAATAGTCCATCTTGTGTTCTTTTTCGAGAGAATCACAACTGTGCAATCCGTTCATTGAGTTTTAGGACCGAGATGCGGGTCCCACGTGGCACCGCTCGTGTGCGGTGCGCCGGAATGCATCTTTTTCTCAGATATCCTTTGCACCCAAGTGAGTAGTGCTTTTGACGTGTTTTCCTGAGGGGATCGCAATGGTGTGATGCGCCCGACTGCTTTCGGGGTCGTGGCCCGGGATTACGGGACGACGTTCGGGCGTGAGGCGGTGTTGTTGACTTTTCTATCAGATATCCATTGGAGGCGATTAAGTAGTTGATCTCGCATGTTTTTCCGTAATGATTACAACGGTGTGGTCTGTTTGGTCATGCAGAGCCTCTTGCGCAATCGTGTGAAATGTGGAAATGTGAAGGTGCCCCGGGGGCGGTTCTTCTACTGTGGTTGTAGCGGACCCTTGGCATGTGATCGCATGCACTCCCATGTGAGTGAAGTAATGCTTGAATAGATGTGGTTGTCTGTGACCCAGTTTTTGAGGCGGCAAGTTGAAAATGTTATGTCACTCCTTCACGTTGACGTTGGGTGCCGTGTGCACGATAGCCCTTAGGCTGGAGACGTGGTATACTCTAGGAGTATACGAGAGTGCTTGGAGGTACGTGTGGTTTGTACCTGAGACATTTGTGCGCTTGGTTGGGGTTTACTTGGGGCCACACGTCATGTGGGCCCCATGTGCGTGTCGTGTTCTGCTTTGCATACTTTGACCTCTCTCTATGTAGAGGGTCCCTCTGTGCTCGTTTTCTCGAACAGTAGGGTGGAGTTTTTTCCCCTGGCTCTGTGCTCCTTTATTTGACCAGCAGGGTTGAGTGGTCTCCCCCTGGTTTTGTTCTCGATGGATTGGCCGGTAGCGGTGCTAGTGACACCCAGTGATGGAGCAGGTGCTAAACCTCTTTAGGGTGACTTGTTCTGGAGTTGGGTGGTTGCACGATAACCACTCCATGTTTGGTTGGCCAATGTTGTACCCTCCAGTGGAGATGGCCAGAGCAGTTCTGAGTTTTACCCTCCAGAGGGGCTGGGCAGTGGGTTACTCATCAGCTTCTAGGGTCTACCCTCCAGCAGAGACTGAGCAGTGGGTCACCCGACGCTCTTAGGGTCTACCCTCCAGCAGAGACTGGGCAGTGGGTCACCCGACGCTCATAGGTTCTACCCTCCAGCAGAGACTGGGCAGTGGGTCACCCGACGCATTTAGGGTCTACCCTCCAGCAGAGACTGGGCAGTGGGTCACCCGACGACCTCTTAGGGCCTACCCTCCAGCAGGGCTGGGCAGTGGGTCGTTCTTCGTCTAATCCAGGTCTACCCTCCAGCAAGGCTGGGCAGTGGGTCGCCTGTCGACTTATGCTAGGTCTACCCTCCAACGGGGCTAGGCAGTGGGTCACCTGATGATGTATTAAGGTATACCTTCTAGCGGGGCTGGGTAGTGGTTCGCCTGATGATGTATTAAGGTCTACCCTCCAGCGGGGCTGGGCAGTGGGTCGCCTGATGATGTATTAAGGTTTACCCTCTAGCAGGGCTGGGCAGTGGGTCACCTGATATCATATTATGAATTACCCTCCAGCAGGGCTGGACAGTGGGCCATATGTTGGCATTCCAGGCTCAGTCCTTTCTACTAGGCTAGCCTGTGGCATTCCTCCGTGATAACCGGAGCGGGACCCTTGGTTGTACGGGTCGGTGATGGAACGGCTTTGACTTTGAGTAGACCTCTCGACTGCAGGGCAGTGACGAGGTGTGGTTTGACCTTCCCTAGAACTCTCAAGTACGAGGGGCACTTTCCCCACCGAGACACGTTCTTGTGACACGATCTAAAACTGTGCGGGCAATTCAGTGTCACCCAAAACGGATAGTGTCGAGGTGTGGTGATTGAGCCCCTTGGATTGCGGTTCGGGGAAGACGTGCGGGATGCTGGGCATCGATGGTGTTACTTCTGGGACTATAGGCGACTCACTTTTCTTGGGCTGAGCTACGAGATGGAGATCCCCTTATGACCTTGTTCGGGCTTCTTGTTGAGCATATGTATATGTATATACCTTGTTCCAGTACCCACTCCTTGGGTTTTGGCTACTCTCCTTCTAGAGGAGGCGAAGACGTGCGGGGTATGCCACGTGCTTTCCGTGTCTAGCTTCTCATGTTTGGACAAGTCTACTCTCCTGCTATAGGTTGTGAAGACTCGATGAGAAGTTCATCTTCTCACCGTTTCCATCTCCTTGGGTCTAGACGAGTCTACCTCCTTTTCTCTTGTTGGGTTGAGGTAGACTCTTTACTTCACTCTGTTGTACTTCTGTTCTACTCCGTGTTCGATCTACTGCTCACCCTTCGGTACCTCCTTTGTTGCTCCCTCGAGCATTCAGGGTATCCTATTGAGTATTTTTGTACTCACCCCTGCTTGGGATTTGCCCGCACTTGGTGTTCCCTTGAAGATGACGGACAGGTGGAGCGTGGCTTCAGTGGAGCATAGGATCTTGGGAGCTTGAACCTCGTGCGGTGGTTGTGGTCGGGTTCCAGGTGGGAGACCCTTCAGTTGTTTCTTTTTGTTTACCTGTTGCCGGGTTGTGGCACTTTTTGGTTGGGAACGTGTTTTTTCACTTTTCTTTTCAGCTTGTACCCTGTACTATTTAGAGGTCGATGCACTCTTGTGGTTTATTTATAGCAGTTTCCCCTTTACTTTTCTTTTTACTCTGCACTTTTGCATTGAGTGGGTTGTGTGTGTGTGTGTACAGGTGCTTAGGCAAAGGCCTCCCCAAGTTTTTGTGCCTTCAGCGCTGGTCGCCAGCCCCTGGCCTATGGAGGCGGGCTTGGGGTAGTTGCAGCTCGAGCCCGGGTAGGGTCGGGTCGTGACAAAGTGGTATCAGAGGTGGTTCGTTCCTTGGGATGCTGTTCGAACGTCCCTAAAATAAAAGGAATTGGTTGGGATTTAGGGAAACAGTGTTAACGTGTCTCGAGAGCGGCTCTCAGGCCAGGGAGTCCAGTGATGGTGCGGCGGCCAACGTATCCATTCACCAGGACATTGATAACCCGCTTGTCGACTCGTCATGCTGAGACACTTGTTCCAGGGAAAATTTGTTTGTGCATCACATAGGATTGAGTCTTTGACTGTCCTTCTTGAGTCAGCTCTCCATTGTTGCTATTGGTATATACATATATGCTCATCTGACCGTGGCACTTCTTGATAATATTCAAAATTTCTCCGCGAGGACAGCCAGCCATGATATCAGCTTTGGTTCGTGAAGACGACCCTGTGAGCTACGAGGCCTCAGTCCAGGACCCATCATGCGAGCCCTTTACTCCGGGTGGTCTGGTAGTAGCACCCCCCCCCCCCCACCCCCCCACCTGTTTAGCAGCTGGCAGTTTCAGCAGAGCAGGTTGAGCTTGAGCGTAGGTTGAGTGCGCTCTGTGAGTTCTAGTGGCAGAGACCACTGAGGTTCAGTGGTGAGCCAGACCCTCAGGCAGCAGAGGTTTGGCTAGTGGAAGTGGTTCGCCTTTTCAGGCTTGTGCAGACGCTGACAGATCAGAGAGTGGCTTTGGCAGCCACCCTTGTTCGTGGAGCAGCTTGGCGTTGGTGGAGTCTGGTGACTCAGCTTCTTGACGAGCCGTCTCTTTCGTGGGGCGACTTTCAGTTGTTGTTCCGTGAGGAGTTTTTTTCCTCCTGATTGCGCTCCGTTTGGATTCAGGAGCTCCTACAGTTTCAGCAGGGAGGGATGACGGTGGCCGAGTACACAGCTAGTTCCGCAGATCGTGCACGCTTTTACCCGGACTTGGTCCATGATGACAACTTCCGAGCGCGGAAGTTTGAGCAAGGTCTTCGCCGAGAGATTCATGATGTCACAGTACTCTTGGGCATTTACACATATGTCGGGGTTCTAGAGCAGGCGCTGGTAACAGAGGGCTTCCTGACACGTTCTATTTTTGGTGGTGGCAGCAGGCACGTTGGAGCCGAGACGTCTGTCGCGACTAGTGGGCGTCGGCAAGCAGAACCTCGATGCAGGTGGATTTCTGGAAACCGGACTCAGGGGCGTGGTCGTATACCACAGTGGTGCCGGAGGGCACCAGTGCAGCCCAGAGAGAGTCAGTGCTATGCTTGTGACGGGCGAGGTCACTTAGCACGAGACTGCCTGACCCAAGTTGCTGAGAGATTCGGGCAGGCAGCAGGCGCACCACCATGACAGAGGCAGCGCCGTGATTAGAGTAGTGCCCAGAGGGGTGGTGGTAGCAGAGGAGCGGGAGGAGATGGTAGTGGGGGACGACTTTATGAGGTCTACCCATCACCACTAGGCAGTCCACGTCAGGCTCTGGGAGCTGACAGTTGGGACTGCGGACAGCCGCGAGCTATGGATGTCTATGACCCTGCAGAACATGAGGTGGAAAGAGGTACCCCTTGAGACTCTTATACTTCTTGCAGTATAATTGTTAGACTCTGTGTGTGAGGTGCTTTTTCTCCCTGCTCTTTGCTTGATTTGATACCAGGGTGGCACCGGGCGTCGGTGTAACCCTCTGTGGGTGCGATAAAATGCGTGGGACCTTTTTCTTTAGTCGATGGCATCGACTCCATTTCTCCCCCAGTGTGTAAGAGAGTCTTGGTTGAGAGACATCGACTGTGGAATCTTGTGTGACCAGATATCCTTGGGTGTTCCACCATTTGGATATTCTGAATGAGGGAATCATCGGTCCTTGTTTCAGGTGCAGGCGGTGATTCCAGTCACGGCGTGTGATGTAGAGGATCAACCGGGGAGGTGAGCTACCCCCGAGGGCCTTAGGTCCATTTGAGACCGTGCAAAAGGATGGAGAGGTACCCTACCACCTTGCCCTAGCCCCAATGTCTGGAGTGGGTGAAAGACATCGGCAAGGGCTGACCTCGCATGAACGGATCAATCCTTTGGTCTGTGTGCGGCGACACAGAGCTGTGTGTGGGTTCTTCTGGGTATGGGGAAGCCAGGTGTGAGCTTCGTACCCTGTGTTGCTCCCTAGTTTTGCTTTTCGAGGACGAAAATCTTGAAGGAGGGAATGATGTAAGAACCCAGGTTTTTCTGTGAAAGACTTTGGAATATTTCTTGATGTTATTCTAGAGCAGTTCCTTCAGACGGCGTACGATTCCGAGCCCCGGTGTGTCCGGAATTAAATTTTCAGTGCATTCACACTGGAAATGCCAAATAAATGCGATAACTCCTAAACGGAGTTCCGGATCAGAGATATGAGTGTACGGATGGGTCCGGAATGGGGTTTTTATCCTAGGAACGGCATAAAACATGTCGGCGTGGGATGTTTGGACCCCTCGCTCGCTTTCGGAACGTTAAACGGATAAATTTATTTATTTATTTATTCGTTTAATAGTGAAACGCTAGTATCTCTTAAACGGTGGCTCGGATTGGAAAATTAAGGGCACCGTTGAGTTTGGAGCGTGCCGTTTACCCTAGAAAGGGTATAATTTTCACAGGCATGGGTCGTTTGTGAAAAATGGCCCCAGGGGTGTTTTCGTAATTTGGCGGCTTTGGGCATCCAGCTTTATAACGTTAAAACGGGAGCTTGAAATCAAATTCTGAGACCACCATTGTGCTCGGGATGTGGTGTTTACCCTAGAGGAGGCTTAACCTTGACCCCTTCGGCAGTTTTGGTCATGGGTTAATTTGGGGTGTTTTGAAATTAATTAATTAAAATTTATTTAATTTCTATTTAAGTAAACCCCTCACCCTCCTCCCCTTGTTCACCCCCTGGCAAAGCCCTCTTCTCCCTTTCCTCCTCCACCTCTAGTGAGGCAGCTCCGACAAGGCGGCGGTTCGGCGGCGAAGCTCCAGGCAACGCCCACGAGGTAGGATTGTGTGTTTTGCGTTTTTAATTTTCGTACCTTCTTTCAACCTATTTATATGTGTCAAATTGCCATCTAATTTCCGAGAAAATCCCACTTTTGCGTAGTACTCATCCCGATCTCCCCAACACAATTTTAGGATTTAAAATCCGAGTCCCGACGTGTTCGTGAACCTCCGGCAAAGTTCGCAGGTTTTTGGTTTTTTTTTCGGCGGTCCGAGGCGCGGCGGCGCATGGCTGTGGCGGCGGTGGCCCTTCTTGGCGGTGGCAGCTTCTTTTCCCGTCGACAGCGGCGAGGCCGGCTTCAGCAGATCGGCCGGGGGAGAGTGGGCGTGCGGCGGTCTTCGGCAACAGTGCGGAGGTCGCGCGACGTAGGCGGGTGCGGGGCGTCGCGGTCGAGTGGCTCGGCGGGCTGGTGCGGGCGCTGGCTTCAGGCGAAGCGGAGCACGGCGGCGTCTGCATGCGGGGGGGCCGGCGAGGCGAGGTCCAAGGCCGACCGGCTTTTCCGGTCGATGCGCATGGGGAAGACCGGGGTCGTCGGACCCCGGCTGGCCGACAAGGACCCGCACAGGGTGGGTCCTGTTGCAAATGGAGACCGGCCGAACGTCCGGTCTGGCATTGATAAAAAAACAAAAAGGAAAAAAAATATATTAGTTTATAATAATAATATTATTATTATTATTATTATTATGGAAATGATTTATTTTGATAAATCACTCGCAGGGTGCCCAATTTGGGCACCGTCTGCGGCGACGCGTCCCTTAAATTGAGACGAACTTTTTGAGATAGTTTCTGGAATTTTTAATTCCCAAAACGAGGGGCCTCGGAGGCGCGACGCGTCTTCAAGCGAATTGAAATTTTTTCGCGGATTTTGTTTTGGACGGCGCGGACACGTCTGATGTCCATTTTGAGTGTCATCAGTGGCCTTGGGACCCTGGCACCGAGGCGGAGCTTACCAGGGTTGTTTTGGGCGTTGCAACCGTAGTTGTGGTGTGGGCCCCACGGGCCGTCTTTTGCGTTGCGCGCAGCGTTTAGCAACTTTTCCATTGAGTGCCCATTTAGGGTGAGTGAGTAGTCATTTCTGGATGTTTTTTCGAGGGGATTTCAATGGTGCAATCCACCCGCTCTAATTCGACATGATGGTGCGGGGCCCACAAGGGCCGTTTTGGCGTTGACGGTAATTTTCCATTGTTATCACCGGGCGACCATTTTGGACAAGTGAATAGTACATATTGTGTGCTTTTTCGAGAGGATCGCAACAGTGTGATCCGTTCGTTGAGTTTTGGGACTGGGATACGGGTCCCACGTGGCACCTCTCGTGTGCGGTGCGCCGGAATGCATCTTTTTCTCAGATATCCGTTGCACTCAAGTGAGTAGTGCTTTTGATGTGTTTTCCCGAGGGGATCGCAATGGTGCGATTCGCCCGACTGTTTTCAGGGTCGTGGCCCGGGATCACGGGACACCGTTCGGGCGTGAGGCGGTGTTGGTGACTTTTTCATCGGATATCCGTTATAGATGAGTAAGTAGTCGATCTCGCATGTTTTTCTGCGATGATTACAACGGTGCAGTACATTTGGTTGTGCGGAGCCTCTTGCGCAATCTTGTGAAATGTGGAAATGTGAAGGTGCCCCGGGGGTGGTTCTTCTACTGTGGTTGTAGCGGACCCTTGGCATGTGATCGCGTGCACTCCCGTGTGAGTGAAGTAATTCTTGAATAGATGTGGTTGTTCGTGCCCCAGTTGTTGAGGCGGAAAGTTTTAAATGTTACGTCACGCCTTCGCATTGACTTTGTGTGCCGTGCGCACGATAGCCCTTGGGCTGGAGACATGGTATACTTTAGGAGTATACGAGAGCGCTTGGAGGTACGTGTGGTTTGTACTTGAGATGTTCGTGCGCTTGGTCAGGGTTGACATGGGGCCACACGTCGTGTGGGCCCCATGTGCGTGTCGTGTTCTGCTTTGCGTACTTTGACCTCTCGCTACGTAGAGGGTCCCTCTGTGTACGTTTTCTCGACCAGCAGGGTGGAGTTTTTTCCCCTGGCTTTGTGCTCGTTTATTTGACCAGCAGGGTTGAGTGGTCTCCCCCTGGTTTTGTTCTCGATGGATTGGACGGTAGCGGTGCTAGTAACACTCAGTGATGGAGCAGGCGCAGAACCTCTTTTGAGTGAGTTGTTCAAGATTTGGATGGTTACGCGATACCCACTCTGTGTTTGGTTGGCAAGTGATGTACCCTCCAGTGGAGATGGCCAGAGAAGTTCTGAGTTTTACCCTCCAGTGGGGCTGGGCAGTGGGTTACTCATCAGCTTCTAGGGTCTACCCTCCAGTAGAGACTGGGCAGTGGGTCACCCGACGCTCTTAGGGTCTACCCTCCAGCAGAGACTGGGCAGTGGGTCACCCGATGCTCTTAGGGTCTACCCTCTAGCAGAGACTGGGAAGTGGATCACCCGACGCATTTAGGGTCTACCCTCCAGCAGAGACTGGGCAGTGGGTCACCCGACGACCTCTTAGGGTCTACCCTCAAGCAGGGCTGGGCAGTGGGTCGCTCGTCGTCTAGTTCCAGGTCTACCCTTCAGCAAGGCTGGGCAGTGGGTCGCCTGTCGACTTATGCAAGGTCTACCCTCCAGCGGGGCTGGGCAGTGGGTCGCCTGATGATGTATTAATGTCTACCCTCCATCGGGGTTGGTCAGTGGGTCGCCTGATGATGTATTAAGGTCTACCCTCCAGTGGGGCTAGGCAGTGGGTCGCCTGATGATATATTAAGGTTTACCCTCCAGCAGGGTTAGGCAGTGGGTCACCCGATATCATATTATGAATTACCCTCCAGCAGGGCTGGACAGTGGGCCATTTGTTGTCATTCCAGGCTCATTCCTTTCTACTAGGCTAGCCTGTGGCATTCCTCCATGATTAACAGAGCGGGACCCTGGGTTGTATGGGTCGGTGATGGAACGGCTTTGACTTTGAGGAGACCTCTCGACTGTAGGGCAGTGATAAGGTATGGTTTGACTTTCCCTAGAAATCTCAAGTACGAGGGGCACTTTCCCCACCAAGATGCGTTCTTGTGACGTGATCTAAAACAAAACGAGCGAGTCAGTGCCACCCAAAGAGGATAGTGTCGAGGTGTGGTGATTGAGCCCCTTGGCTTGCGGTTCGGGGCAGACGTGCTGGATGTTGGGCATCGATGGTGTTACTTATGGGACTATAGGTGACTGACTTTTCTTGGGCCGAGCTACAGAATGGAGATCCCCTTACGACCTTGTTCGGGCTTCTTGTTGAGCATATGTATATGTATATACCTTGTTCCAGTACCCACTCCTTGGGGTTTGGATACTCTCCTTCCAGAGGAGACGAAGACGTGCGGGGTATGCCACATGTTTTCCGTGTCTAGCTTCTCGTGGTTGGACGAGTCTACTCTCCTGCTATAGGTTGCGAAGACTCGATGAGAAGTTCATCTTCTCACCGTTTCCAGCTTCTTGTGTCTGGACGAGTCTACCTCCTTTTTCTTGTTGGGTTGAGATGGACTCTTTAATACACTCTGTTGTACTTCTGTTCTACTCCCTGTTCGATCTACTACTCACCCTTCGGTACCTCTTTTGTTGCTCCCTTGATCCTTTGGGGTATCCTATTGAGTATTTTTGTAATCACCCCTACTTGGGCTTTTCCTGCACTTGGTGTGCCCTTGCAGATGACAGATAGGTGGAGCGTGGCTTCAATGGAGCGTAGGAGCTTGGGATCTTGAACCGCGTGCGGTGGTCGTGGTTGGGTTTCAGGTGGGAGACCCATCAGCTGTTTCTTTTGTTTACCTGTTGCCGGGTTGTGGCACTTTTTGGTTGGGCGCGTGTTTTCCCCCTTTTCTTTTCAGCTTGTACCCTGTACTGTTTAGAGGTCGATGCACTCCTGTGGTTTATTTATAGCAGTTGCCCCTTTACTTTTCTTTTTTACTCTGCACTTTTTCATTGAGTGTGCTACGTGTGTGTGTGTGTGTGTGTGTATGTGCTTAGGCAAAGGAATCCTCGAGTTGTTGTGCTTTCGGTTCTAGTTTCCATCACCTGGCCTATGGAGGCAGGCTTGGGGTAGTTGCAGCTCGAGCCCGGGTAGGGTCGGGTCGTGACATGGAATGAGTTAAGTATTAGTAAAAGGGAGTGATAGAAAATCTAGGGTTATAGTAGTCGAAATAGGGTGTGGGTATGATAGCATAAGGGAGAAATATGGCATCTTGGTACTCGATGGTAGTATACCCTCAAAGGTAGCATACCCTAAAACAAAAAAAACATTACAAACTTAGTGGCATTTAAAAAAATTATTACCATTAATGAATTATCACTGATTTTACAAAAAAAATTGATTTTCAAAAGAAATATAATTAAATAATTACTGTATAGAAAAATGTTCAAAATAAAAAACAAGGAATTTAATAAAAGAATTTATTTTTCAAATCCACCAAAAAAATAAAAATATTTTGAAATATATATTTCCAATTAAAATCACCAAATTATTGTCCATAATACAGTTTGGAAATTGGAGTGATAAAAATATGTTCATTTATCTCCCAAAAAACAAAATTTATTTAATAAATTCAATTAAAGTAAAAAAACATCACAAATTAATAGAATATCCAAAAAAATATTTAAAACATATATTAAAATTAAAAGGTCCATTAATTCACTGAAACTTCATGTGAAAATTTGAATCAAAACCAGTCCAGATCAAACTCCCTACAGTTATCAATTCTCTTTTCCTCAAGTAATTCATGAATTAAATTTATACATAGAGAATAAGATCTCACATATTCACTCAAATTATTCATGGTGAAACATTTATTTACAAGGGACATGATTTTTATATGGACCAAAGTTCTCAGATAATTTCTAAAGAAAGCCTTTCCTAGATTCAATTACACACTAGGTATTAAGGAAACACAGATTCATTAACTATAAAAAATTTCAAGCCTCTATATGAAGTCATCCACTTCCCTACTTCAATTACAATTCATGTTCATGTTTTAATAATGAATACAAGTTATATTTAAATCCAATTAAAAATATAAAAATTGGTATATTTAATTATCACTCTCTCCTTGGTTCCGAAAATCAAAGATCCATTTTTTACTTCATTGATACAACTCAAATGATTACTTATAAATCAGTTATCTCTTTATTAATTTTGGATTAATATTCCTCTCACCTTAATGTACTCCTTTTTTGAAAAATAAGATTGTTATTGATTTTTCCTAGTCATGTATATCTGTATAGCACTATGAAAATAATTTATTAATTTTATAAGTCGATTTTTTTATTCAAACAACCCACCCAGTAAACTATATCTTAGAGATTCATTATGGGATACCAATTTCACAATTTAATCCAAAATTAAAAATACTTATATGATTATCTTTTTAGTAGGATCTCTGAGGTTTTTTGTTTCAAAAATGGTGTCTCCCAAAGGTTCAAGTTAAAAGTTTAAATTTCCTCATATTATAATCACAATTCCACAAATATATATCATATCTCACTTATTTCCCCAGTCCCTAAATATAATCTTCATAAAAATTGTGGACAACATCCCTAAAAATTGATTCAAATCAAATAAGTTCAAAATTAGTGAAAACCCCAGCACTAGAATGATATTATCCACTATGTATGACAACATTTAAGTGAAAATTGAAGCCCAGAGACCCTTAGTTTTGAAATATTTTGAAAATAATTAAACATTTTTTTGAAATTTTATAAGGGTAGTTTTATATGTATAATCATTAAAGCATGGATTGGAATAGAAAAATTCCCCTCTACCCAAGACTTAAAAGTCAACATTTTTCCCAATGTTGAATCCTAAGGTGGGGAACATTTTATTTAAAAATTGGTATTCAATTCAATAGTTCATATATTATTAAAAGTGATATAATCAATTTAAAAATAACACATTTAAACCACATCCAAGACATATTTTCTAAACACTTTTTTTAAAATTTTATTCTTTTTATTTTTATACACATACACAAGTATGTACAATTCGGATCTAATAGAAGAATGATAAACAATAATGTGCACAAAAATTATTGTTTTGACTCCAGTTTAATTTTAAGGGTGAAATATATTTTTAGAAACATTTGTTAAAATTTATTTTCAACATATTAGACATTATTAATCCTCACACACATCTAATAAAATAAATTAGAAATTTTCAAAACATAAATGGAATTTCCCCACACTTAAATTCAAGCAGCATAAAGAAAAAGATAAGAAACATTAAAATTAAAACTGACATGCTATAAAATCTTTTAAAAATTTATTTTAACCAAATAAATACTCCCTATTTTTATTGGGTGAATCCCCTGGGTGAACAGTTGATGTACCTACAAGATGAAAATTCATTAACATTAGAGTTCAACATTTCAAATTAAAAGTGTAATGGAACCAGGTTTTAGTTCATGAGGTTTTGATCTACTAAGAATTATCTTGTAGCTCCTCTTGGCCATGAAAACTATAATTATTATTCATTGGTTCCTCAGTTATCAACCAGCTCCTTTTAATAATCATGCACCCTATGGATACACTACCTGGATATTTTCCATAAGAAGAATATAAATCACTTAAAAAGAAAATTAAAATCAAAACCAAAAATAAAATAAAACAAAAGATAATATTGGGATAACATCCTAAGGGATGATATATTTATATTTTCCTCAACTAGTGTTCCTTTTGGGTAACCCTAGTCGATATGAGGTTTTGTATTCTTGTATAAGAACCACCAAATTTAATTATTTCCAACTTTATTGATTTTTAATTTCTTGAGCACCATTTTTAAAATTTCAAACTAGTCCCACTCCTCTTTAATGTTGTCTTTATGAGGTCATGAAAAGAGAATAATATGAAAGGGTATTGTCCATATTATTCCTTTCGAGGTTTAGAGTGCACAATTAGTAAGATTTTAATAATTGGATGTTAATTATCCTCTAGCTCAATAAAATATACTATGTACTCTTTGACCATAATAAATATGGTGAAATCCTCTTAGAAAATACTACAAAACTCAATCACCACCTCTTCATAAAAATATCCCATATGTATATTTTTATTAAATATTGGGAGCTTTAAAGTTTACTCAATAGGTGAAACCTAAAGTTCTTATTAACTCTCCAGAAAATCAAAAAAATGAGCAAAATATTTAATAATTGCAATGAGAGAAATATATTCCAAATTATCTATAATAAAATCAAATTTATAAAATAATACAACATCTTTCATGAATGAAAAATATCCCTATAGCAATTCAGAATGTTTTCCATCAAATTTAGAAATTGATCTTGGGAGTTTCATTGGGGAAGTAGTGAGGTATTCAAATCCCTTGAGTCTTTATTCAAAATAATCCACCTGGTTTATGATGTATTCACTGTCTAGGAAAGGGATATAATCAACTGGTTCAATTTATTGGGTTGATAAAAAACCATTAGACAAGTTAATGCAATAAAAATAATTATAATAAATAATTGGTAAAATGGTCATCAAATATTTGTCCATAATATTGTATTATGGCATGTCTCATCTCCTTCCAACCCTTAAAATAGGTTTTTGAATATGGATTTGGTAATTATGGTGGTGGGTTAATGGGAATTTCAAACTTAATTATTAGAAGCTCGAAATTATTTCCTATTTTTCTGTTTCTTTTCTCTTTTTTATCACTTCCTTCTTAGAAAGTTTTCCAATGGGTTAATAGAGTTATTGTGATATCTTTTGGTACTTGTGATCTAGGTAGGTAGTTCCATGGGAGTTCATAATTCTCTTATTATCCAAAAAAATCTTTCTTGGTAGGTTATTTCCCCTCTCATTCCCTCTTTATTTTATTGAATGTTTGTGAAAAAAAATTATTCCTCTGATTAGATATAGACCTTATGACATCAGATAACTCATGCAGGATATATGATGGAAACTAATCCTTGAACCTATAATAAAACATGAAACTAAAGAGTGAAATTTTCAATTTTAAATTGGTTTCAATCTACCTAGATTCTTTCATGGTCAACTCTCTTTGGCACCCTGGTCAACCACCTTTATCCAAGATGATATCAACTTCAATCTTAAAACACAACCTAAGTTTTTCATTTAATTCATAATAAGAAGATCTCTATCATCATTACAATTAAACAATTCCTTCTGGATTCTATATATAGTTTCTGCATCTCCTCTATTGATCTACTGTGTGTAGAAGTCAAAGGAATCCTGGTATTTTTTTGATTTGGACCAGAGTCTTCCTCTCTACTAGTGGTATTTCATCCAGCACCACACCTTATATATTAATCTTGATTTTCAACCCTATGTTTCTAAAATATTTTACTTAAATTATCTAAACATATATGGTTCTTCTTATTTAACAAGTTTTCCTTGTAAAATATGATGTTGATATTGGAAATATCCAAATAACTAAATCAGTCTTAATTCATCCTCTCTCCATTTGACTTGATCCCGGGACATCTGGTTTGGTAACATTATATTTGGCTTCAGCACTTCTGGTGTTTTATTCTTACTTGGACTCTTCTACTTTGAAATTCCAAAGAACTCAGTTTATTATTCATGAGAGTGGATTTGATTAATTCATATAAATTTCACCCTTGGTATTTCCCAATCAATCTAGATCATCTTCCAAAACATAGCTTGGTATTTTTCTATTTCTGGATATGCTGGTGTTCATCTTTAGATCCATGGTGGTTATTTGGTACCATGGAATGGTATTTTTCCATTCATTGATGGATCCAAATGGGGGATGGTAATATAAGTGGGGATATGGAGGGTATTGTGTCTTGGTGGAATGATGTCGATTATTTGTTCTAGAGGGCAGTAGAAGTGGGGGCATTGGAAGCAGAAGTAATGGTAGAAGGGGATCCTCAGTGATTTAAAATGTATTAATTATAGAATATAGATGGGTGAGACAAGAATTTTTATTCTAAATAAATCAAGGGAGAGTGACAGAAAAGGAAAATTGGTGGAAAGATGGAAGTAGTGGTGAAAGGGACTGGTATCAAATCTAGGGGAATGATAGAAAAAGAAGGGTGTGGTACCGGTAGTAGACCCTAAAACAGAAAAAAAATCATGCTTAGTGACATTCAACAAAACATTGATTCTTATAAAAAATTTATCACTAAGATTACCAAACAAAAAAATGAATTCCAAAAATATGCAATTAAAAAAATTATACCATATAAAATTGTGCAAAATAAAAGCATAGAATTATTGAAAGAATTTATTTTTCAAATCAATAAAAATCATCCAAATAATTTTAAAAATTTATTTCAATGAAAATAACAAATTTATTTTCTATAAAATAGTTTTTAAATAATAACGATGAAAATATGTTCATTTAATCTCCCAAAACACACATTTTAATTAAAAAATTAAATGAAATTAAAAAACATCAAAAAATAATGGAATATTCAAAAAAATCATTTAAAACATAATGTGAAATCAAAACCACCATTAATTCCCTAATACTTTATATGGAAAAGTACATCAAAAATAATTCACATAAATATGCGTGCAAAATGGTGAAGGTATAAGAAGATGAATATGAATATAAAGATGCACTTCAGATTTCTTAATGTTATAAGCATCACAGTATTTGTAGACTATCATCCAAGATAAGTTATAAGAATATATGATTTAAAAGGAATATGATAAAGAGTTCTTCTAAAGATAAAATATTGTAAGAATAGTTGATTTATACATAAATCGATCATCCACATAAGGTAATTCATGATTAAGTTTTCACATCAAGGGAACTATCTCATAAATGGATGCACAATGTAAAGGGATTCATGTATGGAAGTTTCATGTGAAGGGATTTCCTTATGGTGGTTGATGTAATGATATCCATTTTGATCATACAGTTCATAATATCCCAACATTGTGATCATGTGTTGAAAAGTAAAATTAAACACATCCATTCATAAAGTTTTATAAATAAATGAAGTTGCTTGTTGTTGAGGAAAAATCATGCGTGTTTAGTGAATTTAAGGGGATAGAAGTAAACTTGAATATCAATTATTTAGATCCATATATAATGATATTGTAGTGTATTTAATGCCACAATTACACTAAATTTTAAATTTAAGTACATGATAAATATTTTCACGATTATAGTGAATATTTATATATATGAAAAATTGATCAAAATGATGATGAATTTTGTCATTAGTTTTGAAAAATAAAAAACTATGTGGGTTAGAGAAAAAATATATATTTCAACCTATGTGAAACAAAGAAGATACTCGCATAGTAAAATAGGGTTGAGAAATTGTGGGAGAACTAGAGAAATATTATTTATATGTGTTGAAGAATAGGGGAGTAGGATACTTTAACCTATGATCAACTATAAAGAAGCAACATCTTTCAAAGAAGAAGAAAAAGAAAATATATATGAGAAGGGACAGACTATGTCATTTCTATTTAATATCTTATTATTGTGACCCTTATTGAGAAGGAAGGATTTTGTGTTCATGCATGAATTATCTAATTCTCAAATAGATCATCATAAAGATATTAAGGAGAGTATGATGATCATTTTATAATTTATAATAATCTAATAAGTTGAATTCTTTTATAATTTTATGTTATTCTTGACATTTATATATCTAGTGGTTCAGTGAAATATTTTCTTCACACCAATGTGGGGGGACAAGACTCTTTAATAACAGGTGGCTCATATCAAAAAAAATCTTTTGAAGACTGGTGTTTCCAGTATAATCAATATAATATCAAAGGAGTGAATGACACCCACCTTATGATCACTATAAATTTGCAATGATAATAAAATTCATTTACTAAACAAAAATAGACACTATGAGGAATAGGCTCTCACATCAAGGTCGATCCTTGTAAATCTTGAGTGTTTTAGTTATATTATATTTCTAAAAGTCATGATAAATTATTGATTTTAAATCAATTGATTAATTAATTTTAATATGGGGAGAGCTTCTAGTATAATAGGGGTTAATTAATAATAAAGAAAACTAGGTAAAATTTGGATACATTGATTCACCCCCTCCCCTATAAGTGTCCCTACATGATCCAAAAGGTTGTAGAAGTGGTATCAAAGCGAATATATGTTTACCTCTGGTTAGATATACTATTCTATATCTAATTTTTTTATTAGAGTTATTGAAGTGTAGGTTTCAATAAAATTTTGAAGGGCCTCATATGGAGAACTAAGAATAAATTCATATTCAATGTGGATTAGAAGTTACAATTAAAAACGTCAAAAATAGTAATAAAAAGGAGGATATGAAATTATAAATAATTTTAAAGAAGGATTTATCACTTATATAATTAAATCAAGGAAATAACTTCTCTTCCATTAATTATTGTGAAAGTAATCCTTTTTAAGAAACAAGTTCAATATTTAGAGAGTATAAGGATGATGAAAACATTAAAATAGTTGAAACTTTTACTCTCAATTTGAATTGTATGTAAATAATTTTTTTTTGGAATAATCAAATAAATAATTGTAATTACTAAGGAACTTCTCGATGATAATGAACTATTAGAAATAGAAGTTAAAGAAATAGAGGATGCACTAGGTAAGAAATTATAAAAGTGAACTATTATCACATAACTAATTTAATCCAAAAAGGAATCTAAGAAATACTGTAATAAAAACATTTCCTTTAATGAATACAAATTTAAAAGTCCTAGTTGAAATAATTTAGAGCGACAAATTTTCTTGAATATGTTATTTATGCATTGAAAAAAAAATCGCACAACACCTATATGAATGTCATTGATACATAATTATATATTAAAGTAAAAAAATAAAGAAGATAATTAATTTTATATAATAATCATGTAAGATTAAAGAATATAATATTTATAATATAAATAAATATTTGTAAGTCAAGTAGAGATTATTTGAGGATGAAAAATATTCCCTCAATATAAAGCGTCCTAATTTTAGCTTAAGAGTAAGAGATCTAAAAACCACCCATGTTGGAACTTCCCAAATTTTTGAGAAATGGGATACTGACACAAAATTTTATATAGAGATTTGTGAATCCAAGATGGATAATTTCATTTGAAACAAGTGATTGAATTAATATCTAGATCATCCTTCTTTAAGTTCATGGAAAAAAAGCATTATCCTTCTTTAAATTCAATAATTGTACTAAATCTGTTTACTCAAACTGTGAAAGTTTCAAAGAAAATTATATAAAAAATAGTTGTTAAAAAGTGTTAATAATTTTACTATAATATATTGGGTGTATAAAATAATTTTTGAAATAGATAGTTCTTGAAAATAAACCCAAAAGGCTATGGAAAGCATCCAAAAACTAAATGCCTCTATTTTTAAAATTCTAGACATCATGTTTTCCAATAAAAAAAGAAAAAAGAAGGTTTATTTAAAATTAACGGTATTCCTATAGGTTTTTGTAAAGGTATTTCTATTTTTTGAAAAAAAAAATCAGAACCTTGATTTCAAGGTAGGACCACATTAAGGGGGAGTGGACCTGAAGTAAGAAGAGAACATTTTATACATAATTCACTACAAAAAAAAGGTAATTTGTTTATTAAAAAAATATTTTATTTTTTAGAAATATTTTTAAAAAAATTTAAATATATATGATCACAATTTTTATGAGTTATGGTATGTTCCAATATAGGTTAAACCATATGTTAATATAAATATAAGATCACCCTAGAAAATAATGCAGGTAAGAAGACGATATGAGTCTGTAAAGGGAAAACCTCAAAAGAATAAAGAATTAAAAACTATTATCTTGAATATATCATATAATAATTATGATACATAATTAGGTAGAAAACCCCAAAATTATAATATGAGTACTAAAAAAATAAGATTAGCAGCTTCTATTTTTTAAAAAGAGGACACAACATGGACCATTGTAAACAGACCATGTAAATCAAGATTAAAAGAGAAAGGCTAAATTCAAAGAAGGAATCAATTTCAAAGATTAATAATAAGATTTAATTAACTAATGGAATTCATAATGAAGACTTTATTGATTAATATGAAAAGGTAAATACCAAAATATTGAAGACACTAAGTGAAAATTCCATAAAATCTAAACATGCTAAAAATTAATTCACGTTGGTTTGTCCATATCAGTTGAAAGCTTCTTCAAAATTGGAGAACAAAAAAATGATGAAAGATATAAAAGCAAACATGTGATTTCACTTGATGATAATATTTTTGGGAGGTGAAACATGGCTAAAAATAGTGCCAAATACTATTTAATAATGTTTCCAACATAAAAATAATCTATAAAAAAGAAGAACATTGTACCTCGTGATGCATGTTCCTTAATGATTACCCGAAAGGGAAAATCTCACACAAATATGTAAGAGAAATAATGATTATTATGATACCTAAATTAAAGGAAAATATAATTAATGTCCAAATCTGAAATCATAAAGTTTGGAGTGATAATAAAAACATGGTTTGGAGAATCTTCTCAACCATGTTTTATACATTGAGGAACAAGGAGTTCCCCCTTATTCTCTTAATATTTGGGGGGTATTTGGGTTCTTTTAATGTATAAAATTGAATATGAGTAAAAAATATGAGTATATTGTCATGTATTGAATGAAAAAAAGATCAGGAATATGGAATCATTATTATAGTTTTGATGAAAGATTAAAAATTTCCCTTGTGGTTCAATATAAACATGGTAAATGTTTAAGCCTATATAATAGTGAGATGAAAATTGATAAATATGATTAGGACTATCCCTTTGAGTGGGAGACAAGTGAATATGGTGTTTAGAAGATTCTAAAACAATCTTTTAAAATATTAAATCAAATTTCTAAAAGGTTCTTAAGGTAATTTCATTAAAAAGGTATAGTTTTATATTATCTCATCCATTGTTACAAAAAATAAAATACTAAAATTAAGGAGGATAAATTTACTTTTAATCAATTTTATAAAGGAAATAATTTGAGGAGAATTCAAATATAATTTCTAAATTTAGAAACCTACCACTTATTTTCAAATTCTTTTGATTTTTGTGGTGAGATAAAGTACATGAATTCATGATTAAATGACAATAAATATAGATTTATTACTAGAAATAATTTGTCTTTAAACTAATTTTTATTGAAAAAACATTCAATTTTATGAGATAATTATTTCTAATATTGTGATTATATGCTCTAAAAGTCCAAAAATAATATAAGTGAATCAACCATGATGTTGTGTAAAGAAGTTTATCCCTTAAGGGGGAATAAATCAAGAGGAAGAGCTGCCAAATCATTACTATGTAGTTATATAGATATCTAGACAGTCCTTAGAAAATTGGAGTATGAGGTATTCCAATCACAATTTCCTAATTTAAATTGGTTATATTATGGATGTTTACAAAGTTGGGTGGTGTTATTTGATGGTAAATAAAAGTAAAAATGAGAATAAACCTGTAAGGACCCAAAAAATTATAAATAAAATTCATTTATGATTTAATGTTTTATTACGTAATATAGTTATAGAAAACACATTCACTTGTTTTATTTTATTATATAAAATTGTTTTCAATATAACATTTAGAATATTTATCATTGATAATATAACCATTAAACAGTGATCACATGATTAGTATAAATATAGGGGTTTAACAAATCCAATTGACACTAACAAAGGAAGTGATGGCTTCATCTAGTAGGATTGTACCCTATAAATCCCATTTATAAGAGATTCTAAGGGAGATAGGATCATTGGGATTTGACCTTGATAGGTCTCAATCTGATATCCAACAAATTAATCATGAGTGAAACATTTAGGGGAGAAGTTAAAACTCGTCGAGATCATGGCCAAATAATGTTCATTGAATGGCCCCATGAGAGTCTCATTGTCACCCACCTTACTCTTAGGGCGTATGCCAATATAATAAATGGATATCTATCAAGCTCTTAATAATATGAATATTTATATTTTATATAATAATTAATTTATTTACATTTTTTATTGTTACATTATAAATGATTTTGATTTGGATTCAATTAAACACAAATTATATTTTCAGGTAATATTAAAATTCAATTAAGGGATTTATTTTAATGAATTAATGGATTTCTGAAATAAATAAAATATTATTAAAATTTTATTATGAAATAATTTTTATTAATTATAAATAGTCATATAATTGTTATGAAGTGAAATGTACTTTTTATAAGGGTTAAAAAACTGCCATTTTCAAAAAAACATCATTTTTCAATAAATATTGAAGATTATTTTAAAAGTGAAAATGAACATATTTTTAAAATTATTTGGATAAAATAAACATTTATTTGGAATCATAAAATTAAAATTATCTAATGGTCAATATTTCATTATTTTCTAAGACAATCTAATTTTTGTGTCAAATTTTAATACCATATAAATATACGGTGGGTTTTATGACATCATAATGACCCAAAAATGATGTAATAAATACTATAATGGGGATAATAGTCCAAATATAAGATTAAACATTAAAATAATGTTATTTAAATTTATTTTATTAATTTTATAATGCCTTTATGTATCCTCAAAAATATATAATATAGTTCATGATTTTAATTAATTTCTCTAAAAGAGTGACTCATCTCCACATAAAAGGGTAATATTTTAATATGTTAGGATATTTACATAATAAATTAATTGAAACCTCCCAAATATGTCTAAAACCATGGGCAGAAACCATTGTATGGTTTGTGGTTTTGAATATTTTATTATATAGAGTCAAAAACCATTATTTGTGAAATATTAAAGAATTCTCCTCTAATTACCATTATAAACCCACCCAAAATATCACTTATATTCACTAAAAATAATTGGATCATGTCCTTGATCTATTCTCCCCTCTTAAGAATCTTCCCAAGGTTCCCCAATCTCTCAAGAAGCCTCTTTTCAAACTTTTGGATCCACACACTCAAGTAATGGTTCTTGGATTTCTCATGTTTATCCAAGTTTCTATATCTTGTTATACCCTTTTATTTTTTATTAGTAATGATGAGGTATATTTTAACTCCTCCCCCATACTTCCCTTATTATGTATAAAAAATTATATAACCCTTTATCTCTCATTAATCCCTCTCATGTGCGCCTGTTACCATGCTAAAATTTCATAAGCATCTTTTCCTTTATCTTTTTATTCAAGCTTATTTATTATCGTATGACTTATTTTTAAAATTATATATATGTTGACCTATAATTACATTTACCAATTACTTTACACTTCATTTTAAAATGATGAGATACCCATTTCTCTCTCATCATCCTATTTTATGAATTTTGAAGTGATGTTATTATACTGTCGAATTTTTACCATAATTTTCCATACCAACCCAATTGTGTGGTGAATACAATTCCCATTTCCTATTAAGGGTGTTTAATGATATAAAAATATAACTTTTTATTAGGGACTTACATGTATTTATTATGCACTCCTTGATCATGGAATAAATTATTATAATGAATGAATCCATGTTTTATGATCAATGTGGAACACTTAAGTATGAGAATGAAATTAAAGTGATAGTTGTGCCCGAATTTATATAGTGCTCTAATACATTGGTTAATGGGTAGTATAAGGATACGTCATGTTGGGATAGGGGTATACCTGATTACTTTATATGAATTTTTCCACCATGAAGTCTTGTCAGTTCATCCATGATGAATTTTTATTAAGCAATGTTTTAAGTTATTTCCACATTTCCCATGTTATGATTATAATGCTATATCATGCCTTATTATTAATGATCTTATATACCTCATTGATTTTACTTGTCTAACATGAATTATTATCTTCATGTTATAATATATTTATTCTGTTGATAGGCCTTATGGATCATCCCTTTCTTATGTATTTTCCCAGATTATCCTATACTATTTTAAGCTCAGGCATGTTTAAAAGTTTATAATAAAGATGTTGTAATTCATGTTTAAAGTTGTAATGAGATGTACGTAATTTCCAAATATACTATACATCTTTATTTTTCAGGTTGTGTTAAGTGTAATTTTTTGTAATTAAATCATGTATTAATGTTTAATAAAGACATGGGTTTTTATAAAACTATTATGCATTTTAATTATTTTGATGGGTTTTTTAATATGAGTGTAGGTATAAATATTCTTGAGAAGGTTAATTATCCAACCCCTAAAATGAAGAATTAATACTAGTATCATGTATATTTTTATGGATAGATTTTAACACCTTGGTTCCTCACTCTCATTTTCTACACTAGGTTATCCCATGTAGACTTTTATATAGACAAATAATGGTTTATAAGTGAACATGTAGTTATCATCCTTGTTTTAACTGATTTAAGATGAATTGAAAATCAAATGTGGAAGGAGAATTTGTTTCATGAAAAAGTGATGTGAATACCCATATAAACACCATTGTATTTATTATCAATAAGCAGGAGATCAAAATGAGTTATCATGAACATATATTGAGTTAAAATCATTTGAAATTATTGATAATAAACCCAAATGGGTAGATTGAAGATCCCGTGATTTAAATTTTTGATAAATTTGTAATGTTCCCTTAGAAAAAGATTATATTGAGATTTGTTTATCAATAATTTAATATGAATAAAATAAATTTCATTTTGTGTTATCGATATTCATACACATTTAATGGAAAATATGATTAAATAATATAATACATGTGTTTAAGAACATGACAAGTATAAATTACGAATGAATGAAATTGAGTAATATTAGAAAGTATTTTGGCAGTAGAGTAACCCATTTGATGTTTTCAGTTTCTTGGAAACTAATTTCAAGATTTAATCTGTGAATTTTGGGATCCTATATTTTTTTTGGAAAATTTTTTATCGAAGTAAGAACACACTCATGCTATGCCTCACACTGTGAGAGATTTTTTGTGTGACCTATTTACATAATAATGGATAGTGGAATGATAAATAATCAAAATATCATATGATGATTATACATTAAAAATTATGAATATAGAGGTTTAAAAATCTAAATATAACAATCCACTACTATTTGATTAACGCTATAAGAATAATAGCTTTTTTAGATAGTGATCCAAGCATATTTAGAAGCATACATGCTTCTGAAGGATGATGAGAATGAATTATTAATAATATAAAATATCATAATAAGAGTTTAGTTCTAAATCAAGGGATCTAAGACATAAGAGAACCAACAATGAATTTTTTTTTTAAGGGGATATGTCACGTAAAGGTAAACACTAGCTAAGGGGATTCATGGATAGAAGATAAATATAAAGAGATTCACCTTTGGAGGTCAATGCAAGGATATCCATTCCCATAATACAGTTCATAAGATCACCATGTTGTGATCACATTATGAAAATAAAAGGTAAAAACATTAAATAATAATGTTTTATAAAGAAAATAAGTTGGATTTTGTGGGAAAAATATCATGATGGTTTTGAGTCTTTAAGAGGATAAAAGAAAACTCAAAGACAAAAGATTCTAAAACTTAAATAATGATATTAATATGAATTTAATTTCAAAATTCCAGGAAATTTAAATGTCAATTAGGTGAGAGATATGTTCATGATTTTCATTGAATATACATATAGGGTAAAATGGAGAAAACTAATAAGAACCTTAGACACTCATTTTGAAAAATAATAAACTATGTTTGTCGAAGAAGAAAAAATCATTCTACCTATGTGAAACTAAGAAGATACTTATATATTTTAAGAAGGTATAAAAACTATGGGATAACCATTTATTTAGTATTTGAATACATTTATGAAGATTATTAGAGAAGTATCCATTATACCATGATCAACCATGAATAAATACTATCTTTCAAGGAAGAAGACAAGGGAATATTGAGATGTGAAGGGACTGAATGTGTTACTACTCTTGAATGTCTTATTTTTGATACCATTGTGGAATATGAATGAGGTTTCATCTATGAATAAAATCTTTCCTGAAATATTATATCATCCTAAAGTTCTTGAATAGAGTTTTATTTTCATGCTATATTTCATAATACATCCAGTCAGTTGAATTATTTCAAAAGACAATCTAATTTATTGTTTTTATAAATCTAGTGGTTTGGTGAAATAATTTTGTCATACCAGAGTGAATGAATAATTAAATTAAATAATAGGTGGTTCCTATCAAAACAATTCCATTTAATACTAGTTGATCTAGTATAAAAACACCATATTAGAGAATTGGGTGATACCTACTGTAATGTCCCATAATTTTATCAACAAAATTTTCCTTCTTATAATTATGTCAAAATAAATATTCATCACATAGAGAACCAAATAAAAACATTATTATAATAAATGAAGAATGAAATAGGTAATATTTATAGTAATTAAACAACATATACTAATGGAATGGTAACATGAGAGTTAGAATAGTAATATGAACACCAGGAATAGTAATCTGGATGTTAGAATAGTAACCTCTCCTATGAAAGTATAAACAAAATTTATAAATATTATACATGTAAAAAAGTATATAATTATAACATGGTATAAGTAAATAAATGTTTGATAAAAGATAAATTAAGTATTGGTATTTTTGTTAAATGTAAATATTTATTGTAAATTTTATAATTATTAAAATTATTTAAATGTAAATTTATTTTCATAAAATAGATTTATAAATTGATATTATTATTTATTATAGATATAAAATAATTTTATATCACCTTAATTAATTTTTAAAAGGTTTATAAAATCAATTATAATATTAAAATCGATATTTTTTGAATAAATTATTATTTTATTTAAAAATTAGATTTATCATTTTTAGAAAATTATTTTAAAAAATTTTAATTCATTTTTTGAAATCTACATGTTAAAAGTTATTAGGGTTATGTTTTGTGAATTTTCTAAAATAGTTAAAAAAATTAATATTAAAATGCGATAATTTATGGTGTGATCTAACCACAAGAATTTTTGTTTCATGGTTGTTGTATAGATGATGACAACACTATTATCTCAAAATATCCATCATTATTTAATGTATTTAGTGATAACAAACAACATTATTTATACTCCTGATCCAAAATAATAAACTAATGAATAAAATTAAAAAAACACTCCTCTCCTCCCCTATAAATACCACCCATTACCACCCATTATCCTCACACATTAAAATCCTTTTATCTTTTCTAAATTATTACTAATTACATTCCCAAGACTCTTTCCCACGTCCATGATATTCTTGTATCAATAAACACCAAATTAAAGTGCCTTAAAGAGGTTCTCAAGGAGACAACATTCAAGAGGTAAAACCCCCAATCCTTCTCTTTAAATTTATTTTATTTTCTTATCCTATTATTACCACCCTGATCTAAAGAGGCATGATAACTCCAGTATCATATATATTATTTTATTTTATTTTTTTAATTTAATATACATCATCAAATCTTTTCTTCCCTCCTTTTATTCTAAAAATGAAAATATCGTCGTGATGTGTCGATTTACCGCCTTCATAGATAATGAGTTTTTGTTTTATATTACCACCTTAAAGGTTGGTAATAAAACAATTAATATGGTTAAATGAGATTTTAATATTTATATTATATTTTTATCATGTTCTGGAACAAATTTATAAAAATAATATTAAATAAAATGATACTGGTTCTTGGTGGTCGCAAAAATTGACAAAATAAAATAATCATTTTTCATTATCATTTTTTCTAATGAATCATCATAATATTAGAAAAAAAAATTACATATATAAGGACATTTAAACATATATAAGTTCATTAATAACATATAATTTCAATTATTGAGAATTATTCTCATCTACAAGAACTTTCATACCTGTATACAGGTGAACCAATCATGAAAACCAAGAAAATAAACACTCTCAAAACGACGAAAATGAACTCTATAACTCTTCTAAATGTCCATAAATGAAGTTCATAAAAATATAATGAATCAAATAAATGTATAATTGGTCTATAATAATCTAATTAATAAATATAATTTGATCATCTAGTACATTAAGGGAATGTTCAGAATGAATTCATACCAAATGTACGGGGATTCTTGAACCCAAGTCCCTTTATTTGGGTTATAACTATTTCATGCCAAATTTTTTTGTTGGTATTAATTTAATTTTCCATAAATATAGTTTAATTTTTCATACCTACTATTTTATACGATATAAATTTTTCCAACATGGTTTTCTGAAAAATATAATTATTTTACCAAAAGATCTCTTCTTTCCAAAACACATCTTGACTCCTCTTGAGATTGATTCTTCTTCACTCAACAATGATGATTCGTATACCAACTATATTTTACCATTTTTCATGTTTTAACCCCAATTTTTATACATTAATGTATAATTTATGAAATTCTTATGAAACCCATTCTTTTCCATGGGTTATTTTATAACTATGATTGTTATATATTCAATGTGACATGCGTGTTTATGTAAACATTATGATGTGATGGGTGGGCCCAAAATTATATAACCCTTAAATTCATTGGTTAATGTGATTAAATTAATTAGATAATATGAATTATGCATGAAAATGGTGCTATCTTGTTTCAAAAAGATGATGTTATGATTATTCAAAAAATTTATATGTGAACATGATGTTAGTTTTGTTCACAACTATGTGTGGTATTTGACCACTAAGTCAAAATGTTTCATTTTTTTGCATTTCCACATTCCATTACAATATCCAATGATTCACTCATGGTGTTTATTATTATCCTATGATTATCTTGTGAAGATGAGGATTATTCTCACTCATGTTTTATTGATTCATGCCCTATATTCATTCTCTTTCTAGGATTTTAGCTTACCCATTGTCTTTGATGTTTATCCTCAGGTGACCACATGTACAAAGGATAATGTGAGATTTAAAGGTATAAGGAAGAATATTTTAAATAAATTTTTATGTTTTATTATTTTTCAAGTTATCTATGTGCCTAATTTTACCAAGATACTAAACCTTGGGATCCTGGTTTTGTAATGATATTATATTGTTTATCATTAAAATGATGTAATAATTATGTAAGAAAAGTAGGGTCTCTATAGTTAGTATCAAATAATGGTTTAATTAATTTTTGCAATTAGGATTATAGAACAATATTTGAAATCCCTAGGATAATAATAAGTATATGTAAACATCCATAAAATGGTTTTTTAGAAAAATGATAAACATAGGGATCCCATAAGATATTCCTTTAGAGTTGATTAAATAAAATAATAAATTATTTATTCATGATTTCTTGAATTACCATTTGGTCAAATGTTTTATATTTTATAAAATGGTGGGAACCTTATCAAGTGATGAAGTATAAGTAACCTGAAAAATTTCACCTTTGTATATAAAATGAAATTTTGAGGTTGAAATTTCAAAAGGGGGGAAGAATGCAACATCCCAAAATTTTATCGATGGAATTTTATTTCTTGTAATTATATTATAAAACACATGAATCACATATATAACCCAATTAAAACATTATTATCGTAAATTAATAATTAAATAAGTGATATTTGTAGAAATTAAGTCACCTATACCAATAAAATAGTAACCTGATAGTTGGAATAGTAATATGACCATCAGGAATAGTAATCCAGCCAGTATAATAGTAACCACCCCTATGAAAGTATAAATAAAATTTAGGTATCATATATATTTAAACATTATATAATTATATCAAGGTATAATTAAATAAATTATTTATAAATAATAAATTTTGTGATGGTATTTTTGTAAAACGTAAAAGTTATTCACAATTTTATAATTAATAAAAATATTTCAAAGGAAATTCATTTTCAAAAAATATATTCAAAAATTAATAATATGTTTTTTATAGTTATAAGATACTTTTATGTGTCCTTATTTAATTTTTCAAAGGGTAATAAATTCAATTATAATATTAAAATTTATATTTTCAAATAAATGATGATTTTATTTAAAAATTAAATTTCTCATATTTAGAAAATTATTTTTAGAAAATGGAGATAATTTTTGAAATATTAACATAGAAAAATGGTTAGGGTGAATTCTTGGTATTTTTCTAAAATAGTTGATTTTTTGGTGAATGGTGAAATGTGATAATCTACGGTATAAGCTAAATAAATGAATTTTTTAGTCAAGGATGATGTATGGATGATTTAGGAACAATTATCATGAACTATCCTTCACTATTTAATGTATTTAGTGATAATAATAAATACTATTTATATTCTAGAGAAAAAATAATAAACTAATGAATAAAATAATCAAAATATATCCCTCTCCTCCCCAACAAATACTACCCCTCACCAACCCTTCTCCTCACACCTTAAAAGCTAGGTATATTTCCTATTTTATACCTAATTCCTTTCCCAAGCATCTTCCCCTTGACTAGGATCTTTCAGTCTCAAAAAATACCAACTCCAATTTCTTCAAGGATGTTCTTAAGGCGACAACATTCAAGAGGTAAAACCCTCAGTACTTCTCTTTAAATTTTTTTTAATCCATTCCTCTTCGTACCTCCCCTATCTAAATAGGAATGATTCCTCTAGTATCATATATATATACAATAATTTTATTATGTTCATGGAACCTAAATCACCAAATATTTTCTCAACTCCTTTTATTCTAAAAATGAAAACATCGTCTGTGATCTGTTGATTCACCACCTTCATGGACGATGAGTTTTCATTTTATATTTCCACCTTCAAAGATGGTTATAAAACCATTATTATGGTTAAACCAGATTTTAATATTTATATTATATTTTTTATCATCTTCTATAACCAATATATAATCATAATATTAAATTAAATGATACTAGTTCGTGGTGGATGCAAAAACATAAAAAACCAAATATTTTTCATTAACATTTTATCAAATGATTCATCATAAGATAAGGTGAAAATGACATGTACAACAATTTAAACATATCTAAGTTAATTAATAACATATAATTTTAATTTTTTATAATTATTCTCAATTTACATGAACATCTATACTAGTATGCAAGTGAACCTATCATGAAAACAAAGAAAAAGAACACTTCTGAAATAATGAAGTTGAACTCTATAACATATCAAAATGAAAATAAATGAACTTAATAAATTTATAATATATAAAATACATGTATTATAGTTTCATTATTAATTAATTAATGAATATAATTTGATTATCCAAGACATTAAGTACAAGAGTAGAATTCATTCAGACATAAGGTAAGGGGATTCTTGAAACCAGCTCCCTTTCTTTTGGTTATACCTATTTCATGACAAGTTTTAGTGTGGATATTATTTTAAAGGTCCTTAAAGATAATTTCATTATTATTACCTATTAGTTTCTAGGATATACATGTTTCGAACTTTGATTTATTATATATATAAATATTTCTCCAAAAGAACTCCTCTTTCCAAAACACATCTTGACTCCTCTTGAGATTGTATCTTCTTCAATCAAGATTAATGATTCTTATACAAAGTATGTTTTTCTATTTTCCATTTGGGAACCCCAATTTTTATTTATGAATGTATACTTTATTAAATTCTTATAAAACCCATTACTTTACATAGGTTATTTTTTGAGTACGATTGTTATACATTCTATGTGGTATGCATGATTATGTTAAAGTTATGATGCGGCAAGTGGACCAAGAATTATATATCCCGCCAAATCATTGGGTAATGTGATTTATCTCATGTGATAATTTTTATTATGCATGAACATGATCATATCCTTTTTCACAAATCTTATGTTATTATTATGTATATATATTATGTGTGAACATGATTCAAGATTTATATGCAACTATTTGTGGTATTTGACAACTATGACATGATGTTTCATTTTTATACATTTCCATATTACATGCCTTTATCCAATGATTACCTCATGGTATTTATGATGAACCTATTATTATTTTTTTTGATTATTATGATTATTCTAACTCATATTTTATTGATTCATTCCCCATATTCATCATATTATTGGGATTTTAGCTCACCCCTTCTCTTTGATGTATATCCTCAGGTAACTATGTGTACTAAGGATAACATGAGATTTGATGGGATAAAGAATAAGATTTTAAATAAATTTTTATGTTTTATTATTGTACATGTTACATATGTGCCTAATTTTCCCACGACACAATACACTTGGATCCCAGATTTGTGATATTATTATGTTGTTTATAATTAAAATGATGTAATAGTTATGTAAGAAAAGTAGGGTCACTATAAATACTAAATTATTGTGTGTGACTTTAAACTACACTTATGATCAATATAAATTTATATTTATAACAAAATATTTGTACTCAATAAAATTTGGACACTGGAAGGAATAATCTCTCAAATAGAGTTCAGAACTTATATATAAAGGGTGTTGTTTTCCCCATATATTTTTACATTGCATGATAAGGTAAGGATTGAGTGGTAAAAAATTGATTCATTCCTCTTAACCAGTGTATATCTTTGAGTGAAAGATGGTTTATTTAATAAGAAATAAAATCTTGGTAAAAGTTGGGAAGACAGATTTACCCCCCACCCCACACCACTCAGTATCCACACATGATCCACTAGGCTATACAACAATAATTTTATGTAATAATTAAATTTCACATAGATTGATAATTATTTTTATAAATTGGACCTTAAATTTAGAATCCCCATTTCAAAATTAGAAAATTTTAAATTTCTAATAATTTTTGTGATAGTATACTTTTTGGGTAAAAAATAAAATATGGTGTGAATAATCAAAATTATTATAACATAATAATGAATTAAAAATTAATTAATAAGTAATATAAAGGCTTTCTTGAAAAAAAATGTTTCTATTCATTGAAATAATTAATTTTAAAGTAATAAAATTTATTTTCTAAACCTATAAATAATCTTCAAAAAACTAAAGTATTTTTTAAAATTTTAAAATCAATTTATTTTGAATAAGGATTTTTTCCACATCCAAAATAATATATTTTAAATGGTTTATAATTTTTTAATAATTAAATGACCAAAATTAGTCCCTACACGTAAAATATTATAGGCTAAACCATGATAAATCCAATGTTTTTCTATTATTTTATAACCTAGGGTCCAAGGCTTGTGCTTTAAATTTAGTAAACAAATCCCCATCATTTGTTGTAAATGCCCACACATTATCTCATTTATCTCAACTCTAAATAATTTTAGAAAAAATTATATATCATTTTATTTATCAAGAGTCTCTCTAATCGGTTTCTAAGGTTCTAAGAAATTCCACTCAATATTTAAGAAGATACTTTTTAAGCTAAGGGATCCTGACCACTTCTCTACCTTTATTTTTTCAATCATTCCATTTCATTTTCTTTTCGTTGTAAAGATTTATTATTCTTCATTGATATAAATTTTTTATTATCTTATTAATTATTTATCACTATTTTCTCTCATTATTATACCTTCATAAACCATTATAATTATAAAACACTTATAAAGTAATAAAACATCCTAAAATATTAGTAAATTAAATATTTTGTGGTTTCCGAGCAATGAAATCTCAATCTGGTTAAAAAAAAGTTGATATATCATCCAGAACAGATGCACCTAGGGTTAATAACCCTAAAAAAGTCGAGTTGAGTATTAACTCTGTCTTCAATCAGTGAACAAATAATGGGCCTAACTGAACACTTTTTATGACACTCATGAGGGGTATACTTTGGATGATTCATGAGTACTTTATAAAACCCAATGAAGGATTATTTCCTATGTATATACCTATATCATGAAATTAATATTCACTTTTACCATGTTATCATTCCTTTAATAATGTTACTTTCCATAACATTGTGAATATTCTATTGTTTCTAATTTGATTGAGGGTTATTAACATATATATTAATACTTCTCTATTGAATGGGGAAATATTGATATTCTATAAATCCATATTCATATAATGAAGAATATTTATTATTAATCAATTATTATGTATGAGGGGCCTTATATAACGTTATAGGAGGCATTGTTTATCCATTCTCTTCATATGATGAATGAATTGGACTTGTTATGTGTGAGGATAGGCATGAAATTATATAGTGAATCAATGCATCATTAGAAATTTTGAGATAAAATAAATGGGTTTTAGGTATAATACTTACCTATTTATATAAAATTTCCTAGAATGAGGCCTTGATGATAGGTTTATGATGTCTTGAATTATTCATTCCATCACTAAGAGATCAGTTATACTTATCCATATATTTATTTATTATTATGTAATACTTGGATATATTATTTTTATGGTGTTAAATTATTCCTGCTATATTATTGATTTTATTCTTATGAATGATATCTTACATTATATGCTACCCCTTATTAAGAATCTAAGAACAGCCCTTAATATCATTTCCCATTTCCCTAGGAAACCATAAAGTTTAATACGTGTGAAAAATGTATTTTTTATGAGAAATAATAAATTTTTATGTATTAAGTTAATGTGTCTTATGTTTTAAATGTAATCTAATGATCATCTAAGTATCTAGTTTATTGAGACTACTAAACGGTTGGATCCAATGTATTGTGATCTATATATTATGTACCTTTGTAATAAAATAACCATCAGCTTTTAGGTACAAGAATAAATGTGTTAGAATCACCCATTATAGTGATATAGGTGGAATAGAAGTTTTTAAGCTAGGTAATTAGGGTTAGTTTGGATGTTTTATGTATTTCAATATTTTTGAATTTTCAATTTCATTTGAGATACAACATACAGTTTAGTTATTGACTTGTGATTTATTATTAAATTTGGTTTTATCAATCATTAAATAATATCTGTTTCCTTCTTGTCCTTTTATTTTATTTAGTTGGGATTTGATTTATCTTCCGACCTTACCTTTTGTTTTTAAAGTGTCATATTGGGTATTTTAATACTCACACTTGGTCAGAACTTTGTTCTTATATATGTTCTGTTTTTATATATGATTCATAGTTCACATAAGTATTTGGGGTCTTTATATAAATCATATGTATCTTGTACTTATTTGTGTTTTGTGGTAAATTTTTCTTGTGCAGATTTTACCTATAGATATTATATTAAAGAGGTTTCTCTACCCTTTTTTCATAGTTTTGTCATAAATTGATATTTATTTTCTTATTAACCATGTTGTGGTTCCATCCAACCTGAAACCCGACCCCATCCATGGAATGTACTGAAGGGTGTTCCCAATCCTCATGGGATGAAAACTAGTTCTTCTGTATAAAAATATGATTTGAAAATGATTTCGCCCATTTACATAATCATAAACAACCATAAATAGAAAATAGAACATAACTATATAATCATAACCAAACACGGTATAACAATTTTAGATTAAAAGTTTACAACTTTATCCAAAACCCAAAGAGACTACAATAAAAAGGGAATAACAAACCAATCCCCAAAAAACCTCCATGCAACAAGAGGAGAATCATCACTAATCCACCGCCATAACCAGCAAGATAATACCACTAGCAGCCTAAACAATTATCAAAATACACCTTATCTATACGTGAGTCAAACATAACCATGTTTACATTAACCCAAATGTGTATGCAATGTGTGAACCCAAGACAAGTAGGATACCACCTAATAAAATAGATTCCATGATAAAACATTATAATACAAAATAACATATAAGTTTTATAAAAAGGAATACTAGAGACATTTTTATAGAAATTATTTTAAAGGAAATCATGATTTTCTTTTTAAATAACTAACAAAGTGTACTACATGTCGATGGTAGGCATGATATCAAAAAATAGCACTAAGTTATGGGAAAACCCTATATGAACTAGCTAAAATGGGACACTAGGAACCTCATATCTCAGGGAAATGTGGTTTATCAACGGTAACCCACAATGTTCTCATGCACGGGCCCCTTGGAATGATCATCCCAAGGGCCTAGTGGTCTCTAATAATAATAATGATTTAGTTAGTGTTGTAATCATCAATTACACTAAGTGAAACTGGGATTTTCCACTTCTGAGTCAACTATCATCAACTTACTTGAAGAATCATAGATTTCCACTTCTGAATCATTAGCGTACTAGTTGTAGCTACCCACCTAGATACCCAAGTTTCACATTTTTTCTCAATTCATATTTCTCATGTTATATATGTATCACCACATTCACATGCACACACAAACAATTGTGAACACACAAATAAAATCACCATTTATAATAATAAATATCTCTTTAAAATTCACACACAAACAAATCTACATTAAAACATGTTTCACACCACTTAAACAATTTATTAAACAACTTTCACAATTTATAAAATACCTAAAAGAAGCACAACTAAGGAATGCACTTAAAAATGACTAATTTCTCTTAAAAATGATTTCAAGCCAAAAAAATATTAAAACCATTCAAAAAGACATTTTTCCCTCATAATCAATTCCTAAAACATAACTAAGAAGAAAATCAAGCATATCAAAATCACCAAATAATGTTTAAGCATGGAACCACCAACCTCAAGTGTATAGACTTCCAAAAATCAGTGCTAAACCACAACTGCACCACCAAGAGACCCTATAAAGAAAATATATAACCATAAAAATTAATATTGAACCCTAAAGAACAAGATAAATCCCAAAATAGTTCACCCAACCCACTGTAAAAGTGAAACCTCAATAAGGAAGAAGGGAAACCTTAGAGAAGAGGAAGAAACTAAGGACAAAATCACTTACTTGAAGAATAAATGAAAAACAACATCAAATCCAACACAAAAATAGAGGTCTAAGGGATCCAAGTGAGGAGGTAGTATCATCTAGAATGTTTAATCCCATGTTGGGAAGCAAATGGGTGTTTAAGGTTAAAAATATAAGTGGTAAAGGGTAAAAATATAATTTTTAATGACCTGGATAGTCTACAAGGTTTGACCACATGGTATTCCAAACTGTTTTGAAATCGTGCACCACTCACTATCCAATAGGGACATGTCACACAGTTACCCCCCCACAATTTGACAAACTATGTGGTAATCAGGTGGTTTCCCACTACCCAAAAATTCCAAGTGGTCATACATTTTTCTAGAAAAGGGTGCATGGTTTGTTAAACCATGCACTAACTCTGTGTCGCCTACTGTTAACCCAAGAACTCCCATTATTTACCTAAAACTCCTGGTAAAAATCAAGGACAAAAATATGATAAATAAAAAATGGAATAATACCTTGAAATAAAATCATGAATGTGACATATTTATCTTGTATTTGATTTCACTTTAGAGTTTTCCTATGCATAATTATTATGGTAAGTTAATATCTCATGTATTCACATTAAAATAGAGTTTAATAGTTTGTTAATATTATCATTGTATTGTTATATATATTTAATTACATTTAGGATATGAATTTTTATATATTATCATTAATATAATGCCTCCCATATGTGTGATATGACTTCCTGAAACTATTCACCAACCCCTGGCCTATTAGAGGTGGACTAGGTGTGTCACATTTAAACTGACTACTTGCCTAGGTGTAGTGCCAATGGATGGGTAATGTTAGATTCATATAAAATCCAGTCTTCTCTAGGGATGGATATTATATTTAATAATCTTGTGAGGTTTGGATAAAAATAATCTAGTTAAAAGTTTTCAAGGGGTCTTGAGTTCGGTTATTAGATCATAGAAACTAATATAGAAACAAGTGTCATATGTGTCATTTTTATAGGAATATAATAATCTATTATTCAATTTATAACTTTAAGGAATTTGTTTTCAACATAAAATGGGATTTTACATAAATCATGTAACATGTTAGTTGGGATTTTATTCCATGTACTTATTAATTTATCTCAACCACATATACATTAATAATTATGGGTTCATATAATCTAATGTAATATTCCACCCCATAGATAGATAGCTGGGATTTAGAGGAAGGGTCATGAAGATCCCATGTAAGTTCTTCATCCTTTTTACATTGATCAGTTAAGCAATAAAGTTTTAATTTAGAGACTCAGTCAATAAATATCTATTCTCTATGAAAATATGTTAGACCTTTTTCCTATTTTTTATAGAGTAGATCCTTCATGTATTGTTCTAGGAGGTGACTACCATAAAATCTCAGTCAAAGGTGAACAATTAACCATTTATTAAAATGAATGAAAATTATAGCTTCTAGGAGGTGATTCTCTACCTACTAAGCAGTGGGTAATCTCAGTTGAGCAGGAAAAGACTACCCATAGGATGAGTGTGTCACATTATTTTTAGATCTAGTGAGTGTCTATAATTCATCATGAGTCAAATTCTTGGATGGTAGATGATTATTTATAGTCAGTGACTCATATATTTTATCTATTTTGGTCACATATTAATAAGATCATTATTCTTGCATCAAGTTTTATTTAGGAGAAACTAGCCATTGGTGTACATTGACTACTTAGACTCATGGTGATTCCACTTTACATTGGTTAGAGTTTGATCACTTATTTAGATATAAGTAATATCCTATTAAATTGATGATATAATTAGATCAATAGGTGTTGGATCTATAATAGGGTAGTATAAAAATTACTAATTATATGTCAAGGTTTATATACCAGACAAGGTACTCCCAAGAAATTATTTTTGATGGGTTTATTCAAGCTCAAATGTTTGACTGTGTACTCTGGAGAAAGATTCAAGCTGGGGTTTTTCCTCCATTCATCCCCATATATTATAGAGTTCTATAGAGATCCCTTATGATCAATAGTTTCCTATTAGAGATGTAGACTAGGGAATATTTATCAGTAGTGGCTAGTTGAATATGGTCATCCAGATTCTATCAATAGAGGCATAGAAATTTGTCACCATAGTCAAAGGGATCAGTAATAGAGTGATCCCATAAGGGGTGAAACAATAAGAGAGACATGTTTCTCTATTCCTATAGATATAGAGGATATATGAATAAATATTATCTGACTAGGTGAGATGATAAGGGTCACTATATCAGTATCATGGAATTATATCCATGTTATAGGTAGTGTCAAGATCAGGGGCCTCCTTATGGTGGTGAGGATAGCCCTCTCCAAGGATGGTTTTCCAGAGGGGTAGATGGTGTAACATGAGGTGATATATGTGGATTATGTATTGATTCACTTGTACAACCACCTCCATATATTCCGTTAAATGCCCAAGGATCTAGAAACTAGGACTATGGGTAGATGCATGTGATGGAGGGCTATGATCAGGAAATGTAGGTTATGGTTCATGGAATAATATACATCTCTTCTACCCTAGAACTCGGACTTATTAATCCCAAGAAATTATTTATATACTATATCATCATTTTGAGAGTTATAATTACCACTGGATCCCTCGGTATGATCTCTTCAGTGAGAGAATCCTAGTAGAGATGATCAGCCTCTCAACCGCATCTATCATCAATGTATTTTTTCTCTTGGTAGAGAGAGGTTTCTTGAGATCACATAATGGTGGATATGAGACCATATAATTTTAGCCTGGATATGGAATGGTTATCTAAAATACTGGATTGAGTGGAATTTTATCACTATAGTATGATATGTAGTAGTGCATATGGATTTAGGTTCACCATTAAAGGTGAATGGGCCCTTCATGTGGAATGATTGATCATAACCATAATAAATTTGCATACATTTTACACTAGTTATAGTGGTAATATTTGTAAAATATGAATTATTTAGAGGATTTCCTTTCCACTATTATAGAGGAGTGCATGAAAATTTTGTCAAAGGATTCCTTAGGGTTTCTAACTCATTAGGAGACCAATTTCCTCATTGGTCTAAATATGAAACTCCTAAATCTTGAAGGCCTTATATTTTTATTTATTTTTTTATAATCCCACTTTTAAGGGTTTAGGGGGGGGACTCTAAAATGACCCTTAGGTTCAAGGAACAAAGACCATATATGACCTAAAGACCCTGAGGTACAAGGCCCAATAAATGACCTTGAAGGCCCAACACTTGACACACTTCAAACATCCCCTCTCCAGTATCTACATCTGGAAGGTGGCTAGCTACCCACCTTGCATGGATGATCAGATAGAATTGCCCTATGCAGAGCTACATGGTGTCTGGTACTGATGGTAGTTGACATACCCTCTCATTCTTCTAATCTAGTTAGCTTTGCTCTAGTGGTTTCTAATTTTCTCTAAATCTTCTTCTGGGCCTACTAATGTGCTCTTCACAGTCTACTTCTTGGTCTTTATGGCCCAAAATCACTATTCCTTGATGTCCATTGATGTCCAAAAATACATTTGGCCCAAAGGCCCATGGTGGCTCGATGGACCTGGGTCCTAAATTCCTTTGGTGGCCCAAAGTCCCTGAGACCCATAGGCCCAAACCGGTGGCCCGAAGGCCCAAATTCACCCCCACCCATATTTGAGCATGGGTATTTTGGATGTCAATAAATAGCCTATACTACTCAGGTAAAGTCTTGTTGGCTCTAAGGTCCACACTAATACCTTTTGTATCTTATTTAATATATCCAACCAAGATTTGGGAGTGGAAGTTTTAGTAAAAAGACCTTTTATTGAAATGTTTTTTTGAGCCTAGTGTGTATTTATAGACAGATCTTATTCTATCTTCCTAGAAATTGAATGGGAATCCATGAATTTTATTGGATATCACCACATAAAATATGTGAAAGTCTATGAAAAGGACCCAATTTTGAAGATCAATGACTACTTTATCCATATAATGTTATTCATAAAGACCCCAATCCAAGTAACCCATATTCAATGGTTTCTTTATTACATTGGCACAAAATCTACAGAAATTTCATATTGAAGGACCGAATAGTTTAGTAATCTTGGAAACCTAGATATATACTTGAATTTAACATTACATTTGAAACCATAAAATACAAATAGTATTTAATTTTATAACACCACTATTCCCTTTATCATATCCTTGCATATCAATCATAGTACATATCCAAGAATCTTAGGTAAAGGGAACATAAAGAGGGGTGAGCTCATATGATCAGTAAGGGTATATGTATAACTTAAGCTATCATGAATACATATGGAATGATAAATATATAAAGTTAAATAAATAAAACATATGAAATTTAATTAATAACTTGGTCATGAAGAATAATAAGGCATGAATAATTTATGATCAAATAATTCCTTATAAATAATCACATCATCTTGAAAATTATCCATAGATATAATTAATAAAACAATCACATGGAAATAAATAATTAATCTCATAGTGAGGAAATTAATAATTATATACATCATAATGATGCCATCAAGGCCTCATTACATGACATCTTACATAAATAGGTATGTCTTTGGCCAAATACCCAAACTAGTTTGTCTCATTAGACCTACTGATGCATCGAAAGGATAAATTAGACCCACACATCACTTAATAAGTCCAATGCATTACTCATATGAAATGGGGGAACATAATCAATGTAATAGTTCCTATTAAAACACTAGTTTATGAAATTTTAATAATTTCCCCAATAAATAAACATAATTGTAAACTATCTAGTGCAATATGGTGAATGGTATCCAAATAGTACATCCCCTATAAAACAGATCATAAACCATCCATATAAATAATAAATATGGTATTATAAAAACATATTATCACTATTTTTAAGTAAAATAAAGGATTTATTTCACTGATGAATATAAATATCAAAAAAAAATTAAAATATTTTTGAGGAAAATACCCTTTTTAGTTTAAAAATAAAATTTAAAAACTAAAAAGTTATAGAATATTAGAAAAATTCATTTTATTTGAAATTAATAATTTAAAATTGTAAAATAATATTCAAATAAATTGTTGTTCAGTATGGAGTGAAATTTTTTCCATGTTTAGTATGTTAAAACAAATTCTCCATTCACATTTTCAGTAAAATTCAAAAATTACCTCATTCAGAAAACAATAGAATGATTCATTTTAAATCATTTTTTTAAAGTAAAAAATAGAAAAATAAATTTTAAAAATCATATGATATTATTAAAAAATTGAAAAAAATATAAAATATGGACATGGAAGGGAAAGAATCTTGATTGAGTAGAAAACTATTGTCATTTTTACTTGAAAACGTTATTTTGGTATCTTGAGTACTTAATAAAAGGAATTTGAAGGAAAATTATTATTAAAAGGAATAAAAAAGGATAATAAATTATATTATGTTTAAAATATATATATATATAAAATTCCCCAGTTGTGACATAAAAATAAACAGTCCCTAAAAATGATGAGATTATGAAATAAACCTTTACCATTGTGGTAACCTTTGAGTCATAACCCCTATGAAATAAATAAATTAAAATAAAAAATTAAATTATATGAATATAAATATATTCATGATATAAAAATTCATATCTAATTTATGTACATTATCCAAAGTAAATAATTGGTGAATATGACATATGTCTTATAGATGTAAAAGTGAGACGATAAACCCTTACCTCAAGTCTGATTTCCTTAGTATATATTTGTACCTACAATATAATAAATATATATTTATTATATAAATATGTATGTATATATATATTATAGAAACATATTCATATATATATCATACCATATATGATTTACTTATAACTTTTTATCACCCTTTTATTAACAATTCTTTATTAAAATTTCTATTACATGTTATAACTGCTTCATTTTTCATGCATGATTGGTTTGGTAGTTTAGGGACTTGTTATTTTATCATGGTTAAATAATATAAATAATTTTAAACATTATATAAATATAATATTAATTCACTTTATATGTATTTATAATAGTTTATAAAATTTGGAGATAGATGAACCAGTTACATTGTTCATGGAGACAGTAGGTCGTACGTACGCATGAAAATTGTTTTATTTTTTTGAAAGATGGAATGAAAAACATTTAAGTAATAATTCACCTTTAAAAATTTATTGTTATATAATTTATTCATTAAATTTATCCCTATTACAATTAATTCCAAAATTATATGAATACCAAAACACATCACTTTGTAGAGATGACAGTCTACACGTATGAACAAGCGATGTTATCCTTTTCCAACAGAATGTAAGGTAAGATAGTAGATGTCATATTATAATTCAAAAAGTATAATTATTTCATAAATATCATATATAATTATTACATCCATAATTATATCCACCCTTAAGATACGGTTATGGAAAATAAATTACATCGGTTAATGAGGCGGTAGTTCGTCACACACATGATTGATAGTTTCATTTCCCATTTGATGGAAGAAGATATGAATATAGGTTATGAAATTAACATAATAATATTTAATTATATTTAAAATATTGTTAATATTATTTTACCCTAATTTTAGAATATTTTATGTGATGTAGGAATAAATAAATTGAAGACGCGTGGGTAAGAACCATACCTCTTCTTTAGAGAAACTCTTTAGGTTTATACCTAAAGACCTTAGAGAATGGTCTTATCATCAAACTAGGGACTATAGTTCATAGAGAGGGATGTAATTAATATAATTTTTTATTTAATTTCTTAAAAATTAGATTTTTAAGTGTGAATAAGAGAGGACAGTGCGTGTCCATTTATGAGTAAGGGAGAATACACTTTGAAATTTTGAAAAGAATAAATTATACCCATAATTTTCAAATGAAAAAGGATCCAAATTGGATTTTTATAAAATCCTAAATGATATAAGATCAAACAATTCCCATAAAATATTAATTAGACAAGTTTTTAGTTTATTTTAACCCTTATCTTCTTTGTTTAACCCCCAGTAAACCCATTTTATCCTTAATCATAGTAATTAATTTTTACTGTCGTTAAAATTGATTCTGACCAAAAAATAAGTTCAAATTATTATATAATAGTAATTATTATTATTTTAAAATTTTAATCCATTTTAATTAATTAAATATATATAATTGATACGATTTAATTTAAAATTTAACCCGCAAACATGGAGAAAAATGGTTTTTAAAAGAAATTTTTTTCTTAAATATAAAAGGTTTTTATATAGAAAATCAATATAAAATTGATTTAAATAACCATAATTAGATTAATTATAATATAATTAAACTAAATTTACTTTTGAAATAATTTTTTAAAAAATAGAACTTTGTAAATTCTTTAAATGAAAAGGCAAGTTTCAATAAAAATCGATATTTTTAACTTTTTATCGAAAAATTTATTTTTTCATAAATAAATTCTAAAATTCAGTCTGAGATAATTTTGACATTATTATTTCAAAAATTATTTCATTTTTCAATTAAATTTTATAGAATTTGTAAAAAATTAAAATATGTGGGGAAAATGTGACTAAGCCTATTTTTAGAAAAATACTGCTTTAAAGAATAAAATTAGATTTATTATTATATCATGCTTTGAGAAAATATTAAATGAACGATAAAAAAATATTGAATAGATAATATAAAATTTTAATTTTAACCATTTTATAATTGTTATTAATTTATTATGATAAAAATACATTATTGGCATAAAAATAGTTTTTCATAAAAGTATTTATTTTACTTTCTAATGATTATTATTTTTATTTCTAACCAATAAATTTATTTAGACATGTGTATACCATATAATTTTCATAATTTAGTTAGTACTATTAATAAATTTTAATTTAACAGCTAGGTTATAACTATCGCATTAAATAATAATATTTTGATATTTTATCGTGGCTCGTTTAAACTTAGTGTTGTATGTAACAAAAGCTATAGAAAAAATCAAAATTATTTAATGAGGAATATATTCAAACATTTCAGGGTGTTACATTCTACCCTCCCCCCCACCCCTTTAAATAAATTACTCCCTCAAAATTATATATTGGTCATTAAAGGTTTAACCTTTGTTTAAAAACCACATAATAAAAGGGTTATTAAACTTCCTCTTGACAATAGAAAAAGGGAAGCATGAAGGTAATCTTAAAATAACACAGGACTAGGTTTCCAAGTGGTAAAAAATGAAGTGAAAATATGTACATGGAGGATAAAAATAACACCCAAGGACCTATAGTGAGTGATATAGATCATGTTCAGTATAAATTTAATGACCATAATTCCATAAATCTGTGATGGATGAAAAGACTATTGATTCATCAAAGATGAAGGTAAATATATAAAATTTTTATTTAAAGATCATTTCTTAATGCTAAGTTATTATTTTAATATAAAGATATAAAACAACATAAAATAGGATTACTTTATATTTTTTTATTTAATAAGCACAATTTCATCCTTTGGTTTTGATTTAATCAATTTAAACATCATTTATAACACCAATAAATAATTATCCAAGATGAATTTTTTATGCCTAAAGTACTAAAATAAAATATTAATTGATCACATAATATAAAAAATAATAACAAGTTATTCCTCTAATCATTAATAAAACCTAAATGGTTATCACAATGTAATATAATACCCAAAATTAATATAAATACATTAATCTCTAGAATTCAATAATAATACCATGGTTTAAAATAGATCGTTCCTTAAATAAATAACCTCATATCCCAAATAGCATCAACATAAAAGAGGGTTTTAACTTCCAATGATATTGCATGCCCTTTAACTTATATCACCAAAAACTTAATATAATTCTTCTTGAAATAATACTTCATGTTATACCTAAGGGATACATAAACCTCAACCCAATAAAAAATCTCCCAAAATTTAATTAATCACATAAAAATACCATCACATAAAATATCAAATGGGGTTTCAAAGACTTTAAACTATGATCAAACTTAAACATATAGACCCATGATGGTATCCATAAATCTTATGTTAATCATAGATAAATACATATATGCTTCCAAAAATTAACACAATCCTTATATGTTTCGTGATTCATAGAAGAAAAATATCATTAATGTAACAATTATACAATATAGTTATCAAATCACAACACATAAACACTTAAATACTTACACTTCAATGATTGTATTGTCATAGGTCCTTCATGGTCAAAGTGTAAACCCTTGGATTAAGAAATTGAATCAAATAATTCCCATGTTCCCCACATATAATACATTTAACTCCTCATTAAGGCTTTTCTCCATGTCTTTTCTTTCTACACTAAAAACAACTTCCACTTTCTTTGAGGCATTCCCCGAGGTGTCTCTTTCAATATTTCTGACATGAATTAAATTTAGTCTTCTTTACTCCATGGTCTCCTCTATCATATATCTCAACAAACTCTATCTTTATCTTATTTGGTGACTTCAAGGGCTGGTTGAGGTGAAAGGTATTAATAATATATCATGATAAGTTATTAGGGAGAATCACAATATATTAATATATGGCCATCAGCCAATTTGGTTTCTCATAATCACTGCATTTTCGATAACATTCAGTGTTAACATGATTCCTCTTGGTTCCATCCATTAACTTTAAACAAAATCATAGTATTAGAAACAATAATCATATATATGAAAATAATTTATAGGATATATAAATCGAGACCCCTTATTATCAATCTATGAAACATTATGTTTAATATAATTTATCCATGTTCATCGTCTATTCAAATCATTAATTATAGTTCATAAATAAAAAATTAATTAACACCAAAATATCCCTAGTTATTGTTAAACTAGGTGTTTAGTAAGGCTCGTTTTCATGCATCGGTTCATGATAGAGTAAAATAACAATGTGCCCTTGATGAGTTATTAACCCTAGGTAGAACACTTCTATATCCACATCAACATGTAGTATCTAGATATGTTTGTATTTCTAGTAAATCCACATAATCTCTACATTATAGAAACTTTAAGATGTTATCATATGATTAGAATTATCCTCACAGTCATCCTTAGTGTTATGTTCTCTAATCTATGTTTTTCTAAATCTAGTTCTTAGTATTTCCACTAAAATTCCTCTGATACTAACTATGAATAACCTGAACCTATTTCCTAGAGTAAATGGTTTCATTATTAAATTGACACTAGATATAAGTAATCACACCCCAAAGGATAAAATAGTTTATTAGTCTTAGAAAAATAGATACATATTTGAATCTCACATTACATATGAAAAAATAAAATAAAACTGAGTATTTTCATTGTGGATACCATTATTCCCATTAGAATATCCATTCATATTTATGAGATTAAATTTCTTGAAATCTTGGGGAAAGGATACTTAAGGAAGGGGTGATCTCAGATGTTCAGTAAGGGTATGCATGTATTAGAAGATATCATGAATACAAAATTCATAATAAAAATATAAAGGTAAATAACTAAAACATATCTCATTTAATCAACAACTTGAGCATGAAGAATAATATGGAAAGAATAAGTTATTATAAAATAATGGTATATAAACAATCATATGAGATTTAAAATTATCCACAATTATCATTACTAATAAAATAATCCATTGAACATCGATAAATAATCTCAAAATGAGGAAATTAATAATGATAGATACCATAAACATACTATCAAGTCTTCATGCCAATACATATTACATAAATGGATAATTCCTTGGCTAAATACCCAAACTAGTTTTTCTTATGACACCTATCAACACATAAAGGGGATACATAGGGCCCCTCCCATCAATTACTAAGTCGAATGAAAATCTCATACGAAAGGGGAGAAAACTATTCAATATAAACATTCATATTGAAAAACTAGCATACAAAATGTTAATAATTTCCCCAATCATTAAACATAATCATAAAACATCCATATTAATATGGTGAATGGAATAAAAATAGTATATCCCCAGTCAAAATGATCATGAACCAGCCAGATAAATAATAATTTTGGTATCATTTCAACATTTCCTTAGTGGCTCAGAAGTAAAATAAGGGTTGTTTTCATTGATAAATATAAATAACATAAAAAAATTATTGAAACATTATTGATTAAAATACTTTTTACACTATGAAAATAAATTTTTAAAACATTAAATTTCCATAATATTAGGAAATCATTTTATTTTAAAGGAATCATAGAAAATTTTAAATTAATCTTTAAAAACATTAGTGTAAATGATGGTGGGAAATTTATTTCATGATGAGTATGTTAAAAAAATTTCCTTTCAAAATTTCGGTAAATATTCAAAAACTTACTCATTATAAAAATTAATTAAAGATTAATTTCAAAACATTTTATAAAAATTAAAACTTGATAAAAATTAATTTTAAAAAAACTATTATAATAGTAAAAAAATTTAAAAAAAATAAAAAATATGGACATGGAAGAGAAATATTCCTAAGTAGAAAAATAATGTTGGTTTTACTTCAAAATATTATTTTCTTATCTTGGGTAATTAAAGGGTGGAATTTTAAATTTAAGCATTTAATTCAAAGGAATAATAAGAGGATGACAAATTATATTGGTTTTAATATATAAATATATAATGATTTCCCTAGTTGTGACATAAACATAAACAATCATGAATAATGATAAGATTTTGGAATAACCTCTTACCATTGTGGTGACCTTTTAATCATAATATCTATGAAATAAATAACTTAAAATGAAACATTTAATACCATTAATATAAATATATTCATGATATAACATACCAAAGGTGTAGTATATACACCACATAAAAAAATAAGTGGTTAATATGGAATATGTCTCACGGAAGTAAAAGTGAGATAAAAAACCCTTACCTCATGTCTGATTCCATTTATATGTATTCATAAATACTATGTAATAAATATATATTCATCATAAATCTATTATAGAACCATAATCATATATATCATTGTAGCACCGTGACCCCAAAATCCTAGAGTCGATGTAGTACTTTACTACTTTGACATAATTACAAGGAATAAAATCCAAAATGACTGAACAATTTAGCATTTTAGGAAATGCAGATTACATACATGATACACATAATACATTGGGAAAAAATAAATCCTAACAAAAGTAAAAAAATTCAGCATCCTCGAAACTCATTTTAAGGATTCCTCTTCAAAACCTAGGTTCAGGAAACATAATAAGGGTGATATCAAATGATTAGTAATGGTAATTATAGTAGAATAAATTATTAATTTAAGATAATAAATCAACATTACAAGTTAAAAAAATAATTACACATTCCATTAAAATAACCAGATAGGGCATAATCAATACGAAAGGGTAAGAAACTAAAACACATGCCATTTAATCAATAAACTAATAATGAAATGAATCCATAGATTTTATCATATTAAAATATCATGGATAATAATAATAATAACCAAAGTATCTATGAAGGAAATGATTAATTTTTGGATGTCATTTCTGAGGCACATGAAAACCTATATTGTTATTACCTTTCATAAGATGGTTTAAAACTATGGGTAGAAACCCATTTAATTTGGCCATATTATTTGTCTCATGAGAACCTATTAATGCATTGAGGGATTATATAATTTTTGGGGGCCACCCTTCATGTTCTACCAAAATTATTCATCACATTTAATAATTAATTCAATTAATAAACAATATGCCTTATCAAATATCTTTATTTAATAAAAGATACATATTTATCAACAATTCCTGAGTTAATCAAATAAATATCAAAATGAACACCATATGTATAAATTATATATGGTTTAGGAAATAATAATATACATAACCCAATAAGTTTTATAATTAATTAAATACCAAATGAAAAATGATTTCAATAAAGTGGTTATTTCAAGATAAAGTTAACAATCACAAAATAAAGTGAGATTACAAAGATAAATTTTACCACTTGGTAATTTTCAAGCTAAACCCCTTGGGTGTAGTAATTAAAAGTGAAAAATAAAATAAAATAAATATAAAATAATTCATGAAATAATACAACCATATGGGTGGTAGATACACCAGACAAAATAAATAAGTGGTTAAAAAGGTATATGCCTCAAGGAAAGAAAAGTGAGACAAGAATCTCTTACCTTGCATCTCCTTTTGGGTGAACATAATTTAAAATCATGTGTAAGGGTTTTAAAAAATTTACTAACTTGTAACTAAACTATAATTGTATTTATAATATCATATATTAACTTCTTATAATATATTATTACCCATTTTTGAATAATCATTCATTGTTTCCTCTATTCTGGGTTTTAATTTCCTAGTTTTTTAATATGTTTTGACTTATTACTTGTTGTTACTATTAATTAGATAATTATTAAATAATATCCATAATTAAAATAAATATTTAAATATAATATATATCCAGTATATATTTATATTTTTAATAATCCCTAAAATTTGGAGATTGGAAATTAAATGCACCATTCATGGAGACGGTAGGTCGTACGTACGCATGAACGATACTTTTATTTATTTCCCATATTTAAAATAATGGAAATTAAATGATATATATTTATATTTTAATTTAAGTATCATATATATGTCATATATTTAATTTATTTTATAAAAACCATCCTTTTTACATTTCATGTATAGCATGAACGAATCGCATCGCTTTGAGGAGGCGGTAGTCCACACTTCCACAAACGAAGTTATAGTATTTACACAAAATAAAAAACATGAAGGTATATGTTACATAAAAATTAAATAAGTATTAATAAAACATATCTATTATATATATAATATAAAAACATCCTTTCTATAAGAATTCCCAACCATGAAATTTGGTAAAGGAAAAACGAACAATCATTGTTTCGCGTGGCAGTAGTTCGTCGTACGTGAACTGTAAGTTCGTTACCCATTTGATGGACTTGTGTGTAACTGTAGGTATAAAAATTAATATTACAATATATATTTATATTTAGAATACTTAGGATATTATATAATAATTTATTAATAATAAATTAAGGTGTGTCGAAATAAATAATACATAAAATAACATTGAAGAATGTTACCTCATTTTTGCATAACTACTTTTCGTTTTCCCCAACGGTATTCCTTGGATGGATTTATTACCAAAGGTAGGATTATAGGTTTTTGTACTGATTTTTTAGAGATATTTGGGGAAAAAATTCTAGCCAAAGTGAATTTAGAGGTGTTTGGAAGTGGGATGGGTGAGTGCCTTTTTATAGTGGAGGAGGAGTGGCATTCATGTAAATATAAAAAGGTAAACACTATTTAGAGATATTTCCTACATATTGTGCCTAAAATTATGATAACTATTATATAAAATTTAGTATATGGTCTAAATATATCCATAAAAAAAATTTCCACAAGTTTATAGGTCATTTTGGGCCTTAAGTTTAAGGTTTAGTCGTTTGTTAAGCTAATTTTCTTCTTAATCGCTGTAATTATATTTAATCAATTTCACTAATATTATTGGTTAAAAACAAAGATGAAATTATTAGAAATTATATATTATTTTTATTACAAATATTTTATCAATTTTTCCAAATTCCAATCACACAAGTGGAAGAAATTAATTTAAAATTAATCCCATAGACGGGACAACAAAGTGGGTTTTTAAAGTAAAAATGTTCAAAAGTTTGCTATGTTTTTATATCCAATTTCAATGTGAAATTGATTAAAATTTTCTAAATTGGATTAACTGATTTATAATTGATATTATTTTACTTAAAAATAAATTTAAAATATAATTTATATTTATAAATAAATTTTGAATTAAAATTCAGTATTTTTCACTATTCATCAAAAATTAAAACTTCTTCGAAAAATACTAATAAATAAGCATAAAATAATTTTTTTGATTTTAATTAAAAATAAATTTTATTTGTAAAAATTAAATTTATAAAAGTGTTAAAATTAATATTTAAAATAGTTCCACAATTAAAAGGTGTTAAAATTTCTTTTATAAAAGTATAAGTTTTTATATGTAATATTGAGTTTGTTATCATCTTATTCCTATGAAATATATTGGATGAGTGTAACATATTTTATTGGATATATGACATATAAATATACTATATAAATTCTCTAAAACTATTATAATATATTGGACTGATCAAAATGTGATTAAATATTGTTTTTTTTAACCGTGTGTGTCGTGCATTGAAAAATAACTCAGTATTAAGTGTTTTCAAGATATAAACAAATTAAATTTAATATAAGAGGATAATATTTTCAATTCATGGGGTGATGCATTCTTCCATCCTTCAAAATAAATTCTCAAAATTATAGGGTTATTACCTTCTAAAAAATAATTGGGTAGTTTTCCTTCATAGAATCCTCTAGTTCCCATGTTGCTTCTTCCATTGTGTGATTTTCCATAGTACTTTTACTAGATGTGTCATATGATTACTCAATACTTACTCTATGGTATCAAAAATCTAGATGGTTTATTCACAGTATGAAAGGTCAGGTTCTAACTCTATCTCATTATATATAATCACATGTCTTGGGTATATCATGTACTTCCTTAACAAAGATATATGGACCACATAGTGTACCTTTGAGAGATTTTAAGGCATTACTAAATGATAAGAAACAAATAAAACCCTATCAATAAAATATAAGGGTTTGATGTAACTAGGACTCAATCTCCCTTTCTAAATGAACCTTATAACACCCTTCTATTTGTTACTTTTAGATGATTTAAATGAGCATGAACATCCTTTACAATTTTCATCGTCTCTTTGAAATGTTCTAGGCCTATGAGTTTCCTTTCACCAACTTCATCCCAACAAGTTGGAGTATGACATCTCTTGCCATATAATTCTTCATACAACACCATTTGAATACCTGAATGGAAACTATTATTATAGGAAAACTCTACCAAAGGTATGTAATGGTCCCATATACCTTTAATGTTTAGTTAGAAATACATTATCATGTCTTCTATGGTTTGGATTGTTCTTTCAAACTTTCCATCAGTTTGAGGATGGTAGGGAGTTCTTAAATGAATCTCCAGATTAAGATCCATCAAGAGACTCTCCTAGAATTTTGAGGTGAATTTGGGATATTGATCAGAAACAATTGACATAGGTGAATGATAAACTCTTAAAAATTCATTAACATAGATCCTTTAAAGTATCTCAATAGTTAGGTTTTCTCTTGTATTAAGGAAATGTGCAGATTTTGTTAGGTGATCAATAATAACCCATATTGAATAATAATTTATAGGATTATTTGGTAGTCTTGCGACAAAGTACATAGTAATTTCATCCAATTTACACATAGGAATAAGAAGAGGCTACAGGACTCCTCTAGGATGTTGCCTCACAACTTTCACTTGTTGACAAACCAAACATTTGGACACATAATCAGAAATTTATCACTTCATGTTACCCCACTAAAAATGTTCTTTTAATTATATATACATATTTGTGCTAATAGGGTGTATAGAGAAATTTGATCTATGATCATCATCAAATAATTAACTTTTTAGCCCAGGTATATATAGAATTCATATCCTATTTCCAAATTTTAGAACAACATCTTCACAAAGAAAATTATCTAATTTCCTATTATTCATGGCTTTAATTTTCTTCAAGAATTAATCATTATCAGAATGATAATTCCTTATCCTCTCTAATAAATATGTTTTTTCAATCATTTGAAAAATTATGGATGTCTCCCCTTACTTATAAATTCACATATCCATCTTTTCTAGATCCATGAACATAGGATCTTCTACATCCACATTTGGGATAGAAATCTAGTATCCTTCCTACTCAATGCATCTGCTAATTTATTTTCTTTCCCTATGTGGTATTATACTGAGTAATCGTAATCCTTGAGTAGATAAAGCAATTTTATTTATCTCATATTGATCACTTTCAATGATAAAATGTATTTTGGTATTTTATGATTCGTGTATGTCTCACATCTTTCACCATAGAGATAATGTCTCCATATTTTCAAAGAGAAGATCACAACCACTAACTCAAGATCATGGGTTGGATAGTTTTGTCTATGAGTATTCACTTTCATTGATTCATATGTGACAACTTTATCATTTTTCATTAGGAAAAAAACAAGTCCCTTCTTTGATACATCACTATATATAACGAACCCATCACTCCCAAATAGTATATTCTAAATTGGATCATTGACTAATCTTCTATTTTGTTCATCAAATAATTATTCACATTACTTTTTCCAAACAAAATTAACCCCTTTAAGTGTAATCCTGGTTAACGGGTTATATATTAGAGAAATATTCTGAATGAATCTCTCTTAATAACCTACCAAACCAATGAAACTATATACCTCGGTTATGTTTTTTGGTGTAGTCTATTATCTGACTACATTTTTCTTTGTAGGATCAAATGATATCCTATAATTAGAGATAATATGGCCTAAAAAAGAAAATTCTTGAATCTAGAAATCTCACGTACTAAATTTCTCATATAACTCTTTCCTTTTAAGAGTCTTAAGAATGTTATTTTAGGGATTATAATGGTCCTTATAGATTTTATAATACACCAAAATATCATCAGTGATACAATAAAAATCATTAATATATTCCTTTAATGCTCAATTAATTAGGTCTGTAAACATAGAGGGTGCATTGGTCAATACAATTGGAATTACCTTTAAATTCATAATTTCCATACCTCATTTGAAAAGTTTCTTTAGGATGACTTCCTTATTCACTTGCAATTGGTGATAATAATAAAGAATATTAATCTTAGAAAAATATTTTTCTCTATGAATTTGATCAAACATGTCATCAATGCAAGGGAAATTGTTTTTTTCTTTATTTTAGTAATATTTTTCCCTATAATCATTTCCAAACCTCATGGATCAATCTTTATTCTTAAAAAATAGGAGATGGGATCTCCATGGTGAAACACTAGTGAGAATAAATACCTTATTACCCAAACCCTCTTGTTATTTCATCAATTAAACTAATTCAATAGTTTCAACTCTATAGAAATTATTTGATATTGTCCTTTCATCATGGATTAAAGAAGTGGAAAATTCAACATCACACTCTAGGTGATGTCGAGGTAATTACTTGAGAAATACATCAATTTATTGTTGAAAAATAGGTACATCATCAATTTTAATATTACCTTCTTCATTAATAGATGTTGTTTTCTCTTCTTCCCCAAGAATTTCATTAAGTATAGCTACTAGGGGTGGATCTAGATAAGAATATGGTGATGAATCTTCTACTCTAAATATGACTGATTCTACACCTTCCTCAAAAATTGTAATTTTCTTCCTATTGAAATAAATTTTTTCATCATATTTTGAGATCCATTCCAAAATGAGGATTATATCAAATTAAAACATAGTAATTTTTATAAGGTCATCACATAAATCACATTTATGTGTCATAATGGGGACTAACCGATACATATAGTTTTTTAGTGATACTTCCCTTAGAAGTTTTGAATAATAACTCTCTTATTAAATAAAAAAGGGAAATGTATAATTTTCTTGGAAAACTAAGGGATATAAAAAAATTCATGATCCAGAATCAAATAATGCATTGGATAAATTTAAATATAGGATTAATGTACCTTCCACCATGTCATTTGGTACTTCTACCTCCACTTTAGTGATCTCATAATCCTAACCATCTCCCCTTAGCCTTTTTTTTGGAATATTCCATTGATTCATGATGAATTTATTTTCATAGTGTCTTATATCATTATAATTATTTCACTTGATATCATTTATTTTTATCTTCCCCTTGAATTTTTGAGCATGGTGACCCTTATCTTCACACTTATAACAAACTCTAAGTCCCTTCAAATATTTCCCAAGATACTTTTTTCCATAGTTTTTACAAGATGGAAATCACTCATACATCTTGTTCTCCTATAATTTATTCCTTTTTTCATGGTTCTTATATGGCCACTTCTTTTCTTGGTTTCCCTTGAATAAATTGATTCTATAAAATTCCTTCTTTGTCTTGATGGTGTATAAAACTATTTCATCATATGATGAAAAATTTTGAGAGACCAGTTCCCTTTAGAGACAAGGATTAATCCCTTAAAAAAACTGATAAATCTTCAACAGTGTGTTGCATATGTGATTTATATCATACTTGGATAATCTTGTAAACATAGCTCCATAATATGAAACACCCCCTTCTTCCTTTTTCTTTAAACTAAGTAACTTTATCTTCATCTCAATTTATTGATTATGGGGGAAGTATTTATCAAAGTATGTGTCCTTAAAATTTCTACATTCCATGAGTTATATTTCTTTTTCCTCTATAGTATTTAGGATCATGTAAAACCATTGATCAGAATCACCTTTGAGATAATATACCGCATGTTTAACCTTTTCTATTTTACTGCTTCCCAAGGCTATAAATATCTTCTCCAGAGACTTAATCCATTTCTCAGCTACAATTATATTATTATCCCCACTAAACAATGGGGATTTTTCACATAATGTGATACAGCATAGGGTATTCCTTCTGTGGAATAGGTTTCCCCATTTGTTCAAGGTTATTTTTCTTAACCTAATTAAGTTTCTCTAATATTTCCATAATTTTCTCCATTCCAATACCATATATATTGGTTTCCTCAGTAGGTAAATCTCTATATTTTCTACGAGTATTGATACTATTCATCATTTGGGTTCCATTTTTAAACAGTATCATACACTGGATTAGATCATAAAACCATAATATATAATTCCAAATATGTTACAGTACATAACATAAATTTTTTCTTCATAAATGACATAATCATAAACTTTGGTTTCTTTGGGGTCATCTTTACTTTTAAATCCTTCAAAATGGTTTTCAAAGAAATTTTTAATTATCGTAATTGTATCCCCCAGGATTGTTAAACCAGGTTCATAGTAAAGCCTGTTTTCATCTACCAGGTTAAGCTGAGTCGGGACTGACACGCCTTTTCAGATTTGTTACACCTAGGTACATCTATGTCAGAACCACATCCACTTATAGTATCCATAAAGGGATGCATTTCTTGTAATACAGTAACACCTAAAGTTTTTGAATTTTTTTTTGAATAAATTAGTTTTCATGGATTTATTTAATTATACTCAATTAAACATTCCTTTCATACAATACTAACTTGGCTTGTGCTACACGCAACACCGACTTGGTGTATATTACACGCAACATCAAGATTCCATGAAACATTATTTTATTATTATTTAAATAAGATAATATCCAATATTTTAAATTAGAGGGTATGAATATTATAAACTAAATTATTAAAATTTTAATTTATTGGTTAAAAATTAATTAGAAATTAAAATATATAACATTTTAATATAAAGGAAATATTTTTATTCTTATGCTCCCAAAGTGATTTTGTATTAATAAATTAAATTAATTATATTTAGTGAATGATATTAATGAATTATATATGTTATAAATTTAATTAAATAGATTTATATTCATTGAATAATATTTTATAGGCATAAGATAAGAACCAGCCCAATTTTATGCATAATAACCTATATTTTTCAAAAAGGAGATTTATCGCCTTTAAGGGAGAACCCATTTTAAATAAATTTTTTGAAACTTTTATAGATTATATTTAATAAAATAAACTTTTTATTTGAAATATGTATATAAAAACTAACTTTGAATTTTTTTCATTTTCTTGATAAGTTTCATGTTTTAATGAATAGTAAAAAATACTAAATTTTAATTGAAACCAACTTTTATTCATAGAAATAATTTATAGTGTTATATTATATTTTTTATTAGTTTTAAAGTTTAATTAGAATAAATTTTTATCATTTAATATAATTTAGTTCATTGGAAAAAATTTTACATTGAATTTAGATATTAAAACATTTCAATCTTTTGCATGTTTTAATTATAATAACCCATTTTCGCACCTCATCAAAGATATTAATTTTAAACTAATTAATTAAACTTATCTAATTTTAATTTTAAAAATTAGATTCCCTATTTGGAATAAAAGGTTTCATATTATTTAAATATGTTTCTTTTATTTTGGGGCTTTATGAACAGTAAGTTTAATAAATATTTATTTACCAAAGTAAAGGGTAAATCCGGTAATTAAAGGTAAATATAATATTATAACTTTATAAAATTAAATTAAAACGTGTCCTAAATTCATTGTATGAGTGTATTTAGAACAAAATCAACCTCAGGAAAAAATTGTAACCTTTTTAAGCCACTTGGGAAAGAATATGACATTTATTATATTTTATTTAAAGATAAGTTAAAAATTTCATAAACATATTTTTAATAAGTAAATAATTTTTAATATTGGTTAATATAGAAGATAAATTAGATTTTAAATATAAATTTTAAATATACTAAATTTATATTCATCATGATAATTTATTTTTAATTTTCAGGGGAAAAATAATTTAATTAAAGGCTTGTATAATTATGATGAAGTAATTAATCAATTAATGAAAATATCAAATAAATTATATTACAAATATTAAAATAAATATAATTTAACATAATTAATGATGTATACAAATTTTATAGATATATTTGATATGTTAATATTATATTATAATTATTTTCTCAAATTTATCATGTTGTTAGGATGTTTTTTAAAAGAAAAATATTGAATAGTATCAAAATTGACAAAAATGATACTTTAAAAAAATTATATTTTATTAAATGATATAAAATTTATGAAAAACTATAATAAGAAAAAAAATAGCTATAATAAGGTTAAACATTTCATTAATAATCTATTTGGGGTTTGTTTTTAATTTTATAGTAACTATGTTAACCCTAAAGTGTAAAAAGTCAAGTTTTCATGGTAAAAGATTAAGGATTTAACTAAGGGTTAAAGCCAAGAGATAAGGATATTATTGTGACCTAAACATGTATAAAAATCATTGGTTTTATGGATTAAGACCCATAATCATCTTAAATTCTAAATAAATAATGTTAAAGCTATTTTAAATTGTATACCAATTTATATTAATTTATTATTTTTAGAGTTTCCAAGACTGCCCCTCCCTCTCTTATAAAAAGGCACATCCTCCCTCACTTCCTCACACCACCTTGAGCCCCCTAAATCAACCAAACCCTACCCATTTTTTCTACTTAAAACCTTATCCAATTTATTAAAGTGTTTTCATTCTAAAAATACCTATTATAGTGTCCCTAAGAGAGGATCTAGAGGGAGTTCATCGAAGAAGAGGTAATCTCTTTTTCTGACTCTCTTAAGATTATTTCTTCTTCTACATCATATTAATGTGTTTTTCCATTATAAATTAACAAAAATAATATCACCTATATACATATATGTTATTATGATTATTTAAAAACCATATTCCACCTTTTATCCATCCTACAAAAAATGAAATCACCGCACGTGCGTACATATGGCCTATTGTCTCCATGTTGTTGTGTAATTTTTTTTTCATTTATACTTTATTTGTATGTATATAATAATTGATATATTGGATATGAATAATAAATATGAAATGATATATATTCTTTATAATTAATATACAATCAAATTTCTTACCCCTTTTACCATTAAGATAATGATATTGTTGCTCGTGCGTATGTGTGGTCTACCGTCTCCACGACACGATGAGATTCATATTCCTTTCTAACAATTTCAATAATTATTATAGAAATGTAAATAATGAGTAAATATTAAATATATTACATAATAATTCTAATCTAATAATATATATATATATATACATATATTTCATTTACCTTCTTCCATTCAGTATGATAAGAAAACGAAAATAGCGTCCATGCGTACGTACAGCGTACCGTCTCCATGAAAGGTATATTCCATTGAATATATCTATATTTTATAAATATTTATATACTAAATATATATAATATATATCATGTTTTATATTCAGGATGTATGTAAACTAGTATCTAAGTAATGGGATCAAGAATAACAATTTAAAACACGTATGATAAACAAAGCGATTATTACCCAAAATATTGCTTTAACTTGGAATTGTTAACAAATGGATAATATAAAGTCATAAATTAATCATATATGATATTATAAATATTATTATTATTCTATTATAAGTTAATAATATTTTTCAAACCAGTATGTAGAAGTTTTGGACACGTATGGAGGGAATCTTACTTAAGGTAATGGATTTATGTCTCACTTTTATTTCTATGGGACACATTCCTAATGAACCACTTGTTTCATCTATGTGGTGTAAATAATACCCATCAATGTATGTTATTATTATTATCTATAATATTTTCGTATTTTCATATCCATATAATTTTATTTCTCTCATGGGGTATATGATTATACTCGTTATAAAGTGATGAGTATTTACTTCACGATCTCATAAATATTTGGAAATGTTCTTTTAAGTATCCATTAAGGAATATTTATCATTCATGTCCGTGTTTTCTGAAAATGTTTTCAATTTTCTTTAATATTATCCTATTTATGTTTAAACTCATTTTTAACTATTTTCAAGTTTTTACTACATGGTTTGCAAGGAATCTATTTGTCATTTTAAAAACGAGGTTCTTTGTGACTTTTCTAGAAAAGGAACAAAAGGAATGTTTTTTTATCTTATACAGCATGAATTTATTTTTATGATTTTCTGATGACTTAATTACTTGAATCTTTCCTCACAATCTTACAAGTTTATTTTCAAATAAATTTTTTAAAAAATTTCATGGAATTTTAAGAAAAGAAAATATTTTCAAAGAAATGATATTTTAATCAAGAATTATTTACAAGTCAAATATCACATGTTACATATGATTAAATGGGGATATTTTTTCCAAGGATGATATCTCCATTATTAATATGTTTTTTATGTTTATAATGGAATTATATTTATTAAACCCATTTCTTTCCATTGGTTATTCTATGATAGAATGATATTTATGAAACCCATTTCTTTTCATGTGTTAAGATATGAGGAATCATTTATGTTATTGTGGAACACAGATGTATGATTTTAATTATTTGATTGGTTTTACATTATATTCATCCAATTCATTGGGTAAATATTTATATCTCATGGTATATACATAAGGGAAATTGTCCACTAAGATGGTCTTGGGAATGAACCTTGATTATTAAGATGGTTATGGGATTGAACCATGACTACCAAGATGGTTATGGGGGTGAACCATGACTGCCAATATATTTAGGGGAGTAAAATCATACTACTAATATGGCCTTGGAAGATCTGCCTTTACTATTTTGGAAATCATTTTATATACTTATGTTTCTTTCACAAATTTCATGTCTTATTCCTGAGTTATCATTTCATGGATTATTTTCTTTAATTACTAATGATTCATGTCTTATAAACTTCAAATAATTATTACATTATTCATGATCATAATCTTTGATATATAGGGTATGATCTTCTATTTCCATGATCATGTTATTATACTTCTATTCTTATTATTATGCTTATATATCTACCTCGTTTACCCTTAGTTAGCATCTGAGTTCACCCTTTTTTATGTTTCCTTTATCCCGAGTTATGAAGATATGTATTATTTTTTATGTGTCTAAGAAGTGTGATAGTCAAGAATAACCTAGTTGTAGATAATTTAGATCACTTATGTACTTTTTATTATGTTTCCATGTTTCCAAAGTCACTAGACTACTATGATCTTTGGACGTTTGTTTGTGTAATGTATTAAGTATTCCATAAAACTAATGCAATGTTAATGTATTAATATAGAGGGTATCTATATTTTGTATTAGAGAAAAAGATTATTTTACCTTTAGAAACTAGGATGATAAAACCTTAGAGGTATCCCTAGGGATATTTATAAGGATATGTTTATGGTTTTTTCTAAGGATAAGTATATGGGTGAGTTAATGTCTAGGAAAATTTACTAGAATTTTGGTAAAGGATAGAGTGAGTGTTTTCCTAGCATTAAAATACTATTTATATACTACAAGTGGATGTGACTCTAGAACAGATGTACCTATGGGTAAAACTCTGGCAAGGTTTATTGATCCTGACTTAGCGTAACCTGGTACATGACAACGAGCCTTCATTCACACATGGCTTAACACTCCCGATGGATATGATTTTGAAACTCCAAAACTCTTCACGAATCATTATGAAGGATTTGAATATAATTTGGATATGAATAACCATGGATGAACCTAAGTTGTCATATATTAAGTAAGGTGTTATAATTTAGACATATTATAAGTGAATTTTCGTGATTACGTGGTTCCTCATTATGATAACTATTTATTAATTAATGATTTTGGATTTAGAAAATGGATGGAACCTAAAGGAACCATGTTGATGGTGATTATGATGGACAATTCAATTAGTTTCCTCCTGAGTAACTAAATGTTATGGGAGATGGAATAAAAAATCTTGTTTCTTTACACACATATCTTTCTCAAGATATTAATCATGGTGGACTCCCAAATGATCAAAAGAGGGAATAATATTCCCTTGAATTTTTCATAAGGAAACATCCTCCTTATTTCAGGGGGTCTTTTGATCCACTTTTTTCTAAATAATGGATCAATACTAATGAAAATATAATATTCATTCTCTAGTTTTTAGATCATGAGAAATTTATTCTGGTTTTTTATTGGTTATAATGTTGAGTGGACCAGTGGTGGACTCTAATTAAGAATATAATAAAGTGAGATAAAATTGAATCCATAGATTGGGATGAGTTTAAGAACTTATTTTTCAATATGTACCTTCACTATATTATTAATACCAAGATGAAGAAATAGTTCCTTGAGTTGAATAAAAGGGATGATGGATATTTTGGTTCCTATGAGGCTAATTTCACAAGACTTCCAAGGTATGTTTTAGGAATTATCATCCCACTAGAAAGTAAATTCGATAAGTTCTTTGGTGGCTTAAATCCAAGTCTCATAAGGGAATTGAACATAATATACTTTAGTATCTATGATGTAATTTTTCTTTGTAAAATGAAGGTTGAAATGGAGGCTGGAGTCACGTACCAATCTCATGGTTTTGAGAAGAAAAGGAAGATGGGGTTTAAAGGGAAATCTAAAAGCCATGAAGAGAAAAATAGCAGATTTAATTTATTTTCTAACTGTGGCAATAAGCATGGAGGAAATTTTCTTAATGGGTTTAATAAATTTTTTAAATGTAGAAAGTAAGGTCATCAGGCTTTTGATCTCCAAAGTGATGGAAAAAAGTTAGCTAACGGTGGTAATGGAGAGAAAGTGGCACATAATTCACCTCCCACGCTTTAGTTCTACAAGTGTAAGTAGAATGTAAATTAATCTAACTAGTTACAAAACCTATGGTCTAGTGATTATTATTGACATCCACAACCTATTAATCCAAGGGAAAATGGTAAATCTCATGTGATCACTATTTATAATGTGGGATGCGATAATGACATGGTGAAAGGTACACTTACCATCCACTTTAAAACTGCTAATGTATTGTTTAATTCTATATCTACCCACTCTTTTATATATAAATAATTTTATAAGGGTGTTAATATATCACCAAAATGATTATATGTGGAATTAGGAGTGAAAACCCTAATGATATGATGATTGAAACTCAAGTCTATGATTCCTCTCTGGTTGAATTTTGTGGGAATGTGTTTCCTAGAAATATTTTCATTCTTCCTCTGGTTGAATTTGATGTCATATTAGGCACAAATTGGATTTGTCTATATAAGTCCCACATCAATGTTTAAGTAAGGGAAGTTACGTTTGATTTTTCAAACCAACTTATGATCATCTATCAATGTGATGATAAGTATTAACCTCCATTGGAGATTAAATCCTGTGTATAGGTATTGATTCCCATTTAGAAGGGTTTTTTATCTTAAATAGTTTGGGAGAAAATAGACATAGATTATATTCATATTGTTCATGAATTTTTGGATGTCTTTTCAAAAGAATTCCCCAGTCTTCCACTAAAATGTGAAGTTGAGTTCTATATATATCTCAAACCTAGTTCTACAACAATTACAAAGACTCATTGTAGAATATCCCTAATTGTGTTGCAGGAATTGAATAATAAACTTCAATAAAACCTTAATAAGGGGATCCATTCATCCAAGTGTGTAACATTTGGGTGCACCAGTTCTTTTTGTGAAGAAGAAGTATTGATCAATGTGACTTGGAATTGATTATCAAGAGTTGAACAATATACAAATCAAGAAAAAGTATCTTCTTCCCCATATTGATGATTTGTTTGATTAGCTGTGAGGAACTCAATACTTTTACAAGATTGATATTTTTTCTAGATCTCATTAATTGAGGGTCAATAAGGAGGATATACCCAAGATAGCATTCTATACAAGCTATAGTGACTATGAATATATAGTAATTCTTTTTTTTCTTACTAATTCCCTTGTTATCTTCATGTATTTGATGAATATAGTCTCTAGATATCACCTTGATAAGTTTTTGGTAGCCTTTATAGATGATATTTTTATCTATTAAAATAGAAACTAAGATCCTGAAGACCACTTGAGAATTGTGATAAGGACCCTAAGGTTAAACTATATGAAAATTTTACAATGTGTGATTTATGGATTCAAAAGGATTCATTTTTGGGTAACATAATCCCAAGTCAAGGTCTAGTAGTAGATCCATCAATGATGGAGGCTATTGAATGTTTTCATAGACTAACCATAGTGACTGAAATCCATTGCTTTCTTGGTTTAGTTGGATATTATCAAACAAATTTGGAGAATTTCTCACAACTATCTATTCCTATAATAAATTTAACTCATAAGGGTGCCAAGTTTCTCTATATAGATGAATGTTAGGAAAATTTTAAGGAACTAAAGATATGGTCAGTAAACGCACATGTTCATACATTACCCTGTAGTGGTGAAAGGTGTATAATTTATAATGATGCCTCCAAGAAATTAATTGAATGTGTTCTTAAGAAAAACAACAAGGCTATCACTTATGCATCATGAAAATTTAAGATTCATGGAAAAATTACCCAACTCATGATTTGGAGATAGATGTGGTAATTCTTTCATTAAAGATATGGAGGTATTATATTCATGGTGAAAAGTGGGATAAATATACCAATCATAATAGTATGAAATATGTATTTATGTAGAATGAGTTAAACATGTTCCAGAGAATATGGTTAGAGCTAATAAAGGATTATAACTACTCAATACATTATCACCCAAGGAAAGAAAAATAGTTGGCTAATGCTTTGAGTCAAAGGGATCATGCTATATTTTCCATGATAAGGATAAAAAAAGATCCAATACTTCTAGATTTGAAAGGATAGACCAAGAAATCCTAACGGAAGGTGGTAAACCTTATATTTCTCAATTTAATGTTTAACCCTCAATCCTAGTGAAGATTAAAGAGGTGAAAAAGTAAGATATAGAGAAATAAAAGAAGGTCAGAAATGTTCTAGAGTTTGACCTTCATTAGGAAGGAATGATAATTTTTAGGAACTATGAATTTATTCCTTTCATACAAAATTTTAAGATGGGTCTATTAGAGGAATCTCATAGATCTTAATTCTCTATTCATCTTAGAAGTAAGAAGATTCTTAGAGACTTGAAAGAATAATTATGGTGGGAAAGAATGAAGAGAGATATTGTAGAGCTTTTATCTCGGTGCTTGGTATGCCAACATGTTAAGGATAAAAATAAAACATCTAAGGGGATGTTGCTTCCATTACCCATAATAGAATGGAAATGGGAAAAATCACCATGAATTTTGTCATTGGACTCCAAAAAACAACTAAATTGTTTAATGATATATGGGTGGTAGTTGATCACCTTACTAAATAAGCACACATCATTACTATAAGAGATGACATCTCTCTAGATCAACTTGTCATGATATAAATTAAGAAATATGTAAGGTTTCATGGAGTTCCACATTCTATTGTATCTGATTAGGACCTGATTTTTACCTAAAAATTATGGTTAAGTCTTCAGAAATCACTTGATATAAAATTGAGTTTTAGAACTTATTATCATCCTCAGATGGATGGTCAGTCTGAAAGAAGAATTAAAACCCTAGAGGATATGTTAATATCTTGTTCTCTATAGTTCAAAGGTGGTTGGGATCAACACCTTCCTTTAGTTGAGTTTTCTTACAAAAATATCTTTAACTCAAGCATTCATATGGATCCTTATGAATCCCTCTATGGGATGAAATTTAGATCTCTGACATGTTGGGATAAAATTGGAGAAAGAAATCAATTAGGGCCTGAGATCACTGAAGATATGGATAAGAAGGTTTGATCCATTTAGCAACATATCAAGACAACACAAATTCGGTAGAAAAGTTATGTTGATAACCGATGGAATGATCTAAAATTTAAAGTTGATAAGAAGGTGTTTCTAAGAATTTCTACATGGAAAAAGGTTATGAGATTTGAGAAAAAGGGAAACTAATCCCTAGATATACCAGTCCCTTTTAAATTCTTGATCATATAAAGATAACATCCTATCACGTGGAACTTCCTCAAAATATCTCTCAAGTCCTTGATGTGTTCCATGTATCTCTCCTGTATAAGTAAATACCTGACCCTTCTTGTGTACTAAACTCATAGTTCACACCATTGGAGCATGATATCTCCTACGAAGAACAACTAGTTCAAATTTTGGATCGTATAGAGAAATTTCTCCGAAACAAGAGCACTCACCTTGTCAATTTTTTGTTGAGAAGTCACTAGTTAGATGAAGCTACAAAGGAACTTGAGGATATGATGAGGCAAGAAGTATCCTCATTTTATGTATCATAATGATTAATTTAAAGTGTGAAATTCAATTTAAGGGGGGTATAATGTAACACCCTGACTTTTTTTAACTATTTTTTCAAATAAATTAATTTTTCCTGGATGTCTTGCATTGTAATAAATCAAACATTCTTTTCATATGGCATCAACTTGGCTTGTTCTACACGCAACATCAATTTTCCATGAAACATCATTTTATTATTATTTAAATAATATAATAACCTAGTTATTAAATTAGCATGTATGAATAGTATTAAATAAATTATAAAAACTTGAATTCATTGGTTACCAATTAATTAGAAATGAAAATATATACCAACTAAATATAAAGACTATATTTTAATTTTTAATCTCCCAAATACATTTTTATTAATAAATGAAATTAATTTCAATTAGTTAATGATATTAATTAAATCTATATGTTATATATTCAATTAAATATTTTCAATATTCATCAAATAAATTTTATGGGCATAAGATAAGAACCAACCCAATTTTATGCATAAAAATTAATATTTTTCAAAAAGATAATTTATCACCTTTTAATAGAGAACCCATTTTAAATCCAAATTTTGAAACATTTAAATATTATAATTGAAAAAATAAACTTATTATATTAAATAATGATATAAATAATTAATTTTATTAATTTGTTTTATTTTTCTAATATGTTTCCTGTTTTTATTTATAGGAAAAAAATACTACATTTTAATTGAAAACAACTTTTTTCAATGAAATAATTTATGGTGATAAATTATATTTTTGATTGGTTTAAAAGAATAATTATATTAAATATTTATCATTTAATATAATTTATGTCATTGGCATAAATTTTACATTGAATTTCGATATAAAAACATTTCAATATTTTTCATGTTTTACCATTAATAACTCATTTTCTCAACCAATCAGTAGGATTAATCTTAAATTAATTTCTGAAACTTCTATGTTTTGAATTTTGAAAAATTGATTCCATATTTTAAATCATAGGTTCTAAATTATATAAATAGGTTTCTTTTATTTTTTGAAATTATTAATAGTTACTTTAGTAAATTTTTATTTACCACGGTTAAGGGTATATCAGGTAGTTAAATATACGAATAATATTATAAAATTATAAAATTACCCTAAAACTTATCCTATTTTCATTATATGATTTTATTTCATAAAAATAAACATTATTTTGAAATTATAACCTTTTTAAGGAACTTGGGAAACAATGTGATATTTATTGTATTTTATTTAAATATAAGTTAAAAATGTCATACTCATATTTTTAATAAGTATATCATTTTTAATATACGGTTATACATAAGATAAATTTGACTATAAATATTCATTTAAAATATAATAAATTAATATCCATAATTATAATTTATTTTTAATTTTTATCAAATGAATAATTTAATTAAAGGCTTGTATAATGATGATGTAGTAATTATTCAATTCATGTAAATATCAAATAAATTATATTAAAAATATTAAAATAAATATAATTTAAAATTATTAATGACATCCACGAATTTGTATATATATTTGATATGTTATTGCTATATTAGGAGTGTTGATTCTAAGTTATCGTGTTTTTATGATATTTTTGAAAAGAAAAATATTGAATTGTATCAAAATTGACATAAATGATACTTTAAAAAAATATTTTATTAAATGCTATAAAATTCATAAAAATATAAAATTCATAAAAATAACTATAATAAAGGTACAAGTGTCATAAATTATCCATTTGGGGTTCTTTTGGAATTTTATAGTAACTATATTAACCCTAAATTGTAATAGGTCATGTTTTTATGGTAAAAGTTAAAGGGTTTAACTAAAGGTTAAAGCCAAGATATAAGGTTATTATTATGACATAAACATGTCTAAAAATCCTTAATTGAGATGATTTCAACCCATCCTTATCTTATCTTATAAATAACTCACTTTTTATCTATTTAAATTCAATAATAAATTTATATTAATTTTAAATTTTGAGAGTTTCTAAGAGTGTCCCCAGCCCTCTTATAAAAAGTCACCTTCTCCCTCACTTCCTCACACCACCTTGAGCCTTATATCTCAATAAAACCCAAAACATTTATCCTCATAACATTCTTATAAAAGTTATTTAGGTTATTTTTTTCTAAAAATACCTACTCTAGTGTCCCTAAGATAATATCTTGAGGGAGTTGGCCGAAGAATAGGTAATCTCATTTACCGACTCTCTCAATAGTATTTCTTCTTCTACTTCCTCATCGTGTGTTAATTCAATTATAAATTAATAACTATAGTAAAAAATATTTACTAATATTTTATTATGATAATGTAATAACTATCTTAAACTGTTTATTCATCTTATGAAAAACAAAATCACCACATGTGCATACATACAACATATCGTCTCCACGTTATGGTGTAATCTGTTTTTCATCACTACTTTACATGGATGGGTATAATGATGCATATAATGGATATAAATAATAAATATGACATGATATTTATTATTTATAATTAATATAAAAATACAATTTCCCACACCTTTTACCATTAAGATAATGATATCATCGCTCTTGCGTACGCACAGCCTACCATCTTCACGACGCGATGAGATTCATCTTCAACACTAACTATTTAAAGAATGATTATATAAATGTATATAATGAATAAATATGAAATATATTTCATAATAATTATAATTTAATAATATATATATATACATATATGTCATTTACCTTCTTTTATTCAGTATGATTAGAAAACAGAAACACCATTCATCCATACGTACGACATAACATCTCTATGAAAAGTGTATTCCATTTCATATATCTAAATTTTATATATATTTACAACATAAATTTATATGATATATAAATCATGTTTTAAATTATTTAAGTAATTAAATCATTATCTAGATGATATGATCAACAATAACAAGTCAAAAAACGTACGATAATCAAAGTCGTTATTACCTAAAACATTGCTTTAACTTGGAATTGTTAATAAAAGGGAAATATAAAGTCATAAATGAATCATATATGATATCATAAATATTATTATAACTCTATTATAATTTAATAATACTTTTAAAACCACTATAAAAGAGTTTCGGACACGTACGGAGGGAATCAGACCTAAGGTAAGGGATTTATGTCTCACTTTTATTTTTGTGGGACACATGCCTTAAACACAACTTGTTTATTATATATGGTGTATATACTACCCATTAATGTATTTTATTAGTATTATCCACTACTAAAAAATAATGTTATATCCACGGTTTGTAACTATATCTATAGGCCCAAAAATCGTGGCTATAGGTTATAGCCACGGTTTCATAAACCATGGCTGGTATTGGCGTGGCTATAGGGGCAAAACCTATAGCCACAGTTTGAACTGTGGCAACACCCTATAGACATGGTTTTCAAACCGTGGCAGAATCCTAAGTCTGGCAGTATTTATAGCCACGATTTTAAACCATGGCTATAGGCCTTTTGCCACGGGTTTAAAATGTGGCTATATCCCTATAGCCACGGTTTAAAACTATCTCTATATGTCCCCCCATTCCATAAAAAAACAGCCACCCCCCCTGCCCCCTTCCTCAGAACTGCCCCCTTGCACTCCCCCCTGCCCACTGCACTTCCCCCACAGCCCACTGCACACACCCCTGCCCCCTACCCACTGTACCTCCCCCCCATCCCACTGCACCCCCCCCCCCCCCCCCGCACACACACCCCGCCCCCAGCACACCCCTTACCCCCTGCACCCTCTCCCCCTGATCATTCCCCCCTACCATCCCCCCCATCCCCAACCAGTCCCCCTATGCCCCTGAGCATTCCCCTCTCCAGACCCTGGACATCAGCACACACCCTGCCCCCAGCACACCCCTGCCCCCTACACCCTCTCCCCCTGCCCATTCCCCCCTGTCATCCCCCCACCCTCTGCCAGTCCCCCCTACCCCTGAAAATTCCCCTCTCCAGACCCTGGACACCCCCACTCCCCCCCTTCCCCCTTCACCTCTCCCCAGCAGACCCCCCCCCCCCCCCCCCCCCCCGCCCTCCTGCACCCCTACCCTATGCCCTACAGACCCTCCCCCCTTGCACCCCTCCCCACTGCCCTGCAGACCCCCCCCCCCCCCCCGCCCTCCTCCCCACTACCATGCAGACACCCCCCCTGCCCCCTCTCCCCCTTCCAGTTCCCCCCCCCCCCCAGCCCTCCTACACCTCTCCCCTATAGACCCCCCCCCCCCACTCCCACCTACCCTCCTCCCCACTGCCCCCCCCCCCACCCTCCGGCACCATCTCCCCCTACCAGTTCCCCCCTGCCCTCCTGCACCTCTCCCCTACAGACCTCCCCCCCCCCCACCCCGCCCTCATGAACCCCTACCCTATGCCCTGTAGACCCCCCCTGCACCCCCCCCCCCCCCCCCACTGCCCTCCTCCCCACTTCCCTCCCTTCCAGTCCCCCCCCCCCCCCACGGACAGATCCCCCCAAACCAGGAAAGGACCCCTGCCCCTTGCCTACTGCCACATAAAATCATCTTAAAAATGAAGAAAAATGTATTCTTGAAGCTACTACATTGAAAATCCTACAATTACAGGACATACCTGGCGATATAGACTTTGAGAGAGCTTTCCAAGAAGGATTTGGATCATGAAAAAATAATAGGGACCATCCTCAATCAGGAACATTCCTAAAACTGATGACGATTGTAGCCCTTCACTTCTGTAATACAATAAACTACTTAATAACTAGACAATTCATAACTAAATATTAGAATAATACATGAATTATTGAAGAAAGGGAAAGAAACATAGAGGCATAAACACTTACATAATAGGTCATTTAATCATGTGGTAGGTCAAAGAGGTGAGTTACACATAATAAACAAGTTTTTTGGATTAAAATATTGTTTCATACATAAATATACAACTCACAAGGCCTAAAGGATTTGTGTACAACTCAATTGAAAGTGTAGAATTCACTAATTGTAATTTACTTTGGAAAGTGTAGGTGGGTTTAAATAAAGTAGTTCTAAGATTAAAAATAACAAAATCTGGAATTATTCTATCCGACAAGGGGACTAAGGTTTGAAATTCATATTTGGATGCATGAAAAGACGTTTTTTCCATCATATATCTTATGAAAGAAGCTTCTTGAGAAATGGGGAGTAGAGTTGAGAATGAACACCAAATTGGGAGAATTTTGTAAACAAAGAGCTTGTGTGTTAGTTTTTTAAAAATCAAAAATTATGTAAAATGTTTAAAGCATAGGAATATATTAATGACATTATAAAAAGAGAATTCTCTAAGGAGATATAGAGAATTGGTTCACATGGAAGTATATGGATGCGCATGTGGAGGTGGAAATTCAAATGGTGTTTGATGTTGTTTATTATGTTTATAAAGAATAATCTGTATTTGGAAGGATTTGGAGTGTACAATGAATTATCGGGAGCAAGATAAAAGTGATATGGTTAATCAAAATTTCACAACAGCCTGCCCCATTCCATGGTGAATGAGGTTGAGAAATTTTGGAGATGGAAATGGTTGGATATTAAGGGAACTAGTTATTAACAAAGATCCATGCCATGAAGAGGAATAAACATTCCATAATTCCATATATGGGTAATGATCAAAATAACGAACAAAGGGCATGTAGTTTGGGGAGTTAGCTGAACCATTTTATAAGACCACACAATAACAGACATCACAACACTAATATGAAAAGGAGAAGATCATGGAACTATATCCTGAGAATTTATTTGAATTAACAGGAAATTTCTTGAAAACAATAATACACTGTGCGACACCTAGAATGAGTGTGGAAAATTATAATAGGAGATTAATTATCAAACCTTGAATGAAAGGTGTATGTTGCTGGAATATATAAAACTGATATAGCAGAAGCTATAGAAAAGAAGAGGAGAATACATAACATATTGAAAATCTAATTTTTTAGAAGTTGTAGAAAAATATTAGCTTAATTATTTTTCAAAAATAGATTTCATAGAATGAAAAAGGAGTTTCACCTATAAAATGTGAAGGTTTACATAAAAAAAATTATATTCTCAATATAAACTTGAAACATAAAGAAAATTAAATAGTCCATACTATTGAGTATGAAGATGGCATTGTTGTAGTACTTGAAATAGATTGTTGAGAGGTTGTATCATAAGGCACAACTTGTAATACAATGAAATTTATAGTCATACCACAAAAATAATGATTCATCATATGCAAAACAGGGTTTAATAATGTATTGCTAATGTTTATTATACTAACAGTATAAAAAACCACAATGTATAATAATCAAATGTATTTATTATGATAAAATAAATTATTGGATGTGAACATAAATGAGTTGGATCAATTATGTTATTAAATCAATGTATAATTGTGATGTACTATTCAGAAAAAAACAACAATACATAATAATAAATATACAGACATAATTGAGTTGGATATCTTATGATTAAAATTTCAATTGTAGTTTACAATTGTTGTGTTAACAAACATGATTTTAAGTTGGTTTTTTCTAATGAAACTATAATCAACTCCTCTAATTGAACAAAGAACACTTCCTTGGTTATTATAAATACATCTGATTATTACATTCTATGTATAATTGATGTTATAAAACAGTTTAAAATACATCATTGTATACGAATCACAATGTATTTTTATGATTTCATCAATTATACATTATAATTTGTTAACATACAAACTCAAGTATTAATACATCCTAATAGATTCCCTTAAAATATGTTAACATTTTCAAACTGATAATATTCTTGAATTGAAATTGATTCAATTTAAGATGTACTATTTGATTTAATTATGATGTAGTATTGGTATATTAACATAACTATAAATGTAATATGAAGATTATTTCATCCTAATTGATTTGGATTTCTTCTCTAGATGTACATCTGATGATTTATTTAATATAAAAATAATATATCATAAGTATGGAAATAATATACTAACAGTACATCATAATAAATACATATGATTATATATATATATTATATCTCTCAAAACTTTTTCTCCTCTATATTTTTTTCTCTTATATTTCTATGTAATATTTAAAATAATTGTCTACTATAAATTCACTTACACATATAATGGATTTTTTTCCAATATAAATTCTTGGAAAACAAGTTCAAACAGGAAGGCACTAATATTAATGCGCTTATTCTCTATATAAGTGCATACTAGTACTCCATAGTGAAAAATCAATGCATACAGTAGCTATGTCACACTTATTTTCTATGTGAGTGAAAACTGGTAATGCATATTGGAAATAAGCGCATACCTAAATATGTACACAGGAAAATAAATACAAATATGTAGCTATATAGATAATAATTTCATATAGATCAATGTAGTTACTAGTTATTAATGGATTAGTCTTTGTCAATATAACGTTGGTGTAGAAATATTTTTCACCAAAATATATATTAAAACCCATTTAAATTCACGTGATTATAACATTGGTTTTTAGAAAGAAAGTGGTTTTTTAGACAATTATGGAGCTAAAAAGAATGTATTATGAACAGGTGTAAAAACCATCAAGTTCCAATCAAGGATGTGTTCATCCCATTTAAACGAAGATATCACAGACTTATAAGAGATTGTGGTACAATGGGATTTCATGCAAGAATTTTAAATGTGATGATCGAAGATGATGACTTGTAGAATAAGAAACGGAATAGAGAAGATACCTTGAATTTTAGCATAAATAAAATGGGAACAATGATGAATGAATAAAGTGATAGGATTAAAGCGATTTACAAATAACATTTTTAAGTAAATTTCCATGTATATGGAATTGAAGGCAAGCATAATTCCATTATGAGGCTATTAAAGACAATGTTTTTTATTCAATGGATAGTTTTCCCTATTCTGGTTGAATAAAAATGAAATATTGGAGCCTCCAATTTCCTTATTATTTTGGTTTCATAAATATAGAATATTTAAAAAATGAAATTCCTATGTTTTGCTGAGGATGATTAGAGTGGTGTCGAAGCAAGGTAGTGGTATGTCAATTCAAATGTTGTTGTCCGAGATGTATTCACCAAAAAAATATGATTGGTTTTGAGTTAAAATGGTTGATGGATATTAATAAAGTGGGTTTTTTGGGTGTTTTGTATTTTGAAATAATGGATATTGAAATGTGGAGAAGCTTGAATTCATGTATGATGATGACATAGGTTGGAAATAAGGTTTTGGATGATTAAGATGACTTGCGTAAGGGAGATACATCATGTTAATCATGGTAACCCATGTTCCAAGGGCACTATGGAAGGGTACAAAAAATGATTTGAAAACAAAAAAAAATGCCCTAATTTATAATTGAAAAGTTAATTTGGAGGCAAAGCTTTTGATCTTGAGCTAGTGAGTGAAGTTATTTAATGATTATAGATATTTCTTGAGTTCCCTATAGAATGTTTCGGTCAAGGTAAGTCACGATTGAGATCTGGTTGGATGAATAATCTTGGACTTGGTTATGTGCTTAATGAAGTTCTCTATGGCTGAAAGAATCTGACATGTTTATTTTTTAGTGATACGTGGAATTTTGATCATTGATAGTATAAGTTTCTGGAATTTTTTGTAGAAGTAAAAGAAGTGTGAATTAAGAAAAAAATTTATCCAGGTATATCAGACATAATGCCTCAGCCGATGTCACAAGAGCAAGGAGCGACGGAGCAAGTAGGGTTCCATTGCATGAGCCAATGTCATGAGATCAGGGAGCCGATCGAGTCCTTCACAAGAGTAGCAGGAAGGGAAGGGAAGTTCAGTTGGGTAGAGGATAGGGAGCTCAATCTTGGGGAGGGGAAGCATCGGCTGATGCACCGGATAGAGGAGGTACACCCGAAGAAGGGTATGTGGGAGGAGAAGAACGCGTGAGGGGTGGAGGAACCGCAAATGGAGATGTCGCAAATGGATGAGCTGTGAATGGAGAAGCCGGTGAGTGTGAAATAGAATCTGGCGAGGATCAGATGAGGGGTAAATCAATCAGGAGATGATAGAAGGAGAACGGTTTTGAGGGAGAGATTGGGGAGTGGGCGAGTGGAAAAGAAAGCCTCGACGGAGGATAAAAAACGAAGAAGCTATTCCCACAGGGAATGATCTGCTCGTGGATATATCTTATATATAGCCACAGACCATTTATATTGTGGCTATAAATATGTGGATATATGTCATTTTTTTAGTAGTGGACATCTTCGGGGCAGCATCTTCCGACCAGGAGTGAAGGGAGTGGGAGGAGGCTGGAATGCTAGTGGAAGGGGGCTGGTTGCAGGTGCTGGGGGGATGGTGCGGGCTGATTCGAAGGTGGCAGGGGGGATGTTGTGGGCTGGAATGATGGTGACAGCGGGCTGAAATGAAGGTGGAAGGGGTTGGTGTGGGTTGGATGTGGGCTGGATGTGGCTCGAGCAGGGCCAAAGCACGACATTACCGCGGCGTGACCGTGGCGTGTTAGCCCGGTCCAGCGAGATCTGCGGGGCGGCATCTTCCGGCCAGGAGCGAAGGGAGTGGGAGGAGGCTGGAATGCTGGTGGATGGGGGCTGGTTGCAGGTGTTGGGGGGATGGTGTGGGCTGATTCGAAGGTGTCAGGGGGCTGTTTCGGGATGGAATGTTGGTGGCAACGGGCTGAAATGAAGGTGGAAGGGGGGTGGTGAGGGATGGATGTGTCTGGAGCAGGGCCAAATCACAGCATTACCGGAGCGTGACCGCGGCGTGACCGCGGCGTGACAGCGGTATGACCGTGGCGTGACAGCGGCGTGACCTCGGCGTGACCGCAGCGTGTTGGCCCGGTCCAGTGACATTCGCGGGGCAGCATCTTCCACTTAGTTTCAAATAGGATGATATGGATGGCATGAGAGGATGTTTTCTCAGAATATTTAAAGAAATGAATGCTAATCTTTGATGAATAGAGGATTGGATGACCCCTGATATACCTAATTCGGTGAGGGCTCGAATGAAGGTGGAAGGGGGCTAGTTGCAGGTGTTGGGGGGATGGTGCGGGCTGATTTGAAGGTGGTAGGGGGGCTGTTGCGAGCTGTAATGTTGGTGGTAGAGGGCTGAAATGAAGGTGGAAGGGGGATAGTGTGGGTTGGATGTGGCTGGAGCAGGGCCAAATCATGGCATTACCATGGCGTGACCGCAGTGTGACCGCAGCATGTTGGCCTGGTCCAGCAACATCCGTGGGGCAACATCTTCCACTTAGTTTCAAATAGGATGATATGGATGGCATGAGAGGATGTTTTTTCATAAGATTTAAAGAAATTAATGCTAATCTGTGATGACTAGAGGATTGGATGACCCCTGATATACCTAATTCGGTGAGGTTTGGAGATCTAGAAATGTGTAGGAATACCTAGAGGAATTAATACCCCATGGGATCGGGAAAATCACAGGTTACATAACATGTAGTTTGACATTAATGGTATTGTGGGACCCATGGGCTGTGGAACTAGGCTTTTGGTTGGATTTAAATATCACATTCCATGTGACATGGTCACACAACATGAGACCCATCTTAAAAGTCTAACGGCACTTAAAGAGTGTCTTGGTTTAATCAACTGTTTTAATAAAAAGAGGGAACGCCCTACAGGGATATAAAAAGGGTCAAGTATGATGTGTGCTTTATGACTAATAATGACATCAAGTATAAGGAAAACATCAATGCAATAATGTTAAGCAAGGTATACCACTGTGAGTTTTTGCAGAAAGCGCACCTCCGTTGGAGGGGGTTTATTACAAAACCATGACTTATTTATCAAACAAAACAATTATCTTAACTAACACTTATTAAAGAATTGTAATTTAATATAAACATGAAGAATTAATAAGTCAACTAAATGAAATTTAAAACATTCTTGAATTAAATAGGCTAGGAGAGGGACCCTACATCAACCTCAAGGCGCATTTTCTTTTGACAATGACAACTCAAATCTTCCTTTTTTCCGCTTGCATGCATATGCAACTTCACATATATATAAGGAAACCTAGCCCCTATGTACATATTTTCATGGCCAAATACACACAAGGGGGTCCTTAGATATATATTTATACTTGCATATACCCCTTTACACTTACACATGTATGCATTTTTCATATCCATATATAAGCACACCTAGCCCCAATATATATATTCATACTGCCATGAGTGAATATATATAAAGGTGGAACTTATATATGTATATTCCTACCTATTCATACACATGTAAGCATTCGTCAACAATGACTCGAATCCACCTCAACGAAATCCAAAATGCACTGCAAAAATATAAGGAACCCAAAAATCACAAATGCCCTAATTAAAATTGGGCCAAAGATTAAAAACAGAATAAACCTTACCCAAATCCGATGTTGAACTCATTGTCATCGATGGTGGTGGATAAAACCGACCTCATCATAAGAAACCACCTATAAGAAAATAGTGGGAAAATGAGATATAACAACTTCTTATATATATGTTATCGGTGTGTCAACTGTACATGATAAATGATACGTGAATCCAGAACCAACAATTAACAAATAATATTTTTGGCTGTGAACCTTAGTTCAAACCATGAAATTCCCAAGGGTAGGGATTCATGGTGTGAAACCCCTGGTAACACCATGAATCATGCCTAGGTGGATTTATTTTAATAGGTTAAATTCTGTCTTTTTCTGAGTCAAGTGTTTCACAATGATGTTACTGAAGAAAGTATCAAGTTTTCAAAGCTGGTTGTTTGTGTTTGATGAAATGAAAACAAAGATTTTATTTAAGTTTTATATTTTTATGAGAATGCTCGGTTGATGTTTTCTCAAAATGAGGACACTTTAATCTCTAAAGTGAAAGAAAATTTCATTTTATACTATTGAGTTGGTTGAAACTTTCTACTAGTCCACGTTGAAGGCTTAGGGAAATCATGTAAAACAGGTGAAAATGTCATTATAAAGAGCCACAACCAATTTGAATAGCATATACACATTATATAATAATGAAAACAATTTTTTAAAATACTCGAACAATTATTGAATTCAAATTAAAGGGTTATGTAAAGGAAACTTACCTCAACCACGAGGCACTGCTTTTAACAACAACTCGAATCTTCCTTTTTTTCCGCTTACATGTATATGCAACTTTACATATATATAAGGACACCTAGCCCCAATGTACATATTTTCATAGCCAAATATGCACAAGGGGATCCTTCGATATCTGTTTATACTTGCATATACCCCTTTACAGTTACACATGTATGCATTTTTCATATCTATATATAAGCACACCTAGCCCCAATATATATATTCATACTTCCATGAGTGAATATATATAAAGGGTGAACTTATATATTTTTATGCCTACCTATTCATAAACATGTAATCCTTCGTCAACGGCAACTCGAATCCACCTCAACGAGATCCAGAAAGCACTAAAAAAATATAAAGAACCCAAAAATCACAAAATCCCTAATTAAATTTTGGACAAAGAATAAAAACGAAATAAATCTTACCCAAATCCAATGTTGAACTCACTGTCATCGATGGTGGTGGATAGAACTAGCCTCATCATAAGAAACCACCTGCAAGAAAATAGTGGGAAATGAAATGAGATATAACAACTTCTTATATATATGTGATCAGTGATGATAAATGATACATGAATCCATTACCATTATAGATTCTATAATTCCTTTCTATTATTACCACAATATCATAATTTAGTCACTCCCATTGGACTGATAATTTGTGGTGGTCATGTCAACACAAAACAGCTACAAACACAAATTTTAGGCATAAGTGGCCAATGCAATAAAGAAAATAAAATAAAAACTAAACTAAAACATTCCTATATCCTGTGACAATACACGTCACCACCCAACATATAAGAACCACAATTCCCCATGCGTCAAATCATGTTCCTTCAAGCAAGGGGGAAATAGATCCATGTTTCAAAATGATACTATCAAATAGTACATTCCTATTAATTAACAATTATTCTTCCTGTTAATGGTATATAATTAGTTTTGCTCGAGTTTCAGCTTAATTTGGTTTTGTTCGATACAAGTTTTTAACCCACTCGATAATAAAAGTTTACTAGAGGACACAATTTATAATCAAATAGAATATATCATAACAAAAAATGGATCCACACCTATGAAGAAGGTTGAACATGATAATAAAGAATGTTTGATCATATAGTCTGATGAGTTATAAAAGGATAAACCAAAAAAACGAAAAACATTGAGAGTTCCATAATTTCCCAAGTGAATATGCAATTTTCAAACAATAATGAACATGTGAAAGAATAGAAAACTGTGTTTCCACAATTTAAATGCTTAGAATGTGAGAAATAAGAAAGCGCAAAGAAAATCAAACACTTTTGAGCTACAAAGAAAAGTGCTCATGTGTTGAGAAAAAGCCTAATAACTTAGAAGTTGATCAACCATGGAAGAAATTGTAAATAAAGAAATATTGGCCAAGAAAAAGAAGTAAAAGTAGTAATTGGTGAATCAAAACAGAAGATATATTTTATTGATGTTTGAAATATCCATATGTAGCTAGAAAATCTAAATCTTGGAGAGAACTGAAATTGTTTCTAGAAACTTATCAGAACCCACAATTTGTGAAGCACTATATTGTATTACACCCTAAAAAATTAGTATAAACATTGTGAAATGTGAAACTATAGAGCAGAGAAAAATGATATCTAGATGCTACAGAAGAGAAAATACCATATGCATGATTCATTGGGAGCTAGATGAATCTACGCTTAGGGAACATTTCTACCCTCTCTTCTATTTCTACGAAGCAACAGTAAGATAGATTTTTGAAGAAAGTAGCAAGTTTCGGTGATGGTGAATGGAAATGCGAAGTGATTACAGGGCGTGCTTCATCGAGGTAGATCTTATAGGAGATAGATAATACCAGGAAAACCTGGAGGAGTGGAGGGGAACTAGGTGATGGAGGGAGATGTCGACCGGGGTAGGCAGGAACTCTAGCTCCGTAGGAGGTGATAATCGAGTGGGAGGAGAAACTGAGGGAAATCGAAACTTTGTGTTGATGTGAACAAATTATAGAGCAAGAAAAGGAAGGAGGCATCATAGTAAATAGAGGGAATTCTGGTGGATTAATTCGAAGGATGGTATTGGAGTACGACGGCGGCAATAGTGCGTGGGAATCTGAGGAGTGGATGGGAACCGAGATTAGGAGGAAGACGACGACTAGGGTCTGCGGGGACCATAGGTCCATAGGAGAAAAAGCGCGAGCGTGGGGAGAAACCGAGGGAAACTTCATGCGTAAGAGGGAGTGAGGAAAAAGAAATGGTATAATGAAAAGGAAGACAATGAACCCTAGGTTTATATGAGATGAACCCCGAGATGGAGGAGAATCTGGGGTAAACTGCCTTCCGATGAGGGAGGGAGGGAGATGAAGGGATTGACGTGAAGAAGGTGCATGGAAGTCAGGCAGAGAAGAAACGTGGCTCTCTGAATGTTGGACACATGGAATGGAGCGGAACCCAGGATTAGTATAGTTTGTAGAAACCATGTCTCTATTATGTTTTCTTTCAATAATATTTATGAAAGTAGTAAATTGAACATGTTGAAGAACCTCAATTCACTCTGACATGTTTAGAGGTTTAGTTTCAGAATTATGAAATTACTTATTTTTTTTAGAAAAAAAATATTATTCTTGATAACTATAGGTAAAGAGGAAGATGTAACATTTAAAATTTTCATAGTGGGAAGAATATCATTGGGCCCATGTCATCACAAAGTAGCTTCAATGATGGTAACTTCATTATCACTGTTGAGAATTTTAAATATAATAATGATGAACCACCAAAGAATTATAAGTGGTTAAATATTCAATTTTATCACTATAAGATAGATCTGTAAATTCCATGAGCTCACCTTTATCTTTGGTATTATTCTAGAACATCTATATTTTTAATTATAACACCAAAATCTGATCATGATACATCTTGGTCATGTTTTCTCATACCTGAATCCAAGAAATATTTGAATAGTATTAACATATAATTAATCTATAAGAAACACTTTTGTTCGAATATTTATGTCGGGAATCAACCATGATAAATAATAATCATGCTAGTAATTATATTCTATATCAATTGGTATGTTTTTTTGGGTAAAGATGTCAAAACATAAGAAAGAACAAGATCACATGAAATCTTGGTTAAAGATGAGAATGTGGAAGTTTAATGTCATTGCACCACATTCTATGAGGTAATGGTGAAAATGTAATGATTTCATCAAGGATAAATTTAATAAATACTAAAGAATTGGATTATTTAACATAATGAGAAAAATAAAACAATGTTTCCATGTGCCAAAATATTTCTAACACGTCAATGGATAAATAAATCTTGGAAACATCACATTTTCATGTGCCACAATAAGTCTTGGTGAAATCTTACACAAACCATACCCTAAAAAACTAAATATTAAAAGATATAAATACTAAAGAATAATGGAGGTATAAGAGGAATATTTACCTCTATCCATTTAAAGTAGAAGAACCCCATAAGGCATTTTTAGAGGTAGAATCCAGAATAATTATTTTGTTATCCTTAAAAAACAACACCCATCCCTACTAGGTAACCAATCCACCTCCATTGTGTACCTGATGGCCCTTATAAAAGGTCCGCTACACTTTCCAGCCCACCGAGTACCTAGTACCCCTCCATCGGGTACCTTATAAAGGGTGTAGTTTTTTACAAACCCATTAAGAGGCACCTAGTGCCTCCCAATTTAATACCCAATAACTACTGCAGTTTATTGCAGTTATCCACCACCCTAATATTTGGAAACCAACCCTCTAAATAACAATTATCCTCAAATGAAAACACATCCCAAAGATGTATTAACTCTTGAAATTCCAATTCATATCCCAATTCTCAAAAATCTCCCTTCTTCAGGCAAAAAAATCATGTTTCATCTAAAATTACCAACCCTCTAATTGTGTGGGTCATTAAAAACTCCCAACCATAAGAATTTCAATCCTTGAGAAGCATCTAGGATGATCCCCTGATTCCCAATTTAACCATCAAAATTTGATACAATCACTTTTTATCCATTCCCACTGTCCACAACTCCACCATGCAAATTCCCAATCTAGAATAATTGGTTCTTCACCGAAAACCACTTATCCCTCACTCCACGCATATTAATTATAATTAGAATAATGTATATAATTCAAAAACCTATTTACCATACTCAAACATGTGAAACTATTCCAGTTTACTCCTAAACATTGATAACAAAATAATGAACACGTAATTGTTCATAACAAGGAGGAGGAGGATCATATGAAGGGGGTTGGCCGCATCGGAGGCACACCGGAGGAGGTGGGGAGGCCACCTAGGAGCAGCGTCGGCGGGGGAGGTGAGGTGTCCCGCATTCTGTGGCAGCAGCTCGCGGTGGGGTTTCCTTGTTCGGTGTCAGCGATGGGCACCGTCGCGAGGGGCACCGTTGGTGGAGGAGGATTGGGGATAGGAGAGGTCGCCATGGGTCAGGGAAGGACAGTCGCACGCAGTGAGTATCGGGGAGGAGGGCTCCGCCATCATAGACGTCGAGGGTTCAGAGGGTCGCTAGGGGCACCGTCAATGGAGGAGGATCGGGGAGAAGACAGGTCGTGATGGGTTGGGGAAGGAGGGTCGTGCGCAGTGAGAGACATCCAGGGTTCGGAGGGTCGCCGCCATGAGAGACGGAGTTTCGGAGGGTCACAATTGTAGGAGGACGAAGGAGGATCCAGACGCGATTTGGAAAAAAAAAAGCGATCGGGGGAGAATAAAGGAGGAGCCCGACGGGATTTGGAAAAAAAAGACAGCACAAATTTTTATCCATGGAGTATATACAAAACCGTGGCTATAAATAAGCTATACCCACGGGTCTATAAAATTGTGGCTATAGATCTGTGGCTGTAGCTTAAATTTCTAGTAGTGATCTAAAATATTTTGGTATTTTAATATCTATATAATCTTATTTCTCTCATGGTTTATATGATTATACTAATTATAAACTGATGAGTATTTATCTAACGATCTCATTAATATTTGGAAAAGTTTTTTTTAAGTATTCGTAGAGGAATATTTATCCTTAATGTCCATTTATTATAAACATGTTTCCAAAAATGTTTTTAATATTCACCTATTATTGTTTAAAGTCATTTTTAACCATTTTTGAGTTTTTAATACATGGTTTGCAAGGAACCTTTTTGTCATTTTCCAAAAGTGGTACTTTGTGAATTTTCTTCAAAATGTATGAAAGAAATATTTTTAACTTATACGGCATGAGTTTATTCTTATGATTTTATTATTTATTAATTAATTTAATATTTCATTACAATATTACATGGTTATTTTCAAGTAAAATGTTTTATTTTAAAATTGCATGGAATTTTACGAAGCTTAAAGATGGGGTAGTAATTTATTACATTGGAATGATTACTAGGAATCAAATCCCAAAGTACTGAACAATTTAGTAGTTGTGTAAATGCATATTACATACATGATAAACATAATAAATCAATAAATAAAAATAAATCATAACACAAGTAAAAACTTAGCATCCTTGAAACTCATTCAAAGGATTCCTCTTCATAACCTAGGGAAAGGAAACATAATAAGGGTGAGATAGAATGCTTGGTGAGGGTAATTAAAGAGGAATAAATAATGAATTGAAGAGAATAAATCAACATGTAAAGGTAAATAACTGATAACATAATCCATTCAAATAACTAGATAAGGCATAGTCAATATGGAAAGGTAAGAAACTGAAACACATTCCATTTAATCAATAAATAGATAATGAAATGAATCCAAAGGTTTTATCATATAAAAATATCATGGACAATAACAATAATAACTAAAATATATATGACTGAAATTCTTAATTTTTTTATTTCATATTTTAGTCACATGGAAACCAATACTGTTAAGACCTTTCATAAGATGGTTTTAAACTATGGGTAAAAACCTGTTTAATTTGGCCAAATTATTTGTCTCATGAGAACCTATCGATATATCAAGGGGCTATATAAATTCTGGTCCTCAAGCATCACTACTATAAAAATTCATTACTCATATCTAATAATATATTCAATTAATAAAAATTGTTTCTTATCAAATATCTTTAGTTAATAAAAGTTAGGTATTTATCAACAATTCCCTATTTAATTAATTAACTGTCAAAATGAACACCATATTTAAAAATGGTGTATGGTTTAGTAAATAATAATATCCAACACACAATAATTTTGATTCTTAATTAAATATCCAATGAAAATTTATTACAATAAATGGATTGTTTCAAGAGAAAGTTAACAATCATAAAATAAAGTGACATTGCAAAGATAACTTTCAACACATGGTAATTTTTAAGCTAAACACCTTGGGTGAGGTAATTCAAATTAAAACATAAATTACCATGAAGATAAAATAATTCATTATATAATATATCAATATGGGTAGTATATACACCACAAAAAAATAAATAAGTGGTGAAAATTGTGTATGCCTCACAGAAAGAAAAGTTAGACAATAATCTCTTACCTTGCATATCCTTTTTTGTGAACATAAATTAAAATCATGTGTAAGGGTTTTAAACAAGTTAATAACTTGTACCATAACAATAATTGTATTTATAATGTTATATATTAACTTCTTATAATATCTTATAACCTATTTTTTAACAATCCTTCATTATTTCCACTATTTCGGGTGTTAATTGCCTAGTTTCTTTAATATGTTTTTAATTGTTACTGGTTATTACTATTAATTAGATAATTATTTCATCATATATAGAATTAAAATAATGATTTAAATATCATATATATTCATTATATATGTATTTATAATAATCCAATAAATTTGGAGATTGGAAATTAAATGCATCGTTCGTGGAGACAGTAGCTCGTACGTTCGCATGAATGCTACTTTCATTTCTTTTTAATATTTAAAATAATAAAAATTTAATAATATATATGTGTACTATAATTTCAGTGTCATATATATATCATATATGTCATATATTTTTATTAAAACCATCCTTTATATATTCCATGTATTTCATAAACGAATCAGATCACTTTGAGGAGGTCGTGGTCCACACTTCCACAAACGATGTTATCGTATTTACCAAAAATAGAAATAATGGATGTGTATGTTACATAAAATTACATAAGTATAAATAAAACATATATATTATATAAAAACATCATGTCCATAATATTGACCAACCATGAAAGGTGGTAAAGGAAAAAACAAACAGTCATCATTTCGCGAGGCAGTAGTTCATCATACACGAATGGTAATTTTGTTACCCATTTGATTCAAGTGTGTGTAATTATAGATTTAACCCTTAATATAAAAACATATAATTATATTTAGGATACTAAGGTTATTATATTATCATATAACAATAATACATTAAAGGGTGTATAAACAAATAAAACATAAACTCACATTGAAGAATGTTGCCTCTTTTTCGGGTAACTCCTTTTGGTTTTCACCAAAGGGGTTCCTTGGATGGATTTATGACAAAAGTTATGATTATAGTTTTAGGGGTGGATTATGGGGAAATATCATTTCATATTTTTTTTGATAAAAATTGGATTTAGAGGTGTCATGATGTGGGAGGTATGAGTCCATTTTTATAGTGGAGGAGGAGTTAGATTCTAGTAAATATAAAAAGATAAACATTATTGAGATGTCTCCCTTGCTTAATGTGGATATAATAATGATAAAAATTTGATAAAATGAAGATTATTTTTTAAATACGTTAATAAAATAGAATTTTTAAAAGTTTATAGGTCATTTTTGGACTTAAGTTTAAGTTTTAGTCCTTTGTTAAGCTAATTTCCCTCTTAATCGTAGAAATTAAGTTTAATCACTTCAACTAATATTTTTGGTAAAAAAAAGAATTTTAAATTATTAGAAATTATAATATATTATGATTCCAAATATGTAATATATTTTTCAAACTTCCAATCATATAAGTGGTTGAAATTAATTTAACATCAATCTTGTAGATGGGATGATAAAGTTGGTTTTTAAAGTACAAATGTTCTAGAGTCTCAAGAGTTTTTATATACAATATAAAAGTTAAATTGATTAAAATTAAATAAATTATATTAATTTATAATTTATATAATTTTACTTTAAAACCAATTTAAATTGTAATTTATCCTTATAAATAGATTAGACAAAAATGAAGTTTTGAATTAAAATTCTGTATTTTTCACTATTCATCAAAAATAAAACTTTGCTGAAAAATACAGAAAACTCACCCTAAACTAACTATTAATTTTATTTTTCATTATAAAATTTATAAATTTATAATAATTCGTATTTAAAATAGGTGTTCCATTAAATGGAAGTATAATTTCTTTTATAAAAATACATGTTTTATGTGTAATATTGAGTTTTTTTGTATCTTATTTTGATAAAATAAATTTTATGTGTTTAAAAATATTTGATTGAATATATAAAAAATAATTTTACTATATAAATTCTCTTAAAGTTTTATAATTTAATTTACTGAGAAAAATGTGACTAAATAGTGTTTCGTTTAAACCGAGTGTTACATGCATTAAAAACTAACTTGGTATTGCTTGTTTTGAAAGATATCAAAAAAATAAATTTATTATAATATTAAAATATTTCAAATTGTTTTTTTCATAACATAATAACATATATTATTTACTTATAACTTTTTATAACTCCTTTATCAACAATTATTTATTAAAATTACTATTTTAGGTGATAACTGTTTCAATTTTCATGTATGTTTTGGTTTAGTAGTTTCTATACATAAAATTTTATCATAGTTACATAAAAAAAATAATGTTAAAAAAATATAAATATCATATATAATTTTTATATAATTATTTATAATATTCCATGAAAGTTAGAGATAGAAAATAAGTTACATGATTCATGGAGACAGTAGGTCGTACGTACGCATGAACGTTGATTTCATTTTTTTACAAATGAAAAAAAGGATGGTAATTAATAATTAACATTTTAAGAATAATTTTTATATCATATATATCATATATATTCATTAATTGTGTTTTTATTACCATACATTTCCAAATAATGTGAAAAAATGAATCATATCGCTTTGTGGGGGCGGTAGTCCACAAGTACGCACGAGCGACGTCATCCTTTTACAACTGATTGTAAGGTAAGATGGTAGATGCAATATTATAATTACATAAATATAATTATTTCATAGATGTAATATATAAACATTACAAGAATCATTATATATATCCATGATAGGTGGTGATGGAAAACGGATTACATCAACTCATGAGGTGGTAGTCCACCGTACACACGATCATCTATTTTGTTTCCCATTTAATGGAAGAAAAAATATATATATGATGTTACATTAACATAATAAAATATAATAATTTTTATAATAATTTTTTTACTATTTTATAAAAAATTTCGAATATTTTAATGGGGTGGAGAAGGAAATAAAATGAAGACATGTGGTTAAGAACTATAATTCTTCTTCTAAGAAACACTATAGTTTTATACCTCAATCCTTCATAGAATGGTTTTATGATAAACAAAAATACTCTAGGTTGTGTTAAGGTATGTCATGAAAGTATTTGGTAAGTTATTTTCTAATATAAGTGGATTTGGAAGAGTAAATAGTATATGAGAGTGGGTGTTCTTTTTTAAGTGGGGGGAAGGAAACAATTGGAATTTTTAAAAAGAATAAATTATACCTACATTTTGAAAATGAAATAAGGATAAAAAATGACTCATTATAAAACCATGTATGATATAAGTTATAAATATATATATAATATTAATTATACAAGTTTTTAGGTCATTTTAACTCTTATATTATTAGTTTAATCCCCCAATAAATCTGTTTTAACATTAAGAGAAGAAAATAATTTCTACTCTTCATACTATTAATTTTGACCAAAAATTCATTTTAATATATTATATAATATTAATTATTCTGATTAAAAATATGGAATATATTGTAACAAATTCAATTTACCAAAGTGGAAGAATTTAATTTAAAATTAAACCTGAAGATGTGATGAAAAAGGTTTTTAAAGAAATTGTTTCCTTATGTATAAAAAGTTTTTATATAAAAAATAAATATAAAAATGGTTAAAATTATATAAATTGTATTAATAATAAAATAATTTTAATAATTTTACTTTTAAAACAATTTTAAAACAAAAGGTAGCTTTTAAATGCTTTAAATGAAAAGGCAGTTTTTTAAAAAATCGACATTTTTCGCTATTCATTGAAAAAATTAACCTTTTCTGAAATTTCTTGAAAATTAACTCTAAGATAATTTTTACATTAATTTTAAAACATAAAGTTATTTTTTTTAAATAAATTTTCTAAAATTAGTAAAAATTAATTTTAAAATAAGTGTGTAAAACACAATGAAACTATTTTTATGAAAATATAATTTTTATGCATAAAAGTGGATTTATTTTTATCCTATGATTAGAAAATATATTATATGAATGATAAAATATTTTATTGAATATATAATATATAAATTTACTTAATATCATTCACCAATATTTATTATTTTTTTGAGAAAATACTCATTATGTGCATAAAAATAATTTTTCATAAAAAAAATTCTTTTACTTTCAAATGATTTTTTTATTAATAGCCAATGAATTTATTTATACAGGTGTATGCCATATAATTTTTATTATTTATTTATTCATATTAAGAGATACTAGTTTAATGGATAGGTTATAACTGACACATTATATAATAATATTTTCATAGTATATCACAGTTTATTTATACTCAGTGTGGTGTGTAACACACACTATAAAAGAACTAAAATTTATTAAAATAGGAATATATTAAAAAATATTATGGTATTATAGGAGTGGATTGGTTCTCAAATATCACCCATATCTTTGGGTATCATTAACTTTGGATTCATGATAATGACTATTGATTCCCACTTAATGAGGATTGGAAAATCTACAAGGGAAGAAATACGTAAAACATGGGTATTATTTTATCTGCAAAATAAAGAGAAGGTAACCAAAAGCATGCAGATCACATAAACCCCCAAGTGAAACAAAATTTCATGACCTTAGAAGGATCATGAGAATAGTAAATTCACAGGAATGGATTGGTAGAGATCTTGTGGAGCCCCTTAGAAAAATCCCCTCTTCTTGAGAAGGCATCAAAGACACTCGATGGCCCTAAGGAGACTACCAAACAAGTTCCTTCACATCACATGACTTTTTATCCATCTGAGGTACGACAATCATAGAAAGTTTTTATAAAATAAAGGGTGAAAATGTGAAAAATAAAGTGTCCTTATGTGGTCATTTATCTTCATGTGACTCACCCATGTGGTTCTCAAGACACCACAGAATCCCTGGCGACATGTCTGCCTTGTCGCATAATATCTCACTGGTATGTCACCTTCATCATACGAAGGGTCCCAGACATGTCCATTCAACTCTATGTTTCCACTACCCATTCCAAATACAAATATAGGGATTTTCCATGAAAATTATTATGCATTACCACATGACCCTTTATTATTCATGCAATGCATCATAGATGAAGAGAGTGATTGTCTTCGGCAATACTCATTAAACTTTGTGAAATCCCAAGCCATTGTAAAATAAAAAAAATAAAAAAAAATTGAAGTTTTATAATATTATAGTGGAGTGAGGATCCATTGATCATATTGTGAAATGGTTTATACACCTTGGGCGATCACCATTGATCTTATGGAGGCCCCCTGAAAATCCACCTTTGTCTCAAGAAATACCCCAAATAAGTCATCTGAGATCACACAAAATCACTTTAAACAGGTGTCATGATCTCATCAAGACACCTAGACTTGTCGACCTAACCTTATGGAATTCCATTTATATGTCCAGATGGTTATAATAAATCCCTTTAATTCTCTTGGGTCTAATAAAAATGGAAAAGACAGAATACTTCTATAGTTTTTGATCATCACGTGATTCCCCCTAAATGACCCACAGTAGGATCATGGGAACAATGTAACACCAAATCCCTCCACTGACACCACCTTGTATATGTGATATATGTGACAAAAAAGGTGGTATATAAATGGGGTGTAAATTCCTATAAATACCTCCCTCTCATCAAAAACAGTGCACTCTAGAACCCATGAATAATAGCACATGGGAGCACAGGAGTTGACTTCTCAAGGAAACCAGTCACACAATCACCAAGTACTTACACTAGGAAAAAATATGGAGAATGACCTAAGGTATCACGTGACATGCATAGGTACTTCACATGATCACTAGATAGAGCATGCGAAGTACTTTTGGTGTGTCATCCAGATTATGTGAGGGAGGTACCGCATGTCATTTAGGTCATGCAAAACCTAAATAATCTAGCACTAGACAAACATAAGGTACGTATGAAATAAATGATGTAATAAAGAATAAAAATATGGGAGTCTTATGAAAAGAACGTATATTCTTATCCTCATGCACTTCACATTACTCTCTATATCATGTGACACCACTAATACATGTCACCCAAATCATTTGATATCCCCTCAACATGCCATTTTTATCATGCGATGTCCTCTGGACATGTCAAGAAAGTTACATGACATGCTCCAAGATTGCCTCCCAAGTCTTTTTAAGCCCTCTGAGATCGTTAGTCGGATCATGCAATATCCTCCAAACATGTTACCCAAATTATTCATTGAAACCAAATAATATCATCTAGGTTTCTCAAAGTCCTCCAAGATTATCATCTATATCTTATGAAACACCAAACATGTTAGCCAGGTTTCATGATGATTCTAGGACATGCCAACCCAGATCGTGTGATATCCTATGGAAAATTTAGCATAGATCATGCAGTGTCGTCCAGACATTTCATACATTATAATGAAATTACCTTTGTACATGACATCTAGATCATGTGATGCCCTCCGGACATATAAGACTTTATTATGTGATTGTATACATAATTCCTCAGCCAGGTTTTACGACACCCTCCAAACATGTCATCCTTGATCATGTGATTATCTTCAGACATCCTCATGCAGGTCTTGTGACACCCTTTGGAAAAATCAATTGAATCATGTCATTGCCTTTAGGCGTGTTCACTATATATATAGTACATGTCCTCACATCCTCAAATATATCTGGCAGACAACCAGGCTGGTCAGGCATACAATCAAGTCATGTCAAGAAGACATCCCAAGACATGATAACCATGTCTAATGGATATACAAGGTCAAACTCAGTGTGTAATCCCTGGTCAAATTAAACTATGATGAATCTGATTCCTTCCATAACCAAGATATATAATACACCTTCCTAAGGCCTAATACACATATTAAATATCCAAAGGAAAACTGTAGTGTGTCATCTCTGACTATACAATCTAAACTATGATAACTCTGATTTCTGTCTTAACAAAGATACTTAGGATGCCTTCCTAAGGCCCGAGCTCAAATAGGCATCCAATTCAGTGTAAGTCCCCCCTTGTCTCTAACATTTCCAACCATCGGGACCCAATATCTCCCCTAGTATGATCATTCTCCCTCATCCACTAACAGATAGGAAATAAAATTTAACAATGATACCACTGATTTATCCCATAACTAGGATATGTAAGATGCCTTCCTAAGACCTGATCTCCATATTAAACATCTAAATGGATTTCCCAGAACCTAAGTCCAATATCCATATACAGTGAGACCGATTACTTATTATGCCTTGCTTCTCACATAGAGAACGAATCATGTTGGATCAGGGTGTTTCAATGATCATATCATTTGAATCGTGAATCTCCACCATCCATAGAAACCTCATTGTGTATAACCCGATCAATGGAATAATATGACTACCCCCATTCAATGGAATCCACCCTGGGATAAGTCCCATGATCATGATTAAACTATGATGAATCTAATATATGTTATAACCAGGATACATAGGATGCCTCCTTGAGGCATGAGCTCAAATATTTGGTGACTAAGTGCTCCCATAATTTTCTTTCTACATGATGTTAAACTAGATGGGTTTAAAAAACTACATGATTTTTTGAAGAATTGTGCAACACATTTAAATACATAATCAACTGTCGAGCATCTACATGCACCAACTTTTTGAAGAAGCAAAAAAGGTGAACCCCACATGAAAAAATGTAACTACATAATCTTCTTCCCAATATAAAAAGGATATACTATCCAATTCTCATTATAAAATTTTTTTCCTAATGTATGGGCCACATGCATCATAATTTTGAACAAAAAAATGGTGAATCTGATGTAAATATCTCAAATAATAGAATGATAGGTTCACAATGCATTAGGCTGTTTTGTTTGCATTATGGAGCAGTTAATCCTAAAAAAACAAAACTGGAATACCTAACATGAATCTCTCAAATGAATATGTGGTTCTCATAAAATAATTTCATCCTCAATATGACAAGACCACATGAGCAGAATGGTCAGACTATGAATAAGAAAGTAAAATTGAATTGCCCATGAATATCTGATTTAGAAAGTATCATGCATATGATAGTGCACTGGTCATTGAACTTGTTCCTTGTTATCTTCATGACAATAGATACTACTCTCACAAACAACCCCCTAACCCAAGATAATCAGATATTCATGGGTAAGACCTAACCTCCCCAATGGATCATAAGAAGACCTCACCTCCCCAAAACAATTATCATCAAGTGGAGAATGAAATATTCTATGAGTACTATAGACATGGTTCCATCCTGTCCCTTGACACTACACACAAAGGTATCCAAGTAATAAAACTGATAGGTCCACATCATCCAAATAAATTTGCAATAAATCCGGCGTCACTCGTCACCATCACCAACCACTTTAGAAGCTTATCCCCGATGCACGAGAACCACCACCTTTAGTATATAATGAATATTTACCAATGATTCAACTATGAATCCCTTCTAGTTCAAGGGCCACTGAGGAGGTCCATTGTCAATCATTTCCACCAGATCCACCCCACTAGTTCCCTTTAGTTTCCCGCTAAGGGTACCACCTAACACATTAAAACCTCTCACACCCATACACCAGCTATAAGGAATACCCATCAGGTTTAGAAGGCTCTGGATAACCAAAAGTGTGATCGTATCCTCACTTCTTTTGATGAATCATGTTGTCATATTCTTGTGGTATCCAGAAAGAAATATCACTCCCCTTCTCACTCAGAACAATTCTGTAGGCATATTCTTATAGAAATCAAGGGGTAGGAACATATCGCTACCCCCATCCATGAAGACCATTATCATATTTCATTGATGTGAGGAGGAAATAAGTGGGATCATATTCCCACTTCAGTTGAAGATATCTTCCAGTATATTGTAGATACAAAATATTTACAGGCTTACATTCTTGTGTACACTTTTCTAAAGTGTTACTGCATCTTATAAATAGCTGAATAACTCCATTAATATATTCCAGAACTTGTATAGATATAGGAAATGGTACATCTTACTATATATATAACCAGGGAAGCACAGAACTCAAATCATCAAGAACAATTGGTTGCTCTGGAGAAAGCACATATTCTTTCTCCCATCCAGGAGGATTATCAGCATAATCTCGTAAAGGATAAGGCACCATACTGAGATCATATTCTCATTAAAACTGGGGATCACAAAGTGAGAGTGTTACATGCCTTTGGATAAGCTTGTATTCATGTTTCAGAATACCATGTACATATTCCAAAGGCCTAGGATTAGAATTGTGTCCATGTTATGGTCGGGACTCACCAAGTGAGAGCATCACATGCGTGCTCATATTCCAATCCAAAAATACTAGTGTCATACTAAAAAGGCCAAGTATTAGGCTCATATCCCCTTTTTGGCTGGGGATCACCAAGTGAGAGTGTAACATATCTTGGGATAGGATTATATTTCTATCAGTGAATCTACTTAGAATATTTCATTAGCTCATAGAAGCTATTCTCATATCCCTACTTCTTTTGATGAATGACTACAATATCATCCTTTAGAGGCTATATAATAGGAGGCTAATATTCCTTCTCCCATTCCATAGGCCTGTTAGTATATTCTAGTGCTTAATGCATATTAATACCAATATCATATTTTCGTTCCAACTAGGTTAACCAAGTGAGAGCAGAACATGCATTAGGATATTTATATATTCCTATCAAAAAGGATTAGAAGCATCTCCAAAGGCTTAGGATCGGTCTTATATCCTTATTCTGACTAAAGCTCACCAAGTGAGAGCAACACATGCCTCAGGCCAGGATCATATTCCTACTAATAATGAAGAATATCATTGGAATATTCTAGAAGATTCATAGCAGTAGGTTCATATTCCATCAACACTAGACGGTTATCAACATTTTTTGGTATCCATAATATAGTATGCTCATATTCATAAAAAAATCTAAAAGGAGGTTCAAAATATTATGTACATGATGAATAATGAGGCTCATATTCCTAATCTACTCAATGCAAGTGTCCTTGAGGTTGTTCGGGACACATTATCAATACCCCAAGGGTTTTTCAACACTTCAACCAAAGAATAAGTTGATCATTACCATGATAGTCCACCTCGTGGTAGTGTGGATTTGGATCATAGTGACCCTACTCCTGACATCCTCTGTGGTCAACCTACCCACAATAATATCTCCCATGAAAATGGAAATCTCTCCACTTTCCTAGACATCTCCATATAGAGAAGTTCTCAAAACTAAAATTACTTTGTATTTCAAAGTTATCGAAACATCAGGATCAACTGTATATAGTTCCCCCATCAACTTTCATAAAAACTCTACTCTTATCTGCAGGTGAACCCAAGAAGAAACTTCTATGGTCTGACCAAATGGTGGTATGAAAATCTGATGAAGAGGAATATGAAATTGATATATGGATAGAGTTATCCAGAAATAACTCTTAACTATGTTCTATCCCCTTTCAACTTCTAAATATGAGATCCTAGATGAGCTATAGAAGGATTTCATGCCTTATATATGCCAAAATATGTGCAAAAATCATCAACAATTGAAGGGTAGACACCTCCCTTATCTAGGGTTAAGGGTCACCTTCAGAATATTAAGATACTTTGTTGTCATCTAGACCTGGTTTCTATCTCTATATCCTAGGACCCAAAATAGGAAAATCAGATTGAAAGTCTACAGCATATTTTCTATGATTACATCACAAATCTTCAAAAAAATGATATTCAAAGCCTATTCATGTATCTGTATTTTAGGATGGGTAAAGTATGGATTGTTTCACTTTAATTCACCCCTAGAACAATAGAACTCTCCAGATATAGTTTCTTATAATGTCATACCCTCCGAAAAAAAATCAGGGGATTGGGAAACAAGGGAGCCAGTTGGTCACTACAATGAAATTACCCTACTTCAATGGTGCCAGGACATCAAGAATAGAGGAATACGATAACCAATATATCTTTGAACTAGTCCCCTCAAAATAATGGGAACACATTTTAGAAATGGAATATGAAGTTCAAATCATCCAAACAACTTTTAATAAAGAATAACTCCCATCATGGGTTTTCATTACACCCAACGCATACACAGGAATAGTTATGCCATATCAAACATGTCGCAATAGCAGTTCCATAGTAGCCATCCAGGAGCGAACCCAACCCACCAATCCTAGGTAATATCAACCACCGCCTCTACCCCTCAGATCATAAATCCCTAATAGGATCCATCACATTTTATTAGTAATTTAAAGCAAACCCTAGCCCACTGATCTAGGGGAATTTGTAACTCAATTATCATCACTAGGTTTAATATCCCTCAATAGGGTCCTAGGAATATAAATGGTGATTCCATATCAACCCCATACCAGGATTCATCAAATCCTTATCTAGAAGCATCAAATCCTCAACCACCAGATAAAAAATACTAATGGAGGCCCCAAATGTCCCTAACCGTCAGGTCTGTGGAATTTTTATCATCATCATCACCACATAAGGAATCAGTCTTCTCTATGTTGTTAGGTAAATATCAATGGTTGTAATACCATCCATTCCACCCATGATAATATAAACCTCTAATTTTTAGGGATCATTCATAAACACAACCATAAACTCCCTCAAGGCTACTCTTTATTAACCAATATGGGAGGAATGTGTGGCGAAGTTAGTTAAACCTTGTCGGCGTCGCAAGCCAAAATGGTCCAATAAGGCCAAGGGTTTGAAAAACAGCCCTAATGCAGGAAGTGAAGAATCATATTATAGTGTAGAGAGTAATGGAGAAAATACCATTTCTTGAAATACCTCTATGAATGTCATCACTTTCAACATAATAGATAGTGTGGATCATGACATAGATATAGAGGGATGCAATATGGAAAATATTCCCTAAGAGGAAGGTGGTCGAGATACACCAACTGAGGTTGCATGCACCCAGAACCATAGGAGGATCTAAAATATAGAACCTCTGAAAATCAAGTTGCAACCTCTACGGTGGAACACTACCAAATATAAAGGTAATGAAGTGTTTATATCCCACTCATAACCCAAAAATAGACACAATTCTTTCCATAGAGGAGTAGTTGGCATAATTTGAGAATGAGATACAAACTCCCAGACAACTCAATGAATAACTAATCAAGAGAAACATCCACACTGGGTATCATCTTTAGGATGAGATGAATAACCCTCCTCCCATGCATCAGAAAACATCATATCCACTTACAAGAGTGTAATATGAGCATCAAACTGGCTCAAGATCTATACAACTGATCTACATAAATGAAGAGATCAAAATGATAATTAATTCCCTCCATTTTGGTGCTAGACTCTCCCCTGTCAAGGAAATATTTTTTGTCTTAGAAAAAATTTATAATTGGATGGAGATGAAAATGGTGCCACCACATCAAGACTCACCCAATCCTTATAGATAAAAGGTAGCTCAAACAGTAGTACCTCCATAATTTTTCAGCGTCGTTGAGTCCCTAACTACTTGAATTTAAGCCATTGAAGGGTGGAATCCACCTATTAAGCCTAAGAGAAATCCATATTCTAAATGGATGAATGAAACTTTCCCCCACCAAATTTTTGAAATCCTAACTTCTCTACCTTTGATGACATGGGAGACCCCAAACAATATCTCACACACTTTGTATCCTGATAATATTTGATGATGACCCCTCGATATCAACAAGAGGTGACCAAGATGAGGTGTTTTGTAAAAAATCAAATAGGGAAAACCTTTTATTGATATAAAAGTCTTCTAGAAGGATCATTTTTAGGATGGTAAGACATATGTTGTCAATTCATTTATCATTTCATCTATATTTTAAGGAAAACAAAAATATCGACCTAAAAGCATTAAGTAACACGAAAATGATAGGGTGTATGACATAAAATCTATATGGAAAGTTTTAACATACTACCTTATAATCCCTCTCTCATATGGTCAATTTCTAGATATCTATGCTGAAAATACCAAGGATGAGTTATACATGCCTCTGATCCCATTGAAATACTTAGGAGGATTATGTGAGTTCTCATAAACGAATCAAAATTTCAAAGATTCAATTAAAAATACCCAACATAATACTTGACTCAGTCCATTAGCATAATTAAAATGTATTGGCAAGGTATATACTACCATTGTTACCCTCAGACCAACAAAAATTCCCATTCAAGTACCTAGGCACGTCCTAGACTTCCCAACACCTCCTATCAAGCAGCAACAACAAAAAAATTTCCCTCAGATAGAATCAAAAAAATATATCAGGGTTTCCTGAGATTTGATAAATGGATAAATAAATCATAATACTTATGAAACAAGAAATTCATAGGTTATTTCCTTATAGCTATGGAGAATTACCTTCCCAAGATGTAACAACCAAGGAATCCCAATAAGGTAAACCTTAATGATCATCCTGAATACTTCCCTTTCCATAGGAGGTTGTTCATAAAATCCAAGATTAATTCACCTATAAAGATTCCCTCTAAATCATGGTACATTTTATACAAGTGATATTGGAGGACTCTCCTACACAATTTTCTTACATAACCATCGCCTAATCAGAAGAATAAGGTGATTGTAAAAACGTTCTGGTCAAGCATGGGTGAAAGCTAAATAACTAGATAACATAAAAGATAGTTGAACGAGATCATTAAACCAATAAATCATAGATTATAATACCTATAATGGTTCCTTCTCTTATGTAGGAGACATCTAATATTCATCCCATGGGTGAATACAACCATCAGACAAAGGAAGATATAAAACAATAATTTTTGTATTCAACTCCGATGCAATCTCTGACTCTTGTAGATTTCTTCCCAACAACATCTAAATCATGGGGAAAACCCCACCAAATGGAACCATAATTATATTAATATCTCATAGTTGGTTTTATTAATGTGATACACTTGTCATACCCCTTCTCTAAAGATGAATATATCTTTGAATATGAGTTCCCCATACCTGGTCGGGGAGCCGGAGGCTGAAGGCGTAGGAGCCAAGAATACATGTGACAATGTGGGAATGGTCAAACACAATATTTTAGTCATGTCACTAGAGATGAAATATATGCAACCCAGATTTATGGGAAATAACTCTAGAAGTCCCTACAAAAATAATTATGTGTCCTAGAACACACCAACAATCTTCCAATCCCAGTCATCCTATATGATCAACTAGTGGGGGTGTGATTATGTGATCATCATAGACAATTCGAAAGTTCATCGTGATCTATTACACTGGAATAAGATGATCCATAAACCTATTCACAAGCACCAGGACCATCTACCTCAAATTAACCATCTCTTTAACTACATAATAAGAAGAAAAACCACCTTGGAAAGTGTCGGCCTCTGGGAAAAAAATATGACATTATAAAGAAGTTGGTGGTTGTCCCATTCAAGCTATCAATCCTAGATGAACTATATATTTTAAAAGAACTCATAAATTCACTCATTGAATCCCTCTAGAGAACAAAAATGTTTTAGATATAAGATTCTCCATTCATGGATTATCGAGAGGAGACTATTCCATCTAAGTGTAATGTCACCATCTCATTCATAGAGAAGGATCAGAAAGATGTCATATGGGGACACATCAGACCCTTATATGTTTCAAGAAGAATCATTAATTTCAATTCCTGAAGGGATCTAATTATCAATGGTTATAGGATCAACTTCATCATGATATTGACCATTCGATTTTTGGGATATAGAAAATGGTACTTATCTCCCATAAAGGTGACCATTCAAGATATGATAAGTGTGATAAATAGACCTCTTGGGAAGATCAATCTCAAATCTTGGTTTAGGGATCTCACATATAATGATGATTTCATGGTTGTCCTAAAACACACTTCATATAATATCCTACTTATAAGGACTTGTCCTCATAGTCACGTGGAGGTACCTTCAACATTCCATCAGCGTTTGAAATATCCCATCAATGAAAAGGTTGGAATACTACATGGTTACAGTGTCCCCTTTGAGTATTGAGAATCTACATATACTAAGGTAGGATTCTATAAAAGTAAATTCAAACAACAAATGTTGGATGACAATATATAGGTTACATAACCCAATGGATTGGGGTCTACCCCAGAAAATCCTTAGAATATACTCAATAATAGTTATGTGCTACCCATAAATCTTGTTTAGGTAATAGACTAAATCTCTGATATCCAAGTTCTGACATTCCCCGGTGACAGTGTAAAATATAATTAGTTATAGAATCTCCCTATAAAAACTCTGGAAGTAGGTGATGATAATGTCTTTTCTCATGGCCTCTACAACCAAGACAGTGAAACATATACCCTCAAATTTCCATCCTTGTCTGAAAATTCATCCATAGATTCAGAGGTGGAAAAATAATAGTATGATCTTGGGAATTCCCCTCCCATGATAGAGGAAGAAATATGCACCACCATTCATGTTCTTACGCAAGTAAATCTAGAAATAAATTAATACCCATGACCCACATTGATTAGTGTCACCATTCCCCTCAAGAATAAAGCGATTTACATTTCATTTTTAAAGAAACATAAAAATGTTTTCACCTGGAACTATACATAAATTCCTGGACTAAATCCATATGTTTCTATGCACTATCTCGGCTCACCCAATGACCATCATGAATTTAAGAATTAATCCAAGAGGATTCATCCCTCTCATGCTACTAATGTAGAGTTATAAGTTGACAAATTAATCAAATATAACTTTGTATGATAAGTACAATACCCAAGGTGTCTCACCAACATCCTCCCTATAAAGAAGAAGAATGGGAATATTAGGGTCTGCATCGATTTTATAGACCTTAATCGACATTTAACAAAAGAAAAATTCCCATTTCTGATCATAGAAATCTTGATCGATGAAATTATTGGCTTCCAAGTCCTTTCCTTCATAGATAGGTATTTAGGTTACAATCAGATAAATATGGACCCTAAAGTTACAGAAATAACTACCTTTAGAGAACCATAGGGTATCTTCATCTATCAGTTCATTACATTTGGATAAAATAATGATGGAACTACTTATCAACATGCCATGCATCATATATTTAATCCCTTATTAGGATGAATATTTTAATGTTATGTCAATTACCTGGTGGTAAAATCCTGATAGCAATGTGATCACTTCATAGATCTTCAAACAGTCTTCGAAATAGTGATTTAGCACAGTCTTAAGATGAATCCACTAAAATGAGCTTTCATAGTGACATCATGAATGTTCTTTGGCTTTTTGGTATGCCACCGTGTAATTGAAGTGGGATCATAAAATACTAGTTCTATTATAGAAATTCCACCCCTTATGAATCTTAAATATCTAAGGGGGATCGAAGATAACCTCAACTATATTCAGTGTTTAATATCCAACCCAGCCAAAAAATCTCCCCCCTCCCTTCACCAAGATAATGAATAAGGGAATCTCCTATAAATGGGATGATTACTACCAACAATCTTTCAAGAGTCTCAAGTATTACTTGCTACACCGATCAGTCTTGATGATTTTGGTGGAAGTAAAACTACTCATCTTATACGTGGCCTCTATAGATAGATTTCTTGGTGCTCTACAGGCATATAAAAATTATATGGGGAATGAGAACAGTCTCTTATACCTCATTTTAACTATTCTAGTTATTGATACCTGATACTTGGATATAGAGAATAAATTTATTGCATTGATCTTTGTAGTTCAAAAGCTGAGGCATTACTTTTATCACCATGAAGCCTACTTGGTCTCTCTTATTGATCTACTCAAGAGCATCCTTGGCTTTCCCATGTTGAATCGATGCTTATCCCAATGGGTGTTCATTATACAATAGTACAAAATCTAGTTCATATCACAAAAGGCATTGAAAGGGAAAGCCTTGGCTGATTTCCTTATGGAACATCTCACCCTATAAAGTACACCAGTGGATGCCAAACTTCTAGATTAAGAGGTTTTCTATGCCCATGACACTCCCTAGACATGGGAGATGAATTTTGATAGTGCCACCCAAAGTCCTATTTTTTAAATAATGGAAAATCCAAATCTCAACTGAGTTTCCTTAGGGATTGTATTTATTTCTACAAGAAAATAAATTTTTCCATAATCTTTCTCACTATTCGAAGGATGAAATAATAATAAGTTTGAATTATAATCCCTCATTGTCAGCTTGGAATTATCCCTACAGCTAAAATATCCTACATAAACATAAAAGGGTATTTATATCTAGTGATAAAGTAGATCAATTGAGAATATTCCATCAAAAAGCAAGAATTGGACCACCTCAGTGGATACATAATAGGACTAACAATGGAGTTACTCTTTGATCTAACATTTAATCAAGTCCCCTAATCAAAAACTTCTTGTGCAGATGCATTGGACAATGTAGACACGGTCTTGGTTGATCATGATTACAAGGAAGCAAACATCCACATCACGCACCAAAGGATAGTCTCATCTATCATTATCTATGGCATGGAAGAAATCAACTAGGTCAAAATCTCCCTAGAGCATGATGAACTAATATCCATCCATGTATAGATGGATCCCATAATAAATTATCCCCAAAATGGGACTCTTCTGATAGATTGAGATAGAAGGGATCAAATTCAATGACGAGCGATGAACATTACTCTTTAGGATGGTCCAAATGAGCCTAAATTCTTCTAAAATTGTGGATTTGATTGAATCCTCCTCAGATGTATAGGAGAAAGAGATATTTCGACCATCATGGAAGAAGTCCATGTAGTCTTCTACTACAATCATTAGTCGGGGACCAGGATCTCCCACAAAATCAAGATGTTGGGTTACTAGGGGAAAACCATGATACAAGACTTTGTGGAATTCCCCAAGAAATGTTATGCATGCCAAGTTCATGAAAAAATCATCCATTAGTCCCCATAATTGTTATATATAGCTAAATATTCTTCATCATTTTTCATATGGGGAATTGATGTGGTGGGGCCACATCACCCAGCCATAGCTAAGTAGTTCCAGTACATCCTTTTAGCTACTGACTTATTTTCCAAATGGGTTGAGGAAATACCTCTTAAGGAAGTCAGGACAAATAATATCATCAACTTTATAAAGTCTCATATCATCACTAAGTTCATAGTCCCTCACATGATATTGATGGGCAATGATAGTTCTGTTCTACAGAGTTGAAGAAATTACATTGTGAGTACAAAATTGAGTCCAATTACTCATCTTATTATCATACATTGGAAAATAGATAAATAGAGGCCCTTAATAAGACTCTGTAAAATATACTTCAAATGATGGTGAATAAAGACAATAAGTCCTGGCCGAACAATCTCCTCTATACTTTTTGGGCTTATCGTACCACCACACATACTGCTACACAATCAACTCTGTATTCATTGGTGTAGGGACTGAGGCTGTTTTTCCCATATAATTTCAATTTCCCTCACTTCAAGTAGCTATTTTAAGAAAAATATTGACTGATGATAAATAAAAAAATAATAGATGAGTTATAAAGGATTGATGATAATAGGTTGCATACATTTCACAATCAAGACGTTTATCAGAATCATATCACATGGGCCTTAAATAAAAATTCCTACCACCATTTGTTCCTCCAAAGGGAACTGGTACTGTCTCTTAGAACCCAAATGATGTCGGGAAAGGATCTTCCTAAGTTGTAACCCAAATGGTTTGGTCATTATATCATACATATGTTTTATAAAAATGGAGCCTAATCACTAGCCACAATAGTTGGGGAACATGTCCCACATCCCACAAAAGGGAGTTTTCATAAGAAATGCCTTTCATAGCTTCCATCAAGATTCCTTCATCCTGGACACATGAAGTTAAACTTTACAGAGCTCGTCCAAACAGTATGATTTAAACTGTATGGATCTCATCTTTACATCAAGATGATAAAATTAAAAAAATAATTTTCCTTACCACATGAAATTAAATTGTATGGAAGATTTCCTCACCACATGATGTTAAACTGCATGGACCCCCATATTTATATTCTTCCACATTGAGTCACCTTTGTCCTTACCACATGATGATTAACTACATGATTGATTTCATGTGTTTCTAGTACTACATATGACTTGATTATCATCCCAATGAGATATGTAGGGATTCCTAGATCCTCTATCTTATCTCGTCAACTACATGATAAAATTAATGTGTCCATTATTTAATTTCCTTTATGTTGTGAGAGGGACCTTTTCAATTCATTTTTTCTCACACTGATCATAACTCACATTAGGTTAGAAATCATGGTAACGGTTTCCCCACATGATCTAGATATATTATCTCATGATAGGTTTATCATGGTCTTTGATGAAAAAACTTAAAAGGAACACGACAGGCCCTTTGTTCATGATGTTAAACTACATTTTTGATGTCTCTAGCATGAAATAAAACTATGTATTACTGTCGAACTCACCCAAGAGGACCACTATAATTGGTGTTTATAACCCACCACACATATTTTTAAGAACAATTTTTTCCTTGATCCCTGTCATCACCGGATGTATAGTGACGCTCAGATCTCTAATACTAGGTCCAACTATAACAATTGATGAAAAAAAGGCCCCCTCTATGTATGGTTCAGACCTTCATAGAGATTTTTCAATTCAAAAACTACATATGGCTTGATTCCTATCATAAAAGGATACACAGTGACATCCAATCCTCTATTCTTGGGCCCAGTCAAAATATTACCTTTTTGATATTAGGAAGCCTATATTCTTACTGCATGATGATAAACTTCGTGGCTTTTCAAGAACTACATGTGGCTTGATTCTTAACATCACATGATACATAGTTATGCATGGATCTCTAATCATGGGTCTAGCTACAACAATCAATGAGAACAATTACCCCATCTCTCTATGGTTCAGACCCTCATGGAGTGTTTCTTATTTAAGAACTATGTATGAATTTATTCCTTACCTCAAAAGATAGGTATAGACGCCTGGATATCTGATTCTTGGGTCCACCCATAATAAAATAAAAATTTACCCCCATCCTTGAGTGCAGTTCAGATATTCACATGGAACTTTTTAAAAGAACTATGTATGTCATGATTCCTAACATCATAGAATACATAGTGACACCCAAATTTTTAATCTTGGGTTTAGATGCACGTCCTAGACACATAACATTAAATTTCATGAAAAACACCCCCAAGTGCATCGTGCATAATTTCCATGTCGGTTCCCATGTCCTTACCACATGATGTTAAAATCTACAAGGAAAGGAGAATGTCCTTACTTCAGGACATTAAACTATAGGTGAAATTTCCTTGTCACATGACATTAAAACTACATGCTAAATACATCCCCATTACATAATGTTAAAATGTGAAAGACATCTCCTATTATTATTCCTCATAAAAGGATCACAAGAGCCTAACCCCAGTCAACCAAAGTACATGGTGCTTCCATCATCTTTAAATATCCTCTACCCATAAATCACACTTCATTTACACAGCACCTCATGTTTCTACAAACCTTTTGTGGAACTTTTAAATTAAAAGAGACCTCTCAGTTTGACCCTTCTATAGATTCATAAGGTCTTATACATACTAACCAGAGACATATTGTCCCTATATGAAGGGCTTTCTAATCCTTGTGATCCTGATGTCACTGTAACATAACTCTGCACTTGATGGTGTTTTGGACCAATCCTAGCATGATTATCCTATATCATTACTTGTGGCCTGATAACTGTGAGTTTTTATTAACAACATTTTCATCTCCTTCTAAAAATTATTTTGGTTCACTCTTGACCCTAGGTATTCTAATTGGGCTATTATGTAACATTTCCTTCATATTTGGTCCATGTGTATCATGACCTTAAACTACCTGCACCTTCGTTAATGTTGTGAGACCATAAATTCTGGCCTTTATGGTCTAATTTGCAATACCTTAAACTTCTATAGAAATAAACAGAAAATATTTTGGGTTGATATCCCACAAAGGGTGTTCTAGTTAAGAGTCAAGTCTTCACTCGATAAACTATTTATCTCTATAGTTTAGGAAAAAATTAGGGTGTAAATAAATGAGTCAAAAAGTTCATAGGGCCTAATTTTTATCCTTATTAAAGTCCGATCTATTCACATTGTACCCTTGGTCAAGGAAAAAATTAGATTAATGATTTTTTGCATATCCTCACTATGATAATGTGTTTACTAGATGGTGAAACAACATTTAGGGTACTCATACCCTTCTTGAATATTTCATTTACCACAAATCATACTTCATGATTTGAGGGCTTGGGTCTCTAAAATCCTTTAATATAATTTGTAATGGAAAATATATATCTCTATTTTACCTTTATATAGATGCATAAATTCTCTAACCTACCAACTATAGACATCTTCATCATATATCAAGTGTTTCCTGATTATTGTGAGTCTCACATCACTGTGGAAGGACTCAGCACCTGAGGGTGTTTTGGGTTATCCCTGATATGATTTTCCCCATTCCATATTCATGACCTGGGCACATTGGACCATAATTTACAATCCCTATAACCAAACTATTCAATTAAATTTGACATCCTCAATGTTATGTAACTATATTTTATACCCTTTCTCAAAGTAGGAATGCGACACTCTATTCCTGAACATTTTAATAGATCAAACCACATGACTAAAAACCATAGATAATAGGTCTTGATCTTCCAAATTAAGAGCTAAATTGACCTAGGGTACTAGAACCCTTCCAAGATATATTTTTCACCATAACCAACTTCATTGAATAATATTTTGAGTCTTCACAAATCTTTCATGGACCTTTAAAAAGAGTTTTGTTCAACTCTACTTGGACATGAATGTAAGCTCTATGGACTCATGATTACGGTATTTGACCTACCAATTAGAGTTATATCCTCCTTATAGAAAAGAAAATCCAATCCTTGTTAGGCCTGGTGAGATAATGGAGGAACTCAAAAACATAGAATGTTTTGGGTCTCCCCCAATATGTATGCCCCATTCCATGATTCATAGATTCAAGATACTTCACACATGATTTAAAAAACCCATATTCAAACTATCAGGTGGACTCCTGATTCCATATATTTTCACCCTCAACCAATATTACCCCCATAAATCTTTCATCTCTTTTGTAATAGTGGATACACCTCTATTTGATAATACTACCGATGCATAAGGTCTTTGACCTACCAATAAGAGGCATATACTCCTTGAAGGAAAGGATCTCCAATCATGCGAGCCCTGGAAACCCCATGACAGAACTTGGAATCCCAGTGTGTGTTGGTTCATCCCTAGCATGTCTTCCCCATATTCCATATTCATCAACCAAGTCCTAGTAGCAAGAATTTCAACTCCAAATTAATTGATGTCCTAGAATAAGTAATTTAAATTTCATAATATTTGATGTCGTAACAGTAATACAGTAAACTCTATAGCACATTTTATGTCCTTACTGGATGATGCTAAACTGCACATTATACTTCCTTACTGCATGAAATTAAACTACATAGAGAATGCTAATTTTCAAATGTTATATTACCAGTAATAGAATGACTGAGATAAAAGGCCTTAAATTATAGTAATATAAAGTCCAATCTAGAATATCATAAACTATATCACAACAAAACTTTAGTTTTCAACACCAGAAAAAGGAACAAAACCTTCCATGTTGAAAACCAATATGAATGTGGCCTAAGAAAAAGATGATTCCATGCCCGCTATGTCTTCCCCTGTATGAATCTTAGTAAAAAGTTAGGTAATATAAAAAACAATACAAAGATTGTGAGGCCCATCATATGACCTTATAAAAAATTTATTCTCACTAGGTCCATCAACTTCAGAAAAAAGATAGAGCACTCTCCCTCTGGGAAATATATTCTACCCAAATTATCCTTTTGTGAGTCAGGTGATCTCAAGGTAGTTGGAGTAGATATATCAGTGAAGAATCTCATGTTTTTGGGAATTCATGATAATTTCTGGAGAATAATCCATTATAATTTAAACAATCAAATCCATGAATTTAGTTTTACTTGATATGATGAAATGTATGGGTATTATTGATAATTCATACAGCATTAGATCAATGAAATATCATGCACATCATGAATAAAAGAAACTAGGATAAAGATATATAAAGTTCGAAATATCCATTCATCGATAGAATGTAAAAAAGAGGTATCTACACATTTCAAAGCCTCTCTAAGGATTTAATCAAAGAAAAAACACATCAATGACCAAAAAAATTGATCAGTTAAACAGTCCAAATTGGAAAGTGTCTGACAAGAAGCATTGATGGAGTGTTGAAGTATTGTCCACCACACTTCTTCTACTTACACTCTAAGACAAAGGGAATCAATAAGAGTAGAACTCTCCCCAACTATTTTTTGAGTGGTTTCTAATGAGTAGGATGACATTGAAAGGTCTAAATTTGATTGAGAAATGATCTAACAATTTCTTGAAATCTATGTGGATAAGACATCCATGTAGGAATGCATCTCAGATATCTTATAATGGATCTGTTCCAATACCCCCAAAGCCTCCTTCATCAGTTAAACTAGGTTAGTCCCATAGATGTTTTGTAGTACCCTATCACTACTATCCAACTCTTTCCACATTAGAATGATTTTTCACATGATTTCATATAATGGTTTTTGGTCAAAGTCTCCCACCCCCAAATCATGAAAAATTTGGTGAAGATGTGAAAGAGGAAGAAGTGACATATATTCATCCCTTAAAAGACATATAGTCTATTTCTTGTATAGAAGTAATAGTTTCCTCAATGAATTTTTTCCCACCAATGGGATGGTCATCAATAGGATGAGAACACTTCCTTTAAGGATCACCTGAATCTTGAATTCCATTCCATTCCATTCTATTTTTTAAAAAAAAATTCAAAAAAGGCAAGGACCAAAGCATCCGCACAAAGAGAGAGAAAAAAAGGAAAAAAAAGAAAAGAACCAGACAAGATAAAAGGACCAAAGCATCCGCACATGGTCTATCCACTTGATGGACTAGTCTGTTTAGTATACCACCTATGTAGTACTCTACCCATGTTTTGGAATAATCATATGATAGAAAGATAGGGGTGTTGATGGGTGGAAAGATAATCTCATTGTTGGTATCCTCATGCACCAATATCATCTGAAACTGTTGGATAATCCATGGGTGTCATTCTACCCACACCCTAGTCTAGGGGAGAGTGGAAACCCTTTTGAAGAAACCAAATTGGAAGGAAACCTGGTAAGGGGTATATGGATCTCAAATGATCAGCTCATCCATCCTAGCTAAATGAACTTCATCTTGAAGGGGGGGTCTTGTATGACCTTTCATCAAGAGAGTTGCCACAATTTTCAAGAATTGGCCTAATCGGTGTAGGATAAGCTGTGGAATCAAATCAATTAGTATGGATCAACATGTTAAAAACCTCATCAGGGCCCAAAGACCTTACCTCAACCCTAAATATATCTAGAAGTCTAGGTTAAAACAAGGCACTACGGATCCCAGTAGTGTTGTGGTGTCTATAGCAGTGAAAATTATCCCTTATCTTTCCAAATAAAAACTGGAAGGGAAAATCAATTCTGTAAGGTATATTTCCCTATTTAATATGTCCCATAAGTTGGTATATGTGTGAAACAGTTTTTATAGCATGATTTATAGTTCATCCGTCTATTAACTGAGCAACCATCATGAGTGTGCTACCTCAGATTCTCAAATGTCCATCCCCAATTGGGAAAATCAACTCATTCGGGAACTTTTCTATGAAACTCGTCAGCATGAGACCTATAGATATCAATGACCTAACTTAGTATCCCTATGAAGTTTATTTTATGGCTTCTAGTATTTCCCAATATGAACTAGAATTATCACAGACCTACCGAGAGTGACACCGGTGAGGGTATATAGTGGTCGACCAAAATCCACTTTGATAGAGAAAAATGATAATCCAATATTTAGAAGAGATGAGGGAAGGCATATTAAAATCCTTCCTTAAATTTTCTTTCAAAATATTTAGTATATTCAATTCCAAAATTGTATTTAGTTTGGGGTTATCCTATATGTCTACAACTGGAAGGAACTCGTCATACAATTCTCCAAGGGGGTATCCTGCCAATCATTAGATATCTCAAAGGTTGGTTCCTAAATCACCATGGGATACATGGAATGAATTGGTACTAGGGATCTATTGTATAACAAATTATTTAATAATATTATATTGAAGGTAAAGCAAGAACTAGGAAATCCATACTTTTTCATAAAGTTGAATAGCCTGTAGTTGGTCAGAAAATTATAAGGAATTCTTCTCAACCTAGAATGTCCATCCCTATTCATCAGAAAATTTTACACCATGTTATAAATACCATTTTCATCTCCATAAACCACCTAATTTGTTCAAATAAGAGAATAATATGCTTGAATATATTTGAGAAATGGGTTTTTATGTGAAATCAGAGCTATTTGGACCCAGAGGGAAGTTCACCAGCATATAAGACAAACCCTGGGACCATGCTATGTCCAGTTGGACATCCTCAAAAACCATCATCTGAATACAATAAAGGGAAGTTGACACCCAAAAAATGGCATAATATATTCAGGGGAAGGAATGACAACATCATCTAGTAGGATGAATCTATACATGGGAAGCTAGTGTGATAAAGGATAGATTTAGAGTCTATATGAGACAACCCTCATCAAAACCTCAATATCTGAATTCACACAATATAAGGGGTCATTATTAAAATTCACAGTGATCATGGACCTCTAGATATTTATAGTGTAATATGTAAAATAGTAGGATTTTATATACATGAAAGTAATAAATATAAGTTAAATGATAAAAAAACCAAATCAAAAAAAATTCACAACTCTGGAAGCATCATGTGAAGTGCATGACCTATAAGTGGATTCGCAACTATATTACCTAATATAGGTCTCACAAACCATGTGAGCCATGGAGATCTCATGGAATACATGACCTTTAGTACATATCATGACCACATGTCCCTTTATTAAGACTTGAAATCACATGATTTTTACATGGTCACGCAATCCACATAATAGTTGAGTGGTCATGAGACTGAACTAGTGGATCCTGTGAAACATGCAAGGAAACCACACTACTAATGAATATTAACAAGGTTAAATAAATTACTAAACATAGATTCATGGTAGATTTGAATAAGTTAAGGGGTAAAGAATATCTACTGAAATAGTTCTTGTAAAATGGTCTTGCAAATAGGTCTCACAATCAATTATCGTGGAAGGTCTTGTAAAGGGGTCACATGACTGTAGTAGATCGCAATAGTTATGAAGGGTTTAAGCAGCTAGTATATATATCTCCTCTACTAAACTATTTATAGGTCACTTCATATAATACCAATGGTTACTTGGGAGACTAAAAGTCACCCAAGACACTGATTGGAGACAACCCAAAGACTCAGGTAGGCATTTACTTTCCTAAAAAATGGGTCATTGTCCCTACAAACGTCTCCCTTGAGGTGGGAATTTATTGATGCCCAAAAAATGAGAATTGAAAAATATAAAATGGGATAAATACATGAAACATGGGCATTATTTTCTTCATAAAACAAGGGAAGAGAAGGTGTCCAAAATGATGCAGATCGCATAAACCCCCAAGGGAAACTTGATCACATACCCTTCTAAGGATCATACGAATGGGTCATACTCAGTACATGACCTTCTAGAGATCATGAGGATCCCATTTGAAAAAACTCAATGTTCTTGAGAATGTGTCCAATAAAGTCACATACCATGTGGATACTTCCAAACAAGTTCCTCCATGTCACGTGACTTTCCAGCTGTTAGATGGCAGAAAATCATCCTAAATACTTATAAAATAAAGGGTAAAAATATGCAGAATATGGAGGAATTATGTGGTCATTAACCTTCATGAAACAAACCCACATGGTTCAAAATTCATCTTGAAATCCCTGAAAATATGTCCACCTTATCATGAAAGATCTTTCTTTCATGTAACCTTCATCATACGGAGGGTCTCGAACATACCCATTCGACTATGTGTTTTCAGTATCGTCTCCAAAGAAAAATAGATGGGTTTTCCATGACAATTCTTGAACATAACCACAAGACCCTTTATAGGTCATGTGATTGATCACATTTGGAGAGAGTGATTTTATTCGACAAAACTTGTAAAATTTCATGAAATCCACGGCCCTTGTAAAATATAGAAGGAAATAAAACAAGAAATGACAGAAGCTTATTGTAGTGTGAGAAAAATTAATCATCATGTGAGAGGGTTTATGAACCCTGGGAAATCACTATTGATACCATAAAGGCTCCCTATAAATCCACCTTAATCTCATGGAAGACCCCATATAAGTTATCTCATATCATGAGAAAGCCTTTCAATAGGCATCCTAATCTCATCAAGACCTATCGACATGTTGACTTGAACTTATGAAAGTCCATTGAAATGTCAAAATGGTTAGGAAAGATCTCTTTTATTGTCCTAGGTCCAATAAAAATGGTAAAGAAAGAATAATTTCATGGTCTTTGATCATCACATGACAACATATTAATGACCCATAGAAGGATCATGCAAATCGTGTAACACCAAATCACTCCACCAACTCTAGCCTGAATCTGTGAGATATGCACTACATAGAGTGGTGTATAACTAGGGTGGAGAGGCCTATAAATACCTCCCCATAATAAAAAACCACTCCATATCCCATGAATGATCACACATGGGAGTACAAGAGTGAACTTCTCATAGTGACCAATTATGAGATCGTTAAGGTCTTTTTCCAGGTAAAATTCATGGAATGACCTAAGGGATCACCCAGCATGCATAGGAACTTCACATGATCACTCGATAGATAATTCAAAGGAGGTCTCTCATTTATTATGGGTTAATAAAAACCTAAATAATCTAACACTAGACAAATATAAGGAACTTAAGTAATAAAAGTGTAGAATATAGACTAAAAATTTGGGAGACTTATATGAAGAACATATATGTCGATCCTCATGCACTTTGAATGACTCATCTAGATCATGAGAAAACATGAAGACATTTCTCCCAAATCATAAAATATCCCCTTGAAATTACATTTGGATCATGAAATGTCCTCCAAATATGTCAATTAAGTCACATGATGACCTCCAAGTATGCCACTCAAATCTTGTGAAGCCCTTAGAGTTTTCCAGTTAGATCTTGCAAAGGCCTCCAGACACATCACCCAAATTATACAGAAATACAAGATCATGTCATTCAGGTCTCAATAAGTCCTATGATCTTATCACCCAGATCTTGAGACACCCCAATCATGTCATCTAGGTCTCACAATGACACCAGGATATGCCAACTAGGATCATGTGATGTCCTCCAGACATGTCATCCTAGATCATGTGGCATCCTTCAGACATGCCCTGCCTTCATCATCCAATGGAATAAAAATATTACATCCAGATCATGTGACACCCTCTGGACATGTTAGCCTTCATCATCCAATGTAATCCAAATATTACATCTAGATCATGTGACACCCTCTGGACATGTCAGCCTTGATCATACAATTGTATTCATACATCCCCATCCTGGTATTGCAACTCCCTTATAACATGTCAGCCCTGATCATGTGATTTTATTTGTTCATCCTCAACCAGGTCTTGTTATAACCACTTTTAAATTCAATTTAATCATGTGATTTCCTTTTGAAATGTATGTTATGAATCTCGTACATATCCATACATCTTTAGATATGTCAGTCAGACAACTAGGAAGTTCAGGAAGACAATCAAGTCATGTCAAGTAGACATCCTATGATATGATAACCTTTTCCAATGGACATATAAGGAAAATATTATTTTGTATGACATGATCAAATTTAAATAAGATAACCTGTATTCATGAAATAACTAGGATACATAAGATTCCTTCCTATTTCCTGAGACCAAAATTAAATATCCAAAGTAAAATCTCAGTCTGTAAGCCCCCACTAAGCAAGTTGAACTATGACGACTTTGATTCCTTCCATAACTAGGATATGTTGTATGCATTCTTAAGTTCTGAGTTCAAATAGGCATGCAATTTAATGTAATTCCCCCCATGTCTTTGACATTTCAAACCATCGATACCCAATCACTCCCCTGTGCTAATCATTCTCCCATATCTATCAGTGGACTGAAAATGAAATTGAACTATAATATCTCTAATTCATGTCATAACCAGGATACATAGGATGCCATTATAAGTCCCATGATCCATATTAATCATACAAAGGGTTTTCCCAGCACATGACGCATTTATCCATATGTAATGATATTGATTACTTATTTTCTATTGTTTCTCACATCGATCATGCCTCTCATGTGTAACACCCCAAGATTTTATGAAAAATATTATTTTAATTTCATTAATGTCTTATGTTGTATTCTACACCAAGATTACCTTTCTCTATACGCAACACCGTATTAGCTTGCAGTATACGCAACACTATTCTTGGACCGTGTTACACACAATTTTGATAATAGTTATTCTACGCAACATTGAGTATATATATATATATATATATTAAATGTATAAATGAAATATGGTTGGATTATGTTATACAAAACAATGAAGGATTCTTTCACAACACGCAACCCTGACTTGGCTTGCATTACACGCAATCGCGACCTTCCTCGATAGCTTGTGTTGTACGCAATACCGGATTTTAATAAACAATGTTATATTATTATAATATTGTCATGAACTAGCCATTATGAATAGTATTAACTAAATTTTGAATTTTATAACATTATTATTCATCTTACACATTTCTAGAACATGGTATAAGAACAAAATAAATTTTTCGGGTAAAATAAGTATTTTTTCAAAAAATGCAGTTTTGCCACCTTTTGATGGCGCACCCACTTTAAATCCGGTTTTTTACATTTTTATAAGTTCAATTTAAAAAAATAAAATTCTTCTTTGGAATCAAGAAATAAAAATTTACTTTGGATAAATTTTTCATATTATTCTGGTAACTTTCACATTTTAATGAATAGTAAAAACACGCTATATTTTAATTAAAAACAACTTTTTTCATCGTAATATCTTATGTGGTTAAATTATAATATTGAATGGTTTTAAAGTATAAATATAATATATTTTAACCATTTAATATAATTTATGTCATTAGCATTGATTTTACCTGGAATTCGTAGGTTAAATCAATTCAATCTTTTGCAATGTTTTAAACAAAAACCCGTTTTTATTCGACAACGGGATTAATATTAATTTAATTTCCGAAACTTCTGTGTTTTGAATTTTAAAAAATGGATTCCATATTTGGAATCCGTGGGTCCAAATTATGTTAATAGGATACTTTTTATTTTGGGGAATTATGAATAGTAACTACGGTAAATTTTATTTACCATAGTTAAAGGTAAATCGGGTAATTAAGGGTAAATATAATATTTTAAAATTACCCTAACAAATGTCAAAATCCTATTGGATGACTAAAAAACGACCCATATCACCTAAGGGTCGGATTATATTAATTTAATTAAATTTTTTCAATGAAAATAATTTAATTATTATTAAAACCAAAGAATGTGACAACATGTCACTTTCTTAAATCTTATAAGTATAATAATTTTAATCTAGTGATAAACTTCATGAAACTTCGAACATGAATAGTCTCCAGAAATCTAATACAATTATCTACATCATAAGAATTTATTTAGAATTTTTAGGGATTAAATAATTATCATTTATTATGACAGAAAGATGATGCAGTAATTGTCTTATTAATGAAATATTGACATAATTGATGTTATAAATGCCCAAATAAATGTAATTTGAGACTTTTTAGGACTTAAACTAATTTTATAGGTTAATATGACATGTTATTGTTGATTTAAGTAACTTGGTTCGAACTTATCATTCTTTTATGAATTTCATAAAAATCATGTACCAAATAGTGTCAAAATTGACATAAAATAGTTTTTAAAACAAATATTATATTATTAATTGTTATTTTATTCCTAAAAATCAAAGGTTCGTCCAAATGACTTAGATAAGATTATATATATTAATAATAATAAAACTTGGGGTTCTTTTGGCTTGATATAGTAAGTTTATTAACCATATAGTGTAAGAAAACAAAAAGACACGGTAAAAGTTAAATTATTTAACTTAGAGTTAAATCTAATTGATAAGGTTAAAATAATAACCTAAAGTTGTCTAAATCCTATTGGTTGATATTATTTAGACCCATACCCACTTTACCTTCTAAATAAGACCCTTTGGAACCATTATAAACCGATTTTGACTTTAATATAAAATAATATTTTGAGATATTCCTAAGGTGCCCCTCTCCTCCCTTATAAAAGGGCACCTCCTCCCTCTCTTCCTCACACAACCTTGAGACTTAAAGCTTGGCCAAACCCTGCCAAAATCTCTTCTCCACTTCCCTAGTATCATCCTAGTGGTCCTGGTCTTCTTCGAAGACCATCCTTAGTTCTTTAAGTGGAGGTTAAGAAAAGGCGCGTCAAAAAAGAGGTAATATCCATTACCGATCTTTTTTAATTTCTTTCTTCTTCAACTTATTCTTCTTTATTTGTTTCATGATAAAGTAATAACATCAGTATTACTTACATTCTGATATGTTATTATAAATATGAAACAACCCTAATTCACCTTCTATCCATCCTACGGAAAAATGAAATCACCGCGCGTGCGTACGTACGGAATACCGTCTCCACGCCGTGGTGTAATCTATTTTCCACCATCACCTTACAAGGATGAGTATAATGGTGTAATGAGTAACTATATATGATTATTATAGAGTGATATTGATACTGAAATAGTATACATACACTTCAACACAATTCCACGACCATGGGAACGATATCATCGCTTGTGCGTACGTACGGACTACCGTCTCCACGACGCGATGAGATTCATTCTCAATGATTAACCATTCATGAATGATTATAAATTATATATAATATGTACTAATGGAATATATGACATAATAATGATACTGGATTTATTTATATATTTATATGTATTTCATCTACTTAATTCCATTCAATTCAATAAGGAAACAAAAACAGCGTTCATGCGTACGTACGGACTACCGTCTCCATGAACGGTGTATTTCTTTCCATTTAATGATTTATTATATATATGTATATCCTGAATATATATATATATAAATCATGTTTTATGTTCTGGAATTAAGTAATCATGATCTAAGTAATCATATGAATAATTACAAGTCAAAACACGGATGACAAATGAAACAATTTTACCCAAAACGCTCTTTAACATGGAATTTACAAAAGAACGGGTAATATAAAGTCATAAGTGAACCATATATGATATCATAACAATGAATATGATTCTGTAATAAGTAAATGACATTATTTAAATCATTATACAGGAGGTTCGGACACTTACGAAGCAAATCGGACCTAAGGTAAGGGAAATATCACAATCTCATTTTTATCCGAGATTGTTTATACTTTGGTATTTACTGGGGTGTATTTTATCATCCACATCCATGTTTCCTCAATATGTAATATGTATATCCTTATACAATAGTTTATATCCAATTTTACCCTTCGGTGTGTTTTTAGTAAAAGATATGAAAGGAATCTTTTGTCGTTTTTCGTACGAGGTACTTTTTGACTTTTCCGACAAAAGTACAAGAAGAATGTTTTTTTTAACTTAAACGGCACGAACGGATTTTTACAATTTTATAAAGCCTTATTTTCATGAAGCTTCAAAAGATTTCATGACTATTTTCAATAAAATCTCTTTCTTTTAAAATTTCATGATGTTTTGTGAAAAGAAATTGATTTTGAAGAAGAAAGGATATTTTCCTCAAGAATTCATTTCAAGTGTTTTATCAAAATTATTTTTCATCTAAGATAATAAAGGGTTCTGTTTCTATCCATATTGTTACATGGATTTGACTATGTTGTGATGGAATTATGTTTATGAATTCCTTTATCTTATATGAATGGTTTTATGATGTCATGTTGTTTAAGAATCCCATTTATATTACATGGGTTATGCAATGATGAATGATTTATGATTTTGTGGCACACATAAGAATGGTATCATTATGAGATGGGTGGGACCTATATATCCCTCCAATGCATTGGGTAAAGATTTTATATCTCATGAGATAGACATGGCTGAAATGGTAGGTTATACTGGTTCAGTGAAACAGGACTGAAACGAGGGTTACTCGATTCAGAAAGGGACTTTGTCCACTAAGATAGTCTTGGAAATGAGTCTTGACTAACAAGAAATGATTCTCTATGATTATGTGTGTATGCCACAAAGTTTCATGTTTTATGTTATGATTATTGGGATTTCATTTCACTACTATGATTTATCCCATGTTATGAAATTATGCTCTCTTTTGCAGGTTAAGATTTCCGAAAGTTATGTTCTTATGAATATGATGTGATTGATTTTTCTTTTGTATACCCTTACTGAGCATTTGAGCTCACCATTTTATGTTTTCTTTTCCCCAGGATATAAAGAAAGGTTTTAGGTAAAAAAAAGGTAAGATCTTTAAGGGAGATATTGAAGATCTTTCACCACGATTAGAAGATTACGTTCCGAGTTTCCAAAGACACTAAACTATTACGATCCTTGTGTGTGTGTTTTTATTATGTACTAAGTATTCCGAAAATGTAATGTAATGTCCATGTACGTGAAGATACAGGTCTCTACAGTTGGTATCAGAGGCAAAGGAGGTAGGAATGTATCCGATCCTTGGGAACTCTCACATGTGAGCGTTGGACGAAGCATGGCTCTCCGCCCAAGGGCTTCATGAGGAAATGGCTGCCACTGGGGATGGTGGTGTGTCCCGCCCAGGGGGTGTAGCCGCCCATGGAGTGCCCTGATAGGTATCAATTATATTCCACTGGATGTAATTCCAGACCGTTATAGTTGGTATTAGAGGAAAGGTTTAGTCAACCTTTGGAAACTAGGATGCGAGAACTTTAGTGAGATCCCTAGAGATATTTATAAGGTATGTTTAGGGATGTCCCTAAGGATAAGTATACGTATAGGATACAGTCCTAGAACTATGGTAACGATCATAGAATTTAATATAAGATGTTAGATATTGAGGGTACTCCCCCTTTATTATGTTGTTTTCCCTAGCATGATTTTTTCCTCTCACACTATTCTTTTTTGAGTTTTAGAAAATGGCTGGAAACAAGATGATTCACGATAATGGAGGATATGATGGACAATGGAATTATATTCTTCATAATGAAATGGTATTTGGAAGTCCAAACATCATTATTATGCCGAATCAGCAACCTCATAATATGATCAATAAAGTAAAATTTGGTAAGTTTCCTGACTCGGCTAATAAGAGAAATATGGAGTTTCATGATGATCATAGAGGAAAGAAAGTTCAATTTCCCCTATGTAAATCATGTGGGAAGAGGCATCAAGGAGAATGTTTCAAAGGAACTGGAAGATGCTTTGGGTGTGGAAAAGAAGGACACAAAGCAAGTAAATTCAAAGGAAAAGGTTCAGTTAACAACATGGATGAGGATAATGGTGTTGCTACGACATCAACAATGGTTAAATGTTTTAAATGTGGAATGTACGGGCATTATGCAAACCAATTCCCTAAGGGAAAGTCTCATGAAGATAATCAGTATGGTCGTATGGGAAGTATTTATGTGGATGATGATGAAGAGACTACAAATGATATGTGAGATTAAAGAATTGTTGAAGCTCGGTCAATGGTTTAAGAATGTAGTGGAATGATTACATGTTTATCATGTGTAATGTTGTATAAGTAATCTCATGGTACTATGGAATAAAGAGACATGTAAGGATTGTTACACTGTTGTCTGATTAATGTTACCAGTATCCATGAAAGGTTATTCAGATATTTTTGGAATGTAGATGATATGTGCATAATGAAGGGATAAGGAGAAAATTAAATGTTTGATAGTATTCATGAGCTCATGACTGATATAAGGAGAAGGTTATATCATGGTTTGAGTATATAGAATTTTTGGATTTTGGTATGTGGAAAGAGTTAACTTTTGACAGCATTCATGTTTTCACTAAGGTTTAATGGGTATTCATTTTTTTCAAGAGAATACATCATTAAGGTATTCACATGATTGGAATGTGACCAACAAGATATATGGGGGATAAATGATGGTATTCACATGCTTGGTTGGCGACATTTCAAGTAATCATTTTCTTTATACTATGAGCTTGGACCGAAGTATTTTAGATAATCCTAAAGATTGTAATGGATTATGTTAACCATAAGTTAGTATTGTTTAAGTATCGAACTTTTTTTTATATTATTTATGTGATGTTATAGTAATGTAGTTTTAGAAAAAGGACAACCTGCAGGACGGGCGACAGCCCATCGCTTCGGACAAGGCTGTGGGAATCGAACCCACAACCGAAGTGCGACTGGCCTTTATCGCCTACCACTGACCTACAGGAAGTCCTTGTTTAGTAGAAACTAGTTTTATTATATTAAGCAGTATGATATGTGAAGTATAAGTTCATTTTAGGAACCATATATGATTAATTTCACTATATATGGACTTAGGTATTTTTTGATAACTTTTCAAACCTTTTGTTTGAGACAGATGGAATGACCCATCATTCTATCACATGATCTGCTAACACATCACGAATGAAAAATTCAACTTCATTTCTTTAAGAGATGAAGTGGAAATTGTCCAAAGAACGAAAAACGGTGAGACTATACCAAAATCACGAAAGTATTTCTTCTAATTCCTATTTCATCAAATTTAGGGAAATGATCTTCAAAACCAAAAATGTTGTCTTAGTGCTCTTATATATGATGAATCGGATGGTACCTTAGATCATCACAAATTTATGGCTTTGTGATTTCTAGCTTTTCCATAGCCATGTTCTCTACCACTTTCCATCAGAACATGATGGTTAGATTTCTCTTCCATATCCATATTTTCACCTATGTGGAAACCCAGTGATTAGTTTATTTGGGTAACCATTACGTTTCATACTTTTGTTTTTAAAGATAAGTTTTGTTATTCCTTTTTACGATGTGGGTTTCTATCAAAGAAACTTTCAAATAGTAAACCATTTATAACGCCGACGAATTTCGAGGGAGAAATTCATTTTAAGGGGGGTAGAATGTAACACCCCGAGATTTTATGAAAAATATTATTTTAATTTCATTAATGTATTATGTTGTATTCTACACCAAGATTACCTTGCTCTATACGCAACATCGTATTAGCTTGCAGTATACGCAACACTATTCTTGGACCGTGTTACACACAATTTTGATAATAGTTATTCTACGCATCATTGAGTATATATATATATATATTAAATGTATAAATGAAATATGGTTGGATTCTGTTATATGAAACAATGAAGGATTCTTTCACAACACGCAACCCTGACTTGGCTTGCATTACACGCAATCGCGACCTTCCTCGATAGCGTGTGTTGTACGCAATACCGGGTTTTAATAAACAATGTTATATTATTATAATATTGTCATGAACTAGCCGTTATAAATAGTATTAACTAAATTTTGAAATTTAAAACATTATTATTCATCTTACACATTTCTAGAACATGGTATAAGAACAAAATAAATTTTTCGGGTAAAATAAGTATTTTTTTCAAAAAATATAGTTTTGCCGCCTTTTGATGGCGCACCCACTTTAAATCTGGTTTTTGACATGTTTATAAGTTCAATTTGACAAAATAAAATTCTTCTTTGGAATCAAGAAATAAAAATTTACTTTGGATAAATTTTTCATATTATTCTGGTAACTTTCACATTTTAATGAATAGTAAAAACACGCTATATTTTAATTGAAAACAACTTTTTTCATCGTAATATCTTATGTGGTTAAATTATAATATTGAATGGTTTTAAAGTATAAATAGAATATATTTTTACCATTTAATATAATGTATGTCATTAGCATTGATTTTACCTGGAATTCGTAGGTTAAATCAATTCAATCTTTTGCAATGTTTTAAACAAATACTCGTTTTTATTCTACAACGGGATTAATTTTAATTTAATTTCTGAAACTTTTGTGTTTTGAATTTTAAAAAATGGATTCCATATTTGGAATCAGTGGGTCCAAATTATGTTAATAGGATACTTTTTATTTTTGGGAATTATGAATAGTAACTACGGTAAATTTTATTTACCATAGTTAAAGGTAAATCGGGTAATTAAGGGTAAATATAATATTTTAAAATTACCCTAACAAATGTCAAAATCCTATTGTATGACTAAAAAACGACCCATATCACCTAAGGGTCGGATTATATTAATTTAATTAAATTTTTTCAATGAAAATAATTTAATTATTATTAAAACCAAAGAATGTGACAACATGTCACTTTCTTAAATATTATAAGTATAATAATTTTAATCTAGTGATAACTTTCATGAAACTTAGAACATGAATAGTCTCCAGAAATCTAATACAATTATCTACATCATAGGAATTTATTTGAAATTTTTAGGGATTAAATAATTATTATTTATTATGACAGAAAGATGATGCAATAATTGTCTTATTAATGAAATATTGACATAATTGATGTTATAAATGCCCAAATAAATGTAATTTGAGACTTTTTATGACTTAAACTAATTTTCTAGGTTAATATGACATGTTATTGTTGATTTAAGTAACTTGGTTCGAACTTATCATTCTGTTATAAATTTCATAAAAATCATGTACCAAATAGTGTCAAAATTGACATAAAATAGTTTTTAAAACAAATATTATATTATTAATTGTTATTTTATTCCTAAAAATCTAAGGATTGGCCAAATGACTTAGATAGGATTATATATATTAATAATAATAAACTTGGGGTTCTTTTGGCTTCATATTGTAAGTTTATTAACCATATAGTGTAAGAAAACAAAAAGACGCGGTAAAAGTTAAATTATTTAACTTAGAGTTAAATCTAATTGATAAGGTTAAAATAATAACCTAAACTTGTCTAAATCCTATTGGTTGATAGGATTTCTACCCATCCCCACTTTACCTTCTAAATAAGACCCTTTGGAACCATTATAAACCGATTTTGAATTTAATATAAAATAATATTTTGAGATATTCCTAAGGTGCCCCTCTCCTCCCTTATAAAAGGGAACCTCCTCCCTCTCTTCCTCACACAACTTTGAGCCTTCAATCTTGGCCAACCCCTGAAAAAATCTCTTCTCCACTTCCCCAGTATCATCCTAGAGGTCCGGGTCTTCTTCAAAGACCATCCTTAGTTCTTTAAGTGGAGGTTAAGAAAAGGCGCGTCAAAAAAGAGGTAATATCCATTACCGATCTTTTTTAATTTCTTTCTTCGTCAACTTCTTCTTCTTTATTTGTTTCATGATAAAGTAATAACATCAGTATTACTTACATGCTGATATGTTATTATTAATATGAAACAAACCTAATTCACCTTCTATCCATCCTACGGAAAAATGAAATCATCGCGCGTGCGTACGTACGGAATACCGTCTCCACGCCGTGGTGTAATCTATTTTCCACCATCACCTTACAAGGATGAGTATAATGGTGCAATGAGTAACTATATATTATTATTATATAGTGATATTGATACTGAAATAGTATGCATACACTTCAACACAATTCCACGACCATGGGAACGATATCATCGCTCGTGCGTACGGACGGACTACCGTCTCCACGACGCGATGAGATTCATTCTCAATGATTAACCATTCATGAATGATTATAAAGTATATATAATATGTACTAATGAAATATATGATATAATAATGATACTGGATTTATTTATATATTTATATGTAAGTCATCTACTTAATTCCATTCAATTCAATAAGGAAACTAAAACAGCGTTCATGCGTACGTACGGACTACCGTCTCCATGAACGGTGTATTTATTTCCATTTAATGATTTATTATATATATGTATATCCTGAATATATATATATATAGATCATGTTTTATGTTCTGGAATTAAGTAATCATGATCTAAGTAATCATATGAATAATTACAAGTCAAAACACGGATGACAAATGAAACAATTTTACCCAAAACGCTCTTTAACATGGAATTTACAAAAGAACGGGTAATATAAAGTCATAATTGAACCATATATGATATCATAAAAATTAATATGATTCTGTAATAAGTAAATGACATTATTTAAATCATTATACAGGAGGTTCGGACACTTACGAAGAAAATCGGACCTAAGGTAAGGAAAATATCACAATCTCATTTTTATCCGAGATTGTTTATACTTTGGTATTTACTGGGGTGTATTTTATCATCCACATCCATGTTTCCTCAATATGTAATATGTATATCCTTATACAATAGTTTATATCCAATTTTACCCTTCGGTGTGTTTTTAGTAAAAGATAAGAAAGGAATCTTTTGTCGTTTTTCGTATGAGGTACTTTTTGACTTTTCCGACAAAAGTACGAGAATGTTTTTTTACCTTAAACGGCACGAACGGATTTTTACAATTTTATAAAGCCTTATTTTCATGAATCTTCAAAAGATTTCATGACTATTTTCAATAAAATCTCTTTCTTTTAAAATTGCATGATGTTTTGTGAAAAGAAATTGATTTTGAAGAAGAAAGGATATTTTCCTCAAGAATTCATTTCAAGTGTTTTATCAAAATTATTTTCCATCTAAGATAATAAAGGGTTCTGTTTCTATCCATATTGTTAAATTGATTTGACTATGTTGTGATGGAATTATGTTTATGAATTCCTTTATCTTATATGAATGGTTTTATGATGTCATGTTGTTTAAGAATCCCATTTTTATTACATGGGTTATGCAATGATGAATGATTTATGATTTTGTGGCACACATAAGAATGGTATCATTATGAGATGGGTGGGACCTATATATCCCTCCAATGCATTGGGTAAAGATTTTATACCTCATGAGATAGACATGGCTGAAATGGTACGTTATACCGGTTCAGTGAAACAGGACTGACACGAGGGTTACTCGATTCAGAAAGGGACTTTGTCCACTAAGATAGTCTTGGCAATGAGTCTTGACTAACAAGAAATGATTCTCTATGATTATGTGTGTATGACACAAAGATTCATGTTTTAAGTTATGATTATTGAGATTTCATTTCACTACTATGATTTATCCCATGTTATGAAATTATCCTCTCTTTTGCAGGTTAAGATTTCCAAAAGTTATGTTCTTATGAATATGATGTGATTGATTTTTATTTTGTATACCCTTACTGATCATTTGAGCTCACCCTTTTACGTTTTATTTTCCCCAGGATATAAATAATGGTTTTAGGTAAAAAGAAAGGGAAGATCTTTATGGGAGATATTGAAGATCTTTCACCACGATTAGAAGATTACGTTCCGAGTTTCCAAAGACACTAAACTATTACGATCCTTATGTGTGTGTTTTTATTATGTACTAAGTATTCCGCAAATGTAATGTAATGTCCATGTACGTGAAGATACGGGTCTCTACAGTTGGTATCAGAGGCAAAGGAGGTAGGAATGTATCCGATCCTTGGGAACTCTCACATGTGAGCGTTGGACGAAGCATGGCTCTCCGCCCAAGGGCTTCATGAGGAAATGGCTGCCACTGGGGATGGTGGTGTGTTTTGCCCAGGTGGTGTAGCCGCCCATGGAGTGCCCTGATATGTATCAATTATAGTCCACTAGAAGTAATTCCAGACCGTTATAGTTGGTATCAGAGGAAAGGTTTAGTCAACCTTTGGAAACTAGGATGCGAGAACTTTAGTGAGATCCCTAGAGATATTTATAAGGTATGACTAGGGATGTCCCTAAGGATAAGTATACGTATAGGATATAGTCCTAGAACTACGGTAACGATCATAGAATTTAACATAATATGTTAGATATTGAGGTTACTCCCCCTTTATTATGTTGTTTTCCCTAGCATGATTTTTGCCTCTCACACTATTCTTTTTTGAGTTTTAGAAAATGGCTGGAAACAAGATGATTCATGATAATGGAGGATATGATGGACAATGGAATGATATTCTTCATAATGAAATGGGATTTGGAAGTCCAAACATCATTATTATGCCGAATCATAAATCTCATAATATGATCAATAAAGTAAAATTTGGTAAGTTTCCTAACTCGGCTAATAAGAGAAAGATGGAGTTTCATGATTATCATAGAGGAAAGAAAGTTCAATTTCCCCTATGTAAATCATGTGGGAAGAGGCATCAAGGAGAATGTTTCAAAGGAACTGGAAGATGCTTTGGGTGTGGAAAAGAAGGACACAAAGCAAGTAAATGCAAAGTAAAAGGTTCAGTTAACAACATGGATGAGGATAATGGTATTGCTACGACATCAACAATGGTTAAATGTTTTAAATGTGGAATGTACGGGCATTATGCAAACCAATGCCCTAAGGGAAAGTCTCATGAAGATAATCAGTATGGTCGTATGGGAAGTATTTATGTGGATGATGATGAAGAGACTACAAATGATATGTGAGATGAAAGAATTGTTGAAGCTCGGTCAATGGTTTAAGAATGTAGTGGAATGATTATATGTTTATCATGTGTAATGTTGTATAAGTAATCTCATGGTTCTATGGAATAAAGAGACATGTAAGGATTGTTACACTGTTGTCTGATTAATGTTACCAGTATCCATGAAAGATTATTCAGATATTTTTGGAATGTAGATGATATGCGCATAATGAAGGGATAAGGAGAAAATTAAATGTTTGATAGTATTCATGAGCTCATGACTGATATAAGGAGAAGGTTATATCATGGTTTGAGTATATATAATTTTTGGATTTTGGTATGTGGAAAGAGTTAACTTTTGACAGCATTCATGTTTTCACTAAGGTTTAATGGGTTTTCATTTTTTTCAAGAGAATACATCATTAAGGTATTCACATGATTGGAATGTGACCAACAAGATATATGGGGGATAAATTATGGTATTCACATTCTTGGTTGGCGACATTTCAAGTAATCATTTTCTTTATACTATGAGATTGGACCGATGTATTTTAGATAATCCTAAAGATTGTAATGGATTATGTTAACCATAAGTTAGTATTGTTTAAGTATAGAACTTTTTTTTTGATATTATTTATGTGATGTTATAGTAATGTAGTTTTAGAAAAAGGACAACCTGCAGGACGGGCGACAGCCCATCGCTTCGGACAAGGCTGTGGGAATCGAACCCACAACCGAAGTGCGACTGGCCTTTATCGCCTACCACTGACCTACAGGAAGTCCCTGTTTAGTAGAAACTAGTTTTATTATATTAATCAGTATGATATGTGAAGTATAAGTTCATTTTAGGAACCATATATGATTAATTTCACTATAGATGGACTTATGTATTTTTTGATAACTTTTCTAACCTTTTGTTTAAGACGGATGGAATGACCCATCATTATATCACATGATCTGCTAACACATCACGAATGACAAATTCAACTTCATTTCTTTAAGATATGAAGTGGAAATTGTCCAAAGAACGACAAACGGTGAGACTATACCAAAATCACGAAAGTATTTATTCTAATTCCAATTTCATCAACTTTAGGGAAATGATCTTGAAAACCAAAAATGTTGTCTTAGTGCTCTTATATCTGATGAATCGGATGGTACCTTAGATCACCACAAATTTATGGCTTTGTGATTGCTAGGTTTTCCATATCCATGTTCTCTACCACTTTCCATCAGAACATGATGGTTAGATTTCTCTTCCATATCCATATTTTCACCTATGTGGAAACCCAGTGATTAGTTTATTTGGGTAACCGTTACGTTTCATACTTTTGTTTTTAAAGATAAGTTTTGGTATTCCTTTTTACGATGTGGGTTTTTATCAAAGAAACTTTCAAATAGTAAACCATTTATAACCCCGACGAATTTCGAGGGTGAAATTCATTTTAAGGGGGGTAGAATGTAACACCCCGAGATTTTATGAAAAATATTATTTTAATTTCATTAATGTCTTATGTTGTATTCTACACCAAGATTACCTTGCTCTATACGCAACACCGTATTAGCTTGCAGTATACGCAACACTATTCTTGGACCGTGTTACACACAATTTTGATAATAGTTATTCTACGCAACATTGAGTATATATATATATATTAAATGTATAAATAAAATATGGTTGGATTCTGTTATATGAAACAATGAAGGATTCTTTCACAACATGCAACCCTGACTTGGCTTGCATTACACACAATCGCGACCTTCCTCGATAGCGTGTGTTGTACGCAATACCGGGTTTTAATAAACAATATTATATTATTATAATATTGTCATGAACTAGCCGTTATGAATAGTATTAACTAAATTTTGAATTTTATAACATTATTATTCATCTTACACATTTCTAGAACATGGTATAAGAACAAAATAAATGTTTCGGGTAAAATAAGTATTTTTTTCAAAAAATGCAGTTTTGCCGCCTTTTGATGGCGCACCCACTTTAAATATGGTTTTTGACATGTTTATAAGTTCAATTTGACAAAATAAAATTCTTCTTTGGAATCAAGAAATAAAAATTTACTTTGGATAAATTTTTCATATTATTCTGGTAACTTTCACATTTTAATGAATAGTAAAAACACGCTCTATTTTAATTAAAAACAACTTTTTTCATCGTAATATCTTATGTGGTTAAATTATAATATTGAATGGTTTTAAAGTATAAATATAATATATTTTTACCATTTAATATAATTTATGTCATTAGCATTGATTTTACCTGGAATTCGTAGGTTAAATCAATTCAATCTTTTGCAATGTTTTAAACAAAAACCCGTTTTTATTCGACAACGGGATTAATTTTAATTTAATTTCTGCAACTTATGTGTTTTGAATTTTAAAAAATGGATTCCATATTTGGAATCATTGGGTCCAAATTATGTTAATAGGATACTTTTTATTTTTGGGAATTATGAATAGTAACTAGGGTAAATTTTATTTACCATAGTTAAAGGTAAATCGGGTAATTAAGGGTAAATATAATATTTTAAAATTACCCTAACAAATGTCAAAATCCTATTGGATGACTAAAAAACTACCCATATCACCTAAGGTTTGTATTAGATTAATTTAATTAAATTTTTTCAATGAAAATAATTTAATTATTATTAAAACCAAAGAATGTGACAACATGTCACTTTCTTAAATCTTATAAGTATAATAATTTTAATCTAGTGATAAACTTCATGAAACTTAGAACATGAATAATCTCCAGAAATCTAATACAATTATCTACATCATAGGAATTTATTTAGAATTTTTAGGGATTAAATAATTATCATTTATTATGACAGAAAGATGATGCAGTAATTGTCTTATTAATGAAATATTGACATAATTGATGTTATAAATGATCAAATAAATGTAATTTGAGACTTTTTATGACTTACACTAATTTTTTAGGTTAATATGACATGTTATTGTTGATTTAAGTAACTTTTTTAGAACTTATCATTCTGTTATGAATTTCATAAAAATCATGTACCAAATAGTGTCAAAATTGACATAAAATAGTTTTTAAAACAAATATTATATTATTAATTGTTATTTTATTCCTAAAAATCTAAGGTTCGGCCAAATGACTTAGATAAGATTATATATATTAATAATAAAAAACTTGGGGTTCTTTTGGCTTGATATAGTAAGTTTATTAACCATATAGTGTAAGAAAACAAAAAGACACGGTAAAAGATAAATTATTTAACTTAGAGTTAAATCTAATTGATAAGGTTAAAATAATAACCTAAACTTGTCTAAATCCTATTGGTTGATATGATTTTGAACCATACCCACTTTAACTTCTAAATAAGACCCTTTGGAACCATTATAAACTGATTTTGACTTTAATATAAAATAATATTTTGAGATATTCCTAAGGTGCCCCTCTCCTCCCTTATAAAAGGTCACCACATCCCTCTCTTCCTCACACAACTTTGAGCCTTCAAGCTCGGCCAACCCCTGACAAAATCTCTTCTACACTTCCCTAGTATCATCCTAGATGTCCTGGTCTTCTTCAAAGACCATCCTTAGTTCTTTAAGTGGAGGTTAATAAAAGGCGCGTCAAAAAAGAGGTAATATCCATTACCGGTCTTTTTTAATTTATTTCTTCTTCAACTTCTTCTTCTTTATTTGTTTCATGATAAAGTAATAACATCAGTATTACTTACATCCTGATATGTTATTATAAATATGAAACAACCCTAATTCACCTTCTATCCATCCTACGGAAAAATGAAATCACAGCGTGTGCGTACGTACTGAATACCGTCTCCACGCCGTGGTGTAATCTATTTTCCACCATCACCTTACAAGGATGAGTATAATGGTGTAATGAGTAACTATATATGATTATTATAGAGTGATATTGATACTGAAATAGTATACATACACTTCAACACAATTCCACAACCGTGTGAACGATATCATCGCTCGTGCGTACGTACGGACTACCGTCTCCACGACGCGATGAGATTCATTCTCAATGATTAACCATTCATGAATGATTATAAAGTATATATAATATGTACTAATGAAATATATGACATAATAATGATACTGGATTTATTTATATATTTATATGTATGTCATCTACTTAATTCCATTCAATTTAATAAGGAAACGAAAACAGCGTTCATGCGTACGGACGGACTACCGTCTCCATGAACGGTGTGTTTCTTTCCATTTAATGATTTATTATATATATGTATATCCTGAATATATATATATAAATCATGTTTTATGTTCTAGAATTAATTAATCATGATCTAAGTAATCATATGAATAATTACAAGTCAAAACACGGACGACAAATGAAACAATTTTACCCAAAACGCTCTTTAACATGGAATTTACAAAAGAACGGGTAATATAAAGTCATAAGTGAACCATATATGATATCATAACAATGAATATGATTCTGTAATAAGTAAATTACATTATTTAAATCATTATACAGGAGGTTCGGACACTTACGAAGCAAATCGGACCTAAGGTAAGGGAAATATCACAATCTCATTTTTATCCGAGATTGTTTATACTTTGGTATTTACTGGGGTGTATTTTATCATCCACATCCATGTTTCCTCAATATGTAATATGTATATCCTTATACAATAGTTTATATCAAATTTTACCCTTCGGTGTGTTTTTAGTAAAAGATATGAAAGGAATCTTTTGTCGTTTTTCGTACGAGGTACTTTTTGACTTTTCCGACAAAAGTACGAGAAGAATGTTTTTTTTAACTTAAACAGCACGAAAGGATTTTTACAATTTTATAAAGCCTTATTTTCATGAATCTTCAAAATATTTCATGACTATTTTCAATAAAATATCTTTCTTTTAAAATTGCATGATGTTTTGTGAAAAGAAATTGATTTTGAAGAAGAAAGGATATTTTCCTCAAGAATTCATTTCAAGTGTTTTATCAAAATTATTTTCCATCTAAGATAATAAAGGGTTCTGTTTCTATCCATATTGTTACATTGATTTGACTATGTTGTGATGGAATTATGTTTATGAATTCCTTTATCTTATATGAATGGTTTTATGATGTCATGTTGTTTAAGAATCCCATTTTTATTACATGGGTTATGCAATGATGAATGATTTATGATTTTGTGGCACACATAAGAATGGTATCATTATGAGATGGGTGGGACCTATATATCCCTCCAATGCATTGGGTAAAGATTTTATATCTCATGAGATAGACATGGCTGAAATGGTAGGTAATACCTGTTCAGTGAAACAGGACTGAAACGAGGGTTACTCGATTCAGAAAGGGACTTTGTCCACTAAGATAGTCTTGGAAATGAGTCTTGACTAACAAGAACTGATTCTCTATGATTATGTGTGTATGCCACAAAGTTTCATGTTTTAAGTTATGATTATTGGGATTTCATTTCACTACTATGATTTATCCCATGTTATGAAATTATGCTCTCTTTTGCAGGTTAAGATTTCCAAAAGTTATGTTCTTATGAATATGATGTGATTAATTTTTCTTTTGTATACCCTTACTGAGAATTTGATCTCACCCTTTTATGTTTTCTTTTCCCCAGGATATAAAGAAAGGTTTTAGGTAAAAAAAGGGAAGATCTTTATGGGAGATATTGAAGATCTTTCACCACGATTAGAAGATTACGTTCCGAGTTTCCAAAGACACTAAACTATTACGATCCTTGTGTGTGTGTTTTTGTTATGTACTAAGTATTTCGCAAATGTAATGTAATGTCCATGTACGTCAAGCTTCGGGTCTCTACAGCATGGGATTAGGGAGTTGAAATGATCATATCATTTGCATCATGTATATCCACCAATAAGGGAAACCTTAGTGTGTAAGCCCTGATTAGTGTTATGATATGACTTCTCACATTCAAACATATCCACCTTCTGGTAATTCCCAAGGGCATGGCTAAAATATAATGACTATTATTCTTGTTATAACTACGATACATAGGATTCCTCATCTAGGTTCGAGATCACATATTTAGTGACTAAGTGTTTTCATATATGTTCTTTCTTGGTGATGTTTAACTTAATGGGTTTAATGAACTATGTGGGTTTCAATTCCTATTACAAGTAGGATATGTAGGATACCTCAAAACAGCTCAATACCATTCTTGAAATATTAATCACTACCTTGGATGAAAAACAAATAGGGAGCCTAATGATATGGAATCAACCTATGAGCAGTTACCCATTAAATGAAATGGATGAAAACCCTCATATACATGTATATTGAATCATTAATAGGCCTCCCTTTCCACATATAGGAATCCAAAACTTGATTATTTTGTTACGGTAACTAGTTCTGAATCGATATTAGGAAGAGATTCCTGAACATATCTTAAATCCATAATAGAGTCCTGAAGTAGGAAAATTTACCCCCAAAAATGGTGTGGTGATCCCAAACTCTCATTGTCTCAACCAATGTGATTCCCTAAGCATCATTAGTTATGTAACCCCAATTGATCACCTGCCTTTGGAAAGCAGTTATATACTCATTTATAATAGGGGGATCATTTGGAGTTTTTTTTAAAGATAAACATGGTGAACCCAACATAAAGAATTTTCCATCACATTTAACCCCCCTCACAATCAACCATCGGGCTTATACATGCACCAAAATTTCAAGATAAAAAATAGTAAACCTGATGTTAAAACATTTAACTATGACATCTCCTTCACAAGATAAAAAGGATATACTTCAAATTTTTCATTGGACCATTCCATTCATATCATATGGGTTACATGAACCAAAATTTCGAATGAAATAAGGTCATCCCCAAGACAAATCTCATGTGTTATTATGGACATTACATATTCCTAGTGATGTAGTTTAGGTAGAACAACACGCATGATGTGTTCATTGGACTTATGAATGGGATTATCCTTCCATTTTTTGACAGATTTGTAGTACTCTTCATCAATGAAATCCTCATTTATTTTAAGAAGGAGGATAAGCACAGTGAGAATATACATATTGTTTTAGACATTAAAAAGAACCATTTATAGAGTAAACTCTCAAAGAGAAGGTTTTGGATTCAGGAAGTTAATTTCATAGGGAATGTCCTCCTAAAGGGTATAATAGTAGTTACGCCCCATGAAGATTAAGTTATTTATAGATCGAAATATATTAAATAACTTATTTTAGGAGTGTATATTTCCTAGGATATAAGAATATTATGAAAGATTTATGGTGGACTTATTTATGATTTTGGCTCTAATTAATGAACTTACCTGAAATGGGTATCCTTTCATATATTTTGTGTGATATTAGGGAGATTTTGAGTAGTTTAAGTGGAGTTTGATCAGTGCTCATGTTATATGATTTAGATGAAGGATTTTTGTATTGTTATGGCCCCTCAGATTATGGAAATAGACAAGATGAGGTAACTTATCTTTCTTAAAATTTTATTAGAGTATAAAATAGTTTTTATAATTTAGGTGATAAAGAATAGTACAATTAGAATATAAAAATAAAATATAGTGAAATCCAAAAATAAAAAGTAAAGTGATATCACATGGATTTGTATAGTAGTTCAGATTGAATGATCCTATCAATAAACTTTCAAGACTCTCTAAATCAATGAGATATGTGAGATCCACTAAAATAAAGTCTTTTTAGGTGTAAACAAAAACCCAGTCTTTTACAAAGTAGCATACCCAACCTATGAATTTTACTCAAGTATAATAAAACCATGTCTATTATAGGAAATATCAATCTTAATAATGATTGTTATTATGTTAAAGAATAAGTTGTGGTAGAATAGAGATCATTATCCCTTTGGAATTTATGTAGAGAAATATGATTTGGGTGAAATAGTGAGTCTGATTTATCCAAACTAAAGTGTATGAACAATGTCGCATAAGAACTTTAAATTATTTTAGTTATAAATGAATTTTATGTATATTTGGAATTTTGAATTGGTTACTTCTACCTTTATTTATAGGGAAAATACTAAATGGTTAGTTCATGAAATACATGATAATATCTATATATATTTTTCCATATTTTGAGAAGTTCACTGAAGATTTAAAAGATTTTCCAAAACTCACTACAACATTTCCAGGAAAAAAACCATGTGTATACAATATGAGTGTTTGATCATTATAATAGCTTATGAAGGTAGAATACTAATATTAAATGGTGATAAATCATTGATAAGATTAAATAAAATCATTTTATAAAAACCAAATAATTTAAGAATAAAAAATATATGATTTAATAAAGAAGTGAGAAATTATAATTATCCAATATTGTAAACGTGAGGTATTGTAATATTCAAATAATGAAAACAATTAATAAATAAATATCAAATACTAACAATATCCATATTAATAAAAATTAGCACTATAAATATCCCCTTTTTAAAATTAAAAAAATACAAGAAAAAAAATTATAAAAATTATCCCCCATTTTGAAATATATCAAAAAGTTAAAAAAATTACAATTTATTAAAAAATTATCCCCATTTCTTTAATGTAACTTTAATTTAGAAACTTTTGAAAAATTAACTACAGAAAAACATACCATGATGAAATAAGAATTATATATTTTAATACTAATCATTACTAAATAGGAAAAACATATCTCCCCCTTGATAAAATATTTAAAACATCAAACAATATTCCACAAACTTAAACATAGCATAAGATTCATGCAAAACTATAAGTAACACATGTTTAAAAAAAAGTCCCCCAATAATTAATAAACATAGTTAAACATAAATCTACCCATAAATTAATATAATAAACCAAATAATACTTTAAAAAATAAGCAGATATCATTCTTATTAACTCTTAAAATAATAAATCCTTCTCTAAAAATATAAATTTGAAAACCATACAAGCTCGGGAAGATATAAATAAACTATAATTTTAGAAAAAAAAATATGACTCCCGCTAAAATCATGATTTCTAAAAATATACATAGAAAATATAAAATAAAAACAATAAATATTCCCTAAGTATAACAATATTAATATAATGAGTGAAAAATATGTAACGACCCAAAATTTCATTAATGTAAAATCTCTCTTGATCCAGTTAAATGTTTCTTTATGTTTTTATAAGATGTAAACTTCTTTTGTTTAACATTAAGATTTGTGACCGTTACTTTTATATCCGTTGAACAGTGATCATCTGGGTAGTTTAAATATAAGGCTTTAACGAACCAATTTTCTACTCAGACAAAGGAAGCGATGGCCTCATCCAGTAGAATCGCCCCTTACGAAGCCCATTTGTCGGAGCTCGGAAAGGAGGTGGCGTCTTTGGGCTTTTACCTTGACCAAGCTCAAGCTGAGCTTCATCAAGTCAAGCTCGAACGTGATCGTCTACGGGAAAAATGGAAGTTGATAGAGATTACCACTCGAGCGATGTTATCCGAGCAACCCCAAGAGTTTGTCACCATTGCACACCTTACCCTTAGGTCTTATGCGGCTATTTTAAGGGGTTATGTAACAAATAAGTAGCACCATGTTCATGTACATTATCTTTTTATATAATAATGAATATAATTTCTAGTCATTTTTGATACATTGTAATTAGTTTTTGAAGTACAAATGGTGTTTTTAGTTATTATTTAATTAAGAATTATATTTTATTAAATTAAAGGATTTTTGAATTAAATAATATTTTAATAAAATATTATTATTAATATTAAATTAATTTTTATTAAATATAAATGATATTATAATTTTATGAATGCAATTAAAATTTTTATTAAGGTTTGAAAGCCATTTCTGTCAAAACCCGTGAATTTTTTATAAATGTCGGTTTTTATTTTAAAAGTGAAAATTCACATATTTAGAAAATTATTTAGATAAAATAAATATTATTTTTGGAATCAGGACGTCGAAATTATCCAACGGTGAATTTTTCATAATTTTCTGAGACAGTCAAATTTTTGGGTAAAAATTAAATACCATTTAAATATATAATGTGTTTTATGACATCATAATGACCCAATGGTGATGTAATAAAATACCATAATCTTTATGTTCGACCAGTATGTGTTTTATCATAAAAATAATGAGGTTTTGGGTTTGTTTGACTCACTTTTCAAAGCATTAATGGAGCCCTCAAGACTTATTCAACACTTTGCCTTTTTAAATTAATTTCCATGGGAGTGTGACTCACCTCCACATAAGCAACCCTAATTTTTTAATAAGTTCGGACCTTGGCCTTGTAAAATATTTTTTTCCTCTTTCCTTTTCCATAAACCATGGGAAAATACCATGGGATGGTTTGTGGTTTGGATTATTTTAATATAAGGGGTCCCAAACCTAAATAATAAAGAATTCTCTCACCTTTCCTATATAAACCCACCCAAGCTCCCACTTCCTCCTCACCCAAAGCCCTTGAAGTTCGTCAAACCTCTGCCCTAACCTCTCTAGAATCCTCTAAAGGTGCCCCAAGCTCCCAAGAAGCCTCTCACAAGCCTCTCTCTAGCCTTTGGAAGCACACTTCCAAGTAAGGGGTTTTCTTCCTTTCTCTTTTTTTTTGTCAATTTTCTTTAAGTTGTATTGCCCTTTTTATTTCAATTATGAATGTTGGGGTATGGTTTCGCACCTCCCCCATACTTCCCTCTTATTGTTTGAATGATGGGAGAACCCTTTCTCTCTCATTAAATGCCTCCCATGTACACCCATTACTATGCCGAAATTCCGAAAGGAACTTCTCTATCTTCTTTTATATTCAAGCAATACTTTTGTATCATGAATCTAAATTCTATTTCTATTGTTGGGACATGTATATATATGATCTCATTACTGTCCATTACATGTAAATATGATGAGGAACCCCTTTCTCTCTCATCAACCTTTTTATGAATTCTTATGTCACGCCATTACGCTGCCGAAATCGCACCGATTTTCTAAGCCAATGTCTTTGTGTAGTGAATACCATGCCCATTTCTCCATCAAGGGTATTCACCTTTATGCACATTTACATATTGATTATAAAGTTTCGTGTATGAATTCCACTTTCCTTTATCGTGGAAGAAATGATTATGTTTTATGAATCCATGTTTTATGATCCATGTGGCACACTTATGCATGAAATGAAATGTTTAAGAAGGGTGCGCCCTTTATAGCGCTCCAATGCATTGGGTAAAGTATAGTATCATGATACGTCATGTGCAATGAGTGTTTACTCATTCTAATTCAAGTTCAACGAGGGTTTACTCGTGCTTCAAGTGCAATGAGGGTTTACTCATGCTCCATGTGCAATGAGCCTTGGCTCATGCTAATTAAATGTTAAGTGTTGTTGCCACATTTCCATGTTATGATTATCATGCTTTATCATGCCTTTATGTTCATGTCTCTCTTATGCTCTATTGATATGACTATTTCCTAACATGTATTGTACTCCTCATGTTATTCATTGTGTACTCCCTTACTGGGCTTTATAGCTCACCCTTTTCTTATGCATGTCCCCAGGTTATCCCATGCAATGCTAAGTACGAAGGAATGTAGTGGTCATGTAAAGAAAGTTTTCAATAAGGATGTTGTATTTCAAGTTTAAAGTTTTTATGTAATGATCCTAAGCCCCAAAGACACTAAACCTCTCGATCTTCTTTGTTGTATCAAGTGAAGTTTTATGTAATAAAGCATGTTTAAGTTGTAATAAAAAGCAGGGTTGTCAAAGTTGGTATCAAAGGATAGGTTTAGTTATTTTTGGGATTAGGAAACCCTAGTAAAGCCTTAGATACAAGACTAAGCATAATAAAAACATCCCTATGTTTTGGTAAATACTAAGTAAGTGGTTTATCAAACAAATACATCCCTGTCTGGATACGAGCAGGTAGAGGCGGCTCTGGCACAGATGTATCCTAGGGGTAAAACCCAGAAACACCGCTTTGAGCTAGACTCGAACGGGAACTGGTGCATGACAATGGGCCTTGCTGCACTCTTGGTTACGACACTCCCGGGGGATATGTTTTGATAAATTCACAATCTTAGTATGAACCCTTATTAAAAAAATTCCCCTAAGAATATATGTTAGAAGGAAGATCATGAAAAGCCTGGATTGAATCCTATAGACTCATGAGTTAAAGAGATTAAAGTTTATTTATAAGTCATCAACTTTTGTCTTTGGATTACCCTCTATGTGTTACCCCTAACTTTCCTTTTATTCCAGCCAATGGCCGGTAATAGGAGAACTTGGGCTAACAACCGTTGTGAAGATCAGTGTGATGATTGTACTAATGAGATGCCCAATCCAATGGGAGCGGGAATCGAGAACTTTGTCACGCTTCTCTCTCAACTAACTCAAGTTTTGAATAGAAACACTGGTCAAGAGGAACGTTAAACCCCCCCTAAGAAAGAACAAGTCGCTATTGAAAGCTTCATGAGACAAAGGCCTCCTACTTTTAGTGGATCATCTGATCCCACGATTGCTGAACAATGGATCAACTCCATTGAAAAGATATTCTCCATCCTCCAATGCTCTGAAAAAGAGAAGGTTCTCCTGGCGGCTTATCGTATAGAGGGTGAAGCTGATCAATGGTGGACGTTGATCAAAAATACAAATCCTGAGGAGGAGATCGAGGCTTTGGAATGGAAGGTATTCTGGAAGATGTTTTTCGATAAATATTTTCCACGCACCCTCCGTCTTAAGATGGAAAGGGACTTCCTTTACCTCAAGCAGAAAGATGAGGAATCTGTGGGAGCGTACGAGGAAAACTTCACAAGGCTTGCACGATACGCTTCCGGCTTTGTCGTTACCCCCGAATGCATGGTTGACCGCTTCTTTGGTGGGCTGAAGCCTATCTTGCGGAAAGCATTAGCGATCCGTGACTTCGACAGCTATAAGGAAATTGTCCGATGTTCCCTCAAGGTTGAAATGGAGATCGGAGAATCACAGGGGTATCATGGGGACAAGAAGCGGAAGGTGGACTTCAATGCTGGTGGTCCGATGGATAAATCCAACGGCGCTAAGAAATTCCAGCACCCCACTTGCCAAAAGTGTGGAAAAAAGAACCCTAGAAATTGCCTTAGGGGGACAAGAAAATGCTTCAAGTGTGGAAGAGAAGGGCACCTAGCTGTTAACTGTCAGCAAGAAGGACCTGCGGCTGCGACGGAGGAGAGGAACGCTCCGTTCGAACCTCAACGCGTTGTTCAATGCTTCAAATGCAAAGAACCGGGTCATTTTGCGAATCAGTGCCCTAATCCAAGGGTTATCAGAGGCAATCAACAACCTCCAAGACAGCAAGGAAGATCTTTTGCCATCACTTATGTTCGAAGTGAACCCCGACAACGAAGTGGTGACAGGTACGCTAGTTATTCATTCAAGAATATCGAACGTACTTTTTGATTCAGGTTCTACGCATTCTTTTATATCTCAAAAGTTTAGTAGAACAATCCCTGCACCACCACAAATCCTGGAAGTAAAGATGTCGGTGAGTACGGAAAATGGGGAAATCATTGCATCCCATGAGTATAAGTCCTCCCCTGTTATAATCTGTGGATTGAATTTCCCGGCGAACCTCGTCATACTCCCTTTGGTGGAATTTGATGCAATTATTGGTATGGATTGGCTTTCCTTATATAGAGCCAACATAAATTGTCGGGAGAGGGAAATCACACTCCATATGGAGAATCGACCCCCGATTCTTTACAAGTGTCAGGAGGAATATGAATCTCCTTTAGCTCCATCATCTGAAGCATGGATATTACTGCCTTATGACCACGCATATCTGGCTCAGATGATTGAGTCCAAGGAAGAAACCACCCTTGAAGAAATGCCTATTGTGAGGGAATTCGCTGAAGTATTTCCTGAGGAACTTCCTGGTCTTCCTCCAAGAAGAGATGTTGAGTTCTCAATTGAACTTATACCTGGGGCGCTACCAATATCCAAGACTCCATAGAGAATGGCTGTGGTTGAGCTTGAAGAACTGAAGAAACAACTACAAGAGAATCTGGATAAAGGTTTTATATGCCCAAGTGCATCACCATGGGGTGCACCAGTCCTCTTCGTCAAGAAGAAGGATGGGTCAATGCGGCTTTGCATCGATTATCGTGAACTTAAAAAAATCACGATAAAGAACAAGTATCCTCTCCCAAGAATTGATGACTTGTTTGATCAGCTGCGTGGAGCAGAATACTTCTCCAAGGTCGACTTGCGGTCGGGATATTATCAAGTAAGGGTGAAGAAGGAAGATATCCCCAAGACTGCTTTTCGTACAAGGTACGGGTACTATGAATTCATAGTAATGCCTTTTGGACTCACCAATGCTCCAGCAATATTCATGGAATTGATGAATAGAGTCTTTAGAGATTACCTAGATAAATTTGTGGTAGTCTTTATAGATGATATTCTAATATACTCCAAAACCAAGGAGGACCATGAGGAGCATTTAAGAACTGTACTGGAGACTTTGCGCAAGGAGAAGCTCTATGCCAAGTACAGCAAGTGTGAGTTCTGGTTGAAGGAGGTCTCATTCTTGGGCCATATCATCACAAGCAATGGGATATCTGTGGACCCCTCCAAAAAAGATGCAATTGAGGGATGGATGAGGCCAACATCGGTAACTAATATCTGTAGCTTCTTGGGGTTAGCTGGATATTATCGACGATTTGTGAGAAACTTCTCACAATTGTCCAACCCTCTTACCAAGCTAACTCGAAAGGGAGTAAAGTTTTCTTGGAGCGATGAATGCGAAGAAAGCTTCAAGGAGTTGAAAAGGAGGCTTATCACTGCACCTGTGCTCACTTTACCCACAAGTGGGGAGCTTTTTGTGGTATTCAGTGATGCTTAGAAGAAGGGCTTAGGATTTGTGCTGATGCAGAATGATAAAGTGATATCCTATGCCTCAAGACAGTTGAAAATCCATGAGCGAAACTATCCAACGCATGATCTGGAGTTGGCGGCGGTGATCTTTGCCTTGAAAATCTGGCGGCATTATCTCTATGGAGAGAAATGTGAGATATATACTGACCACAAGAGTCTTAAATATATATTCACACAGAAAGATCTTAATATGCGCCAGAGAAGATGGATAGAGCTCATAAAGGATTATGACTGTTCAATACATTACCACCCTGGGAAGGCGAACAAGGTGGCGGATTCCCTAAGTAGAAAGGATCTAGCAATTCTATCAATGATGATAATTGAGAAGGATCCAATCTTCTTAGACTTGATGAAGATGGACGTGGGAATCATAAAGAAGGGAAAATCATCAATCCTTTCACAAATGATTGCTCAACCATCTCTTTTGGAAAGGTTAAAGGATGCTCAAAAGGATGATGCGAGAATCCAAGAAAAAGTGGAAGCTATCAAAAAGGGAAAATCCTCAGAGTTTAATGTTAATGAAGAAGGAATTGTGCGGTTTGGGAAAAGACTATGTGTCCCATCAAGTTCGGAGCTGAAGAAGGAACTTTTGGATGATGCACATAGTTCAAATTTCTCTATTCACCCAGGGAGCACAAAGATGTATCGAGATCTCCGAGAAAACTTTTGGTGGGATAATATGAAGAAGGAGATCGCCGAATATACATCAAAGTGCCTGGTGTGTCAGCAAGTGAAGGCAGAGAGGCAGATGTCTAAGGGGATGATGCAACCATTGCCCATACCAGAATGGAAATGGGAGAACATCACCATGGACTTCGTCACTGGACTTCCAAGGACATCCAAAAGCAACAATGCAATCTAGGTTATTGTGGATCGTCTTACAAAGACTGCACACTTCATTGTTATTCGAGAGGATTTTTCTTTGGATCAACTGGCACGGATATATATCAGGGAAGTGGTACGGTTGCATGGAGTACCACTATCTATTGTGTCTGACCGAGATCCAAGATTTACCTCTAAGTTTTGGAAGAGTCTTCAACATGCTCTGAATACTGAACTGAACTTAAGTACGGCCTATCATCCTCAAACTGATGGCCAATCCGAGCGGACTATCCAAACACTTGAGGATATGTTGAGAGGGTGCTCAATGGACTTTAAAGGAGGATAGGATCAACATCTTCCTCTAGTTTAGTTCTCTTATAATAATAGTTTCCACTCGAGCATCCAAATGGCACCATATGAAGCCCTGTATGGGAAAAGGTGTAGAACACCGGCATGTTGGGATGAGGTCGGTGAACGTAAGCTGCTTGGACCAGAAATGGTCGAAGAAATGGTGGAGAACGTGAAAACCATTTAGCAGCATATCAAGGCAGCCCAAAGTCGACAGAAGAGTTATGCAGATAATCGTCGACGAGACCTTGAGTTTAAAGTCGGAGACATGGTGTTTTTACGCATATCTCCGTGGAAGAAGGTCATGAGGTTTGGAAAGAAAAGGAAGTTAAGTCCAAGGTACATCGGCCCATTCGAGATTCTTGATCGTGTTGGGGCTGTGGCCTATCGACTAGCACTTCCACCTACTATGGCCAAGGTGCATGATGTCTTCCATGTATCCCTCTTAAGGAAGTACATACCAGACCCTTCACATGTACTCTCTTCCGAGGTGGTACAATTAGAAGACGATCTTTCTTATGAGGAGCAACCAGTGAAGATCTTAGATCGTAGAGAAAAATTTCTACGAAATAAGACAATGCCCCTCGTCAAGGTGTTGTGGAGAAACCACAAGTTTGAAGAAGCAACTTGGGAGTCGGAGGATATGATGAAGCTAAGTTACCCACATTTGTTTTAGTGTGGGAAAAGGAAAATTTCGAGGGTGAAATTTCTTAAGGGGGGAATGTTGTAACGACCCAAAATTTCATTAATGGAAAATCTCTCTTGATCCAGTTAAATGTTTCTTTATGTTTTTATAAGATGTAAACTTCTTTAGTTTAACGTTAAGATTTGTGACCGTTACTTTTATAGTCGTTGAACAGTGATCATCTGGGTAGTTTAAATATAAGGCTTTAACGAACCAATTTTCTACTCAAACAAAGGAAGCGATGGCCTCATCCAGTAGAATCGCCCCTTACGAAGCCCATTTGTCGGAGCTCGGAAAGGAGGTGGCGTCTTTGGGCTTTTCCCTTGACCAAGCCCAAGCTGAGATTCATCAAGTCAAGCTCGAACGTGATCGTCTACGGGAAAAATGGAAGTTGATAGAGATTACCACTCGAGCGATGTTATCCGAGCAACCCCAAGAGTCTGTCACCATCGCACACCTTACCCTTAGGTCTTATGCGGCTATTTTAAGGGGTTATGTAACAAATAAGTAGCACCATGTTCATGTACATTATCTTTGTATATAATAATGAATATAATTTCTAGTCATTTTTGATACATTGTAATTAGTTTTTAAAGTACAAAGGGTGTTTTTAGTTATTATTTAATTAAGAATTATATTTTATTAAATTAAAGGATTTTTGAATTAAATAATATTTTAATAAAATATTATTATTAATATTAAATTAATTTTTATTAAATATAAATGATCTTATAATTTTATGAATGCAATTAAAATTTTTATTAAGATTTGAAAGCCATTTCTGTCAAAACCCGTGAATTTTTTATAAATGTCGGTTTTTATTTTAAAAGTGAAAATTCACATATTTAGAAATTTATTTAGATAAAATAAATATTATTTTTGGAATCAGGACGTCGAAATTATCCAACGGTGAATTTTTCATAATTTTCTGAGACAGTCAAATTTTTGGGTAAAAATTAAATACCATTTAAATATATAATGTGTTTTATGACATCATAATGACCCAATGATGATGTAATAAAATACCATAATCCTTATGTTCGGCCATTATGTGTTTTATCATTAAAATAATGAGGTTTTGGGTTTGTTTGACTCACTTTTCAAAGCATTAATGGAGCCCTCAAGACTTATTCAACACTTTGCCTTTTTAAATTAATTTCCATGGGAGTGTGACTCACCTCCACATAAGCAACCCTAATTTTTTAATAGGTTCGGACCTTGGACTTGTAAAATATTGTTTTCCTCTTTCCTTTTCCAGAAACCATGGGCAAATACCATGGGATGGTTTGTGGTTTGGATTATTTTAATATAAGGGGTCTCAAACCTAAATAATAAAGAATTCTCTCACCTTTCCTATATAAACCCACCCAAGCTCCCACTTCCTCCTCACCCAAAGCCCTTGAAGTTCGTCAAACCTCTGCCCTACTCTCTCTAGAATCCTATAAAGGTGCCCCAAGCTCCCAAGAAGCCTCTCACAAGCCTCTCTCTAGCCTTTGGAAGCACACTTCCAAGTAAGGGGTTTTCTTCCTTTCTCTTTTTTTTGTCAATTTTCTTTAAGTTGTATTGCCCTTTTTATTTCAATTATGAATGTTGGGGTATGGTTTTGCACCTCCCCCATACTTCCCTCTTATTGTTTGAATGATGGGAGAACCCTTTCTCTCTCATTAAATGCCTCCCATGTACACCCGTTACTATGCCGAAATTCCGAAAGGAACTTCTCTCTCTTCTTTTATATTCAAGCAATACTTTTGTATCATGAATCTAAATTCCATTTCTATTGTTGGGACATGTATATATATGATATCCTTACTGTCCATTACATGTATATATGATGAGGAACCCCTTTCTCTCTCATCAACCTTTTTATGAATTCTTATGTCACGTCGTTACGCTGCCGAAATCACACCGATTTTCTAAGCCAATGTCTTTGTGTAGTGAATACCATGCCCATTTCTCCATCAAGGGTATTCACCTTTATGCACATTTACATATTGATTATAAAGTTTCGTGTATGAATTCCACTTTCCTTTATCGTGGAATAAATGATTATGTTTTATGAATCCATGTTTTATGATCCATGTGGCACACTTATGCATGAAATGAAATGTTTAAGAAGGGTGCGCCCTTTATAGTGCTCCAATGCATTGGGTAAAGTATAGTATCATGATACGTCATGTGAAATGAGTGTTTACTCATGCTAATTCAAGTGAAACGAGGGTTTACTCGTGCTTCAAGTGCAATGAGGGTTTACTCATGCTCCATGTGCAATGAGCCTTGGCTCATGCTAATTAAATGTTAAGTGTTGTTGCCACATTTCCATGTTATGATTATCATGATTTATCATGCCTTTATGTTCATGTCTCTCTTATGCTCTATTGATATGACTATTGCCTAACATGTATTGTACTCCTCATGTTATTCATTGTGTACTCCCTTACTGGGCTTTATAGCTCACCCTTTTCTTATGCATGTCCTCAGGTTATCCCATGCAATGCTAAGTACGAAGGAATGTAGTGGTCATGTAAAGTAAGTTTTCAATAAGGATGTTGTATTTCAAGTTTAAAGTTTTTATGTAATGATCCTAAGCCCCAAAGACACTAAACCTCTCGATCTTCTTTGTTGTATCAAGTGAAGTTTTATGTAATAAAGCATGTTTAAGTTGTAATAAAAAGCAGGGTTGTCACAAAATATCATGCTCCATATAAAATAAAAATATCTTAATATATTATACAAAGTAAATTTTAAAACTATTGACACCTCAAGTTTAAGATGAAATTAAAATGGAATTTTAATGAAAATAGTTATTAACATTAAATCAAATCTTATTTTCATTATTATGAAAATATATAAGTAAATACACCTCTCATATGTTCAATTATAAAAAAATTTCTACAAGGAGTCAAAAAAAGGTAAAATGATAATAAAAAATTTATAATAAAATTTTCAATAAATTTAAAAAATAAAGTAAATTCGAGTAAACCAAATTTTAAAAACTAGAATACATGATCACTGGCCCAAAATAAAAACTTATTGATTTAATATCATGCTATAATACCATATAATATAAAAAAAATGGGTATTTAAGCTTACTAAATGAAATATACTTGGCAATGTAGAATAACTTAGGTCCAATGGGATATGAGTTATATTACTTAGGTGAAAAAACTACATAAGGATTAGTCCTCTTAACATTGAAAAATAATTAAATAGGTAATCCTTATTATATCCCAAATATTTAACCTATTGTAAAGAATAATATGATGTATAATATTCAAATATACCACACCTAAAATAAGTAACAGATGAAATACCAATATTTTTATTTGATAAATTTATTCTCGTAATTTTTAGTTAATCTCTCATCAAAACCAATAAATTCCCAATTTTTTATATTTATATAAATATATTTTAATCTAATAAATTCTTCTAGAATTTTACTCCTAATAGTGATATTAGATAATGCTTCTTTAAACCTTCCAAACAGATCTTTAGGTTTTCCATTTTCCTTTTGAAAAATATCTAAATAATCATATATATTTTATTTAGTACATGCTGTAGGATTTTTCAAAATATTATCCTATTTTTACTTCTTATAAATAAATACCATAAAATATTTCATTTTATCCATATTTTATTCTTTATTCTTAGAACTATTAACTTTTACCTTTTCATTTTATAAAATCGTATTATTATTTTCTTTTTTCACTTTCTTGTGATCCTTATTCAGGTTCTTATATTTTTCAAAATGATTCGTAATTTCCTCATTATATTTATCACAGATTTCACTTAACTCTTTAATTATATATTTATCAAAATCTGAATAATAATAATAATAATCATAATCAAACTTATAATTATCCTTATGCATAGTATAAATTAAACATATATATGTAGGCTTTGTTAAATCATTAAAAATTAACTATGTTACCTCATAATTGGTTCCCATTAAAGTAATGTTACTTGTTTCCTTCTCAATTATATAATCTTCGTTAAAATCAGATTCTTCTATTCTTCTCCAACCACTATAAATTGTTTTCTTCATTTTCTTTTACTTATTCATTTCTTCTCTATCATTTTCATCCATTGGAATTAATATTTGGTATGAAAACTCTTTTGGAATTCGAAGAATATAATATCAAATTTTAGATTACTTTTCCTACCATTCCTTTAGAAAATACTCTTATGCTTATTGATTTTTATCCTTCCTTGGAGGATTGGTTCTTATTTTTGAGTCCTTGACTTCATTTATCAAGTTTATTTACATCACTTTTCTTAAAACTCGATAAACCTTCACTCTCATCAGAAGAGTCATAAGCTAAATGTTTAATTGATTTAAAATCAACTCCCTCATTTTTATCATGAGAATAATCATCATTATTTTTCATCCCCATATCATATTTAAGTAGATATACAATGATTCCATCCATAGTATACTTAGTAAAATATTTTATTTCTTCAATTTATACCTTTTTTGATTTCCACTTTTTATGTATTTATTGAAGTATTATTTTGAACAGGACTTCATTCTTCATCGTTTCTTAGAGAGAAATATGGTGTTCACAATTTTAGTAAATTGTTTTTAATTTCCCTAATTATTTCTTGATCAAACATTCTTAATTCTTGAAACTTAGGCCTATAAATACCTAAATTGGTTCTCTATAGTTTATCAATTCCTTGATGTGGGACTTTTAAAGTAATCTAAATGTTAACAATAGTTTTTCAAGATAAAATAAAGCTATAACACATCTACTTAATAAAAAATAAAGAAAATTCATCACTTTATAATTTAAGAAATATGTAATAGTATCAGCACTGGTCAAAGTATCAAGTTCAACATCACGTTACTTTTAATATCTATCCATGACTACCCAATATTCAATACCTATATTTTTTTAGAAAATTTCCATTTTATCCTTATAATATCTGTAATCACTTTCATTAAAATGAGGTGGTCTAAGAGGATTCAAAAACATAGTTTACTAACACTCCAAAATTTAAAATAATCTTCCATTATTCTTGTTTAGGACTAAGATAAATAGGTTATCTCTAAATAGATAAGTATTCAAAAAAAATAAAGTAAATAAATAAAATATATATCCTTTCAAGGTTAATATTTGATACCAATTATTTGGTCCCATGAGAGTATGGAAATAGAAAAGAGGGGCTGAATTATCTTTCCTTAAAAATTATCAAAGTACAATATAGTTTTTAAAATTTAGTGGATAAAGAATAATACAATTTAAACATACAAATAAAATGTAGTAAAATCAAAATTAAAAATTAAAGAGATAGAAGAAGGATTTTTATAGTATTTTGGATCAAATGATCCTACATATACTCTTTAGAAACTCTTTAACTTAATGAGAGTAGTGGGATCCACACAAATAATCTCTTTTTCAGGAGCATACAAAAGCTCAATCTTATACAAAGGATCATACATAACTTATATATTTTACTCAGGTATAAGAAAAACCTAGTCTATTATAGGATATACCAATCCTAACACTTACTTTTACCAAGTTCAAGAAAAACCTATGTGTTCCTTATTTTTGATCTGGTTATAAAAACCAAGACACTTCCTTTTAATGGAGGCAAAACCATGTTTTATTTGTGTTACAACTTGATAAGAATTTTTACAGTGGAATAATATAGAAAAATGAAAATAATAAAACAATTTAACCAGAGAAATTTGTAGATTTGAATGATGGGGTAGAAAAAATATCATCTTCCCCTTTCAGTTGATGTAGAAAAAATTATTTGAGTGAACCATCAAGAATCATAAATATAAAAACTAGTGTATTAATAATGTAACATATTAACTTTGTGGAATTTTATTTATCAAGGAATCATGTGTCTCTCTAATAATTTGAACTACTTGTCTCAACCTCTATTTATAGATAAAATTCTCAATGATTATAAAGTGACCTTTATTTGAAGTTTTATTTTTTTCAATTTGATTTTTTTATCAATGAAATTTTCAATGTAATTAAAAAAAGGTTATGTGATGGGTGATATAGTGGGAAGTCACCCATTAAATTGGATGTGTAATTTTGATGTGTTTGTGTAATGGAAAATGGTGTTGTTGTTTGCAACTAGTGGATGGATAGTATCTAGGACATCAACTTACATATAATTATTATATAATTAAACTAAAAGTATATTAAAAGTTTTGAGGACTAGAGTACTATCTAAAATAGTTACGAGAAGTGGAGAAGTTGGAAGTGAGAGCTAATTACTGAAATTTTTCTGGTCATTTTGTGATGCTAGATTTAAAAATATTTAAAATAGGCTCAAGTAATTGAATAAGATAGCTAAATTTGTTAAATAATACATCTTTGGAGTACTTAACATGAATCTTGTTAAATCATTGAACAAATTACACTAGGGATGAAGGATGAAATTACAAGGCATTGGAGTTAATTAAGATGCTCTATTTGAGTATTTATATGAGTTTTAAGTTCTTGGGAAAGGTGCTGAAAACGATTTAATAAAGTCAATTAAATTACCAATGGTATTTTGAGATGACTTGGAATGTTTGATAAGGTTATATTTACATTGAAGAATCCCTGAATTAATTTGAAGTAAATCTAAAAAAGTGATTAAGTTTCAGAACATCATAGATTTTTATAAGGATCATCCTGCCATAATAATCATCTTCCCATAAGCATAAATCTATATTGGAATGATCCTACTACTGCATAAACATTATCTATTACATTTAAGTTAAACTTTTAAAAATTCATGATTGTGTAATCATGAATCACTACACTACATAAGCATCACCCTCAGCACTATAAGGATGAATTCGTATAGATGATTCATATAAGGATCATTGGAGTTTCACCATAAGCATCATGTCTGTAAGTATAATTTTCCATGCTTCTAAGTATCATCTATTGATATATAAGGATGATACGACCCATAATTATGAAATAATGTATACAAGGATACATAAGGTTAATCATTGTAAGGATGGTTAGCATATAAGGGTCATTTTCATAAGGATCATCCAGAGCTACATGGTTGACCCCATAAAGATAAATTTAGATGTGTTGTAAGAGTGAGCTACTATTATAAGGATGGTCATCTTGTAAGGGTCATTTTATCCAAAAAAGAGTTCTAAAATTTTCAAAATGTTTAAAAAACCTATATTTTAAAGAGTTAAATTATTTTGGATGATGATAAAGTAATTATATCATATTATAAACATCATGAAGTTCTCAAGATCCATGATACAAGTATTCCCAAAATAAGATAATGTGAGATGATGGAGAGAACATTTTTCTATCTATTCATGACTTTGAAATGAGTATATTTAAAAATAATCATTTTTTATTAATATGGTAATTTATTTTATATTTTTCTCAAGATGAAATTCATTTTTTTACATATCGTAATAATAATTTTATTCAAGATACTTGATTGAGAAAGGGTAAGATTAAGGTGGGATGAACATTAGAAAATTTATTTTTTCTGAAATAATAAATTCAAGATTCATTAAATCTAGAAAATATAAACAAAATATATTTATTCTGGAACCATACATCAGAGTCCTAAAAATCACAAAGTACTTTTTGATAAAATTTGAATTATTTTTAATGTTTGAGATATTTTATTAAGATGATTTTTGAGTTGTATTGTGATGGAAAAAAAATTGTTTAATGTCGTGGATAGGTGGATGAAAATCATAATCAAGATTGTTCTAGAAAATTAAAAAGGGAATTAATGATGGGTATTTATAAATCCCAAAATGACATTTTTGAGTTTTGGGAAGATTTAATTAGCTACATTTCTATTGAGTTCTGTTGAGAAGTTCAATGATTCTGGTTTGAGAAGTTAAAGTACATGAGGGGATTTTGGTAACTCAGTATGGAGATATTGTCAAGGCTAAATTATTTTGTGAACTACATGAATTATAGTATGGAATCCTTGAGTGGTTATTTTATAACAACTCTTTTGGTCAGAATCTTATAAATTCTTACTTATATTCCATGTTGGGAAACTAAAAATGAGTGGATGAAATTAATACTCACAGCTTGAAAATAATTGAATATATAAAGTCTATTGAAAATAGTGTAGAGTGAAAATAATAATAATATTGTTCATAGTTTTACACTATGTTTCATACAGAAATAATAAGATCGAATTGGTCTAGTAAAATCTTCATCTCTCTCTCTGAGAATGGGAGGATAAACTGATACTAAGATTATGAATTAGATCTCTAGTATCTAAGAAGAAAAATTGTAAGGATAATTGATAGGTTTATTTATTTTGGTCTAAATAATAAATTCGAAATAGTAATAGGAGTGTTAAAGAATAATATGTTGAGTTAAGAAAGGGATTATGTGCATAAAGACCTATTGATTTATAATTGGTAGTTTAAGACCATGATAGTGGTTAAAAATTTTATTCTAAAGAAGATCCAAAATCTAAGATACTATAAAGAAAAAAATTATTTCAGTTTCTAGATATTCTAAGGTATTCAAATACTATATATTTTGTCTGAAGATGTTCATGAGAACTGGTGTGATGTCAGTATAAATAAGATACTTGAGGCAATACATAATCACTTATATAATATAGTGATCCCACACCTATTTAATATTGTGTGTATAGTTTTAGGATAATACCTCAACAACCCTGTTGTATATGATTATCAAATTACTATTAGAGAATCCATGCTTCTAAAAAATTTGAACATGCCAAGGATTAGGACTCTTATATTGGGTCCAAACCATGAAAAATATCATGTGTTGATCTATTATTTACTTTCTACATTTCATGTGGTTGTGGAATTTTTAGAAAAAATATAAATAAACCATTCATATCATAATATATAATAAGGGTCCAAATACCAAATAAGGAAAAGATTACAATTATATTTGGAATTTGTAAAAAATGATAACAACTGATTCACCTCCCCTCTTACACTACAAAAAAAATGATGGTTAGTGGAAGTTTATTCACAGCAGTTACTAGAACCATCGTGAAATAAATCCGGTTAAAAAAAATATATAATACAGTGGTGGTTTCATAAAACCACCATGATATTTTTGTTTATTTTTAATTAGAGATGATTTCAATTAAACCACAGCTAGTTGTTTTAAAACCCCTAATCCCTACCCCTCCCTCGCTCCATCTATATGACCCCAACACCTTCCCCTCTTCCCCCCCCCCCCCCACCTCTCCTGAACTCCTCCTATGCTCTCCTCGTTAGCAACCTCGATCCCAAAACCCCATTTCCCCCCACCCCTCCTCCTATCCTCTCCCTGGCGGTGACCCTAAGCCCACAACCCTCGACCCTCGTGGCCACCCCCCCCCCCCCCCTCCGACCCTGACCCCCCATGGACATCCCCCTCTGACCTCTCTGGTCAGGTCACCAGCAATGCAACCCCACCACCTCTCTCCTATAACCTCCCACACCCAGGCTCTGTTCCCTTACTCAGAATCGATGCCCCCCCCCCCCCTCTGAGCTCCCTTTTCTTAGCTTAGATCCCCTCCTCAACAGAAACAAAGACCCCCAAAAGGTTACATCATCCTCACCCTAATTTTATTATTGAGTAGCATTATAGGGAAAATCATGGGTGATAAAAATAGTATATAATTTTTTTTATTCATTGGATAATAATTACATAAGTAATTTTGGTTTATAATGTGTTATTTGGATTTTGGAGTTAGTTGTCTGGAGTTATAATAATCATTAATTTTAGTTATTTTTTATTAAATTAAAAAATTTATTTTATGATATATGATAGTTAAGGAATCTATATCTTTTATAATTTCATGGTTTTTATTTTATATTAATGAATTACACTTTGTTCTATATATATTAATGCCTCCAATTTTTGACAGATACATAATTGAGGCCATTTTCCAACTCATGACCAATTCGTGGTAGGGTTTTTGGTCACACATGGTTTCATCACCAACCCTATATAGTTCTCTAAGGATAAAGGCCTTTAAATGAGATATTAAAACATTTTTAAATTTATCAAAATGATTCATGTTTTATGCATGTTTGAGGAATAATTTATTTTATCAAAATCTATCAAATAATGATAGAGCAGTTACGGTTAAGTTTTTCATGCATGATAATCAATTATTGATTATGATAACTACAACAGCCAATATATTTTCATTGATTTTATTTTAAATAACATGATATTTAATAAAACTAATTATAGTGTGTATTTTTTTTATTGATTCAAATAACTATTTTTTTATCATTTTATTTGAAAATCATAATAGAAATTATTCAAATGTATGTTAACATCATGTTATTTATATTTAGCTCAAATTGAAGGAACATCTAATTCGATGTTATGTTAACAGGGTTGATTTATATAATTCGTGGAACAACATGAAGTCACACTAAACTTTTTCAACAGAATATAGAAATATTGAGTTGAATATTTTGGGTATTCATGACATATTTTGATATCCAAATAAATTATACTTTACATTAATACTTTTAAAGGGGTTATCTTGGTATTAGTTAGATTATGGGAAATAGTTTAGTCATTGATCAATGTAGCTAATTTTTTAATGGAATGAACCCTCCATAGCTAAAACACTAGGGTAGAATACACCATTATCTTTTATTTTATTCATCCCATTCATCTATATTTGTGAGAAATAATAATTTATTTTATTCATGTTTTTATATTAGAAGTTTAGTTAGAAAATTTTTATTGTTTAATTCATCCCATTTTCCTTTACAGTTATTATGAAAGAGTCAATGGTGAAGCTGGATGATATTTAATTTTTATTGTACATTTTGGTTAAACATTTATATATTTATATCTAAATGTGTAGGTAAAATAAAGTCATATACCTATGGATAAAATTTGAATTAATTTTCCTCAAAACACACCTCGATATTCCAAGGCTTTGGAAGAATATTTAGATTATGAAATGGCCAACTGAATGGTGGATAGTAGAATAAAATGTTCATGTCCTGGTTGTAAATTCAAGTGATGGTTGAATATAAATTAAGTATATGATCATTTTATTTTGAAATAGTTTTCTAGTCAATATATATGTTGGATTTATCATGGTGAATCAAGTGTTATATAATGTCAAAATAATGAAAACACTGCCGATTAAATACAAAGTGACCTGGTATAGGAGAATTCATATTGAAATTTTTTAAATGATCCATTTGTTTTTGTATAATACAATATCCAAGATTTCAATATATCAAAAGAACCTTCAGTTGATCCTGAGCAAGTTAATATTGCTCAGAAATTCAGTGACCAAAAAATTTATTTTTATGAATTAGTTGAAGACATATAGCATGAACTGTATAAAGGGTGTTCCAAGTATTAGAAGTTTTATATTTTACTTAAGTTTTATCATATCAAGTGTCTTTATGGAATTACAGACAAAGAAATTTCCATGATTTTAGAGTTTCTTCATGATAAATTTAGTGAAACTAAGATCCCTGCATCATTCTATGGGTTGAATAAAGTCATAAATAAACTTGGAATTCATTATACATAGATACATGAATTCCCTAATGATTTAATGCTTTATTAGGGATAATAGTCTGATAAAGAATAATGTGCAAGATTTCATACAAGAAGAGTATAAATCAATGCAACCCCAGGAACAAAAAAAAGAAGAAAACTCCAACAATGGTATTGTGTTACTTTCCTTTAAAACCACACTTGAAAATATTATTCATATCTTCTAACACTGCACATGACATGAAGTGTCATGCTCCGGGTAGTAACAATTTCATGATGATACATCCAAAAGTTTCAACATCATGGAATATCTTTGATTCTCTATATTTATATTTTTCTATAAATCGTAGGAATGTACGTTTCGGATTGTCTTTTGATGGTTTTAATCATTTTGGTACTTTATGTACTAATTATAGAATTTTTTTCAATTTTTTGATCCCCTATAATCTACCTCCATGGATGTATATGAAGACTTATTTCAATATTTTGATGACTATTCCTAGAAAAAAATCCGAGAAATGACATTGATGTTTACCTTCAACCTCCAATAAAATAATTGAGAGAATTATGGTATGATGGTGTTGAAACATATGATACTTCAATGAGACAACTATTCAAAATTCATTCTTCTTTAATGTGGACAAATAGTTAATTTCCTGGACTAGGTTATTTATCTAGTTACAACACTCATACTGATTTGTCTTATCCAACTTGTAATTTAGATTTTAAACTGAAATGATTACCTCATAGAATAAAATGGTGTTTTATGTGTCATATTTGATTTATTGATGTTTCTCATAAATCTATGTTTAACAATACATGATTGAATAGAGATATTTAAATGAGAAAGTCATCGAAGGTGTTATCTGGTTCAGAAATCTTGAGAAAATTAATGAACTTCACAAATGAATTTGGAAAATGTCATTTTTTTAAAGGAGGAAAAGGGTACAAGGTATAGTATCTAAAGAAGATGGAACATAATAATAGAATAAAAATAGTATATTTTGAAAACATCCTTATTGGGAGTTTAATTTGACACGTTATAATCTTTACATAATGCATATTGAGAATAACGTCTATGATAATGTAGTTTTTACAATGCTTAATGAGCAGGATAAATCGAAGGATCGCCTTAATGCTCATAAGGATTTAGAGTCAATGAAAATAAATCATGTTTTGTGGGTAAATGATAATGGAAAGTATATTTTAGATATTTTTACTATGAAAAATCATGAGAAACACATATTCCTTCGAACTTTAAAGAACGTAAAAGTGTCACATGGATATTCAAGTAACATATCAAAATGTGTTGACTTAAAACATCGAAAGTTGCATGGATTTAAAATTCATGACTCTCATATTTTTATGGATTAGTTATTTCCATTGGATTTCATAAAAATTTTAATAAAAACATAATTGTGGTTCTATTTGAGTTTTTTACCGTTTTCAAATAGATTTTTCAAAAAAAAACTCTAAATCTAACCGAGCTTGATAAACTTCAAGAATGAATTTTTTGACACTATTTCATTTAGAGATATTATTTACCCCTTCATTCTTCATATTCATGATTCATTTAACTGTTTATTGGGTTGAATAATCTAAAATTGGTGTACCAGTACACTATTTATGGATGTATCCAATTGACAGGTGCGTTGATATTTTTTTATTTTCATTGGTGAATTTTATTTTATCAAATCATTACATAATGTTTTTTAATATGTTTCTTATTTTTTTCATCATGTACTTAGGTCATTTGAAATCATATGAGAGGAATAAATCTGAACAAGAAGGCTTTATTGTTGAAGGTTATATATTTTAAGAGTGCTTGACCTTCTTTTCTAGTTATTTGGATGGGAATGAGACTAGATTAAATCATGCTAGAGGTGATGACGACATCTCCACTAATTCTAGTTCTAATAATCATTCATCTATATTTCCAATTATTGGATGACCAATTGGAAAGGATTTAAATTTTACACTAACTGAATTAGAGTTTTTTCTAGCACATAGATATGTGCTTCTCAATAGTGTTATTACAAATCCATTTATTGAGGAATTTTGACTACAAAAAAAAGAGGCTACAAAGGGGTCAAGATCAAAATGAGATGGAATTAATAAATGTTTTTAATTATGATCTTATTGAATGGTTTTCCCATCGCATAAATATATAATCATATTCATATTATTGATGTGTAGCAACTTTTCCTATGTTAAAAGTAATGGATTATATCTTTTTGTCTGTATGATGAATGTTGACAATTGATTTGAAATGTTGAATAATTTTAAGTTTTTGTCTCGATGTAATCTATGTTTGGATAAGAGATTCAATGCCTACAATATTCATGGATTCAGGTTTTGTATAATTTATCATGAAGAATACTTAAAAGCTCAAAATAGTGTTGTATTTAAATTTTCAGAGTTGGGATACTATGGTAATCTGTTTGATATAATTTAATTAAACTATCATGGAAATTTGTCTTATTTAAATTCAAGTTTTTCAACATTGATAGGGGTATAATGAAAGATTAATTACATTTTACTTATATCAAATTCTCTCACTTGATGGATATTGGGGAGCATGCCTAGCATGATCTATTTATCTTGGCTTCACAAGAAAAGATGGTTTATTATGTGGATGATCAAATACCTAAATTTTGGTGTGTTTTTGTATAATTAATTCATATATACTTATATGATATGTGAGATGAAGATCAATTGGTTCTTTTTTATAGTAAACCTCATCAACCATAAAATATTGAACAGTTTTTTCCTAACAATATCGAAATGGTAGAACTTGAAAGATAGGGTGAAAATGAAGGACTCATCACAATGTAGGTTGATAATATTGAAGATAATGAATATGAAGATAATTGAATGTATAAATTGATAATGAAATTATATTACAATTTATCATTTGATAAGTGTTTCATACATATATACATTTTTCTAGTTTTTTTTTGTAAAAAGATTTTAGTTTTTTATTTTTTATATATTTAACATAACGTAATCATTTGAAATGCAGGAATGCAAAGAACAACAAAAATTGGGATTCTAGCTGATTATCATATGGGATAAAGCCACCAATACCATCATCTTATGTGGATCCTAGTGATTCTATTGTACCCGAGACTACTAGTAATCCAGTCGTTTAACTGGATTTTGTTGGTAGCCCACTGCCTGATTCACCTCTAGCAATGGATCTGTTGGTCACCCCTACAACTAGGGGATATTGGAAGGTTACCATTACTCATATGTATTTCATTTTTTGAAAAAAAAACATTATATTTTATTAATTGTTGAATTCAATTATCGTATAAATAAATAAAATCATAGAGGGAATATAAATATAAACACAAAATATATATGGGATCTAAAGTACTTCAAGATTATCATTCCATTTGATGAGTTTGGTGTGCCTACCGGTGACACTGCTGGAATATATGGGCAGATTATTTGCCTGTGAGCTATGAGATTTTCCATTAATTATAAATATTGGAGTTATATTCCTACATCTTGGAAAAATGAGGTCTTTGATACTCAAGTAAATTTAATATTAATTTAGTATTCCTTTATAAATAATTTAAAATACATGAGTAAATGTTTTAATATACTTATAAATTGTTATGATTTTTATTTCTATGTTTTTTTTATTTTGATTTACCTAACTCTATTTCACTCCCATGGACATTGCAAAGAACATATACAACATCCATAAAAAACTAAAATGACACTTTTATATAGAAACATTCATTTCAAGTTATAGCGACCACATATTGTGCTGGATTGATATGTGTTTGATTCCTACACATCAAAAAATATATATATCATTATCTATATGTTTGGAAAAAAAATATAAGCTTGTGTTTTCAGTTTTGACTTGGTAAACACTTATTAAAGGTATAAAATCCTTTAAAAACAAGTTTTGGAGGGTCAAAAATATGAAAAGAATGTTATATTTCCATAAAATAGGGAAAATGACTATAGATTTAATTGTGAAATGTAGGAACTCATGGCATGTCATTCCGAATGATGTTTTTCCTGTTATGGATGTAAATGTGTTTTTAGTATTTTAAAACACTAAAACATGTATGGAATAGTCAAACCCAGAAAAATGACATCATGTTGTCCTAAAATTAGGGTAAATTACCTTATATTTAATTTTGAAATGTAGGATCTGATGGCATATCATTATGCATGAAGGTTTCGATGTTATGGTAATAAATTCATTTTTAGTTTTTTAAAATACTAAAATGTGTGTGGAAATTTCAAAACTTGTAAAATGATGTCATATTTCCATGAAATCAGAGAAAACCCTCCATATATTTAATTTTTAAATGCAGGAACTGAAGGCAAATCTTTTTGAATAAATTTTTTCCTATTATGGCCATAAATTAATTTTTAGTGTTTTAACACACTAAAACGTGTGTGGAATAGTCAAATATAGTAAAACAATGTTGGATTTTCCTAAAATCATTGTACAAATACCATATATTTAATTTTAAAAATATAGGAACTGATGAAATGTAATTCTAAATGACGGTTTGCCTATTATGGTTGTCAATGCATTTTTTGTGTTTTAAAACACTAAATTGTGCATGGAATGGTCAAAAACAAATAAATGACATCATATTGTCCTAAAATAAAAGTAAAAACACCATATATTTAATTTTAAAATTTAGGAATTGACGTCATGTCATTTTGAATGAAGGTTTTCTCATTATGTCCATTAATGTGTTTTTAGTGTTTTAAAACACTAAAACGTGCATAAAACGGTCAAGACCCAAAAAACAGCATCAGATTGTCCTGAAATAAGTTGAAAAATTTTGTATATTTAATTGTGAAATATAGGAACCGAATACATATCATTCTGAATGGAGGTTTTCCCATTATGGTTTTAAATGTGTTTTTAGTGTTTTAAAATATTAAAATGTACATGGAACGGTCCAAACTAGTAAAATGACATTGAATTCTCCTAAAATCATGGTTCAATGACCATATATTTAATTTTTAAATATATAAACTGATGACATGTCATTCTGAATGACAGTATTCTGGTTATGGCTGTAAATGTTTTTTTAGTGTTTTAAAACACTAAAACGTGTGTGGAACGGTCAAAACTTGGAAAACGATCTAATATTGATGTTAAATCATGGGAAACCCATCGTAGATTTAATTTTTAAAAGTCTTAACCAACTAAAATTCATTACAAAATATGGTTTTCCCATTATGGATGTAAATTCATTTTTAGTGTTTAAAACACTAAAACAAGTGTAGAATGGTCAAAAACAAGAAAATGATTTCAGATTGTCCTAAAATTAGGGTAAAACCATCATATATTTAATTGTGAAATTTATGAACCAATAGAACATCATTCTGAGTGATGATTTTCCTGTTATGGACATAAATGTGTTTTTAGTTTTGAAAAACACTAAAACATGTGTAGAACGATCAAAAAAAGGAAAATGGCCTCATATTATCTTGAAATTATAGGGAAATGAACATATATTTAATTTTCAAATGTAGGAACCAAAGGCATGTCATTCTCAATAACGGTTTTCTTGTTATCAAAATAAAAACATTTTTAGTGTTTTAAAACACAAAAACATGTGTGGAATGATCAAAACCATAGAAAACAACCTCAAATTGATGTGAAATCATGGGACAACCGTCAGTTAGTTTTTTTTGAATTATAATACATACTCTTATATCAAAATCTTTAAAAATTTTCTGTTAAATAAATTTTAAGCACAGTGCACACTGATTTAAAAATAAATTAGAATATTTACTCATCCCTTTTTAGTTTCAAGTGTTGAATCTTATCTTAAATAGGTATGTTTCTATTTTCAAAGTGTTTTTGATTATATATTATTTGTTTTATGTTAAAATTTCTTATTTTTTATTAACAAAATAACAAATTTTATGTGTAGCACCCTGAATATATTATGTTTCTTTTATCTTTCACATTTCTTTTCCTAAATGTTATGGTTTTCATTGAAGGTGGCAGATGCCGGAAGTAGGCAGGAGGTTGAGCATTCTGATCCATGAAATTTTTCTGATGGCAGCCGTGATAGTTCTTATTTTTTATGGTATATTAAAATTTTATGAATTATTATACTATAATTCAGATTTATTATGTTTAGTTTTAATTTTTGTTTAATTTTTTGTCACAACAGATGAGATGATGTGGTCAGTTTTAGTTAATGAGACGATGTAGAGGTAAACAGATGCATTGGAGGTCGTGACATGGATATATATTACACATGTGTTGTTGTTAGACATATTTTATATGTATATATTAATGAATATGGTATTGTTTTATGTATGGGCTGACTAAGACTTCAGTTAAGATGATCGTGGCTATTTTTATGATTGTGTATGTGTGATGTATGAATGATGGGTTTATCATATATTTATTTTTTTAGTTTATATCATTTCAGCTTTTATATATTTATATCTTTTTTATAAAATATTTTTCACAAAAATAAAATAGATTTTGAGGCATTTTGTTGTAATAGCTGCTAAACATATATTATTAAATGTATTTAGCAGTGGTTAAGATTAACCACTGCTAAAAATAACCTCCAAAAGTTCTTTTCAGTGGTTTATTTTATTTTATTTATATTCCCAATGGATATTTTTTTTGAAGAACCACTTCTAATTAAACAACATACCACCGTAAAATTTTCCAAAAAAGTGAAACTTAAAAAACCTCCATGAAATTAAATAAATCACCGCTAATTGACTAGTAACTATGAAATACATGGTGGTTTTATCAACTACCACTAAACATTTAGGCAACAGTTTAAACTACTTCTAGACCACTAAATAACCACCGCTAACCATCGTTTTTTTTTGTAGTGTTAGGTATGAATACACTATTCCATCAGGACATACAATTGATAGCATAACAGATCATCCACCTGATTTCATATACTAGTTAATTTTTAATTACAGTATTACATGAAGTTCAAATTTGAAGAGTTTCTAGAAGATCCTCAAATGGAAAGAATAGATTATATTTTTTTTTGTGCATATCTGGAATTCACGACAAACACTCTAAGAAATGGGAAAAATAAAGACGCATATAAGATTAAGAAAATAAAAATCCACTAAGTATAGACCATTAACTAAAATAAATAAGAATTATAAGGGTTTATTACTTAAATATATTGATTATTATTTCTTTGATGAATCATGTTACACAAGTTGTGTGGGATATGATTTTTATGAGTCACATAGTGACTTTTATTATAAAGTTAAATTTTACCTGAAGAAAGTTCCTATTGAATATAATCTTACATAATTCCAAATACAATGGAATTTATTATGAAAATTCATATCTAGTAGAGGAAGATAATTCTATAGAGGTTGCATTAATAAAGAATGTGAGTAGATGAAACACACTAACAAAGATGGTTGAAGCTATGGAGAAATATTTCTACTTTAAAATGAAAAAATTTCTTTGGTTAATGAAGAATTAAAAAGGATAGTTTTTTAGATTTTTTTTTTTAAATTTTATTTCTAAAGTAATTCATACTTTAGAGAAGCTACAATAAGTATATATTAATTTCAAGTATAAACTGCTAGGGTCCAATGAAAATAAAGTGAAGGATATTCTATGTTCTATATAATATATAAGAATGGTGAATAAGGATCAAGTTGGGATGTAAAAAAATGAATGGGACGAAATGCTTAGATTATATGGAGATGAGAAAAATATTCTTAATGTGAAATTTCTTGATCTAAATATGAAATTAAAAATTTTGTTAGATTCCAAACCTATAACTTACCAACAATATGAGAAAATTAAAGATTCCATAAAAATAGAAAAGGAGGATATTCCTTCAATGAAGAATCTAAATAGTGGAAAGGAGTGTTGGGAATCATCTCTTGAACAACCCAAAACTAGCTCAGTGAAGAAGATATCCTATAACCAAGAAAATTTTGTTTTTACTAAATCTGTCTCAATTGTATGTGAAAATTTTAAGTCAACAACTATAAATATATGGAAGGATAAAAAATTACAATAAATATTCCTCCTCAACAAGGGTGAATATAGGAATTTCTAAGAAGTTCTTCTCCCCAAAACAAGCTGAAAATATGGATAAAGGTTATAAAAATAGAAATCTTAGAAAGATATACACACTACAACAAAAGTAAAAAAAGAATATGATATTTGGATCATTGTTGGTATTTTATACGGTTTAGGCATAGGTATATAGAATGATTGAAAAATATTTCAACTTGAGGAGATTATAGAATCCCTAGAGTAAGAGGAGAAAAGATAAGAGTCAAAGGAAACCTGTAGGATTAAATAGGGATTCAATGAACATAAGGAATCTGTCCACTAGTAGTATATTTTAATTTCTTGATAACATCTATGATTTTTGCAACATATATTGACAATTTTATGAAGGGTTTTAGTATGTATGATCCCAAAACATCTCTTATACTGATTAAAGGATAAGTCCATGAAAATTTGTTATTGTGAAATTAAAAAAAGGAGAAATATTTGAAGTTTACACCCAAGAAAAGGGATGATAAGGGTATCACACCAATAAAAAAAGAATATTATATTATGGTAAAAGAGCCCACATCCTGGAATATTGTAAAATGGTCATGAACATCAAGTTGAAAGGGAGAAAGTTGGAAAAAAATGAGAGTTTCAATCCAAGAAATAGATAGTAGTATTGATAGTGTGTTTGACACTCCTATTGAGGAGTTTGAGAGGTTTCCCAAAAAGGGTGACTCTAAACCCATTAAAAATGTGTGTAGAAGGTTAAATAAGGTAGGACACATTGTTTTAAAGTGTATGAATATCTTTCCTTTTTTTAGAAAAGTGAGTGCTAAGGGTATAAATATATGAAAACATAAATTACAAGAGTCTGAAGGAGGGTATTTTACATTTGTCCTATTGAAAAATAGAAAGCATGTCGCAAGGAGTAATATTAGAATATATGAAAACCTCATTTGATACTCCTTTGTTTTCAAGGCTTTCAGTAAGACGATTGGATCAAAAATAGTTGTGAGTGATGATATAGTTCATTAAAGCAAGCCTGTTAGGAAAATTAGCCCACTCAGCTATCAACTTCCATGAAAGATAAATATGTCCCAACCTGACGGCCAGGATGATTGTTGTGGAATCTGATTCGAACCATATATTATTCTAGTTTCTTTGACTTGCAACTGAGACAACATTGATAAATCCAATCATTTTTTCCCTTTAAGTAGTTCCATGTCTACAAGGTCCTTGGATTCATTCCATAACATCGCCATAAAAATTATGAATAAAGGGAAATAACTAATTATCTCTAGTGAAAAAACATTCTACTACTAGAAACACTACAAAAAAATAGCAGATTATAGGTAGTTTTTTAGAGGGGGTTATGAAAAAAAACCCCTCTAAATTCATTTTATAGGGGGCTGTGCACAACCCCCTATAATCATCAAATTGATAGGGGTATTATAACCCCCTAAAAAATCTAGAATTTTGTTTTGTAATATTTGATTGGATTTTAGAGGCAATTGTGTTAAAACCAGTGTTAATTTAATAATTAGTGGCCCTATATGGTCGGTTGGATTTTAGAGGAACTATATATATATATATATCTATATATATATTTATTCTTTTGGATATTATAGGCTATATATATAACATGGAAACTTTTTTTTAAAGGAAATAGGGGTGTTCACAAACCCATATAATCTCTTAAATTAGAGGTCATAAACTGTCGTTAATCCCTTAGATTTGAAGGGGTTTTGAACCCCTTCTAATTTTTGAAATTATGGGAGGTTGTGAACCCCCTATAACATATAACATTAGAGGGGGTTTTGAGCCCCCCCCCCCCCTCCCCCCTCTAATTGATGACATTATAGGCGGTTCATGAATAGATCTTAATCCATTTTATTAGGGGGTTTTTTAACCCCTCTAAATTTTTATTTATTTTTAAAAATAAATATCAATTAAATTGAAATTTTATATTATGTGTGTGTGTGTGTCTGTGTTACATAAACACATTATATAAATTTATCTAAATCCATTATAAACATATATATAAAGGCATTATAGAAATACTTTAAACAAATACTTATATATATAAACAAAAATGTATACATATATAAATATTGGTACACATAATATAAATGTAATTATAAAAATATTTATTCAAATATTTAAAATTTATATGTGGTTTTATAAATACTATACATTTATATTATGATTTAAATTATACATATATTATATTAAATACATGTTTATTATATATTTATGTATAAATAAATTTATATTAAAGTATGTTTAAAAATAAATATAATATAGATAAAATTAAATATAAATATATATATTGTATTAAAAATATTTTAATATATAAAAATTTATATATATTACATAATTATTTTATATATATTTAAGTATACCATATAAATTATAAAATTAATTTAGTGAATATATATATCATTTAATTATATTATATATTTCTAATTATATAAATGTATGTAACTGTATTTATATATATACATAAATATAATTGAATAATTTTATGTACATTTATATATATTTATTTGTAAAAATTGTATTTCATATAATATTAATTATATATAATATAAAATCATAAACATATTATATAAATATATACATAAATATAATTTATTTAAAAAAATATATCATATAAAAACACAAGATTTTAGTTTTTATAAATTTTATTATTATTAAAATAAATATATTTTAAAATAACATGTTGGTGATTTTATATTATATATATATAATATTATATGATATACAATTTATACAAACATATATATATAAATGTACACAATATTATACTATTTTATTTATTGAAATACATATATAATAGTGTACTTAATATTATACAATTATGTCTATTGAAATAAATATATATTAATGTGTGTAATATTAAATATATGTATTGAAATACATTATATAAATATTTTTATAAATTGTATTTCATATAATATTAAATTTATATAATATACATATTAATTATATATAATATAAAATTTTATTTCATATAACATTATATAAATCTTTTAATAAATTTTATTTCATATAAAATATTTGAATAAATTTTTTTTCATATAATATTAATTATATATAACATAACTATTGGTATAAATTGTATTTCATATATAGTTATTTTATTTAATATTAATTATATATAATATTATAGAATTTATAAACATAAATATATGTTAATGCACATAATAATTAATATATATTTTGAAATAAATTATATAAATATATTTTTAAAGACATTATATAAATATATTAAATAAATAATTATAAATATATATATATATATATATATATTATAAATAAGCATGTACATAATATATAAATATTTATTTAAGTATATAAATAATTTACATAAATATATTTATAAATATATAAATATATGTGTATATATATAACATAAATAGAATTATAAAATATATTTCCTCAAATATATGTAAATACACATATAAAAAATATAGTTTATATAAATGTATTAATTTAATATAATATAAATGTATTATATTATGTATAAATAAATACATAATATAAAAATGTATATATTAATCTATATAAATGTATATATATGTAATATATTTATATGTATTTAAATATTTATTCAAATATTATTTATTTAAATTAGCTTGATAATATATATATATATATAATAAAGTGTACTTAAATTAAAAAAATTCATTTGCCTTAGTGGTGGAGGTGATGTAGTGTTAACTTGCACGCCTAGGGTTTGAAACCCATGGGGCCAGTATTTTACAAGATGGTGGCTATGATGGGAATTGGTGGGGAGGCGGGTGGCACTATAGGGAATATGAAGAGAGGGGTGGGGTACGGCTAGTATAGGTGAATTGGATGGGAAATACAATGGGAGAATTGGAGGGGAAGATATAGGAGGGGCCTAGACACGGATACAGTGGATTTGGAGGGTCGGGCATAAGGGAATTGGAGGGGTGGGAATGGATGCAGATATAGGGGAATTGGAGGGTTCGGTATGGGGGCCTGGACACGGGGTAAAAGAAAATATTGTGGATTAAAAATAACACAATATTAAAAAATTATTATAGTTGGTTTCAAAAACTGATTCTAATATTGTACGTAATTAGAGGGGGTTAAAACCCCCTCTAATATAGGTCTCAATTAGAGGTGGTTTTAAAAACTACCAGTAATATTGAGTTTATGACTCAATTAAAGGAAGTAGTAAACCAGTGCTAACACAATAATGTGATCGCATTAGGAATGGGTATAGGTAACCACTTTTAATGTGTTCGGAAGGGGTTATAACCCCTTCTAATCTAAAAAATAACCCCCTCTAATCAGGGCATCTTTTTTAGTGAAAAGAATCCACACTCAAGAAGATGAATGAGCTTGTGAGAAAATATTTTCTAATTATATGGATATATTAGTTAGAAAAAGATAGGAAGGTGGAACAATAAAAGGAAAATAAAACTTCCTAGATTACTAAATTTAAGAAGCCTATTTCAGTTAGTAAGAAAAATAAAATCAAGAAGAAATACATGTTCACTCAATAAACTCAAACTTGGAAAATGAAGGCAGTTGATAACATAAATATTTCTCAAAGTGTTGGAGCTACTAAGAAGAAGTTCCATGGATTGAGAAAAAAGTCACAGCCCCATTGCTCCAACTGAGAAGCTGAAGATAACCTACCTCATTCCAATATCCTATCACTTATGAATTCCTAAATTGGAAATTAAATTCTATGAATTTTTGATATCATCCCTTGATAGGGATCTATCAAAAATGAGAAAACTTATAGGGTTTAATCCCTTACTCATGAATCCATAATTCTAAACAACCCCTTTAAAAATTGAAGGGTGAGGTATGGTTTTCATTCTATCATCATTGTTTTGAATTATATTTATTATGTTTATTAAGGGAATTGATCATCTTACAAAATAGTGGAAGGAACATACTATCAATTGAATTTTTTTATATGTTTTATCAAGTGAGTGTATGTTCTTCAAACTTATTTATAATTAGTCTAAACAGTCCCCAACATTTTAAAGTTGAAAGTGGTATCACATTAAGGTTTATTTATGAAATTATTTTTTTCTAAATTAACCTCTCTTATTTTCTATACCATGTTAGCCTAGGTAGACTTCAATTTGGTTAGTTGATGGATCATTTCTAAGATAAAATGTGATTCCACCCTTCTCTCATCGAATAAAGTGAACATAGTGAATATGAAAGAGAAAAGGGGGGAAGAAGTTCTTTAAAATTAAGAAGAGTTTATTTGATATAAGGAGACATTCACTTACAATTATTTATATAATTAAAGGGGATAGGGATGATTTTTAACCCTACCATATTGTTTTCATGGTGGATAAGAACATTCCTCCCTTTTTATTTCTTATTAATTAGCAGGAGAAAAATTACATTGACCTTTGGAGTAAATTTAGAATTTCTAACAAATTCAAATGGAGGGAGTGAAGTACACATGGGTTGAGGTTGTATTTTTTTTAAATAGATTTGTTTTCAAGGAACCTATCAATATAATTATGAAAAGGTAATGTGATGGGTGATGGAGTGATAATTCATTATCCAAAGTTGAAGAGTAATTCACATGTATTTGGGTAAAGGAAAATGGTACTACTCTAAGGAACAACTAGATGGATGTATTGTAGGATAGAAACTTACATCTGGTGATTAGAGAGATGAATATCATGTCTATAAAAATTACTAACATCAAGATCACTATCTATAGTAGTTACAATAAGTATAGAAGTTCGAAGACAGAGTTGTATGCTTAAACTATCCTGGATACCTTGCGAAACTAGATTTAAAAGGGTTTAAAACAATCTAAAAGTAGTGAAGAAGCTAGATATAGTTGTTGGAGAAGCCATCCTTATAGTACCAAACATGAATGCTACAGAATCAGTGAACAAATTACACTTGGAATAAGGTTTTAAAATATTGTTTAATGGCTGAAATTAAGTTTCATTGGATTTTATTGATATTCTCTAATTGAGTATTTATATGATATACATGTTCATGTAAATGGTGATGAAAATCTTTTAGAAGGTTTGATAAATTCTTAAAGGTATGTTTCATTGATTTAAAGTGTTTTAGAGGGATTGAGTAAATTTGAAAAGGTCCTAAATTAATTTTAAGTAAATTTGGAAAAGTGTTTTAGCTCTAGAAATCTATATATTTCTATAAGGATTATCCAGTCATAATATTATCTTCTCATAAGCATGAAATTGTATAAGAATGATCCTGTAGTTGTATAAACATCATCTAGTGTGTCTGATTGAAAATTTGACAAAGTAATAGTTGAATAATAATGGATCTATGCACTGCATATTAATCACCCTCTACACTAAAAGGATTAATTCATAAAGATGATTCCCATGAGGGTTATTTGAGTTAAACTGTAATCATCATGTTTGTAAGCATTTTTTATAGGATTTTAAGGATCACATGTTGAGCTGTTAGGATGAGATTTTTTATAAGAATGAATATGTTTATGAATTAAGTCATATGGATAATATTCATAAGTATAATTATCCCATAAAATTCATTGTCATATAGATCATCCAAATCTACAAGGATGATCCCATAGGATGATTTTTGATGCAATGTATGGATGAGCAGCCGCCATAATGGTGAACATATGATAAGGATTATTTTATCCTCATGAGAATTATTAATTTTTCATAACTTTTCCTAAATTTATATTTATTAAAGGGATAATTTATTTTGGTTGATTTTAAGGAAATCATATTATGTTCTAAACATAATTAATCTCTCAAGATCCATTATACAAGCTTGATCAAAAGAATATGACTTGAGATTAGAGAGATATCATTGTTTTTCCTATTCACTCCAAATATATTTTTTCATTTTCTGAATAAAACCACTTCTATGGTTGACAGGGAACCTCACAAATTATACCATACCAAAAACTATGTGGCTTATAATACTAAGGATATGGGATCGAGGGAGTAGAATTTCTCTCTATCTCTCTCGAACAATAGGAGGATAATCTGACACTGAGCTTGAGAATTAGATCGTTGGTATTGAAGAATAAAAATTATATCAAGAATATTCCAACATATCTATGTTTTTCAAAACCATATAGTATAATTAGTGGGAAAGAAATGTAAAGTAAAATTGTAACGTCCCGGATCTAGGTGCCACTCCATGGGTGCCCCGAACCCAGTTGGTCACATGACCTCAAGCACATTTTCCCAAACACCAGAGGCTGCCAACTAGCAGCGAGGGCCCAGGTATGATAGTGGGGAAACTATGACCTCATTTGTCAATGTGTAGCACAGCGGAATAAAATAAATAGCATACAACAGCGGAAGAAATAAACCATACATATTTAAAGCAAACAACTGTAGTAAAAGATAACCAACATTTATATAGATAATGATGAAACATGTCTCAAGTTCTATGAAAATATCCAGAACATGTTACACAGCAATATAGTATAATACAATACAGAGTACAGAGTACAGCAAATCAAAACAAAAAAAAAGTAGACAGAATGCTGCAGCATCGCAAGTCTAAGCTCAGTCCCATTCTCTCATACCCCTCTACTACAATCATGTACCTGTATAGGGACTCTTTCCCCTGTACACACCTGTAGAAACATAATCTGTTTGGGCCGAAGACGTAACCCAAATAGGGTGTGAGAAATAAATCCCATTAGGCACCCACCAAAGGCTCGTGACCAACTCTGTGAAAATATACAACAACGGTGTGTAGTAGTAAAATGCAATAAACTAAGCATTACTCAACAGTAACTAACTTTATTAGTCATATTTCCATTTTATTATTCATTTAACCATTAAATTTAATAACATTCTGTGTTCAACAGAACCAAGCCCTCAGGCCAAACAAAATCTCTCCCTCATGCTAATATAGTAAAACCATGCCCTCATGCTTTATAATATCCACGCCCTCAGGCCTCTCCCTCAGGCTATATAATATCTCGCCCTCAGGCCTCTCCCTCAGGCTATATAATATCCACACCCTCAGGCTATATAATATATTTATATATATCCACACCCTCAGGATAAACAAGTAAACGAGCCATGCCCAACATATAAACATGCAATTGTTTTCAATTACTCTCAAGGAAAAATTAATGCATAAAGTAAACATGGCATACCCTCAGGTATCCTGGCTAAATGGCTAAACAGAGGAACGCACCCCAGGGGTGGTCCTGGATCAAAGCATCAATCCCAAACAGTAGTTTATTATCACATTTAATTACATTTACAATTCTAGGTATTCAAAACAGCCAAGGACTCAGCCACACGACACCCCAACATGGGTTTTTGGACCAACGGTACACAAAAACGTACAACATTTCGAATTTAAAAACCAAGACACCTACCTCAAACTCCCTTGAATGGTATACACGAACGTCGCTTCCAGAAATTCCCAAAGATGACATAGATCTGGGGTAGAATAATTCCTGTTCAAACACAAATAACTTCCCCTTGGGAAAGAATTAGTAATAATGACTTAAGGAGAAGGAAAGGCTTACCCATGTGGTTCCAACGAGATCAACCAAGGTGGAATTGTATTCCTGACACGCGATCTTGAGCTCCTCGAAGGTTCGGCCCTCTCTCCCAACTCCTCCTCCAGTTCTAATCCTTCCCTGTGAACAGGGGAGGCTACTGCCCATTTTAATCGAAAAAAACTACACAGCGTGTACTATGGACTACACAGCGTGTACTTTCCTCATTTAAATATTCCTTTGGTGGCTACCTTTCCCACCGTCACATTGTTCATCCATCGACATAAGTACAGGGCGTGTATTAATGAATACATGGCGTGTACTATCTCTCGGCCAGAGGCTACTTCCACCACCTTACTATTTTCCTACTGACTGACTACACGGTGTGTACATACCCACTACACGGTGTGTAGTCAGTTTTTACACCCTTCATCGTCAGCATGGCTACACACCCTGTATACTCATCCAACATGGCTAAAGTACACAGCATGTGGAAATGTACACGGCATGTATTCCCAAAATTTAGGATTATTCCCCATTTACTCAAAAACATTTAAGGAAAAGAGAAAAGAAGAAACCTGTACCTCAAGATTAAGAACCGGGTTATTACAAAATTCCCCCCTTAAAGCAATTCGTCAATGAATTTTTTTGCCAATGGTGGCGAAGATAAATTTATGAACAACTCAGGCCACTGAGCCCATACGTCGGTCTCCCACTCCCAGGTTTTGTCTTGCACTCGTCCATGCTTCCATAGCACCCGTACGAGAGGAACTGACTGTCCTCGGAGAACCTTCGTGCTCCTATAAATGATACAAATCGGATGCTCCTAAATGGATGCATAGACCTGAAGCTCAACCTCCTCGGGATGAAAGATGTGAGACGGGTCTAAATAATAGCGGCGCAACTGAGATACGTGGAAGACTTCATGCATGGTCGGGTACCTCTGTGGTAACTGCAACCGATAGGCAACCGGCCCGACTCTCTCCAGAATCTCAAATAGCCCCACATACCTCGGTGAAAGTTTACCCTGTCTCCTGATCCGTCAGTGTCCCAACCTCGGCGAAACACGCAAGAAAACTTGATCCCCAACAACAAACTCCAAAGGTCGTCTACGGCGATCAGTATAAGATTTATAACGAGATTGAGCAGTATCCATCCACTTCTGAATCAACTAGACCTGCTCTGAAGTCTCCTATATGAGACGTGGTCCCAGTAAAGCTGCCTCACCTTCCTCCAACCAGCACAAGGTTGATCAGCATGGCCTAAAATATAAAGCCTCATAAGGTACCATCTCAATAGTCGCCTGAAAACTGTTATTATAGGAAAACTCGACTTGGGGTATATGCTTCTCCCAAGAGCCCCCAAAGTCTAAGATGCATGCACGCCGCATTTCCTCAAGCACCTATATTGTACGCTCTAACCGTCCATTGGTTTGAGGGTGGTAAGTTGTGCTTAGAAGCACCTGTGTACCCAGTTCCCTCTAAAAACCCTGCCAGAAACGATAAGTAAAACGGGAATCCCTATCTGAAATGATAGAATGAGGAACCCTATGAAGACGTACGACCTCTTAGATATACAGCTTCCCGAGATCATCAACACCTAAGGTATCCTTAATAGGAAAAATGTGAGCTACTTTTGTGATTATGTCCACAACAACCCACACGACATCATTGCCTCAGGGTGACCTCGGCAACCCACTCATGAAGACCATCGTGACATCATCCCATTTCCACTCCGGGATGGGTAACTGTTGTTACAGTCCGTTTGGCCTCTGATGCTCTGCCTTCACCTGCTGACAAGTGGAAAAGCTCGTAAAAAAATAACTAATTCTCTCTTCATACCCAGCCACCAGTACTGACATCTCAAGTCACAGTACATCTTGGTAACTCCGGGATGAACTGCCCAAGCTGAAGCATGAAAATCATGCATCATCTCCTTGCGTATATCCCCTAAAACCCATACTCGTCTATGGAAATGTAGTACCTCATCATCACCTATCGTCCAACCTGAAAGAGGGTCCTCACTTGCCACCGACTCCCATAGAAATAGGCCTTCTGAATCAGATAGTTTTCTCATCCTCACTCTATCTAGGAGGGTAGAAGTCACAGCTAAAGATGAAAGATAGGTCTGCCTCTGACTGTCATGCAACTCCAAATGCATCTCAGAGAACAAGGCCATAAGCTTCCACTCACTACTGGCCTCCTGCACTTCCTGTATCTGAGTCATTCTGCTCATTGCATCAGCTACTGCATTACCTTTACCAGGTGTATAAGCAAGCTCAAAGTCAAAGGACTGAAGGTATTCGACCCACCTTCGCTATCTCATGTTCAAGTCACGCTGAGTAAAGATGTACTTGAGACTTTTTTGATCGGTGAAAACCACAAAATTCTCTCCCAAGAGATAATGTTTCCAATAGTGCAATGAATGAACAACTGCAGCCAACTCAAGATCATGTGTCGGGTAAATACTCTCATGTGTCCTCAACTACCAAGAACCGTACACAAAAACTTGATCTCCCTGCATCAAAACTGATCCCAGTACAATACCTGATGCATCACAGTAAATTGTATAGCTCTTCCCTTACTCTATAAGTATCAGTACTGGTGATGATTTCAATCTTCCTTTCAGATCCTGAAAGGCCATCTCATAAGCTTCGGACCAAATGAACTTCACACCCTTCTTAGTGAAACCTGTCAATGGCGCCGGCAAGTGGGAGAAGTCCGGTATGAAGCGTCTGTAGTAACTAGCTAGCCCCAAGAAAATTCATATCTCAAACACGTTCTTAGGATTATCCTAATAAACTACTGCTCTCACCTTCTCTGGGTCCACGGCAACTCCTTCCTTTGAGATGATATGACCCAGGAAGTGAATATGGTCTATCCAAAAGTGGCACTGGAAGAGATTAGCATATATCATATGCTCTCTTAGTGTACTCAGTATGATCTCAAGATGGGTGCCATGGTCGTGTCGAGTGTGAGAGTACACCAAGATATCATCCATGAATACTACCACAAAAGAATCCTCATACGGATGGAACACAAGATTCATGAGAGCCATGAAAACTGCTGGCGAGTTCGTGAGTCTGAACAGTATAACCAAGTACTCGTACAGACCATATCTGCTTCGAAAGGCTATAAGTGGTATGTCTGATGGCCTCACGCACAGCTGATGATATCCTGATCTCAACTCAATCTTCAAGAACACTCGTTCTGCACGAATTTGATCAGAAAGATCATCAATCCTTGGCAAGGGTTATCGGTTCTTGATCGTCAACTAGTTCAACTATTGATAATCTACACAGAGTATGAGGGTATCGTCTGCTTTATTAGCAAACATAATAGGAAAACCCCAAGGAGAAGTACTGGGTTGGATAAAACCCTTTAAATGTAACTCCTCTAACTACCACTTTAGCTCCTGCAACTCTGGTGTAGTTATCCTATAAGAAGTAATGGAAACTGGCATTGCTCTTGGCACAAGCTCAATAGAAAAGTCCACCTCACGCTCCAGAGGTAGACCTAAAAATTCATCCGAGAAGACATCCTTGAAACAATCAACCGTTGGAGGGAAATACTTCGGAAAAGTTCACTGATCATCCATATATAATCTCGCAATTTGGGCTGTCACACCACCTTGCCCACGATGCTCTAGTCCAGCTCGACTTGCCTGAACATCTCATTCACCTTTGTATAAAAACTCTTCGTCCTCGGGTGATGTGAAACTCACCCTACGATGATACCAATACACAAAGGCTCAAAATGGAACCAACTAGTCCATCCTGAGAATGACATCATAGCTAGTCATCTCTAAGACATAGAGGTCCCATAGAAAGCGACATCCACCAACCTCAAGGGGGAACTCCTTTCACTGATGCACACATGTCGTTCTCATCACCAACGGAGTGTCTAGCATCATAACAGTAGAATAAGAAGAAAAACAGAGCCCAAGGGTCTCCACAACAGGAAGAGATATTAAACTATGCGTGGCACCCATATCAAAAAGTACATTAGATAAGACAGAAGATACTAAAATAGTACCTCTGACTGTAGAAGGTCTGGGATCCTACTTCTGTTGGGTCTGTTGCACTGCATATGCCTGCCCAGTGTCGCGGCCCTACGACATAGCCTGGATACCCTGAGCTATCCCACCCTGCTGCCTCTGAGATCCTGGTGTCTGGCTACCAGGGCCATGACCACCACCACTTCCTGTACGTCCTAATGTATCCCAGTTTCCCGACTGGTAAGAAGCTTCTAGTCTTGCTCCCGCATGTAGAGTCTATACAGAACCCCTCTCACTAGCCACTGGTGGTAACACCCTGCAAAAGCACTGCAAATGACCCATCTTGCCACAAGATCGGCACTCCACTGGTTCATGTGGACACTGTGGTCTCTTGTGCCCCTCTTTACCACACCGGTAGCACCTGATCAGGCCACCTAAAGTAATCGCCTGGCTAGTACTGCCGTCGTGAGAGAAACTCATATGTCGCTTCATCTTCCCGGTAAAAATGGTACCATAAACTGGTGCTAAACCAACCTGGACCACACCACTAGCTTCCCGCAGGTTCCTCACTGTAATCAGCACCTGGTTCACAATAGCATGTACTGTAGGCAACCTGAAAAAAATCACCAATGCTCGGATGTCATATCGAAGACCATCCTCAAAGAGTCTGGCCCTCAACGTCTCATCACCCACTAGAATGGGTGAAAAACGCTGAAGCTCGGTGAAGCGAGCAGAATAATCCATCACGGACATAGCACCCTAGTGCATATTCATGATCTCTCGATCTCTATCTTCCCTCAGCGTCTCTGGGAAGAAGAATTTATAGAAGACTATCTGAAAATCCTCCCACGGCATATCTTGTTGATGCTCTGTCTGAGTGGTAACATCCCACCACCTCTTGGAAGAATCACGCAGCATATAAGTAGTGATCTTGACCCTCCACCCTAGAAGCGTCTCAAGATGATTTAAAATAGTCTGCATAGACCCCAGCCAAGACTCCATAGCCTGTGGTCCGCCATCCCCTGAAAATGTAGGCGGATGCTGCAACTGGAATATACGAGTCAACTCAGCCATAGATGTGGCAGCCGGCGGTGCTCCCTGAAAGGTCTGCATGAACCGCATGAAGCCTTCACGGAACTATGCATCTGTTCCTGGGTCCGGTATAACGGCTGGCACCGCATCTAGCTCTGCTTGAGGATACACTGGTAGCCCGTGGCCAAACATCTCTGGAGTATAATCGTTGTCGCTCTCTTGGAGAACAACGTGTGGTTGTCTTGGAGGCATGACTCTGCAAGGTCAAACGCACACCTTAGATCAATATTATCAAAGACTGAAAATGAAGGGACCAAAAAGGGAACAGAAAGAAGAATGTATTTCAAGATTTGAAAAAATGACTGCACGGCATGTATAATGACTACACGGCGTGTACCTGACTTTTCTTCCCCTGCCCAGGTCCTTCTACACGGCTAAGCCACATGGCTCCCATTGAACAATACTACGTGGCATGTATATAATCTACACGGCACGTATGGTGTAAATTCCAACTGCTCGTGTCGTTCGTGACACGGGCGTCTACTCAGCTAAAACTAAACGGTATGTTACACCCGAACACGGCATGTACACCACCCCATTTCCTAGCCACACGGTCAGGTCCACATGGTCTCCCACCGGTAAGGACTACACAACGTGTCCCTCAGGTACATGGCATGTTCCACAGTGGACAAGTCATGTATGTCTTAAGGTCTCCTCCATCTGTGTTGTTAGTTACACGGGTGGAATCTGGGTCAAAACTACATGGCATGTACATCCGGTACACGGTGTGTTTTTTCTAAGAATTTCCCTCCCCGTGTCCCCGCCCACACGGTCTATGACATAGGAATAGAATACACGATGTGTACTGATGGTACACGGCGTGTACTTAAAAAGTTTTCTTTTCTTCCCGAACAGAAGAACACACGGCGTGTGTCTGAGGAACTACACGACGTGTATTCTGGGTTTTCCAGACAGTAAGCCTCTGAAACTACTCCAGAAACCAAAAAATACAGAAAAATAACATCTAAGTGCCAAATTCAGACCCATGAGGGCCCATACTACCCAAGAGTCAATGTTTGGAAACTTATATATGTTATAACAAAATAAACAGTCAATGATCCACCAAATTTTGGTCAATGAGGGCCCATACTCCCCAAAAACCAAAGTTTAGCATCCATTCTATCAATAACTCTCACAAAAATACCCTATCACATAGAAGGTATTTATTAAAGCATCTAACACTACAGAATTCTTTTATAGCACAACAACTATCACAACAACATGCAATTTCTAATTCACCTACATGGCACGAAACTATGCATGGAATGTGATTTCTAGCATGTGCCTAAATGATGCATGAGATGGTATACCCTTATCTCATCAGGTTGCTACTAAATAGAACCCATGGATAAAATATAAACAGCACATCACAAGTGTGTCACCCAACGGTGAAAATCAAAACAACTGTAAAATTGCAAAATTAAAATAATTGAAAAATTACGAGGTAGACTAGATTTTCCATATACACTGGTTAGCTACCCTCGGGCATATCTTATTACTAACCACCATTTCGGTCTTATCCCACTAAGGTTCCAAATAGTAATTCAACAAAAGAAACACCTTTGATACCACTTTGTAACATCCCGGATCCGTGTTCCACTCCATAGGTGCCCCGAACTCAGTTGGTCACATGACCTCAAGCACATTTCCCCAAACACCAGAGGCTGCCGACTAGCAGTGAGGGCCCGGGTCTGATAGTGGGGAAACTATGCCCTCATTTTTCAAAGTGTAGCGCAGCGGAATAAAATAATAGCATAAAACAGTGGAAGAAATAAACCATATATATTTAAAGTGAACAACTGTAGTAAAAGATAACCAACAGTTATATAGATAATGATGCGACATGTCTCAAGTTCTAAGAAAGCAGCCAGAACATGTTACACAGCAATACAATACAATACAATATAGAGTACAGAGTACAGTAAAGAAAAACAAAACAAATTAGACAGAACGCAGCAGCATCGCAATCCTAATCTTGGTCCCATGCCCTCCGACCCCTCTACTACAATCATGTATCTGTATAGGGACCCTTTCCCCTATCAACACCTGCAGAAACATAATCTGTTTGGGCCAAATACATGACCCAAACAGGGTGTGAGAAATAAATCCCAGTAGGCACCCACCAAAGGCTCGTGCCCAATTGTGTGAAAATATGCAACAATAGTTTGTAGTAGTAAAATGCAATAAACTAAGAAGTACTCAACAATAACTAACTTTACCAGTCATATTTCTATTTTATTATTTATTTAACCATTTAATTTAATAGCATTCTGTGCTCAACAGAACCAAGCCCTCAGGCCAAACAGAATCTTGCCCTCATGATAATATAGTAAAACCATGTCCTCAGGCTTTATAATATCCATGCCCTCATGCTATATAATATCTCACCCTCAGGCCTCTCCCTCATGCTATATAACATCTCACCCTCAGGCCTCACCCTCAGGCTATATAATATCTCACCCTTAGGCCTTGCCCTCAGGCTATATAATATTCATGCCCTCAGACTATATAATATATATATATATATCCACACCATTAGACTAAAAAAGTAATTGGGCCATGCCCAACATATAAACATGAAATTATTAACAATTCCTCTCAAGTAAAAATTAATGCATAAAGTAAATATGGCATACCCTCGGGTATCCTGGCCAAACAGCTAAACAGAGGAACGCACCCCAGGGGGGTCCTGGATCCAAGCAACGATCCAAAATAGCAGTTTATTATCACATTTAATTTCCTTTAAAATTCTAGGTATTCAAAACATCCAAGGCCTCAACCACACAACACCCCAATATGGGTCTGTGGCACAACGCTACACAAAAACGCACAATAGTTTGAATTTAAACACCAAGACACCTACCTCAAACGCCCCTAAATGGTATACACGAATGTCACTTCTAGAAATGCCCAAAGATGACGTAGATATGGGGTATAAGAATTCCCATTCAAACAGAAATAACTTCCCCTCGGGAAAGAATTAGTAAGAACATCTTACGGAGAACGAAAGGCTTACCCGTACAATTCCAACGAGATTGACCGAGGAGGAATCGGATTCCCGGTGTGTGATCTTGAGCTCCTAGAATGTTTGGCCCTCTCTCCTGACTCCTCCTATGGTTCTAATCCTTCCCTATGAACAGGGGAGGCTACTGCCCATTTTAAGTGAAAAAAACAAACTACACGACGTGTACTATTGACTACACATCGTGTACTTTCCTCATTTAATTTTTCCTCTAGCGGCTACCTTTCCCACTGTTGCACTATTCATCCATCAACATGAGTACATGGCGTATACTGTCGCTCGGATGGTGGCTACTTCCATCACCTTACTATTTTCCAGCCAACTGACTACACGGCGTGTACATACCCACTACATGGCGTGTAGTCGGTTTTTACACCCTTCATCATTAGCATGGCTACACACCATGTGTACTCATCCCACATAGCCAAAGTACACGGTGTGTGGAAAAGTACGCGGCATGTAGTCCCAAAATTTAGTATTTTTTCCCATTTACTCAAACACTTAAGGAAAAGAGAAAAGAAGAAACTCATACCTCAAGATTAAGAACCGGGTTCTTACAAAAATAAGATGAGTTGAGAAAGGGATGGTGTTATTTTAGACCTATATATTTAAACTTTTAATTCTAATACCTTGATGTTTTGTTGAGATTGGTCATCGAACTGATTTCGAATAAAATCTAAATGTTGAGCTATTTTAGAGACCTAAGTGCTTTTATTTGTTAGAGATTTTATAGAATTCTAAGACTTTGTGTTTGTATTTTATATGTGCGTGAGAAATGGTGTGATGCCATTATAAAGAACATGTTGGAGGCACTACAAGATAAATTATATAAAATAGTGATTGCTCAACTTTGTGATATTGTATGCATGGTATCAAGATAATCCTTGGACAACCAACTTGTATTATATTACAAAATTACTAGTGGATAATTGTACTTCAATGGGATTTGAACATGGCAAGGAGTATTTTTCCCATATTACACCCAAAACTTGTAAAAATATTGTTTATTGATCACTTGTTTACTTTTTACATCGCATGTGGTTGTGGCATGTTGGAAAAAAGATAAAATGATCCATTCATATCCTAATATATGATTGGTATTAAAATACTAATTAGGGAATATTACAAGTATATTTGGAATTTAGTTAAAATTTTACAAGGCCTGATTCATCCCCCCAGATGGGTTTGAACCTGTCAACTGGGAATTATAGGTTAGTTCATGAGATTCATGATCATCTCTACATAGATGTTTCCCTATTTTGAGAAGTTTATTGAAGCTTTAAAAGAGTTTCCAACACTCACTGCAACCTACATGGGAAAAACACAAATCATGTGTGGAGAAAATATATACATATACATATACATGTATATATAACTGAATAGATGAATAAAATCTATTTAAATAATCTATGTATAAATGAATTCATGTCCAAGTAAAATCATGCATGATTTATTTCATAAATCCACATATGAGTAATTATAGTTTTCACTAATAATCTAGGTAAATAGATTTTTTATAATTTATTTTTCATAAATTTATTTCATGTAAATATATTTTATGTATGGTTCAAATATTTTATCAAAAAAAACATAAAAACGATATAGAAAATTTAAAATTTAAATATTTTAAACACTAAATACATAAAGAATAAACAAAATATGATTTAACAATGCTTTGAAAATTTATAATTATCCATTATTGTAAATGTAAGGTATTGTATTATTCAAAACATGAAAACAATCAATCAATCATACTTTGATACTATCAAACTTATCACTAATAAATATTTTGTATTTTGTAATGCCTCTAGATTTGGTCTTGGATGTGTTTTAATATAGAGGCATGTAGTAATTTATTATGGTCCAAGTATTTGATACCCCATGATCAAAATCATGTGACCCATGGTATGGAACATGTAATAATAGTATTTGACTAGAATACCAATGTACATTACCATCTCTGAGAGTAATTATTTTTTATATAGAAAACATGGGTATTAGACGCATTTTATCCCTCTGAGATCTCAACCTGAGGAAGAGGTGATGGATAGAGTTCCTAGCAGACTACAAGTTTTAGATAGTCTATATTCCAAGAAAGAAAAATTTAGTGTTTGATTACTGTATCAAGAAATATCATTATTTTTTGGTATTGAAGGTGTCTGAGTTGATAGCCTAAATAAATTTATTCTTGATTTAATAAGGATATGTTTCCACCATTTATTGATAGTGGTGGACACCACAATTATTCATCAAGTGAGGAAGGCTCAACTTGAATAAATCTATTTCAAGGTCTTGTACAACTAGATATTCTCAAGTGATTACATGATGTATTATATAAATGTGGAGAGAACGTCATCCTCTTCTAGGTGTTTATAATGGTCCCATTTGGGCTATGTTAGGATATTTTAAGGGAGTTTAAAAACTCCCCTTTAGTTGTGAATCTTGGTTTGATAAATATATATTATGACCTTAAGTGTCAGTTTTATGGCCAAGAATAAAGAAGAGTATTGTAATGTTTGCATTGTGATACCTCTCATGTTATCGGGTGAAGGCTATGTACCTTTTCCTAAATAGATTAATCCAAAACCTTGAGGATTTAGAGTGAAATTAAGATAGTATATCAATGGATTTCATGGATGGAATTTCAATATTTCTTAAGGTTAATAATGTTTTCTAGTTTATCATCAACTGGATAACCAAGTTTTCTCCCTTACACCCTATTTAAGAGTAGAGTTCAGTGGATAACTTAGGATTCATGTACACAGATGATGTATTAGGATTATATATAGTTCCCTCAATGATAATTTATAATCATGATATTGGATTCATGTCCCAATAATACAGAAGATTATAGGTGATTTTGGGACCTATTTATTATTGAGTATAAATTCACACCCCTTATATAGATGGGCAGACAGAGTAAACCATTCAAGTTTCATGCTCAATTTTTTGGAATATTTAGGCTTATCACCTATAATTACTGGAGTTTTCATACAAAAAAACATTAGTCCCATATTAACATGACACATTTTCTGTCCCCATATGGGAAACCCTACAGTCCAACCCACTGATGGATATAGATTGGTGTGTAATCATATATGGGGACTAAGTTAGTGTTGTAAACAATAGAGAAGGTGTAGGTGATCTAGGAGTAGACGAGAACACTTTAGATCCATCATAAGTCCTATGAGGACCAAAGATGAAGGCCTTTAGAGTAAGATAATAGAGATAATGTGTTCATAATGGTTTATCCATGATGAATTATGAGGTGTTTTGGTCAAGGAATAAATATATCTCAAAGGATCATCCATCCATTCCAGATCTTTCATTGGGTTGGTGGGGTTTCTTACAACTAAGCATTAACCGTGCAGTTGGATTGGGTTCACAATATATTCCATGTTCCATAGCTAAAGAGATATGTTCATGATTAATTTCACATTATCAACTATGGTGAACTAGATTTAAAGGAAATCACCACATTTGTGGATAACCTATTAATAATTGAGGACCAATAGGTCAATATCCTTTGAAAGTGAGTGATTCAAATTGTGTGTGTTCTGTGGCAGTATAGGAATCTTTAAGAGAGATTGTGGAAGCATAGGATTCATATTTGAGCTCTATAAACTACTCTGTTTGAGAAATTTATGATTTTTAGGATGGAAATATTTGAAGGTGGGGAAAATATAGTGACCCGTTTTTTTAAACATTTAAAATGTTTTTAAAAAAATTTATGAACTAGTCATATAATTAGATCAATTATTTTTATAATATAGAATCCTAAAGAAAAAAATAATATTTAATACATATTTTTTTTACATTATAACATGTTAAATAATTAATATATCCAAATTATATACTTACAGGTAAATTATTACAGCACAGTAGTGCTAGGGATATAGTTTTTTGACTTAGTAGAGGGATAATTTTTAGTTGATTTTCAGGTCCTAGGATGAGTTGTTGTGGTACTTTGAATACTTTTTTTAAAAATACCAAATTTAACTTTATAAATATATTTTTAATATATTTTAATAATATATTATTAGTTCACTTTATAAATCCTATGATATTGGTGTCAAATAAATTCATTGAGGAAATAAGTAAAAACAACCTTCACCTATCCATTTGTAAATTTTTACTTCAAGCGCATGCCCATTGAGTTATGTAATTCCCCTGTTATCCTCTAATGTTTCATGGTGGTAATATTCTATAGAATAATGGGATGGTGTCTAAAATTATTTAAGGATGAATTCTCTGTCTTTGGGGATACATTTGAGGGATGACTGTGAAATTTTAAGTGAGTTTTATTAAAATATGAAGATAAAATTGTTAATCTAAATTTGTAAAAATGTTATTTCATAGAAAATGAGAGACCGTTTAGTGAGAATACTATCTTTGATAGAGGGATAGAGGTTAATAAATCCAAGTTAAATATCATTCATCACCTTCCCTATCTAAAAAATATCAAAGATGTGTGATATTTCTTAGGACATGAGGGGTTTTTATATAAGTATCATTATAAACTTTATATTCATTGCACAACCCCTTTGTGATATACATGTGAAAGATGATCATTTTTCAAGGAAATAGTTTTTTCATCAATATTTATCAATAATAAAGTATTATATTATCTCTATACCCATCATGAAATCTCCTAATCAAAAAATTATTTTTAAACTCGTGTGTGATGAAAGTGACATCATTGTAGGTGATTTCTTCGAAAAATGATGTGATAAAACTCCATTTGTCATTGATTATTAAAACAAATCATTGAATGGTCTAAAAATAAACAACACCACCATTGAGAAATAATTTGTTTCTTTTCTTTTCTTGATATAAGTTTATACCCTATATATTAGGATCTCTCATCTCTATTTTCACTGATCATTTAACATTGAAATAAATTTTACAAAAAAAGAGGGTAAGGAAATGTTGATTAGGTAGACCTTATTTTGTAATAAGTTTGCATAAAAATTATAAAAAATGTGTTGAAATTGTGGAATATAGTCTCCATTATAGAATGTAATCCAAGGATAATCTATCTTATCTTTCTGTGTTTGATTTATTCCCTAATGAGTGTCTCTATTCTATGATTGATTTACCATGGTATAATGATATGAAAAAAAAATTGGTTATAGGTGTCATTCCAAAATTAATAGGGATGAAAACTAGGGAGAAATTAATATCTGATATTAAACACAATGTGTTTAATGATTTATACCTTTTTAATTTTTTTCTAGATTGGGTCATTGGGAGATGTGTCTTAGAGGCTAAGAAAGTGTCCATTATTAATTTATATAATGAAGAGGCATGTGGAGTCCACTTTTACACAAATAAAACCACTAAAAAGGTTTTTCATATTGTTTAATTATATCCTAACCTCTCTAGGTATTCCTACACATTCTATCAAATTTTCACTCAATGTAAACAACTAGGATCCATCACTAAAAGAAATCAAATTCTCTCTAGTGTTGTAGAAATATTTTATTATTGAATAATTGATTTGATATGAACATTATTAAACTCTATAAGACATATATATATCCTCTTATATGTTGATCACATCTCAAAATGGGTTGAGTCTATTCCCAAAATTTTCAATGATCATCAGTATGTGATTCAATTCCTTAAATAAAACATATTTTTCAGATTTAAAATTACTAAAGATATCATTAGTTATTGTGGAAACTATTTCTATAATATCTAATTCTCTAAACTCATGTACAATTATGATATCTGTAAAAAAAATTATATATCCTACCACCCTCAGGTTAGGATGAGTTATAAAATAGGGAAATAAATAAAATTCTTGAAAAAAACTATCAAACCCTCTAGAAAATATTAGTCTGTAAAGCTCTTGGATGACCTTTGGGAATATCAGACTATATAAAAATCCATACTAGGCATGTAACCATATCAGTTTGTTTATAAAAATATATTTTCTTTTACTAGTTGAAATTGAGCATGAGTATTTTTGGGAAATCATAAAAATTAATTTTGACATTTTCTTTACTAGAAAAAAGAGAAAATTAGACCTTAGTTAACTTGAGGAAAATTAATGGAGGCTTATAAAACTTCAATGATCAACAAGGATATATTTGAAGCCTACCAATTTACAAATATTAAAATAAAACTATATAAATTAGGAAACATTATGCTATTTTTTAGTTAGAAACATCATTTTCACCTGGGAAAGTTAAGGTATAGATAGTGAGGACCCTATATTGTGCATCATGTGTACCCTCATGGGGTATTCGAGATTCATGATCTCACTAGAGGATATACCTTTAAGATTAAAGTTTATTTTTTAAAACCTTACAAAGAATTATTCTATAAACATGAAATTGATGAGGAGTTGAATGAGCCAACATATGAACCAAACAACACTTGATGAGTTGGGGGCCCAAGTTTATTTAATAGCTTTAAACTAATCACTTCATGGGAGGCAACCCATATTTCTTCATAGTATTTTTTTTGTGTGTTTGTGTGCTTTATCTTAAAAAATAATGAAGAAAAAATAAAAAAAATATTAAAAATTTAAAAAAAAATAAGTTAAAAAAATAAAATAAATAAAATATAAAAAGGGTATCTTTTAGGTCACGTGATGGGTCATTGTGTGAAGAAAGACCATGGGGATCAAATTAATGACTTAAGTGTGATATGGGAAATGTTCCTACCAATAACCTTCATATTTTCCTACCTCCAGTTTCCATCTATTTTATATATTTATATATATACTTATATTTTTAGTTGTGGTGTAGCTAAGTAGTAAACCCCTATAATCCTACATCAAGAAAGTTGAGTTCAAGACTGGATAGGGGGATAATTTCAAGTTACTATATTATTCACCATATAAGTATTATACCAGGTACTATGGTGGTACTGTAGCAGTAGAACTATTCACCCAAAATGGGCTTTCTGGCCACAAAATTGGGACTTTAGGCAATCAATGTCCTTTGGGACACAGGGTATCTTATCCATAGTTATAAAAATTATTTTTATAAATTGGGAATTTTTTTCATTATTAGTGATAAATGTTACCTAGTGGGATTAGAAAAATGGGTCAACGCAACATACTGGCGGTCTAACTTAGAAACAGTCAGGAACTATCAGGTGGGTGACCTCAAAAGAGGGATGGTTGTGCTAGCACTCATCAACCATCTATTTTCCCTACAAATTTATGTTTGGGGATAGATTATTTCCCTACCATGTGACTATTATAATAGTGGGATCAGTCAGATGGTGTGGTGTAATAGGTAGGTGATGCAATGAGGCATCATGTAGGCATTGTTGGGTGGGTGGATTGAAATAGTGATAGATGTGTTGGAACCTACCTTAATCCATCTTCTTACATGGATATATGGTGTGGGATAGAGTGTTTCCCTACCATGGTACATCAAATTCCAGCATGAATCAATTATTCTTAGTGGGGGTGACATATCTTTAGAACAAGTAACATTGTTTTATCAATACTGACAGGGGGTGAAGATTCATAAGAGTAGTGATATGGAAATAAGAAGGCTTCTCATCTAGAGGAATCAATTTTCTCAGCCTTTTAGCTTCTAGGTCTTCTGTCCACCCATGTTCTAAGTTCTATGTTACACTAGGACCTTAGGCCATGTTTTGTAATAAAATAGGTCTAGTGGGTGAATGTCAATCCTTGTGGAAAGGGATAAGGCTTGACCCATTTGGGTTCTTGGGTGTTTTTTTGTTTGGTTGATTGTAATCCCCTCTACCTATAATAAATAAAATTATATTTTATAGTCTTTTTGTGTGTGTTTTTTTATAACTTTTATGATGAGTAAGTGTTTGACATTCTAAAATAAAAAGGTATGATTTTATTGATTTTTTTCCTTTAGTTTTTATTTGTTTTTCGTTAATGTAACCCCAACGGGTTTCCATGGTGTTCTAAATATTCTATTTGTGAGACATAAGGGTTTATTATGTTGAAGGATTTATAATAAAATCGCATACTTTCTATAGTTTAAACTTAATCTTCCATCATCTATGAGGCATTTATGAATGATAAGGGGATAAAATGATCAATTTATTATAACACAGACTTCATCCTCAAACTACTATGTGACTTTGATCCATAAATTTATTTAAAATTTCATTTTATAACTCCTCCACGCCAATTATCCCCCCTTTTAAATTTTATTTTTTAAAAAATTGAGGCCAGTTTTATTTTAAGTGTGTGAGTGGAAAGAAATTAAAAAAATTGTGTGTGTCCATGTAAAATACAATTTCTGTAACCATTTATGTGATAAAGTATTTTTGAACATTAAAATTAAATATCAAAAAAAATCATTCCCTAATTCAAATTTTAATGTATGTTTTAGTTCATGAGCATAAATTTTTTAAATAATTTTTGTCCAATGCGATTTTTCAACATTTACACTTTCATTCATTTAACCAAAATATCAAAATTCACATATTTTTGATTTTTGGGTGTGAGTTTGAGTTTTTGGGGTCCCAAAAAAAATATCAATGGTTTAGTGATAATTATAATTTTAGCATGAGTATTAAAAAATTATAAATAAATAATAAAATTTGTGCATAGAGAAATGGATTGACTTAATTTTAAGCTTTTGGAACTTACAAATAGTGACTATATAGTTATATAGCCCAAATTTGGGAATTATTTCTCTAGTTTGGTAGTATTAATTTATTATTTATTGAGTTAACTCTATGTTATGTATGAGAATATGAGATTTAGTTAGTTCCCTAAGGTCTTCAATACTATGAGTCATCAGAAAAGTATCTCTATAATGGTTGGCATTATTGAGAAAAATTTGAATTACCATTTAAAATTTGAAACAAGAATAGATACTTATCTTAGGGTTAAAATATTTTTTCCACCTAGCACTTCCATTTATACTCCTCGAATAAAAATGATCCCCCATGTATTTTGTGATACAAAGTACATATTTATGATTAATTGGGATTGGATAAAATATGTAAAAGGATTTGAAATAATTAATGGGCTTGGGCTTTTTATATTCTTGTTAACCTAACTTTTTTAAAAAAATATAGGTTTTGTGATTTTTTGATGTGAGGTCATAATAGGTTAAATAATACCCTAAATTTTGTTTCGAAAAGGGAATTCAATTTTCAACTTTTTGAGAAATTAATTTTTAGGGACTAGAAAAACACAAGATTGGGGGTGTTATTAGCCACTAAAATAGGCTAATATTCATTATTTATTAGTGAATTTTAATGTGATTCACTATTTAAAAACCCTAGTATTAGTGTATTTTACAATTTAAAATTCATTTATAATCATGTTTTCAATTCTTATATAAAAATAACTAATACTTTGAACATTTTTCAACACCTTATAAAGCACCCACTAATATTAATTTTAAGTTTAAATTTAATGATCTGATTACCCTTGTTATGGGAAATATTTTATATTTTGGCAGAAATTTGATATTCATTGTGGAATAAAATCATTTTTGGCTCTAAATCAAAAAAAATTATACATGAATTGAGATAGATATAAGTCCATTAAAATGCATGTAATATCAATTAAATAGGTATAATAAAGCTAAAATTTATACTTTGGATAGATAACATTATGAGTAGCATGTATTTAAACTATGGTAAAATAAAATTCTAAGGTTTTAGTTGTGACCCAAGTTTCTCAAGTTGAATATACAATTCTAGGATAGATTTTGTGGCCAAGAATGACTACTCACTATGCTTATCATAACATTCAAATGGATTATTTAAGTGGGATAAAATTTCCCCAAAAGTTATAAGACTTATTGGGAAATATTTTCTTATTTTAATACCAACCCAAATTGTTCCATATAGAATATCTTCTTTAGTGCATAAAGTGGTGGGAAATATATTACATCAATTTTGGGTTGAGGTTGGAAAAGTCCAATTCCTGTAATGCTTCCACAAAACTATTCCAAAACTAATCATATGGTCTAACTTGGATAGTTGGGGGGTCTACCCAAGGCAATAAAAATGAATATATAAGGTAGTGGTATTAAATTAAATGAAAGTAAGTTGGTGCATTTTTCTTTTATTGTTATACTGCCAATTTTTATTTGTAAGCATATTTATTTTATTTTAAGTTGTTCTAATTCAATCAAGAATTTTAAATAATAGTTTTTCTTATTCACTTATTCTATTATTATTAATATAATGGTGAAACTATTATCTCAATATATTAATTTATTCATAACTAACATTTTGAAATTATTCACATAATGGTGGAGTGTTTGTTATTTCCCTTTTTTATCTTCTTTAATTATTCCTTTATAAGTCAACTTTCATATTTCATTAAGAAATTTTCATTAATGGAAGGATAAACCTCTTAAGTTTTGATCTAAAAAACTTTTAAGGGATTATATTAGATTTTATTTATTATTTCATTAACTTTTGATCACTTATTTTAAATAACAATTCATTTTAATGATTATTTACTCCTTCGTCCTCACTAAATTTTAAGGCTACACATTATAAGTGCTAGAAAAATCCTATACCTTGGAGTGTTCAGAAAAATGATAATCTAAGTGTTTATATGATTATCTTTGTCATGAACCACCCCATGTCGGGGCTCAAGACACAACTACCCCATGCCCGCCTCTATAGACCAAGGGTGGCGACAAGAACTGGAGGAACAACTAAAATTGGGGAGGCTTTTTTCAATATACCTATATTCACACACATAAAGAACTCAATAAAAAATGTATAGGGAAATGGAAAAATATGTAACACTGTTATAAAATAAACTAGGAATGCATGAACCTCTATACAGTACAAAAGTATAGTAGTGTAAACTGAAAGTAAAGGGGAAAAATATATGCTCAACCATAAATATGTCCCAACCTAACAAAACTAGAAAAGATTAAATATATGAGAAAGCCTATCTCCTATATCCTAAAATAAGACCATCATACATGGTCCAAGCACCCAGTATCCTTGAGCTCCTTTGAAGTCATAGTTGACCTATCCGTCGTCTGCAAAATACACGATGTGTGTGGGAAAAGCCTATAAAGGGGTGAGTATATGAATACCTAGTAGAATTCCATAAAAGGTATGAAGGTGGAGTAGTAAGAGATGCAAATAGAGAGGGAATAAGTAGATATAACAAGGTACAGTGAAAGATTAAATCTCAACCAACAAGAGAGTGAAAGTAATCTCATCCAAGCACAAGGGGCTAAACACAGTGAGTAAATAAAAAACCTATAGATCCTTCACCACATATAGAAAGAGAGTAGACTCATACAACCATGATAATATAGACACATAAATCATGTGGCATACCCCATACATCTTCCCCTCTCTTGGAAGGAGAGTATCCAAATCTAAAGTGTGAATCTATAAGAAAGAATATATATGTACTCAGTTAAATATTCCCAAATGAGAGAGTAAGGGTATCTCTATATCACAGCTCAACCCAAGAAGAAGAGTCACCAATATTTTCAAAATAAGTCCATCAACGATGGCTAGCATCTCACACATATTCTCTAAACACACAAGTATAGGGGACTCAATCACTACCCCTTGATATTATCCTCTTTGGGTGGCACTGACTCACCCACATGGTTTTAGGTCACATCGTTATAATGTGTCTCCATGGGGAAAGATTCTCTCTTCCTTTTGAGTCTAAATCCACATCAAACCATGTATTTTCACTATACCACACAGTTGAGGGGCCACAAATTATAGGTAAGGAACCAATTCTCTAATAAGATAGGAGGGTCCTGCTGTGATATTCATCAAGGAACTCCACTATAAAGTACTACTTGAGGGTACCTCTTGGGAAGGTCATTAGGGAACTCCACTACCCAGTCCCACTAGAGGGTAAGCCTAGTAAGGTTGTTGGGGAACTTTGCTGCCCAGACCTACTGGAGTGTAAACTCATAATTTCGATGAACTCCACTACCCAGCCCTGATGGAGGGTAACTCGGAAAGATCATCAGGGAATGTCACTACCTAGCCCTACTAGAGGGTAATCCCATAACATCAACGAACACCACTATCCATTCCTATAAGAGGGTAACTTGGAAAGATCATCAGGGAACTCCACTGCCTTTCCCTAGGTCTTGAGTAATTCTAGAATGCTCTAGAGATATTGTACGGTCACTTCCATAATTGGGTGTCACCTTAGTGTGACATGATTAGAACATATCACATGGTATCTCAAAATCCACAACGGAGGGCATAATCATGTTTTATTCAAAAAATGATCAATATGGATTATTCACTTGCCTCAATCGAACACCTGGTGAAAATGAATCATTTCACCACATCATTCTCGAATGGAATCTCATGGTTCCGATCAATGAGTCCAAATTAATTTCTTGATATTAGTCTTGACATGTTTGCTTAAATTTTAGGTTCACAGCGTTATAGATAGTTATTCATTCTGAGATCGTATGAGGGAGATATTTTGGATACAAGATTCCATAATAATATTAATTTTATTATTATTGGGAGTTTCATTGACCTATGGAACGATTCTGAAAAATGTATCCAACATCGGTCTTAAAATGACCATCTCAATTCTAGGATCACATTGTCACTAACGGTTTTTCAAATGAACACCTCAGTTAAAAGATAAAACTGATATAATATTATTTAACCATGATTTAAATATCTTATCTTATATCTCATATCATGTATCTTATATCTCATATCTCATATCTTATATCTTATATATCATATCTCATATCTTGTATCTTATATCTTTTATTTCATATCTTATATCTTATATCTCATATCTCATACCTTGTATCATATATATTAAATCTCATATATCAAACTAACAGATCAAGCATCCTTATACCACAATAATTCTAGATCTATGCTTCACTCACCAAACCATTGTCACATCATTTATCTTCCATGAATTTGGGGGCTTAATCAAGCTCAGTGCCACCTAGAAATGTTGATCTGAGACCGTCGGGATCCAACCGGTGTAGAAAGAAAATAATTGAGGTATAAAATCACCATAAACCAATGTTTTAAACATCATCGTCCAAGTGTTATTGGTCAGAGATCAAGAATGGGGAACCAAGGTTAGAAAATTGATTAAACAATAAGAGATCTGGTACTTGGGATCACGCAAAGTCCATAAAAAGACACACACCGAAGAAGTAATGACGGTCTACTCAATATTTTAATCCAATGGTGTAAAAACACTAAAATACAAGTCCTACCTCTATTTTGGATCTATCATTAGAGAATAATGTGCCCTCATAATGATTGGAATAAGTTGATATGTTCATTGTGTCCTGGTCCAATTTGATCTGACATTCCATTTCCATTTGTCTCGATTCTCCAATGGGAGGATGGAGGAGCTCTCGCCAATGGATTCCAATAATTATGAGGCCAACCCAAGAAAATTTATTTAATGATATATTTAAATATATCATTTTAGTTTAAATTAATTTAGTTAATTAATTTGTTTAATTAAATGAATCCACTTAATGTACCACCAATGAGAAAGGGGTCTTAACATCCTGTTCTGACTCATTTTATGTTGCATCTAGGGAAAACAATGCATTTTGGACCCAACCATGGTATCGTATTTCTAATATGATCAAATTCTTAATATTTATACCATTTTATTTAACTAAATGCACATGTGAAGTATGAAATATATTTAATATTTTTATAAAATTAATTTTGGGCACACCGGGCCTCCAAATCGCACACCATCTTAGTGCCTAGCTCTGTAAATATATATAAATATTTCAAAGTCTTACAAGGAAAAAATAGGGTCTCTATATCATTTCCTTCTTTAATATTTTCATACCTGAAAAGAAAAAACTAGGTAAAAAACTTGGGATACTGAGCCCACACTTGGCTCTCCCACTCCAAGGAACTCTTCTATGCATTTCCATGCGGCCACAGCACACGAACCAAGGGAATGGTTTATCTGCATAGGGTCATCTCTTGTCGATCCTCGATCTCCACTGGGTGATCCGTAAAGGTGGATCTATCCTCAATGTCCATCTCCCCCCATCCGATTAAATTAATCAGTTCATGAATATATCTCCTCATCTTTGACATGTGGAAGACAACATGCACCCGCTCTAACTATAGGGTTAGTGCAAGGCAGTATGCCACCTCTCCAAATCTCTACATTATCTTGAATGGCCTGATGAACCTCATGGATATCTTACCTCACCGGCCAAACTTCTAAAATCTGCATCATAGAGAGACTCACAAGAAAACATTGTCTCCCTACACGAACTCCAAGGGCCTGTGATGCTTTTCTATGTAGGATTTTGTTCTACTATGGGCCACCCTCATCCACTCTTGGATGGCATAGAATTTCTATGTTTCCATCTACACCAACTCTAGGACCACAAGATATGTATCACCAACCTCTTTCCATCACAAGGGTGACCTACAGGGTCTCCCATATAGGGCCTCAAAATTTTTTAGGATGATGATATAGTGGTAGCTATTTTTGTGCATAAACTCAACCAAGGGAATCTTATCCTCTTAACTTTATAAAAAGTATAGCATGCAAGACCTCAGCATATCCTCTAGCACCTGGATAGTATGCTCAGTCTGCCCTATCGGTCAGGGGATGATTTCTATACTCATCTTCACTTGGGTCCCAAATTTCTCCTTTTTTCCTCTCCACAATCATGATTTAAACTATGCATCATGATCAGATACAATCATTGAGGGTACCCCATGAAGGTGAATGATATCCCATACATATATCTACCCTAAACTCTCCACCAAACTCTGCTCCTTGATGGTAAGGAAGACTTCCAACTTCATTATTCGGTCAACTATCACCCATATAGTGTTTTTACATTTGTTGTATGTGGAATACCTATAAAAAAAGTCCATGGATATGTCATCCCACTTCCACTTTAGAATCTCAAGGGGATGTAACAAACCTATGGGAACATGGTGATCATCATTCACATACTAATAGGTGAGGTTCCGAGAGATTAACTCATTTATTATTCATGTCGGACCACCAAAACTATTATTGAAGGTATATGTACATATTCCCCACATTGGGATGTATAGCTAGGGTAGAAGTGTGGAACACCCTCGTCACCTCCTCCCACGTCATGACTGAAACCATTATTCTCCCCTAGAATAAGATAATGTGATTCTGTCCTTCATAATATCCATTTGGTGCATCACCTATGGATATTTGAACACAAAAGACCCCACAGTCGATGTCTCTTAGGTGGGACTCTCTCACATGCTCAAGGAGTTAAGGAGTCAAAACCATCGACTGAAGAAAATTTGTACCCTCCTGCTCCCCTAGGGTCAGCTACAGGGAAGCTAACTGCTCTGAACCTCCCTACACTAAGCGGGCATGGTACTTCATTCCAAGGTAATATTCCACAACTTTTACCTTCCTTGGAGTATATACTATCTAAAAGTCATAGTCCTATAGTAACTCCAACCAAAATCGTTGTCTTAGGTTTCGGTCTCTCTGAGTGAAGATGTACCTAAGACTCTATTGATTTGAGTAAACCACAAAGTGATCTCCTAGAAGATAGTTTCTCCACATCCTCAGGGTAAAGACTACCACTTCCAGCTCTAGGTCATGATTTGTGTAGTTCTTCTCATGGGGTCTCAAATCAATCAACACATATCAGGTAATTTCTTATTGCTGCATCAACACATAATCAATACCAACTTCTCAGGCATCGTAATACACAATGAAATCCATGCCCTCCTTTGGTATTCTTGACACTAGATAAATCTTCATTCTTTTACTAAACTCCTTAAAGGCCTGATATTGTTAATATTTTCATGTCTTATTATATATTCTCTTTACTTATTCTATATGAAATGTGCATAATTTATGTGAAATATTAATGTTTTAATATTAAGTATAATTTTTGAGCATTCTTTGAAGTATTCCAATGGAGTCAGTTTACTATTTTAATAATATCTATCACTATACTGATCCAAATTGTGTGGTTATTATTTTTTAGGATTCTCCTTTAAATATAACACATTTCATTAGAAGGTACCATGACCCAATTCTGCCATTTGAAGGGTTATATGGTCCTCACAAACAATACCAAAGAATCTATGAAGAAACTGGACTATTCATGAAGATTGATTTACTGGGATAAATACAGAAGTACAAATTCCATTACTCTCCACCATAGTTCAGGGGAAAATGTAAGGAGACTCGGATAAAAATTTCAAGGCCCAAATCCAAAAGAAAGGGGCCCAACATATGCTTTGAAGTCCAACACACCATTCTGGACGAGAAATAAAATCAGTATAGTATTCATGACATATCTCATGATTTAAGAATCCAATGAAGCTGAGATTTTTCAGTGTTAAATAGGATATATAGACGGATTAATATTTTGGAGAATGAATTCGGTTTTGAAGGCATCTTCGTATTCAAAAACCCTTTCACATTTTGGACATCAAAAAGACTGGATTGAAATGGACAGATTAAAATTTTTTAATCATCCAGCCATAACTTTGTCTACATAGGTCCAAATACCTCCAAATTTTGAGATTAGTCGACCAACATTATTATATAAAACTTTTAAGAAGGATATTACTTGAGATTTGGCTGTCTGAATAGCCAACTTGGTGATTAAAATGGAGGGACAGATTGGGAATGCAAACAGTCCACTCCTTGGGCTATAAATACTCTCCGCTTCTCTCCTTGAGAGGGGTTAGAATTTAAGAATAGAGGAGAACATATTGGCATGAACAAAGCCTTTAAAAAGTCTTGGGAGGACCTTATATACTCAATTTTTCACTTGATATACCTTTCCTCCTCTCTTTGTTTTCACTTACTTTCGTGTTCTTCGTTTTTGTAATCTTGTAAGTCTCATTCTTTGTAATTCTGTTTTAATGCAAGTTACTTCTTCGATATCTCTTATTCTCATCCACCTTCTGTAGTTTAATATTTATGTTCTTAAAATAGTTTAAATTTAGTTGAATCCCCTTCCCTTCTTTTGCTTCCACATTCAATCGAAAATCTGTTTTTAATTTTCTTCATCGTTTGTGTGTGTGTTCGGCGCACTACTCTTATCTTGTATCTTTCTTTTTCTTCTCTTTATAATTCATCACCATAAAAATATATTACCATATTAATAAACATATTAATGGATGAGTAAATATCTCATTGGGGTGAGTTTTAATTTAGGTATGTTAAGCGATTGAGAGCTTTCGCTCGATGAGTAATCGTTGAATTAACATTGTGTATGTTGTACTTAACATGTCATGGATTAATGACTTGTTTTGTTTAACGTGTGGTTTCCATGGATTATTGGAACCATAAATACACTAACATAAAAAAGATATGATCAATATTAGAACCCTAAGTTAAGTTAAGGCTTGGATGAAAGCCTTAACACTTGGGAATTCAAATCAACATCAACTTGTGACATGGGTGTTAATTTAAATGCAATATAAAGAAAAGCTTAAGGATATCACAAGATTAACTAACCTAATGATGAACTCGCCCAAATAATTATCAATTTGTTAAATCAATCATAATCAATTAGTCATTTCAATTAAGCTCTGAAAACAAACCCCCCCAATCATAATACAATCAACTAAAAACAAACGACTATTTCAAAGTATCATCGTCGAGGATTCGACCCGAGTGCTACTATACACATTAGCAGAGCACCAGAAATTTGATCAGTCGATAGGAGACAATCGGATGAACATTTAAAATGGCACCTTTTCCATGGATGGTGCATTAAGTAGTCATTATTTTCTGGTTATTTTAATAAAAAAAATGAAAAAAACACAAAGAAAAACCCATCTTCTCATAAAAATCATAAACGAAAAACATACAAAGAAAAATCCATCTTCCTCTTTCTTTCAAAATATATCTGAATGCCCCGTAGCCTCCCAAACAATCCCTCAGATTTGTTTGACCCTGAAATTGAGTGAACACTTTGCCAACTTAGGAGGAACATAAGATATAATCAAATAATTCAAGAACCAGTGCTTGTCCAACCAATTGAATTAGATATAGCCAATCCTAGGGAATAAACAATAAAAGAAATTGCTACCCCTTATATGAATTACCAACCTCTTGGTATTCAATATCCAAACATAGTGACTTACTTTGAACTCAAATCATATTTGATTCATCTTCTCCCTCATTTCCACGGGCTAGCTGGTGAGGATCTACATCTTCACCTTAAAGAGTTTCATGTAGTGTGCTCTACCATGAAGCCTCAAGGGGTTTCTGAAGAACAAATCAAACATCAAGCATTCCCTTTCTCCCTAGATGACACTGCTAAGTCATGGCTTTACTACCTACCTCCTTGTTCCCTAACCACATGGAATGACATGAAGTGACTCTTCTTAGAGAAATTCTTTCCTGCTTCTCGTACTGCTTCTATCTGAAAGGAAATTAGTGGTATCTGTCAGTTCCCAAGTTAATCACTCCATTAATACTGGGAGAGGTTCAAAAAGATTGTTCCAACCTTCCCACAACACCAAATACCTGACCAACTCTTGATTCAATACTTCTATGAGGGGTTATTGGAAATGGAGAGAACTCTCATAGATTCTGCAAGTGGCGGTGCTTTTGTTGAGAAAACTCCAGCAGCAGTAAGAGATATCATAAGTAACATGGCTGCAAACACACAACAATTTCATACTCGAGCACATGCTCAAGTCAAATAAGCCCAAAATAATCAATCAATTGAGTCGAAAAAGATAACCGAGTGGATGAGTGAACTTATAGGTCTTGTGTGACAACTAGTTGTGGCTACCAAATCCCCAACCTCATCTTATCTACAATCAATGTTTCCTGGACCTGTTAAGAACTGTGGAATCTGCAACTCTCCATATCATCCAATTGACACATGTCCACAACTTTAAGAGGATCAATATGATTTATCTGGACCAATGGAGCTCAATGCAGCATATGCTCAGCAGAACATGAACCCACAACTATCAGGTCAGTTTGTTAGAAACTTAAACCAACCTCACTCTGAGCCCTTCTGTTCTTCCTAAAACCAAGTCCATAGGTATAGTAATCCCATATCTTATCCTCCTAAATTCCCTCCTCAAAACCCAAACCAGTTTAAATATGTTCAAGGTGTTGGTAACTTCTAACAACCTTATCCTTTTCTTCCTCAACCTAAAAGGAACAATCCTACTCCTGGATTCCATTATCCTAGTGAGCCTTACCAATTCCAAAACCAATACAATCACTTTCCCAAGAACCAAAATCAAGGTAATCCCAATTCGGGACAAGCCTCTTCTTCTAAGAAACCATGGGAAAGTGCAGTTGAAGATCTTTCCTCTTTCACTTGTTCCAGCCTTAAAAATATTGAAACCCAAATTGGTCAACTTGCATCCCACCTAAGTCAGCAGCAACCATCCAATTCTTTCCAACTTCTAGCTCAACCATTAACCAACCCCAAGGGTAATTTAAGTGCAATTTCACTTAGATCAGGAAGGCAAATTTTTATGCCTCAAGATAAGTCCTCCAACCCTCCTTTGAATGTTGACCTAGAAAATGAAAAGAAAATGAAACTTGTAAAGGAACATGAATCCATTCCCTCACCTCCTTCAATTCCACTTAGGAATCCAATTCATTTTCCTCAAGCCATTTCTATGACAAATAAGTCCTTTGAACCTGATCCAGAAATGCTCAACATGTTTAGACGTGTTGAAGTCAACATTACCCTCTTATATTCCATAAAACAAATTCCTAAGTATGCCAAGTTTCTCAAGGAGTTGTATACCCACAAGAGGAAACTTAGGACCTTTGAAAACGTTTCAACCCAAGAGTCCATACCCATTAAGTTCAAAGATCCAGGTTCCTTTATGGTTCTATTCCAAATTGGACGTTCGAACTTTGATGATGCGCTCATAGACCTAGGATCCTCAATTAATGTCATACCCAAATCTATATTCTCCAACCTTGGTCTAGGTCCCTTACATTCAACGAGTGTTGTCATTCAATTGGACAATCAAATCACATTCAGTCCCAAGGGAATAATTGAGGATGTCCTTGTCCGAGTCAATGATATTATCTTCCCTGCTGATTTCTATGTCCTTGACATGGAAGGTAAGACGAACTCTTCTCGATCTCCCCTAATTCTAGGAAGATCATTCCTCATGACTGCGATAACCAAGATTGATGTCCATTCAGGCATCTTATCCATGGAATTCGGCGACCTACTGGTCAAGTTTGACATTTTCCAAGCCATGCGATACCCATCTGAGGATCACTCTGTATTCTCAATCCATGCTTCTGAGGGAACCTCTGAGAGTCAATTGAACCCCATTCCATCATGTTCATCCTATTATGAAGAGATGGGATCTTGTGAAATATGCACTAGGATTAACCAAGTCATAAATGGTTAAGTTGATGTAGACCTTTCATTCGTAGGTTCCATCAATTTAGAGGATCTTTTAAACTCTCTTGAATCCCATCTCAACTCTGATCAAAACTGCTCCACCTTGGACAGTATTGGGAAAAATGAATCTGAAGCAACTGAAGTCCCATCCTCCATTTCTGAGATTCCTAACCCAAAAATGAATGATGAGACTAATCTGAAACCCCTTCATGCACACCTGAAATATGCATTCCTCTTCCATGATCACTCATATCCTGTCATTATCTCTGCCACACTTAGTGAAATCGAGGAGTCCAAACTTGTTCAAGTGTTAGAGGAAAACAAAAAGGCCTTAGGTTGGACCCTAGATGACATACCAGGAATAAACCTTTCCCTTTTCATACATCACATCCATCTTGAGGAGTCATCCAAACCAATTAAACAGCCACAAATAAGTCTTAATCCAATCATACTTGAGGTATTTAGGGAAGAGATCACCAAGATTCTTCAAGCTGGTATTATCTACCCAATTTATGATAGTGAATGGGTTGGTCCAATTCAAGTTGTACCTAAGAAGGGTGGGATAACTGTTGTCACAAATGAACATGGAGAGGTAGTCACAACTCAAGTAAAGAACGAATGGCATTTGTGCATCGACTATTGGAAATTGAATGTTGAAATAAGAAAAGATCACTACCCTCTTCCATTCCTTGATCAAATGCTGGAACGATTAGCCGAAAAGTCACACTATTGCTTTATTGATGGATACACTGGCTACTTCCAAATCTCAATCGCACCTCAGGACCATAAAAATACTACTTTCACATGCCCCTTTGGAATATATGCATATAGGATAATGGCTTTTGGACTTTTCAATGCTCCTGCAACATTCCAGAGGTGTATGATGAGTATCTTTTCTGAATTCATTGAACACTGCATGGAATTCTTCATGGATGACTTTACCATTTATGGTGAGTCATTTGAATTGTGCTTGAATTCACTCTCTCGGGTCCTTCATAAGTGTGTCAAGTGTAACCTTGTGTTAAATTTTGAAAAATTTCACTTCATGGTTGCAAATGGGATTATTCTAGGTCACATAGTTTCAAAAGATGGTATTAAAGTTGATCCTGTCAAAATTGAAGTGATCCAATCACTTCCTAAACCCACTTCTATTTGAGAAATCCGTTCATTCCTCGGTCATGCTTGTTTCTATCGGAGATTCATCCATAACTTCAGTAGGATTTCCCTCCCACTCACTCGGTTACTCCAAAATGATGTCACTTTCCATTTCGATGAGTTTTGAAAGAGATCCATCATTGAACTAAAAATTGCTCTCACATCTTCCCCGATAATCCAACCCCCAGATTGGTCCTTACCCTTTGAATTGATGTTTGATTCTTCTGATAGAGATTTTGGGGATGTTCTTGGTCAAAGAAGAGAAATAATTCCTCATGTCATCTATTATGCCTCAAAAACATTGGATGAAACTCAATCTCACTACACTGTCACTGAAAAGGAACTTTTAGCAGTGTTTTTTTCCTTAGATAAATTCTGGCCCTATCTCTTAGGTTCCAAAATCATCGTCTTCATAGACCATTTTGCTACAAAGATATTTCACAAGAAAAGTGATTCCAAACCAAGGCTAATAAGATGGATCCTAATGCTCCAAGAGTTTGACCTTAAAATCAAAGATAGACCAGGAAAAGAAAACCATGTGGCTGATCACTTGTGTAGAATTTCTAATTCTTCTCATTCTGGAATCATCGATCCTAAATTCCACACTGAGCACCTTTCAACTCTCACTCCAAAAATACCATGGTATGCCCCAATTGTAAATTACTTGGTTTCGGGTGTTTTTCCTGAAAAATATTCAAAAGAACAAAAAATGAAGTTGAAAAGTTATTCAAAACACTATTTTTGGGAAGAAAATAAACTTTGTAAAACTGGGGTAGACATGGTAATTAAAAGATGTGTTGATAAAGATGAACATTCCTCTATCTTAGAATTCTGTCACTCAATGCCTAGTGGTGGCCACTTTGGACCACAAAGGACTTACCGAAAGTTCCTAGACTCTGGATTCTTCTGGTCTTCACTCTTCCAGGACTCACATGAGTTCTATAAATCTTGTCCCACTTGCCAAAAGTTTGGCACAATTTCAAAGAGAAATAAAATTCCCCAAAAGCATTTAATTTTCTATGAGATCTTTGATGTTTGGGGTATCGATTTCATGGGACCATTTCCCCCTTCCAATGGATTATCATACATCCTTCTTGCAGTTGATTATGTTTCTAGGTGGGTTGAGGCTAAACCCAATAGAAAGGATGATTCACGTACTATTAGTGAGTTCCTAAAGAGACACATATTCCATAGATTTGTCATGCCTCGTGTCTTGATCAGTGACTTAGGAACCCATTTCTATAATATAACCGTGGAATCTCTTTTGAAAAACAATGGGGTTGTACATAAAACTTCAACTGCATATCAACCCCAAACAAATGGAATGGCTGAACTTTCTAATAGAGAAGTGAAAAGAGTGCTTAAGAGAATTGTAAAACCCACTAGAAGAGACTGGCATGAAAGACTTGGTGAAACACTTTGGGCTTATCGAACTGCCTATAAAACACCCATTGGGATGTCTCCTTTTAGTCTAGTTTTTGGTAAAGCATGTCATCTACCAGTTGAAATCTAACATAAGTCTTTTTGGGCTATGAAAACCTATAATTTTTATCTTGAAAAATATGGTGAAGAAAGATTGTTGCAATTGTCTGAATTAGAAGAGCTTCGACTTGACTCTTATGAGAATTCCATTCTCTACAAAGAAAAATCCAAGGCACTCCATGATAAACACATCCTGAGAAAGGTATTTCATGAAGGTGAAAATGTAATGCTCTTAAATTCTAGATTTCAGCTTCACCTAGGTAATCTTAATTCTCATTGGGAAGGTCCTTTTGTTATTACTAATGTTTACCCGTTTGGTTCAGTTCAAGTCCAAGATCCCTCTTCCAAAAGGACATTCACAGTTAATGGACATCAGTTAAAGCATCACCATGAGAGGATGCACAATCCTGGATCAACATAGAATTCCACTAGATCCCCCACTTCTCTAGCCAACCTACCACTATATGGAGATGGCGACCCGCCAAATCCAAACCAGGGGGCACCTCTTTCCCTTTAACTCTCTCTCTCTATCTCTTCCTCTCTCTGCCTATTTCTTCTTCTTCCTCTCTCTTTCATTTTTTACCACTTTCTTTATCAAAACCTTTATTTTTTACTTTCCTTTTGTGTGGGTGTATCTTTATAAAAAAAACCTAAAAGACAAAAAAACAATCACTTAAAAAATACAAAAACAATTATGAGTCATGCTTACTCACCATCGAGTTTTGAAATTTTGTCCAACCATTTTGGGGAGTTAACAGACATGTTTTCATCTCAAAAATTTTGTATTTTCATCATGACTTTGGATAAATAATTTTCTGTCAAAATTAACAAATTTTGAATGCTCAATTTTTTATTTGGAAAATGCTTTTCCCCAACTGTGAGAACCAACATTAGCTTTCATGCCAAGGCCACCTATGGCCATCTTTTCAAAATGTGTGTTTTCACCCCCATTTGTGAATCTTGAGTTTGTAGACCTTCGAGCTAAATTTCCTACTTTAGTGTGCATTAATATGATAGAGGCATTTTTCTGAACCACATGAGAATTATAATATCCAAATAGCCTCCCATTAACCATACATTACTCCTCATTTTTAAAGCCCCTTAGAGCCTATGAAAACATTTTCCTTGATAGCCACATTACAAGCCCAATACCTTTTCCCACCCAATATCAACATGGATTTTCATTGCATATTTTGTTTTGAAAATTTAAGTGTGGGGGGAATGGATTTCATTGTTTGGGTACCCTATTATTGATTTTTAACGAGTTATCATCTACTTGAGGTCAAGAATACATTTCAATTTGTGTGATAGGTTGTCATTATGTGTGTTTTTGGGAATGTAATGTACTCCCATTTATGTAATTTTTTAAATGTTATTGACAAGTGTTCAAAAAAATAAAAAATGATGGAAAAAAAATCAAAAAAAAATTGAAAAAATGGGTTGTGTCTTGGGTAGGTCAAAAATCACTCTTCCTCAACCTTTAATCTTGTTATAAATATTAAAATTAGTGTCATGAGGAGATAAATCATGGGTTGGGATATGAGTGTGAGATTTGTTTCAAGGTCAACTTTCAAAAAAACAAAGAAAAAAATGAAAAGAAAAAAAAAGAACACTTCCATTATATTATTATTGGGAGAAGTTTTATGTTTTGTAAATATTACATCTTCTCATTACCTTCATATTTTATTCCTCTATTGTGTATTTCTTCACACAATCATTCCCTTGTAAATATGTGTTTTCATTTCCTTCCATGTTTTATTTCAAAAAATGTGCATTGATTTTTCTATGTTAGTATTTTAACCCTCTTCTTCTCTCTCTTGGAAATTATATTCCTACCATCCCATAGCCACAGAAAACCCCCTTAAAAAGACCTCTTGATTCTTGTGCACTTTGGATAGGTATGGGAAGCTGAGAGCTCTTTTCAAACTCTATGATTTTCACTTTTGGTTGGTGAAAGAGTGAACCTCCACAAATGAATTTTATCATCTTGAGAGGTGTGAGTTTTGAGTGTCAAAATTTTCCATTTCTAAATTTGAGCATGAAAAAATGAATTAGTTTTGGAACATTGTTTCCGTAACAACTTGTGGTGGAATTCAAAATGGATGAGTGAAATAGTCTAAACCTCCCCTGAATGGAGAAAACAAAATTTTAATATTTATTGGTGAGTAAAAATGATTTTTTCATGTTTTTATATTCGTTGCACATGAGGACATGCACAAGTCTAGGTGTGGGGGAGTTGATATTGTTAATATTTTCATGTTTTATTATATACTCACTTTTCTGATTTTATATGAAATGCGCATAATTTATGTGAAATATTAATGTTTTAATATTAAGTATAATTTTTGAGCATTTTTAGAAGTAGTCCAATGGATTCAGTTTACTTTTTTAACAATAACTATCACTATAATGATCCAAATTGAGTTGTTCATGTTTTTTAGGATTCTAATTTAAATATACCACATTTCATTATAAGGTACCATGAGCTAATTCTTCCATTTGAAGGGTCATATGGTCCTCACAAACAAGACCAAAGAATCTGTGAAGAAAATGTACTATTCATGAAGATTAATTTACTGGGCTAAATACAGATGTCAAAATTCCATTATTATCCACCATAGTTAGGGGTACAATGTAAGTAGTCTTGTATAAAAATTTCAAGGCCCAACTCCAAAAACAAGGGGCCCAACATATGCTTTGAAGTCAAGCCCACCATTCTGGCCGAGAAATAAAATCAGTATAGTATTCATGACATATCTCATGATGTAAGAATCCAATGAAGATGATATTTTTCAGTGTGAAAGATTATATATAGACGGATGACTTTGTTTAATAATGAATTCGGTTTTGAAGGCATTTTCCTATTCAAAAACCCTTTCACATTTTGGACATCAAAAATACTGGATCAAAATGGACAGATTAAAATCGTTTAATCAGCTGGCCATAACTTTGGATAAATAGCTCCAAATACCTCCAAATTTTGAGAGTATTCGACCAACTTTATTATATAAAACTTTTGAGAAGGATATTACTTGAGATTTGTCTGTCTGAATAGCCAACATGGTGATTAAATTGGAGGGACAGATTGGGAATGCAAACAGTCCACTCCTTGGGCTATAAATACTCTCCCCTTCTCTCCTTGAGAGGGGTTGGAATTTAAGAAGAGAGGAGAACATATTGGCACGAACAAATACTTTAAAAAGTCTTGTTAGGACCTTCCATATTCAGGTTTTTACTTTAGAGACCTTTTCTCCTCTCTTTGTTTTCACTTACTTCTGTGTTCTTCATTTTTTGTAATCTTGTAAGTCTCTTTCTTTGTAATTCTATTTTAATGAAAGTTACTTATTCAATATCTCTTATTCTCATCCACCTTATGTAGTTTAATATTTATGTTCTTAAAATATTTTAAATTCAGTTGAATCCCTTTCCCTTCTTTTTCTTCCTCATTCAATCAAAAATCTGTTTTTAATTTTTTCATCGTTTGTGTGTGTGTTCGGCGCACTACTCTTATCTTGTCCATTTATTTTTATTATCTTTATAATTCATCACCATAAACATACAATACCATATTAATAACCATATTAATGGATGAGTAAATATCTCATTGGGGTGAGTTTTAATTTAGGTATGTTAAGCGATTGAGAGCTTTCTCTCGATGAGTATTCGTTGAATTAAAATTGTGTATGTTGGACTTAACATATCATTGATTAATGACTTGTTTTGTTTAACGTGTGGTTTACATGGATTATTGGAACCATAAATACACTACCATAAACAATATATGATCAATATTAGAACCCTAAGTTAAGTTAAGGCTTGGATTAAAGCCTTAACACTTGGTAATTCAAATCAACGTCAACTTGTGACATGGGTGTTAATTTAAATGCAATATAAAGCAAAGCTCAAGGATATCACAAGATTAACTAACCTAATGATGAACTCACCCCAATCATTATCAATTTGTTAAATTAATCATAATCAATTAGTCATTTCAATTAATCTCTGCAAACAAACACCCCCAATCAGAATACAATCAACTAAAAACAAATTACTATTTCAAAGTATCATTGTCAAGGATTCGATCTGAGTGCTGCTATACACATTAGCAGAGCACCGGAACTTTGACCGGTAGATAAGTGACAATAGGCCATGAGTTTCAAGGTCCTATGGAATTTCTCAGACCATGTAAATATATAACCTTTATATGTCAAGGTGGTCAAGGGGGATGCGATTCTAGAGAATTCTACTAAAAACCTTCTGTAGTACCCTGCCAAGCCAAGGAAGTTTCATACCTCTGACACATTCTTGGGTGGATCCCAAGCAAGCACTTATTTGATCTTTACTGTATCCATAGCTAAACCATGTTAAAAAATTACATTCCCTTGAAATTGAATCTCATGTTTCTAGAAATTGAACTTATAGATCTTTATATAATGTTGGTGCTCTCAAAGAATGCCTAGGACCATACTCAAGTGCTCTACATGATCCTCATCAATTGCAGAATAGATGAGTATGTCATCGATGAAGACAAAAAAAACATTGCCAAGTATGGCTAGAATACCTAGTTCATCAAATACATAAACATGGCAGAGGAAATCACCATACCAAAGTACATCACTAGAAACTCATAGTGTACATAGAAACATTGGAATTCTTACTTCAGAATGTCATCCTCACAAACCCTCAACTAGTGGTAGTTAGATCTGAGATCAATCTTTGAGAACCTTATCACTCCTAAAAAATAATCAAAGAGTACATAAATTCTTAGCAATGGGTACTTTTTCTTTATCATGTCATGGTTTGGGAAATAATAATCCATGAAAATCCATAATCTCTCGTCCACCTTTTTCACAAACAACACAGGAGATTTCCGTGGGGCATACTGTGTATAATGAAATATTTCTCATGAAGGTACTCCAACTATAATTGTAGATCTCATATCTTAATAGGTTCCATCTGATATATTTTTGAAGATATTTTGGTAGTCCCATGATGAAAGTCAAGGAAAAACTCCATATCCTACCTCATAGGTAGTCCTAGAACATCTTTGGAGAAGACTTCCATATAATCCTCCAAAACTGAACGAACCCAAATTCCTAAAGAGTTTGTCGCACCAAGGGTACACTTTAAAACTGATAATTGATGGGATGCAACCTCCTACTCACTAAACCCACTTTCCCTACCATGAGATCTCTCTCTCCAAATATGGATAATCTCGTCTTATCAATTCATAGGCATTTAAATTGTCTTTAGTGACAATCAATCTAGGATTAGACCATAGAAATACAATCCATACCCAAGATGATATCACAGGTTTACATTGTGATGACCAAAAGGTCCCATGTGAACCTCTTTTCTCTATGAGATAGTTCTCACTACACATAGATGAAATGTATAGAATAATCATTCTTGATTGGAACCTCAAGTCGAATTTGTTATGCTAGCACCTCTACTAAGAGCTCTATCTCCCACACCAGGAGTATCGAGATAAAATAATGACTGGAACCTATGTCTACTAATACTAAGGAAAGATTAGAATAAACATATGTAATACCTCTGATCATCTCGTACGATGTGGGATCATAGATATATAAAGCATGCAGTTTTCCATATCCCCAGATACCATCTTCCTAAGCCTGATGTGGGCTACCTAGTGGTGGTGGTGTAAGGACTTCATAAATTCATTCTCCACTTATAGCTCATCCTGATCCTCTAGCATCTCCACCTCCCTAGGTACCACCCTGTCCATGCCTAGGAGATCCCTGATCATGGCGCTACCTCTATCATTGTGGTCCATCAACTATCTATCTGGGATGCTCACCACATCTAGTTGGTCAGTCTTGTGCCATGTGACCCTGCCTATCACGAGTATAGAACCAACCCTCCCTAATATTCCCTAGTTCCCTTATCTACCTCTACATTATATAACCATGTCTCTGAGCCTTCTCATAAAATGGTCTCCTACGCCGAGATCCAATCAACTAGCACCTGCTAGCTGCTGCAAATGACTCAACTCCATGACACCCACTACTAGTTCTAGTTTTGTGAAGTCCCTATAATAGAATTCTATCTGTCACCATCACCTTCTCTACAATACAAGAATATTTGGGGAGGAACAAGGGCATTGTACTAGCACGGATCTCTTGGTAGAATCCCTGCTAAAACTTCCATGCTCAAAAGTAGTTGTCCCTAATCTTGTCAAGAGAGTAGAACGTAAAGTTTGTAAACCTCACCTCTTAATCATCCACCATCATCCCTTCCTACCAAAATTAAAAAATCTTCTTGATCTGAAATGGTCATAAGAAAGAGGGTTATTACTCCTCACAAAACAGATTTTGGAAGTCATCTCATGAGAGTGTTGACTGATCATGAATCTGTGTAACCAGGCTTCACCAACGTCCAACTTCTCCATGGAAAAGGTTGGATTACAAATCCACCACCAAATCAATTGGGGTTTGAACGAGCCTAAATATGTAGACAATCAACTCTATCCAATCCTCTACTGCCTGAGGATTTGGCTCGCCATGGAACCTAAATGGTCTCTAAAACGTTAACTTGCAGAGCACGCTAAGCCTACACACATCCTAAGTCTTCTCTACTGGGATGATCTGTCTCTCAATAGGTGGAGGTGCTACTACCATCCCACATGGAGTAAGGGTATTGCATGATGGACCCTAAACTTAGGCTCTATCGTTCATAGGGTCATCATCATGAACCGGAGATGGTATCTAGGATGGATATCATTGTGGTGGCATCCTGAATGTTATCAAGGAGTATCGCAGTCAGATGAGAATATATATATATATATATATATATATATCAAAAATGATAGGGAGATGACTCAAGGAGTACAGTCAAAGACTCAATCCTATAAGAATCATGTACCATTAATCCCTACAACAAATGTCTGGTCATGTTGAGTCGACAAGATGGTAGTCAAGGTCCTGGTGAATGGATATGTCGGTCGTTGATACTATCACTAGACTCCCTAGCCTGAGAGCTGCACTTGAGACACTTTAAAATTGTTTACCTAAACCCAATCGATTCTCTTTAAGGGGATATGTCTAAACAATGTGCCAAGGAATGAACTTTCTCTGATACCAATCTGTCATTACCCGACCCATATTGGGGCTTGATCCACAACTACCCCAAGCCCACCTCCATTGGTCAGGGGGTGGTAAAAAGTGTTGAAGTAGAAAATAAACTTAGGGAGGCCTTTTTTAAGTACTTTTATTCATACATATAGCCAACTTAATGAAAAGGTGTAGAGGGAAAGGGGAAATGATTCAACACTATTATAAAATAAACTAGGTCTTCATGAACCTCTAGATAGTACAAATGTACGATAGTTTAAACTAAACATAAAGGGGGGAAAACATTCCAAACTAGAAATATATCCCAACCTGAAAAAAATTGAAAATAGTAAAAAACATAGAGATCCCAACTCCTGTATCCCAAGTTATGACCACCATACACGGTTCAAGCACCCAGTATCCCTAAACTCCTCTGAAGTCACGGCCAACCTGTCCATCATCTGAAAAATACCCGACACGTGTGAGAAAATCCAATTCAAGGGTGATTATATACATACCTAGTAAAATTCTTCAAAAAGGGGTGAAGTTGGAGTAGTAAGAGATAAAACTAAATAGGGAAACAGTAGATAGAACAAGGTACAATGAAAGAGTATAGCTCAACCCAATATGAGAGTGAGAGTAAGCTCTTCCAAGCACAAGGTGATAAACACAATGAGTATATGAACTAATAGTTGAGACTATGACACATATAGTACGAGATTAGACTCATACAACCATGAAAAACTATACATGGAAAGCACGTGGAATACCCCATTCATCTTCGCCTCTCTTGGAAGGAGAGTATCCAAATTCAAAGTGTAAATCCTGAAGGAATAATATATATATATATATATATATATATTCTTAGTCAAATAATTGAAAAAAATAGAGTAAGGGGATCTCCATATCATATTTTATCATAAGAAGAAGATTCTCCAATAGTTCCAAAATAATTCTATTAATGATGCCCAGTATCTCACACATCTTTCTTGAACACACAAGTCTAAACAACTCAATCACCACACCTTGATATTATCTGCTTTGGGTGGCAATGACTTGCCAATACAGTTTTAGGTTACATCACAAGATTGTGTCTCGGTGGGAAAAGTATCCCTCTCTTTTATGAGTCCAAATCCCTTTCAAATCACATCTCATCACTGTGTCACACAGTCGAGGGTCCACTAATTCTAGGTAAAGATCTCATTCCCTGCTATGATAGGAGGTTCCTACTCTGATAGTCAATGAGGAACTTCACTGCCCAGTCCTAATGTCGAATACCACTCAAAAAGGTCATCAAGGAACTCCACTTCTGAGTCCTACTTGAGGGTAATCCCGGTAAGGTCGTTAGGGAACTCCACTTCCTAGACCTACTGGAGGGTAATCCTGAAGCGATGAGGAACTCCACTATTAATCCCTATTGGAGGGTAACTCAGAAATATCATTGGGGAATTCCACTGCCTACCCCTACTAGTAGGTAATCCTGAAACATCTTGGAACTCCACTGTCCAGCCCTATTAGAGGGTAAATCAGAAAGATCATCGGGGAACACCACTACCCAACCCTAGGTCATGAGTAAGCTCAAAACTTTCTGGTGATCCTATATGATTATTTCCTTCATTGAGTTTCTCCTCAATGTTTCATGATATAAATGTCCGCAACATTTTTAAAAATACACAATGGAGGGAACCATCACGTTCTACAAGGAAAAATACTCGAGATAGGCTACTCACTTTCCTTAATTGGACACCCGATGAAAATACCACATTTCACCGCATTATGCTCAGATGGCATCTCATGTTCTCAGGCTATGATTCCAAATTAAATACCAAATATTTATCTTGAAACATCCATCTATATTTTAGGGTCTCATCATCATAGAAATTTCATCATTATGTCATCGCATGAGGGAGATATTATGGATACAAGATTCCATAATAATAACAATTTTATTATTATTGGGTGTTTCATTGACCTGAGGCATCAATCTGAAAAATTCATCCAACATCGGTCTTAAAATGACCATCTCAATTCTTAGATCATTTTTTCACTGATGGTTCATCAAATGTATGACTCGGTTAAAAGATATAACCTATATAAGAGTATTTAACCAAGATTTATATCTCATATCTTTTATCTAATATCTTATATCTTATATCTTATATCTTATATCTCTTATCTCATATCTCATATCTCATATCTTATATCTCATATCTCATATCGTGTATCTTATATCTCATATATTATATCTCATATCTTATATATCATATATTATATCTCATATCTCATATCTTGTATCTTATATCTTAAATCTCATATCTCAAACCAATAGATCAAGCATCCATGTACCACAATAATTCCAGATCTATGATTCGTTCACCAAACCATTGTCGCATCACCGATCCACCATGAATTCGGGGTCCCGGTAAAGCTCGGTCTCACCCAGCAATGTCGATTTGGGACCTCAAGGATCCAACCAGCAAAGAACGTGAATAATTGAGGGATAAAATCAACATAAACTAAAGTTTTAAATGTCACTGGACAAGTATTCTTGGTTAGTGATCAAGAACGGGGAACCAGGTTTAGAACATTGATTAAACAATATGAAATCTAGTACTTGGGTTTATGTAAAGTCCATAACAAGATGCAGATCAAATAAAGAACCAAAATATAACCAATCTTTTAATAAAAAGGTGTAAAACACAAAAATATGAGTTCTACCTATATTTTGGATTGATCTTTGGTGAAGAACACACCCGTTCAATGATTGTAAGAAGTTGATGTGTTCATTGCATCCTAATCCGATTAGATCTAGCATTTTCCATCACTCATCTCGATTTTCCAAAGGGAGGAGGTAGGAACTCTCACCAGTGGATTCCAAAAATTATGAGGCCAACCCTGGAAAATTTCCTTTAACGATATATTATAGACATTGTTTTAGGTAAAATGAATTTAATTTATTTATTTATTTAATTAAATGAATCCACTTAATGCACCACCAATGAGAGAGGAGTCTGAACATCCCGTGCTGACTCATTTTATGTCATTATTATGGAAAACATTGCTTTCTAGACCCAACCATGGCCTCATATTTCTGATTCAATTAACTGTTTAAGAGTTATCCCATTTTCTTTAACTAAACATGTGTGCGTAGTATAAAATATATTTAATATTTTTATAAATTTAATTTTGAAAACCTCGGGCCTCGGAATTGCATGTCATCTTATATCCTAGATCTAAAAATATATATAGAAATATTTCAGTCTTATAAAGAAACAATTGGGTCTCTACAATTCTTGGGATTGTGTATGTGTTAAACTGGTGAGTGATGCGGGAAGTTCTTATTTAATTTATTGATTCCCTATTGAATTTAACAAATTGAAATCCTATAAAATAAAATTCATCCAATCTACCCCTAGTAATATCCTAGGATCAACCCATTATATTTAACAAAATTCACTTAGGTCTTTTTATGTTTTGGTAATCCAAATCAAATTAACCCCAAAGTTGGCTACATTATAGCCAAATAACTCTATAGAACATTTTTGTGTATTATTTCATTTCTTAGGTATTTATGTATTTCATAACCCATATTGTGTTTCCAGAAACCACTTTGGCAGATGGGGTAAATTTGGAAAAACTAGTGTGAATGCTTTCTATTTATATTATAGTTTTTTAAATAGGGTTTAGTTCCTTAATGTGTCAATAACAAAACATATAGTGTTTTTCTATATTGTTTCATGGTGGAATTATACTCTATTAAATAGGGCTCATAACTCCTGGTGTTATTAAATATGTGGATCCTACATGTTTGTGGTGTATGTGATTCCTTATCCTATAATGGTTAGGTGGGTCATAATACTAAGTGTTACCAGACTTGGTTGTGGGTAAGGAAGTGTATGGGCTAGTGAGATGTGATTCTTATAAAAATTTTCCCAATTTATGATATTTGAACAACTATATATGTACTGAGCATGGTATTTTTATCCTAGTAATATACCACCTCAATAGCCTCCTTTGGAGTACCAATATGGAAGAGATGGGGTTAAACCAATGCATGATCCAGTTGAGGCCCATGAGGCCATAGATGAGTATAGACCACATACGGTGGTTTTGAGGAATCCAGTTAAGCCAAAGAGGAATATTAATCTATGGATTCTATTTTATGATTACTTGATGGTGATTTTTACATGGATATTTTATAGTATTGACCAAGGGACTCAAGGAGTTTCTCCATATATAGAGAATCTAACCAAATAGTTTCAGTCCTAGAATCCTCCCCTGTTTTATGGAGAAGGTGGATCCTAGGTATTTGAGTTCTGGATTATGTTGTTTCGGACTAATTTTGATCAAATTGATATTACTCAAGGGTATAGGGTGAATCTGAAAATATAATTACCCAAAAAAATTACACATATTATTACATGATTTTAGGCATAATTATCTATTAAATACAAACCAAGTATCAAAAAGTCTAGTGTATTTGGATGACTATGTATATAAATAGAAATCATGAAAGTATAATAAAATATCTTTTTTTCAATCTCCATAATGAAATCCTAACTCCCTTTTATCTCTTACATCATCATAGGATAACCTGGGGAATACATTGACAAAAGGGGTGAGCTAAAAAACCTAGTAATGGAATAAACATGGAAATGAAACATATCACATGAGTCAGAAGGCTTAACATGATGACATAAAAGGAATAGATCATGAATAAACATATGGAGGCATAACATATAGAACATTAAATCATATGATCAATGTAAAAGTAGTAATGTGGTAGCAACATATATCATGGCATAAATATGGGTCAAGGATAACTTCCAATACTATATCACATGGTAGAAATATTCCCATAATGGATTAGGTTAACTCCCTAATCCCATACATATACTCTCATGAGACTAAAAAATTACCCAATGAATTGGAGAACTATCTAGGTGCACCCATAATAACATGATCATTCAGATGTGTGCCACATAAATAATCAAAGATAACGAATAAACATAAGGGTTACCCATAGAGAGAAATGTTTATCGTAATCATGGTATAAGGCATATCCAAAGGAATTATAACAATGGTATCCATAAAATAAGCGATTTAAATAATTATTGGTCATTCATAAATGAAAAATAATAATATATCATGGATAATTATTTCCAACTCAATTTAAAACATGAAAGGGAGTGGATAGGTAACTTTAGAAACATGCAACTTAAGCATAGATTTAGGGAAAGGAATAAAGGTTCTTTAAAGAGGATAAGGGTATACTTATTTCCATAAAACTATAAATGAACTAAAATTGTTTTTAAATATAAATTTATTTATTTTAGAAAAATATTTGAGGCTTAAAATAGTTTATGAAGTGTACTTTAAAATGGGTAAGAAACATAGAAGTTCCCTTTATTTGGGTTTGCTTATACAGAGGAATTAAGAAGCGAACCTTTTAAAATATGTAATTACCCATTAAATAAATATTAATTTCATATATATGAATATTTTTGGTAAATATAAATAGAATATATGATAATTATATAAGATTAATGAATATATAAATTTAGTTAGAGAGAGAGAAAGCATATCCTAAAGGAAATATGGAGGTTCTGAGAGATCCCATACATTGCGCTTTACTTTGGTTGAACGTGATTTAACCTCATGTATAATAGTTTAAAGAGTGTTATTAATTTAGATAATAACCATATTAATATTTATTACATCATATATAATCCTTATATAACCTATTACCACCCTCTCATTAATAATATTTCATTATTACCATATTTTGGGTGTTAACTGCTTTATTTGTTTCATGCATGTTTTGTCACATAAGCTTCGGTTCATTTGAATGGGATATAGATTCATCATATCCATAATTTTATTAATTATATAATTATAATATTTAATTATTTAATACACTTTTAGAACCATTATTGAAAGTTTTATATGGAAAATTAGTCGTATCTCTAATTGGAGAGGGTAGGTCGTATGTATGCACGAGTGACGGTATCATTACCTTAATGGTGAATGGGTTGAGAAATGGATGGTAAATTAATTTTAAAGAATAAATATATTTTTATAATTATAATATATATCCATTATTTCCATCATTATAACTATCCAAGTAATTTTTTTATGAAAAAAATTACACCGCTACGTGGAGATAGTAAGTTGTACGTACGCACACGTGATGCTTTCATTTCTCATAGGATAGATAAAAGTTAGAATATAATTGTCTCATAATCATAATAAAATATTAGTATATAGATTATATTGGAGTTATTATTTTAGTATTGGTATAATCATATTTAGAGGAGGTATAATAAAGAAAGAAATTTTACAGATTCGGTAAAGATGATTATCACTTCTATGAATAAACTCCTTTATAACTTCACTTAAAGGACCTAGGGTAGGTCTTTGGGAAGTGAAAAAACCACAATAAATTAAATAAGGATGTTTATAAGATAAATGTTCAGAGTATGGTCGAGATATATGTCTCAATGTAGTGTAAATAAGTGAAGGAAGGGGTGCCCTTTTATAATTGAGGTGAGGGGAACTTTTGGAATTTCTGAAAATATTAAAATATAATAAGACTATTCTAGATCCAAATGCGTAAAATGAACTATAAATGAATATAGGGTAAACTTTTAGAAATTATGTTATCTAGTTTTTTCTTATTTAATATTTTAATAATTTTTAAATAATTTAATATAATATTAATCCCATAAAATATCATTATTTTCAATTTTGATACTATTCATTACTTCAACTTTAAAAACATCAATAAAACAATTGAAATTTAAAAAAAAAATATTTTATTATATCCTAACCATGTCATGGTCATCTATATAATTAATTTAAAACCTTGAATATTTCAAATTACATTAATTTTAATATTTTTAATATCATTTATTTGATTATTCCATTACCTAAATAATTACTACATCAATGTTGTGTAAGAATTTAAGTTAATTATTTATTCACTAAAAATAAAAAAAATTATAATTATTTATATAAATATTTTATATTTTAAAATACTATTTATATTCAAACATATCATCTAGATTACACCATATTAAAATATTACACTTATTAAAAAAAAGAGTGACATTTTTGACTTTTCATTAAATAAAATATTATAAAGGTCATAATCTTATTCAAGTGGACCCAAAAGTTCATGTATTTGACCATTTGATTATTATGGTCTATATAAACTCATAAAATAATATTTAGTTATGTTTTTGGGTCATTTTATGGTTCTTATCATTTTATTTTTAATCTAAATTACTCGATTTTCCCTTTACTGTGGTAACCAGAATTACTAAAGTTACTATTCATATTAACCAAAAATAAAAGGAAAATATTTATTAAATATTAATATCCTAATTAATAATATTTAATATATTTTTCAAAATTCAATACACATAATTGGTATAATTTAATTTAAAAAACACAATGAAAAACAGTTTTTAGAAAAAATTCCTTTTTTAAATCTAAAATGCTTTCATACTAATTTAAAATGTCGAATCCATTTGAAACCATAATTGGATTATTTTTAATAATAATAAACTAATGAAATTTTAAAACTAATCTAAAAATAATTTTACCTTGTAAATACTTTAAAATAAAATACATTTTTCAAAAAAAATTAATATTTTTCACTATTCCTTGAAAAATCAATATTTTCAGAAAATTATCAAATATTCACCCTAAGACAATTTTGAAATAATTAATTATAAAATAAAATAAATTTCACTTTTTTGAAATTTATTTTCAAAAATATCTATAAATTAATTATAATATCCACTCATAAAAAGCCAGAAAACCCATTTTTGTAGAAAATGTAATTTTTGAAGAATAAAATGACTTTACTAAAATTTAGTTGATTATTTACAAAGATTTAAATAATGTGTTATAAATGAGTATGAACATTATATATTTCATAATTTGGTTAATATTATCCATTCCCGTTAATTCAATGGCTAGGTTATCAGAGTCATAATAATATTTCTTTGTTTGTTTAAGCTCAGTGTTGCATATCTTGTTTGTTATCGAACATAATCTTTTTTATTTTTAAAAAAATATTAGGATTTCACATTCTTACACCTTATTAAATTTCTCCCTCAAAAGTTTGTTTTAAATAATAAGGTGAAAAAAATAGAGGGTACTTCTCCATCATCACTTCCTCTAATTCCCAAGTCACCTCTTTGTATTTGTGGTTCCTCCATAGTACTTTAATAGGGTGATTGGTCTTATTATGTAGAACTTTATCTATAATATCTAAGATATTCATTGGATTCTCCTCATAAGAGATATAATTTTCCAATTGTACCACCTCTAAATTCATTACATTTTAGGGATCTGTTATGTACTTCCTTGAGAGGGACATATGAAATACATCATGTACTTGAGACATAGTTGGTGGAAGTTCCAGTCAATATACCACAACTATGATATAATCAATAATCTAAAAGGGTTTTATGTACCTAAGACTTCCATTTCCATTATTCCCAAATCTCATGACTCTATTCCATGGATATATGTAGAGGAATACCTTATCTTCAACCTCAAACTCTAATTCCCATCGATGATTGTTTGCAAATATCTTATATTGACTTTGGGCATCACTAATGTGCTTCTGAATGGTCTTCACTTTTTCTACCATTTAATAAACCATTTAAGGTCCCACTAACTTAAATTCAATGGATTTATCTTAGTATTATTTTATGCTACATCTATTCCTATAAAGGGATTCATATAGATCCATTTGGATGCCTGAATGGAAATTGTTATTGTAAGAGAACTCCTTTAGTAGAAGATATTGATCCCATTATCCTTTAAAGTCCATTTATCATGATCACAACATTTCTTTTAGTGCCTAAATGTTCTACTCATACTTTCCATCATTTTGAGGGTGATAAGTTGTACTTAAGTGTATATCATTGTTTAGATCATTTTGTATACATTTCCAAAACATAGACGTAAATCTCACATCTCGATTACATACAATCGATAATGATACTCAATGAAATCTCACCACTTATCTTATGTATATACATGTATGTTTTTAATTTGATAATTCCTCTTGAATTGTAATAAATTGATATTTCTTTGTAATATGGTCCACAATAATCCATATAGCATTATTTCCTCTAGATGTCTTTGAAAGTCTAGTGAAAAAGTGTGTGGTGACTGTTTTTCCCATTCACATGTAGGTATAGGTAATATTTACATCATCCTCTCATACGTTTTCCTTTAAACCATCACTTTCTGACATATCATTCACTTTGATGTATATTCAGCAATCTCTTTCTTCATATTGTCCCACAAATAGTGCTCTCGGAGATCTCAATACATCTTTGTGTTCCCTGGGTGAATGGAGAAGGTATAGATGTGTGAATTATTCAAAATATACCTCTTTATCTCATGATTTGATGGTATATATAGTTTTGGACCAAATATTATGACTCCTTCGTCATTAATTTTTAACTTCAATGATTTCAAAATTCTAATAGATTATACCTTCTTCTGAATTTCCACATCATTTCTTTGAGAATCCCTTTTATCTTCTCCATAAGGGATAGTTGAGCAATAATTTTAGAAATAAATTACCATATTCCTTCTCATATAATTACCATATCCATCCTTTTCAAGTCTAATAATATTTTATCCTTCTCAATTCTTATCATTGATAATATTGCAGTATCCTTACTACTTAGAGTATTTTCCACTTTATTTTCATTACTAGGATGGAAATGGATTGAGAAGTTGTAGTTGCTGATGATATCTAACCATATTCACTAGAATATATTGATATCATTCTGTGTGAATATATATTTTAGGCTCTTATGATCAGTATATATCCCACACTTCTCCCCATAGAGCTAATGCTGACAGATTTTCAATGCGAAGATCATAGGTTCTAACTCCAGATCAAACATGGGATATTTTTCCTCGTGAATTTTCAACTACCTTGAGGGTTAGGCTATTAATTTACCATTTTTCATTAGTAAAAATCCCAATCCCTTATTTTATTCATCAATTTATACCACAATGAGTTCCCCACTTGTGGGAAGTTTAATTACTAGTGTAGTGATAAGCCTCATTTTCAACTCTATGAAGTAGTTTTTGCATTCACTGGTCCAGAAAATATTTAATCCCTTTTGATTCAGCTTGGTTTGTGGGTTTAATAATCATGATTAGTTTCTCACAAATCATCATTAATACCAATCTAGACCAAGGAAACTATGAATCTCTATTATAGATGTTGTTCTGGGCCACTCCTTAATTGTCGTTTTCCTAGAATGTTCCACATATATTCCTTTTCTAGTGATAACATGCCCCAAGAATGACACTTAATTCATATATAACTCACATTTACTATAATTTTCATATATTTTCTATCTCCAAAAAGTATTTAAAATAGTATTCAAATTCTCATCATGCTCCTCCTTGCTCTTGGAGTATATCAGAATATCATCTATAAATAATACCATAAATTTTTTAAGGTAATCTCTAAAGACTTTATTCATTAAGTACATTAAAATTTCTAGATAATTAGTGAGTATGAAGAGAATCACATTGAATTCATAGTGTCCATACCTCATTTAAAAGGTATTCTTGTGAATATATTCTTTATTCACCTTTAATTGGTGATATCCTGACTGAAATTCCACCTTAGAGAAATAATTGGACCCATGTAGTTTATAGAACAATTCATCTATCCATGGAAGGGGATACTTTTTATTTATCATGATTTTTTTGAGCTCATGATAATCAATTCATAGGAGCATTTATCCATCCTTATTCTTGATGAAGAGGACTGACATGCCCCATGGTGAAGCACTTGAGAATTTGAAACCCTTGTCCAGTTTCTATTGTAACTATTTCCTCAATTCTTCTAAATCAATGGTGGTCATCCAATAAGGAGTCTTTGATATAGATAGATATATATGTATAATTTTAATTGTGAACCCAACCTCTCAATCAGGTAGAAGACCAAATAATTAGTCAAGTAACACATTAGTGTGGTCCCTCACAATGGTTATGTCTTCAAGCATAATCATATCATTTTCCTTGATCAATAGAGGTAGATTTTCTTCCTCATAAGGAAATAATATCAACTTGATTTGATGATTTTTAAGGAGATTAATCCTCCACCTTACAATTGTATATAATTAGAATATGGCTTGGTATGTGAAGAGTGATCTCCCTCTCCTGACATTTGATGTCATATTTGTATAAAGATAGTCAATCCATCCCCAATATAGCATCAAACTCCCCTAAAGGAAGTAAGATGATATTTTCTGGGATATTTAGTCCAGAAAAATTGACTAGAGATGAGTTATATAATTTAGATTAAATAGTTTCCCCATTTTCTATTCTCACAAATGAATCAACTTCTATATTTTTAAGTGTTGTTTGAATAGTTCTACTAAACTTAAATGATATAAAATAATGCTTAGAACCAAAATCAAAAATTACATTTTACATTATTTAATTAATAACTAACATAACTATCAACACATAATTTTCAAGTTCCACCTCAATAGTAGTGATAGCATATAAACTTTCTTTCTACCTTGGAGGTTGTTGTTATTTATTAACTTTGATAACCCTTGGCTTAGGGCATTGTATTTCATAATTCCCATGTTACTTGTCGTTAAAACACTATATTATAGGTTGAGTATTGATCTAAAACTTCCTTTATTCCTCTATATTTGTGGGATTCTTCATATCCTTTTGTAAAATATTATCCCAATTCCCCTCTTTTCCAAATTTTTAACATCTCCTAATTCTCTTTAGACAATTCCTAGGATTCTTCTTCCCATATTTTTGACACATGGGATGTTCTGTTTTCTTTACTCTATAGGATTTACTTTTTGGTCCTCCCATATTAAACTCATTTTTACTCATTTTATCTCTGAGCCCATGAGTCCACAGAGAGTCTCCAATTTCTAACTCAACTTTAAGGGCACAACATACAATATCCTCATAACTATAAAAGTCTCAAATCAACAAGTATTTTCATAGAGTAGGATTTAATAAAATAAAGAAACAACCCACCTTGCTTTTAGTTTTCATGAAAAATCGAGATGTGTATCATGCAATCCTTGTAAAGTATTCCTTTTACACCCCGATAGTCTCATCTTACTTTTTCTTCAATTTGAGGTACTCTCTCTCCATATTAAGAATGATAGTTTATGGAAAATATTTATTGAAAAATATTTTCTTAAAACCTTCCCATTCCATGGAATCAAATTTATCTTTATACTTAGTGTTTTTTATTAGCGTCCACCACTAATTAGCTTCCCAATGAAAATTATAGATCTCTATCATGACTTTCTCTTAATCTAATCATTGGAGGATAGATAATATCTTCTCAATCGAGTTTATCCATTATTCCATGATGATAGGATCATAAGATACACTAAAGTTAAGAGGCCTTTTTCATATAAATTATTTTACTTCAACTTCATATTTATTAGGAGAATGAATGTGTTCCACATGATTCAAGTTATTATTCATAACTTTATCCAGTTTTTCTAGTACAATCATGAAGTTCTGAGATCCCATTCCTATTAGGTTAGGAATATCATTTGGGAAATCATCACATTTCCTATCACATTGGTTTTTGTCATGGGTTCTCTTATTTCCATCCATTAACTAGAAAACAGAAATAAAATTAGGGCTCCTGAATACTTATAAAATGATCATATAAAAATGAAACTATTGACATTTAAGGGATAACTTATAAATAAAAACTATATCCTAACTTATGATTCCCTATATTTCAATATAGGTTATCTGTGGTGATAGAATTATACCTGGGGTTATCAGTAAATTTTTCTAGTCCTAATCCCTAAAAATAACTAGATCTTCACTCTGATACCAACTATAATGACCGAATCCTTTTACACATATTATTACATGATTTTAGGAATAATTATCTATTAAATAGAAACCAAGGATCGAAAAATACAGTGTCTTTGAAAGACTTGGTACATAAATAGAAATCATGAAACTAGAATAAAACATCATTTTTTAAATATCCTCAATGAGCTCATAACTACCTTTTAGCTCATAAAACTACATAGGATAACCTGGGGAATATATAGATAAAATGGGTAAGCTAAAAAACCCAGTATGATAATTAACATGGAAATTAAACATGGAACATTATTCAGAAGGAATAACATGATAACATAAAATGTATGGGTCATGAATAAACATATAGAGGCATAACATATAGAACATAGAATCATATGATCATAGAGAATTAATTATATTTTAGCAACATATATCATGACATAAACATGAGTCAAGGATAAATGCCAAGAAAATATCACTTGGTGGACAGAGTCCCATAATGTATTAGGTTTACTCCCAAATCCCATACATAATTTCTCATGACAATAAAACCTTACATAATTAATTGGAGATATATTTGGGAACACCCATAATAACATTTTCATGAATATGTGTTCTATATAAAGAATCAAACATAAGGAATAAACATAAGGGTTACCCATTGAAAGAAATGTGTATCGTAATCATGTCATAAGGCATAACCAAAAAGAGTATATAAATGGTATCCATGAAATAATGGATTTAAATAATTATTGGTCAATAATAAAGAAAAAATAATAATATATCATGAAAAATGATGTCTAAATTAATTTAAAACAATAAAGAGAGTGGTTGTAACTTTAAAAATGTGACCCTGAAGCATAGTTTTAGGTAAACGAATAGAGTCTTTAAAGGGGATAAAGGTATAATTATTTCCATAAAATCAGAAATGAACTAAAAAAATTAATTATAAATTGAGTAATTTTATAAAAATATTAGAGTCTTAAAATAGTTTATGGAGTGTACTTTTAAATGGGTAAGAAATAGAGAAGTTACCTTTAATTGGGTGTGCTTATCAAGAGGAATTGAGAAGGGAACCATTTAAAACATGTAATTCCCCATAAAATAAAGATTAATTGGTATACATTAATATTTTTGGTACATATAAACAGAATATAGGAGTAGTATAAAATAATAATGAAGAGATAAATTGAGGCAAAGAGAGAGAAAGTGTAACCTAATGGAAATATGGATGTTCATAGAGATCCCTTATATTGCACTTAAGTTGAGATGAATGTGATTTAAAATTTTTAATAATATTTTAAATTATGTTATTACTTTATAAAAGAACCATATTCATATTTACTATATCATATATAATAATTATATAACCTCTTATCACTCGATCGTTAATAATATTTTATTATTACCATTGTTTTGGGTGTTAACAACATCATTTTATCATGCATGTTTTGTCACGTAGGCTTCGATTCATATGAATGGGATATAGATTCATAATCTATAGAAGGTTATTAATTCTATAAGTATCATATTTAATGATTTAATACATTTTTATAATAATTATTTAAAGTGTTATATGGAAACTGAGTCGCATCACTGCGTGGAGATGGTAATTATACGTATGCATGAGCGATTGTATCATTTACTTAACGGAGAATGGGAAGAGAAATTGATGATAAATAAATTTTCTATAATAAATATAGTGTCATAATTATCATATATATCCATTATATTTATCATTATAACCATTAAATTGGTGATAAAAACAAATTACACCGTTGTGTGGAGACGGTATGTCGTACGTACGCACGTGCGGTGATTTTGTTTTTCATAGGATAGGTAAAAGGTGGAATATGGTTGTATCATAATCATAATAGTATATTAGTATAAATATGATACTAGATATATTATTTTAGGATGGGTCTAATCGTATTTGAAGGAGGTAGAAGGAGAAATAAATTTGAAAGAGTCGGTAAAGATGATTACCTATTCTGTGAAGGAACTCCTTAATAACATCTCTTAAGGGACCTATGATAGGTCTTTTGGAAGGGTCGGAACCACAATAACTTAAATAATGATGTTTATAAGAGAAATATCCTGATTAATTTCAATATATATGTCTAAAATTGGTGTAAATAAGTTAAGGTAGGGGTACGCTTTTATAATTGAGGTGAGGGGTACTTTTGGAATTTATCAAAATATTAAAATATAATAAGACTATTCTATAGCCAAATGCTTCCAAAAGACCTATAAATTCATATAGGGTGAACTTTTATACCTTATAATATATCATTCATACTTATTTAATATTTTTATGATTTTTAAATAATTTCATAAAATATTAATCCCATAAAATATCATTATTTTCAATTCTAATACTATTCATTACTTTGACTTTAAAAAAATCATGTCAATAAGTATGATTAGAAAGAAAAATAATTTATTATATCATCAAAATTTAATGGTAATATATATAATTCATGGATCAACTTAAATATTTCAAATTATGCTACTTTCAATATTTTTAATATCATTTATTTGATTATTCCGGTATTTAAATAATTATGGCATTAACATTGTGTAAGAATTTAACTTAATAATTTATTCATTAAAAATTATAAATAAATTACCATGATATAGATAAATATTTTATATTTAAAAATACTATTTATAGTCAAAAATATCATCTATATAAAACCATATTGAAATATTACACTTATTAAAAACAAGAGTGTGACATATTTTACTTTTCATTAATTAAAATATTATAAAGGTCATAATATTATCCAAGTTCCCCCAAAAAGTCATAAATTAGACCATTTAATGATTATGGTTTAGATATACTTATACAATAATATTTATGTAAGGTTTTGGGTCAATTTATGGTTCTTATCATTTTATTTTTAACATAAAAGATCTTATTTACACTTTACCAACATAACAAAAAATTATAAAGTTACTCCTCATATTGAACAAAAATAAAAGGGAATTATTTATTAAATTTATACCTAATGAATCAAAATATTAAATAAATTTTTCAAAATTCAATACTCCGAATTAGTAGAATTTAATTTAAAATTAAACCAGTAAAATTCAGCAAAAAAACAGATTTTCATAAAAATGTACTTCTAAAATATAAAATGTTTTCATACTAAATTAAATTGTAAAATCCATTTCAAAAACCATAATTGTATTATTTTTAATAAAATTGAACTAATTAAAATTAAAAACAAATAAAAAACATAATTTGACTATGTTAATATTTTAAAATAAAATACAGTTTTCAATAAAAATCGGTATTTTTCACTATTCCTTGAAAAATAAAATTTTTCAGAAAATTATCATATATTCATCCTAAGAAAATTTTTACATGATGAATTAAAAATTGAAATAAATTTAATATTTTAATATATTTTCTAAAACATCTATAAATTTATTATAACATTAACTAATAAAAAGCAAGAAAACCCATTTTTTAAGAAAATGTATTTTTTTGGAAGAATAAAATGACTTTGAAAAAAATTGGGTGATTATTTAATTTTAATTAAATAATAAATTATAAATGAGAATGAATATTATATATTTAATTATGTGGTTAATATTATTCATTTTTTTCAATTTAACAGCTAGTTTATAACGATCATAATAATATTTCTTTGTTTGTTTGAGCTCAGTGTTGCATATCTTGTATGCTATCAAACATAGTATTTATTATTATTAATTTAAAAAAATATTGGGATGTTACAACCTACCTATATGATTAGGGAACCAGTGAAATACTGGTGTAACATGTAAGTAAAATCTGATAGACTTGAGGGAATGATAAGGAATGATTTTGTGGTGAGGTTTTCCAAGTACTTTTTCCTTAAGATGTTGAGGGGAGATCGAGACCATGAGTTCATAAACTTGTTACAGAGGGATACATCAGTTATAGATTATTCCACTAGGTTTATAGATCTATTATGTTTCATTTAAACACTAGAGATAGATGATATTTCCAAGGTGTAGTGATTTGAGGATAGACTCAATGCAATAAAATAGGGGAATAGAAGTGGTTTTTTTAATTTGGTGGGGGTTTGAACTGTAGAAAATTTGTTTTGTGGTGGTTTTTTAAAACTTAAACTAATTTTGGAATCAACATCCAACTTATACTAGTTTTAACCATTTAGTTTCTTCTTCTGGGAAGTGTCACATAATAATATTTAGAGGTGGTTATTTTGATTTTTAGCAGCGGTTTTGCCTCTCAAAACTGCTAGGGATTCTGGGATGGTTTAAACTGCTGCTAAAAAAATTTCCATATACAGTGGCAGTTCAAACCACTACTATATATTACTGTTAAAAAAATAAAAGCTACAGAAATTGAAACCCCAGAAAAAGTATACCAAATAGATGAAAAATAAATAAAACAATATGAAAAATAAATAATAAATGGTATTCATATAATAAAATTACAGAACCCAAGATTAAAAATGATTAAAACATCCATAAAAAATCATGAAGGTAGTGACTAAAACATGAAAAGAAAAAATAGAATTATATTGATATTATAAAAACCATGATAAACCAAATATAAATGGATTTTCAATTAAAACATAATCAAAACATGAGAAAAATTTATGGATGGTTCAAATATATAAATTTCTAGAACTGATAATGATTTATTGTATATAAATAATTATTATAGAAAGTGGGAATACACAATAACAATATGAAGAGTGTTAATATAGGAATAACCAAGTCAGTGATATTAGTAAACACAAACTCGAGTTTACAAAGATATAAACCTGAATCAAATAAAGATACATCAAAATATAAGCAATGTTCCACAATTACAAGGTTAATAATAAAATCTAAAATTAGTGGATTAGAAATATCATAAATAAAGATCAAATAAAAAGGAATGAAATCCCTTATCATAACATCAAAATCCACTAATAAAATCAATAAAAAAGATGTGTCAGTAAAATCAACACACACAAACATCATCATGTTTCTACTTCATCCATGCTTATATATAATCGCATTCCACAATATTACCACATCACTGCATACCGCTAAATAATCACATAACCCCGCAATATATATAGAACCCTACACATTTTTTTACAACATCACCACCTTTTTGTATCCATTTCACACCTCTTTTACATTTCCACCCCACATCCTCATAAATCATTACCAAATAGCTTCCAACACACCAAAAATAAAAAAATAAAATGAAATTGATTACAATAATAATTTTACCATAATAATTATTATATATAACAAGACAACAATGGATTTCTCTCCCATAATCACATTGACCTTTCCTCCATAGATCCCTAAATACTACCATAACCCAACTTTTATTATGGAAACTACACAACACCCCCAATCCAATAGGAATAACAATGATAACATGAGATACAATGGTTAAACGTCAAAACTTATACACCCATGACTTACTTCTAACCTCCTCATTATATGGTCTAACTAGACTCTCGCTCTAAAAATGATCCTACAAAAGTACCTAATTTTATCATAGAAATAATATGCTACCCATTCAAACCTTCATATAACATTTAAGTAAAGGAAAAAATGCCTCAAACTACAATATAATAATTTACATAGAATCATTTAAAAAATAACCCAAAAGTGCCTATGAATGATGAGTATAAGGTAAAATGAGGAAGAAAACATATAAAATCAACCAAGTATATAGATTTCATGTAATGTAAGAGAAATATAGATATCCCCTACCTCAAACTACAATATGGTTTCTCAATCACCATATCATTATGTTAGTCTATCATGATTTTAGTTGCACATAATCATCATTCAATATAAATTCAACCCTAATCACTACCTGATAAACTAAATCGATATCATCTCTTTCACCATCTCTACTCTTTTCTACCAAAACCTGTATGAAAATTTTCTTGAAAATTAAATAGTATTTTATATTTAAATTTAAACTTAAAACCAATAAAATTTTGTGTACTAAATGATTATAAAGTTTTGTGATTTACCTAATCACTAAAACCATTCTTCAACACAATATTACCAGGGACATGTCTAATCATCTTCTAATATAATTCATCCAATTATTTCTACATATCAATGACCTTCACATACTATATATGTATATGAGCCCCATATTGCTGGATTGCTCTCCCCTATTTCTAAATTTTGTTTTAAATTGTAATAAACTACCTCTTAGAATCTTGAGGTAGGTATTAACTAAAATCATAAGTAGATACTCATATAATCCCTAGTGTCCTACCAAAGACCTTAAATAGTAATAGTCCTAAACCCATTATGTGCACGTGACCAGGATGCTCTTTCCTAAGGACTTGACCAACTAGATCATCCTGGGAAACCATGAAGGAATACACAGGATTTCTATACCATAGTTCTTTTACTTTTACCTATAAATCAAATATTATCCATATTTAAAGCAATACATATTAACAAATTGAAAAGTTAAATTAAGTTATTATAATGGAAAAGGAATTAATACCCCCAATTTATTTGGCAAGGTCATTCACATAACTCCTAGTGGATTTCATATGAACATCCAATCAAAGTTCTATCTAGGAGACATGGTTACCTAAATTATTTAAATATATTACATAAATATAAATCAAAAATTTAATATATGAAATAGATAATGTTATATTATAAATATTTAAATTAATGAAAATATTTCTAGAGTCGGTCTGTTTTTTGAAAAATTCTTTGAATAGGCAGTGTGGGGATGATTTTTTTATCTTGACTTGATACATTTTTTATTGAAAATTCTTAAATAATTCAATGTTATATTCTTTTCATATTCATTTATATATTAAAAATGATATTAATGTAATAATATATTTTTCAATACCATGTGATTCTCATAGATATTTCTATCAACAAACACCTTCCACTGCTCTATAGGTACCCCTTTAGGTACCTTATCATACTACTACTAATAGGTCAATGATGTATCATTGAATTCACTCCATAATCACCATTTAAAATATTTCCATTTCTTACCCAAAATTTTCAACATCCACTTTCATGAAATAATATAAACATTGGTAAAGAGGAATAACATCTATACAAAAAGATTAATTTCCAAAATATTAGAATTTAATTAAATAATAACATTAAATTGAGTCACAATGTATTAAAATTACCTTTATCTAGGAATTAAATAATTCATTCTTCTAACACTAATTCATATGACTCTAATCAAAATATATAATTAGAAGGGTAACTAGTTCATCCACCAATTAGCCTTGAATTTCGCCAAATAATCATGCAGCATAATCTGTAGAGACCCCATAATAATCAAGGGGGAAAAATATCTTCAATCTATTCATATTATAGACATATCAACCATTAATACTAATATCGGTGTTAACATTATTTCCATATTTTATGAAAAAAATAGTTATTATTATAAAAATTGTAATAAATTTTTTCACATTAATTTTTTTACTAATAACCATCACCCTCCAATATCCTCATGAAGAAATAGGAGTGACCAAATGTTCCATCACTATAGATCCACTACATGCAGAACCTGATGAATCTAGAGGTAATGTTATAGATGGTGATGGGATGGAGAAGGAGGGTTTGTCATATTCTAATGGGAGGGAGACAGAGGGTGTAGAAAGTGTTGTTGGGGGAAGATAGAGGGTGTCCCAAATTCTAAAGTGAGGGATCCTGATGGAAATCAGGTGTATGTGTGGTTAGGGGAATGTTAAATAGGAATCAACTAGGATCAGTGAAATTCTTATTTCTTGGAATTCTTGTCGTTTAAAAAAGTAAAAATAACTTCAGAACATATATTTTGAAAAATTCATAGAGAAAAAATAAATATATAAATGATAACAGATCCGCAATACTGAAAAACATAATATACATAGGTGTGATAATGAATTATTTCACATAGAAACAAATATAACATTTAGTTTTTCAAAATTAAATAAATCATGTATAAAAATCAATTTATATATGATAATAGATCCTTATTATTGGAAATAAATAACATATAACATAGGTGGTTTGTAATTTAATGGATGACTGCACATATAATCATGTTTTTCTTCAATCATATCATTTTTCTACTCCGTCATTACTTCATATACTTCAACCACCCTTAAAAGACAAATATTTTTAATATAATTATAAAAAAAATAATTCAGTTTCTTTCTATTTGTGAGATTCAATGTTAGAGGTCAAATATTTCACTTCATCGCCTATATCATACAAGTCTCTTTATTTTATGTGAATAACTACACTAATATCTTCATCCATGACATCTTCTACAAATTATACCATTTTTACTTATGATGAGAAGATATACCAGTCATGTAATTCCCAATAACTGACATCCATCAAGAAATATAAGTTTATAGAAGTAAATTTCAAGGAATATCTTTTAATACCCCTAGAAATATCGATCCAATTGAATTTGAATAAAACAACTGAAAAATGATTATGATAGTTTACTTTGATAATATCAATCAAATTTCCAGAATATCCCTATTTAGAAACTATAAATATACCACTTTTATGGGTTTTTAAACACTCTTCTCGATTGACTGTATGAAATTTTAATCTATGGACATTGTAAGCATTGAACTCTCTTTCCTGTTTTAGAGGACCTCAAACCAAAAAATTCAAATATTTTATAATCTCAGATCAAATATCAGTATTCATGATCTAAAAAATTTAATATACAATATTAAATTTAAAAAATATATGTATGACCTAATATTCATGTTTATTTTAATATTTATGAACTTACAAGACATGTGAACCATTCTAAAATATCTATATTAATAGATTTTTTTATACCTTTCAAATTTAGTGTTCAACTTCTAATGTGTCACTTTGTATCATGAGCTCTCCAATAAATAGATCTCCAATTTCACTATTCTGTATAACATATCTATGTGTTTATAATAATTCCATTTTTATCAGTGTAATATTTGAGATCCTCCCAACTAATCGGCTAATAGTAGGAAAGATTTTTTATTTCCCATGTAGTTGAGATTGAGTTGATATGTCATCAACATGTTCAAATCGATTGAATCTTGTCTCAATACCATCAAAGTATCTATGAAAAAGGGTGAGACACTCCTCTTCTAAATATCCTTCATAAATAGTGCCTTCACGTTAAGCTTTATTTTTCATGTATGATTTCAAATGACCAAGGTATCTGTAAAATAAAATAAATAAAACATAATTAACTATTTAATTAATTGAAAATATTTTTTTACTTAAGATAAAAAAACATATAAATAAATAACCTCTCAATTGGATACATCCACTGATAATGCACGAGACCTCTTAATTTAGTTTCCTTATCCAAATTCATAGTTAAATGCATCATGATAGAAAAAAATGATGGAGGAAAGAACATCTACATTGTATAAATTGTTAGTAAAAATATATCATGAATGTTGTCAAGCTCCAATAGTTATAGAGTTTATTCACATAGTTATATGAATAATGTGAACAATTTGAGTATAACTATAACAACATTTTCAGGAAACAATGTACGTAATTACAATGGTAGTAACTACTGTAAAAAAATATGTAAATCACAAGTTTTAAATCAATGTAACTTATGATGTTTTAAGATGAAACACCTTGATATGTTACTCGAATACCCATCAGATACTTTCATATGTTTTAAAATTAAAAATAATGTATCATTATCCCTATTTTTCATTAAAAAAATTGTCTAAGTATACTTCCCATTATCATCTGGCCCTAGATCACGCTTTATATTCCTTGTTTGTAAGTCATTCCAAACATTGAGATGGTCATTTGAATTTTTATGCTCATTAGGTAATGTGAAGATATGATTTTAACAAACATTCTTCTAAATATCTATAACATCAAGATAGTTATGCAAAAAATTTAATTCATAATATATAATTTTGAATAATATACTCTTTTTCTTTTATTTTTTCATTCATATTTCTACTGATGATGCACTTAGAACTCGTTTCCCACTATCATTCAAATAATACACCATCCCAAATTTTGTTTTTACATTTACTAATAGTGTTAATATTTTACAACCTATCAAAAATCTTATAGGTATTCTATGATTAATAAAACCATTGAATTCTTACTTGTTCAACAAAAATTTATAAGATGCATCGAGAAATATGTGATGAAACAAGAAGCGCCATTTTTTTACTGTAAGTTAGTTGTTTTATCTCAAAATCAAAATTACAAATAATAAAATCCAAAACAGTGTCACTTTTCTAACCAGATAAGTTCCCAAATCCAGTGAAGTAACTAATGGTCCATAATAGATAAAGGTTCATTTTGAACATTGTTATAGAAGATGAATCGTATGTCTCAACACTTTTATCCCATAAATTCTATAATTATTTAATTATAGGATACAAGTATAAGTAAATATCATTTATAATCATCTTTTTTCTAAGAATAATCATTGAAAATATAAAATATGTTTGTTTTATACACATCCATGGAGGTAGATTGTAAGGGATCAAAATAATCGGACAAATGGTATAATTGGTACTTAAAGTCCTAACTAGGTTGTATCCATCAACATCCAATACCAATCAAACATTCCTAGAATCAGATGGGAAATCTGGATGTAATTAATCAAATGAATTCCATGATTTTTAATCAATTGGATGTTGCATTAATCCATCATTGTTATTATCTATAGAATGCAACTTCATGGGATTAGAACTTTTTGATGACATAAATATTCTTTACAATAATAGTTTTAAATATAAGTAATAAAAAACCTTTGTAGGTATTTTATTTGTCTTCTTCTTCATATTAGTATATTAATTCATACTTACAACATCACCCATTTACTTCCATCAATAATAAAAACATTTTTTATAATCCCTTCAACTTTAATCCTATCCCCAATAAATAATATAATAATTGGGACAAGCATGTATTTTTGTATAATTTAGACCATGATTTTTAACAAATTTTTTCATGTCATAAAAAGACTTGAGGATCTTAGCTTCAATAAATGAATCACACAACAATTCCAATATCATGGACATATCCTTATTTTTAATTCTGCATAGGCATTTGATATGTTACAACTCCAATAGAAAAGAATGTTTTGAATATTTCAGGCATACACCATAAAGACTTTGATTTCAATCATCAACTAAATTAAGAAACACATTTTTATACTAGGAGAATGTAACACCCCAATATTTTTTGGAATGTATCATTTTAAATTTAATCTCTTTGATAACTTACATTGCACGCAACACCGAGCTTAAACAAACCATGATATACTATTAATATTATTATTTATAATGAAATTATCTCCAAGACATTAAATTGTTGATTATAAATAGGATTAACTAACTTATGAAAATATATTATTTAATTAATTGGTTAAAAATTAATTATAAATAAATATAAAAACCAATTTAATATAAAGGAAATGTTTTTATAAAAACAATTTAACTGGGCACATGTGTGTTTCATACCAATAAAATAAAGAAAATCACACTTTTTGGATTATATTAATGAAATAAATATACATATATAATATTTAATATAATTTTTAACATTCATATTATGTGTTTTCTATACATGATATAAGAAAAAATTTAATTTTACACATAAAAAATGCATTTTTTAAAAAAGACAATTTTTTCGCATTTTATTGGAACACTTGTTTTAAATATAGTTTTTGAAAATTTTATAAATTATATTTGAAAAAATAAATGTCTTATTTGAAATCATAATTTAAAATTTTACTTTGATTTCATTTTAGGTATTTTTCTGATAAGTTTCATGTTTTGATGAATTGTGAAAAATACTGGATTTTAATTGAAAACAGGTTTTTAATTTAAATAATTTATTGTGATAAATTATATTTTTCATTAGTTTTAAAGTATAATTAGATCATTTTTATATCATTTAATCCATTTTAGGTCATTTTAAACAATATCACTTTGAATTTTAATATAAAAACATTTCAATCTTTTGCACGTTTTCACTTTAAAAACATGTTTTCTCACCCTCTCTATGGGACTAATTTTAAAATAATTATAGCCAATTAGGTGTTTCTAATTTTAAAAAATGGATTCCTTATTTTTAATTAGCAGTTAAAAATTTATTAAATATTTCACTTTTATTTTTTTGGACAATATGAATAGTAAACTTATTAACTTTTATTACCACGATTAAGGGTAAATTATGTAATTAATGGTAAAACTAATATTATAAATATTAGAAAATTATACTATAACATTTAATAATTTTATTTGATGGTTTATTTTATAAAAAAATCACCCTCAGACCAATTTTATGGAATCTTGGATCCACTTGGAATATTTTAATCATTTTATAGAATTTTATTTTAAGGAAAGTAAAATATGTCATACTCATATTTTAAATAAGTATTAAATTCTTTATATGTAGTTATTATGAATCTATCTAAAACTGTAAATATTCATTTAAAATATAAAATTTTTATATTCATCATTGTAATTTATTTTAAAATTTTATAAAATAAATAATTAAATTAAAGGATTGCACCCTCATGGTGCAATAATTGTCTAATTAATGGACATATCAAATAAATGTTATTAAAAAATTTAAAATAAATATAATTTATTTTAATTAATGTCTTAAAAAAATTATAGAATAATTTTACATGTTATTGATGATTTAAAATACGTTTTTCGAATATATCATGTTTTAATGATGTTTTTAAAAAGTCAATTATTGAATAATATCAAAATTGACATTAATGATATTTTAAAATAAATAATATTTTATTAAATGATATAAAATTCATAAAAATAAAAAAAATTCCAAATTATTGTTATGAAGTTTAAAATTTCATAAATTATCCAATTATGTTTCTTTTTTCATTTTATAGTAACTATATTAACCCTTATGCTGTAAAAACATGTGTTGTCACGGTAAGAGTTAAAGGGATTAAATAAGGGTTAAAGCGAAAAGATAAGGGTAAAAATGTGACCTAAACTTGTCTAAAAATTATTGGATGAATTATTTCATCCCATAATCATATTATCTTATAAATAACTCACTTATGATATATTTTTAATTGAAAATTAATTTATATTAGTTTAATATTTTTAGAGTTTCCAAAAGTGACCATTGACTTAATTTTAAAAGGGAACCTCCTCCCTCACTTGTTCACACAACTTTGAGCCTTCTATATCCCCCAAACTATTCCCATTTATCTTCCCAACATCATTATCCATGTTTTAGGGATCCTGGTATTCCAAAAATACCAATTCCAGATCCCTTAAGAAGATATCTAAAGGAAGTCTTCTGAAAAAGAGGTAATCGTTTTTACCAACTCATCCAAGTTCATTTCTTCTTATACTTCCTATTAATGTGTTTTTTAAATTATAAAGTAAAAAATCTAGTATAATATATATTATGAGATATTATTATGATTATGGGACAACCATATTCTACCTTTTATTCATCTTATGAAAAATGAAAGCATCATGCATGCGTACATACGGTTTATCATCCTCACACCCTGGTGTAATCTTTTTTTCATCACCATTTTACTTGGATGGGAATAATGATATAAATAATGGATATATATAATAAATATTACATTATATTGATTTAATACAAACTAATATACCCTACACTTCCTTATCCTTTTACTCATTAAGGGAATGATAATGTCACTCGTGTATACGTATGGCCCACCATCTCCACAATGCGATGTGATTCATTTTTCATAAAAAAAATTAAATAATGTATATAATAAAGTATTTAATTATTAAATATTATATTTATAACTTTAATATAATTCTGGATATTTTTTAAATATATCCTACGCAAAATAAATGAGACATTCATGATAAAACATGCATAGTAAAATAAAGCAGTTAACACCTAAAACAAGGGTAATAATGAAATATTATGAAAAAACGGGTAATAAATAATATAATAAGATAATATATGATATAATAAATATTAATAAATTTATTATATAATTTAATAAATTTATTAAAACCATTATACATGAGTTTAAATAACTTTCGACTAAAGGAAGTGTATGGTAAGGGTTTCTCATCTGACTCTTTACTTCTGTGAGATATATGTCATATTCACCACTTTTTGTGTTTTATATACTACCCCTGAATTTATTTTAATTTTATTATTCTTAAATTTATGGGTATTTAAAAATCCATTTGATTATATCTCTTTCATGGGGTTTATGGTTTCAAAGTTACCAAAGTGATAATGGAATTTTGTCACAATTTTCCATCTTTGAGATATTTGTTATGTTATACACCTATCTTTTTTTATGAGGTGTGTATACTACTCCTTTAACATGTTATATCATGAATATAATTATTATAAATATATTATAGGTTTAATTTAATTTTATTCCTTCATATGGATTATGATTCAATTATTTCAAAGTTGTATGGGAAACTTTGTAATGTTTAAAGATTATTTTCATCAAGATATTTTCAATGTTATAATCTAAATTATTTTTCATCTATTTGAACATAATTTGTGGAATATTTTACTTCATTGAGTTTTATAACCTAGGATACCATCTACCATGTTTTATTAAATGGTTATTAAGTAGCTATACTAGGGACATACTATTTTGATACCATTCACCATATTACTCTGGATGGTTTGTGATAAAAGTTATTTACATTTTGTATGCTAGTTTCAATAAAAATGTATAAGTTTATTGTGTTTTTTCACTTTTATATGAGGAATATTTTGTATCTATTAAGTAATGGTTGGGTCCTTCTATAGCCCATCAATGTATCTCTAGGTATCATGAGACAAATCTTGTTTGGATTTGGATGAGGCCTTACCCATTTATTTTTAGATGTCTTGGTCGAGTCCTTGATGATATGTTTCATATTTCCAGAATTTTGCATTCTATAATTATGAGAATATTTATTGATATTCTAAGTGATTATTTAACTATTAGAATATTCATGGTTAATTTTAATTCTCATGTGATTATTTATATGTCATTATTTGATCATATTGTATTCCTATTATATTTTTATCAGGTAATTGATTAAATGGGATGTGTTTTAATTAATCACCTCTCCATATTCATTTATGTTTTTTTATGATAGGTTTCATTGTATGTATACCCTTACAAAGTATCTGAGCTCACCCCTTTATTATGTTTCATTTTTTCCCAGGATTCCAAGAAGTATATTATGATTTTTATGCATGGTTACACTAAGGAGAATAATGGTGTTCTTAAAGAAAATTATTTTTGTATTTTATGTTTAAAATATAATTAAAATTTCAAATATGTATCTACTTTATGGAGACTACTAAACTATTTGGTCCTTTGGGATGATATTTTCTTGTATCTTATACCAATGTAATAAATTAAGGAACCATATCCAAGCTACTAGAGTTTGGGTCTTTAGAGTGAAGTTATATCTTACATTATTCTCTGTAGCATCAAGAGGAGGATCTAATGATATGTTAGAAACTTAATATGGTTGTCATATAGAACCAAAAACATTATTTGTAAATTAATATTTATAACACCCTCAAATTTTTATTCTGATATTTTTTTATACTTATTTTTTTCTTTGTAATTTTTAAATCATCATTTATAAGGTTTTTCATTTCATTGTACATTTTTCATGAATTTGGGATCCCATTCTATTGATTGACATCAGTTCTCAAACTTTCTATAAAATTTGATTTTCCATGACAAATCCAACACAAATATTGAGCAAGGAATTTATTTAATATAAAGTGTTTATAAACTTCATGTATTTTCAACCATATTCTAAATTTACATTTATGTAATGGAAATATTATTATCCCATCAACAGATCGATTGAAAATGGAAAATTCTAAAAAATCCTCCAAACCCTTAGCATACTGAGGTGTGTTCCTCGGTAATGTTAACCATCTTTAATAAATATATCACAAAGTTACTACACTACATTAAAAAAATTAAAACACATAATAAATATTATTTCATTTAAAAAAACAATTACTAATTTATTTTAAATTAATAATATAAAACATTCTTTATGCGGATTAATTATAGTATGTTTTTGAAGAGCACCATTTTTCTTAAATTATAATTAGAATATATATAATCCATCAAAAATTTACAACTTGTATATAATTATGTTTAATTAATTGAAAATATAAAATGCACTTAATAGTATGACATTAAAAAAAATTCAAATAAAGCAATAACCTTATAATCGACACTAAAGTATAATTATAAAATCAAGCATGTTATGGATAAAACCAAATGTAAAATTTTATACATTATTCCATAATATAAAAACCAACCATAATAACCCATAATTATATTTTTTCAATAAGGAATTCAAATTAGAGAATAAATACACACAAAACACTTTGAAAGTAAAAAATATATTAAATTGAAATGGAGAGATTATGAAAATCACAACTGAATGGTGAGAAAAGGGGTTGATAAAGAGATGTTCCAATAGGGGAAGAAGGTTGTGGATGGGAAAAGTGAAGAAAGGGAGACCATGAGTTCAAGTAATACGGATCAAGAGTGGTGGTGAGGGATCGATAGATCATTAGTGATGGATCAGGGGCTTGGAAGAAAGGTGGGAAAAGTAAAGGGGAGCAGCAGTGAGGGCTTAAGGAGGGGTTGAGAGGGATCTTGGAGGCCGCAGTGAGGGATCAAATAGTAGAAATTTCTTGAGGGATAGTAGCTCAGGGAATAATGGTGAGAGATTTTAGAGGGCTCATGGAACGATGGCAGTGAGGTCTCCGGGAGAAGAAGTGAGGGGTCGTTCAGAAGTGTTGGTAAGTGGAAAAGGGGAGAAGTGGTGTGCTCAGTAGGGTAGTGGTTGTGAGATCAATCGGGGAGTAGTAGTTTGGGGTAATGGGGAGTAGTATTGATGGCCTAGGTGAGAGGTGGGGGAGGAGAGCGGTGGTGGTGAGGTCTTGGGGAGTGGTGGTGAGGGCTTAGTTGAGAGCGGGAGCAAGGGTGAAAGGGGTGTGGTGGTGAGATCAATCAGGGATCAGCATCGAGGGGGGAAGGGGAGAGGTGGTGAGGTATTTGGGGATAAGTTGGGTTTAGGGGATAAGGGGGACTTTGGAATGAAGTTCCTTTTTTGTAATAAATGGAGAAAGTTCAACTACATTTTTTAAAAAACTGCCACTCAATTTTTTAAGTTTTTTAGTGGTTAAACTACCGCTAATAAACCATCGTTAAATAGCGAATTTGATGTAGTGAATTAGATATGTTATCATGGTATAGGTGAATATATTTAGTTTGAGATCATTTTTTGAGGTGGTGAATTAGGCATTGATTATTGAGAGGAACTTGACAGATGGTACTATAGCAAACTATATAGTGGTTCTAGGTGTGGCTAGTAGTGGGGATTTAATATTTCAGGAGAAGGGACATGAGGAGAATCGGAAGGGTATTTATAGTAGGGTATCATCATTTCCAATTTATAGTGGGTCATATTCAAGATTATATTAGTGTATATAGAAAATTCAACATAGACGCAATGTGATCAAACACCTAAGTAGTTTTAGTTTTATGGATATATGGGAGGATTTTGAGAGGCTTTGTTAGATGATATCATAGCCAACTAGAGGTCCGGGATCAAGTCAGACTCAAGCATTTGAGGTTGGACTATTATTTGTTTTAGGAGGTAGTATTTGGAGTTTTTCTATGCACATAGTTTATATAATAGAATAGAGTGATTAACAATATAGGTAGTGGCTCACACAAAGTGTAACTCTATAATGAGGTAGGGAATCAAGAGGTTGGGGCCCAAGTCATTTGTATGAAATTGATTCAACCTTCCTTTAGTATTCTATATAGTCTTTTATGGTTATAGATATGTCATGATTGTGTTTATTTTAGTTTTACATGATGGATATTGGTACAAATTGGGTGTTATGTGTAATTTTATTGAATATGTGATGGTTGAGGTATGTGCATCGGGTATGATGTGTAGTAATGGTATGTTTAGTGATTATTGGTTGTGTGTTGATAACCCACACATGAAAAATTCTAGATGATAATTAGGTATAGTACCATCGATATGTTGAGTAGCCTGGATGTGATGTGATCCGGTGGGTGAATCCTATGATGGGGAGTTCCTACAATTTTAATTGGGTTCCTTATGTCTATTGGTCCTAGTGATCAAGATTATATGGATGTTTTTGACACAGTTTTGGTATTTATAGAGTGTAGTGGGAAAGACACTCAGGTTTCAGTCGATATTTTTCTGTGTCATGGTTAGATACAACCCAAGGACGAGTTGTTTTATGATGGGGAGGTTGTAATATCCCATGTATTTAGTTTAGGTAATTTCAGTATAATTTTAGTATAATCATGATTAATTAGGTGTATTTGAGGTTTTTGAGGTGTTAATGGAGGCCGGGAGGAAGTTTTGAGGTTTTTTCAAAGTCTCAAGTTGAGATTTTTGTTATAGGTTGAGGTTCGTGCTATATATTAGGGTGTTGAGGCATAATGAGGGGATGCATAAGATTATAATTTGGTGAAATTTTTTGTCCATGCTACTACCATTGGTAGTTTCACTATGAATATCTAACCAATGAGGGTGTTTCACTATGATGGGAAAGGTAACATCATGATGTGACCTTGGGTAGGGTAGTTTGGTTTTCTAGTTCATATCTAGGGAGATACAATGTATCATGACCCAAAGGGAAATTACACATTGTAGCCTTGAGAGAGGCATTATGTCATGACAAGGGTGGTTATTCCACAATGGAGTCTTAATCAGGTTTTTTTAATTTTTTTATGAAATGGAATTAAAAGTTAAAAATAGTGAAAATGAGGTATTAGCCTCATTTTCTTCCCAAGAAGACTATACACCCTCCTCCACTCCCCTTTACACTCCTCTCTTCTAAGAGGGGATCTACCCTGTTTGTGGTTTATTATTAGATTTGTTGATCTCTATGAGCTAATTTATGTAAGGATTGATGTTCTCTATTAGTAAATTCAAGTTTTGTTTCCATTATAGTGAGTTTTAACTAAAAATCCCCACATTATATATTTTTCTCTAGTTTCTAAATTTTTTCAGATCAAAACTGAATAGGTTGGTTATATTCAATTTATAGGCTCATGTGTATACCAAGTATGTGGTACCTAGATATTTCCATTTTTATAGGTGTATTTATGTGGTGTGTGACTTTCCGATATGGGTAGGGTCATGTGTATGGTTGAGAAGAGAAACACTTATGGTTTTTATTGTTCATAGAAGATTACTTGGGGAGGTATCATGTGAGTAATGAGGGGTTGGGCCATATATGGTATGTTCTTTCTTGGTTAATGGATTTGAGTATTTCTTGGAAAGTTTTTATGCATGGTAAATTGATGATTCTTGGGATAGATTACTTGATGTGGTTCTTTGGGAATGTGATAGGTGTAATCCATATGGATATGGGGTGATGTGCTTCATTGATATGGTATCAGGGTGATATATTGTTCAACGATGATGGGCGATAAATGTTTACTTAGTTGTAATCATATTATGTTGGTGATTCTGATCACCCTAGGGTCATGGTCATTAGGTTCATGTGAACATATATAAGGTTCCATGGTATTGACCATTAGATGTTTGGTGATATCCTATGCAGATGAATGGCCAAGGGTGATGGTATTTACTATCACATAAAAGGAGGGATAAACCATAGGTATCCATGGGAACTAAGGGGTGATTGTGATCATTGGTTGGGAGAGGAATTCTCACTATACATGTGCAATTAATCGGATAATATGGACTAGTTTTAGTAAAGGAAGTGTGATCACTCTATGTGGAATTGTTCATACTTAATAAGCTATGAAGTGTGGGGATGGCCGAGAAACATGATATGGTGATGGGTCATTCACCATGTGGACATGGGTATGGTAATAACATATGTCTTGGTAATGATATGAGGGGTGATGCATCATTATACCTTGGGATTTTTAATGATCATGGGTTCATCATCCCACTTTGGCATTGCTCAAAAAAGGTATGTTTCTCACCTATGTATAGTCGATAACAGAGTGGATAAAGTTGTATTAAATTTATTGGTTGTTATAAATTTCACTTTTCATACACTCATTTATGGTTGAATATTATCTAGGGACACCATTATTGGTGGATTAATAAGTTCATATCCATACCCTACATGGGCCCTCTAGAATACATGTAGAGTTTTAGGTTCATGACACAAGCATTCTTAAGGGTCTTGCAATTAGTGTGTAGTTGTATAAACGTGAAGTGGATTCATGAATAGGATGACTATGGACTAGGATTGGATGGTGTGGATCCTCAAAGTCATGTTCGCATTTTTTTGTACTTTTGGACATTTCTATAAGTGATCTTCCTATGGTTAATCCTATTTGATCTTGTATTTATGATGTTATATTGTAGATATTTCTTTTTCATTCCATGTGTTATATTTATTATTGTAATCCAAATGATTTATGAGTTGAAAATTGATGCATTTTGTTTCTATTATTATTTCTATCATTTATATCAAAGATTATAAACTCCCCATTATTACCTCCTAGACTCTCACTATTAGTTAGAAGCCTATAGAATTTGGTGAGGCATGCTTGAGGTTAATAGATCACTAGGTCGGGTGCTATTTGTGTGATCAGGTGTAAGGATTATGTAACTATTATTCCATAACAAGGTAAAGTTATAGGATATCTCGGAATCATATGTATTTTATTATAAAGATATATTAGGGAATTAAATTAGGAAAAATTTGTAGTTAACCATATTATTATAACTTGGAATTTAATAAAGATAAATTATAAATAAATATGAGGATATTTGAAACTCTTGGACTGGTCAGGATTTCTATTGAAGATATAGAGATATTAAATCTATCTATAAATAGATTATATAAGCTATTGGTTAATAATTAAAATATAATTTATTTATTATTGAATTAGATGAATTCATGAGAGGGACCTCCATCCAGGTTACACTTGAGTTAAGAACATTCATTCACACCTAGTCCACATTCCAGAGACACCTAAGGAATATAGAGGAAGGATCACACATTCCAAAGATAATTTTATTATTTATATATTTCCATTATAAATTACATAGAAATTCATATTTTATTTCAATTATATCAGTTTTCTTCATCTATAAATTCATTCATCATTAATAACAAGGCAGTGAATTGGTTAGTGGGATGATAATCATTGAACACCAAGGTGGTATCCACTTGATAAATGAGTGTCATGAACCTTGTAACCCATGTCTTGTGTGTGTTATATATCTCACCTATCATCATCACCATCTCTATCATTGATTATATCATCATGTGATCTATTCACTAATAAAAAATGTATACATAGAGTGTGGTAAGGGAGAGAAAGGTGAAAGTTCAGATAGGATGTCAACTATTGATTCGCCCCCCCCCCCCCCCCCACTAGTGGTCGGGTATCTCCTCTTTTATGACTTACATAATATTAATAAAAATCCTTATGGTTTCAATCCTTGAAACCAATGAAAATTTTTAAACACATTTAATTTCTTTAACATAATAATATCCTTTTAAAATGATCTTTTTCTTATTCCTTTTCACTTCTTCCTTCTTATTCAAATTGTTACTAAACATCCACATTGTTTGAATAATATTCTTGTTTTACTAAACACCCTCATTGATTAACATGTGGTTCATGAAACTTTCTCTAGATTCATATCTTTATGGATGTTGGTTAATTATTTTTCTTCTTTCAGGACATTCCAAGGGGTATTGATAGGGAAGCAACCTTCAGTAGGGGGAGTAGTCACGTTGGGAATCACTGGCATGTCTAGAAAGTGGAACATTGATCATCAATATTCTTCCTCATGGGAGGGATTCTCAAAGGCATGAAACCTGAGGTATATCACATTGATTGTGGGGTATCTTATGCTAAATTAATGTATTATGAAATTTTCCTTAGGCATCCCCTGTTTAAAATGGGGTAGAAATGTGGTAGTTCATGAGTTTAACGTCTTATGGAGAAGGAGTGAAACTGGTCATAACACTCCATGAAGGAAGATCAAAGTGGCACATCCCTAATAGGGAATTCCTAGATGTTTTACCAAATAAATGGGTCAAAACACCTTTGGAGGTAGACCCTAGATGGTGTGTCTCATAAAGAGAAGGTTTCACACCATGAAGACTGATCTGGACATTGATGAAGGTGGATCTGGGAGGTGAACCCCTATGAGGTGGACACCAATTTTTACCATTGGTTGGGATTAAGCCTTAGGGAGGCATCTTTCGTACCTTGTTCAGAAGAAAGGGATAAAACCCCACATAGTTCGATAGATGGTGTGGGTATTACACATGGTTAGGTTCCCAAGTTCTTCTAGGAGTAGTGATTTTGTAGATGGGGCTTACGTGTAGGAACAGACCATAAGAGTGACATGATTTTTTTGGGATATGGTGGACCATATAAAATAAGGATGTATTATGGAAGGATTGTATAGAGTGGATGGATTTTTGGGGATGTCATGGATGAATCTCAGGGAGGTGTCCTACATATCCTAGATATTTGGGAATCAATGTCCATGTAGTTATGAAGCCCCATGTAGTTTAACATCATACTGTGAAGATGAGAGTGAATTGATATGAAAATAATGGAATGGATGGGATGGATGAAGTATCAGGATTGAACCTCAGGTAGGTTTCCTACATATCCTAGTTATTTGGGAATCAAAGTCTATGTAGTTTTAGAGGGGGTGTTGGAAATTATACCTAAGGAGGGGGCTGGTGTAAATGGAGCATGTGGTTGGGGCGTATGTATGATAGCTACCCAGATGAGAGGCGAATGATGGGGCTTACACCGGGATGGTTTCCCATTGTACATACTGGGGCTCGCACATTGGAGCATCCCATGATGATAGATAGGTGTTTTGGTCACTACTAGCCTATAGGACCATGTGAGTTATGCTTGGTGTGAGAAATAAGAGGAAGCAGTAGACTTGATAGGTGTGTCATGAAAGATGTGACAGCATGAGGTGATGTGGGGCTTACGCATGGAAGCTGCCCGAGGAGGATTTCTTTGTATAAGAGAAGGATCCTATTCCATGTGAGTAATACCTATTTCTATTTCATTCATACACAAATAATCCTATCAAAGCTACACTGGGTCTTATGCGTGAATACTTCCTATGGTGTTCATGGTGATAAAGCCCAAAGGGAGAGGGACGTAAGATTGAGATTATGGGAAGTGAAAGGTTCTCAATTCCTAGCCCCTCTCTAATCTTGTGCGGAGGATTCCACTCCATGTGAGGAGGATCTCATTCCTTTTCACTTATACACGGTGACATCTTGGGATTTACACATAGGTTAGGATCATAGTTTAACATCATGTGTTGAGGATGTTGGTACTAGGAAGTTTTACATCATGCATTATGGATGTGGGGGACTCACTCCTCAACCCTTGGACTTACACAACTATTTCCCATCAAACCTTAGGGAAGGGAAGTAATTAGCAATTCCATATGGTGAGGGTGTAGAGGAGTGGTCACTCACAAGGTCCACGTTAGTGTCCCTATGCCAAAAGTCAATAGGGATTATCATACATAGTCCAAAAATAAATAAGTAAGGAAATTAGACAGGGTAAACCTTGAAAGGGACTAAGAAATCACTACACGCAATCCTAGAGGGCTACAAAAAATAGGGTCTCATGAAGTAGGGGGCCTCACTAAGAATGGATTCAAAAAGATCGGGTGCTTCACGGAGGACAAGGGCTTCTCAAAGCATGGTGACTCTTCCTTGGCATAAAGTTGTGCACTGTAAAATGATTGTTTCATGAAGGATGGTTGCTCTGAAAAACCTCAAGTACCTCATTGGTACTCCTTCCTCTATGAAGGGTGTGGACCTCCATGAAAGGTATCCCCAAATTAAGTGGGTTAAATTAGGAACAAGGGAAGGGAGTATCGGGATACTTCAATACATTGGGGGATTATTTTTTTGGTCAAGTTCATGGTGATCAAGGGCTTCATGAAATGGGAGATTGAGCAGAAAAAGGTCAGGGTAGTTATGCCTTTGAAGTGGGATGACCTAGGTATTTATAGTCATAGGGGTATCGCGATGCTCGAAAGTGCACCGTAAAGAAAAATGATCTTCACGAAATGGCATGGCTCTATTGGATTCATGGATTCGTCTTTTGACTACCTTAGCACAGTCATAGAGGGAATCAGACTCATAGGAGTTTCATTAGTTCCTCACACCATCATAATAGTGAGGGTTATCTGCAAAGGATCTTCACGAGGCAGACCCCCGGGATTCTTTTTGGGGCTATTTTAGATTGAATTGAATCTAGAATGGTTATGGATTCTCTGAACTTTTCCTAAGGAATGTATTTCGGGGCGAAAAATTCTCTTTCTTAGAATGGGAGTTGAATGGAAAAGGAGTGTTAGATTATGAGGGTGAATTTATGAAAATCATGGTCAATCATGAAGCTAGCTCACGATTAAGGGCTCGCGATGCATGCAGGTGTGGATACCACAGTGAAGCTCGGTCGGCCGCATGCCTATAAATAGAGTGTGAGGGGGGCCAACTATACTGGATATTTTTGAATTGGCTCACCTGAACTCTTTTTTCACAAATCTCTTTTCATCCTATGAATGCATATTTGCGAACCGGGTTCCGGGATCCTTGCTCCATGAACACTGTTTACTGAACTAGGTCATTTTCATCTGCTGCTACTTTGCGAAGCACATAGAGTAATCCAAGTCATTTTTATTTGGTGTTCCATGACCTTTCTTTGTGATTAATCTTCAAGAATAGGATTAGGAAAATCAATTATGTCCTGGATCGATGGACACTCAAGAACATGTTCAGGAGGTACTTAGGGATACTTCCTGAAGGGAGGAAATAGAAAACAAAATCATGATCGAGGGGTATGCCCGAAACCATTATAAACTCAAATAAATACTCAAGTTAATGTAAGAATCCTAGGAGTTCCCCCTATGCAAGAGGTTTCCATTTTATGGCTTCAATCTAAGAGATGATGTCTTCATCCCATCAGCCAAGAGGGATGAACTGGCTTACTGGTTCATATGCATGCTAGGGCAATATCAATGGCACATAGCTGCGGATGGAAACATCTAGAAGGATCACACAACCATCACAACTGAATGCCTCTATAACCATTCCAATGGTATTGATGAGAGATAGCTGAGGATGAAGCATCTCTTACATAATATAATACAGTCATCAAGGGAAGCCTAGGAAATCTAGAGAAGGGGTGGACTGATGATTAGGATCTGATCCACAGTGGTAACTTCACAGATGAGTCAGCCTGAGCCTACTGGGTGTGCATGTCTTACACTAAGTTTAAGACAGAGCTGAAATGAGTGGGCCTATATGAATCGGAATAGGCTTCCCAGTTCCATGTCTACCAACCAAAGGAGATCATGTCGGAACAACTGAGCATTTGTGTAACAACCCAAACTTTTATCAATGCAATTTATCCCTTCTTATAGTAATATCATATAGTATAATCGCATAAAATCACATTAGGAAACACAATTCCACGTCATTATTAAATGAACTACTAAATTATATGTGTCCTTTAAACATAATTTTTTTACTTCTGTTATTTGAATTTCAAAAATCTGACATACACGGTTGCGATCAGTAAGGTATTTGGAGTCTGATAGAACAAACTTAATTTTTGGTGAATAGTAACATACCCTTATGAGTAATAATGTTTCCCTTATGAATATTAATATGACCCTTATGAATATTAAATCGTCCAAGTGAATAGTAACCCTGCCAATGATAGTATAAATAAAATGTATTTATCCAATAAGTGACAATATTATATAATTATATTATAGTGTTGGTATTTTTGTACATCATGAATATTTAATGATTAATTTAATAATTTTTAAAACAATTATTTTCATAAAATGTATTAAAAACTATTATTTTTAAGTCTTATGATTATATGGTAATTTTATGAGACCTTAATTAATTTTTCAAAGTGTTAGAAATACAGTTTTAATTTTAAAATTTTTATTTTTCAAGTAAATTATGATTTTAATTAAAAATTAATTTTCTCATATTTATAAAATAATTTTCTTAAAATTGAGTTCATTTTTTTATTCTACACATCAAAAAATGGTGAGGGTGAATTTTTTATATTTTTCTAAAATACTTTAATTTTAGGTGAATAGTAAAATTCGATAATTTACAAAATATGCTAAATAAATAAATGTTTTCATCATGCTTGAGTCATGGATCATTTAAATGGATATTGATTCGAAATAACATTCCCTCTTTACTGTATTTAGTCATGTAATAATCACTATTTCTTTTCTTCTGGAGAAATAATAAATTAATGATTATAATATTGAGAAAACCCCTCTCCCCTCCACTATAAATACCAATCCTCACATCCTCATTTACTCACACCTCTCAATCCCTATTTCTACTCAATATTCTGATAAAATCTCTTCCCAAGATCCTCCCCCACTTCTATCATCCCTTGATCTCATAAGAAGACCAAAAACTCTCCCCTAAATAGGCTCTCAAGGAAGATATATTCAATAGGTAATTCTTCTCTCTCTTTTCCTTAATTTTCCTTTCAAATTTCATTTCTTTTCTTCTCTTATCCTCAAATTATCTTATACAAATGTAATTATAACTCCATTATGATTGATATAATGGTATTATATCATTTTAATGGAATATTATTCATTATAATCCTCCCTCACTCTCTCTCTTTATAAAAATGAAATTGTCGCCTGTGATGTGTTAATTTACCTACATCCAGGGCGATGCGCTTACATTTTACTTAAAAGACTTAAATGATATCAATAAAACCATTAAATTCTTGAAAAAAATATTGTAATATATATATTTTAACCCCTTTTATATTCTGGAAACTACTTTTATACATAATACTAAATGATAAACCAAAACATACTCGTTGTGTTCTAAAAACTGCCCAAATTAACCTAAAATGATCATCATTAAATTTAAACTAATGATTCATCCTCATGGTATATAACCAAAGACATTATAAGGCCATTTAAACTCATATAATATCATTAATAGCATTTAATATCAATTTTTTATGTTTATTCATGTTCTACATGAACTTCCATTCATGTGTACAAGTGAACCATTCATGAAAAATAAGAAAAAGAACACTCTTAAACAATGAATTTAAACTATATAACTCATCCGAAGTCCCATAAAAGAACTTAATAAAACCATAATTAATCATTTACATGTATAAAGGTTCTTTAAGTGTTAATTAATTAATCTAATGTGATTATATAGAAAATTAAATTGAATAAATTATTTGGACACAAGGTAAGAGGAATTATTGAACCCAACTTTCTTTCTTCGGGTTTTCCCTCTTTCACTCCATTTTTAGTGTGTTTATTCCTTAAAAATAATTTATTCATCATTATCTTACCTTTTCTATGATATAAATTTTTTCCACTAGAGTTTATGTCAAACACAATGTTTTCCAAAAGAACTCTTCTTTCAAAAACACACCTTTTACTTCTCACTCAAGGTTGATGTCTCTTGAATCAAGTATGTTATTCTCTCTTTAATTTGGGAAAATAATGTTTATGAATTTATTCTTTATGAATTTAAACCCATTACTTTCCATGGTTTATTTTATGTTCAATATTGTTTTATCTGGTAAGTGGCATGCATGATAATGTAAATGTTATGATGTGATGGGTGCGCCCAAAATTATACAGCGCAATGTTGATGTTATGATGCGACGGGTGGGCCCAGAATTATATTTCACTCCAATTCATTGGGTAATGTGATGAATCTTGTGATTTAAAGTGAAATATGTGTGAATATGATGCTATATTTATTCAAAAATATGTGTGGTAGTTAACCACTAAGACATAAGGTTTCATTTTTATACATTTCCACATTTCAAGACTTTTATTAATTCTTCCTATCATGTTTATGATCCTATTCCTATGTTATGATGGTAATTATTATGCTCGCCCCATGTTGTATTATCTCATGTTTTTATCCTCTTACTAGGCTTTTATCTCACCCCTTTTAATGTATATCCTCATGTGATTATGTGTACTAAGGGGAACTCAAGGGACAATAAGAATCTAGAGAAGAATAAATTAAATAAATATTTATGTTTTATGTTGTAAAAGTTATGTGTGGTCCTAGTTTTCCCAAGACACTAAATATTTAGATCCTCGTGGGGTAATTTTTTATGTTTTTTATCATTAAAATTATGTAAAAGTAATGTAATAAAAGCAGGGTCGTTATAGTTGGTATCAGAGGCATAGTTTAGTTAATTTGGGAATTAAGATTAGAGAACCTTTGTGAAAACCCTACTATGAGACTAACTATATGTAATCACACAAAAATATTTTCTAAACATAGGGATCACATAAGATATTCATTCAGTGTTAATTTGACAATGGAATAAATTATTTATTCATGAATTGTTGATTTATGTTTTGTTCTAACCTTTTCTATTTTAGAAAATGGTGAGAACCAAGAGAAACCAGGACAATAACCTGTGTGAGGGACAATGCATTGATTGCGTGAATGAAATCCCCAAGTCTTTGGGAGGTGGATTTCAAAATTTCATGGAAATTCTTACCCATCTATCGTAGGTTATGAATAATAACCTGAATAATGTGGAACATCCTCCTTCACCTAAGAGGGAGCAACTGGATGTCAAGTGTTTTATACGACAATGACAACTGATGTTTAGTCAGAATAGTGGGTCAAATCAATGGAGAAGATCTTTTATGTGCTTCACTATTTTGAGACAGATAATGTGACTTTGGCCATTTATCTTCTCAATGGAGAAGCCAACCAATGGTGGGATTTGATTAATAATACCAAGGAAAGAGACGAAATTGAAGAGATGGAGTGTGAAGACATTAAGATAATGTTTCTTAACAAGTATTTCCCATGAACTCTTCATATAAAGATAGAGAGATAATTCATAAATCTAAAGTAAAAGGATGGAGAATCTGTCATGGCCTATGAAGAAAATTTCATAAGTCTTGCAAGCTACACTTCAGGATTTTTTATCAACAATGATAAAAAAAAATTGATAGATTCCTTATTGGATTAAAACCACACCTTATAAATGCTCTCACAATTTGAGACTTTGGGAGTTATGAATAAGTTTTTCAATGTGCTTTCAAAGTGGAGATCGAGTTTGGAGAATGGTCCCATGGCTATAGTGATAAGAAACGAAATATGGAGTTTCATGCTAAAGGATCTAATGAGAAATATGGAAAGAAAAATCAACCACCCATAAGTCAAAAATGTGGGAAGAAGCATCATGGGAACTACCTCAAAGGGATGTAGAAATGCTTCAAGTGTGGGGGAGAAGGCCACCAAGCTCAGGAGTGTCTAAAAGACATGATAAGGTAGGATAATGCTATGGAGGAAAGGAGATAACCACCCATGATCCAATTCTACAACTGTAGGGAGAAGGGGCACTATAAAATCCAATACACTAAACCTCAATTCCTCGAGGGTAACCAGCGTCAGCATCCACAAAATCAAAAGGAACAAGGGGAGGCTTATGCCATCACCACTATAGACTTTGAACAAGAAAATAAATTCATACAAGGTACACTTCCTATTCACTCAAGAATGGAAAAATTATTATTTTATTCTAGTTCTATGCATTCCTTTATATCTTGTAAGCTTTCTAGAACTATAGAATCGAAGCCCCAAAACCTTGAAGTAGAGATATCTGTAAAAACACCAGGTGGTGAAATCATTGCAACCCAAGTGTTGGAATCCTCTCTTATTGGCATATGTGGGAAGATTCTTCTAGTGAATCTCGTGATACTTCCTTTATTGGAATTCGACTCTATAATGGGGATGGATTGGCTCTCATTATATAGAGCACATATAAACTATCAAGAAAAGGAAATATCTTTTCATATTCTAAACCATCCCATGCTCCTCTACAAATTCAAGGAAGATCATGAATCTTCTTTGAAAAATCATTCTACGGTGTGGGTGTTAATTTCTTGTGAAGAATCATAACTCACTCAAATGGTTGAGTCAAAGTAAGGTATCAACCTAGGGGAAATGTCCATCATGAGGGAATACAGTGATGTATTTCCAGAAGAGTTACTTAGACTACCCTCGGATCATGAGGTAGAGTTATCAATAGAACTCATACCCAGAGCTACTCCTATATCAAAGTGTCCCTATAGGATAGCTCCTATCGAACTAGAGGAGTTAAAGAATCAGATTCAAGATAATTTGGACAAAGGGTTCATATGCCCTAGTTCATCACCATGGGGTGAGCTAGTGCTCCTTGTGAAGAAGAATGATGGATCAATGCAGTTGTGTATCGATTATTGGGAAATCAACAAGATCACCATAAAGAACAAGTACCACTTTCAAGTATTGATGACTTTTTCAATCAGTTATGATGATATCATTACTTCTCAAAGGTGGATATTCATTCTGGATATCATTAGCTAAAGGTAAAGAAAGAAGATATTCAGAAGACTACCTTCTGTACAAGTTGTGGGCACTATGAGTTTCTAGTGATTCCCTTTAGTCTTACTAATTCCCCTGCAATATTTTTGGATTTAATGAATAATGTTTTTATACATTACCTCAAAAAAAATTGTTAGTGTTTATCAATGATATTCTCATCTAATCCAAGAGTAAGGAGGAACATGAAGAACATATAAGGCTTGTGTTGGGAACATTGATAAAGGAAAATTTGTGCCCCAAGTTCAGTAAGTTTAAATTTTGGATGAAGCAAGTCACATTCATGGGACATGTGATCACAAGTGATGGAATTTCAGTGGACCCCTCAAAAAAAGGTAGTTAAGGAATGTCCTAGACCCTCTAGTGTCACAGAAATATATAGTTTCATTAGCTTAGCAGGGTTCTACAGACATTTTGTGAGAAACTTATCACAATTTTCAAGCTCGTTAACTAAGTTTACAAGGAAATGGTTAAAGTATGTATGGATGGAAGAATATGAGGAAAGATTTAAGGAGCTAAAAAGAAGACTGATCACTATACCTGTACTCACATTACTAAAAATTGGAGAAAGTTTTGTGATATATAGTGATGCTTTGAAGAAATTATTTGGTTGTGTACTCATGAAAAAAGATAATGTGATAGCCTACGCCTCACGACAGTTAAATATCCATAAGAAGAACTACCCTATGCATGATCTAGAGCTATCATCTATGATTATTGCCTTAAAAATATGGTGGTATTACCTCTATGGTGAGAAGTGTGATATATATATACTGATCACAAGAGACTAAAGTATATATTCACACAAAAAGAGCTCAACATGCATCAAAGGAGATCGTTAGAGCTAATCAAAGACTATGATTTATCTATTAACTATCATCCTAATAAGGAGAATAAGGTAGCTGATGCTCTTAGCAGAAAAGAACATGCTACTCTATCCATGTTTCAGATTGAGAAAGACCCTATCATCATGTATATGTAAATGAGGGATTTGGAAATCATAACGATAGGGAATACATCCTACCTTACCTAAATTATTTCTCAACCATAAATCCAAGAGAAGGTTAAGGAGGCACAAAGGGATGATTTGGATTTACAAAAGAATGTGAATGTAGTAAAGTAATTAAAGCTACAAGAGTTATATATCGATGATTATGGTGTGATTTGGTTTGAAACATGGCTTTATATGATATCAAAACCTGGGATAAAGAAAGAGCTATTTGATAATGCACATAGCTCACATTTCTCTATCCATCCTAGTAGCACAAATATGTACCATGATCTTTGAAAACACTTCTAGTGGGACAACATGAAGAAAGAGATTGCTGAGTATATCTCAAGGTTCTTGATAAGTCGACAAACTAAAGCAGAGAAACATAAATCCAAAGGTATGATGAAACCATTTCCTATACCCATGTGTAAATGGTTGAATGTCACTATGTAATTTTTCACAGGTCTCTCGAAGACATCCAAAGGAAATAATGTGATATGGGTTATGGTGGACCGACTCACCAAGACTACCCACTTTATCATTATTTGGGAAGATATCACACTTGAAAAACTTGAAAAAGATATATGTAAAGGAAGTGGTAAGACTTTATGGGGTTCCACTCTTGATTGTATTTGATCATGATCCAAGGTTCACATCTAAATTCTGGAGTATTCTTCAACATGCTTTGAGAACTAAATTGAATTTCATCATGACTTATCACCCCCAAACTGATAGCCAATCTGAAAGGACTACTCAGATGCTCGAATATATTCTAAGAGCCTACTATTTATAATTCAAAGGTGGGTGGGATCAGAATCTCACATTGGTTGAGTTCTCATACAACAATATCTTCCACTCGAGTATTCAGATAGCTCCATATGAAGCTCTGTATGGAAAGTGATGTAGAACTCCAACCTGTTGGCATGAAGTTGGAGAAAGAAATCTACTTAGACCCAATATTATGAAAGATATGACAGTGAAGGTTCAAGTCATCCAGAAACATATCAATGCTGCTCAGAGTTGGAAAAAGAGATATGGTGACAACCATTAAAGGGACTTAGAGTTTGATGTTGTAGATAAAGTTTTCCTTCAAATATCACTATGGAATAGATTCATATAGTTTGGAAAGAAAGTTAAGCTAAACCCAAGGTACATTAGCCCCTTTTAGATCCTTAACAACATAGGATCTTTGGCCTATAGGCTTTCACATCCATTGAATATGGCTCAAGTTCATGATGTGTTTCACGTATCACTCCTGAGGAAGTACAGACCAGATCCCTCACATGTACTGAACTTAGAGGTGGTACAGATGGAAGATCATCTCTCTTATGAGGAGCATCCAATAAAGATTATGGACTGGAGAGATAAGGTTCTATGAAACAATACAACCAACCTTTTCAAAGTGTTATGGTGGAACCATAAGTCTGAAGAAGAAACTTGGGATCCAGAGGATGCGATGAAAGAGAAGTACCCTCGCCTGTTTTTGTAAAATTAAATATTGAGGTCGAAATTTCAAAAGGGGAGAAGAATGTAACGACCCAAACTTTTATAATGAAATTTCTCCCTTATTCTAGTAATATCATATAGTATAATCACATAAAATCATATTAGGAAATACAATGCCACTTTATTCTTAAATGAACTACTAAATTCTATGTGTCCTTTAAACATAATTTTTCCACTTCTATGATTTGAAATTCGAAAATCTAAAAAACACGGTTGTGATCAGTAAGCTATTTGGAGTTTGAAAGGACAAACAAAATTTTTGGTGAATAGTAACATACCCTTATGAATAGTAATGTTACCCTTATGAATAGTAATATGACCGTTATTAATAGTAAATCATCCAAGTTAATATTAATCTTACCAATGATAGTATAAATAAAATTTATCCATCTTATAAGTGATAATATAATATATTTATAATATAGTGTTGGTATTTTGGTAAGTCATGAATATTTAATGATTAATTTAATAATTTAAAAAAATCATAAAATGTATTCAAAAACTAGTATTTTTATGTCTTATGATTATATGGTAATTTTGTGTGACCTTAATTGATTTTTCAATGTGTTAGAAAAATAGTTTTAATTTTAAAATTTTTATTTTTCAATTAAATTATGATTTTAATTAAAAATTAAATTGATCATATTTAGAAAATTATTTTCTTAAAATGGATTTAATTTTTTAATTCTACACGTTGAAAAATGGTTTGGGTGAATTTCTGATATTTTTCTGAAATACTTTAATTTTTGGTGAATAGTTAAATTCGATAATTTACAAAATATGCTAAATAAATGAATTTCTGCATCATTCTAAAGTCGTGGATGATGTAAATGGCCATTGTTTAGAACTCACATTCCTTATTTAATGTATTTAGTAATTAAATCATCACTATTTCTTGTCTTGTTGAGAAATAATAAATTAATGATTATAATATTGAGAAAACCCCTCTCCCCTCCACTATAAATACCACCCCTCACAACCTCATTTCCTCACACCTCTCAAGCCTTGTGCATACTCCAAATTATACTCAAATATATTTACAATCTCCTCCCCCACCTCAAACAGTCATTTTTCTCATAAAAAGACCAAAACATCTCCCCTAAATAGTCTTTCAAGGAAGATATAATCAAGAGGTAATCCCTCTCTCTCTTTTCTTTCATTTTCCTTTCAAATTTCATTTATTTTCTTCTCTTATCCTAAAATTATATTATCAAAATTTTATGATAACTCCAATATGAATGATATAATAGTATTCTATCATTTTAATGTAATATTATTCATTATACTCCTCCCTCTCTCTTTTTTTTATAAAAATGAAATTGTTGCCCGTGATGTGTTAATTGACCTACATCATGGGCGATGCACTTCCATTTTACTTCAACACCTTCAAGGATATCAATAAAATCATTAAATGGTTGAAAACAGATTATAATATATATTTTTTAACCCCTTTTATGTTATGTAAACAAATTTTATACATAATACTAAATGATAAAATAAAACATGTTTGTTGTGATCTAAAAACCACCTAAATTAACCTAGAACGATCATCATTAAATTTTAACTAATGATTCATCCTAATGGTATATAAAAAAAAGTCATAATAAGATCATTTAAACTCCTTTAATATCATTAATATCATGTAATAGAAATTTTTTATGTTTGTTCATGTTCTACATGAACTTCCATTCATGGGTACAAGTGAATTATTTATGAAAAATAAGAAAAATAACACTCCCGAACAATGAATTTAAACACTATAACTCACACAGAGGCCCATAAAAGATCTTAATAAAACCATAATGAATCAATTACATGTATAAAATGTTTTTTAAGTGTTAATTAGTGAATATAATGTGATTATAAAGGACATTAAAGTGGAGAAAGCGTTCGGACACAAGGTAAGGGGAATTTTCAAACCCAACTTTCTTTCATCGGTTTTTCTCTCTTTCACTCCATTTTTAGTGTGTTTATTCCTTAAAAATAATTTATTCATCATTATCTTACCTTTTCTGGGATATACATGTTTTCTAATGGAGTTTATGTCAAACATAATGTTTTCCAAAACAACTCTTCTTTCAAGAACACACCTTTTACTTCTCACTTAAGTTTGATGTCTCTTATATCAAGTATATTAATTACTCTTTCATTTGTTAACCCAATGTTTATGAATGTATGCTTTATGAAGTTAAACCCATTACTTTCCAGGGTTTTTTTTTATGTTCAATATTGATATATGTTCTATGTGGAATGCATGGTAATGTAAATGTTATGATGTGATGGGTGCGCCCAGAATTATATAGCGCAATATTGATGTTCTGATGTGACAGGTGTGCCTGAAATTATACAGCACTCCAATGCATTGGTTAATGTGATTAATCTCATGAGTTAAAGTGAAATATTTATAAACATTATTTTATCTTTGTTCACAAAAATTTGTGGTAGTTAACCACTAAGACATAAGGTTTCATTTTTATGCATTCCCCATTTTAAGCCTTTTATTAATTATTCCTATCATGTTTATGATCTTATGCCTATGTTATGATGATAATGATTATTCTCACCCCATTTTGTATTGTATCATGTTCTTATCCTCCTACTGGTCTTTTATATCACCCCCTTTTTATGTATATTCTTAGGTGATTACGTGTACCAAAGAGAACTCAAGAGACAATAAGAAGCTAGAAAAGAAGAAATTCAATAAATTTTATGTTTTATATTGTAAAAGTTATGTGTGGTCCAAGTTTTTTCAAGAAAATAAACCTTTGAATCCTCGTGGTGTAATGTTTTTATGTTTTTTATCATTAAAATGATGTAAAACTAAAGTAATAAAAGCAAGGTTGCTATAAGATGGTTGTCAGGGACCAACACATTTCATCTTCATCATGGGGAGATCGGTATCAGCCTCTAAGATCTCTATCATATTTCCAGAATCCCAATTTTGGGGGAGATATATGAAAAATTTATCCTTATAGATAATGTTTGGGAGGATGAAGAATAGATGCCACATCTGGCTAAGGTTCTATTGGATTTGGTTCCTAGCATAGCCAAGGATAATCAAGGGATGAGGGATATCCATTTCAAGCAATGGTTTGGTTATTTTTGGAATTTCCCAGTGGAGGAGCCTGGTGAGGGGAAAAGGTGGACAAGAAACTATAGAAAATTCCCCACACATGACCTAGAGCACCCCAAAGGGGAAATACATCTCTTACTGGCAGATCCTGGAGGAGATTAAATGGTAGTTATGGGGGTATAGCATCAAGAACAATCCTCAACTGATAGTTAGGTTGGTCGGGTTCATATCAACATTCATCTTTGAGTGTATGTATCGGTGAGAGATGCACACATAGGGGATTAACCAAGTACATTCATCATGGAAGTGATGTAATAAATAGGGCAGTGCATCAACCGTGATATCCTAGTGTTGGTGAAGTTGTATTAAGTGCTTTGAAATATTAGTGAGAGGAAGAAGTCACTACACATGTGCATACCACTCCACTTCTTGTACAGTGGGGTGGCTACATACATGGGAGGCTATGAATATTCAAATCCCATATCCTATCCTAAGATGAACTTTCAGCCATTGATTCTAAATATAGTGGTAAGTTTCCCATTCAAGCTAGTCCTGATGGTAGTGCTAAGAAAATTTGGGCGGGCAGATCAATTCACCTTTCACTAGTTCCCTCTACTCATAGGGGAAATAAAATACGATGGCATAGAAACTGAAGGGAAATGGTCATATATCCTAGCCTTTTGATGTAGAGTGCTAGTGGAATGGGTAGACTTTGAGTTGATCTATAAACCATACAACCCAGACCAATTTTCAAGGTAGTTTAGGTTTCTTCAGTGGCTGACTCAAAAGGAATACCTGGGAGCACATCATGAAGACCACCCAATTTTTAAGACGCATATCTGGCTCATGTTCAGACATGAGTATGGAAAGATTCATAATGATATTTTTCCATCAACTTCCATGTATGGGTCAGTCTATGCATACGTGCAGAGTTGGGAGATTGCCTACCCAAGAGAAATGATCAGGCGGTGGACCATCTAAGATAATGAAGGAGCAGTCCCTCCACCTTAGGGATGAGTACATATTGTGGTGATAGAAAATCATAGTATTAGTGATGGTGCACATCATGGTGGGGGAGCAATATCAATGGAGCCAATGGTTTCAAGGCCTGCACTGGACAGAGATGAGGTAAGATGATTAGTAGCACTAGGTCCAGCACTCCTAGTCTGGAAGACTCAGGAATAAGGGGATCCATCCATGGGGTTCTTCAATATATCTTATCAAGCTTATGGGAATAAATTATGTTTTGTAGACATTCCTGAGGATGTTTTCTACCTTGAGTCTTAGGAAACCTGATATGTCAACAGATGGTTCCTTGACCCTGTAAGGATGTAAGACCATCTCAACAGGCATAGGGTGGAACTTTTTGGGATCGGTTGTGCCAAATATAGCTTTCTTGTGTACTAGGAAGAGAGAGAATGGTATGTGATGGATTTGGAAGACCTGGTGCATTCTCAAGGCATTTTGCATCCAATGAAGAACCGGGTGAAAGTACTGCTAGACCTAACCTCTCCCCCACTATTGTCGGATACTGAGATGGAATATTATTATCTCTTTCCCAAGGAATCATATGGGTCTTGGGGGGAAGATTCTAATAAATGGATCCCCTTGAAAAATGGTGGGGTCATAGGCTCGGAGGGAGGCTCATTGGAGGAAGGTGAGGTCCCATCCTTAGAGGAAACTTAGAGGAATTCGCTGAAGCTCTAGAAATAAGATTTAGCTCATTCTCATGTGATATTACTTTCCTCGTGCTTTTTATGTATTCTACAAATGAAATATGTTCCATGTTGGAGTATCTTATGAAAGTGACCCCTACTTGTTGGGATGGAGGTGGACCCACGAGTGTGGAGGAACGTGCTTCAGAGCCTAGATCTGAGGATGAAGTGGTTTCCGGGTTGACCAGAGTTGGTGAGTCTAGGGTAACCACCTTGGAATAATCAGAGACTTCAATCTTATATGGGGGTGATTCTCTAGCATTCCAACAGTGACAATCCAAGAGAACGATACGCTATCACTCAACCTCCATAAGTTTCTTACCTTATAGAGCCAGATTTTTTGTTGTTTGATTAGGTTGACTGATATGTTTCTTATTTGAAAAGTGTTGGGAGTAGTGATTTATCTACAATGGGGATGAATAGTGAATTCAGAATCTCTTTCCTAATAGCAGAGCTAGACCACATGGAGCTGGTCGCTCAAGATGACCAGGCCATGCCCTCAGGTGATCGGTCAGTTGTGGCTAATAGTGATGCTACTGGCATGGAAGTACTTCGGGATTGAAGGGAAAACATTTTCTAGGTGGGGTTAAGTGAGAATGAACAACATCATGACATGTAGACCAGCCCATCTAATAGAATTCCATAGGAGAATATTACCACTAGACTCTTGGCTACATATCTAGAGTATGAACCTACAAATCTGGAAGAGATGGATGACTCTAATTCTAACACAGCGAAGGAGAGTCACATGGTATAATACAGGGTGTGGAAGTGCATCAATTTTTTCATTTACAACACCCCAGAGGCACAATGGGTGAGATGAATGTTGTCAATTTTACACTAGCTACACAATCTCAATTCTGGAGGGGTGAACGCTCATGATCTGCATGTGTTGGTCTGTGACTATCTTTTTAAGAAGATACGGGAAATCAGTCAACACCCGGATGATGCTTCATTCTAGGATAAGTTTGATAGCGTTCAGAAGCTTTGGGAGACTGAAAAAAATATGCAGCACCTAGAAGAATAGACAAACGATTGTTTCTCCTTCATTACCACTCAATCAGAACTTTTTATATGATTGAGTGTTCGGCTGGTGTAAGCCAAAGAGCATCTAAGATAGGCATCGTATCAAGTGTCTGATCTTCATGAAAAATTATACTGCGAACATATTATGGATGATTATGGGTAACTGTAGCTCAGGCGGTAATAGAAAATCCTAGATTCCATGTGCTAAATGGTGGGAGAGCTGAATCGCTCAATTGAAGTGGAAGATCTGTAAGGTGATCCTTCCAAAACTCATGAGAGGTTCTGACATTTGAATGTCCCTATTACTATCAAAATACTTTTATTCTTTGAAACTTTGTGTGCATAGACACATTATTTACTTGCTTTAATTATCGCACTTCAATCATACTTGTGAGACAATTAATGAAAAATCCCTAAGCTCACATGGGTCATGACCAATGTGAGAAACAAGGGATGACCACGTAATCATTCACTTCATATAAGAGTTTTATATAATCATTTAACACTTGAGGTATGATATTTTTGACTAACCATCTAGATTACTCGAGCTGAAAGAGGCAAAGGCTGGATAATAGGGATCTTATAGATTCCAAATTTCCTTCCCAACATGCGCTAGTACACAAATGGGATAACATCAGGGGAATTGGAATCAATCCAGAAAAGGGGAATGGGAAGTGTGAATCATGATTACCCAAAATTTGGAATAGAATGATATAGTACAACCTTTGACCATGTTCAAAACATAATATCCATATTTATTAGCCTAAAATTGGGACAAACAAACAAGGTTTGACCACTTACCATGTTCAAAACATGATATTTTTCTCAAATTTTCATCCAGAGTCTTTTGGGGCATTGTCCCAGAATGGTAGGTGAGCCTTATTTAGACACCATTTCATTAGGGGGTCCCTTAAAATGTGGAAGAGGATGAGGATCTGAATAAAGGGGCATGAAAAAGCGTGGATATAGAGTGATGTAATGTGTGAAGTGATTACAACACTCTTGGAATTATGCCAAAGTGGATTAGAACACATAGGGGTAAGCGTACTGGTCTAAAAAAAGATCAAACCCATATTCTATGGGAGAGTCGTCTCAGATGTTGTACGATAGAAGAAGATGCGAACAATACGATAGATGATGAGCATTGGGAGAGGACCTCTCAGGTGAGGCCTAAGATGACTTAAAATTTTACATCGTGCAACTGAGGATGATAAACATACAGGTTAACATTATATAATAAGGATGATATATGGTACATTTTAATTTTATGTGATCAGGATGAATCCTAAAGTTTAACGTCATGTGATTGGGATGTTGTACATAGTTTAAGGTCATACTTCCTAGACCCATACCAATAGTTTAAATTCATGTTGCACAGAATAAGAATTTCTATTCATAGAATATTTGTGTGGCATAGAAGAAATAAACCCAACATGGACAAGACAAATAGGCTTTCACATCACACAAATATCAAGGAATAGACAGGTAAGAGGCATATGTGATATGGAGAGATAAAAACCCATCATGAGTGGGGGATAAAGGATCCCACATACCACACCATGTGTCTTTGTGAGGCTCCTAGTTTACGGTCGTAGATTTTGGATCGAGTATCCCTCATATAGCCCAGCCACACTGGTACCCACCCTACCAGGACTCCTAAGACCACATGAACCATTATCGGTGTGGGAAACAAGGAATGGTACATAGGGTTTACCTGACATGTGGTAGGTCACATTAGGGGTGACACCAAGAGTATATCCTACCATGATATAAGAACATGGAAAGGAGGTAAGTCAAAACTTTCAAGTTTTGGATCAAGAGGTGACTAGTGGGTAAGGGACAACTTTTGACCATGTTTGAAACATAGGGACCATAACCATACCAATCAAGAGTGGTGAGAGAAAATGCAGGATCAAGTGTTGACTAAATTAAAAACATAGGATCTGCTATTTGTTGTCAGATATCCATTAGGGCATTGGCCCAGGATGGGAGGTGAGCCAAAACTATCATGAGACCATCACCATTAGGGTGTATGTATAGATTTAAAAGATGATGGACATCAAAATAAAGAAATAATTGAGGTGTGTAATGGGAGTATCTGGGAGTGGTAATCAACCTTGGGCTTCAAATGTAGTTTAAGGTTGTATTTTGCAGACCGTGGTGGATAGTTTAAAGTAATGTTGTATGGACTAAAAGAAAAATGTCCATTCGAAGTGTGTGTATATGTGGCACACAGGAGATGAAATATGATGTGAATGATGGAAAAGGAGGTCATACACTACATAGAAACTAAAAGATAAACTACATATTGTTTAAGGTCATGGATCTTCGACTGAAATCAGGTTCAATGGGCTAAGGGTTTAAAGGATTTTACATCTAAGACCAAAGATGAAATGTTTGTGTGTCTCTATGTATCCCATGATGATGGGAATCAAGATACACATAATTCTTGAACACAATTTGGTGGACATATGAAACTGGTAGGGGTAGTCTTCTCTATTGAGGAAACTGAGGCATATCATGATTATTGTGAGGTATCCTAAAATTTTTCAGGGCATAACTGCATATTAACATCATGTGTCAAGGATGTTGGCCCATAGTATAAATTCATATATTTAAGACCATAAAAGATAGTGTCCCAAATGGTTATGATTAGTTTATTTTTATAACAAACCTGATATGATTTGGGGGTCAAGGAGGCCTAAAACTACACAACACATCCCAGAAGAGACCTGCATGCGGTTTAAAGTCATGATTCCTAGACTATAGGATCCTAGTTCAAGGTCATGGATTTTGAACCTAGGGGATAAGGTTCCCCAAAATAGGCATGTGTGGTGTGGAGGAGTAATGAATCCAATGTGAACGAGGGCCTAGGAGGCCTGATGATGAACCACATTTTACCATAGGGATCACCTTTGAAATCAACCCTAAAGACATCAATATGGAATGGATAAAAGGAATATCTAATGCGAGCAAGCCAAGGAGGATCATGTGCCAAAAATGGGTCCTAAGGGAAAAGGATAAAAGGGTAGGTGAACTTGTGGATGGGCCTAAAGATGAAGTTTTTAGGAATCTCTACATATCCCATGAGGAAGTAAATCAAGACACATGTATTTCTTGAGGATATGATCTCTCTACATAGGTCTGACTCATACACAGAGAGAGGCATTTTTTTATTTTTTTTATTTTTTTGTTCCTCTTTTTTTTACTAGATAGATAACAATTGGAAAACTAGAATTCCTATGTATCCATTGTGGATAGGAATAAATCCATAAATAGTTATTGATAGGTGGCATGGTGGACAACTAGTGCCAAAGGTGATGTCCTCTCATGAGAGAATATCAAAATGTTGTTCCATTTTTCATCATGCAAACAGGACGATGATGATGTAGTTTAAGGTTGTGTGACAATACCGATACATGAAGTTTATCATAATGTGGTAAGGACACTGGTTGTTATGCCTTTTATTGTTTTTCAGTGAGGAAGATGATTGTAATGTATTTTATCATCATATTACTAGGACGTTGGGGGAGAGGAGTATTCCTAAGTGGAATTTCATGGCACGAAAACCATAACCCGATGTGAATGAGGACCATGGAGTCCCATGTCTCCCCCACACACTTTTGGGAGAAACTCAGACCAAAAGGATGAATTTTTGAATTTATGGATGGGCCTAAGGTTGAAATATTTGGGCATTCCTACATATCCTATCAGAATAGGAATCAATATATACATAGTTCTTGAATACGACATGGTAGATTAATGATTCCAATAGTGATGTCCTCTCATGAGAGAACATTATGATGGAAATGTGTAGTTTAAAGTCATTACAGCTTAGACTGTATAGTTCTTAGTTTATGGTCATAGAATTTAGACCATTGGATCTTAGTTTAAGGTCATGTTGTTTAGACCATGAAGGGTGGGAATATCTAATGGATATGTGTAGTGTGGAGGGCTGACAACCCCGATGTGAATGGCCTATGAAGGCCAATTCTACATAACACATTCCTAAGATAACTCGCGTATAGTATAAATTCATGATGTTTATACTTTGACGCCCAGTTTAATGTCATGTGATTGGGACATTGATACGTTCCTTTTAAGGTCATGAAGACAGGACCATCAATTTCATGAATTTTATTATCTTAAAGCTATAAAAAACGTTTTCTATGCAGTTGAACGTTGTACAGATCAAACCTATAGATTTCTTAGTTTAAGGTCATAGAATTCGGACCATTGGGTGTGATTATCAAGTGGATATACATAGAATGGTGAGTTTAAGAACCCAATGTAAATAAGAGATAAGAATGCACATCTCCACACCATATATTCCTGAAGAAACATGCATACAATTTAGATTCATGATGCTCGGACTTGAAATCCTCATTTAAGGTCATAGATTTCAGACCATGGGGCTCAAAGTTTAGGGTTAATGATTTTTTACCTTATGATTATTAGTTTGAGGTCATAGAATTTGGACATGTGGGAGTTGTGGAGTTCCACCATGTGGGTATAAACCCTACTAAGACTCCTGATCCCAAGTAAGTCATGCTCAGTGTGGGAAATAGGGAGTAGTGTTAGGCCTTTCCTATCACATAGAAGTGCACAGAAAGGGTAAGGAAATTCTAGGTGAGAAATTCCCCATGATACTGACCTCCCTACTATATGCACTTAGATTCAAAAAGGGATAACACCAAGGGTGAAATGAAATTTAGGGTTCCATCAAAACATAGGGAGGTTGAAAAGAGGTAAATCAAGACTCCTAAGATCTGGATCTTGAAAGGGGTGACTGATAGGTAGGGACCACTATTGACCAAATTAGAATTACTGGATCAACAACTACACCATTCAAGGGAAAGGCATGAAAATGTAGAATCAACTGATAACCATGTTTGAAACACAATATCCATTATTTGTTACTAGAGGTCCATTATATCATTGGCATAAGATAAAAGGTGATCCAAAGATGGCATGAGACCATCATCATTATGGGGTCCATCTGGATATGAAATATGGTCAGGATCTAAACATGGAAAGACTCAAAGTATGGTAATGGGTTAGGGAAGTTTATATTTAGAACCCTAAACTTTAGGTATCATGCCCCAGCACATCAGACCATGTTATTGGTAGTATCCATTTGGACTCAGGGTAAAGGAACCTAGTGTTACAAATAGTTTATGGTCATATTTCTTCAACCAAAGGCTCTTATTTTAAGGTTATAGAGTTTGTAACATGTGAATGAGGAATCAAAATCATAAATATGTAGTTTGGTGTCATGAAGAAACCTGAAACAAATGAGGACCAAGGAGGCCCAGCACCACACAACACATTCCTAATAAGAAATCGCACACAGTTTAAAGTTGTGATGATTAGATTATAAGGGAGGGGATCCAAGAGAAGTTTCATGTGTACCGCAATAGGAACAACTTGATGTCAATGAGGTCTAGAGAAGGTCCATGTCGCATGAAACATTTTCAAGGAAAACTCGTACATTGTTTAAAGTCATAAGGATTGAAATTGGGTGCCTAGTTTAAGGTTGTGTGCTTGGGGTGTGGGTTGTTATAAAGTTTATCATTGTACATCTAGGAAGTTGATTGTTTTTTGGTTTATCATCATGAAACTAGGATGATGTATTAAATTTTAACATTATGTTGTAAAGACAGGTGAGGCTATTGGTTCTTCATGTGAAGTAATATTTGAGGAACTTCTCATTGGTTAGAGGAGTGATGTGCTTCCCATCCATGGTGACCAAAGAGTATACACCACTGGGATAGACTTTGTGGAAGATATAAGTCCATTCTATTTTGGAATCCAACTTTGGTGGCTTCCTACTAGGTATCATTGGAATTCATAGAGACAAAATTATATCACCTTGAAGGAAGGATTTGAGATCAAATTTATTGCTGAAATCTATGGCTATCTTGTTATGGTACCTCTCTAGATTATGCTAGGTTAGGAGAATATTCTTGTTGAGGGATTCCAGTTTATCTAGATAGAATTATTATATCTTTTTTGGAATCTACTAATTGTATATAGCTATTCGGATCGATGGTAGCTGAACCTCAATAGGAAGGACTACCTCAGTTCCGTACACTATGGAATATGGGGTCACCTGGGTGGAATTGTGAGTCATTTTCTAATGATCCTAAAGGGTGCTGGGGTTATTTTCTGGCCAAATATTCTTTTTCTAGCCCACCATATTCTATAGAATGTTAGATATGGTTTTTTTTAATGCCTTGGTCTTTCCATTCTCTTGTTCATGGTAGTGGGATGTATAGTTAGACCAGATGTTGTACTTAGAGTAAAATTTATTCAACTTAACTTCCCAAAAGTTGGTTTCATTATCAGTGAGAATATCATGAGGAAACCCAAATAGATGGATGATATGGGAGCTCAAAAATTCAGAAAAAAATAGGTCCTTTAATTCGTTGAGAGGAATTACTTCTACCCACTTAGAAAAGAAATCTGTTGTAGTCAAAAATGAACTGGCACTGGTGAGATGTTGGTGGTGGATATGGTCTCATGACATTGAGTAACTAGACTGAAAAGGTCTAAGAGTGGCTAGTATTATGTAGTGGCATTGGTGGTAAATGCATGAAGTGGGAATGGATCTAACACACATGAAACCTCTTGGAGAACTCGATACAGTCTTGGACCATAGTGGGCTAAAAGTATCCCACCCTTCAAATCTGATGGAAGAGTTTCAATCGTACCTAATGTGTACTATAAGTTATGGCATGAACTTCTTACATAACGTATAGAATATAGTATCCTCGAACGAAATGAAGGATAATTCTATCAAACCCACATTTTTAGAGTCTTCTCAATGTTGGTCCCACTCTAAAGGGTGTACTGCGCTACGTACCAATGGATTATCTCATATTTTCCTATTTTCATTAGAAGAGTGTTGTTCTATAGATAACCAACAAAGGGAGTCATCCAACCATAGGATTATTCAACTGTATGGGGATTCTAAGGTCCTAATTTGGAAGGACCAGTGGTAAGGTGGTTTACCTAATGGATGTCATCATCATCTAAATTGATAGGGGTGATGACTCTTTGATGTTCCACATGGATGACTAGGTCATCCTAGTCAGGATCTGCAAGGGAAGGAGCTAGATTTTACAAGGAATTTGATTGAACATTCTGTTAACAGGGAACTTGAGTTACCTATGGAGGACAAGGGAACTAGGCCATCAACTAGAAAGTGTGTTCTAACAATGGTATGAGTTTCGACTTCCTGACAATGTAGTCACCATTAATCTACTTGATGACTAGCTCGGAGTCCCATTTCACATGTTGGTGGGGAACATTAATCTTGATAGCCAGCTCAAGACCAGTAATGAGAGCCTGATACTCTACCTCATTTTTGGTGCAGCCTTCTGATAGTAGGAATGAATATGGAAGGACAGTCTATGTTAGGGTGAGGAATACAATACCTAGGCCTACTCTGTTGATCTTAGGATCATTGAGCCTTCTACTATTTGGGATCTGGGAGGCACCGTAAAAATGCATCTACCAAAATGAAATATCTTGGTCCACTGAGAGAATGGACTCATCTGGAAAGTTAAGATCCAAAGACTACTTCGTGGGGGGTGGATGGGTTTCCAGAAAATCTACCAGTTCCTGACCATTGATGGACTTTTGTTGAATGAATCTGATTTTGAACTAATGAAGAATCACTAACTAATGAGATAAATGGACTATCAACATATGGAGGTTTGGGATGTACTTTAGCAGAACCACATGGGACACCATCTATATCCCATGATGCTATAGATAGTGAAGAAACTTCTACATTATAAAAACCAGTGTGAGGTATCTCTTCTCGATAGGAGAGTATCTTGACTCTATTTCAAGGATCATGTGATTGATATAGTATAAAATGTTATTTATCCCTTCATTTTTCTTCTTAGTGAGAAGGGTGTTGAGGGATCATTCCAGGGTGGTCACATAGAGGATAAGTAGCTTCCTAAAGCTGGGTGGCATCAGGACCATAGGTTATAGCAGATACTTCTTGAGGTCTGGCACTCTTCATCCCACTGGTATATAAAACCTTTCTTCATGATTCGGGAAAAGGGATTACACTTTCCATCAAAATTCACGATGAATCATCGTATGTAGGCTAAGTGTCCTCAAAAGCCTCGAAGATCCTAGAGGTTTCTTAGAGGAGTCATCTATTTGATAGACTTGATCTTATCTGGGTCAATCTCAATGCCTTTGTATCTAATGATGAATCCAAGAAACTTCTCAGAGGTAACCCTAAAGGAACACTTCAAAGGGTTCATCTTCAAATTTTGAGAGTGGAGGAATCTAAAAACATTCTCAAGATCTTTGAGATAGTCCTAACATAGATGGTATTTGACCACCAAATCATCCATGTACCATTACACTAACATCCTGAGGATCGGTTTGAAGATGCAGTGCATAGATCGCTGATAATTAGCTCATGTATTCTTAAAAACAAAAGGCATTACCTAATATTATAAGGTTCCATGCAGTTCCCTAAAGGTGTTGGACTCTTCATCTTCAGGGGTCATCCAGATCTGATTGTACCCATAATACCCATCCATGAAGGAGAGATCCTAGAACCTAGTGCTAACATTGATCAATAGATCTTTCATTAGAAGGTAAAAATCATCCTTCGGATAGTGGAGATTGAGATCCCAAAAGTTTATACAAACTCTAATCTATTTATTTTTCTTCATAATGGTAACTATGTTCACCATCTACCTGGGGTACTAAACCTCCTTGATGAATTTTTATTGGATGAGATTATCAAATTCAGCCTCAACCATGGAACCATGATAGGGGTGCATCTTCCTGGGATTCTTCTTGAACCCATGATGACTTTATAGAAGACCATGATGGTGGATAGAGACCTGAGGGTATAATATTATCATTTCTTCATTGCCCCATGAAAACACGTCATGATGTTACTTAAAAAAAATTATGTACTATTTTTGTTCCTCAGTGGGCATGGTTGCACTAATCAATGTTGGCCTTGGGTCTGCCTCTGTACCCAGATTCACCTATACCATCTCATCGAAGGTGGTTTAAATTCCATCCTCGAGTTCATGAGGAGTTTCCTCCAAATCCTCCTCATCATTTGATGCATGGTGATTAGTAGGAGGAGATGGTTCATCCAAGCCAAGTGATTCTAGAGGAACACTGGTTCCCGCTTTGGTGGACATAGAGTCCTCACTGGGTAACTCCCACTCTATTAAAATCATAGTGATAGGATATGTCATACTAATTCCATCAAGCCTTCAATGGAGGTGTTCGTACTTGATTTCAAATTAGTGGTGGTTGGTTTTCTTGTGTTATCTCAACCTAGATCAATGGAATTGGAAAGTATGGTGTACATTAATATCCATGGGATAAACATCCTTATACCTCATAGGGGTAGGGGTTCTGGTATCACTCGAGCCTATCCTATGTAAGAGTATAAGGTAATCTATCGACATTCCTTATACCTGGGGACATATCTTACCTTCCTCTTAGAAATTAGGAATTAGTGCCCTAAGTATGGCGTTGTGGCCTCCAACTAGTGAATCAGGGGATGAAATCAACATCCAAGTTTATCCATGGGTCGGACACAGTGGTAGTGTGCTCAACTTAGTTAGTTTGAACTTGGTTTTCCTTGCTCTTGTAATAGTATACATAAAAATATTGGTCTTAAAAAGAAGATAATGGAGATTAATCACCTTGGAGCACACCCAATCGACCGTTGAGGGAATACTTGATTCATTGGTGATATGAGGAGGGAACTACTGTATGAAGATGGATCCAGGGTCTACCCATTAGTGTATTATTGGTGATATCCTATGAGACACACATGATTTAATTTTTTTGAAACTAGGACACTTAATTGTGTCTTCAAGAATATTCTTCCACACATCCTTTTCTTAGTCTTGTCATAACCCTGAATCTTTTGGTCAGAGGGACTCAGATCTACTTCAGTCAGACCTAGCTTGTGGAGCATCTAGGTCAGGATAAGATTGATCCCGAGACATGTATCAGCTAGACAACAATATACTTCCACACCATTTAACTAGATAGTAATGTATATTTTTGTAATGTTCCCCTATATGGGAGAGGATTCATCTTCTACTAAGAATGAGATGATGGCTTAGAATTCTTCTTGTTTAAATTCCTTATCATGAAATGCCTCTACAACTACTACCTCTATTTCAAACTGTAGGGGGATTCTCAAGGATTCTATGAGGTTTTCATGCATCTCTTCTAATAAGTAGAGGTTTTTTCGAATTGTGTCCTTTTTAGTAATATTATTGGGGACTTTGAACACATCGTACTTCCATATTAGAAAAATATTTCTACCCATGGGAGGTTTCTCTTTCGTAGGAGGTATGACAAGCATTGTTGGTCGAACTAGTGGATTCTTACTAGTGTTGGAAATATATTACTTCTTAGAAAATGAACCACACAAGATCACTATCAGCTAACTGTCAGATGAATGAGGCCTAACCATAAATGGATGTGGCTGATCATGATGTGGTTGCGACTTTTCTTCCTGGTCGAGTAGCATGAATAGTAGTATTAGTGAATCTGACAAGACAGTTTGAGAGTATTTTGTCTACTAAGATCTATACTGAACCGTATATCTGGTGTTAGTATCATATATGGATTGGCTTGAATCACTGGACTGGGCATCTATAAGATTCACATATCCTCGTCTCCTTCAATGATGGCATCAACTGGTGACATTAGGAGGACTCACCTGATACACTTCATCATTAAGAACCATATAGGGATCCACCATCTTGATGGTATTCATAGAGGCATACTCTTGGTCATCATCAAAGGAGTCTTGGGTGGACTTTGGGGTTGATTCCCATCTATGGATCATGATTCTCATACCTAGGTGGTCGTGTTGCATTACGTAGTGGCACCTGTGGATTCTGAGATTGGCATTGCTAATCCTGAGGCTGGGCCTGAAGCTATTTCCCTTATCAAGGTTATGGATGAGACTCTGTTGGAACAACTCTATCGGTCTAGGGGACTCTATCTGTGTGATGTAAGTAGTCTCTACCTTGTAGTCTCTTCTTGAAAAATATGGAGGAGGAAATGGACATGCCTACTTAACTTGATTAAATGATTCTTCTAGGCACTAAGTCTTGTTAGAGAAATCCAATAAACCATCTAATAAGTTTTTAGTGATAAGGGAGGGGACTAGATCAATATTCATGTTTCTCATGCACATCAGCAGCAGCTTCCCTTGGGTCAGTGGCATGCCGATCGAATACATGAGGCCCTCCCACTAGGAAATAAAGTTGGTGACTCAGTCATTTGACCATTACTTGAACTTTAAAGGTTGGAAATACTATTCTTGTTGATGGTAGAGATAAACTAGTAGGTAAACTACCTGTGATGATCTTCCCAGCCAGTAATGGACCTGATGGGTAGTTGATTGTACCAGAAGAATGTTGGCCCTTCCAATGTCTGAATAAAACATCATATCTTGGTGTCCTTTTGCTACTCTAGAGTCCCAAACATGGGTACAAACCTTGAGATGAAGTGGTCCATATGTTGCAGTGGGTAACCCATCCAGTTTAAGGGGATGAAGGTAGGATTCTCAAAATATAGGGGTGCTCACATGTCATCTTCCCATATCGGTACGGCTTGTCATTAGGTGGGATTTCCACCTACCATATCTCGAGATCTTCGAGGTGAGAAGTGAGAGAAGCTATCAACTCATCCTGGTGGGGATTCCTATATTAGAAAGGATTCTTTAATATCATTGTTTTAATAGGCTCATCAACATGATATGTAGGCTTAGTAGCTCATGGAGTGACTGGTGGAGTAGCATGTTGAGTAAATGGTGGATTAGCTAGTGAGACAGCTTGATCCGGATCTCAAGGGAAGTTATCAGGATGCTCAGGAGGATTCAGAAATAGGTATTGTATCTATTTTCTATAAACCCTGATCTTCACCCTATTGGGATGCATGATATTTTCAAGATCGATCGGGGAAGATGACCGATAAGGATTTGTGGCTACCCCTGATTCCCTAGAGGAGGAGGGATAGGATTGTATTGAGGATCACCATAGTCCAGACATTGCTCAGAAAGGATCTCATCTGATCTTTGATCTAATGGAGCAATGTGGTCATGCAGAGATCAACCTATGTCTCTTACACTGAATCAGATAGGTCAGGGGGATTGGATGTCTCAATCTAATCCTTACCTTTGTTGTCATTCTTACTAATAGTAAATGATGTATAGGGGACTCTAAGATCATGTTCATTCCTTTTTTGATGAGTAAGGATACCCATATGAGTGGCCACCTGGTATTTCAGTGCCTTAGGTGGTGAGTCCTCTTCGTCAATCTCTACCTCAGTTTCCTTCTCCCTGATTGTGTTGAGCTAATCTATATATACTATGATCATACCTGGAGGTATATCCTCATTATCAAAAAGTAAATCGGGATACCATAGGATAGGGTTGAATTGGAGAGTAGTGTATCTCCCCCATCCCTGGATCTACACATGTGGGGATGCCTCCACAATAATTCTATAGAGAACAGTGAATCTCTAAATGCATCTTTATTGAGGGGTCTAGTGATAGTCAAGTGACGCAGGGTGCTAGGCCACGGGAAGAACCACCAACTCAACCATACATCACTACTGTTCGATTCCATTAAAATTATCTCGACTCTTCAAGTAGACCAATTTATGTCCATAGAAGCAGAAATGCATCACTGAGGTGGTCTAGTGGAAACACATGATCTCATTTTGGGTGACTGGCTCTGAAATATAAAAGTTTGGAACTGTAATTGACCAAAACATCTCATATATCTAATCTACATGTAGAGTTTCCCATAAACTTTCCTGCTTGTAAGTGGGTTCTAACTCTTGGTTAGACTAGGATCCAATTTGTGCTGGTGAGAAACTAGCAACAACAGGGATGTGGACCACTGCGGTTATGGACTGGCTGGTGGAGAGACTATTATATGAACTAAATGATCATTTTACACTGGTTCATCTCTCATATGTGGTTCCAACCATATCATCACATCCCTGTAGGATGGGGTTCTAACCATTGTCTCATGGGTGAGGGTAGTGGAAGTCATTTGTGGGTCTATTGGGTGATCATTGTCTATTAAGTCCCAGAATAATTCTCTATGATCTCGAGTTGAGGTAGAGAAGGAAATTGGTGATAAAAAAGATGACTCCACCACAAGACCCTAGAAGGGAGTCAAATATTCCTCCTCCTAGATATAACTATGAATTGATTTAGGGATCTGGTGTATCTGACCTTCTGAGATAATGAATCTCACCTACCAGGCTCTTTCCCTAGACTCTGATGTAGAAGACTGGGGGAAAGGTTCCATAATTGAATCACATTCATCTTTGGAATCTGAGAATCAAATAGGATTGAAAATGACCTGATGCTTCTCAAAATTATTCCTTCAGTGGAGACAGTTCTCCCTTCTACCTCAGGATGGCTCTTTAGGGTAGGGAAGTGCTTCGGTATGAGGATGAACTCTTTTCTAGTTGGTGATGGAGTGGGAAGGGACTCCACTTGAGCTAATTTATATATGAGGAGGGCCTCTGTATCGATAATTATTGGAGTGGGGAGGACCTCCACTAGGATTTCTATGAGAGTGGTAGGGCCTCCACTATGGGAGCTGACATGGTAAGGAGGACCTTTTCTTTGGTAGGTTGAGGTGTGAATAGGTCATTCGCATATATCAAATGGGACATGGGGAGGACCTCCATGCTAGGAAACATTAGTATGCGGGGACCTATGTACTATTTTCTAGAACCGTGAGGAGTACCTCTATGGTGGTGAGTGCTAGAGCAGGGAGGACCTCTACTTGAGATGATTGAAACAGGGGGAGGACCTCTATGTTGGATTCCCATGGAATGGAGAGGACCTCTATGTTGGTTGGCAGTGATAGCATGAGGATTAACTTCGTACTAATCATAAATGAAGTAGGGAGGGCCTTCGCTTTGATCATTGTTGGAGTGGGGAGGAACTCTTCTTGAGTTGGTGGAGACATGGGTAGGACCTCCATGTTATCAGTCGAGGGAGTGGGGAGGAACTCCACTATGGTTTCCTATAGTACTGGGAGGACCTCTATACTGGCTAGTGATGAAGTGAGTAGGACCTTCACTTTAGTCGATGTTGTAGCAGGGAGGACCTCTTCTTGAGCTAGGAATTGTGTAAGGAGGACCTTCACATTGACGTTCCATGACATGGGGAGGGGCTCCATATTAGGAACTGTATTCATGGGTAGGAACTTAGTGCTCGATGTCAACAAAGTGGGGAGAGCATTCACTTTAGTTGATGTTGGGAACATGGGTAGGGCCTCCATGTTGGGTGAGAGAGCGGGGAGGACCTACAATATGGATGGAAATGGTACGGATAGGGAATCCTTATTGGATCTCATCATCATGAGTCATCCCATGATGGTTATTGGTGGTTCCAATGATAGAAAGAATCAACCCAAACAGCCTGTGAGGTGGTTGAGGTCTTGATTCTGATTGTGAGTTGATGGGTCCCTACTCTATAGTTGCATGAATCTGGTGGAATACATTGGTGGTGGCATGGGCCAGGGAAGCTATGGAAGATGATTCCCTCTGGTGTTCATCCTCCTGACCTTGTTCCCAATGTTGTAATTAGTTCATTTGAACTAGGGAAGGAGGAGTAGGGGTGTAGACTACCTATTCTTTGTACTAAGGTACCATTTTGTGGTGGCGTTGATGAGACCTGATGGTAGCCCTTCTTAGTGGATCTTGGGTTATAGTCATAGCTAGGGTGACCCGAGCATCCCCTACCTCCCCGTAGTATGGGAGATATTCATAAGAACGATCCAGGGAGAGGATCCTTAAGCAGTTGGGTGTGGGAGAAGGGAGTAGTGGCTCCCAACATGATCCTTGGGGGGGGTGCTGGAAAGGCGCATAAGACTCCAGGTCCTTATGGTCCATATCCCTTGTGGGAATGACCCCCTCCTACTCATACCATCGTATGAGGGAATTTATCATCCTCCTCCAAATGATCTCTAAGGGTGATATGATATGTGGGTGCCCAATAGCCGTAGTTGTGGATGAAGTCGCAGCGGTGTCAGAGTCATGCGATATCATGGCATTGTTATTTCCCCTACCCCTACATCTATAGGTAGGGGACGATTGATTTAATGTGGCTTGAGTCCTTTAAAGTAAGGGGATTCATATATTAGTACAGATATTAGGAAATTAATTCCCAATTCCCCAGAATTATCCAATCTTCCATGGTGAGAGAGATAGATTCAAACTGATGATGTCGCAGACCAGAATGCTCAACGATTAACTACCCCAATATCTGGTGAGTTCCACACCAGACCCGCTATTTTCTTGGTGGGACTTGGTGTTGGATTTATAGATATAGTTACATGATTATCTATGGATGTATCGAATGCTACTAGTCCTTATGTTGAGGAGAAGAGTTTCACATCGGGTTCACCATTTATTTTGGTAGTCTAAAGTCTGCAGTGTCTGAGTACAATCCTTGATCTGATGAGCTACATGGAAAATACTTGTGGTTGAAGGAGAAAATTTTCACATCGGTTTCACCATTTCTATTTTCGATGCTTCCACCCAGGTGCGTCCTCTCTGTTTTTTATCATAACACTGAAATCGCATTTTTTCCCCATATTCAAACTTTCCAAATGTGGGATGCATTCATCACTTTCTCAGTGATGTTTGATCTTTGATAAAAATTGTATGATTGAATTTCAGTACCTCCTTCCATGGATTCCTCCTCATAATTCATCGCTTAGTATGGGTCTCCCTCATAGATTATGACATAGTTTGTGAAAATCATTCTCGGTGCAATATCTTTATGGATTCCGGTTAATTACATTGTTTCTATCTGTAAATTCCAAGGGGTCTTGAATGGGTAGAAAACTTTATTCATGGGAGTATTCATTTTGGGAATCACTAGAATATATGGATACTGGAATATTGATCACCTGTATTCTTCCTCATAGGAGGGCTTCTCAAAGGCATGAAACCTGAGGCATACCATGTCAATTGTGGGGTATATTTTTTTAGAGGCATGTCTTTTGAGTTTTTCCTCTTTTATATCATGTTTAACATGGGGTAGCAATGTGATAGTTCATGAGTTTAAAATATTACCAAGATAGAGTGAAACTGATTATAATGCCCCATGGAGGTAGATAAAAGAGGTACATCCCTAAGAGGTAATATCTGGAAGGTTTAACAAATGGATGGGCTAGAATTCCTATAGAGGTGGACCCTAGATGGTGTGTCTCATAAACATAAGGTTTCACACCATGAAGGATTATCTGGACACTATTGTAGGTAGATCAGGGAGGTGCACCCCTAGGAGGGGGACACCAAGGTTTATCATTGGTTGGGATTGAGCCTCGAGGAGGTGTCCTACGTACCTTGTTTAGAAGACACGGATAAAAAACCATGTAGTTTAGTACTGGTATTACACATGATTAGTTTCCCAAGTGCTGGTAGGAGCAATGGTGATGTGGATGGGGCTTATGTGTTGGAATGGTCTAGAAGAGTGGCATGATTTTACAGGGATGTGGCAGCCTAGGTAAAATAATGATGGATTACAGATGGACTAGATAGAGTGTATATATTAGATGGATTGTTGGGGATGATGGCCTTGAACTTTGGGGATATTTCTTATGTATCCTAGTTAATACGAAATCAAATTTCATGTAGTTCTAAAGCCCCATGTAGTTTGACAACATGCGGTGAGGATGAGAGTGAACCGATATGAAAAGAATGGAATGGATGATATGGATAAAGTATTGGGCTTGAACTTTAGGGATGTTTCCTATGTATCCCAGTTAGTTGGGAACCAAATTCCACATAGTTATGGAGGGGGAGTTGGGTCTTATACCTAATGAGGAGTCCTAGGAAAATTGAGCATGTGGTTGCAATTTATGCATGGAAGCTACCCAGGTGAGAGGGTCATGATTGGGATTACACCAGGATGGTTTCCTGTTATAAATGATGTGTCCTACACATTAGAGCGGACCATAAGGATGGATAGGTTTTTTGGTAAATAATAACCTCTAATCCCATGTGAGTCATTCTCAGTGTGAGAAATAAGAGGAATCTGTAGACCTGATAGGTGTGTCGCGAAAGATGTGACAACGGGAGTTGATGTGGGGCGTATGCATGGAAACTGCCTGAAGAGGATGTCATTACGTACGAGGAGGATCCTATTCCATGTGAGGAAGATATAATTCCATGTAATTCATACAAAAATTATCTTTTCAAACTTTTTTTCGGGATTACGTGTGAAGACTGGCTGAGGTGTGCATAGAGACAAAGCCCAAAGGGAGAGGTATGGCGGATTGAGAGTATGGGAAGTAAAAGGTTCTCAGTCCCCATCCCATATTTGATCCTATGTGGAGTATTTCACCCCATGTGAGGAGGATATCATTCCCTATAACTCATACACTATGACCTCCTGGGCTTTCCACATAGGTTCGGATCATAGTTTAACATCATGTGTTGAGGATGTTGGTACTAGTTAGTTTTACGTCATGCAATACGGATGTGTGGGACTCCCTCCTCACCCCTTAGACTTACATAATTGCTTCCCATTAACCCTTGGGGAAGGGAATTCATCATCAATACCATAAGGTAAGGTTGTAGAGGAGTGCTCACTCACGAGGTCCACATTAGCATCCCTATTCCAAAACTCAAGGGGTTAGAATACCTATGCCAAAAAGAAATTAGTAAGGTAACATAATAGGGGAAACCTTTCAGGGACCAATAAATCACTGCACACAAGCCTGGAGGGTTGTATAGAAGAGGGTTTTTCAAAGAGGGGGGATTACTGAGAAGGGATTTGTGAAGATCAAGTGCTTCACAAAGGATAGGGTCTTTTCAAAGGTAAGGGATTCATGAAGCATGGTGACTCTACCTTGTCATAAAGTCACATGCTAGAAAATGAGTGCTTTGTGAAGGATTGATGCTCCATGAAACCTTGATTACCACATAGGGCCTCATTCCTCCATGAAGGGTGTGAACCTCTATGAAAGGCATCCCCAACTTAAGTGGGGGTAATTAGGAAGAAGGGAAGGGGGTATTGTGATGCTCCAATACCTTAGGTGGTTCATTTTTTGGTTGGGTTTTTAGTGCTCAAGGTCTTCATGAAATGGGATATTAGATGGCGAAAGGTCGAGGTAGTCATGCCTATAATGTGGGATGATATGGGTATTTATAGTCTTAGGGGTCTCATGATGCTCGTAAGCATTCTGTGAATAAAAATGATCTCCATGAAATGGTGTGGTTCTTTCAGACTCATTGATACATCAATCAACTGCCTTAGTGTGGTCACAGAGGGCATCAGACTCATGGGAGTTCTTTCAGTGCCTCATGCCATCATGATGGTGACGGGTATCCATGAAGGATCTTCATGATCCATACCCTCTAGCTTGTTTTTGGGGCCATTTGAGCTTGGATTTCATCTCGAATGGATATGGATTCTCTAAAATTATCACGGGGCATGTATTTTGCCACCAAAAATTTAATACAGACATTTTTTTTGAATGTGTATTGTTTTCTAAATCAATTACCTATAAAATAAACAATAAGTACCATGTTCCATCAACATTGTTTGAGTCATCTCAATCAAACTTTGATTCTTCCTTTCAGAAAAACCATTTTATTATGCTATATATGATGAACTATACTTAAGAATAAACCCATTATTCACCAAACACTGGTTAAACTTTTCAATTATGTATTCTAATCTATTATTAAAATGAAACCTCACTGATGAATATTTTTGTTCCTTTTATATACTCCTCTTAAAAATAAATAACCTCTTTGATGATTTGAATTTGTGCTTCATGAAAATGGTTGATGTGATCCATGAAAATTCATAAATGAACAAGATAAGTTATTTATCACTATCTATCAATTTCTTCCTCATCGATCAAAAAATACATGATTGAATAAGTTATAATGGATTATTTTTTGAATCTATACTTATTTATGTTAAGAGTTTACAATCTTTCACTTTTTACATGTAGTGAATTACCATTTATTTTCTCTCTTCAACAACATCACATTGTGAACATTATCTCCTTGAGTCAAATTTTTCATGATTTTTTAATAATATGATAAATTCATTGATGTCATAACTCTTTCTTATCCTTGATGCTCAAGTAAAAATGATTTTAAGAATCTATTATTTGAAATCGGTTAACTTTGATCTATTTTATTCATTTCATAACACATCCATACATAAATATATTCTCCACACATCCATCTATAAATATATTCACCACACATTCAAATTTATAAAAAATAATTTCATTTTATTTATATCATATCTAGGAAACACTTATAATATTGTGTTTCAAACTATCAACAAAGTGGATACTCCTTAACTTTAATTTACTATTTCAAATAATTATTGAGCTAGCACCTTTAATTTTAAGAGATCTGTTATTATATATTTTCACTAATACTTCTATACACTTATAAAATCCTTTAATCAATCTCATATAACCTATCATATGTGATGAACACTATACATCTAGTATCCATAAGTGATTCTTTTGAGATTCCTTTAAAGAAATATTCAACACTGACACTATATCCTTTCATATTTATTTATTATTCTAAAATAATTGATCATTTTTCATACTAAATTTAATTAGAAAATGGATAATAATTCCTCATCCAAGTGAATTTGGTGATCACATATTCTACAAACTTCATTCAGAACTTGAAACTGATTCTTCACTTAAACTCAAGAATTTTCATATTTTTTATAAAACTTTATTATTTGAGTAGGTTTTATATCCCTCAATTCCTAACATTGAGAACATATATAATTTTATAAATATCATTAATTGAACAAATAATTTATTTCCACATTCTTTTAGCCACTATATCACCAATAGTGGTCAAAAAATGAAAATTTTCTAGAAAACAATGATTATTGAATAGATTTTGGCACTTAATTTTCTTCACCTTTATATCCAATTATTTCAAAAAAATTATAAAAACAAATTTTTGGAATTATTTACATTTTCCTATTAATTTTAGAAAATTTTATTTATTTTTTTACCATTTTATTTATCGTAAATTTCAGCTTCAAGTCACCATTTTTGGAATTTTTTTAAAAATATGGAATTCACCTTGTGATGAAAATTTATTATTATTTTTATTATTTTTTCCATTAAATATTATTCTCTATAAATCCACAACTTTTTGAATCCATATATTTTGATTTTTTATGATTTTAATGATAATGAATACTCTTATAAATTCCAATAGTCTTCTCACTACTCTTTGAAATTTCACCAAATTCATGCACATTTTTTTTAAAAACAAACTTGATCTTATTCAATCAATATTAAATATCAAATATATTTTAATAGAAATAAAAAATTTCTTTTTGTTTTACTTTAATATCCTCCTTCAATGAATTATTTAACTTATTCTCCTCAGTAAGTGAGACACTTTAGCACTACAATTATTTCACCAACTATTTATCCCATTCTCCTAAGGCTTTATCAAACTTATTTGGAACTTGAGGTAACTTACCCAAATTATTATTCTTCTTTTACTATTTAAATATTTTGAATATTCTTTCCTTTAACTTATGATTCTCTATAAATTCTATTTCATTTTATTCTTTATCTTTTTTATTGGAAGACTCGTCTTCTTTTACCTTTTAAATTAGTAATTTTTCAACATGATCCATGGGTTAAGAATACTCTTAACTTATATTGTCTTCACATTATTATTCCTACATTTATAAAAAATAAATATATTTTTTTATTTTGAAAAAAAATCAGTTTCCCTTAGAAGGTGACTCTTTTTATCGAACAACTGAGACACTTCAAATGCAATTTACCATGGTGAATTTCAAAACCATGGTGGCTAAAAAGAAACATAAGAGCTACATACACATAATGGTGCATGAAGGGTGTGAGAAAAAAACAATCCTAGTGGGATATCACCAATTATTTTGTGTCATTCATTTCAAAATACATTTCATTTTTTCTTATTTTAAATGCATTTAAAAAATATATTATTATAGGTAAGAACTTTAAATCCAAATATCACACCAACAACCATTTTATAATCTCATCCACTTTGAGAAAATGATTTTAAAATACTCAATTACATTAGAAAAATATCCGTTAGAGTTTCACTTTCAACCCCACATTAGAAACTCTCCTTTTCAAAACACTTTGGAATCAATTTAATAAAACAAGACCCTACACATAAATAGTAAAATAAAACACTAAGCCACCACACCATTAATAATATATGAGTAAAAAATCATGATAACAAGTTGGGGTTCCATCCATATTAATATAACTAGGGGGAATAAAGAATGTGATCCCCTAAGGGAATTTCATCTAGTATCATGGATAACACACTAGTTCCTAAGGTAATATGATACAAGACATTACCAAATACATATTACAAGCATCTAGAATAAGTTTCATCCAATCCAACATAACCCACCCGATTCCACTCACATGAACTTCCTCACGGGAACACCCCTATCCTAAAATATATCACTATAGGGGACACTAGACAGTGTGTGAACCAAACTAGTATAGCATAAATATAGACTAGTCACTCAGTGCCTCGTTTTCCATGAGCGAAACAATAGGAGGTGAGAAATAAAATAAGTCACATGATCAATGCAACAAAATAATATAAATATCACCTCACCTCAAATTCCCTCATAAGAAACCACATATTTTCATATAATTCATGTCACTATAATAATTAATATCCCCCTTGGGTTCAAAATTTACACAAGAACAAATAAATCAAGGGTATAATTGAGGGTACTACACCTACCAAAAGGAGATAATTTAAAAATATCTGAATGGATCTTATTAAAATATACATGGAATTCCAAGTCACTTTAATTCTCTTTGAAAAACAATTTCAAATCATTCTTTAAAAACATCCATTTAAACCCACATTCAAGGCCAATTCAAACACCACCCATTTTTATTTGAAATCATTTAAGAAACAAAAACCTCCCTTTCCTTTGAATCGTTTTCAAAAAAACCAATACTTTACCCATTTCATGACCCAAATGGGTTCAAATTTGATTAAAACACAAAATTCATATAAAATAAGAAACTCAAACCTTTTTACTAACACTTGGTATTCAAAGATCATTTTAGAGATCAAACCCCCTTTAAACCAACCTTCATAACAAGTGAAAAACTATTCAATAATAATTATAAAATCTTTTTGACTATCATGTATAATCATAAATTAATGGTCACGACCCGTCCCCTGAGGCCCATGCTGTGACTACCCCAATCCTGCCTCCATAGGCCATGGGTTGGCGACTAGCACCAAAAAGGAGTATCCCTGGAATGGGAAGGTATTGCCTTTAAAATTGTACAAACACACAAGACAATAACACAATAAGAAGCAACCATGAAGTAAACTGTTGTAGTAAAAATTGTACTAAAAGTAAAGGGGCTGGAATATAAGACAACTGAAAAGTGTAAGTACAACTGAAAAGAGAAAACAGCTTCTAGATCATCCACCGAGGATCCTACCTAAAGGGTAGGTACATCTTGTCTCCACTGTTATCCATGTCATCTAATCTCCTCCATGTACTGCCTAGTCTTGGCTCCCTCAAGTCTCATCCCAGCTGCTCGTCGTCTGCATAAGATACAACAAGGTGTGGGCGAAGATCATGCAGGGTGAGTATAAAAATACTCAGTAGGGACCCCGAGACCCCCGAAGGTCTCAATAATTCCACAAGGGCAAACCACAAAGCATGATCTCAATCACATAGTGCAAAGAAATAGACACAGCTCGAACAGAGTCTCGTATCAAACTAGGTATTAGTGAATTATAGAAGTACAGATGATTAGTCGCGAAGCTATATCATATTATTCTATCAAGAGGAACTATTTCTGACCATACGGAGTCTGACCCAGACAAGATCGATAGGTACTAACCCCCGCAATGACCCACACAGGATTCGAACCTCCCGGAGTTAATAGGTACTAACCCCCGCAATGACCCACATATGATCTGACCCACACAGGATCGATATGCGCTGACCCACACAAGATCACTGAGCACTGACCCAAATAGGATCTGACCCACACAAGATCGGTATGCGGTGACCCACATAGGATCTAACCCACACAGGATCGGTGCTGACCCACATAGGATCGCTCGGTACTAACCTTCGTATGATCTGTCTCCAACCTCCGCCTCACTGCTAGCCACTGTATTCCCACTCATAGCATGCTTGATTATGGGAGAACCACTACTCAATCCATCATTCATATTTCAACTGGAATGAATTCCCATGAAGAAATATCCCAAAGGACTTCCATGTCGTAAGGGTTCTAATGCGACAGACAACGCATCAATCGGACACCCGGTCTGTGACTTATAAGTATTTTAGTTCTAAGGGCCCGATTGGATTTAGGTTCGATCCAACCCATCCACAATCCAATTTTTCCAAAATTCAAGTGGAGTATACCAAAATCACCTCCTCATCCTAAGGGTTTCAGCGTTGTAGACAGTTCATCAAATGGACGTCTGGTATGTTAGTTACACCCCTTTCCGTGAAACGGGGGTGATCGCACCTTGGCTCAGCCCAGCTCAGTTGGGCCTGTCGGAATATTCTAAAGGGACCGCTTTCCAAAAGGGATCCCAATTCCACTGACGGCGTGTCGAATAGACACTTGGTTCATCATTTACGGGCATTTCTTTATTCGGGGAACGGTTGGGTCTGGGCTCGGTCCGACTCGATCAGGTCGGCCCGACGCAACAGGTCTCGGGGTCTACCTGACCGCGCTTGGGTCTGGCCTGCTAAGGGTCAGCCCGGTTTATGGGGTCTGGCCCATCGGGGTCGGCCCGGTTCAGTTCGCGACCCCAGGATGCGGTTGGCCTGGCCCATTGGGTGGGGATCGGCCCACCCTCATTGGCCCACTGGGCTGCGGGTCCAGTCCACTGGGTGGGTCCAGCCCGCTCGGCTGGCCCACGTCTGGCCTGGTCTGCCAGAAGGTGGACCGGTCTTCCCATCTGGCCTCGTGGGTTCCGGGTCGTTTCGACCAGCCGGTGGGGCGCTGCCCCACCGTGTAACGGTCAGTCGTTTTGTCTGACTGAGGGTCCTCCAACCTGGCACGGTGCAGAGCTGTGCCACTCTCCACCTGCCATAGCCCACTGGTCGTGGTTGTAGCTTCCGGCAGCGCCTGCGGGCGTCGTCCCTTATCTGGCATGGTTAGCTCGGGTCGGCCACCTTCGGCCAATATGGTGCGTCGTCGCGCGCTGCCTTCCACTGCCTGTGACCAGTTTTCATGGGTCTTCTCTAACCACCATCGTCTGTCGTCGGCATGGCGCACTGGTGGTTTCTTCTATGGTCACCGGGCATGCTCTGGTGTCCATTCTTGGTGTCTTCTGTGCCTACAGCTCTCCCGCATTGTCATCGTCATAAGGTGACCAGCTATTTCGTGTTGTCATCGAGTTGGATAATGTTCCCTGAAGTTCACATCAAGAATGAAGTGGCTGAGGTTCCGGGCCTTATTAGTTTGGTCCACTCCCTCCACGTTACATGATATCAAGTGGGAGAGAAATTTAATTTATCAAATACAAATTCAAAATAAACCCCCTGCCTCAAGATCATTGTAGAACGCTCGAAATTGAGGAAGAGTCGGTGTTCGTCGTCCCCGCAACAAGCCACAAATGTTGCTGCTTAAACGTCGTCCTTCAGTTCATGATTCGGTGTCACTTGTCACCACCCACTGGAACCGGCTCCATCCTCCAAGTTATTGGCATCGTGGAACTTTATCATAACTTTGTCGCTTGGTGAAGCCATGCCAAAACCTCTCCCCAAGCTCCATATAAATAGGATAGGGGGAGGGTGAGTAACGCCCTTGAAATTAATGGGGGTTCATTTAATAGGAACCTTCCTAATTCAAACGGTGTTGTTACAAATTATTTGAGGAGTCAATACATTTAAAGGATTGACACGTCATTGGTCCCACCAATACCTCTTGTCCATTAGAGTAGAAGAAATAAAGAAATAAAATAACAATGTTATTTTATTACTCTTTTAAAAAGTCCAAAATCTAACTTTTTCTAGACTTACTGCGGTCGAAGTAAAGCCTCCCTTAATCGAATCCTAGCACTATGAATTCAATGGTGCCCTCAGATTCTTAATCTAAGCACCGGTTCAAAAGATAGAAAACCTCACCCGCGTGTTTACTGAAAGTACCTTAAAAAAGTTCAAAAAATCATTCCAGGCACACAGGGTCTTGAAATCACGCGCCATCAATTTTTCCAAACTCATAATAATTCCATATATTTAAAAAAACATGGAAAAATCCAGGTCTTTACATTCTCCCCACCTTAGAGATTTTTGTCCCCTAAAGACACAACATAGACTAAGTAAACAAATATGGGTACAGAGCATGAATCTGAGCCTCCTTCTCCCATGTGCTCTCCTAGAGGTTCCTGTCACACACGGTTTTTTTTCTGTCTTTGTATTGATCCGGCCCATTAGAAATCCCGATCCTCTTAATGGGTATTTGATGAGATGAATCTTGAGTTTTGAAGTTTCATATATGTCTAACCACCATAATTTAGGATCCCCATTGCTTGTTTAGGAGTTTTTGAAGAAAGGGTGGTTACTTCATGATTTGGGCCAACCGTGAGCCCATTCCCAGTTTTAAAAACTGAATTTGTTTCTTTTATAACTCTTTTTTTCATCCTTTTTCACCCAATCAACTTCCCACTTGTCCTATACTGATATATTAAAATTTATTTATCCTTTTGGACCCATTAGAAATTCATAAGATGGGTGAATTTGGGTTACTTATTTAGGTATTGGGCCAGCCCATGGGCCCATTTCCTGTTTTAAAGAAAATAATTTGTTTCATTTATATCTTTTTCATTTTTAAATATTTTTCAGTGATTCCAACTCCCGCCTGAATCCAATATCCCTATACTCACCTCCAATATCGTTTTTTCCTATTTGGAGCTCATATGGGTCGCGTAAGAGGACGAATATTCTCAGGATACCTCAAATCGTCCAGATTTGACAAGGTAAATTGTATCATTCATAAATTAATCAATTCTTACTCTTTTGGCCACCAATTTTCTTTCCCTGGTTCTTCCAGATCATAGGAGTCTCTCCATGAATTTTCAAGCCATTCCCTTCCCTATAGGGTTGCAGATCTAATGGAAGACGAAGAGTTTTCTAGGGTGAAAGGTGAGATTCCTTCTCCTTTCTCCTTCCTCTTCCCCCTCCTTTCATTATTTCTTTGATTTATATTGTACCCTAGTCTTGATCGACCTAGTGTTTTGTTATACAATGTTTTTTGATGTGTTTTATGTTTGTTTAGTTCTGGTATTTATAGTTTTAGGGTTTATAAACCCGCGGCGGGTGATTTCGGGTGTGCGTTTCAATTACGCCAAAGATTTGAGGTAGGATATCCTTTGCACATGCTTTTATCATAGAAGTTTCATCATTTTAATATTATCCTATACTGATATAAATGTATATTATTGTTTTAAATCCTTTTTATAATTTTCTTGGTGTGCAAATTTGTTGTTTAATCACTGTTATGTGAAAGGTAGTGTTGTTTTGTCATGAAAGTAATCAACAAGTGTTTGTTTAAATGTTCCATTATCTTAGAAAATATTTTGTGAGGTTTATAATCTGGTTTATGTTATTTTTAACATGTTACAGTATCTTGAATGAAAATATGACATTCAATTTGTGTTTTATTCCTTTTCATGTACATAAAATAAATTGTTTTGTTTAAAAAGGGCATGACATGTGTTCGGTAAATTGCCCGGTTGGCATTTATGTGTGATGTGTGATTTAAAAGTTATTTTATTGGATTTATAAAGGAATTGGAAGAATTATAAATGGTATTTTTGGGTACTTATATTGATTTCCAATTTGGATTTGTTTTTACAAACAAGTGGGTTTTGATTTACAACATATTTTGGCCGGAGTTGCCAAAAAAAAATGGACCGTTTCACATCTTTACGAAAATGGTTGTGTTTTGAATATGTAACCTGAGTATTATAAGAGATTTATGAATGAGGTTTGCTGCCGTAAATGATGTTTATACAGATCCTTAATAAAATTAAAATTCATACCTTCATTAAAGGTTAGTTTTGAGAAAATGTTTAAAGGCCCGTTTGGCATTTCCTAGAAACGAAGGAGTGTTTTACTTGTATATAACAAGTTGTGAAATTGGGATTGTTTTATGGTCCATTAAATGATTTTATTAAATGATTATTGGGCTTCCAAATATTATTTGGTTTGGTTATGATTTGTTTTTATAATTTAAAGAATGTTTTTGAAAGAGTTTTATGTGCAAAGCCTCAATGCACTTCATGAAATTGTTTTACCAAAATATTTAGCGGTTTGTTGATTAGTGTAAGAAATGTGAAGAAAGATTATGGGATGTTTTTGTTTTTATGGTTTTGGAATGGAATTTGGATGTGAAATGTGTATTTGATAATATGTGTAACTTGATTGAGCACTAAAGGGAATCCCGGGTATCTAGGTGGGTGGACGTGTACTAGTATGCTAGTGATTCTGTGGGGGTTGGCCCCTGTTTCACGTAGCAAGTTTGACGATGACAACACTAACTAAACTATGATGATGATGATTGGGGACCACTAGGTTATGGGTATGTTCCCTACTAGTGGCTCGTGCACGAGAACGGATATTTATTATGGTTACTTTCACCGAGATACGAGGTACCTGGGGCACACAACTAACTAGTGCCTAGGGGTATTCCCATGACTAGTGCTCATTGGCTATTTTGTACTCACCGTCGGCATACGGTGTGTTTGGTTGGTAAATTCAGTAGTATGTGTTATTTATTTGAATGTTAAAATTCTTTAAATCATCCCTCTTGAAACTATGTTCATTTTTAAGTTGCACCTCTTTGAAAAAAAATAGTTACTTGCATTTTTGTTTATTAGACATGCATGTTTTTGTCTGATAATTATTATAGCATGGAACCTCATTTGAAAACCATACTTTCATATCTTGAATTTCAAACTATAAATTGATGTTTAATTTATTTTAAAGGAATGTGCATTGGTAATAGAATATCGGGCTATCCTACTGAGTTTTAATACTCACGCCTATAGTCTTCTTCTTTTTTTAGCCCTTGTGCAGGTTTCATCTTCAGTTCGATCACCTTGGGCGACTTTTTATCATTGTGTTGGAGAGTGACCAGAAGTGTCACATGGATTTAGTTGGTCATTGTGATTTTTCATTTGAGTTTTTGTTTTTGTTCTACCTTTAGTTTCTTGTATAAAAAATATTTTGTTCAATTTTTATATAAATTCATTTTGGGTTGTCCGTTTATTTCCACTATTTGTTTGATTGTCTATATATGGGCGAAATCGTTCCCTTGTGTACTCTATTGATGCCCTTGGTGCTTGTCACCATCCCGGGAGGATCGGGAACGCCTCCCAGGACTTTTCGTGGGCTGGCCTGGGTGACCGGTTCAGGGTCGACTCAGGCTGGTTCGTGACAAAATGGTATCAAAGGAGGTTGGCTCTCAGCAGACCTTTCTTTTTAGAGTGCCCTTGTTATTTTGGGGATGTCAAGGTAAATGGAGTAGGATTTTTGGGACTTGAGGGGTAAGTGCATGAAGAGCGTCGCGAACTCTTTCTTGTTCTAATCCTCAGGTTTCCAAGGGAGTCCAGTTTTATTAGTGTCCTTTGTTCTGGTTGATTTTTTTTGGTGTTGGGATATGACAAGGGGAGTCTGAATAATGGCCTCCGTGAGCTCACAGGGCCTGGCAAGCCATGTGGAGCTGGGGAATGGTCCTAATAAGTCTCTCTGTGTTGGTGTTGTGTTTGGCATATTGCCACCAACCATATGGTCAAGTCACCCACTAACACTAGTTCCCTTTTTTTGGGTCTCTTGAACCTTTCTTGAATTCTGAATTTTTGTTTTTAAAATTTTTGTGTGAGAATTGTGGAAATTGGTTTTAATGTAAGGATTAGAATTTAAAAAGTGAAAGAAGGGGGTTTCAATAATTAAATATAATAATGGTTTTGGAAGGTTGTGTTTTTGTGAAAAAAATTGGGGGAAGCAGAAATGATTTAAAGGGATTGGATTATCCATAATCTAAAATTGTGGTTTGTTGAAATAAAATGTTTTGAAATTGTGAATAATTTTAAAGTGAATCTGGATATTTTTTTATGGGGTATTTTAGGATGTTAAAAAGTTTTTGAATTGGATAAATTAGTTTTGGAAATTGGTTTTGATCGGTTGGTGTTTTACTACAAACGGTATTGGTCTCAATGGACCTCAGATTATAAAAATATACATTGCTGATTTTTTTTTTAAAAAAAATGGTAAGGGGTAGTTTGGAGTGGCTTGGTTATTTAAAAAGTTTTTTTTAAATGAAAAGGGGTAGGTTTTTAAGAAAATGGTTCTTAATGAATTGTGGTTTTTTTTTGGGAAATATGAAAAGGGTTTTTCACTTGGTGGTTGGTGTTCCTTTTGAAGGTACATGATTTTTGGAATGATGTTGTTTTGTTTTAGCCTTTGGTGTTTTCATGAGTGCTCACATGCATGGTTTTATTTATATCTAGAAGGATGAAATATATGGTATGGTGGTTGGGTGCCTGGGGTGGCATGGAAATGTGCATGTGGGTGAGACTTGATGAAACACCATTGGTGAATGTTGAAACCCACCAAGTTAGTTTGTTTTTCAAAATTGTTTTGAGTTGAAAAATGTTGTCCTTTTTTTATAAACCAATGGTTATGTGGCCCATTTTTTTATGTTGTAGAAGATTTGTTTATTCAGTAAGCTTCCTTGTGATCTAAAATTCATACTCTTGTTGTATCTTGAGATGATATCTTGTTGGTGTCTTGGTTTTGTAGAAATTTTCCTTGGGTTTCTAAAGATGTCTTTGATGTTGTGATGTGGCCATGGATAGTTCTCCGTTGGAAATCTTTCCTGCTGATCAACCTAAGGATTCATTTCAAATGTTAAATCCACCTATTTTGATGATGCCTCAACCTGTTTGTTGGAATAGATAGTAGTTTGGGATCTATTAAAAGTGCTTCTAGGTCGTGATAATTCTTTTGGACAGAGCAGTTGTGTTCGGTGATGTTGATGTGTTTCGTCTAATTCCTCGTCTATTATGCCCCTCATTTGGAGTGATAAGGAATTTTGATATGTATCTATGAGTTCCAATTTAGATGAAGGTTTTTTTTTTGGTGATCAAGTGTGGTTTTTTTTTTGAGTGGTGTGATCCTTATCACCTGACTGCGGTGCAGCAAATGCTTCAAGAATCAGGGCTCTAGCCATAGGCCTCGGAGTGAAGCTTTTCACGCAGTCAGGAAATCAACAGAGGTGTGGAGTGCTATATTAAGATCCTTACTCCTCTGTTTTGGTAAGTTAGTTACTATGTCAATGTTTTGGTTCCTCATTTCTATGAATTTCCCTTTGTCGCAACAAGCGTGGTAGACTTAACCCCTCACACAGTGTCTATGGTTTTTCCTTCATGGATGTGGGTTTTCAATCAATGTCCCTGTGTGGACCTCCTATAAAAATCAGGTGTAGTATTGGTGTTACCTATTCATAGGTGGAGAGTTTTGTGTAGTTTATTTGTTTCTTTTGTGGTTTCAGTGGCCAAATTATTGGATCCCCTACCATCCCATCCCCAAGTGACGGGGGTCCAGAATTGTGTTGAATGTGTCGACCAAGTTATTGTCCCATCCATTTGGTAGTGGGTGGTTTATATGTTCATGTTGTAACTCTATTAACTTGGTATAGTAGGTTTTTGTAGGAGGGTTTTTTTTGGGCTTGTGTGAGTGAGTCCCAACTCTAGCTCATGTTCAATTCTTGTCTATTCATTGCTAGTTGGTTTCTAATGGTGGGGAGACCCACCATGCGTCTCCTGGATTTTCATCCTAAGAACATTTCTAGGTATAGTTGATTCTTAATGGTGGGGAGTACATTCTGGAATCCTTAGGGGTTGTTTTTTTTCAGCTGGAAAGTGTTATGGCTTTCCGGGGGCGGAAAGCTTTAATGGTGGGGAGAATTGTCACACACGGTTTTTTTTTCTGTCTTTGTATTGATCCGGCCCATTAGAAATCCCGATCCTCTTAATGGGTATTTGATGAGATGAATCTTGAGTTTTAAAGTTTCATATATGTCTAACCACCATAATTTGGGATCCCCATTGCTTGTTTAGGAGTTTTTGAAGAAAGGGTGGTTACTTCATGATTTGGGCCAACCGTGAGCCCATTCCCAGTTTTAAAAACTGAATTTGTTTCTTTTATAACTCTTTTGTTGTTCATCATTTTTCACCCAATCAACTTCCCACTTGTCCTATACTGATATATTAAAATTTATTTATCCTTTTGGACCCATTATAAATTCATAAGCCGGGTGAATTTGGGTTACTTATTTAGGTATTGGGTCAGCCCATGGGCCCATTTCCTGTTTTAAAAAAAAAATTGTTTCATTTATATCTTTTTCATTTTTAAATATTGTTTGGTTATTCCACCTCCCACCCGAAGCCAATATCCCTATCCTCACCTCCAATATCATTTTTGCCTCTTTGGAGCTCATATGGGTCGCGTAAGAGGATGAAAATTCTCAGGATACCTCAAATCGTCCAGATTTGACAAGGTAAATTGTACCATTCATAAATTAATCAATTAGTACTCTTTTGTCCACCAATTTTCTTTCCCTGGTTCGTCCAGATCTTAGGAGTCTCTCCATGAATTTTCAAGCCATTACCTTCCCTCTAGGGTTGCATATCTAATGGAAGACGAAGAGTTTTCTAGGGTGAAAGGTGATATTCCTTCTCCTTTCTCCTTCCTCTTCCCCCTCCTTTCATTATTTCTTTGATTTATATTGTACCCTAGTCTTGATCGACCTAGTGTTTTGTTATACAATTTTTTTTATGGGTTTTATGTTGGTTTAGTTCTGGTATTTATAGTTTTAGGGTTTATAAACCCGCGGCGGGTGATTTCAGGTGTGCGTTTCAATTACACCAAAGATTTGAGGTAGGATATCCTTTGCACATGCTTTTATCATAGAGGTTTCATCATTTTAATATTATACTATACTGATATAAATGTATATTATTGTTTTAAATCCTTTTTATAATTTTCTTGGTGTGCAAAGTCGTTGTTTAATCACTGTTATGTGAAAGGTAGTGTTGTTTTGTCATGAAAGTAATCAACAAGTGTTTGTTTAAATGTTCCATTATCTTAGAAAATATTTTTTGAGGTTTATAATCTGGTTTATGGTATTTTTAACATGTTACAGTATATTGAATTAAAATATGACATTCAATTGGTGTTTTATTCCTTTTCATGTACATAAAATAAATTGTTTTGTTTAAAAAGGGCATGACATGTGTTCGGTAAATTGCCCGGTTGGCATTTATGTGTGATGTGTTATTTAAAAGTTATTTGATTGGATTTATAAAGGAATTGGAAGAATTATAAATTGTATTTTTGGGTACTTATATTGATTTCCAATTTGGATTTGTTTTTACAAACAAGTGGGTTTTGATTTACAACATATTTTGGCCGGAGTTGCCAAAAAAAATGGACCGTTTCACATCTTTACGAAAATGGTTGTGTTTTGAATATGTAACCTGAGTATTATAAGAAATTTATGAATGAGTTTTGCTGCCGTAAATGATGTTTATACAGATCCTTAATAAAATTAAAATGCATACCTTCATCAAAGGTTAGTTTTGAGAAAATGTTTAAAGGCCTGTTTGGCATTTCCTAGAAACGAAGGAGTGTTTTACTTGTATATAACAAGTTGTGAAATTGGGATTGTTTTATGGTCCATTAAATGATTTTATTAAATTATTATTGGGCTTCCAAATATTATTTGGTTTGGTTATGATGTGTTTTTATAATTTAAATAATGTTTTTGAAAGAGTTTTATGTGCAAAGCCTCAATGCACTTCATGAAATTTTTTTACCAAAATATTTAGCGGTTTGTTGATTAGTGTAAGAAATGTGAAGAAAGATTATGGGATGTTTTTGTTTTTATGGTTTTGGAATGGAATTTGGATGTGAAATGTGTATTTGATAATATGTGTTACTTTATTTAGCACTAAAGGGAATCCCGGGTATCTAGGTGGGCGGATGTGTACTAGTATGCTAGTGATTCTGTGGGGGTTGGCCCTTGTTTCACGTAGCAAGTTTGACGATGACAACACTAACTAAACTATGATGATGATGATGATTGGGGACCACTAGGTTATGGGTATGTTCCCTACTAGTGGCTCGTGCACGAGAACGGATATTTATTATGGTTACTTTCACCGAGATACGAGTTACCTGGGGCTCACAACTAACTAGTGCCTAGGGGTATTCCCATGACTAGTGCTCATTGGCTATTTTGTACTCACCGTCGGCATACGGTGTGTTTGGTTGGTAAATTCATTAGTATGTGTTATTTATTTGAATGTTAAAATTCTTTAAATCAGCCCTCTTGAAAACTATGTTCATTTTGAAGTTGCACCTCTTTGAAAAAAAATAGTTACTTGCATTTTTGTTTATTAAACATGCATGTTTTTGTCTGATAATTATTATAGCATGGAACATAATTTGAAAACCATACTTTCATATCTTGAATTTCAAACTATAAATTGATGTTTCATTTATTTTAAAGGAATGTGCATTGGGAATAGAATATCGGGCTATCCTACTGAGTTTTAATACTCACGCCTATAGTCTTCTTCTTTTTTTAGCCCTTGTGTAGGTTTCATCTTTAGTTCGATCACCTTGGGCAACTTTTGATCATTGTGTTGGAGAGTGACCAGAAGTGTCACATGGAGTTAGTTGGTCATTGGGATTTTTCATTTGAGTTTTTTTTTTGTTCTCCCTTTAGTTTCTTGTATAAAAAATATTTTGTTCAATTTTTATATAAATTCATTTTGGGCTGTCCGTTTATTTCCACTGTTTGTTTGATTGTCTATATATGGGCGAAATCGTTCCCTTGTGTACTCTATTGATGCCCTTGGTGCTTGTCACCATCCCGGGAGGATCGGGAACGCCTCTCGGGACTTGTCGTGGGCTGGCCTGGGTGACCGGTTCAGGGTCGACTCAGGCTGGTTCGTGACAAAATGGTATCAAAGGAGGTTGGCTCTCAGCGTACCTTTATTTTTATAGTGCCCTTGTTATTTTGGGGATGTCAAGGTAGATAGAGTAGTATTTTTGGGATGTGAGGGGTAAGTGCATGAAGAGCATCGCGAACTCTTTCTTGTTCTAATCCTCAGGTTTCCAAGGGAGTCCAGTTTTATTAGTGTCCTTTGTTCTGGTTGATTTTTTTTTTTTGTGTTGGGATATGACAAGGGGAGTCTGACTAATGGCCTCCGTGAGCTCACAGGGCCTGGCAAGCCATGTGGAGCTGGGGAATGGTCCTAATAATTCTCTCTGTGTTGGTGTTGTGTTTGGCATATGGCCGCCAACCATATGGTCAAGTCACCCACTGACATTAGTTCCCTTTTTTTGGGTCTCTTGAACCTTTCTTGAATTCTGAATTTTTGTTTTTAAAATCCTTGTGTGAGAATTGTGGAAATGGGTTTTAATGTAAGGATTAGATTTTAAAAAGTGAAAAAAGGGGGTTTCAATAATTAAATATAATAATTGTTTTGGAAGGATGTGTTTTTGTGAAAAAAATTGGGGGAAGCAGAAATGATTTAAAGGGATTGGATTATCCATAATCTAAAATTGTGGTTTGTTGAAATAAAATGTTTTGAAATTGTGAATAATTTTAAAGTGAATCTGGATATTTTTTTATGGGGTATTTTAGGATGTTAAAAAGTTTTTTAATTGGATAAATTAGTTTTGGCAATTGGTTTTGATCGGTTGGTGTTTTACTACAAACGGTATTGGTCTCAATGGACCTAAGATTATAAAAATATACATTGCTGATTTTTTTTTAAAAAAAATGGGAAGGGGTACTTTAGAGTGGCTTGGTTATTTAAAAGGTTTTTTTTAATGAAAAGGGGTAGGTTTTTAAGAAAATGGTTCTTAATGAATTGTGGTTTTTTTTGTGAAATATGAAAAGGGTTTTTCACTTGGTGGTTGGTGTTCCTTTTGAAGGTACATGATTTTTGGAATGATGTTGTTTTGTTTTAGCCTTTGGTGTTTTCATGAGTGCTCACATGCATGGTTTTATTTATATCTGGAAGGATGAAATATATGGTATGGTGGTTGGGTGCCTGGGGTGGCATGGAAATGTGCATGTGGGTGATACTTGATGAAACACCATTGGTGAATGTTGAAACCCACCAACTTAGTTTGTTTTTCAAAATTGTTTTGAGTTGAAAAATGTTGTCCTTTTTTTATAAACAAATGGTTATGTGGCCCATTTTTTTCTATGTTGTAGAAGAGTTGTTTATTCAGTAAGCTTCCTTGTGATCTACAATTCATACTCTTGTTGTATCTTGAGATGATATCTTGTTGGTGTCTTGGTTTTGGAGAAATTTTCCTTGGGTTTCTAAAGATGTCTTTGATGTTGTGATGTGGCCATGGATAGTTCTCTATTGGAAATCTTTCCTGCTGATCAACCTAAGGATTCATTTCAAATGTTAAATCCACCTCTTTTGATGATGCCTCAACCTGTTTGTTGGAATAGATAGTAGTTTGGGATCTATTAAAAGTGCTTCTAGGTCGTGATAATTCTTTTGGACAGAGCAGTTGTGTTCGGTGATGTTGATGTGTTTCGTCTAATTCCTCGTCTATTATGCCCCTCATTTGGAGTGATAAGGAATTTTGATATGTATCTATGAGTTCCAATTTCTATGAAGGTTTTTGTTTGGTGATCAAGTGTGGTTTTTTTTTGAGTGGTGTGATCCTTTTCACCTGACTGCGGTGCAGCAAATGCTTCAAGAATCAGGGCTCCAGCCATAGGCCTCGAAGTGAAGCTTTTCACGTAGTCAGGAAATCAACAGAGGTGTGGAGTGCTAGATTAAGATCCTTACTCCTCTTTTTTGGTAAGTTAGTTACTATGTCAATGTTTTGGTTCCTCATTTCTATGAATTTCCCTTTGTCGCAACAAGCGTGGTAGACTTAACCCCTCACACAGTGTCTATGGTTATTCCTTCATGGATGTGGGTTTTCAATCAATGTCCCTGTGTGGACTGCCTGTAAAAATCAGGTGTAGTCTTGGTGTTACCTATTCATTGGTGGAGAGTTTTGGGTAGTTTATTTGTTTCTTTTGTGGTTTCAGTGGCCAAATTATTGGATCCCCTACCATCCCATCCCCAAGTGACGGGGGTCCAGAATTGTGTTGAATGTGTCGACCAAGTTATTGTCCCATCCATTTGGGAGTGGGTGGTTTATATGTTCATGTTGTAACTCTATTAACTTGGTATAGTAGGTTTTTGTAGGAGGGTTTTTTTTGGGCTTGTGTGAGTGAGTCCCAACTCTAGCTCATGTTCAATTCTTGTCTATTCATTGCTAGTTGGTTTCTAATGGTGGGGAGACCCACCATGGGTCTCCTGGATTTTCATCCTAAGAACATTTCTAGGGATATTTGATTCTTAATGGTGGGTAGTACATTCTGTAATCCTTAGGGGTTGTTTTTTTTTCAGCTGGAAAGTGTTATGGCTTTCCGGGGGCGGAAAGCTTTAATGGTGGGGAGAATTGTCACACACGGTTTTTTTTCTGTCTTTGTATTGATCCGGCCCATTAGAAATCCCGATCCTCTTAATGGGTATTTTATGAGATGAATCTTGAGTTTTGAAGTTTCATATATGTCTAACCACCATAATTTGGGATCCCCATTGCTTGTTTAGGAGTTTTTGAAGAAAGGGTGGTTACTTCATGATTTGGGCCAACCGTGAGCCGATTCCCAGTTTTAAAAACTGAATTTGTTTCTTTTATAACTCTTTTTTTTTCATCCTTTTTCACCCAATCAACTTCCCACTTGTCCTATACTGATATATTAAAATTTATTTATCCTTTTGGACCCATTAGAAATTCATAAGCCGGGTGAATTTGGGTTACTTATTTAGGTATTGGGCCAGCCCATGGGCCCATTTCCTGTTTTAAAAAAATAAATTGTTTCATTTATATCTTTTTCATTTTTAAATATTTTACGGTGATTCCACCTCCCACCCGAATCCAATATCCCTATCCTCACCTCCAATATCGTTTTTTCCTCTTTGGAGCTCATATCGGTCGCGTAAGAGGACTAAAATTCTCAGGATACCTAAAATCGTCCAGATTTGACAAGGTAAATTATACCATTCATAAATTAATCAATTCGTACTCTTTTGGCCACCAATTTTCTTTCCCTGGTTCTTCCAGATCTTAGGAGTCTCTCCATGAATTTTCAAGCCATTCCCTTCCCTCTAGTGTTGCATATCTAATGGAAGACGAAGAGTTTTCTAGGGTGAAAGGTGAGATTCCTTCTCCTTTCTCCTTCCTCTTCCCCCTCCTTTCATTATTTCTTTGATTTATATTGTACCCTAGTCTTTATCGACCTATTGTTTTGTTATAAAATGTTTTTTTATGGGTTTTATGTTTTTTTAGTTCTGGTATTTATAGTTTTAGGGTTTATAAACCCGCGGCGGGTGATTTCGGGTGTGCGTTTCAATTACGCCAAAGATTTGAGGTAGGATATCCTTTGCACATGCTTTTATCATAGAAGTTTCATCATTTTAATATTATAATATACTGATATAAATGTATATTATTGTTTTAAATCCTTTTTATAATTTTCTTGGTGTGCAAAGTCGTTGTTTAATCACTGTTATGTGAAAGGTAGTGTTGTTTTGTCATGAAATTAATCAACAAGTGTTTGTTTAAATGTTCCATTATCTTAGAAAATATTTTGTGAGGTTTATAATCTGGTTTATGGTATTTTTAACATGTTACAGTATATTGAATGAAAATATGACATTCAATTGGTGTTTTATTCCTTTTCATGTACATAAAATAAATTGTTTTGTTTAAAAAGGGCATGACATGTGTTCGGTAAATTGCCCGATTGGAATTTATGTGTGATGTGTGATTTAAAAGTTATTTGATTGGATTTATAAAGGAATTGGAAGAATTATAAATGGTATTTTTGGGTACTTATATTGATTTCCAATTTTGATTTGTTTTTATAAACAAGTGGGTTTTGATTTACAACATATTTTGGCCGGAGTTGCCAAAAAAAATGGACCGTTTCACATCTTTACGAAAATGGTTGTGTTTTGAATATGTAACCTGAGTATTATAAGAGATTTATGAATGAGGTTTGCTATCGTAAATGATTTTTATACAGATCCTTAATAAAATTAAAATGCATACCTTCATCAAAGGTTAGTTTTGAGAAAATGTTTAAAGGCCCGTTTGGCATTTCCTAGAAACGAAGGAGTGTTTTACTTGTATATAACAAGTTGTGAAATTGGGATTGTTTTATGGTCCATTAAATGATTTTATTAAATGATTATTGGGCTTCAAAATATGATTTGGTTTGGTTATTATGTGTTTTTATAATTTAAAGAATGTTTTTGAAAGAGTTTTATGTGCAAAGCCTCAATGCACTTCATGAAATTGTTTTACCAAAATATTTAGCGGTTTGTTGGTTAGTGTAAGAAATGTGAAGAAATATTATGGGATGTTTTTGTTTTTATGGTTTTGGAATGGAATGTGGATGTGAAATGTGTATTTTATAATATGTGTAACTTGATTGAGCACTAAAGGGAATCCCGGGTATCTAGGTGGGCGGGCGTGTACTAGTATGCTAGTGATTCTGTGGGGGTTGGCCCCTGTTTCACGTAGCAAGTTTGACGATGACAACACTAACTAAACTATGATGATGATGATGATTGGGGACCATTATGTTATGGGTATGTTCCCTACTAGTGGATCGTGCACGAGAACGGATATTTATTATGGTTACTGGTTGCGCCCAAATTTACCCTACGGGTAAAATCGATCGATGTAGTACATGTAGGGGTCGAGTCCACAGGGACCGAAGAAGTAACCTTGAGACGCTATGATTTGGTGAAGGATGGGCTATGAAGTAGCCAACTTTGGTTTTGATTTTGGATGGTTTTAAATAACACTAAGAAACCTACGTGAATTCAATTCAATGAAAATGGGTTGATCTAGGATTATGCTCAGGGTGGATTGAATGAATTTTACTTCTTTAAACAATTTTGGTTTTATTAATTCTTGATGAATCCATTCTTCAAAAATAACACTACCTTCATCATTTTCTGGTTTGGTGCTTACTAAACACAATTACTAATCCCCTATACACTTAGAGAACCAAATTCATGATCTCTCCGAGGTATATGGTCATTTAGTAATTGAATTTATTTTGCTCAAACACAGTAAAGATGAAGAGTAGAAATAACTGAAGAATGGATGTCTTAAATTAATTAACCATTTAACAACAATTCGTTCATAAAATAACATTCAATCCAGCCTTTGCATCCTCCTAAGATCAACCCATTAAGGGTTTATCCCTCCATTGATGGTATACTCTCAATGGTGGGCGGAAGATGTCTAACAAGAATTGGATTGAAGAAATTAAAACCGCGGAAATAACGAGCACTCCTCCGTGTGTGTGAATGAAATTCACACCTATGTGTGAACTAATTCACAACAACAAAGAGATATCACTGTGCTTTGTGATTATAATGTTTTAATAAATGAAATGGAAAATATATAAGAGAAGAATTTGATTAAGAACATAAAGATACAAAAAAAAACTTACATGGAAATGGAAAACATTACAAAGGAAATTTGGAAGCAAAACATTACAATGAAACAAAGCATCCAAGATGATAAGAAAAAATTTCACCCCTATTACCTTCACCAATAGCTCCTTATATAGGCATATTAGGAGCCTTAGTTACATACCCCAACAATTAATTCACCCCCCAACAATTAATAGAGTCAAATGGAGGGTGAATAATCAAAAGGAAATTGATGTTTCGAATTTGACCCGGAAAACTGTCTAGATTCGTCCACCACATTGACGTGTGAATTCGAAATTGAAGAAGGCCGAATCCGGAGGGGCTGTAGAAGATAAATATCTTCATCCATCTGTCCTCTATGATCTGTAAAACTATCAGGAAATTTCACTCAGCCGTTTGGATGTTATAGTCGAAATGGTGGGACGGATTTCTGTGCATTAATGACGAGTCCTCCATTTAAATCTCAACTTCAGATCCCTTTATCATCATGAAAACATCAGAATTAGCTCCGTCCACAGTTGAATAAAATGATCCTCATATTTGTATCTTTCTACTGTATAAATTTGAGCTTCATTGGTCTTGGTTTCTGGGCCCCACATTTGTTTGATGGGCCTTAGGCCCATTATGCTTTTTCCAGAAAGTTTCTGCCTTCAGGCACAAAATTCTCCATCTTCCTTTGGGATTCATCCATCGGACCTAAAAGATAAAATGTTCCAAACAAAGTGATCAATCATATCCCAAAATTTCAAATTAAAATTATGAATAGTGTAATTTCCACAAGCAAATTATTGAGTGGGCCCAAATTGACATTTTAAGCATGAATTGCACAATGATGGGAAATGAAGTTCAATTTATGAATTGGACTAAAATTGATGTTTATAAACTTTAAAACACATTAATATTAAAAACTTAACAATGAATATTAGCCACTTTAAGTGACTAATCACACCCCCCAACTTGAGTTTTGCTAGTCCCGAGCAAAATAAATTACAAATATGAAATTAAAATCCCCTTTTCCAAAAACATTTTAAATACACATTGCTCACCCAAATATCTAATACCAAAAAAATTATGAAAACCCATCAAAATCATTTAAAACAAGCTAGGTCCATAAGCATATCCCAAGCCCAATCCCATTCCTTTGTTCAAATTCATCGCCACATTTCATCCAATTCCAATTAAGCATGATAAAGTGCTGTGCATCATAAAAGATATGGGGCCCATTTTATTGTTCAAGGGGGAAAAATGGAAGCGCTAGGTGGGAATCACATTAAACCTTAAGATGAGTATCCTTTTTTTTTATTTTATTTTTTTAACCACAATAGGTATGAAAAGACTAACTCTGGGCAAGACAACTATGGAGTCACGATCCCCAAGTGCCGGACGCCACACATATTGTCAATTTCATGCTCTACAATAGAGATATAAAGCCTAACTCTGTGCAAGACAACTATGGAGTCACGATCCCCAAGTGCCGGACGCCACACATTTGGACAAAACATTGCTCTATGTGGTCATTATAATTTTTTTCAATTTTTTTTTTGTTTTTTTTTTGTTTTTTTTTTGGATACTCAAATTAAACTAAAAGTGACCCTAGAACCCTATGCTATAATGAAAGGGACCCAAGAACTCAAATTTACACCCACAATCCAAAAGAAGTGCATTGTGGCATTTTTATTAAGAGGATGAAAATGTAAACTTTGAAAAATCACAACGGACAACCGCACTTTCCAAAAACTATGCTCATGAACTTAAACTTGCATTAAAATCAGAATCAAGGCATGCAAAATTTATTTGATATCCAATTTTATAGTTTTCAATGTGTTTTTATCATGTTTAAGGTTAATGGAATTTTTCTTTTCATGCATGTTTTTATTCACAAAATAAAAAAAAACATTTTTACCCCCCCCCCAACTTAGAATAACATTGTCCCCAGTGTTTAATGAAATGAAAAGCTAGAAGGGGGTAGGAGAGGAGTTCAAATAAGAAATTTAAAATGAATATCATGGAATGAAGTCACCTGGTGGTTGATGATGATAGCGCATGCCATAGGCTCCCTTAAATCTTGGATTTGAGTCTCAGCGGCTTGGATGGTGGTGAATGGATTTTTCTTTATGGCTTACAACATGTCCTTTTATTTTTTTTAAACCTATAAAAACATAAAAATAAAACAAAACAAAATAAACTGATGATACATTGTCTTCTTTATATTTTCTGGGTAAGGTATTACTCAGAGATCACACCACGTGACACGGATGAATATGGCGCTCCCCTTTCATACCCATCCTTACTCATAAAATAAGAATAGGTCAACAGCTTATGGTAATTTATTATATGAAAAATAAAATGATTCAAAATGATTGGAAACAAGAAAACCATGGGTTGCCTCCCATGCAGCGCTTTTGTTTAACGTCGTTGGCTCGACTTTTACCCCCCAACTTATCCAATTCCAACTTTCAGCATTTTAATTAACCCATCTTTCTCCACTTCAACAAGATTGAGATTGATTATTTGTTTGAAATATGTTTCATGTGAAATCCCATGGTCAATAATGAGTGTGGAAGTACAAGGAAATTTGGTAATGGTTGATCGTGTTTTATCTGGAGTATTTCCTAAGATTTCAAGGTTCATTCCTACATTATTGGTTTCATGAGATGGATGAATGATAACTGAGAGGTCTTGTTTGTACCCTATGATGGGATGCCTGAGTGGGGAAGTAAGTACATTGATTTTAAGTTCAGGTTGGATAGGACATTCAAAAATAGATAAGGGATTAGAATCAATATCAATTTCATTTTCAAAATTTCCAAACACAATTGGTTCCCTTTGAATTAAAGATTCAAACCCAAAATTTTCTAGATGAGTTTCATAAATGGGTATGGGTTTGATGTTTGTGATTTCTCCTAATGGTTCAGTGATTGGTGTATCTGAAAAATCATCATTGTAGAAATATTCCGAACATTCAATCTCTGAAGAAAAATTTCCCTCTTCTGAATTCATGAAATCAATTTCATCCTGATTTAAACACTCGTTAACAATTCCCTCATGTTCATTAGCTTGACTTTCAAAATTACCTGACCAATTCACTTCATTATCCAACTCTGTTTTCCAAGATTCTAAAGTGGGTTCATCACTAAATTCACATGAGTTATGTGGGAAACAAGATTCTTCTATTAGTGATATGGAAAGGACATCCTGAGTGGGAATGGGTTCTTCATAAGTCTCAATGTTTTGTATTTCTAATCTCAGTGATGAAACTTCTGAATTCATTTTAACCATTTTTTCACACAAATGTTCAAGAATTTTTTCAGAATTAGGATTAATTGTTGTTTTTACATCATCATCATCATTAAGTTTGATCTCTTCAATCATTCTTGATAGGTATGGAAATTGATCTTGTAAACATTCAGCATCCCATTGATTGTACATCTCTTCTGGTGTGGTGTATTCAATTAAGGATTGGTCAATGAAATTTTCTATGTGAGGTGATTCAAAATATTGATTTTCCAGATGATTATATCCTTGGTATATTAATGGGTATTGTTGAAGATAATCCATTGGAATTGATTGGAAATTGATTTTGGGATTCATTGGACACACAGGAACAGAAAGGGGAAAAGAGAAGAGAAATTTGGGTGAGAATAGAGAATTTGGGCTAAGAAAAGAAGGTTTCTGGTCTAAGGAACTTACTTGGTCCCCGGCAACGGCGCCAAAATTTGGTTGCGCCCAAATTTACCCTACGGGTAAAATCGATCGATGTAGTACATGTAGGGGTCGAGTCCACAGGGACCGAAGAAGTAACCTTGAGACGCTATGATTTGGTGAAGGATGGGCTATGAAGTAGCCAACTTTGGTTTTGATTTTGGATGGTTTTAAATAACACTAAGAAACCTACGTGAATTCAATTCAATGAAAATGGGTTGATCTAGGATTATGCTCAGGGTGGATTGAATGAATTTTACTTCTTTAAACAATTTTGGTTTTATTAATTCTTGATGAATCCATTCTTCAAAAATAACACTACCTTCATCATTTTCTGGTTTGGTGCTTACTAAACACAATTACTAATCCCCTATACACTTAGAGAACCAAATTCATGATCTCTCCGAGGTATATGGTCATTTAGTAATTGAATTTATTTTGCTCAAACACAGTAAATATGAAGAGTAGAAATAACTGAAGAATGGATGTCTTAAATTAATTAACCATTTAACAACAATTCGTTCATAAAATAACATTCAATCCAGCCTTTGCATCCTCCTAAGATCAACCCATTAAGGGTTTATCCCTCCATTGATGGTATACTCTCAATGGTGGGCGGAAGATGTCTAACAAGAATTGGATTGAAGAAATTAAAACCGCGGAAATAAGGAGCACTCCTCCGTGTGTGTGAATGAAATTCACACCTATGTGTGAACTAATTCACAACAACAAAGAGATATCACTGTGCTTTGTGATTATAAAGTTTTAATAAATGAAATGGAAAATATATAAGAGAAGAAGTTGATTAAGAACATAAAGATACAAAAAAAAACTTACATGGAAATGGAAAACATTACAAAGGAAATTTGGAAGCAAAACATTACAATGAAACAAAGCATCCAAGATGATAAGAAAAATTTTCACCCCTATTCCCTTCACCAATAGCTCCTTATATAGGCATATTAGGAGCCTTAGGTACATCCCCCAACAATTAATTTACCCCCCAGCAATTAATAGAGTCAAATGGAGGGTGAATAATCAAAAGGAAATTGATGTTTCGAATTTGACCCGGAAAACTGTCTAGATTCGTCCACCACATTGACGTGTGAATTAGAAATTGAAGAAGGCCGAATCCGGAGGGGCTGTAGAAGAGAAATATCTTCATCCATCTGTCCTCTATGATCTGTAAAAATTTCAGGAAATTTCACTCATCCGTTTGGAAGTTATAGTCGAAATGGTGGGAAGTATTTATGTGCATTAATGACGAGTCCTCCATTTAAATCTCAACTTCAGATCCCTTTATCATCATGAAAACATCGGAATTAGCTCCGGACACAGTTTAATAAAATGATCCTCATATTTGTATCTTTCTACTGTATAAATTTGAGCTTCATTGGGTTTGGTTTCTGGGCCCCACATTTGTTTGATGGGCCTTAGGCCTATTATGCTTTTTCCAACAAGTTTCTGCCTTCAGGCGCAAAATTATCCATCTTCCTTTGGGATTCATCCATCGGACCTAAAAGATAAAATGTTCCAAACAAAGTTATAAATCATATCCCAAAATATAAAATTAAAATGATGAATAGTGTAATTTCCACAAGCAAATTATTGAGTGGGCCCAAATTGACATTTTAAGCATGAATTGCACAATGATGGGAAATGAAGTTCAATTTATGAATTGGACTAAAATTGATGTTTATAAACTTTAAAACACATTAATATTAAAAACTTAACAATGAATATTAGCCACTTTAAGTGACTAATCAGTTACTTTCACCGAGATACGAGGTACCTGGGGCTCACAACTAACTAGTGCCTAGGGGTATTCCCATGACTAGTGATTATTGGCTATTTTGTACTCACCGTCGGCATACGGTGTGTTTGGTTGGTAAATTAAGTAGTATGTGTTATTTATTTGAATGTTAAAATTCTTTAAAGCAGCCCTCTTGAAAACTATGTTCATTTTGAAGTTGCACCTCTTTGAAAAAAAATAGTTACTTGCATTTTTGTTTATTAAACATGCATGTTTTTGTCTGATAATTATTATAGCATGGAACCTCATTTGAAAACCATACTTTCATATCTTGAATTTCAAACTATAAATTGATGTTTCATTTATTTTAAAGGAATGTGCATTGGGAATAGAATATCGGGCTATCCTACTGAGTTTTAATACTCACGCCTATAGTCTTATTCTTTTTTTAGCCCTTGTGTAGGTTTCATCTTTAGTTCGATCACCTTGGGTGACTTTTGATCATTGTGTTGGAGAGTGACCAGAAGTGTCAGATGGAGTTAGTTGGTCATTGGGATTTTTCATTTGAGTTTTTTTTGTTCTACCTTTAGTTTCTTGTATAAAAAATATTTTGTTCAATTTTTATATAAATTCATTTTGGGCTGTCCGTTTATTTCTGCTGTTTGTTTGATTGTCTATATATGGGCGAAATCGTTCCCTTGTGTACTCTATTGATGCCCTTGGTGCTTGTCACCATCCCGGGAGGATCGGGAACGCCTCTCGGGACTTGTCGCGGGCTGGCCTGGGTGACCGGTGCAGGGTCGACTCAGGCTGGTTTGTGACAGTTCCCATGTTTCCAGTGAATGCGTACCAGAGGTATCGATCATCCAAAAAGGACCCGCTCCTATCAATCCTCAATCTTCACTGGAATCTCCGTAAATGTCTCCCCATCATCAAAGTCCAGCTCTCCATGGTCGATGACATGAGATGATTCATGCACATATCTCCTCATCTAGGATACATGGAAGACATCATTCACCCTCTCCAATAGTGGTGGTAGTGCCAAGCGGTATGCTACCTCACCAATCTTAGGAAGTATCAGAAAAGTTACAATAAACCTCGGTGAGAGTTTGCTGCCTTGGCCAAATCTCCACAAACCTCTTCGAGGTGAGACCCATATGAAGATGTGGTCTCCCTCCATGAACTCCAAGGGCCTCCATATCCTATCAACATAAGACTTATGTCTGCTCTGTGCAGTCTTCATCTGCTCCTAGATGATCTTCACCTTCTTAGTGGTAGCTCGTACCAACTCTGGACTCATAAGTGCTGACTCCCCTGGGTCTATCCAGCATAGAGGTGATCTGTAAGGTCGACTGTATAAGGCCTATAATAGTTCCATACCTATGGTGGAGATATATTAGTTGTTGTATGCAAACTCCACTAAGGGAAATTGATCCTCCCAACTATAGCCAAAATATAGGACGCCACTACAAATCATGTCCTCTAGTGTCTGAATGGTCTGCTCTGTTTGACCATCCGTCTGAGGATGAAAAGCAGTACTCAAACATAGCTAAGTCCCAAACACCTCCTATAATCCCTTCTACAACTAGGATGTCAAACATGTGTCACGGTTGGAGACGATCATCGATGGAACCCCATGAAGTCGTACAATCTTCTATACGTAGAGCCATCCCAAGCCCTCTATCGATCCCTGCTCTCAGATGGGTAGGAAGTAGGCCGACTTGGTGAGTCGGTCAAAGATCACTCAGATGGAATCGTGTCCCTTAAACATATGTGGTAGCCATGTCATAAAGTCCATGGAGATACCATCCCACTTCCACTTTAGTACCTCTAGTGGTTGCGCTAAGCCAGCTGGAACCTAATGCTCGGCCTTCACTTATTGATAAGTGAGGCATCGTGAAACAAACTCTTCCACTGTCTTCTTCATCCCTGGCCACCAGTGTTGATGCTAGAGGTCCTAGTACATCTTTTCCACACTAGGATGAACCTCAATATGGGATGTATAGAACTCTCTCAACACCCCCTCCTATAGCGCCACCGGTACCATGGTGCATCATCTAAAGTGGATGACGTGCTCCCCACCTTTAGAAAATTCATCAAGTGCCAGTCCTGTGGATATCTGAGCATGTTGTGCCTCACATTCAATGTCCTCGAGATGTGCCTCCTAAAATCACTAAAGAAGTGGGGGAGTGACAATCATAGACTGGAGGTAAGATACTCCATCTCTATCCAAAAAGGATATCTGCAACGCGGCTAGCTGCTCTGTCGCCTCACTCAACAACTGTAGACTAGACCTCTGGCTGAGTGTGTCTTCCACTACTTTCTCTTTACTAGGATTATATACTATCTCAAAGTCATAGTCTAGGAGGAACTCTATCCATCGTCGTTGTCTCAGGTTCAGTTCCTTCTATGAGAAGATATACCTAAGACTCTTGTGATCAAAGTAGACTGTAAAATGTTCACCCATAAAGTAATGTCACCACATCGTCAAGGCAAAGACCACTACTACTAACTCCAAGTCATGGGTAGCATAGTTCTTCTCATGCTGCCTCATTTATCATGAACAATAAGTGATCACTACTCACTCCTACATAAGGACACACCCAAGTCTGGTCCCTGATGCATTGCAGTAGACTACATACCCAACACCCTCTTCTAATAGCCTCAAGATGGGGGAACTCATCAGTCTCTGACTCAGCTCCTGAAAACTCCATTGACATCTCTCCATACATACGAAGAGCTATCCCTTCTTCATCAACACTGTAAAGGGTTCCAAAACTCTGTAAAATTCAGGTACGAATATCCGGTAGTACTCATCCAACCCCAAGAAACTCTGCACTTCGGTCACACTCCTGGGTGGATCCCAAGCTAGAATAACCACTATCTTCACTGGATTTACTAAAAATCTAGCCTATAAGATAACGTGTCCCAGAAATTGAACCTATTGTATCCAGAACTATCACTTCGAGAGCTTACCATAAAGTTGGTTCCATTAGAGTGTATCTAGTACTATTTGCAGATGATACGCATGCTCCTCCTCTGTCACTGAGTACACCAAGATGTCTTCGATGAAGACCACCACAAAGTGATTGAGGTATGGATGGAAGATTTTTTTCATGGGTCCCATGAAAACTGCTAGGGCGTTGATCATTCTGAATGGCATAACCAAGAACTCATAGTGGCCATACCGACATCTAAAGGTCATCTTCTGCACATCCTCATCTCGTACCCTGAGCTGATGATAGCCTAATCTGAGTTCTATCTTCAAAAACCAATGATTTCCCTTCAGCTGATCGAAGAGATCATCAATCCTCGAGAGTGCATATTTGTTATTCACAGTCACGTGGTTCAGGCAACGATAATCCACATAGATCCTCAAACTCCCATATTCCTTCTTGGCGAACAAAATCAGGGCTGCCCATGGAAAGACATTGGGCCTTATAAACCCCTTCCTCTACAAGTCCTCCAGCTGTACCTGTAACTCATGAAGCACCATGAGAGCCATCCAATAAGCTGGAGTAGATATCGGTGTTGTCTCGGGGTACAGGTCGATGTAAAATTCTACCTCTCTATGTGGAGGTAGTCCTGGAACATCATCAGGAAAGACATCGGCATACAGGTCCACCACTATAGGATAGCTCAGACTCTCAATATTAACTACCCCAAGGGTAAGGCTAGCCAACTGATGTGTGATCAGCTACACCCTCCTCTAGGCAAGTCCATCTTGTGCTGCAAAGGTTCCATTCTCGCCGGTGAAGGAAAACCTGGTACCATCCTCACGGACACACCGCACATTGTGCCAAATAGAGTCAATCTGAGCATAGATTGTAGATATCTAGTCCATACCTAAGATGATGTTGTAATGCCTCGATACCACTACTAGAAGATCCCAGCCAAATATCGTGCCTCCTAGAGTAAGCTCACACTATCGGCATCAGTGTGTAATCATCAAATCCCCTCCCGTAAGAGTCTCTAGTAGTAAGGATTGATCCAACAGCTCTGTTGGAATCTCTGAGCTATGAACTAGGGCTATGGAAATAAAAGAGTGACTGGAACCTGTGTCTATAATTACTTCATCTAGGGTTTAATAGACACAGATCGTACCTCTAATCATCTCCGAAGTATCGTGGTCATAGGCCTCAGTTGCCTAGAGCTGTGCTCATCCCTATCCTCATGCTCCTTGTGGTTGGGGTGGACTACTTGGAGGTGGTGGAAGTAGAACCTCAATCTGTCACCCACTGCCTACTGCACGCCCATCTCCTCTTCCCTATCCACCGCCCTATGGACCTCCTCGCTTGAACCTCTACCTCTACCTCGGCGGTCCCTCGATCGTCTACTGGTCATCTATATGGCGGGTTGGGAAATCGAAATCCATGTGACCTTACCCACCGCATGAGTAGCACTACCTGATCCTCAACTATCCTCCTCTGTCCCTTTATCCCCTCACCACCGACCATGTATCATGAGGTCGTCCACCAGAAGGTATGTCCCTCTTGGGCCCCCGTGTCATTCATCTACTACCTGCTGCATATGAATATACTATCTGACGTCTGGTGGTGGCTCTTTCTGTCGGTGTTTGCTCAGCTAGTAAGCTCTCCACCAAAAGCACTCGCTTTAGCACCCCATCCAGCATCCGAATGTTGAGCAATATCATCGATGCTCTGATCTCCCATCGAAGACCCTACTCAAATGTCTGGTCCCTAAATAAATGGTCTCGTACCATGTCGGTGGAGTAGTAGGAGAGATCAGTGAACCTCGCCTTGTACTGGTCCATAGTCATAATGCCCTACTATAAGTGCAGAAGCTCCTGTATATGCACTGAGCATAGAGTCGATGGGATGAACTCTTCCCTGAAAAGGCCCTTGAAGTCTTCTCAGGTGAGGGTCACCTCGTCGTGTAACTGAAGTGTCAGACTCCACCATCTCCCAGTTTCTCCCTAGAAGATACTGGCATCTAGGATCACCATCAGATTAGATGGTGTCCCAACTAAGCGAAAAACTCTGGACATAGCCTCCAGCCAGTCCTCAGTTGCCTGCGGATCTATCTCGCCTCGGAAACTTGGAGCTATCTACCATTGAAACTCATGCAACGCGCTTAGTTAGTGTGCACTGTCTTCTGGTGGGGTTTGTGTAAATGGTTTCCCAACATGTAGTGGTGTTGCTGGTACACCACCCGAAGGTGCTAATGCCATAAGAGGGCCCAGCACCGAGGCCTCATCACTCAGTGGGCCGTCATCATTTACTCTCTTAGGAATCCTGTATGTCTATCTATGTGGCATCATCCTAAAGAAAACATGTTCACCACAATCAAAATTTATACCTGGTGAGATGACTCAAAGAGATCAAAAGTAAAAACACTTCCAAAACACACGAAATCAGTGTTTTCATGCACCAAGTTGGAAATCAGAATTTAGGGTACTGGTGTATGGATACGTCGGCCACCACCCCAACACTGGATTCCCCAAACTGAAAACCACACTCAAAAAATTTAACACTATTACCACACAAAAAATTTCAGAGTCCTAGTTCTTTGGTAGAACCAACTCCTCTGATACCACTTTGTCACGAACCGTCCCTAGGGGCCTGTGTTGTGACTACCCCAAGGCCGCCCTCTTCCAGGGGTTGGTGACTAGAACTAAAAAGGTGTTTCCCTAGAATGGGAAGTAATTTCTTTTAAACCTATAAAAACACACAAACCAAGAACACAACAAGAAGCAACCATGAAGTAAACAGTTGTAGTAAAAATTGTACTGAAAGTAAAAGGGTTGTAATACAATCCCAACTAAAAAGTACCAGTACAACTGAAAAGAGAAAACAACTCTTGGATCATCCACCAAGGATCCTACTTGAAGGGTATTTATAGATCATCTACACTACTCTCCATGTCATTAAATCTCCTCTATGTATTTCCTGGTCCTAGATCCCTCAAGTCTCATCCCAGCTGCTCGTCATTTGCACAAGACACAACACGGTGAGGGTGAAGCCTGTGCAGGGGTGAGTATAACAATACTCAGTAGGGAACCTAAGACCCCTAAAGGTGTCACAGAATTCTAAAAAGACAAACCAAAAAGCATGATCTCAATCATAAAGCGCAAAGAAATAGACACAGCTCAAACAGAGTCTCATCTCAAACTAGGTATTAGTGAAGTATAGAATTGCAGATTATTAGTCGCGAAGTTAGATCATCTTATTCTATCAAGAGGCACTACTGATGACCATACGGAATCTGAACCACATAGAATCAATGGGTACTAACCCCTGCAATGACCCACATAGGATCCGACCCTCCCAAAGTTGATAGGTACTAACCCCTATAATGACCCACACGGGATTTGACCCACATAGGATCAGTATGCGTTGACCCACACAGAATCATTGATCACTGACCCACATAGGATCTGACTCACACAGGATCAGTATGTGCTGACCCACATATGATCATTGAGTGCCAACCCACACAAGATCTGACCCACATAGGATCAGTACTGACCCATACAGGATCACTCAGTGCTAACCTTTGTATGATCTGTCTCCAACCTCCACCTCACTGCCAGCCACTGGATTCCTTCTCATAGCACGCTTGATTCTGGGAGAACCAATCATAAAGACATCATTCATATTTAAACTATCACGAAGTTCCAAGAAGAAGTATCCCAAATAACCTCCATATCATAAGGGTTCCAACGTGATATACGGTGCGTTAATCAGACGCTCGGTCTGTGACTTATAAGTGTTTTAGTTCCAAGGTCCAGGTTGGATTCAAGTTAGATCCAACTCGGATGAACTCCAAATTTCTCTAAAACTCAAGTGGATTATACCAAAAGAACCGACCCATCTTAAGGGTTTCTTCACCATTGACGGTTCGTTAAACAGATGCCCAGTCTATTAGTTACACCTCTTTCTGTTAAATGGGGGTGATAACACCTTTGTCCGGCCCAGCTCGGTAGAGCCCACCAAAATATTCCAAAGGGACCACTTCCTAAAATAGATCCCAATTCCACTAAAGTCATGTCAAACGGAAACCTAGTTCGTCAGTTATGGGTGTTTACTTATTTGGGGACCGGTTGGGTCTGGGCCTGGTCCGACACAGTCATGCCGACCCGAAGCAACGGGTCACATGGTCTACCTGACCTTGCTCAGGTCTGTCCAGCTAAGTGTCAACCCGGTTTACTGGGTCCATCCTATTGGGGTTGGCCCGGTTTGGTTCATGAACCCAGGTCACAGTTAGCATGGACCGTCATGTGGGACTCGGCCCACCCGTTTTGGTACCCTAGGCCATGGGTTCGGCCCGACTTGCTGGTGGGTCTGGCCCGCTCGTCCATCCCACATCTGGCTCAATCTTCTAGAAAGAGAACTGGTCTCCCTACCTGGAACTGTGGGTGTGGGGCTGTTTTGGATGACTGGGGGTCCACCAACCCGGTGCGGCATGGGGCCACACCGTTCTCCACCTGCTACGGCCCGCTGGTTGCGGTTGTAGCCACCGGCGGCACCTGTGGCCGCCACCCCTTTTCTTGCACAGCCGTCTCCAGTCGGCCGCCTTCAGCCACCGTGGCACACCGTCGTGCACCACCTTCCCCCACCCACGACTGGTTTCTGCGGGTCTTCTCTGGCCACTGTCGGCCTCCGCCGGCATGGAGCACTAACGGTTTCTTCTATGGGTCATCGGGCATGCTCTAGTGTCCATTATTTGTGTTGTCTGTGCCTACAGCTCTCCTGCGTTGTCGTCGTCATAGTCTGACCTGCTATTTCGTGTTGTCTTCGAGTTGGATATTGTTCCCTGAATTTCACATCAAGAACGAAGCGGCGGATGGTCTGGCCCTTTTTTGTTTGGCCTGCACCCTCTGCGTTACATGATATCAAGTAGGGGGGAATTTAATTTATCAAAGACAACTTCAAAATAAACCCCCTACCTCAAGATCTTTGAAGAACGCCCGAGATTGATGAAGATTCGGTGTTCATCACCCCCTTAAAAGCTTCCAATATTTTCGCAAAAATGGCATCCTTCATTTCATGATTCGGTGTCGCTCATCACTTCCTACGGGAACTGGATACTTCTTCCAAGTGATTGGCATCGTGGCACTTTATCAGAACTTCGTCGCTTGGTGAATCCATGCCAAAACCTCTCCCCAAGCTCCATATAAATAGGATAGGGGGAGGGTGAGTAATGCCCATGGAATTAATGGGGGTTCATTTAATAGGAACCATCCTAATTCTAACGGCACTGTTACAAAGGATTTTAGGATTCAAGCCATTTAATGGCTTGACCCGTCGTTGGTCCTTCCAATGCCACTTGTTCGTTGGAGGAAAAGAAAAAAAATAAATAAAATAACAATGTTATTTTATTACTCTTTTAAAAATTACAAAATATAGATTTTCTTTAGACTTACTAAGGTCTAAGTGAAGCCTCCCTTAATAAAATCTTGGCATTGTGGATTCAACAGTGCCCTCGTATTTTTAATCCGAGCACCGGTTCAAAAGATAGAAAATGATGCCCGTGCGTTTACTAAAAGTACCTTAAAAAAAGTTCAGAAAATCATTTCGAGCACACCTAGCCTTGGAATCACACGCTGTCAATTTTCACAGACTCATAATAATTCCATATATTTAAAAAAAATACATGGAAAAATATGGGTCTTTACATTAACAAATAAAAAATTTATAATACTCAATAAAAAATGGAATGATAAATAATGAAAATGCACAAAATAGCCTACATTAATCAAGCAGTGATCAAGATGGAATGTTTTTTATTTGATAGAGAACACCCAAAGAAGCAATGAGAGGTTTTCCATAATCCCTATCAACTAAAACAACCAATTTTAGTCCACCCAAACCCTAAATCTGACCATAAAATCTCCTAGTGTTTATGGGATAAAGTTAAACCAAGGGATAAGGGAGAAGTTAGAAGAAGAAAATAAAAGAAAATACGGGTTTTCCTTAAATAAAATTCTTGAAAAGGAGGTTTATGGAGTTGGAATCTCCCTCATAGGCTCTAGGTATGTTCAAATGAGAGGGAAGGAGAGGGAAGGTCTAAACCATTAAATTTCCAAGGGGTAAAATAGGAATTTCAAATTTTTTAAAATTGGGTAGCTTGCATCATTTGGTAAATTTTGTGCCAAACATGGGGATTGTAGTGGAAAAACACTATTTACCTATATGGTTTGGTCGTACGGTTACTCATAATCATGCACCAATAACAACAGTCACTCCCAAAAGAAAACTTGGTCATGTGGTTTTCTGGAAGTCCCCATATATATTGGAAAACCAAGCACCAACTGTGAAAAATAACATTGTCAATAATTATAGAATTGTCTCACGATTACCACACCATTACAACCAACCATCTACACACCATGTGACACCAATAAGCTTCCCAAATTCCAAATAAAAGTCCAAATATTTCCAAAAGTACCAGATAACCAAAACCAATTAATATAAATAAAACTACTATGATACAGGGGGTTATAATTTCCTCACCATTCCACTTTCTACCCCCATAAAGTCTCTATTAAAAGTGGAAGTACCAAAATAAATTCCTAAATAACACCCTATAAAATAGATTAGTTGGATGAGGAAAAGAATAAAAGAATGTTCTAAAGAAAAAAAATCACAAAACACAACCAATTCCACAAAAACCAAGAGTCGTCTTGAAGAACAGTGCTACATGATCATGAAGGATGAACCCTATGGAAAATTTCTTAACTACCATCCAATGACATACCAAAGAAATAAAAACCAGTATAGAAAATTGATTAACTAACTTAAGGTTACAATGGTCATAGTTACCCAAAAACTAACCCAATGGTATCCTATGTTTAAACTATCATTAAACTCATCTTTAAATAACTCCATCACAAATGCACATCCAATATTCAGGATAAAGAAACTAAAATCAACAAAGTAAGTGTAGATCCTAAATTCACTGCCACATATAAAAGAAATCTGAAAACTTCAAAATACCCTAGATAAAGATCCCAAAATACATTAATCATCCAAAACCAAATTACACTGAAGACTTCCCTTTCTGATAATTCAATAAAAAAAATTCTGAATATAGCCCAAAGAAGCTGCACAGAGGACATGACTTAAAATAATTCCTACAACACTATATATAATACCCAGGATCTCCAAACTAAAATCACACTAAAGGGGTCTTATATTAAGTAGGATAACCCTCATCAACCTTAACTTTAATATCAGGCTCAATCAACTCTGACAACCCACCATATGGGACATCCCAATTGAATCTATCAGAACCAAAGCACCACTCACTAAGGACTACATTGATTGATTATATTACAGCAACAAGGACATTTTAACAAATTCCTAAAGTGATATCAATTTGAGCTTAAACACTACCTATACAATATTAAGGTGTATACATCTATTAAAGAAACAAGATTTTAAAGCATCATTTCTGACTATCTCGTAGGAAAATATTACTAACATTGATAAAGGTTCAATATACTCTTTCACAAATCACTTCCTCTGATAAAGGATCATAAATTCAATGTTCATCTCCACTTGAACCTCCTTATAATAGTAACATTAAACAAATTTTTTCTTGAATAACTATAAGTAAATTCCCTCATACATATGAGATTGAACCACCATCTCCCACCACACTCAGTTGGGTCCTTTAAGTAAAGAAAAATTGTCATTCACCCTTGAATATTTTGGAGTTTCTAGAGAATTGATTTTTTCCTCAATTATTTCCATCCATTCCATTTCCTCAATAGGTCCTTGATAAACATGAAAAATAGTTCCAAATTATTAAAGAATATGTGGGTGGTTTCTAATTATAAGGAAGATCCAAAATCCACCAATCAATCCTGAGTCTAGGTTGAGTTGATGAGTGAATAAACTACTCTTAAAAAATGATAAGAGAAATTATGAACATTATCCCAATGAATGTACTTTTCACTTTTCTTTGAAGAATCTATGGGAGTAAAATTCTAAATATACAAGATAAGAATCTCAATTATTCCATGGTCAATAAATCAGACCACACAACACCATCATAAATGAAAATAAATCTACAACACAACTCACTCAAGAATCATATACAAACTCCTCTCCAAAACGATAATCCTTGTAAGAAATTTTCAAAAACTCCTTTTTTCCAAAAAAAAATATTCCTTAAAACAAACCACTATTTGAAAAAATTATTCTAATTTTAAATTTTTAAAAATATATCATTTTTAAAACCAATGAATCTTATGAAATCTCATTAGAAAATCAAAACATTTCATAAAAAATCACACTCATACCAAAATACTTCCCATATTTTTTTAAAAACCTTGACTCTTAAAACATTACATGGGTATATAAATATTTATATAACCACTATAAAATTTGTTTTAAAAACAATACACCCCCATGAAATCCCATTTTCCACTTCAAAACCAATATTTTGAAACATAAAACAAGCTCCCAAAGGTAAGGCTAAAAATCAACACATAAACATCATTCAAAACCCAACCCTAAAAATATAAAACTATAAATTTAAATTCCTTTAATTAATATCAATCCAATAAAAACTCCATTTGATTTAATTTTAAGAATAAGAGAATAAAGAATAAAATTGTGGTGGATAAACAGTACTATGCATGGTTTGGTTGCATGGATTGGTAAATCATGCACTAACCATGTAATAGAATCTAAAATTAATCCAATACCATTAGTGTGGGATTCAAAAGTTTCACCAAACCATTTGAGCTAACCATTTATCCTTGGTCCCTTATCCACTATTTCCTATGAAACACAAATTGATCCCTAAAATCACTAATATACCCATCGGGGATCAAAATACCATCATTAAATATCAAAATACCTCAAATATACTCAAAAAGGAACTCAAAATCAAGACTTAAAAAGTAACCACCCAAGGAAACAAGAGGTTTGGTGTGAAGAAAAGTTTTACAATAACTTTTTTTACCCACCATTTGATCCCTGATGATAATTCTAGTCTTCTTTATACCATGTCCTACCCCAAATAAAAAGCGGGTGATCTGATTCCATTTTGCAAGAAACCAACCAAATTCACCTTAGAACTGGACACCTGATTCGAGTCATAGTAAGGATCAAGGTGAATTCTTGATCACCCTAGTCTAATAAAAAGTTTTGGTGTACCCAAACTATCCAAGTGGGAACGCTTTTACCCTTAGAGACAAAATAATCACACAATTATTTCCACACACAAAATGAATTATGGCCTATCTGTATATTGGATACCTGTACATAAAAGGATTATCCCAATAATAATAGTAAAATATCTAAATAAATATTCAAAATGAATAAATAAATAAACTCATACATTGTACAAAAAGAGAAATAGAATCATATAAATAATCAAAAATATATCTAGGCTATCAAGGTTAATACAAGGGAATCCCAAGATAAAACAAAACTAAAATAGATCAACAATCATCCTCATGACCCATGGCCACACTCAACATCTCATACCATCATGAAGGTCATACCCATGTATACACCCATAAGAATAAGGGTTTAATCCATGATTCCAAAAAAGATACACAAGATCAACATACATTTAATGTTGCATGCAATGTGTGATGAAAACTAGGCCTAGTAGGTTCTCACCAAAGAGTTTGTGTCATTCATTTCAAAATAAATTTCATTTATATTAGATTGAAATGTAGTTAGAAAATATATTTTTATAGGTAAGAAAATGAAATCCAAATATCACACCAACAACCATTTCATAATCTTGTCCACTTTGAAAAAATTATTTTAAAATACTTACCTCCCTTGGAAACACCAATTAGAGATTCAATTTTAAAATCTTCTTAGAGATACCCTTTTTTAAAACACTTAAAAATTTAATAAAACAATACCATTCTCAAAAATAGTAAAATAAAACAAAAAATCACCACACCACTAATAAGATATGAATAAATAAGAATTAGAAAAAAATCATGGCTCCATAAATGTAAATCGAACTAGGGGAAAATGGGATGAGATTACACAATGGAATGTCACCTAGTATCACAAGAAACACACTATTAACTAAGGTAAGATGGTCCAGGACCTCACAAAATATAGGGGACCAACTACTAGTATATGTTACATCCAAAATAACACAGTCCACATGTTTCCAATCACACCATCTTCCTCAACGACACAGCCCTAGCATAGAATATGTCACTCTAGGGGACACTAGATAGTGTGTGGAATGAACTAGTGTAGCATAAATATAGACATCTCAGGGAAATTGGTTTGGTGAAGTTGAAATTTTTTTAATAACTTAAGAATATGAAAATTCAATATGTTATAAATGTGGTGATTGTAGAGATGATCTTAAGTTTCAATACATGTGAAAATGACTGCATATTATTTAAAACAATGATTGGAATAAAAAGAAGAATATTTCGGGAAAATATTTTTTATATTTCATATCATTGTGTTGGAATATTTGATTTAGTTGGTTTTTTACTATGTGGAATTTTGGTAAGATTTTATATGGATATTATGTTAAAAATCCAATGTCATCAACCCATAAGGGACCTACACCACTACTGAGGTAGGAAGGTTTTACCTATCGGCCTAGCCAGTAGGTGTAATAGTGTACAAGGGGTGCATATGGGAGGTACATGAGCGGGCAATGAGCAACAGTGTGGTTCGGCATAGCGGTAGAGGCAGACATTGGCATGGGATGATGCTAGTGAGAGAAGGGATCAAACAATAACTAATTTCTAAGTGGATCATTTTGGGCCTTGAATTACAACGGAGTGGATATTTTAATGGTGTTTTGATGTGGAGTTTGTTACTATAGCTCAAAAAGAACTACCATCATCTGATTTTCTTGATCTATTTTTCCTATTCGTCTGATCTCTTTATCTATGTTGTTTTCTCAAGAAATACATCAAAGGAGATCATTTTTCTAGGCCCTCCATATAGCCATGTCATCTAAGGATTGAACCGAGCCTATGTTCATCATTTTATCATTCTAATAAATCCAATATGATCATAATCATCTTAAAAAATTTCATGTTTTAAAGAAGATCAAACTATGGTTGTGCGGTGTGTTAAAAAATATTTTTTCCAAAGACGGTGTTTATCCACAGTTGCATAACAGAGGTAGTCTGATTAAAGATAGGTGGTTCACACAAGCTAGGTCAGTGGATTCTTTTCCTATAAATACACCTAAGAAGATCATTTTAAACATGAGCTTTACGATAGTTTTTTGAGTGACCTGTGAGAAAAAAATAGAGACACTGCAACTCTATGGTTCCCAAAGGAGAATCCTTCTCTTGTGATAATACTACACAAAAGAGAAGATAGATCCACATTCTTTATACAAGTGTTTAACACTCTTGAAGTAGCCCTGTAAAGAATTGTGTTCTATAAAGAAAAAGGAATAGTGTGATATATGCGTTGTTATTTTAGTTTGTTCAAAAAAACACACTAAACGTACACCTATTTATACTTGTGTGTGGGATGTTTTTAAAGTTATCAACTTACCCATAATATTCCACATATGTTGGACCAACAAAAATATGTGTTTGAGGAATTATTTTGAGTTTTGCACATACACTGCTAAGAGTAGAATAGTGAACATTCATTTTTGCGTGAAGGACAATGCATGTATACATGCTATTACATACGTAAGTATAATAAGAAGTGTGTCCATACATACAAGAAGGTAGTTTATTGTGTACAGTTTGAGAAAGTTCAGCACAAATGAAGAACTATCACAAAGGAACTTATAAAATTGATATATGTTGCATGATATTGTTGGAGTTGGTGGCCTAGAACTAACTTATGTGTATTTTATGATAACCTGTATTCATTGATTTTGAATATTAATAAACTAATTATCATATCATGATTGTTATTCTACATAACATGGTATGTGTTAATTTACTAAGTGTAGTTGTCACACTAAAAGGTCATAGCAGTTCCTTTCTATGATGAGAACTCAGAAGTGATACGACACTATTTTTAAATATATGTTCTATAGTCAAATGATATCATTTAATGGACACAAATGATATAGGATATCAGGGGTGGATACTCATGGGACTTTGAGGCACCTTCTCATGGTGTACTCCCTTGGTAATATCCAGTAGGATATTATGATAATGCGACCTACAAGAAGGAAATCCACATTTATATGTTTCATTGGATGTTCCTATCTATGGACGTGTGTCATAATCCTTAGACTTTATTATTATTATTAATGAGTATTATGAGTTGTGTAATTTTATGTATTGAAAAAAATTGTGATGAGATATGTTCATGGTGAGCTAGGATACATTGTGTATGTCATGAGTAATATTACATTAATCAATAGTGTGAGAAAAAAAATTCCCTTTTATTATTTAATGGATGTTGATATCTCATTTCCTTTGATGGAAATGATATAGCCTAAATAAATCCATGTCCATGGTGTTCTATAGGAAATTTTAAATTCTGATAAGTCAAAGAAAGATACATTAAGCACATAGGTTGACAGATCCAACATGCAACCTTCTTGATTTGAGATATCATGATAAAGGGATTATATTAAACAGTAAGTGTCCTTATGAGGTATTATATCATTGAGGCATTAACTTCTTTCTCTATGGGTGCCTTGGCATGTTTCTAAATGTAAACCTTGGACTTTAGGTTGTTTCGCCTGATGCCACTGAGAAAGAGGCATAAAGGGTCACACACTAAGTGTATTCAAAATATTAGTTAAATAATATATTATTATTTGTTATTTAATAAGTTGAATAAATATTATTCCTAGACTTGGTTTAATAATTATTCATGTGTTCTTGATCACATATATTATATCACCAATTATTCTAGGGAATATAATGTGATTGGAATATTTTATAGATATTTTTTCTATTTAGTGAATATAATATTTATTTATTTATTGGTGAATAATGCAGTGGTATTTATTTTATAAATAAATAGTCATTATTCAAGGACCAATAAATATTGTGAAGGAATGGTGGACTGATTTTAAATGGTCTGGTGAGAAATAATAAATATTTAATATTACTTGATTAAATAATATTTAATTTAATTCTCAAGTTTAGAACATGTAGAGAAATATTATTATTATTATTATTATTTTACATGGGTTTCACAAAGATTATATAAATAATAAAGGGAACTTGTTCAATTATTTTATTTTAATCCTAGCCATATATAAACCCAATTATATTATTTTCTCTTAGATCTAATTAATTTTTCTAGTAACAGATAATGGATTTGGAGAATCCTCTCAATAACTAGAGAGATCCATTCTCCAAGAATGCTCCCAATAATAGAGAGTGATCTTCGTCCACCTCCCACTCTCAAGTTAAGAGAGATCCAGGAGAATTCTTTGGAAGTGGATCTCTAGGTGATCAAAGGTGGACGACGCAAGTGATAGGATCTGCAGTGCTAGAACCTGAAGATTCCTACGGTGATGTTCAGAGATTTGTGGAACATGTGTGGATCACCACTAGAGGGAATCTTCTCTTGATTCCTACAATTAAATGATGGTACAATGCAGATCTATTTTCAGAACCATCAATGAAGAAATAATTTCATCAAGGTAATTCTTTAATTAACTAAATTAATTATAAATATGTGATGATCCTATATCTGGTTCTGACATTCTATCACTTGACTGTTTTCTTTGATTCAATTTCATAGATCATGAAGTTTATCATTATGTAAATCTTAGATTGATCATAAATCATGAAAAAAACCAAAGTTGGGTATGACCCATCACATGATTCTACTGTGCCCAGAACCTACAAGTGGTATCAGAGCAGTCACATAATTATTTATAATTATTTAAAGATCATTGATTGATTTATTCATTTTTTATTTAGTTTTCAATTCAAGTTTAATCATTATTTAAATCCAAATTGTGAGATCTACTTCTTTGTCCTTCATTTCTTATAGATCTAATCAATACAATTAATTTTATGAATGAAATAAAATTGAAGAACTCCTCTGAGGTGCCAAGGATTCTGGATGGATAAAAAAGTACTACATGTCATGTAACCGGAGTTACACTCCATGTACTTGTGTTCAATGCATTTGGAATTAATTCATAAATTAATTCAAACTATTTTCTATTATGTATCAAAAGAATAACAATAGATCTAGTCAATTCTAAAAGAATTTCCCTCTGATACCAATTATTAAGTTGAATATGGTAGTGGAAGATGGTTTAGAGGGGGTGAATATTCTAGATTAAAAAAATTAACAAATAAATTTATTGATTAAATTAATTATCAAAGTTAATTATTAAGGTTAATTAGAACCAGAAAAATTAAATAATGCAAGGATATTTTTTATAGTAGTTGGGTCCTAAGTGAGCCTACTCTACTCTTATACCTCTCTACTCAGTGAGAGACACATGTGCACTAAAAATTATTTTTATGGGTAATCATAACCCAATTATAAAATCCTTTTCTAATGGAGGGATAACCGTGGCACTAACTTTTTTATGGGAAGTCACAACCCTTACAATCTAACTTTAGACACTAGGTGTCACAACCTAAACAGTCCTGACTTTAGATATAGGGAGTCACAACCCTTAGATCATGACTTTAGAATTTGGGAGTCACAACCCAAAGAAACAGAATGAAAAATAATTCTTTTGTGTTTAAAAGCATAAATATAAAAACAGAGTATGTGTGGGAGATGGGAAAAGGTGTTATAGACTCATAACCAGATGAAAGAATATAAAAAATGAAAGCGCGGGTACTAGTTGTTTAGGATTAGATTGGATCATCTCATCAAGATAATTGTAGTTGAAGTATAAATATTCTGACACTTGAGAGAACGTCTAGGTGATAAAACAGATTGTCGTAGGACATTTCAAATGCACGGCAGATTCAAATTCCATAGCACTTTCTCTTAAAAAATATCAAATATGTTAGCCAATGTGTATATATTTCCTACCAAGTAGAGATATATAGATAGATAGAGATAGAATAAATGTTCATAAGTTGTAGAAGATCCGTTTACTATGTAAATTCAAAATAAATTAAGTCAAGATATTTTATAAATATCTTTATAAAAACCATAGCACTATTTAATCTTTATTCATGTGGAATAAATCTATAATAAAATCATTCAAAATAATTTGAATAAGTATTCCAATAATATCTCTAGAAAAATACAAGTGTTGAATGATTTAAAACTCAGATTTAAATCTATTAAAACCTCTTTAAATTAAGTCAAAATGGTTCCTAAAAACTAGCAGCACAATTCAAATATTTTAATTTAAATAAACTTTAAACCACCAACTTCGTTGTAAAATAGAATTCGAACTAATTTATTAATTTTTCTCCTTAAATATTATACCAAAAACATCCAAAACTCTTCGATCATAATCTTTAGACTTAATGTGAATTTATCCAGAAGAAAAACCTTTGAAAATAATCCACAAATATGAAGCAGATCAATTTTCAATATAAAATCACAAAGCAGCAGCAAAGTAGGGTACATGTAATAGTAACAAAGTAGGGTACACATGGAAATATAAAAAGTAGGGTACATGTGACAGCAGCAAAGTAGGGTTCATCAACGTAGCATAGGGTTCACCAACATAGTGTAGGGTTCACCGACATAGCGTAGGGTTCACCAACATAGAGTAGGGTTCTCCAACATAGAGTAGGGTTCTCTAACATAGTGTAGGGATCACCAACATATTGTAGGGTTTCTAAACCATACTTTTTAAAATTAGGGTTACTGAACCATACTTTTTGAAAGTAGGGTTGGTGAACCATACATTGCGAAAGTAGGGTTATTGAATCATACTTTGTGAAAGTAGGGTTTTTGAAACATACTTTTCAAAAGTAGAGTTTCTGAACCATACTTTGTGAAATTAGGGTTGTTGAACCATACTTTGCAAAAGTAGGGTTGATGAAGCATAATTTTCAAAAGTAGGTTTTTTGAACCATACTTTTTGAAAAACAGGATAGTATACTTTAACAAACATCAACTAATTTTTAATGGACCTTAACAGTTGATTCATCCTTTGGTAAAAAAGAATTATTTTTAGAAAAACTTATTATATTTCCAATTAATTAAGAATATAAGAAATCCAACTTATACTCCTCTTAAAATTATCAAAAAACTGAATTAAAAAATTCTAAAAAACTGAAGTTCTAAAAAATCAAATCATAACTTAAGACAATTTATTCATCATCCAAAAGACCATCTTATACTTTAATATAAACTAATGAAGTCAATATAAACATTTTTTATTTCTATAAAATCAAGTTTCATGTGAATATGATATTTGTAGAAGTTTTAGTAAATTAAATACTATAAATTTTCAATACTAAAAATTGTAGAGTTTTTAAAACTGTAGTAGCAACTTCATTGAATTTTTAGAGTACTAAAAAAGAATTTTCAAACTTCCTCATAAACTAAGTAAGTTCAGATAAATATATTATCTATACAAGGTGATAAGAATCACACAAAACCAAAAAAATATATTTTAATATATTATCAAAATAGAGAAACATTTTTAAAATAAAATCACATGAAATCAAACAAAATCATAAAGGGTTAAAAAAAATGTAAAATCATATGTAATTAAACAAAAGAAAACATGAACATGTGAAAGAATCTCCCCCATTTTTTTGATTATAAAACCTAAACATTCAGAGCATTTAAGACAAATTTTAAAAACATTTAAAACTAATTTATTTCTACCCCTTTTCATAAATAAAAAAAAAGTGAAAAACAAACTCCCTAAACAAATGCAGTAATAAAAAGTTAAAATTCCTACATATCAAGATCAAATTTAATTTTTTTCAAAATGAGAAGAGTCTAAAGGATTTGTGAACATATCTACTAGCTGATTTTTTAAAGGTATAAATTCTAAAACAATATCACCCTTGTTCACATGATCTCTAATAAAATCAAATCTAAGATCAATATGATTTGTTCTAGAATGTTGTAAGGGGTTGCTAGAAATAGAAATTAAAGAAGTATTATCAAAATAAATAGGTAGTTTGTCAAGATAAATACCAAAATTACATAAGGTTTTCTTAATCCATAATATTTGGTCATAACTATTGACATCAGAGATATACTCAACTTCTGTAGTAGATAAAGCAACTGATAGTTTTTTCTTAGAAGACCAAGAAATTAAACATTTCCCCAAAAAATGACACATACCAGATGTGTTTTTTCTGTCAATTCTATAGCCCCCAAAATCAAAATTATAATAATATGTTAAATCAAAATAGTTATATTTTGGATAAAATAAACTAGAATAAATAGTTCTTTTAAAATATCTAATTACTCTTTTTAAAGATTTAAAATTACTTTCTTTAGAATCTGCTTGAAATTTAGTACATAAAAAACCACTGAAAATGATGTGGGGTCTTGATGTAGTTAAATATAGCAAGCTACCTATAATGCCTCTATAAAATTTAAAATAAACAAAATTACCAGATGCATCAATATCTAATTTACAATTAGTACCCATATGAGTTTTCATAGATTTAGCAGAGTCAAGACCAAATAGTTTAACAAACTCTTTAGCATACTTATATTTATTAAGACCAATCACATATTTCCTTTGAAAAATTTGAAATCCAAGAAAGAACTTTAATTATACCATTAAACTCATGTCAAACTCATAAGACATCAAAGAAGAAAATTCATTACCAAGTATTTCACTAGAGGAACTGAAAACTATATCATCAAAATAGATTTGAACAATTAAAATATCAGTAAAAGTTCTTTTAATAAAAAGATAAGGATCAACATTTTCTTTCTTAAAACCATTATTTAATAAAAAACAAGAAATCTTCTCATACCAAGCATGAGGTGGTTGTTTAAGACCATACAAATCTTTAGATAATTTAAAACGTTGTTTGGAAATTTTTCACATTCAAAACCAGGGGTTGAGAAACAAAAACTTCTTTGGTTATAAAACCATTTAAGAAATTGCTTTTTACATCCATTTTATATAATTTAAAAACCTGAAAATAAGAAAAATACAACAAAATTCTAATTTCATATAACCTGGAAAAAGGTGAAAATGAATCTTCAAAGTTTATACCTTATTCTTGAGTGTATCCTTGAGCAACAAGTCTGGATTTGTTTTTAAAAATCTATCCAGATTCATCCATATTGTTTATAAAGATCTACTTAGTTCCAATTACCTTCTTATCCTTAGAAAATTCAACTAAAGTCTAAACATTATTTCTAATAAACTATTTTAATTATTATTACATAGCAGCAATCCAGTTTGCATCTTTCAAATAATTAGTAACATTAATAGGAAGAAAATCAGAAATAAAAGCATAATTGGAACAATAATTTAAAATATAATTCTAATTTTAACACTAGAATCAACATTTCCAATTAAATTTTCAACATAATGATATTTTTGAATCTTTTTTGATTTTGGATCAAGTTGAGAAGGATTTTGTTCCCCCTCAATTGATTCAATCTTATCTTGAAAATTTTCTTCACCAAAATTAAAATCTCTAAACTCATCATCAATAACATTAGAAATAGAATTTAATTTAACATTATCTTTATCAAACATAATGTGAACAAATTCTTCAACAACCATAGTTCTTTTATTATAAACTCTATAATATTTTATATTATTAAAATAACCAAGAAAAATTCCTTCATAACTTTTAACATCAAATTTATCTAAATTATCTTCTAAATTTAAAATAAAAACTTTACAAGAAAAAAATCTAGAGTAACTAACTTTAGGATTTTTATTTTTGAATAATTCGTAAAGAGTTTTCATTAATAAAGGACTAATAAGAATTCTATCTGAAATATAACAAGAAGAAAAAATAGCCTCAGCCCAAAAATATCTATTGTATTCACTAAACATAGTTCGAGCTGTTTTAATAAGAGTTCTATTTTTCCGTTCTACAACACAATTTTGATGTGGTGTTCTAGGAGCAGAAAAATTATGAAAATAGTTGTTCTTTTCACAAAAAAATCAAAATATAAATGATGAAATTCACCTCCTTTATAACTATGAATATAAATAATCATACATATTTTTTAATTTTGAACTAATTTAAAAAAAACACTAAATATATATAAAGTATCATTTTTATGAGTAAGAAAGTATACCCAAATAAATCTACTATAATCATCAATAATAGCTAAGGTATATTTCTTTCCACCAAGTCTGGAAATTTGATTGGGAGAAAATAAATCAAGATACACAAACTTTAAAGGCCTGTTAGTACTTATTTTATAGATGGGTCTAAAAGAAATTTTGTGTTTCTTCCCTTTCATGTAAGCATCATAAATTTGAATTTGTTCTTTATTCAAGAAAGGTAGTTGTAACACATTATCATGTTTTTAGATAATATGAAACATTCTAAATTTTACATGACCTAAATTTCTATACCAAATGATGATGTCATTATGTACATAATTCAAACATTTTATTGGTTGAATAGTTAATTCAGAAAAATTAATTGTATAAATATTATCTTTTCGATTAGCATAAAATAATAAAGAATCATCTTTAAAAACTAAAAATTTGTCATTTTGAAATTTAACTTCCATTCTATCATCACATAATTATGATATACTAATCAAATTATATTTTAAACATTCAACATATAAAACGTTTGAAATAAAAGTAGTATTTGAAATACCAACTTTACCAAAACATTTTATTTTGCCTTTGGAATTATATCCAAAAGTAACAGTGCTTCCATCACATGTGTTATAAGTGTTAAGATTTTATGGGTATCCATTCATATTCCTAGATCATCCACTATCCATGTACCATATTCCATTCTCAATATATCCAAGTAATTTTTCCAACAAAAATCAATTACTTGACAATTTTTGTACCCAAGCTACTTTGGGACCAATAGGATTAGTAATACAATTTTTAGGCACCCATAAAAAAATTAAACATGTATTATAAGGTACTCTAGATAATAAGGATTTATAAATATTAGTTTTTGTAAATACCAAGGATTGTTTAAATTTAATAGAACAATCATTTTCATAATAACCTTTCATGCCACATTTAAAACAAGTAACAATTTAAGTACAACCATTTTTATTTTTAACAAAATGAGTTTTATACATTTGGGGTAATCTTTTGTCATATCCAAAACCATATTTATTTTTATATGTTTTAGTCAAATACATTATCTCATGAAATTTTTTACGACCTTAAATAAAATCAGATAAAATTCTTTTAAGATAGTTAACTTCCTTTTTCAAATTTTAATGTAAATCTTGAGTAGTTTTAAAATTTTCATTAACTTTTGAATGAGAAGTGGAAGCGGTGTTTCTTAATTTTTCATTTTCTTATAAAATCACTTTATTTTTAGAAATAAGTTTCTCATTATTTTCTTTAAGATTATTATATAAATCATCATATTTGAAAATATCTTTTCTTAATCTTTCAATTTCTTTATTTAATTCAAAAAAATTAGGGTTTTTAGAATAACATTTAGAATCAGAACATTTATAATAAAAACAATAATTAATAACCTTATCCATTGATTCCATGAAGCATAAGTTAGAATATTCTTTTTCATTTCTAGATTATTCACTAGAATTAGATTCTTCTGTACAACTCCAGCTAGTGGTCACCGCCTTTTTTTCTGATTTTTTTATTTATATTTATTTTTTAGTTTAGGGAAATTGGTTTCGATATTCCCTTTCTTCCTACACTCATAACATGTTACATTCGAAGCATTATAATTCATATCACCTTTCTTATCTCCCTTATATTTTCCTTTTTTTAGGATTTCTTCTAAATCGATTCTTGAATCATTTCTTTTTCATTATTTTGTAAACTCCGGTCATAATCTAATCCATAACTTATTTTTCACAATCCTATAGATCATAATCGTAAGAGTAAATAGAAATAACATTCACAGATTTAAAATTTTCACCTTTTCTTTTCATTGTCTCCTCATCAGCTATGTTCTTTAGTTTGATTTCATATTAGAGTAGAGATCCAATCAATTCATCAAGTGTGTACACTTTTAAATTCTTGATTTCATCAATGGAAACCTTATTGGAATTCCATTTCTTTTGTAATGAATGTAGGACTCTTTCAACAAGTACTAGGTTTTCAGTTCTTCTCCAAGTGAATTCATTCCATTCATAATGCTTGTGAATCTGTGGAACATTTGGTTTACGGTTTCATCTTCACCCATCTTAAAGTCTTGGTACTCGGCACGAAGAATTCTAAGCTTGGTTTGGATTAATTTTTCATATCCAAGGTGAGTAACTTATAGAATCTTCCAAATCTCATGAGCTATATTACAAGCATACACATTACTAGAAACATTTCTGTTAATAGGGAAATATAAAATATTAAAAACATTGTAATTTAAAACAAATCTAGTAGAATCAATTTCTGTAAGAGTATCTAGGTCTACATCAGAAAGTGTGTACTATTTTGACATGATAGACCAATGATCAATGCTCAACTATTTAAGGTAATCCTCCATTTGGGATCTCCAATAGCCATAATCATTTCCATCAAAGTGAGGTGGCTTTTGAGGAATACAAGCATCATTCGGGTTCAATCCTTCCATCTTATAAGATCTTTTATCCTTAGATTATGAGGTCTAGGAATAGGTTAGCACAATTAAATATAAAAGAATAATCTCTAAAAGGGTTGTCTAAATTCCATAAGGAATAACCAATGATACCAATGTTTGGTATTAAGAAGGAGAATTAATTAGCTAAACTATTTTTAATAAGGTATGCCTCTGATACCAATTGTTAGGTATCATAAGAAGAACAATAGAGATAAACAATTCTAAAAGGATTAACCTATGATACCAATTGTTAGGTCGGATAAAGTAATGGCAGATGGTCTAGAGGGGTTGAATAGAACATATTAAAAAATTAAACAGATAAATTGATTAATTAAAATAATTTTCAAAGTTAATTATTAAGGATAATTTGTAACGTAAAAATTAAATAATTCAAGGATGTTTTTTATAGTAGTTCAGTTTGAAGTGATCCTACTCTATTATTATACCTCTCTACTCAGTGACAGATACGTGTTCACTAAAAATGATTTTTATGGGAGAATCATTACTCAATAAAAAAAATCCTTTTCTAGTGGAGGGATAAACATGACGCTGACTTCTGTATGGGGAGTCACACCCCTTACAACCTAAATTTAGACACTAGAAGTCACAACCCAAATAGTCCAAACTTTAGATACATGGATTCACAACCCTTATATCCTGACTATAGATCTGGGAGTCACAACCTAAAGAAATAGAATAACAAATAATGATTTTGTGTGTACAAACATAAATAGAAAAATAGAGTGTATGTGAGAGATGGGAAAAGGGGTTATAAACTCAGAACCAGATGAAATAATATAAATAATGAAATAATAGGTACTAGTTTTGAGGATTAGATTGTTCTATCTCATCAAGGAAATTGTAGTCAAAGAATAAATAATCTGGAACTTCAGAGAACATCCAGGTGTTGAAACAAATTTTCGTAGGACGTTGAAAATTCACAACAGGTTCAAAGTTTACAGAACTTTCTCTTAAAAAATATCAAATATTTTAGCCAATGTGTATATATTTCCTACTATAGAGATATATATAGATAGAGAATAAATGTTCAGTAGTTGTAGTAGCTCCTATTTCTACAGAAATTCAAAATAAATTAAGTCAAGAGATTTCATAAATATCTCCATAAAAACCGCAGCATTATTGCCTCTTTATTCCTATAGAATAAATCTATAATAAAATCATTCAAAATAATTTGAATAAGTATTCCAATAATATCTCCAGAAAAATAAAATAATTGAATGATTTCAAACTCTAATTTAAATCCATTCAAACCTCTTTAAATTTAGTCAAAATAGTTTCTAAAAACTAGCAGCACAATTCAAATATTTGAATTTAAATAAACTTAAAACCACCAACTTTATGGAAAAAATACATTGAAATAATTTATTAATTTTTATCCTTAAATATTTCACCAAAAAACATTGAAAACTCTTTTATCATAATCCTTAGATTTAATATGAATTTATCAAGAAGAAAAACCTTTTAAAATAATCCATAAATATGCAGTAGATCTATTTTTAGCATAAAATCACATTGCAGCAACAAAGTAGGTTGCACGCGATAGTAGAAAAGTAGGGTACATGTGGAAGCAGCAAAGTAGGGTACACGTGACAGTAGAAAATTAGGTTAACCAACATAGCATAGGGTTCACCAATATAGCGTAGCGTTCACCAACGTAGTGCAGGGTTCACCAATGTATCCTAGGTTTTCCAAACCATACTTTGTGAAAGTAGGGTTGTTGAACCATACTTTGTGAAAGTATAGTTATTGAACCATACTTTGCAAAGGTAAGGTTGTTAAACCATACTTTGTGAAAGAAGGGTTTATGAACCATACTTTGTGAAAGTAGGGTTTCTGGACCACACTTTGTGAAAGTAGGGTTTCTTAACCATAATTTTTGAAAGTAGGGTTATTGAACCATACTTTATGAAAGTATGGTTGTTGGACCATACTTTGCAAAAAACATGACAACATACTTTAAAAAACTTAAACTAATTTTCAAAGGCTCTTAACAGTATATTTGGCCTTTGGTCAAAAATACTTATTTGTAGAAAAACTTATTATGTTTCAAATTAATTAATAATCGGAGAAATATAACTTTTACTTCTCCTAAAATTATCAAAAAACTAAATCAAAAACATTTTAGAAAACTATAGTTATGAAAAATAAAATCAGAACTTCAGACAATTTATTCATCATCCAAGCAACCTTCTTAGACTTCTATGTAAACTAATGAAATCAATAAAAACATGTTATATTTTTATAAAATCGAGATTAATTTGAATCTAATATCTATAGAATTTGTGGTAAATTAATTACAGTAACTTTTAAATACTTAAAACTATAGAGTTTCTAAAACTATAGTAGAAACTCGTTTAATTTTTAGAGTACTAAAAAACATTTTCAGACATTCTCATAAACTAATGAAGTTAAGATAAATATCTTATCTGTCCAAAGTGATAAGATTTACACAAAACCAAAGACTTTATTTTAAGATATTATCAAAATATATAAATGTTTTTAAAATAAAATCACATGAAATCAAACAAAATCATAAAGGGTTAAAAAAATGTAAAATCATATGTAATCAAACAAAAGAAAACATGAACATGTCAAACATGTGCATGGATGATACGTGGTGTATTTATTTCTTACACTACATGTTGACCAGGATATAGTGGCACGCATTCATCGGGAGTACATGTCTTGGAGCCCATATACACGGCATATAGTCCCTTTGAGTCATAGACAAGCTGTGTATTTCCATACACAGCCTACCTGACTAGTTACCATGTAACTCGGAGACCACATTCCATGTAGTTTCTTATACATGTTGTTTACTACAATTTTTTGAGGCATAGTTTATACACTGAATCCCTAGGCGTTTTCCTCAAATAGATGGTGAGATATGTACATTTCATGTATCTTGCCTATAAATTATGTGTACTTATACCAAATTGTGTGGATTTAAAATTGATTTATTACACTATGTAAACCTTATCAACATGTGCTTGAATGTGGTCATTAAGTTTATAGTACAAGCTATGCGATGGGTTTTTAATATATATATATATGTGTGTGTGTGTGTGTGTGTGTGTGTGTTTAATTAATATTTGTGTGATTTTTATATATGCATATCATGTACGAGTCGTATTACAATTATTACTCTACATGAATTGATGTGTAACACATGACTGAAGAATCATATAATTCATTTAATCATTATGTTTGTAGAATACATAATTAAAGTAGTTGATAAGTCGTGTATTCCATTTGTCACAAGAGTAAATAATATATGAGTATAATAAATGTTGGGTAGAATCAGATAGATATTCATCGTGTTTCCTCCAAGGTACATTTATGTACACAGTTAATTTTAAATAAATTTATTTAATTTATTTAAAATTATGATGGAAGAGAATCTCAAGGAAATTAAGATTAGAATTAAGATAAAATAATTAATTAATTAAAGATGATGATTAATTGATTCAAGCATGATTTATCTTAAATAAGAATGATTTATAAATGAATACTAGTTCTATTAAATGTGTTATTCGTTGAATGCATGTGGATGATCATGAGAATATACCATACCTTTGTATGTGATTGGTTTAATTTAATTTATTATTAAATTAAATTGTTGGTTTTCATTCCTTCTCTCTGATTATTATGTAAGGGCATGCATGTCCATGGCTTCTTTTATATAAACCCCTTATTTCCCTCACATGTGTACAATTAAAAGTATATTTAATGGATGGATCTCCCAAGCTAGTGTAGGTGGTTAATGTTTGAATCCAAGTTGAAATCAGTCTAAAAGAGATACATTGGTGTATAGGTGGAAAGATTTAACATGAACCTTAATTGGTTCAAGGTGTTTTTCCCCTAGGTCAATAGTTTTTTTATCAGCCACTAGATAAACTAACCATTATTAAAATATCATGATCATACCACATAATTATTTTATTTCTTTCAAGTTTCATGGTTATTTCATTGTGGATGTTTTTTCATGATCACATAAATTAATGAGATTAAATAGCATTCAAGATAGAACTAGAATAAATTGGCTTATGCGTAAAAATTATCTAAGACATGGTTAATCACTTAATTAAATCCAATTAATATTAAAAAGAATGTGATAAATATAATAATTTGAAATTTACATATAAAAGGATACAATCCCTCAATTATATATATTAAGTTGGTATAATATTTCAATACTTCAGTTAAAATGGAACCATACTTCAAATTGCTTGACCAGCTAAATTTTGGGTGATTTCAATTATCAAGTAATTCTAACTTGAATTTTTAGATTGACTTATAATAATTCAAATCAATGGTTTACTTACAAAGAATAACTTGTTGTAACTGAGAGGTAAGGGTTGAGGAAATCCAATTTAAGGATTTCAGGATTAGGGAGTCCACTCAAGAGATCAATGAACTATGAGTTAATGCATTTGTAATTTGGAATTCCTACCTAAAACCATTCAATTTTTTTGACTAACCAAATTTGTGGTAATGAGAAGTGGAATATGTATCCTTAACACTTTAATGTCCAAGAAACAAGATATTCTGATGCCAATGGTGAGGTACATTGGGTTTTGATAAAATAGTGAGATATTAATGAATAAAATATTTATTTATTTATCTAAAATTTTCTGATAAAGTACTAAAATCTATGCTCATATTATTTTTAGAAACAAAAATAAAATGAAATCAAACATATCCTTACAATCCATACTTAATAATTATAAACTTCTCACCAGCACAAATTTTCAAGAGTGTAAAAGGTTCCTATGTGTTATCCTTCACCGTGAAAGGAAATTGTATGTGTTGGAAGAACCTATTCTTAATGCACCTAGTAATGAGGAAAGTGATGAAGAGTTGTCTCTCTATGAGAAACATTTGAACAATTCTATAGATGTTCAATGTTTCATGTTATCATCCATGTCCAATTAACTTTTGAAGCAACATGAGGGCATGTATGTGTATAGCATGATGTCTCACCTTCAGGGTATCTATCAAGAGAATGAAAGATAAGAGAGGTATGAGATCTCCAATTATTTGTTTACAACTAATCTTGGAGATTATACAAAATCTATGAATCATGCATTCAAACTTATTGTCTATATTTGACACTTATAAATCTTAGTTATTAAATTCCAGAATGAGTTTCACACAGATATCATACTTTCATCACTTCACAAGACCTTATCCAGTTTTATTATTAATTAAAATATGAGAAATAATGAGAAGATTCTTTGGTAATTTCTTAAATTGATTCTATAGGTGGAAAAGTATATGGTTCATGATAAACCCGTAGTCCTTATAGTGAATAAGAAAATAAAGAACAAGGAAAAGGGGCCTAAGACTCACAACAAGTCTAAATTTCCCAAGCACCATCCATTAAAGAAGAAGAATATTTAGAGGCAGGGTAATGAAAAAGAGGCAGAATGTTTTTCATGTAGAAATCCAAACCACTAGAAGAGGAACTACACCCAAAGGAAAGAGGAAACTAAATGTGCATTCCTTATCGAGTGTAATATTTCAATATCTACACATTGGTTAATAGATACAGCTTGTGGTGCTCACATCTGTATCCAAATTTAAGAACCAAGTAGATTATAAAAGATTGCTAGAGGAGGGGTGGATCTATGAGCTTCCAATGGTGTGAGGTTGGTTTTTTTATCCATTGGTGACTACCACCTTTCATTTCTAATGGTAATGATTTTGGTTTTAAAATGTTGTTATTATGTAACTATGGTTACTAAGAACATAATTTGTGTATCATTCCTAGATATAGATGGGTTTATTTTCATGTTTGGAAATAAAAGTTTTTTCTTTCATAAAGAAAACATATTTTAGGGTATGAAACATTTAAATAATGGTCTTTATGTATTAAATTACAAAAATCAAGTATTTCCAATTCATAACAAATCATGTTCACATGACTTATATAACACCTAGATTTGGAATAACCATATTGGTCATATAAATGAGAATAATTTGAAAAAACTCTATCAATATGGTCATTTAGACTCTTCTAAGATAAAATCACTTAAATGATTTCATGCTTGTTTAAAATGAAAAATTACCAAACCTCCATTTAGTGGATAGGCTGAAAGGGCCACAAAGCTTCTAGGACTGATGCATGCATGTGTGTGTTCCATTTCCAGTAGAATCTAGAGATGGAAATTTTTACTTAATAACTTATAATGATGACTTGAGTAGATATAGATATGTCTACTTGATGAGGTATAAGTTCGAGTCCTTTTATAAATTCAAGGAATTCAAGAATGAAGTAGATAATCAACTTGGTAAGAAGATAAAAAATATTTGATTGGTTCGAGGTTTTGAATATCTTAACCAAGAGTTCATTGACATCATATGGGATTTTAGGATTCTATATCAACTCACTCCAACTTATACAACATAGTGGAATAGTGTTAGTGAAAGGATGAATCGTACCTTATTATGCATGGTAAGGTTGATGATGAGTCATGAAGATATTCTATTATACTTTTGGGGAAACTACTGGAAAAATCACTTATAACCATAGTTTGGAACCATGGGTATATCCCCTTCAAACTTGGGTGTTCCCATAAAAATAGATCGAACCACTGCGGAAGCTAAGTCTAGATTATTTACTAAAGTCTTGATTGAAGTGGATCTAAGATCCACTATGATGGAAAAGGTTGTTTTAACTGCCCTAGATGATGAATTCTCATTAATAATAGTATATGAGAAGTTTCCACTTTCCTACTCAATCTTCCTATCAATTGGTTAGATAAAAGACCATTTCTGAAAAGATCTCTCATGCTCTTTCTTCTCAAAGAACGGTCATGATTTTTCTCATTACCTCAAGAGGAAAAATAAAGTTGTACCACTAAAATCTATTGAGTAGACCAGAAATATTGATATTGAAGGTAAGAATGGCTATTCCCAAGAGATGAAAACTAAAATGGTTGAGTAGTATAAAATAGTGGAAGCTTGTCAGCTAATAGGTAATGATGATGGTCTAAAGGAACTAACGTTGGCTCATGATGGTCAAAATCGGGATAAGGATTCTGTCAATGAGGTTAGTTTCACTAAGTAGACTGGACCTTCAATGTAATCAGAGATACTGGGTAATAGAAATGTTCTTGAGGTTGGTTATAAGGTGCATCTAGTTTGTGTAAACCCTACTGAGATAAGGAAATACTCTATCAAAACTTGGGCTCCAGTGGTGGATTTTGAAGCAGTAATGGATACTATTGAGGAGTTGACAGCATAGGAATTACACCCATGTTTGATACAACTTTAATTTTGGAAGGATTGACAATTGTTGAATATATAGATCCTTAATGTGAGTGAAGAGAGTAGTTGTCATTTTATCTTGGTGAGGGTTGTTAGTCACCAGAGCTCTTACTGGTCTTCTGTCTTGTGAGGTGTAGTGATCATAGTCCTGATGAGGTAAGTCAAATTGTTCATATGGATTAAGTGAGTCATATCTTGGATTTTTCTATCACCACTAGCCTTTAACCTAATTAGACTCACATGAACACCTATCTCAACCCATGGTTCCTATCTAAGAAGACTAGGTGTATAGCTGGAGGAGGGGTAGGGTCCCCATTAAAATTGTCTCACTCTACGCACTGCTCGACAAGGATCTCAGTAGTGAGTCTCCTATATACCTCATGTTCTTGGAGTAAGAAAGCCATCCTGGTATATGAATTGGTCTTTGTTATAGGTTTATATGAACTGACAGAAATATAAAACCATTTACCTTTATCAAGATGCTGATGGGAAGGAGGTAGTAACTCATTGGGGGGACTCTTGAGCCCCAACGTATATTTCTACTGATGAGTGTAGTAACTAATCAGAGTCCTTCTTGATATTTCATCTCCACTTAGGGAGGATTTTATCCATCATTACCCAAGTATTTAGAAAAATTTCTCTAATAATCCATGGGATTGATCATAAAAATATTCACAGTAGAAATGGTTAGAGATGATTTTTCACCTTAGTGGGATGGTTGGCTTAACAGTCCGTTGTTGTTTTGGAAGGGGATGAAGTAAAGGGAAGTGTAATGCCCCCATCTTGTGATCTTCATATGTTGGGATGCCTTGTGAATGATTAGTTGGATCATGGTGAGGATCCTAAATGATTATTGGGTAATATATATGGTTGTATCAAAGGATTTTGGATGTCAATTAGATATTCTATTAAAATAAGGGCACCTGGTTCTCAATGAGGAACTCTGGTATGGTGAAACAAAGGGTTACAGGTGGCCAAAACATGACTGATAGCTAGTTGGTGGATAAGATCTCCAAGAAATATTCCTCCTACTCATTATAAATGGGGAATAATTAGAATGTAAATGAAGGTTCAAAGAATATCTAGTTGTAAAATATTTTCAACTAATGGAAAGTGTATATTTCTAAGAGTTAATTTTGTATTCCATTAAACATATGACTATTTATAAATTATTAAGTATGGTTGCATTAGAAGGACATCATCTTGAGTAATTATATGGGGAAAAAATTCTTCATGGTGACCTAAATGAAGAAATTTACATGGAGTAACCAAAAGGTTTTATGGATCCTTATAACTAGGATGTTTTGTATAGGATCAACTAGATCTATTATGGTTCAATTAATGTTCCAGGAGAGTGGAATAAAAATTTCAATTATTTAATGAAGGCGGAAGATTTTTTACCTATAAATTATTAACATTTATTCAACCAGGATGTATTTTATTAGGGGTGTTTCATTATACTTATATTATACATTAATGACATACTAATTACTAGTTTGATAATTAAAATAATTAGTAATTTAAAGTCTAATATATTTGGAACATTTGAGGGGAATTATTTCAACCATATAAAGTTTATATTAGGTATGTGCATAGTGAGTGACTTATATTTTGGTACTTTTTACCTGATTTAGTGAGATCAAATATAGATGGTAGATGATTACATAGACATGGGTGACGAGAAACTAGTGAATTTTCCAGTCTGAAGCTCTAACTTCTTATAATTCATGTTTAGGCTCCTCTTTTTTAATCCTATAAATATAAAGAACTTAATTACTCAAATATAGATCAAAATTAGTGGACTAAGTTCATTATTTGGGAATGACCAAATCATGTGGGAAATTCCCTCAGCTGTTAATGGGGATAGATTTATTCTCTATGCTTGACTCTTCTAGTGACATAGAAAAAATGTGGCCAATGTGACGCATGAGTACACTTATGATCACATAGTAGTGAAGAAATTTTAAGAGGGGAATCCCACAATATGGGGGAATATTTTCTCATCCATTCCCTTAATACAGTTTGATCATTCATGTAAAAATTACCAAAAAAATTTGGGTTCAATGGTTTAGACCCGTGAATTTGGTTGATGGTTTGATCATTTAGGGTTAGTTTTCTTTTGGAATCTCTCATGAGCTCCAGTTTGGGAATCACCACTTAGGAACAATTTCTTGTAAAAACAATTATTTAAAACAACCGTGGAAAATAAATAAAATTTTGGTATGACCCATTCTTATGTCGTATGTCCATTTCGAAGGAAAATAAAATAAACAAAAGCAACACAGTAAAACAATACAAAAATGAAACACCCTATTAATCCTTCAACTACCTCGATCTCCCTACCCTATAAACAAAAACCGTGTATCCAACTCCAATGACCTTCTGGGCCCCTTTGTAGAATATAAGTACCCTCCATCTATATAAATCAGTAAAATGCCTAAGTGGATGATACAATAAAGAAAATAAAATAAAAACTAAACTACAACATACCTATCTCCTGTGATTAAACAAGTCACCACCAAACATATAAGAACCACAACGCCCCATGGGTTCAATCATGTTCCTATAAGCAAGGGGTAATAGAAATATGATGAGAATAGTTTCAACTAATTATCTTAATAAAATAAATAATATAAATATGATGAGAATCTGGCATAACCCTTATGTACTATTTATACTTTTTCACTAGTCAGAGAGACACACAGGATGAGCATAAAGAACCTAGTTGGTTCTAGGTTTCCTAATACAAGTTCCCAAGTTCCCCTAACCAACTATGTAGTGATGAGAATAAAGAAACAAGATAAATCACATGAATAATCAAGAACTTGTAATAACCCAACTCACCTCTTATATGAGTTATCCCATATATGATATTCCATGTTTCATTCAAACATCAAGCACGAAAAATAAATAATCACAGTATGATCCAAAACACTTATGTAAAGTTACAACAATACCATATTAACTCTTTGAAAGTACCAAATCATGAAATTAATTTTGTAAACAAAAATATTTCAAATCATTGACATGATAATTTTAAAATAAAACAAAACACAATTTTTTTATAAACACATTTTGAATAATTAATATAAACCAAAAAAACATTTAATACTAAAATTATAAAATTTACTTTAAAAGTAAAATTTTATCAACATCCAATAATCAAAAAGATAATATTTAATAATCATAGATTAAAATGATCTGATTGGAAGAACTTTTCTCACTAAGAGAATAAGATTAGGTTTAGTTTTAAAAAAAATATATTTATTTTTAGAGAAAGGAAATGAAAATAATAGTTTTTTTAAAACTAGTTATATTTAGATTTAGAAACTTTCATGTAAAACATTATTTGAGAACTAAAATCAGGTTACATTGATATCCACTCAATGGAAATTTAAAATATCACTTATCATTTATGATATGTGTTCAAAACAATTATTGTTTCTTATGTTTATAAAAAATTCATAGGACAAAAATGAAACTACAACAATGAAGCTACAACGTATAATAGGAAACATTACAGACACACAATTTTATTGTGCTAAATAATATATAAACAAAATAATTAAACTATGATTCAAAATAGATATCACCTATAGATTCCTAACATGATACGAGCATCCTGTGGGAATAAGGACTTCCTCACCAAGGTATTTCTAAAATGTATAGGGTTCAATATCTTAAATAATTCATGATATTGCTTTATTTTTTATTGTGTATAGAATATTTAAAAAAAATTCAAGAGTAATTATTCTTAATGAACTCCTACTTCAACTGCCTTTAATTCTTTTCATTTAGATAAAAAGTCTGATCATGAATGGGATGAATAATCTGAAACATCAGCATGGCACCATGTTAGACACTTCAACCAAAAAACATAATGAAACCATTTTTAATGAGACAAAAGGGAATTTAAAAAACAGAGCATGTGTATAAGAAATTTAAAACAAATTCAAACAAAAAATAATAAAATAAACCCTATTTGAATCCATGATATCCAATGTAGAATAGATTATTTTTAAAAAAAATATATTAAAAAAACTTAATAAGGTCATGATCCATTAAAATTATATGTTTGAAATTCCAAGCAATCATGTTTTTAACTATAAAGAGTTATGAGTGAATAAAACAGACCTCAATACAAACATAGGTGATACAAATTCATTTAGGTGGACTAATAAAACAGTCAATACACCCTAAAATCAATAACCATGATAGTTTTATAAAAACCCAGCCTTGGGTTTTGGAAAAAATTGACATAATAATTGGTTGAAAAGGCATGAGAATAAATAGAAGATAACAGAGAATCTGACCTTGAAACACCAACCTAGAATCAAAGAACCCAAGAAATCCATGGAGGAGGAAGAGGATAAGAGGTGGAGGCCGTGAGGAGGTGGAGGTGGGGGTTTCTATGACTAGGAGGAAGTAGAGGTGGAGGATTACATAGAGGTGGAGGTGAGGGCCAAGAGGTGGAGGCGAGGTCTAGGAGGTGGGGGCACCAGAAGCCGTGTCTGAGAGGAGGTGGAGGAGGAGATGGTGGTCGGGAGGAGGAGGAAAAGGTGGTCGCAGCCAAGAGTAGGCAGAGGTAGAGGTATTCGTGGAGGCAAAGACAGGGATGAGAGGTGGAGGTGGGGGCTGGGAGGCGGAGGCAGAGGCGGCTGTGTAGGAAAGAAGGTGGAGTGAGGGAGGTGGGGGCCGAGAGGATAAGGTAAGTGCGGGAGGTTGAGGTTGGGGATGGGAGGATAGGGTGAAGAGTCTAGGGAATAGGGGATATATGAGTAATGAAATGGGAAATCAGGAGAAGGAGGTCGATAAAAAAATTTAAATTGGTGTTTTTACACCCACAGTTTTAACAAAATATTGGGTATAATCCATAACATACCATCTATACCCATGGTTTTTTTAAACAGTGGGTATATATGCATAGTTATAGAATCATTTTCCAATAGTGGTATGTGCATTACAAATTGCGGCATACACATTAAACTGAGTGCCAACTAAATAAGCAAATGGAATTTCATTTGAGTTATAGAGTGTAAATAAACCTATTTTGTTGCATACACTTGTATGGAGTTGTGAGGCATTTGTTAAGGACTTATCAGGAAACAAATTAGAACCTTGGGGTTAAAAGTGTATCTTTATAGGGTACCCCAAGGAAACAAATGGATACTACCTATACAACCCCTTGGATATGAAAGTGATTGTCACCAGACAAGTTATACTTCTTGAGATGAAGCGCATCCTTAGAAAGGATAATGGGAGAAATATTAAATTCAATGAAGTTGATGCTCAAGATACATAAGAGTTGGTATGGGAATAGTTTCCATAGGTCCCCATGGAAGAAGTAGTTCCTGAAACAAAAGTTCTATGTGGGAGAATAAGAGAGTTAAGAGAACTAGAGAGATATAGTTTTCTAGTCATCAAAGATGGTGACTCATTTTTTATTGACAATGATGAACCTATCTCCTACAAAGAGGCAGTAGAGAGATCAGAAGCTACAAGATGGAAAGATGATGTGAATTATGAAATAGATTACGTGTATCAGAACAAAGTTTGGGTTCTGTTCGATCTTCCAGTTGATGTAAAGTCTATTGGGTGAAAATGTGTATTCAATATAAATTTGTACAGGGAAGGTAAATTAAATACTTATAAATCAAGGCTAGTGGATAAAGGTTTTAAACAACATTAAGGAATTGACTATGATGAAACCTTTTTACTAATTTCTAGGTTTAATTCTATCATAATTCTACTTTATATAGCATCTTACCATGAGTGTGAGATTTGGGAGATGGATTTCAAAATTACATTCTTAATGGGAACCTTTAACAAGATGTCTATATGACACAAACAGAAGTTTTTGTGAGTCCAAGTGATCCCAAAAGGATTTTCAAGTTTTAGATATCTTATTATGGATTGAAGTAAGCATCCAGATCATGAAGAATTTGATTCAATAAATCTATAAAATAATTTAGTTTCATTAATAAAAAAATTGAGCCATATGTTTACAAGAGGTTTAGTGGAAATGCAGTCATTTTCCTAGTAGTATATGTTGATGACATATTACTTATTGGAAATGAAGTATTAGTCTTATAGTATATTAAGGATTGGTTAAAAAGTGTTTCTCCATGAAACACTTTGGTGAAGTAGCCTGTATTTTAGGGATCAAGATCATTTGTGATAGATCCAAAAGGTTTTTTAGACTAATTCAAAGTATATATATTGACTAGATACTAAAGAAATTTATTATAGAACAATCCAAGTAGGAATTGGTTCTGGTGTCACATGCTTTACATATTTCTAAGAAAATGTGACCTTAGATGCAATAGGAGAAAGGGAGAATGAGTAATATCCCATATGCTTCAGCAATAGGATCAATCATGTATGTTAGGTTATGTACTATACTTAATGTTTCCCATACATCAAGCATGGTAGGAAGATATCAAGAAAATCTAAGAGAATAGAATTGGTCTATTGTTAAGTAAATCCTTAAGTATTTAAGAATAACTAAGGATATATTCCGAGTGTATGGAGGATATGATGAGATATTCATTAGAGGTTATACTGGTGCTAATTTTCTGACAGATCAGAATGATTTGAAGTCGCAATCAGGATATGTTTTATGACTCAATAGAGGATTTGTGATCTGGAAGAGTTTAAATTAGCTGGTTGTTTTTTATTCTATGGTAGAGTCTGAGTATATAGAATCTTTTGATGTAGCCAAGGAATCCATATGGATTTAGAACTTTTTTTAGGTTCTTGATTTGGTACCTAAAAGTAAATATCCTATCACATTATATTGTGATAATACTGCAGTGGTGGATCTTGAAAAAGAGCTAAGGTCACACCAAAAAAATCACATACTCCGAAATTATCACCTCTTGAGGTATTTTCCTCATAGGGTTGAAGTTTCAGTAAATAGAGTACCCACAAAAGAGAATGTGGTGGACCTATTGACTAATGTCATATCTCAATAGAATCATGAGTATCATATGAGAGCTAGAGGACTAAAGGTTGTTAGTATTTGGATCTAGTTCAAGTGGGTATCAGTTGGAGTTAGGGTCCTAGAACCAACTTTTTTGTACTTTATGATAACTTGTATTCATAGATTTTCAATATTAATAAAATACTTATCACATCATGATTGTTCTTCTACATAACATAGTATGTGATAATGTCCTAATAGTAGTTTTCGTAATAAAAGTTCATAGCAGTTACCCACTATGATGAGAACCCAGAAGTTTTATGACACTATTATTAAATATATTTTCTATAGATGGATGATATAATTTGATGAACACAAATGATACAAGATACGATGGATAGATACTCATAAGACTTTGAGGCACCTTATCATAGTGTACACCCTTGGTAATATCCAATGGGATATTATGAGAATGAGACCCTCTAGTAGGAAATCCACATTTATAAGTTTCATTGGATGTTCCTATTTGTGGATATGTGTAATAATACTTACACTTTCATATTATTATTAATGATTATTATGAGTCACGTGCTTTTATTTATTGACAAAAATTATGGTGACATATGTTTTCAGTGATGTTGGATATGTTGGGTACATCATGAGTAATATTTCATTAATGAATAATGCGAGAAAGGTTTTTTACCTTCTGTTCTTTAACAAAAGTTGATATCTTAGGCCCTTTTATGGAAATGATATGGCCTAAATAAATACATGGCCATGGTGTTCTATAGGTAAGTTCAAATTACGATAAGTCAAAGAAAGAGACATTGAGCATATAAGTTGATGGTACCGGTATGCAACCTAATTTATTTGAGATATTGTGATAAAGGAACTATATTAAACAGTATGCATCTATATGAGGTATTATGTTGTTGTGACATTAACTTCTTTCTCTTTGGGTGCCTTGGCATGTTTTTAGATGATAAACTTAGAATTTATGCTACTTCACCTAATGCCACTAAAAATAGGTCTAGAGAGTCACACACTAAGTGTATCCAGAATATCAGTTAAATAATATATTATTACTTATTATTTAACAAGTTGAATAAATATTATTACCAGAAATGGTTAAATAATTATTCATGTGTGGTTCATCACATAAATTTTGTTACTAGTTATTTGATAGAATATATTGTGAGTGTAATATTTAATAAATATTAATTTTCTATTTTGTGAATATAATATTTATTTATTTATTGGTGAATAATGTATTGATATTTATTTAATAAATAAATATTTGTTATTCAAGGCCTAATAAATATTGTGGAGGAATGGTAGACCAATTTTAAATGGTCTCATCAGAAATAGTAAATATTGAATATTATTTGATTAAATAATATTTAATTTAATTCTCAAGTTAAACGCATGTTGAGAAATAATATTATTATTATTATTATTATTTGACATGGGGTTCCATAGGGATGAAATAAATAATAAAGGGCACTTTTTAAATTATTTTATTCTAACCCTAGTAGTATATAAACCAAATTATATTATTTTCTCTTAGATCCAATTCATTTTTTTGTTTGTGCACAACAGATTTGGATAATCCTCACAAGACCTAGAGAGATCCCTTCTCTAAGAACGCTCCCAAGAATGGAGAGTGATCTTCCTCTATCTCCCATCTCAATTCAAGAGAGATCTAGTAGAATGCTTTGGAAGTTCTTATCAAGGTGATCAAAGGCAAATAGCACAAGCAATATAATTTTTTGTGCTAGCACCCGGATATTCCTATAGTGACGTTCAGAGATTTTTGGAACACTTGTGGATCACCGCTAGAGGGAATATTCTCTTGATTAATATAATTTAATGATGGTAAAATGTATATCTATTGTTAGATCCATCAACAAAGAAATAATTATCAAGGTAATTCTTTAATTAAATTAAATTAACTATAAATATTATGGGATGATATTCTCATGGGTTCTTTCATTCTATCCCTTGTATGTTTTCTTTGATTCAATTCTGTATATCATGATGTTTATCACTGTGTAAATCCTAGATTGATCATTGATCATGACAAAAATCAAAGTTGGGTACGACCCATCGCATGCTTTCACTATTCCTAGAACCTATAAATATATCCAGTATGCATATATAAAGTATTTATGATGATTCACTGCATATGAAACGAATAAGTATATGTGTGTATGCTTGAAATAAAGTGTTCACATATCATGAGATATATTTAGAAGACCATGCATTATATACACATGCATGAATATTGATACATCCATGAATTTGTGTTCATACATAAACAGTGGAGATGTGCATGTACAATATATGTTACTTGATTAGTGTGAAGTGATTTGAGACTGAAGTTAGGATAGTTTTTATTTCAGTGTTTCAGAATATTTTTGCATCTGAGTTTTCAGTTTTTAGTGATTTGGGTCTTTAGTAAAAGAAATATATCTTGTTCGAGTAGTGTTGTACTGAGTAAATTGATTATATTCAGTGATCAGAATTATTTGAGCAAGACCATCACCAATGAAAAGGTTCTTTAATTGTAAATAGGATATTTTTATCCATCAATCATGTGAAAAAAGATTATAATATCATCCTATCAATGGATAAAATCTTGTGTGACTGAAGATTGTTAAGTCTTTAGTGGTATTTTGAAGTAGAATAAGTCTCCAATGGGACTCTGGAGAAGGCCAGTGGGATTATGATAACACTATGGGATTCATTATAAATATCCTTCTATGAGACTCAAGAGTTAGTGTAACTACATGATCCTTTATACAATTCAATTTTTATCAGAGTATAGGTCAACTCTGATTTGATCTAATTTACTTGTCCAGTTTTTTTATTAGAAGTACATAAAGTGCATATTTGAGTTTGAATAAATTTTAGAAGATCTTCAGATGGAAAATCATGTCAATACTTATAATTCTATAAATATTGATATTTCTATCAAAACTCAAAAAACAAATATGAAGAAAAAAGTGAAAAATAAGCTAAAGAAGAATTCAAAAATAAATTAAGATCAACTGATAGCTAAAGGCACTCAATTGGTTACAATTTTGATGAATCATGTTCAAGTTGTGATGAATATTTGATCAATTCTAAAATTATAAACATTTTAAGAAATTTCCCAAATAAGGGGTTACATGTATGACCATTGTCTTCAAATAACTTTAGGTTAAACAATTATAGCTAGAAGAAGAGAAAAATGATATGGAATAATCATTTAGTAAAAAGTTTTTCATATCCAACACTCTCACAAAAATTATGAAAGTAAAGGATAAAACAATATATCTTTGAAAATAAATACATGTTGGGGTTATTGAATAACTGCAAAGTAATGTTTTTGAGAAATATTTTTTTGAAATTGTCTTTACAGAAGTTATCCATGAAATTCAAATATGCGCAGATAAATGATAAAGCAGAAAAAATCAAGGATCTTGACAATTTGTTACTAAAGGAAAATAATATGCATGAAGATGAGATTAATAAGCTGAATATTCAGTGGGAAGAAAGCATGAAATCAATTAAATATGATAATATTTCTCTCAACTTAAAGTTCCTTGAACTGGAAGTGAAATTGAAAAATATGGAAGTGACATAAGCTGAGACTTCCCTAGTTACTGAGAAAAGAACTATTTACAAGGATTCATTTTATAAGATTCATGTTTATGAAAAGGCTCAATCTAATGGTAAGAGGATCTTGAGATTATTCACGGATAAATCTATTGAAAACTCATTGAATAAGGTAACCCTTTTTCTAATAAATATGTATGTACTAATTTTGTTTTGTTGACTATTTCATATTCAACATTTAAATCTATACAAACATGGGTAAAGGAAAATTATCGGAAATCCAAAACATATTTAAAGATGGATGTGAAGAAGTGTAGAAATTCTTGTTCCCCAAAGAAAGCACAAAAAAAGATATGTGATATCCATAAGCAAAAAAATGTTAAAAATAGTCAGAATGTGTCTCAGGAGAAGAAATCAAGATTTTTTTCTACTGTTGGTGTTATTGGAAGTTTGGTCATTAAGAAATTAATTGTTGGTATAATATGTAATTAAATGAAGATTATAAAATGTCTATATTTAGGGGGAGAAAATATGAAGAGAAATTGAAACATGCACAGCAAAAAAAGATCTCATAGAAATATAACTAGTTTATTAAGAACAAATATGATTAGTTTGACAAAAATTGTTTATTGTAATAGAAGTGGTCATTTTTATGATGAGTTATGGTATGTAACAATCGTTCAAAAATCATATATTGATACAAATAGAAGACAACAAAAAATGTTAAGTAGGTAATAAATGAAGATGGTAACTCAGCCTTGGGATGTAAACAAAATAATATGTTTGTCAAATAAACAACTCCTATGAAGGTTGAGAATAATCATGTGAAGAGTATCACACCAAAGAAAAGATGTTTCTATTGTGTTATGAAAGGTCACATCATGGAACATTGTGAATTTTCCATGAACATCAATACTAAAGGTAGAAAGCTGGAATAAAATAAAGGATAAATATATAAGAAAAACAAAAATGTTAATTTGGTGAAATACATATCTGATAAAGAATCTGAAAAGTTTCATAAAAGATAATTCTTAAAGAATAAAGGGAAATCATATATGAATTCTAGTGTTGGGAAAAATAAGTCCACGTAGAAAGTGAATATTGAGTATATTTGAAAATAATGTTTGATCATATGTCTAGAATAGTTATAAGAGGCAAGAAAATTGTAACAAGTAGAGAAAAATGAAACTTATTTGTTAGTAAATGTAAAGAAACATTTTTCATCTAAGAATATTGTTGGGTTGAGAAGAAACTCTCAGCCCTGTTGCCCTTACTAAGTAGTATTGAAGAACCACCTTATTCCCATATATACATTATGTTTGTTTTTTATGTAGGGAATTGAAGGTGAAGCACTTCTTCAGGGGGAGACCTAAATTTTATAAAATTTATAAACATATTATAGCTAAACGTTTTCCATAATGGAATACTATTGTCATCATATTATCTCCTTACAAAATTTTAAATAATCTCACAAGATTCTTAGAGATTATTCTTGAATAAATTCAATCATGATGAATAAGTATTGAGTGAATCTCTTGAGGGGGGAATCAAATATTTCTATCTCAATTGATATCTTATGAATGGAAGAAGTTCTGGTGAAGAAAGAATCTGATAATTCTAAAAAAATAAATTTCAAGAAATTGAATCTTGTCATCATTGAGGTTTTTTTGTCACATTATCTTATTTTCATGCTAAAACAATTAATTCTAAAAATTATATATTTATCATTTGATGAAAAAATTTAAAGTTAATTTGAAAGGGAAAATAAATTCTTGCACATAAATATTTCTAATTTGTTTTCTGAGATGTATGCAATAGATTAGTTGAAAATATTTTGAACAGTTCATGAAAAGAGGATTTAGTGATTGGTATCCAATGTTATATATTCTTTGACAGCATTGATGTTAAATTTGATCACTACTGTTTTATATGAAGAGCATTACCCACGTATACATAAATTTGGTTGATTTTAGCTCATTAATTTTGTATTAATGATTCCATCCTTCGCAGAAGCAAAATAGACAATAATTTTCAGAAGATAAAAGAATGTTCTTAGAATTTTAATTTTGTAAATGAGAATTCATTCGCATGCTTATATCTTTGGATTTATTTCTAATAATGGGGAGAAGATATCATTGACTTTTAAAATGAAATGGGCATTGAAAACAAATATAAAGTGGTAGATTGAAGAGGGAAAGTGGTTTGGTGAAGTTGAATTTTTTGTCAATAGCTTAAGAATATAAAAATTCAATGAATTGTAAATATGATGATTGCAAAGCTGATATTATGTTACAAGACATGTTAAAATGAGTGCATGTTGTTTATAATAATTATTGGAATAAAAATAAGTGTATTTATGAAAAATGTTGTTTATTTTTCATATGTTTGTGTTAAAAAAATTTATTTAGTTTGTTTTTCACTATGTGAAATTTGGATATTATTTTATATAGATAGTATATTAAAATGAAAATGTCATCCAGCCCGGAAGGACTCGCACCACTACTAAGGTGGGTAGGTGCTACCTCTCGGCATAGCCAAGAGGTGGAATAATGTGCAAGGGGTGCCTACTAGAGGTGTATGAGTGGGAGGTGAGCCACCGTGTGGGGCGGCATGGCTGTAGAGGCATACGTTGGCACGGGGTGGTGACAGCGGAAGAAGGGAGTGGTCAATGACTAATTTTTCAGCGGATTATTTCAGAACTTTTATTATAAGGGAGTGGATATTTGAAGGGTGTTTCAATGTGAGAAATATTACTATAGCTCAGAAATAACTCCCGCAGTATGATTTTCTTGATCTATTTTTCCCTTTCATCTGATCTCTTCAGTCATGTCATCTTCTCTAGAAATCCATTGAAGGAGCTCAGTTTAATGGGATCTCTATGAATCCATGTCCTCTGAGGATTGAACTAAGAATATGTTCATCATTTGATCATTCTAAGAACTCCAATATGATCATAATCATCTAAAATTTTGTTTTCATTCTTTAAATAAGATTAAACTATGAATGTGAAGTGTGTTGAAAAATATGTTTTCCTAAGATGGTGTTTATCCACAATCACATAACAGAGGTTGTATGATTAAAGAAAGGTGGTTTTCATATGTGAGTTTAGTGGATTCTTTTCCAATAAATACACTCAAGAATTACATTTTCAGTATGATATTTATGAGAGTTTTTTTAGAGACCCACGAGAAAAAAACAAAGACACCACAGCTCTATGGTTCAGGAAGGAGAATCCTTATCTCATGATAATACTATGCAAAATAGAAGAGAAATCCAAAGGACTTTGAAAATTTTAACACTCTTGAAGTATCCCTATGAAGAATTGTGTTCCATAAATAAAAAATTAATAGTGCGATATACATTTTGTTCTTCCAGTTTACAAAAAAACACAGTGAACTTGTACCTATTTATAGTTGTGTGTAGTATTTTTTTTAAAGCTATAGACTTACCCATAAGATTCCACATATGCTGGAAAGACAAAAATGTGTGTGTGAGGAATTAGTTTGAGTTTTTCACATACACTGTTAAGAGTAGAATGGTGTACATTCATTTTTTCATGAAGGAAAATGCATGTATGAATTCTCTTGAATATGTAAGTATAAAAAGTGTGTGCATACATATATGAAGGGATTTTGTTATGTGTGATTTGATAAAGGTCTGCACATATGAAGAACTATCACAAAGGAACTTATAAAATTGATATATGTTTCATGATATATCCAGTATGAATATATGAAGTATTTTTGAGATTCACTACATATTAATAGAATAAGTATACGTGTGTCTGCTTGAAATAAAGTGGGCACATATCATTAAATATATTGAGAAGACCATGTATTGTATAAAAATCCATGAAGAGTGATATATCCATGAATTTTTGTTCAAACATGAACATTGGAGATTTGCATGTACAATATATGTTGCTTGATTAGTGTGTACTGATTTGAGATTGAAGTTGGGGAGGTTTTTTCTATTAGTATTTTAGATTGTATTTGAGTTTTCAGTGTTTAGTGAGGTCAGGTCTTTAAAAAAAAATAATTCTTTCTAGAGAAGTGTTATACTAAAGTAACTGAATTTAGTGATCAGAATTATTTGAGCAAGGCTAGCACTAGTGAAAAGGTTATTGAATTTTATATGGGTTATTTTGATCTAGAAAGATTGTGGAGGAAGATTATAATATCATTCTATAAGTGGATCAAATATTGTGTGACTCAAGATTGTGAAGTCTTCAGTGGTATTCTAAAGTAGAAGAAGTCTCTAGTGGGACTCTGGAGCAGGTCAGTGGGATACTGGTAACACTATGGGATGTAGTATAAAGATACTCTTGTGGGACTCTAGATTAACTTGTGTAGGTGGGAACATGTGATCTCTAATGCGATTCTAGAGAACACTGTGGGACTCAGTGTTGAAGGGAATAGTATTTTCCCTATTGTATCCATCTACATATAGTGAAGAATCTGTAACAGGGGGGTATAACCGATTATAGCAAGGACGTCGATCTTAGTACAAAACCTTGTAAAAAAATATTATGTGTTGTGTTTCATTTACATTATACATTTCATACATGATCCAATCATCCTAATGAGTAATAAAGGTTTTAATAGGGTTTAAGAAAAGAAAATAATTTAGAAAAAATATTCATTCCTTTTTCACCCTCCCCCCCCCCTATTAGTGTGACTGCACGATCCTTTGGACACTTCATCACTCAGTGTATAGGTTCCCATAAAAGTAGAAATATGATGTGAGTATTCAAACAAGTCACGTGATAAATTTAGTAACATAATATAAATCTCACCTCACCTCTAACTCTCTTATAAGAAACAACCCCTTTCCACATCATTAATATCATAATAATAATCAATATCCCCCTCATGGTCATAATTCATATAAGAAAAAAATAATGGGGCATAATTGACGGCATCACATATCAAATAAGGAGTTCATATAAAAAGATCAAAATGGGAATTATTAAAATAGTCTCATAATGAAAATTTACTTTAATTATTTTTGAAATTCTATTTCAAATCATTATTTAAAATCATCTATTTAAAACCAAATTTGAGGCTACTTCAAACACCAACCCTTTTTTATTTGAAACCATTCAATAAACCAAAACATCCATTTCTTTTAAATCATCTCTATAAAAACCAACCCTTCACCCATTTCATGGACTAAATGAGGTCAAATACCTAAAAAATTCATTTAAAAAATCCATTAAATATTTTTTACGAACACATGGAATTCAAATATCTTTTAAGAACTCAAACCCCCTTTAAACCACCCTTTATGTTAAGTGCATAACCATTCCAAAAAAATTATAAAATAAATATTACTATAAAATAAATGTGCATAAATTCACAAATAAAACATTTAAAAACCTCAAGTAAAAAATTACATGCCAAATAAAGGAAACACACAAAATCGCTTACCTTAATCATGATGCAATCAAGAAAAAAGTTGTCACCTTCAATAGTGAGCACACAAATAAGAAACAAGAGGCCTTAAATAATCCCTAATAACCAAAAACCTTAAGTTTAAGCTGCCCTGAATCCTAAATCCAAACATGGAATCCCATAGGGTTCATAGGAGAAAAATAATCCAAGGGATAAGGGATAAGGGAGAAGGGTTAAGAAGAAAACAATATAAAGTAGGGTGTTACCTTGAATAAACTGCATGAAGAAGAGGTTAAAGTGGATTAGAAGCCAAGAAAATGGGAATTGGAAGCTCTCGTGAGCACCGTAGGTCCATTCAAATGATAAGGAAATGGAGGGAGGGTTTAAAACCATAAAATTTTGAAGGAGAAAAGTGGAATTTTAAATTTTACTAAAACATGGAAGAGTACACTATTTGGTTTCATAGTTTGGTAAACTGTGAACCAACCATGCGATATACACTAGGAACCAACATGATTTGGCCACATGGTTACTCCTAACCATGCACCAAACATGCAAACTACTCCCAAGAACAAAATAGGTCACAAATATTTTTGGAATACCACACATGGATTTAATAAAATGTGCTAACTATGAAAATCACACTATCAAAAATTTTAAAATTATCATATTGTTTCCACATGGTTACTAATAACTGTGCACAAAGTGTGTGACACCCAAAAACTTCCAAAATTCTAAAATTAATGAACAAAAAATCCCAAAAACTCAAGATAACCAAAATCAATTAATATAAATATAACTACAGTGACATGATGTGTTAAAATCTCCCTATAATATCACTTTCCACCTCCTGAAATTCTCTAGTAAAAGTGAAAGTGTCATAAGAAACACCTCAACAACACCCCATGAAAGCAATGGGTTGGGTGGGGAAAAGAATAAAATGAATATTCTGGGTGTAGAAAAAGTGATTTTTGGGTCATAGAAAATTAATATTTTTTCATAATCAATGAATAATATGAGTTTTACATGATGAAGAATGTGATGAATAGTGGAATTAAATTGAACATTGATTGATTATTAATTTGAAAAAAAAAGACAAGATCGTAATATATAATTTATAATATATTTATTTTGATAAAGAAGTACCTTAAGTTTAATTTATTTCTTCATTGATTAATAGATGGACCACTTCTTAGCATTCTACCATTTTAGTGAGGGGATTTAAGTGTAGAATCCCTATAGTAGTGATCCACACATGCACCACAAACCTCTAAATATTACCATAGAAAACCTTGTATGTAAGAATGGAAGATTTGGATGCTTGTATCATTCATTTTTTATCACCACAAGAATAGTTTTAGGTGGAAGAACACTTATTGGTCTCTCTAGTCTTTTAAGGTTGGTGGATGAGAATCTCCCTTCATTCTTGAGAGTGATCTAAGGGAAATTATATCTAGTGTTTGGGATAATTATCTCTATACTTTCATTGTGTCCAATGATAACTAACCCAAGAAAGTTATATAATCAGGTATATATAAAGATAGGTTAGGTTTGGTAATTACACATAGTCCCTTATCCAATGTCTTATTCCATAGTGAACTCCATGTCTAATAATAATATAAATAATATTATTATTTACTTAACATGTGAAACACTTGCAGGTAAATAAATATCATTTGTTACATAAATAAATAAATATTTATTTAAATGATATTTAATATATCATTTTCAAATGGAATATTAAATTCAGTTCATATATTCACCTTGGTATTTAATGAACCTTGAATAATGAAAATTTATTTTATAAATAAATATTATTGAATTATTCAACGATAAATAAATAAATATTATATTCAATAAAATATTAGATAAATATTTATTAAATATTCTCATAACCAAATAAATAAATATTTGTTCTTTTAGAATGAACTAGAATAAATAAATATTATATATTTGTGTAGATAATAATTACCATGTGAAATGAATATTTATTTAATATTCAACTCATATAATATTATCTTGAATAACTAGGGATTGAATATATATGATTGACTCAACATGAATAATTTTTAAACCATGTTTAGGAATAGTATTTATTCATAATGTTAAATTCATATAGAATTATCTGAGGTTCTGAATACACTTAGTGTGTGACCCTCTAAGACCCTTTCTGAGTGCCATTAGGTAGTTACACTTTATTCCCAAGGTTAGTGTCTATCAACATGCTAAGGCACCCATAGAGAAATAATTTAAATGCCTCAATGACAGTAACCATAGATGAACACACAATGTGTATTATAATCTATTTCTTAGGATATCTTCAAAAAAAATAGGTTTCATACCAGTTTTTGAGTCATTAAGTTTCTCTATGACTTTCCCATTCCTTTATGTTTTGAAAATCACAAACACATTTTCTTAAGGGAAATTGTCTTTCTCTAAGAAATATTTTCTTAAATAAAATTGTCTTTCTCTAAGAATATTTTTAACTTTACTTATGTTCTTAAATACCTTATATAATATTTTCTTAAACCAAGTATAACCATATTTTTCTAAAACCAAAAATCAAATCCTTATTTAACTTAGAACCTTACAGTTCCTTAGACTAGATTTCATCTAGAATTCAGAATCTGATTTATCCTAAAATCAGACTTCGATTTCTCTTGAAATCCAACTTTGATTTATCCTAAAATCACACTTTGATTTCTCCTGAAATTAGACTCCAAATTCTCTTGAAATCAGACTCTTATTTATCCTAAAATCAGACTCTGGTTTCTTTTGAAATCAGACTTTGATCTCTTCAGAAATCAGATTCCAAATTCATCAAAACTCAGACTCCGATTTTCATTTTTCTTATAATTTGATTGTTGATATTTTTAGACTCTGATTTTCATTATCCTCAGAATCTAATTATTCATATTTTTTAAAGTTACATTTCTTCCTTAACATATTTTTCTAATTTTATCAGATCCTGTTATGCTTAAGTTTCTTAAAAAAATCTTACATATTATTGTTTCTTACACATGATAATGTTTTCCATGTTTTCTTACATTAAGTGATATTGTCTAATCTATTATAAATTAACTGTTTCCTAAGTGACATGTGTATAGGTCCCTCTGAAATTTAAGGAAAATATGACCATTAGTGGAGTAAGTCGACCGTTGGGATTTTTTCCTATATATACCTAATCATTTCAACACTCTAAAAAATGATTGTGTGGAACTCCTAAATGTTGTGAGAGCTCTGCTCGATCTACCTTATGTGAATGTTTTGAACATCTTGTTCAGTTGTGAATAACTCTTTTAACCTACTTAGTAAAAATCTGATTGTTGTTGATCAATTTAGGAATTCTGGGGATGGGAAGGCAGAGGTGTCGATCACCATAGAGATCGAGGGGTTGTGGGGATAGCAAGACAAATTCTGATTTTTATATCAAGGTCTTACCCTGGTGTGAGTAATTCAAACTTTATTGAGATTATAAATCAAGGGAACTTTATCCTAGGTTTTTGGATACCCTTCTCTTTGGGTTAAAATATTTCTTATGCTTGTCCTATTTTGTTACAATTTTTAATTCTACTACATTTTTTTAAAGAAATAACATTTAACTTTCTTATACTTTCTTATACTTTTATACTCTTATATAAATAATATTATATACACTTTAAGGTAGAATATTTCCCTAAGTAAACTTGTCTTAAGTTTATTTATCAGAGCCATATTATCAGATCCTAAGAATATAGTTTCTTAGTTAAGAACTAAAGAGGGTTTGTGAATCTATATTGTTTAAATTTGTTAAACATAGATTTTCATCAGGATAAAAATGAAAGTTTTAAACCTACAATTCACCCCCCCTCTTGTAATTGAGCAATCTACGTATACATTTTGATCCTATAATTGGTATCAGAACAGGTCTCTAAAATACTTATACTTACATATAAGTTTTCTTTATCAACTTTTCTTTATTAAATTTACTTGTTCAAGTCTTTCTTAAAATTTTCTTTTTTTATAAACTTTTTCTACTAATACTTTTTGTGTAAAAGTTCTTTTTTATTTTTCTTATAGAATGACAGGAATGAACATCGGTTCTGTAGATAATTTAAATCCTACCAGACCCCTAATATTTGATGGAAATAACTATGAATACTAGAGAGATAGTATGAAAACTTTTATTATCAACACCAGCATGGATAACTTGTTTATGTTAACTGGAGACTACAAGATTCCAAACAAGGAAATCAGACAATTCACCAATCAAGAAAAACAATAGTACCATCTTAACATTAAGGTGCGTGATACTTTATTATGTTCTATGATCAAGAATATCTATAGCCAGATTTCAACTTGTGAAGATGTTAATAGCATCTGGAATAAACTAGAAGTCGCACATTTTGGCACATCCAAGGTTATTGAAACAAGAAGGGATATGTTTAGAGATGAATACCATGGTTTTTTGTTTCTTTATGGAGAACCTATATAAAAATTTCAAAAAAAATTATGACTATCATCAATAGCCTTCAGTCTATGGGTGAAAAAGTACTTGATGATGAGATTCTTGTGGATAAGATAATAGATATTATGCCCAATGAGTGGGAATCCAAAAGAAAAACAATTGATGAGAATAGGAAAGTTTCAAACATCACTCTGGATGAGTTATTTGGGACTCTTCTATAGTATGAAACTAGAATGAAGAAATATTCTAAAATCAATAAGAAAAAAAATGGTAATGGCAGTGTTGCTTTCACTACTACATCAAATCATATGAATGCCAAGACTCCTGAAAGAGTTACTAGATCAAAAGCTAAGAAATATATTTTTATATCTGAATCAAGTGATAGTGATCATTCTAAGAATGAACTTTCCAATATTTCTCAAATAATGATCAAGATTTTGGGAAAGAAAGATTTCCAATACAGATACAAGAATAAATACATAAAGGATCAGAAATATTCCAAAGTAACTTGTTATGAATGCAAGAGGTCAGGTCATATCAGACCAGACTATCCTATGCTCAAAAGGAAAGAAAGAAAGGATATGAATTGATAAAGAAACAATAATAAGTACTACAAGTCTAATTCTAAGAAAGTAATAAAATATAATTACACCTAGAGTGCTAGTGGTGGTGATTATTCAGATGAATCTTCATATATTGAATCTTCTAAACAGAAGAATATTGGTCTTATAGCCATAATTCCTACTAAAAATGAATGTCTCATGGCTAAGGTAAATAATTTTGAATCTTTAGAAAATATTTCTTTAAATAAAAATTATTCTAATGAAGAATATTATGAGTCTTCAGATGAAGAATATTCCACATCAGAAAATAATACTTTACCTTCATTTGAAGAAGTATCTAGGTTTTCCAAGTTAGTTGAGAATTAAAATAGTAATATCAATAAAAAACTTGTTAAGGAATATTCTATAATTTTTATTTTAACAAAATAAGTATTAGATATTTCAAAATATCTTACTCAGAAAACTCTTAATTTTGAGAATGTTTCCAAAAACCTTAAGAAAGTAAATTCTGAAAAGGATAAAATTTCTAAGGATCTTGAAAATTTTATTTCTAAGAAAAAAAAATTAGAGACTAACTCAAATTCTAAGACTAATGACAATAAGGATAAGAATTTAGTCATCAGAATAAAATTTGAAATATTTTCCTTAACAAAAAATTTTTAAACTTTACTCATGGAAAGGAAGATTTTGATAAAATGTATTCCCAACTTCGCCCTCATAGGAATAGTTATGGATTTGGTTATTATCACTAAAAACTTGTTTTTAGTCATAACTATTTTGTTCCCCAAAGTGATCCTTTTTACACTAAGTGTCAGTGTGGTGGAAATTGGGAGAAAAATTGTTCTTTGAAAAAAACCCAATCTTTAGATTTTCATAAAGCTCATTTTTCTAAGAAAATGTGGATACCTAATATTTTACTTTCTAACATTTATGGATCCAATAAAGTTTGGATTCAAAAAGTATAACTATTTTATTCTCAATAAAACAATGGAATTTATAGCAACAATACTTTGTATATGGATATTGGATGTTCTTGGCACATTACTGGTAACAAAAACTTCTTTGAAAAGATTATCAAGATGAAAGGTGGAAAAGTAACTTTCGGAGATAATGCTCAAGGAGAAATTATTGGTATAGGTAATATTTTTCTTCTTGGAAAAGATTTAATTCCAAATGTTTTATTTTTTAAAGGTCTTAAGAACAACCTTATAATCATAATCCAATTATGTAATGATGGTTACCTTGTGAATTTTGGGAATGATAAATGTTTAGTACACAATTCCAAGGAAGAGTTTATTCTCTTTGTCCATAGGCTTGAGAATGTTTATACACTAAACTTAAAAGGCCTTAGGATCCAAGACCTACCTTTACTTAGTGCAATGGAAGATCAATCTTGGTTATGGAATAGAAGACTAGGACATTGTAACCTTAGGAACTTATGTAAACTCTCAAAGAAAATACTTGTTAAGGATCTACCGGAGCTTATATTTTATTATTCAAAATTATGTGATCCTTGTAAATATAGAAAGAAACATAAGTCAAACTTTAAATCAATTAGTAAAGTCTCAACTTCTGATGCATTATGTCTAGTGCATATGTATATTTTCAGTCCAACACAAACTAGAAGTATTGGAGCCAAATAGTATGTATTTTTTTAGTTGATGATTACACTAGATTTACTTGGGTCTATTTTCTAGAAAATAAATATGAATCCTTTTATTATTTTAAAAAAATTAAAGTTAAAAATGAGAAAAAACTTCCATTGATAACTATTCATAGTGATCATAGAGGAGAATTTGAAAATTCAGATTTTGAAACTTTTTTGTATTAAGAAAGTCATTATTCATAACTTCTCAACTCTAAGAACTTCTCAACAAAATGTTGTTGTTGAATGAAGAAACCTAATTCTTCAAGAGATAACTAGAACCATGTTGGGTAAATATTTTATTGCTAAAAACATTGAGGATGAAGCTGTATGTACTTCTTACTATACTATAAATTGAGTTTTAATCAGAACTTTTCTTAATAAAACACTTTATGAGTTATGGACTGGTCGAAAACCTAAAGTTTTTTACTTAAAAGTATTTGGATGCAAAGTATTCATCTTGAATACTAAAGATAACTTACATAAATTCTCACCTAAATCTGATGAAGGAATTTTCATAGGCTACTCTACTACTTCTAAGTCTTATAGAGTTTTTAACAAAAATTCTTGTACTATTGAAGAAACAGTACATGTTAAATTTGATGAAATTGATCCTTTTTTTTAAACAACCCCAACCTACATTCTCAAATGTATTTTCAAAAACTGATTATCAACCTTTGATATAAGATTCTTCTGATAAAAAATACTCAATAAAATGTTTCTGAAGTATTTACCCCAGAATATTTTTTACCTTATGTTGATGAATAGTTTTTACAAAACCCAAATTAGTTGTTTCTTACGAATCATCCCAGTGATAGCATCATTGGTAATGTAAATCAACCTGGAAGGACTAGAATTTCTCTAAGAAATAAAGTAGATAATATAGTATTTCTTTCCCAATTAGAACCTAAAATCACTTATGAAGCTTTAAGTGATGGTGATTGGATTAAAGCTATACAAGATGAACTAAATAAATTTGAAAGGAACAAAGTTTGCACCTTAGTTGAGAGACCTAAGGACACTTCTATAATTGGTGTAAAATGGGTCTTCAGAAATAAGTGTGATGAAAATGGAATCATTGCAATAAGTAAAGAAATATTCTTTTCTAAAGGCTATAATCAACAAGAAGGAATGGACTATGAAGAAACCTACGCTCCAGTAGCTAGACTTGAATATATTCATATTCTACTAGACTTTGAATCATTTTTCAATTTCAAACTTTTTCAAATAGATGTGAAGTGCACTTTCCTTGATGGATATGTTCAAGAGGAATTTTATGTTGAAGAACCTCCTGGTTTTGAAGACACAAAACATCCTGAACATGTTTACAAACTTACCAAAGCTTTATATGGACTTAAACAAGCCCCTAGAGCCTGGTATGACAGACTTATAGGATTTTTGTTACAAAACAATTATGTTAATGGAACTGCTGATCCAACCCTTTTATAAATAAAGATAAGAAAAAAATTGATTGTTCAAATTTATGGTGATGAAATTATATTTCTATCAACTCAGCAATCCTTAACTAATTCATTTTCGAATATTATGAAATTTGAGTTTGAAATGAGTATGATGGGTGAGTTAACTTTTTTTCTTGGTTTTCAAATTTCTCAAAAACTAGAAGGAACTTATATATCTAAACATAAGTATATTAAATATCTTCTTAAGAAGTATGGATATGACAACACTAAAAGTATAAGTACTCCAATCGGTACCTCAAACACTCTTGATCTTGATAAAGTTAGGAAACCAGTAGATCAAACATCTTTTAGAGGACTGATAGAAAGTTTATTATAATTAATAACTAGTCATCCAGAATTAATGTTTTCAGTATACTTATGTGCAAGATATCAATCTAATCCAAAAGAATCCCATTTAAAAGCAGTGAAAATAATTTGTCCCTATTTAAAGGGAACCATGGATTTAGGACTTTTCTATTCTTTTGGAAATGATTTTATTTTAAAAAGTTTTTTAGATACTAATTTTAGTGGATGTAGAATGGATAGGAAAAGTACATCCAGAAATTTTCATTTATTAAGAGATTAATTAGTTTCTTGGTCATGCAAGAAACAAAACTCAGTAGAACTTTCCACTACTAAAATTGAATATATAGTAGCTGGAAGTTGTTTTGCTCAAGTGTTGTGGTTGCAACACACACTCACAGACTATGGAATGAGTTTTACCAAAACACAGATAATGTGTGATAATACTAGTGCCATTTCTCTAAGAAAAAACCCTTCATATCACTCTCATGAAAAACACATATACATTAGACATCACTTTATTAGGGATCACACACTTAAAGGAGATATCATTCTTCAATTTATCAGAATGCAAGATCAACTTGCTGACATATTTACAAAATATTTATCCTTTGATAGATTTGAATACATTAAACAAAAGTTAGGAATTATAACCATAAGGTAATCATCCATATTAAATTTTTTTATTAAAACCTATCTCTTAACATTATGATACTCCATTTCATAGGGGTGGTATATATGTTTACTCTTTTAAATTTCCTTTTCCAAAAAATTATTTTCAGAACCTAAAATGTTTTCTTTCCCTAATAAAAAATTTCATAACCTAAGTTTTATAAGAGGAACCTTATAAATACTAAAAAATATTTCTGAGTAATCTGGAAGGTATGTTATCTTACTTATATCATTATAATTGAAAATTTTGTTTGTTGATATTTTAAATCTTGTTTTAAGAAAACCTTATCAGATTCACTTTCCTTTGATATGATTCTTCCTTAAAACCTCAAAAACCAGAATCTATACATCTTTCTTCAGCATTGATATCAATTATCATATCAGATCAATATAATCTCAACTGTTAGATTGATTTAGGAATATGAACTGTCACCACAAATCCTATATAAAGGACCCCCCTATTCACTCCCCACATCAGTTCTCTTAGTTTTTTTGCGCTGGATACTTACCGATCTTTAAAGTTGTCTTTCAGTTTTCCCCTTCTCTTAAAATCTAAATGTCTCTTGAATTTTCCTCACAAACTCCAATAGCCTCCAATAAGGAACTCACGTATTGGCTTATTTTCAGAGAAATTTTGGTGGATCCAAATTTCTTTGTCAAGTGTGATTCTTTGATTTCAAAAATCATAAAGAAGAATGGATGGGAAAGTATCTATGTAGACAAGTAGAATAATCAGGATTCAGTATATGTTGATCTTGTTATATAATTCTATGATACAGTTCATTTTTATGAACAAGGAGTAATATAAATATTTTCATTGAAAATTTATGGAAAGACTTATTACTTTCCTTTCAACAAGTCTGCAAGTATCTTATATATTCCTTACGATGGAGAAGAAATATTTTGTTCACATATATTACCTGATAAGGAAGGTTCATTTGATAAGGTTAAGGATATTGATTTTCTTCTACTTAAAGGAGTGAAGACACCAAATATTGCTCATCTTTCTACCAATCATAGATTTCTAGCTCTCTGGATGCAAGGTTTTTTGATTCTAAGGAAGGGATACAAGGATCCCCTTAAGATATGTGATGTCTTCAATATAGATTTTTTGGTGAATTTAAGGAAGTTTAACCTTATCAAGTACATTATTTTAACCATCGTCAATATTAAGAATGTAACCATCAAGTCTCAAATAATTACGAACCATGCGATCTTGTCCAAGATCATTGTCTTGTGCATGGAATCCTTCAAAATCCCTTTCATCTCAAAGGCCAAGGTCTTAAAGATAATGTTTTCAAGTGATGATACCCTGAGAAGAATGAAGATTTGTTTCAGTGTTAAGACAAGAGAGTTCTTTGAACTTTTTGAAAATGATGATAAAGCTGCTAACAAGAAAGAGGAAGTTGGAGAAATCTCCAAGAAACTCCAAAGAAAAGAAAAGGAAAAGAGCCAGAATAAAAAAGATAAAGTACCATCACCTGAGTCAGTATCTACTCCACCCAATCCTAAGAAACAAAACACTTTTTCTGGTGAAGTTGTTTCTAAATGGAGAGAGATCAAGAAGAAGAAAAAGGAAGTTGATGCAATTTTTGGTTTAGACCCTGCTGAGGCTAAGGCCTTAAAGATTCAAGGAGTTGAATAACTTGAGAGGAAATCTAAAGATAATAAGTTGAAGAAGAGAAATTCATAGGCTTAAATTATCCAATCTTTACTTAGAGATGTTGAGAAGGCATATGAACAAGTTCAGGTATTACAATCCTTCTTTAAAGAATTAGTACCAATAGAGACTCCGGTATAAGTTAATAGAAATAAATATATTTCAATTCTGGGATCCATTTTTGAAGAAGAAGAAATTAAATAATAAGAATAAGAATATGAGGAGGAAAGTGAAGATGTGATAATAATGGTGGAATAATATCAAAATAATGAGAGCCCTTATGAAAAGTTATCTATAAGAACTTCCCAAGATAAATACACCAAGATTATTTTAGAAGAACAATATGTTCCAAAAGATGATGATACTCAGGATGAGGTTAATAAAGTTCCTTCAAAATATAAAAGTAGTAATGATGATTTTGTTCAACATGTTGGTGATAAGGATAATAAAGAAATTGGTGATAAATGTGATGATAAAGAATTTTATGATGATGATGACAGAATAGTTCAAGTTTCTTTTGGGGAGCATGAAACTCATAAAGATGAAAAGGAAATCTCTAAGGTTTAGAAAGGTAATCAAGTTGTTGTTGATTCGCCAAAGAAAGCAGTAGTTTAAAAAGAAAAAAAATGATGTTTTTGGAACATTAAAGAGGAAAGAAGATGACCAAGATAAAGTTACCTCTTCAAAAAAATATTCTGCTTCAGAATCTTCATCTTCCTTAGGACATGGTTTTTTGGTTCAGTCCTTGAAGAAGCTTGTGAATACCATTCCTTTATTTCCAAGTATTGATTCCATATGTCAGTTACTTCAAGAAACAATCAATTAGAAGTAAAATTCAAAAAATATTATTATGGAAAAGTTAATCAAACTTGAAGCTAAGTTTAAGAATTTTCAAATTATTTATGATGCTCATAGGATATCTTACAAAGAGATAACTAAGTAGTCTAAGTCAGTGATATATGATCTTAAAATATTTGATGATTTCACTCATTCGGTCATGGATTATTTTGATAAGTCCAATGAAAGAATAAATAACCTTTCAAAAATTATTTTATAAAAGCTAAAGGAAGAGAAATCTAGCTGTCAATGGGAAGATAAAGATCTGAATGGGAATCTGAATTCAGTTGCTCTCAATTTGAAAAGAGAAAGGGGACTTAGTAAAGAGATGGATGAAAAACTTAAAGATCATGAAGAAGTGATAAATTATTAAGGAGAAATTATTAAGTCTCAGGAAGAAATAATAAAATATATCTAAAGGAAAAATCAAATCAGGATCAGTTAATCAAGAAGTTTTAAGATGATCACAAAGAGTTGAAGAAGCTAAAGGAAACCTTGAAAAAACTGATGCCAAAAAAGAAAAATAAGGATGAATGATTTTCTTTTCAAAACTGATATTTTGTCGTATTTTTTATTTATAACATATTTTTTCATCCTAATGAAATTTGTTATCTTTCCATTGTTTTTTTATATTCCTAACCTTTTAGGTGCATTTTTTTCTTTCCCTTCATTCCATTTTGAAAATCGTAGGAGAAAATATTAATCAAAAAAGAATATTAAGTTAAAAGAAGAGAATGCCCTAAATAAGGGGGAGATTACTTAAATAATAAATTCGTATGTAAAGAAGAGTTATTTATCTAAGAAATTAAAGAATACGATCCTTAGTAATTTCCAAACCTAAGGTGGAGTTAGTCATATTCATCATGATCCGTAAATAAATAGGTAGATAAGTATTTATTTTAAGCTTAAAAATGAAAACTTTAGTCCTTATATTATTTTATGAAAAGTTGTTTGTGCTTTCCATAAAGGGAGATATTTTTTATTCATTAAGTTTCTTTATGACTTTACCATTCCTTTATGTTTTGAAAATCACAAACACACTTTCTTAAGGTAAATTAACTTTCTCTAAGAAATATTTTCTTAAGGAAAATTTTTTTTCTCTAAAAATATTTTTGACTTTAATTATGTTCTTCAATACCTTATTTAATATTTTCTTAAACCAAGTATAAACATATGTTTCTAAAACCAAAAATCTGATCCTTATATAACTTAAAACCTTATAGTTCCTTATACTTTGATTTCTTCTAGAATTCAGAATCTAATTTCTCCTAAAATCATACTCTGGTTTCTCCTGAAATTAGACTCTAATTTCTCCTAAAATCATACTCTGATTTCTCCTAAAATCAAACTATGATTTCTCCTAAAATCATACTCCAATTTCTTCTAAAATTAGACTCCGATATCTTTAGAAATCATATTCCGAATTCATCAAAACTCATACTCCGATTCTCAGTTTTCTTAGAATCTGATTGTTAATATTTTTAGAATCCGATTTTAATTATCCATAGAATCAGATTATTCATATTTGTTAAAGTTATATTTCTTCCTTAACATATTGTTCCAATTTTATTGGATCTTAATATTCTTAAGTTTATTAAAATGTTTTTCTTACATATTATTGTTTCTTACACATGATAATGTTTCCTAAGTTTTCTTACATGAAATTATATTGTCCAATATATTCTAACTTAACCATTTCCAGAGTGATGCGTGTATAGGTACCTCCAAAAGTTAAGGAAAAATATGACCATTGTAAGAGAAAGTCGATCGTTGGGATTTTTTTCTTATAAATACCCATTCATTTCAACGCTCAAAAAAATGATTATGTGGAACTCCTACGTGCTGCGAGAGCTCTGATCGATCTTCCTTGTGATAATTTTTTGAACATCTTGTTCTACTGTGACGACTTGTTCAACCTAACTAGTGTGAATCCAATTTTTTCTGACCAATCGAGGTCTTTGGGGGATAGGAAGATAGAGGTGTCGATCACCTTATATATTGAGGGCTTGCGGGGATAGCAAGAAAGATTATGATTTTTGTATCAGGGGTTTACCCTGGTGTGAGTAAGATAGACTATATGAAACTATAAATCAAGGGAACTTTATCAAAGGTTTTTTGGATACCCTTCTCTTTGGGTTAAAATATTTCTTATTCTTGTCCTGTTTTGTTACATGTTTTAATTCCACTGCATTTTGTTAAAGAAAGAAAGTGTAACTTTATTATACTTTCTTATACTTGTATACTCTGATATAAATAAGATTCTATATGCTTTAAGGTATAATATTTACCTAATTAAACTTGTCTTAAGTTTCTTTATTGGATTCATATTTTTGGATCCTAAGAAAGTTAGTTTCTTAATTAAGAACTAAAGAGAGTTTTTGAATCCATCTTGTTTAAGTTTTTTAAACATAGATTTTATTAAAGATAAAAATGAAAATTTTAAACCTAAAATTCACCCCCCCCCCCTATTATAATTGAGAAATATATATATACATTTGGATCCCACACCACTACTATAAACCTATATGATTGATGTCACTTTATTTGACTTTTTGAAAATGAAATTTCAAATAAAACTTCATATATATAGACTAAATTAAGTGGTTAAATTTCCAATAAAGGGCCTAAGATATCAATTTCCATTAAATAAAAAAAGAGAAAAATCCTTTCTCACGTTATTCATTAATTAAATATCACTCATGACACACCTATCATATCCTACCTCTCCATAGGAATATTTCATCATAGTTTTTGTCAATACATCAAATTAAATGACTCATGATATGAATTGATAAAAATATTAAATTATAAGGACCATTACACACATAAGTGAATAAGAACAATTAATAACACATATAAATGTGGATTTCCTACTGGTGGGTCATGCTCTTGTAATATCATGCTCTAAAAAATACCAAGAGTGTAAACAGTGATAAATTGTCTCCAATTCCTATGAGTCTACACACCTGATAGCCTGTATCATTTGCATCTCATAAAATTATATCATTTGGATATAGAATATATATTTAAGAATAAAGTCATGGAACTTATAGTTTTTCATTATAGTGGTGAACTATTATGATTGTTCAATGAGAAAATTACTCAAAATACATTATCACATAAATGTCACATAGAAGAAAAAGCATTATGTGATGTGTAATTAATTAACATTAAATGTTATGAATATTATAATAACTGAATGTACATAGTATTTGGTTCTAAATAACTAATTCCAAAAAACTCCCACTTACACTAGATCCAACTACTAACACATTATTTGTTATTATCATGTGTTAAACATGCTTTTGTTTAGGTATGGCTATTGTTTTTTATCCCACCATTCTACACATGGTTTATCATCTTACTATAACCCTATATATCTGAAAAAATATCTCAAGAGACAATATGAAAAAGTATATAATTTTTTTCTTACATACCTAACATCTTGGATAATACCATAGATAAAAGTTCATCATTATATTATTGAACTTTACTATCTAGGTACAAATCTAAAATCTGGAATAAAATTTTTCTAAACTTGCTTCTTAAGCTGCATCAGAAGCTGCAACAAACTTGATCTAATGTATATATGTAAACTACTAGTTATAACATTATTAACCCTTTAAAATTACCTAATACTTATTTGGAAACTATAAAAACTAATCTAAATAATACTAGTTTTATATCCCCTAAAACCTAGTATCCCCATTTCACCAATTTCTATGAACTCGTACAATTTTTCTTCCCCAACAACTATTGGATAGTTTTGACTTCCATCCTATGTAGTTATCCTAGTCTTGTTTAATATTTTAATTGTATGATTTATGAATAAGAAATATCACATCTTTGTACATATTATGAAATTTGAGATATATTTCCATACTCTAAGGTATATGTATTTTATTCATTACACAATACAATTTGACCCTAGCACAATTTAGGTGTATTATTCCATCTTTTTTTTCAATATCATGCCATAAATGTATAATGACTTATATTAAGAAAAACCTTGATCTAAGATAGTATATTATGTTCATTAGAACTTGTGTTTCTTATTAATTCATATTGGAGAAATTAACTTTAGTCTTAATTGACCATAATACTAATCACTCATTTTATATATGTCGTCAAACATATTATCGATGAAAAATGTATCACTCACACTAATTTCTTATAGACACCTAGGAAAAAATTAATTTCAAATTAATATCTTATGATCATTATGGTTGTTTCAATCCATAAATTTATACTTGAAACTTATATTCTATATTGGATTTATTTTATGTCGCTAACCTTTTTGGGCTCATCATATAGTCATGTACCATAAAGTAACCTCCAAGGGAGTTGGCCTTAACATATGATGCCTAATATAATGATAATATTAGCTATGAAGAGTATAATTAAAATTTATTTAATCATTATATATTGTAATAATGAGTCAATCCTTATTGGTACCTCACTTGTACCATCCATGCATCATTTCTATTGAATACCCACCAATAGATTTACATCAACCACTAAAATATTGAATGGATCTTGGTATATGGAATCCATATTTAAATTCATAAGAAATTTTTAGTCATGTATATTTTAAACTTACTACTCCATGTAGGATCTATTATTCTTATTTAATAATATATCACCCATTGTGGTTAATATAAAACCACTATTTTGGTTTTCACTTTCCTATACAGTATATGTATCTCGAATAATTCCTCCCACTAACATTATGGGTTTTAATGTTTTATGTTTAATTATGTATCTAAATCCAAGATTCAAATAAAGTCTTTCTATATTTCAATATATCAAAATATATTTACTACCCTCATGGAAATATAGTGGGTAACATTTAATACATTTTTTCTTAGGGTTGTTAATATACTTAGTAGAAATAGGATCATTAACTATGATGCACTTTTTGTTTTTAATGATATAAATTTGAATATTTCATATGATAAAAACACTTTAATCCATGATATAATATACTTTCATCATATCATAACTTATATGATATACATTGGTCAATTTAGTTGACATATGGTCAGTTGTTACACTCCGTCTTCAAAACATATCTGGAAAGGAATCAAAGAATAATTGCAATATATATAATAATCCTCATCGATATACCTTATAATATCACCATCTATATAATGTGAATATGGTAATGTGAGTTTAGGAAAACCTTTACTTTATATTTAATGATCAAAGAATACTTGGTATAATGCCTTGACCCTAGTAGCCTGGGGCCGATGCATTATTTTAATAAATTGGTATGATTACAAGGAATCAAATCCTAAAGTACTGAGTATTTTAGTAGTTTTGTAAATCCATATACATACATAATTTCAACATTACAACTTTAAAATAAATGAAACATATAATTTTTATTGGGAACATCCACCACTCTAAGATTATTCTCTTAGGTCAATCATAAAAAACTTCTTCATGTCCTGAGAAAATGAAAGATGAGAAATGGGTGAGCTCAAACACTCAGTAAGGGTAAGAAATGCAGTGGAAGATATCATAAACATAAATAATAGGCATGGTTCATAATTAAAAAGATGTTCCTCTACAAATAATAAACTTGAACACATTAAGTAATGAATATTAGCTGAGTAAATAATGCCATAATAAAACATAATCATGGGTATTCTACTAGTCAAATAACCACATGAACTTTCAAATACTAGCTTCATAATAAAGGAAATACATATGCTGAAAATTATAAAATATACCATCAAGGCCTCATCCAAGACGTCTAAAAATGATTAATTCCTCGGAAAAAACCATAAATATTCATTTTTTCATGGCCTCATGCCAAGACCATAGTTTGTATCATGAGACCTAATGATGCACCAAGGGGATATAGAAGGCCCTACCATACACTTAATAAGTCCAATGAATTACTCATATTAATGGGGATAAACATAAATAACATATACATTCATATTGAAACAAACATATGAAATGTAAATAACTTTCCCCAAACAATAATCATAAACACTAACCATTTGGAGTAAATTGGTGAATGGTTTTAAGATATCACATATGCAGTCAAACTAATCATAAACCATTAAATTAAATATGGTATATGATATCATAAGAGATAAAACTCAATGAATAACATGATTCAACAAGGATGTTGACATATATAAGATACTTTTAAATGATTCCATTGAAAATTTATTGAGGGAATAATTCTTAAACATTCCAAAGTGTCTCATACCACCTTGAAATATTCAAATCATAATCCATTATAATATCATGATAATAAGGAGACTCTTGATATAATATAGAAAATGGCATTAAATACACCACATTCAAGTAGTAAGTAGTGAATAAGGCATATATTTCATAAAAGTTAAAATGAGATGAGAAAAATCCATTTTACTTTAGAAAGAAGAGTTTTTTTGGAAAATCATTTATATTTTTCATAAACCTAGTTTTAAACATTTATATCCCAGAAAAGAAAAGTTAAGGACATTGATATTACATTTTATGCACCATTGATATCCCACTGAAGTGAAATCGTGTAAAAAGTGTTTTTAAAGAAGCTTTAGAATTAAAACATTTTAGTGCGGTTTAAGAAATTCATTAAAGATGTTTTAAAGAGAAAAGGAATGTTTCCTTTCATAAAACTAGAAATGAACCAAAATATATTTTTTCATTATAAAATTTTTGAATTTAGAAATATAAATATGGATTTAAACAGATTATAGGGTGAACTTCAAAATAGGTAAGAATCTGAGAAGTTCCTTGAATTGAGCTTTTATTTCAGGAAGAATTTTTTAAAAATCCTTTTAAAAAATATAAATCCCCATAAATTAAATTAGGATTCTGATTTTTATAGATATATAGAAAATTATAATAAAAATTATGAGGATTACATAAGAATAAAAATAATATCATTGAGGTGAGTAGAGAATAAGAGCAACCCGAATGAAAATGGAGGTTCGGGTAGAAAATACTTGTAACTTTGTAATCAATTAAATTATATGCCCCAAAAATAATAATCATTAAATGATAAATTGAATATCATGAAAATAAATGGAATCATGATATGAAACATCAATGGGTGGTATACATACACCATACATAAGTAATAGTAGTGAATACGGAATATCACACAAAAATTGAAGTGAGACAAAGAAACCCTTACCTTAAGTCGGATGGTGTTCTTCAATTGGTCTTAGTGTCCTGGATAACCAAATTAAATTCATTAATTAAGATTTCCAGAACCTCTTATACATTTAATTCATTTATTATAACCTTATTATTTTCATTCATGGCCTTTTTAATGGGTTAAGAGGATCATTTTCATTTTTCGGGTCTGTTTGTTTCATGATCGGTATACTTATATACATGAATGGAGAATCATGTAAAATGAGGATTTTTTTCCAGAATTGAAGTTATATTTTATTATTGAACATACATAAGGTTACATGGTTGTAAATTTTATATGGTTAGTTGGTTTTAATATGAATCATTATATAAATTATTTAATGATAACTGTTTGGGTTAATTGGTGGTTTTTTGAACACCACAAACTCATTTTTCTTTATAAATCAAAACGATGTGTAAAAAAAGATTACAGAACCATATATGGTGAATAATACATATATTATATTATATTTAAACCATAATAATGGTTTAATTACTATAATTGAACACGTTAATAGAAATTGAAATCTCATCGTCCTTAAATGTGGTAAATTAGCACATCTCGGATGGTGTTTTCATTTTTTGTATAAAAGAATAGGAAAGGAGAGATGATGAAGAATTATTCCTTTATCATGAAAAAATTAAAGTACATTTAATATACTATATTCATCCCAAAATTTTGATTAAATTAGGTTAGTAAATAAAAATAAAATAAAGTAACTCGAAATAAAATAAAATTTGAGAAATCCCTTACGAAAATTCGGCAACCTAACGGCATCACTTAAAATTTTGATAAAATATTTTGATGAGAGAAAAAGGGTATATCATCATTATTACATAATATGGATAGTAATGGGGATATTTAATGATATATCCCAACATAGTCTACTTTAAATGAAAATAAAATAACATAATAAGAGTGCTTGAAAAAGAGAGATATTTTGAGACGAAAAGTCTGCAGCATAATGGCTATGCAATATGGTTTTAGAAAACATTAAAAAGAGAGGGGATAGGGAAAACCCATTAATAAAAGACTCATAAAATATTATATTGTTATAATAATATATATAAATAAGAACATGGTATTAAAACTTGAAATACATACCACGTAAAAGAGAACTTGAATGGAAAGAAATGAAAAGAGGTGTTTACCTCTTGAAGTAATCTTCCTTGAGAGTCTCTTTAGGGGAGAGGTTTTGGTCTTTTGGAAATACCAAGAGCATTTGTATGTGGGGAGTGACTAAGTTTATTTGGGTAGATCTTATAAAAGGCACAAGGCTTGATAGGATTGAAGATAAGAGGAAGTGAGGGGGTATATAGTGGAGGAGAGGAGTGAATTTTGAATATTTTATTCATTATTTTATTAATTCCCTCAAGACAACCAATAGTGTTGTTTAATATGACACCTAATAGTAATAAGTTCATGTGAGTTAGAAACTAGTGGGATTAAATTATCCTTACATCACTTATAACCCAATAAATCATGTATTTAGCATTTATCATAAATTATTGTATTTTACTATTCAACCAAAATTCATGTATTTTAGAAAAATCCAAAAAATTAACCCTGACCATTTTTCAATGTGTATAATTCCAAAATGAAGTAAAAATTTTGAAAATAAATTTCTAAATATTTTTAATTTTATTTTTAAATAAAATCATAATTTATTCTAAAAAACAGCATTAAAACTATGACTCATTTTATAACACGTCTAAAAATTAATCAAGGTCCCATAAAATTATCTTATAACCATAATATAATAAAATAAAAATTTATGATTACATTTTATGAAAATAAATTTCCATTTTAAATTATTAAATTAATCATAAAATTTTAATTAAAATATTTATGACATACAAAAATACCAATACTTATACTATGGTCATTTTTTCACTTTTAAGATGTCTAAATTTTATTTATACATTCATAGGTGAATTTTATATTTTTTGGACTTACTATTCATTATTATTCATTACTATTCATATGGGTATGTTACTATTCATAAGGGTATGTTACTATTCAACAAAAATTAAGTTTGTCTTATCAAACTCTAAATATCTTACTGAACATAACTGTGTATGTCAGTTTTTCAAAATTCAAAAAACAGAGGTGGAAAATTTATGTTTACTTGGCTAGGTTATAATGAAGTGGTGTTTTGTAGAGACTTGGTGTTTCATGCATTTTATATTAAATTTATTTTTAAATTCTTGGGGTGTTACATTATCCTCTCCTTACAAAAATTTCATCCTCTAAATTTGAAATTGAACTTCGAAAGTTAATGATTAATACTTGAAAATTCCCTTGTGGGAAACCCACATCAAGAATATGGTTAAAATATCCTATTAATAAGAGGAAATGGAAATGCAATGGTTACTACAAAACAACGCATTCTAATTGGACAACTAATTCATGGAAGAATAATCAAACCATAATGTAGTGACTTGAAACTCTAAATCCCTATATGATGATCAACTTAAACCATTTTTTAAGTTGTTTAAAATTTTCAAAATATAATAATTCAAAACATTATAATGAAGGTCTCTAAATTTATTATATGAACTTATCATTAACCCTTAATAAACAAGAAGAAACTCTAAAATTCACATTCCAAACATGTGAATAACTTCATCGTGTATCCTCTTGAAATATGGTAATAACTGGAATTAACATAAAAACCATATTGGAAACATGCATTCTTCTGTATTCCTTAAGTAAGATACATGTTATTGGATATATTCCTTAAATTAAAAAGTGTTGTGAACTCCATAGATGATAGCATAGACCAATTCTTGACAAGTCAATAATCAGTTCCAAGGTAGTCATTACTTATCTAAATCAATAATTTCTTCATCATTATCTCAACATCAAATATATATCAAGGGTTTTCGTTCCCTCAATCATGTTTTTCTATAAAAAGTTTATATTTCTACTGAATCACTTTTCCTTTGTACCATTCATTATACAACCTCAAATCCTTAATCAAATAGTACTGTAGTACAATTCTTATATATCTCATAATTCTTACAACCAGTATATTACTGAAAAAATATTCAGATGATGTGATTCTTGACTAGGAATATTAATCATTCTACTTAATCTGTGATAGAATCATAACTTTATCATTATCCAAAATCATCATTTGTGGTATATTACTTTAATGCTTGGGTCATTGATTTGCATAGTGTCCCATCTCCTTTCAGTTGAAGCATTGAATATAGGAGAATTTTTTTCTTTTCTTGCAATTATGAGCATAGTGGCCTTTTTATCCACACTTGAAGAAAACTCTTTTTCCTATCAAGCATATACCAAGGTGTTTCCTTCCACAATTATCACATGTTGGAAAATAGATCTTTCCATTATTAACTTTATCCATGTTTTTCCCTACCATCACCTTCTTCTTTTTCTTCCCTTCAAACTCATAGGACTTAGAGAAGTCTTTACATACATTTTCAACACATGATACTATTTCCTCATATGATGAGGATACTTGGGAGACAATATTCCTTTGAAATGATGGATTAAGACCATTAGAGATATGATCCTTATTACTCTTCACATATCATGCATTGGTGAAGTTCTCAATTCTTCTCCTAGGATCCAATTCTAATAAATTCCATATTATATATTATCTCATAAAATTATGAACTCTCTGTATCTCTAAACGTGGTATAACACACATCATAAATCCTAGAAAAATATACTTTGGTTACATTATGGGCATAAATCCTTCATAATATTTTGTAATAAGCTTATGAATTTACCAAAACATATCCCCTAGGAGTGTCAAACTAAGAGTGCATCAAGTCCAATTGTCGTGCACCAATTCCCATTTGAGTCTAGCTCAATGTGGTGTTTTCAGGTTTTACCCCTAGATACATCTATGCCAGAGCCACCTCTACTTGTTTGTATCTAGAAATGGATGTATTTTCTTGATAAACCACATAATATATTCCTTTCCAAAATTATAGGATGTCCTTGTATTCTTATCCCCAAAGTATGTCTTCGGGTTTTGTTCACTAATCTACTTTTTCTATATCTGGTTTCCAAGTTTTCAACTAAACTCTCTTTGATACCAACTATAACGCCCTGACCCCAGTAGCCTGGGGCCAGTGCATTATTTTAATACATTGAAATAATTATAAGGAATCAAATCCCAAAGTACTGATTAGTTTAGTAGTTTTGGAAATCCAGATACATACATAAGTTCAACATTACAACTTGAAAATAAATAGAACATATAAGTTTTATTGGGAACATCCACCACTCTAAGATTATCCTTGTAGGTCACTCATAAAAAACTTCTTCATGTCTTGATAAAATTAAACATAAGAAAATGGTGAGATCAAATGCTCAGTAAGGGTAAGTAATGAAGTGGAAGATATCATAAACATCAACAATAGGCATGGTGAATAATTGAAAATACATGCCTCTACAAATAATAAACTTGAACACATTATAGAAGGAATATTAACTGAGTAAATAATGCTATAATAAAACATAACCATGAGTATTCTACTAGTCGAATAACCACATGAACATTCAATTACTAGCTTTATAATGTGGAAAATTCATATGTCGTACATTCTAAAATATACCATCAAGGCATCAGCCAAGAAATCTAAAAATGATTAAGGCCTTGGTCAAAACCATAAATATTCATTTTGTCAAGGCCCCATGCCAAGACCATAGTTTGTCTCATGAGACCAACCAATTCACCTAGGGGCTATTGTAGGCCCCAACAAATACTTACTAAGTCCAATTAATTCCTCATATGAATGGGGATAAACATAAATAACATATACATTCATATTGAAACTAACATATAAAATGTAAATAACTTTCCCCGAACAATAATAATAAACACTAATCATTCGGTGTAAATTGGTGAATGGTTTTAAGATAGTACATCTAAAGTCAAACTAATCATAAAAAATTAAATTAAATATGGTATATGATATCATAATAGATAAAACTCAATTAAAAACAAGATTCAACAAGGATGCTGACATAGATAAGATACTTTTAAATGATACCATTTAGGAAATAATACTTAAACATTCTAAAGTGTCTCATACCACCTTGAAATATTCAAATCATAACCCTTATAATATCATGAGAATAAGGATACTCTTGATATTATAAACCAAAGGTAAATACATACACCACATGTAAAGAATAATTAGTAAACAAGGCGTATATCTCATAAAAGTTAAAGTGAGATGAGAAAATCCATTTTACTTCATAAAGAAGTGTTCTTTTGGAAAATCATTTTTATTTTTCATAAACCTGGTTTTAAACATTTATATCCCATAAAATAAAAGGTAAGGGCATTGATATTACATTTGAGGCACAAGTGATGTCCCACTGAATTGAAATCGTGCAAAAAGTGTTTTTAAAGAAGCTTTAGAATTAAAACATTTTAGTACAGTTTAAGAAATTCATTAAAGAGATCTTAAAGTGCAAAGGCATGTTTGCTTTCATAGAACCCAAAATGAAACAAAATATCTTTTTTATTGTAAAATTTGTGAATTTAGAAAGATAAGTATGGCTTAAAAATATTATAGGTTGAACTTCAAAATAGGTAAGAATCCTAGAAGTTCCCTGAATCGAGCTTGTATTTTAGGAAGAATTTTTGAAAGATACTTTTAAAACATATAACTCCCCATAAATTAAAGTAGGATTATGATTGGTACACATATATATAAAATTAACATGCAATTTATGAGGAGTACATAAGAATAAAAATAATATCATTGATGTGAGTATAGAATAAGAGCAACCCAAATGAAAATGGAGGTTCGGGTATAAAATACTTGTAACTTTGTAATCAATTGAATTGTATGACCCAAAATTAATAATAATTAAACGATACATTGAATATAATGAAAATAAATGGAATCATGATATGAAACATAAATTTTCAGTATAAATACACCATACATAAGTAATATTAGTGAATACGAAATATCTCACAAAAATGGAAGTGAGACGAAGAAACCCTTACCTTAAGTCTGGTGGTGTTCTTCAATTGGTCTTAGTGTCCTGGATAACCAAATTAAATTAATTAATTAATATTTACAGAACCTATTATACATTTAATTTATTTATTATAAACTTATTAAGTTCATTCATGGCCTTTTTTTGGTTAATAGGTTCAATTTCATTGTTCGGGTTTGTTTGTTTCATGATCGGTATACCTATATACATAAATAGATAATCATGTAAAATGAGGATTTTTGTCCATAATTGAAGTTATATTTTATTAGTGAACATATATAAGGTTACATGGTTTTAAATTTAATTTGGTTACTTGGAGTGAATATGAATCGTTATAAAAATTATTTAATGATAACCATTTGGGTTAATTGGCGGTTTTTTAACACCATGAACTCATTCTGCTTTATAAATCAAAACCATGTGTACAAAAAGATTCAAGAAAAATAGATGATACATAATAAATTTATTATAGTCTAGTTAAACCATAATAATGATTTTTTTACCAGAATTAAATATGGTAATATAAATTAAAAGCTCATCGTCCTTGAATGTGGTAAATTAGCACATCTCAGATGGTGTTTTCATTTTTTGTATAAAAGAATAGGAAAGGAGAGATGATGAAGAATTATTCCGTTATCATGAAAAAAATCCATTACATGTAAGATACTAGAGTCATTAAAACATTTTTTATGAAATTATGTGAGGAAATAAAAATAAAAAAAGGAACTAGAAATAAAAGAAAAGTTGAGAAATCCCTTACGAAAATTTGGTAGCCTAACGGCGTCGCTTTAAATTTTGATTAAATATTTTGATTAAATAAAAAGGGCATCTTATCATTCTTGAATAATCTGGAAATTAAGGGGGGGTATGAAATTACATATCCCAAAATAATACAATTTAAATGAAAAAACAATAACATAATAAGAGTGCTTGAAAATGAGAGAGATTTTGAGATGAAAATTTTGCAGCATAACGGCTATGCAACATGGTTTTAGAAAACATTAAAAAGAGAGGGGATAGGGGGAACCCATTAATAAAAGAATAATAAAATATTATATGGAAAGAATAATATTTAAATATTAACATGGTTTTAAAACTTTAAATACATACCATATAAAATAGAACTTGAATGCAAAGAAATGAAAAGAGGTTTTTACCTCTTGAAGTAATCTTCCTTGAGAGTCTCTTTAGGGTAGTGGTTTTGGTATTTTGGAAAGACCAAGAGCTCTTGGACATAGGGAGTGACTAAGTAAGGGTATTTGGGCAGAGCTTAGACAAGGAACAAGGCTTCATAGGAGTGAAGAGAAGAGGAAGTGAGGGGGGTTTATAGTGGATGAGAGGAGTGAATTTTGAATATTTTATTTATTGTTTTATTAATTCCCTCAAGACAGACAATATTGTTGTTTAATGTGACCCCTAATATTAATAAGTTCATGTGAGTTTGAACCTATTGGGGTTAAATCATCCTCACATCACTTATTACCCAATAAATCAGGTATTTCGCATTTATCATAAATTATCGTATTTTACTATTCACCCAAAATTCACGTATTTTAGAAAAATCCAAAAAATTCACCCTAACCATTTTTCAACGTGAAAAATTCTAAAATGAAGTCAAATTTTGGAAAATAATTTTCTAAATATTTATAATTTAATTTTTAAATAAAAATATAATTTATTCCAAAAAACAACATTAAAACTATAACTCGTTTTATAACACATTGAAAAATTAATCAATGTCCCATAAAATTATCTTATCAAAATAAGACAATAAAATAAAAATTTATGATTACATTTTATGAAAATACATTTCCATTTTAAATTATTAAATTAATCATAAAATTTTAATTAAAATATTTATGACATACAAAAATACTAATACTTATACTATGATCATTTTTTCACTTTTAAGATGTATAAATTGTATTTATACATTCATGGGTGAATTTTCTATTTTTTTGGCCAATTTACTATTCATTACTTTTCATATGGGTATGTTACTATTCATAAGGGTATGTTACTATTCACCAAAAATTAAGTTTGTCTTATCAAACTCTAAATATCTTAATGAACACAACCGTGTATGTCATTTTTTGGAAATTCAAAATATAGATGTGGAAAAATTATATTTACTTGGATAGGTTATAATAAAGTGGTGTTTTGTAGAGACTCAGTGTTTCATGCATTCTATATTAAATTTATTTGTAAATTCTTGGGTTGTTACACTTGGTTAAGATATTCTGCAACATATCATACCATAGGATCTTGTACCTTTTACTAAGTATATTCATTACTTTAATATATCATTCCTAAAATTTATTAAATTGATTTAATGAAGTATATGAAATTACCACTTATTTCACTTGGGAATTGTTCATGTTATGTAGCTGAATAAATTTTGAAAACTTTCTAGCATATATTCATTTCTAAAGGTTTCTTTATCCAAAAATCAATAAATAAGTATGTAAAATAATACCTAAAGTGTTTTTGCTTCAATGAGACTTTGGGTATATCTTTGATGTAAAACCCCGAGCTTCCACGATACGCTTCTCATTCAATAATGCAATAGCTTGCATTGTACGCAACTTTGAGTTCTAAAACACCACGACTAATCAAAGTAGCTGTTATGAATAGTAATAACCACTTTTTAAAATTATAGAAATTTTAAATTTCAAAATGGACTTCATTTTTGAATTCGTAATATCGAAATTATCCTAAGTTGAATTTTTTGTAACTTTCTGAGAACTTCCAATTTTTTTATGAATAGTGAAAAATACTTAAAACAACTTTTTTAATCAAAATAATTTATTGTGATAAATTATACTATTTAGTGGTTTTAAAGTATAATTAGAATATATTTTTACCATTTTATCCAATGGTGGTCATTATAATTAATTTAACATTGAAATTGGACATAAACAATTGCCAATCTTTTGATATAAATTGTTTCTTAAAAACACGCTATTTGTTGTGACAGCAGGAATTAATTATAAAATTAATTAATGCAACTTATATGTTTGGAATTTTGTAAAATAGACATCATTTTTTGAATTCGGAATATCAATTATAGCTTAGGGTGAAATTTTGGCATTGTTCTGAAAAACTTCAATTTTTGATGAATAGTGAAACCACTAAGTGGTAGTTAAATAACTGATTTTTCGTTTAAATGAAATATTACCACTTCTGTGATTTGATTTTCAAAAATCCGATATACATGGTTTTCATTAAGAAGTAAAATGTGGTTCAATGAGATTAAAATAATTTTTTGGTGAATAGTAACTTTTAAGTTCTTAATCGCGATTAGAGGTAATTAGTGTAGTTTAAGGTACAAATAATGTTTTAATAATATGAGATGAGCATGACACTTGTCCTACTCCTATTGGATGAGTCATGGACGACCAAGACAACCCATGGGTAAACTTGGGGACCCCATGGAGCCACTTTAGTTGGAAAATGACATTAATATATATTTATTTAATGTTAAAATTAAATTGACACAAACATGAGTTATTTTACTAAAACAGTTTTTAAGTGGGGTTACACAAGTCCAAATTTTGACTATAAATATTCATTAGAAAGATAAAAATATTTCCTACATAATAGTATTTTTTTTATAATTTTTAGACATTAAATAAATTAAATTATTTATGACATCATTATGATGCAACGATGACCTCATTATTTAACGATTTTAATAAAATGAAAAGATAATGTAAAATACAAGGCTTACACTTGTCCAAAGACTATTGGATGGGTATATTTAGAACCCTTATCACCTTATCCACGAATTATATAAGTTTGGGACCTTTAGAATCCGAAAAGCATTGTGTAATAATGTAACATTTCAATCTTTCCAAAAGAGCCCCTCCTCTCCACTTATAAAAGGCCCCCACCTCTCCCACCTTATTCACACCTTCAAGCCATTTGTCTCGGCCAAACTCTGCCCAAATACTCTCCCAACTTCCCCCTCTTACTCCTAGAAGCCTCACTTTGGGCAGAACTCCTCTCAAGGAAGCCTTTGGCTCAAATCAAAAAGAGTTACCCGATTTTGAGGTAATGTCTTCTCTAATGTTGTTTTGTTTTATTTTTCTTCTCAAACCCCCTAAACTCTTTTTATTAATTTCTTTTGTAACAAAACCAGTATCCTAAATATACTAGGATGTTTTTATAATAAGGATTCGAGCTACACTTACACACACATACATCTAATGGTTAAAGAACATACGGTTTCTGTGGATGGCGAATTTATGCCTCACGAAACGATGATTGTTCAACACTCATATAACACCTTCAAAGGTGGCCATTAAGATGTCACTATTTTTATATATGATATATAATATGTTTATGTTTTACTTATGCTTCTGTATTTCTCATTTATGGCATACTTTATTATTTCCATTATGGGTAAAACGCGATAATTTCATTTTAGGAAGTGCGGACTACCGCCCCCTCAAAGTGATGTGAATCGTTAATGCCATATGTGGGATGTATAAAGGATGGAGTAAATGATATTATATATGATATTATACTGTAACTATATTATACCTTTATATAATTATGATTTCATTACATTAAATACGAAATAGAAATGAAAGTAGCGTTCATGCGTACGTACGGCTTACCGTCTCCATAAACGGTGCATTTCATTTCTTACCTCTAAATGTTACGTAATATTATGAATGAATGTATATACTGGATATATATGATATATATGATATCTACATCATGAATATAATTCTGGATATAATGGATATTTCACCACATGAACAACTTGTAATTATAAGAAGGTTATTGTTGACACAAGTACCAAAGATCGACAAAACGACCGTTATTAACTTAAATAATTACATAACGTTCATAACATTGTAATAAGTGATATAAAAAGGATAATGAAAATGAAAATGGTTCTTAATAAGGTAGATATTAACTCTAGTTTATTATTCAGGAGGTTAAAGAACGGTTGATTCAAGTCGGACATGAGGTAAGGGAACTTCTTAACCCAACTTCCATTCTTTGGGTTAATCTCCTACTTTCCAATTATGTCATGATATTATTATGTATTATTTTGTATTCTTTATGTGTACCTATAGTGAATACACATAATAGATCTATTTTATTTTAAAAATGATCTTTTTAAGGACTTCGTCTCAATCTCCTTTCATTGAGTCATATTTGGTTTTATACACAACTTTCTTTTATACGGTGTATAAACCCCTTTGACTTTTACGTTTATTCAAAAGGAATATTTTTATACGAAGAGTTTTACTAAATGACAAAAAGAGAATGTTTTTCTTTCCGTACATATGTGGAGACAATGACTTCTCCGTCGCCGTGACCATTATTTGAGTTTCGGCTTCCTCTACAAGCCATCATTTTTTTTAATGAAAAATAAATACAAAGTTTTAACTTTATTTTATTTTGGTATTGAAAATGGTTTTTAAAGAGTTATTATTATATCAATGTGTTGTATTGATATCTTGTGATTGAAATGTGGAAATGTTATGTTTCCTTTATGCCTGTTTTATGTGATACGATTATGTTATGGTTTATGATATGTTTAAAACTATTCATATGAGGAATGCATTGGACTTAATAAGTGATGGGTGGAGCCCGCTATAGCTCCTCGATGCATCGGCAGGTCTCATGAGACAAACTAGTGTCTTGGCACGAGGCCTTGACAAAATCTTATTTGTGGTCTTGGCACGAGGCCTTGGCTACGTGGTTATGATAGTCTGGCATTATGCATTCCATCATTATGAAAGTGGTTATTGATATTGCATGTGGTTATTCGACCAGTAGAATATACATGTGAAGAAGTAAATGGCATTATCTCATTTTACTTTTGCCATATTATGTTGATGTTCAAGTTTAAAATGCTTTTGTTTTAGTTATACATTGCCTTAATTTTTATGTTTATTTATGAAAGCTTCTGCAATATTGTTATCCTTACTGAGCATCTGAGCTCACCCCTTTCAATGTTTTAATATTTTTCAGGATGTGAAGAAGTATTTTATGAATGACCTGCAGGGATTGTCAGAAGAGGATATGAGTGTGGACTATGGAGACTTTGTTATTGTAGTTTTTCACTTTATGATGTAATGTAACATTTATGAATGTATCTAGTGTTTCCAAGGCTACTAAACTAATCGGTCTTTCGAGACTTGATCTTTTGTGATCATGCCAATGTTACGAAGTAATGCACCGACTCTGGGTAGCTAGGGTCGGGGCGTTACAGTTGGTATTAGAGGCAGTTTAGTACTAACCTTGGAATCTAGATTTAGATAAACTCTGATTAGAGCACATAGCCCAAAGATAGACTTTGAGGATTAGTATAGAAGAACTTCCTAGAATTTTGTTATTGTAGAGATTTTGTGAGTTTTCCGAGCAATACATCCCTGTCTGGATACGAGCAGGTAGAGGCGGCTTTGGCACAGATGTACCTAGGGGTAAAACCCGAAAACACCGCTTTGAGATAGACTCAAACGGGAACTGGTGCATGACAATGGGCCTTGCTGCACTCTTGGTTACGACACTCCTGGGGGATATGCTTAGGATAATTCTCATTTTCTTTACAAACCACTATGAACGGTTATGAGTATATACTTCCTCAAAGAAAACCTTTTTATGATTATGGATTATATACATAAATAGTTCAATTTATGTTAAGTATTTTATAAGTATGGAATTATGTATTTTGATTCATAAACTAATCTAGTTTATGGCATTGTATATAAATGGCGCCTAGTAGAAGGAATGTGAACTCCATCAATACGTATGATCCAAAGAGTAAGAAGGATCATATCTTTCATGGTGTTAATCCAACATTTAGAAGGGAAATATTCTCCCATGTGTTATCAACATATGAAGAAATAGTATCATGTGTTAATAAGATAAGTAGAGAATTCTCTGAGTCTTATGGATTTGAAGGGACGAAAGAGAAGAAAAGGATGGAAGAGAGAATGATGGATAAAGGGACGAGGGAAAAGAATAATTTTCCAATATGTGATAACTGTGGGAAGAAACGCCTTGGAATTTGCCTGAAGGGAATGGGAGTTTGTTATAAGTGTGGAGAAAAAGGACACCATGTGCGTGACTGCAAGGGTAAGAAAAAGGTTTCAAATGTACAATGCTTCATCTGCAAGGAGTGGGGACACTACGCAAACCAATGTTCAAATCATCAGAGTATGCCCCAAATGATGTTATTGGATAATAATCAAGTTATGATACTACCACAGATGAGGAGGAATGATTAGAATTCTTATGTTGTTATTAAAGAATTTTGTAATTTGAGTGTTGTATCAATGATGTACTGGTTATAATAATTATGGAGTATATAAGGATTGTACTGCAGTACTATTTCATCTAGGACTTGAGATTGTGTGGAACCAAGAAAAGTGACTCCACAGTAGGTTAAATTTTTGGAAAATATATGGTTGAGAGAAAGATAAACCATAATATGGTTCTGATACTGAGATTGTGATTTTGGAATAAGACATGATTGATTCGGATAAATTATGTTGGATATTCTTAACATCCTTGAAACTGATTAATGATTTGTATACATTTTTGGATAGAAGGAGTATATCTAGTTTTCTATAAGGAATAAGGGATCATGAATGTAATCAATAAGGATTTATGGTAATTCAGTATGTTACAGTGTTTTAAAAGAATACATGATGAAGGTGTTCACATGTTTTTACGCAGAAAAAAAAAAGGGAGCTTCATTATGTTTACCTTCCTCATAAAATATGGACTGGGAGTTGGACAGAATTATTTTGGATAACTATAAAGGTTGGAATGGATTATATTTTACATTGGATACTATTGTGAAGTTTATTTTTGGATATTTATAAAAAGGAAAACACGCAGACCAAGTGACAACCCATCGCGTCGGACAAAGCTGTGGGAATTGAACCCACAACCATAGTGCGATTGGGATTAATCGCCTACCACTGGACTACGTGAAGTCCCTGGTTTTTACAAAATAGTTTTTCTAATCTAAATGGTATGTGTTAAAATTTGGAACCTTATACAATTAGGATAAGTATAATATTTTTGAGTTCTATTATCTTTTTGAGTGAAAGATTAGCTGAAGGTTGAAACTCTAATTGTCAAGCATAAATATATATATACCTATCTATTATTCAATGAATAGATTAATTCTTAAACTTTATTAAAGGGTTATTAAAACAAAAAAATGTGTTATCCTAATACCTTATGTCTTGTTGAACTGATGATATTTTAAATCAACATAGATTGAAGGCTTTGAGGCCCTCAATTTGACAGTTGATTGTGATTGATGACCTCAATCACTCCCTACAAATATTTACGTTTTTCCTCCAATTATATGTCTCTAATTGCCACCAATGTTCTCCTTATCAAGATCATAATTTGGTGGTGACATTCTTATTTCCATTTCCATCTTATTAAGGCTAAATTTTATTAATCTTATTTCCGATGTGGGTTTTCCTCAAAGGTATTTTCTCTTTTCAACCTTTTATTTTCAAAGAAAAATTTCAAATTGCGAGGACGCAATTTATTGAAGGAGGGGAGAATGTAACACCCCGAGCTTCCACGATACGCTTCTCATTCAATAATGCAATAGCTTGCATTGTACGCAACTTTGAGTTCTAAAACACCGCGACTAATCAAAGTAGCCGTTATGAATAGTAATAACCACTTTTTAAAATTATAGAAATTTTAAATTTCAAAATGGACTTCATTTTTGAATTCGTAATATCGAAATCATCCTAAGTTGAATTTTTTGTAACTTTCTGAGAACTTCCAATTTTTTTATGAATAGTGAAAAATACTTAAAACAACTTTTTTAATCAAAATAATTTATTGTGATAAATTATACTATTTAGTGGTTTTAAAGTATAATTAGAATATATTTTTACCATTTTATCCAATGGTGGTCATTATAATTAATTTAACATTGAAATTGGACATAAAGAATTGCCAATCTTTTGATATAAATTGTTTCTTAAAAACACGCTATTTGTTGTGACAGCGGGAATTAATTATAAAATTAATTAATGAAACTTATATGTTTGGAATTTTTTAAAATAGACATCATTTTTTGAATTCGGAATATCAATTATAGCTTAGGTTGAAATTTTGGCATTGTTCTGAAAAGCTTCAATTTTTGATGAATAGTGAAACCACTAAGTGGTAGTTAAATAACTGATTTTTCGTTTAAATGAAATATTACCACTTCTGTGATTTGATTTTCAAAAATCCGATATACATGGTTTTCATTAAGAAGTAAAATTTGGTTCAATGAGATTAAAATAATTTTTTGGTGAATAGTAACTTTTAAGTTCTTAATCACGATTAGAGGTAATTAGTGTAGTTTAAGGTACAAATAATGTTTTAATAATATGAGATGAGCATGACACTTGTCCTACTCCTATTGGATGAGTCATGGCCGACCAAGACAACCCATGGGTCAACTTGGTGACCCCATGGAGCCACTTTAGTTGGAAAATGACATTAATATATATTTATTTAATGTTAAAATTAAATTGACACAAACATGAGTTATTTTACTAAAATAGTTTTTAAGTGGGGTTACACAAGTCCAAAGTTTGACTATAAATATTCATTAGAAAGATAAAAAGATTTCATACATCATAGTATTTTTTTTATAATTTTTAGACATTAAATAAATTAAATTATTTATGACATCATTATGATGCAGCGATGACCTCATTATTTAACGATTTTAATAAAATGAAAAGATAATGTAAAATCCAAGGCTTACACTTGTCCAAAGACTATTGGATGGGTAGATTTAGAACCCTTATCACCTTATCCACGAATTATATAAGTGTGGTACCTTTAGAATCCGAAAATCATTGTGTAATAATGTAACATTTCAATCTTTCCAAAAGAGCCCCTCCTCTCCACTTATAAAAGGCCCCCACCTCTCCCACCTTATTCACACCTTCAAGCCATTTGTCTCGGCCAACCTCTGCCCAAATACTCTCCCAAATTCCCCCTATAACTCCTAGAAGCCTCACTTTGGGCAGAACTCCTCTCAAGGAAGCCTTTGGCTCAAATCAAAAAGATTTACCCGATTTTGAGGTAATGTCTTCTCTAATGTTGTTTTGTTTTATTTTTCTTCTCAAACCCCCTAAACTCTTTTTATTAATTTCTTTTGTAACAACACCAGTATCCTCAATATACTAGGATGTTGTTATAAGAAGGATTCGAGCTACACTTACACACACATACATCTAATGGTTAAAGAACATACGGTTTCTGTGGATGGCGAATTTCTGTCTCACGAAACGATGATTGTTCAACACTCATATAACACCTTCAAAGGTGGCCATTAAGATGTCACTATTTTTATATATGATATATAATATGTTTATGTTTTACTTATGCTTCTGTACTTCTCATTTATGGCATACTTTATGATTTCCATTATGGGTAAAACGCGAGAATTTCATTTTAGGAAGTGCGGACTACCGCCCCCTCAAAGTGATGTGAATCGTTAATGCCATATGTGGGATGTATAAAGGATGGAGTAAATGATATTATATATGATATTATACTGTAACTATATTATACCTTTATATAATTATGATTTCATTACATTAAATACGAAATAGAAATGAAAGTAGCGTTCATGCGTACGTACGGCTTACCGTCTCCATAAACGGTGCATTTCATTTCTTACCTCTAAATGTTACATAATATTATGAATGAATGTATATACTGGATATATATGATATATATGATATCTACATCATGAATATAATTCTGGATATAATGGATATTTCACCACATGAACAACTTGTAATTATAAGAAGGTTATTGTTGACACAAGTACCAAAGATCGACAAAACGACCGTTATTAACTTAAATAATTACATAACGTTCATAACATTGTAATAAGTGATATAAAAAGGATAATGAAAATTAAAATGGTTCTTAATAAGGTAGATATTAACTCTAGTTTATTATTCAGGAGGTTAAATAACGGTTGATTCAAGTCGGACATGAGGTAAGGGAACTTCTTAACCCAACTTCCATTCTTTGGGTTAATCTCCTACTTTCCAATTATGTCATGATATTATTATGTATTATTTTGTATTCTTTATGTGTACCTATAGTGAATACACATAATAGATCTATTTTATTTTTAAAATGATATTTTTAAGGACTTCGTCTCAATCTCCTTTCATTGAGTCATATTTGGTTTTATACACAACTTTCTTTTATACGGTGTATAAACCCCTTTGACTTTTACGTTTATTCAAAAGGAATCTTTTTATACGAAGCGTTTTACTAAACGACAAAAAGAGAATGTTTTTCTTTCCGTACATATGCGGCGACAATGAATTCTCCGCCGCTGTGACCATTATTTGAGTTTCGGCTTCCTCTACAAGCCATCATTTTTTTTAATGAAAAATAAATACAAAGTTTTAACTTTCTTTTATTTTGGTATTGAAAATGGTTTTTAAAGAGTTTTTATTATATCAATGTGTTGTATTGATATCTTGTGATTGAAATGTGGAAATGTTATGTTTCCTTTATGCCTGTTTTATGTGATACGATTATGTTATGGTTTATGATATGTTTAAAACTATTCATATGAGGAATGCATTGGACTTAATAAGTGACGGGTGGAGCCCGCTATAGCTCCTCGATGCATCAGCAGGTCTCATGAGACAAACTAGTATCTTGGCACGAGGCCTTGACAAAATCTTATTTGTGGTCTTGGCACGAGGCCTTGGCTACGTGGTTGTGATAGTTTGGCATTATGCATTCCATCATTATGAAAGTGGTTATTGATATTGCATGTGATTATTCGACCAGTAGAATATCCATGTGAAGAAGTAAATGGCATTATCTCATTTTACTTTTTCCATGTTATGTTGATGTTCAAGTTTAAAAGGATTTTGTTTTAGTTATACATTGACTTAAATTTTTATGTTTATTTATGAAAGCTTCCGCAATATTGTTATCCTTACTGAGCATCTGAGCTCACCCCTTTCAATGTTTTAATATTTTTCCAGGATGTGAAGAAGTATTTTATGAATGACCTGCAGGGATTGTCAGAAGAGGATATGAGTGTGGACTATGGAGACTTTGTTATTGTAGTTTTTCACTTTATGATGTAATGTAACATTTATGAATGTATCTAGTGTTTCCAAGGCTACTAAACTAATCGGTCTTTCGAGCCTTGATCTTTTGTGATCATGCCAATGTTACGAAGTAATGCACCGACTCTGGGTAGCTGGGGTCGGGGCGTTACAGTTGGTATCATAGGCAGTTTAGTACTAACCTTGGAAGCTAGATTTAGATAAACTCTGATTAGAGCACATAGCCCAAAGATAGACTTTGAGGATTAGTATAGAAGAACTTCCTAGAATTTTGTTATTGTAGAGATTTTGTGAGTTTTCCGAGCAATACATCCCTGTCTGGATACGAGCAGGTAGAGGCGGCTTTGGCACAGATGTACCTAGGGGTAAAACCCGAAAACACCGCTTTGAGATAGACTCAAACGGGAACTGGTGCATGACAATGGGCCTTGCTGCACTCTTGGTTACGACACTCCTTGGGGATATGCTTAGGATAATTCTCATTTTCTTTACAAACCACTATGAACGGTTATGAGTATATACTTCCTCAAAGAAAACCTTTTTATGATTATGGATTATATACATAAATAGTTCAATTTATGTTAAGTATTTTATAAGTATGGAATTATGTATTTTGATTCATAAACTAATCTAGTTTATGGCATTGTATAGAAATGGCGCCTAGTAGAAGGAATGTGAACTCCATCAATACGTATGATCCAAATAGTAAGAAGGATCATATCTTTCATGGTGTTAAGCCAACATTTAGAAGGGAAATATTCTCCCATGTGTTATCAACATATGAAGAAATAGTATCATGTGTTAATAAGATAAGTAGATAATTCTCTGAGTCTTATGGATTTGAAGGGACGAAAGAGAAGAAAAGGATGGAAGAGAGAATGATGGATAAAGGGACGAGGGAAAAGAAGAATTTTCCAATATGTGATAACTGTGGGAAGAAACACCTTGGAATTTGCCTGAAGGGAATGGGAGTTTGTTATAAGTGTGGAGAAAAAGGACACCATGTGTGTGACTGCAAGGGTAAGAAAAAGGTTTCAAATGTACAATGCTTCATCTGCAAGGAGTGGGGACACTACGCAAACCAATGTTCAAATCATCAGAGTATGCCCCAAATGATGTTATTGGATAATAATCAAGTTATGATACTACCATAGATGAGGAGGAATGATTAGAGTTATTATGTTGTTATTAAAGAATTTTGTAATTTGAGTGTTGTATCAATGATGTACTGGTTATAATAATTATGGAGTATATAAGGATTGTACTGCAGTACTATTTCATCTAGGACTTGAGATTGTGTGGAACCAAGAAAAGTGACTCCACAGTAGGTTAAATTTTTGGAAAATATATGGTTGAGAGAAAGATAAACCATAATATGGTTCTGATACTGAGATTGTGATTTTGGAATAAGACATGATTGATTCGGATAAATTATGTTGGATATTCTTAACATCCTTGAAACTGATTAATGATTTATATACATTTTTGGATAGAAGGAGTATATCTAGTTTTCTATAAGGAATAAGGTATCATGAATGTAATCAATAAGGATTTATGGTAATTCAGTATGTTGCAGTGTTTTAAAAGAATACATGATGAAGGTGTTCACATGTTGTTACGCAGAAAAAAAAAAGGGAGCTTCATTATGTTTACCTTCCTCATAAAATATGGACTGTGAGTTGGACAGAATTATTTTGGATAACTATAAAGGTTGGAATGGATTATATTTTACATTGGATACTATTGTGAAGGTTATTTTTGGATATTTATAAAAAGGAAAACACGCAGACCAAGTGACAACCCATCGCGTCGGACAAAGCTGTGGGAATTGAACCCACAACCATAGTGCGATTGGGATTAATCGCCTACCACTGGACTACGTGAAGTCCCTGGTTTTTACAAAATAGTTTTTCTAATCTAAATGGTATGTGTTAAAATTTGGAACCTTATACAATTAGGATAAGTATAATATTTTTGAGTTCTATTATCTTTTTGAGTGAAAGATTAGCTGAAGGTTGAAACTGTAATTGTCAAGCATAAATATATATATACCTATCTCTTATTCAATGAATAGATTAATTCTTAAACTTTATTAAAGGGTTATTAAAACAAAAAAATGTGTTATCCTAATACCTTATGTCTTGTTGAACTGATGATATTTTAAATCAACATAGATTGAAGGCTTTGAGGCCCTCAATTTGACAGTTTATTGTGATTGATGACCTCAATCACTCCCTACAAATATTTACGTTTTTCCTCAAATTATATGTTTCTAATTGTCACCAATGTTCTCCTTATCGAGATCATAATTTGGTGGTGACTTTCTTATTTCCATTTCCATCTTATTAAGGCTAAATTTTATTAATCTTATTTCCGATGTGGGTTTTCCTCAAAGGTATTTTCTCTTTTCAACCTTTTATTTTCAAAGAAAAATTTCAAATTGCGAGGACACAATTTATTGAAGGAGGGGAGAATGTGACACCCCGAGCTTCCACGATACGCTTCTCATTCAATAATGCAATAGCTTGCATTGTACGCAACTTTGAGTTCTAAAACACCGCGACTAATCAAAGTAGCCGTTATGAATAGTAATAACCACTTTTTAAAATTATAGAAATTTTAAATTTCAAAATGGACTTCATTTTTGAATTCGTAATATCGAAATTATCCTAAGTTGAATTTTTTGTAACTTTCTGAGAACTTCCAATTTTTTTATGAATAGTGAAAAATACTTAAAACAACTTTTTTAATCAAAATAATTTATTGTGATAAATTATACTATTTAGTGGTTTTAAAGTATAATTAGAATATATTTTTACCATTTTATCCAATGGTGGTCATTATAATTAATTTAACATTGAAATTGGACAAAAACAATTGCCAATATTTTGATATAAATTGTTTCTTAAAAACACGCTATTTGTTGTGATAGCGGGAATTAATTATAAAATTAATTAATGCAACTTATATGTTTGGAATTTTTTAAAATAGAAATCATTTTTTGAATTCGGAATATCAATTATAGCTTAGGGTGAAATTTTGGCATTGTTCTGAAAAACTTCAATTTTTGATGAATAGTGAAACCACTAAGTGGTAGTTAAATAACTGATTTTTCGTTTAAATGAAATATTACCACTTCTGTGATTTGATTTTCAAAAATCCGATATACATGGTTTTCATTAAGAAGTAAAATGTGGTTCAATGAGATTAAAATAATTTTTTGGTGAATAGTAACTTTTAAGTTCTTAATCGCGATTAGAGGTAATTAGTGTAGTTTAAGGTACAAATAATGTTTTAATAATATGAGATGAGCATGACACTTGCCCTAATCCTATTGGATGAGTCATGGACTACCAAGACAACCCATGGGTCAACTTGGGGACCCCATGGAGCCACTTTAGTTGGAAAATGACATTAATATATATTTATTTAATGTTAAAATTAAATTGACACAAACATGAGTTATTTTACTAAAACAGTTTTTAAGTGGGGTTATACAAGTCCAAATTTTGACTATAAATATTCATTAGAAAGATAAAAAGATTTCCTACATCATAGTATTTTTTTATAATTTTTAGACATTAAATAAATTAAATTATTTATGATATCATTATGATGCAGCGATGACCTCATTATTTAACGATTTTAATAAAATGAAAAGATAATGTAAAATCCAAGGCTTACACTTGTCCAAAGACTATTGGATGGGTAGATTTCGGACCCTTATCACCTTAGCCACGAATTATATAAGTGTGGGACATTTAGAATGTCACGACCCGCCCTCGGGGTCCGTGCCGTGACTACCCCAAGCCCACCTTCCATAGGCCAGGGGCTGGCGACTAGCACCAAGGCGTAAATCCCGGTAAAAAAGGAAGGCATTGCCTTTGTAAAGTAAACAAACACCATAGAGTAAGAAAGCGGAAAGTAAACACTAAGCAAAAGCAGAGTACAACTGAAAGTGCGGAAAAGTAAATGGGCCAGTATACAAACCCAAACTGAAAGTAAAGTACAACTCGAAAGGGAAAACAGCAACTGTAAAGTAAAAGCCGCTACACTGAGCTGTCCACTGGAAATCCCACCTGAAGGGTGGGTACAGATAGCTCCACTGCTCCACGTGTCCCGCCGTCCGCTCCAAGCACGTTCCGCCCAGTGGTCCACCTCCAGGTACCGTCCTGCTCTGCAATCCTCAGCTAAGATCAACGATGTCCGTCGTCTGCAACCAACACAACGTAGTGCGGGCAAAGCCCGTGCAGGGGTGAGTATAAGCTACTCAGTAGGGACCCCGAGACCCCTGAAGGTCTCTCAAAATCCACAAAGGATAAACCACAAATAAAGGTACAATCACGAAGTAACAACCGACACTGCTTAGGTATATGCCCATACATATACCTAAGTCATCAATTTCAAATACGCTCCAACCTCCGAGCCCAAGTACAACTCAGTCCACACAGGAAAGTAAACGTATTCCACACAGGAAAGCAAAACGAAATCCACACAGGAAAGTAACAACCGACACTGCTTAGGTATATGCCCATACATATACCTAAGTCATCAATTTCAAATACGCTCCAACCTCCGAGCCCAAGTACAACTCAGTCCACACAGGAAAGTAAACGTATTCCACACAGGAAAGCAAAACGTAATCCACACAGGATAGCACAACACAATCCACACAGGAAAGCAACAGGATTCAGCTCACACAGGTATACTTATTCAAAAGACGAAAAAGATGATCTCTGATCCATCTAAGTCGTCGGACCCACGAAGGATCGATAGGTAACTAACCCCCACAAAAGACCCACACAGGATCGGGCCCACGTAGGACCTGTAGGCGCTGGTTCACACAGGACCGCTGAGCGCAAGGACTCACACAGGATCGGACCCACACAGGATCGGGCCCACACAGGACCTGTAGCACTGATCCACGTAGGATCGCTAAGTGCTGTAGTCGTCGTCATCGAATCCACACAGGATCTCTGTACTGTCGTCGTCGCAGTCACAGTAGCAGTAGTAGCAGTAGTAGTAGTTGCAGCCAGCACTAGGGTTCCCGCACACAGCAAGCTCATTCGGAGGATCCGCTCCACGAGCCGAGAGGCTGATACATCAACTGTCACAAAGTCCAGAGTTGATGTATCCAAAAGTTCCGTATCGTCAACAGGAACTCAATGCAAAAGACGGCGCGTCGATCGGACGCCCGGTCTGAGAGTTTTTGGCATTTTCGTCCCCGGGGCCCGGTTGGTTTTTAAGGCAAAACCAACCCGACCGTACTCCACCTGCGTCCAAACCTCGGGCGGAGTATGCCAAAAGATCCGTCTCACTAAGAGGAACACAACAAAGCTGACGGCACGTCAATCGGACGTCCGTAGCTCAAGATATGAGCGTTTCCGCTCCGAAGGCCCGGTTGGTTTCGTGAACGAACCAACCCGGCCGAACTAAAAGTATTCCGAAACTTTGAGTGTGATATATTGAAACGACCGCCTCGATCCAAGGATCGCGTTTCCGTAGACGGTTCGTCAATCGGAGATCCATGGCTCAAGTTATGGCCAAAAGACCGAAACCGTCTCGAAAACGGGGGGTCCAGGTCCGGGCCGACCCGGCCCGACCCCCCTGGTCTGACCCGAACCGGGTCGACCCGGTCCGCTGAAACCGGCCCGGCCGGTGGCGGCGCGGCCCGGCCAGCGGCGGCACGGCCAGGGTGCCGCGCATGCGCCGCACGCGGGGGGTGAAACCCCCCTTTTTATTCGGATCACGGCTGGCTTTTGTCGACCGTTTTTATTAAACACACGGGACCCGCGGGTCCCGCCTTCTGACCGAACCGGCGGCCGGCACAACCGGCCGCCTTCCCCCTCACTGGATACAAGACTACCAGTCAAATACATTCGGATGAACTTGAGGTTGTGTTGAGTATATCCACTTGTATCATGAAACCTATTCATAGGATTGGGTATCATATTAATTTTTTACTTCTAACAGATACATGGGAACTAGATAGTCTAGAGGAAGTGGATACCCATAGAGACTCTAAATATTGGGAGTTATCCATGGAAGAGGAAATAAATTACATAAATCTTAATAACACTTGCGAGTTAGATGAGATACTAGAAATAAATAGGACTTTAGAAAAAAATCAGTTTTTTATTTAAAATAGTAAATTGATGGAAGTAAGAGATATAAAAAATGGTTTGTGGTGAAAGGTTTTCAGAAAATGAAGGTATTGACTTTTCTAAAATTATCTCACCAATGGTGAAACACACAACCATTCATATAGTTATTAGAATTATTTCATCTGATGATCTGTACTTGGAGAAGATGTATTTAAAGATAGCATTTCTTCGTAGAGACTCGGAGGAATAAATTTACACATTTCAGTCCAAAGTTTGTGAAGTTCATAGGAATTTCAATTTGGATTATAAGTTGAGATGAAGTATTTTATGGATTGAAGTCAACTCCAAGACTTTTTAATGGGAAGTTAGGAACTTTCATGCTTGAATAAAGTTTTAGTCAATGTGATTTTGATCACTGTTGTTACAAAAATTAATAGGAAGATGGAATATATCTCATACTATTGTTGTATATGGATGATATGTTGATTGTTAGTTCAGAGTTCCAATGGATTAATAAACTTAAGAGGAATCTTTCAAGAAGGTTATAGATAAATAATCTTGGGAAAACAAAGAATATCTTGAGGATGGGAATTGATAGGGATAAGAAATCTAGTTTATTGGTTTTATCATGTAAGGAAAACATTAGGATAGCCATAGAAAGATTCAGAATGACTATTTGTAAAGTTATCTCAACCCCCTATATTTACATTTAAAAATTACTTAAACTTAGGAACTATCAATAGTTGAACAAGTTTGTGACATGGAGAAGGTTCATTATGCTTCTGTTGTATGAAGTTTTATATATGCAATGGTTTTAACTCAATCAAATATTGCTTTTATAGTGGGAGTTATTTTCGCTTCAAGTAAAATCCTAGAAAGAAACACTGGGAATATGTGAAATAAATATTATAATACTTAAAAGAGTGAGAGGATAAATATTTATTTTGTGGTAATAATGATCAGTTAAAAGGTTTTGTAGGTGCATATTTTGTTGGAGACATGGATTCATGAAAGTACTGCATGTTTTATATTTAATTTTGGTGGAATAGAAGTATGTTGGATATATAAATTGAAACTAGTGGTTAAATTATCTATAATATGTTTATAATATGTTTCTATTATTAAAGTAGTTAAGGAGCTGATTTGGTTTATGCACTTTTTGAATGAACTCAGAAAGGGATCAAACATAGGGATGTTATTCTATGATAGTTATAGTTTCATTCATCTTGATCGCAACCTAGTGTTCCATGAAATAATGGAACACATTGACCTGAAGTATCACTCTATATTAAGTCTACTATATAATAAAGTTTTGTAGATTCATAATGTTGATTGGAAGAAAAATATTTCAGATATTCTTATAAATTGATAGTCCAAGAAAGTTTTAGGTAACATTGTGCCTCAGTAGGACTTAGATGATCAGAAAAATTGGAAGAAAATGCATGATTCATTCAGAGGAATATCTTAGGTTAATGAAATAAGAATAAGGTTGAAATCCTAAAGAAATTTCTAAGTGGTAGATTATTGAACTTGTGGAAGTTTCCTTCACATTTCATTAGACACGGTTTTCCAGATGGAGATTATTAGATGAAGATCATCAGTCAAACAAAATGGATGTTTCCCACTATGATGTTTCATATAATTTTGGGTAGAAGGTTTTGTATTTGGATAGAACTTTCAACTGAAGGTGTGCAACAGACTAAGTTTAGCAAACATAGAACTTTCATTGGACTGAGGAATTTTTTTGGTGAGGTTTTGATGATCATTCAGAGATCATCGGATGGAGCTATCTGATAGTTTATGTTTATAGGTTACCCTTTTAAGGGTATAGTGAACTCACTAGTACCATTATGTAGTGGCAGGGATACCCTTATACATGTACTTTTTGTTTCATGGTGACCATCTATTGATAGTAGCAACAATAGGTACAACAGGACATCAGCGGTTTCCCAAGTCAATGGATGGTTTACCATGAAAATCAAAGATTGGTGCAAACTTATTAACTGAATAAATACCTATATAGTTAGGTGAAGTGGACCAGATCTAACATTATCTGATAACTATTTGAATAATGTGTGTTTCTAACTTAATTTTCTAACACCCAACAGAGGGCAGGAAGTGAGTGATATTTTTTACACATTTGTATCTCGTATAATGTAAAATGTTTGCAGTGTTCTCTCATGGATGTAAGACTTTTTACAAACCATGTTAAATCATGTTAGTCCATTTTTCCTTTTATTGTTTTATATGAAGTGAAATCAAATATTTTTGTGCAGTGATTAGGTTGGAAACATTCTTCCTAGTTATAGTTAACACAACTCAGGAGGTGAAAAATATCAAACAAACTCTATCTCTATCTGATAACACTGTAAAGTATTTCTATTGTGTATGTTGAAGTGATTAGATGAATAGACATCTCTGTCTAGTGAATGTTATATCACTAGGTATATCCATTGTATACAATGGATGAGGGTTGTGTTACTTCTCAAGTGTCCCCCCTCCAACAGATGACACATAGACCATTAATTTAATTTAATAAATTATTACAAAAACCATTCAATAATAATAAATTAAAGGAACCCAATCACATAAACGGGTCACTTTAGGCTCATGATCATCCACATACATGAAATAAATATTAATTTGAACATTAGTTATCATTCACTTCATTCATTCTTTAATTAAGATAAAATCACCTTGAATTAATCCAATTAATTATCTAATTCATTCATTCATTTTATTTTATCTGAATAATTATAGAAATTCCATCATCCATAATTCTAAATATAATTAATTAATTAACGGTGTGTACTTTGAGGTAATATGGAGAGTAGTTCTGAATATAATGCATAATTAATTAAGAATTTAATATTCTTTAAACCATTTCCACATGATGTGTCGCCTGAGTTAATACTATAATTAATTTTATTTCCATATAAATAAATCTATGTGTGTAAATTCTGGAATAAAATGTACATCGTATAAATTAATTACACTTCATTTATTAAACACCTCATGCGTGTATTTATAATATACCGTGTGTGAATTAATTACATTACATGTGAATTAATTACACTGTATGAGGATTAATTAATTACTATGCATGGGAATTAAATACATTGAGTGTGAATTAATTAATTGCAAATCATGTGTAAATTAATTACACACCACATGTGAATTAATTACACATTATATGTTAATTAATTACACATTGTATGCATTACACCACTTGTGAATTCATTAAATGATCACTGTTTAATTTTTATTAAATACACTACATGTGTATTAATTACATGACAATTGTATCATGTAAATTAAATACATTTCATGTGCATTAATTACATGACCACCACATCATTTGAATTAATTATCATGTTTCTTGGTTGTCAGTCACATGAGTTGTGCAATAAATACACGATGTATCATTGATTGCACATTTTTCATCGTGAAAATGCATGAATAACATGATGTGTACATTATTCACATGTCATGTTTTCCAACATTCCATGTTCCATCCTAGTCAGTCAACACTCAATGTGCATTTAATGCATTCTACATGCATTTAATACATGAGAACCTGGATTTCTCACAGTTCATCCTTGTGTAGTGTACATGGGTACATGACATGTACCAACGATCTACACACCATGTATTCTTTTGTTATCTAAACAAAACTCTTGGAACCTCTTAATGGAATCTTTGAATGTTATTCATGTATTCTTAACCATTTCTTGGTTATATGATCGAGAATGAAGAAGGAAATGAGAAGAATTCAATGTTTGGATTTAAATAATTAATAAATCATAAATAAAAACTAAAAAAAAATTAATATCAAAAATGAATGATTAATAAATAATTATCAATTGATTATATGATCACTCTGATACCACTTGAAGATTCTGGATATAACGTAAGAACCTATTAGGTTTTAGTTAGTTCATATTTTTATCATAAACAATTAATGACCTAAAATGTACATGACAAAGAATAACATCATAAACCAAATTAAATTGAAGATTAATTTACTATTACACTGAAACCAAGAATATAGGATCATCATATATAAATTATAATTAATTTATTTGAATAAAAAAATACCTCATGTTGAATTTATTTCTTCATTGATGAATTGGTAGACCACTTTGTGTCATTATATAGTTGCAGTGAGAGGATTCAAGTGTAAAATCCCTCTAGTTGTGATCCACATGTACACCATGAACTTTAGAATATCAATATAGAAGTACTTAGGTGCTATCATGAAAGATTATGAAGCTTGTGTCATTCATTTATAATTTACACAAGAATAACTTTGAGTGGAAGGACTCTTCTTGGTCTCTCTAGTTTTAAGAGGTTAGTGGATAAGAATCACTCTCATTTCTTTAAAGCGTTCAAGGAAAAAATCTCTCTAAGGATTGAGATAACTATCTTTAGACTTTCACTGTGCACAGTGAAGATTAAATATAAAAATTGATATAATCTGGTATTTATAAAGCTATGTTAGGGTTGGTAATTGTATGTATTCCCTTATCTAATCTATTATTCCATAGCTAACCTCATGTCTAACAATAAGATAAAAAATACTATTATTTACTTGACTTTCTCAACACCTGTAAATAAATAAATATTATTTGTTAAATAAATAAATTAATATTTATTTAAATTATATTTAACATGTCATTTAAATCTGGACCATTAAACTTAGTTTATATCCTCCTCAGTATTTATCAAACATTTAGTAATGAAAATTGTTAATAAATAAATATTATAACCTTATACTCTAATAAATAAATAAATATTATATTCAATAAAATATAAAATAAATTTTTATTAAATATTCATATAACCAAATAAATAAATATTTTTCCCTTATGAATAAACCAGAATAGATAAATATTATATATTCATATAATTAATAATTACCTTGTGAAATGAATATTTATTTAATATAAAACTAACATAATATTTTCTTGAATAACCAGTGATTGAATATATGTTATCAACTCAACATGAATAATTATTAAATCATGTATAGGAATAATATTTATTCAACATGTTAAAGGTTTCAAATACACTTAGTGTGCGACCCTTTAGGACCCTTTCTCAGTAGCATTAGTTTGTTACACCTAAATTATAAGCTTGGTGTTTACCAATATATCAATTCAACAATAGATAAAGAAGTTAAATTTTGCAATGACAATAATCACATATGAACATACATTGTGTAATATAGTCTCTTTTTCATGATATCTCTAATCAAGCATGTTTTATACCGGTGCCATAAATATATATGCTTGATTTCACTTTCTTTAACTTTATAGAAATGAACTTTTTGGAATAATTTCATGGCCATAGAATTAATTAAGCATTTGAATTTCCATCAAAGGTCATGGGATATTAAAGGGATTGAGATTCAATATACCTTCTTTCTTTTATGGATTGTAGTGAATTAACTATCAACCCAAATCAACTGCTAGAGGGATCTGGGTGTTATTTTTTATATAAGTTCATCGTAGATTCACCACTCACCAAGTAATACCTTGATTGATCAGCTTCCTCCAACATGGAACTTGCAATGACTTCCTCAAATGATACTAAGATAGTCTCAAACACCATCACTCTAATATTAGGAATATGGTATCTCTGACTGAAACAATATTTCAAAGTTTCATTGCTTACTAGATCAGGGGGAAAGACCAACAACTCTAATAACATTCATCATACACCTTCACTGATTGGTCACCATAATGAAGGACCATAAATTCAATGGTATTATCCACTTTTACATCCTTAGGATAGTACCATTGAAAAAATACTCTCTTGAAGAACTCCTAGTAAATTTCCTCATGTGGCTAAGAGGGAACTATCATCTCCCACCACACTCAATCGGGGCCTTCAAGAAAAAAAACAATGGTTGTGTCACATACATGACTTATTTTAAAGTTAAATTTCATTTAATTTCTATTTATGCTTTGTTTTTGGGGTTTCTCAAGATTTTATGGTGGAATGGGTGAGTTTTTTTAATTGGGCCAAACCGTGAGCCCAATTCCATATTTAAAAATAAATTTTTTTTTAATTAATAACTTATTAAATTTTAAGGTTTTTTCGGTGATTCCAAGCCCCACAGATTCCCATTGAACCCAACCACGCATCCAGTATCCTACCACCCTCTTTGGATCTCATTTGCCTCGTGGTTTAGGTCAAAACTTCTGAAGCACTCACATTTCGTCCAGATTTAAAAAGGTAATTTGATTCCTTCATAAATATTTCATTATTCACTATTTTCCCCCATTCCAGTTCTAAATTAACCTTATATTTCTTGTTCCAACCTCAATTGAATTTTTGGCTATTTTCAAATTCATCCGCTGGTGTATTTGGAGAAATTTCTTCAAGAACCCTCAAGTGAGTGAGTCTCCTTCATTCTTCTTTCATTTTTCATAGGGTTTCATTCAATGTGCTTGGGGTTTCTTCCCTTATACATGAAATCCCAAATTTCCAGATGGTATGGTGTCAAACATAAGGTTTAACCTTGGGTTTTCTTGGTCCAATGTTCTATTTTTAGGTTTGATCTACCCTCCTTGAGGTGCGGCGGTGGTGCGTTTGTGTTTTCGCACAAAGGATTCAAGGGTTTCCTTTGTTTTGGTAGGTGATTACATGTTTATGAAATACTTGTATCTTATCATGTTGTATTTATCATATTTTCAGGTTTATATCATTTTTATTATTTCTTCAAAAATTATATTTAGAGGTGTTTGTATTGCAAATGAATTTTAAATGTCAATTTTATGTGAAATTGGGGGGTTTTCATAAAAATGTTTTATGAGTTTATTTGGGGATAACCTATAACTACATGGTTGATTTTATTGAAATGTATTAGGGATTATAATTATGTTTTTAATTTTTATATCCCTTGTTTGCTTCTAAAAATTCTAATTTTGGTGACGTTTGATAAGTGAAGGATTTTCTGGCACCATTTTGGTGCTAAATTGGTTATTTTACATGACTATTTGATGTTTTTCCTAATGGGGTTGTTTTATAAAACATGTAATAGGTTTATATAAATGTTTTGGGCACTTTTAATTCTGTTTTGGTAAATTTGAGTTTGCACATAGTGTGAAATGTGGGGTTTTCAAGGAGTTTTGGGTGCAAAATAATGCGAGTTTTTGAGAAATTGCTTTATAGAAAATCAAAGTGTTTTGTTGTGTGTTTTAAGTGGCATAAAGAGTGTGTAGATACTATACTATTTTAATGTGACCATTAGTGGTGTTTTATATTAAAATGGATTTATTTATCATGCTGAAATTGTTTGAGCACAAAGGGGGAAGCCCGGGTACCTAGGTGGGGCGGATGTGTACTAGTACGGCTAGTGGACCGGATGGGTTTTGTCCATGTTTCACTTAGAATTTGGATAACGACAACTCTAACTAAACTATATAGATTATTATTGGGTACCAATAGGTTATGGGTATGTTCCCTACTAGTGGATCATGCACGAGAACGGATTTTAATATAGTTACATTACACCAAGGTACGAGGTACATTGGGCCTGAGACTATCTAGTGCCTAGGGGTGTTCCTGATTTTCTTGATCATTGTGTTTGTAGTATTTTCCAATATATTGGGGTGTTTTGGGAAGTAATTTATAGTAGCTAAAATTTATATTTAAATGTGTTAACATTCTGAAAACTTTATCTTGAAAAATGTTTTCAATTGAAAGTTGCATTTCTTGGATTTTATCCCTGCTTTTCTTTGCGTATTAAAACTGCTTACTTGTTCACATTGTATTGCATGCTCTTTGGAATCATTGGGTGGTATCCTATTGGGATTAGGCTCACACTCTACTTACACCCATTGGGTGTAAGTATACTTGGTTGTGTTTGACTCAGGTAAAGTAAAGGCTATGGGTGATGGTGGTTCAGGGTGTTAGTCCTCATCCTTCGGGCAAAGTTGTGGAGATGGCTTGGGGGTGATGAACCCTTGTCATGTGGAGTCCATGGGGATGTTTTGTTTCTATTTCACTGTTTCTTTGGACCTTTTTTACTACATTTGAACTTATTTATTCAGTTTTGGATAGTCTGGGGTTAGGATTGTCGGGACTTGGCATTCTAGTTAGGAGTAGTGTGGCTGATCACCACACCTCATGAAGGGATTCATGTTGCCAGTGGAATTTGAGACTTTTTTGAGTCCTTGGGTTTTCTTGGTTTGACGATTATTAGTGGAAATGAAAAGATAGTTGGTTTAATGGTCTCAGTGAGCTCACAAGGTCTGGAAAGCCATGTGGAGCCAGGCATATTTCCCTAGAACACTCTCTGGGATGGTGAAGTGATTGGAATATGGCCGCCAACCATATGGCCAAGTCACCCACTGAAACTAGTTTCCTCTTGCATTGTCTTATGTTATTTAGTTTGTATATCTTGGAACTTTGGTTTTAAAATGACTTGGTTTTAAGAAGTGTGAAGTTTTTGTGAAATAATTATCTAATAAATAGGTAATTGTTAGATTTTTGAAAATGGAGAACTGAATTTATAGAATTGTATTGGAATGGAAAATGGTGTGTTTCCACCTCTTTTGAAAGTATGAACTATGTCAAGGTTGGTTTTGAAAAAGTGTTTCCAATAGAGTTTCCTAAACTATTGAAAGGTTTTTTAATGGGATGATATGTCTTGAAATTTATGTGTATGACTTGAAAGTGATTTTTCATTTAAATGATTTTTCCTTTATGAATATTTTGTTAAGCTGTAATTTGGGTTTGATTTTGTGGTTAGCGGTTTATAGAAAAAGGAGGTATTGGTTGACTGTTTTGGTTTTTTAAAGTGTAAAGAATTTTTATTTTAACCATTGGTATTTTCATAAGTGAACACATTCATGGGGTTATATGGGATGATGTATGGTTAATGGAATGACAGGATGAGTTTCGGGATGGATATGAGGAGGGTGTACGGTGTGGAACAGAAAAATGCATGTGTGAGACACATGGGGTACCATTGGTGGATATGCTAATCGTTTAACCATTTGTTTTTTAAAATATGATTTTAAAGGAAAAACTTGATGTCATGATGACTAGTTTGGGATGGTGTGTATTATGTTTTTTTTAATGTTGATGTTGTGGGATGTTTTGAGTCCAAGAACCCCTCTTGTTTGTATTGTGTATTGGGTTTGTGTTTGGTCGGTAAGCTGTGTTGAAGGGCTGATTAGTGGTCTCTTCTGAGAAATATTTTGGGATGATTTTATGGTGTTTCCTTTCATTTGTTTGGATCTGGTTTTTGGTATATCTTGACCAATGGACCATCTTGGTTGGGTCCTTAGGTTTAATCATTGGATAAGGTATGCCTCATTAAGGGTTAGTGCACAACTGAAGTGAAACCCGGATTGTTTCTGTAGAGACCCAAAGCTTGACATACATGGACATTACATTACTTTAGCGGAATACTTAATACATAACAAAAAAATACACACAAGGACAGTAATAGTTTAGTGTCTTTGGAAACTTGGAACGTAGTCTTCTAATCGTGGTGAAAGATCTTCAACATCTCCCATAAAGATCTTCCACTTTTTGTTTCCTTAACTAAAACCTTTCTTTTAATCCTGGGGAAAGATAAAACATAAAAAGGGTGAGATCAAATGCTCAGTAAGGGTAAGCATGGATAAAATAAAACACACCATATACATTTGAACTTAAAAACATGAACATAATGTTTAAACATAAGAATCTTGAGCAATGACTTAAAACATGGAAGCACATAAGGCATAGATCATAATGGAACATAAATCATGATAACATAGCATAGGAATAAAGCATGTAATTGTGGCATCCATTAAGCACATGTAATGATTTCCATAGTAGCCAAGGCATTACTTCCAAGACCATCTTAGTGGATAAATTCCCTTTCTGAATTGAGTTCACTCCTCGTTTCAGTCCTGTTTTACTGAACCGGTTTAACCTACCATTCTAGCCATGTCTATCTCATGAGATATAAATCTTTACCCAATGCATTGGAGGGAGATATAGGTCCCAGCCATATCATAATGAAATCATTCATACTTGTGCCACAAAATAAACTTAAAACATTCACCATAACCCAAAAAATAAAATGGGTTTCATAAACATCATCCCATCATCTCATAATCCATATAAAACAAATGGAAATTTCATCATAAGAAAAGTGAAACCATTTAAATCATATAGACATTAAACTTGAAACATACACATATTAAATAATGTTATCTTAGATGGAAAATGGTTTTGATAAAACATTTAAAATGAATTCTTGAGGAAAATATCCTTTCTTCTTCAAAATCAATTTATTTTCACAAAACGTCATGCAATTTTAAAAGAAGGATATTTTGTTGAAAATAGTCATGAAATATTTTGGAAGAAGCTTCATGAAAATAAGGCTTTATAAAACCGTAAAAACCCTTTCATGCCGTATAAGTTAAAAAAACATTATTCTCATACTTTTGTCAGAAAAGTCAAAAAGTACCTCAGAACGTAAACAAAAGAAATATTCCTTACATACCAGGTAGTAAAATTAAAAAATGGGTAAAAGGACTTTAAACATACATGAAAACACTTTTATAAAACATGGACATGGATTATAGAAATAACCCCAGTAAATACTTATGAATAAGCAATCTCGGATAAAAATGAGATTTGAAAAATTATCCCTTACCTTATGTCCGATATGCTTCGTATGTATCCGAACCTCTTGTATAATGATTTAAATAATGTCATTTACTTATTACAGAATCATATTCATTGTTATGATATCATATATGGTTCACTTATGACTTTATATTACCCTTTCTTTTGTAAATTCCATGTTAAAGAGTGTTTTGGGTAATATCGTTTCATTTGTCGTCCGTGTTTTGACTTGTAATTATTCATATGATTAATTAGATCATGATTACTTAATTCCAAAATATAAAACATGATTTATATATAATATATATTCAGAATATATATATATATAATAGATTGATAAATGGAAAGAAATACACCGTTCATGGAGACGGTAGGCCGTACGTACGCATGAACGCTGTTTTCGTTTCCTTATTGAGTTGAATGGAATTAAGTAGATGAAATACATATATAAATAAATCAAGTAGCTTTATAATTTCATATATTTCATTATTATTGCTTATATATACTTTATAATCATTCTTAAATGGTTAACATGGAGAATGAATCTCATCGCGTCGTGGAGACGGTAGTCTGTACGTACGCACGAGCGATGATATCGTTTCCATAATTATTGAATTGGAGTGGAGTGGATGATACAATATATCAGAATCATTATGATGTTATAATAACTATTTATAGTTATTATTTACACCATTATACCCATCCATGTAAGGTGTTGGTGGAAAAACAGATTACACCACGGCGTGGAGACGGTATTCCGTACATACGCACGCGCGGTGATTTTGTTTTCCGTAGGATGGATAGAAGGTGAAATGGGGTTGTTTCATATATATAATAACAAATAAGTATATTAGTGATACTTATGTTATTACTTTGTAATGAAACAACTAAAGAAGAATAAGTTGAAGAAGAAAGAAGCTTGAACGAATCGGGAGAAGAAATTACCTCTTCTTCGATACACCTCTTTGAAACCTCCTCTTAGGGCACTATGATTGGTCTTTAAAGTAGACCAGAACCTCTAGGATATTTCTAGGGAAGTGTAGAAGATAATTTGGCAGGGGTTTTCCAAACTTGAAGGCTCAAATTGGTGTGATGAGGAGAGGGAGGAGGTGCCCTTTTATAAGGGAGGAGAGGGGCACCTTTGGAATTCTTAAAAATATTAATTTATAATAAATATAAAACCACTTAAAAACCTCCAAAAATGACTCATATCCAAAGATTAGATGATATATGGTTGTAATCTCATCAACTAATCAAATTTATACATGTTAGGTATTTATTTTAAACATTATCAACATGATTTATCCTTATTTAGTCAATTTAATTTTATTTGTGGTAATAACATTCTAAAATTTAAATTATAACAAATAATTACTTATTTGTTGTGAATTTTCCATAATTGGATACTTTATAACATTTTCTACCATATAAATTTAAATTTATAATTTTTAAATATATTTGTGATTTTTAAACAATTTTATAATATATTATTTTTTTAAAATAACAATAGTGTCAATTTTGACACTATTCATTTATTTGAATTTAAATAAAATATATACAGAATATATGTTCAAACCAAAAGAATTAATAGAATCATAAAAGGTAATATGTATCTAGAAAAATAGTTCAGCACATTAAATAGTTCATATAATATTTATTTTATTATTTTTAAAACCATTTATTTGGTTTATCTCTTAATAAATAAATTACTGCAACATTTTTGTATAATTATTTAATATACTTATTTATTGCAAAACAATTAAAAATAAAATCCTATTATAAAGATAAATCTATTAAATTTCATAATAATACTTTTAATAGAATTTATCATCTTAAAATCACAATATTTAAATTGTTATATTTATTAAATTATGAAGGTGACAACTTTGGCATCATTTAAAATAAAATAGTATAAGTGTCATAATCGCTTTTATAAGGCTCTGAATGGTCCAATATTAGACCATTGGATTATTATGGTTTATATTTACATGAAAAATAAATTTTGGTCAGGTTTTTGGGCATTTTATGGTTACTATTAGTTTAATAAAAACTATATTCTTGATTTTTCACTAGATAAACAATTTCTGCATCACTATTGTGTTACAATTAATGATAATTATTTAATCCCTAAAAATTATAAATAAATTTATATGATGTATATAATTTAATTATATTTCTTGAGACTATTCATGTTCGAAGTTTCATGAAGTTTATCACTAAGTTAAAATTAATATACTTATAATATTTAAGAGAGTGACATGTTGTCACTTTCTTTGGTTTTAATAATAATTAAATTATTTTTATGGTCAAAAGTCCATAAAATGAATCTAATCCAACCCTTAGGTTATATGGGTCTACTTTTATCCATTCAATGGAATTTTGGCATGTGTTAGGTTAATTTTATAATATTATATTTACCCTTAATTACCCGATTTACCTTTAACTATGGTAAATAAAATTTACCGTAGTTACTATTCATAATTCCCAAAAATAAAAAGTAGCTTATTAACATAATTTGGACCCACTGATTCCAAATATGGAATCCATTTTTCCAAATTCAATACCCAAAAGTTGCAGAAATTAAATTAAAATTAATCCCATTGTCGAAAGAAAACGGGTTTTTCTTTAAAACATTGCAAAAGATTGAATTGATTTAACCTACGAATTTAATGTAAAATCAATGATAATGACATACATTATATTAAATGGTAAAAATATATTCTATTTATAATTTAAAACCATTCAATATTATAATTTAACCATATAAATTATTGCAATGAAAAAAGTTGTTTTTAATTAAAATATAGCGTGTTTTTACTATTCATCAAAATATTAAAGTTACCAGAATAATATGAAAAATTTATCCAAAGTAAATTTTTATTTATTGATTCCAAAGAAGAATTTTATTTTGTCAAATTTAACTTATAAACATGTCAAAAACTAGATTTAAAGTGGGTGCGCCATCAAAAGGCGGCAAAACTGCATTTTTTGAAAAATACTTATTTTACCCGAAAATTTTATTTTGTTCTTATACCATGTTCTAGAAAATGTGTAAGATGAATAATAATGTTATAAAATTCAAATTTTAGTTAATACTATTCATAACGGCTAGTTCATAACAATATTATAATAATATATCGTTGTTTAGTAAAACCTGGTATTGCGTACAACACACGCTATCGAGGAATGTCGCGATTGCGTGTAATGCAAGCTAAGTCAGGGTTGCGTGTTGTGCAAGAATACTTCGTTGTTTTGTATAAAAAAATCCAACCATATTTCATTTATACATTGAATATATATATATATATATACTCAATGTTGCGTAGAATAACTATTATCAAAATTGTGTATAACACGATCCAAGAATAGTGTTGCATATACTGCAAGCTAATACGGTGTTGCGTATAGTGCAAGGTAATCTTGGTGTAGCATAAAAAACAAGACATTAATGAAATTAAAAGAATATTTTTCATATAAACTCGGGGTGTTACATTCTACCCCCCTTAAAATGAATTTCGCCCTCGAAATTCGCCGGGGTTATAAATGGTTTACTACTCGAAAGTTTGTTTAATAGAAACCCACATTGTAAAAAGGAATACCAAAACATGTCTTTAAAAACTTAAGTATGAAATGTAACAGTTACCCAAATTAACTCATCACTGGGTTTCCACGTAGGATAACATAGGTGAAAATGTGGATATGGAAGAAAAATATAACCATCAAGTTCTGATGGAGAGTGGTAGAGAACATGAATATGAAAAAGCCAACAATCACAAATCTATTGATTTGTGATGATCTAAGGTACCATCTGATTCATCGGATATAAGGGAACTAGGACAACATTTTTGGTTTTCAAGATCATTTCCCTAAAGTTGATGAATTAAAAGAAATAATTGCATGATTTTGGTACAATCTCATTGTTGTTTGTGAATTGAAAAATTTCCACTTAATCCCTTAAAGAAATGAAGTTGAATTTGTTATTCGTGATGTGTTAGCAGATCATGTGATAGAATGATGGGTCATTCCATCTCTTTCAAACAAAAGGTTAGCAAAAGTTATAAGTCCATCTTATGGTTATATTAATCATATATGGTTCCAAAAATGAACTTATACTTCATATATCATACCGCTTAATAAAATAAAACTAGTTTCTACTAACCAGGGACTTCCTGTAGGCCAGTGGTAGGCGATAAAGGCCAGTCGCACTTTGGTTGTGGGTTCGATTCCCACAGCCTTGTCCGACGCGATGGGTTGTTGCTCGTCCTACAGGTTGTCCTTTTTCTAAAACTACATTACTATAACATTACATAAATAATATCAAAAGTTCTATCCTTAAACAATACTAACTTATGTCCAACATAATCCATTCCAATCTTTAGGAAATACTTCATTCCAAGCTCATAATATAAAGAAAATGATTACTTGAAATGTCATCAACCAAGCATGTGAATACCATCATTTATCCCCCATATATCTTGTTGGTCACATTCCAATCATGTGAATACCTTAATCATGTATTCTCTTAAAAAATGAATACTCATTAAACCTTAGTGAAAACATGAATGCTGTCAAAAGTTAACTCTTTCCACATACCAAAATCCAAAAATTCTATATACTCAATCCATTACATAACCTTCTCCTTATATCAGTCATGAGCTCATGAATACTATCAAGCATTTAATTTTCTCCTTATCCCTTCATTATGCGCATATCATCTATATTCCAAAAATATCTGAATATCCTTTAATGGATACTGGTACCATTAATCATACACTTTCAAAACTCAAGGAAAGACAACAGTGTAACAATCCTTAGATGTCTCTTTATTCCATAGTACCATGAGATTACTTATACAACATTACACTTGATAAACATGTAATCATTCCACTACCTTCTTAAACCATTGACTGAGCTTCAACAATTCTTTCAACTCACATATCATTTGTAGTCTCTTCATCATCATCAACATAAATACTACTCATACGGCCGTACTGATTCTCTTCATGAGACTTTCCCTTAGGGCATTGGTTTGCATAATGCTCGTACATTCCACATTTAAAACATTTAACCATTTTTGATGTCGTAGCAATACCATTATCCTCATCCATAGTGTTAACTGAACCTTTTCCTTTATACTTACTGGATTTGTGTCCTTCTTTTCCACACCCAAAGAATCTTCCAGTTCCTTTGAAACAATCTCCCTGATGCCTCTTCCCACATGATTTACATGAGGGAAATTGAACTTTCTTTCCTCTATGATCATCATGAAACTCCATCTTTCTCTTATTATCTGAGTCGGGAAACTTACCAAAGTTGAGATTATTGATCATATTATGAGATTGCTGATTAGGCATAATAACGATGTTTGGACTTCTAGATCCCGTTTCATTTGGTTTCTCATGAAGAAAATCATTCCATTGTCTATCATATCCTCCATTATCGTGATTCTTCCTATTTCTAGCCATTTTCTAAAACCCAAAAAGAATAGTGTGAGAGGAAAAAATCATGCTAGGGAAAACAACATAGTAAAGGGGGAGTATCCTCAATATCTAACATCTTAGGTTAAATTCTATGATCTTTATCGTAGTTATAGGACTGTATCCTATATGTATACTTATCCTTAGGGACATCCCTAGACATACCTTAGAAATATCTCTAGGGATCTCACTAACGTTTTCGCATCCTAGTTTCCAAAGGTTGACTAAACCTTTCCTCTGATACCAACTGTAGAGACCCAAAGCTTGACGTACATGGACATTACATTACTTTAGAGGAATACTTAATACATAACAAAAATAGACACACAAGGACCGTAATAGTTTAGTGTCTTTGGAAACTTGGAACGTAATCTTCTAATCGTGGTGAAAGATCTTCAAAATCTCCCATAAAGATCTTCCACTTTTTGTTTCCTTAACTAAAACCTTTCTTTTAATCCTGGGGAAAGATAAAACATAAAAAGGGTGAGCTCAAATTCTCATTAAGGTTAAGCATGGATAAAATAAAACACACCATATACATTTGAACTTAAAAACATGAACATAATGTTTAAACATAAAAATCTTGAGCAATGACTTAAAACATGGAAGCACAAAAGGCATAGATCATAATGGAACATAAATCATGATAACAAAGCATAGGAATAAAGCATGTAATTTTGGAATCCATTAAGCACATGTAATGATTTCCATAGTAGCCAAGGCATTGCTGCCAAGACCATCTTAGTGGACAAATTCCCTTTCTGAATCGAGTTCACTCCTCGTTTCAGTCCTGTTTTACTGAACCGGTTTAACCTACCATTCCAGCCATGTCTATCTCATGAGATATAAATCTTTACCCAATGAATTGGATGGAGATATAGGTCCCACCCATCTCATAATGAAATCATTCTTACTTGTGCCACAAAATAAACTTAAAACATTCACCATAACCCAAAGAATAAAATGGGTTTCATAAACATCATCCCATCATCTCATAATCTATATAAAACAAATGGAAATTTCATCATAAGAAAAGTGAAACCATTTAAATCATAGAGACATTAAACTTGAAACATACACATATTAAATAATGTCATCTTAGATGGAAAATGGTTTTGATAAAACATTTGAAATGAATTCTTGAGGAAAATATCCTTTCTTCTTCAAAATCAATTTATTTTCACAAAACGTCATGCAATTTTAAAAGAATGATATTTTGTTTAAAATATTCATGAAATATTTTGTAGGAATATTTATGAAAATAAGGCTTTATAAAACCGTAAAAACTCTTTCATGCCGTATAAGTTAAAAAACATTCTTCTCATACTTTTGTCGGAAAAGTCAAAAAGTACCTCGTAACGTAAGCAAAAGAAAGATTCCTTACATACCAGGTAGTAAAATTAAAAAATGGGTAAAAGGACTTTAAACATACATGAAAAAACTTTTATAAAACATGGACATGGATGATATAAATAACCCCAGTAAATACTTACGAATAAGCAATCTCGGATAAAAATGAGATTTGAAAAATTATCCCTTACCTTATGTCCGATATGCTTCGTATGTATCCAAACATCCTGTATAATGATTTAAATAATGTCATTGACTTATTACAGAATCATATTCATTGTTATGATATCATATATGGTTCACTTATGACTTTATATTACCCTTTATTTTGTAAATTCCGTGTTAAAGAGTGTTTTGGGTAAAATCGTTTTATTTGTCGTCCGTGTTTTGACTTGTAATTATTCATATGATTACTTAGATCATGATTACTTAATTACAAAATATAAAACATGATTTATATATAATATATATTCAGAATATACATATATATAATAGATTGATAAATGGAAAGAAATACACCGTTCATGGAGACGGTAGGCCGTACGTACGCATGAACGCTGTTTTCGTTTCCTTATTGAGTTGAATGGAATTAAGTAGATGACATACATATATACATAAATCCAGTAGCTTTATAATGTCATATATTTAATTATTATTACTTATATATACTTTATAATCATTCTTAAATGATTAACATGGAGAATGAATCTCATCGCGTCGTGGAGACGGTAGTCCGTACGTACGCACGAGCGATGATATCGTTTCCATAATTATTGAATTGAATTGGAGTGGATGATACAATATATCAGAATCAGTATGATGTTATAATAACTATGTATAGTTATTATTTACACCATTATACCCATCCATGTAAGGTGTTGGTGGAAAAACAGATTACACCACGGCGTGGAGACGGTATTTCGTACGTACGCACGCGCGGTGATTTTGTTTTCCGTAGGATGGATAGAAGGTGAAATGGGGTTGTTTCATATTTATAATAACAAATCAGTATATTAGTGATACTGATGTTATTACTTTGTAATGAAACAACTAAAGAAGAAGAAGTTGAAGAAGAAAGAATCTTGAAAGAATCGGGAGAAGAAATTACCTCTTCTTCGATACGCCTCTTTGAAACCTCCTCTTAGGGCACTAAGATTGGTATTTAAAGAAGACCAGAACCTCTAGGATGTTTCTAGGGAAGTGGATAAGATAATTTGGTAGGGTTTTTTCGAGCTTGAAGGCTCAAATTGGTGTGGGGATGAGAGGGAGGAGGTGCCCTTTTATAAGGGAGGAGAGGGGCACCTTTGGAATTCTTAAAAATATTAATTTATAATAAATCTAACCCCACTTAAAAACCTCCAAAAATGAATCATATCTGAATATTAGATGAGATATTGTTGTAATATCATGAAAAAATCAAATTTAGACATGTTAGGTATTTATTTTAAACATTATCAACATGATTTATCCTTATTTAGTCAATTTAATTTTATTTGTGGTAATAACATTCTAAAATTTAAATTATAACAAATAATTACTTATTTGTTGTGAATTGTCCATAATTGGATACTTTATAAAATGTTATACCATATAAAATTAAATTTATAATTTTTAAATATATTTTTGATTTTTAAACAATTTTATAATATATTATTTTTATAAAATAACAATAGTGTCAATTTTGACACTATTCATTTATTTGAATTTAAATAAAATATATACAGAATATATGTTCGAAAAAAAAACTTTAATATAATCATAAAAAGTTATATGTATCTAGAAAAATAGTGTATCACATTAAATATTTCATGTAATATTTATTTTATTATTTTTAAAACCATTTATTTGGTTTATCTCTTAATAAATAAATTACTGCAACATTTTTGTATAATTATTTAATATACTTATTTGTTGCATAAAAATTAAAAATAAAATCCTATGATGAAGCTAAATCTATTAACTTTCATAATAATACTTTTACTAGAATTTATCATCTAAAAATCACAATATTTAAATTGTTCTATTTATTAAATTATGAAGGTGACAACTTTGGCATCATTTAAAATAAAATAGTATAAGTGTCATAATCGCTTTTATAAGGCTCTGAATGGTCCAATATTAGACCATTGGATGATTATGGTTTATATGTACATGAAAAATAAATTTTGGTCAGGTTTTTGGGCATTTTATGGTTACTATTAGTTTAATAAAAACTATATTCTTGATTTTTCACTAGATAAACAATTTCTGCATCACTATTGTGTTACAATTAATGATAATTATTTAATCCCTAAAAATTATAAATAAATTCATATGATGTAGATAATTTCATTAGATTTCTGGAGACTATTAATTTTTGAAGTTTATCACTAAATTAAAATTAATATACTTATAAGATTTAAGAGAGTGACATGTTGTCACTTTCTTTGGTTTTAATAATAATTAAATTATTTTCATGGTAAAAAGTCCATAAAATGAATCTAATCCGACCCTTAGGTTATATGGGTCTACTTTTATCCATCCAATAGAATTTTGTCATGTGTTAGGGTAATTTTATAATATTATATTTACCCTTAATTACCCGATTTACCTTTAACTATGGTAAATAAAATTTACCGTAGTTACTATTCATAATTCCCAAAAATAAAAAGTAGCTTATTAACATAATTTGGACCCAATGATTCCAAATATGGAATTCATTTTTTCAAATTCAATACACAAAAGTTTCAGAAATTAAATTAAAATTAATCCCATTGTCGAAAGAAAACGGGTTTTTCTTTAAAACATTGCAAAAGATTGAATTGATTTAACCTACGAATTTAATGTAAAATCAATGATAATGACATACATTATATTAAATGGTAAAAATATATTCTATTTATACTTTAAAACCATTCAATATTATAATTTAACCATATAAATTATTGCGATGAAAAAAGTTGTTTTTAATTAAAATATAGCGTGTTTTTACTATTCATCAAAATATGAAAGTTACCAGAATAATATGAAAAATTTATCCAAAGTAAATTTTTATTTCTTGATTCCAAATAAGAATTTTATTTTGTCAAATTGAACTTATAAACATTTCAAAAACTATATTTAAATTGGGTGCGCCATCAAAAGGCGGCAAAACTGCATTTTTTTTAAAATACTTATTTTACCCGAAAAAATTATTTTGTTCTTATACCATGTTCTAGAAAATGTGTAAGATGAATAATAATGTTATAAAATTAAAAATTTAGTTAATACTATTCATAACGGCTAGGTCATAATAATATTATAATAATATATCGTTGTTTAGTAAACCCCAGTATTGCGTACAACACACGCTATCGAGGAAGGTCGCGATTGCGTGTAATGCAAGCCAAGTCAGGGTTGCGTGTTGTGAAAGAATCCTTCATTGTTTTGTATAATAGAATCCAACCATATTTTATTTATACATTTAATATATATATATATATATATATACTCAATGTTGCGTAGAATAACTATTATCAAAATTGTGTATAACACGATCCAAGAATAGTGTTGCGTATACTGCAAGCTAATGCGGTGTTGCGTATAGCGCAAGGTAATCTTGATGTAGCATACAACACAAGACATTAATGAAATTAAAAGAATATTTTTCATATAATCTCGGGGTGTTACAGTTTCTCCATTCAAAGACCCTCCAGTTGATCAATATTATGAATCTTTTTCTTGATATTTTTAGATTGAGTCTACACCCTTTCATTTCCTGGTTTTTTGTATCCTCTTGTAGTGGGAGAGTGATCATGGAAGGTTGAAAGAGACCTTAGCCTCTTAATATTCCTGATTTTCTGAAGGTGGAATTGGTCTGGGGTTGTTAGCATGGATGATTATCAGGATGGTGTCTAAGAGGTCCTCTCGGTCCATCGTAGTCTCTTCAAAGAAGGAGTTCACAATAAACTACCAGTGTGAGAAATATGGTCATGAGAGGATATTGTGGAAACTTTCTAGAATTGTGTGTTGTTTGGGGATGTTGTATAAGGTCCCACTCTATGCATTTTTTATATCATTCACAATGGTCATGTTTGGTGAATCCTTGTGATTTCATGCACTCGATTGACTTTAAAGGTGAAAGTCGTGAAATCCTCTGAGAGTCTCTTTATGTTGCGAGAATGTCTCCCTTGGAAAAACTTCAAAATATTCCATTTTAGAGGAAGGTGATTATAGGTGTTACTTACTTGTATAGTTTCTCACTCAAAGAAACAAGGTGTGATTTGTGTTCATTTTCTAAGCCCTTGTTTCAGTGAAATATCGAGTTAGGGTAAAGTGAGTTTGGAATGTGTTATGTCTTGGAAATATTATCTGGGATTTCAGTATAGTTTTTGGTGGAACCTAAATAATAATTCTCATTCAGGGGGGTTTCCAAAGCCTAACTGCGAGGTCGAAGATGCTTCAATCATTTGAGCTCCAGCCATAGGTCTCAGAGAGAAGCTGACTCGTAGTCAGGGGAAATCCCAGGGTTTTTTAAAACCATGTACAATGTATTATCCTTAGTATGAAAGATAGTAAGAGCTTAAACCTCTAGTGTCATCATCTTTCTTCCATTGTTCCCATTCAGCGGAAATAGGTTGAGGGCCCTGTACCCATGTCATCACCTAATGTCATTCCCTCCCCCTTTGGTTTCCATCGAGTCATTAGATAATGGTTGTAAATTTGGATTGATGTGCTAAGGAAATAGCTTGTGTATGATTATTAGTGACCATGTTCCAGGAAGCCATGTGAAAAGAATGATCTGCACAGTTAGTGAAGAATTTCCCAAACCGTGTGGACTGACCCTGCACCCTTCCCAAATCTTTAAAAAAAATTGGGTCTTTATATGTCGGCCCATGTTGGTCAGTTAAGATGGTTGGTTCTTATAGTGGGGATACCCAATATGATTCTCATATAAATTCCTTCATAAACTATGAATGGAATTATACCCTTTGTACTAGGGAGTTCGTTCAGGCCTCCCCCTGTTAGTGTCTTGATTCTGTCTCGGAAAATAATGTAGGTTTCTTCTTATGGTGGGGTGCCTATTTGTGTCCCCTCATACCAATAGCTCAGATTTATCCATGGTCTTGGCTGGGTGGTAGGTAGTCTTGTTCAGAACTATCTATATACCAACATATTCCCTGAGTAAACATTTGGATTGGAGAGCTCCCAATGGTTTAGTTAATGTAAGGTAAGTGTAACCTTGTTCGAAGTTGTTGTTCGTTTGGGTGAATTGCTTGAGTCTTATTCGGATAGTGTTCAAGGAGTTTCATTTTGGGATAAAGTATGAATGTGATTGATCATTTTAGTAAAGTGGTTTAAGTTTGGGTTGTGAGATTAATCATTCTTTAATTGATCACTGGAAGTGTTTTGGTCCTTGGGGGTGAAGCTTGGCAAAGAAGTACATCTTGGTTTATCGGTTGGGTTTGGTTTTGGTATATGGCCTTGTTGTAGCTTTCTGGGGACAAAAATTTATCATGGTGGGAATAATTGTCACATACATGACTTATTTTAAAGTTAAATTTCATTTAATTTCCATTTATGCTTTTTTTTTGGGGTTTCTCAGGCTTTTATGGTGTAATGGGTGAGTTTTCGTGAATTGGGCCAAACCATGAGCCCAATTCCAAATTTAAAAATAAAATTTGTTTAATTAATAACTTATTCAATTTTAAGGTTTTTTCGGTGATTCCATGCTCCACACACACCCATTGAACCCAGATGAGCATCCAGTATCCTCCCACCCTCTTTAGAGCTCATTTACCTCGCTATTTAGGTCGAAACTTCTGAAGCACTCACATTTCATCCAGATTTAAAAAGGTAATTTGATTCCTTAATAAATATTTTATTATTTAATATTTTCCCCCCATTACAATTCTCAATTAACCTTATATTTCTTTTTCCAACCTCAATTAAATTTTTGTCTGTTTTCAAACTCATCCACTAGTGTATTTGGGGCGATTTCTTCAAGAACCCTCAAGTGAGTGAATCTCCTTCATTCTTATTTCATTTTTCATAGGGTTTCATTCAATGTGCTTAGGGTTTTTTACCTTATACATGAAGTCCTAAATTTCCATAGGGTAAGGTTTATCCTTGGTTTTTAATGGTCCAATGTTCTATTTTTAGGTTTGATCTACCCTCCTTGAGGGGCGGCGGTAGTGCGTTTGTGTTTTCGCACAAAGGATTCAAGGGTTTCCTTTGTTTTGGTAGGTAGTTCCATTTTTATGAAATCCTTGTGTCTTATAATGCTGTGTTTATCATATTTTCAGGTTTATATCATTTTATTATTGCTGAAAATTTTATTTTTAGAGGTGTTTGTATTGCAAATGAATTTTAAATTCCAATTTTATGTGAAATTGGGGGTTTTTCACAGAAATGTTTTATGAGTTTATTTGGGGATGCCCTATAACTACTTGGTTGATTTTATTGAAATGTATTAGGGCTTATAATTATGTTTTTAATGTTTATATTCCTTGTTTGCTTCTACAAAATCTTATTTTGGTGACGTTTGATAAGTTAAGGATTTTTGGGCACCATTTTGGTGCTAAATTGGTTGTTTTACATGACTATTTGATGTTTTTCCTAATGGGGTTGTTTTATAACACATGTAATAGGTTTATAGAAATTTTTTGGGCACTTTTAGTTCTTTTTTGGTAAATTTGAGTTTGCACATAGTGTGAAATGTGGGGCTTTCAAGGAGTTTTGGGTGAAAAATAATGCGGGTTTTTGAGAAATTGCTTTATGGAAAATCAAAGTGTTTTGTTGTGTATTTTAAGTGGCATAAAGAGTGTGTAGCTACTTTACTATTTTAATGTGACCAGTAGTGGTGTTTTATATTAAAATGGATTTATTTACCATGTTTAAATTTTTTGAGAACAAAGGGGGAAGCCCAGGTACCTAGGTGGGGCGGATGTGTACTAGTACGGCTAGTGGACCGGATGGGTTTTGTCCATGTTTCACTTAGAATTTAGATAAAGAAAACTCTAACTAAACTATATGGATGATTATTGGGGACAAATAGGTTATGGTTATGTTCCCTAATATTGTCTCATGCATGATAATAGATTTTACTATGGTTACATTACACCGAGGTACGAGGTACATGGGGCTCGAGACTATCTAGTGCCTAGGGGTGTTCCCGATTTTGTTTCTCATTGTGTTTGTGGTATTTTCCCATGTATTGGGGTTTTTTTGGAAGTAATTTACAGTAGCTAACATGTCTATTTAAATGTGTTAACATTCTGAAAACTTTAGCTTGAAAAAAAAATTCAATTGAAAGTTGCATTTCTTCGATTTTATCCCTGCTTTTCTTTGCGTATTAAAACTGCTTGCTTTTTCAAATTGTATTGCATGCTCTTTGGAATCATTGGGTGGTATCCTATTGGTCTTATTCTAACACCCTACTTATACCCCTTGGGTGTAAGTAGACTTTTTTATGTTTGACTCAGGTAAAGTAAAGGCTAATGGTGATGGCGGTTCAGGGTGTTAGTCTCCATCCTTGGGGCAGAGTTGTGGAGACGACTTGGGGGTGATGAACCCTTGTCATGTGGAGTACATGGGGCGGTTTTGTTTCTGTTTCATTGTGTATTTTGACCTTTTGTATTGAATTTGAACTTATGTATTCAATTCTGGATTTTTTGTATAAACCTTCTTGGTATGAATTTTTCAGATTCTTTTTATCAAATTTGTTTGGTGTTTTATGTATACATATTCGGGTAAATCATTCCCAAACCAAGATAAATGATACCCGGGCACTTGTGCCAACCCGTGGGGATAAGGAACACCCTTCGGGCCTTGTCACGGGCTGGGTTTAGTGCCGGTTTTTGCGGTGACTAGATTCGGTTCATGACAGGGTGTCACCCTTGACGTTTCTAGAGTTTCTAGAAAATTGAGGTTTCCATCAATTGTTTACATCCACTTCATTGCCTAAATAGGCTCTTGATCACCATGAAATGATAGTGGATATTGATTCAAGAAGACTTATATGGGGTACAAGTATAAGGAAGATCATGTCTCTGTCACTCAATCTTGAGCCTGGGTAGATTCTATGAGTGGATAAACCACTCCTAAATAATGAGAGGATCCATCCAGAATATCATCCTAATGAATTGAATTTTTATTTTTCTTCAAAGACTATCTAAGAGGAATATTCTAAATATGCAATTCATGGACCTCAATTTTCCCATGTTCCATAAATCATAACACACAATACCATCATAAATCAAAACATAGCCAAAACAAAATTAACTCAAGGAATATATAAAAACTCACCTAAACACTATACCCTTAATAAGAAATTTACAAAAAAAACTGTTTTCCAAAACTCGTATTCCTTAAAAAACACCCTTTGAAATATTTCATTACATTTTAAATTTTTGAAAGTATCCAATTTTCAAAACCAAATCATCATATGAAATCTAATCATAAAATAAAAACTTTTCATAAAAATTCACTCTCATTCCAAAGAACATCCCAATTATTTTTTTTAAACCATCAACTCTTAAAATATTCCATGGGTATCTAAATCCTTTCACAATATCTATGAAAAAAAATTACAAATAAACCTCCCCATGAAATACCATTTTTCTATTTCAAAACCATTATTACAAAACATAAAACAAGTTCTCAAAGGTAAGTTTAAATATTAATACATAAACATAATTAAAAAACCAAAACCAAAAATATAAACTTCACAATATAAACTCCCTAATTTAAACTCAAATCAATGGAAAACTCCATTGGACTTAATTTGAAGGACAAGGGAGGTAAAAAAACAATTTAGGAGGAGAAAAAACACTATGTATAGTTTGTCCACAAAGACTTGTAAACCATGTGCCAACTATGAAATAGGCTCTGAAATAGTTACAGGACCATAATCATGGGCTCCGCATAGTTTACTAGACCATGCAGGACAACCATTCAACCCTATTATTTTCTTAACATTCACCTATGAAACTCAATTCAATCCCCAAAATCACTAATATACCCATTGGGGATCAAAATAACTTCATTACATATCAAAAGCCATCAAATATAATAAAAAAACACAAAATCAAGACTCGAATACCAACCACTCATGGAAACTCAAGTTATGGTGAAAATAAGAGATGGTCAAACATTTTCTCTCACCCTCCACCCTATCCTTGGGAATAATTCTAGTCTTATTTCTACCAAGACACACCCCAAATATAAAGAGGTCACTATGATACCATTTTTTCATTAACCAATCCAGGTCACCCATAAATAGGGAACCCAATCCAGGCCATGGAAAAGAAAGGGGTGCATTCTCAATCTCTCTGTGCTGGAAAAAGGTGTGAGGGTACCAAACTAACCAAGTGTGAAATATTTGACCCTCAAAAACCAAATAATCACACAATAGTTTCCACCTGGAAATCTATCATAGACCATCTGTATATCAAACACCCATGAAAAAAAGGAGAAATCCACAATAATACTAAAACATCCAAAAAAAGTAAACAATGTGAATAAATAAAGCAACTCATACAATAGAAAAAAGAGAAAAAACATCCCATAAATAAACCAAAAAATATATGGTATGTTAAGGTCGATACAAGGTCATTCCAAGATAAAAAAATTGAACCATATCAACCCTCATCCTTGTGACCTATGGTCACACTCAATATCCCATATCATCCATGATTTTCCAAACTAAGTATACACTTGTTACAAGAATAGTACAATCCATGGAACCTAGAAATAAACACAAGAGCTGTATACAATGAATGGTGATGTAGGGTGTGAGAGAAACCATGCCCAGTATGATATCACCAAGGAGTTTGTGCCATCCCTTTGAAAATAAATTTTATTTATTCTAGTTTTAAATATTGTTAAAAAATATATTTTTATAGGTAATAACATGAAATCCAAATATCACACTAACAACCAATTTATAATCTCATCCACTTTGAAAACATGATTTAAAAATCCTCACTACCCTTTGAAAATTACCATTAGATATTCACTTTTAAAACCACTTTAGAAATTTCATTTTTCAAAACACTTTGAAAAAAATTTAATAAAACAATACCATTCTCAAAAAAATAGTAAATTAAAACACTAAATAATTGCACCACTAACAAGATATGTGTAAAAAATCATGAGAACAAGTTGGGGTTCCATCCATGTGGATTGAACTAAGGGACACAAGGAATGAGAGTACTCAATGGAAATTCATCCAATATCATGGGAATCACACTATTTCCTAATGTAAGATGGTCTTAGACTTTACCAAATACATAAGACTAACTAATAGAATCTTTTTTATCCAAACCAACACAAACCACCTGATTCCACTTACAGCAGCTTCCTCGAGGGAACACTCCAAGACTAGACTACATCTCTCTAAGGGACACTAGATGATGTGTGGACTAAAATAGTGTAGAATAAATCTATACCACTGACTCGATTCCTAGATTCCCATAAAAACAAAAATAAAAGGTGATGAATCAAACAAGTCACATGATCAGTTCAACAATATAATATAAATATCACCCCACCTCAAACACCTTCATAAGAAACATCCCCTTTCCACATCATCCATGTCATAATAATAATAAATATCCCTATATGGGTATCAATTTATATAATAATAAATAAATCAAGGGGAATAATTGAAGGTCTCACTCGTATCACAAGGATTTCATTTAAAATTTTCCAAATGAGCCTTATTAAAATAGAATCAGAATTCTAATTCACTTAAATTCTCTTTAAAGTCTCATTTCAAGTCATTATTTAAAGTCGTACATTTAAAACAAAATGTTTAGATTCTTAAAACACTAACCCTTTTTATTTAAATCCATTCAAGAAACCAAAAACTCCCTCTAATTTGAATTATTTCCATAGAAAATATCCCTTGACCCAATTTACAACCCAAACTAGTTCATATGCCCTTAGAACACCATATTCATTTAAAAAATCCATTGAAACATTTTTACAAACACTTTACATTCAAATATCATTTTATAAATCAAAACCCCTTGAAACCACCCTTTATTCCAAGTGAATAATCATTATAAAATAATTAAAAAACCATTTTACTATCACATATATGCATAACTTTACAAATGAAACATTTAGAACCTCAAGTAATAAATGACATGCCAAATAAAGGAAAGGTAAACCAAGGTTAGGCCACACCAAACACTAAATTTGACCATATAAGTCCCTACGGTTCATGGGAGAAAAAGAAACCAAGGGAAAAGAGATAAGGTATAAGGAATAAGAATAAAACAAGAGAAAATATGGGTTCAATTGAATAAATTTCCTGAAAAGAGGTTGAAGAAGATAGGAATACAACAATAAGGGTGGGAGGAATCTCCCTCTTGCACCATAGGGTCATTAAAACAATAGGTAAGGATAGGGAGTATCAAAATCCTTAAAATTTCTGAGAGAAAAATAGGAATTAAAAATTTTACTAAAATTAGGCCACATGCACATTTTCACCACATAGTTTGGTAAATTGTGTATTAATCATACAGCACACACTGGACAAGTAGTGGGAACCTGTACCATTTTTCCACATTATTAATCCTAACTATGCGTCAACTAGGAATATCACTACCAAGGAAAAAATAGGTTTAATGGTTTTATAGAAGACCTCGTATAACTTTATGAACTGTGCACCAACCATGAAAAATTGCATGCTAATAATTATAGCACTGTCACGTGGTTACCACATGGTTACTAATAACTATGATTAAACCATGTGATGCCCAAAAACTTTAAAAATTAAAAAATTAAATCCCAAAAATTCAAAAAAAAATCATGATAACCAAAATAAATTAATATAATTAACTATAGTGACACAAGGTGTTACAATCTCCCCATTATTACACTTTATTCCCCTAGAAAGTCTCTAGTAAAAGTGTAAGTGTTAGATTAAATTCCTTAATAACGCCCAATAAAAGAGGTGGGTTGATTGAGGGAAAGAATAAAAAAGGTATTAATGAAGAAATCCACCAAAACTAACTAATTATATAAAACCCAATAGATGTCTCCAAGAAAAACACTACATAATCATGAATGATAAACCCTTGGGAAATGGAGATTGAGCATAGGTCTCCCAAACATTAATAATTGATCAAAATTAGACACACACCTAAAAGGAAAAAATTTCCAATAATCACAATTTCCACTGAAAACCCACAAGACCACAAGTCATCATCGAACTCAACAACCATTTGAGGAACTGATTATAATCCCAAAGAAACACAACATGGAAGGAGATATAACATTCTCAAGGAAAAAACAAAAACCAAAACCATCCAAAAAAAGACCCAACAAGAAAAAAAAAGGGCTCAAGACCTCATTTAACAATAATCAGCACGTAAAATTAGACCTCCAACCTAGAACACTATCCCATGGAAAATCACACAAACACAAACCAGTATTGAAAATTTCTTATCTTCCCTAAGGTCAAAATGCTCCTAGTTACCCAATTGTGAACTTAATTGTCTACCATGTTTAAAACATTAAGAAACTCATCATGAAATAACTACATCATAAATTCACAACCAATCATTAGGAGAAGGAAATCCAAATCAAAAAAACACACATAGATCTTTAATTCACTAACATCCACAAAAGAAATCAGAAAAACTTCAAAATGTTCTAAATAAAGATCCCAAGACACACTAATCATCAAAAACCAAATTACACCCAAGACTTACCTTTCTGATAATTCAACATAAAAACTTATTAATATGGCCTAAATCAGTCGCATCAAGGATAATCCCTTGAAGCATTTCTGCAGGACAAATTATAATTCCCAGATGATCCACACTGAAATCAAACTAGAGTGATATTCATCTTCTGAGGAGAAGGATATACCTCATCAACATTATCTTCAATATCTATCTCGACCAACTCTTACTTCCCACTAGATGGTACAACCCTAATCAAATATGTTAAAAGAGAAGAACCACTCACCAATGACTACCTTTCTTGACCATATTCCACTAATAAGACCCTTATAACGAATTTCACAAATGATGAAAATACTGGATCAAACACTAATGTCGTGAGATTAGGCTAAAGAACTCTTTTAAATTAAAAAGCTTTCAAATCATCATTACTAACTAGCTTGGGGGGGGGAAGACCACTAACTATGATAAATTTTCTACATACTCCTTCCATAGTTGTTTACCCTGATGAAGCCCTATAAATTCAATGGACTTATCCACTTTTACATCCCCAGGATAGTTCCATTGATAAAAATATTTCTTGAATAAATCCTGATACATTCCCTCATATAACTAATAAATAGACACCATCTCCCACCACAATCGGTTGGGTATTTCAAGAAAATAAATAATGGCCTTCACCCTTGAATATTTAAGAGTTTTTAGCGAATTTTGGTTTTCCTCAATTCTTTCTATCCACTCCATTGCCTCAATATGGACTTGATTGTTACAAAAATATAGTGGGTGATGATTTAAGATGACTTAGATAGGGTCTAAGTGCAAGGAAGATCTTGGATCCACCACTTGATCTTGAGTGTGGGAAGAATCGACGAGAAAAGAAACCACTTCTAAACAATGATAGGAGACATCATGAAGATCACCTCAATTAATAGACTTCCCACTTTTATTCTAAGGCTTTCTAGGGGAATATTCTAAATACATAATACATTAACCTCAATTAGTCCATTTTTCATAAATCAAATCACACAATGCTATAATAAATCAAAATAACTTCAAAACACAACTCACTCAAGAAACATATACAAACTCTCCTCTAAAACCATACTCCTGGTAAGAAATTTCCAAAAACTCTATTTTTCCAAAAACCAAATTTCATAAAATAAACCAACCTTTGAAATATTTCATCTCATTTTAATGTTTCAAAATGATATCATTTTCAAAACTAAAGAATCTTATGAAATATCATCATAAAAGAAATACTTTCATAAAAATTCACACTCAGGCTAAAACACTTACCAATTTTTTTTAAAACCACCAACTCTTAAAACATTCCATGGGCATAAAAACCCTTTCAAAACCACTATAAATTTGGTTTTACAAATAAACCTCCCCATTAAATCCCCATTTTCTACTTTAAAACCAATCTTTTAAAACATAAAATATGTCCACAATGGAATGGATAAATATCAACCCATAAACATGATTCAAAAACCAATCCCAAAAATATAAACTTCACAAAATAGAATCCTTTATTTAACCTCAACCCAATGGAAAACTCCATTGGAGTTAATTTTATGAACAAGGGTGTAAAGAAGAAAATTATATAGGAAAAATAACATTGTGCATGGTTCGGTCACACAGGCTGGTAAACCGAGTGCTAACTATGAAATAGGCTCTAAAATGGTTCTAATCCTATCTGCATGGGCTTCACACTGTTTACCAGACCATGCGGGTTAATTGTACAACCCTGATCCCTTCTCAACTTTTTCCTCTAAAACTCAATTTGACCCCTAAAATCACTAATAAACTCACTGTGGATGAGAATACCATAATTACATATCAAAATACATCAAAGATACTCAAAAATGAACTCAAATTACACAATAAAATCCCAACTACCCATGTAAACTTGAAGTTTGATGTGAAAAAAAGCTAGAAAAACACTTTTCCACCCCCCCCCCCAACCTTGATGACAATCCCAGACTCCTTTTTACAAGGACACGCCCCAAATTACAAGAGGATGCTTTGATACCATTTTTTTCATGAACCAACCCAAATCATCCATGAATTGGGCACTCAATTTAGGCTATGTTAAATCCCAAAGTGCATTCCCTATCAGCTCAGGTTGGCAGCAAGTGATAAGGTACCAAAACTTACCAAGTGGGAATGATTTCACCCTCGAAAAAAATAATCACATATCGATTTCCACCCAAAAATTCAACATGTCCCATCTGTATAAAATGAGCTCATGATAAAAGGATAATCTCAATAATAATATTATAAAAAATTATAAAAGTACACAACATGAATAAATACTACACATCATACACTGCAAAAAAATAGAAACATCACCACATAAATAAACTAAAAGATATCTGGGTTTCCACCACTGATATAAGGGAATTCCAAGATTAAAAAAAACCATGTCGACCATCACCCTTGTAAACCATGGACACACTCCACATCCCATACTATCCATGATGGTCCAACCCAAGTATACACCCATAAGAAGAAGGGTCCAAGCCACGGTGGCTAAAAAGAAACACAAGAGCTGCATACATTGAATGATGCATACAGGGTATGAGTGAAACCAATCCCAATAGGATCTCATCAAGGGGTTTGTGCCATTAATTTAAAAATAAAATTCATTTATGCTATTTTGAAATATAGTCAACAACTATTTTATGATCTCATCCAATTTGAAAACAGGATTTTAAAATCCTCACTTCCCTTTGAAAGTGTTCATTAGAGATTCAATTTCAATACCACTTTAGAAATTCCCTTTTTCAAAACACTTCAGAAAAAAATTAATAAAATAATTCCATGCTCAAAAATAGTAAAATAAAATACCAATACACCACACCAATAATAATATATGAGTAAACAAGAATGATAACAATTCATGGTCCCATCCACAACAATAATATTATGGAAAACAAGGAATGAGAGTCCCCAATGGAATGTCATATAGTATTATGGGAAATACACTAGGTCTTAAGGTAAGATGGTCCTAGACTTTACTAAATACATAGGGCCAACTACTAGCATATGTTGCATCCAAACTAGCACAAGACACCTAATTCCACTCAGACCAGTTTCCCCATGGGTACACCATATGCCTAGACTACGTCGCTCTAGGGGACACTAGACAGTGTGTGGACTGAACTAGTGTAACATAAATCCATACCTCTCACTCAGTGCCTCGGATCCCATGAAAACAATAATAGTATGTGAGAAATCAAACAAGTTACATGATCAATGCATCATCATAATATAAATCACACTACACCTCCAAATTGCAACGACCCAGAATTCTATCAGTGAGATTTCCCTTCTTATGTTTATTTAATATAGTATAGATCACATAAAATAACTTATAGAATATAATACAAACTTTATAAGTGAATAATTAATGAAATAATCGGTATTTCTAGAATTTAAGGAACATATACCGATGAAACAGTAATTTGACCTTATGAATAGTAATATAACCCTTATGAATAGTAAACTGGCAAAATGAATAGTAACCTCACCTATGAAAGTATAAATAAAATTTAGGCATCTTATAAATTAAATTATGATATAATTATATCATAGTGTAAGTAAATGAATATTTTAAAAATTATTAATTAAGTGATGCTATTTTTATAAGTCATAAATATTTAATTACAATTTTATAATTAATAAAATGATTTAAAAGAAAATTTATTTTCATAAAATGTATTTATAAATTAAAATTTTGATGTATTTTGATTTTAGGATAATTTTATGAGACCTTAGTTAATTTTTGAAAATGTTTTAAAATTGGTTATAAATTTAAAATCTGTATTTTTCGAGTAAATTTAAAAATTAAATTTATCATATTTAGAAAAAAAAATTATAAAATGGATTCCATTTTTGAATTCTTCATATTAAAAAATGATTATGGTGAATTTTTGAGATTTTTCTAAAATACTTTAATTTTTTTGTGAATAGTACAATACAATAATTTACGGTATAAATACATTATAAGGTAAATACACTATTAATTGAGTCATGAATGATTTAAAAACCATAATCTTAAAATTAAATTCTTTATTTTAATATATTTTATGATAATTCTCAAACTATTCATAGTCTTGAGCCAAAAAAAATAAATTAATGAATTAAATATTCAACAATCGCCCCTCTCCTCCACTATAAATACCACCACTTCTCCTCACACCTCTAAGCCTTGAAGCTTGTAAAATTTCTATCCCATAATCTTCCCAAGACTACCCCCCATTTCCATGATCTATTGGTCTTAAAAAAAGACCAAAAAAACCCCTTAAGGAGGTTCTCAAGGAGGAGTATTCAAGAGGTAAAATCATCTTCCTTTTCCTTTTAATTTCTTTTCAAGTTCTTTTCTTTTATTATTATATTATCACCTCCTTTTTCCAAATGAGCATGATAACTCCAGTATAATATATATACTTAAATGATATCATGTTAATGGAATATCCTTCCTCATACTCCTTTCTCTCTCTCTTTCATTTTAAAAACAAAATTATCGTCTGTGAGGTGTCGATTTACAACCTTCATAGACGATGGATTTTTGTTCTTCAATTTATCCTTCAAGGATGGTTATGAAACTATTTTTATGGTTAAAATAGAATATAATATATGTATTAAAACCTTTATTATGTTCTATAAGTAACATATTTACATAATACTAAATGATAAAACAAAATGGGTTCGTTATGAACAATAACCGTTGTAACAATCTAAACGGTTATCACTAAATTTATTATCTAATGATTTATCCTCATAATATATAAAAAATGATATATATATATATATATAACCATTTACACTTATTTATGTTAATTAATAATATGTAATTCCAATTATTTATAATTATACCCATTCCACATGAACTTCCATACTCATATACAAGTATACCAATCGTGAAAATCAAAGAAACAGACGCTCTCGGGTAATAAAATTGTATCTTATAACTCATAAAAAACCATAAAATAACTTAATAAAATTATAATAAATAAAATACATATATAAAATGTTATTAATTAATTAATTAATGTATTTAATTTTATTATCCAGAATATTAAGGTCAAGTGTAGGACACATTTAGACATAAGGTAAGGGTTTTCTTTCTGAAACCTCTATTTTCTTTCAGGTTATGATTTATCCCTCTATAAACCAATGTAATTTTTCAATATTTTTATACAATTATTCTATATTATGTGTATAAATTCCAAAATTATGTTTCCAAATTATTTCATCTTTCATTTATAATAAATAAAGGTTTTTTTAGGTTCCCTTCTCAATCTTTCTCGATACGCAAGCCCAATTAAAGGGAACATCTCGATTTTTTACCCATTTTCAAGTACCATCTATATTCTGTTTTAATAAACCATATTTTTTCTAAAATAAATCATTTTTTCATGAAAAAATATCTTAGTTAATTTCTGGTTTTACACAAAGATTTTTCAAAAAGAACTCTTCTTTGCAAAGTAAAAAAAGAGTATTCCTCTCAAGAATTCCTTGATGATTTTATAAGAGTATTTTCATATATTTAAACAACATTGTTGATTCTTAAGTTTCATTAGGATTAATATTTTATGATATCAACTAACATATTTTATTGAATTCTTTATGATTAGTTTGACTGTGGATGTAATATCGTGATACCATTCACCATATTACTTTGAATGGTTAGTGATTATGTTTACTGATTGGGGAAGTTATTTACATTTCATATTTTAGTTTCAATATAAATGTATATGTTGATTATGTTTCACCCCTTTCATATGAGGAATCTATTGGAATTAGTAAGTTTTGTGTGGGGTCTGCTATAGCCCCTCAGTGCATTGGTAGGTCTCATGAGACAAACTAGTTTGGGTATGGGCTAACGTCTTACCCAATTATATATGGTATCTTGGTATAATCCTTGATGGTGTGTTTATAATGTCCCACATTACACATTCCTTCATTATGAAACTATTAATTGATATCCCATGTAATTATTTGACTAGTATAATATCCATGGTTATGTTTTATAATATAATTATTTAATCAGCTTTTATTCCTGCCATATTTTGCTCAAGATTATGTTTTAATGGCGTGTGTACTTTTAGTTATTCATGCCTTATTATTTATGCTTCCACTATATTACTTAATCTTACTAATCATCAGATATCATCCTTTTTTTATGTTTTATTTTTCCCTGGGATATGAAGATATATATTATGAATTACTTTTAGGGATAATCTAGGAGTTATGGGAGTTTCAAATAAATTTGATATATTGTTTTTTCTTTCAAGATGTAATGAAAAATTTATGTATGTATTCTGGATTCCAAAACTACTAAAATAATTTTTCCTTTGGAATTTAAGAATTTTATATATGCCAATTTAATAAAGTAATGCACTGGCTCCAGGAAACTGGGGTCGGGGTATTTACACAAATCTATCACAAGAAACAACCCCTTTCTACATCATCCATGCCACAATAATAATCAATATCCCTCATGGGGTCACAATTTACACAAGCATAAATAAATCAAGGGTTATAATTGAGGGTCTCACACATATCACAAGGAGTTTAATTAAAAAGTTCCAAACATGCCTTGTTAAAATAAATGTAGAATTCCAATTCGCTTTAATTCTCTTGAAATCCTGTTTCAAATCATTATTTAAATTCATCCATTTAAAACCACATTTAAGGCCACTTAAAACACTGAACCATTTTTATTTGATATCATTCAAGAAACCAAAACCTTCCTTTCCTATAAATCATTTCTATAAAACCCAACCCTTCACCCAATTCATGAACCAAACAGGGTTAAATTCCCTTAAAATGCCAAATTCATTTAAAACAATCCATTGGACCTTTTTACATACACTTGACATTCAATGACCATTTTAGAAATCAAACCCCCTTAAAACCACCCTTTATTCCAAATGAAGAACCATTCCAAAAAAAATATAAAATCCATTTGACTATCAAATACATCCATAAAAAACTAATAAAACATTTAGAAACCTCAACCAACAAATGAAATTCCAAATAAAGGAAAGACACAAAATCACTTTCCTTAATCAAGCGGTGATCATGATTGAAGTTTTCACCTTCAATGGTGAACACCCAAACAAGTAACATGAGGCCTTCCACAAGACCCACAATCCCCCCCTAAGGGCACCCTGAACCCTAAATCCAACCATGGAAGCCCCTAAGGTTCATGGGAGAAAGGGAAACAAAGTGAGAAGGAAAATGAAAAAGAATAAAACAATTGAAATGAGACCTTAAAGAAACTTCTTGAAAGAGAGGTTGAATGAGATTGGAAGCCAGGGAGGAAGGAATATCCTGCATGCGTTGTAGGGTCATTTAAATGAGATGGAGGAGAGGTAGGGTCTAAACCCTTAAAATTTAAAAGGGAAAAGGAGGGATTTCAAATTTTACTAAAACTGTGCATCTCACATGGTTTGAATGCACAGTTTGGTAAACTGCATGCCAACCATGGGGCTTGCACTGGACACTTGCATGGCTTGGCCACACAGTTATTCCTAATCATGTTCCAATCATGTCAGTCACTCCTAAGAACAAAATAGGTTGCATGGTTTTCTAGAAGACACTGCACGACCTGGTGAACCATGCACCAACCGTGCAAAATTGCATTGTCAACAATTGCAGCATTGTCGCACGCTTACTACTAACCGTGTGTAGGCCATGAGACACTTAGAAAATTCCCAAACTTGGTATGTATTTAGGGAAAGAGTCAACCCAATTTTAGTTAGCTCATGTCTATTTTATTGGTTATCGTCTCTTGAATTCTCATTATTCTCAATAGTAGAAAAAATATTCATGTTAGAATTATTATGTCAAAACTTGAATCTTGGAGGGAAATTGTTCTTAAAGTAGCACATCTCTATTGTATATGAAATCTTTCCACAAAATGTGATCTTCATGGGGCCATTGTTACTAGAGCCCCTGCTTTGGCCTCTTCCACAACCTTCATTGGTCTCTGAGTTTCCTCTACCTTGATCAGTATTAGTATTGCTCATCATGACTTTGGGAACTTCACATAGGAGACTCCTAGTCACATGCCTTTCTTGTTGTAAGACTTGAGAAAAGACTCTGCTAATATTAGACAGATTATGCACTCAGTTTCCTATTTTTATATGATTTCTATCATTTTCAATTTGGTAATGGTCTTAGGGATTCCAAATCCTCCTACCACCTTAAAGTTAATGAAATAATCATTCACACTCTCATTACCTTGACGAATTGAATGAATTTCTTGAAGGTGATCCAACATATGAAAACGGTTTCCCTTGAAAAAGAGATTCTGAAGACCATTCCACAATTCTGGTGTGTTTTATAAGTAGATTGTGCTCTTAACAATTGTACTTAGCGGTTTTTTGTTTTTTTTTTATTTACGTAATTTATTTTATTATTATTATTTATTTTATTATTATTTATTTACATGATTAATTAATTTATTGCTTATTTATCCTATCATACATGCATATGTCATGCGTGCTATACATAAATCTGGCATATATATGCGATGGGAGAGATTTGAACCCCTTACCTCTTGGTTATTCTCCAAGGACTTTACCACTCCAACAAGTTCTTCATGTAGTGAGTAAAGAGTATGTAATATACTTGCATATATATATATACAGATAAAAACCAAATAATGATATTATAGAATAATAAATAATGAATATATAACGAATATATAATAAATAAGTAATAAATTAATAATAAATTAATAAATAATATATAATAGGTAAATAATAAATAAAAAATAAATAAATACGTAATAGAAAAAATAAATATTAAATATTAAATAAATAAACAATTAATATGTATTAAAAAATATTAAATAAATATTAAATAAATAGATAATGAATAATAAATGAATAATAAATAAATAAATAAAATAAATAAAAAAAATAAAAAACTCATAAATAATAAATAACTTATAAATAAATAAATAATAAATGATAAATGATTATAACTTATAATAAATGATAATAAACAATAACAAATAAATAAATAATAATAACAAATAAATAACTAAAAATTAAATAAATAATAAATAATAAATGAATAATAAATAATAAATACGCAATAAATAAGTAATAATTAAATACTAAATAAATAAATAATAAATAACTATAAATTATAAATTATAATAAATGATAATAAATAATAAATAACTACTAAATAATTAATAAATAATAAATACATAAATACATAAATAAATAAAAAATAAATACGTAATAAATACTTAATAAATAAATAATCGATAATCGATAATCGATAAATAATAAAAATAAATCATAATAAATGATAATATATAATATATAATATATAATATATAAATAACTAATAAATAAATAATAATAATTAATTAATTAATTAATAGACAATAAATAAATAATAAATAAAAGATAAATAAATATTAAATGAATAATAAATATGTGATAAATAATAATTAATTAATTAATAATCAATAAATAATAAATAATAAATGATGATACATAGTAAATAATAAATAATAAATAATAAATAAATAAATAATAAATAATAAATAAATAAATGATAAATAAATAATAAATAAATGTTGAACAAATAATAAATAATAATTAATAGTAATTTATAAATAAATAAATTATAAATTAGTAATGGATTAATAAATAATAAATAAATAATGACTGTAAAAAAATAATCCATAAATAAATAAAAAATAATGCATAAATAATAAATTATTAATGAATTATAAATAAATTAATAATAAATATATAAAAAATTAACAAATAATAATTAAATAACCAATTAAAAAATAAATAATAAAAAATAATAATAAATTAATAATGAAATATAAATCAATATAAAATAAATAAGTAAATAAATTATAAGAAACATAATAAATAATAAATAAGTGGAAAAGAAAAAATAGATAAATAATAAATAATAAATAAATAATAAATAAATAAATTATACATTAATAATAAATATATTATATAAATAAATATATAAAAAATAAGTCATAATAAATAATAAACATTATGTCGTAATATATAATAAATAGTAAATAAATATTAAATAATAATTTAACAATAAATTAATAATAAATAGTAAATAATTAATGAATATATAATAAATAAGTAATAAATGAATAAATGAAAAATGAAAAATGAAAAAAATGGAAAAAAATAAAAAAATAAAAATACATATAATGAAATTTATATAAATATATATATACACACACTAATATGTATAAATATTTACAAATGTATATAAATATAGACAAATATTCATAAATACATATAATTATCTATGCATAGATACGATTATATATAATTTTAAATAATTAATGATAAATATATATATATATATATATATTATAAATAAATATGCATAAATGTATAGAAGTACATACAAATATATATATATATATAATAGATAATAAATCACCAAAAGAGAGGAAACCATAATAACTGCAACACTATCAAATCAATAGGAATGTAAATTAATGGAATAAAATCATAGATGACCTAAAAAATAAAGGAATACACTCTTAAATGAGTATAAAAATATCATTAAATGTTTAAAAATCATGATATCTGAATAACAAACTCGGTTTTGGAGGCCTTTAGGACCTCTTTTAACCTCGAAAAACAGTGATCAGGGTCCCCCTGGGTCACCACGATGTAGAGCTCATCGACGCTTCAATTTGATTTGTGGTCGAACTCAAATGGGAACCCAAATCAACAGTTTTGACCGTTTGAAGTTGAAATTTGGTTTTCAACTTTTCTTAAAACTATAATAAATTTTATTCTATTGGTTATTACCTAATTATTATCTAACGTGATTTTAGTTCATTTCATAAGTTTCGATTTAACCAGTTGTGAAGCTGAAACGAACACCTGGATCAAAAGTTCTAGTCATTTGATACACATTGTAATTAATTAAAATTATAAATAATTAAAAATAAAAAAATATAAATAATACATCATAGTTTAATATTTGATATTTGATATTTTTTCCATTAATTTTGTAGCATTTTTTATAAAAACTATCATTAAAAGTAAATTTAAAAGTTTTTTTTAAAATAAAAAAATCCAAATTTGCAGCGGTTTTTTAAAACTGCCAAAAAAATAAAATAATAAAATAAAAAACCAATTTTTCGGTTGTTTTAAGAATTCTCGTAATTTTTTTGTTCGAAAAATTTAGTGGCGGTTTTGAAAACCGCCGCTTAAAAACTGGCGTGAAACCCCTTTTTTCTTATAGTGGGTGAATTTCATTTTTTTTTCTTTGAAAGCAAAGCACGTTTCATGCTTAGGATCTATGAATTCATAGTCTACTACTACAAAAGAGACCTTTAACAGCGCTGGAATAAGCCTTTATTGGTGCTAAAAAACCACTGACTACCGGAGCACGATTAAAAGCCCTAGGTTTTTATCAGTGCTTGAAAAGCACTCTTAAAAGGGTCCTTTATCGGTGCTAAAAAATGCTGATAAATCACCCCATTATCAATGCTTTTTTAAAGCTGTTAAATAACCCCTTTAACAACGCTAAAAAAGTGATGTTAAATGGGTCAAATTATGTTTGTTTTAGATCTATGAGCTTGGCCCCTTTTATCAACACTTACACAACCCCTTTAACAATGCCCCTATCACCGCTTTGAGAATTTATAGCCTCCTACACGCCTGCCTAGATTTGAACCCTACACCTGTCCTTTGAAGATGAAACGATTTTACCATTGCACCATGTTGTTTTATTTTTTATTAATAATATTTCTATTTATTTATATATGTATTTTCAAATATATTTTTTAGTCATATATTTATATAATTTTTTTATAATGCATTTATAAAATATGTGTATGTGTGTGAGTCATATATATATATACACTTATATTTATTTAAATATATTATATATTATATTCATTTACATACACTATAATATAATATAAATATATATCCATTTATTAATATAATCATATATTTATATATAAATATTATATATATATATATATATATTTGTATAATATAAAAAATGGTTAGATGTTATTTTAAATAAATTTTTAAAATATGTATTTATTTACATATATTAGAATATATATATACATATATATTTTTTAATTATTGACATGTGCATGTTTATATATAAACATTAATTTTATAGGTATATATATACATATGAATGCATTTTTATAAGGTAAATAAAATGAATTCATTTTTATATGTTGATATATGTATTTAAACAAGTGATTTATTATAAGTAAATATAAGAAAATATGAATATATTTAATTATAAATAAAACCAAATTATGAAAAATGATAAAATTTAAAGACCAGAATATCAATATTAATGTAATACCTAGGAATAAATTCAGTCCCTGCTAAAAATGGGCAAAAAACCCCTTGAAATGTGGCTGAAATTCCATTGAATGGTAAAAAATTAGGACACCCTAACTAAAAACTCGGTTTTAGAGTCATTTTGTTCCTTTTTTGCCTCAAAACACGTGGTAAGAGGTTTTCCTTTATCACTAGGGCATAAATCTTATTGAAGGCTTCGATTTGATATGTGGTGGAGCTCAAACGGACACTCAGATCAAAAGTTATGGTTGTTTGAAGTTCGAGTAACATTTTCAACTTATTTTAAATCTTTTATTATTTTTTTGATTTTTTTTATCTTAAAATTGTTATTAAATGACTATTACTTGATAATAATTAGCAAATTATTCATTAAAATATTTTTTTGATTATTTTATAATCCATTTTCACTAAATATCTTATATATTAAGTGTAAATGTCTTTTAGCCTTATCTAAAACATATTTTAAAAACATATATTATATTTATATCAATATAAATATATTTATATATTAATATATATTTTTTAGTGAAACATAATATTTTCATTGAAATATATCCTTTATCAGTGCTTTTTTACTAGTTCTCATAAAAAGACCCCTTTATCAGTGTTTTCTACTAACACTGTTAAAGACCCTTTTTAATAACGCTAAAAAAAGTGTTGTTAAAGACCCCCTTTAATAATGTTTTTTTCTAGCACTGACAAAGGGGGTTTTTAAAAGCACTTTTAGCTAGAGTTTTTAAATCCATAGCACTGGATAAATTTTGTTTTGTAGTTGTTATTGTTTCGATCCAAATGAAGGTGAGACCAACACAACTCATGGATTTTCTCCTGGATGAAGATAGCGGGGTTGTTGTGATTCAATATTGGATTTTGATTGGATTGTGCATCATGATTCGAATATGATGTTGTGGAAGATGAAATTTATCAACTATTATTTATTAATTAGTGAAGTTTATATATAAGTTAATATACTCGTAAAACCCCTGTCATTTTGTATGGGTTCCATATTGAGATTTTTGGGAAGGGTTTCATCTTTCGCATGTTGCGATGTACATTGTGAATGTACTAAAACTAACCAATGGCCATGATTTTGGAATATGTCCATTGACAGGTCAATTGATATATAAATTTCAATACTTTAAATGACTCTTCCAGAAAGATCATCAGAGGGATGCATCATACACAACCTTCGCCTCTATATTGTCAAGCCACTTCTGGATTTCTAGGCGCCTCCACGCTGTTGTTTTACCATTATCCCTTTCCATGCCATTTCTAAACCATAAAGATTCAAATGAATCACAGTCCCAATTCCTTAAATATTTCTCCATCATTCCATCGTCCCTCCCATATCATCTCCTTTTGCTCTTTTGTCTCCCCTCTCGGGTTTGTTTCACCTACTCTTCATTTCTTCTCTATTATCCTACATCATTTGTCTAGATTTTGTTCTCATTTTGACGAATTCATACTGATATGTGTTTTTGGAAGATGATGTGTGTAGAGAAGTAGAGTACGGAAAGGGAAAGTGCAGGCCTTACTCCAATACTACCTTACCTTTCTCATGAGAATGTGATTAGGGATGGAGGAGGGTTCCTTAAAATAACGATCCTCGTCTCAACTTCCTTCCTTACGTGATCCCCAACTATAAATAACCTCTGACAGAGCTCTGATAATAGTTCTTTTTTTCATGTATATTCATGAAACATTGCTCCAATTCATGGACAGGTACCCTTAAAATAGTTTATATAAATTCAGAAGGCATGTAAATCAGTTCTACAACATTGAAATATATTTATATCTCAAATATAAAACAAGCGAACAACATGGTCATATTTCAAATAGGTATGAAAGTTTCATGCTATAGGTTTCTTCACTCTCTAAGTGATCATGACAATATTTCTATACACACTTCCCTCTGACACTGGCCAAAGGCAACTCATCACCATCTCATCAGAAATGTGACCTATGACAATTAGGTTTTAGAACGTTGTATTAGCATAGAGTGTGTCCAAATAACTCACAAACTACATAAGGCTTGCATGTGCTCTTACACAATAAATGATGAGCAATTTATTTTAAGACTACTTAAAATATAATTAAATATCATTCTCCCATTTCAAATTCCAATTTTCCATTTAAAACCAAAACAGGTTTTAATAAAAAAACGTGCCTATTTAATAAGATAAAACCACTAAGTTTCTATCAAAACTTTTTAAGACATACTAACAAGTATGAAATCAATTCAAAACCAATTCCATAAATTTCACAATCTATTTCCATAATTAAATTCGACAATTAAATCGAAATAGCATCCATCAAATTTACAATTAAAATTAAACAATTTAAATCAACCAATTTCCACCAACGCTTCCCAATTCAATGGAATTGGTGGTTTTTTCAATTTTCATGTCAAAACCATTTAAAATCTCCCAATTCACTAGAATTGGGTTTTATCAAATCAATTGAAAGAAAGTTTGAGTAATTTAATTTAAATCAACTATTGAAATAAATTAGAAAATTCAAGGTTAATCAATTTGGCCAAACAGAACAGAATCACCTACCTTTTTTCTGATAACCAACACTCACAACAGAACCCGTCAACGATTACGAAGGTGTAGAAGACCTAGAAAATCAACCTATAAACAATATTCAACATTATAAAGCATATATATATCAATTTCAAAATGATCCATTGAAATCCCAAAGGAATAGAAAGAGATAAATGTTGGCAGTTTTTCTCCGGACAGTGCTGCCACCTAACTGTCAAAGGGGGCAGGTGTGGCTAGTGGGTGGTGGGTGGCCAACCCCACCAATTGATCCTGTGAGAGAGAAGCAGCAAGGGTGAGGGTTACCTATAAAATGCAAGAGCCTCGTCCCATTTGCACCATCTTATCTCTCATCTTTATCTGGTTATTATTACCATTTGAGCGGTATTTTTTGAGGTGGTTTCCCCATTATTCAAGAGATATATTATGAGGGTTTTCTCCTTGTAATAGTGAGGGAGTGTGTACCCACTTTTATCCAATAATGATCCTTCTATTTGTTGGAGTTGGTGGCCTAGAACCAACTACTTTGTACTTTATTCATTAAATAAATAGCTTATCATATCTTGATTGTTCTTCTGCGTGATAATGCATGTGATAATGTCCCAAGGATAGCTATTGAATTAAAGGGTCATAGAGGATCCTTGCTCTGATGAGAACCCAGAAGTGTCATAACACTATTCTTGAATAAATATTCTATGGTCAGATGATGTTATTTGAGGGACACAAATAATATATTCCATTAGGGGTGAGGACTCATAAAACTTTAAGGCACCTTCTCAAGGTGTGCGCCCTTGATAATATCCAAGAGGATATTATGAGAACAAGACCCTCTAGTAGTAAATCCACATTTCATAGTGTCATTGGATGTTCCTATCTTCAGATGTGTGTATTGGTCCTTGGACTTTAAGATTATTATTAATGGTTATTACAACTCGCGCACTTAGATGTATTGACGAAAATTGTGACGATACACTATTTATAGCGAGGTAAGATACGTTGGGTGCATCACAAGTAATACTGCATTAATAGATAATGCAAGAAAGGATTTTTCTCTTCTATCCCATAACGGAAGTAGATATCTCAGGCCCTTTGATGGAATTGATATATCCTAAATAAATCCATGGCCATGGTAAGAAATGGGCGAGTTCAATTCCGGAATGTCAAAGAAAGAATAATCAAGCACATGGGTTGATGGCACTAGCATGAAACCCGCTTGATTCGAGATGTCGTGACAAAGGGATTATATTACACGGTAAGCATTCGTATGAGGTGACACGTCATTACGACGTTAAATTATTTCTCTATGGGTTCCTTGGTGTGTTTCTAGATGCTAACCTTGGACTTTAGGCAGGATCCACCTAATTCCACTGAGAAAGAGGCCTAGAGGGTCACACACTAAGTGTGTCCATGTATCTCAGTTAAATATTAATTTAAAAAGTTAAATAAATATTATTCCCGACTGTGGTTTAATAATTATTTAAAGATGCTGATCTCATTTATTTTGACACTAGTTATTCAAGAGAATATATTGTGGGCGAAATAATATATTTATTAGCGAGTAATGCAGTTACATTTATTTAAGAAATAAATAGTCATTACTCAAGTTCTAATAAATGTGGTGGAGGAAATTAAGAAAAATAAAAACAAGATAAACACACCGTGTACATTGAATGTACACACCATGTAATTTTCATGGAAAATGAGTACACGCCATGTATTAATGATTACACACCGTGTAGTTTTTCCAGTCAGGATTTTGAGGAAATAATATTGTTTTATTAAATGATATTTATTATAATCAACATGGGCGCATGTCAAGGAATTAATCATTCGACATGAGGGTTTTCAATAAGAGTTAATGAAATAAATAAAACGTGTAATGTGTTTATTTATTTTCATAACTCTATAACCTCAAACACTATTATAAATATCCTCACAACCCCAAAACCTTTCTAGAGAGAATCGTTGTGCGCAACAATTCTGGAGAATTCTCTCAAGACCGAAAGAACTCCTTCCTTAAAGAATGCTCTCAAGACTGAGAGAGATCCTCCTCCATCAGATCAAGGCAATCTAAGGTGGACAATACAAGCAAAGGCTTCTCTACGCTAGCACCCAGAGATTCCTTTGTCGACATCCAGAGATACGTGGTGTAAGTGTGGATCACCGCTAGAGGAAGTCTACACTTGGATTCTGCGACGCAATGACGAATCACATCGGATAGTGACCGAAGACATAAATGAAGAAAGAATTCCATAAAGGTAATTCTTTTTAATTAATTAAATTAATTATAACCAACATATGATGATCCTGTCTTTATAGTTCTGGGACTCCCTCTTTCTTTTTTCATTCTTCATTCTATTCTGAAGATCCGACGTTTTATTATCGTGACGGATCTCATATTGATCGTTGTTAATGCTAAAATTAATGTTGGGTACACCCACCAACGTGCTTCCACTGTGCTTGAAACCTACAAGTGGTATTAGAGGGGTCATATCATTGATTATAATTATTTAGTTTTTCATTAGTGATTTACGCATTTAATAATTTAGTTGTTTCAATTCAAGTTAATCATTCTTTAAAATCTGAATCTCGAGATCTGTTCCACCCCTCTCATTTCTCGTTCACCTTACAAAAATGAATTTTTATTTTAATTTTGATTAAAATAAAATATAGGAACTCATTCGGAGGTGCCAAACTCTCCTGGATGTACAACACCAGAATACACGGTGTGTATTAGGAAGTACATGTCGTGTAGTCTAGGTTCAATGCATTGACTGATATACCAAATCAGGCCGTGTATTGGATCTTATCTAAGTCATTTATGACACCGTGTTTTGACCAAGAACAGGTGGCACACGGTTTCCAGATTACACGTTGTGTGGTCCAACTGAACATAGTGTGTAGTCCATTCAGTTTAGGGTTAGATCATGTACCTCGTACATGGCTTGACTGGCTGGAAACCGTGTAACGCGGATACTACACGATGTGTGTCCAATTGAACATGTTGTGTACTCTGAAAATTTCTGAAGTACATCAACACGCCATGTCCCTGGGCGTGTACTTCAGATGGAAGGTGAACAAAAGTACACGATGTATAGTCATAACTACACGCCGTGTACTCATCCAAATTACACAGATTTATTAAAATTTATTATTATATTATACAAACTCTTGATATGTGTACCATAGTGTAGTCATAAAGCTGAGGCACAACACGTGATAGGGTTTTTATATATATGTGTTTAATTTAACATCTGCGTAATAAATGGTAATTCGCAGGGTTTCCTCCAAGGTACAAGTTACGTACAAAGATAATTTTAAATGAATTTATTTTTTTAAAATTATGATGGATGAGAATCTCAAGGAAGTTCAGAAAAATGGTTTAAGATAAAAGGATTGATTAATTAAAGATAATTAATTGTTTCGAGCATGATTTATCTTAAACAATAGCGATTAAAGAATTGAATTCTAGTTTTATTAATGTGTAATATCATTGCATGCATGGATGATCATGAGCTATTCCAAGACCTTTGTATGTGAATAGTTTATTTTAATTTATTTATTTAAATTAAATTTGTTGTCCTGCGAGCCTTCTCCTCATTAATATGTAGGGCATGCACACCCAAGGTTTCTTTTATGTAAAAACCCCTTTTACCCCTCACCTGCATGTGAGATAAATGCATATGTAATGGATAGAGCTCCCAAGCTAGTGGAGGTGTCCCAAGTCAGGATCCAAGGTGAAACCAATCCAAGGAGATACAAAGGTGGACAGGTGGAAAGCTGTAAACACGAACCTGAAAGGTTCAAGGTGTTTCTCCCCTAGGTCTTGGGTTAGTTTATCAACTTCTAGATAAACTAACCAATATAAAAATCTCATGATCATACCATTTATTTTATTTATGTTAGTTACATGGTTTATTTATTATGGGTGTGTTGTCACGATCACATAATTAATGAATTAAACAAGCATGCAAGATGGAACTAAAATAAGACTGGCTTATGAGTAAATATTATCTTAGACATGGTTAATCACTTAAGTATATCCCACTTAATATTAACAAGCATGTAATCAAAGATAATAAAATAAAAATTTACGTATAAGGATAAAATCCCTCAAAGAAATATTAAGTCGGTATAGCCTTCCATAATCTTGGTTAGAATCGAACCATAGTTCAAAGTACTTGACCAACCCTAGTTGGGGTGATTTCAATTATCAAGGAATTATAATTCAAGGTTTTGGGTTGACTTGACTTGGTTCGTATCAAGGGTTGAATGCCACAACAGGACTTGGTGTGACTAAGAGGCAAAGGTTGAGGAAATCCAAAATAAAAGGATTTTAGGATTGGGGAGTCCACTCATCGGATCAAGGAGTTGTGAGATAATGCATTTGGAATTTGGAATGCCTACATAAAACCCTTCAAGTTGCTTGACCAACCCTATTTGGGGTAATGCGAAGGGAAATATAGATCCTTTCCACTAGAATATTCAGGCAACAGAATATTCCGAAGTCAATGGTGAGGGCTATTAGATTTCGATAAAATAGTGGGAGACTAATAAGTATTAATTTATTTATTTTTCTCAGTTTTGTAATAAAGTATTAAACCTTTTCTCATCTTAATTTGTAGAAATGGAAAGAAAAATGACTTCAGACGTATCATTGTGAACCATACTTGAGAAGTAAAACCTTCTCACCAGCACCAATTTCCAAGAGTGGTAGAGGCGTTTACGCGTCATCCTTCACCATGAAAAGAAATTGTATGTGCTGGAAGAGCCTGTTCCAGTTGTACCTGGGAAATATGTTGTACCCCTCTCTCTTGGATTTTAATGATCACAATCATTCTCATCGTGTTCTAACTTGTTTTCAAGTGTTTTTGATGATAGGAAAAAGGTTGCCAAAGAGTTGGCCCAAGAAGACTGGAAAAGGACTCTCTGAGTCCACCGGCCAGCCGGTGGTCTCTGGCAGAAGCAATGATCTCTGCCAGGTGCCACCGGTCAGCCGGTGCCTGACCACCGGCCAGATGGTGGAACTAGACAGTAGGCCTTGCCCACTGCCAGGTGCCACCGGCCAACCGGTGTCTGAATCACCGGCTGGCCGGTGGAACCAGACAGAGAGCTTGCTCTCTGTCTAACCCACCGGCCCACCGGTGAAACCAGACAGAGAGCTTGCTCTCTGTTTGAACCACCGGCCGGCCGGTGGCCCAGCACCGGCCAGCCGGTGGAATCCAGACAGAATGCTCTGCCTTCTGTCTGGAGCACCGGTCAACCGGTAAGCAAAGTCAAACTAGCCGTTGGGCTTTGACCAGACTTGTCCACTTGACCCCCAACGGCTCCGAAAGCCCTCCAATGGCCATATTGAAGTATTTGGGGATATTTCTCCTATAAATAGATGAGGATGGATGCCGGGAACACCTAACGATACATTGGAATGATATTTTGATCCCTTGAAGCTCTAATGAAAAATCTCTAAGGCTACTTGTGATCCACCTCCATCCTTGAAGCTTGGGCTACCTCTACATCAACTACTCTCACACTCTTGGCGCTCAAGGCTTCCTAAAGTTTGTTGTAATTTATTTATTTCAATTGTTTAGTTATTCATTGGGTTTGTATTAAAACAAACCATCCTTTTCTTCCTCACTTTCATTTTGGGTTTCTTGCTACAACCATCATAAAAAAGCAAGCTGTACGAAGGTGATCTAGCCTACCTTAAAACGGCTAGTGGGTTTCTTGCTACAACCATTAAAAAGCAAGTTGAAGTAAATCTCTCAACGGTTGAGTTGGGAGCGGAGACGTAGGCTTTGGTTTAAGCTGAACTCCGTTATCAAATTGTGTCTTGCCCCTTTTTATTTCCGCTGCATTTATAAATTGTTTTTAAATTGTTAATTAATTTTTAAAAGGAAATTCACCCCCCCTCTTGCCATCACTCTCCGACCAACAATTGGTATCGGAGGGACGTTTGTGTAATACCTTAACCGGTTACAAACCTAAAATCCATAGTGATGGCTTCTTCCTCACAAGCACCCGAAGGGTATTCCATGACACGGGCTCCATTCTTTGATGGAACCGACTACACTTATTGGAAAACTCGCATGATTACATTTCTTAGAAGTATTGGCTATCCTATATATAGAATTTTTATGCAAGGCTACACTCTCTCTAGCAAAGATGAATCTAAATGGACCCCCGAAGATATTGCTAATTTTGATCTTGATGGCAAAGCCATGAATGCTCTTCATTGTGGGTTAGACCGTAATGAATTTAATCGTATTTCTACTTGCACCACTTCTCATGAAATTTGGAAGCTTTTGGAAGTGACCCATGAGGGCACTAACAAAGTCAAAGACACAAGATTAGATATGTATCGTCAAGACTTTGAAAGTTTCACCATGCACCCACACGAATCTATTACGGAAATGTTTACCCGCTTTGCTGATGTGTGTAATGGGAGAAAGTCTCTTGGAGATGATGTTTCTGCAGAGACGATAGTCAAGAAGATTCTTTGGGTCCTACCAAGCTCATGGGCTCCAAAGGTGACGGCAATCCAAGAAGCAAAAGATGTCAAGAAAATGCCGGTTGAAGAACTAATTGGATCACTTATGACCTATGAGATTACCATGAAGAGGCAAGCCGATAAAGAAGGTAAAATCTTCAAGGAGAAAAAGAACATAGCATTCAAAGCAAAGCAAGAAATCTCCTCCGATGATAGCGAATCTGAGATTGCTCAACTTGCAAGAAAAATGAGCAAGTTCATGAAGAAAAAGAAGAATTTTCAAAGGGAACGAAAGGAAGAGCCAAAAGCAGAAAAAGAAGTTACATGCTTTGAATGTGGAAAGAAAGGCCACATCAAACCGGAGTGCTCTCTTTTCAAGAAAAGGTTAAAGGAAAAGAAAAACAAGAAGGCTTTCAAAGCGTCAACATGGAGTGCAAGCGATGACTCCATGTCTTCAAGCGACTCAAGCGATGAAGGTGGAAAATGCCTAATGGCATTTAATGAGGTATCTTCTTCCGACTCCTCTTCCTCATCTTCTTCTTTTAATAATGACATGTCTTATGAAGATCTCCAAAATGCGAGAGATCAATTAGAGGAAGGTTTTCACGAACTTACCTCTAAATTTTTGGCCTTAAAAAAGAAACACAAAATTCTAATTTCTGAAAAAGATCAACTTCTCAAAAAGAATGAGGAACTTGCCCTTAAGGTCCAAGATATTCCAAATGTTGATTCTTTGAATTCAACTATTAAAGATTTAAGGGAATCTCTTGCCAAGTTCACCCAAGGTGAAAAAAATTTGACCAAATTTCTAGGTTCTCAACGTTTGGCTAGAACCACACATGGACTTGGCTTTAACAAGCAAGCCACTTCTTCTAGAGCACCCACTACTTTTGTAAGGGGGAGCTCTCAAAATAAATTTTGTAATTATTGTAGAAAAACCGGACATATTATTTATAAATGCGATTGTAAAAATGCTAGATATGGCCGCCCCAAAATCATTACCTACTCGGATGAATATCTTAGGATGTATCCCTCTAGACAAGTATGGGTTCAAAAGTCTCTTTTAGCTAATCTTTCCGGACCCAAACTTATATGGGTACCAAAATCTATTCTCTCTTGATTTTGTAGGATAAACACCAAATAAGTAGGACTTTGAAAGGCTCGTGGTATCCTAACAGCGGATGCTCGAGGCACATGTGTGGCGATCCCTCCGAGTTCAACTCCCTTGAAGAATTCGATGGAGGATACGTCACCTTCGGTGACAATTCAAAAAGCAAGATCGTCGGAATAGGTACCATTGGTTTTGGTAGCTCCTCCTTAATTAAAGATGTTTTATTTGTTAAAGGTTTAAAACATAATTTAATTAGCATTAGTCAACTTTGTGATAGTGGTTTTTCGGTGAATTTTCAAAATGATTTATGCAATGTGTTTGATTTTCAAAAAAAATTGATATTTTCTGCTTCCCGTTTTCAAAATGTTTACATTATTGATTTAAAGTCTTTAGCTAGCCAAAATGTTAAATGTTTAAGTGCTCTTGACAATGAGTCTTGGCTTTGGCATAGAAGGTTGGGGCATTGTAGCTCTCATTCTCTTCTAAAGCTTAATAAGAACAAGCTCATCCGTGACCTTCCTAAACTTAAGTTTAAGAAAGATTTGATTTGTGAGCCATGCCAACTTGGCAAGAAACACAAATCTTCTTTCAAATCTAAGAAGGAAGTGTCCACTTCAAAATATCTTGAGCTCCTTCATCTTGATCTTTTTGGTCCTACCCCTGTAGCAAGTCTAGGTGGAAAATCCTATACCTTTGTCCTAATAGATGACTTTTCTCATTTCACTTGGGTTTTCTTTTTAGCTCATAAAAATGATGCTTGTAGAACCTTTTTGAAATTCTCTAGGAAAGTAGAAAACGAAAAAGGATATAAAATTATATCGCTCCGTAGTGACCATGGTGGTGAATTAGAGAACAAAGAATTCGATGAATTGTGTTCCTCTCAAGGATACAATCACACCTTCTCTGCCCCTAGGACTCCACAACAAAATGGAGTGGTTGAAAGGAGAAACCGAACTCTCCAAGAAATTGCTCGAACCCTCCTTAGTGAATTCAACCTCCCTCAATATTTTTGGGCCGAGGAGGTAAACACTGCTTGTTATACTATCAATAGAGTCCTTGTAAGACCCCTTCTTAAGAAAACCCCCTATGAACTTTGGAAAGGAAAATTGCCCAAAATTGGTTATTTTAAAGTGTTTGGTTGTAAATGCTTTATCCTTAACACAAAAGATAACCTAGGGAAATTTGATGCCAAATCCGATGAAGGTATTTTTCTTGGGTACTCCAACTCAAGCAAAGCCTATCGTGTCTTCAACAAACGTTCAAAAACCATCGAAGAATCATCTCATGTCAAATTTGATGAAACTCTTCCAAAACCTCACCCGGTCATTGAAGATGTTGAAGATAAGCTTGATAAGCTTCATTTGAATGATTCCTCTTCTCCTCCCAAGGAGGATGACCATCAAGAACCCTCTTCACCTTCTTCGCCTTCCACCTTTCCTAAGGTTTGGAAACCTTCTAGAGACCATCCTTTAGAAAATGTTATAGGTGATCTTCAAGCCGGTACTCGAACTAGAAGATCAATCCTCAACGAGGTTGAACATCAAGCCTTTCTTTCTCAACTAGAGCCTCAAACCATTAATGATGCCATTAATGATGATAATTGGGTTCTTGCAATGCAAGAGGAACTAAATCAATTCTCTAGAAATGATGTTTGGACTCTTGTTGAAAGACCCAATGATCATCCAATTATTGGCACTAAATGGGTTTTTAGGAACAAACTTGATGATCAAGGAAACATAACCCGGAACAAGGCTCGCCTAGTAGCTAAGGGCTATAATCAAGAAGAAGGAATTGATTATGGTGAAACCTTTACGCCCGTTTCTAGATTGGAATCTATTAGGATCTTGTTGGCATTCGCCGCTCACTTAAATTTCAAACTTTTTCAAATGGATGTTAAAAGTGATTTTTTAAATGGTTTTATTTCAAAAAAAATCTTTGTTGAACAACCCCCCGGTTTTGAAGATCCAAAATTTCCAAATCATGTTTTTAAGTTAACCAAGGCTCTATATGGCTTAAAACAAGCCCCTCGGGCTTGGTATGAGCGGTTAACAAAATTTATTTTAGACAATGATTTTAAAATGGGTCAAGCTGATTGTACCCTATTTTTAAAACACACTTCCAAAGATCTTTTAATTGACCAAATTTACGTTGATGACGTTATCTTTGGTTCAACCAAAGAATCACTTTGTACTGATTTTTCAGATTTAATGAGAAAAGAATTTGAAATGAGCTTTATGGGGGAATTAAAATTTTTCCTTGGTTTTCAAATCTTTCAAAATTCAAATGGTATTTTTCTAAGCCAAGGCAAATACACAAACGAACTTTTAAGTCATTTTGGTATGGATCAAGTAAAAGAAATTAGTACCCCCATGAGTACTTCTTGTAAACTTACGTTAGATGAAGCCGGAAAACCGGTGGATAACAAGCTTTATAGGAGTATGATCGGGAGTCTACTTTACCTAACTGCGACCCGTCCTGACATCATGTTCAGTGTTTGCCTTTGTGCTCATTTTCAAGCCAATCCCAAAGAATCTCATTTTAAATCGGTCAAAAGAATTTTTAAGTATTTAAAAGGATCCAAAAACATTGGTTTGTTTTATCCCTCTAATACATCTTTTGAACTTTCTTCATATTCGGATGCTGATTTTGGCGGATGTCAATTAGATCGTAAGAGTACTAGTGGAACCTGTCATCTGCTAGGCAAGTCCCTTGTTTCATGGAGTAGCAAAAAGAAAAACTGTGTTGCTCTTTCTACTACCGAGGCTGAGTACGTAGAAGCTGGTAATTGTTGTGCCCAAATTATTTGGATGCAGCACACTCTCTTGGATTATGGCCTTTCCTACGATCATGTCCCTATATGGTGTGACAACACTAGTGCCATTAGTATTTCTAAGAATCCAATACAACATTCTAGGACAAAGCATATAGATTTAAGGCATCATTTCCTTCGTGACCATTTTCAAAAAGGGGATATCACTTTGGACTTCATTCCTACTGATTTCCAATTAGCTGATATCTTTACCAAACCGCTCCCGGTTGAACGTTTTGATTTTATTAAGGGGGAGTTAGGAATGATTCGTCAATGAGCACTATTAAATATTTGACTCTTTTTGGCTTGCTTATTTCTTTTTAAGTTATTTTAACTCTTTTTTATTTTATTTTAATTTTTTATGAATTTCGATACCACCGGTCAACCAGTGGTACATCACCGGTTAACCGGTGGTGTCGGGTTTTCCTTTTTTGGGCTGGCCGGAGGAAGGGTTAAAATTAAAACCCTTCCCATTCCTCTCTCTCTCTCTCGTGCGCCTCCTCCAGACCCGCGCCTCCTCCTTTCCCTAGCCTTTTTTCTTTCTCCTTGCCTTCTCAAACTCCATTTTCTCTCAATCTCTCTCAATTTTTTTCCTTTTGCCATCATGGGTCCTCGCTCTTCACGCAAGGGAAAGGGAATCGCTCAAGAAGCACCTCCTCCTCCTTCAATCCCTCAACTTCTGGACATTTGGCATGACAAAGTCATTCTTCCTGGAAGAGTAATTGATTATTCTTGGCTTTCTTCTGCTCATCTCGAGCTTTTCTCCATCATTGAATATCAACACTGGCATTCTTTTTTTGAACCTCCTGAGAAGGATTTTATTTATCCCCTTCTTGTCAAAGAATTTTATGCTCACCTGACGTGGTCGGTTTCTGACGACGTCGATACCATTTCTACCACTGCTCTTGGGCAACCCATCACTTTCACTTCTTTGGAGATTGCCAGGATGCTAGGGGTTCCTCATGTTGGACCTCATGCATTTGCTCAGGGGGAGTTTCCTCGGGACCCTGATTTTGATCTTGTTGTCGCTCTTGAGCATCTCATAGGGCAGCCCACCGATCCCATTGTCAAGCTCTCCCAGCTCTCCCCTAACCATCGCATCATTGAGCACCTCATTCAGACCACCCTTGCACCCCGTATCGGTGATCACGATACGGTGAAATTTATTGATATTTATCTTCTTTCTTATATCACCAGAGGCGTTCATTTCAATTTGGTCCGGTTCCTATTCTGGGCCATGTCTTATGTGGCTGAGCACCCACGCCGGTCCAAAACTCTACCTCACGGGCGCTTGTTGACCAAAATCTTTACCTTTCTTGATGTCCCTCTCCGTGCTACCTCCTTCGAGCAACCAAAGAAGGATAGCATCATCAATTTTATGATGGTGCAACGGATGAACATTCGTTGGCATCCTTGGTGTCAGGAGTGGATTACTGACAAGGAGGGCCTTCTCAAGGCTTACTCCCCTCAGACACATTCACACCCTCCTTCCCATGCCATGCCTCCTGCTATTGTCGCTGCCTATCCTCTTTCAGATAGTGAGGACAGTGGTGATAATGAAGAGGAAGGGAGTGGTGACAGCGAAGGTGAGGCTGCTGCTTCTGCTGCTGATGAGGGAGATGGAGCGGGTGATGATGCACCGGAGCCTGCTGAGGTTGTGCCCCCTCCCGCTGATACTGGTAGCTTGTCGGTGACGGATGATCAATTCCTTCGCTTCCAGGATCAGATTGAGACCCGGCTCGACTTACAGTTTTCTTACTTCAGCTCTCAGTTTGATCAGCTCCACTCTCGGATCGATTCTCTTGATCGTCGCTTTGAGGAGGTCCAGGATCCTCCGGCTCCTCCGACCTTCAGGCATCGTCGTCACTCTCGGCCCTCTAGGAGTGAATAGAGTCGTTCCTGTTTTTTTACTTGTCTTTGTATTTGTATTTTGAACTTTCTATGTAACGTTTCATCTTTTATAAAATTCAAGTTGTCTTATCTATCAATCCTTTTTGTCATTTCTTACTTCCTTATTATTGTTTTTCTAATTTTCTTTCATACTTTTCCTCCTATTTTGATAATCCCAAAGGGGGAGAAAAACTCTCTATTACATACTTAGTTACTTCTTTCATTTAATTAAGTGCTCTTTTTAAAAGTTCAATTTTAAGTTATTACTTTCATCAAAATATGTTTTTAAATGGTTAAGTTATTGATTTCAGTTGTTTCTTTTAAATGACCTATGATTACAATTTCAAAATAAACCATTCTCTTTATTTCAATCCTTTCAAGATTAATATCATTTTCAATACATGATACATCTATGAAATTCTTGTATTAAAATGATCTCTAAAATTTTCCACGACCAAGTTTCTTATTTCTTTTTACTTGGCATATCCTTTTTAAAAGCTTTCTCATTTGTGATTGTGATCATCAAAATAGGGGGAGATTGTTGTACCCCTCTCTCTTGGATTTTAATGATCACAATCACTCTCATCGTGTTCTAACTTGTTTTCAAGTGTTTTTGATGATAGGAAAAAGGTTGCCAAAGAGTTGTCCCAAGAAGACTGGAAAAGGACTCTCTGAGTCCACCGGCCAACCGGTGGATTACCACCGGCCAGCCGGTGGTCTCTGGCAGAAGCAATGCTCTCTGCCAGGTGCCAACGGTCAGCCGGTGCCTGACCACCGGCCAGCCGGTGGAACCAGATAGTAGGCCTTGCCCACTGCCAGGTGCCACCGGCCAACCGGTGTCTGAATCACCGGTCGGCCGGTGGAACCAGACAGAGAGCTTGCTCTCTGTCTGAACCACCGGCTAGCCGGTGGCCAAGCACCGGTCAGCCGGTAAGCAAAGTCAAACTAGCCGTTGGGCTTTGACCAGACTTGTCCACTTGACCCCCAACGGCTCCGAAAGCCCTCCAACGGCCATATTGAAGTATTTGGGGATATTTCTCCTATAAATAGACGAGGATGGATGCCGGGAACACCTAACGATACATTGGAATGATATTTTGATCCCTTGAAGCTCTAACGACAAATCTCTAAGGCTACTTGTGATCCACCTCCATCCTTGAAGCTTGGGCTGCCTCTACATCAACTACTCTCACACTCTTGGCGCTCAAGGCTTCCTCAAGTTTGTTGTAATTTATTTATTTCAATTGTTTAGTTATTCATTGGGTTTGTATTAAAACAAACCATCCTTTTCTTCCTCACTTTCATTTTGGGTTTCTTGCTACAACCATCATAAAAAAGCAAGCTGTACGAAGGTGATCTATCCTACCTTAAAACGGCTAGTGGGTTTCTTGCTACAACCATTAAAAATCAAGCTGAAGTAAATCTCTCAATGGTTGAGTTGGGAGCGGAGACGTAGGCTTTGGTTTAAGCCGAACTCCATTATCAAATTGTGTCTTGCCCCTTTTTATTTCCGCTGCATTTATAAATTGTTTTTAAATTGTTAATTAATTTTTAAAAGGAAATTCACCCCCCCTCTTGCCATCACTCTCCGACCAACAAAATAGGCCAGTGATGAGGAAATATCTCTCCATGTGAAACATATGTATGATTCCATAGATGTCCAATGTTTCATGCTATCGGCCATGTCTAATGAGATCTTGAAGCAACATGAAAATATGGACATGTATATCATGATGTCTCACCTTAAGGATCTCTACCAAGATAAGGTGAGACAATAGAGATATGAGATCTACAATGCTTTGTTTACAACTAATCTTGGAGAGTTTGTGCCAGTTGAGCCTCATTTTGTCAAGCTTATTGGCTACATTGAACATATGGACATCTTTGGGATTAAATTCTCGGATGAGTTGTCTATGGATCTCATCCAATCATCACTGACTAAGACCATATCTAACTTCATTATCAATTGTAAAATGAGAAACAATGATAAGAGTCTATTGAAACTCTTGACCTTAATTCTCCAGGTAGTTAAGGACATGGGGCGTGACAAATCCGTAGTCCTTATGGTGAATAAGAAAAGGAAGGACAAGGAAAAGGGGCCAAATACTTATAAACGGTCTGAAGCCTCTGAGTGTCGTCCCTCCAAGAAGGGTAAGATCCAGAGGCAGGGAAAGGAATGGTAGGTAGTATGTTTTTCATGTGGAAATCAAGGCCACTGGAAGATTAACTGCACTGAGAATCATGGAGACACTAAAGGTGCGTTCATTATCGAGTGTAATCTTTCCATTTCTACACATTGGGTATTAGATACAGCTTGTGGGGCTCACATCTGTATTCAAATTCAGGAACCAAGTAGATTTAGAAAGATTTCCATAGGAGAGGTGGATCTTCGAGCTGCCAGTGGCGCAAGGCTGGCTGTGTTGGCTATTAGCGATTACCACCTCTCATTGTTGACTGGGATGATTTTGGTTTTACATAACTGTTATTATGTGCCTAGTGTTACCAAGAACATAATTTATGTATCTTGTTTAGATATAGATGGATTTATTTTCAAGTTTGGAAATAAGGGTTGTATCTTTTATAAGAACAACATATTTTATGGTATGGCTCATTTAAATAATGGTTTGTATGTATTAAATTATGAAAACCAAGTGTTGGAAATCGATAACGAAACAAACTCACATGACTCATACATCACCCAGTTATGGCATCACCATCTCAGTCATGTAAATGAGAATTACTTGACAAATCTCTGATAAGATGTCTATTTAGACTCTACTGAGCTAAAACCACTTGATAGATGTCACGCTTGTTTACAAGGTAAAATGACCAAGCCGAATTTCCGTGGAAAAGGTGAAAGGACCATAGAGCTTCTAGGATTATTGAACACGGATGTGTATGGACCATTTCCAGTAGAAGATAGAGGTGTATATTCTTAATTCATTACTTTTACTAATGATTTGAGTATATATGGATATGTATAATTAATGAGGTATAAGTTAGAAGCCTTTGAGAAATTTAAGGAATTCAAGAAAGAAGTAGAGAATCAGCTTGGTAAGAAGAAAAAAGAAACTTCGATCAGATCGAGGTGGAGAATATCTGAACCAAGAGTTCATTGATCTTCTACGGGAGTCTGGGATTCTATCTCAGCTCACTCCTCCTTATACACCATAGTGGAATGGTGTTAGTGAAAGGAGGAACCGCACCTTGTTGGACATGGTGAGGTCAATGATGAGTCATGCTGATCTTCCATTATCCTTTTGGGGATATGCATTACAAACTGCTGCATACACATTAAACTGAGTGCCAACTAAGGCAGAAAATGGAATTCCCTCCGAGTTATGGAATGGAAAGAAACCCATTTTGTCACAAACACGTGTATGGGTATGCGAGGTATTTGTTAATGCCTTCTCAGGCAACAAACTAGCACATTGGGTCATGAGGTGTATCTTTATAGGATATCCCAAGGAAACAAAAGGATATTACCTATATAACCCTTCAAACAAGAAAGTGATTGTTTCCAGAAAAGTCATCTTTCTTGAGAGGGAGCACATCCTCAAAAAGGATAGTGGGAGCAAGATTGACTTCGACAAAGTTGATGCTCAAGATAAACAAGATTTAGTACAAGAACAAGTTCTACAGGTCCCTGTGGAAGAGGTTCTAGAAACACAAGTACTACGTAGGAGCTCAAGATAGGTAAAGGAACTATAGAGATTTGGTTTCCTAGTCACTGAGGATGGTGAATCATTATTGTTGGACAATGATGAACCTCTCTCCTACAAGGAAACAGTGGAAATATCAAAAGCTACAAGATGGCTGGAAGCTATGAATTCTGAGATGGATTCCATGTATCAAAACCAAGTATGGGTTCTAGTCGATGAGCCGGTTGATGTAAAGCCTGTTGGATGAAAATGGGTATTCAAGAGAAAAATGGACATGGAAGGTCAAGTTAGAACCTATAAAGCAAGGCTAGTGGCTAAAGGATTCAGACAACGTCAAGGAATTGACTATGATGAAACCTTTTTTCTAGTTTCCATGTTTAAATCCATAAGAATCATACTTACCATAGCAGCTTATCATTACTACAATATTTAGAAAATGGATGTAAAAACGGCATTACTTAACAGGAACCTTTAGGAAGATGTCTATATGACACAACCAGAAGGGTTTGTGACACCAGGTGAAGCCAAACGGGTTTGCAAGTTGCAGAAATCCATTTATGGATTAAAGCAAGCATCTAGGTCATGGAACATTCAATTTTATGAATCCATAAAGGAATTTGGTTTCATTAAGAACTAATGTGAGCCATATGTTTGTAAGTGGTTTAATGGGAGTGTGATCGTTATCCTAGTAGTATATGTTGATGACATATTTCTTATTGGAAATGATGTACCAGTCTTATAGTCAGTTAAGGACTGGTTAAACAAGTGTTTCTCCATGAAGGACTTGGGTGAAGCAGCCTACATTCTAGGGATCAAGGTCATTCATGATAGATTCAAGAGGCTTCTTGGACTAAGTCAGGGTACATACATTGACCAGATACTAAAGATATTTAGTATGGAACAATCCAAGAAGGGATTAGTTCCAGTGTCACATGGCCTACATCTTTCTAAGAAAATGTATCCACAGACACAACAGGAGAAAGATAGAATGAGTAATATCCCATACACTTCGGCTATAGGATCCATCATGTATGTCATGTTATGTACCAGGGTTGATGTTGCCTATGGACTGAGCTTGGTAGGAAAATATCAAGAAGATCCAGGAGAACAACATTGGACTATTGTTAAGACTATCCTTAAGTATCTGAGAAGAACTAAGGATATATTCCTGGTGTGTGGAGGAGACGAGGATCTTGTCATCAGAGGGTATATTGATTCTAGTTTTCAAACAGATCATAACGATCTAAAAGCGCAATCTGAATATGTTTTCTGTCTCAATGGAGGAGCTGTGAGCTGGAAGAGTTCAAAGCAGCCAGTTTTCGCTGATTCTACAGCAGAGTCCGAATATATAGTGGCTTCTGATGCAGCCAAGGAATCCATCTGGATTCATAACTTTTTCCAGGAGCTTGATGTGGTGCCTAGAAGTAAAGATCCTATCACGTTGTATTGTGATAATACTGTAGTGGTGTCTCTTGCAAAATAACCAAGGTCACATCAACGTATAAAGCACATACTTCGAAAGTATCACCTCTTGATGGATTTCTATCAAAGGGGTGAAGTTGTAGTGAGTAGAGTGTCCATATAAGAGAACGTGGTGGACCCCATGACTAAAGGCCTATCTCAACAGAAGCATGAATATCATGTGAGAGCTAACAGGTTAAAAGTTGTTATAAGTTGGATCTAGTCCAAGTGGGAGTCTGTTATAGTTGGTGTCCTAGAACGAACTACTTTGTACTTTATTCATTAAATAAACACCTTATCACATCTTGATTGTTCTTCTGCGTGACAATGCATGTGATAATGTCCCAAGGATAGCTGTTGAATTAAAGGGTCATAGCGGATCCCTACTATAATGAGAACCCAGGAGTTCCATAACACTGTTCTTGAATATATGTTCTATGGCTGGATGATGTTATTTGAGGGACACAAATAATATAGGTCATAGGGGTGAGGACTCATAAAACTTTGAGGCACCTTCTCATGGTGTGCACCCTTGGTAATATTCAGGAGGATATTATGAGAACAAGACCCGCCAGTAGGAAATCCACATTTCATAGTGTCATTGGATGTTCATATTTGCGGACATTTGTATTAGTCCTTGGTCTTTAAGATTATAATTAATGGGTATTACAACTTGTACACTTAGATGTATTGATGAAAACTATGACGACACACTGTTCGCAGCGAGGTAGGATACATTGGGTGTGTCATGAGTAATACTGCATTAATAGATAATGTGAAAAAGGATTTGTCTCTTTTGTTCCATAACAGAAGTAGATATCTCAGGTCCTTTGATGTAATTGATATAGCCTAAATAAATCCATTTCCATTGTAAGGAATGGGAAAGTTCAATTCTGGAAATTCAAAGAAAGAATAATCGAGCACATGGGTTGATGGAACTAGCATTCAACCCTCTTGATTCGAGATGTCGTGAAAAATGGATTATATTACCTGGTAAGAATTTGTATGTGGTGACATGTCATTGCAGCATTAACTTCTTTCTCTATGGGTGCCTTGGCATGTTGCTAGATGCTAACCTTGGACTTTAGGCAGGCTCCGCCTAATGCCACTGAGAAAGAGGCCCAGAGGGTCACACACTAAATGTGTCCATGTATCTCAGTTAAATATTAATTTAACAAGTTAAATAAATATTATTCCTGACTGTGGTTTAATAATTATTTAAGTATGTCTGATCTCATTTATTTCGACACTATTTATTCGAGAGAATATATTGTTGGAGAAATAATATATTTATTAGCGAGTAATGCAGTTACATTTATTTAAGAAATAAATAGTCATTACTCAAGGTCTAATAAATGTGGTGGAGGAAATTAATAAAATTGAAAACAAGATAAACACACCGTGTACATTAGATGTACACGCCATGTAGTTTTCATGGAAAATGAGTACACGTTGTGTATTAATGATTACACACCGTGTAGTTTTTCCAGTCGGGATTTTGAGAAAATAATATCATTTTATTAAATGATATTTATTATAATCAGCATGGGAGCATGTCAAGGAATTAATCATTCGACATGGGGGTTTTTAATAAGAGTTAATGAAAGAAATAAAATACGTAATGCGTTTATTTATTGTCATAACTCTATAATCTCAAACCCGATTATAAATATCCTCACAACCCCAACACTTTTCCAGAGAGAATCGTTGTGCAAAATAATTCTGGAGAATTATCTCAAGACCGAAAGAACTCCTTACTCCAAGAATGCTCTCAAGACCAAGAGAGATCCTCCTTCATCGGATCAAGGTGATCTAAGGCAGACAACGCAAGAAAAGGCTTCTCCATGCTAGCACCCAGAGATTCATTTGGCGACGTCTAGAGATACGTGGTGCACGTGTGGATCACCGCTAGAGGAATTCTACACTTGGCTTCTGCGACGCAATGACGAATCACATCGGATCATGACCAGAGACATCAATGAAGAAAGAATTCTATCAAGGTAATTCTTATTAATTAATTAAATTAATTATAACCAACATATGATGATCTTGTCTTTATCGTTCTGGGACTCCCTCTTTCTTTTTTCATTCTTTGTTCTATTCCGAAGATCCAGTATTTTATTATCGTGACGGATCTTGGATTGATCATTTTTAATGCTAAAATTAATGTTGGGTACACCCACCAACGTACTTCCACTACGCTCAGAACCTACACTATTTTCTCGTGGTTTTTTACCCCTTTCATTTTGGGGGTTTTTTCCATGTTACATCTGGTGTCCCTTTTATTTCTACATTTTTTACTTTATTTTATCTCGTAATTATCGCTGCACTAGTAGGCCAATCATTTACGATCCCAACAAGTGGTATCAGAGGAAGGTTATGGCTCGGTGTTGTTCACATTTTCAAGTATTAATAATTCTCATAAATTTGAGTATGTTCTGTGATTGCAACTCCAGTTGATCTGTCACATCAAAAAAAAATTATTGAGATTATTAAATACACCGTTGTGCAATGGAGGAGGTTATGGAATGATGGTGTGTCCAAATGGAGGCGAAATTCAAGATCAAAAAATTCAACGGGAATAATTTTTCATTGTGGAAAATAAAGATACAGGCAGTGTTACAGAAGGATAATTTCCTACTGACAATTAGCGAAAAGACGGTGGGTGTGACGGAGGAGAAATAGAATGAAATGGACAGAAATGCTATTGACAACATCCATTTGGATTTGGTAGACGGGGTCCTATCGAGAATTGCAGAGAAAAAGACGACAAAGGAAATATGGGATACTATTAGGAAGTTATACGAGGTCAAGTCACTGCACAACAAAATTTTCCTGAAGAGAAAATTGTACACTCTTCGGATGGCGGAGTCATCATCAGTGACCGACCACATCAACAACCTCAATACCCTGTTTGCTCAGCTCGCAGCGTTGGGCTATAAAATTGTGGATACTGAACATGTAGAGATTCTACTCCAAATTTTTCCAGATTTATATGACCAACTCATTATCAACCTCAAAAAAATATCCTAGTGTATATACTACTCTTTAATTATTTTTCAGATGCAGTTCTTGAAGAAGAAAGTCAATGCAAAAATAAGGAGGACAGACAGACAACTCTGTGCCAAGCAAAGGCTCTGTCAATGGAGAGAGGAAGGATGATGGATTGTGGTTCTAGTGGGAGCCAAAATCATAATAGGTCCAAATCAAGGAGTAAGAAGAAGAATATACATGTTTCAATTGTGGCAAGAAGAGGCACGTCAAGAAGGATTGTTGGAATAAGAAGAGTGGTGAAGAAACCTCTCAGGGGAATGTGGTTAGTACTTCTAAAAAAAGGAGATATACTAGTCAGTGAAGCGGCAATGACTAATGGAAGCAGGAAGCATCTCGACGATGCATGGATTATCGACTCAGGAGAAACATGGAACATGAAGTCTCGACGGGAATGTTTTGACCAATATGAAACCATCCTAGAAGGAATTGTGTACATGGGGAATCATCACACTCTGAAGATCATTGGAGTCGGTACCATCAAACTGAAGATGCATGATGGCATAGTACGGACCATCTAAGGAGTACATTATGTGAAGGGACTAAAGAATAACATATTGTCTTTGGGACAATTTGATGACATCGGATGCAATACTCGCACTGAGAATGGAGTGATGAGAATTTTGAAGGGTGCGCTTGTGGTGATGAAGGTGGAGAAGATCTCGGAGAACTTGTACATGCTTATGGGTGAAACGTATAAGGACGTGGAGATAGTTGTTGCATCAACTACCTCGACGGAATAGTTGACAACATTATGGCATCCGAAGCTTGGTCATATTTCAAAAAGAGGCCTGAAGATTCTTAAGGATCAGAATTTACTGCCTGGGCTAACAAAGATATCCTTACCATTTTGTGAGCATTATGTTTTGAGAAAGCAACACAGGTTAAAGTTCGGAATGTTAACAACATGAAGCAAAGACGTATTAGAGTTGATCCATTCTGACGTTTGGCAAGCACCTGTTATATCCCTGAGAGGAGAAAGGTACTTTGTATCCTTTATTGGTGATTATTTCAGGAGATGTTGGGTGTACCCAATCAAGAGGAAGTTGGATGTTTTTTAAGTCTTCAAAACATTCAAAGCGCGGAAGGGGCTTGACTCTAGAAAGAAGATCAAGTGTTTGAGGACTGAAAATGGTGAAGAATATACTAGCGAGGAGTTTGGTACTTTTTGTCAATAGGAAGGAATCGAGAGACAGTTCACGGTGGCGTATACTCCTCATCAGAATGGAGTGGCAGAGCGGATGAACAAAACCCTGTTGGATAGAACAAGGGAAATGTTGAAGATTGTAGGAATTGCCAAAACATTTTGGGCAGAAGCAGTGAATACCGCCTATTATGTGATCAATAGATCTCCTTCAATGGAGATTGATCTAAAGACATCGATGGATATGTGGACTGGTAAACCCACTGACTATTTCCGGATACATACTTTTGGAAGTCATGTATATGCATTGTTTAATGACCAGGAAATATCGAATTTGGATTTGAGATCTAGGAAATGTATCTTCTTGGGGTACGCTGATGGTGTGAAGGGGTATCATTTGTGGGATCCCACTGCCCACAAATTTATCATCAGTAGAGATGTCATTTTTTCAGAAGATAAGGTGCAGATGAAAACTGATCAAGACACAGAGAAGGAAAATACAGAAACTACACCAGTCAAAGTAGAGGAAAATCCAAGGAATAACTGGTTTCCTCTGAGGTATTACCAGAGCACGATGATCAAGTACCGGTTGAGTCTGGACCATGATGGTCAACTCAGGATAAAAGAGAACTAGTATGGAACTCAAACTATGTCACTAAGAGCAATATTGTATACTGCTTATTAATGAAGGATGGAGATCCATCTTCTTTTGTGGAGGTGACTCAGAGTCTAGATGTGTCCTCATGGATGGCGGTGATGCAGGAGGAACTTGAAGCCCTGCATAGGAACAAGACTTGGGATCTTGTTCCATTACCTCATGGAAGGAAGGCTATCGGAAACAAATGGGTCTTTAAGATCAAATGGGATGGAAAGGACTAGGTGGAAAGATATCGTGCAAGACTAATAGTCAAAGGATTTTCTCTGAAGGAGGGTATTGATTTCAATGAAATATTTTCTTCTGTTGTTATACTGACGACTATTCAGTTAGTTCTGGCGATGTGTGCTACATACAGCTTACATTTAGAGCAGTTGGATGTGAAGACTGCTTTTCTCCATTGTGATCTTGATGAAGAGATCTATATGCTCCAATCGGAAGGTTTTACAGAAGAAGGCAAAGAGAAATTGGTTTGCAGTTTGAACAAATCTCTGTATGGTCTCAAATAGGTGTTGAGGTGTTGGTACAAGAGATTTAATTCCTATATCATGAGCCTTGGATATAGCATACTTCATTCAGATTCTTGTGCATATTTCAAGGGTTCGGATGGTAATGATTTCATCATTCTTTTGTTGTATGTGGATAACATGTTGGTTGCAGGCTCCAACAATGATCAGATCTAGGAGACAAAGGCACAGTTGGCTAGGGAGTTTGATATGAAGGACTTGGGACTAGCAAACAAGATTCTTGGGATGCAGATTTACCGAGACATAAATAATGGGAATATTTGGCTATCACAGAAGAGTTACTTTTAGAGAGTCTTGAAACGCTTCAACATGCAATACTGTAATCCAATCTCTACCCCTCTTCCCGTTAATTTCAAATTATCCTCCACAATGAGTCCCGGTAGTGAAGTAGAGAGGACAGAAATGTCTCGAGTATCGTATGAATCAGTAATGGGTAGTCTAATGTTCAAAATGGTTTGTACTAGACCAAACATTGCACATGTAGTGGGAGCAGTTAGTCAGTACATGGAAAATCCAGGATGGGAGCATTGGAACACAGTGAAGAGGATCCTAAGATACATCAAAAAACCTCAAATGCTGGATTATGTTATGGAGGATCATATTTCACAATCAGAGCCTATGTTGATTCAGATTTTGCAGGTGATTCTGACAGGAGGAAATCCACTACTGGTTATGTGTTTACTCTTGTAGGAGGAGCTGTGAGCTGGATTTCGAAGTTGCAGTCAGTTGTGGCTTTATCCACGATAGAGTCAGAGTATATGACAACTACATAGGCTTGAAAAGATGTGATTTGGATGAGAAAGTTGATAGAGGAGCCCAGGCACAGACAGGAGCAGATTCCATTATTTTGTGACATTCAGAGCGCCTTGCGCATTGCAAGGAATCCATCTTTTCACTCCAGGATGAAGTACATTGGGGTACAGTATCACTTTGTCCGAGATGTGAAGGAGGAAGGAAGTGTGGACATGCAGAAGATTCACACTAAAGAAAATCTGGTAGATTTCCTGACAAAGGCAATTAACTCTGATAAGTTCAGATGGTGCAGATCCTCGAGCGGCCTTGCAGATACATGAGCAGTATGGTTTGGCAGATAGGAAGGATGTGTGGAGATGTGATTGGTTCTCAATCAAATCTCTAAGTGGGATATGTGTTGGCAGTTTTTCTCAGGACGATGTCGCCCACCTAATTGTCAAAGGGGGTAGGCATGGTTGGTGGGTGGCTAACCCCACCAATTGATCCTGCGAGAGAGGAGCAACAAGGGTGAGGGTTGCCTATAAAAGGCAAGAGGCTCATCCCATTTGCACCATCTCATCTCTCATCTTCATCTGGTTCTTATTACCATTTGAGCGGTATTTTTGTGAGGTGGTTTCCCCATTATTCAAGAGAGATATTACAAGGGTTTTCTCCTTGTAATAGTGAGGGAGTGTGTACCCACTTTTACCTCATAGTGATCTTTCTATTTGCCCGTGGTTTTTTTACCCCTTTCATTTTGGGGGGTTTTCCACGTTACATCTTGTGTCCCTTTTATTTATGCATTTTTCACTTTATTTTATCTCGTAATTATCATTGCACCGGTGGGTCAATCATTTTACGGTCCCAACAAGAAAGACAAAGAATGAAGAGAACACTTACCCGGGAATCCACACCGTAAGCACAACGATGATCGAACGCCGAATGAAGGAACTCAAAAGGGTTGGAGGGCTCCAAGATCGCATGGGGGAAACTTTGGGTTGAGGGAGGTGAATTTAGAGAGGAGCCAAAAGAGATAGATCGGTAACGCTGCCTGTTTTAAAATAGCAATCGGGGTATTACACGACTTGTAACACCATTACATGTCGTGAAACGGTTAATATCTAAAACCGTCGAAAAACATATCGCCTCGAATTAAAAACCGATGCTCCAAATTAGAAACCAATCTTTAATTCACTCATGACGTGTAAAGACTCATCGCGTCATGTACCCTTCACAACGTGAAGCCTTTCACGACTTGCATCCAACAACTCTCACATGTCGTGTAACCTAGTTACATGGTGTGTAACCCTCCTATAGCCTGTAGAAAGAGCCGGTTAAAGTTAAGAGTTCAATAAATCTCTGACTTCACTATTATAGGTATCCTCCCAATTCATTCTCAACCCTACCCGGTCAAAAAAAAGGAAAAACCACAACAATGTTATAGACGTACCTGTTAGATCGGTAATGGGATGTTACACCACTGCTAAAAAACTGTCGTGAAACCCCTTTTTCTTATAGTGGGAAATTTCATTTTTTCCATTTGTAAGCAAAGCACATTTCATGCTTGGGCTCCATGAATTCATAGTTCACTACTACAAAAGAAGCCTTTAACAGCACTAAAATAAGCCCTTAACAGTGCTAAAAAAAGCATTGACTACCGGAGCGCGGTTAAAAGCCGTAGGCTTTTATCAACGCTAGAAAAGCGCTGTTAAAAGGGTCATTTATCAGCATTGATAAATTACTCATTTATCAGCGATTTTTTTAACGTTGTTAAATGACACATTTAAGAGCACTTTTTTAGCGCTGATAAAGGTCCCCTTTAACAGCGCTAAAAATCACTGTTAAATAGGGTAATTTTTTTTAGAGATGTATGAGTCTGACCCCTTTTATCAGCGCTTCCACGACCCCTTTAACAACGCTCCACCCCCCAACTTTATCAGCTCTTTGAGATTTTCCAGCCTCTTGCGCGCCCGCCAGGATTCGAACCTTGCACCTGTCCTTTGAAGATAAAACGACTTTATCACTGCACAATGTTGTTTTATTTTCTATTTAATGATATTTCCATATATATATATATATATATATTTATTTACAAATATATTTTTTAGTCATATATTTATATATATATTTTTAAATACATTTATAAAATATATGTGTGTGTGAGTCATATATATATATATATATATATTTATTTATTTAAATATATTATATATTATATTCATTCACATATACTATACTATAATATAAATATATACCCGTTTATTAATACACCCATATATGTATATATAAACCTTATATATATATTTTTATAACGTAAAAAATGGTTAGATAATGTTTTAAATAAATTTGTAGAATATGTATTTATTTACATATATTATAATATACATATACATATATATTTGTTAATTATTGACACACATGTTTATATATAAACATTAATTGTATAGGTATGCATATACATAAAAATGCATTTTATATGGTAAATAAAATAGATAAATTTTTACTTTAAATAAAATGAACAATAAATATTTATTTTACATATTTAAAAATACATTTCTACTTAAATATGTTGATATATGTATTTAAACAAGTGATTTATTATAAATATAAGTAAATATTCATATATTTAATTATGAATAAAACCACATTGTGAAAAACAATAAAATTTCAAAATCATAATATCAATATGAATGTAATCCCTGAGAATAAATTCAGTCTACTGAAAACGGACAAAACGACCCCCCAAAATGAGGCTGAAATTCCATCGAATGTTAAAAAATTATGGCACCCCAACTAAAAACTCAGTTTTAGATCCATTCTGAGCCTTTTTTGCCTCAAAAACGTGACAAGATGTTTTCCTGTGTAATCAAGGCATAGAGATCATCATAGGTTTCGATTTGATATGTGGTGGAGCTCAAACGAACACCCGAATCAAAAGTTACAGTTGTTTGAAGTCCGAGTTATGTTTTCAACTTATTTTAGATATTTTTTTTAATTTTTTTTATCTTTGAATTGTTATTAAATGAATAATACTTGATAATAATTATCAAATTATTAATTTAAATATTTTCTTGATCATTTTATAATTCATTTTCACTAAATATCTTATATATTAAGTGTAAATGTCTTTTAACCTTATCTAAAACATATTTAAAATATATATATTATATTTATATCAATATAAATATATAAATATATTATTTTTAGTGAAAAATATATATATTTTTGAAATATAACCTTTATCGTTGTTTTTTACTAGTGCCATTAAATCCTCTTTGTCAGTGTTTTTTTTACTAGCGTCGTTAAAGACCCTCTTTAACAACATTAACAAAACGATGTTAAATACCTCCTTTAACAACATTTTTTCCAGCACAAAGAGGGTTTTTAACAATGATTTTAATTAAAGTATTAGCACTGGATAAACCCAGTTTTATAGTAGTGATCGTTTCGATCCAAACAAAAACGAGACCAACACAACTTGTGAATTTTCTCCTAGATGAAGATAGTGGTTGGTGTGATTCAATATAGGATCATGATTGGACCGTGCATCATGATTCGAATATGATGTTGTGGAAGATGAAATTTCTCAACTATTATTCAATAATCAGTGAAGTTTATATACAAGCTAATATACCCGTAAAACCCCTGTCATTTTGTATGGGTTCAGTATTGAGATTTTCAGGAAGGGTTTCATATTTCGCGCGTTGCGCTGTACATTGTGAATGTACTAAAACTCACCCACGGCCGGGATTTTGGAACATGTCCATTGATCGGGTCAATTGACATATAAATTCCAAAACTTTAAACAACTCTTCCAGAAGTATCATCACAGGGATGCATCATACATGACCTCCACCTCTATATTGTCAATCCACTTCTGGATTTCTAGGCGCCGCCACGCTGTTGTTTTGCCATTCTCCCTTTCCATGCCATTTCTAAACCATGAAGCGTCAAATGAATCACAATCCCAATTCCTTAAATACTCCTCCATCATTCCATCGTCCCTCCCATCTCAACTCCCTTTGCTCTTTGTTTTCATTACGATGGCGCTTTCAGCTTGCATCACAGCGCTCCTGGCAACCCTTCTAGCTCGGCACCTCATGGCCGTCGACGTAGACACCTTATTGTCTCCTCTTCTGTCTCCCCTCTCGGGTCTGTTTCCCCTGCACTGCATTTCTTCTCTGTTCTCCTGTCTGGCTTTTGCGCTCGTTTTGACGAATTATGTGTTTTTGGCAGATGATGTGTGTAGAGAAGTGGAGTGCGGCAAGGGCAAGTGCAGGCCTTCCTCCAATACTACCTTGCCTTTCTCATGTGAATGCGATCAGGGATGGCGGAGGGTTCCTTCAGACGACGATCCTCGTCTCAACTTCCTTCCTTGCGTGATCCCCAACTGTAAATAACCTGCAATCGAGCTCTGATAATAGTCCATTTCTTCTTCTTCTTTGCATGAATATTCATCCATTCGTGGACAGGTACCCTAAATTACTCCTGCACCGAGCAACCCGTTCCCCGCTTTGAAAAGAAAATCAACCCGGCTAATCTTACTCTGTCAAATCGTAAGCGGTTTGATCCTTCTTCTTTTCATAAATGACGGGTTCTGATAAACGTGATTTGCGTTCTTGTAGCTTGCAATTGGGCCTACTGCGGTGGTGGACAGTGCAACAGGACGTCAGAGTTTAAACACACCTGCCAATGTAACCGTGGATACTACAATCTCATGAATTCATCTTCATTGCCGTGCTTCAGTGAATGTAAGATCACCTTCCTCGCTCTTACCTGTTGATTTAAGGGGAATCGCAAGTTTGATGAGTTATTTTGGGATGTTCGGGAATTTTAGGTTCAGTCGGGATGGACTGCGGGCGGTTTGGGATTGCGATCTCCAATGAATCGGCTCCGGCGACCCCCAGCGGCGGAGGTGAGAATATTGCATCAATTATTTCCTCCTCTGTTTCTTAATGATGAAGAAATCTGTGTCTCCATGTTCTGCAAATGCCATCGAAGAAACGATGCCCTAAGTTCCGATATGAACTCATAAATCCATGGCGGTGGGCGGAATGAGTCAATGGTCCATCGTGGACCGGCGCCTAATTCCCCCCTTTGAACTCTTTTTTGATGGAATTATTTAACCGTTCCATCATTTTCAAGGCGGCACGTTCGGCGGTCGCAGTTATCCCGCCACTTCCTACCTTGGAAGCTTCGTCCCGTCTCTTCCAATTCCGTATTTCTGATACTCACCGCTCTCATCTTCCCCTCTTCAACTCACTGTTTTTCTCCCTTTCACTGCTGTTCCCTTTTCGGTTTGTTGAAGATGGCGTCAGTTTTCATCCTGGCGTTTCTGGTATCCCTTCTCCCTCGCCAGATCATGTCTGTGGATGTAAACACCTTCTTGTCACCGCTTATCTCGCCTATCATGGGTTTGTTTCGATTCAGACGCTTGCACTTTTTTTAAACCTTTTCTTGTGGGGCTTCTGCAATCGGCCATCTGAGGAGGGTCCCTCCAAAGAATTTGTTGATAATTGTAACGAAATCGATAGGTTTTGGCAAACCCTAGTTTCTTTATCAGATGTTTTTCTTTTACGGCCAATTTTGTGCCCTACTGTGGAACCTGATGCTGACGAGTTCAACCTGATCTGTAATCGGCAGATGGCGTCTGTAAAAAAGTAGAATGCGGGAAGGGCAAGTGCAGGGCGGCTTCCGGTCTCCCAGGGTTTTCATGCGAATGCGACGATGGATGGCGGCGGGTTTACTCCGGCGAGGAATCCAGATTCGCGTTCCTCCCCTGTGTGGTTCCCAACTGTAAGCCTCGTTTCCCTCCTCTTTGGTCATCTGAGTCTGATCGCTTAGTCGTCTTCTTCGTGGAACTGCATCAGTTAATGGATTTTGATTGCAGGCACCCTTGATTACTCCTGCACAGAACCTACTCCTCGCTTTGATAGGACATTCAATCTGACTAATTCCTCCATCATAGATCGTAAGCAACACCCTTTTTTTTGTTTTTTAAGAAGAAGGTTCTGCAAATTATAATTAGGGTTCTTGTAGCTTGCAAGTGGGCGTACTGTGGTGGCGGTGACTGTAGCCGAACTTCAGTGCTTGGACACACTTGCAAATGTAACAGTGGATACTACAATCTTTTGAATGCCACTTCCATGCCGTGCTTCAGTGAATGTAAGATCACTGCCATGCGCCCCTAAGCCTTAAATAAAGGAACTGGTAATTCAGAATTCAGACCATGTTTTATGACTAAATTCTAGGTTCAATTGGAGCTGACTGTACAAACCTTGGGATTACACTGAGGAACAATTCGGCTGCTTTGTCGCCTGGGCTAGCTGAAGGCAGTGAAGGTAAGACTGGTTTTGCTCCATTGCTTCTCTGCAACTCTGCCCATTGAATTATTTAATGCTCCAAAGCTCTTCGAGCCCATTTAGTAAAACAATACTGACTCCCCTCTGCTCTGCTTTGCAGCTGGTTCGGCCCTTCGGCGACAAGGGTTTTTGTGGGTGGTTCTTCTAGGGGTTCCCATGGCTATGGTTTTCTGAGATAAAGCGGCGGTGCTGGTCGTAGGTTGGACATGGAGACTTTGATTCGCCGTGGTGTTAGTCTTTTAGGAATGTATGAATAAAACAGGGGATGGAGATGGGTTTTATGTAGTGTATTTTTGAGTCATTGTATGGTAGCACTGTCATGCTGCACAGAATTTCCTTCATTTATATACATTGGGTGATACAGTTGGTAAACATTTAGAAGCTTTTGATGTAATGTTTCGGATGGTTGAATGTTGATCTTCTTCATTAGTTCTTGTCAAAGTCAAATTAGTGATTAATTTGCTCAGAATTGATTGTATCTTAGGTCTGGAAGTTAGAAAGAACACAATTGAAGAAAGGGATGGGAAAGGAAAAAAATTTCAAACTAAAATAATCTTGCAGAATGATCAGAAATCCGGGGATCTGTGCCCAAGATTAACCTTTAAAGTCTTCAGCTTGTTAAAAAATGCACCACTCTCATGTGTTCATACATCCCACTATGCAGTCTTTTCAGTCAGAGAGAGATTGAGATTTATGCACCCTAGTGTTCTCTGGAATACATTAAAATTACAAAAGAATCATTTAATGAATGCATAAATATTTACGCGGTCAAAATAAATGTTTTTATATCCACATCGGATATGATTTTTCCTATGGATCTTGAATCATAATAAATAAAAATTTATATATAATGTTATGGTGTACAAATTTTATGTCATACAAAATCAAACACTAATACGGTATTTAAAATAATTGACAAAAAAACATTGTCTACAACAAAATTACATTAAAAATACATCGATGTGATACATTTATTATTAATGTAATATATATATTATAAGCAAATTTGCATAAGCCCCACCGTTGGTGGTGAGTGATAAGTGTTTGGGTGGGGAGTAGGTTGTGGGGTCAAGTCTCCGAGTCTGCATGTTTACTGTAATTTCTTTTACTTGCATTGTGTTTCGTGGTGACAATTGTAATCGATCTTATATAAACAGTTTTTCTTAAGTGAATATACAATAATACAAAATATTATAAAATTATGCATATGTTATGATAGTCAAACAAAAAAGTGGGCGAAAAGATTTGTTCAATTGGATTGGAGAAAAAAATATTAGTAATAATAATAAACAATCATAATTTTATATCTAAAAAACTCTACTCTGATACCGAATTAAATAAAATTGAAATAAAACATTTCAAATTTTATCCCAATTGAAATGGATTGTAGACATAAAATTATGATATGTTAAATAAAATAACTGAAAATACTAAAAATACATGTACTTGACATTTTTGTAGAAGTGATTATTCCTTGGAGTCGATGTTGAAGAATTCAAAGGAAAAAAATAAACAAATGAAGGTGTACTAGTCTCTTACCAAGTCATCAAGGACAATACTATAGACAACCTATGGATGGTACATCAGTTTATATAGACTTTATCAGGTGAGATTAGGGACCTTTCATCCACCAAAATGAATGAATCAAAATCATCATATTCCATTCAATTAAATGCCAATATTTAATATCCTTTAATGTGTGAAATATGAAGCATCAATTTGTTTTATTATCATGCGGAAGCTTAAGCATCAATGCATTCATATATTGCATTTAATTGGGCATACTAAATCAAATGAATGTAAATCATAAATTAATGTCAATCTATAATTTAACACACCATTCTATATATAGCAATATATTCATTTCTACTTCCCACGTTCTACTTTATTCTTGTGCTTGAAAATATTTATGTATATATTCTTATCTGGTAAATTTTTAATGGTCCCCTATTAAGAAAAATGATGTGTTCTTCTATGATATTTTTTGTTTGTGAATTTTGGTAAATATTTATCCTACAATAGTTCATTATGATTAAAAATGCCTTCTGTTTTTGAATTGTCTATTAACAATCCATTGTGATTTGATGGTTAATAATCATTTATATGATGCTTTAATACCTATGTTTTTTCCAATAGTTTCTTTATTTACACCACCCGAGCAATAATTCGGCTATTGATTTTTTTTAATAATATACTGACATTGCTTGTTGTGTTTATTTTGAACTAAATTTGTAATTTATTAGACTTTTATTTTGTATATTTTTCTAGCAACTGCAAAAATAAAAATAAAAAAATAATAATTCCCATCACTTGTTGGTTATGTCTTATGATTTTTTAGTTGGAAGAAGTGATTTAGGTAGACATTGGTTTGTTAGTTCGGCTCATGTAATGCAAGCATTGATATTAATTTTATGTTTGACACTTGTGATGAGACCTAACCATATCAGTAATGTCCCATATACAGTAGCCTTTTATGCAAGGAGGAAATATTTCAAGGGATTGGTATATAGTAGCGACATTGCTTGTTATAATTTAATTCACATGAGTAGAAAAACATTGAGGGGTATGCTTTCTATGGGTGAAGGATTGATGCTGACAAAAAATATTATTGTGGATGAATTAGTTGCCATTTTTTACATATCCCATTACGCCAAGAGTCGGGTAATACAATTTAACTTTGGAAGATAACATGAAACGATAAGTAGACATTTTTATAAAGTTTTAAACATTGTGATGTGTATCGAAGGAAATCCGTTGAAGTCCCATAAACCTATCCCAAACGATTCAACCAACCACAAATGGAAATGTTTCATGGTAATGATTATTCTTGAAATCATATCTAACACCCCGTTGCAACAAGGAGGTTCTGTGTTGGATTTGATAACAAAAGATGTTAGACTTGTTGATGGGTAGAGAAGGAAGTTGGAAGTCATTCTGAATGATAAATCTATAGTTCAAGAAGTTAATATGTTTTGAATGAAATTCCAAAAGTTATATGTTATAGAAATTAACTTGGAAGAGGATGATTTATTGAAATTGGTGGAAGTTATGAGCCCAAAAGATGTGAGAAGGACTTGGTGTACATTGAAAGAATCAGAAGTTCAATAAGAGAAGATTAAAATGTTTGACAATAATTGGAGGAAATTTCTGATGTTCTTAAAGATATTTTGGATGTTTCAGAAATTAGAAGTCCAAAAGTTGGAAGTAGTAACGAAATTCATAAAGTCATGAAGGCCTCCCCATGTAATGGTTTTCAAACCGACACTTAAAGGTCATCTGCTCTGAAGAAATTGTAAAATAATTATATACATAGAGGTTGTCAAACCGATACATAAAGGTCATCTACTTTGAAGAAATAGTAAAGACACTATATAAGTAAAGGTCACACTGGAATGTGTAAAGATCATCTAAACTTTTTAGATAAAAAATGGAAAATTCATGGAACTTCACAATGATATGTAAAATTAAATCCAAACCATGCATAAGATTTCTCTTAGGTAAAAGAGAAAAATTAGAAAATGGAAGAACCTACTCTGTATACATAAAAGTAAAATTTTCTAGGAGGCATCAAAATGTGGAAAAGGAAAAAATGTGTTAAAGTAATTGGCCAGGAGTAGTTGATATGTAAAGTTCTTATAGGTGTAAATGGATATGCATTCTACTGGTCCTCCCATCTCTCTCACTCGCTTGATGCTCGTAGTTTCTAAGGATTCTCCCTAAAACCCTTATCAGTAGTGCCACCGTCGCTCATGAGCATCATTTCCTTCTCAATTTCTTCATCTTGTCATCTTTTTTATCCTCATCTGGATTCCTTTTCTTCTTGTCTCATTCTGGGTGCTTCTTTGTGCCCCCCTCGCATCTTGGTTTCGACTTGGTGTTGGTGGTTTCTCCCCCTGGACTTTTTATTATTCTGGTTGTTTGCACTGTTGAGGGATTTTTTGATGTTTCCTCCCCACCTTATTGGCCTGACCCATAACATTTTCCCCCATTTATGGTTAGCTTGATGACATGGACGTTGGATTTGGGATTGCGGTGAAGGATTGGAGGCGAAGTCTCGCAACATTTCTCCCTCTTCTTGGAGAACTCTGTCCCCATGCATTCCTTCTCTGCCCTTTCTTTCTTAAACCATCACACTATACTACACTCTAGTTAAGCATAGTGGCGGTGTGGTAGGATTGAGATGGTGCTGTTGGACGCGCTTAGAGGCATCTCTCGATTTCGTGTTTTTCTCTTTTCTTCTTGGGTCTTTGGTTTTTATTCTGTTGGTTGCTTATGGTTTTATCATGGGTGTTTTTTGGTAGAAGTCTCGGTTTTGTGGTGGCTCCCATCCATTGGGTTGGCATGGTGTGATGGATGAGGTGTTTCGTGTTGGGAAGGCATTGGTTGTTTCAGGCCGTGGCTCGATCTATGGACGATGGCTACTGGTTTTCATCCAAGATGATGTTGGTGAAATTTTGAGGTCATGGTTTGGGATGATGGTCTGGTGATGGTTGTGGATCGCTCTGGCGAAGGCACTCTGATTTTCAGCCTTGACGACGATGATGCCATTCAAAGGTGGTTGATTTTCTATGGTGATAGTTCTGAGGGATGTTTTGGTGACCCCGATGAAGGTTGTTGTTTTATGTTGAATCCCTTGGCCACTCAAATCCCTGTTATGACCTCACATTCCTCCGCTTCTCTCCTAGTCCGGTTTGAAGTGGTTCTAACAAAGAGGTTTTGGGATGTGTGGTTCAGCGGTCGATAGTTTTCCAGTGGAAACTTGAGTCGACCGCCCTCCTCCTGATTGGGTTTCGCATTTGCATTGATGTTAGTTGGAAAAAAATATGTCTTGGAGTAGTTTTTTTGGGTTTATTATTGTGGGACAATGGCTAGTGGGGTTCTCACTGACGAAGTGGAAATGAAGACTGAACTCAATTTTCAGGGGGCATGACACGAGGCATCTCTTGGTTCAAGTTCTTATGGCTCGAGGTGATTTCTTGATGCTGGGATTATTGGGTTGATTTGAGTGTATTTTTAATTTTAAACCCATGGTTTTGGATTATTACTGTTTTGAAATTTGAATTTGAATTTTGAAATTCGGGTGTTGATCGAATGTACGATTACCACTGAATCATAAAGTGGCTTTTAGAAAATTAAAAAAATATGGATTTGGAGTGTAAAGGTCTTTATCAATCATAAAATATGATTTATAAAGTGATCAACAATGGATTAAAATACTTGGTGTATCATATAATATGATTTTTAGTTCAACCAATAGATCGTGGAAAACATGGAGATGATGAAACAACATGAAAGTCATTTCATTGGGCGTTGTAAAGACCATGGTGACTGTGAAATGGGAAAATGATGAAGTCGACATCATATAAAAAGTTGTGGTGGCTATAAAACATGTAGATGATGTTGGCCACACCATAATAAAGAATATTTTGGGGTTACAAATGGTATAACAACACGGGAGTTGTGGAATCCATGTTGGAGTTGTGGATTACTACGAGCTTTATCAATTGTAAAATATGAATGATAATTCTCATATCATGGAACTTTTCAAGACCAAGAAGCAAAACACACTATGATGCTTGGCCTTGAGAACAATGGGCAAAATTGTATTGTGGAAGATGCATGGATCATGCCGTATACAGATTATCATGTCACAACATGTTTGAAAGCCAAGAATAGTTTTGGATAACCTCATCATGATATTCAGGCATGTTAAATAGAAGAAACTTGCATAGATTTTATAGATATTGCTGTTGACTAGGCTTCATGTCGTGAAGATTGTTATCACATCATGATCAGGTTAAGGAAGAAGGAGACCAAACTACGATGAAGGTAGTCACACCATGAACATGTGGTTTCTAAAATATCTAGAAAATTCATTTAGAGTTTAAAATAAAGATATAAATTGATATTTCAAGTGGATGAATCAGATTTTAATGCATGTTCTTGTATGCACTAATTTTATGGTACACCCAACATGATCTTGGAGAGTTTGAATAAGGATAGTTAATTTCAAACTTTAGATTATATGGTATGTTACATGGAAAGTCTATAAAAACTGCTTGTAGCGGTTTTAGTAAAATAAATCCTGAGAAATATTGATACATATGACATAGAGGAAGAAAAAAAGCTATCAAGTGTTCCATTGATACATCTAGTTTAGTTTAAGTGAGAAGGATCAAGGAAAGAAGAAGGTGATCCATGGTTATATCTAGCTGATTAAGAGGGCAAAGTGTAACAAGATAATTCTAGTTTGAAATTATCTTCACATGGAGGAAGAAGTGTTGCTGTTGTGATATTATGGAAGACATAGAATTAACCCTCACATTGATGATTTGATCTCATATGGGATTGAAGGAGTGTGCATGGAAGAAGTGCTTAATAGAGAATATATCTGTAGATAAGGATACACTAGTCGAAAAAAGGCTTTTAACATCATTTTTTTATTTTTAAGGTTGATTAAAAATCCACACTGATTCAACCGATGTTAAAAAGAATAGTTTCAACATCAATTTTTGTTTAAACCCACATTGAAAGTGTTAAAAATATGGATTTTTTTGAACTTTCAGTATCATTTTAAACAAAAAACAGCGTTGAAAGTTTTAAAAAAATCCATAATTTTCCATACTTTCAACATCGATTTAAAGAAAAGCCAACGTTGAAACATATTTTCAATATTGGTTTTACAAATAACTGATGTTGGGACATAATTTATTTTTTTTAAAAAAACATTGTAAAATACATCAACCCAAGACCAATAAGATGAATTCAAGTACAAGAAACAACAGAATATAGCTGCAAACATGCACCAAAATACTCATTACTTAAACTTTAACCAAAATAAAAATAAATATACAAGAAAATTTTAAATGTACATTTAAAATTTAATCATACCTAAAAAATATATTTCAAATAAACTTTGAAGGTGGTTTAAATATTCATCCCATATATGATGTAACATCATAAAAAACCTACAAAAACAATGATTTTTTATATAATTAACAATACAACATATTGGTTTAAAACATATATTGGTTTAAAACATATGAGTTGTAGTAATGAAACTAACCTTTTGAAAATATGTCATCATTCCGGTCATGATAATCACATAAATGAATCTTAAAACATAATAACCACATTCAGCATTTTTGTTTTGATGATGAAATTGTGGTTTTTAAGAAACACTTTGAAAATAAGAAACATTATATATGTAAGATAAAACAAGTATTAACTAATATAAAAGTTATGTACCTGTACTTTCACATATTTAATTTTATTTGAATTCTTTATCAACAAATGAACATTGTTATACTCTTTCCATGCCATGTTTTATTTTCATATATTAATTATTAAAAAAATATATCAGGAAAAATTTAAGATTAAGGAACTAATAGAATAAAATAAAAGTTATGTATTCAATTTTTTTAACTTTTAAAAACTCCACCCCGTAAAGAGAATAACCAATATGTCATGCGTTCATGTGGGTGGAATACACATAACATCCAATGAACTCTATAATATAAAAAGTCCATCATTAATGGCATTATAATGAATAAAAATTTATAATTATATTATATTCTTCTTACCTACCAAGGAATGGAAGAAACCAACATCCAATCTCTGTATTTGCTAATTTTTCATATATATATTTAACTCTAACACTATTATTCAGATATTACACAATCATTAAAATAAATTCTAGATCCATGAAATCATAAATGGAAGTGCTCTTGTTTTGAAAAAATAGTACAGAGATACCTAATTAGAGAAGTAATAAATTAAGTCATTATAAGTTATATTTATTTAAATAAATAGAAATAGAAATAGAAATTTACTTATATTGAGGACAACTACAACATGAGTATAGAGAGATCATCACCAGCAATACTATCCATGATATCTTTTTAAATATTATTAATTTACAGTCTCTCCCACTTACATTAATAATCATTGAAAACTCATAATACAAAACCAACATAGAATAATTATGGGATAATTTTGTTATCCCATAAAAAAACGTCAAAAGTATTTGAAGGTGCTAGTTCCTGAAATAATTGGGCCTTGTTTTGTATAATGGAAAAGGAGGATGGGAAACAGAAATGGAAATGAAAAACTAGAAAATCCATGTTTGGTATGTCTAAATAAAAATGGGGATTCCATCATATGAAGGAAAATGAATTTCATCCAAGATTGGATGGAAATAGAAAAGAATTTTTTTGACAAAAATAATCCTTTAGATTTTTCTAATTTCAAGAAACATCCTTTAACTATCTTCTCCATCACCCCACCCCCATATTCTTCATTATACCGATCTCCAGTTAACATTTTAACTGTATATTTCAGCACACCCTTATGATGAGGAAACATTTCCTATTATATTTTCATTCATCAGATCATTTTTAGGTTATTCCCCATATTTTAATTTATAAGTTTTCTCTTTTGTGTGGAAAATCCCTGAGACAGATTGAGTTTTGGCTACGACAACAACCATGAATCTGGTGAAAACCATGAATCCGGAGACTATGATGATAACAATGAGTATATACAACTTCAGTGATAAATTTGGTGAGTTCGATGAATTCAGTTGTGATGAAGACTCCACCGAATGTAGTGTTGCATTTTCCCGAAGCCTCCTCAAACACAAAGGTGCAATTCTTCTTCTCTAAGAACTATGTTGACTCTGGCGGTGTTTAGTCTCAGTCCCCAACACTATTTTTTGTACAAAATAGGCACCAATGGCTGAATAAGGTAGCATATATTATCTATTTTGACTAAAATTTTTATTGTCCTTATCATTGGAAAATATCTATTCCTTTTCAAAAAAACTAAACTTTATCTTTTTACCATTCATTTTTAATACATTTTTCTTATTAATAGTTTTCTATAAATGTTGTATGTATATAATTTTATAATTCTAAAATTTATAATTTCCCTATTTTGAATCCACTTCAACCCTTGAAAATAGAGGAAAAAGAAACTATTATATAACTTTACACATGAAAGTTCCATTGGGAACTCCATTGGAGGTTCCACTGTCATTTGTGGAATCCTCAAACAAACATGTTTTATATTGTACCATAATTTTTGAAAGATTAAGGGGGAAATTTTCTATTGCTCCCCACTGGAACTTCTACTAGAACCTATTCTACCTAATTACAGTGTAAATCTACCTTAATGAAAAATTCATGTTGTTCTTTCCCATTGAAAGTTCTAGTGAAACTTCTTGTCATATTCTACCTTTCAAACCTATATTGTAATTTGTGAAATCTCCCCAAAAAATATTTTTAGTGAAATTTTTACAAGATTTAGAAGTTAATTTCATGTAATTATTTCCCACTAGAACTTCCACTGGAAGTTTCACTAGAGGTTCCAATGTAACATAGACTAGAGGTTCCAATGTAACTTACACTAAAGGTTCCATTGGAACTTCCACTAGAACCTATTCTACCTAATTATAGTGAAAAGATACCTTAAGTATCTGAATTACCCAAAGGCCTTCATTTTTATTTTATTATGGATAATCTCCCTTTTTAAGGGATGAAGGGGAACCCTTACATGACCCATAGGCCCAAGGAACAAGTCCTAACAAGACCCGAAGGCCAATACATGACCCGAAGTCCAAGTACATTAAGTTATAATTCATGTTATTCTTTCCCACTGGAACTTCCATTGGAGATTCCATTGGAGCTTCCACTGTAAGTTATAATGGATATTCTATTCATATTCTACCTTAGAAACTTGTACTTAAATTTATGGAATCCCTAAAAAAATTATACTGAAATTTTTACAGGATTTAGAAGTGAATTTCATGTCATTATTTTTCATTGGAACTCCAACTAGAGGTTCCACTATAACTCCCCATGAATTTCCACTAGAGGTTTAAGTGGTACTTCCATCGGAACTTCCAGTACTTTTAGAAGGGCATTAAGTTCTTTCCCACAAGACTTCTAGTAGAGTTTCCACTGGAAGTTCTAGTCTTATTCTACCTTTCAAACCTATACTGTAATTTGTGTACCCCCTAAAAAAATGTTTTCTATATTTTAGTGAAATTTTTATAGGATTCATCATGGAATTTTTCTATTCTTTATAGTCCTATTGTAAGTTTTGTTATTCACAAGGATAGGTCTTAATTTCAATTTTTAGGTGTACATTTTAGGTCCAATATGACATATTTAAAAAGAGTTATACAACAAATAAAAACACAATTAAAATAAGGTCATATAATTTTCAGTCATTTCTATCCAATACCATATCGATATTGGATTATAAGAAACCCAAAAATTCTATTTTTTATGTACTGGATAACTATGTTCCCTCAAAAAATTCTTTCTGAATTGGTGGAGTGGAAAGAAATTTCTATGAAGTTCATGTCCAAAGGATATTTGGGATAACATAAGGTGAAATAGAAATGGAAGACTGATACTCTTTCAATCCAACAAAGGAAACGTTGTATATACCAAGATTTCAAACAGGTGTTAAATTATTGACATAAAAGGAAATCAAAATAGCTCTTTTAGAATCTATAATGGGAAATGAAGAAGTGGATCATGTTGACACAAAAACACTTATATGTTTATACATATGTGCTACTATATTTTTCCCTACTACAGGTTCTTACTTGATTTGGGGTTTTATCAATTTTTTGGATAGTTTGAGAGACATGAGAACACTAAATTGGTCTTGTGCAATCCACTAATAATTGATGAAATCTATTAAAATTTTTCACAAACAGCGCACAATGATTACGGGGGATATTTTCATATTATTGGTATGGATTAATATTTATTTTCACTTATATGTATAATTTACTCTTAATAGTGTTGTTATTATTGTAGTATTAATATTATGAAGAAAGCGGATTAGTGAAAGGAAATGAACAAGATGGCAATCCACCTTTCATGAAATGGAGCTTTTAATATTTTAATGTTGCTATAAAAAAACTGAAGATTCAAAAACTTTCACCTAGTGGGGTAATTATACCAATTATAGTATAAAATTAATGATTTTATTAACCCACAGGTATGTAAAATAAAAATATTATAGATACAAAAACATGATAAAATTGATGAGGAGACAATAACTAGTATGAAATGTGGTGTTCCCTAGAAAAAAAAAATGTGGATGAAAAAAAAAGAAAAAATAAAAGGTATTGAAGAAAAAAATCATAATTGAAAAGAAAACTAGAGAAAATGGAAGCAATAGTTAGGAAACAAGGTGAAAAACCTTAAAAAATGAAGCTGTTGATAACTGACAACCCCAACATAGAGGAAAGCGAAAACAAACTATCATTTATAGAGAAGAAATAACCCATCCTATAATGAAGGAAAACCAAATAGCATGCACCAATGAACATGGGATCCAGGAGTAGGCATAACATGTGCAAGAACCTGCTAAAAAATCATACCTATCCCAGACAGAATACAAGAAGAACAGTTGGAAACAAAAACTCACCAAACTCAATTATTGATTAGAAATGTGAAATCAAGAGCATGAAAAAAAGAAATTAGATTCATCATATCTTTATGAAACCCAAACTAAAATAATAAGAGAAACAACAACTGAAACAAAAGTAGTAGAATATCCAACTGAGCTTGAAAAAACCATCGACGCAGCTAGTGTTTCAAAGAAACTAGAACATAGAAGGGTTTCTACCGGGTTAGCTGCCATACCAAAATGGGTTAGGAAAAGTCAGTGACTCCAAAAAAAAGACTACGAGTTCCTTGATAAGATTCTACAGTTAGACCCAGTCTGGTATGTTGTTAGGACCAAAGGGAATGACCTCTTTGAATTTAAAGTTTTCTATTCAAGTACCCTAAAATATACATGTTTTTTTTATAAATTACTACTATTATTATGTAGTGAATATGTATTTGAATCTAAGAACAATTTATATTCAGTAGAAAAAGAGTGAGTATTTATGTTAATCAAGATTACTATAAACTAAAATTTAATTTGTGTGACATTATCCAATCATTTTCAATGATATAAGGTTATAGATTATTATAATCAGATAATAAAAAAGAAGTGTGAAATGGGGAAGAAAATTTGAATATTCCCAGATAAATCGATGATTATTACAAGTTCCGCTATGGTGAGTATATTATTCTCCATATTCTTTAACTTATAAATATATTAATTAATAGTTTTTCTAACTCTATTTATATTTACAAGGCATAATTTTGGGTAAAAACCAAAATTTGATAGAGATATTGGTAGAGAAACAATTAATGATGTAGTGTAGCTAAATAGAAAAATCAACAAAACAAATATGCATTGGACATTGCTTGTTTTTGATATGCAAAGAAAATATTTCAGCCACTACAAATCCATGCATCATCGGATGGGTGGTGCAGGACATGATAGTTATCATAAGGATTCTTTAGAAATGGTAAATGTTATCCTATTTGACATGAAATCCATTTTAATATAAACCAACTGAGTGAATAATTTTTTTACAACTTTTAGAAAAAATTTATTGAAAAAATCATCAATAAACGGAGACCTGATTACTTGGACAAGACTACTCCCACACTCTCATTCCTAGTGGAAGATACTCCTCAACAGGGGGATGAAACCTTGGACTATGGAATAATAGTTTTCTATATTATAGAGAAGTCGAAAACTGATCAAGAATATAAGAAGAAGCTATCATAAGAAAAAATTGATGACCTGCGACTTTATATAGAATATTTCTTCCTTAATGACCCTATTAACAGCAAAAAAAACATCATTTAGAAGTAGGGGTTTCTACTTGGAAACAATGTTGCGAACATCGACATAAACATTTAAACAGCCCAGTTTTATGGCTTTGACTTCACACTATAATTGAAAAGGTTATAAATTTCTTAAACATTTATACAACCGAGTTTTATGGATGTGACTTCAAAATGGAATTGAATGTTTTCAGGTTCTTAAGCATTTGTACAACCCGGTTTTATGGTTGTGATAGGAATATGGAATTGAATGTTCTCAAGTTTTTAAAAATTTATATAGCCCAATTTTATGGTTGTTACAAGAAATTGTAATTGAATTTTTTCAGGTTTTTAAACATTTATACAACCCAGTTTTATGGCTGTGACATGAAACTAGAATTTAATGTTGATTTGGCGTCCTTATGTAGATGGTTTATTCTATGTTTAATCTTCTTATTTTTTTCCTTAATATTTATATTTTGATTTTATAAGGGGTTTTATTGGATCCTTGACTCATAAATAATATTCTCTAGATGGTAAAATGAAATTAGTTATTATGTTTTTATCATGGGTACTACCAAATAACTTGAAATGTTTTTTATGGGGAGAGTGCAACATTTTGATGGTTTGGTTGCTTTTTATGTAATTTTGTAAGAGTGTTGGACTATAAATTTTGATAATTTTAATTCAAAGGGTTATGTTTGGTATCCTCCATTAAATGTATTTATAGAATTAATTATTGATAAATTTTTGGGGTGGTGATGTAAATGACTTTGGAATTATGTCATGTGATGATATAAGTTTATTATTGTCTATTTCTATGAATCTAGTTTTCTCTATTGATTCACATACTTCTGTTGAGGTTAGAAATATTTTTTTGATTTCAATTTTGTTACATCACATGGTATTTCATAAATTATTATTGAATATAACTCTTCTATGGTCACATAATTAATATCAAAATACTTCTTGGTGTGGTGGATGTTTTTTTGGTCTAGTTGTTTTGGTTAAATGGATGTTCAACAATGTTTTTTTGTTTCTATGGTATATTTTTATTATTTTATATGGAATGGAATTGTTTTATTGGGGATTTTTGTTTCAATGAAGAGTTTTTAATTTTCCATAGATGTTTGATCATAGATTTTCTATTTTAGGTTGTAAATAGATACTAATGGAAGTTTTTTTTATTGGTATCAATATATCATTATTAGTGATTATGTGTTTGTGATTGTTTAGGTTGTAAGTTGATGGATATTTCATCACTATTATACTATTGGATACTATATATATTTCTAATTTACTAATACAATGTCATTGTATTGATGATTTACTAAATGGAATATGGATAATTAAATACTGATATTGATGTTATATTTGTTTTATATAGGTATTATTTTGATTTTATATAGTGTTGAAGGAAATATTACTGAGTTTATGCTTTCGAGGGGAATATTTTTTCCATTTTGAGGTTACTAATTTTTATTTTATGCATTTATTTACTTAATGATAGAATCTATACGATTGTTGAGATGTAGGTTTATTGAGTGGATTTGATGTTTGGTTACATTATTAGATTGTTTTCAGGGGGAAGTGTTTTCAATGTTATATTTTTTTGGTGAGTTATTTTTAAGGTGGGTGAATTATTTGGTTTTGGTTATTTTAATGGGTTGTTTGGAAGTAGTTTGGTGGATGATAATAATTCATCAATAAAATATTGTAATGTATTTTTTTCTTTTAAAAAGACTATTATAATAAAAACTAAATAAATTGAAAGAAAAGTTGAAGCCACAATATTTAAAAAAACAATCCTCTTCAACCCCAAGCTTATTTTACCTTATTTTATATCAAAATTTTTATTCTATTATGTTTCAATATTTAGATGAACATGGATTCAAAAGTACCCATGGATTTTCCATGTTCAAATATTTAATATTATTTGTATGAATTTTTATTTTCACATTTACAATACAACAAATGTGATCTTCACTGTAATTACTTTCACATTTGCATACAAAAAATTTATATATAGCACATTTATAGTTTCTTTAAATGGTAGCCAAATAGATAAAGGATTCAGAGAAGCTGCTATATTATCATACAACACATTATCATACAAATTTTAGTTTATTGAAATGGTATCCCAATCCATTACAACCAAAACAAGAATACGAATTCTTAAAACCTATAAATACATCAATGGAGTCATTGCAATTTAAAACAGCATGTACATGGTGTGGGGACATCATAATTCAATCTAAAAAAAAATTTTCATTTAATGTTCACAATGTTCAACCTCTTCCAATTCTATGCCAGACTACCTCCAAAGTTGAAGTTCTAAATTGGTTGACATGTCTTCCTGCAACAGAGAAACAAAAAAATTACAAAACTTATAAAAAATAATGATGCTAAAAAATTACATTTAAAACTATTTTTTTAGCTAAAACACCAAAATCTGATATTTATTGACATGTAATTCCCTGTGTTCAAAGAAAAATGATATCAGATACCGCATTACGATTAGAAGACTTATCTTAGAAACGAAATTCATCATAAAATTAAATCATACCGTCATCATAGCAGAAGACTTGCTCTTATTTTTATTCAATTGTGTATGCTTTTGGAAACCATTTTTTAAAAATATTTTGATTATATCTCCCCCTTTCCTATTTTTTATCCTTTTAAATGATGTCTTTCCTAAAATTGTGTCTAAACTATCATGATCAATAACTCTTTCCGATTATGTATTTACAATAGTCAACTCTTTTTCAAAATTAATATAATTACAGAAGGAAATTTTATAACCCGTATCTATCTCACAAGTGACAGTAATAAACTTCATTCCCATTCATGCTAAATATCTATAATGTTTTTCAATAATTGATTTTCTATAAGTATTTAATTCAATATAATCTCTTTCAAACATCATAATATTTCTAACCAATCGGGTCCATCTCCCTAAAATATATTTTTTAGGTATTGATCTCACATCAAACTGACCATAGATTTTAAAAATATGAAAAAAAGATACCCAACTCACTCAAAATTTTGAAAAAACATACAACAAATTCATTGGAATCTTCACATGATACACATAATTGATCTTTATAGCCAACCAATCTAATAACATAAATGAATTGAACTCTGATTTCAATACATGATATCAAAAAACAAGAACCAATAATTTGATATTCATTTTGAAATAAATCAAATAACTTGGTGTATATCTAGTATAAACCTGGTAGATCAATGCATGGTAAGGGTAAATATTATGAGGAAACTTCTCCCAAATCTCAAATTCGACATTTGTTTTGCGATATCAATTTTTTTTCCAACAACCACTCAAAATGATTAAATAAATCAACAAAACTTAACTTGTGATAGACATAATCTTTAAAAAATCCATTAAAACTTTCACTTAATTTAGTTCTATGAATACCCAATGTTAAATCATCTTTCAAAAAGAAACGTGCCCACTTTTCTAGTAACATAAATACATCATCTAATAACTATGATTTCCCATCCCCATATTTTGATCTAAGGGAAGCCCACTCCTAATCAAATTGATGTGCATCATGGTATTGGAACATACACCTATTAAATATAGTTAGAAAACTAGTTCCATATTTCATCCAATAACTTAAATGTTTAATGCCATTTTATATCAAATCCCAAGAACAAATGAAATGTTGAGTTCCCACTAAAACTTCAGAAATGGATTTTCCCATTTTAGAATATTGATCAGAAAATATAGTTTAAGGTCACTTCATATGATTCACCTATAATTTTTTTGAAACAAACAAGAAAATAAAGCCATGGTTTCATCATATAACAAAATTTCCTCTAAAATGACAATCTCTTGATGATGATTGAACCCCACAAAGACACCTAAGGGCCTGTATGTTGGAACTAAGGTTGTTCTTTGCTAGAAATGGAGTATGGTTTGTGTTTTTTGTCAATCCACTTTGGGTTGATAAAGGGGTTTTAAAGTCAAGTGATATTATATTACATACCAAAGTAGGTGTTTAAGGTGGTAAAATTTTCCAATGTTTTCAAAAATTTTAGGTCTCAAAACGGGAGATTGTTTTTGGAAAAGAAGGTTTTCTGCAAAGGTAATACGTAGAATGGGTTTTTTGGGAAAAGTTCACAGATCATGAGTTATGGTACGTGGAATGGAGAACCACGAACCACTTAGCAGGAATGGTTTGAGGAACGAAAAATGGTACGTATACCACATGGGAGGGATAGTTCACGGAGCGAAGGAGGTTTGCAGGAAGGCCCTCGGTTTGTGGAAAGCAGACAGTATGTGGGATGACATGTCTTTCGTGAAATTGAGGTGGAGTTTTGAGAAGCCTTGAAGAGTGCCTTTTGTGGAAATGAGTCGGTGATTTGTTCCATCACATAGGGAGAATGGCAGTATGCGGACTACATAGAGAAATGGTTCGCAAGAGATGCACAGTATGCGGTGAAGGTGGTGATGTATCAAAGATTTGGTAAATCTCAAATTAGCAGATTATATAGATCTATTTTCCTATATAAGGATCACTAATCCAATTTTTGATTAGAGTGAATTTCATTAGAGTAATTCATCGCTCTAGGAATTCGGATAAGTCTGAAAGAGGTTTGTGTGGAAGTAATTTTTCTGAAGGGTTTTTTGTAGTCTGCAAAGGGAAGACATGATCACATAGGAGAGTTTGTATGTGGAGGAATAACTCGGTATGTGGTGCTCTTGTAGTACACAGAGAAAGTGAGGTGGTACGCAAAGCAAGGAAGTATGTAAATAAAGGTGGTATGCAAAAGACGGCTCACTAAGGAGAAGTTGGTATGTGTTGAAGAAGTGGTACATGAGAGAAGAAGTGAAGGTAGTATGAAAACACAGTTTGAAAAGGTTTTACGTGGTAGAAGTTTGTAGAGACAATACATAGAGGTGGTATGCAGAACACTACAGGTCACAAAAGAAGAATTCCAGTTCACAGAGGACAAATTTGTGAATTAAAAGTACACTGAAAATTAGATTACATCTACAAGGGAAATTAGGACTTCAATAGAGAATCTATCTATAGTTAAGGATGCATGATTTAATGCCAACACATTGAAGTGACCTTCAAGTTGATAAACTGAGTTCAGATTATTCCTAATATAGTGAGAAAGGGGGGAGTTAATGGTATTGATCAGAGGGAGCAATGTGCTATCCCTAAAACCTTGTAAAGGAAGTGCGCCTATCTTAGAGTGACCATGCTAAAATTTTGTACTCCACAACTAGTAAAGATTAGTGGAAATTGTTATGACTGAAAAATTGTTAGCATATGCTTCTTAAATGTATCCCTTAGTGGTTAACCAAGTAAAATTGTTTTGTCAATTCTTTGCATGTGATTTTTTGTTTTCTGCACTTTCTCATCAGATAGGTTTAACAGGTTCTTATTAATGTGGAAACAAGATCCATTAGTTTAAAAGAAAAAGTTAACACCCTGAGTCACCCCTCCCCTCTCAAGGTGTTCTGGGGTCCTTCAAGTGGTATCAGAGGGTAAAGGTTGTTGGTTTCAAATCTACCCTTCATTTATACAATGGAGAATACAACGAATGTCAGGGGATTCCCCCTATTTGATGGAAGAAACGTTCAGATTTGGAAGAATAAGATGAGATCTCATCTAATATCTCTTAGAATGGAAGTCTTGTTTTCCACTGCACAAGGAATACAGGTCACTAATCCAACTGGGATATCTGTGACTAATACAGACAGGAAAATGCTTGATGTAGATTCCAAAGCATAAAATACCCTCACTGAGGCTCTTTCTAATCAGATATATTTAAAGGTGATGATTTGTATGTCAAAAAAGTTTATGTGGGAAAAATTAGAGAATATTTATGAATTTGAAAACAAAGTGAAGGAGGAAAAACTATACGTTTTTCACAATAGGTTTAATGATATGAAGATTCATCCCGATGAAAATGTAGATACCCTTTTCAATCGAATTACTGAAGTTTTTGGAGCAATACGAGGACTTGGTGAAGAAATTAAAGACATTGATATTGTGAATAAAATATTGAAGATAATTCCACCTCTTTAAAATGAAAAGGGGTTATACCTTGAGGAAAGAGAACTTTCCAAACTTTATCTGGATGATCTACTGAGAAGCCTGGTGGCATATGATATGAGATTCAAACAAATATATGAAACAAATCGAGTAATTAAGGAAATGGCATTCAAATACATAGAAAAACTTGAAACTTCAGAAGATAGTATTGATAAATATAATGAGGAAAAATGAATTATTTCTCTCATTGCCAAGAAATTAAAGAAGGGAAAAGGTAAATTTGAATGCAAGTTTCCTTTGTCTTGTTTTCTTTGTGGAAGAGTTGGTAACATTGCCTCTTGATGAAAAAGAAATTTTGATGAAGAAGAAAGTGAAGTTGGAGACATGCAGAAGCCTCAAAAAAGGTTTTTCAAAAAGGAAGATTTCAAGTCTGGTAAGAAACTACAAAGAAAGGTTTTTTTTTTCTGTAAAGAAGAAGCCGATGATAGTGAATTATTTTAAGAAGAAGAACCAGAATTTAAATCTGGAACTCATGCGTCAATGATGGATACTGTTTAAAAATCAGAACCATCAAGAGATGAAGCTAGAGATAATAAGATAATCACTAATGTAAATATCAAGTCGCAACTTAAGGATTCTTTTGGTAAGCTTGAGAATCAATTAAAGAGATGAAAAAATTGGAAATAAATTGTGGAAGATTCATTAGAATATGTTTATATACTATAAGCTGAAATTGATAGACTTGAGGAAGTAGTAAAGGAGCATTCAACAACTTTTTGAATCTCATAAGATATAGTTAAACTAAAGATCAGAATTGAAGAACAGGAAATGGTCACCAATTAAATTTTATATAGAATCAAGGATAAGTCCAAAACTATTGAAGGAATTTAAGAAGAAGTTTTTACTCTTAGGAGAAAACTTGAAAGTTAATCAATTCCAAAAGAAACAAAGAAGAAAATTCAGTTTGTAAAATTCTCAGATGTTGATCTACTAGAGAGAGTTAAGAATGGTTTGGATGGAGTTAAAATGGTTATGAATGATCAAAAATACTCATGAATGGGAAACATAGTAATTAGTTGTGATACTGAAACATCGAATAATGGAAGTAAAATGGACCAAAATAAAGGCATGTTGAAATCCAGACATATCATAAAGACACATGAAGTCCAAACAAATAAATTCTCAAATCAGAATAAAATGAGGACTAAAAACTATCCTTGAGTTTCCTAATATGATAAAAAGTCAAAATATCCTTCTAAATAAGTTTACGTGAAGAGTAATAGAAGTGAAAAGACATTTCCACTTATGAAATGTCAATTAGGTGGCTATCTGGGCCATACCATGTCATACTGTGAAGAGGTAAGGAGCTAGTTGAATGGGGAAGAGATAGGAAGTCAGTAAAGGATAAAAAATTCATATCTTAATTCTTATAGAAGAAATAAATTATATGGATATTGTTTTCATTGTTCTAACTTTGTCCATAAAGCTGTTGATTATAGGAAAAATAATGGCAGTAACAATTCATAAAGAACTTAGATACAAGTCAATACTCGCCAATAAGATGGTGTTGTTCTTACAAACAAGTTCTATCCTCTGAAATATAAGTGTGAGTATGATGAATCTATGAACATGGAAAATATATTTGAAATTCCATCTTTATCCTTCACTCAAACTAATATTTCATGGAATGAAATGAAGAAAATTGAAAATTCCAACATTGCAGAAGTAGATCTCAAAGCTACTAAGAATAACAACACTTATACTCTTGATAGTGTATTATCATCCCATATGATGGGAAATAAAAACCTATTAATGAATGTCAATAAAAAGGTTAATGAAATAGTGATATTTGGTAATGATGGTGCTTTGAAGATCAAAGGTAGTGGAAGTAATGAAATGGACAATGGCGATTTGAAAAAGACCAAAGTTATTTATATGGAAGGGTTGCGTCACAATCTCTTGAGTGTGAGTCAAATATGTGACTCATGACTTATAGTGAAATTCAATCAAAATGGGTTCACTATAAAAGGAATAATAGAGGATTCTCTCATGAAATGTTATAGAACAGATGCCAACCTATATCAAGTTGATAGTAAAGAGAATATTTTCTACATGAATGTTGAAAAAGAAAACAACTTGTGGTACCGGAGGTTGGGTCACATCAATCAACAAGAAATGGAAAAGATATCTAAGATAAATATATTCATGGATATCCCCAATCTGAAGCATGAATGAGAAAAAACTTTTGATGATTGCATTCGAGGGAAGTTGGTCTATACTTTATATCAGTTAAAGAAGAAAAGAGAATCATATCTTCTTGATGTCATTCATATAGACGTATGTGGTCTGATAAATGTTTCTGGAACTCATGGAGAAAGGTACTTCATTTTTTTATTGATGATTATAGTATAATGGCTTGTGTGATGGTCATAAGCAGGAAATGGAAAGTGATTGATTTTATAAAAAATTATCACCGAAGAGCCAAGAATGATACTGGATGGAAAATCAAAGTTACGCACTCTTAAAATGGTAGAGAATATACATACAATGAGTTTGAAAACTACCTGGAGAAACATGGGATACAACATGTGGTGGCTGTTGTGAGAACTCCTCAGAAAAATGGAGTTGTTGAGCGCTAGAATTGACAAGTGAATAGTATGGACAAAACTATACTGATTGAGAGTTATATCTCTCGCCATTATTGGAAAGAGGCTATTCAAGCTACAGTTTATATTCAAAATAAAATAGGGATTTATATGGGGGAAACCAAGACACCATATGAGTTATGTCATGGAAGGAATCCCTCTTTGAAGTATTTTCATATTTTCAAAAGTAAATGTTTTATCCAAAACAAATAAGGAAATCAAGGAAAGTATATTGATGTGGTGAATGAAGGAATATTACTCATATATTCAATGAATAACAAATCCTACTGATGTTTTAATACACATCTTGGAAAAATTGTGGAAAATAGTGATGTGAAGATCATTGAAGATAAAACCACAAATGGCTTAAGAAATTCTTCTATTGATGTGATAGAAGACGAGGAAGAATATTGACATGGAATAGATTCAAATAAAGAAGTAGAAGATGGAATTTAAAACATCTAGGAGTCACATCATGACGTTTACTCAGAAGAAGAATCAGAAGAAGAAACCATGACTGAAGAAAATTCTTATGAACCTCACAGGAGAAATCGAAGAGTAGAAATTGATCGATATAACATCATTGGGGATTGGATAGCTCCCACACAGACAAGGAGAATGAGTAATAGTGAAAAATATGCATTCTTTTCAATTGAAGAACCATCCTTATTTGAATAAGTTGCAAAGGATGAATCATGGGTTAAGGTTGTGAATGAATAATTGGATCAGATCGATAAGAATTAAACACGGGATCTAGTTAAGAGATCCGAAACACACAATGTGATTGGTACGAAGTGGATTTTAAAAAATAAATTTGAAAAACATGGAAATGTAATTAGAAATAAGGAATTACTGGTGTGTAAAGTATATTCAAATATTAAAGGTGTTTATGTTTAAGAAACATATTCTCCGATGGATAGACTAGAGTCAATTAGAATGTTTCTTTCCATGGAAATTCAAATAGGATACAAATTGTATCAAATAGATATCAATACAGATTTCTTAAATGGTGTTCTTGAAGAATAAGTCTATAGTTAACAAACAATGGGATTTATTATTAGTAATAAAAAATAAAGGTTTGTATATTAAATAAGGCTCTATATGATTTAAAACAGGCACCATAGGCATGGTACTCTTGGCTAGATTATTATCTGAAGAAGCTTGAATTTAAAATAGGAGGATTGGATCACAATAATTATGTGAATAATTATTAGAAAGATCAGTTCATGGTTATGGTGTATGTAGATGATATTATATTTGTAAGAAGAAGGTAGGGACTAGTAGAAGAATTTTACAATCACATGAAATCATAGTTTGAAATGTTTATGATTGGTGAACTCACGTACTTCTTGGGGCTAAAATTGATTCAGAGGAAAGACTACACTTTCATTTCTCAGGAAAATTGTGAAAGAGAGTTACTAAAGAAATTCAATATGAATGAGTCCAAACCAATTTTGACTCTAATTGCGATTGGAACTAAACTTGGAAAGCATGAGGATGAGACTTCTGTAGATCCCACATTGTACAAGAGAATCATTGGAAGCTTATTCTACTTGACTATGACACAACCATATATTGTCTTTACAACATAATTAGAGGCCTGATTTCAAAGTAATACAAAATAAGAATATATGGAAGTAGTGAAAATAATCATGAGGTATATTCAAGGAAATCACAATTATAAATCATACTTTGTTGTAGGAAGAGATAGTGAACTATCAATATTTTCTGATACTGACTAGGCTGGAGATGTTGTTGATAGAAAGTCCACAAGTGGTGGTGCATTCTTTATTGGAAATAAATGTATGGGTTGGTTGAGTAAGAAATAGGAAAGTAATTCTCTTAGTACTACTGAAGCTGAGTATATCTCCACTACAAAGGCTTGAACTTAACTACTTTGGATGGAGAAACAACTGACTGATATTGGTGATGAGGTGAAATAACTAATGGTGATTCAATGAGACAACAAGAGTGAAATTGATCTTATGAATAATCCTATTCATCATTATCATATGAAACACATTGAAATCAAACATCACTTCATTAAGGAAAATGTGGAACATGGCATGATTAAAATGGATCATGTTGGGACTAATGATCTAGTGGTTGACATACTGACAAATCCATTGCCAGCTTATGTGTTTTAGAATCATCGGTTTAACCTTGGTGTTAAACCACCTCCCAGTGCATGAGTAGGTTACTAAGGTTACCCTCTCCCCAATTTTATTAACTATTTTAATCTATTTGTTAATGAGATGCAAGTTTATGGGGGAGATATGATCCATGGGGAGTGTGTGTTGATCTCTACCATTTTCAAATATTGGTCTTTAGGTTTATTTACAATGGGGGAGAATGGATAAATTCAACATTAGAAATGAGAGGAATGAATGTTTTTCTAGTTACATGATAAATTCAATGAGTTATAATGGGGGATAATGAGAATTAAAAAAACAATTCAGTGTTATGAGAAAACCATTGGAGCTTACTTGGAAATATTTAAAGCATTCCAAGACATGATAATCCAATTCATGCTTACCCTATTGTTTTATACAATGATCATTTCCCAATTGGACTTAGAGTGATATTGGCTGAGTTATTTCTTGTGTATCAGGTTTTGATTGTTGCAGGTGCTTCATTGAATTTATCTGTGGATTTACAACAAACCTAAAGGGGGAGATTGTTGGAACCAGGGATGTTCTTTACTGGAAAAGGAGTATGGTTTTTGTTTTTTGTAAATCCAATTTGGGTTGATCAAGGTATTTGAAAGTCAAGTGATATTATAGTAAATTCTAAAGAAATTGTTTAAGGTCATGTAGTTTTCCAGTGTTTTCCAAATTTTCAGGCCTCAAAATAGGTAGCTTGTTTTTGGAAAAGGAAATTTTTCCTTAAAGGTAGTATGCAGAATGGGTTTTCTAGGAATAGTTTGCAGATCACGAGATATGGTACATGGAACGGAAAACTGTGAACCATGTATTGGGAATGGTTCACAGAATAGAAAATGGTACGTGAACTGTGTATGAGGAACGATTCATGGAGTGAAGGAGGTTCATGGGAAGGCACACGGTTCATGGAAAACAAATAGTTTGTGGGATGGAATGTCATTCGTGAAAATAAGGTAGAGTTTTGAGAATCTGCGAAGGGTTTCATTTTTGGAAATGAGGCAGTGATTTGTGCCACTACATAGGGAGAATGACGGTATACAGGCCACATAGTGAAATGGTTCCTGGGAGATATATGACACGCGGTGAAGGTGGCACTGTATCAAATATTTGGTAAATCTTAGATTAGAGGATTATGAAGATATATTTTTCTATATAAGGAGCACTAATCCCATTATTTACTAGAGTGAATTTAATTATAGTAATTCATCACTCCAAGAATTAGGCCAAGTCCGAAAGAGGTTCTCATGGAAGAAATTTCTCCAAAGGGTTTTTTGTAGTTCGCAAAGGAAAGGCAGGATCACATAAAAGAGTCTGTATGTGAAGAAAGAACTTGGTCCGTGGTACTCCTGTATTATATGGAGAAAGTGAGGTGGTACACGGAGCAAGGCAGTACACAAAGTAATGTGGTACGTGAAAGACAGTTCCCAAATGAGAAGTTGGTCCGTAGTGAAGAAGAGGTACACGAGAGCATAAGTGAAGGTAGTACATGAACGCAGTTTGTAAAGGTGGTACGCAGTCATGGTTTGTAGAGGTAGTACATGGAGGTGGTATACAAAGCACTATAGTACATAGAGGAAGAAGTCTAGTTCACGGAGGACAAGTTCACAAACAAACAATATATGGAAAAGAAGATTAAATCTACAGGGGAAAGCATGACTTCAATAGAAAATATTTCTACAATTAAGGATGCTTGATTTAATTACAACCCATTAAAGCAACCTTCAAGTCAATAAAATGAGTTTAGATTCTTACTAATGAAGTGAGCAAGGGGGAGTCAACAGAAGTGATCTAAGGGATGCAGTGTGCTATCCCTAAAACCTTGTAAAGGTAGTGCTCCTGGAACATAGTGACTATGCTAAACTTGTGTACTCCACAACTAGTGAAGATTAGTGGACTTTAGTATGACTGAGATCCCATGGGGTGTTAGCAGAGTGGTACCCGCTAGTTGTACCCCTTGCTCTCCATGGGAACTGGCGCAGGATCGAGTCCCACCAGGCTCGAACACTGTTCATATTATGAACATGGCGATTCAAATCCATTTCTTAGCTAGGGAACGTGGTGCGCACTTGGGCTGGTGGGGCCCCCCTCTGGGAGTCAGTGTTAGCAACACACGTTTCACACATGAGTCTCAGTGTAGTTGGTGAGGTATCCTTAAGTGCATCCACAAGTCCCAGGTTCAAAACCAGGTAGAGGCATATTTCCAGGTTACTGTATCAGGAACTGTAGCAGTACTGTACACTGTGCAGGTATTGTAGCAGAACTGCACACTGTACAAGTACTGTAGCATGACTGTACACTGTACGGGTACTATAGCAAGCACTATAGCAGTTACTATTTCAGGTACTGTTCGGTACTGTAGCAGTTGGAACTATTCACCTTGGGCCACTAGTTTGAGCTTGGAGTTCTTAAGGCTTTCGGGCCACCCAGACCTTCAGGTTAGTAGGGATTTTGGGCCACCTTTAAGGCCCTCGGGTCACATCAAGGCCTTCGGGCCACATGCAGTTGCCCCAAACACACTACAGAAAAGGAGCAGCCCCAGAAGAGGATTCAGAGCAGGTGCACTCACCAGAGTAGAACCAAATGGATTGTCAGAATAAGAGGGTATAACTATTCCATCGGTACCAGCCTGTGCTTGCACGGGAAGCCTAGCCAGACAGCCATACAAAGGTGGAGAGCTACTATCATGACGCAGATGCTGGGGAGGGGCAGTTCCTTGTAGATAGTCTGGTTGAATTCCCTAATACCTTCAGGTCATGTAATCTCCTAAGCCTACGGGCCTTGTAATCTATGTGCCTAAGAGCCTTTTAAGGGTTCTCCCTCATCCCTTGAAAGGGGTTTACAAAAAATCAATAAAAAAATGAAGGCCTTCGGGCTATTCGGGCTAGTATGACTGAAAACTTGTCAGCTTATGCTCCTTGTACATAGCCCTTAGTGGTAAACAAAGTAAAATTATCGTGTCTTCGCTTTGCAATGTGATTTTTTGTTTTATGCACTTTATCATTAGATGGATTTAACAAGTTCCTACCAACATGGGAACAAGATCCATTAGTTTAAAAGAAAAATTTGACACCCTGATTCACCCCTCCCCTCTTAGGGTGTTCTGGGGTCCTTCATTCTACTCTTTATTTGTGCTGAAAGTGATGTAAAAAAACATCATCTCCAAACAAGTCATAATATGTATTCATTTTTGAATCAACCTAGAAAATATTACTAATTTTCCTATTCATGTAAAACTTCATAATATACAAAAATAATGGATTGTCCTGAATTTGTCTTTCTAGGTACTCTAATATGCAACATGCATCACCATGAACTAATTCCTTTTCCCATTTAGACCTTAAAAAATTCAACTGATCGATATGTGTGTACCCAATAACATCTTGACCCCTTACAATAGCTACAGCTAAGGAGAAGGAATCATTTGGTTCAATACCTACTAAAGCATTCACATATAACTCAGCTTCCTGTGCTTCTTTTATTTTTCTTTGGGAACTCATCATATGAATTGATTCAGGGCTATGCAAGAGATTTTTATTATCTTCAACAAATAAAGTACATGCATATTTCCCATAAGACAAAAAACTAACCCCCATTCTTGTAAGGAAACCTATATGAGTCTCAGCTTGAGGAAATTTCACCATGTTATCATATTTGTCAACCTTCGTATGAACTTTTTTTCTACATGCATAAAGAATTGTTGTGACAATTGATTTATCCTTTCTACTTTTATTCAAGTATTTTCACTATACACTGAACCCATTTACTCCCTATACGTGACATAAAAACATTGCACATAATCAAGTGATTTGAATTTCATCCCTACAACTGGTTTGATAGAAGCTATTACAACATCAACATCATCATCATTAGAACAACCTTTAACAAAAAACTTAAGTTCAACCAAAGTACATTAATTTTAGAACAATAATTAATCTATTTGAAAATGTATAAACTATATAAATAATAATGTAACTAAAAATTATATAATTAAGAAAATAATTATTTAAAAATATATAAAATATAATTATATTTTTGAAATTTTAAATAAAAAAATTTATAAGATATATTAAATATATTTTCCATTGGAAGTTTCATTGGAAGTTCCACACTCCAACAAAACTGTATATTTCTAAAACTAAGGGATATATTAATAAAAATTAAACTTTAATAAATATATTTTTATGAAATAATTAAATTTTATAATGTTGATTTAATTTAACATTTGAAAATGTATAAACTATTTGAAAAGAAAACTAAAAATAAAAATTACATAATTGGGAAAATGTTACAATTGGAACTTCCAGTGGAACTTTTTATAAATATATTTTTATTAAATACAATTTTAAAAAATATGAATTGAAATTATTACATAATTTTTATAAAAATGACTTAATTTAACAATTGAAATTATATAAATAATCTGAGAAAAGTAAATAAAAATTATATAATTGGGAAAAAATTATTTATAAATAAATAAATATAATAATATTTTTGAAATTAAAAATATTATTTTTCTAAGATATATTGAATTTATTTTCCATTACAAGTTCCAGTAAAAGTTCTATTGGAACATCTACTAGAAGTTCAAGTGGAAATTCCACTAGAAATTCTAGTGCAACTCCAATGAAAGAACTAATGGAACTTCCGTAATGCAACAAAACTGTATATTTATTTATGTAAAAAATTCACTACAAAATTGAGTGTATGGTCTTGGAAAGAAACTAATTCCAGATTTACCACAAAAGTAACAATAAAAAAACTTCAAATATAATATCGAATACCTTCAAATACACTGAAAAATTAAGCATATAATCTTTGATAGAAACTAATTCCAGATTTACCAAAAAACTAATAGTAAAAATACTTCAAATATAATCTAAAATACCTTCATCTGTAGCCATTATAAGTAGAAGAAAAAAATTCAAACTCCAAAATGCAGCAAACTGAAGGCTACTTCCCCCCACAATGGTAAAACCTAGAAAAAATAACATGCATTCGACACTACACTCACATAACTCTGATGATTCTCACTAGAAAGATTCATGTTGTAGAAAAAATTACATGCATTACACACTTCACTCCATCAACACTTTCTATTCATACTGCGATGAAATCTAAACCTGGAAAAACCTTGTAAAAATGCCAAGTCCTACAGTGCAGTCCCGTAATCCCTTAGATATTTCTTGACAAAACACATTGAAAATGTAAAACCGTGCTGTGAAATCTAATATGGGGGAGCATTTTATCATCTACTACCACTTAATCCCATAATCCCTAGACCTTACCTGAAAATACATAGTGAAAATGCCAAATCCTATGGCATAATCCTATAATACTTCAGAGTTAGCCCAATGAAACCCAACGAAAATGCCAAATGCCTATCGCGTGATCCCTCATTTCGAGTACCTCATTTATCAAGAGATAAAAATAACATCCATCACCTTCCAAAATATCACTGTAATGTGATACTACCATGTGTAAAAATGAACACGTGTTAAGATCACAAAACGTCACTATAGCATCCTGTAATACATGGAATAATAGATGATAAAAAGTGATTCTTAATCACCCCTTCCACCCATCCCATCACTGTCATCATCTTATCTAGCCAAAATATCCCCTGTTGACATCTCTTTCCTAAGTCAAACCAGTCACCATCGACATCACCCATGTTAACCATCTTATCACCATCGTCATCTCTTCCCGCTTTCGAACCAGTAATCATTGGTATCATTTTCCCCTACTAAACCAGTCATCATGGACCCTGAAAATCCCCATCGAATCTCAAAAATGTATTGAATCCACCTCCCATATTGTGACTATGTTATCGATACCCTACAAACACATTGATGATGCCTTGCGACCAAGCCCTATAATTGCACACTACTTTACACCACCATGATTATCAACAAGCTCTATCCCACCATTGAGAACCCCCATCAACGACCCAATTTCTATCCTCTCAACTATTGTGGTAATCCCCACCCCTTCCATCACACCCTCAATATACAGATAACAATTTGTAGAGGGATTTGGATTTATAGATATCACCAAATCAGGGAAATGAAAAAAATTTATTTGTTTTTTTATTTTTATTAATTATTATATTTATTCCATTTCATTATACTTTTCCATCCATACCAAACATAGTTTGGAAACCAAATTTTTTTTGAATTTCCCATTACACTTCCATTTTCATTTTAATTAAGGTAAATGTGAGAAAACATTGCAAGTAATTTGAATTAAAAAAGTAAATAAAAATTTAAAAATAACACATACCTCATATGTAAACCAATGAAGAAGACTAGCTGGACAAAGTAAAAAATGACTCAGACTATTTTCAACTCTAGACACCTCCTTAGTAGGCAATGAAAATGGAACAATTGGATCAATAATATCATGTATTTCTACTCTTAACTGACCTGACTGCATCAGTTGATGATGTACATAATTCCTAAAATTATATATAATTATGTATGCTATAATATTTAAATGAGGATTCGTAACATGAAACTCATAGTAAATGATCAGGTTCGAATGTGGAGGTGGATCATTTGGGTATGCAGGCTGTGTAGGCTGCACCTATCTCATCATCTATGAAAACATAGCTTGTATAGATGATTTAATTTGATAGTCTATCAATTAATTCATCTCTCACAGCGCAATCTTCAAGGAATATATTTCTCCCTTATAAGTTGACTCCCTTAATGTTTTACTAGGATGAACAAAAAATTTTCTAATACTGAAACCTGCCTCATATCCTATTAAGCAACCCATGTGTTTTTTCTTTCCTAATGTAATAGCCAGAATGCCCATTCTACTCTCAGGGATAAAAGTCCCCTACATCGAATGCTCTTGAAGGATGCCCCAAAATAATATTAAAATATTATAATAGTGTAATTATTTTAAAAAATACCAATACTCAAGAAAAATAAAAATTAATTTCTTACAATTTTATCAGATACTTCTCTTGATGTGTGATATGTCGAGATTTTGGATTTTTTTTAAAATCAAACTATGTTTGAGAGCTTGATCCACACACAACATCGAACTAAAACAAGCCTAAATATACTTATTATTAAGAAAATTTAAGAATAAGAAAACATCTATTAAATAAAAAATATTGTAATCAATTAAAAAATTCATACAAAATATGATTAAGAATAATTAAAGTCTTAAAAAGGTATTTTTTTTAATAAAAGCAGTTTTTATTTTTATATATTGAAATTTCATTTAAAAGATAAATTTATAAATTTTGGAATTTTAATTTGATAAAATGAACTTCATTTTTTAATCCCACATATCAAAATCAGCTTAAAGATATATTTTTTGTGATTTTTTTAAAATAATTGATTTCTAGGTGAATAGTAAAAAATACCGATTTTGCTAATACCATCACCTTTATGACCTTATCATAATAAAAAAATGACTTAAAATCCATTAATTAATTTTTTATATAAAAATATATATTTATAAAGTAAAATAAATCATTTAAAAACACTATGTTGAATTAATAAAACACATGCTTAACATTTTGGAAACTAAAGTAATATTTTGCTCTAAAAGCTATTTTTATACTCTTATATTAACAATTAGTTTTCTTCGTCTATAGAAACTAAATATAAAAAAATGGATTTAATATTTTAAATAAACATGTTTATATTATCTATTAAGGTCAATTTAATTTTAGGCATAAAATTATGGTTACTAAGAATAAAGTTAATGACTGTGATAATGTCGAAAGAGTTATTTTCAAAGAATTGTTTTATTAATATTATATAATTTTTATCTAAAAAATTAAAATTATATATTTTATACAGACTATTATATGATGTTTTAAAATTAATACAAAAATTTTATCACCGATTTAATTGGAAATTAATGTTATATAAGATTAATAACACTTAATGGTGAAAACAACATTTTTTACAAGACTATTTTTATATATATTAAATGTTTTAATTTAAAAGTTAATTTTATATAATTTATAAATTGAATTATATTATATGAGTATTAAATTTAGGTTCATATAACCCAAATTTTGTAATAGGGGTTACCTTAAATTTTTAATAAAATATAAATTACTTGGGTAAAAATTAGATACCAAGGTAAAAACCAAAATAGTAAAATGTAAAAATCTAGTGGTAAATGACTTTAAACATGTGTAAAAATGTGTGGTAGAGGCTTTATCAAAATTATCTGACCCCAAAATCCATTATTTATCACTTCTAGATCCATTTACCCTTAAATAGTGTCATGCCTTTATTGAAAAAAAATGGTTATTCACAAAAGTTCCATTTTCTTCACTTATAAAAATGGATCACTTCCACCACTTCATGCTACAATTATAATTTAAAATTTCATTCCAAAATTCCGAAATTTTTATCTTTTTAGAATACTATCTCATTTTTATTATCCTATGGTCTCAATTAGTTATCCCAAGGCCTCTATTTCTGAGGATATTTTTAAGAGAAATCTCAAGTTCCCAATGTGAGTATTTCCCACCCCTTAGTATTTTTTTCTAAATATCCAACTTAATTTTTTTATCCACCCTAATATAATTAAATAATTATTATTAATATAATTAAATTTTATTATATTAATTTATCAAAAATTATTGAATTATTTCCACCCACTAGGAAAAAAACATTGATTGTACGTATTTGTGGACTACCACCTTCACGAAGTGATGTGATTTGTTTCTATTTACCGCCTATCATGGTTGGTAATAATAATTAATTTGATGAATGAATATGTTTTATATTTCATAATTATAACTATTAAATGATAATTTATCATAAACCTTCATTCCAACCCATTCATTGAGAAATGGAATCGTTAATTATGCGTACATGCGGACTATCGCCTCCGCGAAGGACGAATTACATTTTTCATCACCAACCTACATGGATAGTTATAAGAGTGAATTTAATGATGGTAAATGATATTTATGATATATTTAATATTATATAAAAGTTATATAAAAATTATATAAAAAAATCATCTTACTTTTTAAATCATTATAACACACTCATTTGGGTAGGTTTTACCATATACGTGAAAATGATATAATATTTATATCATGAATGATTAAGGAATTTTATGTATTGGTAATATCATGTAATAATAATTTATTTATAATATTTTAATGATTTTTTAAATGAAATATTAATATTTAATATATTTATTAATGTACCACCATTCTCTCGTTAAATATGCTGAAATTAGTTTATCTTGATTTCCTTTTCCACAAACCATATATATGTATTTCACTTAATGAAATGGGAAAAAGGACTGACTGAAAATTAATTTTTTATTATCAAAACACTTTTGTGAAGAATGTGAGAAACCATAGTAAACATAATTCCAACAGATAAAAACATAACAAAACCCAAGACAAAACTATAGATTCTTCCCCTCCCTAGAAACTACATCACAATGACCAACCTTCACCAATGCATGACCACCCGACAAACAGTCCCATGAAAAAATGCACGGGCACAGAACCAATGGCATATCCATACCCTCTGAAATGAAACAAAGAAATCATTGAAAAAATGATTATTCTATTTTGAATAATATGGGAATGATTAACTTTGTACCAATAAGTGAAAATTGACCCCATCACCGTGAAACTTGTATGAAATAAACAATCGAAAAATCCAAACATCTGATGATAAAAATAAATTATAATTGAGTAACCTATTTGTGATAGATTTTTATAAATTATGTGTATAAAAGATAATATATATTTGAATTAGGATTTGAAATTAGTGATTATGACAATCATGTTCATTATATAGGAGGTTAGATCACGTTTGATTAAGCGGGAATACAAGATACACTATTGGAAATTGAGTTAGTTGTGATGAGATCCCGTCACAAATAACATGTTATAGAAAATAGCATCATAAATAGTTTCTTTGAACTTTTTAAAAAACCCCTTTGGGACGGGCCCATCACAAATACTATTCGCGACGGGTCTATCATAAATAACTTAAAAAAATAAAATAAAATAAAATAAGTAAAATTGAATAAAAATATATTAATATTAATAATACAATAATATCAATAAAACAATATTAAATAATAATAATTATGATAATAATAATAATAAAATAATATTAATAATATGATAATAATAATAATAAAATAATATTAATATAATAATAATAATAATAAAAATTAATATTCATAAAATTAATAATAATAATAATAAATTTATAAAATTATAAAAACCTCAATATTCTCAAAAATATAAAATAATAATAATAAAAACAAAATAATAATTTTAATAAAATAATAAATAAATAATAAAAATAACAAACAAAATTAAATAAATAATAAAGTAATAAAATAATAAAAAATTAAATAAATAATAAAAAATACAATATTCAGAATAATATAAAAAATACAGTATATAGAAATGTAAATATATAATATTATAAAAAAATTACAGTCAAATGTTTTATCATAATAAGTCAATACATTATTGAGGGGGAGAGTCATCTGGAGGAGGTGGAGGAGGTGGAGGAGATGGTGGAGGGAAATCCATCTCTAAACCATGAGTCAGATGTCACATGTACTCCATCGTCTGCTCATGCTGCTACTACTGCCACCGATGCATCTCCTCCTCTTACTATTACTACTATCGATGAAGATCTTCCTACTCCATACACACACTCTCTATAAGCTCACACTGAGCTCACAGTTTCTCTTGATACTGTGTAGCTGATGATAATGAATCTCTATGACCTCCTCTCGAGCTACATGCCTACATCGTAGTGGTACTGTAATAACTCCCAGGCATCAATCGTGAGACGAACCAACAACTTGGCCTTTCTAAAATGCATACCGGGTCGCCTACATCCATGTTGCCTCATCAAATCTTACTATATTGGTATGATCATCAGTCTTAGCCCAACTCTCAGTCTGCGTATGAGACATTGTGGACTCATATGACTCTTTCAATTGAAATTTAAATTTAAAATAGTTAAAATATTATTTGTAGTTAATTTTAAAACTCAAAAAGAAATTATACTCATCATAATCTGATGCTGGTTATCACCTCTAATCTCTTTAGTGACAGGATTTCTATAATCGGGCTGTTCTACTGTCTATATGAATATAAAATAAACAATTTACATTTAAAGTTATATAAATTAATTTAAAAAGGTACTTACCATATGTTCCCTATGCGTACTGAATGTACGATTACCAGCTCGATGTGTCACCTCCTGTCCCCCCAGTTCCATCGACCTATTGATGATATTCTCTGAAAATAACCACCCATCTAGTGTGAACATAATTCATCCCAAAATTGAGATGAAATGTAATCAGGTCAGTGGGCGTAACAAGAATGATAAAACTCCGTGAATCCTGCTTTCCGCATTGCTGCCCTCCTCAAATTGTGCAAAAACTGGAGATAATGATCATGAATACAACCCTCCCATGATTTTCAAATAGAGCCACACATTCTCTCATCGATGCGATACCATAAAACTTACAAACAATTAATAATATCAAGTTATTAATTAAATAAATTTGAAAATAAATATTATTTATTTATATATCATTCAATGATCAAACATGCAAAGATAAACATCTATGGGAATCTGATCCCATGTAACTTATGCCTCAGAAAATTGATTTCGTAATATAGCACCCCTCTATCCAATAGCTATATGTGTAAAGTTGTGATAAAAAAGAACAAATAATCAAAAAATTAGTATATAAATAAATTAATGATAATTAATGAAAACTAACTAAAATACACAGGTAAAAATACATCCTCATGCGTGGATCAAATCCAATATATGGATGTCACTCGAGGATAGGGTTAAAAATCATTAATCGTTCAATACCATGCCCCCTCTAAGTCCTCTTTTAATTTCCAGCAGTCTGAGGGTCAAATGATCCAATATTCTACTCGTCATCAGGTAGATCAGCATCCTACAACTAACAAAACATATCTAAGTCTATCTGAAACATGAAATGATTATTGTTAACAAACATTTGAAAAAAACTGTTATATATAGATATATATTTTATATGATTATAACCAGTATTAAAATGTGTCAATATTCATTTTGACCCTCATCTTCACATATGACGGTGTCAATATCTTTATATTTTTCTTTAGCATCATCAATTTCTATATAAGTTTTAATTTCAACATCTCTTTTCATTTACTATTCATTTCTTACATCATTAACATCATTGTCACCATCAACCCTTAACTATGGGGTGTCATCATCAATATTCGTGTCACTTCATGAAAAAATTTATTTAGATTAGTCTCTTGAAAAATTTCAATTCCTTGCACTTCTATGGAACCATATTCACTTTGAGTAAACTGATTTTCTTGAGATTCCATTTTTATTACGCTCCACCAATCACCTAACTCTCTTGAACTAGCATAGTAATTTGAATAATAAATTTTATGTGTCTGATGAGACAATAAAAATGGTTCATTTACTATAAGAAGCATTTTATATTTAATATCAAGGATTCCATGGATCGAATGAACATGAAATCCTCCCTGAATATCCAACCACTGACATTTAAACATTGTTATGTAATTATTTCCTAGATAACACATTTCAATAATTTCTTCCAGAATGTCATAAAAGTCAACTTCAATTTCTCTATAATGAGATCCTCTTAAGAAAACACCACTATTCATTGTTTTTTTATTCCCCATATGCATGTGTATGAAATCGAAAACCATTCACCACATATTCATTATAAGATTTAACCATTTTGGATGGTGGGTTATTCAATACTCACAATCGATTATCAATTTTATCAGCTTGTTGAGATACCTAAAAATTTGTAAAAAATTATCAATATAACAAGTAATAAATTGATTTTATATGTTTAACCATACATAATTTATGTTACCAGTTTTTGAAACCAGTGGGAAAAATTATTTTTCTGACGTTTTTCAAAGCATCTGCTATAATTTTTGGAAGCTGTTTCTTGATATGATTTTCATATAACCTATAAATAAAATAATATTAATTTACTATAACAAATATTATATAATAATTGATAGGATCACTCATAATACAAATGGTTTCATTTCTTCATAGTTGAGCAGAACATATATATGAGCTCCGTGATGTTCATCATCTGAAATCCATCATTCATGAACTCCACCAAAGACAAGTTCAGGATAATTAAAAACTGATAATTGATTGCTCATTTTATCATCAATATTTCCATTATTATGAACCATTCAGTTTTATCTTCAGTTATATTAAGATTGAAAATAATGAGAGTAGAAAAAATAAATTTCCTCCTGTAAATAAACTTATGAAATTGAGCCTTCAACTGATGCTTTTTCATGTACTTTTTTCTTCAATCTCTACATGCATATTTCAAATGGGTACATCTATCAGAACTATACTAGACCTCCAAATTTTTATTCATGAAGAAAATATAATATTAAATGTTTCATTGAGTCAAATAAATCCGAAAGGAATATTTTTTCTAGTTTACATAAAATTAAAACAATATCTTCTTGCAATCCAATTAGTGCATCGTAGTTCATTTTCACCGCACAAATGTATTATAAAAAATATGATATATATGATATCGCATCCCAAATCATTGAATTCAACAAACCACTTAATCCAATTGGAAAAAGTATTTCCATTATAACATGAAGGTCATGAATTTTTAATATGATAATATGACCATTTCTGACACATCTCACCAAATTAGAAACATAACCATTAGGAATTATCAAATATGCAATCCACTGAAAAAATAATAATTGATTTTCTTTGGATAATGTATAAGAGGATTTTTGGATTCGTTAATTTCTGTGATTAGATATTTTAAAACTGTTCAAGTTCTGCTCACCTACAAATTTGGGTAAGATCTAATCACGACTTTACATTATCTCTGGTCTTACCTTCCAAATCTGTATAAAATAAATTATCAATATGAATGACATCCAACATGTAACGGACCAACAAATCAGACCAATATGAAAGACCCTAAAAAATGATCTGTTTTATCCAATTGTGGCCTTTCCTAAAGCTCTAAATTTTATATTGATTTATTATTGGTCCAAATGTAATGAGAGGTAATAAATAGACAATTGATTTTAACTATGTACCCGAGATCATTGTTGGAGATCCATCTCTTCCAATTATTCCTTTTCCACAACTAGAAATATGGACTATTGCCACACATCTAATGCCACAGTTTTAATAAACTATGGAAATTTGTTATATGAGGCCACAATTTTATTCAAATTGTGGAAATACCTCTCGATTTCTCTTCTATCCTTCACACATGGGTCCCCTTCCCCACTATGCGCAGTTCCTCTTCTCTGTGCATGGTTCCTTATTTGAAATCAATTCCAAGCCTCTATGATGATCTTCCTCCTCTGACACAGCTAACCCACCTCCTACCTCCAGCTATCTCCCTCCTCCGATGTGGCTCTGATGCAATTTTGGTGTAGCTAATCCACCTCCTGCCTCTGAAGATCTTCCTGTTTTGTGTAGCTCTGCCACAACTAGCCCAACTCCCTACCTATATATCTCCGATTTAGCCTCCCCACCTTCCTGCCGATGCTGTTCCGATGCTACGATGTGAGTTTGGCTGAACCCTAAGGTACTCATATGGTCTGATTTTTGTGGGTTATCCTTGGATATAGGGTTTCTTCCATATTGTGGGCTTACTTGGACCCAATTGAGGCCAGATTAGGTCTCACTTTGATAATGGGAAAATGGTTTCTGAAAAATAGATTGAGATTTTGAGCACAACTAATGTTTCTTATTTTTGAGGGTATTCAGATTAATTCTTTAACTAGTATAAAAATTATTTTTAACATCACATTTATAACATAATATCAACATAACCGAAATTATAATAGTAAACACTTTATATTTTGGCATCAATTTTTCATAAAACCGACCCCAAAAATTGTGTATAACATTTTTAGTGTCAGTTTTACTATAAAATGATGCTAAAAATACTCGATGAACATATTTTTCATGTCAGTTTTATTAAAACTGATGCGAAAAATCAAAAAAAATTATTTTAGGCATCAGTTTTATGGAAAACCAACGCCGAAAAAAATAAATTGTTTTAATGTCGGTTTTATTGAAAACCTACATTAAAACTCTTTAAAAAAACCCTACTATGGAACCCTCATTTCATTTTGCGCTTGTTCTTTCTCTCTCTCAACCTACGATGCTTCTGATGGATTCCAAAACCCTTGTGAAGAATTTTGTGATGGTTTTTGCTCAATTGGAATTAAATTTTAATGATTTTTACCATCATTCGTTCATCCTTTCGTGATCTAGGTTTTTTACTTCATCTTCGTAACATTTTTATGATCGGTTGGCACTCAGATCGTATGTTTTTCTGTTGTTATTTTTTGTTGTTAATTGTTTTGAAAATGTTATAATTGTTTTTTTAGTGTTCTTATTTCCAATAAATTCAAGGGAAATTGTCTATATATTTCGTCTTCGGTAACCCTATTATGGTCAAGAGACACCGTGATTATATGTTTTTTGTTTTTTTTTCTTGTTTGTTTTTTTGAAAACATTTTAATTTTTTATTTTAGTGTTCTTACTACCATATAATTCAAGGGATTTAATATATATTCAAGATCAATATTGTAGTGTACAAATCCGAAATTTATAAGTGGTTTGTAAATTTTTTTAAGATAAATTTGTTATTGGTTAGTTATAAATTTGATTCACTCATTCATTTTTTTGTATGCATTTGAATTTTAATTATTAATTTTTTTAAAGTTTGTTTAATAATATAAAATATTTATTTAGTGGGATTATCAAATGGTTTTGTTTTAGGTTATAACTAAGAGGAATATTTATTTCTATTTTGACGAGTCTAAGTAGAAAGGCACCGGTGTTGTTTGATAATTGTTTAAAAAAATCTATCTAAACTTGCCAGAAATATCTTTATTATTTAACATGGTCATCAATAATTGTTTATAATTATTTATTAAAATAAAATAAATACCTAAAGTAATTTATTTTTTATTTTATTCATAATAATCATTGATCCCTCACTATATTAGAAATATTTTTCATTAATTTTTTTTGTGTTTAAAATTTATTTGTTTATATATACATTCTTAAATGATTATATGGTATATATATATATATATTTGTATATATGTGTATATATGTCAGTTGAAATTAGTTGTGATATTTTTATTTTTTGATTCTAAACAAATCATCTACTTTTGGATCAGTGACACATCACACAAAGTAAATACCTAGAGTAGATTATTTTTATTTTATTCCTAATAATCATTAATATTTCATGTATGTGTACCAATCATTTTTATTGTATATTTTTTTGTTTAAAATTTATCTTTTTATATATATATTTTTAAATGTTAATATGTTTTAATATATTCACTAATTATATTATAATATCAGGTATTTAATAGATTGTAATTGGATAAATTTATGAAGAACCAATAATGAATATAAAAAGGAGTTGATGATTTCTTGGAATTTGGTAAACATAATATTCAAAACATAGATTTGATTTTATGTCTATTTGTGAAGTGTTGGAATATGAGAAAGTTAAATTCTAGAGAAATCATGGATCATCTCATTTTCAATGGGTTTAGCCTTAATTATACATGTTGGATCTATCATGGTGAAATAACTATAATTTTAACATCTAATGTTGATGAAAATATTCATAATGACACACAGGATCACATTAAAGAATTAATTCATGATTTAGGTGTTGAAACCATTAAAAAAACAAAAACTATTGAAATATTGTAAGAAGATTATGAAAAACCATTATTCAGAGGTTGTAAATATACAATGTTATCATCAATTTTGAGATTGGTTAACTTGAAAGAAAAAAATTGTTGGATTGATAAAAATTTCTCTAACTTACTTGGGATTTTAAAAGAGATACTTCCAGAAGGAAATGAGATTCTAGATTACAATTATGAGGTGAAGAAAATATTATGCCTAATGGGATTGGGGTATAAAAAGATACATACTTGCCCCAATGATTATGTATTATATAGGAAAGAATATGAATTTTTATCAAAATGTCATACACATGAAACATCATGCTATAAGATGGTTGTAAAAGTTATTTCATATTCATTATCAGGTACTGACATCTAACCTTATGCTAAATCAAATATTTCCTTCCAATAATCCCTTCATATAATTCCGATAAATTAACTCTTATTCATTCTCAGGTACTGAAATCAAATCTCTTGCTAAATAAATTTGGTATTTTCCAATAACTTCTCATTTGAAGCATATATTTTCAAATTCAGTTGATGTAAAAAGGTTAAGATAATATTCAAATGAACACATCTCTGATGTTAAATTACGTCACCCTACTGACTCATCATAATGGAAGATATTTGATAAATAGTTTTTTGATTTTGGAAGTGAAGTTAAAAATATTATAATGGGGGTGCGTACAGATAGAATGAATCCATATCAGATCCTTAGTAGCTAACATAGTTCATGGCCTATTTTTTTGGTAGTTTACAACTTATCCCCACACATATGTATGAAGAAAAAATATGTTATGACGAGATTGATGATTTCTAGGCCAAAATAGCCAGGAAATTATATTGATGTGTATCTTTCGCCATTGATTGATGGTTTAAAACTTCTATGGGAGGTAGGTGTTAATGTTTTTGATGCATACAAGAAAGATTATTTTCTTTTGCGTGCTATGATAATGTTTAGTATAAATGAATTTCCTGCAGATGGAAACTTATCTAGATACAATGTTAAGGGACCTAAAGCATGCCCAATTTGTGAAGAAAATACATCATATTATCAATTTAATAATGGAAGAAAGAAAATGTACATTGGATATTGAATATTTTTGCGAATTGATCATCCTTATCGTAGATTGAAATAAGAATTTAATAGTCTATAGGAATATAATCTTCCCCCACAACCATTGTTAGTTGAATAATATTACAACAGGGTGAAAAATATTTATTCAATATTTGGAAATAAAAGTAGTTCTGGTCTTCAAAAAAATATCTGGAAGAAATAGTATATATTTTTAACTACCTTATTGGATATTTTTAGGGATAAAATATAACATTGATGATATGCATATTGAGAAAAATATATGTGATAGTTTGATTGGAACTTTATTATACAAAAAATGAAAGACAAAAGATGAATTGAATTCTATATTAGACTTGATAGAAATGGGAATACGTTTTGAGTTAGCTCCCACTATGAAAGGAAACAAAACATATTTACCTCAAGATTTTTACACATTAATAAAGAGTGAGAAGTTGATTTTTTTTCAGTGTATGTATGATATAAAAGTACCCAGTGGATATTCTTCAAATGTAAATAATTTTGTGTCTCTAAAGGATTTAAAATTAATAGGTATGAAATCTCATGACTATCATGCATTGATGAAACAACTACTACTAGTCGCACAATGTGATATATTACCGTCAGCTATCAGAAAGACTATCATCAGGTTATGTAATTTTTTCAAATCCATTTGTATCAAATTTATTAACCAAAATTTGTTAGATGGGTTGGATAATTAAGATGCTCTTATACTTTGTAAACTAAAAAAATGTATTTTCCAATTATATTTTTTGATATAATGGTTCATATGGTGATTCATATGGTGCGTGAGATAAGAGTATGCAGGCCTATTTATTTACATTGGATGTATCCTTTTGAAAGGTATATGAAAATTTTAAAGGGATATATTAAAAATACTTATCGACAAGATGCCTCTATTGTTCAAAAATATGTATCGGAAGAGGTGATTGAGTTCTGTACTGATTATTTGTATGAAATAGAGCATATTGGTCTCCCTATATCTCAACATTTGACAGTTGATAGTGAAAGTAGAGGTATTTGAGGCTTAAAGGTAAAGTTCATTCCAAGTGATGAAGCAATGCAGAAACATTTATACATTTTGAACAACATATATGATGTTCAATCATATATATCATCACATATTAATGAATTAAAGAGACTATAACCAAAAATAAATGAAAATTGGTTGATGATTGAACATAAAAATACAGTTGTTTCATGGTTTAAAGATAAATTGAGTATACATATATCTGCATCAGAAAAATTAAAATGGTTGGAAGGGGTACCATCTCTTAATGTGATAACATGGACTAGTTTTGATATTAATGAGTGTACATTTTACACAAAAAAGTTGGATGACAAGAGTATTGTTCAAAATAGTGGTGTGATGGTTATTGTTTAAGAAGGGAATTTTCAAGTGAAAAAGATAAAAAACCAATTTCTACTTCATTGATATATTTTGGAGTTCTTGAGGATATATGGGAAATTGATTATAAAAAATTTCAAGTCACTGTGTTTAAGTGTAATTGGGTTGATAACAATAGTGTCATGACATGATGATTGTGGATTTACACTGGTTGATTTGAAAAGATTTAATTACAATGAGAAACCATTTATCATGGAGTCACTTGCAAAGCAGATATTTTATGTCATCCATCCATCAAATGATCAGTGGTTCGTCATTTTTCAAGGAAAAAGATACCATTTGGGTGATTAGTATGATACTGATGATGTTATTGATTTACATGAGTCTTATTCATATATTATGCGATTTACAGATGATTACAATGACTATCAGGTAGACATAGTGAATGCAGTATGTAATGATCATGATGAAGGCATATGAGAAAATACTAAATTAGTCTATTAATTTTTCTGGTAATTATTTATATTTTTTTTGAAACTTACAAATGTGTGCCTCTTTTTACTTACTTATTTTTGTCATCCTTGTTTCTAAATATTCAGTTTTCTAATGATATGCAGGTACACAAAATTTTATTACACTTGATTGTGTCAATGTCAGATACAGAGAGGGAGGATAAGTTACTAAGGTATATCTATTTTTTTTATATTATTAAATATTTAGTAATATAATTATTTAATGAAAAAAATTTTAATTTAGAAAAAAAAATTATAGGACTACTGATGAATCCTCAATGGAGAAGAATTATCCTATTACTATAGAGAAATCAAGTTATCAAGTTGTTAAACATGGTATTACATGTTTACCAAAATTGTCCCTTACTCATGGAGATGAGAGATTACATATTCGTTTTGAATGATAATTATAACACAACTGGACAAAATTAAGTTCATTTTGTTAGTTATATATCATTATAGAGACATTACAAGATTAATATTTTATATCCTAATTGAAAGTCTATTGAAATTATGGCAAAATAGAAGCTTTGGGAGTCCGTGATGGTAAAATATCTCAATTGATTTATTTTATATCATTTTTTAAATATTAAATATTTTAAATGATATATTTAATTTATTCAGTTACAGATGAAATTCAATTTTGAGGAAACAAAAGAAATTAAGAAAAGACATATATCTTTAGCAGTGATTTTATGGAGATATTTTAAAACAAAAATGAAACAAATTATTCTTTTGGAAAGAAAAAGTATGAAAACCCCTACCTTAAGTATCAGTTTATAGATGCAGATACATGGAAAAATTTTGATTACAACTGACATGAAGAAAAATTTCAGGTATGATAATTATTTTTTATTGTAAAATTTATTATATTTTTATCTAATTACTTATTAGTTTATTTGTATATAATAGGCCTCTAGGAGATCTCATCAAGATATCTAGTTGAAAAATGTATACCCTCATACTTTATCATGTGGAGGGTATCCATTATTAGAGTAGAAAATGATTGAAGAAAAATTTAAAGCATTAATAGATTGATATAGTAGTGGTTCATAAGAGGTCCAGTTTGGTCCTCCATCTCCTGTCACTCACCATGAAAAATGGAAATGAGTGAGAAGAAGGAAAAATGAAATGTATCTTACAGAACAAGCTAAGAAAGTAGCTGAAATAATTGTAAGTAAATATATTTTTTATCTTTCATTGATGATTGTATTTTTTAAATTAAAAACATTGATATAACAATTTCATTTTATATTTCAAGATGATCTTCATGATAAAGATATCCAAGGCACTTTTATCTATAAGGTTAGGATGGATATAATAGCTATGACTTTAGGAAAGCAAGAACACCCAGGATGAGTAAGTGGATATCATGAAGGTGTTAGTATTGGGAAAGGTTTTGGTAAACATAATAAGTAGTCAAGATATCCAAAAGTGTATTACTTAAAAGTTGATCTAAAAGAAATGAAATAGTCTATGGGTGATCAAATTCAATAAATTGTGAAAAATATGTTTAAACAATTGATGAGATAATCATATCCTTCTTAGTATGATCAGCCATCCCAACCTTTTCATCCTTCACAGTCAGATGCACAACATGTACAGACTACCCATCCAGCCCAATCCACCCTGCCTGCCCAGTATTTTCAGCCTTCACAGTTGGATGCGCAACATGTACATACTACCTGGCTGGTCCAAACCACCCGAATTTCCTCCTAGGATCCTCCACCTCCTTGATCAGACCTAACATTATATCATGAGTTGTATGTTGGAGATACTCATGTATGTATTGTAGTGTACAAAGTCATACATATTTTTGGGGATTCTGTACATCACCAACCTTTTCAGTTGGATTATGTCAGAGTGTCGGTGATTGATATTATTGATCCTAAATTTTTATTACCATTTCCCATCGAGGAGGTTACCAGAGTTAGGGATTGTGTAGGTCACTTTTAATTTGGTCAGCTAACCTTCTAAATTATCTATCATACGAGGTATGCATTCTTTTTAAATATTAATTAAATTTAATTGAAAATTAATTATAATTTTTTTTGACATTTAATTTTTTATAGGATTATGTAAAATAAAAATAAATGATACAAAGGAAACAAAAAAAATGGTTCAGGAAGTAATAGTTATAGATACTTCTATTTCTGATGGGATAAATAGATTATCCCAGATTTTTTCTTCATTGGATAATTTATGTGAGTTTCAGATGATAGCTAAAATATGTGGAAGAAACTATTCAGTGATAATATTTAAAATATATATCACTGATCTGATTCAGTTTGAAGAGCTCAGCCTCACTGTGTTGTAGTTTTTTTCCATGTAAGTAAATTTAAGTTTAAGTTTTTAATTATGTAAGTAAAGATGATTTTAAGTGACTTACTATATTAAATATTTAATTAGGTATATACACATTCTTCTATGATAAAATGAGACCACTGATGTTTATGGTCTTATGGATTCGACATTCATTTCAACAAATGCGCAATATGTGACACATCCTAGTAAAATTAAATATATATCCAAGAGATTATAAAAGATAGAGATTGGATGTTGGTTTTTTCCATTACTCGATAAGTAATAACATTAATATAATTATGAAATAATATCTATTACAATGTCATTAATTGTTGAAATTTTATGTTATAGAGTTCATTGGATGTTAGACATATTTTTCCCAATGGAATGCACACTATACTAGTTTTTCTCTTTATTAGGTGGTGTTCATAAAGTTTTTAGAACCTTGTCAAATGAGTAAGTTTTCATCCTTTTTATATGTTTATTATTTTTAATTTTTATTATTTTACATGTTTTATTAGTCGATATAAATGAAAAAAGGCCATGGAAAAGGTTTAACAAAAATAAGTTTAAGATAAAGAAGAAAAATCCAATCAAATATGTGAAAGTAACGGTAAATATTTTAATTTTTCATAATATTTTGAATTTTGATATATATATATATATATATTGTTTTTTAGTATTATGTTAATGTTTTATAACCTTAATGTCATCATCAACAAGGAAGTATGGAATGTGATTATTATGCTTTACGATTCATGTATGAGATAATCACAACTAGGGTTTTGACTGAATTTTATAAGGTTAGTTATATAAATTATTTTATATTTTATGTCATAGTATTCTGTATTTTAATATCAATTCTATTGTAGTTGTTTAATAATTCTGATCCATATATGAATGATGAGATGACCCATCTTCGATATTTGTTTGCTAACTATTTGATAAGTTTGGTTGAGAATTAAATTATCAGGTATATATCTTTTAATGTTTATGATTAATATTATATTTTCCTATTAAAGTGTTTAAAAATTAATTTTTTGTTATAATAGGTGTTTGATCCTAATGATATAAATAGATGATTCAACATTCATGATAGATTATTTTATAAAAAACCAGGTATGTGATATTTGATTCTAGTTTAAAATATAATTATTTAGATAATGTTATTCTGATTTAGTTGTTAAATTATGGTTGTTTTTATAAATTTTTAGAAAAATGATGGGTTGAATTGTAATTTGATTTCAGGTTATTATTTGATGTTGATTCTTTAGAAAATTGTATTTAAATGGAAAATGATTTTAAAGGTCATGAAGTTGAAGGAAACCTATTGATTTGGTTGAAAATTAAAAAGACATTTTTAACATTATGTTTGTGATAATTTTCTTTTTAAGGAATGTTTGACACACCAACTATATTTTTTTATCTTATGATGTTTTGTGTTCTAATGGAAGAACCATTCCTTTGAATTCTTGATGATTCAGGTGATGGTTAGTAATTCAGGAGGGTATTTCAATGCTGGCATGAGTATTAGTTTATTGGGTTATTAGTTATGGAAATTGACATTTGAATGGTTTGTGACATTTGAATGGTTTGATTTAGATAGCATAATATGATTTTTGGTCATTTTTGTGATGTATATATGTCTGTTTTGTGTTCTTATAGGTTTTAGTTTCTAGAATTTGATATAATTAATTTATTTTTTTTAAAAAAATTATACGTTTCAATGTCGATTATTTTAATAACCGACGTTATCAGTTTTTTGTATAAACCAATGATGAATCAAATATATATCATTTTCGGCATCGGTTATTTTATAAAACTGACGCAGAAGATCTCACAGAAAAATATTCTTTATTATTTTCAGTGTTAACCGATTCCAAAAGCCTCCCTTCAACATCCGTTTTTATTAAAACTGATGCCGAAAGCCTTTTCAAACGAGATCTTAGGTGCCGTTTTTAATAAAAACCAACACTAAAGACCAAAAATATTGAACTTTTAGCGTTAGTTACCTTGATAACTAATGCTGAAGGCCGAACTAAAAAATGATTTGGCATCGGTTATTGTATAAACCGACATCAAAAAGATTTTTTGGATAGATATCAACATCAGTTTCATAAAACCGACATTGAAAAGTTATTTTTAATGTCACCTTTATGAACGTCGGTTGAAAACCAATTCCAAAAACTAAAAAAAACCAATGTTTAATACCCATTTTCTACTAGTTAGTTCTATTAAACTAGTATTTGATGGTTTCATACCATTTTCACATGATCTTGGTGGGTGTTTCCATGCGATTTAATTTTCTTTTCAAACCACGTGACTCTTAGTTTTTCTAAACCCATTATTATTTCATTACTATTATAATTATATGTGTTTTGTTGATATGTTATTATGTTTCTCAAAAATAAATTCTGTTTATATTGTTCCATATGTTTTTTAATGATGTTGTGTCAATGTAAAAATATTATATTGAGACATGTTGGATTAATGTTATGTTTCTATTGATTTCAATGAGGTTCTTGTGTTAAATAAGCTTTCATAATATATTTTTATAAAGGGTAAAAAGTGTTTTGATATTAACTTGAAAACAAAAGGCCTATTTGAATATTTTCATAACATATTTTACATTTAATTAGTTATACCCTTGGATAAATCCCCCATGATATTATGTTATATAAGAGAATATATATTTTATGAATTTAATGTGATAGTGATTTGATATTATGTGGAATGAAAAGAAGTTTTTCATAAAAATGGTGTATGGGGAAGGGATAAAGTATTGATATTATGATGTCTTTATATGAATTCTTATTTATATATGTTGTATATGTTTTATAAAATGATTCCCCACCTCCAATAGACAAATTTATGGGATCTTTGGGTATCAAAGTGTGCTGTTGAGAAATTTTAGCTATGATAGTCATGTTTATATAGTTATTAGGACTATTTAATGCATGGAGTGAATCTATCTAGAGGGAATTCCACTAGGCAAGGCTAGTTGGAGAAATCTACTAATGTTATATATTAGGATGTTATTTGATATTCTGAAATGTTATTCTACTTGATTACATCTTGGATAGTATAATTATGATATATGAAGGTTACATATGATATAAGAAATACTTTACCTAGAATTTTCCTTGAAAAAACTCTCTGATAATGATTTTATTCTATTTTCATCCACTAATTACAATGATATGTACTACTTTACATTGTCTTTTTATGGTGAAACTTCAATATATTCTATATCTTAGTATGGTTTTATGACAATAAACATTATTTTATAGTGAATTTTTTATACATAACTCACTTGGTTTTTACCTTTGTATATTAATTTTCCATATTTTTTATACAACTATTTGTTTACTAGATTAATTGAAATTATTTCTTATGATATTTAAAACTAGTATTGAAATGGAATTTTGGAAGGTTATTTGATTTCAATGGTTTTTTCCATCAAAGAAGTGATTTTTGAACTTTTTTTTTTCAAATGTAGATATTTATGTATGTGCACAACATGATTTAAAAATAATGATTTATAACATGACCATGAGTTTTTTTTAAATCAAATAATTAATTTATTTATTTAATTTCAAAATAGAGTTTATAAAATGTCTTTAAAAAGGAAATGCGAATACTTTTCTATGTAATCCAACTAGGAAAAATTTCCCACACCCTATATATACCGCTCAGTATTTCTAGACTCTGTGGATTTTGAAGGTACAAGTTAATGATTATAATAATCTCATTCTTTTGTAATCCTTGTCTTAGGTCACTCTTGGATTAGACCATGTTGGTTATGTTGGATAAAGAATTGGGTTCATGAGTATATTTACAATTTAGTAGTACAAGTTTCATTGTTTCTTTTTTTACAGTGTATATTCTTATCAATTAATCCTGAATAGTATTTTGGGATCAATATTTATTCTTGTTGTATCTCTGTTATGTTATATTTAAGGTGATATGGTAATTTATTTAAAATTTGGGTTTTTTGGCTTTCTTTTTATTTTAAACTACTTATTTCCTCTTTCATGGTAGTCCAACTTATGGACATGAAATATTGGATTCCCAACAAGTTTCCAATGTTTCTTTATTTGTATTTATTATTATGAAACCAATCCCAATAATGTCTTAAAATATTTTCAATTTGGTATGGTTTAGTGTTGTCTTGGAAGAGTTGATGTAGTTCAGTCCATGGTGTATGTATTGAATGAAATTGGATATCATTTGAAAAAAATTATTTATTAATGATCATGTTATTTAGTATTGGGATGTATATATCAATATGAATATTCTTTACTCATTTTTGGTTATGGATTCATGTATCATTAATCATGTACAATTGACACACGAATCACATATATAAAAAGTCATTATATCACACCTATTTTCCCATTATTATCTTACAGGTGATTTCTTATGATGAGTTTGGTTCTATACACCGCCATTGAAGGTAGTGATTTTGACATCATATTCAGGTAAGGTTTCATCCATTTTTATTATTTGGCCCAATATTAATTAAGTAATTTTTGATTTTTGGGTTCTCTATATTTTCGTAGTGCATTTTGTGATACTTCTCTTTTCACATTGAGATTATTATAGAAACTATAATTCGTAACTATGATTTTTTTATCCATAGAAAGAAACACTAAATCCAACATGTTATTCGTTTCAATCTAATTTAACTTATATTCCATTAATGTTGTCTTATCAATAGAAATTTTTTTATACCTAAACTGAAGTTCCCAATGTTTTTTTCTGGTTATATTTGTTGTTAATATGTTTCAATATATATGTCATGAAAAATATGGGTGATATATTGAGATTTAACCCAAAGGGGATGAAGGTGTGGCCCATACATTTGGTTAAAGATGAATGAAGATTCAGGTTGTAAATATTATATATGTTTAATTAAAAGGTTAAAACTAGTTAAAATAACTGAGAATAACTAGATGGTATAGTAGAGAATCCATCAATGGTGTATTGAGCATGAAGGATACTAGAATTAGTGATCAAAACATACTTGGATGAAGTATATTGATGGATGAAGTTAAAGCTTCCATGAGAATGTAGTGAGCCACTTGAAATACCCCAAAATGATTTTCTAATATGTTTTAAAGTTCCTTGGAAACAATATGAATGATTTTTGAATGATTTTAATAATCCCCAAAATTATTTGAAGTTATTATGAGTTGATTTTAAGAGTTTGATAAGGCTTAGAGTTGCTTTGGATAAGCCTTAAATTAATTTTAAGAATTATAGAATTTGGATTTTAAGGAGAAAAATGGATAATTATCATATCTTATGAAATTTCATAAGATATATAATCTTTTATAAGATAAAAGACTATGTAAGATTTTTTTTAATTTTATAATATAGTTGGCATATTATAAGAAATTTTATTTTTATAAGATATAAGAACATCATAAGACACCATGAGTGTGTAAGATGCTGATTTCAAAATATTTCAGGTCCCCGTAAGTTAACAGTGGATTTTTTATGATAGGTGATTTGGATAAGATAAATGTAAAATGTGTAAGAAACAAGAAAAATGTAATATATTATTTCATTCATAAGATATTGATAAATGTGTAAGATACCTAAGCCACATAAGAGGTTTCAAGACACTTTGTATATAAGACTCTCATTTTTAGTTGATGTGCTAGTGCTTCAGGTAGTTTGGGTCAGTATTGGTGGTTGTGTATAGTGTTCTTATTCTCCACTAACTTTTCTAGCTAATTTACCACGATCGACCCCATTTTTTCTAGGCTTGATGTGGATTTTAGGGAATCTTATGATGGTGTTGGAGGGGGATTAGTGTGAGTATAAGTTTTCATTCATCATTTTTGTTGGGTTCTTCATCACCTATATTTGGTTCTTTGATTTATCTTCAGTTGATTTTATGGGATTATTTGTTCCTTCATGGTGGATTCCATCTATTGGGTTGGTACAATCTTCAAGTAGAAAAGATTTAGGCTGGTCAATATTGTTTACCCTTGGGTGGCCTGGTTTTTTAGTAGGGAGGTGATTGTATTCTCAAGTGTGTTTGATTAGTATTTTTATAGAGTTTCTTATTATTGTTAGTAGTGATGTGATTTAGGTTTTGTTTGTTTTTTTATTAAATTTATTATGTTGTTCAGTTGTAAAATTCTATGGAATGATGTTTTAGAGTTAGAAGATGATAGTAATGTTAGGTTTTTTCTTCTAATGGTGCTGGATCATGGAAGTGTGTTGATATCATTCCATCCCACCTAACTCTATTAGCATTTACCAATGCACAAGATAAATCTTGGTCAAACATGTTGGTGATTTAGGATCATTTGGGTCTATCATGGTGGGATGGATAGTGATGGGTTCTGTTATTGGTGATTTATTCTCTATGGATGTTCCCTTCATTTGGCTTTGGGTGTCCTGGTTCTTCAGTGGGGAGGAACTATCTAGCTCACTTAAGTGGGATGGATTTATTATGGTGTTTCTAGAAATGGATAATCTGATTGTCTAGAGATAGTATTAGTGATCCATAGTTAATTTATACATCAAATAGGTTAATCTAAACATCTCCATGCATCTGAGTGAAATGTGTTTGTGTTGAGGATCCATTGGATGATCAAGTCTGGGATGATTTTCTTATTACGACATGAAAATGACTATGAAATATAGACAATATCATAAATTCTAACTATGCTTATCAATACCTCAAACTTAGCACAGTTTTGGACGATGCATTAAGGCCACCCTCAGTCCATACCAAAAACACCTCTTGGATTAAGATCTCATTTTTACCCTTCTTGTGGTCTTCAAAGTCCCTCCACATAATAGTTGATTAATTAGGAATATATGTTTCCTAGATTTGAGGACCCAATTCCTGATTTAGTGAGGAATATCCAAGTGTATACACATCTATCTGTTTAGCCTCCTTAATAAAATACTCTGATCTCAATTGATCTAGTGCACTGGCCAATTCTCTCCTGGATGAGGTTCAAGGATTGGTGCATCAACTAGAAACCTGAATACATAATGATGAAGCCTCTTTGATTCCAAGTAATTTCTTTCTGTTGATCCAATCAAATCTAAAAGCATAATTTTCCTTAGAAAAACACATTTTCACTAGTTACACTCAATGTTGTTATCCATATTAGTTCATCAAAAAGTTTAAGATTGAGCATCTAGTTTCATATTTATGTTAATAAAATAATAATAAAATGAGTTTATAGGCCATGTTGGTTTAAAAAAAAGTTGAAAAGAAGAAAATCACAATTTCTTCCAATGAATGAATTCCAAATAAAACTTTTGTAAAGGATAAATCACATAAGTTTTATGTGGAATCATGTAAATCATTCGCATATCTAATGGTTATGCATAAGTTTTTATGTAGTCACCTAGTGTATTTTTGAATTCCTTCATAGGAAAATAATTTAAAATGACACTAGAAATTTTTTTATGAATAAATAGATATAATTAAAGAAACTTATTCTATTAAAAAATTAGAGAAGACGGGGACCCTCCACACTATATATATAGGGGAAAGGATAACTATTCATCTTCCAATTTATGAGTTCCATGAAATAATTATGTAGAAGTACCTGTTTACCTAATTTTCAATCCTATTTATTCTAATCAGATCCAATTATGATTGGGTAATTTTTTGGTTCCTGAAAATTTTGAAAACACTTTGAGATTAAGTTCTATATAGAATAATTCCAATTTTTTTTTACTTTTTCATCAAAAGGATCATTCAATACATTAAAAAATCAATGAAACTATGAATAAATTACTTGATTCATGCGTTCTTTTTGGTCATTTTGGACCCATTATTTTTGGTTGAAAGGATTCAAGTAGCTTGGGTGTCATTTAAGGGAGAAAGGTAACACCCTCAGGCTATTACCAGCCTACTTTACGACTGTTTTTTTGTGGCGTCGATGTAGTTATACATGCTGTCACACGTCAATTTTATATAGTAACAATTTCATAAGTCCTTGAATAATCAGATACTAACTTTTCCTATAAATACTCCCCCAATACACATTTTGATAAGTAATTTCATGAGGCATGAAGTTTGAGAAATGACAGTATTTATGGGAATATACTTAGTGAGAAAGTATTTAGAGATTACATCCCTCATGTAGACTTTAATTTAATTCTAAAGAGAGTTTAAAACCTCTTAAAAGAAATATTTGGGTCCATGGGCCTCCTATAAAAGATCCTTATAGGCTAGACCATGTAAAACCATCATGATACCCCCAACTCTTCTTACCCTATGTGACTCCTTCAACCAGTTATCCTAGAATCAACCAAGTTATATGAAACCACCAACTTGTTAATTCAAACTTTGTAACCAACCATTCCTTCCTCTATAAATTCTAGATTTAGCTATCTCCCCATGAATAATGATATATAAGAAAACACAAGTCCCTTGGTTGGACTTCAATATATTTTATCCTCTTCCTCAAATGCAGTAATCTCAAGGTCTCCTATTATATAAAAATCTAAATAGTTGTCTTAGTTATACAAAAATCCTTTAGGGTTACCTATAATTCACAAAAATCATAAGGATTATCTCAAATTTTTTCAATCCTTATGATATAGAGAATCATTGGCTAGTCATGTCACTTATTCTTCTTCTTCAACCTATATGATAATGAGAAAATAATATGCATGCCAATCCTTTTCTTTTATTCTTCTTCCTCTTTAACATGTAATATTTCCTTCTTAAGTACAACATTAGATCACACTTTCATTCTTCAACTCACATAATATAAAAGATAGATGCAGTTTTTTTTTCTCTCCAAAATTTAGTATTCTTTTCTTTAACTCTTATCCTATTTTTTATTACTAGAATATTCTTGAGGATATTATTCAAATGATTAAATATAGAAATCTTAATATAATAATGGTCTAGTGATCTGTCATTCAAACATCAATATTTCTTGGTCTAGTCTATCCATTATTATTCTCAATATTAAATACATGTATACTTAAACAATATTTTTCCATGAAATATTCTTGTTAATAAGATTTTAAATATTCAAACATAACTATAAAATAATATTCAATAATATTAAAGGATTATATGTTTTATTTCCTATAAGTATCAACCTCACTTACTCTTGTTTTATTCCACGAATCTTCTTGTTTTCTTTCATGAATATTATAAAATATTTTATTCTTCTTTAACTCTATAAGACTGGAAACTTTAGATTGAATCATGATTATAAAAATAATCATTATATTTAAACCATTGAAGAGTATAACATGAATCGACCTGTTTATTTCTCATAAATATTGATTGATATTTCTCCTTATCCATAAATATTCTTTTAATATAAACCAGATAAATATTTCAAGATACTATGAATACTGATGACTGATTAATCTATGATTTCTTAGTTTGCTTAATCACCTCATTTGGTATATGTGATATAGTTCAATGGTTGGAAAATATCTATGGAAAAAACACCCTAAAATAATGAATAATAATGTTTTAAATAAATCAAATAAATGTATTATTATATTTTTTATACCTATAATTATTTACTAAAAATGATATCCATGGTTTTATATTTAATTATATAATTTTGAAACTGTTATGATATGAATTTTAAAGCATTCTATGTTTTTTCAGTTGAAAATTTGTTTTAGAACCACTTAATCATTTATCTAATAAAGCATGGTATATGTTTTCTATTTAGTAGTGAATCATAAGAACTGTTACTGGGCATAAATCATAAGCATATAATATGTTATCTGATTTGTGAAATCCTTTCGAGGTGAGTTTCCTATAAGTTATATATCAATATAAATTGTTTTATAATCTGGTTTTGGGAATGATCTTAGATATTTCATTGTTTTGCTATATAACATTTTTAATAAAACATTTGGGTATGAGAACACCATATCATTACTTCCAAAAATTATAATCCAATTTGAATAAGACAACTAACTGTAAACATCATCCTCTATTTAATGGGTATGATAACATCACAACCCCATCTCTAAACATGTGTTGGTTGTTTATCAGTAATTTCCTATATTGGATAGGATGAATCCTATGATCAATAGAGGTATATATGTGAGATAACATACAAATGGAATGAATGATAATGAATTACTACTACATGTTACTTGTGAACACATACATGAACCTTACAAATTATGCCTTTGAGTTATATTTATTTATTTCATTTTTATTTGTTTTCACCATCCAGTTTTGATTTAATCCCTACTTGAAGATGCAGAAAAAGTGGTTTTGAAAGCTTAGAGAAACATGTTATCTGCTATATAGTTTCATCAGTGTGGTGTTCCTCCTTCAAGCCCTAAATATATTTCTTCATTTGATTTATATTTTATTCCTATAAAATTTTACTTTTTTATGAATATTCTTTCTTATGATAATTTAATGTGTTTTGGGAAATAGTTATGTTCAGGTTGTTTAAAGAAAAAATTTGACTACCACAAATCCGATCAGTGAAATGTATGTATTTAATTTTTATTATAGGTTTTCTTCATAAACATCATGAAAAAATATTACTAAATTTATGTTTGAGTGTCTTTTCTAATGAAAAATACTTTTAAGAAAGTATTATAGGTTGTATTGATGATAATTATGCATTATAATGTTTGTTTTTTCATATGCATATAAAGTTTTCATGTTTATATTTTTATATACATATAACAGGCCCCCATGTCTGATTTTACACATGCAAACTATTTTTTTCATAAGAAAACCTATTTTTTATATAAAAACCCATTTTAATTATGTTTGTTTCATATGAAAAACTATTTTTTCTTATAAATACATGTTATTATGTTATAATTATGTGCAGAAATATTATTATACATTCATGTATTATTTTTTTCACACGTGTTATCATGTTAAAATAATTATGAAAATTTGTTTTCTGTATTATAAACACATTCATTATGTGAACCTTATGTTTTTTCATATATGTTATCATGTTACCTGTATTATAATTATATGAAAACCTGTTATGCATTTTCAAACCAGTTATAATTCTATAACAGTAAATTATTCTATCTTCATTATGAAAACCTGCATGATATATCATTTTAAAAAAATTGGTATGTTTAACAGTGAATTATGTTATATGTATTATGTATAAAATTAAAATATGTTAATGTATTATGTTCAATGATTGAACTTTCACTCCCCCCTCTTTAGTTTATTAATAAAAAATGATGTTTTTCAGTTAAATTAAACTCCCACCAGTAAGGGGAAAATTATTTACCAGAAGCTGATAATCAAACATGGAAGAGAGATTACTGCTTCAGTGTCTGAATTTGGAAGGCATGAATGGATTGGGTTTCCATGACCGGTTTATATGTAACCAGACTCAGAATTATGGTGTTGCTATAGAGTTCTTATTTCCATGCAATCCGTCTGCATATGGATAAAAGAGGATTCACTCCCACTTGTACAAATCCAACGACCTTGTAAGGATGATAAGAATCCAAGGAAGACCATAAGAATAGAGTGCAACATACTGGTGGGTTGATCAAGTGAAAGATGAATGGTGTGGTTCTATTTCTACTGTGTGTTTGTGCATTTGGTAACATAAACATATTGTTTCTCCTATATTTTGTGGATTTAGGCCTTTCTTCTCAATGTGTGTGTGGATTCAGGAATTTATTCTATGTGTGTGTGGATTCATGCATTTCTTCTATGTATGTGTGGATTTATTAGGTAAATGATGAATAGTGTAGTTTATGTCTTCTATTTATATGTATGGATTCATTCAGGAATTTTTTATGTGTGCGTGTAAATTCAGGAATTTTCCAGTAAAAAAATTTATTTTTTATACCATATAAAGGATATAGACACAGTTTTAACCATGGTAGTAGATCACCTATGGACATGGTTAAAATCGTGGCCATAGATCACTTTTGGCCATAGTTAAATAGTGACAACATGTCACCTATTTCCACGATTTTAACTATAGTGATTAGTGATCAACTACCATGGTTAAACCATAGAAATAGGAGACTATAGACACAATTATAACCATGGAAATAGGTGAGATATGGCCACAGTTAGAACCATGGAAATAAGTTATACCTATTTCCATGACAATAGTGACCATGGTTTAGGAAAATCATGTCCATAGGCTATGTCCATGGTTTTAGGCCCCATTGCCGCGATTTTCAACCATGGAAATAGGTCAATTTTCTAGTTGTGTTCTGAAATGATATTTGTTCCTCTGAAAATGATGATCTATTGTAAGAAATCCATGACGACAGTCGAAAAAGCGAGGTTTTTTTCCATTTATAAGAATAATTTTTTTTCTGTCTCTCATCCAGTAAGAATATGATTTTGGATCATGTGTACTCCAGCCAGATAACATGCCATATGCCGAGAAGTCACTAATTTTCTACATCAAGGCAACTTTCAATAGGAAATTTTGTTTCGCAGCAACATCATATGTACTAACACCATTACTCCATAATGAATTTAACTCACCAATCAATGGTTTCAAATAAAAATCAATAATTCTTTTTGGATGTCCTGGAATTAATAAGGTAAAAACGATATATGGCTCCTTCATCAATATCCAAGGAGGTAAATTATATGGAGTTATAAAGATAGGACAACATGAATATTGACTACCATAAGAACCAAATGGATAGAAACCGTCAGTAGAAAGACCCAATCACACATTTTTGTCTTCTGAAACAAATGACGGATACCCTTGGTCAAAATGTTTCTATAAATCACCATCAGAGGGATGATTTAAGCTTTTACCAGTTGAAATATTGGTTTTGTGGCATAACATCAATACCTTTGTGTTCTGAGACATAAATAAATGATGCAATCTGGGTGTAAGCGAGAAATATCTCATCTATTTTACAAGAATCAATCCATACTTTCTTAGTTGTGCCTCTTTATACCTTAATTGTCCACATGTGGGACAAATATCCAATGACTCATTTTCATCATAATATAAGATGAAATCATTTGAACATGTATGAATATTCTGATAACCGAGACCCATATTACGAACCATCCTCTTGCTCTCATATAAATTTGTAGGCAATAAATTTCCTTCAGGTAACAATTTTTTAACCAAAGAGAATATTTGATCAAAAAAATATTTTAAATTCAATTATTTGATTTAATATCCATAAATTTTGTAACCACTTCAAATTTTCTTATCTTTAAGCTAGGATATAAGGCATCCTCAGCGAACCTTAACAACTCATAAATTTGAGATGGTTCCAACTCAGGAGTTAAATCAACATCATCCTGAGTTTCTGTTTGTTGAAAAGACGGACCTGCCACATCATTTACTAAATTTTGAAACCATAAAGGATTCAGAACAAAATTATTAATATCCTATCTAGAAATGAATTCACCATGTTGATACCAAAAAATATAATATGTTTGAAAACCAAAACTCAATAGATGACCCCCAATGTTGTCAAATGTTTCAAACATCCTCAGACCACATTTCTTACACGAACACTTAACTGTACCTTCTGAAAAAAATGTTGGTTTTGATGATGAAAATAATAATAAATTTTCAACAACCTCAATATATGCATAATTTAAACCAGAACCATTTGGATTCTTATGCTGATTTATCCAAGAATGATCATTTAATAATGTCAATTTTTGACTTCCTTATTCCATATTTCTCTAAAAAATATAAAATAATTATTTTTTTGTACAATTTGATATAATAAAAACACGATCCAAAAAAGAAAAAAATGTTAATTATTCCTATGTATTCCTAATTACCACTATTTATTACTAATTACCACTAATTATTACTAATTACCATGAATTATTTCTACTTATTCACATTTACTACTATATTACTAATTATTACTAATTATTACTAATTATTACTAATTATTACTATTCATTACTAATTATTACTGATTACTACTAATTATTCATATTTATTCCTATTTATTACAAATTATTAGTAATTATTCCTAATTATTCCTATTTATTACAAATTATCTTTAATTATTCCTATTTATTACAAATTATTAATAATTATTCATATTTATTCCTATTTACTACAAATTATTATCAATTATTCCTAATTATTACCACTTATTTATATTTATTTCTAATTATTACTAATTATTACTATTTATTACTAATTATACCTATTTATTACAAATTATTCTATTTATTACAAATTATTCCTATTTATAACAAATTATTACTATTTATTACTATTTATTACCGTTTATTAATAGTTTTTACCATTTATTACTAATTATTACCATTTATTAGTAATTACTACCATTTATTAGTAATTATTACCATTTGTTAGTAATTACTAACATTTATTACTAATTATTCCTAATTATTCCTAATTATTACTATTTATTACTATTTATTTTATTTATTTCTATTTATTGCAATTTATGACTATTTATTTCTATTAATGACTAATTATTAATAATTATCAATAATTATTAGTCATTATCACTAATTATTATTAATTATCACTAATTATAAGTAATTATCACTAATTATTAGTAATTATCACTAATTATGATTAATTATCACTAATTATGAGTAATTATCACTAATTATCACAAATTATTAACAATTATCACTAATTATGTCTATTTTTTCCCTAATTATCACAAATTATTTCTAATTATCAGTAATTATTCCTAATTATCACTATTTATTCCTATTTATTAATATTTCTTCATAATTATAACTATTTATTCCTATTTATTACTATTTATTCCTATTTATTACTATTTATTCCTATTTATTACAAGTTGTTTCTAATTATTAATAATTATAGTAATAATTAGTAATAAATATGTTTCATGGAGGAACGAGAGTGGAAACCACTGGACCTCCTTATGGATCACGTTGGCTTTGAGCATCCGTGAAGTCTCAACCTATTTTCCTATGTTGCAAATCATCGCTCAGAGCGTTTCAGATCAGAGATCCATAAGAAGCAAGATGGAAGTGCATCGGTTGGATTCTCTTCTTTCTTTGACTTCTCTAGCAGTTCATTTTCCCTAATAAAGGAATGGGTCTCGCAGAGAATTATCCGCAAAGAAGATACAACACATGTCTCGGCCTCGAAAGGAGAAATTGCTGAGAGAATGGATCTATGAAAATATTCTTTCATTGCTCGCATCTCTTTTTCAAAAGGTTTGCAGCACTGAAAACAAAATGACATGGTATCTCATCTTTCATCTGTTTGGGGTTTCTTGGATTTCAAGTGCATTTCACTCATCCAAGGTTTTTTCCATGTTCTTTTCTCCTCTATGGAGTTGAAGGGAAGAGCATAGAGTGCGAGAATAGTGAATTTGAGACTAAGGATTTTGAGAATCCATAATTGGAGTTTGAACTTTAACTTGAATGACTTTAAGGAAACCTATTCCCAAGTTTGGGTTAAAATTTATGGTTTAAATTGGGTTCTTTGGCACCCTGAGATACTGTTGGACATTACTTCAACAATAGGAGTCCCAATTAGAATGGACATGGCTACAAAGATGGTGAGTTTTGGACATTATGCTAGAGTACTATTTGAAATTGATCTCAACTCTTCTCTCATTCATAAAGTGATCCTATCCATGCCTTAAGATGAGGTATGTTTACAAATCGTGTATGAAAAAATTCCACCCTTCTGTGACTCATGTGGCATAATGGGTCACTCTATTGAGGTTTGTAGGTCCATCACTATCTGTTCCAACTGTGATACTAAAGGACATGACTCAACTCACTGTCAAAGAAGAATAATGAATAAAAATGATCTGCATGCTGCAGTATTTCCCAAGGATCAAAGTGTTGTTGCTCTATCTTTGGATCTAACTCAGAATATTTCTGGAAATCCCCCCCAGTTAGAGACAAAAAATGAATTTGAAATCTTAAACAAGAAGCTTACCCATGTTGATAGAACTCAATCTAAGGATACTCCCCTCCTCTGAGTAGAGGATAGATTGGAGGAACGCCTTGTAACAAAAAAGGCATGGGATGATTTGGTTGATGAGGATAATAAGACTTATACAATTGGATCCTTTAGAGATTCTTTATATAAATGATTCGTGAATGAGCATGATGAGGTGGATTCTGTTGACAATCAGGCTAAAAAAGAGGTATCGGTTCAGGATGAAGTGGATTTCAACTTGTGGCAGGAACATACAATGGTTGATGCCAAAGTTCAGAAAAGAAAGTAAAAAACAATAATGGCTAACTTAGTGAAACCTGATCCCATGAAGCCCTTCTATTCATGTGAGAAGACTCTAGGTAAGACTTTGAATATTTCTACTCATTTTGTGGGTCGTGACTCTGATATTGAAATACAACAGAATCCTGGTACTAATGCTCCTAAATCGGACAATGGCTTGCATTTAAAGTCTACTCAAGGTAAGATTTTTTACCTATTTTAGATGGGAATGGAAGAGTTGAATCTTGAAACAAGATCCTTCCATGTGTTTCTCCTGCCAAACCAAACAGCGGTTCTAAATCAGTTTCAATGCCCTTCAAGGTCATGATTTGGCTACTTCTCCTGAGTAGGGTAGGGGGTTTGGAGCTGCTGACTCTTGCAACAAAATGTCTCACACGGTGCATAACAACGATACTACCTCAATGACTCAACAAGGTCCTAATTCTTCTTCCAAGCATGGTAGGGGGTTTGTAGATATAACAGACCATGCTGTTGATGGAGAAAAGTCCCCTGTTCATTGTAACAGGACCTCAGCTCTCCATCCTATTTAACAGATCTCTTCTTCTAAAAACAAACAAGGTATTGGGGTCTTAATTCCTACTACCACCTGCCAGTCTAAAGAGGAAAGAGATGGTTGTGCTGTAGATTTTATTTCTTCTTCTCCTTTTGGTAGATCTTATATTCAATCCAGAAACAAATTTCACTCTAAATTGAATACATTCAACTCATTTTATTTGCTTTCCTCTACAAGTAGTGATGAATAAGTGAACAAATCTGAGCGTACACTCACTGTGAAAGAAATGATGGCTATTAAAGATGATGAACTCTTGAATGATGGAGGTGGACCGTGGTTGTAGGCCAAAAACTGGAGAAGAGGAATACTTCCTCGTGGTCGAGGCAAGAGACTCCCTCACCAAAGTATGAGCACTAGATCACGAGTTAATTAATCTCTTCCCCTCACCTTATTGTGTTTTGGAATGCTATGTCTTTGTATGTTCCTCTTCCAGCTTTCAATTTTCCTCAATAAAGAGGCCCTCGAGCCTCAACCATTATAAAAAAATTAGTAATAAATAGTCACCTTCTATTTCAATGGGTGACACAATTTCCAGTGGACTGGTGAAAACTCTTTTTCCCGACAACTCATCTCCTTATAACTTTCTCTGACTGAAATCACTATGAAAAATATGCTTCGACGTACATATATCCATATTTATGCACTAAAATGGAGAGTAGAGAAGCCTCGCTGCACTACTATCCATTCTTGTGCATATAAAAATGGATATCTATACATCGAAGCAGATTTTTCATAGTGATTTCAGTCAGAGAAAGTTGCAAGGAGATGAGCTTTCGGGAAAAAGTGTTGCTGTCAATCCGTTGGAAATTATGCCACCATCGTAAATAAAAGGTGACTATGTAGTACTAATCATTACTATTTATTACTATTTATTACTAATTATTTCTAATTATTACTAATTGCACCTATTTATTACAAATTATTCATATTTATTACAAATTATTACAAATTATTACAGATTATTTCTCATTATTGTAAATTATACCTATTCATTACAAATTATTCCTATTTATTACAAATTATTCTTATTTATTACAAATTATTCTTATTTATTACTGTTTATTACTATTTATTACTAATTATTACTATTTATTCTTAATTATTCTTAATTATTCCTATTTATTACTATTTATTACTAATTATTACTAATTATTACTAATTAATACTAATTATTAGTATTTATTGCTATTTATTTCTATTTATAACTATTTATTCCTATTTATTACAAATTAATAATAATAATAATTAATTATTCCTAATTATTATTAATTATTACAAATTATTCCTATTTATTACTATTTATTATTAATTATTCCTAATTATACCTATTTATTACAAATTATTCCTATTTATTAAAAATATATTAATTAATATATATTTCTATTTATTCCTATTTATTACTATTTATTACTATTTATTACTATTTATTGCTATTTATTTATATTTATTACTATTTACCCCTATTTATTCCTATTTTTTCCTATTTATTAAAAATTATTAAAAATTATTTTTAATTATACGTAATTATTATTAATTATTACAAATTATTACTATTTATTGCTATTTATTCTTATTTATTATTAATTATTTTTAATTATTCATATTTATTACAAATTATTCCTATTTATTACAAATTATTCCAATTTATTACTAATTATTAATAATTATTCCTATTTATTACTAATTATTTCAATTTATTAATAATTATTCCTATTTATTAATAATTATTCATATTTACTACTAATTATTCTTATTTATGGCTAATTAATCTAAATTATTACTATTTATTCTTAATTATTACTATTTATTTCTAATTATTTTTAATTATTCCTAATTATTATTAATTATTTCTAATTATTTCTATTTATTCCTATTTATAACAAATTGTTATTAATTATTCCTAATTATTACTTTTTATTCCTAATTATTCCTAATTATTCCAATTTATTACTATTTATTCCCATTTATTACTATTTATTCTTAATTATTCCTATTTATTACTAATTATTTATATTTATAATTGTTTATTACTAATTACTACTAATTATTACAAATTAGCGCTTTATTACAATTTATTACTATTTTTTACTAATGAAACAACATATTTGTAAAAAAAATAATGCAAAATAAAACTATCTAATTATAATTATAATTTAATTATTGCTAATTAACAATAATTATAACTGATATAAAATTAAATAAATTAACTAGAAAATAAAAGCAATAGATAAATATCTTAAAACAAAATATTTTGTACGTTGAAAGGTTTCTAAATTTCTCAGATATGAAATTTTAAATTTTGAAAAAATTTCAAAGAGAAATATGAAAGTTCAGAGACAGAGAGGAATTGAGAAAGGTGTGAAATGAAAAAAAATGGATGAGGGTATATATATGTTAGATTATTTGTGATGGGGCCCGTTGCAAATACTCACCCCACTATTAATTAGGGGCGGCAGTTAAAAAGGTATTTGTGATGGGTCTCGTCGCAAATACCTACCTACAGACACAGTATTTGTGACGAGAGATAAACCTCATCGCAAATAATATTATTCGCAATGAGATCTGTCAGAAATGATGACAGTTAACTAGGGTATTTGTGACAGGTCCTGTCGCAAATAATTAACTATTTGTGACGTGAGAAGGGTCCCGTCACAAATAACCCGTCACAAATGACCGGATTTTTCATAGTGATAAAGGGTTCTTTGTCTCAAATTTAATTCATTGAGATATATTTATTATTATAAACCATGATATCTTTGATATAGCACGATTACTTCTTAATGAATTTATTTTTCAATATTCATGAAATTCATTGGGTTTGAAGATCCATATCACGTTTTTTCTTTAAATAACATTTAATTCAAAAGATACCAAAGCTGTAAGGGTTTTTGTTAACTCAACTTCTTTCATTGAGTTATAATGCTTCTACTTGAAATAATTTCTTCTAATATTGGTTTCTTACACCCTAAGATTTTATTTCATTGTACTTTCTATTTATCTCTGGGTAAAATGACACTTTTGATTCAAATCTTCCTCTTTGATGAATTTCTTCAACACAAAAAGTATATCATTATTGATAATAATTTTCTTCATCTTTAATGGTAGTTTCCCCTCCTTGTCCATATTTTTCCTTTCCAACTAATCACCTTTATATTTGGAAACCTAATTTTGTGTTATCACATGTGACCTTCATATTTCACTTATCCTATTTTAAAAATAAAGTTTTGGTACTCTTTTTATGATTGAGTTTTCAACAAAAGTATTTCAAAATGTTTAAAAGGTTTTCCATTATTTCAAAATAGAATATTTTATCTTCCACTACACATTTCATTTTATAACCTTTATATAATTTTAAGTATCTATTATTGAATTTTATTTTTAAAAAGTAATTTTTTTCTAAAATTTTTACTTCACCTTTTGAAACCTTTATGTTTTTTTCAAGGCTCCTTTATTGAAGATTCTTTTTAAATGGGTAAATGTTTTCAAAAATATTTTCATTTCACCATTTTGAAACATTTATGAATTTTTCAAGGATTCATTATGAAATAATATTTTTAAAAATTATTATTTTTTGAAATGTTTTCACTTTACCCTTTTAAAACCTTTATTTCCTTTTCAAGGATCCATTATTGAATATTCTTTCTAAAAAAATAAAAGTTTTCAAGATGTTTTCACTTCGTATTTTTGAAACCATTATATCTTTTTCAAGGGTCCATTATTGAATGTTTTATTTTTAAATTTAATTATTTTAAATTTTTTCACTTCACCTTTTTAAAAATGACTTTTCAAAGTGATGGTAATTTCATCTTTTACACTAAAGATAAAATTATTTTCTAAAAAATCTTTTACGATTTCACTTCCATTTTTCTATTTATCTATGAAGGATTTATTTCCTTGGAAATTATTTTTCATGAATCAAACTATAAATGTTATAATTAAATACTATTTTGGGGTGATTGAATTTTAGGTACCAACTATTTACATTCTTGAGGCTAATTTTAGTGATACCATTTAAGAGTGTTGTGAAACCCATTTTTTTTTTCATGGGTTCTTTATGATATAACAAATTATTGATTTAAAGTGGCACACATATGCATGAATGATTTATGGGTGAAGTCCTATATCTCCCTCCAATGCACTATTTAAATTGTGATATAATATGTGACAATGATATTGAGTATGTGAATTTTTTTTTGTTCAAAACATGAAATATGTCCATTTTGTTTTTTCACAACATATGGCATGTGCATTTTATTTGTTCATAACAGACAACATATATTTTTTTTCAGAGTATATATTGTGGGTATTTTTTTTGTTCAAAACATGAAGCATGGACATTTTTTTTGTTCACAATATGAAGCGTGAACATTTTTTAATAGTGTTATAATTTCATAATGCTTATGTTTGTGCTATATTTCTCTAAGTATGATTTTTTCTATGATATGAGGCATTTTTATGATGCATTTTTATGTTATTCGATTCCTTATTCCATTATTTTTGATCTATTCTTTTTTGGTTATAACATTCTTATGTATGCTGGTTATATCCATATGCTCATCTTATACTCACTTATGATATTTGATTGTTATTGCTTATGATTACCCTTACTTAGAATCTGAGATCACCCCTTTATTATGTTTCCATTCCCCAGGTTATGAAGATGATTGTAACCTATGAGAAGTCTATAAGGGAGTCTAGCATGGTTCATTTAGGGAGAAATGTTCACAAGAATCAAAAAAATAATTTGCTTATATAGTTGATCCTTAAAGACATTAAACCTTATATTATTGGGATTTCATGTTTATTGTGAGATGTAATGATTAAATTATTGAAATATATGTCAGTTTTATTTGAGAAAACTCACATTGTATCAAATATAATGTTTAAAGAATGTTTTTAGCACCAAATAAAAGAGTGTGGGTCTGGGTGGACCTTATTTAGTATCAGAGTTGGGTTTAATTAATTTTGAGGTTTATTTTTTTTTATTTTTAGGGATTTAGATGAGATAAATTTAGTGAAAACTCTACATATAAGTCTAAGGGATAAGCCTAAGTATAATATAAAATCCTAAAGTTTTGGTAAAGTAGAGATTGTGTGGTTTCGTAGGTATTGTATCTCTATCTGGATACTTTCAAGTGAATGCAGTTGTTCCATAGATACACCTAGGGGTAATCCACATGAAAAAGGCTAGTCTAGTATTAACTCAAGCTTCACTTTGGTGCATAATGAGTGGACCTTAGAATGCACACTGTCTTAGACATTTTTGGGGGATATGATTTGGTTAATCACATTATCTTTACAATCAATTTTAAACACTACTGGAAATATGACTTATACCAACGGTTTTAGCCAAACCGTTGGTATAGTTCATTAATTTGGACCTATACCAATGGTTTGGCCAAAACCATTGGTACATGTCACTTATATGGACCTATACCAATGGTTTTGGACAAACTGTTGGTATAGGGGGGACCTATACCAACGGTTTGGCCAAACCGTTGGTATACGTCCATTATAGAGGACCTCTACCAATGGTTTTGGCCAAACTATTGGTATAGGTCCATTATAGAGACCCTATACCAACAGTTTGGTCAAACCGTTGTTGGTATAGGTTCTTTGAGTTTTTATCGAATCTTCTTACCAAGAACACTATATAAATCAAAATTTAAAATAATTATGATAATACATTTATATATTTATGAAATTATGTTCACAAAAGTCATGTTAGGTTAGTGGTTAGGTCGTTCAATTATAAACTAGAAGTCCTGGGATCAAATCCCACCGAATGTTTTTTTTTGAAATACATATACCAACAGTTTTATGGAACCATTGGTATATATTTTCATATTACTTATACTAACGGTTTTGAAAACCATTGGTATAGGTCTATACCAACAGTTTTGGGAAAACCGTTGGTATAGACCTATCCTCACGACTTACTTGGCGACGGTCCTCCAAACCATTGGTATAGGCTATACCAACGGTTTGGAGGCCTATACCAACGGTTCCAAACTGTTGGTATAGGTTATCTTACTAGTAGTGAAAGGATTTATTATGTTAAGTAATTTGGTTAATAAATATTAGATAACTCAACCTAAAGAAACCTAGATTGAACTAAGTGTGATTTAGGTTGAACTGGATGATAATGTACTAATTTTGAAGAGTAATACATCTTGAGGTTCAATTTTTCATCTAAAATTAATTTTCTTATGCTATTAATTTTTTATCACTCAAAATTAACTCCTTTTAGTTTTAGTAATGTATGAATTCCAAAGTAACCATGTTAATAATTAATGTCATGGACAATGCAGCGATTGTACCAATGAGTAACTAAGTGGGATAAAATCTAGTGTTAAAAATGTTTTGGTTATTCTCCCCCAACTATATCAATTTATAATTAATAACTTGAATCTTTCCAAACATCTAAACACACCCAAAAAGAGAAGGATAGAGTTTTATATAAGGCTAGGTGATGAAGATAATGAAGGAAAGAAGATTCAACTTCCTAAATGTCAAAAAATTGGGAAGAAGAAACCAAGGGAATGACTCAAAGGGGAAATAAAGTGTTTCAAGTGTGGAAATATTGACCATTGAACTCATGACTGTCGAGCTAATGGGAAGAAGTAGATCAATGAAATAGAGGTGAGGAATGTCTAATGCCTCAAATTTCAAGAGTTTGGGAATTATAAAAAAAATCCCCTAACCCAATGGATAACAAGTATAATCAAAACCATCAATCTCCTAAACCAAGGGAATAAGGGAAATCCTATTATAATGAACCAACCTGGGTTGACCTAACCCACAACCTGAGTTGACCCACCACATAGCCCGAAGCATGTCCCCGATCGCCACGGGCTAGCGACAAGCACCAAACATAACTAATTATCACTTGGAAACAATTTCACCACAGGTAACTGAAACAAATCATTCATAAAATGGGATGAACAAACCAATATCATCAGATTCAACAATAGATGATAAACTGATACAATAAAAAACAACATACATCAAAGTAAAAATATTCCACAACTAATCATATACATGGTATCTCAAAATAAACTATCCAAACTCAAAGGAAATGTTATAATGCCAAATGAGTCCCAAGTACAACAAAAAAATTACAAAATACCAACAACAACTATACATAAGCCCATCCTTGTGAGACCATGTCTCCTCCATAAAACACCAAATGGTGGTAATCAAGAAGAGACACCTTGGAACATGGTTCCCTTCCCTTTACATGTGTCCTGCAAAATTAAATCTACAAATGCCTAAAAGGTCCCAAGTAGGGTGTGATACATGAAGATAAGTTGGACACCACCATGAATATATTTATGGCTTGTACCCATGCAACACAATAAACTATCTTGAAAACACTCTCAAAACTAATACACTTGAAAAATAACCAATTTCAAGTAAATGTTATAACCCATTTGAATTTCCTTTTTAAAACAAACATATATTTCCAAAACAATTTCCAAACATGGATCAAATGGATAAACAAGGCCATATGGCACAACATGCTTGAACATAACCAAAGAGGCATAATAAAGGTGAGCATAACATCAACATCATACAACCATATAAATGGAAAATGAACAAATGGGCATAATACATCTAATTTCATCAAAATGGAACAAATAAAATGCCTTAAGTATATAGACCAATCTAGAATGAGTAATGTGAACCTAGGTCTATAACCATAAGAACTATCATAAGTGAGTAAAAAATTATTCTAGCTAGCTAAGAAATGGAAGATCTCATGGTCTTCCTCGAGCCCAACTCTAAGATCTCACACGGTCTCTTGACAACCAACATAAAAGATCACATGGTATTATAACCCAAAGGATTACTTAGTCCATTTGAAACAAATAGAGGCTTGTATGGTCCTCCCTATGAAGGCTCACACGATCCCCCAAACAAATCTCTTGCTCACACCCCAGTCAACCCATGTGCTACCCCGTGCCAATAAAATCACAAACAAGTCCCCATATCAAATAATCCATAACACAATCCATTTCATAATTAAGCATGCCCAATTTATCAAAAAACCTTTCCCAAGGTAATACCATTTATATAACCATTTTAGAAATCCATTATAAGTCAAAAAACCTCTTCGATCCATTTTATCACACACTTGGGGTGCACACATGCCGCCCCCATTTGAAAAACCCTCTTTAAATACCCAAATTTACAAAAAAAAATCCATGAAACACATTAAAAATGGAATATGCACTGAGAATAAATCATTTTAACAGAAATTTAAACAAATAAAAAACAAATGTTATTAGAATTTAATGAAATTCAATGTAAAATTCCTTTAAATAGAAACACCTACCTTAGTTTTAGTCCAAATATCGTCGCCTCCAATGAAAACCACTTAGATGAGGTATAACTAAGCCTTATACACCTAATCTATAAGAAATAAAACCAAAACCCCCATTACATACACTATATTTGTCCAAAACCACCCCTAGGGTTCCAAATATCCCAAAAAATGAAAGAACACAGCTCGAGGAGTGTAAATATAGAAGAAAACCTAAAGAAATCAACTTACCTCAAGCCATCACACCTTGAAACCAAGAGAAAATCCACCACCAAGGAGTGAAAGGATCTCAAAAGCTAAGGAATAGGGGTTTCATGTGTGGGGAATGAAAAAATATCCCCAAAAACATAAAAACCTAATAAGGGTATCTTGGTAAAAAGATAAATTTTAATGAGATAGACAGGGTCTCACAGTTCGGCCACACCGTTAAGAAAACCATGTGCTAACCATTCATGTTCCACTATCCACCCAAAATAGGCTGCATGGTTTTCTCCGGGGGTTACATGGTTTTAAAATTGTTCTCAAACCATTTGAAACTGCACTTCCAAAAAATGTAGTTCCCCTCAAACAGTTTAGAAAAACAACATGCTAACTGTGCACCCTGGTCTGCCTCCAAAAAAACTCCCAATTTCGACCCCCGACACCTAGGAACTCCAAGAATGGACTTAAGGATAAATAAAAATCACAATTAGACATACCAATGACCTGGTGGGTGTCATAAACTCCTCACCATTCCACCTTTTCTCCCATAAAGTCCTTTGGCTTTGCTAAAAGGAAAAAGGTGAGGCCACTACTCCCTCACCCAACCTTCCCAATCCCATGTATCTTGGAAATTTCCACCATGATAATAGATCACACAAACCAATGAGATTACCTACATATAGATCACATTATATAAATATCCACCACATGAACAGGCTGCTCCAAATTAGTAACATAGAGCTCTAACTCCAAATATACCCAATCTAACACATGATATGGGTCTAAATGGTATCTATTTAGTAGGGAGACATGGAATATTTCATGAATTTGGTTAGAAACAGTGGAATTTATAACTGATAGGCTACCCTTCCAAGACGCTCTACAACATGAAATGGTCTAACAAAACACTACACCAACTTCCCATACTTTCCCAAATGATGGAAACCTAACTAAAGTGATACCTAGAGAAACACCTAATAACCAACTTAAAACTCCAATAGATGATGATTATGGTCTCCATATGACCTTCTAGTGACTCTGAGATCTCATTAGCCATTTCTGAATCAGCTGCACTATCTCAGTTATCTCTTGGATGAGGCTCAGTCAAACCAAAGAATGCTTTCCCACCTCAACCAAGAACAAGGATGATTGGCACATCCAATCATATAACACCTCAAATGGGTTCATCCTAATTGAATCTTGATATCTATTATTATATGAAAACTCATACAATAATAGGTTCTTTTACCATAAACTCATAAAATCAATCAGACATGCCTGAAATATATCCTCAAGAGTCTAGATGGTCTACTCAGACTGGCCATCTATCTGTGGGTGAAATGTGGCACTCAACCTAAACTGGGTTCCCAAAGGCTCTTAGAGTACCTTCCAAAATTGAGATGTGAAATAGGCATCCTGATCTAACATTATCACAGATGGAACTTTATGAAGAAAAAAACCTCTCAAACATACAGAATCCGAGGACCTTGACCTTTTTCAACTCCCTAATGGGTAGAAAATGGGATAATATTACCATATAATCAACAATAATCAAGAGGGAATATTTACCACTTGGAGTATGTGGTATCCCAGTCATTAAATCCATATAGATCTCATCTCACTTCCACACAGGCATGATAAGTGGATTCAACAACCCAACTAGTCTCTGATGCTCCACTTCGATCCTCTAGTAGGTCAATCACTTATAAACAAAGTCTTCCACCATATATATCATCCTAGGCCACCAATAATATCCTCCAAAGGTATAAAACATTTTGTTTTCCCCAGGTTTAATGAACCGACTAGCATGATGCACCTCCTACATCACCTCATGCCTCAAGCTCAAAGGAACTACCAACTACTTCTAAAAGAGAAGAGAACCATCAGGAGACCAAGAACAATCACCCGAGGTCTCCCAAACATTTAAATCATTTCTAATCTGCTAGAAATTGGGGTCATATACCCACCCAATACTCACCCGATCGATGAGAGAGGGTAAAATCTGAACATTATCTAAGAATACCTACCCTATATCTTCATAATTTCCTAATCTCATATCATCAAACAAGATCATTAGACCCAAATAATCCACTGATTCCCTAATAACCTTTAATTGAAACTTCATGATCAATGTGTTGGAAACCACATTTCGATTTGCGGGTGTATAAATAATCTCAAAATCAAAAGTATAAAGGTACTTCACCTTGTGTATCTACCCGAGGTTCAGGTATTTCTAAGTGAAAATATACTTCAAGATCTTATGATCCAAATACAATATGAAACAATCACCGAAGAGGTAATTTCACTACATATTTATTGCATGCATAACAACTTCTAATTCCAATCCATGGGTGGGATAATTTTGTTTATGCAGGCATAACAACCTCAATCCAGAAGCCACCACATGGTCATACTACATCAGTACACAACCCAAAACCACACTGAAAGAATAAAAATGCACTACATTATATCTCCCAAGATCAAGTAGAATCAAAACATTATTATATGTCAAAAAGGCCTTCAACTTCTCAAAGGCACTCCAGAAATTCTCATTCCACTAAAACTTCCCCCCTTTCCTAGTCAAATACATCAAGGTATAAGCTGTATTGGATAAGTCTAAAAAAATATCTATAATACCCATCCAATATAAAAAAACTACAAATCTCAAATATATTCTTGGCCTGCTCCTAAGAAATGAATGCTCAAAATTTCTTTGGATCCACAAAAACTCCTACCTTATGAATCATGTGGCCCAAAAACTTCACTTCCTAAATCCAAAACTAGAACTTAAGAAACTTGGAATATAGATGATGATCTCTAAAAACACCCAAAATAACCTCCATATGGTTAGTATTCTTCTCTTACATTTTGGAATACACCAAGATGTCATCTACAAACACAACCTTTAAGGAGTCCAAAATGTGATGAAAGATTCTATTTATTAGTTCTATGAAAATAGTTGGAGCATTGGTAAGCCCAAATGGAATAACCAAATACTATAAATGTCCATACAAACTTTGAAAAGTGGTATTCGTAACATTATCTTCCCTAAACCTCAATTGGTGGTACCCTTATCTCAGTTCAATTTTTAAAAACCAATGGGTCCCTCTCAACTGGTCAAATAGATCATCAATTCTGAGAAATGAGCATTTATTATTTACTGTCACTTGGTTAAGATTATAGTGGTTTATGAAAATTTAGAGGCTACCATATTCCTTATTTTCAAATAGCACTAGAGAAGACCATGGTGACACACTAGGGAGAATAAAACCCTTTCCCTCAAGATCCTCTAGAAAAACTTTTAGCTCCTTTAGCTCAACTAGATCCATCCAATAAGATGGTAGGGAAATAAGGCTCATCCTAGGGAGAATATCAATAGTAAACTCAACCTTTATCTAGGGAATAAATCCCAAGAAATAATTTGGAAACACATCTAGGTACCTTACCATGACCACTTGAATTTCACCTGAAGATAACGACTCAAAAAACCCAAGAAAAAACTTGGAAAACTGGCATATGATCAACCCTAAATTTGAAGCAACTGGTCCTAAACTCCCTAAACAAGGATCTCACTCGCCCTAAAAGACATGATTTCTCCCATCAGTAGTAAGGATCCATAGTGCTTATTTCTAGTCTATATTTCTTCTTTATCCAAGTCATTGTAGTATAATTCAAAGGAGAAAGTAAAAAAATGAAGGTTTACTAGTCTTTTATTGTTAATTCATCGAGGAAAATAATACACACAACCAATAAATGGTATATTTTTTAATGTAGGATTTTTTGGGTGAGATTAGGGACCTTTCATTAGTCAAAATGAATGAACCAATCCATATGTTCCATTAAACTAAATGATAATATTTAATATCCTTAAATGTTTTAAATATGAAGCATCAATGAATTATTTTATTATTATGAGAAAACTGAAGCAATAATGCATTCATATATTTCATTTAATATACCACAGTAAATCAAATGCACATAAATCATAAATTAATGTCAATCTATAGATGCATATTCTTGAGTGACTATTTCAATAATTTCATCAATGCTCCACTCACACTTTTGTATATTATATGACGTTTTTAGAACATCAAATTGAGGAGGAATAAATTCCAAAAATTGTTAGATTATTTAACTATTCCCAATATTAACCTTTAAATACTTACTCTTTGTAAAATAATACACCGTTCTCATTATGTTTTCTCATTATGGTTTCATTAAAACTAAAAAAGAATCATTTAAAAAATACATAAATATTTACATGGTCAAAATAAATGATTCTATATCCACAATAGATATGACTTTTCAAATTCCTAAGGGTCTTGAATCATAATAAATAAAAATTTATATACAATGATATGATGTACAAATTTTATGTCATACAAAATCAAACACTTATAGGGTATTTAAAATAATTGAAAAATAGAATATCTATAAAAATATTACATTAATAATAATATATTGATATGATACATTTATTATTAATGATATATATTATAAAAATATTTACATAAGCCAAACCATTTGTGGGGGGGGGGGTGGTAAGGGTTTGGGGGGGTGAGGTCAAGTACCTGGGTCTACATGTTTACTTTAATTTCTTCTCTTTGCATGGTGTTCCACAGTGAAAAATGTAATTTAATTTATATAAACAAATTTTCATAATTGTGTCCATGATATTTGGATACAAAATTAGATAAAATATTAAAAAATTATGCATATGTTATGATAGTCAAACAAAAAAGAGAGAGAAGATATTTTTTAACTGGATTGAAAAAAACAAATAATAACAGTAATAATAGTAATCAATTATAATTTTATATATTAAAACTTTTCTATAATATATATTAAAATAATATTGAAATAAAATATTTTATATTTTATTCCAATTTAAATGGATCATAGACATAAAATTATGATATGTGAAATAAAATAACTGAAAATATTAAAAATACATGTACCCATGTTTGTGTCAAGTCTATAGTGATTCTTCGTTGAAGTTTATGTATAATAATTAAAAGGAAAAAAAAATAAAAAAATGAAGGTAAACTAGTCACTTAACAGTAATTATTCAAGGAAAATACCACACACAACCAATGGATGGTGCGTCAATTTATATAGAATTTACTGGGTGAGATTAGGGACCTTTCATCGACCAAAATGAATGACCAAAGCGATCAGGTTACATTTAATTAAATTCTAATATTTAGTATCCTTAAATGTGTGAAATAAAAATATTCAATGTTTTATTTTATTATTATGTGGAAGGTGAAGCATCAATGCATTCATATACTGCATTTAATTGACCACACTAAATCAAATTCACTTGATCCATAAATTAATGTCAATCCATAATTTAATACATCATTATATACATAATGATCTATTTCTAAGGTGGATTTCTACTTTCTACATTATACTTCTTTATTCTTATGCTTGAGAATATTTATAGATATATTTTTATATAGTAAATTTTTAATGGTTCCCTATTCTAAAAAATGATGCGTTCTTATCTGATATTTTTTTTTGTTTGTGAATTTTGGTAAATATTTACCTATTCAATTTCAAATCTTCAGTAGTTCATTATGATTAAAAATTCCTTGTGTTTTTGAATTGACTATTAATAATCCATTGTGATTTTATGATTAATAATCATATATATGATGATTTAATACTTATTTTTTTCCCAGTGGTTTATTTTTTTACACTACCTGAACAATCATTCAACTATTTAATTTTTTTAATAATACATTAAAATTGCTTTTTGTGTTTATTTTTAACCTATTTTGTAATTTCTTAGAATTTTATTATGTATATTTTTCTAGAAATTTCAAAAAAAAAAATCCCATCCCTTGTTGGTTTCTGTTTTTTTAGTTGTAAGAAGTGATTTAGGCAGAGGCTAGTTTTTCAGTATGGATCATATAATGAAAGCATTAATATTGATTTTATGTTTGACACTTGTGATGAGATATGACCATATTAGTAATTTCCCATATATGGTAGTATTTTAAACAAGGAGGAAATATTTAAAATAATTATCATATAGTAGAGGCATTACTTGTTATAATTTAATTCACATGAATAGAAAATAATTGCGGGGGTATGCTTTCTATGGGTGGAAGATTTATACCGGAAAAAATACGAGTGTGGATGAATAGGTTGACATTTTTTCCATATCTCATCATGCTAAGTGGTAGGTATAATACAATTTAACTTCGGAAGATCACGTGAAATGATAAGTATAAATTTTCATAAATTTTTAAACATTATGGTGTGTATTAAAGGAAATATGTTAAAGTACCATGAACCTATAACAAATGATTCAACTGACCACAAATGGAAATGTTTCATGGTAATGAATAATCTTTAAATTATATCTAACACCCTCTTATAATAAGGATGTTGTGCGTTATATTTTATGAAAAAAGATGTTGGACTTGTTGAAGAGTAAAGAAGGATGTTGGATGTCATTATGAATGATAAATATGTAGTTTAGGAAGTTAAGATGTTTGAAATGAATTGAAAAAGTTATATGTTACAGAAACTAACTTATAAGAGGATTATTTATTGAAATTTTTGAAAGTTATGAGCCCAAAATATACGATAGGGATTTGTTGTACATTGAAAGAATCATAAGTTTTGGAAGAGAAGATGAAGATGTTTTTCTTTACGACTTCAAACTTATAGACTTATAATTTTCAAAACAACCAAAATATTTTTCAGAAGGACTTTTTTTACATTTAAAGAATTCAAAATTTTATAATAGAAGATGAATATTTTTTAAAATTATTAGAGGAAAGTTATAATGTTCTGAAAGATATTTTGGATGTTTCAAAAATTAGAAGTCCAAAAGTTAGAAGTCATAAATAAATTGACAAAGGAATGAATGCCTACCCATGTAATGTTTTTTAAACTAATACATAAAAATTATTTTCTCTAAATAAATGGTAAAATAGTTATATACATAAATTTTGTCAAACCAATACATAAAGGTCATATTTTATGAAGAAATAGTAAAGTCCTTATATATGTAAAGGTTACACTGAAATGTGTAAAGGTTATCCAAACATTTTAGATAAAAAATGGAAATATCATGGAACATCTAAATGATACATAAAATTAAATCCAAACCATGCAAAGGAGTTCTATTAGAAAGAGGAGAAAAATTATAAAATACAAGAACCTTCTCTATATATATAAAATTAAAAGTTTATGAGAGGAAAACTATTGTGGAAAAGGAATAGAATGTGTTAAAGTAACTGTCCTGGAGTAATTGATATGTAATGTTCTTTATCAATCATAAAATATGATTGATAAAGTGATCAAAAATGGATTACAATATTTGGTGTATCATATAATATGATTTTCAATTCAACCAACAGATCATGTAAAACTTAGAGATGATGAAACAACATGCAATCCATTTCATTGGGCATTGTAAAGACTATGGTGACTGTGAAACAGGGAAATGATGAAGGACCCCATCATAGAATTTTTTTTGGTGGATATGAAACATGTATATGATATAGACCACTTCATAATAGAGACCATGCGGGGATTAAAAAATCTTTATAAAAAATAAGGTACAATATTTTGGGCGTTGTAGAAGATGTGTCAGAGTCATGGATTACAATTAGCTTTATTAATCGTAAAATAAAATTGATAATTCTCACATTGTGGAAGAGTTTCATAACACAACTTTTCAAGAGTAAGAAAAAGAACACACTGTGGCACTTGGATGTGAGAATGATAAATGATTTATTGTGTAAGATGCATGTATCATGTTGCGATACAAATTTTCATGTCGCAACATGTTTGAGAGTCAATAAAAGTTTTGGAGAACCTCATCATGATATTTAGATATGTTAAATAGAATATTACTATACATATTTTATGGATATTATTATTGAATAGGATTCACATCATGAAGTTTTTTATCACATTGTGACCAGGTTGAGGAAGAAGGAGACCACACTACGAAGAAGGTAGTCACACCATGAACATGTGGTTTCTAGAATACCTAGAAAATTAATTTAGAGATTAAAATAAAGATATAAATTTATATTTCAATAGTATGAATCATATTTTAATGCATGTTCTTTAATTTACCAATTTCATGGTACAACTAGCATGACCTAGGATAGATTGAAGTGGTATAGTTAATTACAACCTTTAAATTATAGAGTTGGTTACATAGAAATTCTATAAAAACTTCATGTAGATGTTTTAGAAAAATAAATACTGAGAAAGATTTATATATATGAAATAGATGAAAAAAATCCACTAAGGGTTCCATTGATACATATAGTTTAGTTCAAGTAATAAGGCTCGATGGAAGAAGAAGGTGATCCATTTCTGTTTCTGGCTTATAAAGAGGACCAAGTGTAACAAGATAATTTTAGTTTGGAATTATCTTTATCTAGAGGAAGAAGTGTTACTGTTGTGATATTTTTGGAATAAATAGACTTAACCCTCACATCGATGAATTGATATCATTTGAGATTTAATAAGGAGAATGTAGTAAAGTAGAGCTTAATAGAGTATATATCTGGATACAAGGATACATTAGCAGAGAGAATGATTTTAGCATTATTTTTTTTTTAATTTTTGAGGTTGGTTAAAAATAGACACTAATTCAACCGATGTTAAAAATAATAGTTTCAACATCAATTTTTGTTTAAAATGACATTGAAAGTGTTAAAAAATATATATATTTTTAACTTTCAATGTCATTTTAAACAAAAAATAATGTCCAAATTTCAAAAAAATCTATAATTTTTCATAATTTAAATGTTGGTTTTAAAAAAACTAATTTTGAAACATAATTTCAATGTCGGTTTTATAAAAAACCAATGTTAAAACCTAATTAATTAATTTTTTAAAATGAATTATAATGTACATCAACCTAATACTAGTAACATGAATTTTAGCATAAAAAACAACAAAAGATAGAAAAAAAAGCATTAAAATACTCATTTCTTAAACTTTAACCAACATATAAATAAACATACATGAAACTTTTAAATGAAAATTTAAAAACTAATCATACCTAAAATATAGTATTCAAATAAACTTTAGTGGTGTTTAACTCTTCATCCCGTATATTATGTAACATTTTTAAATACCTACAAAAAAAATTATTTCTATATTATTAATAGTACAACATATTGGTGTAAAACATAAGATTTAAAATAAAACTAACCTTTTTAAAATCTGTCATCATTCCAGTCATAATAATTTCATAAATGAATATTAAAACATAATAACCACATTCAACACTTCTTTTTTTTAACAACGACACTATGGTTTTGAAACAACAATTTGAAAATAAGAAACATTATATATGTAAGATAAAACAATTATTAACTAATATAAAAGTTATATAACATCACTTTCACATATTTAATTTTATTTGAATTCTTTATCAACAAATGAAAATTTTTATACTCTTTCCATGACCTATTGTATTTTAATATATTAATTATCAAAACATATATTGCAGGGAAAATTTAATATTAAATAAATAATAAAATATAATAAAAGTTATGAATTAATTTTTTTAAGTGTATAAACCCCACCCCATAAAGAGAATAACCAATATGTTATGCATTCATGTGGGTAGAATACACATAACATCCAATGAACTCCATAATATAAAAAGTTAAAAATTAATGAAATTATATTTAATAGTAGTTTATAATTATATTATAATCTTATTATCTATCAAGTAATGGAAGAAACAAACATCCAATCTCTATATTTTCTAAATTTTAAGATATATATTTAACTCTAACATTATCATTCTGATATTACACAGCCATTGAAATAAATTATAGTTCCATAAAATTGTAAATGGAAGTGCTCCCATTTTGGAAACAGAGTGTAGAGATACCAAATTAGAGAAGTAATAAATTTAGTCACTAAAAGTTATATTTATTTAAATAAATAAAAATAGAAATAGAAATTTACTTATATTGAGAATAATTGAAACATGATTATAGAGATCTAATCACCATCACAAGATACATGATATATTTTATAAATATTCTTAATGTGTAGTACCTACCAAATATATTAGTGGACATTGAAAACTCATATTATAAAACCAACATAGAAGAATTTTGGGTTACTTTTTTAGCCCATAAAAAATGTCAGAAGTATTTAAAGGTGTAGGTTCTTGAAATAATTGAGCCCTATTTAGTACAATGAAAAAGGAGGATATGAAACGAAAATATAAATGAAAAATTAGAAAATCCATGTTTGGTATGTCTAAATAAAAATGGTTATTCCATCATATGAAAGAAAACGGATTCCATCCAATATTGAATAAAAATAGAAAATGTTTTTTTTAGGAAAAAAACTACCTTTAAAATTTTCTGATTTCTAGAAACATTCTTCCATCATCTTTTCCATCACCCCACCACCATCTTCTTCATCACCCCTGCTACCCATACCATCATCTTCATCATATTATCTATCCAAAATATCCCATGTCGACTTATCATTCCCCATTAAAACCATTCACCACTAACATCACCCATGTTGATGATCCTATCACCATCATCATCTCCTCTCACTGTCGAAACAATCATCATTAGCATTGTCTCCTCCTACTGAACTAGTCATCATGGACACTACAAATCACCATCAAAGCTTTGAAATGTCTTGGATTCACCTACTATGATATGACCATTCTATCAACACCCCATAACCACATTGATGAAACCTTGAGACCAATCCCTTTAACTGCACACTACTTCACACCACCATGATTATCAATGATCTACCTTATCAATGACCCCATGCCTGATGTCTCAACTCCTATGGTAATCCCCAACCCCTACCATTACACCCACACTATATAGATAATAATTTTTAGGGATTTGGATTTGTAGATAACACTAAAATAGGACAATAAAGGCATTTTATTTGTTTTTTATTAATTATTTAATTCATTCCATTTCCTTTAACTTTTACATTCATACCAAACACACTATGTAAACCAAATTCTATTTTTTCTTCCCATTTTATTTTCATTTTCATTTCTATTAAGGCAAATATAAGAAAAAATTACAAGTAATATTAAATAAAAATTAAATAAAAATTAAAAAATAACACATACCTCATATGTCAACTAATAGTAAAGACTAGATAACCAAATTAAAAAATGACGCAGAATATTTCTAACTTTGTCCACCTCCTTAGTAGGAAACAATAATAGAAAAATTAAATCAATAATATCATGTATTCCTAATCTTACATGAACCAGCTGTATAAGCTGATGATGTACATAATCCCTCAAATTATATATGATTATGTATGATACAATATGTAAATGTGGATTCCTAACATGAAACTCATAGTAAATGATCAGGTTCAAATCTGGATGTATAGAATCTAGGTAGGTAAGCTGCATAGGATGCATCTATCTCACCATTTATATAAGTATATATTGTACAAATGATTTAATATAATTGTCTATCAACTACTTCATCTCTTGCAACTTATCCTTCAAGGTATATTTATCCCTTATATTTTGATTCCCTTGACATTTTATTAGGTTGACCAAACACTTTTCTAATACTAACACCCACCTCATATCCTCTTATGTTACCCATTTGTTCTTGTTTTCCAAAATCAGTAGCTAGAATGCCCATTCTACCCTAAGGAATAAAAATCTTCAAAGTCAATTTCTCCAGAAGGATTTCTTAAAATGATATATTAAAATGTTATATTAGTGAAAAAATTTAAAAAATATTAATATTCAATAAAAAAAATTAATTTCTTATAATTTTATCAGCTACTTTTGTTGATGTGTAACATCTCAAGAATTTTGAATATTTTTTTAAAGTAATACTATGCTCAAAATCTTGATCCACACACAACACCAAACTAAAATGAGCTATATCATATTTATTATTAATAAAATTTAAGAATAATAAAACCTCTAGTAAATAAAAAAATATTGTAATCAATTAAAAAATGCATAAAAAATATAGTTAAGAATAATTAAAGTTTTTAAAAGGTATTTTTTCAATAAAAGAAGTTTTTATTTATATATATTGGAATTTAATTTAAAAGATAAATTTATAAATTATAGAATTTTAATTTTACAAAATTAACTTTATTTTTGAATTCCACAAATAAAAATTAACCTTAGGTGATTTTGTTTGCGATTTTTTCAAAATAATTAATCTTTAGGTTTTTTTACCTCCAAATAATTATTTCTCATTTTTATAAAACCACTTTAGAGGTAGAGTGGGAACCTCACAATATCAAATACACACATCAAGTGGGTAAACCTATCATAGGCTCAAAAACCAAAACACAAATTCTAGTGGAAAAGTGACCACAGATTCAAAATTCAAAAACCTAATAACAAAAGTAACAAAAAAGAAAGAAAGTAGTATGAAAGTCAACATTAGCCCCACAAATCACATGATCTTCCCATGAGATCTTACATCAAAAGAATTCACAACAAGACCACTACACCATTCACTGCGTCACCATCATTACATACCGTTGTCACTAATGCATCGCCGTCGTCCACCCATGATGCCGACAAACCATTCGAACCAACAGAGTAATACTATCAATTTTATGAAATTATCATAATATAAAAATGAATTAAAAGTCATTAAATCATTTTTTCTATAAAATTATATATTTATAAATTAAAATTAATTATTTTAAAAAACTATGTTGAATTAATAAAACTCATTCTTAAGATTTTGGAAACTAAAGTAATATTGTACTCTAAAAACTATTTTTATTCACTTATATTAAAAATTAGTTTTCATCCTTTATAGAAACTATATATAAAAAAAATTGATTTCATATTTTAGATCAAAATTTTCATATTATTTAATTAGTTTAATTTCATTTTATGAATAAAATTATGATTGCTAATATTAATGTTAATGACTATGATAATGTTGAAAGAATTATTTTCAAAGAATTGTTTTATTAATGTTATGTAATTTTTATCTAGTAAATTAAAATGATATATTTTATATAGACTATTATATGACTTTTTTTAAATTCATACAAATATTTTATCACTCATTTAATTGGAAATTAATGTTATATAATAATAAGAACCATTAATGGAGAAAACGGCATTTTTTTACAAAACTATTTTACTATATATTAAATGTTTTAATTTAAAAGTTAATTTTCTCTAATTTATAAATTTAATTAGATTATATGAGTATTAAATTTTTTTCCATCACACCCAAATTTGGTAAGTGGGGTTACCTTATATTTTTAATAAAATATAAAATACTTGGGTAAAAACTAGTTACCATGGTAAAAACAAAAATGGTAAAATGTAAAAAACTAGTGGTAAAAGACTTAAAACATATTTAAAACTATTGGGATTGTATTGTCTCAAAAATAATCTATAAAAGTTATTGATTTTGATGCTCAAAAATACCCTTGTTTGTATTACTAATGATATTACTTTAAGTGAATTTCAATAAATTGATATTCATTGAAATATTTATTCTGGAATTATATACAAGTCATTGATCCATGAGGAATATTTATAAAGTATTCAGAATGCATTTTAACATATTTGGGAAACACTATTCTCAACCCTATGTTGGTAAGTGTAGTATAAGGAATAAACCCTACATTCAGAATAGTGTGTATGGATCAGAAACCCTATGTTGTTGGGGAAGTATGGTTCATCAACCCTATGTTTTGATAAAACCCTACATTTGAGAAAACAGAAAGTATGGATCAAAAACTCTATGTTCAGAATCAATCCTATGTTTGAGAAAATAAAATATGGTAAATCAACCCTACTTTTGTATACAACCCTACATTTTCAACCCTATGTTTTATATTTTTTTGTCAGATAAAAGAACCATATGTTTGACTATTCAATGATGGAGTTTTAAATCCATGATTTTATCCAAGATTTATGAAACGGTATTAACGAAAGTAAAGATATGTTAAAATATATTTTATGACCAATTAAATGGCTCATTATAATCAATTAAAAGACTTTTATTCAATTAAGTAAATAATTCATACTTCTAAGGGAAGTTACGACTCTCCTGAATGATTTAAATTTGAATATCTATAATCTATTAGTGATATTATGGGATCTAATCAACTGAAATAAGGCAGTGTTTTCTATATATATGGATAGAATATTTTTTCATTAAAGATGAAATATATGTGTGCGATATATGTGATATACAACTACATATTTGTGAATATATTTCTACAGAACTTTTGTAAAGAATAAACGACTCTGTTGTTTTATGAAGAGGTTTCACCTTGAATATTTACATATTTCAACCTCATACTTCTGTAACTGCTGCTGTTTATTTTGTTGTTATTTGTATTTAATATCATTTACAATAAGGATCTCTTAAAATATATCTTTACTTGAATACATTTATTTGGAAGAAGAAGATCCATATTCTATTAGTTGATGCTATAATCTGTGAAGTTTGGTCTCGCTTGTCGTTGATTGAAGTTATATGCGCTCCAAATTAATTACCCGTTCTTAACACTTTAGTATAGAATAAGTCCGGGTTCGATCCATAGAGAACAATGGCGTGCATAGATTCAGTTGAGTTAATACTTAATTAGGTGAAGTATGCAGAATTTAAAGTTGATTGAGTTGATTTTGGGTTTTTAATTGAAACTAAATTGTCTTAATTTGAAGAAATGATTAACAGTTTTAAATAAAACAACAGGTAAATTTAAAGAGTTTAAAATAGGAAGAAAAAGACGTGTCGAGGATGTGGTGATTAAGGATTACTATTGCAGGATGTTTAAATGGTTGTGTTGTTCATAATAATTCAATCATTCTGGATTTTGTTTTGTTACAAGATTTCCTTGGTCCGGTTCCTCTTGGTTGGAATTAGATCAGTTGAATCCTTGGTCCAGTAGTCAGTGTTCTTAATTCTTTATTAAGTTCAGTCCATTATTTGAATCAGTGAAAACCTTCAAATGGTCATGGATTCTTTCACCGTTACTTTTCTTTTGTATCGCTGAGAATCCTTCCCTTGGTCCGGCTCAGAATTCTCAGTTATATTAGAAAGTGGTTTAAGAAAAGTAAGATGAATTACAACGATTCAAACAAAACTATATAAAAAAACATACAAATTATGATCCCATCATTCATATCCCCAACACGAGGGGTTTAATTACACATAGAAAGTGGGAGAGAGATGACACACGTGATACCTGACAGATTCATCGTGTAAGTGTTGAGGTAGGGTGTTGGAAGGTGGAATGGCAGAGTGACGACACCTTGGTAGCTTCGGGAATGGTGATAGAAGAGCTTCTCTCTCCTATAAATGGTTCTACTCTTTTCAAATCTGTAGGCCAAGGCCTCTTTATATAGAAAAATAAAGTACACGACGTGTATAGAAAGTACACGCCATGTACTTTTTGTCAACGCGCTTTGGCGCCAATTTCTCCACGGGTAGGCGGCATAACATGCCGTCTTTGACTTTTGAACACAGCTCCACCTGGTGGTTGGGTGTACACGGCATGTAGCACCGCCATACATGGCTTGTAGTGTCATAAGTTTGACCTCCAGTCCCTTCTAGAATGGAAGACACGGCGTGTAGAATTTCAAACACGCTGTGTCTCCTTCAACGACCACATGGGCGTGTAGACTTTTCTTAGCAACCACCACTTCTAAAAAGTGGTACAGGACATGTAACGCCGCCCCAAACAGCGTGTATCTCTGCCTAGTGACATGGGCGTGTTCTCCCTACTTTGGTTCGTGTCTTTGTCTGGATGTAAACGACGTGTAGAAAGGTATATGCCGTGTAGTTTCAAAATTCTCACAGACTTCCCTTGATCCTTGTATTTAGCCAGAAAGCTCCTGAAAGTAAACAGTTTCACCAAAATCAAAGAATATGTTCATAAAACAACATATATTTTCTGAAAACATGTTTTTATTGTCAATTATATATATGTAAATGTATACACAAATCGGGTGCATCAAATTCCCCCACACTTAGTCATTTGCTTGCCCTCAAGAAAAATCTCAACATCTAATTAAGAGAGCCTATAATTTAAAAGGAATGTGTTTAATTAATCAAAAAAATAACTGATAAAGTTACTAAGGAAATATTCTAAAAGGCACAAACAGACTCAATTCATAAGATATTAAAATCATGCCTCATATATAATGCAATTAACTACTCTCATCTTCTTTCAACACATTTTTCAACCTTTCAAAAATAAGCATGTCATTTGATGATTTACCTTACCATTAAAATTCACACTCCACACTCAGGATATTTTTATTCAGAGTTATGCTCAATCTAAGGTATATACACTCTATCCATAGTTTTGCAAGATATCTTGTTCTCTACTTCAGAAAAATTGAATTACAAAAATCATGAGGGATTTATCAATAAGGTTCAGATGTTTCTGTGGCTAAGGGTTGGTAGGTTCAGATGTGAAAATAAATTCTGAGGCTTTAAAAAGGAAGGCTAATTCCTTTAAACAACATTGCATGATATTCAAAGTAAATCTCACTGATAATACATCCTTCAAAAGCTCAGTCAAATGCTTTTGTAATCATCACCATCTTCCTTAGGCAAGTAGGGTTCATGGGAAAAAGCATAAGGTTCCCTTGTTGTTTGTTTTTTTACAACATAAGGGAAACACTTATGAATACAATGAGTAGATGTTTGTGGCCCATTCTTCCCCAAATAATCCGGAGGCTCTCCCCCACACTATATTTCATGGTTGTGCACAAAATATACCATGTATTTCCAACTCCCTCTTAAAATCTCAAAAGAATAATCATGTAAAGTTTAAAAAGAAATAGGATAGGAAGGGAAATAGGCTTGTAATGTGGCTTCCTATAATGGCTCTTCATAGCTTCTATGGGCTTAACGAAGATTAAATGTAGGGTAGGTCTCAAGATAAAGGGGTTGAAACAATCTAATGCCTCAATCATTTTAATGTAATTCAAGAAATTTCTTCATGTTTTGAAAAGAAAACTTGCAAATTCTGGTAGTGATGCATATCCTAAGAATCTCTCAAGAAAGAGGGTATTAGAAAAGAAATACGAAAAAGGGTTTAGAATAACTCTCAGGAGTGGAAAAATAATTAAGGGACAATTAGGTCATGACATGAATATAAATGATTAGCCTAATCAATGTAATTTAATCAAGGATGAAAAGTTGCAATTGAAACTATATCAGCAATCATTTTAAAATACTTAATAACTAAAATAAGCATGAAACATTTCTAAAAGTTCCTACTGATAACTCTAGAATTTATAAGAATGATTAACCAAAATTACTTTTCATTTTCAAATATAGAATCTAAAAATGATGTCTCTTAGATTAGTTTAAGGGAAAAGACTAAGGGGAAAGATTTAGATGCTCCCCCACACTTAATACTGCACAGGGTCCACCAAGTGCAATATGTAGGTAAAGGGTGGGCAACGGGAAGAAATGGGAGACAAAATGAGGGAAAGCAATGGAAGAAGTAAATCCAAAAAGAAAGAAAATAGAAATGGAAAAATACTCCCCTCGTGAAAAAGTGACGCCCAAGGTGCTCCATGATACTTGTGACTGGTGAGGAAAAAGAAAACTGCAAACATGCACAACATCACAGCACAGAAAATGACAGAAGAGATATATAAGATAAAGAAAAAAATGTCACTATCATGGGGCCACCTCAGGAGAGGCATCATCCTGTACAGAATCGGCTGGTAAAGACAGCTCATGAGGCGTGGAAGTGGGAGGCCCAGACTCTGCATCGGGAAGGGGAGATGAAGAATTAGGAGCCGTAGGTGCTGGAATCGGCGAAGAGAGCTCAACAGCAGGCCCTGGACCGGCAGAAGTGGTAGCAGCAGCGCTCACCATAGTCAGCAGAACAAAATCAGTGGCCGGCACAGGAGATGGTGGAGCAGCAGCAGAAGGGCCAGGAATGGAGGCAGATGCTGGTGGCTGAGGTAGTGGAACACCAAGATGCTGAGCAATATGCACCAACAGATGCTCCATCTGGTCTTGGAGGCCATCCAGACGAATCAAATGGCATGCAATGGTGTCCTGGAGGCTGATGATATGAACTAACTTCTTCTCTATTGTGGCTAGGCAGAGGGAAAGGGCCGGATCGACCGAGGGTGCGGGGGTAGGTGGGATGGGGGATGAGATAGAAGAAGGAAGGTCAGAAGAAGTGGGGTCAGTAGGAGGTGGGTGAGGTGGAGAAGTTGGAGGGGGTGGGGAGGGAGGAGTGGGGTCAGCAGCTGGGGCAGGGGGGTCAGTAGGTGGTAGAGCTCGAGCCTGATCAAGGATTTAGGCACCCCCCTGCTTCCAGACCAATCCCATGCAAATGAGCATGAGGAAGTCAATCCACTGGGGTGAACCTATCAAGTCATGAGGTAATGAGGGCTCGAATACTCCTAAGTGGTGGGCAAGACGGGTGGTGTAAAACCCTCCATTCAGGTTGCCCTGACGGTCGGTAAACATGGAGTGGAAATAGGAGGCGACAAGATAGGGGAGGTCCAGGTAGTCGTGCCAGATGACATAGGTAAGAAGCTTCATGTCACGACCGGTCACGACCCCCATATCCTCATGGCAGGGGAAGAGGATGGTGCCGAAGCACCAGTGGGTGAAGAGAAGGACGAGGTCAGCTATAAGAGTGATCTTATGAGAAGTGGGGGAGTACCGGTGGTCAGGCCCAGTGATCTCCCACCACATGGCAATGAGGTTAGAGCGCTCGGGCCGGGTCGAGTCAGAAATGGGGGGTGGGGTGATAGGATGGGGGTAGAAGCCGCACCCTCAGCCAAACTCTGTCATCATCAGAGAGAAACGTCGACCGCCTAGCCGGAATCGAACTACTGGCACCGCATCTCCAGGTGTCTCTCGGAACTACCCTCCATCGAACTCAAACGAAGCCACAAACTCCAAAAATAAATCACAGAACACAGGAGTGATGACCTGGAAAATATCGAGGAGTGCGGTGTTCCCGAGAAGTACCTCCAACTCCTCCCAAATACCGAGCCACTGCGGGATGCTGCTGTCGAGGTACCGGCCACTCAATGGTATCGGCCTATGAGAGAAGCGTCGAAACCTGTCGTATGCGATGTCGGTGACTGGGAATAACGTGCAGGGATAGGGAGCACCTATAGGTCCTGGACCAGGTGCCGGTGCAGCAACATTGTATGGATCTGGAGGTGGATCTGCCGAAGTAGGAGGTGGCCTGGTGGAAGGTGTGCTCGAAGAGGGACCAGCTGCTGTAGATGATAGTACGGGGAAAGTGGAAGCTGGTGTAGTAGAAGTAGGCCCGACCTCATCCGAGGGAGTGAGTGGCGGCAGAACGACCAATGGAGGGAGCTCAAAGACCGGAGCGTTGGGGTCCGGCTGCGTAGGTGGTTGGAGTCGGATCCGACGATAACTGGACTCCTCGCCCTTAGTAGCAGAGGCTGGCTGCTTCCCACGCGAAGGATCATGATCTTCCATATCCTGAAATAGAAAGAAATAGAAAACAAAACAAAAGAAAAAGAAAAAGGAAAGAAAACAAAACAAAGAAAATGTAAGAAAATTGAAAAAGAAAAATACACGGCGTGTACTCCAGAGTACACGGCGTGTAGTCAAAAATGGAGAGTATCTCGTGTTCTTTGGACAAACACACCGAGGGTGGAAAACAGACCATGGAAAGGTACATGGCGTGTACAAACATACATGCTGTGTTCACTCAAAGGTTGGTGGTCGTGTGGAACAAATGACACGACCATGTTTTTATCAGTTCAGAGAAAACAATACACGCCGTGTAGGTATTGGACACGGCGTGGACTGCACATGAAGAACATGGCCGTGTAGAGGGTGAGACACGGGCCGGTCAAACATCACACAGACACGGCGTGTACCGAACACACACACACCGTGTAGAGGGATATAGGGTGAGAGGCCGTGTAGAGGGAAAACACGACCCGACTACAGATATAAAGGAAATGGTGTGTACCGAACATACACACCGTGTATGAAAATGGTGGGTGAGGCCGTGTGTAAAGGTATACTCGGGCACGATGAAAAGGACACGGTGTGTACCAAACAGACACACCGTGTATATTCAAATTTCGAAGTATTTTGTGGGTGGCCGTGTACAGAAGTACATGGCGTGTGTTCTTCATTTAGTGTCCGTGTACCGCTGGAAGCCAAACAGTCGACCGATCCAGAAAACATCCTAAACAAGTCTAAAAATTTGAAACAGAGGGTGTAGAATGGTGTACCTGGATTGAAGATCACAATGTGAGAAGAATCAGAACTTGAAACGCCCCAAATCGACGGATCTAGAGAAGGGGGTTCGGGTGGCGTTCGGGAGAAGAAAATGGGAAGAGGGGAGGAAATGGGGAGACCACGCGACACGGCCTCAAGCCGGGTGGACCAAGGCTTATATAGCCGAGGTACACGGTGTGTATGTATGGTACACGCTGTGTATCCTGATTTTTTTGGCATATAAATAAATATAATTATTATAGTAAACTATATAAAAATTATTAATAATTAAAATAAAATAGATATATATACAAATTCTATTATAAATAAATTGATACACGATGTATATCGGGAAATACACGCCGTGTATTTTAAAATGAGAAAAAGAGTAGTACAACCTTTGGTCCAGTGCTTGGGGCGGGATTCGAACCGGCGATCAGCCGATTCGATCGAACGCCCTCAACCACGGGAGAAAAGGTTGTTCTGCTGTCCATATTTATTTTATATATATATATTTATTCTATACGGCCTATACACACGGAAAGAAAGAAAAGCACGTCGTGTGGTTTTTATTTAGGAAAGGATGGGGTGAATCGGGAAGATTAGTACGATTCGAAACCGGGTCTTTTAAACCTGGTTCCGAGACTCTTCCAATCCGCCAACTTCACCCGTATGAAATTTCTTATTTTTAAAACGTTTTTAATTTATATTTGAAAAATTATGGCGCACACAGCGTATATCGGGATACACGTCGTGTGGTTTTATTAAAAGAAGAAATGATGGAAATGGGACGATTGTCTGGATTCGAACCCGAGTCTTTTGAAACCGGATTACGATTTTAGCCAACCGGTCCATCCCCATCATGGGTTTTATTAAACACATTTATATATATACATATATGGAAAATAACACACATGGCGTGTAAATTAAAGGAGGAACCCCGTGCTGAAGGTAGGGCAGGATGATTCGAACCGAGGATGGCTCAAATAAACTCCAGTGACTTTGCTATCGGCACCAGTATCATTCCTGGATATTTATTTGTTATTCTATAGATTTATATTATTAAGATGACAAATTAAAAAGATAAGTACACGTCGTGTATATAAGTGGGACACGTCTTGTAACCTCTGGGTTGTCTCCCAGGAAGCGCCTTTGTTTTAGGTCGTTGGCTCGACCTACTTACCTGGCTTACCTAAGGAGTATGGTGGACAATGTTCCCACCATGTTGTCTGTAGGATGGTAAGCTTTCAACCGCTAATCGTTTACCTTGAATGGTTGACCATCTTCTCCAGAAATTTCTACCTCTCCATGATGGAATATGCGTACAACGTGGAATGGTCCCGACCATAGTGACTTTAACTTCCCTGGGAATAAGCGAAGATGAGAATTAAAGAGAAGTACCTGATCACCGGGTTGGAAAGATTTTCGTGAAATAATCCGGCCGTGAATGACTCATGTCTTCTCCTTGTACAACTTGACGTTCTCATATGAATCTAATCGGATCTCATCTAGATCCAACAATTGGAACATCCGTTTTTCTTCAGCTGCCTTCAGATCATAATTTAGGGCTTTGATGGCCCAGTAGGCTTTGTGTTCCAATTCTACTGGAAAATGGCAGGGTTTTCCATAGACGAAGCAGAATTGGGACATTCCTAGTGGTGTTTTGAAAGTAGCCCGATAGGCCCAAAAGGCATCATCTAACTTCTTGGTCCAGTCCTTCCGTGAAGTGTTCACTGTTTTCTCCAGGATCTGCTTGAGCTCACGATTGGAGAGCTCTACCTGTCCACTGGACTGGGGATGATATGGTGTCCCCATATGATGATTTACTCCATACTTCGACAGTATTCCTCTCATCAGTGTGTTGTCGAAGTGGATCCCTCTATCGCTGATCAGTACTCGTGGAACTCCAAACCTGCTAAAAATATTTTTCTTTAAGAAATTTATGACTACCTTGGCTATGTCGTGAGCTGTAGCAGTGGCTTCCACCCATTTGGAGACGTAGTCGACGCAGACCAGGATGTAAATGTTCCCAAAAGATGGGGGAAAAGGACCCATGAAATCTATGCCCCAAACGTCGAAAATCTCGACCTCCAGGATGGGGTGCTGGGGAATCTCGACTAAGTCCCATATTACCGGTCCTCTGGCACCGATCGCAACAGGAAACAAAGGCCTGAGCATCTTTGTGCATGGTGGGCCAGAAAAATCCAGACTGCATGATCTTAGCTATGGTACGGTCTGTCCCATGATGTCCTCCTACTGGTGAGGCATGACAGAACTCCAAGACACCATGAAATTCATTCTCCAGGATGCAACGGCGGATCACTCCATCTGCACAGGATCAGAATAGCAGAGGATCCTCCCAGAAGTATGTTTTCACATCAGAGAAAAATCTTTTCCTTTGCTGGAAGGAGAGGTCGGGGTGAACGACACCTGTAACCAGAAAATTAGCAATATCAGTATACCATGTCCTAGGTGTTTCGTTTATTGAAAAGAGGTGATCATCAGGGAAATCCTCCCTGATCTCCCGATCTTCTTCCTTCTACAAATGAGGCAACTTGAGGCGGGAGATATGGAAAGCAATGAAGTTCTGACTCCCTTTCTTATCTCGGATCTCAAGATCGAATTATTGTAAGAGGAGTAACCAGCGGATCAATCGGGGCTTCACGTATTTCTTGTTGAGTAGGTACTTTAGTGCTGCATGGTCAGTATAAACAATAACTTTAGACAACACTAAGTAAGAACGAAACTTTGAAAATGCAAAAACCACTGCAAGAATCTTCTTTTCTGTGGTGGTGTAGTTGATCTGTGCCTCATTGAGTATCCTGCTGGCATAATAGATAGGTCGGAAAATCCGATCAAGTCGCTGTCCCAAGACTACTCCCACGATATAGTCGCTCGCATCGCAAATCACCTCAAATTGTTCCTCCTAGTTGGGAGAAATCATAACTGGAGCTTCCACCAGGAGCTGATTTAGATGCTCAAAAGATCTGACACATGTCTCATCGAACTCAAATATGGCATCCTTGGTTAGAATATTGGTGAGGGGATGGGCTATTTTGGATAAATTGTGGACAAACCGCCTGCAAAAACCTGCATGCCCGAGGAAACTGTGGATGGCTCAGATGGAAGTCAGTATAGGTAGTCGTGAAATGACTTCGATCTTCGCCGGGTCCACCTCCATCCCCTTTACTGAAATTCTATGGCCAAGGACTATGCCACTTTGCACCATGAAATGACACTTTTCCCAGTTCCAGACTAGGTTAGTGTGCTCACATCATTCCAAAACAATCTATAGGCATCATAAACAAATGGTGAATGATTTTCCATAAATGGAAAAATCATCCATGAATACCTCCAGGATTCGTTCCGCCATGTCGTAGAAGATGGCCAGCATACAGCGCTGGAAGTTGGCAGGGGCATTACACATGCCAAAATACATCCTTAGATAAGAAAATGTGCCATAGGGGCAAGTTAATGTGCTCTTTTCCTGATCCTCTGGAGCAATGGATATTTGGTTGTAACCAGAAAAACCGTCGAGGAAGCAATAGAAGTTGTGCCCTGCTAGTCGCTCTAGAATTTGATCCATGAATGGAAAGGGAAAGTGATCCTTTCTGGTGGCATCGTTTAACTTCTGATAATCCACACAGACTCGCCAACCCGTGATAGTGCGTGTAGGGATGAGCCCATTCTTTTCATTTGAAATCACAGTGATACCCCCCTTTTTGGGTACCACTTGGAAAGGACTCACCCACAGACTATCCGAGATGGGATAGATGATGCCAACATCCAATAATTTGATCACCTCCTTTTTGACAACTTCCTTCATGGGAGGATTCAGGCGCCGTTGTGGTTGCCGATATTGCTTGGCACCTTCTTCAAGTAACACCTTATGAGTGCAAATGGTAGGGCTGATGCCCTTCAGATCAGCGACTGTCCACCCAATAGCATGCTTCCGTTGTTTGAGAACCTACAGAAGTGCATCTTCCTGCTCCTGTGATAGTTCTGCATTAATTATAATAGGAAAAGTTTGATTGGGTCCTAAATACCCATACTTTAGAGAAGATGGAAGAGGCTTCAGTTCGAGTTCAGGCGCCTTTAAAATCAAAGGTACAAGTGGCTGCACCTCGTCCTGTTCTAAACTATCAGGAACAACTGCACGCTGCCAATAGTGGCCGCCCTGGCCTTCTATGAATTGCAAGTCTTCTGGCGCTTCTTCTAATAGAATATCTGGAATAGTAAAATTATTCGAAATAAAAGAACATCCCAGATCATCCCCTTGTTCGCTAAAATGATTAACCATGGTGGTCACTGCATAACAGTACTCATTCTCTGATAAGGAAGCATGTTTGACGGCTTGGAGTACGTTATAGGAAACTCTTTCATCACCTACCCGAAAAATAAGCTCCCCTTGGTGCACATCGATCAATACCTTCCCAGTTGCCAAGAAGGGTCTTCCAAGTATAAGAGGTGCTTCCTGGTCATCCCCCATGTCGAGGATGATGAAATCAGTGGGAAGGATCAGCCTACCCACTTTGACCAGTACGTCCTCTAGTAGTCCCTTCGGGTGTTCGATGGATCGATCAGCAAGTTGAAGGGCTACATGGGTAGGATTGAGCTCGTTGAGTCCTAGCTTCTTGAAAACTCCGAGGGGCATGAGGTTCACGCTATCCCCTAAGTCGCAGAGGGCCTTCCCAAACTCGCAGGATCCAATAGTACAAGGAATGGTGAAACTACCTGGATCTTGGAGTTTGGGAGGAATAGAATGTTGAACCACCGTGGAGCACTCCTTTGTTAGTGCAATAACGCCCAAATCCTCCATCTTCCTCTTATTCGAGAGGATTTACTTCATGAATTTGGCGTAGGTGGGCATCTGAGTTAGGGCCTCTGCAAATGGTATGTTGATGTGGAGCTTCCTGAACACATCCATGAATTTTCTGAACTGGTGGTCCAGCTTCCTCTGCTTCAATATTTCTGGAAAAAGGTAAGGCAGGCTTGAATGGTTAGATTACTTCTTTTTCTTTATTCTACAAAGCCTCCTTCTGCGGGCTTTTGGATGAGGAGGGGTTGGTATTGGTACCTGTTTCATCAACAGTGGGTGTGAATGCACCTTGCTGTGCTGATTGGTTTTGTTGGAGCTCTTTTCCACTCCGGAGCATGATAGCATTAGCCTCCTCCCTTGGGTTCTTTTCGGTGTTCCCCGATAGTGTACCGGGCTGTCTCCCTGAAAGTTGGTTTTCCAGCTAGCCAATCTGATTCTCTAAGCCTTGAATCGAAGCTTCTTTGATTTTGGAACTGAGTCTCAGCAGTAGATATGAATTTAGTCATTAGATCCTCTAACCTTGAGGTGTTCTTTTGCTGAGGTGATTGTTGAACCGGTGGAGGAGTTGGCTGCTGTGGACGAGGATTTTGATACCCTTATTACTGATAAGGACCCTAATGGTGTTGTTGTGACCTTTGGTATTGGTTCTGGTATGGAGGATGGTTGTAGCTGGGCGGTCACTGGGGCAGAGGATTCTGCTGTTGTTGGCCCCAGCCTGTGTTCTGTTGATCTCACCATGCCGGGTTCTGGTACTGCTGGTACTGGTTGGGCCCTCGATTTTGGGCAACATAACTTACCTCGCTCGTCGAAGGGCCTCCACTCGAACCCGGGCATTCTCCCATGATGTGGTTATCACCACAATCGCCGCATGCTGGATGGTGCACCGCATGAACTTAAGATGCTCATTTAAGGTTCAATGCGTCAATTTTCTTGGACACAACATCCAACTGAGCAGCTAAAATAGTGGTAGCATCAATATTGTGTATACCTCGCTTTTGAGTCCCCCGCTCGGAGTGCCACTGGAAGCTATTGGCGGACATGTCTTCCAATAGTTCGAATAGTTCTTCGGGGGATTTCCACATCACCGTGCCTCCAGCAGCAGCGTCCACCATAGACTTGGTATTCCTGGTAAGTCCTCCGTAGAAGTTCTGGAATTGCATCCAGAGTGGGAGTCTGTGGTGGGGCATTTGCGTAACATTTCTTTAAAGCATTCCCAGGACTCATATAACGACTCAGAGTCATGATACTAGAAATTATGGATCTCATTCCGGAGTGTCACCGTCTTTGATGGTGGAAAGTACTTGGATAGAAATGCCTGGGGTAGCTCCTCCCAGGTGAGGATAGATCGTTGTGGTAGCCCATTGATCTAGTCTTTCGCCTTGTCCCGTAGAGAAAAGGGAAATAGGCGAAGACAGATGGAATCTTCGGACACGCCTGTGTACCAAAAGGTGTCACAGATCTCCAGAAAGTTGGAGAGATGAGCATTCGGGTCCTCGCTAGCCAGACCTCCAAATTGAACTGTGTTCTAGATCAGCTGCATGATAGCAGGATTGATCTCGAAGTGTGGAGCCTAGATCAGGGGACAAACTATGCCCGTATCAGCTCCATGGATCGAAGGAAGACCATACTCCATAAGGGTACGTCTTGGAGGTTGCTGTTAAAGGGGTGGAGCTTTCATGAATTTCTCTTTAGGGGCGAAGTATGGACGAGGGAAGAGTTGCTGCGGCGGCCGTTGGTAATCCCTTGGGAGGAATTCCATGAATTCTCCAGGAGGTTGCTCCGGTAGACCAGCAGTGGGAGGCTGCTGATCCTGGTACTGATGCTCAGTCGCAACATCTACGCCTGGTGCTCCCTCTTCCTTGTTCGCCATGGTTTGTGGTTGATGGTTGTGAGTTTTTGTCTGTGTACACCGACGGTGAAGGAAGGTCCGTTCGATTTCCAGATCAAGCGGAACTAATTATGAAGATTCGGCGCTTCTGGATCGTGTAAGACGTCTAAACATACACTTTAAGCTCTGCATAACACAAAAACGAAAACCAGGCGTAAAAGGAAAAAACAAAAGAGAAAATTTGAAATGGGATTAGATAAGAGATTTTTGATAATTTTTGATTTTTATTTTCACTTAAATAAATTATTAACACAATTAAAATCTTAGCACTAAAACCAAAGGATTCCCCGGCAACAGCGCCAAAATTTTGTCTCGCTTGTCGTTGATTGAAGTTATATGCATCCCAAATTAATTACCCATTCTTAACACTTTAGTATAACATAAGTTCGGGGTTGATCCACAGGGAACAATGGTGTGCATAGATTCAGTTGAGTTAATACTTAATTAGGTGAAGTACGCAGAATTTAAAGTTGATTGAGTTGATTTTGGGTTTTTAATTGAAACTAAATTGTCTTACTTTGAAGAAATGATTAACAGTTTTAAATAAAACAACGGGTAAATTTAAAGAGTTTAAAATAGGAAGAAAAAGACGTGTCGGGGCTGTGGTGATTAAGGAGTACTATTGCAGGATGTTTAAATGGTTGTGTTGTTCATAATAATTCAATCATTCTAGATTTAGTTTTTTTACAAGATTTCCTTGGTCCAGTTCCTCTTGGTTGGAATTAGAGCAGTTGACTCCTTGGTCCGATAGTCAGTGTTCTTAATTCTTTATTAAGTTCAGTACATTATTTGAATCGGTGAAAACATTCCAATGGTCATGGATGCTTTCAATGTTACTTTTCTTTTTGTATCGCTGAAAATCCTTCCCTTGGTTCGGCTCAGAATTCTCAGTTATATTAGACAATGGTTTAAGAAAAGTAATATGAATTACAACGATTCAAACACAACTATATAAAACAACATAAAAATTATGATCCCATCATTCACAGCCCCAACACGAGGGGTTTAGTTACACATAGAAAGTGGGAGAGAGATGACACACATGATACCTGACAGATTCATCGTGTAGGTGTTGAGGTAGGGTGTTGGAAGGTGGAATGACAGAGTGACGACACCTTGGTAGCATCGGGAATGGTGATAGAAGAGATTCTCTCTCCTCTAAATGGTTCTACTCTTTTCAAATCAGTAGGCCAAGGCCTCTTTATATAGAAAAATAAAGTACACGACGTGTATAGAAAGTACACGCCGTGTACTTTTCATCAATGCGCTTTGGCGCCAATTTCTCCACGGGTAGGCGGCCTAACATGCCGTATTTGACTTTTGAACATGGCGCCGCCTGGTGGTTGGGTGTACACGGCGTGTAGCGCTGCCATACACGGCGTGTAGTGTCATAATTTTGGCCGCCAGCCCCTTCTAGAATGGCAGACACGACGTGTAGAATTTCAAACACATCGTGTCTCCTTCAATGGCCACATGGGCGTGTAGACTTTTCTCAGCAACCACCGCTTCTAGAAAGTGGTAAACAACATGTAACGACGCCCCACACGGCGTGTATCTCTGCATGGTGACATGGGAATGTTCTCCTTGCTTTGGTTCGTGTCCTTGTCTGGATGTACACGACGTGTATAAAGGTACACGCCGTGTAGTTTCAAAATTCTCACAGACTTCCCTTGATCCGTGTATTTAGCCAGAAAGCTCCTGAAAGTAAACAGTTTCACCAAAATCAAAGAATATGTTCATAAAACAACATATATTTGCTGAAAACATGTTTTTATTGTCAATTATATATATAGAAATGTATACACAAATTGTGTGCATCAAAGTTCAACCTGTACCATCAAAAAAGGAAAGATATTTTTATTTATTTGGAGTTTTGACTCCTTACACTTAGTTGTGGTTAAAGTGTTAGATTATTTCACTAAGCTATGGAGAAATCGGTTCCCTGTAAAAAAACCAAAAGGCTCTGTTTATCCTTACTGTAAAGGTGTCAAATGCATGTACCCAGTTGTGGATTTTGAAGGTCTTATGATAAGAGGACATTGTCTAGTGAGAATCACCTAGATTTTAGAGAGAGTATTGGTGGAGTGGACTAGAGGATCTTTGTTCCCTGAACCCCTATAAAAATTTCTGTGTTCTTATTTATTTTTTCTCTAATGCTCATATTGCTTACAGAAGAGAATACTGTATATATGCATAAATTGCAAAGAGATTTAATACCAGAATCTATTAAGATTATCAAAAATACACAATTCACCCCCTCTTGTGTATCTTTGTGTTATTCCAACCAAAAAAATGGTATCAAAGGAGATATTTTTTAATAAAGATCTAGCAAGATCAAAAGTATAAGGTATATAAAAAGATAATTTTAATGGATGATCCTATAGAAGTAATGCATATTATTCATGATATATATTTCAATGGTGAAAACTATGGATGCTGGAAATCACACATGATCATCTACCTGAGGAATCTTGGATTCAAATTTAATTCGAATATCATTACTCCTTATACAACTAGAAACTTGGGATGCTGTAAAAGAATCTGAATATGATATCAACTCAAAAGCAATGAATGCCATAATTTATGGACTCTGAACAGATGAATTTAATCAAGTGTCACAATTCTCTATTGCCTATGAAATGTTGTATAAAATCACTATTTCATATGAAGGAGTAGATAACATCAACCAAATGAGGAATGATACTACAAAAATAAAGTTTGACATTTTTAAGATGTATGATGGAGAAAGCATCACAAAAATGAATGGATGGATGAAGAAAATTGTCAAAAATGTTACATCCTTGGGAGATCTAATTTCACAATTAGATCAATCACTGAAAATATTTAGAGTACTACTTGAAAAATAGAATAGAATATCTACCACTATTCGAAAATCATCACCTATGAAGAATTTTAATATGAAGAAATTAATTGGAACATTAATGATGTATGAAGTAGAAATTCAAGATGAATCTGAAGATCAAAAAATTGTCAAAAGGGAAAATACTACCCTTAAGGTCACATCTCAGAAGTATGAAAATAAATCAAGATATGATAACAAAATCTCAAAATATTTAGACTGCACAAACTCTAAAATAAAACTGGCCTAGTTAGATAGGAAATTTATCAAATTTTATAAGAAAAAGAGAGTCTTAAATAAGCCCTTAAAGAAATATGAGAAAGGATTCAAAGAAGTAATATGATATGAATGGAATAAAATGGGTCATATCAGACTTGATTTCCCCTAGCTAAAGGAATAAAGAAGAAAGTTAGAAAAGAAATATCATAGGAAAACCAATTACATTCATAAAGAAAAAGGATCCATGAAAGCTACATGGATTATGTATAAAGTCTCCATAAGATCTTCCAAAACTAATTCAAAAAAAGATCCAAAAATATCAAATAAAATATGTGTTTATGGATAAGGAAGAAGAAGAGGTAAAAACCTATTACTATTCTACCTATGACTCTAATAACTGTTCAAATAGAAAATTGGCTACTTATTTCTCAATGATAGAAGAAAAATATGATTCTTTGATAAAGAAGAAAAATTCACTAAAAAAATTCACAATTCTCTTTTAAATAAAAAACATGTAATGTTAAAACAACATCAAGAACTGAAAGAAAAATTTAATACATCTACATTAAATTTTACAATTGATTAAATTAAAATAAAAGAACTACATGATGAAGTATAATATTTTAAAAGTGATGATATTATTTTAACTATAGTAAAAAATATATAAATGATATTCTTGGTAAAAATTTCATTAAAAATTGAAAATATGGAACTGGATGTAAGGGAAAAAAGTCAAAATAAAAAATAATAATATTATGCTTAGTTTTAAAAATGCTATCTGCTTCTACTATGGAAAAAAGGGAACTTTTTTTATAACTATTACTTGATAAATAATTAGATAAATGGAATAAAACAATATTTCATTTCTAAACACATATATAAATTTAGAAATATAAATTTTAGTAAAATAAGGTAAATATGGATTACTAGATCTTTGCTTGTTGACATAGCTGGACCTAAGAAAATATGGTTACAAAACAAACATGTGTTTGAATGTTTTTGTAGGTAAAAGACTATAGGAAAAAAATTATATATGGTATATGGATAGTGGCTACTCCAAACACATGAGTGGAGATTCTTCCAATTTCCGTACACTAATACAAATGGATGGAGGTATAGTCACCTTTGGTGATAATGCAAAAGGAAATATTTTTGGAGTTGGAACTGTTGGAGATCCAAAGAGAATATCAATTAAAAAAGTATTGTATATAAAAGGGATAATTCACAACCTGATAAGCATTTCTTAACTTGGTGATGATGGATTTTATTTCGATTTCTATAACAATTCCTCATCAGTTTTTAAAGATAAACTGCTTAAATTTAGAGCACTTAGAATTGAAAATGTTTAAAATTTGGATTTCAATTCCATGTGTAAAAAGTTAATTGTTTAATTACTAAGACAAATGAGTCATGGATCTGTAATAGGAGACTTGGACATTGAAATATATATTATTTATATAAATTGTATAAAAACAATTAGTTTCTTATTTTTCTAGTCTTAAGTTTGACAATGATAGATTTTGTGATGCATGTTAAATTGGAAAACAACATAAATCATATTTCAATCAATTAACAAAATAGATACATATAAACCATTAGAAATTATCCATATGGATTTTTTGGACCATCTAGGGTAGAAAGTTTGGCTGGAAAATTATATATTTATGTTTTAGTTGATGATTTTTCAAGATTTATTTGGGTTTATTTTATAAAACTCAAAAGTGAATTATTCACTATTTTTGAAAGATTTTTAAAAATCATTCAAAATGAAAAGGATTTTAAAATAATTTCATTAAGAAGTTATCATGGCGGAGAATTTTAGAATCAATAATTTAATTCTTTTTTATTAAATTTAGGTATTAAACACACCTTCTATACACCAAGAACATGTCAACAAAATGAGATTATTAAAATAAGAAACAGAACTATTAAAGAAATGACAACGACTATGTTGAATGAATACAAACTTCCTACCTATTTCTGGGAATAATCTACAAACATATACTTCTATATAATGAATATAGTTTTAATAAGACCACTTATTAAAAAACACCCTCTAAACTTTGGAATAATAGAAAACCTAAAGTGAAGTACTTTAAAATATTTGGATGCAAGGTGTATATCTTGAATACTAAGGAAAACCTTGGTAAATTTGATCAAAAAACTGATGAAGAAATATTTCTAGGATATTAGGATACTTATAAAGCCTATAGAGTTTATAATAAGAAGTCAAGTATTGTTAAAGAATCATTTCATGTGAAGTTTGATGAAAGTGACCCTTTCATTAAGAAAGATCAAATAGATGAAATTACTGACTCTTTTGACAGCTTTAGACTTTAAACTCTTAAGATTGATTTTGAAAATAATGTAGATAAAATTCAGTCTAGTAAAGAATAACATGAGATAGAATAACCTAAAAGTGTCTTACCTAGATAGTATAGAACTTTAAAGTATCATCCCTTAGAAACAGTTATAGGAAATTTAGACATAGGAGTTAGAACTAAAAGAAATATAGGAAACTTAGCTGAATTTTCTTTCTTTCTAGCCTAGTTAAAACCTAAGCCTCTAGAATAATATTTACAAGATGAAATTTGGTTATTAACCATGAAATAAGAACTAAAACAATTTAGTAGAAATAAAGTTTTGGAATTAGTAGACCGAGCATCCAATTATCTAGTAATAGGAACCAAATGGGTCTATAGAAATAAATAGGATAATCAAGGAATCATTACTAAAAATAGATCTATAATAGTAAAAAAATGATATAGATAGGAATAAGGGATAGATTATGATGAAACATTTTCATATGTTGATAGATTAGATGAAATTAGAATCCTACTAGATTAGGAATCACATATTAATTTTAAATTATATCATATGGTTGTTAAATATTTATTTTTAAATGGATATTTAATGGAGGAAGTTTATATTGAACAACCACCAGGTTTTCAAATCCCTCATAAACTAGATTCTGTTTTTAAACTTACCATAGATCTTTATGGCCTTAAACAGGAACCTAGATCTTAATATGAGAGATTAAGCTCATTTTTATTTGAAAATGGATTTTCTATGTGATTGTAATATCCTTCTATTTTTAGTAAAACTATTTTCTATAATATATTATTATTGGAAAAATTTATGTTGATTATTTTTTTTTGGATCAATAAATAAAAATCTCTGTAACGATTTTTCAAATATCATGAAAAAATAATTTGAAATGAGTATAATGGTAAAATTGAATTTCTTTATTGGATTTCAAATTTATCAAAAAGATTATCGAAATTTTTTAAACCAAAGTAAATATATTATTTATTTGCCTAAAAATTTCGGACTAGAAAATAGTAAGACTTACATAACTTCCATGTGTACCAATGTAAAACATGATTTGGATGAAGCTGAAAAATCAATTGACAACAAGTTATAGAGAGGTATGATCATAAGTTTGCTGTATCTTATAGCTATCATACTAGACATAATGTTTTCTATATGTATGTGTGCTAAATTTCAGTCAAATCCTAAATAATCCCATCTTACTATTGTTAAAAATATTTTTAGATATATAAAAGGTATGATTTTTCAATATCTAATTTATCAAAAAACTTTTGATTTTAATTTAATTTTATATTCATATAATGAATTTGGAGGATGTAGATTATATATAAAATGTACATCTAGATGCTGTCAACTTTTATGAAAATATTTAGTATCATAGTCGAGTAAGAAACAAAATTTAGTTACTCTGTCATTTGCTGAGGTATAATATATATCTTCTGGAAGTTGCTGTGAACAAGTATTGTGGATGAAACACACCCTATTAGACTTTGGACTTAATTTTGATAATATACCTATTTTTTTTGATAACACTAGTGTAATTAATATTTCCAAAAATATTATAAGTCATTCTAGAACCAAGAATATTGATATAAGGAATCATTTTATAATATATTATGTTCTTAAAATTGATATATATTTATAATTTGTAAATACCGAATATCAACTTGGTGATATTTTTACTAAACCACTTCCCACTTAAAGATTTAATTTTATTACGGGGGAGTTAGGGATTTTTAATTTCAAATAAAATTTATTTTAGTAATTTATATGTTAATTATTTTTATTTTATTTTGTTCAGATTTTATCCATTTAATCTCTTTTGAAATAAAAACTAGATTTTATCTTGATTTTATTTAGATTTTTTAAAAAGAACATCTTTTCAAAATAAAAAATTAATGGTTACACTATGTAAGCAACTCGAGAAACAAGACCACATCACTGAAACCATCAAAAAACGACTTCATCTCTCTGTTCTCATATTACCCTAAGATTTTAAAACCTTTTTTCCTTCAAAGCTCTCATATTCCTTAGAAACCCTAGAATCTAAAACCGTCACTCTCAGATTCTCAGAAATATCGATGGTGGAAGCAGGTGAGCAGAGCGAAATGAAGAAACATGTTACCTATAGAAATATTCTTCAAAGAAAGGTAATATATTTCTAATGTCTCAACTAAAAGAATATTATTCTGAATAATTATTTATCTTTTAAACGTCTAGAAACTCTTTTTGATGAAGAAAATATGGATTTTATTTTTGATTTATAAGTAAAATATTTCTTTATAAATTTTCAGTACAACTTTGGTGATATAGAATATATAATTGATTCAAATATTTATCATGAGGATTTTTCATTCTCTTCGGTTGAGTTAGCCAAATTTTTTAACTATCCCCATGAAAGGGTTTTTAATTTTGATCCATGGTCAATTGGGAATCAAGAACATAAATCAGTGGATATTATGTCTTTTCTCTTCAGCTCCACCCAAATAAGAAAAATGTTTGTTAAGGATTTTAATGCTGACTAGAAGGCACTGGTTAATTTTATTTAGTCATTTATAATTCCAAGGACTATTGAACTTGAGAATATCCTCTATCCTGATATGAACATAATATTTTTGATGATGAGTGATGTGAATTTTAATTTCTCAAGGTACATGAACCACTACTACCAAGAGGAGGCAAAAATGTATTTTTATCCTTATAAAAGGATAATCTAAATGATTCTTCATAAAAAGGACTTGATTTGGGATATAAGGATTCATTTAAAATGTCTTTAAAAAACATTATCAATGATGGTACTCTAAGGAATATAGGTTTTATCTGGAATAGAGTCCAAGGAAAATTGATACCTATTGGTGCGGAAGACCAATAAAGACATAGTTCTGCTGCTCAAGGGTAGAAAAGAAACTTGGGATTGGCTGCTATCTTCCAAATTCAAAAATAAGAAGTTTTAGAATTAATAATAGGTGATGAAACTCAACCAAATAGATAAAAAATTAGATATAATTTACTTGATATGGAAGCTACGGGAGATGTCCCTCCATATCCTGAATAAAATTTGGAAGAACAAAATGCTGAGGATATTTTCATCTGGCTAAGAAATATGGATGAAATTCTTGTTCAGCAAACTAAAATTCAAGGATATGTTTTAGATGTTCCTACAACTGGTGAAGTAGACCCTCCAGAAATTCATCTATTCAATAGATAAGATCAAGAGGCTCTAAATCAAGATGAAAATCAAACTAAACAAAATATTTCTAAAGAAAAAGTCCTAAAAAATGATTAAGGATATGATCATGCTTAACACATAGTGAATGAAACTACAAGGTCAGTCTAGAATCAATCAATTTCATTTATGGATGATTCCCTGGAAAAGGAAACCAATGAACCTATTTAGGTAACAAAGGTTCTTGATGTAAAATTTTCAGCATATAGTGAGACTAGTGAGGAAAATTTTTTATCCTTGATTGGAAGAGGCCAACTATCTCCAGTTCATTAAGTAGAATCCTATTATTCCATGAACAATCAAATCGAAGGATTTTTTATTCAATTCAACAAGCTAAAAGAAGAAAATTACAATTTTCAAGGTGAGTTAGTGGATGCCACAAAATATTTATAAGATTTAATATATTCGACTATTTCTAGAGAGGAATTTGAATATATTCAGACTCAACTTCATAATCTCAAAGAAAATTTAGTGTCTAGAAGAGATTTTGTTATTTTTCAGAGAGAAGTGATCGACCGGTTTTGAAAACTAAAATAAAAATCTATTTCTCAAATAAATTTTATAGATTTAAAATGTAATTTAGGAATTTAGTTTTAATTTGTAAAATTAAGTGTCATTTAATATAGAGCTTCTACTTATAAACCACAAAATTCTATAGATATAATAAGAATATTTCAAGAAATAACTTCAGTAATGGGTAATATAAATGAAAATATTAAATCCCTTCAGTGCAACAGTACACCTTTTCTTGTGCTATTATATAATCAGAGAGATATTATCCAATATTTAACCTCAATTAAACCTAGCACAATACTTCTTCTCAACCGGTTAAGTGATAAGATTACTCAGTTTCTAAAGATAAAGGAAAATTTTCATGACTTTCTAAAAGTCAATCTGATTGAAAGTTTAAAATTGAGTCAAGACTCAAGAATTTTGATAATACAACTAGCTGAAAATATTAAAAAAAGTTTACAAGGAAAGTTGGAAGAGTTAAAAGAAGTTTTTCAGGCTTCTTAGGCTTCACCAAAACCAAAAACCTCTTCTAAACCAGACCTTTCCAATTCATCTAGCCCTTCCTTTTAAATTATTTCTCAGCCAAAATTCAATAATGTATTTATAAACATCTGTTAAATAATTTTTCATATATTTGTTTTTTATCATTATTTATGTTCAGTTCTACTGCCAGAGCATATGTTTCGTTTTTCTCTAACATATACTATAACATTATTTTACAATTATGTGATACATTGAATGTGTTTTAATCCATTTCCATATGATTTATTTTTGATATCACAAAAAGGGGGAGAAAATTGTGCAAAAAAAAAACATTCTCGAATTAAGAGTTTCTATTTTTAATTCATCGAAATAATACTGTAAAAAATTAATTTTCAAAACAAAAAATTTATTCATTAAAACTATATTTCATTAGTGTTTACAAATCCTATATTTTATGTAAATTATTTTATGTGTTTTGTGATCATCAAAAAACAAGAGATTGTTGGGAATGTATTGTCCCAATAATAATCTAGAAATCTTATTGATTTTGATGCTCACAAATATCCTTGTTTATCTTACTAATGATATTAATTTAAGTGAATTTTAGGAAATTAATTTTCATTGAAATAATTATTCTGGAATTATATTCAAGTCATTGACCCATGAGGAATATATATAAAGTATTCAAAATGTGTTTTAATGTATTCTAGAAACACCGTTATCAAACCTAATATGGTAAGTATAGAGTAATGAATAAACCCTACATTCAGAACAACACATATGGATATGGAACCCTATATTGTTAGGAAGGCATAGTTTATCAACTCTATGTTTTGATGAAACCATAGGTTTGAGAAAACATAATGTATTGATAAAAAACCCTACATTTGGAATAAACCCTACGTTTGGGGAAACAAAAATACCATACATCAACACTAATTTTATATAAAACCCTACATTTTCAACCCTACATTTGATATTTTTTCGTTACATGAAAGAACCCTACATTTGACTATTCAACGATAGAGTTTTAAATCCATGATTTTATCCAAGATTTATGAAACAGTATTGATGGAATTAAAGATCTATTCAAAATATTTTATGGATAATTCAAAGGCTCATTATGATCGATTCAAGGACTAGTATTCAATAGAGTAAATCATTCCTACTTCTAAGGGAAGTTATGACTCTCTTGAATGATTTAAATTTGAATATCTGTGATCTATCAGGCAATATTATTGGATCTACTCAACTGAAAGAAGGCTATGTATTATATATATATATGTCTATAATAATTTCTCTTTCAAGAGAAAATATATGTGTACAATACATGTGATATACAACTGAATATTTTTGAATATATTTATACATAATTTTTATAAAGAACGAATGAATCTGTTGTTTTCTGAAGAGGATGCACCCTGAATATTTACATATTTCAACCTTATACTACTGTAACTATTGATGTTTATTTTGTTACTATTCATATTGAAGATCATTTGAAACTAGGATATCTTAAAAATATATCTTTACTTGAAGAAATTCATATTTTAATAAGAAGATCCTTATTTTATCAGTTTTTGCTGCAATCTATGAAGTTCAACCAATACCATCAAACAAATCAAAATCTTTTGATTTATTTGGAGTTTCAACTACTTACACTTAGCCATGGTTAAAGTGGAAGCTTCTTTCACTAATATGTGGAGAAACTAGTTCTTTATAAAATAACTAGAATTTTATAATTATCCTTATTGTAAAAGTTCCAACTACCTATAATTAGTTGTGGATTTTTAAGGTTTTATGATAAGAGGACCTTATTTAGTGAAAATCACCAAGCTCGTAGAGAGAGTATTGGTGGAGTGGACTAGGGGATATTTTTTCCCCAAAACACTATAAAAACTTCCATGTTCTTATTTAATATTTATCCTCTACACATATTATTTATAGAAGAGAACACTGTGTATCTTCATAAATCAAAAAGAGAGTTAAACTCCAGAATCTATCAAGATTATAAAAAAGACACAATTCACCCCCCTCTACTGTATCTTTTTATTATTAAAAACTAACAAAAAAATGTGTGAAAATGAATGGTATAGGATGTTTAAAACTTATATGACCCCAAACTTCATTATTTATCACTTTTGGTGACATTGACCCTTGAATAGTGTCATGCCATTATTGAAAAATAATCATTATTCCCAAAAGTACCATTTTTTCACTTACAAAAATGTATCACTTACACCACTTGATGATACACCTATTATAGGGAAAAAATCCCTCAAGGCATCATTGAAGCATTTTTGAGGTGATTGTGTTTGTTGACAAAGTGGACAACTGTGATGTGATTGTTGACAAAGCAAAACAATGACATACAAATTTGTTGAAAAAGGGGATTTCATGGTGGAATGTCAAGTTCAAGAGTTGTGGTCAATGATCCATGTTTGATTCAAGAATGTCGACAAAGGAATGGATGATCCGGAGGCGGTACAAAAAGAACAGATACAAGGTGGCGCTGTTTTCCAGTGTTTGCCAATTTTTTCGGCCTGAAAATCGACAAATGAAAACAAGTGGATTTTGGTAATGGGACCTGCGTGCCGTTGACTTGAGGTTGAAGAAACTTGCACGCCATATGTTTTTCAAGATCAGAGCATCAAAATATGGCAAAGGAAAGAGGGTCGCGCAGGTATTGGTGTGGTCGCACATGTGACCTGCGCGCCGTGAAGAGACTTGCACGCCGATGACTTGGATGCTTCAGAACTTGCACTCCTGTTGTTTTTCAAGATCAGAAGATCAAAATATGGAAAAGGAAAGAGGGTTGCGTAGGTATTGGTTTGGTCACACAATTGTCTTGTAGGGGAAGAAACCTGCGCACCAGGACTTGCACGCTGAGGGGAGACTTGCACACTGCCGTGTAGGTTGACCAAATTCCTATAAATACAGGACCACCCCTCCTCATTTTCAACAGAGTTCAACACTTAGAAAAATCAGAACTCTCGTCGTACAGGTGTGGAAGTCGCGCAAGTGGTGTGTGGTCGCGTAGGTAGACTTGCACGCCAGTGGTTGAAGTTGCGCGCCAATTGGTAGTTGCGCGCTAATAGTGGTTTGGGCGTAAAAGTAGTTGCATCGCACAAGTTTGGAGGAGAAGAGACTTGTGTCGTGCAAGTAGTTGAGGTGGACGTACGTGCCAGTTGTGACTTGCGCGCTGATACTTGCGTGCCGGATTAGACTTCATGCCAAGTAAGGTTGATTTCCTGTAGTGATTCATGGCTGTGTGGAAGTTGGAAGTTTACTCGATACCTTCAGTGCAAAGAGAGATTCATCTACGGGTGAAAGTTGGACTTCAACAGAGCATCCACATACAACAGAGGATGTATTCATTAGAGATAATGAAGAGACCTACAAGTCTATAAACTATGAGTGGATCCTTTCTGAAGCAGTGAGCAAAGGAAGAGGAAGAAGGTGATCCTCTCCACCAGTAGTGAGCCAGAGAGAGAGAAATAGGGAGTGACTCTTGGGAAAGCAGTGAGCTGACCCTAAACCTTGTAAAGGTAGTGACCCTGGGACAAAGTGACTGTGGTCGAACCTTGTAATCCACAACTAGTGAAGTTTAGTGGAATTGGGTATGACTGACAACCTGTTAGCTTATGCTCCTTGGACGTAGCCCTTAGCGGTGAACCAAGTAAAAATTTCCATGTCCTGTGCTTGCTTTACCTTCAGTTTATACTATGAAACATGAAAGAGAGAGAAGAGTGTTTTGCTTAACAGTGAAACAAGATCGGAACGAGCTTTAATTTTAAATTAGTCATACCCTGATTCACCCCCCTATCAGGGTATTCAGCCTTGTGAACCTAACAATTAGTATCATAGGGAAAGGTTGATATTTTTTCTTCTCTCAATGTAGGTCATTAATCATAAAGGGATTCCGATCTTCGACGGATGTAATTTTCAGATATGGAAGAATCGAATGCAACACTATTTCTGATCTTTGGGAATGGATGTGTTTTTTGCAGCTATGAATGGTATCACAGCTGATATTAATAGTGGTACATTATCAAAAGATGAGTATAGAGAGTTGGATGCTGATTCTAAAGCAATCAATGCCTTAGGGGGATCCCTTTCCAATCCCATCTATACAAAGGTGATTTCATGAAAAACATCACATGCCATGTGGAAAAAACTTTTGAATATATATGAAAGGGATACAAAGGCCAGAGAGGAAAAGATGCAAGTGTTGTGGAACAAGTATGAAGATATGAGACTGAACCCGAATGAGTCTGTTGATGAATTCTTTGACAGGGTAAATGTTGTGGTAGAATACATACGAGGTCTTGGTGAAATTATCGAAGACATAAAAATTGTGAAGCGCATCTTGAGAAAACTTCCACCTCAGTTCAACCCGAAAGTTTCTGTTTTGGAAGATAAAGACCTGAAATAATTGACATTGTATAACCTTCATAACACCCTTGTTGCATATTAAATGAGAAATGATGATAACGACGCTGTGGAAAAGGGGAAATCCAAAGAGGTGGCATTTAAGGCCATGAAGAAGCTCACCATTGAAGATTCTCAGGAGAATGAAGAGATAGATGAGGTAATTCCATTCCTCTCCTCAAACCTTCAAAGAGGAAAAATAAATTTCAAAGGGAAGCTTCCTCTTGAATGATTTAGATGTGTAAAGGTTGGACATGTCGCAACAAGATTCCCCAAAAAGTTTGAAGAAGAAAATGATGAAGATGACATTGAAATTCCCAATAAGAAATCTTCATCCTATATGAAAGGAAAGAAGAAGTTCAAGAGAAATTTCTTCAAGAATAAGAATCTTCTTTCACAAGAAATGGATGGTTCAGATGAGTATGAGTTTGAAGAGGTTGAGGAGATTGAAAACTGCAAAGATCATGGAGAAAATGCTATGGTGGCGGTCATCGGTAGTTCTCACAAAAAGGAAGAAACTGATGCTGGAGAAGAAGAAGAAGAATTTGAAGGAAGAGTTGATATGGAAGCCAAATTGGAAGCAACTCTTGAGGAGATAGACGTTTGGAGATACAAAACGAAGAAAGCCAATCAAGTGGTTCGTGATGCCAAACTCTATATGCAACAACAGGATGAAGAAAATTATGAGCTGTTAGAAGAAATTGAAAGAATAAAATCCTTAACACCAGAGAGCTCAGAAAATATTGTTGAGTATAAGATAAAAATTGAGGAACAAAAGAAGGAAATTTATTGTTTGACTAACACAGGAAAGGAGTAGGTCAAACGTATCAAAGAGATTGAAGAAGAAGTGGTCAATCTGCGATGAAAAATGAAGGATCAAGAAAAACTCTTGACCTCCAATGTTATGTTAGGAAAATAGGTCATTCCGAAGACTGAAAAGGTGAAAGAGGATCCTAGTTGTTTAGTAGGAAAGAAGCAGCAATTCAGCTCAGACGTTAAGGATGATTCAGGGCTTGATAAGAAGCAAAAATCTGTGGCAATTGAAGTCAGACCGCAAACACCCATCCCGAAATTGATGGTTGATTTGGGCACAATGCAGAATCAGAATATTCAGATATCCCAAGGGGAAACTCGTAGTGTTGAAGCAACACGAAGGAATTCACCTTATATCAGGTGTTATTGTTGTGGGAAGATGGAACATTCACAGTATGTGTGTTCCATAGCCAAGAGATATCTAAGGGAACAAGAACAGAGGTGGCATCCAAACAAAGAACAGTTTTCCAGAACATATTTCGAAGGAAACTGTTTTTGGTGCGGTGGATTTGGGCACATGGCTAGGTACTGCACTTCGAACATACAGAGAAATGTGCCAAAGAAGAATCAAAACGTTCGCAAGCAGCAGATCAATAAACCAACATGTGAGTTAAAAATGCAGAACATATTTTCATCTTTGCAAGATGAAGATGGTCCATCATACTCTGAGAAAGAACAGAAGTCTCAATCCATGCTGAGTGTGAAGGCAAAAGTATGGACCAAGAAGAAGAAAAATGAGAAGGTTGTGGTGGAAGAAATTGCCCTTAAGGCATCAGATCGCTCTGGTGTATGGATCCTTGATAGTGGTTTCACTTCTCACATGATAGGTAATAAAGATATTGTTACAGGCATAAAATATGAAAGAGAAGGAGTTGTCAAATTTGGAAACGATGATGGACTGAAGATTGTTGGCTCAGGAAAATCCAAGTTTGGGGGAAAATAAATGAGACATAATGATGTCTTGGTTGTAGAGGGTCTTAGTCATAACTTTCTCAGTGTCAGTAAACTATGTGACTCTGGGAAATCTATTCGATTTACCAAGAAGATGTGTGTTGTGAAAGGAAAAGATGGAGCAGTTGTTCTATAGGGAAAAATAAAAAAGTGAAATATTTATCTTGTAGGTGGAAAAGAAGATACGTGCCTTTTATCCAGAGAGGAAGAAAACCAGTTGTGGCATAAGCGACTTGGTCATCTATGCCAACCATCCATAGAAGATCTGGTAAAGTGTGATGCTTCTAGAGACCTTCCAAAACTATCACGTGATCACACTCATACGTGTGATGCTTTCCAACAAGGGAAGATCATCCGAAATACATATAGGCCAAAGGAACAGAAATCAACTATAGTACTCGAATTGGTGCATGCTGATGTATGTGGACCTGTCTCACCACGAGCTATAAATGGGAAAAGGTACTATGTTCTTTTCATTGATGATTATAGCAGAATGACCTCGGTATTTGTCGTTACCCATAAGATAGAGGTGTTCATTTTCATAAAGAAGTATAGGAGGGAATTAGAAAGGATGCTTGGGTAGAAAATTCTAAATTTTTGTACTGATAATGGTACAAAATTCACAAACAGTCAAGCCGAAAACTATCTCGAGAAACATGGAATAAGGCATCAAGTTTCATCAGTGATAACTCCCTAATAGAATGGAGTGGTTGAGAGGAGAAATTGGATCATCAACAACATGGCCAGAACAATGCTTATTGAAAAGGACTTACCAGAGAAATTTTGGAAGGAAGCAGTTTTGACATCGGTCTATATTTCGAACAGGTCTTTGTTGTGTCTGAAGGAAGGTAAGAATCCATATAAAATGTGGTGTAGAAAAAAGCCAACGCAGAAATACTTTCGAATCTTTGGGAGTAAGTGCTTCATTCTCAACAAATAAAATCACAGAAATTTTGAGTCACGAGGAGATGAGGGGATATTACTTGGCTACTCAGGGAAAATAAAAGCATATAAATGTTTCAACAAAAGGCTGAGAAAAATTGTTGAGAGCAATGATGTCACTATAGTTGAAAATTGTGACAATCGGGTCCCAGTGACAGCACATACACCCCGCCTTAACATGGCCGTCGGGTCCTGGCCCACCAGGTACCACCAGTTGCCCCGCAGACACGTGGGGCCCACCCCAGGGTCCACCCACATGCCTGAACGAATTATCTGACTAATGATAGTCCCCACAGGCCAACACATGTCCTTTCCAATGTGCTTTGTCCTCACTCACACACACCCTGAGAAACTTCCCAGAAGGTCACCCATCCTGATCACTACTCCAGGCCAAACACGCTTAACTGTGGAGTTCTAATCAGGCAGGCTCCCGAAAAGGAAGGTGCACCTTATTGACATGAGTCATATCATTTAGTCATTTAACCCTTTATCATTTGGGGATGTTACAATCACCCCCCCCCCTTTAGAGCACAACGTCATCGTTGTGGGCCCTACATCTCAACCCAGGCAGTGCACCGTGCACTTAAGGCTGGGTTCCTCCTCTGATACCAAATGTGACAACCGGGTCCCAGTGACAGCACATACACCCCGCCTTAACATGGCCGTCGGGTCCTGGCCCACCAGGTACCACAAGTTGCCCCGCGGACACGTGAGGCCCACCCCAGGGTCCACCCACACGCCTGAACGGATTATCTGACTAATGATAGTCCCCACAGGCCAACACATGTCCTTTCCAGTGTGCTTTGTCCTCACTCACACACACCCTGAGAAACTTCCCAGGAGGTCACCCATCCTGATCACTACTCCAGGCCAAGCACGCTTAACTGTGGAGTTCTAATCAGACAGGCTCCCGAAAAGGAAGGTGCACCTTATTGACATGAGTCATATCATTTAGTCATTTAACCCTTTATCATTTGTGGATGTTACAAAAATGAACAGAATAATCAATGACCCAGTGAATAGTTTCTGGATGAAAGTGACGATGAGGTAAGGAACACAGGGGGAGAAGAAGTGGCAGATGCTGACTCAGAAGAAGATACTGATGATGAACAAGAAAGTGTCAAGTATGTGTCTGCAAGGAAGCCAAAGAGTCGAGATAAAATTGATAGGAAGAATATCATTGGTGATCAGACAGCTCCAGTTCAGACTTGAAGAATGAAATCATTACAGCAAACATTTTTTTTATCTCAGGTGGAGCCGAAATGTTTTTCCAATGTAGCTAAAGATGAAAACTGGGTTCAGGCTATGAATGAAGAGCTTGATCAGTTTGAGAAGAACCAGACATGGGATATTGTTTCGAGGCCAGCAAACAAGAATGTCATCGGTACTAAATGGGTATATCACAACAAGATGAATGAAGATGGTACAGTGATTCGGAACAAAGCACGACTGATGTGAAAGGGATACTCCTAGATAGAGGGAATAGATGTTGATGAGACATTTGCACCGGTTTCAAGGCTAGAGACAATCAGATTATTTTTAGCCATAACAGTGCAAAGAAAGTTCAAAGTATTCCAGATGGACATCAAATCTACATTTCTAAATGGGGTTCTGGAAGAAGAGGTGTACATTGAGCAGCCATATGGTTTTCTAATTCATGAGGACGAGAACAAAGTTTGCAAGCTGAAGAAGGCGTTGTATGGGATGAAACAAGCACCAAGACCATGGTACTCAAGGCTTGATCAATACTTGAAGAAGCTTGGTTTCCAGCATAGAGGAGTTGATTACAATCTCTATTTCAACAATGAAAGTAATCAAAGGATGATGGTGCTAGTGTATGTCGATGACATAATTTTTAGTGGATCAGATGAAGCTCAGTGCAAAAAGTTTTTCGAATTCATGAAAAATGAGTTTGAAATATCAATGATTGGAGAGCTAACATTTTTCCTTGGTCTACAGGTGACACAAGGAAGGAATGAAACATTCATTTCTCAATTAAAATATTCCAAAGAGGTTTTAAGAAGGTTTGGAATGGAAAATTCCAAGGAGATGAAGACTCTGGTTTCCACCCGGATGAAGTTATCAAAATATGAGGTTAACAAGGCAGTTAATATCACAGAATATAGGAAAATCATTGGAAGTTTCTTATACTTGACCGCAACAAGGCCTGATATTGTTTTCGCCACATGCCAAGAAGCAAGATATTAGAGTAATCCCAAGGAAATCCACATGCTTGCAATGAAAAGAATACTTCGGTATATCAAAGGCACCATGGATTTCAGTCTGATGTATAATGACAAATCTCAATCAGTGTTATTGGGTTACATAGATGCATATTGGGCTGGATCAGCTGATGAAAAAAAATCAACGTCAGGAGGTGCATTCTATCTTGGTGGATTGTGTATTTCTTGGCTAAGCAAGAAGCAAGATTGCATTTCATTGAGCACCGCAGAAGCTAAGTATATTGCGTCCACTCAAGCATGCACATAATTATTGTGGATGAAGCAACAGTTTGACGATATGGGAGTTGAAGTGACGTCTCCGATCGGAATCCAGTGTGATAACTCAAGTACTATAAATCTCAGTAAAAATCCCGTCCATCACTCAAGGACAAAGCACATTGAGATAAAGTATCATTTTATCAAGGAGAAAGTTGAGTAGGGAATCGTGAAGTTGGTGTATGTGCCTACAGAGCTACAGGTTGCAGACATTCTGACAAAGGCCTTACCCAAGGAAGCTTTTTAGAGGCATCGACTGGCTCTGGGAGTTCAGTCGACTCCCTGCACTTAAAAGAGTGTGGATGTGGAACAACCCCCTCTCTCCCCGAGGTATGATGTGTTTTTCCCTAATGTACTAATTTGTGTTCTCTACTCTATTACAGACTGCAAAGGAGTGTCCTTTGGGTTCGCTGACAAAGGGGGAGAAAATAGTGATTGTTCAATGGGGAGACAATGTGGTTATTTAAGAAATATTGAAAGATACAGGGAGAAACTGACAGGTGGAGTAGCCAGATAGGGGGAGTTGAACATGATTAAATAGATCTTATCTTGGAAAACATAGGAAATAGGGCTAAAGAGGTTTTGAAGCTGACAAGATTTGACTCTATGAACAGAAAGGGGGAGCATTTTAAATCTGACGATGCTAGAAGTGATCAATCAAAGAACAGATATCACGACAGCTGAGGATCGTGATGAAAGCATAAGAGTGATGTTGGAATGTGGTAATAATATTTCCAACAATTGGTATCAGTTTGGTAAAAATTGGTATCAGTTTGGTGTCAACAGTGAGTGTCAGAGATGAAGTGATTCATTGATGAACTTTTCATTTAATCTTGTTTCTCATGCCGAGCATTGCTCATGTGGGCTTAGAGTATGTGTTGAGTAAATCCTTGATTGCTATCAGAATCACAAAAGGCTAATGGTGGATGAAGAATTAACGATGTATCTTTTTATGGAAGAGTTTTCAACAAACCCAAAGGGGGAGATTGTTGGAAAAAAATCCCTCAAGGCATTATTGAAGCATTTTTGAGGTGATTCTGTTTGTTAACAAAGTGGACAACTGTGTTGTGATTGTTGACAAAGAAAAACAATGACATAGAAATTTGTTGACAAAGGGTATTTCATGGTGGAATGTCGAGTTCAAGAGCTCTGGTCAACGATCCATGTTTGATTCAAGAATGCTGACAAAGGAATGGATTATCTTGAGGTGGTAAAAAAAGAACAGATACAAGGTGGCGCCGTTTTCCAGTGTTTGTCAATTTTTTGGGCCTGAAAATCGACAAATAAAAACAAGTGGCTTTTGGAAAATGGACTTGCGCACCGTTGACTTGAGGTTGAAGAAACTTACGTGCCATATGTTTTTCAAGATCAGAGCATCAAAATATGTCAAAGGAAAGAGGGTCACGTAGGTATTGGTGTGGTCGCGCAGGTGACCTGCGCGCCGTGAAGAGACTTGCGCGCCGATGCCTTGGATGCTTGAGAACTTACGCGCTTGTTGTTTTTCAAGATCAGAAGATCAAAATATGGCAAAGGAAATAGGGTCTCACAGGTATTGGTTTGGTCACGCAAGTGTCTTGCAGGGGAAGAAACATGCATGCTGGGACTTGCGCGCCGAGGGGAGACTTGCGTGCTGCCGCGTAGGTTGACCAAATGCATATAAATATAGGACCACCCCTCCTCATTTTCAACGGAGTTCAACACTTAGAAAAATCAGAGCTCCCATCGCGCAGGTGTGGAAGTCGCGCAAGTGGTGTGTGGTCACGCAGGTAGACTTGCGCGCCAGTGGTTGAAGTTGCACGCCGATTGGTAGTTGTGCGCCAATAGTGGTTTGGGCATAAAAGGAGTTGCATCGCGCAAGTTTGGAGGAGCAGAGACTTGTGTCGCGCAGGTAGTTGAGGTGGACCTGCACACCAGTTGTGACTTGCGCACTGAATTAGACTTGCGCGCCAATTAAGGTTGATTTCTGGTAGTGATTCAGTGCTGCGTGGAAGCTGAAAGTTTGCTCGATACCTTTGGTGAAAAGAGAGATTCATCTATGGGTGAAAGTTGGACTTCAACAGGGCATCCACATACAACATAGGATGTATTCATTAGAGATAATGAATAGAACTACAAGTCTATAAACTGTGAGTGGATCCTTTCCGGAGCAGTGAGCAAAGGAAGAGGAAGAAGGTGATCCTATCCACCGGCAGTGGGCCAGAGAGAGAGAAATAGGGAGTGACCCTTGGGAAAGTAGTGAGCTGACCCTAAACCTTGTAAAGGCAGTGAGCCTGGGATAGAGTGACTGTGCTCAAACCTTGTAATCCACAACTAGTGAAGTTTAGTGGAATTTGGTACGACCGAAAACCTGTCGGCGTATGCTCCTTGGACGTAGCCCTTTGCGATGAACCAAGTAAAAATTGTTGTGTCCTGTGATTGCTTTACCTTCAGTTTATACTATGCAATAGAAAATATAGAGAAGAGTGTTTTGCTTAACAGTGAAACAAGATCAGAACATGATTTAATTTTAAATTAGTCATACCCTGATTCACCCCCCTCTCAGGGTATTCACCCTTATGAACCTAACACCTATCCCTTAAAATTTGATTCTAAACCTATTAAATTTTTATCCCTTTACAATCCTATCTTAATTTAATTAGCCTCAAAACATAATTATTTATCCCAAGGCCTATATTTCTAAGGATATTTTCAAGAGAAATATCAAGTTCTTAACATGAGTATTCCCTACTGTTTAGTATTTTCTTCTAAAAATTCCATTTACAATTTTTTTGACACCAGAATATAATTAAATAAGTATTATTAATATACATAAATATTATTATATTAATTTATCAACAATTATTCAGTTATTTCCAACTACTAAGAAAAATAAAAAAACATCGATTGTGCGTATGTGAAGACTACCACCTCCACGAAGTGATGTAGTTTGTTTTTATTCAAAACCTCTTATAGTTGGTAATAATGATTTATTTGATGAATTAATATGTTAAATATGTAATAATTATAATTCTTAAATGGTGATTTATCATATAAATTTATCCCATCCCATTCGTTGAGAAATGGAATAATTAATTGTGCAAACGTGCGGACTACCACCTCCATGAAGGAAAAAATACATTTGTCATTACCACCCTACATGGATGGTTTTAATATTTAATTTAATAATGGTAAATTATATTTATGATATGTTTAATCTTATATAAAACTTATATTATCATCATATAAAAATATTTCCTTCTTAAATCATTATACCATATACTCATTTGGGTCAGTTTTACCACATACATGAATGACGTTACAATATTTATGTCATGAATGCTTAAGTAATTTTATATAATGGTAATATAATTAAATAATAATTTATTTAATAAGTTATAATTATACTATAAAGTTATTATTAATAATTAATTAATTTATTAATATATTACCATTTGATCGTTAAACTTATCGAAACTAGTTCATCACCATTTCTGTTTTTACAAACCATATATCTGTATTTCACCTAATTAAATGAGAAATAAGGAATCATTGAAAAAAATTATTATTATATATTTAATAATCCTATAATTATTAACTTTGGACCAATAATTTATAATCGACCCCATCACCCTAAAACTTGTATGAAATGAACAATAAAAAAATTCTAAAATATGACGATGAAAATAAACTATAACTGGGTAGCATATTTATGATATATGGTTATAAATTATGTGCATAAAATGTAATATATATTTTAATAAGTATATGAAATTAGTGATTAATATAATTATTTTTATTATATAGGAGGTTAGATCATGTTCGAGTAAGAAGGAATGAAAGATAATGGGTTCTTTGTCTCAAATTTAATTCCTTGAGATTTATTTATTATTATAAACCATGATATCTTTGATATGGTTTGATTACTACCTAATGAATTTATTTTTTAACATTCATGAACTTAATGGGGTTTGAAGATCCATTTAATTTTTTTTTATTTAAATGGTTTTCAATTCAAAATATACCAAACTGTAAGGGTTTTTATTAACTCAAATTATTTCATTGAGTTATAATAATTATTCTTGAACTTATTTATTCTAATTTTGATTTCTTAAACCACAATATTTTATTTCATGATACTTTCTATTTATTTATGTGTAAAATGACACTCTTTATTCAAATATTCCTCCTCTATGAATTTATTCCCCATAAAAATTATATCATTGGTGATAATAATTATCATTATCTTTAATGATAGTTTCCACTTCTTGTCAACATTTTTCCTTTTCAACTAATGTTATCCTTTAAATTCGGAAGCCTAATTATTTTTTATCACATGTTTCCTTTATATTTAACTTCTCATCTTTTAAAAAGTAATTTTTTTCTACTTTTTTTTACGATGTGAGTTTTCAACAAAGGTATTTTAAAATGTTAAAAAGATTTTCTATCCTTTGGAAAAATTTAAATTGATAAAATTTATGTCATTTAAAGGATATATTATTGAATTTTATTTTTAAAAAGTAATTTTTTTCCAAATTTTTCACATCACCTTTTTGAAACCTTTATGTATTTTTCAAGCCTCCTTTATTGAAGGTTCTTTTTAAAGTGTAAATGTTTTAAAAAATGTTTCCACTTAACTTTTTTGAAATAGTTATGCGTTTTTAAAGGAAAAAATATTAAATATTATTTCTAAAATGTATTTTTTTTCAAATATTATTTTACTTTACCTTTTTGAAACATTTATTTCCTTTTCAAGGATCTATTATTTAATATTCTTTCTAAAAAGTTAAAATTTTCATGATGTTTTAAATTCACCTATTTGAAATCATTATGAAATTTTCAAGGGTCCATTGTTGATTTTTTTTTTAAAATTAAATGATTTAAAAAAATTTCCCTTCACATTTTCAAAAATGACTTTTTAAAGTGACCTTAATTTATTTTTTACACCAAAGATAAAAGTATATTCTAAGAAACTTTTTTATGATCTTGATTCTATTTTATCTTTATCACTAAATGATTTATTTACTTGAAAATTATTTTTCATGAATAACCCTATAAATATTCTTATGAAATACTATTTTGGGGTGATTGAATTTTGGCTATCAACTATTTAAATTTTTGAGGCCAATTTTTGTGATACCATTTAAAAGTGTTTTGAAACCCATTTTCTTTTCAGGGGTGCTTTATGATATAATAAATGATAAAATTCCAAAAATATTCATTTATGTTTGATGGTTGGGGTCTTATATCTCCCTATAATGCGTTGGTTAATGTTTTATATAACATGTGATAATAATGTTGAGTGTGGGAATTTTTTTATTCACAAAATTTAGTGTGGGCATTTTGTTTTTTCAAAAAATATAGTGTTGGTATTTTATTTGTTCATAACAGGAAACATAGATTTTTTTTGTTCAAAATATATAGTTTGGCCATTTTTTTGTTCACAATATGAAGTATGATTTTTTTTTTGTTCACAACATGAAGCATGGAATTTTTTTTCATAATGTTATAATTTTATTATGCTTATGATTATGGAATCATTACCTTAGTATGGTTTTTTAATGATATAAATAATTATCATGATGTATTATTATGTTATTTAATGCATTATTTCATGATTTTTGATATATTATTTGTTGGTTATAACTTTCTTATGTATCCTGATTATACCCATATGACCATCTTATGCTCACTTATGATCTTTGATTGTTATCACTTATTATTTCCTTTAGAATTTGACCTCACCCATTTCTTATGTTTCCATTCCTCAGGTTATGAAGATGAATGTAACCTATGATAAGTTTATAACAGATTCTATCCTGTCACACACCGACCTTGGAATTTATTTTAATTTATTTTTTATTGATGTTGGATCTTTTGGTTGGGGTTTGGGTTGAGTTCCTGGTTTGGAGTTTTGAGTTTTTCAGTTTCTTAGTGTATTTTTAGTCCGTTCATGGTTTGTATGCATGGTTTGAGGTTAACCATGTGTCCTGTTGAAGAATAAGGTGTTTTTAGTTCATTTACTTCTTACATGGTTTGGATTTCATGGATTGAGCATAGTTTGGGAAAAGCTGTGTGAGGCCTAGGAGAAATTTTTCAGATTATTTTTGGTGTTAGGGACCAAGTGCATGACTTGCACATGATTAAGTAAACTATGCAGAAAGTGTATTATAGATTCTATAATTTTGATAGAATCCTGGTGCATGATTTCCACATGGTTTCCCAAACTGTGTAACCAAACTATGTAGGGTTCCCCTCTTCCCTAGTAAGGTATACATGGTTGGTGTACAGTTTTTCAAACCATGCGACTTTCCCAGGTTATTAAAAAGTTGAAATTACATATTTTACCCTCTTATATTTTAACCCCATTTCATTTTCCACACCTTTCTCAATCTAGGAACACTGGAGGGCTCTAGAAAACCCTCTACCCTTGATCCCCTTCCACCATTGGAGCTCCTATAAGGTTCCTAGGTAAGTTTCTTTGAGTTTTTGGTTGATTTTAACCTCTCATATTCATTATATCTTGGATTATTGGTTTCTATTGGAAGTGGTTTCTCTTATATAAACCCTAAGGGTTAGGGTTGATGTGTGAGTTGATTTTACTTTGATTTCAGGGTGTGAGGTTTGTTTGTTGGGCTTGATTATTTCTTCTCCTGAATTTTTATCACATTCTCTCATCGTTGAGGTAGGTATTTCCATACATTTCCTTTTAAACATATTCCATTTTATGCTTGGGTGTTTATAAATAATTTATAAATGTGTTTTTCATGGTTGTGATGTTTTTTTTGGTTTATTACGGTGTTTTTATGTCATAAAAATTTGGTAGAAATGGGTTTTTAAGGGTTTATTTAATTATACCAATATATAAATGCATATAAGGTGTTTAATAAAATTAAAATTGGTATTTAAATTTGAATTTGGGTGTTTTAGATAGTTTTTATCCTTTCTCAGGCTTTGGTAATTCAATTGGTTTCTAATTGGGTGTTGTATGTGAAAATTAGTGACTTTTATGCTTTGATGATTATGTTTGGCTTGTTGTATTTGGTGGTAAAACAAGGGGTGTTTATTCAAAAATGGTTTTGGGTGATTTCATGGATAATTTAAGAGTTTTATTGGATGTTGTCACATCCTTATGTGCACAAGGTGAACATAGGGATGATAAAACAAATGATAATGGTCCTTGAGAATGATGCTTACCTTAAACCCTAATTTTTCAAAGGATTATATCCATTTTCCTCTTTCCTTTTTACTTTCCCTCTCCCTCATCTCAAATAGTTCTTTCAAGACACTATTGTTTTCAAAATAGTTCCTTGACCTCTAAATGGAAAATTGGCGATTTAAGTGAATTTAAATGTGGTTTCAAATATGTTCTCTAATATAGGTATCGTTTGGCATTTTGAGGTGTGTTTTGGTAACTTAATGGTGTAAATTCCCACTTATAACTTTTCATATTTTTTTTATTTTTTACCTTGGTTTGGGAACCATTTTGGATTTGGATTTGAATTTGAAATGTTAAAGGTCTAGTTGGTATTTTGTAATGGTTTGGAAAATGGTTTGAAAGTTTATATAATGTGAAGGGTCGGTTGGAACTTGTGTATGGATTGATGTGAGATGGGAACCTATTTGGTGGATCCTCTAAGGTGATGCTCATTGCATAGGTGGTGTCATTGTTTGGGCTAGGAAAGAATGGTGGATGTGGGTTTCAGTTTGATCCATGCATGCAAGGACCTCCCTATTCATCATGTATTACTATCATGGGATTCCTAAGAGTCATCTAGAGGGTTGGGTGATGGTTGCTTGTAAACCTTGATTAGACAGGTTGGTATCCACTATATTAACTGAGGCCAAGTGGGACGTTCCATTGGATTGGCTAGTTTAGAGAATCCAGTTGGTTATTGACTGTGGAGCTACACCATGTGACCACATGTGAGTCCGAACTAAGTACATCCATGGATTTCCTCTAGAGATGTTTTGGAAAAGCCCATGAATATTGATCTATATGTTCTATTTACTTTTTCTGCACTTGGTTTCTTGATTTATTGGTATCATCAACTTGTATCTTCATGGTTCATCTTACTTGTAGCATAAATGCTCTATTTATTTGTTGGGTTTCTCACTAGTATTTGGTTCTGTAAACTCTATTTTAGAAATGAGAATTTTTTTAAAAAGAAATGGTGTGTGTATTTTTTTTAAAAAGGGAACTCATATAAATGTATTTTTGGTTATTTAAAATGATGAAAACCAATTTTATAAAATTACTTCAAAACTAGTTTTTGTGGATTATTTGGGAAATAAAATGCATGGAATCTACAGTGATTTCCTACTGATTTATTGTATGATCACACCCTGCTTGTTCCACTTGGTGTCGGTAGAACCGAGCTATTTTTCAGGTTAAGGATTCTGGTTCTAGTTTTTCTTTAGAGTAGGTTTTTCTTATGGTTGGTGGTGACCAAGATGTCACATATAGATTGTGTTAGCAAGGTTTAGTTTATGTTTTTTTTACATTTTCTATTTTTTCATCAGTTGTTGTATCTAGATTGGTTTGTATATTTATTCATGTTTAGTTTTTTTTGTTTTTCCACATTATCTATTTGGTTATTTGATATTTTTTGTTTGGGAAGAAACTATTACCATTTGGATTATCTTTGATTACTAACACTAGTCTCCATCCTGGGAGGATTAGGAATGCCTCTTGGGCTTTTTATCAGTCTGGGTTAGGTGTCAGGTTGGATAGAATCTTAGGTTAGTTCATGAAAAAATGGTATCAGAATAGTCCTTTTTTATTTGGGATGATAGGTAGATTGGATATTAGGACTGTTGGGACTCAAGAGGTAGGTACAATAAGGATGTTATAAGCCCTTTCTCATTATGATCCTTGAGTTAAAAGGGGTATTTTGGTATTTGAGTCTTTGTTTTTTTCATATATAGGGGATTAAAATGGAAGTGATCCTATGTGGTGCGGTGGTCTCACACAGAGTAGTGAGCCATGTGAGGCCCAAACACATGGATCTGGATATTCCAAGTGGTTAGTGCTTTCTTGGGGAATGGATCACTAACCATGTTACTAGGTAATGCCAGGATACTAGTTCCCTATTCTAGGAGTTTAATGTGAGTTGTGTTTTATTTTGGTTTTAGTCTATGTCAGAATATTTTCAAAATGAATTTGGTTTTGGGAAATGAGGTTTTCAAAAAAAAATTATTTCAGGATTGGTTTTGTTAAAATTGGGCTTTCAGTGTTTGGATAGTGGCCTTGGAAGGAGGTCGGTCCTATAAACTGGAACAAAAATAGTGGTTTTTGAAAGATGATTTTGGTTTTTTTGTAATGTTTAAATTACGATCTGGTTTTTTTTTGGGGTATGGGATCATATTTTGGTTTAGTTTTGGTTGATGTTGATTTTGATTCTGTGTTTTTCTTATGTTCAGAATACGCTGCCCAGAAAGGTCCCCATGGTTTCTAACGAGTTTCGTCTAGTTGTTGACTTTGTCTAGACTCTTAGTGGAGTGGTGGAATCTGGTTCTTCCAATTTTTTTCCTATTTTACATGGTGATTAAGGTCAGTTTGAGGTTGTGGGAAGGATTGAGGAAGTTGAAAGTGTCTTCATATCATTGGGAACTCCCAAAGTTGTGAGAGTGTGTACTGTTTTAGATTCATTTGAGTGTCTATCCTTAGATCAATGGAATATTATTGTCTTGATGATATTACAGGTTGTGATGAATTTGGAAGTATTATACCTCTTTCTTTTGATGCTTCATACCATAGGAGGTTAAGGCGAAGAAAGTGGAAGATCTCTTTAGTATTCAACAAGGTCAACAAATAGTGAAGTCTTATGTTGAGTATTTCAAGGATGTGGTTTCTTTCTTGCTAGAGGCAAAACCAAAAGATCATATGAAAGATCTAATCATCATTTGGTGTATTTGACCAAGTATCATGAAGCTATCCCTATCATCTAGTGAAGTTTGTTTCGAGAAGTTGATGGATGAGGTGTTTTTATCTGAGTTGGTTCCCAGGGTGTAGTTGGTGGTGATTGGAACCTACGAAGATTCCCCTATTGGAAAGAGGTGTGTGCTAGAGGATCCTATTTATGGTAATCCTCTTTAGTCATTTATGGATTCTAAGTCATTGGACCATTTTCTTATGTTCTTTAAGTGCAGTTGGTTTGAGCATTCAAAGCCATATTGTCACAATACTCTAAAGGCGTGTCGTCGTTATGGCTATTTGGGTCATCTAGAGAATTTTTTTAAGAATAATTTCTGGAGGAAGAATCCTTGATCAATGGGTGTCAACTCCTAAATATGGGGAAATATATGCTTCAAGACATTAGGGCACTATCCATAGGCTTCAGAGTGAATCTTTTCACATAGTAAAGAATCACTGGGGGTGTGGGAAACCTAAACTGAGTTTTTGTCTCTAATGTTGGAGTGGAGATGGTTAAAGTTTCTCTGTTATATTTTTCACTACTATTTTAAGTTCCTTATTTCTTTTTGTGAAAATTTTTGTGGACTCATTCTCTTGGAATTATAGTAGTTGTGTCTAATGGATGTGATTTTTTGAATAGTTGTTCTCTCTTATGTGTGATTAGCCTTTTGTGGATTCATATTGGTTGTTTTGTTTTTTGGGAGATGTGGGAATATTGTCAAAATAATGAATTGTGGTTCAGTTTTCAAATAAATTTGATTTATTTTTGAGGCTTTCCCTATAAGGACCCATCCTAAAACATTACATAATCTTGAATTAAATGGAAAATTCACATTGAGGATCTTTTCAGGTTTATATTTTTAGAGAATTAGATCATAACATTTACATAACAACATGAATATTACATGCAGACAATTCTACTCAGTATCTAGTTTTTTCATAAAATAAAATCTCTTGAAAAAAAAGAGTCATGTCTAGTTCCATGTTTTAGACAGCATGAATTTTCCTTGACCCTTATTCATCTTTAAGTCATGTGGAAAACATTTCAAAAACTTGGGATGAGCATAAAAATCTTAGTAAGGGATATAAAATAAGGAATGAAAACATTATCCCATCAAAAAATACAAAACAATGAAACCATACTTTTTAATCATAACATACCTCATGAAATCAAAAGATTTATAAATAACACACAGAAATCATAAATCATAAAGGTAACTTGTGGAATCCATACAAAAATTACATTGTAGCTATCACAGCTACATAGGGAGTCACATTTGTAATACCCATCACAATATATTCCCTAAATCTCTTAGGAGAAACATTCACGTTTACCTCCGTCACGTTACCCAATGCATTGGAGAGCTATCTTGGGATCACCCACCCTAAGTTTATCAAAGAACCACCCGTATATGTAAACAATGCCCAATAATCATAACATATTCATAACAAATAAAGAAGTCATAAAGGAAAGATAAAATTTCCACATTGCAATTACAATACATCATTTCAATATATTGACATAATCAATGTTTTATCAAACCATTTTCAAAACCATTTAAAACATTTAATAAAGATATTTTTGAATCAATATTTCCCATACCACTTTGAAGATTTTAAAGGAATTAAAATTTTAAAACTTTAATGTCCATATAAATAAATCTTAAAAACCATTTTGAAAACATGGACATTAATAAGAAATATTTTGAAGAATAAATCTTTAAAATATTTGAAATGATATTTTAGTTAAAGAGTTTTTTAACAAAATGAGAGATGCTTGAATACAATTAATTGAGGAATAACATTTAATCAGAACTTTATAATATCATGGGAATAAATAGATTCATGATATAATATGATAAAGTACAATATATACACCACACAAGAGTGAATTGGTGCATAACAATAATGAAGTCTCAATGGAATGTAATTTGAGACGAAATACCTTATGAAGATGGTATCCTTATATTAAGGATAAGTAAATTACATAATTATGTGTGAAAAATATAAATACAATCGATATTATTGGCTATTCAGTGTAAATAAATCATAGGACATTCACACATGTTCGTTTTAAGACAAAACCAATGACTTGGATGTTTAACTCAATGAATGGAAATTGAGTTAAAATTACTCTTATCAGGTTCATATCGATGACTTTAGAATTTATCAATGGAGTGATTATGTGTATCAAAATTATATAAAAACAAATGGTAGAGGAAATTACAACATAAATAAACAAATAGTGATTCCACATATAATCATATCATGACATAATTATGAATTAGAAGATTAACCCAAGGAATGAAATTTGGGTTAAAAAAAGTTCCATTACCGATTTGGTAACTTACGAAAAATACACCACATGAAAGAAGGATCATTCAATGAAGATTTAAATACCCATAAATTAAATTATATTACACAAAGAGTACAATTCATGGGCTGTATGTACACCACACAAAAGAAAATAGTGGAAAATATAGCATGAATCTCACAAGAATAAAAGGTGAGATGAAAATCCCTTACCACATTGTAATCAATTGGATCTTATGACAAAAAGTTAATAACCACCAAATTATACACAGAATAAAATGAATATAAATAGAATCATGATAATATATATCAAATGGAAGTACACAATACACCACATGCAATAAATTAGTGGCGAACAATGGAAATCTCACATAATTAAAAGTGAGATAAGAAATCACTTACCTCGTGTCAAACTTGACTTGTATGTTCCCTAATCTCATGATTAATAAACTAAAGTTAATTTATACTTTCTTAAAAACATTTTTCAAGTTTATTATTCCTTTTATATTACTTATTACCATGTTATAAACATTATGTAATCATTTAAGTTATTAATGGTTGTTTCGTTGATATTTGGTACTTGAGAAAAAATGAACACCTTATAATTACAAGTTGTACATGTCGTCAACAATCCATTATCTCCAAAATGATATTAATGATTTAGATATCATATAAATAATATATATCCAGTATATATATGTATTTATAACAGTACATAACATTTAGAGATAAGAAATGAAATGCACCTTTCATGGAGACGGTAAGTCGTACGTACACATGAACACTACTTTCACTTCTATTTCATACTTTAATGAAATTAAAACATAATTATACATAGGTATATTATTATTAAATTTTAATATCATATATAATATCATTAACTTAATCCTTTATAAATCCCACATAAGGCATTAACGAGTCATATCACTTTGAGGGGGCGGTAGTCCGTACTTCCTAAAATGAAATTATCGCTTTTACCCATTATGGTAACCATAAAGGTATGCTATAAATGAAAAATATAGAAGAATAACGAAAAAATAAACATAATAAATATCATATATAAATACAGTTCCAGCATAATGTTTACCATGAGAGGTGGTAGAAGTTAATTGAACAATCATCGTTTCGTGAGGAGTTAGTTTTCCATCCAGAGAAACATTATATTCTTTTCCCATTAGATGGAGATGTGTGTAAGTGTAGTTAAAATAATTATCATAAAAACATACTAGTATATTGAGAATACTGGTGTTGTTCTAAAATAAAGTAATAAAAAGATTTTAGGGGGTTGGAGAAGTAAAATAAACCAAAATAACTTAAGAGAATACGTTACCTTTAAATCGGGTAACTCCCTTTGGTTTGATCCAAAAGGGTTTTGTTGAAGTGTTTTATGCCTAAGGTAAGGATTCTAGGATAAATTGAGGTATCTTGGGAGATTATTGCAGTAGTGGTTTCATGATCCAAAGGCTTTATAAGTGTGAGAAATGGGTAGGAAGTGAGGGCTTTTTATAAGGGAGAGGAGGGGCTCTTTAGGAAAGTTTGAAACAATTATTTTATTATAAACTCATTTTTAGTTTTAAAAAGGTCAAATAATCATTAAATTCAAAGTTAATATGAATCATGGTAGAAATAAAATCATACAATAAGAATTGTACCAGTTTTAGATATTGTTTTAATATTTATAATCTTATTTATTTAAATCATTTATTGATGAGGTAAATATTGCATCATTATTGTGTCATAAATAATTTAATTTATTTGATGTCCAAAAATTGTAAACAAAATACCATGATGTGGGAAATATTTTTATCTTTAAAAAGAATATTTATAGTTTAAATGATAACTTATATAACCCCATGTAAAAATTTATTTACCACAAGATATTTGTTTATGTCATTTTTGTCTTTACTTTAAATTAATTAATATAAAGTGTCATTATTACTCCCATGTGTCTCCATGGGGTCCCAAATTTGACCCAAGGATAACCATGGTCATCTATGTACCAGAAAATAGAATTAGGAAACATGTTATGGTAATTTTATTTTATTATAATATTATATTTTACCCTTATTTACTATATTTACCCTTTAATCATGGTAAATAAAATATTTACTGAAGTAAATATTTAAAATGTCTAAAAGTAAAAGTTACCTATTTAAACAATTTGGACCAAATGATTCCAAATATGGAATCCTTTTTTGTAAATTCAAAACACAGAAGAGGCAGAAATTAATTTAAAATTAATTTCCACTATCAAAACAAAAAGCGTGTTTTTAAGAAGTAATAACTATCAAAAGATTGACACTTGTTTATGTCCAATTTCAAAGTGAAATTAATTCCAATGTCCAAAATTGAATTAAATGGTAAAAATATATTCTAGTTACACTTTAGAACCAATTAAAAAGATAATATAACCATATAAATAAATTATATTAAAAGACACTTTTGAATTAAAATACAGTATTTTTCACTATTCATTAAAAAATGAACTTTATCAGAAAAATACCAAAAATTCACCCAAAGTAAATTTTGATACCCTGAATCTAAATAAGAATTTTATTTTTTCAAATAGAACATATAAAAATGACCAAAACTATATTTAAATAGGGTTCTCTTTCAAAAGACGGTAAATCGACCTTTTAAAGAATATTAAAGTATTTATGCTTAGATTCATTCTTGTTTTAAGCCTCTAACTTTTATTGTATAAATGTAAAAACATTTAACAAACATGTATAATCATATTTTTTTAGTTCTATTTATTCTCTCCATTATAAAAGACAGGCGTTAACTACCATTTAAAATAATAATATTATATTATTAGTGTGCAACGTGAGATATCAAAGAAACCCGTTGAAACATATCGGTTATGCCATAGAACATAGCATCCCCTTTAAAGTAAAATTAATATTTAATTTACAAATATTAATAAATATGAAAATTTTCATGTTCTTTATTTACCTGGGATGTTACATCCTTCCCCCCTTTTGGGAATTGCATCCTCACAATTTTAAAATTGGGCTCGGAAACATCATTTTATATCCCACATGGGAAAAAGAGTCAATAGAACTATCACTTGAAAAGAAAGAAAAATAAACACAAACGTTACCTGAGATAACCTATATTAGGATTCCATGTAGAAAAACATGGATATGGAATAGAAAAAAACCATCAGGTTCTGATGGAGGGTGATAGAAAACATGATTAAGAGAAAGTTAACCACCAGGAAATCACAAACTTGTGATGTGTTAAGCGGTCTTTGATAACCCAGTAGGAAACGTAAACTGACAACGTTTTTGGTTTAAGTTTATTTTCATAATTTTAGGAATTCATTTACTACATAGAATAGGAATATAAGAAAATATACTTACCTTCAAGTATGGTTTCATCCTTTAATAAGTTTCTACCAAAAACTAATCTTTTCTCCAAACAAAGATTATTCAAAAAGACTTTGTCACATAAAAAGCACAAGAATCAACTTCTAGAGAATCACATCATCCACAAAAGAAGAACAATATATTTACCTTGTCTTTAGACATCAACTAAATCCAAAATGGTTAGTACGAGATCATATAATCCCTAAAAAGGATACTCCTTTATAAAAATAAATACTACTCTTAATATCCAAAATTTGACAAAAAGTACCCAAAGTTCAAGAAATACCATTCAATACACAATTGTCCTTAAAATTCTTCAAAATAATCCAAACTAATATTGAAACCAAAAACTCCGAAGGATTTAATCCCATAGTCTTCCACAGTAAATCTTAAAATTTATCTCCAAATAGCTTCGACTACTCTTAAAGTATCATACTGAAGTGTAATTAACCTAATCACATATTCTCTATGATAGGTTAGTAATTTCCATAAATAACAACAAATATCCATATTTCCAAAATAAAACATAAATTCTTCCAAAAATAATATTTCAACCATTACTCCACAATTTAAATCCCATAGTATTCCATTTTCCTTAGGTATATATTGTTCCCCAAAAGAGAGAACGTCTTCCAAAAATAACCTTTATCACTTAATTACTAAATAATTTCTATAATAAGGATATCCATTTGATAAAACATAAGATCAAATTATTATTTATCCATAAAATAATTTAACTTAAATAATTAGTCATACTAACCAGGGACTTCACATAGACCAGTGGTAAGTGATACGCCCTTTTCACCCTTTGGTTGTGGGTTCGATTCCTGCAGCCTTGCTGGACGCGACGGGTTGTCACCCTTCCTGCATGTTGTACTTTGTCTAAAACCATGTAATTTTATAACATTCCCCAAAATGAGATAAATTCTTCAAAAATAACCATAACATATTTTAACCACAAGAGTTCTCATTGCAGCTCCCATTTCATTCAGTATCTCATTAAGAAAACTACTATAGTTTATTTCACATCTATTTTTATGTTAGTTCCTGCTAGATCCAACCATTTACTAAAACCAAAAATGTTAGTGTGATTTTATCTATAAAATAGTCATATATTATCTTATAAGGAGGGTAAAAACTAAGATATACTTATTCATGTTGTATTAAACTCATTCAATTTATCAAAAATAACCATGACTTTTTCTAATATGATAAACATTATGGTTACGTCACTTATGATTAAATAACACCCTAACCACTAAATTTATCTAAACCGACCTCTGATACCAACTATAAGGACCCGTCCTTAAACATTACATAATCTTGAATTAAATGGATAATTCACATTGAGGATATTTTCAGGTTTAGAGTTTTAGATAATTAGGTCATAACATTTACATAACAACATGGATATTACATGTAGACAATTTTACTCAGTATCCATTTTTTTCATAAAATAAAAACTCTTGAAAAAAATATTCATGTCTAGTTCCATGTTTTATACATCATGAATTTTCCTTGATCCCATACTTGTCCCTTATTCATCTTTAAGTCCTGTTGAAAACATTTCAAAAACTTGGGATGGGCATAAAAAGATCAGTAAGAGATATAAAATAAGGAATGAAAACATTATCACATCAATAAATACAAAACAATGAAACCATACTTTTCAATCATAACATACCTCATGAAATAATAAGATTTATGAATAACACATAGAAATCATAAATCATAAAGGTAACTTGTGGAATCCATATCAAACTTACATTTTAGCTATCAAAACTACATAGGGAGTCACATTTGGAATACCCATAACAGTATATTCCCTAAATCTCTTAGGAGAAACATTCACACTTACCTCTGTCACGTTACCCAATGCATTGGAGAGCTATCTTGGGATCACCCGCCCTAGGTTTATCACAGAACTAACCGTATATGTAAACAATTCCCAATAACCATAAAATATTCATAACACATAAAAAAGGCATAAAGGAAAGATAACATTTCCACATTGCAATTAAAATACATCATTTCCAGATATTGACATAATCAATGCTTTATCAAACCATTTTCAAAACCATTTAAAACATTTAATAAAGAGATTTTTGAATCAAAGTTTCCCATAACACTTTAAATATTTTAAATGAATTAACATTTTAAAACATTAATGTCCATATAAATAAATCCTAAAAACCATTTTTAAAACATGGACATTAATAAGAAATATTTAGAAGAATAAATCTTTAAAATATTTGAAATGATATTTTAGTTAAAGAGTTTTTTTAACAAAATGAGATATGCTTGAATACAATTAATTTAGGAATAACATTTAATAATAACTTTATAATATAATGATAATAAAGGGATTCATGATATAATATGATAAAGGACAATATATACACCACATAAGAGTGAATTGGTGCATAACAACAATGAAGTCTCAATGGAATGTAATTTGAGACGAAATCCCTTATGAAGATGGTATCCTTAGATTAAGGATAAATAAATTACATAATTATGTGTAAAAAATATAAATACACTCAATATGATTGTATATTCAGTGTAAATCAATCATAGTACATTCACACATGTTCTTTTTAAGACAAAACCAATGACTTGGATGTTTAACTCAATGAATTGAAATTGAGTTAAAATTACTCTTATCAAGTTCATATAGATGACTTGTGAATTTATAAATGGAGTGATTAAGTGTATCAAAATTATATCCACACAAAGGGGAGAGAAAATTACAACATAAATAAACAAACAGTGATTCCACATATAATCATATCATGACATAATTATGAATTAGAAGATTAACCCAAGGAATGAAATTTGGGTTAAAAAAAGTTCCCTTACCGATTTGGTAACTTACGAAACATACACCACATGAAAGAAGGATCATTAAATTAAGATGTAAATAACAATAAATTAAATTGTATTACACAAAGAGTAAAAATCATGGGTATTACGTACACCACACAAAAGTAAATAGGGGAAAATATAGCATGAATCTCACGGGAATAAAAGGTGAGATGAAAATCCCTTACCACATTGTAATCAATTGGATATTATGACCAAAAGTTAATAACCACCAAATTATTCATAGAATAACATGAATATAAAGAGAATAATGATAATATATATCAAATGGTAGTACACAATACACCACATGCAATAAATTAGTGGTGAATAATGGAAATCTCAAGGAATTAAAAGTGAGATAAGAAATCACTTACCTCGTGTCAAACTTGACTCGTATGTTCCTTAATCTCATGAATAATAAACTAAAGTTAATTTATAATTACTCAATAACCTTTTTAGAGTTTATTATTTCTTTTATATCACTTATTACCATGTTATAAACACTATTTAATCATTTAAGTTATTAATGGTTGGTTCGTCGATATTTGGTACTTGAGTAAAAATGAACACCTTATAATTACAAGTTGTCCATGTCACCAACAATACATTATATACAGAGTTATATTAATTATTTAGATATAATATAGATCATATATATCCAGTATATATATGTATTTATAAAAGTACATAACATTCATAGATAAGAAATGAAATGCACCATTCATGGAGACGGTAAGCCGTACGTACGCATGAATGCTACTTTCATTTATATTTTGTACTTTAATGGAATTAAAACATAGTGATACATGGGTATATTATAATTAATGTATAATATCATATATAATATCATTAAATCCATTCTTTATACATCCCACATAATGTATTAACGAGTATTATCACTTTGAGGGGCGGTAGTCCGCATTTCCTAAAATGAAATTATCGCATTTACCCCTTATGGAAACCATAAATGTATTATATAAATGAAAAATATAGAATAATAAAGAAAACATAAACATAATATATATCATATATAAATATAGTTCCATCATAATGGCCACCATGAGAGGCGATATGAGTTAATTGAACAATCATCATTTCGTGAGGCGTTAGTTTGTCATCCACAGAAACATTATGTTATTTACCCATTAAATGGAGGTGTGTGTAAGTTTAGTTATAATACTTATAATAAAAATATCCTCATATATTGAGGATACTGGTGTTGTTATAAAATAAAGAAATAAAAATAGTTTAGGGGGTTGGAGAAGTAAAATAAAACAAAATAACTTAAGAGAAGACATTACCTTTAAATTGGGTAACTCCCTTTGGTTTGAACAAAATGATTTCTTGAAGTGTTTTCTGCCTAAGGTAAGGCTTATATGATAAATATTGGGATCTTGGGAGCTTATTGGAGCCGAGTTTTTATGAGGAAAAGACTTTAGAAGTTTGAGAAATGGGTAGGAAGTGATGGCTTTTTATAAGAGAGAGGAGGGGATCTTTTGAAAAGTTTGAAACAATTATTTTATTATAAAATCATATTCCGTTTTAAAATGGTAAAATAATTGTTAAAGTAAAATTTAAGATGACTCATGGTCTAAATAAAATCATCCAATAATAATTTGACAGGTTTTGGATATTTTTTTAATATTTATAATCTTATTTATTTAAATCATTTATTAATGAGGTAAATATTGCATCATTATTGTGTCATAAATAATTTAATTTATTTGATGTCCAAAAATTATAAAAAAAATATCATGATGTAGGAAATATTTTTATATTTCCAAATAATATTTATATTTGAAAATATAACTTATATAACCCCATGTAAAAATTGATTTACTAAAAGATATTTGTTTATGTTATTTTTGTCTTTACTTTAAATTAATTAATATAAAGTGTCATTATTACTCCCATGTGGCTCCATGGGGTCCCAAATTCAACCCAATGATGAAAATGGTCGGATATGTATCATCCAATAGGATTAGGACACATGTTAGGGTTATTTAATATTATTATAATATTATATTTTACCCTTATTTACTATATTTACCCTTTAATCATGGTAAATAAAATATTTTCCGAAGCAATAATTTAAAATGTCTAAAAATAAAAGTTACCTATTTACACAACTTAGACATAATGATTCCAAATATGGAATCCATTTTTTTAAATTCAAAACACATAAGTGGAATAAATTAATTTAAAATTAATTTCCGCTGTCAAAATAAAAAGCATGTTTTTAAGAAATAATAACTATCAAAAGATTGACACATGTTTATGTCGAATTTCAAAGTGAAATTAATTCCAATGTCAAAATTTGGATTAATTGGTAAAAATATATTCTAATTAAACATTATAACCAATTAAAAATATAATATAACCATATAAATAAATTATATTAAAAGGCACTTTTAAATTAAAATACAGTATTTTTCACTATTCATTAAAAAATGAACTTTATCAGAAAAATACAAAAAATTTACCAAAAGTAAATTTTGATGTCCCGAATCTAAATAATAATTTTATTTTGTTAAATATAACATATAAAAATGACCAAAACTATATTTAAAGAGGGTTCGCTATCAAAATTCGGTAAATCGACCTTTTAAAGAATATTAGAGTATTTATGCTTAGATTCATTCACGTTTTAAGCCTATAACTTTTATTGGATAAATGTACAACATTTAAAAAAAATGTATAATCATATTTTTTTAGTTCTATTTATTCCCTCCATTATAATGACTAGGCGTTAGCTACCATTTAAAATAATAATATTATATTATTAGTGTGCAATATAAGATTTCAAAGAAACTCGTTGTAGCATATCAAGTACGCCATTGAACATAACACCCCCTTTAAAGTAAAATTAATATTTAATTCACAAATATAAATAAATATGAAAAATTTCATGTTGTTTATTTACTTGGGATGTTACATTCTCCCCTTTTGTTGAGGTTTTTTTTGTCCATGTTGCGGTTTCCCTCTTTGGTTAGTGTTGGTAGTTTTAGAGTTGGCCCATGCTGGGAGTTTCAATGTTGGTGGTGTTAGTTGGGTTCTTGTGATGGGGATAACCATCCTATTTCCCCCATAGTTCTTCTCATTGAAGTTTTCCTTAGAGTTGGTTGGGTGTGTCTTGTATAGTGGAAGGTCACCCTAAGGTTCATGGTTTCATTAGGCTTCATTCAGGATTAGGATCTATTTTTATTTATCATTTAGTTGGGTGACTTTTTGGGGGATAGAAAGTGTTTGTGGTAGGGATAATTTACAGAAACCGACCTTGGAATTTATTTTATTTTATTATTTTCTTGAAATTTTATATTTTGGTTGAGGTTTAGGATGAGTTCCTAGTTTTAAGTTTTGCATTTTTTAGTTTCTAGGTGGATTTTTGGAATGTGCACAGTTTATATGTAAGCTTTAGAGGTTAACCGTGTATCCTGTTGAGGCATAAGGTGTTTTCAGTTAATTTATTTCTTGCATGGTTTGAATTTCATAGATTAAGCATGGTTTGGGAAAAACCATGGGCCTAAGATAATTTGTGTGGATTATTTTTGTTGTTAGGGACAAGGTTGACAACTTTCACATGGTTAGGGAAAAGCATGTGGAAAGAATGTGAGATATTCTACAATTTTGATGGATCTGTGGTACATGGTTGGCGTATGGTTTCCCAAACCATGTGGCCAAACAGAGTGGGGTGACCCTATTATCTATTAGGGTGTTCACGATTAGCATACAGTTTGTCAAACCATGCAGCTTAACTGTGTGACTTTCCCAGGTCATTAAAAATTTGAAATTACATCTTTCCCCTCTTATGTTTTAATCCCATTTCAGGGTTTCCTCCCCTTTATCAACCTAGGCACACTAGGGATCTCTAGAAAACCCTCCTTCCTTACTCTCCTTCCACCATTGGAGCTCCTCTATGCTTCTTAGGTAAGTTTCTTTGAGTTTTTGATTAATTCCTCCTATACTCTTCCTTCTCTCTTAGATTATTGGTTTCTATTTGTGGGGGTTTCTCTTGTACAAACCCTAATTGTTATGGTTGATGTGTGGGTTTCTTTTCATTTTAATTTAGTGTGTGTGGTTTGTTCATTGGCATTGGTTCTTCCTTCTCCTAATGTTTTGTCACAGTTTCTCATTGTTAAGGTAGGTGTTTCTATACATTTCTTTTTTGGAACATTTCACTTTATGCTTTTGTATTTCTATATAATTTATAAATGTGTTTCACATGCTTGTGATGTGTTTTTTGGTTTATTATGGTGTTTTCCTATTGAAAAAATTTGGTATAAATGGTTTTCAAAGGGTTTATTTAATTATGAATATATATAAATGCATACAAGGTGTTTGATAAAATTAAAATTGGTTTTTAAAGATGAATTTGGGTGTTTTAGATGGTGTTTATACTTTCTCAAGCTTTGGTAACTCTATTAGTTGTGAATTTGTTGTTGTATATGGGAATTCGAAGCTTTTATGGTTTGATTCTTATGTGTGGATTGTTGTGTTTGGTGGTAAAAAAATCAGTGTTTCTTTAAAAATGGTTTAGGGTGATTTTATAGATACTTGAAGAGTGTCATTGGATTTTGGAACATCCATATATTCATGGGGTGCACATAGGGATGGAAAAAAATGACAATGGCACTTGAGAATGATACTTCCCTTAAACCTTGATTTTTCAAAGTCTTCTCTCCATTTTATTCTTTCTTTTTTTTTCTTTCACTAACCCTCATCTAAAATGGTTCTTTTAAGATACTATTATTTTCAAAATATTTCCTTAACTTCTAAATGGATAATTGGTTCTTTAAATGAATTTAAATATGGTTTCCAATGAATTCTATAAGACTTGGAATGTTTGGAACTTTGAGGCATGTTTTGGTAACTAAATAGCGTAAATGCATGCTTGGAAATTTTTATATTGTTGTATGTTTTCAACTTGGTTTGGGAACATTTTTGGAAGTGAATTTTAATTTACAATGTTAAAGGATCTGTTGGTATTTTGAAATGGTTTCGAAAATAGTTTGAAAGTTTATGCAATGTGAAGGCCCAATTGGAACTTTTGAATGTATTGATGTGAGGTAGAAACCTCTATGGTGGATCCTCCAAGTTGAGGCTCATCACATAGGTGGTGTCAGTGTTTGGGCTAAGCAAGAATGGTGGTTGTGGATTTTATTTTGATCCATACATGTGAGGACCTCCCCATTCACCATGTATTACTATCATGGGATTCCTGGGTGTTATCTATAGGGTTGAGTGACAATTTCTTATCGACCCCGACTAGATGGTTTGGTACCCCTGGATTAGATGAGGCCAAGTGGGACATGCCATTGGATTGACTAATTTAAAGTGTCTGATTGGTTATTGACTATGGATCTACACCATAGGATAACATGTGAATTTAATATGAGTACATCCATGGATTTACTCTAGATATGTTTAGGAAACACCCATGATTATTGATTTGAATGTTCTGTTTACTTTTTATGCACTTGGTTTCTTGATTTATTGGTATCATCAACTTATACTTTCATGGTTCCTCTTATTTATAACATAGACTCTCTATTTATTTGTTGGGTTTCTCACTAGGTTTTGGTTATATAAACTATATTATGAAAATGGAAAACTATTTAAAATGGAAAGCTATGTGTGTGTTGTTTTAAAAAGGGAATGTGTGGATAGCTACGTTTGGTTATTTAAAATGATAAAAACTTATTTTATAAAAGTATTTAAAATTTTTTTTTGTGGATTGTTTTGGGAAAGGAAACTCATGGACTCTGTGATGATTGCCTAATAAGTTGTTGTATTCTCACACCATACTTGTTCCACTTAGCATTGGCAGACCCAAGCTATTTTGAAGGTTCAAGTTTCTGTTTTGAGTTTTCCTTTAGAGCACATTGGTCTTGTGGTTGGTGGGGACCAAGAGGTCACATGGATATCATGGTAGAATGGTTTGGTTTTAGTTTTGTATTTTGTTTATGTTTTTTCATTAGTTTTTTTATATAATGATTGGTTTTTATATTTATTTATGTTCAGTTTTTGGTTTTTCTACATGCTCTATTTGGTTATGTGATCTTGGTTTTTTAGGAAGAAATCATTCCCATTTGGATTATCTTTGATGTATGGAACTAGTTTCCATCCTAGAAGGACTGAGAATGCCTCTGGATCTTGTCTTGGACTGGGTCGGGTGTTGGGTTAGATGGAATATCTGGTTGGTTCATGAAATAGTGTGATTAAATTATAGAGAAATGTTTACAAGTACCAAAAAATAAGTTTCTTATATAGATGATACTCAATGAAACTAAACCTTCGGTTATTGGGATTGTGTGTTTTTTGTGAGATGTAATGATTAAATTAATGAAATATATGTCAATTTATTTTAATAAATCTCACTTTTTATCAAATCTACGGTTTAAAGAAAGTTTTTTAGCACTAAACCAGAGAGTGTGGGTCTGGGGGGACTTGAGTTGGTATTAGAGCTGGGTTTAGTTAATTTTGAGGATGAGTTTTTATTTTTATTTTTGGGGATTCAGATGATATAAATTTAGTGAAAACTATATGGATAAGTATAAGTAATAAGTCTAAGTATAAGATAACATCATGAAGTTTTGGTTAAGAAAATATTTTATGGTTTCATAGGAATTATGTACCCATCTGGATACTTGTAAGTGAATAAGGTTATGGCACATAAACACCTAGGGGTAATCACCCTAAAAAAGGATAGTTGAATATCAAATCACTCTTCAATATTTTTCATGATGAGTGGTCTTAATACTACACTCCTATTTATATACTCATGGGGGATACTCTTTGGTTAATCACTATTGACACCGACCAAATTAGCATCAGAAAATTCACAAAGGAAGAAATACCTAAATATGGGTACTATCTTTCTTACAAAATAGGGGAATAATAAGTTGGCCAAAGAATCATGGATTGTATAAGAATACAATATACACATGATCACATGACCATAATAAGGTCACTAAAAGGATCCATGTGAAACACATATCCTATGAAAGATCCCGCACATCCCCTTTGGCAAGCCCTTCTCTTGCGAATGCACCCTAGGCACTCATTGATCTTGCAACGATATCCAGATAAGACTCCCCTAGGTCGTGCGACTTGTCCACTGGTGGACACCTGGAAAACCATATGAAATTTCTTTGAAAATAATAGAAAAATATACAAAAGGAATGAGCCTCTTGTAGTCAAAAAATTCACACAATGTATCAATGATGGGGAGAATGATTGTCCTTGACAACATTAAAGTAATCTCACAAGACCCCTAAACTTTGTAAAATAAACAAAGTAAATAAAAGTGGGAATGATGAGAACCTCTTGCTATCATAAACATAATTTGATGAGACTAGGTTGTTTGAAGCATGGTATTTAAAGGCCACTTGAAAAGATGCCCTGATTTTATGAAGGCCCCGAGACGAGCTATTTCTCTCTCGAGGAAAGTCCCAGACAAGTCGCCTGAGATTATGCGAAGGAATTTCAATAGGTGCCCTAATCTTATGAAGGACATTGGAAATGTCTACATGAAAATATAAAAGTCCCTCATCATGTCCACATGATTCAAAAAATACCCATAAATTGGAAATTGTCCAATAAAGGAGTCTTTGATGGTATGATCTCACAGTCGTTGAAAATTATACGACGCCCCAAGAATGATTTATGGAGGGAACTCACAAAAAGAATGATGCTGAATACCTCCACCGACTCTATCCTAGATTCTCATGATATGAACCAAAAAAAGAGGCGAACAAACAGGGTGGTGAGGCATATAAATACACCAACCCATCATGACAAAACCACTATGACCATCCATACACACACAGAGAGATGACCCTTCCAAGCCCAAGCACCAGAGTAGATTTCTCAGAGCGGATGATCTTACAGCTGGAAAATATTCTCATCAGGTAAGATATATGGAACAACTAGAATGATCATGTAGTATGCATAACCACTTCATGTGATCACTTATAGATCACATGAAGGGCTTTTGGAAAGATATGCGAAGAACATCCCACATATATTCTAAATAACGTGAGACCTAAAATAAGCTAATACTGAAAAATCTAAGTCATTTGTGATAAAAGGATCGAATAAAGACAAAAATATGGGAGGTTTATATGAAGAACAAATAAACCAATCCTTATTCACTTTTCATGAACCAACCTAGACACATTAAAACACTAGGACATGTCACCCAGATATCACGATGCTTCTTTGGTTTACTATTTGGATCATGTGAAGTCCTCGGGACATGTCAAAACAAGTCACATGATTCCCCACGGGCATGCCACCCAATTCTTATAAATCTCTCTTGGATATACAACCAAACCTTGCAGTGTGCTTCAAATATTTTTTCCAATTCATATGAAGACACCAACACATGTTAGCTGAGTCTCACGGTAGCACCCGAGCATGTCAATTTGTTCTTGTGATTTCTTCTAGGCATGCCAACCATATCTTGCAACGACCTCTAGAAATATCATCTTGGATCATGATTCACCCTCTAAACATGTCACATTTACTTTCATGACTCACTTCAATAGTGTTATACAAATTTTGCAATGACACCAAGGTGTGTTAGCCAAATCATGCGATGCCCTCTAGGCATGTCAGCCAGTATCATGTGATGGATTCTGAGATCAGTCAACCAGTACTCATGATGTACTTCTGAAAATTAATCCTTGATTATGTGATGACCCTCAAATATTCCATCTTGGATATGTAACATCCCTCAGATAAGAAAACTAGATCATGATATTTTCTTTAGAAATGTCTATAATATAAATAGAAATTTTCAGAAATCATTTGATATATCGAAGCAGGCAATCAAGAATGTCAAGAAGGTAGTAAAGAATACCAAGAATAAAAATAGTCCAGGTCAAAAGGTCATCCCATGACTTAATAAAATTTTCCACCCTCGGTTTGTAAACCCCGATCAGAAGGGAAACCTCAGTATATATGCCCCAATCAAGGTAACTGCGATGAATCAGATTCTTTCAATAACCAGGATATATAGGACACATCCCTAAGGGAAAAGATCCATATCAAACCTCTAAAGGGTATTCCCAATACATAATTCTTTCATCCACAAGAAAAGAAAATGATTATTTTCAATATCATGTTTCTCAAACTGAGCATAGATCATATGGGCTTAGGGATTTCCAATGATCATTTCATTCATGTGAAATGTCTATATCAAGATAAGGGAAACATCAATGTGTAATCCCTCACCAGTTGAACTATGAGAAATCTAATTTCTTCCATAACTACAATACAAAGGACACCTTCCTTGGGCTGAATCCCAAACTCAAATGGGTATCCACCTTAGTATAAGTCCCTCTATGTCCCAAACATTTCAACCCTCACGACCCGATCATTACCATGGGATGATCATAATACCTTATCCCTCATCAGAATAAGAAATCAATTGAACTAAAATGAATCTAATTCCTACCATAACCAAGATACATAAGACACCTCCTTGAGGCTCGGGCTACATATTAAACATCCCATGGGTAGTCCCAGCACATAAGACGCACATCCATATGCAATGAGGCTGATCACTTGCTATCCCTTATTTCTCACACTAAGAATAGATCATGTGGGATTTGGGAGCTATAAAAAACACATTATTGGCATAATAAATCTCCACCATCTAGGGAAATATCAGTATGTAATCCCCAATGATCAGAACAATATGAATATCCCTCATATAAGGTCATCTACCTTGGGGACAATCCAAAGGGCATGATAGAACTATGATAACTATGATTCCTACAATAATCAGAATATGTTGGATGTCTCCTCAAGACCTGAGCTCAAATATCTAGTTCCTAAGTTCTTGCAAATATTTTCTTTCTATATAAATTTAAACTACATGGGTTTAACGAACTACATGGGTTTTGATTCCATAAAAAACCCGGATACATAGGATGCCTCGTAATGGATCAATCCCCTCCTTGGAATATTAACCACCTCCCTACATGGAAGAAAATTCCGAAGTGACTGGTTACTCAGCTTCATCATATAAACAACTATTCATTACTGAGAAACAGACGAATAACCTTGGATACATATAGATAGATTCAATAAAGAGACACCTTTTTTTATTTTGTATATAAAAGGGATTTAAACTATAATCATTTTGTTAGGGTAACCAGTCCTGTATTAGGATTAAGAATATATTCTCAAATATGTATTAAATATATAAGAGTGTCCTAGAGTAGGAAAAAATTCCCCCCAAAAGGGTGTGATGAGCCCAACCTCCACAACCACAAAATAGGGTTTTATTAGCACTAAAAAAGGCCTTTATTAGGGCTAAAAAAGTACTAATAATCAAGGAACTATTAAAAGGGTAGGGTGGGGGGGGGGTTCCTTTTATCAGTGCTAAAAAAACTGATAAAGGCCCCTTTCATCAACACTAAAAAAAGTGCTGATAAAAGTAAAAAAATTTACAACCTTTAAATTGGAGACCCCCCTTTAACAGTGATAAGAAGCCCCACCAACGCCCCTGCCACCCCCAACCACCCCCTTAAACTACTCTAGGCGCACTCGGCCACCATTTAACAATGCTAGCCACCCCCTACAGCCACCCGTGCACCCCTACTTTTACTTGGATTCAAACTTGAGACCTCTCCCTTGTGCACCTGCACCTTTACCACTCACCCATCTTGTTTTGTTCTCCATTTATTAATATATGTATTTATTTATATATCTTTAGTTATATTTATTGATATATATATATATATATTTAATTATATATATATATATATATTTGTATATTAATATATATTTATATCTATTTTTATATATATTTAGTTATATTTTTTTTTATCCATATTTTTTTATATATTAATATATATTTATAAGAATAGTTTTAAATACATTTATAAAATATGTTTTTTTTATGTTTATAAATAAATAAATAAAAACATACATATATACAACATACATACACATGTATATTATATATATATATATAAGTATAATTATACATATATATATATATATATTTACATATGTTATATATTCATATGTATATTCATCTGTTAGAATATATAGATAATATATATTAGTTTAATAATACAGACACGTACTAATACACACACACACAAATTATATAGGTATATAAATAATCATATATTTTTATTTTAAATAAAATGGATATTATAAGTCTTATATATTAAGAAATATACTTTATACGTAAATATTTTTATTTATTTATTTATAAAATTAAATTTTTATGTGTGAATATATAAAAAATATGTATATATTGTTATAGACTTGATTATAAATAATAGTACATTGTGAAAAATGATAAAATTCAAAACAGATAATATCAATATGAATGTAATAAATGGGAATAAATCCAGTCCCCACTGAAAAAGGGAAAACACCTCCTGAGATGAGGCTGAAATTCCATCAAATGTTAAAAAATTTGGGTATCCTGACTAAAAACTCAATTTTAGAGGGATTGTGGGCCTTTTTCACATTAGAAATTATGATAGACGGTTTTATTGTGTCACCAACACATAGATCTCATCACAGGTTTCAATTTGATATGTGGTAGAGCTCAAACAGACACCCATATCAAAAGTTATGGCTATTTGAAGTTTGAGTTATGTTTTCAACTTATTTTAGATCTTTTATTATTTTTTTGATTTTTTGTGTCTTAAAATTGTTATTAAATGATTATTAATCAATGATAATTAGAAAATTATTAATTAATTATATTTTTTAAAATATTTTATAATACATTTTCACTAAATTTAGTATATATTAAGTGTAAATGTCTATTTATACTTATCTATTTTTTAAAATATATATTATATTTATATCAATATCAATATATTTATATATTTATATATTAATATATTATTTTTAATTATTTTTTTGAAATATAATATTTATCAGTGATAGTAAAAAAACGTTGATAAAGACCCCCCTTTATCAACACTAGTAAAAAAAGCACTTATAAAGGGGCCCCCTTTAACAATGCTAACAAAAGGGATGATAAAGGGGGTACTTTTATCAGTGTTTTTTAGCACTGTTAAAGGGTAGCACTGCAAAAACCCATTTTTGTGGTAGTGTTTCCATCCTCTCGACCAATGCAACTCCAGAAGTATTATTGAGTCTGAAACCCCAATTGACCACGTGCCTTTGTAAATTATGTCAATAACCAGTTATGGATGAGGGAACCATTGGGTGTTTCCATTAAGAACAACGATGGTGACCCGATGTTGATAATTGTTCAAGAAATGACCCCCCAAATCAACCATCGGGCCAAACTAAATGCACCTTGATAGGGGTTCCCAATCATGTCTTCTTCTCTGAAATAAAATTAGTGAACCCAACGTGAAACTCTCAATTAAAAAAATGATCCAGTTATCATCCATCAGGCCATTTTTTCACACTATATTCAAAAAAATAATGGTGAACCTGACGTGAATCTCTCATACAAAAAAATTACTGGGTTATCATCCATTGTATCATTTTGTTTTCACACTATGTACAAACAAAAATGGTGAACCTGATGTGAAACTCTCAAATAATAAAATGATTTGGTTATCATCTTTCGAGCCATTTTGTTTGAACACTATACAAAAAAATGATGAAATTGACATGAATATATCAAATAAAAATATTATTGGGTTATCATCTGTTAGACCATTGTTTTTTCACACCATATGTAAATAAAAATGGTGAATCCGATATGAATCTAAAAAATAATAAAATGTCTAGGTTATCATGTGTCAGGCCACTTTTTTCATATCTTACATAAAAAAAGATGAAAATCTTGAAATTAATCTTACAGCTGATCCTATATAAACATGATTCCCATGATATTAGTCCATCATCACGTTGAAAAGTCCATGTGAGTAGAATGGCCAGATCACGAATAAAAGGACAATTGGGTTAACCATTAATATCTGATTGAGCACATCATGCCTATGCCATTTCACTAATAAGTGGCCTTGTTCCTTGTTTTATACATGACTGTAGATACTTCCCTCATCAAAAACACCCCGATCTGAGATAATTTCATCATTCAGGGACCGTTTCAGCAAGTCAGCTATGGATGCTGTAGGACCCCGGGACACCCTGAGAGGGGAGGGGTGAATCAGGGTGGCAAATTTTTCTTCTTAAAGTTGTGGATCTTGTTCCCACGTTGGTAGGAACTACTTAAACCTGTATGATGGATATGATCAGCAATTAAACATCCACATGCAGAGATAGATGACACAACTATTTTTACTTGGTTCACCACTCAGGGCTACGTCCAAGGAGTATACGCCGACAGGTTGCCGGTCGTACCTAAATCCACTATGCTTCACTAGCTGCGGATACACATGTTAGGGTACAGACACTCTGTCCCAGGCTCACTGCCTTTACAATTGTTCAGGGATAGCTCACTGCGTCCCTCGGGTCACTCCCGTTGACTCCCCCTGGCTCACTGCCGTTGGTGAAGTCTCACTCAGTTTATAGACGTGAAGGTCTCTTCAATAGATATGCATTGAAGTCTTTGTCTCCTGTTCAACATGAGACTTTACTTGCATCAGAGTCCTGAGTTGATGCTCTTTTGAAATCAATATTCTACTTCATTGCAATACCTGAATGCAATAAATCTCCTTCTCTTCCTTCAATTCCCAGTTCTGACACCTGAGTGTATCGATATATTTCTCTCTCTGTGCAGATCAGATTTTGGTTGCACGATCGTTCTTCTTCTCTTCGCAAAGCAGATTTGAGAGTGCTAAGCACCTGTCAAAAGGCCTGCGGGACCCCCAAATTTTCCGCGCACCCTTCCCGGGGGCTTGCACGTAAAATTCAAACCTTGCGCGTAAAAATAACTTTTGTCGCGTAAAAGGCTTTTCGCGCTACTCTTCTTTTTCGCGCAAAACTTCCCTTTTTCGCGCAACGCCTTCTTTTTCGCGCAACCCTCTGTACCTTAATTTTTCCGCGCGCCGGAGCTCAGGATTTGTCTAAGTGTTGAGCCTCTCCGAATGAGAGGGGTTCACCTCATATTTATAGACGTTTTTGATCCTGCGCGTAAAACCCCCCTTCTTGCGCACAACTAACTTTACGCGCACCAGTTCGATTTTCCGCGCACATGGTGCGAACATCTCTGATTTTTCGCGCGCCTCTTGACTTTGCCGGTTTTCTGTATTTCTGATTCGATACGCTGATTGCACGAAAAATTCACCCAGCTTTTCTACGCACAACATTTTTCGCGCACATTTCTGGTTTTTCGCGCACAGCACTAGTTTTTCGCGCAGCCCATGCCTTTACCATTTTACAACGTTCTGATTCTGAAACACTGTTTGCGCGAAAAACTTCGCTCCACTCATTTCGCGCATCCCGCTGTTTTTCGCGCCTAACTTATGTATTTCGCGCAAGCCTCTTATATTTCGCGCACCACTTCCTTTTTGTGCGAACCTCCTTTTGTAGACAATCCATGTCTTCATTTTCCGATTTTGAGGCCCAAAAATTTGGCAAACACTGGGAAATAGCGCCACCTTGTATCTGCTCTTTTTGTACCGCCTCCAGATCATCCATTCCTTTGTCGACGTTCTCTGACAAAACATGGATCATTAACCACATCCCTCGAACTCGACCTGCCTCCATAGAAACTCTTTTGCCAACAAATTTTTATGTCGTTTTTTTGCTTTGTCGACAAGGACGATCACCTCAACAACGCTTCATCTTGGAGATCTGTATACTTTAGCAACTCTTCTGCTTTTATCACAACCTCCACTATTGTGATATGTAGTCTTTGAAGGAACAGCTTTAGCATCATCATCTTCTATGACAATGTGATGTTCATGACTATCTCAGAAGTCCAATCTTTGCACATTGTCTTCTTCATCAACTGGTATAATGTACTTCATGCAAACCGATTCAATTCGTCAGGAAGTCTCTTGCATGGTTCTCATGCAATCATGAGTAATTGCATGGACTTCATCCAAAGACCTCATTCTTCTTTAATCATCCTTGGATGGATTATACCTCACATTCTGCATTGTTGTAAACAATGTATCACCTTTGACACATGTTCTTTGAACTTCCGATCAGTACAACAATCATCTGAATCACCACTCCTCTACTTCATCGGAGTACTTCATGATCTCCTTCATTTTGATATTCCATTGACAACTATTGACAACAAATACAAACCTATACACAACGTGGTTCCAACAATCTCCCCCTTTGTATTTTGTTGTCAATACCTTAAACATCTTCTGAAATGAATCCGTCAATGTCAAAATGAGAATCTTCTGCATTTCACTTTCTCTCCCCCTTATTGACAAGAAATACAAAGCGCATGGTAGGGAGGGTATCAATCCTCACTTAAGAAAAGTTTCATTAATAATTTCACTCTAAGTCTACTTGAGCAGTGCTCGATGTAGAAAATAAGAGGATTTGATTAAGTCAACAAGGCTGTCCATTATCCACAGATCATGATACCAACATGAGATGAGAACTCATGTATCTTGTCTTCAAGGGTTTACCACTTTTATTTCAGGCTTAAGAAAAATCACTATGATAGAGAAAAACCAACCTGAAACTCCTGCACTCACAACAGCATGTGGATCAAAAATATTCATGTGCAATCGGTAGGAAAAATGACCTTGGGGCACTTCCAATTTTTTGTTATGTCACTGATCAATTCAGTTACTCCCCCTTTGTAGAATGATCTTTGATTTGAGTAACCAAGTGATAGAGATTAAGAAATGGCATACCTTCTCCATTGGCGTGAAATTCATAGAATAACTGCTTTTGAGTCCAGCTGGAGTTGATATTGATCGAAACAGTGATTATGGAACCTTTTTCATTTTTCTCCCCCTCAAGGGAAACACTCCTCACCATCTTCATCAAGAGTGATCCTTCATCATCATAATCTTTGAATATCAATTGAAGAATCTACTTAGGATGAAAACTTCTTCAGCTTGACTATCAAGAGTTGACAGCATTCACTACTTCTCAGGTTCTCCCCCTGAGAGCATGCTTCACCTTCAATTCCCTGCATTATTAGCACAAATACAATACACAAATGATTATGGGAATAAGGTGGTTCCTTCTTGCTTCATCAAGAAGACTTGCTTAGTTGAGGTTCTTTTCTCAACCAAGTTCCTCTGTTCACTCCAGTCTTCATGCCTGCACATTCGAACATGTGTTCTGACATCTGTCGGTGTGGCATGGCTCTATTCACATTCTCTTCTGCTTTGTGTGGAGAATTGTTTTGCTTAGAAGCCATCATGAATGATACATTCTTACTCCTCTTAAGGACTGCTTCTTGCTCTGGTATTAAGGTTAGTCAACCTTTTGCAATGTGACCAGATTTCTTGCATCTCTCACACAGAACTTCTTTGACACGTGTGTTTCTCTTTGTTTGCAATCTCTCCTCCACTGTGTCTTCATCATGTGAAAGTTTTCCTTTTCCTTTGTCACCATCCTTGGCCTTCTCATCTTCAAATTTCCTTATTCTTTTCAAATCTTCTGGCCAGATGACCAATATGTCATGTGGAACTTTTGCAGCTAGTTTAGGTCTTCCACATGGGTTCATCCGAGATTCATCCCACTTAGTGTTTCTTTTGGATGAATGACCCTTCAATTTCATGGATCTAAAATCCTGGGTCTTCTCAGCTTGCCTACTTGATATCTTCTTGGGGAGTGATGTGTTCTCCATATTATTCTGATTTCTTCCCAAGGTACTTTCTTCATACTTAGATGGATTGTGTGGTCTTCTGTTCTTATCAGCTTTGGATATCTGTTGTCCTAGGCATGCACCATTCTTATGACCACTGCCGTTGCATACATCACAGATGTTATCAAGCATTCCAAATCTGTTTGCTGTAAATAGATGCTTCTGGACCTGTGAATGTTGCTTCTTCTTCTCTGCCTTCCTCCCCTTTGATATAGGCTTTCCCTATGCTTTTCCATGAAAGGGATTATAAAAACAATCCAGTGCACAGTGCCCAAATCTATTGCAACACCAACATTGGCCCACAAATCTTTTCTTCTTTGTTTCTTCAGTATTAAGTTGTTGGGACATCTGCTTAATCGTTTGTGCTCTATTTGAGGAAGAAGATTCCTCCTTTTTCTTCCTATCCACCCTAGTCATGGTGGTAGGTTTATTCTTCTCACCTATCCTCATCCATGCTTGTTTAGAGATTTTCTTCCCACCTGCACTGATTGTCGGAGTGTATTTAGAAACATGAGTACAAGATGGTCTGGATGGTACCTTCACTTTCTCAGTTGCCTGTGATAGATCAATGAGTGAAGTCATGATCTTCTTATCACATGTTGGAGGTCTTTTGACAATAGAATCCTCCATTGAGCATTGAGTACCGGCAACAACTGATTCTTGATGTGGATAATCAAGAGTTGTCATAATCTTCTTGTCACATGTTGGAGGCATTTCATCTTTAGACTCCTCCAACGAACATTGAGTGCAAGCATCACTCATTTCATTCTTTTGTGAAGTCTCAATATGTGTGTTCTCAATCTTGGTCAATTGAGCTTCCAATTTTTGACCCACAATATTGAGGATGATCTTCTGATCTTCAATCGTGATCATCTTCTCTTCAAAATTCTTCTTCAACCTTTCAACCTCATCTTCATGCATCTTAACTTTGTTTTGTAACAAAGAGTCAAGTTCCCTGAATTTAATGGACGTTTCTTCCAGAGAAAAATTCTTGACTTCATTGTTCTTCTTCAGCTCAGCTTCAAGTGCATGGATCCTTTCTTTTAAAGTCTTATTGACTTCCTCTTCTTCTTCAAATACTTTCACCCGTTTGATGAGTTTCATACTTTCCATAATTTTTCCTTCCAGCCCCTTTTCCATATTGTCTGCTTCCCTTTCAAGTCTAGTGATCTCAACCTGCATAGATTGAAATAGGCTACAGATAATAACAACCCTTTCTTCTGGAATATCATGCAGATATGTTTTGAGTTTTTCTTGAAAGCATGAATTGGGGGTGTCATCCTTTCCTCTGGAAGAATTCTGAGTCACCTGATCGATACTTTCCATTCCTGATGTTTCTTTATTTTTGGATTGGCATGGAGAACAAGACATTGCATCTTCTTTGGATATGAGGGACTTCTTCAGCTGCTTTTTCTCTTTCTTTTTCCTGTTTGTCATGGTCTTGCTAGATGTAGACGTCTGCTCAGAAACTTCATCAAGACTGCTCTTCATTGTTGACTTTAGGAATGAAACTCAAATCCTCTTCTCAATAGAATTACTGGAGAATATCCAACATACGTTAACCTCCCTCTGATACCACTTGTAGGACCCCGGGACACCCTGAGAGGGGAGGGGTGAATCAGGGTGGCAACTTTTTCTTCTTAAAGTTGTGGATCTTGTTCCCACGTTGGTAGGAACTACTTAAACCTGTATGATGGATATGATCAGCAATTAAACATCCACATGCAGAGACAGACGACACAGATATTTTTACTTGGTTCACCACTGAGGGCTACGTCCAAGGAGTATACGCCGACAGGTTGCCGGTCGTACCTAAATCCACTATGCTTCACTAGCTGCGGATACACATGTTCGGGTACAGACACTCTGTCCCAGGCTCACTGCCTTTACAATTGTTCAGGGATAGCTCACTGCGTCCCTCGGGTCACTCCCATTGACTCCCCCTGGCTCACTGCCGTTGGTGAAGTCTCACTCAGTTTATAGACGTGAAGGTCTCTTCAATAGATATGCATTGAAGTCTTTGTCTCCTGTTCAACATGAGACTTTGCTTGCATCAGAGTCCTGAGTTGATGCTCTTTTGAAATCAATATTCTACTTCATTGCAATACCTGAATGCACTAAATCTCCTTCTCTTCCTTCAATTCCCAGTTCTGACACATGAGTGTATCGATATATTTCTCTCTTTGTGCAGATCAGATTTTGGTTGCACGATCGTTCTTCTTCTCTTCGCAAAGCAGATTTGAGAGTGCTAAGCACCTGTCAAAAGGCCTGCGGGACCCCCAAATTTTCCGCGCACCCTTCCCGGGGGCTTGCGCGTAAAATTCAAACCTTGCGCGTAAAAATAACTTTTGTCGCGTAAAAGGATTTTCGCGCTACTCTTCTTTTTCGCGCAAAACTTCCCTTTTTCACGCAACGCCTTCTTTTTCGCGCAACCCTCTGTACCTTAATTTTTCCGCGCGCCAGAGCTCAGGATTTGTCTAAGTGTCGAGCCTCTCCGAATGAGAGGGGTTCACCTCATATTTATAGACGTTTTTGATCCTGCGCGTAAAACCCCCCTTCTTGCGCACAGCTAACTTTACGCGCACCAGTTCGATTTTCCGCGCACATGGTGCGAACATCTCTGATTTTTCGCGCGCCTCTTGCCTTTGCCGGTTTTCTGTATTTCTGATTTGATACGCTGATTGCGCGAAAAATTCACCCAGCTTTTCTGCGCACAACATTTTTCGCGCACATTTCTGGTTTTTCGCGCACAGCACTAGTTTTTCGCGCAGCCCATGCCTTTACCATTTTACAACGTTCTGATTCTGAAACACTGTTTGCGCGAAAAACTTCGCTCCACTAATTTCGCGCATCCCGCTGTTTTTCGCGCCTAACTTATGTATTTCGCGCAAGCCTCTTATATTTCGTGCACCACTTCCTTTTTGTGCGAACCTCCTTTTGCAGACAATCCATGTCTTCATTTTCCGATTTTGAGGCCCAAAAATTTGGCAAACACTGGGAAATAGCGCCACCTTGTATCTGCTCTTTTTGTACCGCCTCTAGATCATCCATTCCTTTGTCGACGTTCTCTGACAAAACATGGATCATTAACCACATCCCTCGAACTCGACCTGCCTCCATAGAAACTCTTTTGCCAACAAATTTTTATGTCATTTGTTTGCTTTGTCGACAAGGACGATCACCTCAACAACGCTTCATCTTGGAGATCTGTATACTTCAGCAACTCTTCTGCTTTTATCACAACCTCCACTATTGTGATATGTAGTCTTTGAAGGAACAGCTTTAGCATCATCATCTTCTATGACAATGTGATGTTCATGACTATCTCAGAAGTCCAATCTTTGCACATTGTCTTCTTCATCAACCGGTATAATGTACTTCATGCAAACCGATTCAATTCGTCAGGAATTCTCTTGCATGGTTCTCATGCAATCATGAGTAATTGCATGGACTTCATCCAAAGAACTCATTCTTCTTTAATCATCCTTGGATGGATTATACCTCACATTCTGCATTGTTGTAAACAATGTATCACCTTTGACACATGTTCTTTGAACTTCCGATCAGTACAACAATCATCTGAATCACCACTCCTCTACTTCATCGGAGTACTTCATGATCTACTTCATTTTGATATTCCATTGACAACTATTGACAAAAAATACAAACCTATACACAACGTGGTTCCAACAGATGCACCCCCCACGGGTTGCAAAATTATCTCACCTATTCAACATATTCAATGTTAAGTGAAAAAACAATGGTTTGGGGGTACCATCAATGTAGAAAAATCCTTACCCTTAAAGCTACCAACAAGGGTCTCTGAGTACTGAAGTCGGTAAGTTTGCATCGTCTAGGGGAAGCTATAGCTAAGACAATGGCCCTTATTACCACATCCAATCACTTTGGGAGCTTATCCCCAAAACATGAAAATAACAACCATAAATATATAATGATGGTAGAATGGGGAATCAAATATGACTCCCTTCCAGTTCAGGTGCCACCGAGGAGGGCCCCTGTCAGCTGCCATCGCCAACACTATCCCACTGGTACCCACCAATCACCTACTGAGGGAACAACCTAACACACTAACACCTCTGATACCCATGAATGGGCATCAAATAAGACACATCAGGTAAGGAAGGTTCTAGATATCTAGAAGCAGGATCATATCCACACTCCCACTGATGATGTCTACCGGCATATTTCGGTAGTGACCAGCAAGCAGGCTCATGTACCTACTCCATAAAAACAAGTATGGTGGAATAATCCCATAACAGGCATGAGGGAGACCCATATACCTACTCCTATGAATAAATTCCATTAGCATATTCCTGTGGCGTAATGAGGAAATAAGTGGGCTCATATCCCCGCTTCAATTGAAGATATTTTTTAGTATAAAGTGGAGATAGATAATTTATAGGATTATATCCATACACACACTTTTCTTAAATTACAATAAATCTTATCAACAACTAAAGAACTGCAACGACATATTTCGACATTGGTAAATATACAAATATAGACATATATTCCTATCCCTATAGCCAGAGAAGATCAACACTCTGATTAGTATGAACAAGTGGTTGATCTAAAGCAAGAACATATTCTTATTCCTATATAGGATGAATATCAGCATATTATCGTAAAGGATGAGGCATCAGACTGGTCCCATATTCCCGTTCCAATCGGGGCTCACCGGGTGAGAGAAGAACATTCCTCGATATATGGGAACATTCATGTCGAAAAATTCCTGTGATATATTCCAAAGACCTAGGATTAGGCTCATATCCCATTTCTCGCCAGGTCTCACCAAGTGAGAGGGGGAATATTTCTTAGGGGAAGGATCATATTACCACAAAATAAGTTTATCGGTATACTCTAAAGGCCTTGGATTAGGCTCATATCTCCATTATGGTTGAGGATAACCAAGTGAGAATCACATATGCCTTAGGACATGCTCATATTCCTCTTAGTGAATCTCCTTGACATCTTCTAGCAGATCACATAATAAATATATAGAATTCAAGTTATATGTTATTATTAAAAATATAGAATATTAAATGGTTATATAAGTTATTTGGTTATTTTAGGTGACGATGAATCATTAGATAATATGTTACTGATAATAATTTAGATTATTTTACCAGTTTTTCAATCATCACAAACTAGTTTTGTTTAATTATACATTATTGTGTATAAAAGTTAGTTCCAGAACATAAAAGGGTTATAACATAAATTTTACAATCTTTACCAACCATTATAATGGTTTTATGTCCAGAATTTAAGGCGATAAATTAAAATTAAAACTTTTCATCCTCAAAGGCGATAAATCAATACCTCACAGATGATATTTTTATTTTCCGAATAAAAGGAAGTGGAGAAGAGACTTGTTGGTGAGTTTCCATTAACATAATAACATTTTAGTATATATAATATATTGGAGTTATCATGTATATTTGAAAAAATGATGCGAGGAGATTATAATAAAATAAAATAAAGAAAGAAAAAAAGGATTTCACCTCTTGAATTCTTCTCCTTGAGAGCCTCCTTAGGGAAATTGGTTTTGGTATTTTGTTGAGGCCAAAACCTCTTTGGAGTGAGGAAGTGGTTTGGGAAGAGTATTGGGCATAAATTATAAAACCCTCAAATCTTAAAAGGTGTGAGGTTAAGAGGCGATGAGGGGTGGTATTTATAGTGGAGGAGAGGGGTGTTTTTTGATTATTTTAATCATTTGTTTAATATTTTGGCTCAAGATAAGAAATAGTGTGGATTATTGTGACTAAGTATAGTAACTAGTGAATTTGAGTTTGAAGAAAAAGTTATTACATAATCCAAATATCAAATATGACTCAATAAATAATGTATTTAGCTTATACCATAAATTACCATATTTCACTATTCCAAAAAAATTCAATTATTTTACAAAAATCCAAAAAATTTACCCTAACCATTTTTAGATGTACAGAATTCAAAAAAGAAATCAATTTTATGAAAATAATTTTCTAAATATGATAAATTTAAATTTTAAATAAAATCATCATTTATTTGAAAAATACCAATTTTAAAATTATAACTGATTCTATAACACATCAAAAAATTAATTATGGTGTCATAAAATTATCTTATAATAATAAAATAATAAAATATTAATTTTTGAGTTGATTTTCTGAAAATAATTTTTTTAAATAATTTTTTTAATTATAAAATTGTAAATAAAGTTTTATATTGCACAAAAATACTCATACTTAATTTATCATTTTCAAAACATTTTTTTACTTATAATATGGTATAATAATATCATATTTTCATTTATAAGATGCCTAAATTTTATTTATACTTTCATGGGTGAATTTACAAGTCTATTGGCTGGTTTACTATTCATAAAGGTTATATTACTATTCCAAAGGCCAAGTCAGTATTCCATTGGTATAATTTTCTTAACTTTTAGAAATACCTCTTATTTCATTAATTCTTCATTTATAAATTTTTTTTGTGTTCCTTATGTGATTTTATGTGATTTATAATATATAAAATAATTATAAGAGGGGGATTTCTATTGATAAAAGTTTGGTTCGTTACATTCTTCCCCCCTTATGAAATTTCACCCTCAAAATTTTATTTTATGAACTACGGGAAACACATGTGAGGGTAATTCTTCTTAATTTATTTCTCTAGTTCTAATGTTTCTTCTACATACTTATGGTTTCACCATAGTACTTTTACCAGGTGGGTAGTCTTATTGCGTAGAACTTTATCTCTATGGTCCAAGATCATCCCTGGTCTCTCCTCATAAGAGAGATCATTTTCCAACTACACTAACTATGAATTTAGTACATGTGAGGGATATAATATGTACTTCATCAAGAGGGATACATGAAGACATATTGTACTTGAGACATGGTTGGTGGAAGTGCTACTCGATAGGCCTCAAATACAATATGATTAAGAATCTTGAATGGGATGATGTACCTATGACTTAGCTTTCCTTTCTTCCCAAATCTCATAACCCTATTACATGGAGATATATAGATGAATACCATGTATCTAACCTTAAACTAAATGTCTCATCGATGATTATCTACACAACTCTTTTGTTGACTTTAGGCTGCCCTGATGTGCTACTGAATGATTTTCACCTTTTCCATCATTTCTTAAACCATTTCAGAGTAGCTTACGTTCAACGAACTCATCCCAAAATACTAGCATTTTTAATATTTTCCCATAAAGGGATTTATATAGATCTATTTGGATGTTTTAGTGGATTTTTTTATAAGATAACTTAGCCAAAGGCATATATTGGTCCCATCCTTCTATGAATTCCATAGATCATACTCTCAACATGTATTTTAATTTCTGAAAAGTCTGATTAGATTAGACATAAGTTTGAGGATGATAGGTTGTAATGAAGTTCAACTTAGTGTTCAGATCATGTTGGAGACTTTTCCAATGATTGGAGGTGAATCAAAAATCCTGACTAGAGACAATCGATAGTGGTACTCCATGAAACCTTACCACTTCCCAAATGTATATCCATGTAGGTTGATCTAGCGAGAAGTCCTCTCAAATTGTAATAAAGTGATATATATTTGTAAGATTATCCACAACAACCCATATATCATTATTTCCTCTATATGTATTCAGAATTCTAGTGAAAAAGTTCATGGTAATGTTTTCCCATTTACATGTTGGTATGGGTAATAGTTGCATCATCCTTTTATATATTTTTTCTTCCATCCTTCACTTTCTAACATACTATTTCTGACATTTTCTCCAGGGTGCACATATATATGTGGGGATGTGCTAGTTTTTTCCCTATATTCCTACTTTCTGAAAGCCTATGACATCCATCTCTTATTCAAGGATTCTTTCTCCTTGATCAAAATAGGACGATGGGATGTCAGTCTCGCCATCCATGGGTTCCTCCTTGGAATTCTTCACATAGTCTGGGTCTCCCTTAAAGATTAAGATATTTTTCGTGAAACTCATACCGATGCCATATCTTTGTGGATGATGGTAAATTACACTACTTTTTTAAGACATTCCATGGGTTCAAGTCGGGGAAGAAACCTTTGGTCAAGGGAGTAGTCACATTGGACATCACTGGCATGTCTGGGCATTGGAAAATTGGTAAACCTATATTTTATTCCCCTTATGATAGGGATTACTGAGGGTGTAGAATCTCTAGGCATCCCACATCGAGTGTAAGGAATTATATGTCATAGGAATGTCTCCAAGGTTTTCCTCAGCTTCCCATGTTTAACATGGGGTATACTGTGAGTTTAACATCTAGTAGAGACAGATCATACTGATCGAAAAATGATGGGATTGGATCATAATGGTACACCCCTAAGAGGGAGAACCTGGGATGCTTACTATATGGGACGATCAATATGCCCAATGACAACATATCCAAATATGATTGGGTCCTGAAAAAGGGGACATCAAGGTTTACCATTGGCTGGGATTGAACTTCGTGGAGGCCTCTTATATACCCTATATAGAAGACATGGATCAAAACCCACGTAGTTCAAGAGGGTGATGAATCAGGGTGTACACAAAGGAAAAAAACCCAAAGATATTCTAGGGATTATGAGTTTTTAGTGGCCTGAGGATAGAATGAGTTCACCAGGATGAGGTGGCCTGGGTGGGATTAGGATGGATATAGATGGAGTGTTGAATGATGGAGTGAGTGGGGATAGAACTAACATGAAGATGATGGTGATGTTGGTCTTGAACCTTGGAGAGGCTTACAACATATATCCGTGGTAGGGAATCAAAGTCCACATAGTTTTGTGGGGGTGATGCGACACCTAAAGAGGTGGCCCGTGAGAGTGGATGCATGGGTGGGACCCAAAGGAAGTAGAACCTCCAGGTTGGGGCATGACACTACTGAAATAAAAAGTCTCAAGGGAGAGAACAGGATGGGATATGAGTGATGGGATTAAACCTTAGGGAGGATTCTTACATCTCCCCATGGTAGGGAGTCAAAGTCCGCATAGTTCAGAATGGGGTATAGAATCAGGGTGTATACAAAGGATAGTGACCCAAAGAAATTATTGGGAATACACATGTTTAGCAGCCCATCGAAATAGGGACACTATTGGTTGGAGGAATATGGATCAAGTGTGGGGATTATTCATGGTTAGATACTTGGAAGATAGTCTAACACCACTAAGTAGTGGAACAAGGGTATGTGTCCTAACAAACTAGATGCCAAACTTCGTTAGTGTTTGGGGTTGAACCTCAGGGAGGCTTCCTACATAACCTTTCTAGGAGATAGGGAGAAAAACCCAAGTAGTTCAGAAGCATACAGTTTAACATCATGTGGGATGAAAATGACATATAGTTTAATGTCATGCAGGATGAGGATGAACCGATGTGAAATGGTCGGGACTGATGGATGATGGTCTTGAACCTCATAGAGGATTCATATGTACCTCACCTAGATAGGGAAAGGATTAAATTCCACGTGGTTCAGTTGGATGGGGGATGTGGCTTACACACTAAGGCATCCCATAAAGGATGTCATGATATATGCTTACTCTAATCCCATGTGAGTCGTGCTTGGTGTGAGAAACAAGAGGTAACAAAGACCTGATGATCGCATCGCGAAAGGTGCGTCCATGAGAAATGGAATGGGGATTACACATGTTTAGCAGCCCATTGAGATGGAGATCGGGACTCATTTAAGGAAGAAAGACCGATGAGAAAGGAGGGTGTCTAAACATATAAAAATGATATGGAAATCGTACCCAAAACATCCCATCAGAGGGTGTTGGGGTTTACGTGAAGAATGCCTGAGGTGTGAATAGAGACAAAGCTTAGAGGGAGAGGGGAGTGAGAAGGTGCTAGTGCCCATCCCCTTCACTATCCTCTCTGGACTTCTATATTATGTGGTAATAAAATTTTAACGTCATGTGTTGAGGATACAGGTGCTTGTAAGTTTAACATCCTACATCTCGAATGGTGAGGAATCTCTCCTCACCCCTAGGACTTACATAACTGGCTCACTTTAACCCTTGGTGAAGGGAACGCACTGGCAATGCCCTGTGGAGACGGGGTTATGGAGTGATCCATTTATGGTATCACTTTAGTGTAGATATGAAAATAAGAAAAATCCATTTGCATTCCTATGAAAAGAATCACGAGGAAATGAAATGAAAGCACCACCGAAGGGACCTTGAAGTCACTTCGTACAAACTTAAAGGGACGTGCGAAAGAATTATACAGAAGACATGGGTATTTCTTGTAAGAGGGGCTCAGACATAGTTCCTTAGGATAAGAACAACACATAGAGCACACAAGTAGGGGTGCACACAAGATTTAAGCGTTGCATGCAAGATGAGGGACTACATGCAAAAATGGATGGTTGCACGCAAATGAGTGGTTGCGGGAAAGGGCGATGTAAAGACCTGTAAATTTCAAGAAATTTTTTTTCTTAATTTTCTTTGGAATTTTAAAAGAGCGCAGTTTCTGACGGCACCTGATTTTGAGGCCTGGTGTGCCCGGAATCATTTTCTGAAGTTTGGCTCGGGTACGTTCAGTGAACGGACGAGCGGGTTTTTCTAACTTTTGAACCGGTGCCCAGAATCGAATTCTGAGGGCACCGATGAAATTGCAGCGTTGGTATTCGCTTAGAAACGCCTATTCCGGAGTTGCGTTTTCTCGGGTGTGGTTTTTAATTTTCGGGCTTAAAGTTAAGAAATAAAATAATTTTTCGACAACTTTATTTTATTTCACTTAAGACACTTGGAAGCCACTTGAAGCCACTTAAAAGCGTCTTAAACTGAGTTGAACCGGATAGGGTGCTATCTAGAAATACCCTACCCTCTTGGTAGGATATTTGTGAGGTGGGGCCCACACGAGCCCCGCCCTTTCTTTCCACTAAGTAACGCACCCGCGAAAACCCGTCATTATGAAAGTCAACTGACGCGTTTTCTTAAATTCTTAACAGACCATTTAATTGGGCGGTTTATTTCGTGAATTAAATGAGGTGTTTCTTTTGTTGAATTAATTCAACGATTTGATGGGTCGTTTCTTATTTTTTTCGTGTTGGTATAATAATAAAATAAGACCAACCAGTCTTTTTGGAGGATTACTCGTTGAGAGGTTTTGTAAGAATCCTTGAGCCTTCATCCTCCTTCGCGAAGAACGCTAAGAACGCGAAGAACGCGAAGAACGCCGTCACCCTCGGAGTTTGACGACGGTTCATCCGAGACGTTCTTCCCCGCCCGATCTTCGATCAACTGCTTGAGGTAAGAGTCTCAGATTGTTCTTTTTAAATCTCCTTTGTGGTTTTTACCAAACGCGGATTTAATTAATTAAATTAAATCTGCGGTTTCATGGCCCGTTGAGTTCGCCGACTCAACGCGGGTTTCCGCGACGACGCGACGCCCTTCCGCGACGACGCGACGATCCCCTTCTTCCGTGACAAATAATTCCGCGAAGAATGCTCATGCGCGACGACTACGAGGTAGGGAATTATTTTGGATTTACCCCTTTTTATATTCCCATAAATGTTTCTTTAAAAAGTTAAAGAACCGGATTCGTGAAAAATTTTAATTTTTTTTTAAATTGTTGTTTCCTGTGTGGAATAAAGGTTCTCCCATTGTTTTTATCTAACGCGGAGGGTGCGGGCCAAACGAACACGGCCCGACAACCCTCCGCCGTTCTTCGTGGTTGTGCGGATTTGACAGGCGGCGACGGAACGTGCCGCAATGGATGTTTGATGATTCCGCAGTGAAGAACGGATCCCGGGAGGAACAACGGCGCAGACGGGAAGGAAAATGGACCACCGGAGTGACTCCGGTGGCCCGCGGAAGCCGGCGGTGGTGCCCGGCGCGCCGCCGGAGGAGACCGCCGCGGCACCGGCTGCGGAGGCGGCGCCCGTGGACCCGCGGCCGCGCGGGACGCGGCTGAAGCCGCGTACGGTCGCCAGGGAGACACCCCGCAGGTGTCGCGGGGGTGTCACACGGGGGCGGCGGCTCCCCCCCGCGTCACTCGGGAGGCGGCTTCAGCCGCGTCCGGCTGTCTGGCCGACACCCCGCGGGTGCCGCGGGGGTGTCACACGGGGCGGCGGCTCCCCCCGCGTCGGCCGCTCAGCCACTCGGCCGAGCCGAGACGGACCGGCCCTGGCCGAGCCAGACCGGTCCGACCGGGTCGGACCGGGTCAGACCGGGTTCGGCCGACCCAGGGGGGGTCGGGCCGGGTCGGCCCGGGCCCGGACCCCCGTCTTCAGACGGTTTTTGTTCAAATGCCCATAACTTGAGCTACATGCCTCCAAACGACACGCCGTCAGCGGCAACACGATCCTTGGATCGAGAAGGTCGTTTCAGTATATCACACTCATGGTTTCAGAATACTTTGAGTTTGGCCGGGTTGGTTCGTACACGAAACCAACCGGGCCCTCGGAGTGGAAATGCTCATATCTTGAGCTACGGACGTCCGATTGACGTGCCGTCAGCTTTGTTGTGTTCCTCTAAGTGAGACGGATCTTTTGGCATACTCCGCCCGAGGTTTGGACACAGGTGGAGTATGGTCAAGTTGGTTTTGCCTTAAAAACCAACCAGGCCCCTGGAACAAAAAAGCCAATAACTCTCAGACCGGGCGTCCGATTGACGCGCCGTCTGCGACATTGAGTTCCTGTTGACGATACGGAACATTTGGATACATCAACTTCGGACTTTGTGACAGTTGATGTATCAGCCTCTCGGCTCGTGGAGCGGACCCTCCCAAACGAGCTTGCTGTGTGCGGGAACCCTAGAGCTGGCTGTGACTACTACTTCGACAGCGACGACTGTGCAGAGATCCTCAGTGGACTGCAGCGATGACTGTACAGAGATCCTCAGTGGACTGCGACGACTACAGCACTCAGCGATCCTACATGGATCAGTGCTACAGGTCCTGTGTGGGCCCGATCCTGTGTGGGTCAGATCCTGTGTGGGTCAGTGCTCAGCGGTTCTGTGTGAGCCAGCGCCTACAGGTCCTGTGTGGGCCTGATCCTGTGTGGGTTTTTGCGGGGGTTAGTTACCTATCGATCCTTTGTGGGTCCGACAACTTAGATGGATCGGTGATCATCTTTATCGTCATCCGAAGAAGTATACCTGTGTGAGCTGAATCTTGAGCTACCTGTGTGAACTGAATCCTGTTTACTCTCCTTTGTGGATTGTGTTGAGCTATCCTGTGTGGATTTACTATTTACTCTCCTTTGTGGATTGTGTTGAGCTATCCTGTGTGGATTTACTCTTTACTCTGCTTTGTAGATTGTGTTGAGCTATCCTGTGTGGGTTTACATTTGCTTTCCTGTGTGGACTGGGTTGTACTTGGGCTCGGACGCTGGAACCGGACGGGAATTGATGACTTAGGTATATGTATGGGAATATACCTAAGCCGTGTCAGATGTTACTCCGTGATTGTATCTTTCCTTTGTGGATTATCCTTTGTGGATTTCGGGAGACCTTCGGGGGTCTCGGGGTCCCTACTGAATAGCTTATACTCACCCCTGCACGGGCTATGCCCGCACTTCGTGGTGTTGGTTGCAGACGACGGGCAACGCTGATCGAGGTGGAGGCGTGCGGAGCAGGACGGTACCGGGAGGTGGACCACTGGGCGGGACGTACTCGGAGCGGACGACTGGACCGAGGAGTTGTGGAGGCTATCTATACCCACCCTTCAGGTGGGACTTCCAGAGGATGGCTCGACACTGTGGCTTTTCCTTTTAGTTGCTATTTTTCCTTTCAGTTGTACTTTACTGTTGGGCTTGTATTTTCGGCCCCTTTTTACTTTCAGCACAGCTTGTACAGTTTTTACTTAGTGTTTACTTTTACTCTTGCTTACTCTGTGGTGCTTGTTTACTTTTCAAAGGCAATGCCTTCCCCTTTTTTTTGGGATTTATGCCTTGGTTCTAGTCGCCAGCCCCTGGCCTATGGAAGGCAGGCTTGGGGTAGTCACAGCACGGGCCCTGAGGACGGGTCGTGACAAATTGGTATCAGAGGTGGTCGGTTCTACCACAGACTCTGATCTTTCTTCTATGTGATGCAATAGTGTTTAGCGTATGGGGTGTGGTTATCAGTCCAGGGAGTCCAGTGTTGGTGCGGCGGCCGACGTATCCGTACACCAGGACCCTGACTTCTGATTTCCAACTTAATGCACGAAAACATTGATTGCATGTGTGTTTCAAGTTTTCTTTGTGATTACTTGTGTCAGCTCACCAGGTATACTGTTCTGACCGTGGTTCACTTGTTTCCTTTTCAGGATGGCCCCACGACGGCAGCCAGCTAGGGTTCCGAGAGTAGAGCGCGACGACAGCCCGCCGAGCGACGAGGCCTCGGTACAGGGCCCGTTGACAGTAGAGGCACCGGCGGTAGCTTTACCCGCCGAGCCCCCGATGATTCCAGCGCCGATCGCTGACGATGCACGATGCCTCGGAGCTCTGCACGAGTTCTAGCACCAGCGACCACCCAGGTTCCATGGGGAGACGGACCCCCAGGCAGCCGAGGACTGGCTGGAGGCGGTCGTCTGAGTTTTCAGGCTAGTGAGGACACCAGCAGACCTCATGGTGATCCTCGCGGCGAGCCTACTGCACGCAGTAGCAGGACGATGGTGGAGCCTGATTCTCCAGGTGCACGATGAGGCCTCCCTCATCTGGACGGACTTCGAGAGCCTCTTCCGCTCAGAGTTCGTCCCGACCACCCTCCGTGTGGTGCGCATTCATGAGCTTCTTCAGCTGCGGCAGGGCAGCTTGACGGTTGCCCAGTACGCGGCGAGGTTTACCGATCTTTCTCGCTACTCGACAGACATGGTACGGGACCCCTTCTTCCGGGCCCGGACCTTCAAGCAGGGATTGAGACACAAGATCAGGGCATCGCTGATCTCCCTCAGCATCCCGACCCAGGTAAGAGTGCTAGAGCGAGCCTTTCTGATCGAGAGCTTTCTGGCTGAGTCTACAGCGAGACCTACCGCAGGGCGGCAGGTAGCAGAGTCTTCGGCAGCTGGTAGCCGACGGATGACTCAGGGTTCCAGGCAGACCAGACCTTCCGGCAGACGACCTCGGGACACTGGCTCAGCAGTACGGGGCACACAGCGCGGAGCCAGCCTTCCGAGAGGCAGGCAGTGCGACTCCTACAGCGGGCAGGGCCACATGGCTCGTGACTGCCCGACCCGTCGTACCAAGGAGCATCAGACAGTGGAGGGGCCACCTAGGCAGAGGCAGAGGGTCGACCGTGGAGGTCCGCAGGGAGGAGGCGGACGAGGCAGGGGAGCTGGCCGAGTAGCAGGTGGTAGACGACGCTTTGAGGCTCTGCCACCACCACCACCAGGAGGTCCGCCCCGACCACAGGGAGCTGGCAGGCAGAGACATGCACAGCTCCAGGCAGCGGATGCCTACGACCACGACGCGCCAGAGATTATTCGAGGTATGATCTGTGTCTATTCCACCCTTGCTGCATTTATTATAGACACAGAAGCGAGTCACTCTTTCATAGCCACTGCCCTTGTTCGGAGCTCGGAGATTCCGACAGAGCCGTTGGCTCGATACTTACGGCTAGAGACTCTTACGGGAGCAGACTCGACGATTACGCACTGGTGCCAGCAGTGTGAGCTTACTCTAGGAGGCGAGAGCTTCGGCTGGGATCTTCTTGTAGCGGCGTCGAGGCCTTACAACGTCATCTTGGGCATGGATTTGTTATCTACGGTCCATGCACAGATTGACTGCTTTAGGCGCAAGGTGCGATGTGTGCGCACCGACGGGAGCAGGTTCACCTTCACCAGCGAGAAGGGAGCCTTCGCAACACATGATGGACTTCCGCAGAGGAGAGGACAACCCATCACTCATCAGTTGGATAGCCTCATCCTTGGAGCAGTGGACGTGCAGAGTCCTAGTTTTCCTGCAGTGGTGGATCAGTATGTGGACGTCTTCCCCGACGACGTTCCAGGGATACCTCCTCGCAGAGAGGTAGACTTTTATATTGATCTGTACCGCAGGACATCCCCGATATCCACTCCAGCATATCGGATGGCCCCTACTGAGCTTCGAGAGCTGCGAGTACAGTTGGAGGACTTGCAGGGCAAGAGGTTCATCCGACCCAGTGTTTCACCCTGGGCTTCCCCGATATTGTTCGCCAAGAAGGCGGACGGGAGCTTGCGACTGTGTGTCGATTATCGTCGCCTGAACCAGGTGACAGTGAGGAACAAGTATCCGCTACCCAGGATTGATGATCTCTTCGACCAGCTCAAGGGAGCACAGTGGTTCTCTAAGATAGACCTTAGGTCAGGCTATCATCAGCTCAGAGTTCGAGACGAGGATGTGCAGAAGACGGCCTTCAGGTGTCGGTATGGCCACTATGAGTTCTTGGTTATGCCTTTCGGCATAACCAATGCTCCAGCAGTGTTCATGAGCCTCATGAACAGGATCTTCTATTCATACCTTGATCGATTTTTCGTGGTCTTCATCGACGAAATTTTGGTGTACTCGACCATGGAGGAGGAGCACGCCTACCACTTGCGGGTTGTACTAGACACACTCTGAGAGCACCAGCTTTACGGAAAGCTCTAGAAGTGCCAATTCTGTTTACGTGAGGTCCACTTCTTGGGACACGTCATTTCTGAGGTGGGAGTTGCAGTGGATCCCGCGAAGATCGAGGCAGTGCTACCTTGGGAGCCACCCAAGAGCGTGACGGAGGTGCGGAGTTTATTGGGTCTAGCCGGATACTATCAGAGATTCGTTCTGGACTTTTCCAGAGTTACGACGCCACTCTCAGCATTGACGAAGAAGGGGAAACCCTTCGTGTGGTCAGACATATGTCAGCAGAGCTTCCAGGAGCTGAGACAGAGATTGACCAGCACACCTATCTTGAGGTTGCCTGAGTAGGGAGTTGGATACGTAGTCTACTGCGATGCATCAGGGACCAGAATCGGATGTGTCCTGATGCAGGAGCGGGCAGTGATCACCTACGGATCACGTCAGTTGAGGCCGCATGAGAAGAACTACGCTACCCATGAACTGGAGTTAGCAGTAGTGGTATTCGCTCTGAAGACATGGCGGCACTATCTGATGGGTGAGCGCTTTACAGTCTTTTCTGACCACCAGAGTCTCAGGTACATCTTCTATCAGAAGGACCTGAACCTGAGACAGCGGCGATGGCTCGAGTTCCTCCAGGACTATGACTTTGAGATAGTATATACTCCTGGGAAAGGGAACGTGGTAGCCGATGCCCTCAGTAGGAGGACGAGCATCCAGCTACTTGAGGAGGCGACAGAGAAGCTAGCCGCTTTGCAGATATCCTTCGTGGATAGAGACGGAGCAGCCTTCCTTCAGTCTCTCACAGTCTCTCCTCCACTTCTACAGCGGGTCAGAGAGGCACAGTGTGGGGACGCTGACTATGAGACATGGCGTGCACAGATATCCTCGGGACAGGCACCTAATGGTTTCTCCCTTGGAGCAGAGCATGACGTCTTTTTCAGAGGGCGTACCTTGGTACCAGTCGCTTTACGAGAGGAGGTGCTGAGAGAGTTTCATACTTCTCCTTTGGCAGTACATCCTGGAGTGGCGGAGATGTACCAGGATCTCAGATGACAGCACTGGTGGCCGGGCATGAAGAAGGATGTGGCAGAGTTCGTTTCACGGTGCCTCACCTGCCAGTAGGTGAAGGCAGAGAATCAGGTACCAGCAGGCTTGGTACATCCCTTGGAGGTCCCGGAGTGGAAGTGGGACGGGATATCTATGGACTTCATGACTGGACTTCCACGCACTTCCAGAGGTCACGACTCCATTTGGGTGATTATTGACCAACTCACCAAGTCGGCACACTTCTTACCCATCCGAGAGCATGGCTCAGTGGAGAGCTTGGGGCGTCTCTACGTTCAGGAGATAGTACAGCTTCACGGTGTGCCTTCTACTATCGTCTTCGATCGGGACGCTCGCTTTACTTCCCGGCTTTGGAAGGGGTTGTAGGAGGTGTTTGGGACGCAGCTACGTCTGAGCACCGCCTTTCACCCTCAGACGGATAGTCAGACAGAGAGGACCATTCAGACTCTCGAGGACATGCTCCGCGCATGTGTCCTCGACTTTGGTCGCAGATGGGAGGACCACCTACCCTTGGTGGAGTTCGCATACAACAACAGCTACCACTCCACCATCAGGATGGCACCATACGAGGCGTTGTACGATAGGCCTTGCAGATCTCCTTTGTGCTGGACAGACCCTGGGGAGTCGGCACTTGTGGGACCAGAGATGGTCTGGGCCACGACAGAGAAGGTCCAGGTCATCCAGGAGCGGATGAGGACAGCACAGAGCTAGCAGAAGTCATATGATGACAGGAGGCGGAGGCCACTAGAGTTCGAGGATGGCGACCACGTCTTCTTGCGGGTCTCACCTCGACGTGGTTTGCGGAGATTTGGCCGAGACGACAAGTTGTCTCCACGCTTCATCAGGCCTTTCCAGGTCCTCAACAGGATTGGCGAGGTGGCTTATCGCCTGGCTCTGCCACCTCAGTTGCACCGGGTGCATGGCGTCTTCCACGTATCTCAGCTGAGGAGATACGTGCACGACCCGACACACATCATTGACTATGGGGAGCTAGACGTGGATGATGGGGCGAATTTTGCGGAGGTCCCGGTGAAGATAGAGGATCGACAGGAGCAGGTACTACGTGGGCGATCGATTCCTCTTGTGCACATCAGATGACAGCACGAGAACCTCCAGGAGAGCACATGGGAGAGGGAGGCTCAGATGCGTGCTTAGTACCCACATTTGTTTCCCTAGTTTATGATGTATCTTTATGGGGACGTAAAGCCCTGAGGTGGGAGTAATGTAAAGACCCGTAAATTTCAAGGAAATTTTTTTCTTAATTTTCTTTGGAATTTTACAAGAGCGCAGTTTCTGACGGCACCTGATTCCGAGGCCCGGTGTGCCCGGAATCATTTTCCGAAGTTTGGCTCGGGTACGTTCAGTGAACGGACGAGCGAGTTTTTGTAACTTTTGAACCGGTGCCCGGAATCGAATTCTGAGGGCACCGATGAAATTGCAGCGCCGATATTCGCTTAGAAACGCCTCTTCCAGAGTTGCGTTTGTTTGGGTGTAGTTTTTAATTTTCGGGCTTAAAGTTAAGAAATAAAATAATTTTTCGACAACTTTATTTTATTTCACTTAATCCACTTGGAAGCCACTTGAAGCCACTTAAAAGCGGCTTAAACTGAGTTGAACCGGATAGGGTTCTATCCAGAAATATCCTACCCTCTTGGATGGATATTTGTGAGGTGGGGCCCGCAAGAGCCCCGCCATTTCTTTCCGCTAAGTAACGCACCCGCGAAAACCCGCCATTATGAAAGTCAGCTGACGCGTTTTCTTAAATTCTTAACAGACCATTTAATTGGGCGGTTTATTTCGTGAATTAAATGAGCTGTTTCTTTCGTTGAATTAATTCAACGATTTGATGGGTCGTTTCTTATTTTTTTTCGTGTTGGCATAATAATAAAATAAGACCAACCAGTCTTTTTGGAGGATTACTCGTTGAGAGGTTTTGTAAGAATCCTTGAGCCTTCATCCTCCTTTGCGAAGAACGCGAAGAACACAAAGAACGCGAAGAACGCGAAGAACGCCGTCACCCTCGGAGTTTGACGACGCTTCATCCGAGATGTTCTTCCCCGCCCGATCTTCGATCAACTGCTTGAGGTAAGAGTCTCAGATTGTTCTTTTTAAATCTCCTTTGTGGTTTTTACCAGACGCGGATTTAATTAATTAAATTAAATCTGCGGTTTCATGGCCCGTTGAGTTCGCCGACTCAACGCCGGTATCCGCGACGACGCGACGCCCTTCCGCGACGACGCGACGATCCCCTTCTTCCGCGACGAATAATTCCGCGAAGAACGCTCACGCGCGACGACTACGAGGTAGGGAATTATTTTGGATTTACCCCTTTTTATATTCCCGTAAATGTTTCTTTAAAAAGTTAAAGAACCGGATTCGTGAACAGTTTTAATTTTTTTAAATTGTTGTTTCCTGTGTGGAATAAAGGTTCTCCCATTGTTTTTATCTAACGCGGAGGGTGCAGGCCAAATGAACACGGCCCGACAACCCTCCGCCGTTCTTCTTGGTTGTGCGGATTTGACGGGCGACGACGGAATGTGCCGCAACTGATGTTTGATGATTCTGCAGTGAAGAACGGACCCCGGGAGGAACAACGGTGCATACGGGAAGGAAAACGAACCACCAGAGCGACTCCGGTGGCCCACAGAAGCCGGCGGCGGCACCCGGCGCGCCGCCGGAGGAGACCGCCGTGGCACCGGCCATGGCGGCGGCGCCCGCGGACCTACGTCCGCGTGGGTCCGGCGCGCGCGGGACGCGGTTGAAGCCGCGTCCGGTCGCCAGGGAGACACCCCGCGGGTGTCGCGGGGGTGTCACGCGTGGGCGGCGGCTCCCCTCCGCGTCACTCGGGACGCGGCTTCAGCCGTGTCCGGCTGTCTGGCCGACACCCCGCGGGTGCCGTGGGGGTGTCACGAGGGGCGGCGGCTCCCCCCACGTCGGCCGCTCGACCGCTCGGCCGAGCCGAGCCGGACCGGCCCTGGCCGAGCCAGACCGGGTCGGACCGGGTCGGACCAGGGTCGGCCGACCCAGGGGGGGTCGGGCCGGGTCGGCCCGGGCCCGGACCCCCTTCTTCGGACGGTTTTCGTTCAAATGCCCGTAACTTGAGCTACGGGCCTCCAAACGACGCGCCGTCAGCGGCAACGCGATCCTTGGATCGAGACGGTCGTTTCAGTATATCACACTCAAGGTTTCAGAATACTTTGAGTTTGGCCGGGTTGGTTCGTACACGAAACCAACCGGGCCCTCGGAGCGGAAACGCTCATATCTTGAGCTACGGACGTCCGATTGACGTGCCGTCAGCTTTGTTGTGTTCCTCTAAGTGAGACAGATCTTTTGGTATACTCCGCCCGAGTTTTGGACGCAGGTGGAGTACGGTCGGGTTGGTTTTTCCTTAAAAACCAACCGGGCCCCTAGAACGAAAAAGCCAATAACTCTCAGACCGGGCGTCCGATTGACGCGCCGTCTGCGACGTTGAGTTCCTGTTGACGATACAGAACTTTTGGATACATCAACTTCGGAATTTGTGACAGTTGATGTATCGGCCTCTCGGCTCGTGGAGCGGACCCTCCCGAACGAGCTTGCTGTGTGCGGGAACCCTAGAGCTGGCTGCGACTGCTACTTCGACAGCGACGACTGTGCAGAGATCCTCAGTGGACTGCAGCGACGACTGTGCAGAGATCCTCAGTGGACTGCGACGACGACTGTACAGAGATCCTCAGTGGACTGCGATGACTACAACCCTCAGCGATTCTACGTGGATCAGTGCTACAGGTCCTGTGTGGGCCCGATCCTGTGTGGGTCCGATCCTGTGTGGGTTAGCGCTCAGCGGTTCTGTGTGAGCCAGCGCCTACAGGTCCTGTGTGGGCCCGATCCTATGTGGGTCTTTGCGGGGGTTAGTTACCTATCGATCCTTTGTGGGTCCGACGACTTAGATAGATCAGTGATCATCTTTATCGTCATCTGAAGAAGTATACCTGTGTGAGCTGAATCTTGAGCTACCTGTGTGAACTGAATCCTGTTTACTCTCCTTTGTGGATTGTGTTGAGCTATCCTGTGTGGATTTACTGTTTACTCTCCTTTGTGGATTGTGTTGAGCTATCCTGTGTGGGTTTACGTTTTCTTTCCTGTGTGGACTGGGTTGTACTTGGGCTCGGACGTTGGAGCCGGACGGGAATTGATGACTTAGGTATATGTATGGGCATATACCTAAGCCGTGTCAGATGTTACTTCGTGATTGTATCTTTCCTTTGTGGATTATCCTTTGTGGATTTCAGGAGACCTTCGGGGGTCTCGGGGTCCCTACTAAGTAGCTTATACTCACCCCTGCACGGGCTATGCCCGCACTTCGTGGTGTTGGTTGCAGACGACGGGCAACGCTGATCGAGGTGGAGGCGTGCGGAGCAGGACGGTACCTGGAGGTGGACCACTGGGCGGGACGTACTCGGAGCGGACGGCTGGACTGAGGAGCTGTGGAGGCTATATGTACCCACCCTTTAGGTGGGACTTCCAGAGGATGGCTCGACGCTGCGGCTTTTCCTTTCAGTTTCTGTTTTTCCTTTCAGTTGTACTTTACTATTGGGCTTGTATTTCCGGCCCCTTTTTTACTTTCAGCACAGCTTGTACAGTTTTTACTTAGTGTTTACTTTTCCGCTTTCTTACTCTGTGGTTCTTGTTTACTTTTCAAAGGAAATGCCTTCCCCCTTTTTTTGGGATTTACGCCTTGGTGCTAGTCGCCAGCCCCTGGCCTATGGAAGGCGGGCATGGGGTAGTCTCAGCACGGGCCCCGAAGACGGGTCGTGACAGGGGAACCCTGTGCTCAATATTGGAATGACAGAAGGGAAAACTTGTGTGCAAGTAGAATATCTTGCACAAAATTTCCTTGAAGTAAAAGGAAATGGGTGAGGGTCAATCACTAGTGGGCCCACCCAAAGGTGGACCCCTGGGATACCTATTTTAAAAGATCCAGTACCTTGAGGCCATGTCTTTCGCGCGGTTGCGAAAGGGTCATCTTTAGGGTAGTAGAGAGCCGATTCTTCTTCTGTAACTATCCCCCGAAGTGTGGCGGTACATTTCTATTTATATATGGAACCTTTGGTGGTGGCATGAAAGGTGATATGTGCAAAAGTGTCATTGTGACGTCGTATTGGGCATGCAATATCTTTTGCACAATTTTCAATCTTGTGTGCAAGTCATTTTTTTTCATGCTACTGACTTAGCTATTTTCAGAAGGATGATGTGGAAGAATGATTTTGATGTCCCATTGGGAACAAAAGATCTTGAATGTATTTTTTAATCTTGCATGCAGTTCTTAAATATTATGTGCACTTCCCTTGGGAATATCAGGATTGTCCATTGATTCAAAATATGCCTTTGGTTTCTCAACAATGTCCGTTCATGACATTATCCAAAATTAGGCAAAAAAATAAATTCCCTCCCTTAGAATCAGAGCTGAAGGGGTAATCAAAGGTCGGATTATGCGGGAAATTCCAAAAAGAAGAGTGCCACATGGTGGTGCACACAAAAATTCCCATTCGGCGCACAAACCCCTTCCGTGCATATGAAAGGGTGGTTCTGCACCAATAAATATACAGGGGGGAGGCTCCACGCTTTGAATTTCCATACGATAAGCTACTTTTATCTCATTCATGAAAAATATTCCTTTACCCATGAAAGTGATTCCATTTGGTATGCATCTTGCACGCAACTTTGGACTCTTTCCCGCCACTGCCAATTCTTGGACACACCCGACTTAGCCAGATTTTCTGCATGTCCTAAGATCTTCTTATGCGCAAAAGACTATCTTGTACACCAAAATGACATTCTTTTGGGAAAGTACCTTTGTGAATTTTAAAAACTGATAGAAATGGTTTCTCAACAAACTGACACTGAGAGGAAGGCTACCACAACTTCAAGGAGGGCCTAAATGATCACAAATTCTCAGATTCTTCATGTAAGAAGAGTCATGTCCGACTATTAGATGATTTTCAGTATGCTAACACAAGACTAAAAGGATTAAGTTCTGAGTGACAGTCTACTGATATGGAACTTTAGTATTTTGGATGAGGTGTTGATACTTTTCTTTGAGATCAATACGACACAGTCATGGGTAACACGCAAGGATAGCCTTCTATAGTTCAGCATCATGAGAAATGGTCAACCCACTAGGGAAATGTAGAACATGTACATTTAAATCATGGATCTAAATATTAGGACTATTGTAGGGAGAGATCTGGATCCTGAGGAATCTCCAGCTCACTATGGGAGCACCTTCAGAAGCAACATTACTGATGAGACCAAAGGTTGGAGGGAATGAGACTTTAGGTCTGGTGGAAATTTCATGAGTGAATGGGCATGGGAGTACTGGGTACACTAGAAAAACGAGGAGTTCGGGGTAGATATATGGTCTCTCAGGATTTTTGAAGCTATGTGGACATCACAATTTCACTTATACCATCAGCAAGAATTGGTACCAGATCTTTTTAGTTGGTGGTATCCCGACACGAATACCTTCCACCTCAACCATGGGGGGGGTAAGAATATTTTTGTGAGACATTCATTGCATAGGGTTGATTCCCCTAGAAGGGTACTAACATGATGAGTTCCTTCCAACAGAGAATGTTTGGGGGTATAGGATGTGCACCCCTATTCAGACATGGCATCTGTTGGAGCTGGCTAAGGAGAAGCTTCAAATAAAGTACATCGTAAAGGATATTTTAGATCAGTCTGTTTCTGACGCAGGACAAGGTAGTGAAAATTCTATTCTGAGGTAAGAAGTTCCTAAACACATCACAAAGGGGGAATGAGGGATCATACTAGATGGTCCTAGAAGCAGGAAAATACAGATCATGGGGATTCAGTCTAAACAAAAGCCGGGACCCGAATGTATAGTATATTGGGTTCCTTGCTGCATTTTTGAGAAGGTGGCTACTTACAGTTAGGGAAACGAGCATGGGGGTTCATCCAAGAATTCTAGTGATGGCTGGAATCATGGTTGTCAAGAACAAGGTTAATCTAGGGGTTCCCGTATTGGATAAGTTGTATTGCATTATGGGACACATTTCTAGAGGGAGAACACCCAGGAGGATATGCAGACTATTCTAGATTCTTGATGGATGGGTTGCATCTCATTGCGGTGTGTATGACTTCCTGGATACCATATTCTCACCAGGTAATGGTCTGCGACCATCCCTACTGAACATTGTTTGAGTCTTCCCATTGATGATTAAAGAGGAAGGGATCAAACTCTAGATCAACAACCATGAAAAATTAAACTTTAATCCATTTAGGACCCCAGTTGGTTAGATGGTAGATGATGGGTGAGGCATATTGGAGTAGAGGAAGTACTTGAAAAGCATCAGGGGTGGTGTATCGGTAGCCCAAATTTGTGGAAAAATCTTATGCGAACCGTATGTGCTGACGAGGTTTTCCAGGAAATTTGGGTGCATGTAGTGGATGCCAAAGAAAATATGTACAGAAATTTGTGAAGAGATACATCCTTTCATCCTTCTCCAACTTCGGCTCATTTTCATGATCATAGGTTTTGGGGAATTCATCACCCTTCCCCTACCGATGTCAATACTGGCCTATCAACAAAGTGTGTCGACCATTAGATAACAACATACCCAGAGGCGATTATGTGGAAACCCATTTAGGAAATCAAGGTGGCTAGTGGGGAGTCCAGACAGTAAGGAAGAAGACGAGGTACTGCTAGGGAGGTGAGACAAGGAACATGCCAGACAATTGGAACAATGCGAGATGTAACTTCATTGGTGGGAGCATCACAAGGTGAGAATGCGCCTCCACCTTCTGAAGAGGGGTGGTCCTGTGGACGGCCTCGTGGGCTAGCTAGAGAAATCCCTTGGAAGAAACTATGGCATCTCTTAAAGATAATAGATAATTCCATTTCCCCACCTCTATGATCTTCCTAGAGGACACTGGAACAATCTATGTCCACAGAAGAGTTATGGTAGATACTGGTGTGCACTGGGCTTGACTTACGAGACATAGGACACATTCAGGTGGTAGAGAGGGTAAAATTTCATCACCGACATGCGTACCTAGAAGCCATGGATATGTATGCATGCCAATAAGGGTGGTATAAAGAACCAAATATCCTAGTGAAAGTGAATCTTGGATAGAATAATGACCTAGAAAAGCTGCCATCTGAGGATGATGACGACAAGGAAGAAGAAGAAGAAGGGGAAAAAGAGGTTGAGGAGGAAGAAGAGGAAGAGATATAAGAGAGAGAAGAGGAAGATGGAGAATAGGAGGTTGGGGGTAAAGGTCTTGGAGGTGATATGCCTCAATAAATAGCCTTCATCTAGGGAATCCCATGTGAGAGCAAAAAAATTGTAGGGTTTGACGCAGAAATTGTTGAAAAACTCGAGGTGAGTCTTGAATCTTATCTCTACTATCCTTTCTCTTTTCATAACTCGAATCCACTAACAAAAATTTTCCCTATTTAGGAACACATAGATGATGATAGCTAGGAATATTTCCTTGCAGAGGATGAAAATGTACCCATGGATGCAGAAGAACATCCTCATGAATTTGTATTTGGGACCAAGAAGGACGGAGAACTAACCACAATTAAAGTGGTTAAGGGACCAATAATGATTGGGATAGTCAGCGATAATCTAGTAGGAGGGGATAAAATGGATACCTTATAGTCTCAAGTTATTACCATATTTCAGAAGGAGACATAACTTATCATTTAATTAACAAGTGATGAGGGATCCCCTGTGGTAGTAGCTCCTACAGTGACTCAGACACTGGACACCGCTGCACTTGGATCTTGTAAGTTTTTACCTTTTTAGGCTCACATATTTTATTGGGGAACTTGAGTGACCAAGATATAAGTTTCCAATGCAGTGATCACAAGGATGGAGGCTCGACAAACTATTGAGTCTGGAACATCTGCAGAGGATCTACCATCAATTGCACTAGCTCACGTAGAGTCAATTATTCAAGCTAGTCCAACCCTAGCACCTGATGATTGGGAAGGTGAAATCATGGGTGATGCTACTACCAGGGTTGATCTCTAGAATAGAGGGGGTGAGGTTTCTGAAGAAGAAAGAGTTCCAAAATATGACCCTTCCACTGAACGCCTAGCTATTTTTCTTGAGTATAGTCCTACAGATCCTAAGGAGATGGATGAATCTGATCCTGACATGGCCGAGGAGAGTCATATGATGTAACACGAGGTGTGAAAGTGCATCAAACACTTCCTCAGTCAATCACATATAGAATGGATAATCCAGGTAGGGTCACTTCACACATTTATATGCTTTCTCTATGCCGTAGGGATGGATGCTCACCATATTCATATAATGATCCATGATTATATGGATAAAAAGATATAGGAGAGTAGCTAATGCTTTAATATTGCCCAGTGTCAGAAGGAATTAGAGAATACCCATAAGTTCTTTAAAGATATGCAAGAAGTCTGATGCCTTGAAGAGCAAGCGAATGAAATAGAGGTATTTATCATGATCCATTCTAAGATCATTAAATAGTTGAAGGCCCAAATGGCGGATGCCTAGGAGTAATAAGTGCAGGCAAGCTGTCAAATGATTGAGCTTCGAGCTGAGCAGGTGAAAATGAAGGACAAAGCTAATGAGTTCTACTCTACATCTATTGATGAAGAGAGGTATATCAAGGACTGGGAAGCATCACTGGAGGCTACGACCTAGAAGGTGGCAGCACTAAAACAATCCCTAAAATGGGATGATCTATAAGGGCCATGTTCTGGATGAAATCATAAACCTATCTCTCTTTTTAATTTTCTATTCCAAACTATATGCATGGACTTATTATTTTATCGCTTGATTATTTTAGTGTATTTCAACCATAACTGTAAAGTAATTAGCAATCTATCCCTAATATCACATGGGTCATACCTAGTGTGAAAAACAAGATAAGACAATATAATTATTCACTTTGTGTATGAGAGTGCCAGTTAAACTTTCAAAAACTTGGGGTCTGGATGACAACCCAGAGTTTTTGAAACAAAATAGGGGTCTTGACTAGAGAATAGTCTTTCCTAAATACTCTAGTTCATGAGAGAGATGACGCTAGGGGTGTTGGAATAAATCTGAACAAAGGGGAATGAAAAATGTGAATTATGATACCCAAAATTCGGAATGTAGTGAAGAGGGTATAACGAAAGAGGATAAATATTGACTAAATTTGAAACACAACATCTGCATCACATTAGCTTAAAATGGGAACAAAAAAATGAGGGATAGCCGCTGACTTCATTCGAAAACATGAGTCCAAAATCGAAGTGGCATTCAATGTCCTTCAAAATGTTGGACTAGGGTAGTAAGTGAGACTTAAGGCCGAGCATGATAACCGTTAGGGGGTTCCTTCAGATGTGAAAGATAATGGGGATCTAAAATAGAGGGCACGCAAATCATGGAGATGGAGTGATGGTTGTTTATATAACATCCAACACTATTGAAATTAGGCAACTGTGATGAAAGTACATTGGGTGAGCATAGCGGTCTGAATCAATATTAGGGATACTTTTGGGAGGGACCTCTCTAGAAAGGACCTAGGGTGGTCTAAAGTTTTAAATAGTGTAAATGGGCATGATAATCATGCAATTTAGCATCATACGGTAAGGATGATTAATGAAATAGTTTAACATCATATAATCAAAACGTTACGCATAGTTTAAGGTTATACCGCCTAGACCCAACTTAATAATTTTGAGTCATGTAACATGGATTGGGGACTCCTAGTTTAGAGTCATATATTTTAGACCATAATTAAGGGAAAAGAACCAGGAAAGTTAAATATCATGGGGCTGGGCCCATGGTGAAATGCCTGAGCATCTCTAAGTATCTTATAAGGATGAGAATAAACCCAAATGTAGTTATTAATAAAAATGTGGTTAGAGACCAATATTGGTGGGGGGAAATCCTATTTGGATAGGAATATGACACATCCCAAAATTATCATGGGGAATCCTGAACTTTTTATAGGTAGGACCATAGTTTAAAGTCATGCATCAAAGACTTGAGGACCCCCAAAGAAGAAATGTGTGGTGCGGTTCATAACCTAACACGAATGAGGACCAGAGAGGCCCATACCACATCATACGTTCTTGAAAGGAAAGTCAAGGCTGAGAAGGACAAGATATGGAGTTTAATATCCAGTTGGATAGACCTAGGAATCAGATGCCCGAATGTCTCTACATATCCTACAAAGATAGGAATCAATATTTGTGTAGTTCTTTATATTATGAACTATTTAATTTCATGTGGTGAGGATGATAGTATCACAGTTTAAGGTCGTATTGTAGGACCAATGGGTCACACCGTCTCATATATGGATATTACCCTGTCATAACCCCTAAGCCTATGTGATCCATGCTCGGTGTAGGAAACAAGGAGTGTTGTCAGGCCTTCCCTATCTAATGAGAGAGTGCAGTGGTGGAAAGGAAATATTGGGTGGGTAAAATCCTAGATGAATCAACATTCCTACTCAATGTGCACAAACACATGGAGTTACAACTCTAGAGGTGTCAAGGATCAGTAAAATGGAAAGGGGAATTAATCATGAGATTCACAACATTAGATATTTGAGCCACAATGTGATCGATGTGATGATGAAGGATAACTATTGATCGTGTTCAAAACACGACATCCATTTGGCATTATCATATAATGGGAACAAAGAAATGAGGGTCAACCATTGACCATATTCGAGACGTGGGACTTGTATCAAATTTTTGTTCAAAATTATTTGGGGCGTTGTCCCAGGACAGTAGGAGAGCACTGATTCATATCATCTATACCATTAAGGGGTCCCTTCAGATGTGAAATATAATGAAAACCCAAATTAAGGAATGTGCGAAGCGCATACATTACCTGTGCAATTTAAGCGTTATGAAAAACCAGAGCAAGGAGTGGTGCTCTCAAGGGAAGTACATGGAACAGTTATTATAAACCTGACATGAATTAGGACCATATAATTATGCACCACATCATGTAATTTTTGGAGAACCCAGAACAAAAGAGGCTGTGGAGGTGAAAGTTGTTGTGAGTGGACCACATACAGAAAGTCTGGGCGTCACAACATATCCCATAAGAATGTGAATCGAGCCACATGTAGTTATTGAATGAGGTATGGAAGGTGTCCAATACCGAAAGGGAGAGATGTCCTACTTAAAGTGGAATATCATACTTGTTATGTAGTTTAACGTTGTGTGAACATAGATGGTAAGGATCTTAGTTTAAGGTCATAGAGCTTAGATTGTAAGGTGCCCAGTTTAATGTCATGTGTGTGAGACAGGCCCGTGCAGTTTATTGTCATGCGATAAAGATAGAAAAAAAGGGGGAACTCTTGAGAGAGGCATGTGGTGTGGCTAATACAAACCTAATGTGAATGAGGACATAAGTCCACACCACACCAAATACTTCTGAGAAAACTTAGGCCTAAATGGAAAAGAGGGTTCATGATGATGCAGCTGGACCAAAAACAAAAGTCTAGGCATAACTATATATCCCATAAGAATGGGAATGAAGCCATACGCAGTTCTTGAAGGTGGTATGGTAGGTGGCCAATACTAAGAAGGGGCGATGTCTTCTCAAGTGAAGATTCTGTATGACTGGGTAATTTATCATTACACAGCTTGGGTGCAGAAGGCGTAGTTTAGCATCGTATGATAAAGACTTAAGGGATATTAGATTATGTCCATAGAGATCAGACCATAAAGTGAGACTTATAAGGTGTAAATATGTAATTCAATGCTATAAATAAATCCCTACATTAATGAGGACATAAAAGTACACACTATATCAAAAATTTCCAAGAGAACACACACACAGTTTAGATTCATGATTCCTAGACTTGGGTATCTAGTTTAAGATGTGAACTCCTAATTTAAGGTCGCAGGGTTCATACCAAAAGAAGTGTTTTATTCCATATAGGCAAAAACCTTACCTGTATCCCTATGCCCACGTGAGCTATGCTCAGTATGGGAAACAAAGGTGGAGAATATATTTACAACATATGGAATACTCAGTAGGGGAGATAGTGTAGAGTCGAAGATTAACCCATAATGTTGATTCGTCCTATTTAATATGAAAAGGTGAATAAAGGGATAATAGCAAGGGTGTTGAAATTCCACATAAACATGATGAAGTTGAAAGGGATGTGAACCAAGATACCAATAATTAGGGCATAATGGGGGTAGCATAATGATAGAGGATACTGTTGACCATGTTCGAAACACAACATCCATATCGTATAACCTGAAATGGGAACTAACATCTAAGGGTTGTCCTCCAACCATATTATAAATGTGAAACTTGTCTCATAATGTCATTCAAAATCCTCTGGGATGTTGGCCCAAAGCAGTAGGATATCCATAAGGCTGAGCATCCATACCATCCGGGGGTCCTTTCGGATGTGAAAGATGATAAAAACCCAAATAAATATAGGAGTGAAGCATGGAAATGAATGAAAAAATGTCCATGTAGAATCCAACACTAGTCCTAAACCACAGTGCATATGAGCACATTGATGAGTCATGAAAAGGGATTATGGGTCCAGTTAAGAGCAGATGACTCGAGGAGGTGAGTGGAGGAAAAGGGAAAAATGTATTGATGAGCTTGGGGCTAGACCCAAAGTCAAAAAATCTGGGAGTTCCTACATATCCCTTGAGGATTGGAATCATTATATACATAGTTCTAGAAATGCTATGAAGTTTAATGTCGTGTGTTAAGGACACAAAGGGTAGAGGTTTCTCAAGAGAGGAATGTGCATGGAACAACCAAATAACCCAACATGAATGAGAACCAAAGAAGTCCACATACCAAACCATTCACGATTTGAGGAGAGAACCAAGACCAAGGGGTTGGGAGAAGAAATATAATCACCTAAGGATGGACCTGAGGATGAAATTTCTGGGTGTTCTTATATATCCCATGGGGGCAGGAATCAATCCATACGTAGTTCTTGAAACACCATGTAGTTTAATGTCATGCGGTAAGGACACAAAGAAGAAGGGATGAAGAGATCTCGAGAGAGGTATGTGGCGTGGCTATTACAAAACCAATGTGAATGAGGAAATAAGTACACTCCACAACACATAATCCTGGGAGAACATATTCCAAGGAGCTATAAGGAAGAAGAGGTTTCTAAAAAATGGGTTTGGACTCAAGGATAAAATGTTTGAAAATTCCTACGTATCCCATGAGGATGATAATCAAGTCACACATAGTTATGAATGGGCAATGTAGTTTAATTTCATGTGGAAAGGATGTAGAAAGAAGGGAATTATTGGAAGGAGGAGCACATTATGCGGCCAATATAAACCCAACACGAATGGGGACTAAAGAAGTCCACACCACACCATATGCAACCATTAAAGAGAACTAAACCCCGGGGCAAAGAGATTTGTTGGGATAGACCCGAAAGAAGTGTCTGGGCATTCCTACGTATCCCATAAAGATAGAAAATCAATCCAAACTTAGTTCTTAATGTGTCGTGCAGTTTAATGTCATGCAGTAAGGATTATGAAAGGGGGGGTGTCTTAAGGGGATGTCTGTGGTGTGGAAAAAATATTCCAATGTGAATGAGGACATAGAGTCTGTACCACACCACATAATTCTAAGAGATAACTTGGTCCAATAGGTTGGAAAGGTCGAGGGACCTGAGGCTGGGTCATGGATGAAAGGTCCAGGAATTCCTACATACCCCATAAGAATGGGAATCAAGCCATATGTAGTTATGAAAATTCCGTGTTGTTTAACGTCACATGACAAGGATGTTGAAAGATCTTATTTTAAGGTCTTAAAGCTCAGACCATGAGGTGTATTCAACATTCACTATTTATCATCATGTGGGATGAAAGGGATATTATTTTAGGGTCATAGAGATTGGACCATTTATAGTTTAACATCTTGTAGGACAATGATGAGTAGTTTAATTTTTTCCAAGATGGGGATAGGTAGTTTAACATATTGCATGACAATGGTTCCCTCACACAAAGTACTGATTGAGGAATTTGGCATTGGTTGGAGGAGTAATATGCTCACTATCCATAGTGACCAGAGAGTATGCACCATTGGGGAAAACCTTGTGAATTATGTAAGGTCCCTCCCATTTTGGCTCCATCTTCGGTGGATTCTTTCCTGGTATCATTGGTGTTCTCAGATCCAATACCCTGTCACCTTCTAAGAAATATAGGAGGAGAATTTTCTTATTGAAAGTCCTGGAAATATTATTCTAATGCCTCTCCAGATTATGTAAGGTACATATCATGTTCTTGTCAAGAACTTCTAGTTCAACCAGACATCTTTTAGCTACTTTATCTGGTTTTTTCTAATTGTAGACAACTGTGCATAGTGAGGGTAGCTAATCTCACTGGGAAGGGCTACCTCTGTTTTGTATACTAGAGAATATGGAGCCACCTGGGTGGAATTACGAGTCATCGTCCGTTAATCCCAGAGAGCTTTGGGGAGTTTGTCTGGCCAACTCTCTTGGTTCTGACCAAACATCTTCTACAAGATATTAGAGAGGGTTTTTTGAATGCCTCGGTCTACCCATTTTCTTGGTCATGATAGAAAGAGGTGTGATTAGAATGAATGTTGTACATGGATTGAAATTTCTTTAGGTCGGATTCTTGGAAGTTGGTGTTGTTATCATTGAGGATGGAATGAGGGACTTTGAATCAAAGGATTGTATTAGAGATCAAGAAGTAAACGATGGAATGGGACTTAAATTAGTTGAGAAGAATTGCCTCTTCCCACTTAGAAAAGAAATCCGTTGTGGTCAGGATGAACCTGCATTGGAGAACGGTTGCCGGTGGATATGTTCCCATGACATCGAGTCCCCAAACTGAAAACGGCCAAGAATACTTGGTAGTATGTAGAGGATCTGGAGACCGATTCATAAAATTGTAATATATCTAGCATGCATGGAACCTCTTGGAATACTTGATGTGGTCACAGATCATGGTGGGCCAAAAGTATCCCAATCTTCAAATCTGATGAGAAAGTTTCGGCTCTGTCTGATGATCCCCATAGGAACCGGCATGAACTTACTACATAACCTAAGAAATATCACCTCCTTGTATGCAACAAAGGAGAATCCCATCAAAACCACATATGTAGAGGATCTTCTCAAGACTAGGACCACTCTAGAGGGTGAACTGCACTGCGCGCCATCAGATTTTCTCACATTCGGCTCAATCTATTGGAAAATTACCATGTTGGAGAAACTAGATAAAGGAATCCATCCAGTCAGGGGTCCCTTATAACACTGCGATAGGGGGTCTTGGAGGTCTCGATGTGGAGGCAATGACCATAAGGTGGATTACCTATGGAATTTCATCATTTTATGTAGTTACAGGAGTGATGACTCTTCGATGTGCCACATGAATAATCAAATCATATTGGTTAGGCTCTACAAGAGATGTGAAAAGTCTGGCTAGGGCATCAGCTCGACTGTTTTGTGATTGAGGGACATGAATAACTTCTAGAAAAGAATGTAACTAGGCCATTAGCTGGAGAGTACACTCTAATAGGGGTACAAGCTTCATATTCTTGATGAGGTAGTCACCGTTGTTCTAATTGATGACCAGTTCAGAGTCCCCCTTCACATGCAAGTGGGGAACACCAATCTTGAGGGCCAGCATGAGACCAACTATAAGAGTCTGATACTCCACCTCGTTGTTGGTACAACCTTATGAAAATAGGAATTAATAGGATATGATATCCTATTCAGGAATGATGAAGATGATACCTAGGCCTACTCTGTTGAGTCTGGGATCATTGAGTCTCCTACCGGTAGGGATTTGGGAAGCACCATCAAAGTTCATTTTTCAACATGGAATGGCTTGATCCACTGAGAGGATTTCCTATTCTAGAAATTTGTGATCTAGATACTGATCTGTGGGGGGTGAATGGGTGAAAAGAAATTCTACCAATTTCTATACCTTGATAGCCTTCTGGGGGACAAACTTGATGTTGAACTATTGAAGGATCACTACCCATCAAGCCATATGACCTGTCAACATAGAGATATTTAGAATATACTTTAGTAGATCCACTTGGGACACTAGATGTATCTCATGGTGTTGAAAGTAATTTCACAATTTATACACTGCAAATACTAGTGAAAGATAGATTTTCTTGATATAGGAATATCTAGTCTCTGTATCAAGAAGCATGTGGAAGAGATAATATAAACTTTTATCTATTCCATCATTGTTTTTCTAGGAAAGAAGAATGTCGAGGGACCACTCCAGAGTGGTCACATATAGGACCATCGACTTTCCAAAAATGGGCGGCATCACAACTGGAGGCTGTAGTAGGTACTTCTTGATTTTCTCAAAAGATATCTGACACTACTCATCCCACTAGTAATCAACACCTTTCTTCATGAGCTGGTAAAAGGGCTTACACTTTCTAGACATATTTTCAATGAATTAGTGTATATAGGCTAAGTGACCTAAAAAACCCCAGAACTCCCAAATGTTGCTTGGATGAGACATCAGATTGATGGACATGATATTTTTCAGATCGATTTCAATGCCTCTGTATCTAGCAATGATGTTGAGAAACTTTATAAAGGTGACCCTAAAGGTACACTTCAAGGGGTTAATCTTTAGATAGCAGGAATGGAGGAAGCCGAACAATTTCCCAAGATCCTTGAGATGGTCCCGACACTGGTGAGATTTAACCAGTAGGTTTTCCACATAGCATTCCAATAATGACATGAGGATAAACTTGAATATGTGGTTCATGTCACGCTGATAGGCGGAACTTGCATTCTTTAGACTGAAAGGCATTACCTAGTAGCATAAAGTACCTTGTGGTTCCCTGAAGGCAGTAGAATCTTGATCCTTGGGGGCCATTCAGATTTTATTATATATAGAATACCCATCCATAAAGGAGAGAGCCTGGAACCCAATAGTGGTTTCAATCAATAGTTCTTTCATAGGAAGGTGAAAGTAATCCTTCAAAATATAATGGTTGGGATCCTGGAAGTCGATGTAGACTCTGATTTTTCAGTTCTTCTTCTGATGGGTACAATGTTAGATAACTATATGGGGTACTATACCACCTTGAAGAAGTTGTCTTTGATGAACTTTTGAACCTTGGAATCAACCATGGCACTGTGAGAAGGGCACATCTTTCTGGGAGGCTGTTTGAACCCGTGATGATTTTCTGGTAGACCGAGATGGTGGATGGTGACCTGAGGATCTATACCTATAATCTCTTCATAAATCTAGGAAAACACATCACAATTCTACCTTAGGAACTCCACATATAATTTTTTCTCTTCTGCAGGCATAGCGGTGCTAATCAGTATTGGTTTTGGACCCGTCTTAGTACAGAGATTCACCTATACCAATTAATAAACCATAGTAGAAACCCCTTCTTTGAATGCAGGAGGGATGTCTTCCGAATACTCTTCTTCATCCATGGTGAGAGGTTCATAGGCAGGAGTCAACTCCCCCGAGTTGACAGATCTTTACGGGACACTGGGGCCAGCCTGAGCGGCGGTGGAAACCTCATCAAGGGAATCCTACACTGCTGAAACCATGGTGACGAAATCTATCAACTCGACCCCATTTGGCCTTCTACCCAAGGGACCACATTTGATAATATCAAAGCAATAGTGGTGCATACTCTTGAGTTGTTTTAACCCAGCTCAGTGAAACAAGAAAGTATGACATATTGTTGTTGCCATGGGGAAGACATCTCGATACGTTATAGGAGTATGGGGCTCTAGGATCACCCAATCCAGATTTTTGTAGGAATAAAAGGTGATATAATGACAATATTTAGACTTGGGAATGCACTTCCACCTCATTCCAGAGGCAAAAAATCATTTCCCTAAATCTGGGGTCTTGGTCTCCAATATGTGAATCAGGAAAATGTAGGCTTTATCTAGGTCTATCCATGGGTCGGTCGCAAACATAGCGTGTTCAACCTCATTATCCTTAATCTTCTTGTCCTTGATCTTATAATAGTTGGAATCCAATTAGTGGGATTCACAAGAGGAAAAGGGATACACATCACCTTGGAGTATGCCTACTCAACCATTAAGGGAGTACTTAAGGAATTGGTGATATGATTAAGGGACCGTTGCATGAAAGTGGAGCCATAGCCTACCCATCAATGCATTGTAAGCAGTGACTTGTGAGACAAACATGAACTCGGTGCTGGAAACTAGGCCACCAAACTGGGTTTTTAGGTGAATTTTTCCAACTAGTGTCTGCTCCATCCTATCATAACCATGAATTTTCAAGTCAGAGGGACTCAGATTTGTTTCAGATAGCCCCATCTTGCGGAGTGTTTGAGTCAGGATGAGGTTGAATCCAGAACCTATGTCGAAAAGATAGTGACATACTTATATGCTGTTAAACTATCCGGTGATGCACATTAGGTGTATGTGTCCCCATATAGGTGAACCTTCATCTTCTCCAAAGAAAGATATGATGGCATGACATTATTCATGCACAACTATCTCAGCATATAAGGCTTCTGCAACTACTACTTCTGTATCAAACTGGAGGGGGATTCTTAAAGCCTCCACAAGGGTTTCGTAGATATCCACTGATAGGAAGAGATCCCCAAGGATAGAGAGCTTCATAGGAATGATGGAAAGATTATTGAGGATATCATACTTCCATGCCAGGTGTACACTTCTGCTAAGAGGAGGTCACTCTGTGGTAGGAGGTTTGACGGGAATTGCTGGTTGAACCGACAGATTCCAGCTGGTGCAGGGAATGTCCCGTTGCTCACTAGTCGAACCACATAGAGTGGCTACCAACTCATGGAAAATTTAATGAGGTATATTTACAAAAAAACATGGATTATCATAGCGAGGTTGTGTTGCCTCTTCCTAACAAAGTAGTACAAAAAATGGTGGAAGTAGATCCAATGAATTGAGATGAGAAGGTTGCGCATGCTGAGCTCTATGCTGGGGATTCTATCTAGTCTCGGTGGCATGCACGTCTTGGATGAAATCACTAACCAATTCATTATTGTGATTAACATACACATAGATCCATAGATGCTGGTTTCGAATGAGGATGTTGTGATGGTTCGCCCGATGCTCTTCGTCATTAAGAACCATGTAGGGGTTTACCAGCTCCATGGTATTGGCTGAAGAATACCCCTGATCATCACTTGAAGAATCATCCCTTTTTGGATAGATTCTGGGGAAAATACCCATCTTTGGGGGTATGATTTTTCTGAGAGTACAAGATGGATTTATCATAGGTGTAGGTATTGGTCTTCCATTTCATCTCTAGTTCTTGCTACCTTGAGAGGATGATGAGTGATATGTTGATGCATGGGTAATAGCTGAAGGTAGCACAACATATTCTAAAGGATCAGGATGATTTAAACATGCATTGATAATACTATGGGCATGAGATACTTCTTTTTGATCTATCTAGTCATCGTATTTTTGAGATACCTGGTTAGAAACATGATTCCATTCACCCTCGCTGTTTCTGTCAGGCTTTATAAACACACTGCCACCTGTGCCGGGGTTGGACCCAACCAGACTATGTTGTTATCGACCTGATCTTGGATCCAGTATTTAAAAACATAGCGCTGATTTAGGGTGTTCCCAAGGAACTGGTGATTGGGTAAATAGTTGGGATGATCAATAAGTTCCACCTCTTTGGGCCTCTTGTATTCTGGCAACCATAGGATTCCCTAATCTAAGGCACTTCAGAAATAGCCAGGGACTTGAGTCTCATTAAATGAGTAGGTATGGTTCCTTCTATCCCGGAATGGGATTCTGGGAGCCTGGGCCTGATGAGGGGATAGAGGATCCTTACTAGGATGAGGGACCTGATTGTCTCTCTTGGGCAGTGGGGACACATTATGCGGTGGCGCTTACTGATTCTGAGGTGGCTGATTCTGGGATGGGGGCTGAGTATGAGGTGGCGGCACTAGGTGAGGAAGTGGAGGTGGTTATAATGGTAATAACTCCAACTTTCTAGGGGCCTCTACCTATAAAACAGTAATGGTCTCATCATTGGAGGCTCTTCTTATAGGAACTGCGGGGGGAAACATACATGCCTCTTTGGATTGCTTTAAGGATTCCTCTAGATGCTGGGCTTTGTCAGAGAAATCCCAAAATCCCCCTAGGTAGTTCTGAGTGATGAGATAAGGGACCAATTTAGTCTTGAAATCCCCCCCCACATATTTTTAACAGCTATTCCTATGTTAGTGACATATCAAGGGAATATGTGAGGCCCTTCCACCTGGCGACAAAGTCTACGACACGTTCATTAGGAATCTTCTTTCACTTTAAGAGGTTAGAAATTTTTGTATTCCAGTTTGCAGAATTGAAATGGTAGAGAAACTACCTACAAATATCCTCTCAACTAGCTATTGATCCAATGGGTAGCTACATGTACCAGACAATCATGGGCCCTTCCAATGTTTGAACAAAACACCAGAGTTTGGCGCCCTCCTGCTATGCTGGAGTTTCCAACATGGGTCCACATCATGAAATGAAGTGGACCATATGTTTCAGTGGGTTTATTGTCCCATTAAAAGGGTGAAAGGTAGGATTTACAAAACTCGGGTGTGCTGGCATATCATCCACCCATACTAGATATGGGTTTCTGTCAAGTGGGATCACCACTTTTCAGGTTTCCAAAGCCTTGAGTCAGGAAATGAGAGTAGCCATTGGATCATCTTGGTGGGGATCCCTATCTTGAAGAGGATCTATAACCACTAGTGCATTGGAAGGTACTTCAATATGGTAAGTAGGCCCAAAGGCTGATGGAGCAGCTAGGGGGATGACTTGTAGGACTGCCAGGGGAACGAACTATGGAGTGGCTGGGAGAACCTGAGCTGGGTCCTAATGAGGGTTATCATGCAAATCAGGTGGATTTGGTGATGCACATCACACCCAATTTCCATAAACTCCAGCCTCTACTCTATCTATATGGGAAAGATGGTCAAGGTCACTAGGAGGCAACACGCCGGGGGGAGGCTGTACCTACCCCAACTGCCTCGGTTGAGGATTACTGTAATTTGGTCACCATTTTTCATCACATTCAATGATAAGGTCATCGAAAATATTTTTATGTTCCATGAGATGTTGATGTAACACAGCCTTTTCAGGGTCATCTTCCATATTTTTCATTGATCTAGAGGGTTTTATGGTCCCAACGTTCTCTTTACCCTTATTGGGGTCCTGACCGACCAAAGGACAATGACTTAGAAGGTGAAGGAAGGCCCAATAAATTTATTTTTTGGAAAATAACCTTGCCTAAAGGATCCAACAAGTGTGGAACCACTTGGGGGGGGGGGATGGGGGTAAGTTCTCTTAAATGAGTCCTAGATTAGTTTCTTCCTCTAATAGGTGGACCATGTTAACTATGACTATTCCTGGAGGCATATCCTCAATATCACCTAGCAAGTTGGGCTGGTGCTGTATAAGATTGAAATAAATGGAAGCATAATTCCCCAAACCATGGATCTGAACATGGGGGTAATCCTCTTTAATAATTCTACAGAGCACTATAAATCTCTAGACGCATTGTTTTTGGAGGGTTTGATGATGAACGGGTGACTCAGGGCACTAATCCATGGGGAGTAAAACCAAGTCGACTATGCGGAATTTACTGGATGATTTCGTCAAAGTTTTTTTGGACTTTGGGCTAAGCTACCCATCGATGATGGAGATGGAAGTGCATTTCCCAAAGAGTTTGGTATAATAACATGACCTCCTCCTAGGTAAGATATTCCGAAATATTGAAAACTATCATTGCAATGGGCCAGAACATCTCAAGGAGATGATTCGCAGGTGAGAAGGTTCCACAAACTTCTCGACTTTGACTCCGGATCCGACCCTTGTTTTCCCCATTCATCGACTGGGGGAATTTTAGGGACTGATAATGGCACTAACATAGAGTGTTACGATGGTGGACTAGTCACCAGAGAATACATTGCATGAGCTGAAAAACTACTGTATCCTGGGATGCCTTCTAAAGAATGTGTTGATTACACCACCACATCCCTATAGGATGGACTAATGACCACAACTTCCTGCATAGGGACTGAGGTCTTTAGTGGTGAGTGAAACTATTTATTTTCCTCTATTGGTCCCTATAACAACTCTCTGTAATCTCTAGTTTAGGTAAAGAATAATCTTGTTGACGATAGGGAGGATTTCATGACCATGCCCTGGAAATGGGACAAATCTTCCTCCTCCTATATGTATCTTTGGAGGGATTCTGGGATTTGGTGGAACTCACATTTTGAAAGGATGAGGATAATATTCCTTGTTCCTACCTCATCCCCCAACATAGAGGATCGAGGTGAAGGTTCAATCATCGAATCGCACTCCGCTTCAGAATCTGAAAAAATGGACGGGTTTGATTGCGGTATGAACTTTCCCCAGATTCTTAATTTGGTGGTGGTGACCCACCCTCTTTCCCCAGGGTGGTTCTTTAGGATATGGTAGGTTTTTGACATGGGGATGTCCTCTATGAAGATGGGTTCTAGAGTGGGGAGGACCTCTGCCCGCACTAGATGGGATATGAGGAGGGCCTTCATATCGGCTATTGCTAACGTGGGGAGGACCTCCACTCTGATGAGCTGGGGTACGAGGGGCACCCAGAAAAATATCTAATGTAAAATGGGGAGTAAATCCATGTTTCATAGTCTTAGGTAAGGGAGGATTACAATTGGAGCTACTAAACACATGGGGAGGACCTTCATGGTGGCCGCTCATAGTGTGGAGAGGACCTTCACATCAACCAACCCTAGTAGAAGCGGTATGAAGAGGGCATTCGTACTAATTATACTAGACATGAGAAGGACCTCTGTGTTCGCCGTTGATGAAGTGGGGAGGTAATCCACTATGGTGCTTACTGGAACATGGAGGACCTTCTCCATAATTAATGAGCACATGGGGAGGGTCTCCATGCTGTTGGGTGACTAGGTAAGGAAGACCCTCGCATTGAGAACTTGGTATGTGAGGAAAATTTCTATACCTGAGATCAAAGGAATAGGGAAGAAATTCCTACCAGTTTTTAACAATATGGGGAGGGCCTCTACTTGGAATGATGATGGTGGGATGGGGAGGACCTCCTTACTGAATGTAACTACCACGAGTTGTCTAACGCCGACTGTTTCTTTCCCCGGTAACAGGGAGAGCTAGTTAAAATTGCTCATAGAGTTACTGATTCTTCAACATTTTTTGGGATTGGAAGTTCCCCTACTCTATAACTTGGAGGTTGTCCTACTCAATAATAATAGGGGGCTGATAGTTTGCACCGATGGTGGCTCAGTCCACTGAAGCCGTGGAAGATGATGCCCCCTGGGGGGAATACTCCTAAGATTACACCTGACATTGATGTCAGGTTAACCCAGCTAGGGAAGTCTGTGCTGGGGATTGGAACACCTTCCCTTCAGTCTATGTGACAAGATGATGATGCTGATGTGGCCTGGTGAGAGCCCTCCTCGGTAGCTCTCCATCATAAGTTATAATTGAAAGGACTCAGACATCCCTTACTTCATCAGAATAAGAAAGTGAGTCATAGGAGGGATCCAAGGAGAGGCTTCCGAAGATGTTAAAGATCAGAGTGGGGAGGAGTGCCTCCCTGCACAGACCTTGGGGTGGTGGCACTGATGGGGCATGGAGGCCTCCAGGTCTTGGTGGGCCATGTCCCTTTTCAGGATAACCCCTTACTATTCGTATCATCGAACAAGAGTATCAATCACCCTCTTATAAATAAATTCATAGGGTGAGAGGGGTCGTGGCAACCCAGTATCTGTGGGCATGGGATCCATATCATAGGAGATAAATCCATGGGGAATTGCTGCATTTTTACTTCCCCTGGACCTGCGTCCACATGAGGGAGGTGATCGATTTTCTGTATCATGATCTTGGGTCCTGTAAAGTAGGAAAATTCTCTCATTAGTAAAGATAATAGGAAAGCGGTGCCCAGTGCCCCAACGCTGTTCAATATTCTATGGTTGGATAGAAAGATCCACACTGAAAATTCCACAGACTGGGATTCCCAATGATCAACTACCCCAACTCCTGTTGAGTTTCATGCCAGACCCACTATTTTCTTAGTGGTACCTAGTGTTGGATAGCTAGATCTGGTGACATGCTTATCTGCTGATGTCTTAAATGCTAAAAATTTTCATATTGAGGAGAATACTTCATACCAGGTTCACCATTTATATTTCTGAAACTTTCACTAGGGTGCACATCCTTCAATGGGGAAACGCTGGTTTTTTCCATTCATTACCACTTTCCAAAGTCAGGAGACATCCATATCTTATTCAGGGACATTTTCTCCTTAATCAAAACAAAATTATGGGATGTCGGTCTCTCCTTCCATGTATTCCTATTTAAAATACATCGCCTAGTTTGGGTATCCCTTAAATATTAAGACATTGTTCATGAAACTCTACCCAGTTCGATATCTTTGCAAATTCTGGTAAACTATGATGCTTCTGTCAGGACATTCCATGGGGTCAAGTTAGGGCACCAACCTTCAGTCATGGGAGTAGTCACGTTGGGATTCACTGGTGTGTCTGGGCGCTGAAACACTGGTACACTTGGATTTTATTCACCTTATGATAATTCTTCTTGAGGGCATGGAATCCTGAGGAATCCCACTTCAACTGCGGTGAATTATATTCCATAGGCATGTCTCCAAGGTTTTCCTCAGCTTCTAATGTTTAACATGGGGTATGCCACGAGTTTAACATCTAGTGGAGATGGATCAGACTGATCGAAACACTGATGGGAGTGGATCAGATGGGTACATCTCTAGGAGGGAGAACATGGGAGGTTTACTATATGGGTGGATTAAGATGCCCAATGAGGATGGATCCAAGGATGATTGGGTCCCGACAAATGGGACATCAAGGTTTACCATTGGATGGTATTGAACCTCATGGAGGCCTCCTATGTACCATGTATAGAATACATGGTTCAAAATCCACATATTTCAAGAGGGTGATGAATCAGGGTGCACACAAAAGACAACAACCCAAATACACGATGGGGCTTACACGTGGTTAGCGTCCTGATGATGGAATGAGTTTACCGGGATGAGGCGACCTAGGTGGAATCATGATGGATATGGATGGAGTGTCGAAGGATGGAGTGAGTGGGGATGGAACTAACATGAATATGATGGTGATACTGGGATTGATACTTATAGAGGCTTCCTACGTATCCCCATTGTAGGGAATCAAAGTTCACATAGTTCGGTGGGGTAATAGGACACTTGAATAGGTGACCTGTGAGAATGGACACATGGATGTGACCTGAAGGAATTAGAACCTACGGGTTGGGGCATGAACTTCCTGAAAAAAAAGGATCAAGAGAGAGACTAGGATGGGACATGAGTGATGGGATTGAACCTCAGGGAGGCTTCCTATGTATATTCATGTTAGGGAATCAAAGTCCATGTTGTTCAGAATGGGGCATAGAATTAGGGTGTACACAAAGGACAAAAACCCAGAGACATGATTGGGTTTACGCATGGTTAGCATCCCATCACAAGAGGGTAACTCTTGGTTAGAGGAATGTGGATCGAGTGTGCGGTTTATGAATGGTTATCTTCTCAGGAGCTATTCTAACACCACTAAGTGGTGGACTAATGGTATGGTTCCCAACAAAGGTGACACGAAAGTTTTTCATTGTTTGGGGTTGAATATAAAAACCCTAATCATTATTTCACAATTAAACATATTTTTTTACATAAAACCTTCACTTGATACAACATATAAGATCAAGAGTTCTTGTGTATTTGGATATTAGGAACATTACATAACAACTTAAAACACAAAACACAACATCTTATTGAAAACTTCTTCTACATGACCATATCATTCCTTTGTACTTAGCATTGCATGGGATAACCTGAGAACATGCATAAGAAAATGGTGAGATATAAAGACCAGTAATAGACTAAACAATACATAACATGAATAATATAGTAAATTTTAGGAAATAGTCATATCAAATGAACATAAGAGAAACACGAACATAAAGGCATGATATAGCTTGATTATAATAACATGGACATGTGGAAACACCATTTAACATGATATAAGCACGATCCAAGTATCATTGAACATGGAGCATGAGTAAACCCTCATTGAAATTGAATTAGCATGAGTAAAACCTCATTACACTTTATGTATCCTGATACTATTCTTTACCCAATGCATTGGAGTACTATTAGGGCACACCCTCCTTAAACATTTCATTTCATGCATAAGTGTGCCACATGGATCATATAATAAGGATTAATTAAACATAATCATTTATTTAAAGATAAAGGAATGTGGAATTAATACATGAAACTATATAATCAATAAGTAAATATTAGTAAAGGTGAATACCCTTGACAGAGAAATTGGCATGGTATTCCCTACATAATGACTTTGGCTTGGAAAATCACAGTGCAATTTCAACAGCATAACAACGTGGCATAAGAATTCGTAAAAATAGTTGATGAGAGAGAAAGGGGTGTCTAATAATATGTACATGAAATTTATAGTAAGTGGTTCATATATATAAATTTTCCAACATAATTAATGGTATTTAGATTCATAATGAAAAATAATGGCTTGAATGTAAATGAGGAGAGAGAAATTCCTTATGTAATTTTAGCATGGTAACAGGTGTACATTGGAGGCATTAATGAGAGAGAAAGGTGTCTCTAATCATTAAAACATAAATAGAGAAGTATGGGGGAGGTGAGAAATCATATCCCAACATTTTTAACTGAAAATAAAAGGGCATAACAACATAAATAAATTTGGACAAAAATGAGAAAGGAAGAAAATCCCTTACTTGGAAGTGTGATCCCAAATGCTTGGGAGAGGCTTGAGAGAGGCTTATTGGGAGATTGGGGTGCCTTTGGAGGATTATAGAGAGAGGAGGTAAGATGTGGGTCGATATCCAAAGGCTTTTAGTGAAGAGGAAGTGGGAGCTTGGGTGGGTTTATATATGAAAAGAGAGGGAATTCTTTATTATTTTGGTTTTGGGGACCACAAATTAAACTAATCAAAACCACAAACCAAACCATGGTTTTTGCCCTTGGTTTTTTCCAAAATGGAGTGGAAAACAATATTTTATAAGTAAAATGGATGAAAATTTTAAGATATTAGTCTTGCTTATGTGGAGGTGAGTCACACTCTCAAGGAAATCAATTTAAAAAGTTAAAATGTTTTATAAGCCTTGGAGGGTTCACTAAAGCTTTGTAAAACAAATAAAACAAACCTAAAATCACATTATTTTAATTTTAAAACATATATTGGGAGAAAATATCATTTATATTATTTTATTACATCACTATTGGATTATTATGATGTCATAAAACACATTATATAATTAAATGGTATTTAATTTTTACCCAAAAATTCGACTGTCTCAGAAAATTATGAAAAATACACCATTGGATAATTTAGACTTCTTGATTACAAAAATAATATTCATTTTATCTAAATAATTTTCTAAATATGTTAATTTTTACTTTTAAAATAAAAACCGATATTTATAAAAAATTCATGGGTTTTGACAAAAGTGGATTTCAAACCTTAGTAAAAATAAAAATTGTATTCATAAAAATTATACCATAATTTATATTTAATAAAAATTAATTAATAATAATATTTTATTAAAATATTATTTAATTCAAAAATCCATTAATTCTTCAAAATTGATTTCTTAATTGATTATTAACTAAATAATACTATTTGAGTTTTAAAAACCATTTACAAACTAACAATAATAAAATTAATGTATATTCTTTATTCTATAAAAAAATAATACACACAATACTAGTACTAAGGTCTTGTTACATAACCCCTTATAACACCCATATATGACCTAAGGGTAAGGTGTGCGATGGTGACAGACTCTTGGGGTGGCTCAGATAACATCGCTCGAGTGGTAATCTCTATCAACTTCCACTTCTCCCGTTGGAGGTTCTGTTCGAGCTTAACGTGTTGAAGATCATATTGGGCTTGGTCAAGAGTGAAGCTGAGTGATGCCAACTCCTTTATGAGATCCTACAAATTGGATTCATATAGAAAAATTCTACTGGATGAGGCTATCACTTCCTTTTTTTTGAGTAAATTGGATTTATTAAATCACTATATTTATACTAATCACGTGATCAATGTTCAAAGACTATATTAGCATCGGTAAAAATTATTAATGGTATTTTAAAAACCAAAAATATAAAACTAAGGAAGTGCATATTTTATATAACCATTTTAGATAATAATACATTTAATTAGATCAAGTGGAATTTCCATTAATAAAAGTTTGGTTCATTACAATCTTCCCCCTTATGAAATTTCACCCTCCAAATTTCCTTTTCCCACACTAAAACAGATGCGGGTAACTCTAATTAATCACTTCCTCCGATTCCCACATTACTTCTTCAAACTTATTGTTTCTCTACAATACTTTCATGAGGGGAATTTTCTTATTTTGTAGATTTTTTTCCCTACGATCTAAGATCTTCACAGGATTCTATTCATAATAGAGGTCATTCTCCAATAGTACCACCTCTAGATTGAGCACATGAGATGAGTCAGGTATGTACTTACTCAATAGTGATACATGAAATACATAATGTACTTGATATAGGTTCGGTGGGAGTGCTAGTCGATAGGCCATTGATCCAATGCGATCAAAGATCTCAAAAGGGATGATGTACCTTGGATTAATCTTTCCCTTCTTCCCAAATATCATAATTTTCTTCCACAACGATATGCGGATGAATACCATGTCTCCAACATCAAACTATAGGTATCTTCGACGATTATCAACATACCTATTTTGTCAAATCTGAGCAGATTTAATGTTCTACTGGATGGTCTTAACCTTATCCACCATTTTTTCGACCATTTCTGGACCTAGGAGTTTTTTCTCCCCAACTTCATCCCAAAATGCCAATGTTCTGCACCTCTTCCCATACAGGGCTTCATAAGGATCTATTTGGATGCTTGAGTGTAAACTGTTATTGTAAGAGAAGTCAACTAGAGGAAGATGTTGATCCCATCCTCCTTTTAAGTCCATTGATCATGCTCTCAACATGTCCTCAAGTGTTGGGATAATACACCCAGATTTGATATCTATTTGAGGATGATAAGTTGTACTGAAGTTTATCTCAGTATTCATACCATGTTGAAGACTCTTCCAAAACTTATAGGTGAATGTTGGATCTCGATCAGATACAATATATAGTGATACTCCATGCAATATTACCACATCTCTGATGTATATCCATGACAGTTGATCTAATGAGAAATCCTCCTAAATTTCAATGAAATGTGCAATCTTTGTAAGACAATCCACAACAACCCGGATTGTATTGTTTCCTATGGATGTCTTAGGAAGTCCAATGATGAAGTCCATGGTGATGTTCTTCCATTTTCATGCTGGTATGGGTAATGGTTGCATCATCCCCTTATACTTCTACCTCTCATCCTTCACTTTCTGAAATAATAGGAACTTTGATGTATACTCATTGATCTCCTTATTCATGTTATCCCACCAATAATGCTCTTATAGATCTCGATACATCTTTGTGTTTTCTGGGTGAATGGAGAAATTAAAACTATGTGCATCATCCAAAAGTTCTTTCTTTAACTCCAAATTTTATGGAACACATAGTCTTTTTCCAAATCTCACAATTCCTTCATTAATATTGAACTATGAGGATTTCTCTTTTTTGATAGTTTCCACTTTCTTTTAAATTGCCACATAATCCTTTTGAGGATCCTTTATCCCTTAAAAAAGAGACGGTTGAGAAATAATTTGTGAAATGATTGATGATGTTCCCCTATTTATGATTCCCATGTCCATCTTCATCAAATCTAAGAAGATTGGATCCTTTTCAATTCTCATCAATGATAGAATTGTTGGGTCCTTTCTACTTAGAGCACATGTCACCTTGTTCTCTTTCCTAGGGTGGTAATGGATTGAGCATTCATGGTCTTTGATCAGCTCTAACCATCTTCATTGGTGTATACTCAAATATTTATTAGTGAATATATACTTGAGGTTTTCTTGATTTGTATATACTTCACACTTCTCCCCAAAGAGGTAATGTCGCCAAATTTTTAAGGCGAATATTACTATATCTAACTTCAAATAATGTGTGGGACTACCTTGAGGCATAGGAAATGAATTTGTCCTTTTTTCCTCAAATTCCATCAAAGGGAGACTTATAAAATTTTTAAGAAGAACATTCCCATAAACTTCAACATGTGATATAACACTTATAGAGGTTTTTACCTAATAATTTAATATTATTTTTGTTGGGGACTCAATGTTCATAGAAAACATAAAATATATACTAATAAAACATGAATTGAAATACATTACGACATACACTACTTTTTATTAGTGGTTACATGTAATTAATTCATGATTATCCATCTTAGAATAGGACTTATCATGCTCCCTTGATCATAGAGATTGTTGATGCTCATTATACTTCTCAGCACTTGCAATAGATCATTGTCTTGGATAATGCCCAACTTCTCCAAATTTATGAAATATAACAATGTAAGATTACTTATATGGAGATTTGTTTACCTCCATCACATTATCCATTATTTCATGGAAATTAGATACATTGTGCCCTTCCTTTTTATACTTAAAACATCTCTCAGTCCCTTTGTGACATTTCCCTTGGTGCATCTTTCCTCATTTTTTTGTATGAAGGAAATTGGGTCTTCTTTCCCTTATCACCTTTATCAGATGGACTTTCATGAGATGTCATCTTCCTCTTCCTTACTATCCTTGGGCATTCAAAAAATTACAAATTGTTAATCATGATTTTTGATATCTGTTTTGGAATAATCATGATATGTCCTACTTGACTCCCATTTTATTTGGAATATCATTGGGACACTCATCACGTTGCCCTTCACATCGGTTCTTATCCATATTCCTCATTTTACCGACCATTGGCTAGAATAAAAGAAAAAATAGGTGTGAGTATCTTACATAGTTTAACACATAAAGGAGAATACAATGATATTAAATTAATAACTTATAAATTAAATTTATTTCCTTAACTTATGAATTTATAGGCTTCAATATATATTATCCATGGTATACTTCACAACATATATTCTTAGGGGAATTTTTTTATTACCTTAATAATGGTTCATAATAATCTTATGAATTTACCAAATCATATCCTATGGGAGTGTTGTAACCAAGAGTATAGCAAGTTCCGTTGTCATGCACTGGTTCCTGTTCGAGTCTAGCTCAAAGTGATGTTTTTTGGGTTTTACCCCTAGATACATCTATTTCAGAGCTGTCTCTACCTGCTCGTATCTAGACAGGGATGTATTTTCTTGATAAACCACTTACTCAATACTCAATAAAATTTAGGAAGGTTTTTATTATGCTTAGTCTTATCCCTAAGGCTTTCACTAGGGTTTTCTAATCCTATTCCTAAAAATAACTAAACCTATCCTCTAATACCAACTATAACAACCATACTATTTATTTAAAACTTAAACATAATTTATTACATAAAAACATCACTTGATACAACATATAAGATCGACAGGTCTAGTGTCTTTTGGGATTAGTAACATTACACAACAACTTAAAACATAAAACACAACATCTTATTGAAAACTTCTTCTACATGACCACATCATTCCTTCGTACTTAGCATTGCATGGGATAAGATGAGGACATGTATAAGAAAAGGGTGAGCTATAAAGCCCAGTAAGGGATTAAATAAGGCATAACATAAATAATACAGTACATGTTAGGAAATAGGCATATCAATGGAACATAAGAGAAACATGAACATAAAGGCATGTCATAACATGATTATCATAACATGGAATTGTGTAAACAACATTTAACACGATATTAGCATGATACAAGGATCATTACACATGTATCATGAGTAAAAAATCATTTCACTTGAATTATAATGAGTAAAACATTATTTCACAGGATGTATCATGATACTATTCTTTACCCAATGCATTGGAGCACTATCAGGGCACACCATTCTTAAACATTTCATTTCATGCATAAGTGTGCCACATGGATCATATAACAAGGATTAATTAAACATCATAATTTATTCCATGATAAAAGAATGTGGAATTAATACATTAAACTATATAATCAATAAGTAAATGTGAATAAAGTTGAATAACCTTGATAGAGAAATGGGCATGGTATTTACTACACAGTGACTTTGGCTTGGAAAATCGCAGTGAAATTTCAACAACATAACGACGTGACATAAGAATTTGTAAAAATGGTTAATGAGAGAGATAGGGGTGTCTCATAATATTTAAATGAGATTTAAAGTAAGGGGTTCATACAGATACATGTCCCAACATATGTAATGGAATTTAGATTTATAATGCAAAAGAATTGCTTGAATGTAAATGAGGAGAGAGAAATTCCTTATGGAATTTCGACATGGTAATGGGTGTAAATAAGAGACATTAATGATATATAAAGGGGTATATAATAATTAAAAAATAAATAGGGCAGTATGGGGGAGGTTATAAATCATACCCCAACATTTTTAATTGAAAATAAAAGGGAATAAAAACATAAAGAAATTTGGACAAAAATGAGAAAGAAAGAAAATACCTTACTTGGAAGTGTGATCCCAAAGGCTTGGGAGAGGCTTGAGAGAGGATTATTGGGAGCTTGGGGAGACTTGGTAGGATTATAGAGAGATGAGGTTAGAGGTTGGTCGAGCTCCAAAGGCTTTGAGTGAAGAGGAAGTGGGAGCTTGGGTGGGTTTATATAGGAAAATAAAGGGAATTCTTTATTATTTAGGTTTTGAGGACCACAAATTAAAATAATCAAATCCACAAAACAACCCTTATTTTTTTCCCATGGTTTTTGACAAAGGGATGTGTTAAGAAATATTTTATAAGGACAATGGCCTAAATTCTTAAAATATTAGGCTTGCTTATGTGGAGGTGAGTCACACTCTTAAGGAAATCAATTTAAAAAGTTAAAATGTTTTATAAGCCTTGGAGGGTCCACTAAAGCTTTGTAAAATAAATAAAAAAAATCCTAAAATCACATTATTTTAATCGTAAAGCATATATTTGCCAAAAATACCATTTATATTATTTTATTACATAACTATTGGGTTATTATGATGTCATAAAACACATTATATAATTAAATGGTATTTAATTTTTACCAAAAAATTCGACTATCTCAAAAAATTATGAAAAATACAACATTGGATAATTTAGATGTCCTGATTCCAAAAATAATATTCATTTTATCTAAATAATTTTATAAGTATGTGAATTTTTACTTTTAAAATAAAAACCGACATGTATCGAAAATTCATGGGTTTTGACAAAAAAAGCTTTCAAACCTTAGTAAAAATAATAATTGTATTCATAAAAATTATACGATAATTTATATTTAATAAAAATTAATTTAGTAATAATATTTTATTAAAATATTATTTAATTCAAAAATCCATTAATTCATCAAAATATATTTCTTAATTGAATATTAACTAAAAAAAATACTATTTGTGCTTTAAAAACCATTTACAAAGTAACAATAATAAAATGAATGTATATTATTTATTATATAAAAAAAATTATACAAACAATCACAGTGATAAGGTATTGTTACATAACCCCTTATAACACCCACATATGACCTAAGGGTAAGGTGTGCAATGGTGAAAAACTCTTGGGGTGTCTCAAATAACATCTCTCAGGTGGTAATCTCTATCAACTTCCACTTCTCCTATAGGAGGTTCTATTTGAGATTAACATATTGAAGCTCAGCTTGTTCTTGGTCAAGAGTAAATACCATTGATTCCAACTCCTTTCTAAGCTTTGATAAACGGGCTTCGTATGAATAAATTCTATTGGACGAGGCCATCGCTTCCTTTGTGTGATTAAATTGGATTTTTAAAGCCCTATTTTTATACTAATCATGTGATCATTGTTCAATGACTATATTATCATAAGTAACAATTATTAATGGTATTTTAAAATCCAGAAACATAAAATCAAGGAAGTAAATATTTTATATAACCATTTTAGATAATAATAATTTTAATTATATCAAGAGGAATTTCCATTAATAAAAGTTTAGGTCGTTACATTGAACGTCAGGGAGGCTTCCTATGTACCCTATCTAGGATACATGTATAAAAAACACTGTAGTTAGAAATAATACAATTTAATGTCATGCAGGAAAAAAGGTCATACAGTTTAACATCATGTAGGATGAGGGTGAACCGATGTGAAGTGGTCAAGACTGATAGATGATGGGCTTGAACCTCAAAGAGGCTTCCTATGTACATCATCTGGGGAGGGAAAGGACCAAGTCTGCATAGTTCAGTTAGATGAGGGATGGGTATTACACACTAAGGTGGCTCATAGAGGATTTCATGGTCTATTCTTAGTCTAACCCAACATGAGTCGTGCTTGGTGTGAGAATAAAGAGGTAACAAAGACTTGATGATTGCGTCGCGAAAGGTGCATCCACAAGAAATGGAATGGGGATTACACATGGTTAGTGGCCCATTGAGATGGATATCAGGACTCACTATAGGAAGGAATCCCATTGATAAAGGAGGGTGTCCAGACGTACAAGGAGGATATGGCCATCATAGCTGAAACATCCCATCAGAGGGTTCCAAGGCGTACGTGGAGAATGCCTGAGGTGTGTATGGCGACAAAGATCTGAGGGAGAGGGGTGTAAGAAGGCACTAGTGCCCATCCTCTTCAAAGTCCTCTCTAGAATTTTTCCTTATGGAGTGATCATAGTTTAACATCATGTGTCAAGGACACAGGTTCTTGGTAGTTTAATGTCCTATAGCTTGTATGGTGAGGATTCACTCCTCACCCCTAGGACTTACATAACTGGTGCACTTTAACCCTTGGTAAAGGGAAGGCACCAGAAATACCTTGTGGAGACGGGGTTGTGAATTGATCAATTGAGGGTATCACATTAGCATGGCTATGGGAAGAATAAATATCCATTATCATGACTATGCGAAGAATCATGAGACAAATAAATGCAAGAACCACCCAAGGGGCCTTGAAATCACTTCATACAAACATGGTGGGCCGTACGGGAGAATAATGTGCAAGATAGGGGTGTTGTATGTAAGAGGGTCTTAGACATGGTGCCTTAGGGTAAGGATTAAGTATGGAGAACAAAAGGATGGGAAAACACAAGATTTAAGTGTTGTGCGAAAGATGAGGGACTGCACGCAAGATTCGATGGTTGTGCGAAAATGAGTGGCTACGTGCAAGGGGGAACCCTGTGTGCTAGATTGGCATGAAAAAAGGAAAAACTTGCCCGCAAGAAGAATATTTTGTGTGAAATTTCCTTGAAGTAAAAGAAAATGGGTGAGGGTCAAGATCTAGTGGGCCCACTCGAAGGAGGAACTCTAGGAGACCTATCACGCAGGATCCAATACCTTGAGGCCATGTCTTTCGTGTGGCTGCAGAAGGGTCATCTTCAGGCAGTAGAGTGCTAGTTCATCTTCTGTAACCATCCCTTGAAGTGCGGGGGTACATTTCTCTTTATAGATGGAAACTTTGGCAGTGGTGTGCAAGGTGATCTACACACAAGTTGAATTTTGATGTCGTATTGGGCACATAAGATCTTGTGTGCAATTTTAAATCTTGCGTGCAAGTCATTTTTATTTTGTTCCGCTGACTTGGATGTTTTTCATAAGTTTGATGTGGAATAATCCTTTTGACGTCAAATTGGGTGCACAAGATCTTGCACAAATTTTTGAATCTTGTGTGCGATCCTTAAATCTTTCACATACCTTCCTTAGGCATCTTAGGATTATCTACTGATTCCAAATATTCCTTTGGTTTTCTCAACAACATCCGTTCATGGACTTATCTGAAATTCAGATCTAATAAATACCAAACACTTTAATGAATATTCGATGATCTCCTTTTTCATATTTTCCCACCAATAGTGCTTTCTAAGATCTCAATACATCATTGTGATCCTTGGGTGAATAGTGAAGGTCGAGCTATGCACATCACTCAGAATCACTTTCTTTATCTATGGATTGGATGATACACATAGTTGTGACCTAAATCTTAAAACTCATTCCTCATCAATTTTAAACTCTTAGGATTCCCCTTTATTAGTGCTTCCACCTTCTTCTAAATTTATACATCATTTCTTTAAGTATCATTTATTTCATCCATGTGGGATGGTTGAGAAATAATTTGAGAAAGGACTGATAATGTTCCTTCTTTAATGATTCCCATGTCTACCCTTTTAAAATATAATAATATTGGATCCTTTTCAATTCTCATCATTGATAAAGATGCATGATCCTTTCTACTTAGAGCATCTTCTGCCTTATTTTCCTTATCAGGATGGTAGTGTATTGAGTAGTCATAGTCATTAATGAGCTCTTACAATATTCACTGGTACATATTAAGATACTTCTATGTGAATATATATTTTAGGCCCTTATGATCAATATATATTTCACACTTATCCCTATAGAGATAATGCTGCTGTATTTTCAATGCAAAGGTCATATCTTCCAACTTTAAATCATTCTTGGGATAGTTTTTCTCATTAATTTCAATTACCTTGAGGTTTAATCTATCAATTTATCATTTTTCATTAGTACAAATCCTAATCTCTTCTTTTAAGCATCTATGTACACCACAAAGAGTTCTCCACTTGTTGATAGTGTGAGCATCAGTGTAATGATAAGCCACTTTTTGAACTCTTTGAAGCAGTCTTGATATTCACTATTCTAGATAAACTTTCCTCCCTTCCAAGTCATCTTGGTTATTATGATTTAAAATCATGATAATTTCTTCAAAAATCATCGGTAATACCTAGCTAGACCAAGGAAACTATATGGATATCCATTATAAATGTTGTCCTAGGCCACTCCTCATCTTCCTTTGTCTTGGAAGGGTCCATAGATATTCCTTTGTTGGTGATAAAATTCAATAAGAATGATAGTTCCTCCATATAGAAATCACATTTACTATAATTTTCATATAGTTTATATCTTTTCAATGTCATTAGCACAATTTTAAAATACTCCTCATGTCCCTCCTTGCTCTTAGAGTATATCAGAATATCATCAATAAAGACTACCAAAAATTTATTGAGGTAATATCTAAATACTATATTCATTAAGTCCATGAATATTTATAGAGAATTATTGAGTCATAAAGGCATCACTATGAACTCATAGTGTCTATACCATATTCGAAAGGTAGTTTTGGGAATATCTTTTTTCTTCACCTTTAATTGGTGATATCCCAACCGAAGGTTCACCTTTGAGAAATAATTGGCCCCACGTAGATGATTGAATAATTAATCTATCCTTGGAAGGCGATAAATGTTATTTATTTTGATTTCTTAGATCATTATAATCAATACATAGATGAATTGATCCATTATTTTTCTTGAAAAAGTGGACTAGAACACCCCATGGTGAAGCACTCGGGCATATAAAACCACTATCCAGATTTTCTTGTAACTGCTTCTTCAGTTCTTCTAACTCAATTGTGGACATTATATAAAGTGTCTTTGATATAAGAAGATATCCAAGATTAAGTTCAATTGATAACTCAACTTCTTGTTCAAGAGGAATACTAGAAAACTCTTTGGGGAACACATTAGTGTAGCCCCTCACAATGGGCATGTCTTCAAGAATTATCCTCTCCTTTGTCTTGATCATTTGAGCTAGATATTATTGCTCACAAGGAAATAATGTCCACAATTTACACAATGACTCTCATGGAGATTCATCCTCACCCTTACACTTGTACATAATTAAAGGATACCTCGGGATATGAAGAGTGATCTCCCTTTCCTAACAGTTGATGTTGGTTTTGTATAAAGATTTCCAATCCATTCCTAACATATCATCAAAACCCACTAAAGGAAGTAAGATAATATTTGATGGGAGGTTTATTCTAAAAACATTAACCGGTGAGGAGTTATATACTTTGGATTCAATAATTTCACCATTTTCTATTCTCACAGATTACTCAACCTCTATATTTTGAGGTGGTGTTTGAATAGTTCTAATAAAATTATAAGATATGAAAGAATGTATAGAACCAAAATAAAATAGTATGTTTTCTATTATTGAAGAATAACCAGTGTACCTATCACCACATCATTTTTCAGGCTCCACCTCATTAGTTGTGATATAATATTCCATTCCTTATTACCTTGGAGGTTTTTTGTTGATTGCCTCAAAAAAACCTTGGCTTAGAGAAATGGATTTCATAATGACCATGTTACTTGTGGGTGAACCACTATACTACAAGTTGAATATTGATCTGAACCTTAATCTATTCTTATATATTTGTGGTATTTTTCATATCCCTTCAGTCTTTGTTATCCACATTCCCCTCTCTTCCACATTTGAAGAATATATTGGTTCCCTTTAAGAAGTTTTTAGGATGATTCTTCCCATACTTTGGACACATGACATGTTGGATCTTCTTTACATTATGGGATTTATCTATTGATCCACCCATATTAAACAACATTTTCCTCTTTTTGTCACTAGGCCCATGAGACCACTGAGAGTCTCCGATCTCTATTTCAACCTTAAGGGAACAATGAACAATCTTTCATAACTTTCGAAGTCTTGAATCACCAACAATTTTTGTAGAATCAACTTTAGTCTGATAAAGAAGAGATCCACATTGATTTTTATGTTTATGATAAATCCAGAGGCATATCATGCGATACTTGTGAATTTTTCCTCATACAATCCAATAGATTCATCTTTCTTTTTCTTTATTCCAAGGGAACCCCCTTTAAATCTTAAGATGGAGTTTTTGTGGATTTTTTTATTGAAAAATATTTTATTGAAACCTTTCCATAACATGGAATCAATTTCGACATTGTACATTGTCTTATTGATCAGTTTCCACCACTGATCAGCTTCCCCATAAAAACATTATACTACCATCACCACTTTCTCTTATTCTGATCACTAGAGGATAGATAATATCTTCTCGATGGAGTAAATCCATTGGTCTGCAATGATGAGTTTAGAAGGTTCACTAAATATAGAAGGAATTTGTTTCATGAAGGATTTGACCACAACTTGATCTTTCTTAGGAGAAGGAGGGTGTTCCACACCATTAATTTTATTATTCATAAATTGATCTAGTTTAGAAATCATTGTCATGATGTTTTGAGCACCCATTCCCATCTTATTTGGCATATCATTAGGGAGATTGTCACATTGCCTATCACATTGATTATTGGAAACTATTATTCTATTTATATCCATTAAATAATAAAAATAAAGTTCAATTAGAGTTATTTAATACTTATCTAATAATCATAATAAAAGGAAACTTTAAACATATAAGGATAAACTTGTAAATGGAAAGTATATTGTATCTTGTGATTTCATACTTTTCAATATATGTTATCCATGGTGATAGAATTTTATATAGGGTTCTTACTAAAGTGATCTAATCCTAATATCCAAAAATAAATATACCTTAATCTAATACCAATTATATAGGTCCTAGCCTTTTACACATATTATTACATGATTTTAAGCATAATTAACCATCAAATTACAAGCAAAGGATTGTAAAGTCTAGTGTCTTTGGATGATTAGGTACATAAAACTGAAAACATGGAAATAGAATAAAACATCTTTATTTTAATCATCCATAAAGATCTAATAACTTCAATTGAGCTTCTATATCTACATAAGATAACCTAGAGAATACATGAAAAAAGGGACGAAGGGTATAAATATAGGAATAAAGTAAAGCACATGGGTTAGAAGGCATAACACAGTGACATAAAAAGGTATGAAACATGAATAAAAATAAGGAATCATAACATGTAGAGCATGGGGACATGAAATCCTAGAATCATAGGGATGTGTCAACAAAACACAACATGACATAAGTATGAGTCAAGGCCAACTGCCAAGACCATTACACATGGTAGAAAAATTCCCATAAAGGAACCAGGTTTACCCCCTCTACCAAAATTATGTCTCATGAGACTAAAAATTACCCAATTATTTGGATAACTATCAGAGTGCACCCATCATAACATGTTTATTCATATGCGTTCCACATGGAGAATCAAACATAAGGGTTACCCATAGAAAGAATTGGGTGTCATAATCATGTCATTTGGCATAACAAATGGGAATATCATAATGGTGTACATGAAAGAATGTATTTAAATCATAAATATACATTAATAAGGTAAAATAATAATATATCATGATAATTGATGTCAAAATATAGTGAAAACATGTAAAAAGTGTGTTTAGAGAGATTAGAAATGAAACATTTTAGTGCGATTTGTGGAAAATATTAAAAAGCATTTAAAGAGGAAAAAGTATATTTGTTTTCATAAAATAAGAAATGAACCAAGGTAGTTTTTCATGATAAAATTATTGATTTTATAAAAATAATGGTGGCTTAAAAGATATTATGCAGTGCAATTAAAAATGGGTGAGAAATCGGAAAGTTCCCTTTAATCAGGCTTGCTTATCAGGAAGAATTGAGAACAGAACCTTTTTAAAACATGTATTTACCCATAAAAGAAAGATTATATGATATGGATAAATGAGTTTGGAAAATAAAAAAAAATTATACTAATTAAATAAAAATAAAGAATAATTACATAGGGGTAAAGAGAGATAAAGCATAACCTAAAGGAAAAATGGAGGTTTAGAAAGAAACCCTTACCTTATGCCCAAAAGTGTTCTACAATTGATCTTAATTTCATAGATAATCAAATCAAATTAACTAATTAATTAATTGAAAACCTTTTATACATTTATTTTATTTATTATAATTTTATTACATTTATTTACATCCTTTTTGATGAGTTATAAGATTCAATTTCATTGTTCGAGAGTGTTAATTTCCTTGGTTTTTATGATTGGTTCACTTGTATAAATGTTTGAAAGATCATGTAAAATGGGAATATATATACAGAATTGAAGTTATATTTTATTAATGAACACCCAAAATATTAAATGGTTATATAAGTCATTTGGTTATTTGGGGTGATGACGAATCATTAGATAAGATGTTAGTGATAATCATTTATATTATTTTGGCGTTTTTTCGATCATCACAAACTAGTTTTGTTTCCTTATTCATTATTGTGTATAAAAGTTAGTTTCAAAAAATAAAAATGGTTATAACATAAATTTTACAATATGTACCAACCATTATAATGTTTTTATTTCTATCCTTTAAGGTGATAAAGGAAAATGAAAACTTGTCATCCTCGAAGGCGATAAATCAACACCTCCCAGATGATATTTTCATTTTCAAAATAAAAGGAAGAGGAGAAACGAATTGATAGTGGATTTTCCATTAACATAATAAAATTCCATTATATATAATATAATATAGTTATCATTAATGTTTGGATATAGTAGGTTAGTAGAGTATAATAAAATAAAACAAAGTGAAAAGAAAATAAAGAAAGTGAAATAGGATTTTACCACTTGAATTCTTCTCTTCAAGGGCCCCTTAGGGAAATTGGTTATGATATTTTGTTGATAACATATCCTCATTGATGTAAGGAAGAGGATTGGGAAGTGTATTGGGTATAAATTGGATAATATTAAAGTTTTAAGAGGTGTGAGGTGAAGTGGTGGTGAGGGATGGTATTTATAGTGGAAGAGAGGGGTGTTTTTTGATTATTTTAATCATTTGTTTAATATTTTGGCACAAGATAAGAAATAGTGAGAATTATTATGACTAAATATAGTAAATAGTGTATGTGAGTTTGAAACAAAGGCGATTAAATCATCTAAACATCAACCATGACTCAATAATTCATGTATTTTGATTATACCTTAAATTATCGTATTTCACGATTCACCAAAAAATCAACTATTTTATAAAAATCAGAAAAATTAACTCTAAAATTTTTCCAACATGATTAATTAAAAAATGGACCAAATTTTATGAAAATAATTTTCTAAATATAAAAAATTTAATTTTTAAATAAAATCATTATTTATTTGAAAAATACAAATTTTAAAATTATATATGATTTTATAACACATTGAAAAATTAATAAGGTCTCATAAAATTATCATATAATCATAATACAAAAAAATATTAATTTATGAATCCATTTTATGAAAATATTTTTTTAAATCATTATATTATTTATAAAATTATAAATAAATATTTATGTTTCATAAAATACCAATACTTAATTTATAATTTTAAAAACATTTATTTACTTATACTATGATGTAATTATATCATATTTTCATTTATAAGATGCTTAAATTTTATTTATACTTTCATGGGTGAGATTACTACTCTATTGAATGATTTAATATTAATAAGGGTCATATTACTATTCCAAAGGTCTAGTGACTATTCCATTGGTATAGGTTCCATAATTTCAATAAATACCACTTATTTCATTCATTATTGATTTATAAAGTTTGTTTTGAGTCCTTTATGTGATTTTATGTGATTTATACTATATGAAATCATTATAATAAGGGAATTTCCATTGATAATATTTTGGGTTGTTAAAAAAGATATCCCCTTCACCAGGTTAATGAAGAATGGAATCACTTATCAATGGGATGCTGAATGCTAAGAAGCCTTCAAAAGTATCAAGTAGTATTTACTACACCCACCAGTTCTGATGCCTCCAATGGAAGGGAGTCCACTCATCTTATATGTGGCCTCCATGGAACACTCACTGAACACCCTCATTTCACATAAAAATGATGCAATGATTGAGAACAATCTCTACAACCTCATCCAAACAATTTTAGGTATTGATACGTGATACTCTGAGGTTGAGAAGAACTTCCTTTCACCCATCTTCACAGTGAAAAAGACGAGGCATTACTTATAAATAGATAAATCCATCTAGTCTCTCATCTAATCAAGTACATCCTTGGTTGTCCTATGTTTACTGGGTTCTTGGCCAAATGGGTGGTCATTCTATAACAATATGACATTCAGTTCGTATCATAGAAATCGATGATAGGGAAATCCCTAGCTGATTTCCTCACAACACATCCTACCCCGAATAATACACTAATGAACACCAAAATTCTATATGAGGAGGTCTTCTATACCCTTGACACTCTCCAGACATGGGAGATGTATTTTGATGGTTCCTCCTGAAGTCCTATTTGAAAAAGGATGGAAAATTTGAGACTCAATCGAGTTGTATTAGGTATTGTGTTTGTCTCTTCAGATAAAGTAGTTTTGCACTAATATTTCTCTCTATCTAAAGTTTTCATGAACAATGAGGTAGAATACCAAGCCCTCATCACTAGGTTGGAACTAGACATACAACTACATATACCATACCCAAATATCAAAGGGTATTAATAATGAGTGATAAAGCAGATCAATGGAGAATATGCCATCAAAAAAGAAGAACTATCCCCCCTTAATATCTATCTCAAGGGATTGATGGAAGAGTTCCCCTTTTAGACCAAATTGCACCATGTTCCCTGATCATAGAATGATCACACTAATAAATTCCCAAATGTAACCATAGTCTCAACCAACCCTGATAAGGAGGAAGAAATATTCCTTATCACAAATCGAAGAATGGTCTCATCAGTCATCATTTGTGATATGGAGGAAATAAATCAGGACAACACTGCCCCAGAGCGTGATAAATTGGCATCCACACTTGGATAGATGAAGCCCATAATTAGTTATCTCTAAAATGGTATTATCCTGATAGACTGAGATAGAAAGGAACACATTCAGTGTTGTGCAATTAAAATTTTCCTTACAGAGTGGTCTAAATGACTAGAGGGCCCTCTAAAAGTGTGGCTTTGATGAAGTCCTCCACAGATGAAAAGAAGGAGATATTCTTGTCGTCATAGAATAGGTCCATGTGGACTCTCGAAATGATCATAAATATAGGACCAGGATCTCCCACCAAATTAAGTGGATAAATTATTATTGGAAAACAAAGATACAAGACTATGTGGAATTCACCAATAAATGTCATTCCAATCAGACCCATGAAAACTTCATCCATCAACCTCCATAATTTCTACATACAGTTAAACATTCTTGGCCATTTTCTATTTGAGGAATGGATGTTTTAGGGATATATCCCCCATCCACAACTAAGAAGTTCAAGTATATCCTTATTGATACTGAATTCTTTTCCAAATGGGATGAGGAAATACCCCTCAAAGAAGTCATGACAAAGAATATCATGAAATATTAAAATTACCATATCATCACTAGGTTCTAAGTCCCTAAAATAATATTAATAGACAACCACACCAACTTTTTTTTTCTATAGAGTTGAAGAAACTATACCAGGAGTACACCATCAAGTCTAATCACTCATCTCACTACCATGCAGTTTAAAATGGATAGATAGAGGTATTCAATAATAATATGTCAAATATACTCCAAAATATTATAAAAAAGGATAATAAGTATTAGACGAACAAGCTCCTACATTATTTATGGGACTACTATACCACCACATGTACTGCTACACAAGAAATTCCATACTCATTGGTTTATGGAATCGAGGTAGTGTTACCCATACAAATCTAGCTTCCTTAGATCTAAATAGAAATATTCAGACAACTGTCATATGATGAGAAATCATAGAAGTAGATGGATTAATTAGAGTGGCTCGATGAGTGTAGGTTTCATACATTTCACAATCATGAATTCCATCATAATCAGATCACACAACCCTTTAATAAAAATATTTCCATCCATTAATTACTCTAAGGACAACTAGTTTTGACTTTTAGGACCCAAATGATACCAGTAAAGAAGAAACCAAAGCATTAACCCAAATGGGAAGGTCCTTACATAATACAGAAGGTATGTTACAATAGATCATGCTTACTATCCATAATGGATGTGGTGAATATCACCCCACAAAAATGAGATGTTTCTATATAAATACTTTTTATAGATATTATAAAGCATAAATTCCAATCATCAAGACTTTAAACTACACAAAATACCACATCCTAACCACATGACATTAAATTGAATGGAGAAGTCCTTACTACATGATGTTAAATTGAATGACATATCATCATGAAAACCTGATATTAAACTATATGTAACTTGTCCTAGCATTGGTATGTTAAATCACACATAATATTTTGTCCTGTTTTTTTAGAAAGGTGGCACTTTGGTCAGCAGACCAAAGCAATTTTATTTGCAAAGAAAGAGATTACATGAGTCTAAAAGAAAGAATCATATTAAAATATTTTACATGCAAAGGAATAACGTTTTATTAGAGCTCCTCTAGATAGGTTATGTCTTGAGCAACTACTTTATTGGAGATACTATATGCGACCATATTCACTTCTCGGTAGGTATGAGTTGCGATGTAGTTGATGTCCTGGAGAGAGTAAAGGCAATTCATCCAGCGCGTAATAAGCAGCCAAGCTATATGAATCACTCCTTTCCAAATGGACTGCACTATAGTAGTAGAATCACTTTCAGTCCACAAGTTTTTCCATCCCAGGTGCAAGGAGAAAGATATGGCATGAATTACACTCATCATTTCAGCTTCTAGAGAGATTGCATTACTACAAACTCCAAAAAATCACCCAATGATGTGACCAAGATGATTTTTGAAGACAGAACCACAGCTTGCGGGTCCTGGATTCCCTTTAGAGGCTCTATACAAATTGATTTTAATCCAATCTGGTAGTGGAGGTCTCCAAAAAACCTCAAAAGTGCGTTTTGGCTGTATGAAAATTGTATCAACCCAAAGACATCTCAGGATCATAAAATCTACCACATAGTTGTTGCAATTCCCTTTCTGAGTCAATGTAACCTCTCTAATAGCAATGATAATTCTCATTCTACCTTCATTAATGTTGTGTGATCAATTATTGTAAAGAATTTTATTTCTATCATACCAAATCACATGAAGAATCTTCGCAACCCCATCAAGGAACATGTTTCTAATTTGTTGGGAGTTATCCATAGCAACACAATGATTTAGCTGGGCGTTGATAGAGTTAAGAATATACCATTTTCAATCAAAAGAGTAAAAAATATAGTTCCAAAGGGAAGTGGCGGTAGCACAAGATAGAAATAAGTGATTAGTATCTTTTATATATTGATTGAAAAGATGAAATTTTGAGAAAAGATGGATTCCAAAAATTTGAAGACAAGAATCAGTGGGAACCCTATTGTAGGCAAGACACCAAAAATTTGCAGACAAGAATCTTGTCCTGGTTGTATGATTTTAAACCACACAAGAACATCCTCACTACATGATGTTAAATGACACAGAACGCACCATCTCACTGATGACTCACCGCACACGAGCCAAACCTATGTGAAGGAATGATGAGATGCCCCCATCACTGTGTGAAGGATAAATCCTTGTAGGGAATCTATTCAACAAATAACTATGTTTGGATTGATTCTTACCATCATAGGATATGTAGTGATTCCCGTACATCGAGTCTTAGGCCCAACCCCAACCTTCCTTTCCCTTCATGTTAGGCGATCCTCATCCATACAAAATGAAATTAAAACTAACCTATAGATGTCTTTATCAAATGATGTAAAACTACACGGATCCATAGTGTTACTTCCCTTTCACACCGGGTGACCCATGTCCTTACCACATGATGTTAAACTATATGGACGATGTTCTTACCGCATGATATTAAACTACATGGACCTAAACAACTACATATGGCTTGATTATCATTTTCAATGAGATATATAGAGATTCCTCGAAATTATATCTTGGTCCAACCACCACATAATGAAAAATTCCCCTAACCTATCCTTAATCTTCTATCTATAGAGAAAGGAACCCTCTCTATTCATTATTTCTCACACTAAGAATAGCTACATGAGATTAGAAATGTCATTAAGATCATACCAACATAAATAAGGCATAACAACCAGGGTCTTACAGGTTCATCATGGTCTTGAATTCAAGACCTTGAAAGTCATACCATGAGTCATTGCCACATGAGATTAAACTACACGGATGATGTCCTTTTCATGACATAAAACTACACATACCTGTTGAGATGACCTGAGAGGAACACTATTTTTGGTTCTGGTCTCCAACCACACCTCTATTCAAGAACTACACATGACTTATTTTCTGACATCACTGGATACATAATGACACCCAGACCTTTAATCCTAGTTCTAGTCACAACAAAAAAAATTCCCCCTATTTTTGTATAAGCTAGACTTGCATAAGAAGTTACTTCCTTAAGAACTATGTATGTATGGATTCCTATTACCATATGATCTGTATTGAAATCCATATTTTTATCCTTGGGTCTAGTCACCATACCCCTTTTCACATCGAGAATCCAGCTTCATTACCACATGATGTTAAACTGCACGGTTCCTCTAGAACTATTTATTAAATTATTCTTGTCATCATAGGATATTTAGTAAAGTACAAATCTCTAATAATGTGACCATATATAACAATAAATGGAAACAATTACCACATTTACATATGGGCTATACAAGAGTATAGTGTTTTCTATTTTAGAACTACACATGACTTGATTCCTATCATCACATGATATGCAGTGATGCCAGGATCTCAAATCCTTGGTCTAGATACAAAAACTAATAAAATAAATGCACCCCAATTACATAGGGGTAAAGTTATACAAGAACATTTTCCCTACATATTAGTTATATCTACGTACAACCTTCTTGCACATGTAATATGCATTGACTTTGTTTTTCACATTGGTCCTCACGTTCTTACCACATGAAATTAAACTACAAGGAAAACATTATGGTCATATGACATTAAAACTGCAAAACAAAAACTTCCTTACCACATGATGTTAAAATGAAAATTAATTTCCTTAACACATGATGATAAAATTCATTGAAAAAATCCTTACCGTATGATGTTAAACTGCACGTAGACAAAAAACCATTCTATATGATGTTAAACTGTTGATACCATCATCAATTTTCATCCCTTATCAAAGGACCTTTAGGGACTTACCCCTTTCAACTAGATTAAAATGTGCTTTCATCATATTTTAAGAACCTAAATCCATAAATCATACTTCATATCTCCAGTTCCTCAGATTTCCAAAACCTTCCATGGCCCTGGAAAAGATACCCGACTTCAAGGGAACCTTTATTTGTCTATGCATGTATGCCTATGGATTTTTTATATGTTCCTATAGTCTTTGACCAAATTTTTTGCTCTAAAAAATGGATTTCTAGTCCTTGTGAGCCCTGACATTTCCATGGTAGAACTCAACACCTCAGTGTGATCTGAACTACCTTGGTATGATTTTCCCATATCATTAATCATGACTCGAGAAACTCGATCCATGATTTAAAATATTTTTATCTCCTGCTCAGAAAGATCTTGGGGTACCCTTGATTTTGGGTATTCTAGTTAGGCTCTTGTGTAACATTATTCATATTAGGTCCATGTGTGTCATGACCTTAAACTAAATTCACTTTGGTTAAAGGTGTACAACCTTAAACATGATCTTATAATGGTCCACATCACATGAACTTAAACTACTAAATGAAAAAGACAAAAAACTCATCAGGTTGAAAAACTACAATGGGAGGCCTGAGAAAAAGGAAAGTCTTCTCTTTCTAAACTCTTCATATCTAGAGTTTAGGAAAACATTTGGGTGAAAATAAATAATCCATAAAGCTCATAAGGCCTACTCTATATCCATAGTAAAAGCCAAAATATGCTTGCTGGACCCCCAGGTTCAGGAAAAAGTTAGGGTAATGATTTTTCACATCTAATCGCTGTAAGAATATGTTCTCTAGGAAATGAAACAAATTTTAGGGTTCCCAAACCCTTCTTGGATATTACACTTCCCATAAATCATACCTCATGATTTGGGTTCCTCAGATTGTTACAATCTTTTATGGCCCTTGGAAAGGATACCCATATCCAAGAAACCCTTTTTTTGACTATGAATTTATGCCTATGGATCCTACATATATGCTTATGGTTTTTAACCAAATGTGTCACTCTGCAAAGGGATTTCCAATCCTTGTAATCCATAACATTTCCATGATAGAAATTAAAACCTCAGTGTGTTATGGGTTATTCTCGGTATGAATGTCCTAGAACATCCTCAAGACATGATCACTTTGAACCACGATTTACAATTCTCATACCAAAATATTCATGCCAATTTAATCTCCTTGATGTTACATCATCGTGTTTCGTACCCTTTCTCAAGGCCAGAATGTGGAACTCTATTACCAAACCTTAGATGGACCACACCATGTGATTTTAAACTATAGGGAGTAGGGATTGAGATTCAAAATTTAAGGGAAACACTTACCTAGGGTTCTAGATCACATCCTAAATAGCTTTCCTCCCATAACCAACCTCATAATCTAAACATTTGAGTCTTTAAAAATATTTCATGTCCTTCATAAGGGAGTGGAGATCAATTTTTTCATAACCAATATATTTAAACATAAGGGCTTTAACCTACCAACTAAAGACATATCCTCCTTATAAGAAAGGAGATTCAATCCCAGTGATCCCTGAAGACATTGCGATAGAACCTATAATCTCAGAGTGTTACAGGTCATCCCAATATGTCTACCCCATCTCATTTTCACAGACTCAAACTTTTGGGTTATGAATTATATCACCCATATTACAAGTATCCAGGTGTACCTAGAATCCCTAGTCTTTATACCTCAATCGATATTACCCCCATAAACCTTCCATGACCCTTGGAAAAGAGTGTAGGTACCTATGTTTGACAATGGTACTGACACATAAGGGATTTGACCTACCAACTAGAGGCATCTCCTCCTTGCAAAAAAGGAGCTCTGATCCTTATGAGCCTCGAAAACACCATGATAGAACTCAACACCTTAGAGTGTTTTGGATCATTCCTGACATGTATGAAACATATTATAGGATCATTGATTAGGAACAATTGAAAAGACCCTAAACTACAACAATAAAAGGTCCATTCTAATAAACTCTAAACTAAAGAAATATAAGGTTCAAGATAAATGACCCTAAACTACTGAAATATAAGGAACGAGCTAAAAGAAACTAAACTATAACAATAAAATATATGAGATAAAATAACTTAAAATACAGTTATAGAAGGTTTGATCTAAAATACAATAAACTATAGTGATAGAAGGATCAAGATAAAATACCATAAACTACAATGATAGAAGGTCTGAGCTAAAAGACCCTATTCTATAACAATTGAATGTCTAATCTAAAAGACCCTAAACTACATCAATATGAGGTCTGAGATAAAAGACCCTAAAATAAAACAATAAAATTTCCAAGCCAAAAGACCTTTAACTAAAGCGATAGAAGGTCCAAGCTAAAAGAACATAAACTCTAACACTATAGTGATTTAGTCTACAAGAAGAGAAAATCTTGCATGGCCCACCATATGGCCTTGTAAAAATTCAAGCTTTTCTCACCAAGCCAATCAGATTTAAAAAAAGAGAGTGCAATCTCCCTATAGGGCATATATCCTACCCAGATTTTATTTCTATAAATCAGGTGATCTTAAGATAATTGAAATAGATACATCAATAAAGAATCTCATGTTAGTGGTCATTCATGAGTGCTTATTGAGAAGAATTTGTTATGATTTAAAGATTCAGATCTAGATATTCAAGTTTACTTGATATTATGAAAAGTATGGGTATCATTGGAAATTCATATAATATCAGATCAATGAACTTTTTTTTATATCATAAATGAAAGAAAATAGGACAACAACATATCAAGTTTTGTTGATCATTTTCATTAATAACATACAATAGGAGGAATCTCCAAATCTCAAAGTCTCTCCAAGAATCTCAACAAAAGATGAGTTCATGTAAATGGTCAAACTATAATAATATTTGATCGTCTGAGCTAGAAAATTAGGCCAGATTCTGGTGAGAAGCGTCAATTGAATACTGAAGTGCCGCTTGTCCTATGTCTTTTACTACTACCCTAGGATAGAGAGTCTCAATTAAAGTAGTTATCTCCTCAAATATATTCTGAGAAGTTTCCAATGAGGGTGATGAAATTGAAAGTAAAAACCTTAGGAGAGCTATGATTTCTTCATATCTCCATATTTACACTTTCCAGGCATCCATCTAGGCTTATAATCTAGATATAAGCTGATGGATATTCTCTAGTGACTTTAACACCTTCTTTATCTATATGGAAAGAGAGACTTGCCTTCAATATCATGAAATCCCATATCCTTGGTGAAAGAATCTTACTAAGTCAAAATAATTTCTTTCATGATTTCATACGTGGTTTTCAATCAAATCATCCCACCCCAAGTCATGAAATAGCTGATGAAGGTGATCCCCTTGGTCATGAAATGTTTCTAAAGAAATATCATTAATCAAAGTGTGAATCTGTTTCCAGATCAGCCTATGTTGTGTCTAAGATTCCATAAATGACATAACGGGTGTGCCAAAAAGAGGAATAGCCAGTCGAATCTAAAAATAAATTGGAGAGGAGGCTCCATATATCATCCCCTCAATGGATAAATAAGCCATCACTTGTGTCGAAGGACTAATTTGCATAAAAAAATTGGTCCCACTTTTGGGATAGTCATCACAAATATGAGGGAACTTCTTCAAAGTGTCTCAAAATTCTTTAATCAACTGCAAAATTTCCACAAACATAGGGGTTGGTGTGGAAAATGTCCTGTCTACATGATGAACCAATCAACATAGCGCACCACCTGGAAAAGATGATACCCAAGATCAGGAATAATCCCATGTAAGAAAGGAAGGATAATTAGTGTCTAGAAGAATGATCTCTACATTAGTGCCTTTACATGACAACATCACCCAAAACTAGTAGATGAACCTAGGGTGTCACTCAACTTTCACACTAGCTAAAGGAAGTGGAGAGACTCTTTGGATTCATCAAAATTGATGAGAAAATAGATAAGGTGTATATGTTCTGAAAATTATCAACCCATCCATCCTAGCTACAAGAACCCCATCCCAAAGTGAGATCTTATACAAACTCTTATTGAGAGAGCTGTTACCATTTTCAAAGATCAGCCCAGTCAGTGCACAATAAGGGGTGAAATAAAAGATTTCCGATCATATCAAAACATATGAAACCTTTTCGGAGCATAGTTACATAGCCCCAACCCTAGATATGGTCAACAATCTAAGACGAGATAAGGATTAAAGGATCCTAGTGGCATTGTAATATTCACAGTAATGGAAATGATCCCCTATCTAGCTGAATAAAAAATGGAAATAACCACTGGTATTATAGAGGGTGTTTGCTTGTTGAATGTGACCCAAGTGTTAGTAAATGTTCCATCCCTCCACCAGCCTCAATTTCATTACTAACGTACTAACCCGAATCCATAGACTCATATCTCTAGCTGGGAAAATTTATCCATTCGAGAACATGGCCATAAATCCTTCCAGCATAAGGATTAAAGAGATCTCTAACTTCACTTGATATCCACATGAATTATGATCCCTACCTTCTAAAATGTCCCAATACAATCCATAACTATCAAAAAATTTCTAGGAAGGGAACCAATGGGGGAAGATAGTGGTTGACCTAACCTTGCTGTGATAAAGGAAAATGTTGATCCAATCTTTGAAGGAGATAAGTGAGTGTATGATCAGCTCCTTCCTCATATTCTCCTTCACAACGATGAGAATGTACCTTGCCAATATTGGAGTCTAAAAAGTTTAATTACAAACATATATGGTGGGGAGGAACTCATTATAAATATTTCCAAGAGGGGGGATCCTGCCCAGTTGATAGATGTCCCATAGGATGATTCCCAACTCACCATGAGATAGATGAAATGAGTTCGTGATAGGGAACCAATGACTGATAAATTATTGAAGAAGATCAGGCTAGAGATAGATAATAAATTGGGAAATACACACCAATTCATAAAAATAAACCCTATATAACTAGTCAGTGAACTTAAAGCATCTTTCCCTGACCTAGAATGACCACGTCCATTAATCAAAGAAATTACCACTAGGAAAACGATCTCATTTAGAGGTCCATCCACTGCCCAAATTTTTCATACAAGAGACGAATATACTAGAGTATCTTATAGAAACATTCTTATGAGGGAATTCATATCCATATAAACCCAAGGTAGAGTTTTCAAACATATAAGACAAACCTTGGGGTTGAGTTGCGACCAGCTGGCCATCCTCATCAATCATCATCTAAATACAGTCAGAATAAGTTGACACCCAATGAGATGAAATATTGACTTCCAAAGGAGGGATGATAACATCATCTAGAAATCCGAACCCATATAGAGGAATCCAGTTCAAGAGAGGTTAATCCTGGAGCTTGGTTGAGAGGAATCTCTTCAAAATCTCATTAACAGAAGGTACACAATGTCAGGGGTTATCATTAAAATTTCTATTGATAATTGCCATTTGATTATCCATATCGGAAGATCTTTTATGTGAGATAGAATAAATCTAAAAAAAAGTAAGTGACGTATGCCAAGAATATGAAATAAAATCTTGTCAAAGGAAATACATAAAATTCTGCAGCATCATGCGCATCACATGAATCAGTAAGGGATTGGTGAATCTCATAAGGAATTATTGAATCACTTAACTCTTAAATATATCACAGGTTGCATAAACCCATAAGGAATTTCATAGATACATGAACTCTTAAAATAATCATGATCACATAACCTTAACATGGTCATGCAAGCTGTAAAATAGTCAAAGTATCATGAGATCAATCCAACATATCTTGCGGAACCATTAAAATGATCGTATCCCCATAACCAAAGTTCAAGAAATTACTGAAGTTAATTCATGGGTGGTATGAGTGGGAACCTAAAAAAATGGATTCCTACAAATTAGTTTTTATGGAATGGTCTAGCAGTGAGGTATCATGATCAGGTTTTTCAGGAAGGTCTTGCAATGAGGTAATGCGACAGAAGAAGGGATAGAGAGCTCTAGAGAAGTGAGTATCTAGTGAATGAATATCTCCCCACTCCCCCATTTATAGGGCATTGAACAGAATACCAAACATCACTTGATAGACCAAGAGTCACCCAAGATTCCGGTTGGTGACATTTCCAAAGACTCAGGAAAGCATTTAATTTCCTTATAACCAAGCCATTGTCTCCATAGATGTCGCTACTGAGGGGGAGAATTTGTTGACGCCCGCCAAATGAGCATTGGAAAATTTACAAAGGAAGAAATACCTAAATATGGGTATTATATTTCCTAAAAAACAAATGAAGAATAAGGTGTCGAAATACTCGTGAATCACATAATCCTACAAGAGACATGTGATCTCATGCCCATCATAAGGTCATTTGAAGAAGCCATGTTCAGTTCATAGCCTATAGAAGATCCCGCGCAGCCCCTTTATCAAGTCCTTATGCTATTGAGAAGGTTCCCCAGGCACAAATTGATCATGTGAAGGTAGCTAGATAAGACTCACCTAGTTCACACAACTTTTCCACTGATGGATTCCTGACAAACCATTCGAACATCCTTCAAGAATATGAGAAAAATATCCAAAATGCGGGAGCCTCTAGCAGTCGTAAAATTCACACGATGCATCACCAATAGGTATAATGATTATCCTTGAAAACATTCAAGTAATATCATGAGACCCCAAACATTTGTAAAATAAACAAAGGAAATAAAATAGGGAATGACAAGAGCCTCTAGCATTCTTAAAACTCATGTGACGTGCCTAGGATTTCTAAAGAACAGTTTTCCAAGACCCCTTGAAAAGCGATCCTGATTTTGAGAAGGACCCATGAAAAGCTACCATTTTATTGTAGAAAGTCCCAAACAATTCATATGAGATCATTCCAATTTCTTTCAATAGGTTCTATGATCTCGTAAAGGCCCTTGGATATATTGATATGACAATATGAAAGTCCTTCGACATATCCACATGATTCAAAAAATCCCCAATAATTGGAAATAATCCAATAAAGGAGGAATTGATGGAATGATCCCATGGTCACCAAAAAACATACGATAACCCCAAAATGATTTACATAGGGAACTCATGAAGTGCATGATGTTGAATCCCCACACTGACTCCATCCCGGATTCGCACGATACAACCACACAAAGCAGTCAACAACTGGGGTGGAGAGGCTTATAAATCCCCACCCCAACATTAAAAAAACACCACAAACATCATTATGCACACGAAGAGATGAATCTTATAATACCAAGAACTAGAGAATATTTCTCAGAGAAAATGATCTCATGCCCGAAAAAGATTCCCATTAGGCAAGGTTCGAGGAACAACTAGAGTGATCATACATCATGCATAAACACTTTGCATGATCACTTATAGATCACATGAAGGACTTATGGAAAGACATGTGAAGAACATCATGCATATATGATAAATCAAAGGATACCTAAAACAAGATAATACTGAAAAATATAATACATTTGTGATAAAATACTGAAACAAAGACTAGAATATGTTTTAATTATGCGAAGAACATATATTCCGATCCTCACGTGCTTGATGTGAACCACCCAATACATGCGACAACACTAGGACATGTCACCCAAATCTTGTGATTCTCCTTTGGTATACTATTTGGATCATGTGAAGTTCTTTGGACATGTCAAATAAAGTCACAGGGTTCTCTACAAGAATTACTCCCAAGTCTCGCAAAGCCCTCCAGGCTCACTGCTAAAACCTTACAGTGTCCTTCTAACATGTTTCTCAAATCATACAATGACACTAGAACATGTTAGATTATTTGTGTGGAAGCACCCAGGCATGTCAACTAGTTCTTGTGACACCATTCAGGAATTCCATACATATCTCATGATGAACTATAGGCATGTCATCTCGGATCATGCGTCACCCTGAAGACATGTCACATTGACTCTCACGATTCCCTTCAAGAGAGTTAGCCATATTTCATGATGATAGCGAGGCATGTTATCCAGATCAGGCGATTCCCTCTAGGTGTGTCATCTAAAATCATGCAATGGATTCTAGGACCAGTTGGATAGGTCTCACAATATCCTCCAAACAAGTCATAATTGATAATGAGATGACCCTTAAACATTCCATCTGGGATATTTGACATCCCTTAGAAAAGAAAACTAGGTCATGTGATTGTCTTTGGACATGTCTGAAATATATCCAGACATGCTTATACATCCTCCGATATATCGAATTAGGAAATCAAGGCATGTTAAGTAGGTAGTCAATCATGTCAAGAAGGCAAGAACTCCAGGTCAAAAGGGAATCCCAGGGATTGATAACTTTTTCTACACTTCGTTTGTATCCCTGATGAGAAGAGGAAGCATAGTATGTAAGACCCAATCAAGGGAACTATGATGAATCCGATTCCTTTAATAACTAGGATACATAGCATGCCTCCCCGATGCTTGAGATCCATATCAAACCTCTAAAGGGATGTCACAATACATAATTCCTATATCCAAAAGCAATGAAACTAATTGTTTTCCATCCATTGTTTCTCACACTGAGCATAGATTGAATGGGGTTAGGGATTTTCAATGATCATATAATTCACGTGACATGTTTCTATTAGGATAAGAGAAACATCAGCGTGTAATCTCAAACTAGTTTAACTATGAGGAATATGAATCCAACCTTGACCAGGATATATAGGATGACTTCCTAGGGCCTAATCCTAAACTCAAATTGGCATCCACCTTAGGTCAAGTCCCACCATGTCCATGAAATTTCCACCATCAGAACCTAATCATTCCCATGGGCTGATCATCCCACCTCAACCCTCAGAAGACTAAGAAATAAAATGAACTACAGTGACTATGATTCCTTCAATAACTAGGATACGTAGGATGCCTCCATAAGGCCCAAGAACCATATTAAACATCCTAAGGGTAGTCCCAACAAATAATACCAAAATACATATGTAATGAGGTAGATCACTTTCTTTCTATTGTTTTTCACACTGATCATAGATCACATGGTCTTAGGTAGTTATAATAAACTCATCATTGGCATCCTCAATCTCCACTAGTTAAGGAAATATCATTATGTAATCCCTGATGAGTGGCACAATATGAATATCCCTCATATAAGGGCATCTACCTTGGGGCCAGTCCCAGGGTCTTGATCGAACTATGATAAATCTGATTCCTACTATAATTAGGATATGTAGAAAGTCTCCTTGAGACTCGAGCTCAAATATCTGGTTCCCAATTTCCCACACATATTTCCTTTCTGTATGATGTTAAATTGCACGAGTTTAATGAACTACATGGGGGTTTATTCCTTTAATAACTAGGATATTTTGGATGTATTATAATGGCTCAATACCCACCTTAGAATATTAATTTCCTCCTTGCATGGAAAAAATTCCAAAGTGTCCGGTTATGAAGCTTTAGTGTATAAACAACTATTTATTACTGGGAAATGGATGAAGATCCTTAGATACATACATATGGATTAAATAATGAGACCCCTTTTGTTTTATTTTTTATCTAAAAGGGATTTAACCTACAATAATTTTTTTGGGAAACCAGTATCATATCAGGATTAGGAAGAGATTCTCGAACATGTATTAAATCTATAAGAGAGTTCTAGAGCATGAAAAAATTCACCCAAAAGGGTGTGATGAGTCCAACCCCCCATACTCTCTACTAATGTGATTTTCCAAGCATAATTGGGTATGAAACCCAAATTAATCACCTAACTTTGTAAATTAGGTCCATACCTAGTTATGGATAAGGGAAACATTGGGTATTTCTGTTAAGAATGATGAAGGTGACCTGAAATTGATGATTTTTCAAGAAATGACCCCCACAATCAACTATCGGCCCAAACCGAATCCACCTCTATAGGGGTTCCTGACCGTCTATTCTCCATCAAAACAATCGCATTATCTTTACAATCCATTATAAAGGATTTATTATGTTAATGAATTTGGTTAAGGAGTATGAGAGAACTTGACCTAAAGAAACCTAGATTGATCCAAGAGTGATTTAGGATGAACTAAAAGATAATGTAATAATTTATAAGAGTAAGAAATTTTGGGGTTGAATTTTTCATCAAAAAATAATACTCTTATAATATTAATTTTTTATCACTCAAATTTGACAACTCTTAGTTTTAGTAATGGCTAAAGACTAAAGGAACCACATTAATAGTGGATTTTATAGACAATGTGGAGATTTTCCCAATGAACAAATAAGTGGGATAAAAGCTAACATTGAAAATATTATGGTTATGCTCACACAACTATATAGAGTTATGATTAATACCTTGAATCTTTACAAACATAAAAAAACACCAAATAAGATAAGGATGGATTTTTATAGAAGACTAGGTGATGAATATGATTAATCAAAGAAAATTTAACTTCCTACATGTGAAAAATATGGGAAGAGTCCCCCAAGGGAATTAATCATAGGAATAAGAAAGTGTTTCAAGTGTGGAATTATTGATCATTAAAATCCTGATTGTCGAGATAGGATGAATAAGTTGATTAATGAAATGGAGTTAAAGAATGTCAAATGTGTCAAATTTTAGAAGTTTGGGAATTATAAAAAATGATACCCTAAAATAATGGATAATGTGGAAAATAAAAATTAGCAACCTTAAAAACCTAGGGAATAAAGTGATTCCTATTGTAATTAACTAACCTGATTTGACCTAACCCATCATAAAAATCAGCCCACCACACAGCCCGAAGCATGTTCTCGATCACCACTATCTGGTAACAAGCACCAAGCATAGACAATTATCACTTGGGAATATTTTTTACATTGGTAAATGACATGAATCATCCATAAAATGGGATGTCCAAACCAATATCATCAGATTCAATAGAAGAAGATAAATAGATACCATAAAAAATGACATACATCAAAGTAAAAACATGCCACAACTAAGCATATACATGGTATCTCAAAATAAACAACCCAAACTCAAAGGAAAGGTTACAATATAAATTAGTATTAACTATAACCCAAGTATTAAAAAATAACAACAAAGACTCCACATGAGTCCATTTCTATGTGATCATGTTCTATATACAAAACACTGGATGATGGTAATTAAGAAGATCCACCCTGAAACATGGTGACCTTGCTTTACCTATGTCCTACAAAATGAAAATTTTAAATGCCCAAAAGGGCCCAAGTAGGGTGTGAGGTATGAATCCAAGTAGGATACCACCATGAATCTATTTAAGTTCTTTACCCTTGCAAACCAATAAACTAGATTATTTTTTTAAAACTAAACTACTTGAAAACAAATCAATTTCAAGTAAAGATTCATAAACCATTTGTATTTCCTTTTTAAAACAAACATTTTTTTCCAAAATAGTTTCCAAACATGGATCAAATGTATTAATAAGGCCAAAAGGCACAACATTCTCAAATATAACCAGAAAGGCCTAATAAAAGTGAGAATAACACCAACATCATATAACCATATAAATGGAAAATGAATATATGGTAAAAATACATATCATTACATCAAAATTAAACTAATAAAATGAATAAAGAATATACACTAACCTAACATGAGTAATGTGCACCTAGGGATATAACCATCATGCCTATAATGTGTGAGTAAACAAGTATGCTAGCTAGATAAGAAACATAAGATATCACAGTTTTCCTTGGTCCCAACTGTAAGAGCTCACATAGTCTCTCGATAACCAACATGGAAGACCACATGGTATTCTTACCCAAAGTCTCACTCGACCCATTGGAAACAAATTAAGGCTTAAACAGTCCTCCCTATGAATGATCACATGGTACTTTAAACAAATCTCTCACTCACACCCTGGTTAACCCATGTGTAATCCATGCTAACACAATCAAAAATCAGTTCCCATATCAAATAATCCATGACATAAGAAATTTCATGAACACACATGCCCAATTTATCAAAACACATTTCCCAAGGGAAAAACATTTCTAAACCAATTTTAGAAATCCATTATAAGTATAAAAAACTCTTTTATCCATTATATCAAACACTTGGGGGTGCACAAACACTACCCCCTTTTGGAAAACCCTCTCAAAATACCCAAATTGCCAAAAAAATCCATGAAACATATCAGACATAGAATAAAAAAAAAGAATAAATTATTTTAATGAAAATTTAAACAATAAAAATCAAATGTAATTATAAATTAAAAGGTATTCCACGGAAAACACCCTTAACTAGAAATACCTACCTCAAATTCAGTCTAAAGAATGTCTCCGCCAATGACAACCACCCAGATGAGGTATAACTAATCCTTATACATCCAATTCACAAGAAACCGTGCACTGACAATGCACTTTGGTCTATCTCTCCAAAAAGTCCCATTTTCTTCCCCCAACTCTTGAGAAATCCAAGAAAACGTACAAGGATAAAAACTAAAAATTAGATATACCAATTACCTAGTGGTCGTCATAAACTCCCCACCATGCCACTTTATTCCCCCAAAAAGTCCTTAGAATTCACTAGAATAAAACCGGTGACACCACTAATCCCTCACCCAAACTTCCCACTTCCATGTCTCATGGATATCACCACCAAAATTCCATATCAAATAGACCAATGAGATCACCTTCCCATGAAGAACCTTGTTATTAACATACAAAACATGAAAAGACAACTCCAAATCGATGTCATTAGGATCTAACTCAAAATATTCCCACTATAACAAATAATATGGGTTTGGATGGAATATCTTCAGTTTGGATACATGAAAATTTCATGAATTGAGGTTATCCATGGTGGAAGCTCCAACCAATTGGCTACCCTCCCAAGATGCTCCACAACATGAAACTACTTGAAAAAACAGGGCAGAAAATTCCCTTGATTTATCAAATTACAGTGACCAAATTGAACTGATACCTGGAGAAACACCTGATCCCCAACCTAAAAATCCTATAGATGATGATAATAGTCAATATATGAATTTTGGTGACTCTGAGATATATCTAGCCTTTTCTAAATTAGAAAAACTATCTTATTCATCTCCCGGATGAGGCTCGTTCCAACAAAAGAGCACTTTCCCACTTTATCCCAGCACAAAGGGGATTAGAATAGTCACCCATATAATACCTCAAATGAGTCCATCCTGATTGAGGTTATATTCAAAGTCAGCCAATGGTAGGTTCCTTTCCCATGAATCACCAAAATCAAGAACACATTCCCATAACTTATCCTTGAGAGTCTAGATATTCTTCTCAGACTGGACATCTTTTAGTGGGTGATATGTAGTTCCAACCTCAACTATGTTCCCAAATCCTTCTAGAGTCATTTCCAAAAGAAATATGTGGAACATGAGTCCCAGTCTGACACTATTTCCTAGGGCACTCCATGAAGCCAAAAAACCTCTCAAACATACATGAATTTGAGTTCCTCTAACATTTTTAACTCCCTGATGGGTATAAAATGGGTTGATTTAATTACATGATCAACAATCACCCACATGAAATCTTTTCCACTCAGAGTATGAGGTATCCCAATCATGAAATCCATTGATATCTTTACCCACTTGCACACAGGCATGGGGAGTGTCTATAATAAACTAACTAGTATCTAATGTTATTCATTGATCCTCTAGCAAGTCAAGTACTTGGAAATAAATTCTACCACTACATGTATCATCTTAGGACACTAATACCATCCTATCAAGGTATAAAACATCTTGTTTATCTCGAGGTGAACGACCCAACTAGAATGATGCACCTCCTATATGACCTCCTACCTCAGGATCAAAGGTACTACCAGCCACTTATGAAAGAGAATAGAACCATTAGGAGACTAGGACCAATCACTCAAGGTCTCCCCATCATTTAAATAACTACTAATCTGCTGGCACTCAGGTTTGGATACCTGCTCTATCCTCACCCAATCGATGAGAGAGGGTGAAATTTTCACACTATCCATGAATAAATACCATCTATCGACCTTTAAATTCAGTCTTAGGTCATTACAAAATCTCATCAAACCCCAATCATCCACTGATTTCTAAACATCCTGCATCATAAGCTTCTTTCTAAATGTGTTAGCGACCACATTTCCCTTCCCAAGAATATACGTAATCTTGAAATCAAATGTCTGAAGGTACTTCACCCATAATATGTTCCTAAGTTTTAGGTCTTCATGAGTGAAAATATACTTCAAGATATTATGATCTGAATACACTATGAAATTCTACCTGAAGAGTTAATATTTTCATGTCTTTAGTGCATACATAATCATCTTTCAATTCCAAGTTGTGGGTGGGGTAATTTTGTTCATACGAGCATAAATACCTCAAGAAATAGGTATCCACATGTCCAACCTACATTAGCACACAACCCAAACCCACACCAAAATAATCATAATACATTACATAAGATCTCCTTGTATTAGGTAGAATCAAAACACGAGATGATTTCAAACTAGTTTGAAACTACTCAAAGGCACTCTGAAACTTCTCATATCACTGAAACATCACTCCTTTCCTAGTAAAATACAATAATGAAGAAACTATCTTGGATAAGTCTCGAAAAAATAATCTATAATACCCAACCAATCCCAGAAAACTATAGATATTGAAAAAATTATTGGCCTTCTCCCAAGACATGACTACTAAAACCTTATCTAGATCCATTGAAACCCCATCCATATAAATCATGCGACCCAAAAACATCACTTTTTGAATCCAAATATGGCTATTAGGAAACTTTAAATATAGATGATGATCTATAAAAACATCCAAAATGACCTTAATATGGTCATAGTTATCCTCCTACATCTTGGAATACACCAATATTTCATCTACAAGCATGACTATGAAGGATTCCAAAAATCAATGAAAGATCCAGTTCATTAGTGCCATGAAAAAAGACATAGAATTGGTAATACTAAATGGAATAACCAAGTAATTAAAAATGTTAATAACAACTTAAAAAAATGTTCATTGAAACATTATCTTTTTGAACCCTCATGGTACCCCAATCACAAATCGATTTTTGAAAACCAATGGGCCCCTCCGAACTAGTCAAACAGATCATCAATTATAGGTAAAAAGTATTTATTCTTTAATATATCCTAGTTAATCTTATAGTATTTTAAGAAAATTTAGAGCCTACCATTTGCATTATTTGAAAATAGCACTGGAAAAGATCATGCTGAAACACTAGGGTGAATAAAAACCTTTCCCTAAAGATCTTATAGATAAAATTTTAACTCCTTTAGCTCAGCTATAACCATTAAATAATATGGAATGGAAATCGGGTTCACCCTGAAGATAATTTCAATAGTAAAATCAACCTCTAACTAGGGAGTGAATCCAGAGAAATCCTATGGAATCATTTTTGGGTACCTTCAGTAAAACTTTGGAATTTCACCTAAAGAACATAACTAAACATCCTAAAGAAACAACTTGGACAACAAGCATGAGAGTAACACTAAATAAACTGGTCTTACTATCCTTGACCACAAATCCCACTCATCATGAAAGACATGAGTGATACCATCAGGAGTAAGGAATTGGATCCTATGATAATAATAGTCTACTAGAGCCTTAAATATAATCAAAAAATCTATATTGATTATGTGGTAGAACATGTCCAAGTAAAAAACAAGGAAGACCCAAACAAACTTCACATTGGATACCATGACACGACACTGAGATCACTTGAAATATTAGTCCTTATTCATACCTAATGGGATCAAAAAGTATATAATGTATGTCACCAACTCAACTTGTATACTCAATTCATCAATATTATTAAGTCAAAAAAATAATGATATGAACCTGTGTCAAATAAAACTGATGCCATATAAGAAGAAATAATTATGGTACCTTCATGGTGGCTGGCCTAGAATTCGAGTCCTCTAGAATGAACTTCATTGTATAGAATCACCCTGGATTAGACCAGCTATGAGTCTTCTTCCCCTGGTGATAATCCCCATTTTCATGAGGATGGTATCCTCTATCCTTGGAATCCTCTAACTACACCTATAATACCTATAAGAAAATGGTGACTACACTTCTCCCACATGAAGTCAACTGAAAAAAGTGTAGGATTTGACCTGACTGCCCACATTGGTGGAACATCTTTTAAGTCTCTAGGAAATTTGGACTAGTGTTTCATGACTTCCCTCAATAATAATAGAAAACTATTATATGCCTTTTAAGAGCTACAAAATCTGATCTAGAAGACTGCTGGACACTCTTTCCATTGCCTCTCTGAGACTCACCCCACTTCCACTTTTGTCTTGAAGATTAACTTTGGATCCCACCAATAAAAGGAACCCCACTGAGACCTATATTTCCAATCAAATATGCCTATTCCATCATTTCCTTATTAACCACCTCAAAATAGATGTGTGAAAAAATTAAAATGATCACATATCTAATCTCTGGCCTCAATATCATCTCTAAATGCTGATACTTAAGGTAATCATTATCAAGTAGATCCAGAGAAACATTATATAACTTAGTAAATCTAGTTTCATACACCATCACCAAACGATCACCCTACTCAAGCTTTAATGGTCCATCACTTATCTCAAGGTATATGAGTATAAATTCCAATTAAATTCCACTTTGAAAGTGGTCCACATAAAATACTCATGCTTCCCTGAAAGCATAATTGACTCCCGAAACATCTTACCCAATCATCCTATCATGTATATGGAAAATATTTCTTCAGCAGTCTTAGGGGTATTCAAAAACTTGAAGATCCACACAATATGATACAATAACTCCTTGGGCTCATTGGTTCTATTATCTCCATGAAATGCTAATGGATTCTACCTCAAAAACTCTTAAACATGGTCCATGGTCCATGTATACTCACAAACACCCACTTGACCCAAGGTTTGGATCATCTGAATCATCAACTCCACCAAAGTTGGATTAATGAGAGGGTTTGCCTATAGGGTACTCCCCATTTCACACTCTCCATGCCTAGAATAGGTCCTTCTGGGAGGCTTTTCTAGTAAGACACAAAACAAAAGATTCATCAAGAACAATCCGACATCAACCCATAAAAAAAGTACCAAAAGAAAACCCCCCAACATGGGTATCAAAAGAAAATTTCAATTAATAAGAAGTAAAAAAATCATAAAAAAACCCATAATGAGGCTCAAAACATAACCACAATCCCGAATAACCAATGGAAACTCATGGATAAACATAAAGAAGAGATTTCTAGTAACTCCCTCATTCCTACCTCTCAAGTCCCAATAGTCGTAGATCTAAACTACAACTAACTCCCCAAAAAACATACTCTAATACCTTTTTTGTAGAAAACCAACATGGGTTGACCTAACCCATCACCCAATTTGGATCACCATAAGGGTCGAAGCACTTTTCGGATTTCCATGGGATAACAATAAGCACCAAGAATAAATAATTATCACTTTGGAAAAAATTTTCATTAAGTAACTGACACGACTCATACATAAAATGGAATTTACAAACTCATATCATTATATTCAACAACAGAATATAAAAATATATCATAAACAATGATATATATCAAAGTAAAAACATGAAGCAACTAAGAATATACATAGTATATCAAAATAAACAACTCAGACTCAAAGGAAATGTTATAATTCCAAACATTTCCCAAGTACAACCCAATGGGTAAAAAATACCAACAATGATTCCACATGATTAAATCCCTATAATACTATGTAACCTCTATAAAACACAAGATTTTGGTAATCAAGAAGATCCACACTGGAACATGGTTCCCTCCCTTTACCTGTGTACTAAAAAATGAAATCTACAAACACCCAAAAGGGCCCATGTAGGGTGTGAGGAATGAAGCCCCATAGAATACCACTATAAATATATTTAACATATGTACCCATGAAAACCAATAAACTTGATTGAAAGAATTTTGAAAACTAAAACACTAGAAAACAACCAATTTTCATGTAAAACTTTAAAAACCATTTGTTTTTTCTTTTTTAAAACAAACATGGATTTCCAAAACAATTTCCAAACATGGATCAAATGGATAAACAAGGATAGAAGGCACAACATGAAGAAACATAACCGTAAAGGCACAATACATGTGAGCATAACATATATATCATATAACCATATAAATATAAAATTAACAAATGGGAATAATACATATCATTACATAAAAAATGGAACTAATAAAATGTATAAAGCACATAAAACTAACCAGCATGAGTAATTTTCACCTAGTGATCTAACCATCATGGTTATCATGAGTTAGTAAATAGGTGTGCTAGCTAGATAAGAAACATAATCTCTCATTTTCTTCCTCGGGCCAAAATCCAAGAGCAAACATAGTCTCTCAGCAACCAACATGGAATCTCACAAGGTTTTCCTACCCAAAGGCTCACTTATTCCCTTGGAAATAAATAGAGGCTCTTAAGGTTATCCCTCCCATGTCCCACATGGTCCCTCAAACAAATCTCTCACTCACCCCTATTAACCCATGTGCTACTCCATGCCAACACAATCATAAACAAGTTTCCAAGAAAAATAATTCATAACATAATACATTTAAAAAAAAAAGTATGAACAATTTACAAAAACACCTTTCTAAAGTTAAAAAAATTTTCTAAAACATTATAGAAATCCAGTAGAAGTCAAAAAAACTCTTTGTATATTTTTATCAGACACTTTGGGGTGCACACATACTACCTCCATTTGGAAAACCCTCTATAAATACCCAAAATTCCATAAAAAATCAATGAAACACATCATACATGGAATAAATACAAAAAATAAATCATTTTAATACAAATTTAAACAATACAAACAAAAGGTTAATAGAAATTTAAATGCATGTCATGTTAAATAAAAAAATATACCTCAAATTTGGTCCAAATCTTGTCACCTCCCACAAAACCACCCGGATGAGGTAGAAATAAGCCTCACATACCTAATAAATAAGAAATAAAACCAAAAAACCCATTAAATACCCTATATTTGGACAAAACCGCCCATAGGGTTATAAATATCCACAAAAATGGAAGAATAAGTCTTGAGAAGGGAAAATAATAAGAAATCATGAAGAAATAAATTTAACTCAAGCCAAAACACCTTGAAACAAAGATAAAATCCACAAATAAGGAGTGGGAGGAGCTCTAAATCCAAGGAATATGGGATAAATGTGTGGGGGATGGAAAAAGATTCCCAAAAACATAAAAACACAAAATGGGTATTTTGGTAAAAATATGACTTTAATGAGTTGGAGAAGGTCGCATGGTTTGGACACACAGTTAGGAAAACCATGCACTAACCATGATGGTACCACTTTCCACCCAAAAGAGACAACATAATTTTCTCCAGGGTGTCACATGGTTTAAAAAACTATACTCAAACCATGATAAACTGCACTATCAGAAACTACACCACCCCTCATACGATTTATTCATAGTTTAGACAAGCCTTTCACTAATGATGCGCTCTAGTATTTCTCACTAAAAACTCCAATTTTTTACGCTTGGAACCCTGGAACTCTAAGAACACACTCAAGGATAAATAAAACTAAAAAGTTTATGTACGAATGACCGAGTGGGTGTCACACCTATGCTTTCCCTATTGCTCAATACAGGTCATGTAACATCCCAAGTAAGTAATGAATAATAGATATTTTTATTTATGTCTATTAATGATTAAGATAGTCTTTTAGAGGCTTAAAATGAAAATAAATACAATCTTATGCATGGAATACACTAATATTCTTAAAAGATTGTTTTACTGCCTTTTGATGGAAAACCCTTTTTAAATCTATCTCTTGACAATTTTATAAGCTATTTTTGTCAAAATAAACTTATTATTTATGATTGGGACATCAAAATTTACTTTGTGTGAATTTTTGTATTTTTCCGATAAAGTTCATTTTTTAATGAATAGTGAAAAATGTTGTATTTTAATTCAGAACCTCTTTTTAATATAATTTATTTATATGATTATATTATCTTTTGAATTGGTTTTGAAGTGAAATTAGAATATATTTTTACCATTTTATCCAATGGTGGTCATTGGAATCAATTTCACTGTGAAATTGGACTTAAACTAGTGTCAATCTTTTGATACTTATTGTTTCATAAAAACACGCTATTTGTCATGGCAGCGGGAATTAGTTATTAAATTAATTAATGCAACTTAAATGTTTTGAATTTTGTAAAAGAGACATCATTTTTGAATTCGGAATATCAAATATATCTTAGGGTGAAGTTTTGGTATCTTTCTGAAAAACTTCAATTTTTGATGAATAGTGAAACCACTAAGTGGTAGTTAAAGAAACTGGTTTTTCGTTTAAATGAAACTTTTCCACTTTTGTGATTTGATTTTCAAAAATCCGACATACATGGTTGTCATTAAGAAGTAAAATGTTGTTCAATGAGATTAAAATAATTTTTTGGTGAATAGTAATTTTTAAGTTCTTAATCGTGATTAGTGGTAATTAGTGTAGTTTAAGGTAAACATAATGTTTTAATAATATGATATGAGCTTGAAACATGTCCTAACCTCATTGGATGTGTCATGGCTGAACAATAAAATCCATGGTTCAACTTGGGGACCCCATGGAGTCACTTTGGTTGGGAAATGGCATAAATAATTTTTTATTTAATGTTAAAGTAAAAATGACACAAACATGAGATGTTTTACTAAAACAATTTTTACATGGGGTTATAAAAGTCAGATTTATGATTATAAATAGTAATTGGAAAGATAAAAAGATTTCATACATCATAGTATTTTTTTTTTCAATTTTTATACTTTAAATAAATTAAATTATTTATGACATCATGATGATGCAACGATTACCTCATTAATAAAGGATTTAAATAAAATGAAATGATAATGTAAAATATATGAACTACACATGTCTAAAACCTATTTGATGGGTGGATTTCGAACCCTTATCACCTTAACCTCTAATTATATCAACGTGGGACCTTTTGAATCCGAAACTCATTTTAAAATAATGTAACATTTCTTTACTTTCCAAGAGTGCCCCTCCTCTCCTCTTATAATAGGCCCCCACCTCTACCTCCTTACCCACACTCCCAAAGCCTTTGGCTCGGCCAAACCCTGCCCATTTTGTCTCTGAAATTCCCTCTCTTACTCCTTGAAGCCTCACTTTGGGCAGAAGTCTTCCCAAGGAAGCCTTTGAGCTCAAACCAAAGGGAGTTACCCGATTTTAAGGTAATGTCTTCACTTGAGTCCTTTTGTTTTATTTTGCTTCTCCAACCCCCTAAACTCTTTTTATTCATTTATTTTGTAAAAAATCCAGTATCTTCAATATACTAGGATGTTTTTATAATATGTATTCGAGCTACACTTACACAAACCTACATCTAATGGTTAAAGGACATACTGTTTCCGTGGATGGTGAATTTATGCCTCCCGAAACGATGTTTGTTCAACATTCTTTTAACACCTTCAAAGGTGGCCATTAAGATGCCACTATATTTATATATGATATATAATATGTTTATGTTTTCCTTAAGCTTCTGTATTTTTCATTTTGTTTATACCTTTATGGTTTCCATTATGGGTAAACGCGATATCTTCATTTAAGGAAGTGCGGACTACTGCCCCCTCAAAGTGATTTGATTCGTTAAATACCATATGTGGGACGTATAAAGGATGGAACTAGGATATTATATATGATATTATAATGTAATTATAATATACCTTTATATCATTATGATTCCATTCTATAAAATATGAAATAGAAATGAAATTAGCGTTCATGCGTACGTACGACTTACCGTCTCCATGAACGGTGCATTTCATTTCTTACCTCTAAATGATTATGTAATATTATAAATTCACGCATGTACTGGATATATATGACATATATGATATCTAAATCATGAATACCATTCTCTATATAATGGGTACATGAACAACTTGAAATTATAAAGGGCTTATTTTTGACTCAAGTACCAATGATTGTTAAAACGGCCGTTATTAACCAAAATAATTACATAGTGTTCATGACATGGCAATAAGTGATATAAATGGAATAATGAACTTGAAAAAGGTTCTTAAACAAGTAGAAATTAACTCAAGTTTATTATTCAGGAGATTAAAGAACGACAGATTCAAGTCGGACCTGAGGTATGGGACTTCATCTCAATCTCCTTTCATTGAGGCATATTTTGTTTTATACACAACCTTATTTTATACGGTGTATAAATCCCTTTGAATTTTACATTTATTCAAAAGGAATCTTTTTTATACGAAGCATTTACTAAACGACAAAAGGGAATGTTTTTGTCGTACGTATGCGGCGACAATGACTTCTCCGCCGCCATGACCATTATTTGAGTTTCGGCTTCCTCTACAAGCCATACCTTTTTCTTAAAAGAAAAATAAATACCATGTTTTACTTTGGTATTGAAAATTGTTTTCATAATGTTTTTATATCAATGTGTTGTATTGATATCTTGTGATTGAAAGGTGGAAATTTTATGTTTCCTTTATGCATGTTTTATGTGATACGATTATGTTGAGGTTCTTGGGCATTATTATGAAGACGGGTGGTTCCGTGATAGACTAAGGGCGGGTGAGCCCGATATAGCTCTCCAATGCATTGGGTAACGTGAAGGAGTGAAACGTTAAGGTTTCTCCGAAGAGATTTAGGGAATATACTGTGATGGGTATTCCAAACGTAACCAAGAGGGTTACTCCATACGTAAGAATGTTATGAATGCCTCAAGTTACCTTTATGTCTTATGATTTCTATGATTTATTCATGATTTGATGAGGTATGTTAAAGTGCTTATGTTTTATGGGTAAAGTATGATTTCATTCTTATGTATATATGTACCCATGTTTCCTTTCCATATTTTTATATCCCTTACTGAGCTTTTTATGCTCATCCCAAGTTTTTTTGAAATGTTTTCCACAGGTCAAGGGAAAGGTACATGATATGATGATAGTGTCAAGGAAGTGTCAAGAAAGAATCCATGTTTTATTTTAAATATGTTTCCATTGATGGGAAAGAAGAATACTATCTTTATGTAAGCACTTTGTTTATATGTGGAATGTAATGCAAGTTCTATGATCTAATTCTCTAGAACTCTAAACCCTAAAAGATACTCAATGTGTAATCTTGTAATAACTCAAGATTAAGTAAGGTTTAAGGCTGGGGCCTTATAGTTGGTATCAAAGGCTAGTTTAGATAACTTTAGGAGTTAGAGTTCTATTAAATGATTATCCAAAAATATTTTTTTAACGGTCAAATTGAAATGATATAGCATTTGAAGATTACCATGTTGCTTCACCTAAGATATTTCTGTGATAAGAATGGTTTTAAATAGAGGAAATAGAGCAGCTTTTCTTGGATGGCATATAGAGTATAATGACCTTTTGAATCAACAACCAGAGATGGTCGGAATCATAATTGAGCAGTTTACTACAGTGATGGCTCAGTTGAATCAGGTGATAAATGGTGGTTGTTTTATTGATGATATTTTGGTGTTTTATAAAAGTAAAGAGGAGAATGAAGGTCATTTAAGGGTTATCTTTCAAACCTTAAAAGAAAAGAAATTGTATGGGAAATTCAGAAAGTGTGAGTTTTGGTTGCAACAAATTTCTTTCCTTGGTCACATTGTTTCTAAAGATGGGATAACTGTTGATCCTGCAAAAAACAAAAGTTGTGGAAGACTGGCCAAGACCCACAAATGTAACTGAGATTCGTAGCTTCCTTGGTTTGGCAGGATATTACCGAAGGTTTGTTAGAAAATTTTCATGGTTATCTAGTCCAATGACTAAGCTAACTCGGAAGGGTGTTAAGTTTATCTGGACAAAAGAATGTGATGATTGTTTTCAGGAATTGAAAAGAAGATTGGTGAAAGCTCCAGTTTTGGCACTACCTTCCAGGAATGGTGAGTTTGTTATCTAGAGTGATGCTTCATTGAAAGGACTTGGTTGCGTCCTAATGCAGAATGATCAGGTAATTGCTTATGCTTCACGACAGTTGAAAAATCATGAGGTAAATTCCCCTACACATGATTTGGAATTAGCTGCTGTTGTTTTTACTTTAAAAATCTGGAGGCATCATTTGTATGGAGTAAAGTGTGAAATATATACCGATCACAAAAGTTTAAAGTATATATTCACTCAGAAAGAATTGAACATGAGACAAAGGAGATGGCTAGAATTAATCAAGGATTATGATTTTACAATTCATTACCATCCAGGAAAAGAAAATAAAGTGGCTGATGCTTTGAGTCGAAAAAGTAATGCTTCATTAGAAATGTTGTGTTTGGAACGTGATCCTTTGGTTAAGGATTTGATGAACTTTGGAATAGAAGTTGTTAGTGTAGGAAGTTCTTCTGTTTTTTTGCAGGTATCAGTGAGATCATCTCTATCAGATAGAATCAAGCAAGCACAGAAGCAAGACAGTGAGTTGCAGAAAAAGGTAGAGCTGGTTCAGAAAGGTAAGTTGCCTGAATTAAACATTGATAATGATTGCGTTTTGAGATTTGGGAAGAGATTGTGTGTGCCTTGTGATTCACAGTTGAAGAGAGAGTTGTTATGTGAAGCTCATAGTTCTCCGTTTTCAGTTCATCCTGGCAGTACTAAGATGTACAGAGATATGCGGGAGTATTACTGGTGGGATGGAATGAAAAGAGATATTGCTGATTTTACTGTGAAGTGTTTGACATGTCAACAGGTTAAAGTAGAGTGGCAGTTACCGAAAGGGATGCTTCATCCTTTACCAGTGCCAGAGTGGAAATGGTAGAATATATCCATGGACTTCATTGTGGGATTGCCGAAGAACCCTCGAGGTAATAGTGCAATCTGGGTTATTGTTGATCGCCTGACCAAGTCTGCTCATTTCCTTGATATAAGAGATACTTTTTCCCTAGATCAACTTTCCCGTTTGTATCTTAAAGAGATAGTCAGGTTACATGGAGTTCCCCTCTCCATTGTATCTGATTGTGATCCCAGGTTCACTTCTAACTTTTGGAAAGGCCTTCAGAAGTCGTTGGGTAATGAATTAAATTTTAGTATAGCTTTTCATCCTCAATCAAATGGGCAGTCAGAACGAACAATTCAGACCTTGGAGGATATGCTATGAGCTTGTTCGATGGATTATCAGGGAAGTTGGGACCAATATATTTCTTTGGTTGAATTTTCATATAATAACAGTTTTCATTCCAGTATACAGATGGACCCATTTCAGGCATTATATGGGAAGCGGTGTCAAACTCCAGCTTTCTGGGATGAAGTGGGTGAAAGGAAGTTGATGGGACCGGAATTGGTAGAAGAGTTGGTAGAAAAAGTTCAGCTGATACAAAAACACATGAGAACAGCTCAGAGCAGGCAGAAGAGTTATGCGGGCAACATGAGGAAGGATCTATCTTTTGAGGTAGGTGACCATGTTTTTCTCAAAGTATCACCATGGAAAAGTGTGATGCGATTTGGTAAGAAAGGAAAGCTGAGTCCAAGGTTCATTGGACCATATGAAATTCTGGAGAGAGTTGGATCAGTTGCTTACCGAGTGGCTTTACCTCTGAGATTATCTCAGGTACACAATGTTTTTCACGTTTCGATGTTGAGAAAGTATATTCCAGATCCATCTCATGTTTTGAGTCCAAAGGTAGTTCAGATGGAAGAGAACCTATCTTATGAGGAACAACCGGTCCAGATTCTTGACCACAGGGAGAAAGTGTTACGAAATAAGGTGATTAATCAGGTAAATGTTTTGTGGAAAAACCACATGATGGAAGAGGCAACATGGGAATCTGAAAATGCAATGAGGGATAAGTACCCCCATTTATTCGATAAGTAAATAAATTGCGAGGACACAATTTTCTAAAGGGGGGAAGGATGTAACATCCCACGTAAGTAATGAATAATAGATATTTTTATCTATGTCTATTAATGATTAAGATAGTGTTTTAGAGGCTTAAAATGAAAATAAATACAATCTTATGCATGGAATACACTAATATTCTTAAAAGATTATTTTACTGCCTTTTGATGGCAAACCCTTTTTAAATCTATCTTTTGACAATTTTATAAGCTATTTTTTTCAAAATAAACTTATTATTTATGATTGGGACATCAAAATTTACTTTGTGTGAATTTTTGGTATTTTTCCGATAAAGTTCATTTTTAATGAATAGTGAAAAATGTTGTATTTTAATTCAAAACCACTTTTTAATCTAATTTATTTATATGATTAGATTATCTTTTGAATTGGTTTTGAAGTTAAATTAGAATATATTTTTACCATTTTATCCAATGGTGGTCATTGGAATCAATTTCACTTTGAAATTGGACTTAAACTAGTGTCAATCTTTTAATACTTATTGTTTCATAAAAACACGCTATTTGTCATGACAGCGGGAATTAGTTATTAAATTAATTAATGCAACTTAAATGTTTTGAATTTTGTAAAATAGACATCATTTTTGAATTCGGAATATCAAATATAGCTTAGGGTGAAGTTTTGGTATCTTTCTGAAAAACATCAATTTTTGATGAATAGTGAAACCACTAAGTGGTAGTTAAAGAAACTGATTTTTCGTTTAAATGAAACTTTGCCACTTCTGTGATTTTATTTTCAAAAATCCGACATACATGGTTGTCATTAAGAAGTAAAATGTGGTTCAATGAGATTAAAATAATTTTTTTGGTGAATAGTAACTTTTAAGTTCTTAATCGCGATCAGTGGTAATTAGTGTAGTTTAAGGTAAAAATAATGTTTTAATAATATGAGATGAGCTTGACACATGTCCTACCCTCATTGGATGTGTCATGGTTGACCAATAAAATCCATGGGTCAACTTGGGGACCCCATGGAGCCACTTTGTTTGGGAAATTACATAAATAATTTTTTATTTAATGTTAAAGTAAAAATGACACAAACATGAGATGTTTTACTAAAACAATTTTTACATGGGGATATACAAGTCAGATTTTTGATTATAAATAGTAATTGGAAAGATAAAAAGATTTCCTACATCATAGTATTTTTTTATAATTTGTAGACTTTAAATAAATTAAATTATTTATGACATCATGATGATGCAGCGATTACCTCATTAATAAAGGATTTAAATAAAATGAAATGATAATGTAAAATATATGAACTACACATGTCCAAAACCTATTTTATGGGTGGATTTAGAACCCTTATCACCTTACCCTCGAATTATATCAATGTGGGACCTTTTGAATCCGAAAATCATTTTAAAATAATGTAACATTTCTTTACTTTCCAAGAGTGCCCCTCCTCTCCTCTTATAAAAGGCCCCCACCTCTACCTCCTTACCCACACTCCCAAAGCATTTGGCTCAGCCGACCCCTGCCCATTTTGTCTCTCCACTTCCCTATATTAGTCCTTGAATCCTCACATTGGGCAGAAGTCTTCCCAAGGAAGCCTTTGAGCTCAAACCAAAGGGAGTTACCCGATTTTAAGGTAATGTCTTCACTTGAGTCCTTTTGTTTTATTTTGCTTCTCCAACCCCCTAAACTATTTTTATTAATTTATTTTGTAAAAAATCAAGTATCTTAAATATTCTAGGATGTTGTTATAAGAAGGATTCGAGCTACACTTACACACACCTACGTCTAATGGTTAAAGTACATACTGTTTCTGTGGATGGTGAATTTATGCCTCCCGAAACGATGATTGTTCAACATTCTTTTAACACCTTAAAAGGTGGCCATCAAGATGTCACTATATTTATATATGATATATAATATGTTTATGTTTTCCTTAGGCTTCTGTATTTTTCATTTTGGGCATACCTTTATGGTTTCCATTATGGGTAAACGCGATATCTTCATTTAAGGAAGTGCGGACTACCGCCCCCTCAAAGTGATTTGATTCGTTAAATACCATATGTGGGACGTATAAATGATGGAACTATGATATTATATATGATATTATACTGGAATTATAATATACCTTTATATCATTATGATTCCATTCTATAAAATACGAAATAGAAATGAAAGTAGCGTTCATGCGTACGTATGGCTTACCGTCTCCATGAACGGTGCATTTCATTTCTTACCTCTAAATGATTATGTAATATTATAAATGCATGCATGTACTAGATATATATGACATATATGATATCTACATCATGAATACCATTCTGGATATAATGGGTACATGAACAAATTGTAATTATAAAAGGCTTCTTTTTGACTCAAGTACCAATGATCGTTAAAACGACCGTTATTAACCTAAATAATTACATAGTGTTCATGATATGACAATAAGTGATATAAAAGGAATAATGAACTTGAAAAAGGTTCTTAAACAAGTAGAAATTAACCCAAGTTTATTATTCAGGAGATTAAAGAACGACCGAGTCAAGTCGGACCCGAGGTATGGGACTTCGTCTCAATCTCCTTTCATTGAGGCGTATTTTGTTTTATACACAACCTTCTTTTATACGGTGTATAAAACCCTTTGACTTTTATGTTTATTCAAAGGAATATTTTTTATACGAAGCGTTTACTAAACGACAAAAGGGAATGTTTTTGTCATATGTATGCACCGACAACGACTTCTCCGCCGCCATGACCATTATTTGAGTTTCGGCTTCCTCTACAAGCCATACCTTTTTTTAAAAGAAAAATAAATACCATGTTTTACTTTGGTATTGAAAATTGTTTTCATAATGTTTTTATATCAATGTGTTGTATTAATATCTTGTAATTGAAAGGTGTAAATGTTATGTTTCCTTTATTCATGTTTTATGTGATACGATTATGTTGAGGTTCTTGGGCATTATTATGAAGACGGGTGGTTCCGTGATAGACTAAGGGCGGGTGAGCCCGATATAGCTCTCCAATGCATTGGGTAACGCGAAGGAGTGAAACGTTAAGGTTTCTCCGAAGAGATTTAGGGAATATATTGTGATGGGTATTCCAAACGTAACCAAGAGGGTTACTCCCTACGTAAAAATGTTATGAATGCCTCAAGTTACCTTTATGTCTTATGATTTCTATGATTTATTCATGATTTGATGAGGTATGTTAAAGTTCTTATGTTTTATGGGTAAAGTATGATTTCATTCTTATGTATATATGTACCCATGTTTCCTTTCCATATTTTTATATCTCTTACTGAGCTTTTTATGCTCATCCCAAGTTTTTTTGAAATGTTTTTCACAGGTCAAGGGAAAGGTACATGATATGATGATAGTGTCAAGGAAGTGTCAAGAAAGAATCCATGTTTTATTTTAAATATGTTTCCACTGATGGGAAAGAAGAATACTATCTTTATGTAACCACTTTTTTTATATGTGGAATGTAATGCAAGTTCTATGATCTAATTCTCTAAAACTCTAAACCCGAAAAGATCCTCAATGTGTAATCTCTTGATAACTCAAGATTAAGTAAGGTTTAAGGCTGGGGCCTTATAGGTCATGAAAAAGACGGGTAATAAGGTATAATCACCCTCCAATCGAGATTTGTTTATATCCAATTGGAATATAGTTCTTTACACCCTAGTAATCCTGGTACATTTTATAAGAGAAAAAAGCATCACCCCAATAACTTGGTATTATCATGGAAAACCCTCTATCATTATTATATCCCAATTCAAGGTTTATGGAATATACTTTTTGAAAGTCTTATTATCCATACTTTATATGAATTCTATGTGATTTTAGAAATGTATTTTCTATATCCACATAAAATATATAGTGATTACAAAAATAGGGAAATCACATTTTAGTTTTAAAACCAACCTATGATCATATATTAGTGAATGGATGACTATGATCTATCTTGAGAAAATAATTCTCTTATATGAGTTATGATACCTAATAATGAGGTATGTTTAGTTTAAATGATTATAGAAAAACACAATATTGTGATTGACCTATTCTGAGGGGAAAAGATATATTTCTTTAGTTTGTTAATATTACTCTATAATTTTTATAATGAGTCCAGTCTATCTCTTAGATACCCTTGTTTTGTAAGTGGTAATTAAAATTTGGAGGGTGAAATTTATTTAAAGCGGGGGGGGGGGGGGGGGGGTGTAATTCCCTATTATTTTGTAATATATATATATTTTCAATTAATATTGCCTTTGAGAGCTTTCTCTGCACACAAAACAAAACCAAAATGAGCAGATCCGTATTTATTATTTATAAAATTTAATAATAATAAAACCTATAGTAAATAAAAAAGATTTTAATAATTAAAAAAATCCATAAAAAATATAATCAATAACAGTTAAAGTTTTAAAAAAGTTAATTTTTAATAAAAATAGTTTATATATATATATATTGAATTTTCATTTAAAAGATAAAATTATAAATTATAAAATTTTAATTTTAAAATTATAAATTTTAGAATTTTAATTTTAAAAAATGAACATCATTTTTTAATTTCATGTATCAAAATTATCCTAATATGTTTTTTGATTTTTTTCTAAAATAATATATTTTTGGCGAATTTAAAAAAATAGCGATTTTGATAATACAATCACTTTTATAACATTATAATAATAAAATAAAGAATTAAAAGTAATTAAAACCTTTATTATATAAAAATATATATTCATAACTTAATTTAAATCATTTAAAAACCCTATGTTGACTTTATAAAACCCATGATTACTGTTTTGGAAACTTAAGTAATATTTTACTATATTTTTTTATTCACTTATATTAAAAATTAGTTTTCATAACTTATATAAACTAAATATAAAAAATTAATTTTATATTATATATCAAAATTTTCTTATTATTTAATAAGATCAATTTTATTTTTGACATAAAATTATGATTACTAACATTAAATTTAATGACTATGATAATGGTAAAAAGTTTATTTTCAAAGAATTGTTTTATTAATGTTGTATAATTTTTATATAATAAATTAAAATAATATATTTTATCTAAAGACTATGATATTAATTTTTTACATGTATATATATATATATTATCACTAATTTACTTAAAGTTATATATGATTAAGAACACTTAATGGAGAAAACAACATTTTTCCTATAAAATAGTTTTTCTAAATATTAAATATTTTATTTTAAAATTTAATTTTATATTATTCATAATTTTATTTAGATTATCTGGGGATTAAATTTATGTTTATAACACAAAAATATAATAATAGTTTTTACCTTATATTTTTAATAAAAAATAAATTACTTGGGTAAAAAACTATTTACTAAGGTACAAACCAAAATTGTAAAATCTATAAATCTATTGATAAAAGACTTGATAAATGTTTAAAACAAGTATGAAAACGAGTTTTATAGTATTTATAGACATTAAATCACCCCAAAAATAAATTATTTATCACTTTTGGTGACATTTACCATTAAATAGTGCCATGCCATTATTGAAAAATAATGGGTATTCACAAAAGTACACTTTTCCTCAATTATAAAATGGGATCACTTCCACCACTTAATTTTGCACCTATCACTTATAATTTCACCTTGAAACTTTTCCATTTTTCTCCTCCTATGATCCTATCTCAAGTTCATAGGCCTCGAGTCCCAATTAGTTATCCTAATACTTTAATTTCGATAGAGTTTTTTAGAGAAAACTCAAGTTCTCAACATGAGTATTTTTTACTCCTTAGTATTTTGTTCTTAATCTTCCACTTAAAAACATTTTATAGCCAAAATAATATAAATAAATCGTTTTTATTAATATTATTGAATTTTATTATGTTAATTTAACCACCATTAATCAATTATTTCCATATACTAAGAAAAATAACACAACATTTATCTTGTATACGTGGAGACTACCACATCCATAAAGAGATGTGGTTTGTTTTTCTTCATCGCCACTCATAGATGGTAAAAAGGATAGATTTTATTAATGATAATATTAAATATGTTAAAAGTTTAATTCTTAAATGATAATTTATCATATAACTTCTTTCTATCCATTTTTTTAGAAATGGAATCATTAATCGTGCATGCATGCAGATTACCACCTCCATGAATGAGGAATTATATTTGACATCATCACCCTACATGTTTGGTTCTAATAATGAATTTAATAAAGTTAAATTATATTTATTATGTTTCAATGTTATATAAAAGTTATATTATAATTATATAAAAACATTTCCTTACTTTTTAAATCATTATAACACACTCTCGTTTGATTCAGTTTTACCACTTATGTGAACGATTTTATAGATTTTTTATCATGAATGATTAAGAAATGTTTTTTAATGGTAATATAATATAATAATAATATATTTGTGATGTTTTAATGATTCTATAATTTTGTTATTAATATTTAATTTATTTATTAATATGCCACATTTTTATCATTAAAAACGATGAAACTAGTTCATCGTAATTTCATTTTTCACAAACCATATCCATGTATATCACCTAATGAAATTTAACTTAATGAATAATTAAAAAAAAATGATTATTATATCTTGAATAATCATGGAATATTTTTTTGAACAAATAATTAAGAATCGACCCTATCACCATGAAAATTTTACAAAACAAATAATCAAGAAATACTAACATCTGATGATGAAAATAAACTATATATGGGTAACCTATTTTTGATAGATGGTTATAAATAATGTGTATAAAAGGTAATATATATTTTAATAAGGCTTTTAAATTATTAATTAAGATAGTTATATTTATTATAAAGGATGTTAGAGCATTTTCATGTAAGATAAAATACAATGTAAGAGGTTTTTGGTGTCAAATTTAATTCCACGAGACATATTTTTTATTATACATGATGATATATTTGATATGGTTTGAATAATACCTAATTTATTTATTTTACCATATTTATGAAATTAATGAGGTTTTAATATCTATATCATTTCCTTTATTTAAATGGCCTTAAATTCAAAAGATACCAATGTTGTAAGTGTTTTTGTTAACTCAACTCCCTTTATCGAGTTATAATGATTCTTCTTGAACTTATTTTTTCCAATATCGGTTTCTTCTACACTAATATTTTCTTTCATGGGAATTTTTCTTTCTCTCTAAATAAAATTAAAATATTTATCCAAATATTACTCCTCAGTGAATTTCTTCTTTATAAAAATTATATCATTGTTTAGGATAATTCTCATCCTCTTTGACAATGGTTTCACCTTTTTATCAATATTTTCATTTCCTTCCAATGTTATCATTTATATTTCAAAACCCAATTATGCGTTATCTAATTTTTCCTTCATATTTCCATTCCACACTTTAATATTTTTACTATTTTTAAAATAAAGGTTTTCAATAAAGGTATTTTAAAATGTTATAAAAAAATTTTCATTATTTTTTAAATATAATGTTTTATATTCCATTAAAAATTTATTTTGAGAACTTTTTTTTAACTTAAATGATCTATTTTTGAAGTTTATTTTAAAAATATAAGTGTTTTACACATTTTCACTTCACCCTTTTTAAACCATTATGTATTTTTCAAGGAACCTTTATTGGATATTTTTTTAAAAGTAAAAGTTTTAAAATGATTTCACTTCACCTTTTTGAAACCTTTATTTATTTTTCAAGTATCCATTATTAAATATTATTTTAAATACGTAAAAGTTTTCAAAAATTTTTTAACTTCAGATTTTTGAAACCTTTATATATTTTGTAAGGATCCATCATTGAAGATTATTTTGAAAAAGTAAATGTTTTCAATAAGTTTTCACATCGCCTTTTTGAAATCACTATTTATTTTTTAAGAGTCAAATAATGAAAGTTTTTTAAAATAATAAATGATTTTAAATTTTTTTTACTTTACCTTTTAAAAGAATACTTTTTAAAGTGACCATAACTTCATCTTTTATTCCAAAGATAAAATCATTTTCTAAAAAATATTTTACTATTTCACTTATATTTTTCACTTTATATCTAAAGAATTTATTTCTTTGTAAATTATTTATTAGGAATCACCCTATAAAGTTTCTTATGAAAGACTCTTTTTGGGAGATTTAATTTTAGGTGTCAATTGTTAAAATTTTTGAGGTCAATTTTTGTGATTCTATTTAGAAGTGTTGTGAAACCCATTTTTCTTTCTATGTGTTATTTATGATATAGTAAATGACTGATTTTAATTAAAACACATATATTTAGATGATTTACGGATGGGGACCTATATCAACCTCCATTGCATTTTTTAAATTTTAATATCACATGTGATAAGGATATTGAGTGTGATAATTTTTTTGTTCAAAACATGCAACGTGGGAATTTTTTGTTCATAACATAAAGAATGAACATTTTTTCATTCCCAACATGAATTATGGGAATTTTTTTATTAAAAGTATATAGAATTAAAATTTTTTTTGTTCATAACACGAAGTGTAAACATTTTTATTGTTCACAATATGAAATGCAGAAATTTTATTTTTTCATAAGGTTAAAATTTCCAAATGCTTATGGTTGTGCCACAATTCTAAAAGTATACCTTGTTTCTATGATACTACTCATTTTCATGATGTATTCTTATGATATTTCATGCATTATTCCATGTTTTTTATCTATTATATTTTAGGTATAACATTATTATATATCATTATTATACATATATGCTCATATTATGTTCACTTATGATATTTTATTATTATCTCTTATGATCACCCTTACTAAGAATTTGAGCTCACCACTTTGTTTTGTTTCCATTACCTAGGTTATAAAGAATATTTTAACCTATGATTATTCGAGAAAGGAGTCTAGTGTGGTTTAATTATGGAGAAATTTTCACCAGTATTGAAAAATAATTTTCTTATATAGCTAATCCTCAAAAACCTGAAAACTTTTATTCTTGGTATTGTGTGTTTATTATGATACGTGACACTTAAATTATTAAAATATATGTCAGTTTAGTTTGGTAAAACACACTTTTTATCAAATACAATGTTTAAATAATTTTTTAGCACTAGATATGGGAGTCTGGGTCTGGGGTTCCTCATGATAGATTTATAAAAACTATTTTTCATTTTTCATGGAAAGTGGGGGGAGAAGGATGGTCAAACTAAACCTCATCAAAGATGATACTTGATTTATCTCTTAATGTATCAAAATTTACACAAATCATTTTCTCCTATAGTAAATAATACCCTTGAAAGGATAAAGTATGAGTTTATACATTATGTGACTGGATCTCTTTATGAGATTTCATAGATGCCTATTATGGAAGAATAAATGAATAAGTCATTGGATAATAAACAAATAATTTTAAAAATTGTTTTAATATAATTATCATACCAGAAAGGCTTCCTTCCACCAGTTGGTGAAATATTTCTTCCATATATCTACATCTAAAAACCTAAACTTAAGGTGTGGGTTTTCTTTTTGTATCTCCCAAAAATATAAACTTTAGACAATTTTTTTTAAATATCTCAATATAAATATCACAAAAGATAGCCATCTCATTATATTTTCTTTCATTTAATGAAAGTTAAATTTATCAATAATTAAATATATTAAATATCAGTCATTTGAAATATATAATATTTGAAAAATTTCTTAGAAAATGAATAGTTGAGATATTTTACCATTAAGGACTCTTATGACCGATATTTATTTGTCTTGTTAATGCTCATAAAATCAGGATATAAACTAAAAATCCTACAACAACTCTATATGAACATACTTCTTTTAAATATCTATGAATATGGTCCAAGTATGTTATTATCATCATTTAAATCAATTAGTAACCTTTTCACCTATTGAGCAAGTGACATTTTTAGTAAATGTGTAATCTCAGGTCTACTAACTTTGGGTATCGTTTTATATGGAGAAGAATATGACTCCACCATAAGTGGCTCACAAGTAGTGATGTAAATATTTTTAACAAAAAACTTTCATTTAATTAAAAAATTGAATTATTTAAGATATCTTAATATGAAAAAATGTACACATACCTTAGTAAATTTTCCTCTACCTTTGTGTTAGTCATTTAAATAGATGAATATAATGAGATTACATGTACTTATATCTTATTAGAAATAAATGAATATAATGAGATTACATGTACTTATATTTTATGTTATCTAAAATAGTTGAAGAAAAGTTAATTTCTAAAAATAAAAAATAAAAAATATAAGTAAATAAATAATGTCATTACATGTGTATGTTTCTTAAATAAATAATGATGTTAGGATTTTCAAACAAAAAATGTGTAACTAAAACCGAAAAATATAAAAATAAATTCAAAAAGAGAATAAATGAGTAACATGTATAAATTTAAATTTCCAAGTTGAAATAAAAATAATTTTTACCTTTTCAAAGTTAAAAAAAATAATGATGTTAGGATTCTTTAACAAAGAACTATTTAATTGAAATTACTGAATATAAAATTTAACAAAAAAATGATATAAATCATGAACATCTATAGATTTCAATTTCCAAGTAAAAAAATATAGTTTTTATATGTTTATGTTTCAAAAAATATAAAATATATATTTACCTAAATAATTTGAAGAGAAAAAGTGTTTTCCCATATCAATTCAATGTGATCATTTCGTATAGCATGGACTATGTCTACATTGAAGTAATTCCTATCTTTAGGTATTCGTGTAATAGATAAATAAACCTCACATCAGTCCATATCATCACCAACATCCTCATCAACTAAATATTTTTTTACCTTTTAAAATAGAAGAACACTAACCATTCCATGGGCTAGTAACATAAAATATCTGTTCTGCATAGGTCTTCATGATAAATGGTTCCTCTTTAAAGATAAATATTTTCAAATTTATGACTGTAAATCCATAATCATCATGTTTCACACTACTATCACTATCTACCAAGTTACACTTAAAAACATATACTCAAATTTTATTATAATCAATTTCTTATATATCCTCAATGTCCCCAAGATATACTATGGATTTAGAAATTGGGGTTTTATCTTTTCCAATCAAAAAATGAAATTCCTCAACACTGACCATTACTCTACTATTTTTAATGGTACTCTTGTAATCCATATTTTTATGTAAAATGTGTAGCCATTAATATCAAAACCATACCACGTGATCACATTAATACATGGTCCCCTACTAACCATTTTAAGTTTTCTAATGTATAAAATCAGTGTTTAATTTCCCATTAAAACATGAAACACATGTATTTTTATATCCATTCATCAACCAATGTTCATTTTATTTAAAATATCAAACTTTCATTCCAGTAATATGTGATGATATATATGCTTGAACCTCACACGTTTTGTTTAAAAATGTATAAATGCGTTTTCATCAATTCATATTATAGAATTAACTTTACCCTTAATCCATAGATCCCTTTAACATCACTATCAAGTATAAAATGTTGAGATATTGGGAGACCGACATACCCTAATTTATACAAATAATCAGTACAAAACTCATTTACCTTTTTTGATAACTATTTATAAATAATATAGAACTCTAGACGATGTAGATTTTTAATATAACCCTTTAAAATTTTCATATATCTTTCAAAAGGATACATCCAATGTAAAAAGGGACCATGTATTTTTATATCTTTCACTAAATGAATCACCAGATAAATTAATATATCAAAAACTATAATGGAAAATAAATTTATAGTTTAAAAATTATGAGGAAAAAATTCTCTAACACATATAACAAACTTGGATCCGTTAATTTTTTTCAAATGGAATTGAAAAAGTAACACAACTTGATAATATACTTTTTGAAAAGTATCAATAATATTCCACATAGTGAAACCTATAACAAATATTTTATAAATTCATAATAATCATGTGATTTCATACCTATTAACTTCAAATCCCCCAATCACACCAAATTTTTCACATTTTAAGAAAACCCACTGGGATATTAATACCATGCAAGAACTGAGAAAAATTATATTCTCTTGCTTAATGTGTGTTAAGATAGAGGTAAATATATTCTATTTTCTTTAATAGTGAGAGGTAGCTCCAAATATATTCCTATGGATATTAAATCTAATATTACATGAAATCCATCATTTTGATTTCCTCTTATGTATAACAAAGTTATAATGAAACTACAATATATGTTTTTTTCAACATTTATAATGTCATTGTTTTTTTAACTCAAAAAATCTACATTAATAAATCTTGAATAAGATGAATCATTTATTCTATGTATTTATTTGATGATTATAACTTCCCTTCTTTATAAATGTGACATCTTTGTTTTTTACCTTATCATAATATTATTTGGCTGACAATTGTTTTGGGACACAATTATAATATTTTAAACCATTAAATGCCTTTTTAATCTTGTTTAAGGATAATTCATTCAAAAAAACATACAATGTACCATGTATATTGTATTTATTCCATTCAACAATTGATGATATGAAGTAACTTCTTCTCAATTAGGGTAAGATTTATATCCATTGACTTTGTATCCAAATAAGTTTTCATAAGTAAGAAATTCGTTTATAGTGAACATGATTATATCATGGAAAAGAAAATACTATTTCTTGTATGCATCAATAACTATAACACTAGTATCCCATATAAATTTTAAAATTTCAATCAATGGTGATAGGTAAATAGTAATATTATTTCTAGGTTGTTTTGGTTCAGAAATCACTAAGCTCATCATAACATATTTTATCTTCATACATGTATGTGGGAATAAGTTGAAAAATACCAACATTGTACAAACCGGTCTAGGATTCCATCTAACCTAGCATGAAACTCAGTTCGTCACATAGACTAAAGGGTGTTCTCGATCTCCATAGGCTAATAACTAGTATAATAGACTCACAAGAATACATTTGGGAATGATTTATCCCAATATAGAGATAAAGGGCTGTAGAATAAATAAATGATAGAGCTAAACAAATAAATAGGCATAACATGAGTAAATATAACTAGAAAGGAATATATAAAACAAAAAATAAATCTATACTAACCTCCATGCGACATCTCAATTCACGCCCACCCAACTGACCACACATCTACGATGAACAAACAATATCCAACAAAGAACCTGAAACATGAAATGATATAGGTGTTATCTAAAAAACCCAGTAGGTTACCACCACCCTCTGAAACTATAAAATATATTTCATAAGGATATTTATTAATTATAGTTTTAAAATTAATATATAAAGTAGTATTTACATATATACCATGTATGGAAATCTAAATAACTTCACAATTCACCTTCACAAAATTTCCCTATATTTTCTAAAACCAAACATGGGTGTTTTCAAAAAAAATCCACCAGCCTAATCCATTTCCAAAATCAACACACACAAATTTCATTTCTAAAAAACAACTCACATGTTTTATTTAAATGAAACAACCCACTTTAAAAACATTCCTCAAGATGAACCCACCATTTAAACCAAAAAGCCTAATTTGAAATCCACTTTAAAAAACCCACACAAGAATATTTAAATTCAAAATAGGTTTTCCAATATATTCGAAAACTCACTTTTCCAAATAAAATTAACCAACACACTTCTAAGGTTTAAGCACAATAAATATAGAACCAAGAATTACATGCATATAACAATGAAAAATAAACAAGAATAGTGACACAACAATGAAAGAAGAAGAGATGTACAAGAATCACTATATTAAACTCCCTTTAATAACTATCCAAGTGATATAATATATCATGGGATCTACACCGTGTGTAGACATCCTAGACTCACACAAACAGACCAACTTACCAATGTATGTTGTGTCCTAAAAACCACCCATTCGAGTAGCTTATACCAGCCTTACCGAATAGAACACACCATATTCCCATATTTTATATTATATGGGCTAATATTGGTGTGCGACTCCTTATTGAAGAAAATATATAGACACCCACCTATTAACTGAGTACCCATGACCAATACAAATGAAGTTAGGTGTAGTGAAAACAAGCCAAGTACAACACACAAGGAACAACCATAACTACACTGACCCCTAACACCCATTTATCAATATCCCCAAATACATAACATGCACTCATGAAATAAAAATTAACATTCCCACACAAGGGGAGAAACAAGAATCACATAATTATCACAAAATGCATAGGGGGTATATAATCAAGGGGCAACCAAAGGGTTTCTATAAAAAAACATTTAAAAACCAAAGTTCCAATTGGGCCTTTAACTCCAAAACACATATCAGAATTCCAGTCAATTTTCAACTTTTATAGAAAATAACTTAATAAATTTTAAGTGGTTAAATAAAACCACCAATTTCATTAAAAAATTTCAAATCTGTCCTCTAACAAGGGCTTTCCTCATTGAAAATAAATGTTAATCCAGAGCACCACCCATTTATATCAAACCATTTTGAATAATCCACCATGGAATTTTCACAAGGGGTGAATCAAACACACATTTCAAATCATCATTTGAAATCAAATAAAAACCCATTTTCCAAATTATTTTGAGTTCAAAACATCATTTTAAAATAAAATTCTATTTAAAACATACTTTTTCCCTCTTAGAAAACTAAACTCGGACTAAAATTTGATAAATATCATGAAAAATATTTCAAAATCACCTTAATAATTTCAAAAAAATCATAATATGTTTTAAAACTCCATTTAGAGAATGGAAACATGGAACCCACAAGATAGTCTACTTATTTCAAGTTCAAAATACAAATAAATGGTTTCAAAACACCAAGAAGTTATCACATATATTAATACTTTATTAAAAAGGGAATTTATAAAGCACATACACCTTTGAAATTCCAAAATGAAACAAATTGCACAGTAACACCTACCTCAAAGAGAATAGAATCAAGATGAAGCACCTTTGAACTTGTCACATTTGATGATGATCACTTATCACTTACATGCATATAAAACTATATATGTATACACACCCCTTAATCCGACTAACTTATTCCCTTTTCCATGAGGTAATATATACATAGAGAGCTTATATAAATATATATACTTACCTATGTGTATATGTAAAAGTGTTCAAGGATCCATAATACATCCTAAAACACCAAGAGAAAACTAAAAATCACCAAAATACCCTAATTAAAATCGGGCTAATAAAAAATGGTAGGAGAAAACCTACCTTAAACAGTGGTGGGAGAACCGAAATGGACTGAAACACTTTGCCTTTAGCGGTGGATTCCAAAACATGCATGAAGCTTCCCCGAGAGACCCATAACACACCCCAATAATAGAATAAATATGAAAAAACTAGGTTAAACCTTGATATGGGGTTTGTATAAATAACAAGGGGAGATGGGTGAGAGAAAAATGATAGAATAAGGAAGGAGGAGGTAGTCATAGACCTTACGTGGGTGATTAAACCAAGAAATCAGAAGAAATGTGGTGAAATCAGTAGGGAGAGGTGAGATTGGGAGAGGGTGTGGCATGCACATGGAGTGATAGTGTAGGGGCTATCGTGAAACAAACATAGGAGAAGGGGGGATAAGAAGGGATAAATAAAGAAAAAAGAAAAGAAAATAAATAAAATTGTTTTTTATTTACTATGAAAACCCCATTGTTAGGCCACATGGTTTTCCTAATCGTTCACCATCTATGTAGAAGGAACTTCCTAGACACACCTAACCCCACATGGTTTTCCCTAAGAGCCCGTATGGTTTAGAAAAACCACATGACTCACTTCAGACACACCCAAGACCCTGTAGAGTCTCCTAGGAAATATATACAATTTGTCAAACCGTGTGAAAGCTATGTAAAAAGGATTTTTAAAAATGATAGAACCAACTGCATGCTTTCCACATAGTTTATAAAATCATGTGGAAGTCATGCACTACACTATATAACCACTTGAGCACCCACATAGGCATTGCATGATTAGTACTTATTGTGAATGTTGACCATGTTCCTCCCAAAAAGCCTCAAAGACATAAATTTTTACCTACCTTAAACCGAAAGCAATTTCCATTAGAAGGGATATAAAATAAGACCAAAATAAACAACATGGTGACACTTTAGGTTTCAAAAAATCCCCACATCTGTCACTTTCTTCCCCTATAAATTCTTAGTTGAAAGAAACACAAGAGAGAGAACATAAGGTCCCAAGAAGACCTAACCGAAAGAAGCACTCGATAGGGCTCAAACTCAAAGATCACAACCAACATCCTCAAGAAAATAAAACTGATTAACCATGAGGCATTGAAATCTCAAAAAAAAAACTGAAAAAGAACCTCAAAAAGGAGGTATATATAGTATGAGAGACCTATCATGGTCTCCCCAAAAATTAGTGTTCTACTAAAATGGTGGTACATAGGAAAACTATTGGGAGACACATCCTCAAGAAACCAAATAACCATGATAGAAACTCACTCTCAACCATAAATGATCACAAGCCAAAGGGAGTAAGAACAACCATAAGTCACCTCAAAAGAGAGATGTGATCTCTCACCTAGGTCTACGACACACATGGATAACCTAGGGTCAAGCACAGTGTCACCCTCACATTATACACCCCAAAATGGTCATAGCCAAACACCAGCTAGTATACTGAACTCAACTAGTAAACTTCACACTAGTTTCCCCCATCATGCACCAAGTCCTCTCTCATGTAAAAAAAATAAGCACCTCAATATATTACTAAGAAAATGGGAACAACCCACTACCACTAAGAAAGGTTCACACAAAAAAGTATTCTCAACAAAAAAGCATTAAAAAAACACCCAAAATTAAAGAAACAAAAAAATCCAACCATAGAGAATAACGAAAAATAGGCCAAGAACCTCAAAATATAACATCAAGGGAGGGAGAGAGGTGACCAACACAAGTAATAATACATGTTCTAGAACCACCACACAAGATCATCCAAAATATCCCAAAAGGAGAAACATCCACATGATCCCAAAATCCTCAAAAGGAACCATTGAAAAGGTTTATCAACCACAAATGAAGCTCTAAAACCGAGATTACAACCACAAAAAAGTGTCTCCCAAAGAAAAACCTTTGATTCCCAACAAAATTTCCTAAAACTAGTCAGAATTATCTCAATATATCTCACAAGGAAGGTTCCGTGTCCACCACTCCATTCAAATTCTCAGTAGGAACCAAAATTAAGGAAACATTTTTTACCATTATGGGGGGGGGGGGGACCACAAGAGTATCACAAGACATGAGCATCACCAATCCAAGACACAAAGAATACACTGGATATTTCCTTAATGCTCCAAGAATCAAACCAAAACAATAATCCATCAAAATAGGCACAAAAAATACACACCATAAGTGATTGTCTTTTGAAATAACTATTTTCACCAAGGAAGTTTGAAAGAACTCCCCACCATGTTATTGCTCAAAATCAGTCCAACACATTTTTTTTTAAAAAAACTTCCTTGGTATAACACACATAATACAAACAAGTAACCTCTTAAAAATCCCTTTCAAATTCCCTTTATCTTTTAAAAATTAGGCCCCCTGAATAACACCCATCTAAAACTCATTTTCATTTTTAAAAAACCATTTCACAAAGGATGTAACCATTTTACAAAACATCCCATAAAACCAATTTTTGAAAATAAGATTTTCCCCAAAATAACTTCATTTTCCAAAGTAAGGTTTTAAAACCAATTTTAAACAAAACACCACATAATAATTCAATAAAGGTTCACAATAACCACATACATAAAAAGAGAATCAACCCACTCCTCAATCCACCACATAAGTGGAAACCAATTTTTTTCAAAGAATCCATATTCCAGAGGAGTCCAAAACAGGCCAACTGAAGAGGAAACAATGTTGTGCATGTAATGGACACACGGTTGAGGGAACATGGACCAATCATGAAATAGACACTACAAAGGAGGAAAAATTAATCGAATGAGTACCACATGGTTTCTTAGGCCATGTGAGCTGACCACACAGCTCAAGTTCACTTCCCATTCCACCCCAAAACCTAAGAGAGACCTCTAATATCATGAAAATGATCAAAGGGAATAAAAATATCAATCTCATTAAAATCCATGAAAAAAAACAAAAAACAGGCTCAAATTGACAATTCAATACCCAAATTCCTCTAACATATTGAGGTTCAAAATGAGAAAGAGATAACGAGAATTTTACCCCCCTTACCTCTCAAACTCCAACAACATTAGTCTCCCTTATAATCGAACATTCTCAAATAACAAGGGAAAAACAAAAGGCTTAGGATCCAACTTAAGAAATCCCAATTCTTCTATGATACCATTTTTTACTGAACCAATATATACTTCTATTCTACACAGCACACGACTTGGTCCAACTCATGGATCTAATGGAATTCTTGATCCCCATGAGATGGAAACTAGTGCCTAGGCATCATAGTTTTCCCTTAAGAAGTGATTTTACCCAAAACCAATATAAACTATAGAATAATAAATAAATATAATTTCTAAAATAAAATAAACAACCATAAAAGAAGAAAATATAACTAGAAAGGAACCACTATAATAGAAAATAAATACATACTAACCTCAATGTGACTTCATGGGTCACCACCACCCAACTCTCCCTACGACTATGATGAAAAAATGAGATCCAATAAAGAATCTAAAACCTAAAATGATGTAGGCATGATATAAAAAACAAGTAGGTCAACACAACCCACTAAAGTAATGAAATATGTCTCATAAGGACATTCATAAATTCTAGTTTATAAATAAAACTAAAAATTAATCTTTACATATATATACCATGTATGGAAATCAAAATAATTCCATAATTCACCTTCAAAACATTTACCATTATTTTTTAAAAACCAAAGACACATTTTTTGAAAACAAATCCATTAGACTAATCCATTTCAAAAATCCACATGCACGGGTTTCATTTATAAAAAAGAACACACATGTTTTATTTAAATGAAACAACTCACTTTAAAAACAGTCCTCAAGCCAAATACACCATTTAAATCAAGACACCTATTTTGAAATCCACTTTAAAAAACCTACACAAAAGTCTCTAAATTGAAAATAGGTTTTCCAACATATTTGAAAACTCACTCTTACAAAGTAAATGACCCAAAACACGCACACAATCCATTCACAACAAAGCAAGAACCAAGCATCACACACATATAATAATGAAAAATTAACAATAACGGTGCCACAAAAATGAAATTAGGGGATATGATACAAAAATAACTAGATCAAACTCCATTTAATCACTAACCAAGTAATAAAATGTGTAATGGTATCTAATATAGGATCCCTAATGTGAGGAAATTCTTAACTCCCTCAAATAGATCAACTTTTCAATGTATGTTTCATCCTAACAACAACCCATTTGATTAGACTACACCAGACTCATTATATGGTACACCCCATATAGCCATATTTCATGCTACATGGGCCACTAGTAGTGTGTGGATTCCTATTGTATCATAAATCTACAATCCCACCTAGTATCTGAGTTCACATGAAAAATACAAAGTAAGTGAGGTGTAGTTCAAACAAGATAATTCTAAACACAAGGAAAAACCATAACTACCCTCACCCCTAACACCCAATGATTAATATACCTAAATACATAACATGCACTCATGAGATAATTAAGAACATTCCCACACAAGGGGGGAACCAAGAATCACATAATTATTACAACCCATATAAGTGGTATACAATTAAGAGAAACTAAAGGGTTTCACTTACAAATACCATTTAAAAAAACAAGTTATAACTATCCCTTTAACACTAAAACATGGATCATAATTCCAATACCCTTTACCCTTTCATAAAACACAAAATAAAATATTTTAATAGGTAAAATAGAACCACTTTTTTAATTAATTTTTTTTCAAATCTACCCTCTAACAAGGGTTTTTTTATTTGAAAATAAATACAAGGATAAATCCCCACCCATTTATATCAAACCATTTCAAACAAGACACCATGGAATTTTCCCAAGGGGTAAATCACACACAAATTTCAAATAGTCATTTTAAATATAATAAATAACCCATTATAAAAATAATTTTGAGGTCAAGACCTCATTTTAAAATCAAATTCATTTTGAAACAAAGTTTTTTTCTATTGAAAAAAAAACTCAGATTAAAATATGATAAAAATCATGAAAACCATTTCAAATTCCCCTTGGGAACTTCACAAAATATTATCATATTTAAAAATTCCATTTTAATCATAAAACATGTAACTCACATGAAAAACTATTTATGTAAATATCAAAATACCAAGAAATAGTTTCAAAACACCAAGATGATATCGTATATAATTATACTTTCATAAAAAGGGAATTTTGAAAGTGTAAACACATTCAAATTATAAAACGATACAAATTTAATATTAACACCTACCTCAAAGACAAAATAATCAAGATAAAGCACTTTAGAGCTCATCACCTTTAACGATGGACACTTCTCACTTACATGAATATACACCCCTTAATATGATTCACTTATTTTTCTCTCCACGAGGGAGTATGTACAAGGAGAGATTATATATATACACACACACAATTACTTATGTATATGTGTGAAAGTATTAAAGGATCCAAAAGACACCCTAAATAACCAAGATTAAACTAAAAATCACTAAAATCCCCCAATTAAAATTTGGATAAAAAAGGTATAAGAAAACCTACCTCAAATAAAAAAAGGTGAACCAAAATGGATCGAAAAGCTTCACCTTTGGAGGTGGATAGAAAAACATATATGAATTCAACTATATAAACCCATTAAATTCCCTAACAATAGAATAAATCTAAAAAAACTAGTTTAACCCTTTTCATAGGGTTTGGATGAATAATAAGGTGAAATAGGTGAGAGAAAAACACTATAATAAAAAGGGATATAGGAGGAGAACTTACCATGGTGATTTGACCAAGAAACCAGAATAAATATGATGAAATAATTGTGGAGAGGTGATCTTGGGAGAGGGGGTGTAATGTGCATAGAGGTAGAGGGAGGCTCTGTCATGTGATACACACATGATATGGGTGGAATAGAAAGGGATAAATAAGAAAAAATAAAAATAAATAACGTTAAAATATTTTTTTTCTTTATTGGGAAAATAGCACAGTTAGGCCACATGATTTTCCTAACTACATGATAACTGTGTGGGAGAAACTTCCAAGACATACATAACACCACATGGTTTCCCCTAAGGGGATACATGGTTTGGAAATTCCATTCAACTCACTGTAGAAACACCCAAGACCCCACCAAATATTTTGGGTGCTCTGCACGGTTTAGAAAACCATGTGGAAGCTATGTAAAATAGCTCTATCAAAATGACAGACCCAACCATATACTTTTTGTACAGTTTAAAAAACCACGAACAAGTCATATGCCACCCCACAACCCCACTTGGTCACCCGTATGGGCACCACGCAGTTAGTATTAACTACGTGGGTTAACCATACTCCTCCCCAAATCCTCCAAAACTTGAATTTTCATCCCTCCTTGAACAGAAACTCAACAAAACTCAAGGAAAGATAAAATAAGACCAAAATAAACAACATCATGACACTAGGGGTGTCATAAATATAACATTCCAGGACCTATATTTCCCATTCCATCTATGTAGAATCCAATTTTATGATTTATTACTTCATTTCAAAAAATCTACAACTTTTTCATGAAATCTATTCCATTATGGTGAATTAGAAAGGTGAAATAGGTTTCTATCAAAGAATAAATCATCTATATGACAACTTAACCACTTTTAATTATTTTAATTTTTAAATAGATGCTTCAAATGAGGAATTATTAGAAGATACCATATTTTTTTAATGAGAGGTTTGGTGATGGTTCATGAGAATGAATCATAGTCAGATTTATCATCTATTTTATATCACGATGTCCCATATTTAGGTCATTTTGATAAACTTCCATAAACTTTCCTATAAAAAACATAGTCATTGGAGGAAAACATGTATCTTTTTATTCTACAATTCCATTAGTAATAATATTCTTTTTCCTCATAACTAGAATCTAGAAGCCCATTTCCCTCTAGAATTAACTCATATAAAATTTCAAGTAATTCAGTGAAACTTTTATCACTCTAACAATTTATTTCTTTTAAGTTAACTAATCTAAGCATCTCTGGAAACATCATAAATTTAGTGTAACTTGAGAATAATGTATTCTCAAAATCTTAATACAATCATTTAATAATTGTTATTTTTTCAATGGTTTCAATTCCCAAAACACAAATTAATCCTAAAATATAATCCAATGTCTCATGATGAACATATTCATCATCATTAAATCTTGAATTGTTTATTATTTCACCATGCCAGATTCAACATATATAACTATTATTAAAAACATATCAAATCATATGGACTTTAATTTCTCCATAACCAAATTTTCTCATATTCAAACACTTCATGCATGGAAAAAAATAAAATATTTGTTTTTAAGATTTTGTTTTCAAATTACATGAAATTATCTATCCCTTTATTTTATTCATTTCTAGTTCTTCATGAATTTATCCAATTATGATCCATTAATTACTTAAAGTCATAATATAATAGACGAATATATTAAAATATATAAATATTTTAAAATATATATAAATAGATAAATTCTAAGAAAAGAATAATATAAAAAAATAAAGTGTATAAAATTTTAATAAAAAATCTATAATAAAAAAAATTATATTTGAAATGAATTTCAATTAGAAAATAATTTATAAACAAAATCAATTATAACAAAAATAAAAATTTTAATTGACTTTTTTTATAAAAAACTATTTCAACTAAAAATAAATAATAATGATTAAGTATTTATAAGTAAAAATATTTATAAATATAAAAAATTAAAACTATAAAAAAATTATACCCATAATTTAAAATAAAAAATAATTTATAATCATTAAAAAATTATAACCACAAACTAATTATAACTATAAATTTTTTTATTTAACTAAGATGTGCAAACAAAATAATTAATGAATGAATGAAATTTATAAATAAAAAATAATAGTAAATTTTTCAAATATAAAAAATTAACTTACAAAATATGGGTATTCAGGTTGAAGATCCATGACAAGGAGAGAAAAAATAGAGATTGATGGATTTCAAATTACAGGAAATGAAACAGAGGTGTGACTAAAGATAGATATTGAATACCAATGATGTTGGAACTCTAATGAAGAATGTGGAATACAGATTCATTGAGATTAACGTATTTGGGGGTAGTTAAACTAAGTAAAATGATGTAAGAGAGAATATAAATTATGAAAAAACAAGTATAAAATTTATCGAATGAAGAAGTTAGAGTATTGGTAGAGTGCGGTCACGAGTCAAGTATATTTGGGTTTTAGAAAAGTGAGAATCAAAAAAAAGAGGAGAAATCATGTATATTAAATTTTATAAAGTATTTTAATGTTATTTATAGAATAATTTACTTTAAAATCCTTCTCATATGGATATTAATGTCAATTGTTAAATAATTGATGTTAAAACCACAACACTAAATCTACTTTTTCCACTTTTGTGACAAGGTTTTTCAGCAATATATGATGATCTAGAATATGTATTGAACTATAAAAACTATTTATGAGACCCTCAAGTCAATAAAATTATCATTTCCATCACTGAAGCAACACACAAAGAGAATAAGAGGGAGTGAATCTAAGATAAAAAATGTATCTTTCCAAATTTTTTTGTAACAACTATTGTGAGTAGTTTTTACTCCCAGTAAATTGACACACCATATATCTATTCTCCTTGGATTACCACATTTTTGTGAACCAAGTAAAATATATATGTCCACCATATGATTTATTATATGCATTTGTGTTTATCATTCAGTGTGATTGACATAATAGATTGCGAAAATTAATGTATTCCTACTAACATGGGAAATAAAAAAGAAGAATATTGGGAAGATATACTCTAAAATCAAGGAAAATATTCATATTATATTAATAATTATATTTATAATCATATTTTTAAATAATATTTTAATTATAAAAATTTATATTCTCCTATGTAATTAAAAATAAGTTGAGAATATGGTGAAGAGGTGGTAACAATAACAAGTCATCAATCTAGAAAATGTTCTAGAAGCAATCAAGGAGAGATAAAATCCTTATAAGAAAAGGTGGATAAATGGGAGATTATTTATGATGTGAACTATTCATTTATAATAGATTTGAATTTAGGGAACAAAATTGAAGATAGTAGAGGTAGAATTTAATAGAGGTATAATGGATATGAGTGCAAAGATGAAGGTTCAAAGTGACTTACTTGAATAATTTTAACAAGAAGTGGGTAAATAGATAGATATAGAAAAGGAGATAAAGGATAGTATAATTCCTCTGGAAACTCAACTTGAATAGAAAATAAAATTTGGAAGAGTGGATAGATCAAAATTGGAGAGTATGGTTGCCCTATTAAAGGATAAAGATGATAATATTTAGGAGTTTGAATTAAAACTCAAATCCTTATAGGGAAAATAAAAGGTGGAGTTTCCCTCCAAGTCAACCTTACAAATTGGAGTATGCTACAAATCTATAATTTTTGGATGAAATTAGTGTTCATGAAGAATCAATTATAGAATAATCTTAGAATAAGGTCGCTACATGATTTTATTTTTGTGGAAGAATGGGACACACCATGAGTGTGTGTTTAGATTCCCAAGGGCTCAAAGGGGGAATAAAAACAAATATAATAAAATATTAACTAAGAGTGACAAAACAAGGTATATTTTTAATATAGTATTATATATATGTGATAAACTTGAGTATATTTCAAGTAATTGTATCAGGTTAGGGGATAAATGTGTTATAAGGGGTTTATCTATTCTTATAATAAATAAAAAGTTGATTAACATTAAAATTAAATATATTAATCTAGGAAAAAAATTCACTTTTTTGGAGAAAAATAATGGAGGTCAATGAAAGGTGCACCAAGAACCAATGAAGATACTCTCACAATATTCTTCATAGAGATAAAAAAGTAGATATGAAAGTGAAATAAGGAAGCTGGTCTAGTTGAGATAAAGAATGAAGTAAACTTAAATATTGACTCACTAAGGATAAATAATTATATAGTTATTCTAATAGACATTGAAAAAAAAATATATGAATAATGGTATACTAGTTTCATAAATTCTTCCAATATAAAATAAGAGAATATAGGTGGAAGATATATCCTATGATAGAAGAATCATATTAATAGATATAAGAAAAATGCATTTCTGGAGGAAAATTTCACTAGTGGGATTAGTCTCGCAAAAAAAATGGATTCCAAGACAAGGAAAATTAATAATCCAAGAGAGATAATCTAGAATGAAATTTGTACATGTGGTGTTACTAGAATAACCAATATCAAGGATTATAAGAAAGTGGGAGGAAAAGGGTTGGTTCACCAAGACCAACCACATTCCTCAACATGATCAAGTTTAGGAAGTATTCCTCTCCCCATGTGTTTAAATGACTTCAACTGTTGATAAAATAGTGTAGGATTAAGAATGAGATATGATCCATGGGATATGTATGTGATAATTGGAGATACATATGTGTGTATGAGTTAAAAGAAGATGTGTATGTGTTGAGAAAAAGATAAATTCAACAAGTGGAGCTATAATTATAAAAGTTACTACTTGGTATTAGGAATGAAAAAATAACTCAAATGGTATTAAGGACCTAATATGAAACAATAAATTGTGTTAATAAACCACTCTGGTTTTCAAATTTTAATCTAGAAATTTCATGTTGTGATTATGAAGTGAAAATGATGTAGAGATTGATCATAAATAAAGTTATCATTAAATTGTTATCTAAAATTTAAGGTCTCATATCCATCTAGACTATTCCTTCACATGTTTTTAAGGTATATGGTGCTTGTAAAATCTTAAAGTAGGATCAGTGAAGTTTGGGAGTAAGAATATGGGACTATGAGAATTTCACGATGTGAAATGTAGTTCATGATGTGAACTGTAGTTCACGATGTGAGAGTTTGGTTCGTAGATTGAATAAGAATTCATAGCCTGAAAAGATAAGTTTTCAAGGTGTGATTCACAATGTGCAATGTTAGTTCATGATGTTAAGTGATGAGGGGACATATTTGGTGAATATGTCTTTGAAAACTCTTGATGTGATTTTTTGTTTCATGATGTGAATTAATACCAGGTTCTTTGGATCTAGGCGATATATTTTTTGGTGGGTCTGAAACTCAGGACATTAATGATGTGAATGACAAATTCATATAATGAATGCATTCTTGGTAGAATTCCTATAAAGCCTTTTGAAAATTTTAATTTTTTCAAAACCTTCGATTCTCTCCCAACTCTAGGTGGACAAAGGTGCCTTTTCTATGTGTTCTGAATCCCCTTTGAAATAGATTGATCCCTAGATTCACCTATTCAATCTATGATGATCCGAGGTACGTTTTCCCTATTTATCTAGTTGTTTATTCTTTGATAGATCATGTTTCATCATGTTATTTCATTCCATGCTACGAAGATTGATCTTCTTTGTTTTTATGGATTTCTATTGATGATTATTATTATGGTTGTGGTGTAATGTTCACAGAGGGATTAAATTTCATTATTGGAGATGTAATTAGAGTTCTATCTTTTTTTTTTCATTCTCTTTTGAAGAAAATTGATATCTTTGAGGTAGGGGATTCATTTATTCTTGTTATTTTAATGTGAAATTGTAAATTTATAATTACTAATCCCTTTGTATGAAGTTGAAATTACCCTTAATAAATATTAAACATATTAAATAATGAACTTGGTTTATGGTTTTAATGATCACATATGTTTACACTGTGATAATAGTTTGCCTCTTATTTTACTATATAGTTTTCTATCTATTATACTTTTATTATATTTTTGTATTCTTGGTTTTAGCATGTTAATTTGATAAAAATGGTTAAGAACGTAATGTTGTCAATGTTTTTGGATAAAGAATTAAGGATCCATTTTTTTAAAATGTTCTTCTTATGTTTGATGTTTAATAAAAATTAATGATTAATTTATATTTAATTGAAATTGTTCATACACATGTTAATTGAATTGGATAAAGAACATGAAGTAGAAATACTTTTTTTTATAATAATAAAGATTCATGTTAATAGAAATATTCTTCCTTTATGTTTAATGAAAATGAAAGTTATGCTTAGAAGAATTTTAAAATAATAAATAGCTTATGGTAGATAATTCCTTCGGTTACCTATAATTTTAAACAATGATAAATAAATAGGTTAATCCAAAATGGTAATAAAAATAGTAGTTTGATAAAGATAAATATTTAGGGATGAGAACATATATTTTATTTTAAAGGTAGGATGACTTGGTTTTTAGGGCCTAGATAACTTTTTGACTATATTTGTTGTTTCCTTAGCACTTAGTGTGTTTCTATGCTATGAACCTTGCTATGTAATTTGATTTGATCTTGGGATGGCTGATGGTTTATTGAGATAAAGGTAGGGAGGCCTGTGTTTTTGGTAACATTTAACACTGATTATGGCTAGATGGATGAATAGTTATATGAACAGTATTGTAATGGATGACATAGAAAATTACGGAATATGTTGAAGTTGGGATTTTGCAGTGTTGTGCTAAAATATGGGATGCTTTCTTGATAATGATCTACTTTAAAGGTTGGATGGCTAGGTTTCTTATTTACATACATTCATTTGTACACTGCTTGAGGTGGCTAGTTATTCTTGGTTATGCATTTATTTTATAGTATCTTAGGATATTTACTGGAGTCCCTAGAATTATGGAATGGTAATGAATAGTATTTTTTTAAACCCATGGGGTTAGTGCTTTAATGGAATGAAAATGTTGACAATCATGAGAAACCATGGAATCAATCGGATTATGCATAACATGCATGTACTTTACTTGGTGGTTAATAAAATGTTAATGGAATAATTCTAATTAATGGGTAATGAATTAATTAATGTAAAGTGAAAAGTGAAAAGTAAATAATGAAATAAATGAAATTCTTCTTGAATGTTTGTGTGCTTATAGGATATATAGTCCTTAGTAGGGTAATATGGATGTTCAAGGGAAGATATATGCAATTGAGACTAATAATAGGTTAATTCTCATTGTGTGCTTCTAATATATATTATATCATGTATTTTATTGTTATTTGATACACTACCCCACCCATTTCGGCATGGTGAATGAGACCCAACAGACTCTGGGAGGGTGTTTTCCACAATATCAAAGTTACTGAGAAATGGATGGCTTACTACCCCCTATTGACCCACTCTCTTCTCCTGGTAGTATTATGTACTGGTATTCATGATGGTTATATTTACCCACATATGTGTGTAGAGGGATATAATGTCTTGTGGTTATTTTAAACACATTTATCTCCAGACATAGCAACCAATGGATTATTATAGGTATTAATTATATAGTTTGTGATGGATTGAAGTGTAATACACGATATAAAAGCTGTGGTGGCTCCCAAAAACTAATTAGTTACTATCCGAAGATGTGATGAGATTATTTTATGAATTAGGTGCATGGTATGTGATGATATAGTGTGATTCACATGATGTCTGAGATGATTACTTTAGTCCAAGTGTCTTTGAGTTGGATTGCTTTTGAGAGAGATAGGGATCAGAATGTGTGATGTTGGGGCATAGTAGTAAAACAGTGGGGAATAGATAACATGGTAAATTCTTTTGATATTATATTATTTGATATATTTAAAGTGATACTCAGTGAGAGATAACCATATTGAGGATAGGAATATAGAATACCTATTTAGGTGATGATTTTGCTTCACTTGTTGTTCACTGGGATTTAACATATTTCTTTATCTTTTGTATGAGAGGATCCAAGGATGATCCTACTAAGTATACATATTTTTCTCACCCTATATATATATATATAAACTATTTTTCATGTATTTGGGAGATGGTGGGTGATCAATATGGACTTTACTAGCTTGTGGGTTATTCATGAGCTATTTGGTCTTTCATGGATGATATTGAGGATTGTCTTCTGGTTCTTGTAGTTTTCTTGTAGTTGTTATATTGTATGATATTACATGTTTGTATTTTTCATATTTTACTTTTATCTCAAATAGGTGTTTTTGGGTCTTTCTATCTTATATCTATTTTCTCATATCTTATAGGGAAATTCCTTCCTTATATGTGTTTGATATACCCTTGGTGATTATCACCAAACCATGCCCTACTAGAGGTGGGATTTGGGAATCATTATCTATATTCTCTCATTTCTAGCCTAGGAGGGGGGTACCTTGGGTGGGTGGTGGGGGGGGGGGGGGGTCATGACAAAGTGGTATAAAAGGGTGGTTGAGTGATAGGATGTACTTCAGAGGTAAGAACAGGTGAGGACTACATGGGTTGGTAGGGAAAAAATTTCAACTAAGTTTAGTAAGAAATGTAAACAAGGTAGATCAACTAAGACATATGAATTTAGCCCCCCTAGTGATTTGATCTACACAACTTTAGGTACACCGAACCTACTAAGAGAAGTGATATTGGTTACGGGGTATATTACTAAGAAAGTATCATGCTTATTTATTCTTATGCCTATATTTTAAATGGGCAGACTTGGGATTAGGTTGAACAATGAATAAATAAATAAATAATTAAATAAATCTGAAATATTCCATATTCCAGGTTTAAGAGTCCTAATAGTTTTTTCTTTTACAAATATGTCTCCATGTTAATGTGATTACTAGGTTAATAATGAATATGTTCAACATGACATGCTATAATATCTCCATAGATTATAGGTCAAAAATTATGAAACTTAGTTGATGATACTCTGAGAGTTTCAACTCTAGAGTCTGTATAAGTATGAGGGATATATTTAAGGATTAGTGACAAAGGATTGGTTAAAGTGGGTGGAAATATATTTTAGTTCGATATATTCTCAGAATGAGCTGTTGGCTTTATTGGAAGTGAAAATTCTACATGGATCAACATGGTAGCATTGGTTTTTATTCCTTCAAAATTGTAAGGATTCAATAATATCATGGGAGAAGTTATGAGATTAGTTTCGAGATGAGTGTATTTCTTAAATCATGAAGTTGACTTGTTTCCAATAGATTGTTAACCTTCAATAGGGGAGTTTCAACATGAAATAGTTTGGGATCTATTTTCATACCCTTATCCATTATTCTTCATACCTATTGTTAGATGAGGAGTGAAATTCAAGGCATTTTGGAGAGGCTTTTCATCTATATATCTAGCCCTAGGTAACCCCATTTATACTATCGACACATCTTGAGGTGCTAGTGAGAGAAGAGGAAATTTAAAGGATGTTGGCTAGGAACAAATCATCATGAGAGGGTAGGTGTTAGAATTTCTCATGTAGTAGAGCTATGGTATGGGTTTACCAGTTTTTTGAACATAAGAGATTTTAGATAGTCAGGGGTAAGTCCCAACAATCATTGTCTCATTTATTTGTGGGTGGAAGATCTCATTCCCTTTCTAATGGATCAAAAGAATTTCTTTTATGTGATGTTTTATGTCATTAGTGATGACAGTGACCAACCTTTCTAACTAGGTTGTGTTCAATAGGTGTTCTTCTTTAGGTTTCCCTATTGAGATAGTTTCAGCTGAATCTATAGCAGTAGGGTGCTCCATATTTGGATCAATAGAGAGGATATGGGGAATGTAGAAGACAACCCTGAGATACTCCTCATTCTTAGAGAGTAGAGTGTTTCTATTGTGGTGAATTCCATCAGGGATAGAGAGTCTATAGAACAGGTTGTGGTTAGTCACATGCCTTGGAGTTTCCAATTCCAAAAGAGTCAGATGTTATTCATGGCACTCTTTATTAATTTTCTACTTGGGTGTATGATTTGTTTGTATAAAAAGATTCACAGTAATTTATATCACCCTCCATATTCTGTGATTTTGTAATTGATGTAGAGATGATTATAGTTCCCTTTCCATTTACTATGCTATTTTTAGGTAGATCTTATCTGTATGAAGTTTATAAAGACTTTGAGATAGTGCTGGGACAACACTTCTCTTGAGGATACTTCTCATTTTTACGGATACAACCATACATCATAATCCTTAGTATGGCTATATATATTCAATACAAGATATTATGGATTAATTTAGGATACATATTTTGTTATATGATACTGATGGAGAGCCTATAGTGTTTGTTTGGTTATAGATACCCTAAAGCGGGTCATAGGCGTGCTCCATCCTTACCTTCCTTAATGGAAGAGCTAATGATGAGTTCATCATAAGATCATCTGGTGGTGTTTCTATGGGTTATAGAATAGAAATCTGATGTATTTAATAAGGATTTTTTCGTGTTATCCCCTTTATGGGATATTTATTTTAGGATAGAGCTATAGTCAGGAACTTCTACGATCTTATGTGTCCGTATAGGATGACACCTTTTGAGTTGTGATAACCATGGGTACAAATAAATGATATTTTGTAGTGAGGTTTTTTTCATCCAAGCATGTCCCCTTGGGGTGGTCCAATATTGTTTGTGAATAATAATGATGGTAGTCTATGTATCTGTATTGATTATAGTCACTTGAACTAGGTGACAGTGAGGAACCACTATTCTATTTTGTAGATTAATAGTTTATTTGATCATATTAAAGGTTATAGTTTATTATCAAAGAAATATCTATAGTTGAGATATCATCAGATGTGGGTAGAATATATAGATATAATGAATACCACTTTTCTATATCATTATAGGAACTATAAGTTTGTTTTTATGATGTTAGATGTGATGAATGCTCCAGCTGTGTTCATGGGTTTAGTGGATGCAATGTTAAAAGAGTTCCCAGGTCAGATGGTGGTAGTTTTTATCGATGAAATAATCATGCACTATAGATTTAAGGAAGTTAATATAGGGAATCTACATTATTTTTTGGGATTTATTCATCATCAATAGATTTTAGAGAAGCTTTCAGTGTGAGTTTTGGGATCCTGAAGTTCATTTCTCAAGTCATGTATTTTGGTCCGAATAGACAACTCAAGAGTGGAATGATTTGAATTTAAAATAAGAACTTCTATTAAAAAATTTTAAAACTTAAATCCCACAATTCAAAAATAATCCTAATTATCCAAAACTATAGAATTATATAATTTTTTCTTTTAAAAATATTCTCAATAGTTTGATAAAAACTAAGTTAAATTACTTTTGAAAATACTTTATCTTTTGAAACTAATTTCCTTTAATAAAATATTATATATAAAACACTAATTTGAGTTAACTAACATGGTAAAGTTTTAATAGTTTTTTAAGAAAATAGAGTAAATCAAAATAAATAAATCACAATATAAATAAACAAACGGTTCAGTCTTGAGCCAATACGTAATCCCCTCCACATGGAAATCACCCGATTCCAAGTAGTTTATTATAAAATAAACTTAATCCAAAACCTAGATTGGGTTTTACACAATAACTCACAAGTTTATATAGTAACAATGACTCTTCTTTAGTTATTCATGGGAGTTAAGAATGATAAAAATTGGACACAAGCAGCACAAGTCACACACATTCTCTTGAAAAGTTATATATGGGATTATAGAATAAATGATTTGAAAAAGATTCCCAAGAACTCTCTAGTTTAGAGTAGGAGACTTTGTCTATTGATAAACATATTAATGAAAAATGAAAACTCTAAAGTAAATAAAACAAAGTAGGATAAAGAAATAATTCAGTGTAGTATATTATATTATTCTATTGTTATGAATATGATTCTTCTTAACTCATTTTATTCTTTTATTTTGGAATGGGTTCATGAAGATGTTAAATTGATCTTAGATTCTTTAATGAATTTCTAGTGAGAATATCATGTCACATACATTTAGAATAGAGTAAATGTTCTTCATTTTGTTTAGGAATATTTTTTATGCCTCTATGTTCATGGGAGTATATTCATCTTTATCTTTCACCGTACATATCTGATCTTTTGAAAATATTTATAAAAAAACTAGCCATTGAGAATTCATCAAGAAGATCCACATATTTTGGTATAAAAATATGGTTCATTAAATTCTTCTAATGACAATTAATTCCGCATGAAAAAGTAGTATGATTAGTATTAATAAAATAATAATATAATAATAACCTTTAGTTATAATTGATTTAAAGTTCCACATCATCATTGATAATATTTTCACTTTACAATGTCATCATACACATCTACATCCACATCAACATAAATTGTTTTTCCATACATTAATTCTATAATATTCTATATGGTCGATCATTTGTTCTTATGGTAGTTCATTTTGAGTTGTGGAAGATCACTTTATACATGCTAGTCAATCTAATTCATTGTCTAATTCTGACTATTTTTTCACACTTTCTTTATTTGGTCATATGGTTTCTCATCTATTTTATGAAATTTATGATACTCTCATAGTGTCTTTGATTTTTCTTTTCAATTGAAATTTCTCATACTGTTAATGTGATTAGATTCACGGTTACTCTAACAGTGGTGTAGTTGATCCGTGGCTTTACAATAGAGATCCCAATGGTTTCTTATGACTATGTACGATATTTTGATTCTTATAGTCCCATTTTCTCAATCTATATGTTTGATTAGCTGGTCATGCAGTTTCTTATTTATACCATGTGATAATTTCTAGACTTAGCTAAATATTCATACTTTTCTAGAAACCAAAATTATTACTTTTAAAACATATAACATATTATAATTAAAATTAACATTATTTTTTATTATTAAAATAAGGAATTTAATGGATAAGAAAAAAATATACCCCTTTTGATGATAAAAAATCATGACATAATTTCTCAAAATTAAAGATTACGCATTAAAAAATATATTATGCTTAAGTAACTGAAATTCAAGAATAAACCAATGTAAACTGATATAGTTTACTCCCCATTAGAAATCATACTGGTATTCCATATATAGTACTCCCCCTTTGGGATTATAAAAAAAATCATACATGGTTAAATAGTGAAAATGAGGTAAATAGAAATGAAATCATAGGGAGAAAAGAAACAAAATACATTAAAATGAAAAATATTTTTCACTAATCATTAAAATTGATTATATATTATCCATATCAGAATGTAATCTAAGTATGAATCTGAAGGTACTATCTGGGTACAAGGTACAATAGTATCCTTTACTTTTCCAATATCAAGAGTTAGAGGAAGAGGACATGGTGCATCAGGAGGTCCAGAAATCATGATTAATTTAGAAATAGGAATAACACGACCAAGAACTTGGGATAGAGTAAGAACAAATGGTTCTATTAGAGGTATATATGAGGTATAGGTTGTAATAGAGATAGATTCTAAGGAATTGATAGAAATTTAATATGGTTTGGATACAAGTTGGGTAGGAGGAGCTAAAACTGAGGTATTGGAAACATACATATAAGGTTCCAAAATCCTTGTAATTTATATTACAACCATTTATCCATGCTCTATCAATTAAATAGAATCATCACTTTCAGACATAAATTTATCTAGTAGAGGATCCATTAATAATAAATTCTCTACTATGTCTTTATAAGATGTTGTCAGAGGTGGTATTTTCAAGTTTCTAGCTAGTGAAAAAAAAATGAGTTTGATGGCCTACTTTAGTTTTAATACTTTTAAGATAAAACTTTATTATATTCATGATTATATTATTATCTTTAGAAAAATTGTTTACTTAATTCTTAATCAAATAAAATTGATTCTCACCATGAGAAGAAATATATATTTGAATTTTATTTCTCATATCCTTCACACTATCTAATATAACCTAATGTTATTATTGAAACAAAATTTGAATTAGGTATTCATCAACTAAAACTAAAACTAGAGTAGGAGAAGTACGGGGTGATGAAGTGGAAGTTGAGGGTTGAGCAGGTTTGGTTACCATAGATAGATATCTTCTATCCATGGTAGCCATAATATCGATCAGATATACTTATAGGGCTCCTATGTGACTTCTAAAACTTTCCATATTCTATATGGAAGATTGAACATACTAGTGTAAATGATTTAACTTGAGAGACAAATTTATATGAATGTGGGGAATAAACTTTTTAATAGTGAAATTAATATTATCCTCTCATTCAAGATCATTATAAAAACTAATAATCAAGAAAATTTTAATTAATATCTCTAAAAGATCATTCTTAAACTAAATGAGATCTGCAAAAGTGTGGTCTGAGAAAGAGGTAAAAGAAGGTCTTGGATCCTGTGATGAAACAAATATATCTTGAGTAGAATAAAATTTAGGGAATAAATCATCATCATGATCAAAATAATGAGTACTGATATCATAAATTTATCCCCATGATTTATCTTTGTGTGAGAAGACCCCAATAGGTCTCATGGTTTCCTTCAAAGATGCCTCATATTCTATACTAAAATATTCTATGTACACAACCTATATTCTAAGAGAACAGTCATATACATGATTTTATTGAGAAAGGTTCTTAGGAAAATCTTTTAGAGAAGGATAGGTAGATGAAAATTTCATTAGATATTCAGTAGAGTTAGGTCTCACTGGTCTCTCTAAAACAGGTGTAACAGGATGCACTGGCTCGACTAATTCTTCTTTCATTGAAATTACAACAAAAAATCCTTCAATTTTTCCTTAGGTATTAGGAGGTTTATCTTCATAATATTTTCCGTGATCATAATCCTTATCATCCTTAAACACTTCCATAGTTTCTTTATCATCTTTCTTTTCATCAACAATAGGAGCAGACACATCCATATAAAAGAATGAATTTTCTAGAGAGGTTTCTTCATCAGTAAAAGTGAAATATAAAATGATATCTTCTACTATTTAAAATATATGTGGAATAACTATAGGTACATTATCTACATCCTTATCAATTTCAAAATCTATAAGAGTAGGTACAAAAATAATTAAACTCAGAACTTGTAACAAACTGAACCAATGAGGCCCGCATGGATGACAGAAGGCCAAACTTCCACAATCCCAAGCCCACCTCCAATAGGACAAGGGATAATGACAAGAACTGATATCCATAACTATAATGGATAGAATTTTCATAATGTACCTATACACATGAACCCAACCATCTTCATGCAGTTATGAAGATTAATATAAATTAAAAGACTATAAGATCTATAGAGAAACCATTAATGCAATAAACTCTAGAGAAAACATAAATCAGAGTATAATATTATAAAAAAATTACAATAGGGGAAAAATACATTCCTAAATATAAGTACAAGTGGGAAACCTGAACTAATAATAACTATAAAGAATAAATTAGGGGATATCCCTACTCAAGATCCCAAAGTCTGACCACTGAACACGGTCAGTGCCACTATGTTTTTATAAGATTCATTGATAATAGGTCCCCCATAGTCACTGATAACTTCCCTTCATTTTCACAAGGTATGAAACATATGAGAAAATTCTATGGAGGGGTGAGTATATAAATAACTAGTAGAACACACCAAAATCACAAAACCCAAATTATTAAGAGAGAGCAGTCAACTCATCACAATGAAGGAATGTTTATCAGAATATGAGACAATAAACATAATGAGAAATTCAGATATGCTCAAAAAGAATCCCAAATGAGAGAGAAATGGGATATCCATATCTACACCCCATCTAAGAACAATGAGTATGGCCATAGATCCAAATGTCAATCTCTGATTCCCAACATCATGCACAACCTCATAAGAAATTGTGGTGGGGCTCAATCCTCACCATTTCACACTATAGCCAAGGGAACCAAAACTCCGATCCATGCATCCCATGTAACCATGATATAATATTTGTGGAGGGGCCTGCACCCCACAACTGTTATCAATAGCCAAGGAAAAAACAACTCCCATAGAGAACCCACATGCCACTGGAGCTCGAGTATGGGTGAGTTCCATTTCATATGTATATAACCTACACCCTATAGTAGTAACGGGAGTACTGAACCTAACTATGTGAATAATATGGGGAACCTATTCCCTAGTCTAATAGGGGATCACTAACCCCAGTAACACATGTGTAGAGAATATAGGGAACCCATGCCCTGATAGAGAAAGAGAGTACTGGCCCCAGTAACACATGTGATAATGATATGGGGAACCCACTCCCTTGTGTGATAGTGGAGTACTGACCCGGATATCATCTATATAAAGAATATGTGGAACCCGTTCCCTAGTGTAACAGGGGATTACTTACCCCAATAATGCTACGGTGATCACACTTGGTCACTACCATCATCAAATGGAACCTAAATAAGCATCACTCTTGGACCATATCACATAATATTACATATTCCACAAATAATTACAACATCACATTCTATGTGAAAAAACACTCAGGATAGGCTACTCATGGGCCTAAATCCAAGTCTAAATGAAGAAGATTCAAGAGGAAGAAGTTTTGGAGGGAAATGCATGGTGTGTATGGGGGTCCAAATGGTGTGTAAATCCACATCATCTCCATTCCATGTTCTACTCTTGACATGTATTGGAATCCATGTCATCAAACATGGCATGTACAAGTGGAACATGGTGTGCCTCATCCGCTCAAGGCATGTTCATGTACAATTGGTCGTGCCTTTGTACTTCGAGCCATTCCCATAAACCTAGATGTGTACCTGACCATGTTTGGGTATTGGTCCATGCTTCTATACCCTTGGGAATGCCTATATACTCCTAAAGTACATGATGTGTCTGGACAAAATCCTAATGAACACATGAGGATCATCATTGGTTTGATGAGATAAAACATAATTTTTCTGATATGTCATTGAAAATGGCCATGGATGGCCAACTGGATCACATTGTTACAATCCTCATGGAAAGATTCTCAAGATAGGATATCTACTTTCCCTAAATAGAAACCTAATTAAAAAAACATTTCTAAATAACCTGTATGTACATAACTTCATGGTCTTGAGGCAAAAATAAAAAAAAAGGTATCCAACATTGGTCTTTAATCAACCACCATAATTCCAGGGTCATGATGGCATAGATGGTTCATCAAATCGATATAATACAAAAAGGATACGATGGAAACAAGTCACCACCACCACAACAACAGTAATAGTAATATTTATTATTACTATTATTGTTATTATTATTATATAATTAACTATGCTTAATAGGGTAAGGGAATCCATTTGCTGAAGGTGCATATAGGCCCTCATCCACCTCTCTAGGTGCATAAAAAAATCCATCTATCCTAAATTAACAAAATAATAATAGTAATAATAATAATAATAATATTATTATTATTTTATTATTTTTATTATAATACTAAACAAAGGGCGACACACCTCCCCTTAATGCCTCACGTTGGAATCCCCTGGTTCCCCTTTTCTCTTTTATTTTATTTTATCAATATTGTTATTATTAACAATAATCAAAATAAATATCACACATCCGTATTACACTGGTGATGGAATTTCATGCATAGGGGTGTCCTCTGAATCTAGTTACCCTCCATCAATTTCAACATTTAAAAATAATAATAATAATAAATATCACATATTATTATTCTTAAAAATAATAACAATACACATTGCCTTGCACAGTCGGCTGGAAATCTAATTCCGAACGTTCTTTTTTCAGCAAACTATCCATCATTTCCATTTCTAGAAACCGCATGTCCTAGGTCATGGGAACCCTACCATATTCACCAACAATGGATGTCATCATCATCAGTGGTCAGATTCTAGATAACCATTTCTTGGAAACATCAATTTTTGCTCTTTCAAAGAGGTCCACTCAAATTGGCTCGCAAACCATCAATACCCAATCCCTAGTTGGGTTCCCATCTTCACTTATATACCTCTTTCACATCTCCAAAATCCAAATCCAAAATTATTACCATAATCTATTGTTCCAAATAATGAATGTACAATGATCATTATTCTTGGATATCATCAAATCATCGGTCCACTGATTACTGATGATGAACCCAAAGAAAGGAGGGAGAAAGGTAAAACCACAAATTTATCACTTAATGAAGGATTTATTCATTTTGTAACCATTTTAGGAATCAAAGAATATTGGATTATAATAGCAGCATTATCCAATGAGGAACAAATCTCAAATTCCTAGATCTAGAAAGAGAAATCAAATATTGGACTACCCAATGGAGATCGATCCACTAATTAATTTGGAATAATATTAATTTGTCTTCCTATAAAACTTTAAATGAAAATTAAAACATAAAAAAACTCTAATATTGGGGTTTGGACTTATTTTTGGTAAAGAAAACGTCTGCTAGAGATGAAGACAATGATCCCACTGTGTCCGTCAATTGTCTCTTGATCCATCTCAATCTGATGGCCATTCATCATCCGATTACATTTATTCAATGAGTAATACTCTAAACCTTCTCTCATATCTCAAAAGTATTATATATATAACCCTTGAAAAATCACCATAATAGGATATTTATTGAGTATTTTAATTAGGTCATTTAATAAAACAAACAAACAATTTATTTATTTATTTTAATTAAATGCACCCACCAACGACTACCTCAACCAGAAATCCAACATTGGCCAACCTTAGGTCACACTCTTGACACTCATTTTTTACATGAGGATGAAAAGTTTTAAAGGTAAATACCTCAATTAATAAAAAATTGAAATTCCTCAGAGATCTCATGCATCCACCCAAGTATAATCGTGCAAGGCCCAACCTGTGCACCTAGAGTCATCACTTAGGTCCAGACTGTGTTCCCAGAAGACTTGTGGAAGCCCAACCTATGTGGCCCAACACGCATGGACATCCCCTTGTGTAGGTCACACTATTCCAAGACATACATGAGTGACTTTTGTGAACCACATCCTTCACCTAGGGTCCCAATTTTTCCTATAAATATGACCCTTGGGATTCTCATTTGACATGACTAAAAGTTGGAGGAAACCGATTGAAAATATTCTCACCTTAGTCCTTCAACCAGGCCCTCAAACCCCCACAATAATTTCTCTAATAACAAAAATAAGAGAGAATTAATGAGATTCTAACTATTAGAGTTCTTCCAAGGTCTAAAATGTCAAAGACTTGTGCGAGGAGCTACTTTGTCCTAGTCCAAAATATTAGGGTAAAGTCACCTTCCCAAGATCATACCTACATGGGACCCTTGTAGAGACACCTGAGGAGAACCTTGGAGGTTTTAATGAGGTCTCACCCATGTTTTGTTTCCCAGGTTTTTCCTCACCTTGGTACCACCTGCATGAGGCAACCTACAACTTGCCTAGACACCACCTACATGAGGCATCCTCCAACTCACCCAGGCACCACCTTCCCAAGGAAACCTCCAACTTTATTAGGTACCATATATGAAAGTAATCCCATTTAAACCCTTTTTTAACATATCCAATGATTGGAACACCCTTTTCCCTAACCCCTCATCCAAGGGGGACCAAGCCAATACCTCCTCCAAAGCTCCCATACATGCATGATTAGAACTTAGGGAACACAAACATACCCTATCGATCACACATTCCCATGGTTATATAATTACCACATATATACTACCTAATAGGTGGTATCCTTGTAATGTAATTAATAATAAATTCCCACTGTAATGAGGATCCCTACCTTAGGGATAGTGGAAGATGGATTCTTGAGTCGGGCTGAGAAATTTGTTGCCTGTAGGCCCACCCTCTTCCTCTGTTCCACATATCGAAAGGAGACGGGATGGGGATCTCCAAAAGGTAATCCCTTCTAGATTAATCCTATAGTCTTTCTAGTAAGACATACCCCCACCTTCCATATCCCCACCCTCATCCACCAACAAACAAAGGATATTGTGTGTATTGTCAGATCTTCTGCTTCCTCTTTTTTCACACAATAAGAATGAATCACATGGTCTTAGAGGTTAGTGGTGATAATGTCATAAACATGATCAAATATAAATATGGTCCTTCTATTTAGTATAATACCTAACCATGTTTTCACCACCTTAAAGGGATATATTCCCAATGAGGTAACCACTTATCCCTGCTCTGTAAGTGTAAGTCCCAAACATTTTGAACTACATGAGCTTTGATTCCAATACAAATTGGATATATAGAAATCTTTCTTGAGGTTAAAACATAGAACCCCATACAACTTGAATCTTCTCTGAGCCATATTCTTTGTATGGTGAAATACACCTTGGAGGACCATATTCATTCCAATCCATTTCTATCACCATCCTTATTTGGATAAATTGCTATTAAGATCACCCCCACATGGGAGGCTATATCCCTTCCAGGTCCCTCAGACCGCTTCAGTGTACATCCCACACAAAATTTCACTAGGAATCTTTCTACTAGACATACTTACTGAATGATGTTAAACTACATGGTCTGGACCTTATCACATGACCTTAAAAAGTATTATGTGTTCCATTAACTTGAACCAAACTACATGGTTTCTAATTCCTCTCATGTGAATACATTGGAATCCTCTATCATGGGACCAATCCCAACTTCAAAACAACTCCCGTCTCTTTGGATGACTTTCAATTCCACAACACCTAACTATGTGTCTTAAAGATGGTACCAAAAAACATAAAATAGTACTGAGATGGTTATATCAATAATGAAACTTGGATACATACAAATGATTCCATCTATGGTGAACCTTGAATGCATATTTATTGTTCCCCCATTAACACATTCCCATAACTGATTTTTAATAGATTGGGGTGACCAGTTCCATATTTGGAGTTCAAAAGGGATTCATGAATATGTATTAAATCTATAAGAGAATCCCAGAGTGGGCAATATACTCCCAAAGACTGTGATGAGCATGAACTTCCTTCCTATTAACCAATGTGAGTTCTTAAGTATCATTGGTTAATTTCCCTAATGATCACCTACCTTTGAAAACTAGTCCCATAGGACATCATGGATGCAATAGTTATTGGGTGTTTTCAGTTCCATGAACAAACCTCATTTGAAACTAACCCACCATGAGCAGGTGTGAAAAAAATTGATGAACCTAATGTGAAACCTTTTATTAAAAAAAATAACTATTTCACCCACATTTTAGATCCCTTTCATATTATTATAAAGTAAAAGTAGGATAAACATGGGTATCTTAAGATAATCAATTATACCTGATTTTTCCTATGGTGATGCAGCTTTGACGAATTTTCTTATTTGTGTTTGAAATTTGAAAGTCCTAGAAACTTTTACCAAGAACTACCTTCAATCCAATAGTAACCCACCAACTAGAGAGAATATATGCATCAAATACTTTAGAAGATGGGTCCTCATCTAACCATAGGACACTATTGCTAACCCAGTGTATTCAATGTTGAGTTTCCAACACACTGATTTCGAGAGTACCACCTCAATGTTAATGTCCCAACCTTGGAGGTCATATAAATATCCCTTAAAGATATGATGTCCTTCTAATGATCCACTCCGCTATGACCACTGAAAAAATAGTAGAAGGCACCCATCACCATCTCAAATTGATTTAGGAGCATTTCCCCAAAATGAAACAATTGGTTCCTCCCTTACCTTAGGGAAGTGGACCAAGAGGTCAGTGATGGAATCATATCAATAGCACATGAGTCTACATGAAGGGATATTTCTAGGAACCACCACTATAAATTCCAAACTACTTAAATTACTCATCATGACGAGGATTCCATCATTTAATCTTTAACATAGGTCACTTAGTCCCGGGTGCTTAGTAAATCCCACTGAGGATTATGACCAATAAATTAGGAACATACCCATATCCATGTTCCTACTAGAAAATAACACCCACAATACATGGTGGATACCCATGAACAGTCACATGTACCTTCTAATGCCCATAAAGTCTTCTAATACAATTTGGTAGCAACTGGAGAGATCTTCTGGCACATCCTAACAATAAACAAAGGGCACATCCACGTCTCTTCCCCCACTCATGATGATTATTGGTACATCCCTACATGAAATGGAGAACCTAAGTAGGGGTATACCCCTACTCCAACCAGGGAATGGGAATATATCCCCATTCCTGCTAAAGAATTCACTAAGTTTATTTTAGAAATTCTAGAAGAATAGGTAGAATTCCTTGCCCACATTCTACAAACATACCAAGACATAATGACTACAACATCAGTGGTTAGGAGTTGGGAATGAAACCCATATACATTATCAAAGTGGTCAATTGGCATAATATTATGGTCTCTCAAGAGTGGAAACATATCTACAATCCCTTCCAGGAGGGTCTTTGATTTTTTTTTGTGATTAATGCTCAACCGAATCAGGCATACATCACCATTCTCACTAGATATCATTGACCCATTCCAATGACCACTATATGTTAGGAATATATCCCCTTTATAATTATATAATCTTGTCTAAAAATTAAAAAAGTAACATAAGAGTATCCTTGTTTTGTTTATATGTATGAAATTAGTTTTCTATAGTGTAAAACTCCAGTACCTTGAAGGAGAGAACCTAAAAAGAAGCCTCTCCCAAGGAAAATTGAAAACCAAGAGAAGGACCGCATTCCTAATCTACTCATGGATAGAATTATTGAGGAAATCAAACATATATTAGTGGAGGAATGATATCATATTGATCGATCACCATATTACAAAAATAGTAAGTGAAATTGTGAAGGTCCTCCCTATGATTTTTTTCTAGCACCTCTATAGGTCCTCCTCAGAAACCTTACCGTGAAGGTATCCTTCATGGTTATGAAATGATCGGTCATGGGAAACATTATCCTAATGAGTACCATGGAAACCCTCCTCATGGTCATATAGTCAAATGATAAGAAGGACCCCCTTGTAATGTTCCACCCTAAAATTCCTCCCCATGGTATACACTGCGTAAATTCTCATTACAGATAGACGTTAATCCATGACGGTAATCCTCCCTATAATAACATTCATTATGATTTTCCTCCCCGTAGTAATATTTTACTTCAATAAGAAGGTCATCCCATTTATGAATCAATTATGAGAATGAAATCATATTGTGAGGTAATTGGGAAGATGATTACATTCGGGCCTAATGAATTTTAATTGATAAGTGATATTCTTTGTAAACCGAAAGATAGTAAAATGAAATGTTCACTCTCAAAACAACCCATGGGTCATATGGATTCAACATAATAGAGAATATTCCTCATGACCCCACCACTTGTAGCAATGAATATTGGAAATTCCAACTTTGGTCAGACCCGTTATACGAATTTTCTATATAAGATAAATAGAATTAATTTCTTATAAGGAAAAAATTGGACGAAGATAATAAACAGATCCTATTTTGGATGCTATGCAATCCTTAATATGCAGTATTAGAAATGTTGTTAGAATAATGTGTTTATGAAATTATCCTAAACATATAGACAACTCTTCAACACCTGAAAGATAAATCCTTGTCTTATGATGGATATGAAAACCATGTCAATATAACAAATGAGCTAAGTAATCAAATTTTATTAGCCACATTTTCAGCTATGCAGCATTTGAAATAGAGAAAATAATAGGAGGGTCTTCAATGCACATGTCTCTATGTGTTAAAGGAGTTATGTTAGTTGATTACCTATGCTACCCCCAGTGTTCATATCAAGGTATGGGTAGATCATGGATCACTTCATTTTACCTCTATTCTCAATTATCAGGGCATTCCAGAAGTAATATCATGCTACATCATCACCTCTAGATAGATATAATAAGTATAATTTTCTCATAATATATGGAAAACTCAGAATGAATCATCCCTAAAAAATTATTAGAATTGTTGGGGCTCATAATATTGATCCATTCAAAGACTCTTTAATATGGAATCTAATAAGGTTCAACATACATTTTTCTTAAGAAAGTATAAACATCAAATAGATACAATACCTTCAAAAGAAATTAGATCATGTGAAAATCATACGATGCACCCGAATCATACTCAAAAAAAATCTGTAAGATCAAAAGAAAGGATCTGGTAGCTAGATCCATAGTGATATAGAAGAAGGCCCAACCCACATATCTATGAGTATTTTTAACACAATCGCTCCCCATGAGGTTGACAAATTCGGCCTAAAATTTTGTAGTAGTGAAATGGTAGAAACCCCATCCCATAAGGATGAGATAATTTTTACCTTATTATCATCTCCAATTGAGATTAGTCTTTTTTAAACTATGATTATTTTTTAAATGAGAACCCTTATAGTTTGTATCATTTCATGAATCGACTTAGTCAATCAGGATATGTAATAAGAAATTATCAGGAGATTCCATTTGGGTAACCCTATTAATATTACTCCAAAAGGATCCTCTAAGTAATGAATTAAACCCTATAGAAGTCTCAAAACAAAATATATCTACTATGGGTATAACCACCACTGAATATCATGGGTTGTTCTGTAGTGATTATTAGGGAAACCAAACTTCCTCCCATTCCAATTATAATGTCTCACTAATTTTTCATTATGTAATAGTGAACATCATTATCATCACCCCTAAGGATGATATGAAATATGAAGCCGATATAAGGGAAAAAGAGGAGGATGTATCTATAAAAAATACAATTTATATGGAAATGACTAAATAAGGTGTACGTACCAGGAACTAGATGCTCGATAGTAATTTTGGGACTCCCTAAAATTCTCCAATACCACCTCCTCAGGGAGAATCTACCATGGAAATAACTAAAGGAGTGGTTAGATCTCAGCCACCACCCGAAGTTCTTGAATCTCTCAAACTAAAAGAAATATTTGATCAGTATGAGGAAGAGATGAAGGAGTTGAGAAAAATCAATGCAGAACTACTCCAAAGAAACATACCTACTAGATATGTTCCACAAGAAGAGCCTTATCTCACACACCTAGATAATGTGCCTCAACCAAGAGGATTAAATGAAATAACTGAATTAGATTCAGAACATCTTCTCAATGTGGGGTACTAAAAACCAATATATTTGGACCCAAAAGCAGTTAGATATTAGGAGTTCCCTATATTGGGGACACAACCAATGCCATTTCATATGAATCCTTATAGGACAACCCCCATGGGTTACCCACCATGAGTATTAGAAGATCCACCATTGTCAGATCTACCCATTGTCCCCACTATTCAAGATCATGCCCAGTCATTCGTTCCTCCTCAACTCATCAACACTATTGATTCATTGAAAGATCAATTTGAATATGTGGAAGGATTATGCGCACCATTAAAACAAGAAATAAATCTATAACATAAATGTGTAGATGCAACTTTTCCCATCCCAAACTTTAGGAATCCCAAATCCCCAAAATTCAATGGATCAGGGGATCTACAACAACATATGATGAACTTCATATCTCGGTGTGGTCATATGATGGGTACCCTTGAACAATAAGAGGCATCCAAACTCAAGTGTTTCATGCAGACCTTATAAGGGCCATACTTTACCTAGTATACTAGTCCACCAACCAGATTATTAAATGTGTGGGAATATATTCCCCAAAAATTCCTCTATCAATTCATCTTTTCACTGCAGAATACTATAGTCCTCAGTCTCTCAAAGTGTTGGCAGTGAGAAAAAGAGAGAGTTTCTGATTTTATTTCCAGGTGAAAGTGTTTGACTTACTCCTTAAATTTATAGCTTCCTTATGAAGATTTACTAAGTATTTTCATCAAAAAACCTCATGAGGAGATTATAACACCACTTATCCTGGTAAAATATTTGGGTAGGTTTCCGGATCTTTCTATAGTTTCATAGAGGCTAGAAGATTCTATTTTGTAAACTAGGGAAAATCATTATTTATTACTAGTAGCTCTAGAAAATATAATGGGTAGGGCGGAAACCACAATGGTCACCTTGAAACTATCCTCTATGCTAGATCCAAACCTAAAGACCACACCTCCTCATGTAGCACTGACTCTAGAATTGACACTTAAGAAACAATACCCCCATCAAGATGAGTGAAAAGAACCTAAATTATTTCAATTCGAAAATCAAAAGAATAAAGTATATTCTTTCCTAGATGAGAAAGTACCAAGAAATTTATAGAATCTATGTAAAAAAACTATTACAACTACTAAATAATAAGAGGCCTAATCAAGTTGGTTTCAATGATTTCCCAAATTATTTTTCCTTTCACAAAAAATTGAGTTATACTATTTGAGTGTTTTTTATTTTTAATGAAATCCTATAAAAGATGGTTGACTCCAGGAAGGTGATTCTAAGTAAACCAACATAACAAGTGGTGTGTGCTTCTACCACCCATGAAGAAAAAGTATAATGGATATAAGTTATGAGAAAGAGCATGAAAAAATTCAAATATTGGATGAATATAAAGATGATCAATCAAACTCATGCTTTCCTTAGGGAATAGTTAAATCAACCAACTGCACCCTCAGTTTCCTCTTCCATGAAACAACGAACTTCATCAGAACAAAAATCCTATAAAATATGATATTCTAGGAAATGAAATGGATAGAAAAAAAATTAAGGGAGGATGAGCCCATATAGATACTAAATCTAGTCCATACTGTCTCAAATTTCATGCCTTTGTCCCTGAGATAATGGGAACCATCCCAACAAATGGTACCATGGGAATCATCCCGCCAGATGGAATAAACATCATAAAAACATATTAATACTTGGTTCTATTAACATCATTCACTTAATAGATCAATTATCTAATTATGAGAAGGTTTACGAACATGAGTTCCCTTTTCCAAATCGAGGAATTGCAGGTGGAGCTCATATGAACCAAGGAGGAAGGGGAAGTAATAATCATGGTTGAAACCAATATCTCAGCCACATCCTCACTAGATATATTAACATAATGAGACTCATGATAAATATCTTCAACGAGAATAGGAAGAATATGGAAATATACTCATATTCACTAAGATTTTCCAAGATTCAATCATTTTGGAAGTTCGACTGGAAGGGGTGTAATAGTCTCATCAACCCTAGAAGGTAGGAAGTCCAAGACAGCATAACCCAATAACAGAAAAAATTCCCCAATATCTATTTAACCACCAAAATCTTCTACCATAGGTACTTCAACCTCTAAATTTCATGCGAGGGAAAATATCCCCATAGGAAGACATGGACCTTTGAATAAAAAATATGGCATCCCAAAGAAAATGGCCACAGTTCTACAGAAACTTTCAATACTAGATTCTCTTAACTTGTCAAAGTGTCTTTGAGAAGCACTTGTAGAGGACCTGTTAAGACCTTAGGAGTTATAAGCTATGGTCACTGGAACTGAGGCATACCATGTAAAGATAGACCCTATGGAATCTCATGTAGTCATATCCTTTATAGAACAGGACAAGGATATTGTGGTGTAAGGTTGCATACAAATATTATATGTGTCTGGAAAGTTTGATGATATTGATATTCATAGAGATTTCATTAAAAATGGATCAGGAGTCAATCTCATTCTGATCTGAACATTTCTCTATTTGGGCTACAGTGAGGATTTCTAATATCCTTCCCATATGACACTTTAGGGGTATGACAAGAGTGAACATAAGCCCCTTGAAGAGATAAAACTCAGATCCTAATTGGGGACATGATGTCCAGCTCTGAATTACTCATCATCTTGTAGGATACAAACTTCTATGTACTTCTAGTATAGCCTTGGTTTCACCAACAAGTAGAAATCCCTTCATCATATCACCAATGTATCAATTACTACATCAATTGGAAAATAAAGACATTATATGCCAAAAATATATGTTTGAATCTTGTTATAGTTAATACATTAATGTAGGATTTTATTATATTTTATAGGGAAAACCCATGAATGATAATGTGGATTAGGTTCCTACCCCAAATATTCTAGAAATGACCACAAATAACCTATTCAATGAGCTTCGTAATGAGTACGTATTTCCCAAATATTAAATCAAGAGTGTGAGTTTTAAGGTGGTCGTGTATTCACCAACCTTAATTATATCATTTGTGTTAGTTGAACCTAGATATAGCGAAGAGATCCTTGATCCTCCTATCTGTAGTGATGATTCAGGATTAAATACCCTTACTTTATCCCTTGGAATTCAGCAGATTCCAAAAACATTAGATGAATATGAAGAATTTATCACATTACCACTGAGGAATAGAAATATCATTACCTCCGAATATCATAATATCAATATTTCCCTTGACTCTAAAGATACACCTTCATCCCCCATCCATCGTAATTTGGGAATTAAAAGAGGAGTATAGGAAGAGGAAGAGGAAGAGGAAGAGAAAGAGGAAGAGGAAGTGGAAGGAAAAAATGAAGAGGAAGAGGAAGAGGAAGAGGAAGCAGAAGAGGAGGATAACCTCAAAGAAGCTACTATGACATTTGAGGAAGCTCTCTCTACCATTATCAGTGAACCCTAATAGGTAAATTTAGGTATATAAGAAGATCTATGAACTATGCTAATCAGTGTGGATATTACCATTTAAGAACAAGAGGTATATACATCTTTTCTAAATAATCATTGAAATTTATCTTCTAGTAATTATATAGAAATTCCAATCATTAATCTGGATGTGGCATCACACCACTTGAGTCTTCCAAAATATCATTGTGGTTATAAGTAGGTGGCCATAAGAACATATATAACCCATACTTCCAAATTTAAAGTTGATGTTGATAATCTCATAAAATCTAAATTCATCTGGGAGGTTCATTACCCAAATGTATTTCCAATATAGTCCCAGTCAAGAATAAAAGTGGGAAAATAAGAGTTTCAATCAATTTTAGAGATCTCAATTTGAATAGTCCTAAATATAACTTCTCAATTTCAATTACAAAACTTTTAATTGATTCAATGGCTTACTACAAATACCTCTCCTTTATGGATGTCTATTCAGGGTATAACCATATCTGAATGGACTTTAAAGATTATGAAACCACCACCTTTATGGCACCCCAAGGAGTATATTTTTATCGGGTGATTCCCTTTAGCCTAAAAAATGGTTGTGTTGTTTACCAGCATTACATGCATCACATCTCAAATTACTTTCTAGGAAAGTCAACCAAGTTCTATGTTAATGATATGGTGGTGAAATATCAAGTTTTTTTTCATGATCTTGCTGAAATTAAGACCATTTTAAATAAGCTTTGACAACACAGACTGAAAATAAACCCCTTAAAGCGTGCCTTTGGTGTTACCTTGAGAAATTTTATTGTCTTCATAGTACACCATTATGGTATCAAGGTTGATCATGAGAAGAAAAATGAAATCCTTGACTTATTACCTCATGAAAACCTGAAATAACTAAGTGGACTAAAAGTAAACCTTGAATATATTCGATTCTTTATAGAAAACCTAACAGGAAAATTTTTCCCCTTCACCAAGTTGAAGAAAAAAGGGCCATGTATCTATTGACTAATGACTATCAAGAAGAATTCAACAATATCAAGAAGTATTATCTGATTACACTAGTACTAATGCCACCAATGAAAGTAAATCCACTCATCTTATATGTGAAAATTTTAGAGTGATCACTGGGTGTTTTCCTTACATAAAAAAATGACACTGAAAAAACATTCTCTATTATTTTAGTAGAACCATGATTAATACTAATACTTTCTATTTAGATATTGATAAGGACTTTCTGACAATAATATTTTTGGTTTATAATTTAAGGAACTACTGACAATATCATGATGTCCATTTGGTTCATACCATAGAAGTAAATAACAGGGAAAGATTTAGAAGATTTCCTCATAGAGAACCCTTATCTAGAAGAAATTACAATGAATACCAAATTTACAAATGAAGAAATATTATCTATCCAAGACTACCTCAGAATATGGGAGATTCATTTTGATGGATTTTCTAGAAGCCCAATGGGAAAGAGGACGTAAGACCCCTAGATCAATAGAGTCAGGTTGGGGGTTATTTTTATCTCTCTATCAAAGTTAGTCTTTCCCTATTCTCTCCTAATTTTATAAGGCTACACCAATAACGAGACAGAGTACCATGGCCTCATTATATATTTAGAAATCACACTGAAAATGTTGGTAACCCATATGAACATTAAAGGTGATTCAAAGTTGTTAATAAAACTTTTCAATGGTGATTACATTATCATAAAAAGAAGATATGGGCCCCTTTAATGACTATGTCTAAGGATTATGGCCAAATTCCCCTTGGGTCCAACATTTAATCATGTCCCATGACTTCATAATGATTAGTAATATGCACTAGAAAATTTCAAGACAGATTTGGAAGAACCAGATAGGGATGAAATAGTCATCAATATTAAAAATCATAGAATAGTATCATTATTTGTTCAGAGTAGCATGGAAGATATCAATGAGGCATATTCTACCCCTAAACCAGATAATCTTATGAATGGATATAAGATAATCATTTTAAACTATCTCTAGAGTGGGAATATTGTATAGGAAACAACTAATAAGGAGCATATTCGATGATTGGTAGTTAATTTCATCATCTATGATTGCCTGGGGAATTAGAAGCTCCTCTATAAATAAGGATTTAAAAGAATAATACTTAGATGAATTGAAGGATAAGAGACTATTTACATTATACAATAACTTAATGTTCTATTTTTGGTACTCATAAATCATGAATCAACCTTTGTTACCAAATCAGGAGGCTCATATATTTCTAGCCCTCGATTACATAAGATTGTGCACAATTCAAAAAAAGTGTCATCCATGCCAAGTGCATGCTAATTTCATCCATAAACCCCTAGAGTTATTACACACTAAAAAATAATCATGGAAATTTGTCATATAGGTAATGGATTTTGTGGGACCATCCCCTCCCACTATAGCCAAGCAGTTTAATTGTATTCTCATTACTACCAACATCTTCTCCAAATGGGATGAAGAAATAACCCTCAAATAGGTCTGAAAAAAATATATATCAATTTCATGATCTTCAACTTCATCACTAGTTTTGGTGTACCTCATACAATAATGATGTACAATGGCACTAACTTATGTTCTTCTAAATTTAAGTGGTTGTACTATGAATATAACATTGAGTAAAACTAGTCATCCAACTATCATGTAGTGGAAAATTTTAAAATAAATACCTTTAGTAAAATACTATGAAACATACTCCAAAAAATGGTGGAAAAGGATAAGAAATCATGACCCTATAAGATTCTATATTCCTTATGGGGATACCATAACACAACCCATATTTCTATAAAGGTGACCTCTTATTCATTAGTATATGGTACACATGCAGTTTTTCCCATTGAATTCCAATTGCCTTCACTGCGCATTTTCATTTGCGATCAGTTGTCTGCAAATGAGTAGTCCCATAAGTGTTTGGATGAATTTGAAAAACTCAATGAGAAAATACTGTGTACCTTGAATCATTTGGGGGTTCACAAAAATTGAATATCTTGAGATTTCAATAAGAAATTTCACATTTGCTCATTCCTCTAAGGGGAACCTATTTTAGTCCTCAGGACCCCGATGATACCTAGGAAGAATCCTTTGAAGCTTGAACCAAAATGTGAATGACCTTTTTTACATCCATAATTTATATTCCAATGGAGTATATTTATTGATCACCATATACAATGAGTATATTATACCCCTACCAATATCATATTTCTCAAGAAATATTTCATGTGATTAATGACATATGGTCCTATTCATTTAACCTAAAAATACCAGAGACTGTTATTCCTTACCGTATGATGTTAAATTGAACAGAGTATTCCTTGTCATATGAAACTAAATGGCATAACCCATATAATCATAGTCACAAGTTGTAAAATTGTATGAAAAATTCTTCGTCAAATGAATTCAAAATCGCGTCTTACCCTATGCACTAAGAATAGGATTCCATGGGATACAAGCCTAGGAAGCCTCATGCAATGAGCATGGGATGCCTCTTATGAGATGATTTCTAGAACACTTGGGTAAATATTCTTATGATATTATTTCTAAATTCCTAGGTACATTTTGATTCATAATCCTCATATCCCTTTCTACCACTCCATCAATGGAATAGGTAAACTTACCACATGATGTTAACTAAATGGGATGTTGATAACTACATGTGTCTTGATTTCTCATTTTACAAGATACATAATGATTGCAATATTATTCAACCTAGGATTAGTTTAAAAAAGAGAGAGAAATAATCCCCCATTCCCTTCATATGAGGCATGTTAGTGTAGGTAATCTTATCCCAAAACTACAAATAGCTCGATTATTCTTACCACAAGATACGTAGAAACACCCATGACTTTCATCTCATACCCAACCATAATTTCCGAGCCTGGGTACGATTATCTTCACTAGTGTTTGACTCTATGTCATTTAATCTTGTGAGATTCCTCCTTACCATCTGATGAATCCACTCTGTATGAACTTGTTATAATCATTCAATTACCTAGATTTCTTTGTATTATCCCCATGAAAAAGGGATACCCTCACCATTCCTTGTTTCTCACACTGAGCATATCTCATGTAGGCTTAGGAACCTTTATAAGGGCCACCTCACATGGGTCAATATCTTTATGGTCCAAGCATCATGACCTTAAACTATATGTACTTCATTCCACTAATTTTTGTGAAATACAAGACTTTATACATCCTCTTTATGTTAGTTAACCTACACCCTTACCCCATGATGTTAAAATTGATGGTTAACATCCGTTTCATAAAATGTTAAATTTTCCTTCATTGTGACCTTTTCCTTAGAAAACTACCATTATCAGTATTGGTACCTTACCACATCTATATCTTAGAACTACATGTGGCTTGTTTCCTATTATCCCAAGATATATAGTGACACTCAAATCCTATATCATAGTCTAACAACAATATGTATAAAAATTGCCACTCCCAAAATAATATCTTAATTAGTGTGGGGAATCTATCTTAGAACTACATGTGGCTTGATTACTCTTACCACAAGATATATAGTAACACCCAAATTTGGAATATAGGGTCCAGCTGAAATATAAAAATATTCTCCATCCTTATGTATGGGTGATGCATGCCTGTCGTGGGGTGTGCAAAAACAATTTTTTATATTATATAACTGTAGTATTGTGATTAAACCTAAGTATTATCCCAAATAGAAGTGCACATAAAATATTTTTTCACTTTTAATTTGAGGGAAAATGGGGTGTTTTTGAATTTTATTGGTTTTGAAAACAAAAAAATGAAATAAAACAAAAGAAAGAAATCAAGAAAAATATTGAAAATAAATTTAAAAATCAAGTGTCTTAAAACTATTATTTTAGAAGGATGATCATGTAGAGGTCATTTTTTCAATTACAAGACTATCATTATTCCATTTTTCCAATCATATTCTACTAAGTAAATTAAAGTGAGATTCCACGATCATTTCCTATAACTCCCTTGGTCAAATGGTGACGGTGAGATAAAACCTTACCAACATATATATTTGGTATACTCTCTTTCCTTGTAAAATAGTGTTATAGTGAATATTCTCAATTTATTTATCAAATTATCAACCAGGTATTTTTTATTCCAAACAATCAAGAACATCCACTACCCCTCCAAAAATACTGATGATTGTCAATTACTTCAACAATAATCCCTAGTATATTCCATTATATATAAACTAGAACCCAGTGGAGGGAGATAATGCTCAATTACCAAATAAAAAATCAATAACAAAATAAAAAATCAAATAAGACCATACTTGATAATAAAAACAGTTATATGAAATTGAAAGCAACTTCACAGAAGAGAGAAAAAGTTTTAATTCAATTAAGTGCAAGAACTCAAGAATAAAAAAAAAATAGAAAACCAACCCTCCCCTAATCACTCAGATGTTTACCCAACCATGGTAAGTTTATCCAAGATTAATGGGGATGAATAAGGAATTACAAAACTAAGAAGAAAAAAATACAGAAAAGAAAATCAGAAAAGTTCTCTAACAGAATCTATCCTCCAAAAGTGTGATCCTATTTGGAACAAAAAATGACTGAATACTCTCAATGGTATTTCTTATAATATTCTATAAATTTAATTTTCTATAGCTAATCCAAATTTTAAATAAATTTTACTTGTATGATATATCTTATGAAACAATTTATTAGTCACACTCTTTCTAAATGAATGCTTCCTAAATCCTCCTTCAATTTTGAGCATCCAATATCCTCATTAGTGAAGAAATATCTCCATGATCTTGAATATTCAAAACAAATTTTAATTGTATTTCAAATCCAGATAGAATCACCTCTATTTTAGGTGTGTATCCAGATTTATTCAATATTTCCTGAGGTGGGGTCCACTCAGTCATCCAGAACAATTTATCAACTTGATTGATTTTTTTGGTCCTTCAGATGTTTGAATCAGTTCTGGTTAAATAAGAGAAAGTTGAATCCCATATATCAAGGAATACAAAAAAAATAATCACTCAAATTGGATTAATATTTTAAAAGTTATTCTCAAAATAAAAAAGTGATTAAAATATATCTAAATTATAGAATTAACAAATATTCACATTTTAGCCCAAAACACACTATAAATACAAAATTGACACATATAATATCAAATTGATAAATTGGTAGGGATTAATTCATCAAATAAATAAATAAATAAAAAATAATGAAAATGTTATCACTATAAATTCCCCCAGACTTAGCACTTGGACTCATGGATGAGTAAGCATCAAAATCAAATCAATGAAAATTCAAAACACTTACCCATGAGATCACACACACACACATATAAAAAAAGAAACAAAAGATATCATTCCTCATAAAAAATATTATTTCATATTCTATATTCATATCATTCAATATATTTCCACTTCATTTCTTATCTCATGCACACAAAAATCCCACCAAATATGATTTCTCTCTAATCTCACAAATGTAAATTTCCAAAAAAGACATCCTCATAAAAACTCATGAAGAAGTCACCATAGGCTTGATAAATTCCTGAAACTCTACCCTATGTGAATCACATACACGTTTTTATCATGATGATTTTTCAGGTCTATTCTTTGTATTTCAGTTAGTAGGATTTAGATGTCAGAAATTCTAAGGCCAAATTAGGAGGGCTTGGATATTTTAAAAGGAAAATTACAAGATTCTAATTTTCACTCAAGTATTGTCACCTCCTTAGTCCTCATAGCTATATATTAGCTAAAAAAATAATATCAAATATTTTTTAGGGATATCCCACACATTTTACAATTCTTTATCTTATTCACAGTAACTTCTTCCCAAAATTTCAGGTATTTTTTTAAATCTCAAGATAGGCATGCATTTCTTTATCCTTTGGAAGCTTTAAAAAGGCACAACTTATTTTATCATGATAGATATAGAAAGTAATAACTTTATGTTATGTCTACTAGGTTAGATACCCTGAGGTGGGGGGGGGGGGGTGAATAACAATATGAAATATTGAAACAACTACCCATATTGATCATGTTTCATTGTTAGAAAAAACTCTCTTCTCCCTCCTTCCTGTTGCAGAGTATGAAATAATATTAAATCAAAAACATGACACACCAATTTTACTTTGTTCACCCTCACTAGGATTTTTACAAGGAGCATACACCAACTATATTCTAATGTACCAAATCCCCTAAAAGCACACAGCTGTTTACAATGCTTGGAGAGGACTCACTTTCCCTCCTAGTTTACAACCACTCACAATATGAAAGCTCATTGTTCTCTCAACTGAAGTGTGCTCACTGCTTCTTAAGAAGATACAATCATAGTTTAAAGACTAATAGGAAACTTAATTATCATAAATTAACCTATATTCTTCTATATGTAGATGCTCTATTGAATTTCAACTTTCATCTATTGATGAATACAACTTTACCGCAGGTGTACTGGGAAATCTTCTAACTTTCGTGCAACCCTAGAATGCCTGACGTGCTTCTCAAAGCCTGGAATGATACTAAATGCCTAGAATAAAAGTGTCACCTAACAAATTGTACAAAACTACCTTAAACAACTCAAAACATGGGCAACTCACACCCTTTTACACCGAAACCAATATTGGCACACAACTATCAATTAGCGTGAAACTTATGAATACCTTTATACTTGGGATCTAAACCACCACTTGCGTGCCCAAACCTACTTGAATGTATGGATATTGAATTCTATCTAAGTTTTGATCTAAATTTATAATGAGGAGGGGTATCCCTCTATTTATAGTCATTTTGGGTACCCTGAGAACCGTGTGTAAGTTTCCTCCTGGTGCGCAAGTCCAGCCGCCTAAGCCTCTATTTCCCTAGTCACTTTGCATGCCCAAACCAAAACATGGGAGCCCCTATTTCCTTTGAAATATTTTGATGACTTGATCCTAAAAACATATGGCATGCAACATTACAAGCCTCCAAGAACCTGGATCTCAAGTACCTTTTCCAAAAATGTTTTTCTCTATTTGTCTATTTTGAGGCCCAAAAATTTGGCAAACACTGGAAAACAGCGCCGCCTTGTATCTTCTCTTTTTGTACCACCACCAGATCATCCATTCCTTTGTCAAGGATGTTCTGTTAATCATGGATTCTCAAAAATTTATATTGAACTTGAAAAATCACCATGTAAACCCCCGTTTTTCAACAAATTGAACATCGTGGTCTTCTTTGTCAACAAACACATTATGGAGGCCCTCTTTGTCAACAAACACAATCACCTCAAAAATGCTTCAATGATACCTTGAGGGATTTTTTCCCAGAAATTTCAATAGAATGAATTTTTTAGAAGTAAAATCATCTCTTAAAATTTTATTTTCCATAAATATTATCCCCAAATGAGGTATCACAACATAAGAAAACTTCCCCCAACACTTAAGGTCAACTAGATTATGCAATTTCACATCAAGAGTAGGTTGGATAGGGAAACTTTTCTTGTTATGTAGCTAAACTAATAGGATTTTCTTGGATATTAAGGGATGAAATGATTAAATGTACAAGGAATACTAGATTAAATAATATTCTTTTGAAAAAGGAGTTTTGAAACCAAATAAATGCCTCAATAATTTAAAACAAAATTACCTCAAAAACCTCAAGTTTTGACAGGAATAAATGAAATTCTATTTAAATAAAGCATACATTTCTCTTCTCAAGATGTTAAGTGAATATAAAGAATATAAAAAGGGTTTTTAATCCTCACAATAAAGTGATTTGAATGATAAAGACAATGAACTATGACATTAGATTAAAAAAGAAAGAGGACTGAAATTCCCAAAATATTTGTACTTGAAAAAAAGTAATTTTTAGAATTAATTTAGGCTTAGTTCCATGGAATAAATTTTTTTCACTCATAAAAATGTGTTTTAAAAAAAATTTCAAAGATAATAATTTTAGCTCACAAGTTTAAAATACACACAAAAATTTAAAAACAAATACATAAAATTTGAAAAACACATTTTTTTTTGAAAAAAATAGAAAATCAAAAAAAAAAAATTAAAAATACTAAACTACAAAGGTTTCCTACCGCACACTTAAATTATGTAGCGTCCTTAATGAATTTAGGTAGATTTTATCATGCAATATTATTTTTAATTAAATAACAACAATAATGAAAGTGTTATGGAGAGGAATGACCTGATGGATTTTATTAATAAACAGGTCCGAAGAGGGTAATATCCTCCACTATCTCTAATGGATAGTGCCCATGGAATTTCTTCATCCTATTTCCATTAAAATTTATGGGACCATTATCTCTATCATTCATAATTTACACAACATCAAAAGGATATACATGAGTATCTATAAATAGACCTTCCCATATGGAATGAAGTTTACCTGGCATCAGCTTGAGTCTTGAGTTGAATAACAACACTTTGTCTCTATGATGGAAGTATTTTGGTTGGATCATCTTGTCATGATCTACTATTTTTCTCTCTTAGTAAATGCTAGATTTACCAAAATCATTGCTTCTAATTTACTTCATCTCCTATGACTACAATATTACCTCTTTTAATGTGCTTTAAAGGTCCAAATTCATTTTTCTCACATCCCAATATGATTTATGATCCAATCCCATAGGAAAGTGATATAAGTTTCCACAATTCAACCTATATGAAATCATTCTGATTGGGGTTTTGTATTTTTTCCTATAATACCATAAAGTATCCTCTATATTTTGGTTCCAATCCTTCATGTTTGGTTTGATAGTATTTTATAAAATTCCTTTGATTTCCCTATTGGACATTTTGGCTTATCTATTAGTCTGAGGATGATAAGGAGTAGATGTTTTATTATAAAATCCACGATTTTTTATCAAATTACTCATTATAAAATTGAAAAGGTGATTACTTTTATCAATGATGATGGATCTAGGCACTCTAAACCTAAAAAATATGTTATCCCTAACAAAATCACAAAAAAAGTAGCATCACTAATCTTGGTGGATTTTTCCTCCACCCATTTTGAAACACAATCAACTACAAGAAATATATTATAATTTCTAAAAGAAATTAGGAAAGGTCCCATAAAATATATACCCTATAATTCAAAAATATCACAAAAATTTAGTGGATTTTGAGGAATTTATAGCCTCTTTGAAACATTTCTAGAAAACTGACATTTTTCATACCTTTTGAAAAATTAATTAGAATATTTAAAAAGGGTGGGACAATAAATTATAGATTTTAAAACCTTACTTGCTATAATTTGAGGTCTAAAGTGGACTTTACAAGATAAAGTGTGAAAAAATCTAAAGACATATTAAATTTCAATTTTAGGAAAGCATCTTATTATCACATGATCATTGCAAATCTTCTAAATAAATGGATCTTACCAAATGTGATATCTAGATTTAGATTTTAGTGTTTCAATTTGTTGGGAATTTAAATGAGATGGGACCTAATTTTTTAACATATAATTGGCCATGTCATCACACCAAGTAACTTATCCTTAATAAAGTACAACTACTCTCCTGGAATGTGATAATTTAGTGGGTATTTGTTTTGAATTTTAACTTCAGCAGTGTTGGGCAGTCTACTTAAGTGATCATCCACTTGGTTCTCATCTACCTTATTGTATTTGATTTATATGTTGAAATAATACAGAATTATAATCCATATCACTAGCCTTAGTTTATCATAAGCCTTCTTCATCAATTACCTAAGTGCTGAATGATTAGAAAACACGGTGATTTTTATTCCAAGAAGATATTATCTAAATATTTATAAAGAAAATACAACCACTACAAACTCTTTTTTGGTGGTGGTTTAATTGAATTGGGCCAAATATAATGTTCTCAAGGAATATGGAATGACTTATGGACTTTCCTAAATTCATTGAGAAAGGACTACTCTAACATCTTGGTTGGATGCATCACAAAGTAGCTTGAATGGTTCTTCCCAATTGGTTCTTGCATCATGAGTGGTGAAACCAATCTCCTCTTCAACTCATTAAATGGCTTTGTAACACCCTGAGATTTTTATGAGATATATTTTTTAATTTCTTTGATGTATTTTGTTGTAAACTAAACTAAGATAAGATTTCACTACATGAAAATCCAGATTATCTTGTGGTATAAAAAACACTATGCTTGGAATGTGTTACACATAATTTCTTGTTATTTATATAGATTTCATCTCATGCAAGACTGAGTTTAAGAAAATAATAAAATATTATTATGTTACCTTATAAAACATACATTATAATGGTGAGAATGAACAATATTAATTGAATTATGAAAATATCCTTTACACATGTATATATAATCAATTATTAATGAAAATAAAACTTTTTTAAATAAAAGAAAATGGTTGTCTAAAAAACTATTCAAAAGAAAATAAGTGAGTTTATAAAAAACTAAAATAACTCTTGGTGGACTTTATTAATAAAATATATATTCAATATATTCAATATAATGTTTCAAATTCTTTTTATAAGTTTTATAGTTCAGATCTATGAACAAATTTAATTTTTCAGATAAAAGAAGTATTTTTTCACAAAATGAAGTTTTTTTTCCGCCATTTGATGGAGCACCAATTTTAAATCTATTTTTTGAAACTTTTTTACATTATATATGAAAAAATAAACTTCTAATTTTTATTTAGGATATGAAAATTTACTTTGGATGAATTTTTGATATTTTTGTGATAAATTTAATGTTTTAATGAGTAATAAAAATATACTAAATTTTAATCGAAAACAAGTTTTTTGGTCCAAATAATTTATATGAATAAATTATATTATTGAATGATTTTAAAGTATAAATATATTATATTTTTATAATTTAATATACTTTAGTCAATTGGAATTAATTTTACATTGAATTTAGATGTAAAAACATTTCAATATTTTGCATGTTTTAACTTTTAAAACCCATTTTCTCATTCAGACAACAAGAGTAATTTTGAATTAATTACAACAACTTATATGTTATTAATTTTGAAACATATATTCCATAATTATAATTATTGGGTCCAAATTATTAAAATATCTTTATTTTATTTTTACTAATTATTAATAGTAACTTCAATAATTTTTTTATTAATATGGTAAAAAGGTAAATCGGGTAATTAAGGGTAAAAATAATATTATAAAACTACCTTAAAACTTTTACTAATATAATTGGATTATTTTTTTTGGAACAAAATTATCCTTGGGTAAAAATGGTATCCTTTAGAAGCAACTTGGATGAGATTATGATGTTTAATATATTTTATTTAAAGAAAATTTAAATATATCTTTATCAAATTTTAATAACTATATCATTTTTAATATAATGTTATACAGAAGATAAATTAGACTATAAATTCTAATTTTAGAGATAAAATGTTTTTATTTATAATGGTAATTTATTTTTAATTTTTATGAAATAAATAATTACCTTAAAGTCTTATACAATGATGATGAAATAATTATTTAATTGGTGAAAAATAAAAAAATAATTTTAATTAAAATGACTATGACCATTAAAAGACCAAAATACTTGATAAAATATTTAATTTTGAGTATATATCTACCATAATCATTCAAAGTTTGAGTTATTGACTATTTTTAGCCACATAAAAAATATTACGACACTTATAATATTTTATCTAAAGTAATGTTAAAGTTACCACATTCTTATTTTAATAAATTTAACAATTTTAATATGGTATTTTCCAGAAGATATATTCGACTATAAGTATTCTTATGAAAAATATAAGATGTAACTTTTTCATAGTATATTATTTTTAAAATTTATTCAGAAAATTAGAATATTAAATAAGTATAAAAAACTAATGTAGTAATTATTTTATTATTTGAAATTTCAAATTAATGTTATTAAAAATAATAAAATAAATATAATTGGGATAATTAATATATCTAAAAAAATTTATATATGACCTTTATCCCTTAGTAATATAATAAAATATTTTTTTAGGTTAATATCGTATATTGATATTGTTAAAAATCCAAGAAATAAATAGTGTCAAAATTGACACTTGATATTTTATCAAAATAATGTTTTATAAAAATATTTAAAAATTATAAAATATTTTAAAAAATTTAAAATAGTAATAACATGGTATAAATATTATAAATTTTTTATTTATGGTATAATTGATATATAATTATAAAAAAAATGAATTATTTTAATATTGAAACATTTGTTACCTTAATTAAAATTAAAATAGAATAACTAAAGGTTAATTAAAATGATAAGGTATAAATTGACCTGAAAAGTTGTCTAAAATTTATTGGTTGATGAGATTAAAACCCTATACCATATAATATTCTAAAATATATCATTTTGAGGTTTTTAAATAGATTTTATTTTATTATAAATTATTATATTTGGAGATTCCAAAAGTGCCCCTCACCTCAATTTTAAAAGGGAACCCCTCCCTCACTTATTGAATTAACATTGATCCTTCAATATGGGATATAAACTACCAATTTCCCTTATAAACTTCCCTATTTAGATTCTAGAGGTTTTGGTATTCTAAAAAGTCCAACTTTAGTTCCTTTAAGACGAGATCTAGAGGGAGCTCATCGAAGAAGAGGTAATATCCTCTACCAATTATTTCAAACTTATTTCTTATTCCACTTCCTCTTCATGAGTTGTTTAAATTATGAAGCAATAAAACTAGTATGAATTATATTCTGAGATATTATTATGATTATGGAACAACAATACTCCACCTTATATCCATCATACGAAAAACGATAACCACACATGCGTACGTACAACTTACTGTCTCTACGCCGTGGTGTAATATATTTTTCACCACAACTTTACCTGGATGGATATAATGATGGAAATAATAACTATATATGATTATTATAAAATTATATTTATTATTATAATTAATATTACACTTAATTCCTCACCCTTTTATCATTAAAATAATGATATTGTCACTCATGCATATTTACGACCTACCGTCTCCACGACACGATGAGATTAATATTCCCTGTTAACCATTAAAAGAATGATTTTAAAAATGTATATAATGAATAAATATAAAATATGTGACATTTTAATTACAATTTAATAACACACACACACACACACACAGACACTCATTTCATTTACCTTATTCCATTCAGTACGATAAAAAATGGAAACAATGTTCATGCGTCTGCACGAATTACCATCTCCAAGAATGGTGTATTCCATTTCATATGTCTGTATATTATATATATTTATATACTAAATATATATTTTATATAAATAATTTTTTAGATTCTAGAATTAAGTAAATCATGATCTAAGTAATAGGACCAAGAATAAAAAGTCAAAACACGTAAGATAAACAAAGCAGTTATTATCCGAAACATTAATTTAACTCGGAATTATTAATAAAAGGGTAATATAAAGTCACAAATGAATCGTATATGATATCATAAATGTTATTATTATTTTTATATAAGTTAATAATATGATTAAAACCACTATATAGGAGTTTCAGACACGTACGGATGGAATTGAACCTAAGGTAAGGGTTTTTTGTCACACCTTTACTTCTGTGAGACACTTGCCTCATTCCCCACTTGATTCTTGTATGTGGTTTACATAATACCCATGAAAATATTTTATGAGTCCTAAACATAATATTATGTTATTTTAAAATCCATATAATTTCATTTATTTCATGGGGCATACGATTCTACTCATTATAAAGTCGTAAGGGTTAATTCTAAAATATCATTATTATCAGCATTGTTTATATGTAAGTATCTTCTAGGACATATTTATCATCTATGTCTAGGTATATTAAAATTTTATTCCAAAATATTTTTAATATAATTATATTTTTTTAAAGTTTTTTTTATCCATGTATGAATTTTTATTAAATGGTTTCAACGGAATATTTCATCATTTTTCTAATGAGGTAGTTTTTGAAATTTTCAGAAAAAAAATGAGGAGAATGTTTTTTTAACTTATATTTCATGAATTGTTTTTATGATTTTATGATTCCTTATTGCCTTGATGATCCCCTTACAATCTTAAAAGGTTTTTTTCAAATATTTTTTTTAAATTGTGTGACATTTCAAGTAAGGAAAATATTTTCCAAGAAGAAAGAACATTTTCCTCAATAAATGTTTTAAATTATTTTTATTGATTTATTTATATTTTTTCAAAGTGGTTTTGAAGAAAATGGTTTTGAAAATGTTTTATTTTTTAAAATGTTATTTTTAAGGTAAATTCATGTTCCAAGTGATATTTCAAAATCCTTCCCCATCCAAGATGACATACTTTGTTATAGCTCAAGAAAACCATTCATCATATTTCTCCGAATGGTTTAAGTTTTGATGGAATGATGTTTAAGAAACACTATTATTTTCATGGGTTATGTTTTTGATGAAAAGATTATGAAACATTTATCATTTCCACAGGTTATGATATGATTACATGTTTATGACACCCATTCCATTACATTGGTTAAGATATGATTTTCTATGATATTTTGGTACAAGTATGTTTTATTTAATTATAAGATGGGTGAGACCAATATCTCCCTACAATTCATTGGGTAAATATTTATATCTCATGAGATAGAAAAAATGGAATTTTTTCCACTAAGATAGTCATGGGAGTGAACCATGACTACCAATATGGTATTGGAAGTGAAACCATACTACCAAGATGGAATTAGTAGTGATGCCTTGAATAATATAGAAATAATTATTATATGATTATGTGTTTTCCAAAGTCCCGTGTTTTATTCTTATGTTATGATTTCATGGATCATGCTATTTATTTTCTATTCATGTTTTATAAAATATCAATATTTATGCCATGATCCTATTTATGATCTTTGATATGTAGTGTATGATCTTCTATTTTCATGATCATTTTCTTATACCCTTATGCTCATGTTTATGGTTATTTATCTCTCTTGTTTACCCTTACTAAGCATCTAAGCTCAACATTTCAATTATTTTTTCTTTTCCCCATGTTATAAATAAATTATTTAGGTAAGGGTACTAAAGGGGAGTATATTTTTTGGAGATATTGAAGATATTTCACCAAATTAGAAGAATGTGCTACAAGTTTCCAAAGCCACTAAAATAAAATGTTCTTTAGGTGTGTGTTTGTGTAATCTATGAAGTATTACACAAAAGTAATGTAATATTAATTTATGAAAAGTGCACATCACTATAGTTGGTATCAGAGAGAAAGGTTTAGTCAAACTTTGGAGACTAGGATGGGAAAACCTTAGTGAAATCCCTAGGGGTATTTTAAGGATATGTCTAGGGATGTCTCCAAGTATATGTATAAGGATGAGTTAATGTTTAGGAAAATGTCTTGGAATTTTGGTAAATCATAGAGTAAGTGGTTTCCTATAAATACATCCCTATATAGATACAATAAGTGGATATGACTCTAGAACATATGTACCTAGGTGTAACAACTCTGACAAGGTGCATTGAGCCAAGACCAATCATAACCTGGTACACAACAACGAGCCTTGATTCACACTTGGTTTGACACTCTTGGGGGATATGATTTCAAAATTCACAAAATCATCACAAACCATTATGAAGGATTCATATAGAGTTTGGAAATGAATAAACTAAGATAAACTAAAGGTGTCATATATTAAGGAAGTTGTCATAATTTAGACATCCTATAAATTAATTCATGATTATGCGGTTCCTAATTATGGTAAATATTTATTACACTAGGATTTTGGTATTAAGTAAATGGATAGAACCTGAAGAAACCATGTTACTAGTGACTGAGATAGAAAATGAAATGATTTTACTCTTGATAAAATGAATGCTATGGGAGTTAGAATTCAAAATCTTGTTTTTATAATCACATAACTTTCTCAAGATATGAAGCATGCTAGTATTCCAAATGAGAAATGAAGGGAACAAAATTCTATTGAGTCCTTCCTGAGGAAACATCCACCATATTTTAGTGAGTCTTATGATCCACTTATTTTTGAACAATGGGTCAATACCAATGAAAATATATTCTCTATTCTCTATTCTTCATAATGTGAGAAATTCATTCCGGATGTTTATCAGTTAGAAGGTGAATCATACCAATGGGGGACTCTAATCAAGAATAAACGGCAGTAAGATAAAATTTAATCCATGGATTGGGATGAGTTCAATAAATTGTTCTTCAATAATCACATTCCACGTATTCTATGTACAAAAAATGGAGAAGGAGTTCCTCGATTTAAAGAAATGTTATGATGAATCATTGGTACCTATGATACAAATTTCACAATACTTGCATGGTATGCTTCTTAAATTATTATCTAGTATGAAAGTAATGTTGATAGGTGCTTTAGTGGATTTAATTAAAGTCTCATAATGGTGTTATCTATATGAAAATTTAGTATATATGAATAGATTTTGCGTTTAGAAATCACGGTTGAAATGGAGGTTGCAGTTACGTATCAATCTCATGGTTTTAAAAAGAAGAGGAAGATAGAGTTCAAAGGAAAATATAAAAACCATGGAAAAAAGAATATGATATTTTCTTTTATGATCTAATTGTGGTAAGAATCATGGAGTAAATTATCTTAAGAGATATAATAAATATTTTAAGTGTGGAAAGGAAGGTCATCAAAAATTTGAGTATTGAATTGATGGGAAGTAGTTGGATAATAATGCGAATGGAGAGAAAGTTGCACAAAATTCACCTCCCTCACCGTAGTTATACAAGTGTAAGGAAAATGGGAATTATTCTAAATAGTGACATAATCTAGGGGGTATTGATGATGATAAATTCCAACAACCTCTTAAGGATAAAGGCAAAGTCAAATCTCATGTGATCATTATTGGTGGTGTGGAGTATGATAATGAAGTTCTGGAATGATTGAGTATTTATGTAATGGAATAATATTGTAGAAGTAATTTTATATTATTATATAATAATGAAACTTCTATGTATTTTTTCACTATATTTTTTTCATTAGGATTTAAGAGCACATGCTTAATGGTATTGGAAACCAAGAAAAGTGATTGAGTCAATAAGGTGATATTTTTGGAAAACACATGATTAAGGGAAATATAACCCTTAATATGTTCTTTATGTTAAGATAATGATGTTTGGATAAAGATATATTAGATATGAATAAGTAAATTTTATGATATTGGATTTTTTGACAAGTGGGTTATGCTATCATGGATGAATTTTACAACTTTTTAGGACTTTAGGAATATATCCAATAACCCTGGAATAATAAAACATGCATGTTTTCAATAAGGATTTATGGTAAATCAGGTTATTACCACATTTCAAGATAATTAATGATAAATACATTCAAATTTTTGTAATTTGATAGAAAAGAGATACTTTATGATATATGGGGAATCAAGGTTAATATAATTTAGTGATATCCTTTACAAAGTTTTTAATTTTTATATTCTATAAAGTTTACAATGTTAACCATTTATGGAATGGTTAACGTTAAAAATTAGTTAAGGTTTTAGATATTAAAGTATTATATTTCCACATAAGTATTTATGCATATTGGATAATATGTTATAACCTTTTTTATGGAATGATTTACCATTCTATCTTATAATCTTCTAATTCTTTAGGAATGAAAAATTAACCTTCATTTCTTCGAATAAGAGATGAAGTGGAAATTGATCAAGGTACAACAAAAGGATGATATTAAACTCAATAAAGTAATAATTTCTTCTCCATCTCAAACTTTAGGGAATAGATCTTGAAACCGAAAATGTTATCCCAGTAAATTATTTTCTCATGAATCAAATGACCCCTTTGATCATCATGGATTTATGGCCTTTTGATTGTTAACTTTCTCCTAACCATTTTCTTTAAGGTACTTTGGGTAATCTCTCTATTTCTAATATTCCTTTTTTAAAAGGAAGTTTAAGTATTTTTTTATTATTATGGTTTCTATAAAAGAAACTTTCAATTATTAATCCTTTTATAACCCAAAATAAATTCAAGGGTGAAATTCATTTTAAGGGGATATAATATAATAGCCATAGTTTTTTATGATATATATATATTTTTAATTTCTTTGATGTATTGTATTGCATGATACACCAAGATAATATTTCTCTACACACAATAATGGATTATATTTCAGTTTATTCAACACTATGATTGTCTTTTGTTAGACATAATTTTGATTTCTTTTGATATATTTTATTTCACTCAAGACTGAGTTTAAACGAAAAAGTATATTATTATGTTACCTTGTAACTTAGAAATTGTAATGGTGATTATGAAAAATATTAAAAGGATTATAAAAATATGCTTTACACATGTATATATACTTAATTATTTGGTGAACAATTAATTATAAATGAAAATAAATTTCTATTTCAAATAAAAGAAAATGTTTTTCTAAAAAACTATTTAAATACAAATAAGTGAGTTTATAAACTAATAAAATCACTATTTATGGATTTTATTAATTAAATATATATTTAATATATTAAATATAATGTTTAAAATTAATATTATATGTTTTCTAAACATGATATAAGATTAAATTTAATTTTTCAGATAAAAGAAGTATTTTTTTAAAAAAATGCAGTTTTTCCTCCTTTTGATGACGCACCCATTTTAAAAATAGTTTTGACAATTTTTTAAATTATACATGAAAAAATATAATTCTTATTTTAAATTGGTATATTAAAATTTACTTTGGATGAATTTTTGATATTTTTTTGATAACTCTTAAGTTTTGACAAATAGTAAAAATATATTAAATTTTAATTGAAATAAACTTTTTTCATTGAAATAATTTATATGGTTATATTATTTAATGGGTTAAATGTATAAATAGATTATATTTTTATCATTTAATATAATTTAGGTCATTGGGATTAATTTTTCATTGAATTTACATGTAAAAACATTTCAATCTTTTGCACGTCTTACTTTTAAAACCTGTTTTCTCATTCGTACAACATGATTAATTTTAAATTAATAACTATAACTTCTGTGTTTTGAATTTTAAAAAATGGATTCAATAATTGGAATCAGTGGTTAAAAATTATGTAAATTTTTTTATTTAATTTTTGAGAATTATGAATAGTAACTTCAGTAATTTTTGATTAATCTGGTAAAAGGTAAATCAGACAATTAAGCAAAAAAATGATAATATAACATTAGCCTAACACTTGTAATAATATAATTAGGTTAGTTTGTTTTGAAATAAATCATAATTGGTTCTAAATGGTACTTTTCAAACCACTTGAATGAGATTAGGGCACTTAATATATTTAATTTAATGAAATGTTAAATATGGATTACTCAAATTTTAATAACTATATCATTTTAATATAAAGTTATACAGAAGATAAATTCAATGATAAATACTCATTTTAAAACTAAAATGTTTTAATCTTTCATGTTAATTTATTTTTAATTTTTTGAAAATAAATAATTAAGTTAAATTATTACACAATGATGATGCATAAATTATTTAATTGATGAAGAATCAATAAAATAATTTTAATTAAAATGATAATGACCATTAAAAGACCGAAAAACTTGGCCAAATCTTATTAATCGCGTATATATCAACCATAATTATCAAAGGGTATATTTATTGACCATTTGGAGCCATATGAAAAATATTATGACACTTATACTATTTTATCTAAAGTAATGTTAAAGTTGTCACATTAATGTTTTAGTAAATATAACATTTTTAATGTGGTATTTTCGAAAACACATATTCAAATATAAGTATTATTATGAAATATATATGATTTATATTCATAATATTATTTTTTTTAATACTTATTCAACAAATATGTATATTAAATAATTATAAAAAAATGATTTAGTAATTATATTATTTATGGAAAAATAAAATTAATGTCAATAAAAATATTAAAATAAATATAATATGAGATAAATAATATATATAAAAAAATTTCTAGATGAGCTATACCCCTTATAGATGTAATAAAATAATTTTTTCTATGTTAACATCATATATTGGTATTTTTAAAAATCTAAGGAATGAATAGTGTCAAAATTGACACTATTCATATTTTGTCAAAATAATGTTTTGTTAAATTATTTAAAATCATAAATATTTTTAAAAATATAAAATAATTATTATATGGTCTAAAATATTCTAAATTTTTCACTTATGGTAAAATTGACATAAAATTAGTGAAAATTAAACTCTTTTAATATTGACACATTTTTTACCTTAGTTAAAATTAAAATTGAATAACTAAGGGTTAATTAAAATGATAAGGTATAAATTGGAATAAAAACTTGTATAAAATGTATTGGTTGATGATATTACAACCCCATATCATCTAATATTATAAAATATGACATTTTTTTAGGTTTTTGTATGTTATTTTATTATAAATTAATATATTTGGAGATTCTAAAAGTTCCCCTCACCTCAATTATAAAAGGGCCCCTCCACCCTCACTTATTCACTTTACTTTGAGCCTTAAATCTAAAATATCCCTAAATATTTCACTTATAAACTTCAATAGTTGAATTTTATAGGTGCTGGTATTCTCCAAATACAAACTCTATTGCCTTTAAGAAGAGATCTAGATGGAACTCATCGAATAAGAGGTAATCTCTTCTACCGATTTTTATAAACTTATTTCTTATTTGAATTCCTAATCATGAGTTTTATACATTATAACATAATAAATTAAGAATCAATTATATTTTGATATGTTATTATGATTATTTAATAACCATATTCCACCTTATATTCATCCTAAGAAAAATGAAATCACTACGTGTGCGTACATACGAGTTACCATCTCCATACCATGGTGTAATATGTTTTTCACCACCACATTACATGGATGTGTATAATTATGTAAATAATAACTGTATATGAATAATGTAACATTATATATATTATTTATAATTAATATAACACTTAATTCCTCACACTTTTATCATTAAGAGAATGATATCGTCACTTGTGCATACGTACAACCTACTGTCTCTACAACGCGATGAGATTCATCTTCCACGTTAACTATTTAAAGAATGATTATAAAATGTATATAATGAATAAATATAAAATATATTATATATTAATTCCAATACTATAATATATATATATATATATATACAGACACACACATTTTATTTACCTCTTCCATTCAGTATGATAAGAAAACAGAAATAGCATTCTTGCGTATGTACGACTTACCGTCTCCATGAATGGTTTATTCCATTTCATATATATATATATATATATATTATATATTTATATAAAAAATATATATATAATATAAATTATTTTGACATTCTTGAAGAAAGTAAATCAGGATTTATGTAATAGGATCAAGAATAACAAGTCAAAACATGTACGATAAACAAAACAGTTATTACCTGAAACGTTACTTTAACATGGAATTGTTAATAAATAGGTAATATAAATTCACAAAAGAATAACATATGATATCATAAATATTATTATGATTATTATATAAGTTAATAATATGTTTAAAACCACTATACATGAGTTTCAGACATGTAAGAGGGAGTCAGACCACATGTAAGGAATTTTTGTCTGACCTTTACTTCTGTAAGACACATGCCTTATACACTACTTGATTATTATATGTGGTGTATATTCTAACCATGAATATTTTGTATAATTATTAACCATAATATTATTGTATTTTTATATACATATTATTTATTTTATTTTATGGGGCATACGATTCTACTGATTATAAAGTTGTAAGCGTTAATTCCACAATCTCATTATTATCAGGATTTTTTATACGTAAGTATCTATTGGGAAATATTTATCATACACATCCATGTTTCTTAAAAATTTATTCCAATTTTTTTTAATATTCTACTAAAATTATTTAAAGTCATTTTTACCCACACAAGACTTTTTATTAAAAATTTTGAAAGGAATATTTTATCATTTTCATAATGAGGTACTTTTTTAATTTTTTTAAAAAGTATGATTAAAATGTTTCTTTAAAATTATATGGTATAAAAAATATTTACTCTTTGATGAAGCCTTATTTCCTTTAATCTTAACTTAAAATACTAAAAGGTTATTTCCAAGGAAAATGTTTTCTTTTAAAATTGTGCGGAATTTCAAGTAAAGAAAAATATTTTCAAAGAAGAAGTGACATTTTTCTCAAGAAATGTCTTAGATGATTTTTCTTGATTTTTTTATATGTTTTCAAGGTGGTTTAAAATAAAATGTATTTTTAAAATCTTTTATTTTTAAAAAAATTATTTTTAAGGAAAATTCTTGTTCTAAGTGATCTTTAAAAATCCTTCCCCATCTAAGAAGACATAGTTTGTTATAGTTCAATAATACCATTCATATTATTTATCTAAATAGTTTATGTTTTTATGGAATTATTTTTAATAAAATTTATTCTTTTCATGGGTTATGATTTTGATGCAATGATTATGAAACTTGTATCTTTTCCATAGGTTATCATATGATTTATTTTTTATGACACCCATTCTATTACATTTCTTATGATATGATTGTTTATGATCATGTGGTACAAGTGTGTAAGATTTCATTATGAGATTGGTGGGACCTATATATCCCTCCAATGCATTGGTTAAAGATTTATATCACATGAGATAGAAATAAAAGAACTTTTTCACTAAAATGGTCATGGGAGTGAACCATGACTACCAAGATGGTATGGTAAGTGAAACCATACTACCAAGACAGAATTCACATAGATTCCTTGACTACTATGGAAATAATTATTATATGATTATGTGTCTACCAAATTTTTTGTGTTTTAGTCCTATGTTATGCTTTCTTGGGTCATATTCTTATTTACTTATTATTCATGTCTTATGAACTTTGAATCTTTATTCCATGATCCTATTTATGATCTTTGATATATAGGGTATGATCTTATATTTTCATGATCATGTTCTCATACCCTTATGCTCATGATTATGTTTATATATCCCCCTTGTTTACCCTTACTGAGAATCTATGCTCACCCCTTTTTACTATGTTTTCCTTTCCCCAGGTTATATAGAATGGTTTTAGTTATGGGTACTAAAGGGGAATATATTTATGGGATATGTTGAAGATATTTCACCAAATTATAATAATGTATTCTAAGTTTACATAGGCACTAAACTAATTCAGTGTATGGGTGTGGGTTTGTGTACTGTATTAAGTAATATAAAAAAGTAATTTATTATTAGTGTATGAAAAGATAGGGTCTCTATAGATTCTGAACATGCACCATTGAAATTAAAATCAGCATCTTTCAAAAGTAATCTTGATAGAGGGAGATAAATCTTACATAAATCTTTCATAAACCTCATGTTGAATTATGTATATCCTAAAAATGATCTAACATGTTTCACACAAGTTGGGTAAGGTAATGAATTTATCACTTCATTTTTTTATTTACCCACTTCAATGCATTTTTTTAAAATGACATGCTGAATGAAAATTCTTATCTCAACCATGAAATTAATATTTTAAAAATTTAAAATAATATTATTTTCAATGTATATTTTCAAATATTTTTCCAAATTTTTCAAACAATAGTCAAAAGAATCTAAAAAAACTATGAAATAAACAAAGAAATATTCTAAGAAATATTCACTATAATTAGAAAATATACTTACCATGAACCTATGAAATGTACCTATATAATTACATAATCAAAATGGAATCCTTTTATATGAAAATGTGAAAAGACACATGTAAAGGTAGTCTTGTCTTGATCCTAGGGAGAAATATCTACCTGGAAATAACCTAAAAATCAATACAAAAAGTAATAATGAGTTATCCCTTCGAATCTATCTAACATCTGGTCAATGAATGGGATATGGAAATTATATTTTAGGGTGACCTAATTCAAATTTCTAAAATCTATGCACACTATCCAGCTATTTTGAATTCTCATAGGGATTAATTTATTCTTTTCATTCCTTACAGTGATAAAGCTGGTTTTTTTGGAACTACATGATTGGGGATAACCCACTATGAATAAAAAATGGGATGGATAATCCCATATTCCAAGAGATTCCCAATACAATTCTTCACAACTTTCATCAAAGTGGGTTTTATCCCCCTTTGGGACTGTCTAATAGGTTTGGAATACCCCTCAAGATAAATTCTATGCGTGCATATTTTTGGGTTTATTCTAGGGATATCACCTAAAATCCATTCTATTTCTTGTTCATTTGCTCTTAAAATCCCAATAAATTATTCTTCTTAGATTTTAAATAGATTACTAGAAATTATCACTGGTAATTTATCCCCCTCCATGAGGTACACATATTTCAAATCAACAGGGAGTGGATTTACATTTAGATTATGGGGCTTCTCAAGGGATGAAATTAAATTAATGTTCCAAATTTCCAAATGATAGAACTATTACAAACAAGAAATCATATCTTATTCTTCATCTTAAACCAAACATCAAAATAAATCAGATTTTACCTCTTCTCCCCATATGAAATCACAATTTATAGTGTTTTGTGTATTCACATGTTCAATGATATTTTGAATGAAAAAAATTCTCTCATAAGTATAATAATTCATGGAACATACATGATTATTAAATTGGTTTAGTACCAAATTCCTGGTAGAGTGAGAAGAGTGAGTGATCATTTGATGGATGCCTCATGGATTCAAAAATATTTAAGTGGACGGTTCTATCTCGAAACTCCATAGAGAGTATTCCATCACAGACATTAATGATGGTTCCTTTGATTTTTTTAAGAAATGTCTCCACAAAAGGATGTGTGAGTTTTATGGGATCGTATATTCTTCCATATTAAGTACATAGAAGTCAGTTGGGAATTAGAGATCTTTTACTTTCGCAAGGACATCTTCCAGAACTCCTATAGGGAAAAAATGTGGATCTGTTTGCATGTTGGACCACCACTCTTGTGGGATTCAAGTCTCCCAACATAAAATAATTGTATAACAAGTGAGTAAATACATTAATTGAATCACCTATATCACATAAATAATTAGATAATTTTAAATATCCAACGGTGTATTGAATGAAAAATTCCCCTAGATCTTGATATTTTTTTGTAAAGTGTGGTCTGATAAGGGTTGAGACACTTATTTCTAAGTTAATCCTCTCATTACTTTGAATTATTATTTTCTTGGTTCAAATATCCTTAAATTTTTTTACATACCTTGGAATTTTTTTGACTACTTCAAGTAGGGGGATATTAATTTCCACCTTTTGAAAGGTGTCTATAATTTATTTTTAAAGTGGTTCTTCTAACAATATCTTTGATTAAATCATTATTGATGGAAATAGTGGGTATAAGTATTTATTCTCATTATGTTTCCTTTGTAATAGTGTTTATTACATCCTCATTCTATTCTTATCTGCTTCCTCTTACCTTTCTTCTTCTTGGTGAATTCATAAAGAATTTTCAAAATTTTCAACTTTTTTCTTACTCAGAACTAGGGGTCTTGTTTTAGGTTCAATGGTGGTTGGAGGTAGTAGTTCTTTTCAACTTCTTATTTTTATCATGTTGAAATTATCCTTTGGGTTTGGGATTATTTAGGATATGTTGGTCTGAGTAGGACATTCAAGAGGGGGGGGGGGGTTAATTGAGTTCCTATAAAAATTTCATTCTAAAACACTTATTTAGAAGTTACCCAATTTGAAATAAAAAACAACCCAGTTAACAAAAGTAGTAGATTTATAAAATATTTGATTGTTTAAAAGATTTATGAATGAGTTATTAGTTCTCAGTTAAAGTAATATGGATTATTATTTTAACTTTTTAAATCAATCTAGTAAAGAAAATTCCAATATAAACAATATCTAATATTGACTATTAGAGTAAAAGAAATGTTTTCTTAAATGAAAAGATAAAGAATTGAAAAAATAACTTTGAAAGTAAAAATGTATATAAAAATTTTTTTTAGTATCAAGTAGAGACTTAATCCTCTCCACTTAGTGATCACCTACCACAAAAGAGTTTATATAAACAAACTTTTATCTACACCCAGGATTGGAGTAAACAACAGTTTACACACTATCCAGGTCAACAAGACCTATTCCAAAATTTTTGTGGGAGTTCTAAAAAAACTAGGCCACTTTGGGACCTCTTCCGCTGTTATCCATGGGATTTTATTGTGTAAAAATATTGTTTGTGAATGTATTAGTGCATATTTATGTTTTGCAGAGGATCCAATTTGTGTTTATAAAACCAAGATACAAACACTACTCATAAAGTAAAAATAGTACACAATTAGAGAATAAATAATGAGATAAGAGTTATAAGGCTATGTATTATTGTTAATGAAGTTTGATACTCTTCTAGGATTTCTTGAAATGCATCTTGACTCAACTTCTTGAAACAGACACCAAAACAGAGTGTCGTGTGATCTTCTATCTACTATTTCTGGTGAGGTTGTAGTTTGAACAAGTAAGGATTCTACTTTATTTTTTTTGCGGTAAAATGTTCTTTGGTTTAAGTTCTTAGTAGTATTGAATATTTTCCCCAACAAGAAGTTATTTAATTATTTTCAAGAACACAGGAGGCTATTTAACATTCTCTATTTGTGATTTTTTACTTTCTGATATAGTATTCTCTTTATACACCCCTTTACCAATAAGAAGCATGTACTCTAGTACCTCATACCTCACGCTGATATCTAACATTGATATTAATGTTATCTACAAAATACAGACATAGTTATTAAAATAAATAACATCACTAAGTTTCAAAAATATGACCGTTAGAAGTAAATTTTAATTTAAATGAAAAAGTAAAAGTCGAAGACGTCTCAGATCAGTGACTTGGTCAGATGGTGTCTCAACAATAGTAGGCCAGGAACGGTGGATTAGAACCCGTTTCTTAGACTTAGAACATTATGAATTATGTAATGGTGAGTTGAGTAATAGTGACTCAGGATTTGTTGGTCATTTTTATGGTAGGTCCTTTCAAAAGAGACTCATGCTATCAGTAGATTAATGAAACAACATCTCATCCTTTGAAAAAATTCTAAGTTGAGCTATGAGTAGGTTGAACAATGGTAACCCAGTGAACTAGTAACTTGAGTGATGGTGTCTCATCCTTTTTGAAAATTATGTTTCTGTGTTGATGGTGAGGAAGTTGACAGTGAGACATCTTATCAATAAGTCCATGTCAATGGTAGCTCAAACTTAGCCATTTTTCTGTTATCAGTAGGACTTCAAAAGTGAGTCAACCTTAACGGTGACTCATACTTAGTAAAATAATGAAAACCTATATTATGATGTGTAATAATAAAAAAATAGATTAAGATGATAATTAAACATGGGTGAACATAATTTAACTTTATTAAACTTAATTAATCATTATTTTTGAGCATTAAAACTATAGGATGCCAACAATATCCCCTTTTTTGATGATCACAAAACAGGAAATTAATAATGATGAAAGCACAAGTTCCACTTAAATTGTGATACCATTCATGTAAAATTAAATTATAGGATAAATAAAATCAAATAAAATTAAATTCCATCATATATCACCTTTTTATTTTAATTCCATATGCATTCTCCACCTTTTGGGATTATCAAAAAGAGAACAAATAATAAAAGATAAAGAAAATTTAACAGAGAAAAAAGAGGTAATTCATTTCATGATAGAAAAAATATATTATATATGAAAAAGAATCAAAATTACATCCCTATCAAAGATCAAACTAGAATAAACTCTTATCCAAATAAGGATCCATTATTGGTTTTCCATTATTATCATCATGAGGTGGATAAATAGTAGGTAAAAAAGGGGATGATGTAAAAATTTGATGAAGGGGAACTCCAGAGGGTACTGTTGTTTTTGGAGTAGAAGAAGTAGGGGATGTAAGTTCCCTAAAGATCATAGGCTGTAGATGAATAAAAGAATATTTTGCAGACATGGGAAATGATTGAAGGGTTGTAGGAAGAAAAGTAAAAGGATTTTGAGTCACAACAGCTCTTAACCGAGGATCCACAGGTCAATAGTTGGAGCCTAAAGGAAAATTCTCAATCACTGGTCAAATAGGGACGGCCTATGGTACTATAATAGTAGTACTCTGATGATGCATGTAAGGCTTCAAAATGTTTATAATATCCATGATTATCTAACCACCTTTCTACACAACCTTAGTAAACCACCTTTGTCCTCTATAAACATTTTAAGAGTGGGTGTAAGCTATTTGAATTGTTTGACCTATTCCTTGAAGGCTTGTGTTAAAAGAGGTCGCCTCAAATTCTCAACCAAATATTTGAAATGAGTGTCTAAATGATGTTTGGTATAAATCCTTTTAAAGTAAAAATCTACATTCTTTGTGATCTCCTCTTGAGAATTAGTGGTTAATTTCATTTAAAACCTTACCATGTCATATATATGATCACTGTTCTATCTAATTTTTCTTTGGATACCCTATTATGAGAAACCCATTATAGTTTTAAATTCTTCTCTTACCATTGATCTGATCATATCACTATCAGTAGGATGAGTAGGAGTAGTAGAGGTAGAAGAACCTCTCAATTCCTCTTGAAGGATTGACCTCAACATAGCCAAGTCAAGTACTAAAGGCTCAGGGGTATCCTCTTTAGAAGTTGTATCCACAAGACTTTTTATAACACCTTTTAATGAATATATATATTGATAAGACATTAATTTAACAATTGGTATTAGAGAATCCAACTCATCACTTAATCACTTATTCTCCATTCTTACTTCTTAAAGTTATGAAAGAATTTGAGGTTAAATCTGAGATAAAACTCTTTTTTGGAAATCATAGTGGCATATATTTCACTAATATTTAAAACTGGTATAGGTTGAGGTTGATGGATGTTTTTAATAGTTGAGAAAAATTACTATTTAAAAACATTGAAGTCATTATAACTTGCATAGTCAACATGCATAGGTGCGACGAACATAGTAGAAGTGGGAGTAGGAGCAGTTCCAATAGAAAATCTCCAATCATTAACCACTCTTTCATCCATGGTTTCCTTAGGATAAAATGTCACATCATCTGAATTTGGATAATTCAAGCCTAAAGTGACATATCTAGGTCACTTCTCCCATGTCTCTACGGTTACATCAAAATGAATGAGGGTGAAAATTTTAACTCTTTGAGATTGTTTCACCACCTCAACAGGTGCTTTGTTTCTAGCATAAAATAGTTCTTTCACATGAGCAACTCAAGTTAATTCTTAATATGCATATAACTTAAGTTCCACTTGAGATTCCACTAACAGTTCCTTTTACACTAAAATAATTTCAGCATGTTTTGTAGGTTATGTAGCCTTTTGAAGTTCCAATTTTTTCTCTCCACAAAATCTATTTCAACAAGAGTCTCAGATTTATCAACATGTTCTTTATTTCTAGCTGTAGGACCATCTTAACCATCACCATAACCATCATTTATAAAAATCTCTTTTTTTCCTTTTCTTCTTCATTTTAATCACTTGTACCTTCTTATTCAGACACTTGTTCTCTAGACTCTTCATTTTCTTCTTTTTTTACTCTTCTTCTTCAGCTTCATCATCATCATTTTCACTATTATCTTCATTTTCTTCACCACCTCTTCCACTTGCATACTCAAAATTTTCAGATTCCTCTGTCTATTCATCAAAACCATCATTTAGGAGAGGTTCTTTGGTAGGTATCCTTTTTGGAGGGCTAGGAGATTCAAAATTAATTCCTTATGGATTTCTTGCAATACTAGGATCACTCCTGTCATCAATATGAGATCCTATTTCTTTCTCTTACTAATTTACTTATTCTTCTTCATTTGAGTAATCTTCCACTTCATCTTCTCCTAGACCAAGAATAGTCATAACTTTCTGTCTAGGGGATGTTTAACATGATCAAAATCTTCATAAATTTTATCATCATCCTCAACCCACTATCTCTTTTGTAGATTCTAGCTAATATTTTTTCTTTTTTATAAGGCTTTGGTAATGAAAAAACCATCACAGTCAGTCACAATTTCTTCTCCTTCATTTAAAAATCCTTTAGAATTCAACATCATAGAAATCATATTAAAATAAAACAGCAAGGTTGACTTGGATTGAAGTTTAATCATATCACTCATGTGTACCATTAGGTATCTGTATAAAATAATATTTTTTTCTTCCTTCATCAGATACAAAAAAATAAAAATCCTATTTTTTAAGGAGACAAAGTACCCTTTACTGGGACACAATTGATGCTGGATAAACTACAATAATGACATGCGTTCACTATACAACTCATTTTCTATAGGTCTTCTTGGTATTCCATCACGAGAAAACTTAGTTAGGTCTATTTTATAACTGAAAATATAACTTGGAGGAGGATGAATGCCCTAATAATCATCCAAAATAACTTCATGAGGTACCTTTAAGCATTCATCCCACTGATTAGAAGAGAATGAAATCCTATTTCCACATATTCTTGAGTTAATCTTGAACTCCTCGGTTCTTTCAAGAATAAACTCAACATACATATAAAACTCATGCACTAATTTTGGATAGAGAGGCCTAGAGTTATTGGAGAACCATTCCAACCAACCTTATTCTGTCAAAATTTTCATAATGAGAGACTTACTTAACAATATCCATTATATATGTACTTACTTATAAGGTATGACTATTCTGTTGGAAATATCTTGGTTAATAGGTTTGAGATTTGGATTAATTTATTCCCCTTTCTGTTTCTTGGAAGGACAATATTATTATACAGACATCTAAAGAAAACTATTCACTTGAGACATTATGAAGGATTCTAAAGGTTCGGTTCGGGGAGGAAGAAAATAGAAGTTTGAGAGAAAAAGGTTTAGTTTTGGGAGAGTGAGTGATAATATGATTCAGATCGATTTAATATTTATCATTTAGGGACTTTAGAAAATTAAATAAAAAAAGTGGTATAAAATTACATGAAATAAATATAATAGTGAATTTAAGTTCAAGAAAAAAAAATACAAAGTAAATATTAATGACAAGTCATAATGATGAGTTGTTATCGATGAGTCGTCAATGGTGAGACATCAATGGTTATTCATTAACAACGAATCATCAATACTGAGTCATCAACGACGAGTCATCAACAATGAGTCATCAACAATGAGACATCAATGGTGAGATATCAACCAGTTAGTCACTACAAATTAATTATCCACAACTCATGTCTGATGCAACTCATTATCTATGAATTTAAAAGACTTAATAAAAATATCAGCAAGATGATGTTCAGTTCAAATGAATTAAAGAGTTATATCAACTTTTTGATAATGATCTCTTAAAAAGTGATGTATTACATCAATATGACTTGTCCTTGAATGAGAAAATAAATTTTGAGAAATCTTAATTGAACTTTTTGTATCACAATTTATATGGAAATTATTAAATTGATATCCATAGTATAGTAATGTGTGTTTTATCCACAAAATTTGAGCACAACTACATAAACTATGTATTCAGATTTGGTAGTAGATAATCAAATAGAATTTTGTTTCTTAATACACCATAAAACTAGAGACTTTACCAAAAAGTGACATGTTCTAGAGGTGATTTTTCTATCTAGCCTGCAGCCACCAAAATCAACATCATAATAAATAACTAAGACAAATGGTTTTTCTCTAGGATAAAACAGTCCTAAGTCAGTTTTATATTTGTTGTATTTGAAAATTATTTTGACTACAAGTAGATGTGAATCTTTAAAATTTTCTTAAAAATGAGAACACATACACACACTAAACATAATATGAGGTCAGATAGTAGTTAAGTAGAGAAGACTTCTAACCATACCTCTATAATTTTTTTGACCCACAAATTTTACATCTTTATCAAGATCCAATTTACTGGTGGTACTCATAGGAGTATCACTACTTTTAGTGTTATCCAAATTAAAATGTTATAAAGGATATATATTATATTAATTTTTATTTAAAATGATACCTTTTTATTTTGAAAAATTTTAAATCTAAGAAAGAATTTGAATTCACCCATTAAACTCATTTCAAACTCATTTTGAATCATTAAAAAAAATACAGAAATAATTTTTTAAATATCTAAAAAAATATCATCAAAATATATTTGGACGACTAAAACATCTTTAAAATTTATTTTTATGAAAAATTAGGATAAAATATACCTTTTTTTAAAACCTTAATAAATAAGAAAAGTGATGAGCCTATCATTCCAAGCTCTTGGATCCTTTTTCAGACCATACCATTTTTATTTAATTTGAAAAAATTATTTAGAAAATGGGGATTTTTAAAACTAGGGGGTTATTCAAAAAAGAATCCTCAACTATATAAACATTCAGTCATGAACTTTTAACATCAATTTGATAATGTTTAAAATTAAGATGTGATGTATAATATAGAAGTATTATAATTTATTCAATTTGGTCCACAAGTGGAAATGTTTATTCATTGTATGTTCCTTATTATTGATTATAACCTTGTGCAAAAAGTATGGCTTTATTTCTTACTATTTTACTAACTTCATCCAATTTAATTTTAAACACCCACTTAGTTCCTATTGTCATGGTATCTTTAGATCTATCAACAAGTTTCCATATTTTTCTCTTTCAAACTAGTTTAATTCTTCTTACATAGCCATCATCTAGAATTAATCCTTGAGGTTTTTAGTTTCAAGCTATGATAAAAAGACTTGACGTTCAACCTAGTTTCTTAAAGAAGCTCTATTTTGTGTTCCTTTGTCTAAGTATCCAACTAAAACATCTAAAGGATGGTTTTTAAGGGTTCTAATAGACTTATAAAAAGAAGTTATGGTCACTTTGGGATCATATACAAGTTCAGGTTTATTTTGGTCAGAATATGGAGAGCTTTCAGAACAAGGTTTTTGTAGAGACCCGTATCTTGACGTACATTGACATTACATTACTTTTGAGGAATACTTAGTACATTAAAAAAACACACACACAAGGACCGTAATAGTTTAGTGTCTTTGGAAACTCGGACTATAATCTTCTAATCGTGGTGAAAGATCTTCAAAATCTCCCATAAAGATCTTCCTTTTTTTTTACCTAAGACCTTTCTTTATATCCTGGGGAAAAGAAAACATAAAAGGGTGAGCTCAAATGCTCAGTAAGGGTAAACAAAATAAATATCAATCACATCATATTCATAAGAACATAACATTTTGGAAATCATAACCTGCAAAAGAGAGCATAATCTCATAATCGTGGGATAAATCATGGCAGTGAAAAAGTAATCCCAATAATCATAACTTAAAACATGAAACTTTGTGGCATACACACATAATCATAGATAATCATTTCTTGTTAGTCAAGACTAATTGCTAAGACTATCTTAGTGGACAAAGTCCCTTTCTGAATCGAGTAACCCTCGTTTCAGTCCTGTTTCACTGAACCGGTATAACCTACCGTTCCAGCCCTGTCTATCTCATGAGATATAAAATCTTTACCCAATGCATTGGAGGGAGATATAGGTCCCACCCATCTTATAATGAATCCTTTCTTATGTGTGCCACATAATCATAAACCATACATCATAGCATAACCCTTGTAATAAAATGGGATTCTTAAACATCATGCCATCATAATCCATAAAAAATTGATATCATTTCATCATAAGAAAACTGAAACCATTTAAATCATAGAGACATTTTACTTGAAACATACATATCAAATAACGTCATCTTAGATGGAAAAATAGTTTAAAAAAAAAACACTTGAAATGAATTCTTGAGGAAAATATCCTTTCTTCTTTAAAATCATGTTCTTTTCACAAAATTCCATGCAATTTTAAAAGATAAGGGTTTTATTAAAAATAATCATGCAATCTTGTAGAGGAAGCTTCTTGAAAATGAGGCGTTATGAAATCGTAAAAATCCATTCACGCCGTATAAGATAAAAATAACATTCTCCTCGTACTTTTTTCGGAAAAGTCAAAAAGTACCTCGTACGAAAAAAACGACAAAAGATTCCTTTCATATTCTTTACTAAAAACTCACCGAAGGGTAAAATTGGATTTAAACTAGTGTAAGTGGATGGAAACAATATTACATATTGATGGAACATGGATGTGGATGATAAAATACACCCCAATAAATACTTACGAATAAACAATCTCGGATAAAAATGAGATTGTGATATTTCCCTTACCTTAGGTCCGATTTGCTTTGTACATGTCCGAAGCTCCTGTATAATGGTTTAAATAATGTCATTGACTTATTAAAGAATCATATTAATTGTTATGATATCATATATGGTTCACTTATGACATTATATTACCCGTTCTTTTGTAAATTCCATGTTAAAGAAGCGTTTTGGGTAAAATCGTTTCTTTTATCGTATGTGTTTTGACTTGTTGTTATTGACATTATTATTACTTATATCATGATTTAATTACTTCCAGAATATAGAATATGATTTATATATCATATATATTCAGTATATATATATATATATAATAGATAGATAAATGAAATGAAAAAACACCGTTCATGGAGACGGTAGTCCGTACGTACGCATGAACGCTGTTTTCCTTTCCCTATTGTCTTGAATGGAAGTAAGTAGATGACAAACATATATATATATATAAATAAATCCAGTAGCTTTATAATGTCATATATTTCATTATTATTTCTTATATATACTTTATAATCATTCTTAAATGGTTAACATGGAGAATGAATCTCATCGCGTAGTGGAGACAGTAGTCCGTACGTACGCACGAGCGATGATATCATTTCCATAAATATTGAATTGAATTGGAGTGGATTATACAATATATCAGAATCAATATGATGTTTTAATAACTATGTATAGTTATTCTTTACACCATTATACCCATCCATGTAAGGTGGTGGTGGAAAATAGATTACACCACGGCGTGGAGACGGTATTCCGTACGTACGCACGCGCGGTGATTTCTTTTTCCGTAGGATAGATAGATGGTGAAATAGGGTTGTTTCATACTTATAATAACATATCAGTATATGAGTGATACTTATGTTATTACTTCATAATTAAACAACCTAAGAAGAAGAAGTGGAAGAAGAAATAAAGATGAAAGAATTGGTAACGGTAATTACCTCTTCTTTGAAGCGCCTTTTGGAGACCTCCTCTTAGGGAACTAAAATTGGTCTTTGAGGAAGACCAGAACCTCTAGGATGTTGCTAGGGAAGTGGAGAAGAGATTTTGGCAGGGGTTGGCCGAGCTTGAGTGCTCAAATTGGTGTGAGGAGGAGGGGGAGGAGGTGCCCTTTTATAAGGGAGGAGAGGGGCACCTTAGGAATATCTCAAAATATTATTTTATATTAAAGTAAAAATCGGTTTATAATGGTTCCAAAGGGTCTTATTTTGAAGCTAAAGTGGGGATGGGTCGAAATCCTATCAACCAATAGGATTTAGACAAGTTTAGGTTATTATTTTAACCTTATCAATTAGATTTAACTCTAAGTTAAATAATTTAACTTTTACCGTGTCTTTTTGTTTTCTTTCACTATATGGTTAATACACTTACTATAACATGCCAAAAGAACCCCAAATTGTTTATTATTAATATATATATCCTTATCTAAGTCATTTGGCCGAACCTTAGATTTTTAGGAATAAAATACAAATTAATAATATAATATTTTATTTAAAAACTATTTTGTGTCAATTTTGACACTATTTGATATATGATTTTTGTGAAAGTCATAACAGAATTATATGTTCGAACCAAGTTGATTAAATCAACACTAATATATCATAGTAACCTAGAAAAATTATTGTAATTCATAAAAAGTCTCAAATTACATTCATTTGAGTATTTATAACATCAATTATGTTAATATTTCCTTAAAAGGGTAATTACTGCATCATCGTTGTGTCATAAATAAATTAATTTATTTAAAGTCTAAAAATTATAAATAAAATATAATTATGTAGGAAATCTTTTTATCTTTCTAATTAATATTTATAGTCGAATTTATCTTATGTATATCCCCATATTAAAAATGTTTTAGTGAATAAACCTTGATTTTAACTTTTTTAACTCTTCTTTGAATTAAATAATAATAAATGTCCTAATCTAATCCAAGTGGACCTAAATGATAATATTTTACACTTAAGGTTGTTTTTGGTCGAGATACACTTGTCCAATAGAATTAGGACATGTGTTAGGGTAATATTAATATCATTCTTACCCTTAATTACCCTATTTACTTTTAACTGTGGTAAATAAAAGTAAAAAGTTACTATTCACCAAAAATTATTTTCATCTCATTGAACCACATTTTACTTACTGACATCAACCGTGTCTCTAGGATTTTTGAAATTCCATTCACAGAAGCGGTAAAATTAAGTTTTATGAAAAATTCAGTTTTTTTAACTACCACTTAGTAGTTTCACTATTCATCAAAAATGAAGGTTTTCAGAAAAATGCCAAAATTTCATCCTAAGCTATATTTCATATTCCGAATTCAAAAATGAAGTCTATTTTACCAAATTCATAACATAGAAGTTGCATTAATTAATTTTATAATTAAATCCCGCTGTTAAAACAAATAGCGTGTTTTTAAGAAACAATATCTATCAAAAGATTGACACTTGTTTATGTCTGGTTTAAATGTGCAATTACATCCAATGACCAACATTGTATTAAATTGTAAAAATATATTCTAAATATACTTTAAAACTACTCCAATTAATAATTTATCACTATTAATTATTTCGATTAAAAAAGTTGTTTTTTAATTATAATTTAGTAATTTTCACTATTCATCAGAATATGAAAGTTATCCGAAATGTACCAAAATTTCATCTTAGGCTAAATTCGATACTCCGAATCCAAAAATGAAGTTAATTTTGAAAAATAAGATTTACAGAATTTTAAAAAGTGGTTATTACTATTCATACCGGCTAGTTTTAATAATATTTTAATAGCATATCGTTGTTTAGTGAAACTCTGTATTGCGTATTACACACGCTATCGAGGAAGGTCGTGATTGCGTGTAATGCAAGGCAAGTCAAGGATGCGTGTTGTGCAAGCTCCTTTTGGTGTAGCGTACAACACAAGACATTAATAAAATTAAAAAGAATATTTTTTTATAAAATCTTGTGCTGTTACATTCTACCCCCCTTAAAATGAATTTCGCCCTCGAAATTCGTCGGGGTTCTAAATGGTTTACTATTTGAAAGATTCTTTAATAGAAACCCACATCGTAAAAAGGAATATCAAAACCAATCTTTAAAAACAAAAGTATGAAACATAACGGTTACCCAAATAAACTAATCATTGGGTTTCCACATAGGTGAAAATATGGATATAGAAGAGGAATCTAACCATCATGTTCTGATGGAGAGTGGTAGAGAACATGGCTATGGAAAAGCCAATAATCACAAATCCATAAATTTGTGACGATCTAAGGTACCATCCGATTCATCAGGTATAAGATCACTAGGACAACATTTTTGGTTTTCAAGATCATTTCCCTAAAGTTGAAAATTTGAATTGGAATAAATACTTTCTTTATTTTGGTACAATCTCACTATTGTTCGTGCCTAGAACAATTTCAACTTCATCTCTTAAATAAATGAAGTTGAATTTGTTATTCGTGAAGTGTTAGCAGATCATGTGATAGAATGACGGGTCATTCCATCTGTCTCAAACAAAAGGTTAGCAAAAATTATATACATAAGTCGATCTATAGTGAGATTAATCATATATAGTTCCTAAAATGGACTTATACTTCATATATCATACTGCTTAATATAATAAAACTAGTTTCTACTAAAGAGGGACTTCCTGTAGGCCAGTGGTAGGCGATAAAGGTCAGTCGCACTTCGGTTGTGGGTTCGATTCCCACAGCCTTGTCCGAAGCGATGGGCTGTCGCCCGTCCTGCAGGTTGTCCTTTTTCTAAAACTATATTACTATAACATCCCATAATATCGAAAAAACTTCTATCCTTAAACAATACTAACTTATGTCCAACATAATCCATTCCAATCTTTAGTCCTATCCATAATACTGCAGTCCATTCTCATAACATAGTGAAAACGATTACCAGAGATTTAATACCATCGTTGATCCCCATATATCATAAGATATATCTTGTTGGACACATTCCAAACATTCAAAGGCCTTAATCTTGTACTCTCTTGAATACCCATTGAACCTTAGTGAAAACTTGAATGCAGTTAAAAGTTAACACTTTCCACATACCAAAATCCTCAAAATTCTATATACTCAAACCATGATGAGCTCATGAATACTGTTAAACATTTCATTTTCTCGTTTTCCCTTCATTATGCGCATAATATCTCAATCACTTTGAATACCACATTAGACCAATACATAAATATTCCAATATTCCATGATACAACATTATTTTGGAATCCCATTACATAAAAACTTAATCATTCCACCACATCGTTGTCATATTCAACATTGCCAATAGTGATCGCATGTGACTTCCCTTTGTCCTTTGCCTTAAGCGGTTTCTCATGTCGATCATCACTAACCCTTGGATTAGGGAATTTAGTGGCATAATGTCCCATCTCCTTGCACTTGAAGCATTGAAGTGTTGGTTGTGCGTTCTCTGCAGTGTTTGCTTTATTCACTTCATTAGAATCCCTTTTTCCATTACTTCGACACTCAGCTGCTCGATGACCTTCTTTTCCACACTTAAAACATTTTCTAGTCCCTTTAAGACAATCTCCACCATGCTTCTTTCCACACTTTGTGCATAAGGAAACATTCATTTTCTTTTCACCATTATTCTGAGATTTCTCCTTGAACTCCATCTTTCGTTTCTTGTCAAAACCATGAGATGGATATGTAACACCAACTTCCATTTCTACCTTGATAGCACAACGCACAATTTCTTCATAGCTACTGAAGTCTCTTATAGCTAATGACCTTCGAAGACTTGGTTTTAAGCCACTGAAAAATCGATCAACTTTACTTTCAGGTTGGATGATAATGCCAGATGCATACCTTGAAAGTCTTGTAAAATTCGCTTCGTATATACCAACAGATTCATCATCCTTTTTCTTTAGTTCAAGAAACTCCTTCTCCATCTTCGTTCGAAGAATACGAGGGAAGTACTTACTGAAAAACAAGTTCTTGAACTCGTCCCATTCCATGGAATCAATTTCATCTCTTTGCCTTGTATTCTTGATAAGATTCCACCATTGATCAGCTTCACCTTCCAAACGATATACTGCTAAGATGACTTTATCATGTTCAGAACATTGAAGAACTGAAAATATCTTTTCAGTAGTACTAATCCATTGTTCAGCAACTAATGGATCAGTAGACCCACTGAAAGAAGGCGGACGCTGCCTCATGAAGGATTCAACAGAATGTTGCTCCTTCCTTTGCTCGTTTGGAAGTCCTGCATGATTCATAGCTTGAGAAAGTTGTGTGAGCATGGCTATAAGATTTTGCATTCCAGCTCCCATATCGTTTGGTTGCTCAGGGGGACAATCATTGCATTGTCCATTGCATTGATCAACACGGTTCCTTCGGGTTCCAGCCATCGTCTAAAACCCCAAAAGAATAGTGTGAGAGGCAAAAATCATGCTAGGGAAAACAACATAATAAAGGGGTAGTACCCTCAATATCTAACATCTTAGGTTAAATTCTAAGATCGTTAGAGCAATTCTAGGACTATAACCTATACATATACTTAACCTTAGAGACATCCCTAGACATACCTTAGAAATATCTCTAGGGATCTCACTAACGTTTTCGCATCCTAGTTTCCAAAGGTTGACTAAACCTTTCCTCTGATACCAATTGTAGAGACCCGTATCTTGACGTACATTGACATTACATTACTTTTGCGGAATACTTAGTACATTAAAAAAACACACACACAAGGACCGTAATAGTTTAGTGTCTTTGGAAACTCGGACTATAATCTTCTAATCGTGGTGAAAGATCTTCAAAATCTCCCATAAAGATCTTCCTTTTTTTACCTAAGACCTTTCTTTATATCCTGGGGAAAAGAAAACATAAAAGGGTGAGCTCAAATGCTCAGTAAGGGTAAACAAAATAAATATCAATCACATCATATTCATAAGAACATAACATTTTGGAAATCATAACCTGCAAAAGAGAGCATAATTTCATAATCATGGGATAAATCATGGCAGTGAAAAAGTAATCCCAATAATCATAACTTAAAACATGAAACTTTGTGGAATACACACATAATCATAGATAATCATTTCTTGTTAGTCAAGACTAATTTCCAAGACTATCTTAGTGGACAAAGTCCCTTTCTGAATCGAGTAACCCTCGTTTCAGTCCTGTTTCACTGAACCGGTATAACCTACCGTTCCAGCCCTGTCTATCTCATGAGATATAAAATATTTACCCAATGCATTGGAGGGAGATATAGGTCCCATCCATCTTATAATGAATCCTTTCTTATGTGTGCCACATAATCATAAACCATACATCATAGCATAACCCTTGTAATAAAATGGGATTCTTAAACATCATGCCATCATAATCCATAAACAATTGATATCATTTCATCATAATAAAACTGAAACCATTTAAATCATAGAGACATTTTACTTGAAACATACATATCAAATAACGTCATCTTAGATGGAAAAATAGTTTAAAAAAAACACTTGAAATGAATTCTTGAGGAAAATATCCTTTCTTCTTTAAAATCATGTTCTTTTCACAAAATTCCATGCAATTTTAAAAGATAAGGGTTTTATTAAAAATAATCATGTAATCTTGTAGAGGAAGCTTCTTGAAAATGAGGCGTTATGAAACCGTAAAAATCCGTTCACGCCGTATAAGATAAAAATAACATTCTCCTCGTACTTTTGTCGGAAAAGTCAAAAAGTACCTCGTACGAAAAAAACGACAAACGATTCCTTTCATATTCTTTACTAAAAACTCACCGAAGGTTAAAATTGGATTTAAACTAGTGTAAGTGGATGGAAACAATATTACATATTGATGGAACATGGATTTGGATGATAAAATACACCCCAATAAATACTTACGAATAAACAATCTCGGATAAAAATGAGATTGTGATATTTCCCTTACCTTAGGTCCGATTTGCTTTGTACGTGTCCGAAGCTCCTGTATAATGGTTTAAATAATGTCATTTACTTATTAAAGAATCATATTCATTGTTATGATATCATATATGGTTCACTTATGACATTATATTACCCTTTCTTTTGTAAATTCCATGTTAAAGAAGCGTTTTGGGTAAAATCGTTTCTTTTATCGTAGGTGTTTTGACTTGTTGTTATTGACATTATTATTACTTATATCATGATTTAATTACTTCCAGAATATAGAATATGATTTATATATCATATATATTCAGTATATATATATATATATATAATAGATAGATAAATGAAATGAAAAAACACCGTTCATGGAGACGGTAGTCCGTACGTACGCATGAACGCTGTTTTCCTTTCCCTATTGTCTTGAATGGAAGTAAGTAGATGACATACATATATATATATACATAAATCCAGTAGCTTTATAATGTCATATATTTCATTATTATTTCTTATATATACTTTATAATCATTCTTAAATGGTTAACATGGAGAATGAATCTCATCGCGTAGTGGAGACGGTAGTCCGTACGTACGCACGAGCGATGATATCATTTCCATAAATATTGAATTGAATTGGAGTGGATTATACAATATATCAGAATAAATATGATGTTTTAATAACTATGTATAGTTATTCTTTACACCATTATACCCATCCATGTAAGGTGGTGGTGGAAAATAGATTACACCACGGCGTGGAGACGGTATTCCGTACGTACACACGCGCGGTGATTTCTTTTTCCGTAGGATAGATAGATGGTGAAATAGGGTTGTTTCATACTTATAATAACATATCAGTATATGAGTGATACTGATGTTATTACTTCATAATGAAACAACCTAAGAAGAAGAAGTGGAAGAAGAAATAAAGATGAAAGAATTGGTAACGGTAATTACCTCTTCTTTGAAGCGCCTTTTGGAGACCTCCTCTTAGGGAACTAAAATTGGTCTTTTAGGAATACCAGAACCTCTAGGATGTTGCTAGGGAAGTGGAGAAGAGATTTTGGCAGGGGTTGGCCGAGCTTGAGTGCTCAAATTGGTGTGAGGAGGAGGGGGAGGAGGGGGAGGAGGTGCCCTTTTATAAGGGAGGAGAGGGGCACCTTAGGAATATCTCAAAATATTATTTTATATTAAAGTAAAAATCGGTTTATAATGGTTCCAAAGGGTCTTATTTCGAAGATAAAGTGGGGATGGGTCGAAATCATATCAACCAATAGGATTTAGAAAAGTTTAGGTTATTATTTTAACCTTATCAATTAGATTTAACTCTAAGTTAAATAATTTAACTTTTACCGTGTCTTTTTGTTTTCTTTCACTATATGGTTAATACACTTACTATAACATGCCAAACGAACCCCAAATTGTTTATTATTAATATATATATCCTTATCTAAGTCATTTGGCCGAACCTTAGATTTTTAGGAATAAAATAAAAATTAATAATATAATATTTGATTTAAAAACTATTTTGTGTCAATTTTGACACTATTTGATATATGATTTTTGTGAAAGTCATAACAGAATTATATGTTCGAACCAAGTTGATTAAATCAACACTAATATATCATAGTAACCTAGAAAAATTATTTTAATTCATAAAAAGTCTCAAATTACATTCATTTGAGTATTTATAACATCAATTATGTTAATATTTCCTTAAAAGGGTAATTACTGCATCATCGTTGTGTCATAAATAAATTAATTTATTTAAAGTCTAAAAATTATAAATAAAATATCATTATGTAGGAAATCTTTTTAGATTTCTAATTAATATTTATAGTCGAATTTATCTTATTTATAACCCCATATTAAAAATGTTTTAGTGAATAAACTTTGATTTTAACTTTTTTAACTCTTCTTTGAATTAAATAATAATAAATGTCCTAATCTAATCCAAGTGGACCTAAATGATAATATTTTACACTTAAGGTTGTTTTTGGTCGAGATACACTTGTCCAATAGAATTAGGACATGTGTTAGGGTAATATTAATATCATTCTTACCCTTAATTACCCTATTTACTTTTAACCGTGGTAAATAAAAGTAAAAAGTTACTATTCACCAAAAATTATTTTCATCTCATTGAACCACATTCTACTTACTGACATCAACCGTGTCTCTCGGATTTTTGAAATTCCATTCACAGAAGCGGTAAAATTAAGTTTTATGAAAAATTCAGTTTTTTTAACTACCACTTAGTAGTTTCACTATTCATCAAAAATGAAGGTTTTCAGAAAAATGCCAAAATTTCATCCTAAGCTATATTTCATATTCCGAATTCAAAAATGAAGTCTATTTTACCAAATTCATAACATAGAAGTTGCATTAATTAATTTTATAATTAAATCCCGCTGTTAAAACAAATAGCGTGTTTTTAAGAAACAATATCTATCAAAAGATTGACACTTGTTTATGTCTGGTTTAAATGTGCAATTACATCCAATGACCAACATTGTATTAAATTGTAAAAATATATTCTAAATATACTTTAAAACTACTCCAATTAATAATTTATCACTATTAATTATTTCGATTAAAAAAGTTGTTTTTTAATTATAATTTAGTAATTTTCACTATTCATCAGAATATGAAAGTTATCCGAAATGTACCAAAATTTCATCTTAGGCTAAATTCGATACTCCGAATCCAAAAATGAAGTTCATTTTGAAAAATAAGATTTACAGAATTTTAAAAAGTGGTTATTACTATTCATACCGGCTAGTTTTAATAATATTTTAATAGCATATCGTTGTTTAGTGAAACTCGGTATTGCGTATTACACACGCTATCGAGGAAGGTCGCGATTGCGTGTAATGAAAGGCAAGTCAAGGATGCGTGTTGTGCAAGCTCCTTTTGGTGTAGCGTACAACACAAGACATTAATAAAATTAAAAAGAATATTTTTTTATAAAATCTTGGGCTGTTACAGTTTTACTTCTTGTTTAACAATAGAATCAGAAGCTTTAGGATTTGTGTTTAGACTGAACATATTATTTCATGATTTTTAGGATGGTTTTGGGCTCATGTGGATCTGTTTCATCAAACATGACATGCACAGATTCTTATAAGCATTTGGTTCTCTTATTAAAGACTCTATAGGATTTACTAGAGATTGAATAACCTAGAAAATTCCTTCATCACTCTTGGAGGAAAATTTGTCAATATTATATTTTTTATTAAGGGTAAATAATTTTTAAACAATTTTTTTAATTAATTGACCTTAGGTTCCCTATTATTCTATAGATCAAAGGGAGTCTTATTTAAGATAGGTCAAATTAAAACTCTATTGATTATATTGTAAACTGTATTAGTATATTATTCCTAAAAATAAAATGGTAGATCATATTCATGAATCACAATTCAGGTTGTCACTTATAAGGTTATATTTATCTTTTATAAAACTCATTTCTACTTGGATTTCCTAGGAGCAGAAAAATTCATTACAATATCCATTTTGTGAGAAAAAAGATTCAAATTCTTTATTTTCAAACTCACAGCCATGGTAACTTCTAAAGGTTTCAATCCTAAGTCCACTTAAACTTTCTACTAACCTAGAATAATTGGTGAAATACGAACAGTCCTCACTCTTTGGAGCTATAAAAGGTCCAAGTATGCCTAGAAAAGTCATCTACTAGAACATAGACATAGTGCCTCCATTTAAACATGAAACTCTTGAAGGTACAAAAAAATCCAAGTGAACTAACTCAAGAAGTCAAGAAGTTGAAACTTATTTCTTTGTTTTGAAATATATTTTATGTTATTTTCCTTTTTGAAAAGGATTATAGACTTTATCATTTGGAAATTGTCTTTTAAGAAGATCATTGTGTAATCCTTTTCTTATATGAATTATAAGAGAGTGAATGTTATAGTGCCCCGGTCTCCTATTCTAGAGCCAAGACTCTTTATTAAAGTCACTTAAGCAATAATTTTTTGTAAGACTAAGGAATCCAAATTTACAAAATATGAATTTTCATTTATAAAAGAAATAAATACTAAATATTTTTTAGAATTGAAAACATTACAAGCATCATTTTCAAATTTAACATGAAAGATATAATCATATTACTATGAAATTATAAGTATATTGCACTTTAAACCATCAACATAAAGAACTTTAGAAATTAAAACTGAGTTAGTGTTACCGATTTGGCCAAGTCCAATAATTTTTTCCTTTTGAATTATCACCAATGGTGACATGTCCACTATCAATATTTATGAGGTTATTGAATCTTGAGTAGTACCCTATCATGTGTCTTGAACACCCACTATTTAAGTACCATAAGATTTTACATGAACTTTTAAATCATCTTTCCTATAAAAACAATTTTAAAAAGAAAATACATTGGTACCCAAACTTTCTTGGGTATAGTAATATTAATGATTAAAGATTTAGTAACCCACAATTGCTTCATGGGTTTCCAGTAAACAATATGAAATGTTTTGGAAAAATAATCTTAATTAGGTCTATAAGAACTAGAAGTAGTAAAATTTGTTCCACTACTAAAACTTGCAGAAATTTTTTTAGAACTGGGAATAAAATTGAATTTTCTAGATTTGGATACAAATTTTTTTTAACAAAATTTATTTTCATGGGTTGATAACCAATACCATTATCATATTTTAGAGCAACCTATTTTCCCATTATTTTAACTAACATATCTTTACCATTTTAAAATTTCACAAGACCCTTCTTTAACTGCTCATTACAAAGTTTAAGTTTAGTGTTATCATTGAGAATTTGAGCATTATTTTATTTTTCAACACTGAGTTCATATTTAATAGTAGTAGTAAGAGTATTTTATTTCTTGAGAGATTTTTATTTATCTTTCAATTCATTGTAGTTATCCTCAAGAATTTGGAAATATTCAAAAATTTCATCATTGGTCATATTTTTAGAGTTGTCAGATTCATATTCTTCTCTAGAATAATAAGAATATTGTGTAGGAGATACTAAGTTTACCATGAATGTGTTTTTCATAAAAAATATTGTCTTTATAAGCCTTTTAATCATGAGATGATTTAGCTTCCCTGGATATGTCATCATAAGAACTCCAGGTAGCCTTCATAGTCTTCTTGTACTTTATATCCTTGTACTCATACTTCTTCTTGTACTTTAGTTTGTGATAGTAAGTCTTCACATGTTCTTTTCATTTGAATTCATAGTAGACTATCTCATTGGTATTATCATTTCTTTTCCAATCATTTTTCCAGTTATGTTTGTTTTCATACTTCCCTATGTAACTAGGATTTATAACGAAATTATTATTTCTATAATTTTTTTAAATGTCCTGGATAATTGAGAAATTTATTTATCACTATCACTTTATGTATCTTCATTGATGGATATTTCAGTAGGAACTTTGATTTTTTCCTTTTGTTTAGATGTTTTGATTTTGGAAGCAACTAAATTTATTTTAAGTTCATCATCTTTTTCTCTGTTAACTTTCATATTTTCCTCATACATAATTTTTTTTCCAGTCATCTCCTTTATAAGTAGTGCATTGATGTTAAAATATTATCTAATTGATACCAATATCCCTCTCCACCTTTCTAGAAGAAATCTCAATATCCTCATGATCTGTTCTTTTGCAGTGATTGTCTTTCCTAGTGATATCATTGTGTTTACAATCTCATTGATCCTGAGATACAAGTTATAGATAGGTTCATCATGATTTATTTTGAAATTATCATATTTAATAGTATATGTGTTAAGCCTTATTTCTTCAAGATTTGTGGTTCCTTCATGTGAAATAGCTAAAGTATCCTAAATTTCAAAATTTATTTTACATGCAGAAATCCTATTGAATTCTTCATCACCTAGATCATAGTATAAGGAATTCATAACAATTATTATTGCATTCAGCCTTAGTTGGGTCATCCCAAGTGTTTCTAGCAGTAGTAAGAATATTATATTCATCTATAATTGAAGACCAAAGTTCAAAACCCATGATTTATAAAGGAATTTTCATCTTGAGTTTCCAATGAGCATAATTTGTGCTATTAAAATAGAGAGGTCTGTTAGTAGTATCACCTTCCTATTTATTATCCATGTTAAAGAATAAAAATAATTTTTAAAGAACTATAAATTTTGAATTGACAGAAATTTTTAGAACTTTAAAACACAACTAAAATCATATTTACAAAAACATTGAAAACATTGAAACTCAAAAATTAAGAAATCCTCTATTACCAAATGTTGGTTAGAGTAGGAAACTCATGAGGGGGGGGGGTTAATTGAGTTCCTATATAAATTTCTATCTAAAACACTTATTTAATAGTTCCCCAATTAGAAATAAAAAATGGTGCAGTTAACCAAAGTTAAAGATTTATAAAAGATTTGATTATTTGATATATTTATCAAAGAGTGATTAGTTCTCATTTAAATTAATTTGGATTATTTTTTTAACTTTTGAAATTAATATACTAAAAAAATTTCTAATATAAACACTATCTAAGATTAAAAAGCATACTAAGTGAACATTTTTCTTCTATGAAAAGATTATGCAGTGAAAAAAGAACATTAAAAGGAACAGGGAATATAAAACAAGAGGTTTAGTATCAACCAGAGACTTAATAATCTCCACTTAGTGATCACATTCCACCAAGAATTTTATATAAATAAAGTTCGATCCACACCTTGGATCAGGGTAAACTATAGTATACACACTGTCCAGGTCAACAATTTCTCTTCCACAGTTTGTGTGGAAGTGCTAAAACAACAAGGCCACACATGGACCTATTCTACTATTATCCATGGGAGTGTAATCTGTGAAAAGATTATTTGTGAAGATATCAATGCATCTTCTAGTTTTTCATAGGATTCAGTGTGTGTTTATAAAACAGAGATCCACACACTACTCGTAAAGTAAACACAATACACAATCAGAGCATAAATGATGAAATAAGAGTTATAAGGCTCTGTGTGATTGTCAATGAAGATTTTAAATCTTAGAAGATGTCTTGAAATGAATATTGAGTCAAATTTTGGAAAAAAACAATGAAATAATGGGTCGTGATATCTTTTATCTACTATTTCTAGTGGGGTTTTAGTTTGATCGAGTAGTTCTTCTCCTTTCTTTTGTTTTTTTCTACAAAATGTTCTATAGTTTAAGTTCTTATTAGTATTTCTTATTGTGAATGACAAGTATTTATTTTGTTATTTTCAAGAACACGAGAAGCTCTCTATCTTCATTTAGTCACACCTTTTCCTTTTTTATATGGTATTCGCTTTATACACTATATCCGGAAAAAAGTATGTTCTATGGTAGCTTATACCTCATAATAGTCTCTGAAATAGTTATTAATGTAGTCTAAAAAATAAATAAAAAGTTATTAAAATAAATAACATCACCAAGTTTCACAAATATGACTGGTAGAGGTAAATTTGACTTTAAATGATAAAGTAAAAGTTGACGGTGTCTCATATTGGTGACTTGATCTAATATTATCTCAGTAAAGTATGTCCGGAATGGTGTCCTAGAACTAGTGTCTTAGACTTAGAGCATTATGAAATCTAGAATTGTGAGTAATGTAGTAGTGTATCAGGATCGGTAGATCATTCTGACAATAGGTCCTCTTGATGACGACCCATGCTATCGGTAGCTTAATGTGACAACGTCTCATCCTTTGTGAAATTTTTTATTTGAGTCATCAGTAGGTTGAACAATGGTAACTCAGTACATCTATAGCTTGAGTGATAGTGTCTCCTCCTTTATGAAAATTATGTTTCTATACTGATGGTGAGACAGTTGATAGTGAGATATCTTATCGATAAGTCCATTTCAATAGTAGCTCATACTTAGCTATTTTTCTGTTATCAATAGGTTTTCAATAGTGAGTTCACCTTAACGGTGACCCATAATTAGTAAAATATTGTAAACCTATATTACGATGTTAAATGCTAATAGAATAGATTAATATGATAATTAAACATGAGTAAACATAATTAAACTTTATTGAACATAATTAAGCGTGATTTGTGAGCATTATAACTATAAGAGGCCAACATGCTGGTATTTTTCCTTGACTATTTGTTATAATGTCTATAAAAATCCCAAATTGATCAGTTAGCTTATCAATATTATCTTCCAATCCAACAAATTTGGGTTTTAGCTACTTCTCTTCAGTTGTTGGTGCAATTGTGGAATAATACTCATAAGTCTTTTATTGAAAATGTTGTATCTGAAAGGATTTTTATTGCTAGAAGGGATGTTTATAGGATTTTTGGAACGGAGGGGGTTTTTGGTATTGATATTGAAAAGGAGTTCTATCTTGGTTCTATTATAATCCATATCCATGTTGGGTTTGGGGTTGACATGGTTGATTTGGTTGGAATTTCATTTGTTGATAGGTTGTGGCACAAATTTCTATCCCTTGAACTTTTGGACACTGGTTTATGTAATGATACATAAAAGATCATAAACCACATACTTGAGTTGGGCCTTGTTATTCCTTCACTTGGTTCACAACCATTTTTCTCACTAACCCAATGAGTTCACACATTTTTCTTCTAATTAAATATATTGAATAAGATGTTCTTACCTCCTAGATTCTCCTTATGCCTGAACCTATTGTTCCAAATTGTTACGAGATCTGATAAATTTTCTTAATTGAACCTCTGACATTTGGAGGTGAATTTTTGGTCTGGGCTCCTCCAAACGAGGAATCAAGTAGATTTAGATCATTTTCAAAACTCCTTGGTATAAGAACACAAGGAATTAGTGTTCCTTCATTTCTTGATGTGGCTAGTTGGCACAAAGCTTCTTGAAACACTCCCAGTACTTGTAGAGAGTCTCTATATTTTATTATCATATGATGTAAATCATATTTTTCATGGTAGTGGTCTTAGATGTGGGAAAGAATATATGCACAGATAATCTTTTTAGATCTTCCAAATCACTGAACTCCTCTAATTTAAGATTTTACAACCATTCTTTAGCTTCTCATTTGAGTGAGAAGGGTAATTCCCTCCACTAAAACTAGTCTTTAGGTGCTCCTCTTGGCCTGAACCTTGAGAAGATGAAGTTTAATTCTTAGATATTCTGATTTGTATATTCACCTATAATACCGTGGAACTTTAGAACCACACAAATCATATAGAAACAAAATTCAGAATAATTTGGTGTAGTTGGTGAAATGAGTTGGTTATTTTGAATGGAAAATTGAGGCACACACATACAACACAAGGTTTGGTTGGGATTGAAAACCATGATTTTAGGTTCAGAGTGAACACTAAAAGTGTCACTTGAATTAGAGAGGTTTATTTTCTAAAAACCAATATGATTTTTTTTCTCATTTTGGTTAGTGTTACTTCAATTTCAGATTGAAATTTAATTAAATGGTTATTTGAACTACATGTCATTAAAAATATCTTTTTTTGAAGTGTTATATTGCACTGCCTCCATGGAATAGATTCTATATTTGATGCACACCAATCATGTGGCGTGAAAAACAATTTTTATATTACCTAAGTGTAGTATAGTGATTAACCCTAGGTATTCTACCTAAAATTAGTGCACACAAAATAGTTTATCACTTTTAATTTGAGGAAAAATGGGGTGTTTTTTGAATTTGATTGGTTTTGAAAAAAAAATGAAAGAAATGAAACAAAAGAAATAAATTAAGAAAAATATAAATAAAATTCCAAATCAAGTGGTTGAAAACTATTATATGAGAAGGGTTATCATGTCGGTGTTAGTTTTCCAATTTCAACATTATCATAGTACCATTTTTCCAATCCTCTTCTACTAAGTCAATTAAAGTAAGATTACACAATTGTTTCCTCTCACTCCCTTATACAAATGGTGATCAGGAGAGAAAACCTTAACAAGATCTTAGTTTGGTCTACTCTTCTTCCTTGTGTAAGACATTTGTAGTGTATATCCACAATTGACTTAGGTAATTACCGATCAAGTCTTATTTATCCCAAACAACCAAGAACATCCCCTACCCCTCCACATGTACTGATGGTCATTGAGTACATCACCAATAAGTCCTATTATATTCCATAATATATTAACCATAACCTAGAATAATAATATAATGATCAATGACCAAAGTAAAAACCAATAATAAAATCAAAAACCAAATATGATCATACTTGATAATTAAAACCACTATATGAAACTGAAAGAAACTTTATAGAAGAGAGAAAGAGTCTTTATTCAAATAAATACAAGAACTCAAGAATTAAAAAATAAAAAACCAACCCTTCCAAAATCAATCAGATTTTTTACCCATCATGGTAAGGGTAAATGAGATGAATGGGAAAGAAGAAGTAATTACAAAACTAATAATAAGAAAAGCGAGAAAAAAAGAAAAAAAGTTCTCCAATAAAATTGGTCCTCTAAAATGTTTCTCTTATTTTGAACACCAGATGGATGAATCTTCTTAATAGTTCTTATTATAAGATTTTATAAATTTAATTTTCTATAATATATAAAAATTTTAAATCAATTAGATGCATATCAAAGACATTATGAAACAATTAATGAGTCACAAAATTTCTAGATGATTTTTTTCATAAATCCTCCTTCAATTTTGAGAGTCCAATATCTATATTGATGAAGGAAAATCTCCATGATATTCCATAATAAAATAAAAATTTGAATTATCTTTCCAATACACCTAGAATAACTTTAATTGGAGCTTTGTATCCTGAGTTTTTCAATATTTAATGAGGTGGGTTCCACTCACTCTTATAGAACAATTTTTTATCGTTTTTGATTTTTAGGGCCTTTAGATGTTTTAATCAGCACTGGGTATAAAATAGAATATTGAATCCCATATATCAAGGAATAATAAAAAAATAATCACTCAAATTGGATCAATATTTTAAAAGTTATTCCCAAAATAACAAAGTGATTAAAATCTATCTAAAATACAGAAGTAGGAAATATTCACATTTTAGCCTAAAACACACCATAAATACAAAATTGATGAAAACTATATGAAATTGATAAATTGGTATGGACTAATTCATTTTAAAAAATATAAAAAATAATTAAAATATTATCTCTATTACTGGGTTATACCCATACAAAGAATTTTCTATCTAGAATTATGGGTGGCTTGATTCCTGTTAGCACATGAAACATAGTGATGCCTAGGTCTCGAACCCTGGGCCCAGTTGAAAATTTTCCCTCTATTTCATATGATCTGGACCTATATAAGGAAAACCCTAACCGTACATAGTTAATTGTGGCCTAAATTATCCATTTATACTCAAGCATGATCTTTTTACAAAGCATACTTCATGATTGGGAAATTTGGATCTCCATAAGCTTTCCTTGGCAATCAATGATGAAAGAGATCACCTCACAATGAAACCTTTATTTTGACCATAAATAATATGCCTTAAAAACAAATTATCATGATATTAATCCAAAACTAAATATCAACTATAGCTATCTTCATTCTTAAGAGAAGAATTATTTTATCTTTTTATGCTCTAAAATTGATGCAATGGAAGTCTCCTTCCAAAAATGGTGTATGACCATCCCTTCCTCACTTGTATTATCTCATTTATTCATACCTAGAAACCCCGAGGCCATGAATTAAAACCTTACCCCTTCACAACCACAAAATTCTATAGTATTATTGTCCATATCGCCATGAAATATATGGTCCTAGATGAAAGAAATTTAAAAGGTATAATAGAAACCCTTGTTACATGATATTAAACTAAATGGAAACGTCCTCGCCACATGTTGTTAAACTATATGGTTTATATTACTATTGTATGATGTAAAACTACACATTACTATGTCCCTTTCCTAGGAGGAACAACATTCCTTATGTCAGTATCCTATCACTCATTTATGTTAGAACTATATGTGGATTGATTCTCATCCTAATGTGATACATAGTGATTCCTAAATAGGACCAACCAAAAACACGACACAAATACTCATACTATAGTAGCATTTCTCTTTATTACACACTTAAACATGATTTATTACCTAATATTGCACTTAATACAACCCCTAAGATCAACAATTCTAGTTTTTTTGGGGCTTAAGAACATTATATGATGACCTAATACATAAAATACAACATCTTTATTGAAAACTTCTTTTACATGACCACAAAATTTATTTGTACTTAGCTTTGCATGGGATAACCTGTGGACATACATAAGAAAAGGGTGAGCTATAAAGCCCAGTAAGGGAGTAAAAAAGCATAACATGAAAAATAGAATACATGTTAGGTAATTGGTATATTATTTTTTCATAATAGATACATGAATATAAAGGTATGATATATAATTATTTTCATAACATGGAAATGTGGCAATGACATACAACATGATATTAGAATGAGACAAGTCTCATTACACATGGATTAGCATGATTAAACCCTAATTGAACATGAATTATCATGAGTAAAACCTCATTTAACATGGATTAGAATGATTAAACCCTCATTTTACATGGATTATCATGATACTAAACATTACCCAATGAATTCGAGCACTATTAGGGAACACCGTTTATAAACATTTCATTTCATGTGTATGTGTGCCACATGGATCATATAACATGAAATCATTCAACATAAAAAGTTATTACATGATTAAGGAATTCGGAATACATAAATTTGAGTACCATTAAATATATATATTTTCATAAAGTTGAATACCATTGATAGAGAAATGGTGATGGTATTCACTACATGATGATTTTGGCTTGGAAAATCTTGGTGCAATTTTGGCAGCATAACGTCGTCATATAAAACTTCATTAGGTTAATGAGAGATAAAGGGGTATATCATAATTTATAAGTTAAATATATATTAAGGGGATAATTAAACATAATATCCCAACATATTAAATGGAATTTATATGCATATTTTGTGAGAAATACTTGAATGGAAATAAGAAGAGAGAAATCCCTTACAGAATTTTGGTTTGGTAACATATATACATAGAAGGAATTAATGAGATAGAAAGTCATATGTAATCATTAAAACATAAGGAGATAAGTATGGGGGAAGTGGTAAATCATACCCCAACATTTTTAATTTAAAGTAAAAGGGTATTACAAATAAATAAACTGGGATAAAAATGAGAAAGGAAGGAATCCCTTACTTGAGTGTGTGACTTCAAGAGCTTGAAGAGGGGATTCTTGAGATCTTAGTGAATATTGGGAGGATTATAAAGTGATAAGGAAAAATTAGGTATGTGATTTAGGTATTTTGAGTGAAGATAAGTGGGATATTGGGTGGGTTTATATAGGAAACGATAGGGTAATTCTTTAATATTTCACAAACTTAGGTTCGGGAATCTTTATAATTAAATATTCAAAACCAAAAACCTTCCCATGATTTTTCCCATGATTTTTGTCAAAATGGAGTGGAAAAAAATTATTTTATAAGGAAAATTACCGAACATATTAAAATATTATCCTTTCTTATGTAGAGGTGAGTCACATTATTAAATAAATGAATTTAAAATCATAAAGTATATTATACATTTTGGAGGATTCACTAAGGCTTTATAAAATAAGTAAAACAAATATAAAATAACATTATTTTAACAGGAAACATATATTGGGCCAATAATACCCATTATATTATTTATTACACCATTTTGGGGTCATTATGATGTCCTAAAACACATATTTTATTTATACGGTATTTAATTTTTACCCAAAAATTCAACTGTCTCAGAAAATTATGAAAAATTAACAATTGGATAATTTAAACCTCATGATTCCAAAAAAATATTCATTTTATCTAAATAATTTTTTAAATATGTGGATTCTTACTTTTAAAATGAAAAGTGACTTTTATTTAAAATTCACGGGTTTTGACAAGAATAGTTTTCAAACCTTAATAAAAATTGCTGACTTCAAAAAAATTATATAATAATTTATTATTAATAAAATTAATTTGATAATAATATATTATTAAAATATTAATTATTTCTGGAATTTATTATTTCCTTAAAATAAATTCTTTGAAAATACATTTTCTATTTTATCGTATAAAAAATATAACTCTTATCAAACTGATTACCTAATAATTTGTAGATAAGAAACTGATATAAAAATCATTTATAAGAATTATTTGTATAATATTATTAATAAAAACCATAGTTTAATATAATCTACATATTTCTCAAAAGTACCATTTTTACCCCAAAAGACAATTTATCAAATTCATCACTTTTTATGAAATACTATTTTCATAAAGGAATTGATGGAATAAGAATTTTATTTATAAAAAATGATTACACAACAAGTAACTAATGCCTAAGGTGTGTGATGGTGACATAAACTTGAGGTTACTTAGATAACATCTCCCTGGTGGTAATCTCTATTAACTTGAACTTCTCTTGTAAGAGATTCCATTCAATCTTAACGTCTTGAAGATCAGCTTGGGCTTGGTCAAGAGCTAAACCTAGTGACTCTAACTCCTTTCCAAGCTCCGAAAAATGAGCTTTATGCAACCCGAGTATACTGGATGAGGCCATCCTCTCCTTTGTCTATGTCAAAAGTATTATTTTTAAGAACCATAAATATATATCAGTCATGTGATCACTATTCAATGGCTATATTATCAATGGTAATGATACTTAACGGTCATTTAAACCCAATAATAAAAAAAGAATAAAAAAGAGTGCATGCTTTCTCTATAAGTCATTAAAAGAAAGGGAATTTTATTCTTAAAATATCAGGTCATTACACAGTCCTTACATATGAGCTAGATCTACGTATAATATTCTACTCTCAGTTACATCTAGCCTTTATCTAAATGCCTCTAACATAATTTTGACACTACCCTTTAACAAACCATAATCCGTGTCTTGGAAAACTCAGATCCCCATAAGATTTATTTGGCTATCAATAATAAGATAATATAACTCTTAAGGACACCATTACTTTGACCATGAATAATACATCTCAAATAGAAATTTTCATGATACACCTCAAACATGGATTTTCTTAATTCACTTGAAAATGCGGCCTATCAAGAAAAATAATTTTTAACCCTAGGAAAAATCATATTATCATTGTATTCCCCAAAAAAATCACATTATGATTCTCTTTTCAAATATTATCCACAATCATTCTTTGAATACTTGTCTCATATCGTCTCTTCGGGTATGAAAATTCCTAAATCATGACTTAAAAATATTTCCTCCTCATTTTCAAAAAGTGTTGGCGAATTCATGACCCGTAAGTAATACTTGGGTGGTTATCCCCCTAAATCATGGTCAAATATTTTTTACCTAAAACATAAAATTTATTGGTCTGACTCATAAGACATTAAAATACCAATCAAATATATAATACTCAACAGGATAAAAAATAAAAAAGGACACCATGGGAAAGTGTCGAGATTCATCTCATTAGACATGCACTCTGTATGATTTAGAAAAAATTGAGAAATTAAAATTAAAAAGGAAACAAACATGTTAGGTTAACAACATGTAAAGGGAATCCAAAAACAAAGATAAGTCTCACCCACTAGGTCACTTTTTTATATTAAAATTTGGAAAACATTATCTCATTGAACTAAAATACATAAAGTTTTTATGGTCTTTTATATGGATCTTTCAATAGTTAGACTAATATCACAAGGTCCTATAATTTTGAAAAAAATATAGCATCTTCCTATTCCTATTATTGTAATTTAAACACATTGACCAAATTTCATTCAGTTAAATTATCCATATTAAGTGTTATGTTATAATTTATGGGAAAATCGGGACAAATACATAAATTTTTGAGGAAAAAAAAATTTTCATTCATTGTGAAAAAGTCATAGGAGGGTCCATAAGTAAGAGTCTCTCTGTTTTATTTTACAAAAGTCCATCAACATAAATTTTAAATTTCCAGAGGGCCTCTCTGTAAGAGTTAGTGTCCTAGAACAAAGTGGTTGTACTTTTATTACATGAATATTTAATATATTTAAATATTAAACATCTTATTACATATTGTTCATTGTTTTTAATGACTATAGTGTAATAATGTCCTGGAGTATTTGTCACATTAACAAGGTCATTGTAGTTCCCCACTATGATGGGAACCTTGAAGTGCTCTAAAAATATTCTTCAATATAATTCTGTAGTTGGATGACATAATATAATGGGAAACATAGTATACATACCATCAGGTGCGAGTACTCGTAAGAAGATGAGATTTATTCTCATGAAGTTCACACTTGGTAATATCTAAGACATGAGATTATGAGAACATACTCACCAGTTGGAATTCTGCATGTTTTGGTGTCATCAGATATTCCTATCTCTCAGTGTGTGAAATAGTCCTTAGACTTTAAGATTATCATTAATACATGTCACGATTCACACAATTTGATTTACTAATGAAAACTGTCACATAGACATCTGGTGGGAAGTAGGGTATGTTGGGTGCATCATGAGTGGAATGTTATTAATGGATAAGTTGAGGAAGGATTTGTCCCTTCTATTTATGGAAGTTGATATCTTGTAACTTTGAATGAAATAGAACCGTCATGTGAAATTCCATGGACATGGTGTAACGATGAGTTTATTTCAGGTAGTCAAAGAATGATGTATCAAGTACAAAGGTTGATGAAAATATCATGTAACCTACTTGATGATATATTGAGACAAAGGGATTATTTTACATAGTGATTGTTTGTATATGGATGTCATTGTTATGACTCTAAGTTCTTTATCTTTGGTTCCTTTACCCATTTCTAGATAGTACTCTTGGAATTTAGGCAAGCCCTCCTAATGCCAATGAGAAAGAATCCTTGTGGGTCACACACTAAGTGATTTTGGTGGTTTTAGTTAAATTCTATTTGAATTTAATTAATGGAATAAATTTTATTCTCAAAACTGTGGAATAATTTTATTCAAGTTAAAATAATTTCAGAAATTAAATAATTATTTATTCAATAGATTTTGGGTAAAATATATTTATTTATTTTGTTGAACGTTTAATAAATAAATATTTACTAGTTTGTAAATAAAATATTTATTTAAGAGAATAAATTATTTAATTTTTTATTTGGGTGCTAAATAAATGGAAGTGGAGTTCGAGTGGACCAAGTCTAGTCTGGTAGTAAAATAATTATTTACAATATGGTAAATAATTATTTAATTAGTTGGCACAAGTTAATATAATAATAACACTGCTATTATTTTGTGACGCAGAAAGAATTATATTTATAATTCCGTTTTGTGCAAGTTGGTGCACCATAAATAATGATGTGATATTATTATTAAAATAATGAGTTTTCTATAAGGTTATGAATGAATTTAATTGATGTTATGAAATTAAATATTGTAATTGAATACCCATGTCAATAAATGGACATGTAGGTTTATTATTCCATGCACTGAACTGCACACTCGGTGAATTGAGAATTGTTGAGCTAAACAATTTATCTCTCAAATTCTATTTCCACCTCTCTTAATAAAAATAGACGTTATTCAAGGATTAAGAACAAGTGATCAAAAATGACTGACACAAGACACTCTCTTCACCGCACCAGCACCCAGAGAAGGAGTGGTGTCGATTGAATTACATCATAGCATGTGTAGATAACCACTAGATGGATTCTAGTTTGGATCCTAGCAAGCAACACAAGATAATATGGAAGGGTAATTATGAATGATCAACATCAACAACAAATAAAATACTGATGATCCATGTATTATTTTGTTTATGAAATTAGTTAAATTAATTATAAATCTGATGTGCAAGATCCTATCCGAAGGTTTTGGGCCTCTTCCTTCTTTATCTAAATCTTTGATTCTATTTTTTGGAGACAGTTGTTAATCATTTTATTGATGTTGGAATAATCATTGTTCATGGTAAAAATTAAATTTGGGTTCTGGCCCAACCGTGCTTCTACTGCTCCCAAAACCTACAAGTTGTATCAGAGGGGTTACATCATAGTTTATAATTATTTAAATAATTCATTGATGATTTACAGTTTAATAATTTAGTTTTTCAATTCAAGTTAATTGTTCTTCAAATAAAAATCTCAAGATCTTTTACTCCTCTTTCGTTTCTCATTCACCATACAAAAATGATTTTTTTAATTTTGTTTAAAATAAAATAGAGGATTTCATCCGGAGGTTCCAAAGGTTCTTGGATGTACAACACTAGAATACACGACATGTAGTTGGATTCACACGCCATGTATCAAGGTTCGATGCATCAGGACTGGTCTACCAAACCAGGTTGTGTCATTGGAGTTTTTCTAAGTCTTAAAGACTCCGTGTGTTGACCAGGAACATGTGGCACACAGTTTCTGGATTACACATCATGTGGCCCACTGGAAACAGCGTATAGTCCCTTTTGGTTAGGGTTAGACCGTGTACCCCATACACGGTTTTCCCGACTGGAAACCATGTAACACGGATACGACCCGGTTTGTGGCCCACTAGACACGCCTTGTACTCCAAAAAATTTCCGAAGTACATATACATGCCGTATCCCCGGGCCCATACTTCAGATGGATGGTGAATGATAGTACATGATGTGTAGATGGAACTACATTCCATGTACTCATCCAAATTACACCGATTTATTAAACTATATTATTATATTAAAAATACCCTTGGGATGTGTAGCATGGTGCAGATGTAAATCTAGGGGACAACACGTGAGAGGTGTTATATATATGCATGTTTAATTTAACATCTGCGCAATGTTTATTCCTACTCATTGGGTAGTTATAAATGGGAATTCACCGGGTTGACTCTAAGGTACAAGTTACGCACAAAGATAATTTTTAATGAATTTATTTTTTTAAAATTATGATGGATGAGAGTCTCAAGGAAATTTGGAAAAAAGGTTTAAGATAAAAGGATTTATTAATTAAAGATGATAATTAATTGATTCGAGTGTGATTTATCTTAAACAAGAATGTTTATATAATTAAAGACTAATTTTATTAAATGTATAACTCATTTCATGTATGTGGGTGATCATGAGATAGACCAAGACCTTTTTATGTGGTTGGTTTCTTTTAATTTATTTATTAAAATTAATTGTTGGACAACGAACTATCTCTCATTATTAATATCTAGGGCCTGCATGCCCCTAGTTTCTTTTATGTAAACCCCCCTTTTACCCTTCTCCTACATGTGAGTTTAAAATCATATGTAATATATGGAACTCCAAATCTAGGGGAGGTGGTTCAAGCCAGAGCCGAGATGAAACCAATCCTAGGAGATACAAAGGTGGGTAGGTGGAAATATGTAAACACAAACCCAAAAGGTTCAAGGTGTTTCTACCCTAGGTTATGGTTAATTTATCAACTGCTAGATAAACTATATGTTAGAAAATCTCATGATCATAACCTTTTCCTTATTTTATTTCTATCAGTTGCATGGTTTATCATTATGGATTTGTTTTCATGATCACATAATTAATGAATTAAACATGCATGCAAGATGGAACTAAAATAAACTAGGATTATGCATAAATATTATCAAGACATGGTTAATCACACAATTAAGTTCCACTTAATATTAACAAGCATGTGATAATGATAATAATAAATTCATTCATAAGATATAAAAATCTATCAAATAAAATATTAAGTCAGAAGAAGCCTTTTTTACTTGATTAAGAGAAAAACTCAATAAAACTATGTGTTTAACAAACCCTTGTTGGGAGAATTTATTTTATATAGGAAGACCTTATAAAAGGTTTCAGGTTTAATTAACCATATTAAATCAAGAGGATTAGCCCTTTATTTACATGGTGTAATATTGGAGGTAAGAGTTAATGAAATCCAAAGTTAGTATTTCAAGATTAGGGAGTCCACTCAATAGATCAAGGAGCTGGAAGCCCATAATTGGCAAAGAACTGCCTACCTAAATACCATCAAATATTTTGACTAACCCTTTTTGGGGTTATGAGAAGGGTAATATGGATCCTTGCCCCTATAATTTCATTGAAACTAGACATTTTGAGTTAAATGGTGAGGGACATTGGGACTTGATAAAATAGTGGGATACTTAAATTAATTTATTATTTCTCATAAAATGTAATAGAGAAAATACTAATTATCTACTCTTTTAATTGTAGAATAAAATTAAAAAGCTCATCAACCACACTACCCCAGCGATCAATTCGGAATAAAGACAACATCCTCACCAACAATAAATTCCAAGAATGGTTTAGACGCCTTCGGGTTATCCTACACCATGAACGAATGCCTTATGTGTTGGAGTCAGTATTACCTAATCCACCTTCCACAGAGGAGAGTGATGAAGATTTCCTAGTCTATGAGAAACATATGAACAACATGGTCGACCTTCAATTTTTTTTTCTATCATCAATGTTTAGTGATCTTATGAAGTCTCACAAAAACATGGGTTCTTATAGGATGCTCGAGAACCTCCATGATATTTACTAGGAGATATAAAGACAAGAAAGATTTGAGATCTCCAAGGAAATCTTTCAGAGTAATCTTGGAGAGGGTAGCTAGGACTCATGTAGTAAATCTCATTAGCTACATTGAGAACCTAGAGGTTCTAGGGATTAGACTCCATGAATAACTGGGCACTGATCTCATTCTGGTATCACTCCCTCAGAGATTCTTAAGCTTTATTGTTAATTTCAATATGAAAAACATTGAGAAGTCTCTATATGATATTCTTATCCTCATTTTCCAAGTGGAAAAAGATATGAATTAAAAAATCCTTATATCCTAATGGTGAATAAGAGGAAAGGGAAGGTAAAGATCTTTAATCCCAAAGCTTCTTCACACCCTTCCATGAAAAATAAGATAAAAGGGAAGGCAAGGGAATATGAAGCTGTTTTCTTCACTTGTAGCCAGAAGGGCCACTGGAAGAAGAACTACACCTTGCCTAAGAAGTAAGGGGAATCTTCTGGTACATTTTTTTATCAAATGTAATCTATTTGTTTCTAAAAAATGGGTATTAGATACAACTTGTGGTGATACAATATTTTTCTAAATACAAGAACCTAGTAGATTCAGTAAGATTGACCGAGGGGAGGTAGATCTATGAGTACCCAATGGAGCCAGATTTTCTGCTGTAACTATCGGGGAATACCACCTCACATTGCCTACTGGGACGATCTTGGTATTAAAGGGTTGTTATTATGTGCTGTCTATTACATAAAAACATTATTTCTATATCTAGACTAGATACAGATTGATTTTTTTCATTTTGGAAATGAATGTTTATTCCTTTACAAGGATATCATTTGTTTGGGTAGGGAACATTTATAAAACGGTCTTTATGTTTTATATTACACAAACCAAGTAATGGAAATCGATAAAAAATATACTTCACATGACTCATACCACACCCAACTTTGGCATCACCAGCTATGTCATGTAAATGAGAAATGATTAAAAAATTTACATCAAGATGTATATTTATATTCTTTCGAACTAAAACCACTTGGTGTATGCCATGCATGTTTACAAGGGAAAATAACCAAATCCCCATTTAGTGGGAAAGGTAAAAAGGCTAAAGATCTTCTTGAATTGGTTCTTACTGATGTGTGTGGACCATTTCTAGTTGAAGAAAGGGCGGATAATCATACTTCATAATTTTTATTGATGATTTTAGTAGATACAGATATATAAACTTAATGTGGTATAAGTCATATTCTTTTGATAAGTTCAAAGAATACAAGAATCAAGTTGAGAACCAACTTGGTAAGAAGATTAAAAACTCCACCCAGACCGAGGTGGAGAATATCTTAATAAAACTTCATTTATTATTTACAGGATTTTGGGATCATATCCTAACTCAATCCTCCTTAAACGCCCCTATGGAATGGTGTGAGAGAAAGGAGGAACTACACCTTGTTGGATATGGTGAGATCAATGATGAGTCATGTGACTCTTCCATTATCCTTTTGGGGATATGCGGTACAAACAATGGTGCACATACTAAACCAAGTACCAAATAAATCAATAAATGGTATTTCATATGAGTTCAGGAGTGAAAATAAATACATGTTATCGAATTTACATGTGGGGGGACGTTATGCATTTGTTAAGGTCTCTTTAGGTAAAAAACTTGCACCTTGAGGCACAAAGTGTACCTTTATAGGATACCCCATGGAAACAAGGTGATATTACCTATAAAAACCCTTATACAAAATGGTTATAGTGGAAGGACATGACATATTCCTTAAAAGGGAGCACATATACAAAAGAGATAGTGGGAGAAAGATAGACTTCGATGAAATCAAGGATCAAGGTACACAAGAGTTGATATAGGAACCGATTCCACAACGCCCTGTGGAAGATATAACTCTTACAGAGATACAAGAACTACGTAGGAGTACAAGAGAGGTTAGAGAACTAAAATAGTACTATTTTCTAGTTACCGAGGATGGTAACTCATTATTAGTTGACAATAATGATCCTATAACCTACAAGGAAGTAGTAAGTGGAATAGATGTTTCCAAGTGTCAAGAAGCTATGAATTCTGAAATGGATTCCATGTACCAGAACAAAGTTTGGATTTTGGTAGATCCTCTGGTTGATGTAAAACCTCTTGGTTACAAATGGGTATTCAAGAAGAAAATCTAAATGGAAGGACAAGTCAGTACCTATATGGAACGAGTGGTTTGAAAAGGGTTCAACCAGTGTCAAGGCATTGACCGAGACAAAACATTTTCACCAGTTACAATGTTGAAATCCATTATAATTGTATTTGACATTACTTCTTACCATGACTATGATATTTGGAAAATGGATGTCAAAACATCCTTCCTTAACGGGAACCTTCAGGAAGATGCCTACATGACCCAACCTGAAGGGTTTATGACTCCAAAGGATACTAATAAGATATAAAAGTTGCAAAAATCCATTTATAGATTAATGTAAGCATCCATGTCATGAAACATTCATTTTGATGAAGAAATAATAAAATTTGGTTTTATCAAGAATAAATGTGATCATTGTGTCTACAAATGGTTTAGTGGGAGTGCAATAATTTTCCCAACAATATATGTTGATGACATATTACTTATTGGAAACTAGATTCCAGTATTACGGTTTGTTAAGGCATGGTTGGATCAATGCTTCTCCATGAAGGAATTGGGAGAGGCAACATATATTCTTGGGATCAAGATCCGTCATGATATATCCAAGAGATTTTTGGGCATAAGTCAAAGTACATACATTAATAAGATACTTAATAGATTCAGTGTGGAACAATCAAAGAGGTCATTGTTTCCAGCATCACATGGAATACATATTTCTAAGAAAATGTGTCCTTAGATACAAGAGGAAAAAAATATAATGGTATGAAATCCATACATATCAATGACTGGGTTAGTCATATATTCCATGCTATATACTAGGATAGATTTCAGCTATGCATGGAGTGCGGTAGGCATATATCAATCTGACCTAGGTGACCAACATTGGATGGAAGTCAAGACTATCTTAAAGCATCTGATTCATACTAAGGATATATTCTTGGTTTATGGAAGAGATGAGGAACTAGACATCAGAGGATATGAAGTTACTAGTTTCTAGACTGATCAAAATGACATTGAGTGACAAATGGGATACATATTCACTTTGAATGGAGGTGTAGTGTGGTTTCATATTCTACAATAGAGTCCGAGTATATCACAGTTTCTGAGGAAGCTAAAAAAGCATTTTTGATGCAAATATTCGTCCAAGAGATGGATTTTATACCTAGCAGTAAAGATCCCATCACACTATACTGTGATAATACTGTAGCAGTGGCTCTCGCAAAAGATCCAATGTCATAATAGTAGACGAAGCACATACTTCAGAAGTATCATATATTGAGGGATTTTCTCAAATAGGTGAAGTTTTAGTGAGCATTATATCCACAAAAGACAATGTGGTGGACCCCTTGACTAAATCCTTGACTCAGTAAAAACATGATCATTATGTGACGTCTAGCGAAATGAAATCCGTAAGAAGTTTGATCTAGTCCAAGTGGGAGTTTGTAAGAGTTGGTGTCCTAGAAAAAACTATTTTCACATCAATTACATGAATATTTAATGTATTTAAATATTAAACATATTATTACATATTTTTCATTGTTCTGCATGACTATAGTGTAATAATGTTATAGAGTATTTTTCACATTGATAAGGTCATAACAGTTCCCTGCTATGATGAGAACCTTGAAGAGCTATGAAAATATTCTTAAATATAGTTTTACAGTTGGATGAAATACTATAATGAGACACATAGTATACATACCATCAGGTGAGAGTACTCGTAAAAAGATGAGACTTTTTCTCATGAAATTCGCACTTGGAAATCTCCAAGACAGGAGATTATGAGAACAAACCCACCTGTAAGAATTCTGCATGTTTTGTTGTCATTGAATATTCCTCTCTATGAGCATGTGTAATAGTCCTTAGACTTCAAGATTATCATTAATACATGTCATGATTCACACACTTTGATTTACTGATGAAAACCATCACACATACAATTGGTAGGAAGTAGGGTATGTTGGGTGTGTCATGAGTGGCATTTTATTAATGGATAAGTTGAGGAATGATTTGTCACTTCCATTTATGGAAGTTGACATCTCTTCCCTTTGATTTAAATATAAGCGTCACATGAAATTCCATGGCCCTGGTGTAATTACATGTTTATTTCAGGTAGTCAAAGAATGATGTATCAATCATAAAGATTGATGACCCTATCATGAAACCTGCTTGATGAGATATTGAGTCAAAGGGATTATATTATACAGTGAGTGTTCATATGTGGATGTCTTTTTTTGTGACTTTAAGTTCTTTCTCTTGGGTGCCTTGACCCGTTGCTAGACAATACTCTTGGAAATTAGGAAAACCCGCATAATTCCAATGAGAAAGAATGATAGAGGGTCACACACTAAGTGTTTTTAGTGGTCTCAGTTAAATTCTATTTGAATTTAATTAATGGAATAAATATAATTCTCAATAAAGTGGAATAATTTTATTCAAGTTAAAATGATTTCATAAATTAAATAAATATTTATTCACTGGATCGTGGGTAAAATATATTTATTTATTTTATTTAATATTTAATAAATATTTATTTACTATTTCATAAATAAAATATTTATTTAAGAGAATAAATTATTTAATTATATTTTTAGGTTATCAATAAATGGAAGTGGAGTTAGAGTGGACCAAGTCTGGTCTGATAGTAAAATAATTATTTGTAGTACATTAAATAAGTATTTAACTAGTTGGACAAGTTAAAATAATAATAACACTACTATTATTTTATGACACAAAATTTTATTTATAATTACTTTTTGTAAAAATTGGAACACCATAAATAATTATGCAATATTATTATTAAAAGCACAGGTTTTATCTAAGGTTATTAATGTATTTAATTGTAGTTATACAATTAAATATTGTAACCAATGACCCATGTCGATGAATATACATGTACGTCTATTGTGCCATGCACAGAACTGCATGCCCGATGAATTGAGAATTATTGAGCTAAACAATTTATATCTTGAATTCACTTACCACCCCTCTCAATAATGAGAGACGTTAATCAAGGACAAAGAACAAGGGATCAATAATGAATGAAACAAGACACTCGTTTCACTGCACTAGCACCCGGAGAAAGAGTGGTGTCGATCAAAGGACATCAGAGCACGTGTGGATCACCACTAGAGGTATTCTATTTTGGATCCTAGAAATCACAAAGAGATAATCTAGAAGGTTCATTCTATATGATCAACATCATAAACAAAGAAAATACCAAAGATCCACGTATTCTTTTCTTTATGAAATTAATTAAATTAATTATAAACGTGATGTAAAAAATCATCTCTAAAGGTTTTGGGCCTCTTCCATATTTATCTGAATCTTTGATTCTATTCCATGGAGACTAGAGTTCATCATCATATTGATCATAAAATAATCATTTATCGTGGTAAAAATTAATGTTGGGTGTCGTCCCAACTGTGCTTCTGTTGTGCCCGGGACCTACACTCTTGAGCCTTATCAATAACCTATTGAATCCTGACTAGTTAGGTAGCCTCAACATCCTCATCAAGATGAAGATCCTCCATCACATTTTCAGTGTACGTCTTTCCCTCAACATGAACCTCTTCTAGTGAATGAGTAATTTATATGAGATCCCTTATGGAGGTATCCATTTCTTGCAAGAGTTGTAATATTTTAAGGGATTTATCATAAAACTATTTATTGCATTCATCCAACTTTTTGTAATGATTGATATTTTACTGTGATAATATAGACTGAAGATCATCAATTTTGGTGAGAATTATCACATTAATTAGAAGTTTTCATGACTCTAGATATTTCTCCCATAGACAAATGATATCTTTCATAGTAAAGTGGATCATGAGGCAATAGAATCCACCATAACCCAACATGATGAACATTCCCTGGAGTTGATGGAGTTGTGAAGTTAGATCCACCATAGGTTTCTTCAAGAATAACCCCCAGATGTACTTCCATATGAACTAGCGACATACCTAGAGAGCATTGTGAGCCTCCTGGATTTCCATGGAGCTATTATCAAGAGGATATGTTCACTATAGAATTAGTTTTCTTATAGAAGAAACTTTAATTGTTATTCTTGGAGTGAATTTCCCCTCAACTTGCACCATCAGTTATGTTGGGCTGGAAGCTTACCCTTCAGTTTCAACCATTGATACTAATTTCACAGAAATACAAGTGAAATTAGCCATTAAAATTGAAATATAGTAAATACAAAGGTAAAAGGCGATCAAAGGTATTGATGACACCCAAATGTTGAAGGATCAATCACATGGATTTATTCCTCCCTTGTCACGAACCAACCCGGGTCGACCCTGAACCGGTCACCCGAGCCGGTCCGCGACATGGCCCGAGAGGCGTTCCCGATCCTCCCGGGCTGGCGACAAGCGCCAGGGCATCATTAGAGATTGTGGGAATGATTTCGCCCAATATAAATAAATAAGACAGCGAAAATAATACAGAGCAACGCAGAAAATATAAACCAGATAAAGTGACTAAACAGGAACAAACAAGAAACAAACTAACCAAACACGACGTGCGAACAAACTCCGTGCGACCTCGCGGGTCGCTCTCCAACTCAACGATCAAGCGTCGCCCTAGGCGAGCGCACTCAAGCTATAGCCTGAACAAACACTAAAAACAGAAAACAACTATAGGCGTGAGTATTAAAACTCAGTAGGCTAGCCCGATATCTATTCCCAATGCACTACCTTTAAAATAAAAGAAACATCATTTCAAGTTTGAACTACAATCTATAAAAGTATGTTTTTAATAATATTCTACTTAAAAACAAAGTACGAACCATTGCCCTTAGCCATTTTCCAAATTCGTGTTCATTTCATTAGTGCCAATGACATTTCAGGAAAAGGGGAAAGTGATGTTTAAATTTTCAAATTTGTACAAAAGGGATTAAACACTTCCATTTGAAAACAATTTTTAGAAACCCATTAAAAAGCAATTTATCAGTTTCCAAGGAAAACAATATGCCAGAATGCACAAAGTAAAACATACAACAAGGGCAATGTAAGTATACACGTGAGCATCATAATCATTACTGCAAGCTACAAAGCTGAATAGACATGGGTGAACCTAGGAGATCGAGAATAAACCAGAAGACACCAATACATGAGAAATCATCCTTATCGACATGTCACGATGAAATCAAAACGCACAAAACGCTCGACCATCCACTCACAGGCAGGTCGAGGGCAAATCCCATAGTAATAAACCCAATATATCCACCTACTATGGGCCACTGGTCAGTACCATAACCTACCAGTGCAGCAATCGTTCTTAGAATATTCTCTCAATATGCCAGATTCCCATGTCTCAAGTGTTTAAGAAAAAGGGGTGAGCCAACCGATGCCAACCGAGCATCCAATCAGATATATCTATATATAAAGAACAACATGCATTCCCCGAGCCACTCTATGGGACAACCTCTTGCCTTTAACTACTCAAGTACCCGGGAGCCTCTAAGCGCGGCCTCCCAAACAATCCATTGCAACCAAGGCATGAGAGTCGCCCTAAGAGGGTTTTTATCAAAACATTTTTATCGCTTTCCATAAAGTGCCAAACGGGAATTTAATATATTTCGCAAACACTACTCAAAGACAGGTACAACTTCTTTATGAGACAAAATCCAGTTTAAAACCGTTTAAAGAACCCCAAAACACTACTTCACAGGTTGCCAGTATTTTTATAAACCAAACCAAACCATTTTCTTTTCCAAATAAACTTTTAGAGCCAACCGGGCAATTTCTCAAACGAACCAAAGTATTTGTTCGCGCATCAAAAGAAATCATTTCTCATTAAACCAGAACTCTATTTTATATTCCGTGAATTATGTTTAAAAGCCAAACGGGCATTCTTTCATTATTGGGTGTCCGCTCGTCAAAATGATGTTTCATGTGTCGTGTATAAAATAAACGACTCCTTTTGACATTAAATAACCATTTAAAAATTAACCATCTTACATTAAAATTTAATTATCGTATATTATCTCATATTTATTACAATTAATAAAATGTTGATTTTGAACAATTAGGGTGCGCAAACAGCATGAAATAATATAACTTAAATTTTAAAAGCAGTGAAAAGGGGACCTACCTCAAAACCAAGCGCGTCGACACAACAGCCTCGGATCCAAGTCGCGACGACACGACGTGTGTCCGAAACCACGTGACAAAGTCTAACACTCTGCATAAACAATATAAAGGACTTAGACACATCCAAAACTCACTAGAGCATTTGAAACCAAGCGGCGGGAATAAACGCTCACCTTGAAACTAAAGCGCGGCGACGATGGAATCTCAAAGACAAGGCGCGGCGGTGGCACTCACTCGGAAACGCCCTGTGCGGGTCCTAAAAGTCCTAAGCCAACAAATAAAAACCCACGATCAATAAGAGTACGATGATAATAATAAAAATAAAGATAATAATAATAATAATAATACTAATAATAATAATAAGATTAGTAATAATAATAATAACAAAATAATAATTATAATAGTAATAATAATAATAATAATAATAATAACAAAAATAATAAAAATAATATTAATAATAGTAACAAAAAGAATAATAAAAATAAAAATAATAAAAATAATAATATTAAAATTAATATTAATAATAATAATAATAAAATTAATAATAATACTCATAATAATAATAAAAATAAGAATAACAATAAGAATAATAATAATAATAAAAATACTAATAATAGGAATAATAATAATAATACTAGTAACAATAACAAAATAATAATAAGAAGAATAATAATAAGGATAATATTAATAAGAAGGATTATAAAAATAATAGAATAATAATACTAATAATAAAAGTAAAATAACAATAATAATGTTGATAATAACAATAATAATAATAAAAGTAAAATTAAAATTAAAACAAAACAAACCTTCAGGGGGGAGTGTGCTGGCCGCGACGTGTAGGGGAGAAGAGGCGCTGCGGGCCAGAGGGAGCTGGGGAAACGAGAGGCCGAGGGGGGGGGGGGCGACAGCTGCAGTCCGGCTGGGGGTGGTGCAAGGCTGCTGGAGCGCTGGTGGGTGAAGATTTCCAGCGGCGCGCAACAGTGGAGAAGGGCACAACGGGCTGGTCGGCTGGTGGTGATCCGGACAGCGGAGGCGAGGCGGACAGGGTACGGACTGGCTGGTGCTCTGAAACAGAAAGTAGGAGGGAGGCCCAGGGGCTGCGCGCTGCACCAGGAGGGAGGAGGAGAAGAAATCGGATGCCGGGGAGGACTGCTGTGTGCGGGCTGCTGCAAGGGAGGAAGGAGGGTGTGCAGACAGGAGCTAGCGGTGAAGCGCAAGGCAGCAAGAGGGAAGGATAGATGGGAGAAGCTACGGGTGCAGCGGCGGAGAAGGAAATTATAAAGGGGGGCCGACGGCGAGGATGGTGGGAAAGCTGGAACGTGCGGGCTTGCTGAACGAGAGGAGAAAGGCTGAACGGGGAAGGGTAATAGTGCGGCGGACAGGGGGAGACCCAGGCGTCGGTTACAGGACTTGAAGGGAAGGAGAAGCAGGGGGTGTCGTGCGGCAGCTGCACAGGGCTGTTGGCCAGGAGCCAGATGGGAATCACACAAGGCAGGGGTGTAGGAGGTGATGCTGGGCTGAGTGCGGCGGCGGACAGAGAGGAGAGCACCGGCAGCAGGCAGTGGACACGGTGCGGGTTGGCTGGGTGCAGCAGCGTCGACTTCTGCGCGAAGGAGGAGAGGAGGTCGGGGGGGGGCAGTGTGCTGCACCAGGAGGTAGGGAGGGGTGCCGAGGCGGACAGAGGGGGGGAAGAAGAGGAGAGGAGGAGGCGGCGCTACGTGAAGAAGGGAAGAAGAGAGAAAAAAACACAGTGAATAGGAGGAGTCGGCCGAGGAGGGGGGGTGGCGGCTGAGAGAGAAGAGAGGAGTAAAAAGAAAATAAGAGGGGGCAACCGCTAGGGTTAGAGGAAAGGAAAGAAAAAATAAAGAAAAGAAAAGAGATAAAAAAAAAAGAAATAAATAAATGAAACAAAGATAGTGATGATAATAATAAAAGAATGATAATAATAAAAATAATGATAACTTTAATCTCTAATAACAATAATTTCATTTCATAATAATTATTTTATTTGAATAGCGCAACTGCGCGGTCCGCACATGCCTCTAGCGACTGTGCGCGAACTAAGCGTGAGCTTTTGTCTGATCCAGAAGTTGTCAGACCGGTGTCAGGCTGTCCGCACAGTCTCTGCCAAACATGTAGTGCATGCGCACTAGTCTAAAACTCGCCCCAACTCTCGAAAAGAGGAAATAAATAAATAACCATAATAATTAATAACACCTTTATTATGATCAATTATAATAATAATAATTTTAATAATAATCATCATGATAAAAGTACAAATGATAAAAATACTCATTTCGTCTTAAATAATAAAAACAACTATGAACTAATAACAATAAATGTGCGCGTTAAATATAAAGACTCTATTTAAAATTTTCCAAAGACAACGGGATGAAAAAAATACACCGGGCAGGGATGAGCGGGGTTTCCAGAACAGGCTCCGCTCACGCGCCCGACGACGTCGCGTCAAAAAGCGCACATTTTAACAAAAACTCAAAAATCTAATCCGAGACTGGACACGAACCCCAGCAAAAAAATTCAAAGTCAAAGAAATCATAAAATAAAATAAACGTACGCGTCGGGGTGTGACAATTCTCCCCACCATAACGCTTTCCGCCCCCGGAAAGCCACCGCACCAACCAGTCGATCGATCAACACCTAAGGATTTCACAGAACACGATCCAACCTCTTAACCAAGGATGTCACAACGACTACCAGCGGGACTGAACCTCATTGCTCAAAGTAAATCACCAACAGAGGGGAGGCCTGAACGGTCTCCCCACCATAAGAACTCAACTAGCATTTAATAACGATTTAAGAGAAAACCCAAAGAGACTCATGGTGGTTCTCCCCACCATAAAGAACCGACCAACTAACGACCAAACGGGAAACCAGCTTAGACATGCACGAGACCTTACTCCAGCTAGAAAGAGCACATCAAGGACCTTTAAACCACTTACTCACATCCAAAAGGGATAGAAGCTTAAATGGATAATTAGCACAACTAAAACCCTAACCCCATGGGCGGGGAGGGTGGGCCCAAGGATCAAATCCCTAAAACTACGACGTACGACTACTCACGACCCATCACTTCGGGATGGACACAAACCAGGGCTGCAACTGATTTACATCAGTGGCGCACGCAAGGTCACTGATCAGCAACTTACATCCAATAGGCACAATTCCCGATGTCACACGAGGGATAAGTCCATCGCGTGCTTTGCGACAAGAGGAAAACTACAACGATAGAGAAACCAGAGCAACAACACTAAAACTATCTCACCACGACGATAGAAGCACGACTTTAACCGGACTCTTTAAAATTTTCCCCGGGGGTTCCTGACTACGTGCCGGCTTCACTCCGAGACCTTTTTGGCTGGAGCTCTGATGGATGAAGCATCTTCTGCCACGCAGTCAGGTTCTAATAATCCCAACAAGAAACATACATCTTTTGATTTGACAAAATAAAGGACAAGATTTTAAAATTTAAAACACACCAGCATTAAAAGACGAGGTTCGTCAAAAGACCCATGAAGTTCCCATACATTTCAAACCCAAAACACCACCAGTATAACTACAACGATAAAAAATCCCTTAAAATGAAAGGGAACTTACACCAGAAACTCTGAACAAAGACCCTACAACACATTACTTCTGAGAACTTCCTCTGCGACGCTTTCTTGCAACACCCCGACAAAATCGTCGCAAGTGACCCAGACGTCCACACGCCTGGCAGGGCTTCGGAGCGCTTGGGCACGATGACTTCTTGTGACCCCGCTTGCCACACTGATAACACACAATAATCTCTCGCTCCGAAGAGGTTGATGAAAGATCCCGAGGCCTCTTGATTCCATGACATGCTCCATTCACATTCATTTCCTTACTCATTTCCTTTCCATAATCTTCACCACTGCTCATAGGGATCGAAAGAGGGAGAACTACTTCGAGCACTCCTGCCATCGCAGCTTCGACACGAAAATCCTGTCTTGCCACATCGACAAAAGAAGTCAGGTTGGACTCTGAAACTTTCGACTGTAGATCAGGGCGGAGGCCCGCCTCGAAGCGTCGAGCCTTCACGGGGTCATTTGTGGCATACACTGAATCATAAGGGACTAGCTCCACAAAGTGCTGGAAATATTCAAACACGGATCCGTCGCCCTGTTGCAGACAACACATTTCCATCCCTTTTATCACCCTATCTTCCGCAGAGAAATACTGGCGAATGAACGAGGCCTTGAAAAACTCCCAAGTAACCTCTTGACGGGGCTTGTTCCGAGACACGGACTTCCACCACATTCACGGTGAACCTTCAAGCATGAAGGTCGCAAACTTGACCTTCAACGACTCGGGAAACTCAATGAGGCTAAAGTCCCTTTCAATATTCCGCATCCACTCCTCTGCCACAGAAGTTTCTTCTTGACCATAAAAGAGAGGTGGATCGAGCTTCCGAAACTCCAGCATAAAATCCTTAGGTTGATCAATCGCACTACGATCACCCATCGAAGCTTCAAAGGGATAACCGCTGAACAAGGAAAAGTCAAAACCCCAATCAAGGCCAACTCAACGAATGAATAAAAACCTCAAAATCAAACACTGCATAGGTGACAAGCTCAAAATCCGAGAAAACAAGTTATCATAACATCAAAAAATTTCTCTTTGAAAACATCTTTAATTTAGAACAATCTTAGTGGGTTAAACCTTCGCCATTGGTATTCTTTAGAGCCTCACTCACATGCATGTATCCATGCCACCCAGGGCATCCATCCATCATACCATAAATCCATCACATTTCCAACATACCACAATTCATGTGAGCACTCATCAGAACACCAAGGTCAAAACAATGCAACTTCATTTTCCAAAAACAATTTATTCATACCACTTCTTTTAAAACAATCTGCAAATTAAACATGTCATTTCAAACAACACTTTTTTTTTCAAAACCAACTTTTCTGATTCAAACCACTTTCAGAAATCAACGGAAACCCAAAACAAATCAAACAGGGGACTAGTGTCAGTGGGTGACTTGACCATATGGTTGGCGGCCATATGCCAAACACGCCACTGACACAGAGAGCCTTCTTGGACCATGACCCTAGATCCACATGGCTTGCTAGGCCGCGCGGGTTAGGAGGACTAATGGCCCAACTCCCTTTGTCGTACCCCAATCGCAAAACATTTCCATAAAAACCCAAACAAACCAATTAAACCGGAATTCCCATGGAAACCTGAGGATCAGTACGGGCAATAGTTCGCGACGCTCTTCTCGCACCTACCCCTCAAGTCCCGACAATCCTACTCCATCTACCTTGATATCCCAAATAACAAAGGGCGCTCTGAAAAGTGAGGTCTGCTAAGAGCAAACCTCCCTCTGATACCATTTTGTCACGAACCAACCCGGGTCGACCCTGAACCGGTCACCCGAGCCGGTCCGCGACATGGCCCGAGAGGCGTTCCCGATCCTCCCGGGCTGGCGACAAGCGCTAGGGCATCATTAGAGATTGTGGGAACGATTTCGCCCAATATAAATAAATAAGACAACGAAAATAATACAGAGCAGCGCACAAAATATAAACCAGATAAAGTGACTAAACAGGAACAAACAAGAAACAAACTAACCAAACACGACGTGCGAACAAACTCCGTGCGACCTCGCGGGTCGCTCTCCAACTCAACGATCAAGCGTCGCCCTAGGCGAGCGCACTCAAGCTATAGCCTGCACAAACACTAAAAACAGAAAACAACTATAGGCGTGAGTATTAAAACTCAGTAGGCTATCCCGATATCTATTCCCAATGCACTACCTTTAAAATAAAAGAAACATCATTTCAAGTTTGAACTACAATCTATAAAAGTATGTTTTTAATAATATTCTACTTAAAAACAAAGTACGAACCATTTACCTTAGCCATTTTCCAAATTCGTGTTCATTTCATTAGTGCCAATGACATTTCAGGAAAAGGGGAAAGTGATGATTAAATTTTCAAATTTGTACAAAAGGGATTAAACACTTCCATTTGAAAACAATTTTTAGAAACCCATTAAAAAGCAATTTATCAGTTTCCAAGGAAAACAATATGCCAGAATGCACAAAGTAAAACATACAACAAGGGCAATGTAAGTATACACGTGAGCATCATAATCATTACTGCAAGCTACAAAGCTGAATAGACATGGGTGAACCTAGGAGATCGAGAATAAACCAAAAGACACCAATACATGAGAAATCATCCTTATCGACATGTCACGATGAAATCAAAACGCACAAAACGCTCGACCATCCACTCACAGGCAGGTCGAGGGCAAATCCCATAGTAATAAACCCAATATATCCACCTACTATGGGCCACTGGTCAGTACCATAACCTACCAGTGCAGCAATTGTTCTTAGAATATTCTCTCAATATGCCAGATTCCCATGTCTCAAGTGTTTAAGAAAAAGGGGTGAGCCAACCGATGCCAACCGAGCATCCAATCAGATATATCTATATATAAAGAACAACATGCATTCCCCGAGCCACTCTATGGGACAACCTCTTGCCTTTAACTACTCAAGTACCCGGGAGCCTCTAAGCGCGGCCTCCCAAACAATCCATTGCAACCAAGGCATGAGAGTCGCCCTAAGAGGGTTTTTATCAAAACATTTTTATCGCTTTCCATAAAGTGCCAAACAGGCATTTAATACATTTCGCAAACACTACTCAAAGACAGGTACAACTTCTTTATGAGAAAAAATCCAGTTTAAAACCGTTTAAAGAACCCCAAAACACTACTTCACAGGTTGCCAGTATTTTTATAAACCAAACCAAATCATTTTCTTTTCCAAATAAACTTTAAGAGCCAACCGGGCAATTTCTCAAACGAACCAAAGTATTTGTTCGCGCATCAAAAGAAATCATTTCTCAATAAACCAGAACTCTATTTTATATTCCGTGAATTATGTTTAAAAGCCAAACGGTCATTCTTTCATTATTGGGTGTCCGCTCGTCAAAAGGATGTTTCATGTGTCATGTATAAAATAAACGGCTCCTTTTGACATTAAATAACCATTTAAAAATTAACCATCTTACATTAAAATTTAATTATCGTATATTATCTCATATTTATTACAATTAATAAAATGTTGATTTTGAACAATTAGGGTGTGCAAACAGCATGAAATAATATAACTTAAATTTTAAAAGCAGTGCAAAGGGGACCTACCTCAAAACCAAGCGCGTCGACACAACAACCTCGGATCCAAGTCGCGACGACACAACGTGTGTTCGAAACCACGTGACAAAGTCTAACACTCTGCATAAACAATATAAAGGACTTAGACACATCCAAAACTCACTAGAGCATTTGAAACCAAGCGGCGGGAATAAACGCTCACCTTGAAACTAAAGCGCGGCGACGACGGAATCTCAAAGACAAGGCGCGGCGGTGGCGGTCACTCGGAAACGCCCTGTGCGGGTCCTAAAAGTCCTAAGCCAACAAATAAAAACCCACGATCAATAAGAGTACGATGATAATAATAAAAATAAAGATAATAATAATAATAATAATACTAATAATAATAATAAGATTAGTAATAATAATAATAACAAAATAATAATTATAATAGTAATAATAATAATAATAATTATAATAACAAAAATAATAAAAATAATATTAATAATAGTAACAAAAAGAATAATAAAAATAAAAATAATAAAAATAATAATATTAAAATTAATAATAATAATAATAATAATAAAATTAATAATAATACTCATAATAATAATAAAAATAAGAATAACAATAAGAATAATAATAATAATAAAAAGACTAATAATAGGAATAATAATAATAATACTAGTAAAAATAACAAAATAATAATAAGAAGAATAATAATAAGGATAATATTAATAAGAAGGATTATAAAAATAATATAATAATAATACTAATAATAAAAGTAAAATAACAATAATAATGTTGATAATAACAATAATAATAATAAAAGTAAAATTAAAATTAAAACAAAACAAACCTTCAGGGGGGAGTGTGCTGGCCGCGACGTGTAGGGGAGAAGAGGCACTGCGGGCCAGAGGGAGCTGGGGAAACGTGAGGCCGAGGGGGGGGGGGGGGGCGACAGCTGCAGTCCGGCTGGGGGTGGTGCAAGGCTGCTGGAGCGCTGGTGGGTGAAGATTTCCAGCGGCGCGCAACGGTGGAGAAGGGCACAATGGGCTGGTCGGCTGGTGGTGATCCGGACAGCGGAGGCGAGGCGGACAGGGTACGGACTGGCTGGTGCTCTAAAAACAGAAAGTAGGAGGGAGGCCCAGGGGCTGCGCGCTGCACCAGGAGGGAGGAGGAGAGGAAATCGGATGCCGGGGAGGACTGCTGTGTGCGGGCTGCTACAAGGGAGGAAGGAGGGTGTGCGGACAGGAGCTAGCGGTGAAGCGCAAGGCAGAAAGAGGGAAGGATAGATGGGAGAAGCTGCGGGTGCAGCGGCGGAGAAGGAAATTATAAAGGGGGGCCGACGGCGAGGACGGTGGGAAAGCTGGAACGTGCGGGCCTGCTGAACGAGAGGAGAAAGGCTGAACGGGGAAGGGTAACAGTGCGGCGGACAGGGGGAGACCCAGGCGTCGGTTACAGGACTTGAAGGGAAGGAGAAGCAGGGGGTGTCGCGCGGCAGCTGCACAGGGCTGTTGGCCAGGAGCCAGATGGGAATCACACAAGGCAGGGGTGCAGGAGGTGATGCTGGGCTGAGTGCGGCGGCGGACAGAGAGGAGAGCACCGGCAGCAGGCAGTGGACACGGTGCGGGTTGGCTGGGTGCAGCAGCGTCGGCTTCTGCGCGAAGGAGGAGAGGAGGTCGGGGGGGGGGGGGGGGGGCGTGCGCTGCACCAGGAGGTAGGAGGGGTGCCGAGGCGGACAGCGGGGGGGAAGAAGAGGAGAGGAGGCGGCGGCGCTACGTGAAGAAGGGAAGAAGAGAGAAAAAAAACACAGTGAATAGGAGGAGTCGGCCGAGGAGGGGGGGTGGCGGCTGAGAGAGAAGAGAGGAGTAAAAAGAAAATAAGAGGGGGCAACCGCTAGGGTTAGAGGAAAGGAAAGAAAAAATAAAGAAAAGAAAAGAGATAAAAAAATAGAAATAAATAAATGAAACAAAGATAGTGATGATAATAATAAAAGAATGATAATAATAAAAATAATGATAACTTTAATCTCTAATAACAATAATTTCATTTCATAATAATTATTTTATTTGAATAGCGCAACTGCGCGGTCCGCACATGCCTCTAGCGACTGTGCGCGAACTAAGCGTGAGCTTTTGTCTGATCCAGAAGTTGTCAGACCGGTGTCAGGCTGTCCGCACAGTCTCTGCCAAACATGTAGTGCATGCGCACTAGTCTAAAACCCGCCCCAACTCTCGAAAAGAGGAAATAAATAAATAAATAACCATAATAATTAATAACACCTTTATTAAGATCAATTATAATAATAATAATTTTAATAATAATCATCATGATAAAAGTACAAATGATAAAAATACTCATTTCGTCTTAAATAATAAAAACAACTATGAACTAATAACAATAAATGTGCGCGTTAAATATAAAGACTCTATTTAAAATTTTCCAAAGACAACGGGATGAAAAAAATACACCGGGCAGGGACGAGCGGGGTTTCCAGAACAGGCTCCGCTCACTCGCCCGACGACGTCGCGTCAAAAAGCGCACATTTTAACAAAAACTCAAAAATCTAATCCGAGACTGGACACGAACCCCAGCAAAAAAATTCAAAGTCAAAGAAATCATAAAATAAAATAAACGTACGCGTCGGGGTGTGACATCCCTTGTATCCCTATCCTCAGTAGTTTGATGTAACACCCCGAGATTCCACGATACGCTTCTCTTTCAATAATGCAATAGCTTGCATTGTACGCAAGTTCGATATTCTAACACACCGCGACCAATCAAAATAGCCATTATGAATAGTAATAACCACCTTTTGAAATTATATATATTTTTATATTTCAAAATGGACTTCATTTATGGATTTAGAATATTGAAATTAGCCTATGTTGAATTTTTGGTATTTTTCTGAGAACTTCCAATTTTTATGAATAGTGAAAAATACTTAAAAACAACTTTTTAATCAAAATAATTTATAGTGATAAATTATAATATTGAGTGGTTTTAGAGTATAATTAGAATATATTTTTACCATTTCATCCAATGGTGTTCATTATAATTAATTTCACTTTGAAATTGGACATAAACAATTGTCAATCTTTTGATATATATTGTTTCTTAAAAATAGGCTATTTGTTGTGACAGTGGGAATTAATTATAAAATTAATTAATGAAACTTATATGTTTGGAATTTTGTAAAATAGACATCATTTTTGAATTCAGAATATCAATTATAGCTTAGGGTGAAATTTTGGCATTGTTCTGAAAAACTTCAATTTTTGATGAATAGTAAAACCACTAAGTGGTAGTTAAAAAACTGATTTTTCGTTTAAATGAAACATTATCACTTCTATGATTTTAATTTAAAAAATCCGACATACATGGTTGTCATTAGGAAGTAAAATGTGGTTCAATGGGATTAAAATAATTTTTGGTGAATAGTAACTTTTAAGTTTAATTAATCACGATTAAAGGTAATTAGTGAAATTTAAGGTAAAAATGATATTATAAAAATATGAAAATACCTTTAAACTTATCCTAAACCTATTGGATGAGTCACAGACGACCAAGAAAATCCATGGGTCAACTTGGGGACCCCATGGAGCCACTTTGGTAGGAAAATGACAATAAAAACTTTTTATTTAATGTTAAAATAAAAATGTCACAAACATGAGTTGTTTTACTAAAACAATTTTTAAATGGGGTTATAAAAGTCATATTTTTTACTATAAATATTCATTAGAAAGATAAAAATATTTTATACATCATGATAATTTTTGTATAATTTTTAGACATTAAATAAATTAAATTTTTTATGACACAATAATGATATAGTGATTACCTCATTAATTAACGATTTTAATAAAATGGAAAGGTAATGCAAAATCTAAGGCTTACACTTGTCTAAAACATATTTGATGAGCATATTTCGAACCCTTATCACCTTAGCCTCGAAATATATAATTGTGGGACCTTTAGAATCTGAAAATCATTTCATAATAAAGTAACATTTCAATCTTTCCAAGAGTGCCCCTACTCTCCTCTTATAAAAGGCCCCCACCTCTACCACCTTACCCACACCTCTCAAGCCTTTGGCTAGGAAAACCCCTTCCCATTTTGTCTCTCCACTTACCTCTCTTACTCCTAGAAGCCTAAATTTGGGCAGAAGTATTCCCAAGGAAGCCTTTGGCTCAAATCAAAAAAGAGTTACCCGATTTAAAGGTAATGTCTTCTCTAATGTTTTTTTGTTTTATTTTCCATATCCAACCCCTAAAATCTTTTTATTATTTTCTTTTGTAACAAAAAATTATCTTCAATATACTAGAATTTTTTTATGAGAAGTATTTGATTTAAAATTACACACACCTTCATCTAATTGTTAAAGAACATACTGTTTCTGTGGGTGGCGAATTACTGCCTCACGAAACGATGATTGTTCAAACTTTTTTTAACACCTCTCATGGTGGCCATTATGATGTCACTATTTTTTATATATGATATATATTATGTTTATTTTTTCCTTATTCTTCTGTATTTTTCATTTATGGCACACCTTTATGATTTCCATTATGGGTAAACGTGATAATTTCATTTTAGGAAGCGCAGACTACCGCCCCTCAAAGTGATTTGAATCGTTAATGCCATATGTGGGATGTATAAAGGATAGAGTAAATGGTATTATACATTATATTATACTTTAATTATAGTATAACTTTATATAATTATAATATCATTCCATTAAATACGAAATAGAAATGAAAGTAGCGTTCATGCGTACGTACAACTTACCGTCTCCATGAACGGTGCATTTCATTTATTACCTCTAAATGTTAAATAATATTATGAATGAATGTATATACTGGATATATATGATATATATGATATCTAAATCATGAATATAATTCTCGATATAATGTATATTTCACCACATGAACAACTTGTAATTATAAGAAGTTTATTTTTGACTCAAGTACCAAAGATCGACAAAATGACAGTTATTAACTTAAATAATTACACAATGTTTATAACATGGTAATAAGTGATATAAAAGAAATAATGAACATGAAAAAGATTCTTAAGAAAATATAAATTAACTCTATTTTATTATTCATGAGGTTAAAAAACGATTGAGTCAAGTCGGACACGAGGTAAGAGAAATTCTTAACCCAGTTTACGTTCTTTGGGTTAATCTCCTACTTTAAAAATATGTCATGATATTATTATGTCCTATCTTGTATTTTTACTTCTTTATGTGTACTTATAGTGAATACACATAATAGATTTATTTTAAAAAATGATCTTTGTAAGGGACTTCATCTCAATCTCCTTTCATTGAGGCATATTTGGTTTTATACACAACTTTCCTTTTTACGGTGTATAAACCCCATTGACTTTTACTTTTATTCAGAAGGAATATTTTTATACAAAGTGTTTTTACTAAACGAAAAAAGGAATTTTTTTCTTACGTATGCGGAGACAACGACTTCTCTTCCGCCGTGACTATTATTTGAGTTTCGGCTTCCGCTATAAGCCATAATTTTTTTTAAATGAAAAATAACTACCATGTTTTACTTTCCATTTATTTTGGTATTGAAAATGCTTTTGATAATGTTTTTATTATATCAATGTGTTGTATTGATATATTGTGATTGAAATGTGGAAATGTTATGTTTCCTTTATGCATGTTTTATGTGATACGATTATGTTATGGTTTATGATATGTTTAAACCTGTTCATATGAGGAATGCATTGGACTTAATAAGTGATGGGTGGAGCCTGCTAAAGCTCCTAGATGCCTCGGTAGGTCTCATGAGACAAACTAGTGTCTTGGAACGAGGCCTTGACAAAATATTATTTGTAGTCTTGGCACGAGGCCTTGTCTACGTGGTTATGATAGTCTGGCATTATGAATTCCATCATTATGAAAGTGGTTATTGATATTGCATGTGATTATTCGACCAGTAGAATATCCATGTGAAGAAGTAAATGGAATTATCTCATTTTACTTTTTCCATATTATGTTGATGTTCAAGTTTAAAAAGGATTTTGTTTTAGTTATAAATTTCCTTAAATGTTTATGTTTATTGATGAAAGATTCCGCAATATTGTTGTCCTTACTGAGCATCTGAGCTCACCCCATTCAATGTTTTAATATTTTCCATGATGTGAATAAGTATTTTATGAATGACCTACAGGGATAGTCATAAGAGGATATGAGTGTGGACTATGGAGACTTTGTTATTGTAGATTTTCACTTTATGATGTAATGTAACATTTATGAATGTATCTAGTGTTTCCAAGGCTACTAAACTAATCGGTCTTTCGAGACTTGATCTTTTGTGATCATGCCAATGTTATGCAATAATGCACCGACTCTGGGTAACTAGGGTCGGGGTGTTAAAGTTGGTATCTGAGGCAGTTTAGTACTAACCTTGGAAGCTAGATTTAGATAAACTCTGATTAGAGCGCATAACCATAAGATAGACTTTGAGGATTAGTATAGAATAACTTCATAGAATTTTTTTGTTGTAGAGATTTTGTGGGTTTTTCGAGCAATACATCCCTGTCTGGATACGATCAGGTAGAGGTGGCTCTGGCACAAATGTACCTAGGGGTAAAAACTGAAAACACCACTTTGAGCTAGACTCGAACGGGAACTGGTGCACAACAATGGGCCTTGCTGCACTATTGGTTACGACACTCCTGGGGGATATGCTTAGGATAATTATCGTTTTATTTACAAACCAATATGAAGGGTTATGTGTATATACTTCCTAAAAGAAAACATTTTTATGATTACGGATTATATCCATAAATAGTTCAATTTATGTTAAGTATTTTACAAGTATAGAATTATGTATTTTGATTCATAAACTAATCTAGTTTATGCCATTGTTTAGAAATGGCGCCTAGTGGATGGAATGGAAACCGTATCAATGCACGCACTCCGTGTAGGGTTTGCCCTCCTGATCAAGATAATTATTGTGGATATGGAGATAAAATTGGTGCTGGTCAACTTATTACCATACTGGGACAACTCACTCAGGTTATGAATAATAAACTTACTTGTATGGAGCACCCTGATCTGCAACGTGGATGATCAATGTTAGACCGATTCATGAGGAAACAACCGCCAACATTTAATGGGGGTAAAAATCCATTAGTAGATGAGCAATGGATAAAATCCTTAGAGAAAATATTCCACGCATTGGGGAGTAGTGAAATGGAGAAGGTTGTCATGGCAGTTTACCGCCTCACTGGAGATGACGATCAATGGTGGTTGCTGATTCAAAACACGAAGAAAGATGAATAAGTATCAAGTATGGAATCGAGAGAGTTCAAAGAGCTTTTCTTAGAAAAATACTTTCCACATGACCATCGAGCAGATATGGAAAGGCAATTTCTGAGTCTGAGACAAAAGGAGGATGAGAATGTCGCAAAGTATGAGGCTAACTTTACAAGGTTAACAAGACATGCTGCAGATTATATATGTAACCCAAGAAGTAAGATTGATCATTTCCTTGACGGGTTAAAACCGTTTCTCCGTCGAGCTTTAGTATCACAATCTTCCTCAATGTATGAAGATATAGTCTCATGTTCTATCAAGATGGAAAATGAATTCTCTAAGTCTTATGACAACAAAGTAAAGCAAGAGAAGAAGAGAACGGTGGAAGAAGAGACAGATAAAGGGAAAAAGGGAAAGAAGGATTTTCCATTATGTGATAATTGTGGGAAGAATCACCCTGGTACTTGCCTAAAAGGAATGGGAGTATGTTATAAATGTGGAGAAAAAGGTTACCAGGCTCATGATTGCAAGGGAAAGAAAGAGGCTATCAATGTTGAATGCTACAATTGTAGGGAAATGGGGCATTATGCAAATGAATGTCCTAAGTGTCAGGGAAACTTACCTCAGAAAAGGCCAAGGGATCAAGGAAAATCTTATGCTGTTACTACAATTGAAGTAGAATAATTAATATATTGGTGCTTTTGGACTCAAGGATTATATTCTGGTTATAAGAATAATGTGATATATATAAGGATTGTACTATAGTACTTGTTCTTTTCATTAAGGTTTTAATATGATGAAGGTAATCATATTTTTAGTATGTGATAATAAGAGAAACTTTACTTTGTTTGGGGAATCTAATAAATTGATTTTGGAATTAAGAGACGTTTTATAGAAAGTCTGGACAGAGGTATTTTGGATAACTATAAAGGATGGGATGGATTAAGTTGAACTTTGAATAGTACTGTTTAAGGTTAAAACATTTCTGAAGATTATTTTTAGAATATTATAATACTATATTTTTAGGAAAAGGACAACCTGTAGGGTGGGGAATAACCCATCGCGTCGGACAAAGCTGCAGGAATCGAACCCACAACCATAGTGCGACATGCCTTTATTACCTACCACTAGCCTATAGGAAGTCTCTGGTTATTACAAAAAGTTTTCCTAATCTAAATGGTATGTGTTAATATTTGGAACCTTATACAATTATGATAAATATAATATTTTCGAATTCTATTACCTTTTAGAGTGAAAGAGGAGTTTGTAGTAAAAATTTATTAAAGAATGAAAGTCTACATGACCAGTATGTATATTCCCTTACATTCTTAGTAATTCTCCTAAATAAATTCCTCAACTTTATAAAAGGTAACTTAAAACAAAAACGTTGTCGGTTAACTTTTTCAACTGGGGATTCAATGACTGTTTAACCAGTGACAAGTTTGTGATTTTCTTATGATTAACTTTCTCCTAATCCAATTTTCTACAACTCTCCATCAAACCTTGATGGTTTGTTTTTCTTCCATATCCATATTTTCATAGAATCCTAGTATGGGCTATCTCGGGTGACCTTTGTACTTATCTATCTTTCTTTTAAAGTTATATTTTTATTAACATTATTTCTGATGTGGGTTTTCCACAAAGGTATTTTCTATTTTCAACCTTTTATTTTCAAGGAAAATTTCAAATTGCGAGGATGCAATTTATTGAAGGAGGGGAGAATGTAACACCCCGAGCTTCCACGATACGCTTCTCTTTCAATAATGCAATAGCTTGCATTATACGCAAGTTCGAGATTCAAACACACTGTGACCAATCAAAATAGCCATTATGAATAGTAATAACCACCTTTTGAAATTATATATATTTTATATATCAAAATGGACTTCATTTATGGATTCAGAATATCGAAATTAGCCTATGTTGAATTTTTGGTATTTTTCTGAGAACTTCCAATTTTTTATGAATAGTGAAAAATACTTAAAAACAACCTTTTTAATCAAAATAATTTATAGTGATAAATTATAATATTGAGTGGTTTTAGAGTATAATTAGAATATATTTTTACCATTTCATCCAATGGTGTTCATTAGAATTAATTTCACTTTGAAATTGGACATAAACAATTATCAATCTTTTGATATATATTGTTTCTTAAAAACACGCTATTTGTTGTGACAGCGAGAATTAATTATAAAATTAATTAATGCAACTTATATGTTTGGAATTTTGTAAAATAGAAATCATCTTTGAATTCAGAATATCAATTATAGCTTAGGGTTAAATTTTGGCATTGTTCTGAAAAACATCAATTTTTGATGAATAGTTAAACCACTAAGTGGTTGTTAAAAAACTGATTTTTCGTTTAAATGAAACATTAACACTTCTGTGATTTGAATTTCAAAAATCCGACATAAATGGTTGTCATTAGGAAGTAAAATGTGGTTTAATGGGATTAAAATAATTTTTGGTGAATAGTAACTTTTAAGTTTAATTAGTCGCGATTAAAGGTAATTAGTGAAATTTAAGGTAAAAATGATATTATAAACATATGAAAATACCTTTACACTTGTCCTACCCCAATTGGATGAGTCACGGCCGACCAAGACAATCCATGGGTCAACTTGGGGACCCCATGGAGCCACTTTGGTAGTAAAATGACAATAAAAACATTTTATTTAATATTAAAATAAAAATGTCACAAACATGACTTGTTTTACTAAAACAATTTTTAAATGGGGTTATACAAGTGATATTTTTTACTATAAATATTCATTAGAAAGATAAAAATATTTCCTACATCATGATAATTTTTGTATAATTTTTAGACATTAAATAAATTAAATTGTTTATGACACAATAATGATGCAGTGATTACCTCATTAATTAACGATTTAAATAAAATGGAAAGATAATGTAAATTATAAGGCTTAAACTTGTCTAAAACATATTGTATGAGCATATTTCGAACCCATATCACCTTATCCTAGAAATATATCATTTTGGAACCTTTATAATCCGAAAAGAATTTCATAATAAAGTAACATTTCAATCTTTCCAAGAGTGCCCCTCCTCTCCTCTTATAAAAGGCCCCCACCTCTACCACCTTAACCACACCTCTCAAGCCTTTGGATCGGCCAAACCCTGCCCATTTTGTCTCTCCACTTCCCTCTCTTACTCTTAGAAGCCTCAAATTGGGCAGAATTCTTTCCAATGAAGCTTTTGGCTCAAATCGAAAAAGAGTTACCCGATTTTAAGGTAATGTCTTCTCTAATGTTGTTTTGTTTTATTTTACTTCTACAACCCCCTAAACTATTTTTATTATTTTATTTTGTAACAAAAACATTATATTCAATATAATAGGATGTTTTTATGAGAATTATTTGATTTAAACTTACACACACCTTCGTCTAATGGTTAAAGAACATACTGTTTCTGTGGGTGGCGAATTACTGCCTCACGAAACGATGATTGTTCAAACTTATTTTAACACCTCTAATGGTGGCCATTATGATGAAAATATTTTTTATATATGATATATATTATGTTTATGTTTTCCTTATGCTTCTTTATTTTTCATTTATGGAATACCTTTATGATTTCCATTATGGGTAAACACGATAATTTCATTTTAGGAAGCGCGGACTACCGCCCCCTCCAAGTGATTTGAATCGTTAATGCCATATGTGGGATGTATAAAGGATGGAGTAAATGGTATTATACATTATATTATACTATAATTATAGTAATACTTTATATAATTATAATTTCATTCCATTAAATACGAAATAGAAATGAAAGTAGCATTCATGCGTACGTACAACTTACCGTCTCCATGAACGGTGAATTTCATTTCTTACCTCTAAATGTTACGTAATATTATGAATGAATGTATATACTGGATATATATGATATATATGATATCTAAATCTTGAATATAATTCTGTATATAATAGATATTTCACCACATGAACAACTTGTAATTATAAGAAGTTTATTTTTGACTCAAGTACCAAAGATCGACAAAATGACAGTTATTAACTTAAATAATTACACAATGTTCATAACATAGTAATAAGTGATATAAAATAAATAATGAACATGAAAAAGATTCTTAAGAAAATATAAATTAACTCTAGTTTATTATTCAGGAGGTTAAAGAATGATCGAGTCAAGTCGGACACGAGGTAAGAGAACTTCTTAACCTAGTTTACGTTCTTTGGGTTAATCTCCTACTTTCAAAATATGTCATGATATTATTATGTCCTATATTGTATTTGTACTTATTTATGTGTACATATAGTGAATACACATAATAGATTTATTTAAAAAAATGATCTTTGTAAGGGACTTCGTCTCAATCTCCTTTCATTGAGGCATATTTGGTTTTATACACAACTTTCCTTTTTATGGTGTATAAACCCCATTGACTTTTACTTTTATTCAAAAGGAATATTTTTATACAAAGAGTTTTTACTAAACAATAAAAGGAATGTTTTTTCTTACTTATGTGGCAACAACGACTTCTCCACCGCCGTGACTATTATTTGAGTTTCGTCTTCCTCTATAAGCCATAATTTGTTTTAAATGAAAAATAAATACCATGTTTTACTTTCCTTTTATTTTGGTATTGAAAATGCTTTTGATAATGTTTTTATTATATCAATGTGTTGTACTGATATCTTGTGATTGAAATGTGGAAATGTTATGTTTTTTATGCATGTTTTATGTGATACGATTATGTTATGTTTTATGATATGTTTAAACCTGTTCATATGAGGAATGCATTGGACTTAATAAGTGACGGGTGGAGCCCGCTAAATCTCCTCGATGCATCGGTAGGTCTCATGAGACAAACTAGTGTATTGACATGAGGCCTTGACAAAATATTATTTTTAGTCTTGGCACGAGGCCTTGGCTACGTGGTTATGATAGTCTGGCATTATGCATTCCATCATTATAAAAGTGGTTATTGATATTGCATGTGATTATTCGACCAGTATAATATCCATGTGAAGAAGTAAATGGAATTATCTCATTTTACTTTTTCCATATTATGTGGATGTTCAAGTTTAAAAAGGATTTTATTTTAGTTATAAATTTTCTTAAATGTTTATGTTTATTGATGAAAGATTCCGCAATATTGTTATCCTTACTGAGCATCTGAGCTCACCCCTTTAAATGTTTTAATATTTTCCAGGATGTGAAGAAGTATTTTATGAATGACCTATAGGGATAGTCATAAGAGGATATGAGTGTGTACTATGGAGAATTTATTATTGTATATTTTCACTTTATGATGTAATGTAACATTTATGAATGTATCTAGTGTTACCAAGGCTACTAAACTAATCGGTCTTTAGAGACTTGATCTTTTGTGATCATGCCAATGTTACGCAATAATGCACCGACTCTAGGTAACTGGGGTCGGGGCGTTACATTTGATCTATGATCTCATGATGAGGATCATCTTCTTGATTTTGATTTGGACCCTCCATGGAAGGCTCACGAGAATCCCCCACTTCATAACCTTATTGAGAAGGTTCTCCTTCCACAATGGGAGTAGAAGGGACATTGATGCCTAGTTCATGGTTCACCTTAGAAATATGTTCTGTAAGAAAATCCACAAAAGTCAATATGTTTCATTTAATGCATTGGACATAGAGAGATCATTTGTGTGAAAAAACACTAAAGGGAAGAATCATGTCTGTCCAATTCCTTATTAAATTCTTCAAACTCTTCTAGTGAGTTTGGGATATCAATATCTAGAAAATTTCTTCCATTATTTCATTATATAATGATCCAAGTCTCTAAACATCCTCACCATTAGGGGTATTCGAGATTCTTGGATCATGACCCAACACTACAAAAAAATAAATACATTAGAGGGGGTTATTTAGAGTGGGTTATGCACAACCCCCTCTAAATTAATTTTCTGTAACATTAGAGGGGGTTCTGTACAACCCCCTATAATCATCAAATTTAGAGGGGGTTCACAAACCCCTCTAATATTTTTAGCATTTTTTTACTTTGTAGTTGGATTTTAGAGATGGTTATGTTAAAAATGTCACTACTTTAATAATTAATGGTGCTATATATTTAGTTACATGCACTATATATTTTGTTAGAGGCGCTACACACACACACAAGCACACACACACACACACACACACACATATATATATTCAGTTGGATTTTAGAGGTGTTATATATGTGTGTGTGTGTTATACAGAATTTGTTTAAGAAAATAGCGGGAGTTCACAACGCCCTCTAATGTAAGACATTAGTGGGTGTTCAAAAACCCCTCTTGAACCCCCAATATTGTTTTATTTTAGAAGGGGTTCACAACCCCCTCTAATTTAAGATACCAGAGGGGTTATGAACCCCAACTATTTTCTTAAAAAAATTCACAATATATATATATATAATATTGTGTATACATATATGAATGTATTTATAAAATGTATAATATATTATATTCATATAAATATGTAATATATATATATAATTTTGTATGTATAAATATAATATGTGTATTCAAATAAATATAAACAATTACAAATAAATATATAAATACAAATTTGCGTTTGTGTGTTTTGGATATAAATGTATTTATAAATACATACATACATAATTTTATTTAAATATATGTAAATATATAATTTATAGAGGTGTGAAAAAAATATATATACATATATACTTATATTTATGCAAATATATATACATGTTATTTATTTAATTTATTTAAATATATAATGAAAATAATGTTTATCTTAATAAACTTATTAATATATTAAAATATAATAATATATAAATTATATGTGTAAATTTGTTAATATAAATATGTTTATTAATATATATGATTATTTTAATAAACTTATTATATGTATTTAAATATATTGTTTTAATAATACTTATTTTAATATACTTATTAATATATATAAATACAATAATATATAAATTATGTGTAATTTTTTTATATGTTTTTGTTTATTAATATATATGCATATTTTAATAAATTTATTATATGTATCTAATATATTATGAAAATAATTTATATTTTAATAAAATTATCAATATATATAAATAGAATAATACAGGTTCTATATAAACAATATGAGTTTTAGGGTGGTGGTTTAGGTACCAGATTTATATCATGAAGGTGCATGGTTCAAATCCCGCCTAATTCAAAAAATTTAGAAGCCCTCTGAATTAATGGACCAAGAGAAGAGTGGAGGTGGGGCTGGACCAGGACATGCACGTGGAGACTGGGGGAAAGGCTGGACCGGGGATAAACCCGAGACAACACGAACCGGGGGATACGTGAAGACCGGGGACCGGGGACTGGGGGCACAGTGAGGAAAGACAAACAGACGGAAACACACAGGGGATGAGACCGACACACAGGAGACTTACAAGCGATATATAAGGAGACACACAGGGGATGAGACCGACACACACAGGATGAGGGTGGTGGGGGAATGGGGATGCTGGGGGACATACACGAATAGACCGAGGATGGGGAGATTATTTCTTAAAAAAAAAAGATAAACATTACGGGCGGTTTCAACCACACCTAATTCCTCTAGTATAGGCGGTTGGGGTTATAACCTCCTTTAATTACAACAATTTGTGTAAAATTCTGGACAACATCAGAGGGGTTTTAAACCCCCTCTAGGGTACCACGCATTTACCATCACTTTCTTAAAACCGCCTCTATTAATAGTAGGCAGGCACATTAGCGGAAATTTATCATAATCGCCCATAATTTCATTAGATGGGGTTATATCCCCTTCTACAGTTAAAAATAACCCCTTCTATAGTGGTCATTTTTTTGTAGTGCGAATTGGCTCCATAGTCAGTATAATCTGCTTATGGGGTCTTGAAAAGTTCAGTGGTGGTTATTGTAGGGTCCTCCAATATATGCAGTGGATCTAAAATATCATAAGTGGGGAAAATTCAATTATTTACATATGATTATTTATGATGGAAATATGTCATTACCAGGATTATCCTCTCCCTCCACAGTACCAGGAAAATATATATTCTCACCTCATGACACTTCCCTTATCTAGGGAATGTAATCACCAATAAGAGTTTGTGCCTCATCATAGATATCCTCCCCAGTTCTAGGAGGATCAGATTTAAGGACCTAGAGATAAGAGATGGAAGTGAATTATGCAATTCATAAGAGGGATCATATCCATATTATGGACCAATTTAGAGAAAACAGTGTTGTAAAAAATCACTAAAACTAACAATTTTCTTAGCTAATGTCATTATCCTCTGTCATTCCTTCACTTTCTATGGAGGAAATCTAATGTCCATTTATTCAAATATGGGTACTGCGGAAGGAATAATAACACCCTTGCCCACTATTTTCTCCAATATAAGCCTTTGGACTAGGGATAATTCCTCAGATTCAAGTGTGTCCCCCTCAACACTGATAGGGGTACTGGTCAGACCATATCACAGTAACTACAACCCTAGGGAATATTCTTCCACCCTCTGTGAATTAGAAGTTGAGAACTTCTTTAGTAATGACCATTGAGGAAATGGTGATGCTTGTGATAAGAGACACTTATCCTGACAGATGCATGGAATGAAAAGAGGACATCTTTGATTCAGAAAGCACTAATACAGAGACTCTTTTAAAAAGGCTTAAATATATTCCTTCAAGTAGGGGATGATCGATAGGTCAGGGGAGCGATTGTGGAAGGGTTGACTGGAACACCCTTCAGGAAGAAGAAAGGAGGCTAAGTGAACTACTATTCAAAAAGATCAGTAAGTAGTTACTAATTTGGGTTTTTTCCTTGTTTTCCTATACTATTCTTGTCCACTTTATTTTAATTTATTTTAATAAGAGGCATAACCCCCATATTTCATAAAAAAGTAAAGGAAATAGATAAACATACAACACCAACATTGATGAATTCATCCATTTATCGGTAGATTGATTAGCCACCACTTAGGAGCCCCCTAACAAATCATATCATTCACCTGCTTTATGGATGAGATCTAATCACCAGTATCATAAATGAGAATCTCCAACTCCTAGATATATTTACCCACCTTAGTATGTTTGATATTGAAATGGACATTGGAGGATGCCCTGGTATCTCTAAGTTGTGGGATTTGCATGCCAGCTTAAAGAAATACCCATAAATATTTGGCATGAAAATGATTATCTTTCAAGAACAGAACAACCTTGGGGAACATGTAATATGAGTTCACATTGGATGACTTTAAAGAAGACCCCACATCTCTCAATTTCAAGGATTTTCCAGGCCTCTCAGATTTAAAGGAAGGCTAGGAAGCTAAAGCATGAGTTTCCTCCTAGCGGTGATGACTAAACCTCCAAAGATCAATAGGCTCGGTCTCTTTGACTCTAGAATGATGCTTGGACCAGGTCCATGATCTTTTTTCATATTCCAGAGATCACTATTGTTATCCTTTGGCTGATATTTCTTACCACGCTTTCCCCATCCAGAAATTTTCACAGATATGACTCTGGGGACACTTGCTATCAATGCCCCCTGAGGGTATAATGAGATCCATGCCTCAACATAGCCAAAGGTCAACCCAAGGGATGAACTTGATGGAGGCATCGTAATTATTACTTGGAAAACCTCCATATCCATAAGGATCCAAATCTATCAAGGCACTATTGGGTTCTGCTCTAACCAAATGTGAATGGGTGGTGATAGAAAAAATTTAGTATATGGGGTTGTTTTTTTTTAAATTTAATGGGTTTAGTTTTTTTTTATTTTGGAAATTGGGGAAGTTGAGTGCCACTTCAAGTGGTGCTTTCCCTTTCACGCCCCACCCCATTATCTCCACCCAGTCCACAATATAATTAATTTTAAAATAAATAATTACAATTTAAAAAGTCTACTTATAAATATGTATTTAAAAAATGTATTTGTAAATATGTATTTAAAAACAATAATTTTTTTAATTACATTTTTAAATATATTTATAATTATATAATAATAAATTTACATTTATAAATCTATATTTATATAGTTGTAAATAAAACTTATATAATTAATTAAACCTTATATAAAATTATTTATATAAATTTATACATTTATATAAAAATATTATAAAAATAATCATTAATAAATTTAAAATATAAGGTTTATATATATTTATATAAATATAAATAAATAAATAAACTTAAAATATATAATTACATAAATAAATAAACCTTATATTTAAAAAAATTATATATATAATTATATATATAAATAAACCTTATATTTAAAATTTATAAATTTATATATAATTATTTAAATATATAAATAAAACTTATTAAATAAACCTTATTAAATTTATTTATATATATGTAGGTATATAGAAAAAAACTTTATTAAAATAAATAAATAAATAAATATATGTATATATATTTATAACCTTAATTATTAACAGAATTGAAAACATGTATTTATAATTTTAATTATATATAATTATTATTATATATAATTATAAATAAAAACTTACTTATATAATTAAAAATATATAATGTAAATATGATAAATATATTTATTATAATTATATAATGATGTAAATATATAATTTTTTATTTATAATTATATAAATATTTTTAAAAAAATTATGCATATTTATGTATAATAACAAATATATAATTATATATATATATACTAAAAACAATAACATTCAATAATAACAACATAATTAATAATATTTCATAATAATTGAATTAATAATATAAAACTTGATAAGAAATATGCACATAAAATATGTAAACTATAAATGTAATTTTTTTAAACATTTATGTTTGTGTCATGTAAAATAATATTTGTTTACTATATATTTGATTTTATTTTCATTTTTCTACAATTGTTTATATATTTAGTCAGTGTAACACATTTAATTTAGATTGTATTTATACTTTATAATTTATACACTTCTAAAGTCACATACATGAAACATAATAATTTTACAATTTTGAGACTTTGAAAATATATAAATTCTTAATAGTTCTTATAAATTAGTCTTTTATTACTATATTTGTGATTTTTTTTATTTTTCTAAAACAATAATTAATTATCTCAGTAAATAGGTTTTTTAATATATATAACATGGCATCCAAATAAATCAATGTCGATTCCCCTCGGTACCACAATGTGACGTATGAACCTCACGCCCACTCTGCATCTGATGTCTCTATCACTCCGGTGTCCTACTTATATGTGTGGGTTCCTCCTCTTGCAGTGCTGCCATTGCCTCCTCATGGTGCTGTGTGGAGGACTGGTCAACATCACATATAGAGGGAGACCCAAAATCATATGTGGAGACATATATCCTTGGAGCTCCTAAAAATGGCAGAAGTGGGATATTAAATTAATCCTCATCTGTGAGAGAGGGGGCGACCACAAGCTGCGTTACTGCACTCAGCTCATACTTTGAATTAATCAACGCAGATGACATATGTGTCACATAAGAATCTCCATGTTGTGCAAAATATTCATTTGGTTGGGTAGGATCATCTCTATGTGGTTATGAAACATCTACAGGAGCCTCTGTTGGATGTCTCTGTCACCATGTATTCCCCTGCTGAAGTCCTTGTCTCTATATTCTGGATGGTGTTTGTGGTGGTAGTGCATCATCCTCAGTAGGCATAGCGGGGACATCATTATCCCCAGGATATTTAGTTAGAGTACATGGATCAAGATATAATTGTGGCTCCTCATTACAGAAACTCTTACTTATGAACCAAAGAGGATCGTTGAGAGCCAACACATTTGGGTGAACAGTATCCAACATAATAAATGCCTCCTCCTGAGGATCTGTGAGATGTGAAAGACGAGCAATGCGGTCTACCTAAAAATGAATTGACATTCATATTAGTACCAAAAGTGAGCTAAACAAATATAATAAATCTTAGTAAACATACCAACTACTGAATTCCATTCCCCCGACGTATAAGGTACATGATGGTGTGTCATTGGTACCAGTTTGTATAATCCCCATGACCATCTAACTGATAGCATGCTTTGGGATTTATATATTGAAAAATATCATATTGGGACCGTGTGTCCCAAATCTTGATATAATGTGCATGATACCACTGCCATTTTTTTCTATCAACCTGTAAAAATAATGGAATGTAACCCATCAAGTTTTCATGGTTCCATTGAGATGTGCTGTATATAACCAAATTAGCGCATAACCTGGTCTGGCTGGTTCCACTCAATGATGTGTAAGTGGATGAGTGACACCATGACATCACGATCTCTAATCGTAGCTGTGAAGTATAGTGGAAGTGATGCACAGAAATAATCAGCATAAAGAGTCCATAAAACCCAACATGTAAACTCAAAAAATAAGTCATAAATTAGAATGATAATATTACTATGATTACATTGAAATAACATTAAAAATTAATAAAAAAAATCTACCAAAAAAGTAATGTTTAACTTACATCAGTTAGATGTATGAAATCAAATATCTATTAAAAGCAATACACAATATGTCTCTAATAATGTTCATACTTTAGAGACTGACTCCATCTGGTTAAAAAGAGTAATATATATTAATTTTATAAAAAAAATAAAAAAAGTACTAAATAACTGAAAGTAATGACGTAAATATACCAATGTCTCTGAGGAAAGTCCCTAAATAGATCCAATGGACGTGGTGAGAAAACTCAAGGAGTGATGCGTGGAAATGCTCCCAGGCCCACATCTATACCAAAATCATACAACCTGTAATATTTTTTGCATCTATGAGACAACTGTTAAAGATACATCAGCACAAATTTGATAAAACAATAGACCACAACTGTATATAGCTGTCTGATGAAGGTCCTCAAGTAATGGGAGGTACATCATGTGTTCTAAAGTAGTGGAGTAGTCGACACACAACATGCCTCTGATGAGTCACAAAATATATGCACATGTGTTCTGAATAAGCATATCCTCATCATAATCATTAAGAATGATGAAAAAATTCTCATCAGTCCACCCCATGAACAATCATGAACCCTGTAATACATGTGGTATGTTGACGACGTCAAAGCCTAGTAAACGCTATATGACCACACACCAATTGCCACTAGTAGAACCCATAACATTCTATTCATGGATGTGTTGACTGAGCATGTAAGAGATGTCCTCTAATGTAATGGTTATCTTCTTCTTAGGTATATGAAATATGTGTGAATGTGTCCTCCATATCACAATCAATGCAACAATCAAGTGGTGATTAATCGTCTTGAAGTCACATGTAGCAACTCCATAAAATCCAGCATGTATGAGGTATTAAAAAAAGTGCCACTGAGGGTGAATTGTGATGAAAATTATGTGCTCTTAAAATAGAAATAAGTCAAATAGGTCATCATGCCAACATATTGTAGGACCCCGAGACACCCTAAGAGGGGAGGGGTGAAACATGGTGTCAACCTTTTCTTTTAAACTGATGGATCTTGTTCCCACGTTGGTGGGAACTAGTTTAACCTGTAAAATGGATATGGGAAGAAATCAAACTTTCACATGCAGAGAGAAAACAAATCACTTTTTACATGGTTCACCACTAAGGGCTACGTCAAAGGAGCATACGCCAACATGTTGTCGGTCGTACCAAATTCCACTATTCTTCACTAGTTGTGGATTACAAAGGTTTGGGAACAGTCACTCTGTCCCATGCTCACTGGCTTTACAACTATTCAGGGATAGCCCATTGCATCCCTCAGGTCACTCCCGTTGACTTCCCCTGGCTCACTGCCTTTAGTGAAGTCCCAATCAATTTATAGACGTGAAGGTCCCTTCAATAGATTCACATTGAAGTCTTTTATTATGCTTAGCACGAGACTCTACTTACATAGAAGTCCGAAAATGATGCACTTGTATGCACTGAACCACTGAACCAGATAACCAGATTGTGTAAACAAGTTTCACTAAAAATTGCGCGCAACACCAACCCTTTGCACGCAAGACCTTACTATTGCGTTCAATGTTTCCTTTTCGCGCGGAAAAATATTTCGCGCCACAACATCATTTTTCATGCTAACTGAATATTTTACAGACCGCCTCAATTTTTACACGTATCTCTACATTTTTCGCAAAACCCATAATTTTTCGTGCAACTCAGATTTTTAGCACAAATTGGAATATTTCGCGCAGTGCAGATTTTTTTGCGTAGCCCGAAATTTTTCACGCAAGCCCATTTACACGATTCTTTAATGAGTATCAGACCTCAGATCTTCTCTAAGTCTTCAACCGTATGGAATGAGAGGGGTCACCTCTTATATATAGGCGTCTCAGACCCCTGTGCACAAAACCCCCAGTGGCGTGAAAAACCTCTCATTTGGTGCATAATATTTCGCACAGGTACCATTTTTCGCACACATCTCCAGATTTTCGCACAGCCCATGCCTTTTCCATTTTTCGACATTCTGATTCCAAAGCACTATTTGCGCGAAAAACCTCGATCCACTATTTTTTGCACCACGCTGTTTTTCGCGCCCAACTCAAATATTTTGCACACAAACCTCCTTTTTTTCACACCACTTCCTCTTTGCGTGCACCTCCTTTTACCAACAATCCATGTCTTCATTTTCTGATTTTGAGGCCCAAAAATTTGGCAAACACTGGAAAACGGTGCCACCTTCAATACTGTTGTCTGCTTGAACTGTATGATCACTTTACTGGCACACATTCTGAACTTCCACAGAGGATTGGAAAAAAACACAAACTATACTCCAATTCATGCATAGAAAAGCCATGGTTCCAATACATATCATTCAACACGTGTGACTTATGGGTAGATAAAAAATGCTACTCCATATGAATGTATGAATAGTAAAACATTAATTTCATGTAATGTATAAAATTTATCATGAAATGAATGAAATTTATTTAAATTAAATTTCTCAATTAATAATTGTATATATGTTATGTGATTTTTATTCTAATTATAAATTTTAGAAGAAAAAAACTCATTCATAAAATGTTTATTATGTTTGATAATTAAAATATATCTTTTTGGAAAGAATAATTGTTATATTTTCATTATGTTTATAGTTTTATTAAATATATATAAACTTTATATTTAACAATGTAATATAAAATATTTTTTTGATATCTATTATTTTATATATCAAATATATGTATGTATTATAGTATATAGGTATATTTTGTAAAAGTTACACTATATAAAAATAAGACAAATATGATTAAATGTTGATAATGATAAAAATGTTTACTTGTACAAACTTTTACAATAAATGATAGATTACATAAATCATTTTAACTATTAGATGATTACCCTATGTGTCTAGGGAAATGTGTCTTCTTATGAACTTCCTGGCGGTATATACTGCACCTTCGTCCTAATACCTATTCACTAGTCTAATCCATATCATTCGAAATATGAGTCAACTTTGTTCTTTTTTTAGGTTGAAGCCAAGTATTGTTTGGTAGAATCATGGGTGCACCATCAGACAACCAAATATTTTGATATTCCCCGATTGGAATCTATGGAGCACTATAGCAGTTGTTGATATTCTCTAGTTGATAAATTGGATCAATTAACTTCTCCCATGATAAGTGTATGTAAGCACATGCTATGATCATATGGATGTGATGATATCTCAATGCTTGAAATTTTCCACTATCACGGTAACAATTCCCCAATAAAACAACCTTCACAGACCATTTCTACAAGTAACAACATCACTAGGCTTAGTGACCTCAAATAATTACTCTGGATAATTAAATGCAGCTACACGATAAGTTTCATCCTTCTGAAGAACTCTATATAGCTCACACAAGAAATGGTGTCCATAGCACATCCCAATGTTCAGGCTCTCTTCATCCTGTTTTCCTCATTCCATAAAATACTTTACTTTGTGATAGAAGTTCTCTTTTACCAAACATGTAATTTAGATTTAAAACATTATACTAATATTATATTATAATTTTAGCTCTTCTGAGTAACATATAATCAAGTATTCTTATTTACTTATGATAGTTAACTTCCAAACAAACTTGAAAACTCCATTTATACATTCTATGATGTTGGTCGTCATATGTCCATATCTCCTCCAATAATCATATGCCAACAACCATTTATTATTTGGAATTTTCATCATGTAATCATAAAATTACATATTATCTTTGTGAATATCTTCAAGATGCTCCTCCATCCATTGTTGTTGAGGCTTGTATGCTATCAAACAAAAACTAATCTGAACACATATGAAAATAACTATGACAATGATTTTTAAAATGATAATGGATATTCATACAAATTTTTAATATTTCATTCTCCATCGACTCATTCCTAAAATTCTTTTAGAAATTGCTGACAATGTGTCAAATACAATATCAATGATGGACATATGGTGGTCTCTAAGAAACAACCTCAGACTATACTGCCTCATTGATTGAAAAATGGATATCTAAAATAAGACAAATCCCTTATACATCCATAAAAAACTCTCTAATACAGGCTAGAAACAAGTTCCATGATGAGAAGTTAACCTTCTCCACAATTGAAAATGACAATGGTAGAGAGGCCCGATATCCATCTTGTTTGGTAGAAATCAATAATGTTTTGGAATAATTTCCATATAGAAATGTTCCATCAATATGTACAAACTGCTTTCAATGTCTAAAATATACAACACATGGTAAAAATGTCCAAAAAAACCTATCAAACACAACCATCAACTAATCAAATTGGTTGTGTTTGATAACATATTCAATAGTATGTAAATAATATATCTCTTGATTTTTATGGTATAAAAGCTACATAAGTTGTGGTAAAAGTCGATAAGAGTTGTCTGAGTCACCGTACACTTTCACAATAGAATTGTTTCATGCCTCCCATGCATTTTAGTAAGAGATTTTATTTCCAAAAGGTTGTTTGATTTGCTCCACCACCATAATGGTAGAAATGTCTTGGCATGTACTAATCATTTCAACAATAATAGTTGAAACAAAATAGACATACAATGAGAAGTGTTCCTGTTACAATATTGGGTTCACACCTGTGCGTGGAGTAAATCTGGTGATGTTCCAACTGTGAAAACTGTTATCAATTATAGCTCGGAAAAGTTTCTGATAGTTTGAACCATATTTTTCATAACAGATCACTTAATAAGACCTCTTTGAATCTTCTACATCATAAGAGTAACTTATTCCAATTCGATATTGTTTTATCATATTTTTAATTTCATTGTTTCTCTCAAACTCTCTTCCAATATATAGAACACCTTCATCCAATACTCGATTTTTTCCAAAAATAATTCCTTGAAATTCTATACTAGGAGTAATAACTGACCAATCAAATTGTGGCAAGAGATTCATGCCTTCGGTTGACCATGAAGCCAATAATAGAGGATGGTTCAACAGTTGGTTGAACCTCACATGAGTGGGCACAAATTGTTATTCCACAAGCTCTTCTTCTTCTTTAACTTCCTATTCATCTTCTAGTTCTAAATTTTCATCAACCTCAAAATCATCGACCAATGCATATAAAGTACATGGAGTACTATCTATAGAAATTTTGGTGGGAGGATATGAAAAAAAACTTCCATTGTTGATGGAAATTATTGATGTGTTATAGTTTGAGGATATGAAATAGTATCATGACACTGTGATGGCCCAGCTTCCAATGTTGATAGAACATCCATTATAGCTATAGTGACATGTAACTCCATAATTTGATTCTCAGGTTGACACTTAAATAATGAATGCATGTGTTCCTATTCTTCATCATCAGTTACTGGATATGCCACATGACAAAACCATTCTATAAATTTCTGATGTCTGTATATTATAGACTCTATCACTAGATTCCTCATCAATTTTAACTTTCAATGAATTTTCCTTTGAACAGATTCCAAAGTTGTATAGCCTCCAAGCATGAAAACACCTTCTGCCCATATACTATTACTACATCCTTATTTTGTCTCAATTATTTGACCATTGAAATAAAAATAGGTATCCATATTTTTTATCTATAAAAACCATCACTATTAATTAAATATGATTAGAAAATCAATTTATCTTTTCATTATTCTAGTAATTTAGGTTGGAATCCTAATCCACCCACCATATCAATATGTTCAAACCATATTGATGTGTAACTCTTTATACAACCCACAAGTTTGTGTTACTTACCCAAAAACATAAGTTAAAAATATTTATACATATCCACATGAATCATATGCATGAGGTAAACAAACAGATCATGTAAAAGTATAAAGTTATATGAAATTAAAAACTCCACATGAGTAAGCCCAGAGTGACAGATAGCCAACCCCATTCACTTTCCAAGCCAGGGAAAGCCTCCATGAAAGTAGGTGGTCCTACCCAAATCCCCTCTACCCAAGGATACTTTAATCAAGAGAGAATTAAATTAATGACAACTATAACACTTAATATGCACAAAATATATTCAACAACTAAATCCAAGTTCTAACTTCAATTACAAACCGAGGTCATGGAAGATGAAAAAATAAATTCATTATCATACATAGATTGTAATTTAAGGGTATATTGTTGGAGACATTTATCAAATAATTACTTCACTAATTAAAATAATTACTTTTCTAATTAAAATAATTTCTCCAATAATTAAGATAATTGCATTACTAATTAAAATAATTACTTCGCAAATTAAAATAATTACAATTAATTAATCCCCTAATTATAATTAATTAATCCCTAATTATAATTAATTAAGCCCATAATTATAATTAATTAATAACCTAATTATAATTAATTAATACCCTAATTATAATTAATTACTTCCCTAATTAAAATGAATTACTTCTCTAATTAAAATTAATTACTTCGCTAATTATAATTAATTACTTCCCTAATTACAGTTAATTAATTCCCTAATTACAATTAATTAACTTTATAATTAAAATTAATTAATTTCCTAATTACAATAAATTAATTACCTAATTACAACTAATTAATTACCTAATAACAATTAATTAATTACCTAATTACAATTTATTAATTACTAATTATAATTAACTACCTTATAATCACATTTAATTAATAATTAAAATAAATAATAATTTTAATTAACCAAGTATTTATTAAAATTAATTAATTTCTAATTACTAATTACATTTATGTAATTTATAGTTAAATAATTACTAATTACATTTAATTTATAAATTCATTAATTAATAGTTAGAACTAAATTAGTGTGAATAAAAGTAAATTATTTACTAATTACACTACATTATTTACTAATTACAATTAAATAATAGCTAATTATAATTAATTAATAATATAATAATTACTAATTTCAATTATCTAATTACTAATTACAGTTAAATAATTACTAATTATATTTAATTACTAAATTAAATAACTGATCATTATAATTAACTAACTACATATATTTATTTACAAATCACAATCACCTAATTTATAATTATAATTAATTAATAATAAATCAATTAAAAATTACACTTTTTTAAGTATGAATTAGTTAGTTAATTACTAATTATAATTATATAAATACTAATTACAATTAATTAGATATTAATTACAGTTAATTAATAAATTAAATAATTATTAATTAAAATAAACTAATATCTATGAACTATGTCTACATAAAATACATTAATTATGAATTATTAACTATGAACTATTTATAAATAAAATACATTAACTATGAACTAAATAAATAAATAAATAATTCACAATATTAAACAAACTGAAAAAAATAATTACCTCAAATTTTTAGAGATGTGTTGATGTATTGGATCAAAACCACATGGCTATACGGGCAGAGAAACAGGAGAATGGAGAGGAGCTTGAGAACAATGAGGGAGGTTAGAGTGAATGTTTAGAGGGGGGAGGTCCTCTTTTAGAAGGGGTAAAACCATATTTTCTAGTTGAAGTGGCACCGATAGATTTAGAAAATACAGTATTAGTTCCATATGAAGTAGCACTAATTGAAAGAGCCACATCAAGCGAAGCATTTTGGTCTGAATGACCAAAACACCAATTGAAGTGGCACTTTGGCATTTTAATCTAAAAACAACACTTCAAGTGGCACTCAACTACACCATTTTCAAAAATAAAAAACCCTTCTCCCATTAAATTAAAAAAATACCCTTTATACTTTATTTGTCGGAGGTGATACAATTGGATGGTGTAGACACTTAAGTTGGAAGGAAAATCTATATAGGGAATGGGATTCAAAAATAACCTCACCATCAATTTTGGTTTCTAGCATGATATCCCTAAAGGATATCATATATGACCTCAAATCATCACCAACTTTTCAATTTTTGGATATTGTTTTAGTGGGAGGATCCCTATATAGAGATAAGTTGAATTGTATCAATAGATTTAGATGATTCAAGGATTTACCATACTTCAAATAAAGGTGTTGGATGTCAGAAACATCCTAAAAAAGGTTAGAATTAGCCTATAGGGACCATGAATTCACTCGGCATGTCATAAGAACAGAAGTTCACAAAATTTCACCCCCAAAAAACTTGAAAGGCACCTAAAATCTGGTATGGTTACTTCCTTGTTTACACTTGTAGATTACATCTGTGGATATTTTCCAAAATTGGGGACACCAAACCTATGTGCTTCTCCTATTCTAACTTGGACACTAAGAAAAATGTCCCCACCTCACACCATCATTAGACTCACAGACTATTAGCATGTAGATACTCAAACATATTACTAGAATCCCAGTGAGGTAGTATTTGGCGGGAATATCAGACTTGACTACATACCCTCACTGCTCATATTGTCCATGCTCTAGCATAGGCCAAAACTTACTAATAATTCCATAATTTTCCAATGAGGGGAATACCGTTGGGATCTGATATCTAGAGTCTTCACCTTTTATCTTAAAAAATCCTTCATCTATGCCTCAGAATGAACATTTTCCCTTGGGAGGGGGTCTTCCTTCTTGATATATTTAGCCACCTTTAATAGGCTATGAGACAAAATAGGTGATATTTCAATATCATCCCACATCACTTTTGGTGGGATGAACTCGACATACATCTCACAAAGAATGGGCACTTCTGAGTTCTTGTAGACATCCCATAAACTATTGTTGAATTCTATATGTGTTAGATGGAACGTATTCATCTGTGGGATCCAAAGTCTTGGTAGCTTAGAGATGATATATATATTATTTTACACATACATATGGTCCACCCAGATAGCCTTGTAAATACCAACAAGTTTCATCTTGACTTGAATTCAGCACAAGTCTGGTGCACCCATTATGACCACATCCACTCTGGTTTGACACCTCCTCTAAAGAGGAGGTCCCGATATTTCTTCCAAACATTTTACTTATCTATATTGGAAGCTTGGAAAATAGATGAATAACAATGTGACTTTGACTCAATAGTGTGGGGTTTCAAATATGGATCACAACTATTGTAATGCATGACATAGGGAGAGGGTACTATTCCCTCATCGATGTGTCACACCTAGATGAGATATTTGATATGGTGAAATTAGTGTCTTCCTAGAACTACGAAACTATTGAATAATTCATTATCTTTGAGATAAGTATGTCTCTTAGGATTCTGTGATCATACAGTAGAAATTGATCACTCTCAAGGTATTCATGGTGGTAATTATTCAAATGTTTCACCAAATTTAAAAGTGTGATATAATGAACTTCGTTATATTAGAGCCTAAGGAAGTCCACAATCTATTTAATGTATTCCTTGGATTTTTCATCATAGAATTGAAATATTTGAGAAACCATTAGAAATGTACAAGTAATTGTGTGAAGTTTTATTTTAGGGTAGATCATTAATACTAAAAAGTTCAATTTTATAATGATTAATTTCATGACTAGGAGGAGATAAAGAAAATGAGGGAGGTCACCTCATGTAGGTTTCTCATTGAGGTCACCACATGCAGGTGCCTCACTGAGGTCACATTTCACAGGTGAATATATGAGGTCACCTCATGTAGGTGTTTCTTTGAAAGAACCTTACATAGGTTCTCATTGAGGTTAGCTCATGACAGCACCTCTAAGAGATCACCTTGCATAACCCATTTCCTAGGTCACTCCACTTAAGAATTTCAATTAAAGTTCTTACTAAGTGAAGGCACAAAATATGTACATAAATTACTAGAATTATAATTGATGTAGGATGAAAAATAGTGGGAACGAGTGGAAGGATTTCTGAAAAATATGATTCTATTTATAAAAGAATAGGTTTCTATGTAGACCACCTAAATGGACCACCTGTGTGAAGCCTTTTACATGATATCCTTGCACAATAACATTGTATGACCCATCAGTTAATATCTCCCTTGTGTGATACACAAGATGTAATGTTTTACAAGATGAAGCATAAATTTCACAAACATGTAATGGTCAATGAATGAAGGATCCATCAATTTTCATATTCATCTATACCATAGGATCACATCCTCCTCTTCTGACTAGATCCAATCCTGGGGGGGGGGGGAATTTTTAGACACTACTTTTTTTACATTTGTACAGGAAGTTTCAAAGGGAAATGTATCAAGTAATGGAGAAGTGAAACACCTTAAATATTACATTCATTCACATGTATTCTCATTCAAGGCCTAACCTGCACACCTGGAATTATCACAAAGGTAAATAATGCATTCCTAAAAGTCTCATACAAGACCATACTATGCAGCCTAACATGTGCGACCAACCCCTCATGCTAGTCACACTTACACCCAGACCTATGCGAGTGACCTTTGTAAACCTAATCCTTCACCTATGGTCATAAGTTTTCCTATAAATAGGACCCATGGACCCTCATTTTACATGGCTGAAATCCAGAGGAAACCACTTAAATCTATGCTGACCCTGTTCCTTTTCCCAGGTCCTCAAACCCCCAGTGTAACGCCCCGACCCCAGCTACCCAGAGCCGGTGCATTACTTCGTAACATTGGCATGATCACAAAAGATCAAGTCTCGAAAGACCGATTAGTTTAGTAGCCTTGGAAACACTAGATACATTCATAAGTCTTTCATTACATCAAAATTAAACAAACTACAAAAAACATGGTCTTCATAGTCCACACTCATATCTTCACTGATTATTCTTGCAAGTCAGTCATAAAATACTTCTTCACAACCTGGAAAATTTTTAAACATTGAAAGGGGTGAGCTCAAATGCTCAGTAAGGATAACAATAATGCGGAAGCTTTCATAAATAAACATTAACATTTAAGGCAATGTATAACTAAAACAAAAGCCTCTTAAACATGAACTTCAACATAATATGGCAAAAGTAAAATGAGATAATGCCATTTACTTCTTCACATGGATATTCTACTGGTCGAATAATCACATGTAATATCAATAACCACTTTCATAATGAGGGAATGTATAATGCCAGACATTCTGAAACACTTTGTCAAGGCCTCGGCCAAGACGTCCAAAATGATTAAGGCCTCGGCCAAAACCATAAATCAAATTGGGAAAGGGCCTCGGCCAATTCCACGTCTAGTTGTCTCATGAGACCTACCGATGCATCGAGGAGCTATAGCGGGCTCCACCCGTCACTTATTAAGTCCAATACATTCCTCATATGAATAGGTTTAAAAATATCATAAACCATAACATAATCGTATCACATAAAACATGCATAAAGGAAACATAACATTTCCACATTTCAATCACAAGATATCAATACAACACATTGATATAATAAAAACACTTTTAAAACCATTTTCAATACCAAAATAAAAGAACATGGTATTTATTTTTCATTAAAAAAATGATGGCTTATAGAGGAAGCCGAAACTCAAATAATGGTCACGGCGGCAGAGAAGTCAATGTCGCCGCATAAGTACGGAAAGAAAAACATTCCCTTTTGTCATTTAGCAAAACTCTTCGTATAAAAAAGATTCCTTTTGAATAAACGTAAAAGTCAAAGGGGTTTATACGCCGTATAAAAGAAAGTTGTGTATAAAACCAAATATGCCTCAATGAAAGGGGATTGAGACGAAGTCCTTAAAAAGATCATTTTTAAAATAAAATAGATATATTATGTGTATTCTCTATAGGTACACATAAATAAAGTAAAAATACAAAATAGGACATAATAACATCATGACATAATTTGAAAGTAGGAGATTAACCCAAAGAATGGAAGTTGGGTTAAGAAGTTCCCTTACCTTGTGTCCGACTTGACTCAACCGTTCTTTAACCTCCTGAATAATAAACTAGAGTTAATATCTACCTTATTAAGAACCATTTTCAATTTCATTATCCTTTTTATATCACTTATTACAATGTTATGAACATTATGTAATTATTTAAGTTAATAACGGTCGTTTTGTCGATCTTTGGTACATGAGTCAACAATAAACTTCTTATAATTATAAGTTGTTCATGTGGTGAAATATCCATTATATCCAGAATTATATTAATGATGTAGATATCATATATATCATATATATACAGTATATACATTCATTTATAATATTACGTAACATTTAGAGGTAAGAAATGAAATGCACCGTTCATGGAGACGGTATGCCGTACGTACGCATGAACGCTACTTTCATTTCAATTTCATATTTAATGGAATGAAATCATAATGATATAAATGTATAATATAATTCCAGTATAATATAGTGTATAATACCATTTACTCCATCCTTTATACATCCCACATATGGCATTAACGATTCAAATCACTTTGAGGGGGCGGTAGTCCGCACTTCCTAAAATGAAATTATCGCGTTTTACCCATAATGGAAATCATAAAGTATGCCATAAATGAGAAATACAGAAGCATAAGTAAAACATAAACATAATATATATATCATATATGAAAATAGTGTCATCAAAATGGCCACCATTATAGGTGTTAAAAGAATTTGAACAATCATCGTTTCGGGAGGCAGAATTTCGCCATCCACGGAAACCGTATGTTCTTTAACCATTAGATGTAGGTGTGTGTAAGTGTAGCTCGAATCCTTTTTATAACAACATCCTAGTATATTGAGGATACTGGTGTTGTTACAAAAGAAATAAATAAAAAGAGTTTAGGGGGATGGAGAAGAAAAATAAAACAAAACAACATTAGAGAAGACATTACCTCAAAATCGGGTAACTCTTTTTGATTTGAGCCAAAGGCTTCCTTGGGAAGAGTTCTGCCCAAAGTAAGGCTTCTAGGAGTAAGAGGGGGAAGTTGGGAGAGTATTTGGGCAGAGGTTGGCCGAGCCAAATGGCTTGAAAGTGTAAATGAGATGGGATAGGTGGGGGCCTTTTATAAGTGGAGAGGAGGGGCACTTTTGGAATGATTGAAATGTTACATTTTTCACAATTCTTTTCGGATTCTAAAGGTCCCACACTTATATAATTCGAGGATAAGGTGATAAGGTTTCGAAATCTCTTCATCCAATAGGCTTTGGACAAGTTTAAGCCTTGGATTTTGCATTATCTTCTCATTTTATTTAAATCGTTAAATAATGAGGTCATCGCCACATCATAATGATGTCATAAATAATTTAATTTATTTAATGTCTAAAAATTATAAAAAAATTACTATGATGTAGGAAATCTTTTTAGCTTTCTAATGAATATTTATAGTCAAAATTTGGACTTGTTTAACCCTACTTAAAAATTGTTTTAGTAAAACAATTTATGTTAGTGTCATTTTCACTTTAACATTAAATAAAAAGTAATTTATGTTATTTCCCAACAAAAGTGGATCCATGGGGTCCCCAAGTTAGGCCATGGCTTGTCTTGGTCGGCCATGACTCAACCAATGAGGTTGGGACATGTGTCTAGGTCATTTCATATTATTAATGTATTATTTATACCTTAAACCACACTAATTACCACTAATCGCGATTAAGAACTTAATAAGTTACTATTCACCAAAAAATTATTATAATCTCATTGAACCACATTTTACTTCTTAATGACAACCATGTATGTCGGATTTTTGAAAATCAAATCACAGAAGTGGTAATATTTTATTTAAACGAAAAATCAGTTATTTAACTACCACTTAGTGGTTTCACTATTCATCAAAAATTGAAGTTTTTCAGAATAAGGCCAAAATTTCACCCTAAGCTATAATTGATATTCCAAATTCAAAAATGATGTCTATTTTACAAAATTCCAAACATATTAGTTGCATTAATTAATTTTATAATTAATTCCCGCTGTTACGACAAATAGCGTGTTTTTTAAGAAACAATTTATATCAAAAGATTGGCAATTGTTTATGTCCAATTTCAATGTTAAATTAATTCTAATGACCACCATTGGATAAAATGGTAAAAATATATTCTAATTATACTCTAAAACCACTCAATATTATAATTTATCACTATGAATTATTTTGATTAAAAAAGTTGTTTTAAGTATTTTTCACTATTCATAAAAATTTTGAAGTTCTCAGAAAATTACAAAAAATTCAACATAGGCTAATTTCAATATAGGAATACAAAAATGAAGTCCATTTTGAAATATAAAATTTCTATAATTTTTAAAAAGTGGTTATTACTATTCATAACGGCTACTTTGATTTGTCGCGATGTTTTAGAACTCGAAGTTGCGTACAATGCAAGCTATTGCATTATTGAATGAGAAGCGTATCGTGGAAGCTCGGGGTGTTACATTCTCCCCTCCTTCAATAAATTGCGTCCTCGCAATTTGAAATTTTTCTTTGAAAATAAAAGTTTGAAAAGAGTAAATACCTTTGAGGAAAACCCACATCGGAAATAAGGTTAATAAATACATAACAATAAAAGAAAGCAGGATAAGTACAAAGGTCACCCGATATAGTCCACCCTAGGATTATATGAAAATATGGATATGGAGGAGAAACAAACCATCAAGGTCTGATGGAGAGTTATAGAAAAAAGGATTAGGAGAATGTTTAACCACAAGAAAATCACAAACTTGTGATTGGTTAAACGGTCATTGAATCCCCAGTTGGAAAAGTTAACCGAAAACATTTTTGTTTTAAGTTACCTTTTATTATGTTGAGGAATTTATTTAGGAGATTTACTAAGAACGTAATGGAATTTACATACTTGTTATGTATACTTTCATTCGTTAATAAATTTTTGCCACAAACCCATCTTTTACTCCAAATGGTAACGGAACTCAAAAATATTCTTTTTATCCTAATTGTATAAGGTTCCAAATATTAACACATACCATTTAGATTAGTAAAACTATTTTGTAATAACCAGGGACTTCCTGTAGGCTAGTGGTAGGAAATAAAGGCCTGTCGCACTTTGATTGTAGGTTCGATTCCTACAGCTTTGTCCGACGCGACGGTTTATGCCCCACCCTGCAGGTTGTCCTTTTCCTAAAACTATAGTGTTATAATATTCCAAAAATAATCTTCATAAATTTTTTAACCTTAAACCATACTATCCAAAAATCAGCTTAATCCACTCCAACCTTTATAGTTATCCAAAATACCTCTATCCAGACTTTCTCTAAAAGGTCTCTTAATTCCAAAATCTATTTATCAGATTCCCCAAACAAGGTAAAGTTTCTCTTATTGTCACATACTAAAAATATAATTACCTTCATCATATTAAAACCTTACTGAAACCAACAAGTACTGCAGTACAATCCTTATATAGATCACATTATTTTAATAACCAGAATATAACCCATGAGTCCAAAAGCACCAATACATTAGTTATTCTGCTTCAACTGTAGTAATAGCATAAGATTGTCCTTGATCCCTTGGCCTTTTCTGAGGTAAGTTTCCTTGACGCTTAGGACATTCATTTGCATAATGACCCATTTCTCTACAATTGTAGCATTCAACTTTGACAGCCTCTTTCTTTCCCTTGCAATCACGTGCCTGGTGACCCTTTTCTCCACATTTATAACAAACTCCCATTCCTTTTAGGCAAGTACCAGGGTGATTCTTCCCACAATTATCACATAATGGAAAATCCTTCTTTCCCTTTTTCCCTTTATCTGTCTCTTGTTCCACCGTTCTCTTCTTCTCTTGCTTTACTTTGTTGTCATAAGACTTAGAGAATTCCTTTTCTGTCTTGATAGCACATGAGACTATATCTTCGTATGTTGAGAAAGATTGTGACACTAGAGCTCGACGGAGAAATGGTTTTAACCCATCAAAGAAACGATCAATCTTACTTCTTGGGTTACGTATATAATCTGCAGCATGCCTCGCTAACCTTGTAAAGTTAGCCTCATACTTTGCGACATTCTCATCCTCCTTTTGTCTCAGACTCAAAAATTGCCTTTCCATATCCGCTCGATGGTCTCGAGGTAAGTATTTTTCTAAGAACAGTTCTTTGAACTCCTGCCATTCCATGTTTGTTAATTCATCATCTTCCTTTGTGTTTTGAATTAGTGACCACCATTGATCGGCATCTCCAGTGAGGCGGTAAACTGCCATGACAACCTTCTCCCTTTCACTACTCCCCAAGGCATGGAATATTTTCTCTAAGGAATTTATCCATTGCTCAGCTACTGTAGGATTTGTACTCCCATTGAAGGTTGGCGGTTGTTGCCTCATGAAACGGTCTAGCATTGATCCTCCACGTTGCGGATCAGGGTGCTCCATACGAGTAAGGTTGTTATTCATAACCTGCGTGAGTTGTCCCAGTATGGTAATAAGTTGATCAGCACCAGTTGTATCTTCAGGTCCACAATAATTATCTTGAGCAGGAGGGCAATCCCTACACGGAGTTCGTGCATTGATACAGTTTCCATTCCTTCTACTAGGCGCCATTTCTAAACAATGGCATAAACTAGATTAGTTTATGAATCAAAATACATAATTCCATACTTGTAAAATACTTAACATAAATTGAACTATTTATGGATATAATCCATAATCATAAAAAGGTTTTATTTGAGGAAGTATATACCCATAACCGTTCATAGTGGTTTGTAAAGAAAATGAGAATTATCCTAAGCGTATCCCCCGGGAGTGTCGTAACCAAGAGTGCAGCAAGGCCCGTTGTCGTGCACCAGTTCCCGTTCGAGTCTAGCTCAAAGCGGTGTTTTCGGGTTTTACCCCTAGGTACATCTGTGCCAGAGCCGCCTCTACCTGCTCGTATCCAGACAGGGATGTATTGCTCGGAAAACTCATATCATCTCTATAATACCAAAATTCTAGGAAGTTCTTCTATACTAATCCTCGAAGCCTATTTTTGGGCTATGCGTTCTAATCAGAGTTTATCTACATCTAGCTTCCAAGGTTAGTACTAAACTGCCTCTGATACCAACTGTAACGCCCCGACCCCAGCTACCCAGAGCCGGTGCATTACTTCATAACATTGGCATGATCACAAAAGATCAAGTCTCGAAAGACCGATTAGTTTAGTAGCCTTGGAAACACTAGATACATTCATAAGTCTTTCATTACATCAAAATTAAACAAACTACAAAAAACATGGTCTTCATAGTCCACACTCATATCTTCACTGATTATTCTTTCAAGTCAGTCATAAAATACTTCTTCACAACCTGGAAAATTTTTAAACATTGAAAGGGGTGAGCTCAAATGCTCAGTAAGGATAACAATAATGCGGAAGCTTTCATAAATAAACATTAACATTTAAGGCAATGTATAACTAAAACAAAAGCCTCTTAAACATGAACTTCAACATAATATGGCAAAAGTAAAATGAGATAATGCCATTTACTTCTTCACATGGATATTCTACTGGTCGAATAATCACATGTAATATCAATAACCACTTTCATAATGAGGGAATGTATAATGCCAGACATTCTGAAACACTTTGTCAAGGCCTCGGCCAAGACGTCCAAAATGATTAAGGCCTCGGCCAAAACCATAAATCAAATTGGGAAAGGGCCTCGGCCAATTCCACGTCTAGTTGTCTCATGAGACCTACCGATGCATCGAGGAGCTATAGCGGGCTCCACCCGTCACTTATTAAGTCCAATACATTCCTCATATGAATAGGTTTAAAAATATCATAAACCATAACATAATCGTATCACATAAAACATGCATAAAGGAAACATAACATTTCCACATTTCAATCACAAGATATCAATACAACACATTGATATAATAAAAACACTTTTAAAACCATTTTCAATACCAAAATAAAAGAACATGGTATTTATTTTTCATTAAAAAAATGATGGCTTATAGAGGAAGCCGAAACTCAAATAATGGTCACGGCGGCGGAGAAGTCAATGTCGCCGCATAAGTACGGAAAGAAAAACATTCCCTTTTGTCATTTAGCAAAACTCTTCGTATAAAAAAGATTCCTTTTGAATAAACGTAAAAGTCAAAGGGGTTTATACGCCGTATAAAAGAAAGTTGTGTATAAAACCAAATATGCCTCAATGAAAGGGGATTGAGACGAAGTCCTTAAAAAGATCATTTTTAAAATAAAATAGATATATTATGTGTATTCTCTATAGGTACACATAAATAAAGTAAAAATACAAAATAGGACATAATAACATCATGACATAATTTGAAAGTAGGAGATTAACCCAAAGAATGGAAGTTGGGTTAAGAAGTTCCCTTACCTTGTGTCCGACTTGACTCAACCATTCTTTAACCTCCTGAATAATAAACTAGAGTTAATATCTACCTTATTAAGAACCATTTTCAATTTCATTATCCTTTTTATATCACTTATTACAATGTTATGAACATTATGTAATTATTTAAGTTAATAACGGTCGTTTTGTCGATCTTTGGTACATGAGTCAACAATAAACTTCTTATAATTATAAGTTGTTCATGTGGTGAAATATCCATTATATCCAGAATTATATTAATGATGTAGATATCATATATATCATATATATACAGTATATACATTCATTTATAATATTACGTAACATTTAGAGGTAAGAAATGAAATGCACCGTTCATGGAGACGGTATGCCGTACGTACGCATGAACGCTACTTTCATTTCAATTTCATATTTAATGGAATGAAATCATAATGATATAAATGTATAATATAATTCCAGTATAATATAGTGTATAATACCATTTACTCCATCCTTTATACATCCCACATATGGCATTAACGATTCAAATCACTTTGAGGGGGCGGTAGTCCGCACTTCCTAAAATGAAATTATCGCGTTTTACCCATAATGGAAATCATAAAGTATGCCATAAATGAGAAATACAGAAGCATAAGTAAAACATAAACATAATATATATATCATATATGAAAATAGTGTCATCAAAATGGCCACCATTATAGGTGTTAAAAGAATTTGAACAATCATCGTTTCGGGAGGCAGAATTTCGCCATCCACGGAAACCGTATGTTCTTTAACCATTAGATGTAGGTGTGTGTAAGTGTAGCTCGAATCCTTTTTATAACAACATCCTAGTATATTGAGGATACTGGTGTTGTTACAAAAGAAATAAATAAAAAGAGTTTAGGGGGATGGAGAAGAAAAATAAAACAAAACAACATTAGAGAAGACATTACCTCAAAATCGGGTAACTCTTTTTGATTTGAGCCAAAGGCTTCCTTGGGAAGAGTTCTGCCCAAAGTAAGGCTTCTAGGAGTAAGAGGGGGAAGTTGGGAGAGTATTTGGGCAGAGGTTGGCCGAGCCAAATGGCTTGAAAGTGTAAATGAGATGGGAGAGGTGGGGGCCTTTTATAAGTGGAGAGGAGGGGCACTTTTGGAATGATTGAAATGTTACATTTTTCACAATGCTTTTCGGATTCTAAAGGTCCCACACTTATATAATTCGAGGATAAGGTGATAAGGTTTCGAAATCTCTTCATCCAATAGGCTTTGGACAAGTTTAAGCCTTGGATTTTGCATTATCTTCTCATTTTATTTAAATCGTTAAATAATGAGGTCATCGCCACATCATAATGATGTCATAAATAATTTACTTTATTTAATGTCTAAAAATTATAAAAAAATTACTCTGATGTAGGAAATCTTTTTAGCTTTCTAATGAATATTTATAGTCAAAATTTGGACTTGTTTAACCCTACTTAAAAATTGTTTTAGTAAAACAATTTATGTTAGTGTCATTTTCACTTTAACATTAAATAAAAAGTAATTTATGTTATTTCCCAACAAAAGTGGATCCATGGGGTCCCCAAGTTAGGCCATGGCTTGTCTTGGTCGGCCATGACTCAACCAATGAGGTTGGGACATGTGTCTAGGTCAGTTCATATTATTAATGTATTATTTATACCTTAAACCACACTAATTACCACTAATCGCGATTAAGAACTTAATAAGTTACTATTCACCAAAAAATTATTATAATCTCATTGAACCACATTTTACTTCTTAATGACAACCATGTATGTCGGATTTTTGAAAATCAAATCACAGAAGTGGTAATATTTCATTTAAACGAAAAATCAGTTATTTAACTACCACTTAGTGGTTTCACTATTCATCAAAAATTGAAGTTTTTCAGAATAAGGCCAAAATTTCACCCTAAGCTATAATTGATATTCCGAATTCAAAAATGATGTCTATTTTACAAAATTCCAAACATATTAGTTGCATTAATTAATTTTATAATTAATTCCCGCTGTTACGACAAATAGCGTGTTTTTTAAGAAACAATTTATATCAAAAGATTGGCAATTGTTTATGTCCAATTTCAATGTTAAATTAATTCTAATGACCACCATTGGATAAAATGGTAAAAATATATTCTAATTATACTCTAAAACCACTCAATATTATAATTTATCACTATGAATTATTTTGATTAAAAAAGTTGTTTTAAGTATTTTTCACTATTCATAAAAATTTTGAAGTTCTCAGAAAATTACAAAAAATTCAACATAGGCTAATTTCAATATTAGGAATACAAAAATGAAGTCCATTTTGAAATATAAAATTTCTATAATTTTTAAAAAGTGGTTATTACTATTCATAACGGCTACTTTGATTTGTCGCGATGTTTTAGAACTCGAAGTTGCGTACAATGCAAGCTATTGCATTATTGAATGAGAAGCGTATCGTGGAAGCTCGGGGTGTTACACCCAGGTATTTCTCTAAGCCCTAAAATATTATAGAATTAATGATATTATAAGGATTAGAGTTCCTCTAAGGGAAAAAATATGAAAGACATGCATGAGGAGTAACTTTCCCTTAGTCTAAAAAACTAGGGCAAAGTAAACTTCATGATGTGCCTCATTTTTAATTCTCTCTGCCACATCCTTTTTATATTTTTGTTGACTTTTTAATATCAAACTATTGCATTTTTGTAATATTTATCAATTCTTGTATTTTTTAAATTACATTATGAGAAATGTGTTTATGTATTAAAAGTGTTTTTTATTGTTTATTTTTTATTTTTTTCAATAATAAATTTATGTTGTTATTTTAATTTTATTCAATTAATTCTTTATGTTATTAGCTTTCAATATTTTTTAATTAATTAATTAAATTTATTAATTATTTATCCTTAAATTGTAAATAAATAACACATGTTAATTTTTAAGTCTTTAAATAATTAAATTAGTTTTAAAAATTTAATTTTATTCAATTAATATTTCTTATTCTTTAATTCAATTTATTAATTCTTTAATTAATTGGTTAATTAATTTAAGATAGTGACTTTAAATGTTTTAATTTTTTCTTTAATTAATTTGTTTATAATTTTCAATACAAATAAATTCATTCTTTTAAAAAAATCATAATTAATTTTATTATTTAACTTTGTTTCGAATATTTAGTTTTAATTAAATTCTTTTTAATTTAATTTATTAATATATTTTAAGTTTTATTAAATTATTAATTTATTTAATTTGTTGTGTTTATTTTGCAGGCGTTCTAGTAGCACCCTGTCACAGTGCCACCGTTTTCACTCCTTGCTGTCCCACCGTATCCTCAGCACCACTTCAATTTTCTCCCACCGTACCCCCACCTCACGGTGAGACCGAGAGTAGCACACACGATGAGACAGAGAGTAGCAGTCATAGTGAGATCATGAGCATCAATCACAATGCCCCTCCATACGGCATAGCCTTCCATCAGTTCCCACAGCCACTGCTTCCTCATGGTTTTTCCGCTACCTGTTATCTCACATCAAATAGTGACATCGTTAAATCACGGTTCCACCATTCCTATACTCCCTCATCATCCATGTAGCACCACAACATCACAACAAATCAATCGTAGTAGAACAATCAAACGAACAACAAGGAAAATCAAACCCACAACAGATAAATTCATCAAACATCAATGATTCAACATCAAATTCCAAATCACATATGAAATCTGGAACTGAACCCCATTGAACACATGTATTCATAGTGAAACCGCTATCAGATTAAAATTGAGCCATCCCCAATGAGAATCCATTTGAAGTACCTGAGCATCACTCATCGAATCGTCATGCTTCCCTATTCGGATTCCAAGTCACTGGACCAGATCTGCTCTATCCGGCACTGCTACACACTGAACCTCTTGGATATTTTTTGCACCGAAGTCACCTCAGATTGCCGCCACAAGATGGCCTCACCTCCTCCATACCTCTAACTTATCCCCTACCAGGATTCACTGCACCTGCTCAACGCCACGTGCTCCGACCTTGCCTCCACCCTCTGTGTGACGTCCTTCCCAAACCCCGCAACCCCTGACATCTCCTGCCTAAATACCTCCTCACGACTATTATGCCCTCCTCCATGCACACCCTGCCTTCCTGCTACACACCCCCTGAGCCGTAACCGCCCCTTCCTTTCCCCACGCTGAGACCCCCTTCCGTACTCCACTATCCACGCTGCCTGAAGACCCCCCACCAATTCATCTTTTATTTTATTTTTCTTAGTTTTTATTTTATTATAACATATTATCTAATATATATATTATATAATATATATATCATATACTATAAAATAATAATAGGTATATTAATATTACTATATATGCTTTTATATATCATAATAATATATGTTATTAATTAAATACAATAGTTATTATATTAATAATAGTATTAGGTATTATAAAATATTTATTCTTATAAGTATTTTTATTTAGTATATATATATATATTAATAATTATTTTTATGTAGTGATATATATATATTTACATAATTGTTTCATTATGTTTTTATCTGACTCACGTGCATTTTTTGCAGAGGGAGGGTTGTGGCTCACTGTGCACGCACTCATCATTCAGTTTGGAGCAACTGCTCTAGGGACCATCACTGTAGATGTGTAACTATGAAATCTCCACCCGAAGACCAGGGAACACGTTGGGCAAGATTCTAGAGACTTCTATTACGGGCTCATCAAAATTCATCACAGGCACTGGATCCTTCATTCACCCTAGGGTAGGATTCAAGACATGGATTGATCTATCCAGATAGGGGGTCATCAGGAATTTAGAGATCAAGCATTCAACAGGACTGTACAACACTTCTCGATAGGGACTTCATTTCTTCATAATCATCCATCCAAAGGATTGGGAGATCCCCAGAGTTTTATCCACTTCAAGGAAGCATAGTATAGGAATTATAATAGTAGATCATCATTTCATAAATCGATTCCTAGGGCGGGACATCAAGCACACTCCATCATTGCATCCACTACCGAGTAGTAGGAATTGGAGCTTTCAGGATATCAAGCAGGGAGACAAACATCTTTATTTTTCTTGTGATCTATTTTTCTGCAACTTATTTCAACATTAACTTCATTTATTTTAATTATATTTTTGAACTTAATCCATCCATTATGTCCAGCTAAACTCCTTGGGGGGGGGATTAAGCTGGCTGGTAAGGATTTGTTTACTCTGATTCATTCACTGCATCATTTTTTGGATTTTCTCTCTCACTGATTGTGGGACAATATTATTTTCAAAAAAACAAGGATGAGTGAAAACCAATCTTGTTTGAATATAAATGAAAACTATTTCAATTTGAGGAATTCACTAACAAGTGAATCATGCTCAAATGATAGAGACACGCTGAACGCAACCGACTGTTTGAGCACAGTGACATCTGACTTTCATCACAAACTGACCAGACGATAAATCTAGCAAGTTACCTTTAGTCAAATCCATATTTCTTAAAATTAATTGCATGAACAAGGCTAAGAATATTGAATCATCAAATGGAATTTCCCCTACTCATTTATTGGTCGTTTTCACCACAATTTCTCTTGCTGTCTTTTCTGCTTCCGTGCACTCACCGGTTCACCTTTACTTTTTCACACATTGATTTTCACTCACTACACTTCACTCCAGTACCACCATATAATTTATTTTGTTTGTTTTTGTGTGTGTTTTTGTTTAGTTAATTTTTTTAGATCACCAATCACAACATTATTCCTCTCTATGGTTCAACCCTATCTTGCCACTGTTCTGAGTAGTATGTTATAAATTTTAGTTTGTCACCCGTGCCCAATAATGTGTGTGCATGAAAATTTTGGTGTCGTTGCCAGGGAGTCCAGGTGTGATATAAAAATAAACAAAATAGGAATTCACATATAAAAAAATCAATAAAAATCACTAAAAAAACACCAAAAAAATATGCAAAAGGAAAATTGAAATTAAAAAAACAAAAATTTGTGAACCTACTACTTGAAAACTAGGTCTAAGTCTGAATACATAGTACCTGGTAATCCTAAAATTGATAAGAACCTCAAGTAAGTGAAAAAGAAAAAAGGAAAGATCAAAATAGAAGACAACAGAAATGAAAACATGAACAATCCACTTTCTCAGAATTTGAACCAACCTTGAATGATAAACCCACCTGAGAATGAGATAGCCAAGAGGCTAAATTTGAGAGATTTCTTGCTTCTATAAGTTTCTAGTAACCCTTCATGCATTAGACTTCCTCCTAGGTATAGGAATTATGAAATCAAGCAATACATTTTTAGTCAACTGCCTACCTTAAATGGAATTCCTAGTGAAGACTCTCTTGACTTCATTAGAGCCTTATATTGTAGTGTCCAATAGCTACCACTTGGGGGTATCACTAATGATGAGCATAAAATGAGAATGTACCCCTTATGCATCAAGGGAAATTCTAGGTCTTGGTTTCAATAGTTAGAAGAAGAAATATTTGTCACTTGGGATCAAGTTTATAATGCTTTCACAATAAAATTATATACTAGGTGGTTGACATCTGAAATTAGAAACAAAATAACTGGATTCCTTCAGGATGAAGGAGAAATATTTCATGAAGCTTGGGACAGGTTTAGAGGGTTTCTTAGGTAGTGTCCAAACCATCAATGTACACACCATAATTCCTTAGGGAAACCTTCTACAATTGTCTCACCCCTTACCACCAAACCATGGTGGATTAGTCTTCTGTAGGAGACTTTAGTGATATGACTGTTGAGGAGCTCCAACAAATCTTCAATACCTTATCTCAAAACTCCCAGCACAAATGATCTAGGAAGAGAACCATTATTAAAAAGGAAACCGCCCCTAATTCTCAAGATGAAGCCCAAGATGTTGGGTTCTTTCATGAGAACCCACATCATACCCTTAAGGAGAAGTGCCATCACTGTTTCATTTATAACCATTCTCAAACCTACTGTCCAAAATTTGATATGCTTATCTAGCCTCATGAGAGTTCCTGCTTTGCTGGATATGGACCTCGGATGCAGCCTAGGGAAGATCCTTTTTCCAACACGTACAATCAGGGGTATATAAACCATCCAAACCTTTCATGGAGGGAGAAGGGAGTCCTCCAACCTACTGCCCATTTAGGATTCTAGCAGCCTCCTAGGAAACAATTCCAACCCCTAACCCAACCTAAGGTTGAGTCATCCAACTCAAAAGATGAGGTAAGAGACATGTTCCATCAGTTGATAGGGAGGTTTGATGAACATAAGACCAAAAATTATTAAGACAAAGTTAAAATGGATGCTAGAATGAAAAACTAGGAAATTCAAATGGGACAGTTGGATAGGGACAATAGTAATAGAGAAAAGGGTACGATTCTTGACACCACTGAAGCTAATACTATGGAAAATTCCATGGACGTGACCACCATATGTGGTCCCAAAACTTATCAAGAGCCTAGGAAAGAACCCCAAAATGCTGAAAATGGGAAACTGGATGAAGTTGGAAACTCAAATCTGAAAAAATCTGAATCTAGAAAATTGGACAGCACCACTGGAATCCCTCCAATTCCTACTGTTCTAGCTCAAAAACCTAAATAAAATGGATTTAAAAACAAAAAAAATAACGGGAAGATTTTTTTTGAAGAGGAATATGTAGAGATGCCCCCAATTGTAAGGAATTCTTCCACTTTAATCCCCTTCTTACAAATAATTAAGAAGGCTATTCATGATTCTAAACTGTTGAAATTTTTGAAAGTGGTTAAAAAGATGAACATTGATATCCCATTCTTGTAATCCTTGATTCCAAGCCCGTCATATCTAAAATCAGTAAATGGAATCTATTAAAAAAATACATTGGAAGAATTTTCCACCTATAGATTAATAGAGGAGTGTACTGTAGTCTTGTAGAATAGGATACCTCCTAAGCTTCAGGACCCATGAAGCTTTGTCATCCCTTGCACATTTGGGGATAGAGGTGGTAAGTTCAATTTTTTGTGTGATTTGGGTGATAGTATCAATCTGTTTCCTCTATCACTTTTTCAGCACCTGAGATTAGGAGTTCCCCAACCCACCACTATTGTGTTATAACTTTCTTTTAGGTCCATTACTCATCCAGTAGGTAGGGTCGATGATCTGTTAGTGGGAGAAGGAAAACCCTTTTTTCATGCTGACTTTCTTATCCTTGATATGGAGTGTGCCTGTGAGGTTCCTATCATTCTCGATAGGCCCTTCCCGACCACAGGGGGAGCTGTGATAGATGAGTCTAAGGGGAAAATAATTTTCAATATGGGTGAATAGAAAGAATAATTCAATGTGTTTAATAAAATCAATGAACCCACCCACCTAATCTTCCCCAAAGATGAGATGTTAGTTGCTGAGAGTAGTGTTGATAAGGAGGAAGAGGAGTTTCTGAGAATGATACCTGAAATCAATAGAGAACCTGAAATCCCTACCGCCACTTGCATGGGGATTATCTCAAGTAAGGAGAGAGAATTTATTGATGATTATGAGGGATAATTCATAGAGAACCTAGATGAGTTTGTTTTGGAGCACATTCTTACACCGAGAGAGGAGTCTAAGTTTGAGGAGATTTTTTTTGGAAGCTCTAGTGACGAGGAAAAAGCTTTCTATACTGCCTTGTTCAAGAGGAATCATGGAGACCTTGGGCCACCTAAGCCCAAGTGTCTTCCCTCAAAAAATTCACCACCCACCCTTGAACTGAATCCCCTCCCTTCCCTTCTCAAATAATTCTTTTTAGAAGGTAGTTCCACCATTACTGTGATCATTTCATCCACCTTGGAGGCGAGTCAAGAGAAAAATCTGCTTAGTGTTTTGAAGAAATATAAGTTAGTCATAGGCTGGTCAATTGCTGATATCAAGGGGATAAGTCCAGCCTTCTGTATGCATAAAATTCCCATGGAACCTAAGTGGAATCCTAGAGTAGAAGCCCAAATAAGACTTAACCCAAAAATGATGGAAGTTGTCAGAGAAGAAGTGATTAGGTTTCTTGATGATGGAATAATTTGTCCCATTTATAATAGCCCCTGGGTAAGTCCTGTCTAGGTGGTACCCAAAAAGAGTGGAGTGACAATGGTCACTAATGAAAAGAATGAGAAAATACAGAAAAGAACAGTGAATAAATGGAGAGTCTTTATAGACTATAGAATGTTGAATACTTACAAAAGAAAGGATCACTTTCCCATTCCTTTTTTGGATCAAATGTTATAGAGATTGCCAGGCAATTAATTCTTTTCTTTCTTGATGGTTATTATGGTTACAACCAGATTTCCATTTCACATGAGGACCAAGACAAAACCACCTTCACCTATCCATTTGGGATATTTGACTACCAGAGGATGCCCTTTGGCATATGTGGTTCTCCTTCCACTTTTTAGAGATGCATGATAAAATTTTTTAGACACGATTGAAAGGATAATTGAGGTGTTCATGGAATATATTTCTGTTGTGGAAAAAAAGTTTGAGAACTATCTAAAAATTTTGGAACTAGTGTTAGAAAGGTGTCAAGAGACCAACTTAGTATTAAGCTAGGAAAAGTGCTAATTCATGGCCATTTAAGGCATAGTTTTGGGACACAAAGTTTCTAAGAAGGGGATGGAGTTCGATAATGCTAAAGTTTAGGTCATACAAAGATTTCTCCCACCTAAAAATTTCAAAGGAATCAAAAGTTTTTTGGGTCATGCTGGGTTCTACAGGAGGTTCATTAAAGACTTTTCTAAGATTACTAGACCCCTGTTATCCCTGATGGTTAAGGGAAAACCCTTTGTCTTCGATGATAAATATCTAGAGGCCTTCAATATGCTCAAAGATAAGTTGACTACTTCACTTGTAATCACTACTCCTGACTGGAATCTTCCCATTGAGGTGATGTGTGATGATAGTGACTTTGTAGTAGGAGCTGTGTTAGGGCATCAAAAGGATAGAAAAATACATGTTATTTACTATGAAAGAATCTTCTAGATGATTCCCAGAAGAGTTATTCTACCACCGAAAAGGAGTTGGCTACTGTGATGTTTTCTTTGGAAAAGTTCAGGTAGTACTTGCTTGGATCAAGGATCATAATTTTCAAATATCATTTAGCCATAAAGTACTTACTATCTAAAAAGGACTCAAAACCTAGACTCATGAGGTGGAACTTGTAGTTTATGGAGTTTGATTTAGTGATTAAGGACAAGAGAGGGGATGTGAATGTAGTTTCATATCACTTGTCTTGATTACCCAATACCCCAAGTAAGGATCCAAGAGAGATCAACACTTTTTTCCCTGATGAACAATTTTTTGTTGCCTCTATGCAGAAGTCTTCTTGGTTCGCAGATTATGCCAACTTTCTCGAAGCTGGAGTCATGACCAAGGATCTCTCACACAACTAGGGGAAGTGGTTTATATCTGAGCTGAAATATTATATTTGGGATAAACCTATTATCTTTAAGATATGTGATGATGGGATTTTGAGAAGATGTGTTGTTGAGGATGATATTTTTCCCATACTTTAGAGCTTCCATTCATCACCTTGGGGTGGCCACCATGGAGGAGAAAGTACTGATAAATTTTCCTATAAGATATTTTCTACTGGCCAATATTGTTTAAAGATCTGAAGAGTCTGGTTATTGGATGTGAGAAATGTCAAATGTTGGGAAATGTTGGAAGAAGGAAAAAACTACCCCAAAAAGGTATTTTCGAGGTTTAAATATTTGATGTGTGGGGCTTAGACTTCATGGGACCATTCCCACCATCTTATGCGAATGAGTACATTTTGGTTGATGTGGAATACGTGTCCAAGTGGGTTGAGGTAGCAGCTATTCCCAACAATTCAGCTGCTACTTTTAAGAAATTCATCAAGAAAAATATCTTTTCCAGGTTCAATGTGCCTCGAACATTCATCACTGATAATGGGACTCACTTCAAGAATTATAAGTTAAAATTTTTTATGGAGAAGTATGGGTGCTCACATAGGATAGACACCACTTACCGCTCACAATCTAGTGGGAAAGCAGAAGTTTCAAATAGAGAGCTCAGATAGATTTTAGAGAAAACAATGTCCAGCTCTAGAAAGATCTGGTCCTGGAAGTTGGATGAGGCCCTTTGGGAATATAGAACATATTATAAGACAACCACAGGGATGTAACCATATAGGCTACTCTTTAATAAAATATGTCATCTGCCTGTTGAGTTACAACAGAGTTCATATTGGGTATTGAAGGATCTTAACTTTGATTTTAAGTCTGCTGGTGAGAGGAGTTTTTTAGAGTCGAGTGATCTCTAGGAGATTCGAAGAGATTACTATGAGAATGATGAAATTTAAAAAGAGAGAACAAAGGATTTTCATGACTCAATCATTAAAAATAGTAATTTCGAGGTTGGAGAGAGGGTCCTGCTTTTCAATTCAAGATTGAAGCTGTTTCCAAGAAAGTTGAAGTCCAAGTGGTCAGGACCCATTACTGTTGTTAGAGTCATGGCTAATGGAGATTTTGAGATATTTGGAGAATAGAATCAACCTTTCCTAGTCAATGGTCAAATAATAAAGCACTTCTTTTAAGGGCAACCAAAGGGTTTGGCTGCCATATCTCTGTAGGAAGAATGAACTGATTCAAGTCTAACCGAGGAATATAAACTTAGTGTTTCATGGGAACTAACCCATAGTTTATTAGTTGTTTTACTTTTTTTTTTCTTTAATAAAGTTAACCCTAGCTGCTTGATCTCCAGTTTAACCTCTTAACTGTTTGATGGTACCTCGTTATCTGTTGTTGTTTTAGAGAGAGAGTGGTTTCTGCCAGAAACATGGAAAAGAAAACCCAAAGGAGCATTCCACTGCATCATATGGATAAAATTTATTTCTAATAACAATATTAGGTTAATTATATTGTAATTAAAATTATGAAATATTATTTTACTTATTTGGAATTTTAGGTTAATGAAGAGGAGTAACCACCCAGTGCTGCTGATGAGGATCTATCTATGTAATTCAGTGTTAAATCTCCAATAATTCAGGGAATTGTTGTTTTTACCTTTTTGAATTTTAATAGCCTACTTAATCTTCACTGTGAAGTAAGTGTGGGGGGATTCCCCCTAAACTGTGAAAAAATGAATATGTTCTCTTGCATGGGTGCTTAACTGCTAGTATCTAGAGAGTTGAAAAATTATTTTGAGCTGATTTGTGAAACATGCATGCACCCACTGCTTTCAATTTCATTATGCTGCTTCTGTACCTCACTGCTAATCATGATACTATTTGAAGTAAATTGATAAAATCTTTTGTCTTATCACAATGGTTTAAAGTGTGAATAGTTTAGAAATATAATTAAACTTTTTTACTCGTGATGGTTGGTGGGGTTGGGTTCTTATGTTTATCTTTGTTTGAAGTTTTCTTTTCTTTCTCTTTTTGTGTGGAAAAGAAATTTTTTGAACCTCATTGCTACCCCTCCATATCATTTTTCAGATGAACTTTCCATCAATATTTAACTTCAACTATCTTCCACCTTAGAATTCAACATTGGGGACAATGTTGGGTTTTAAGTGTAGGAGAGAGGGGTCATTATAGTGTCATGTCAAATTCCCCTTTCTTGAACCAAATTTTGTAAAAAAATGGTTATTTTTTTTCAAATATCGTTCAAAATTTAAAAAAAGTTCTTTCATTACATGATGGTCATTGGAGGTTCAATGTTATTTCCATTATTTCATGTTTGTGGATAACTGGAGTTAGATGTTGAGAGTGACACTTAGTCAGAATTTGTTAAGCATGAATGATTGCTAAGTGCAATTGTTCACTGTCTCTTTGGATTTACTATTCAAGAACTGAGGATGGGAGTGTGACAGGATATGTTTTCTGGGATGATGATCATGAATTAGGGTAACTAGAATCTCTCACTAGAACCTAAGGGACTCACACTTTTTGAAAGATAATTATATGAAATCACTTTAGGAAGTCAACTCGAATGATTATTAATTAAGTCCTTTGTAACTAGAGTAAAATGGAAAAATGGGATTCCATGGTGAGTATATGAGACACGGTGAATTGGGTGCATTTTTGGGAATAAATTAAGCCAATTTCAATCTTAATAAGTGATATGAAAAGTGTTCTGCACATAGAATATGGCTAGGAAAAATGGAAATAAAGAACCCTTGTTAAAAAAGAACTCATTAAGGTGAGGGGAATTTTTTACCCAGATGAAGAAGAGATCAATTTAATTGGTTAATATTCATTTGAATTCAGTAAATATAGTAATGAAATTAATTTAATTTAAGTTTTGGAATTTGGGAGAAGGTGAGAATGGAAGGTTCCATTGGTTATGTTTTGAGTTCCACTTCATCTAACCTTTCATCACTCCTTGAATTAGAACTTGAATTGGATGGTGAAGTAGGATAGTTAATGAGTACACATAAGACGCATGACATACTTGACAGTGTATGAATTTGTGTGGCTTTTAACTTTCAGTGAGTTTTTTAATCTAGGAAGGACATCATTTTTGAACACCTTTGAAAAGCCTAACCCTCTGTTTGGTAGTGTTCCTCTGTCTATTAAAGATTAATCATGCACTTTTTGAACTGAAACTCACAAATAATCTTTCTATTTTAAGGTCAAAGTCATGCACTTGTTTGAGAACAAAAAAAGTTTTAAGTGTGGGTGAGTTTGATGTGGCTCATTTTTAATGCTCTTTGCAACATCCTTTTTTATATTTTTGTTGACTTTTTAATATCAAACTATTGCAATTTTTCTAATATTTATCAAATCTTGTATTTTGTAAATTTCATTAGGAAAAATGTGTTGATATATTAAAAGAGTTTTTTATTGTTTATTTTTTTTCAATAATAAAATTAAGTTGTTATTTTAATTTCATTTATTTAATTATTTATGTTATTAGTTTTCAATAATTTTTAATTCATTAATTAAATTGATTAATTATTTATTCTTAAATATTAAATAAATAACACATGTTACTTTTTAAGTCTTTAAATAATCAAATTAGTTTTAACAATTTAATTTTATTCAATTAATATTTATTATTCTTTAATTTACTTTATCAATTCATTAATTAATTGGTTAATTATTTTAAGTTAGAGACTTTAAATTTTTTAATTTGTTCTTTAAATAATTTGTTTATAAATTTAAATACCAAAAAAGTCATTCTTTTAAATAAAGCATAATTAATTTTACTATTTAACTTTGTTTTATTTACTTATTTTTAATTCTATTATTTTTAATTTAATTGATTAATCTATTTTTAGTTTTATTAAATTATTAAATTATTTAATTTGTTGTGTTTATTTTGCATGCGTTCTGGTAGCACCCTGTCACGGTGCCACCATTTTCACTCCTTGTTGTCCCACTGTATCCTCATCACTACTTCAATTTGCTCCCACCATACCCCCACCTCACGGTGAGACCGAGAGAAGTACTCATGGTGAGACCGTGAGCATCACTCACAGTGCCACTCCATACCGCATACACTTCCACCAGTTCCTGCGACCACTGGTTTCTCACGATCCTTCCACTTCATGGCGTCTCACTTCAAATGGTGCCACCATTCAATCACGGTTCCACCGTTCCTCTACTCCCTCTTCATCCACATAGCCCCACAACATCACAACAAATCAATCACAACTGAACAATCAACAGAACAACAAGGAAAATCAAACCCACATCAGATAAATTTATCAAACATCAGTGATTCAACATAAAATTCCAAATCACATATGAAATATAGAACTGAACCCCATTGAACCCATGGATTCATAGAAAAATAGCTATCATATTCAAATCGAGCTATCCCCGCTAAGAAGCCTTCTGAATTACCCAAACACCACTCACCGAATCGTCGCGCCGCCCTGTTCCAATTCCAAGGCACTCGACCAGATATGTTCTAGTCGGCACCACTATGAAACAAACCTCATGGATCTTCTGTGTTTCGAATTCACCTCAGCTCGCTGCCATGACCCAGCCTCACCTCCTCCATCCCTCTTCTTTTTCCCCATCCTTGCTTCACCGCACCTGCTCAATGCCGCCTGCTCTGGCCTTGCCTCCACCCTCCACGCAACATCCTTCCCAAACCCTACAACCCCCAGTGTCTCCTTCCTGATGACCTTCGCACGCCTGTTACACCCTCCTCCATGCGCACCCTACCTTCCCGCTGCACACCCCTAAGCTGTCGCCGCCCCCTGCCCTACCTCGGGCCGAGACCCCCTTGGTGCACTCCACCATCCGCGCTGCCCAAAGACCCCCCACCAATTCATATTTTGTTTTCTTTTTCTTAGTATTTATTTTATTATAACATATTATCTAATATATATATATATATTATATAATATATATTTCATATACTATAAAATAACAATAGGTATATTAATATTAGTATATATTCTTATATATATCATAATAATATATGTTATTAATTAAATACAATAGCTATTATATTAATAATAGTATTAAGTATTAAAAAATATATATTCTTATAAGTATTTTTATTTGGTATATATATATATATTTATATAATTGTTTCATTAAGTTTTTATCTCACACATGTACATTTTTTTGCAGAGGGAGGGTTGTGGCTCACCGCGCGCACACTCATCATTTAGTTAGGAGCAACTTCTCTAGTGACCAGCACGGGAGACGTGGAACTGTGAAAGATCCATGTGGAGACCAGAGAACACATTGGGTGAGATTCTAGAGAACTTAATTACAGGCTCATCAGAATTCATCATGGGCACCAGTTCATTCATTCACCCCAGGGCAGGATGCAGGAAGTGGATTGATCTATCCAGATAGGGGTGATCGGGCATCAAGAGATCAAGAATTCAGAGGGACTGTACAACACTTATCTATGAGGACTTCATTTCTTCCTAATCATCCATCCAAAGTATTGGAAAATCCCTAGAGTTTTCACCACTTCTAGGAAGAAAATTCCAAGAATCAGAGAAATAGATCGTCATTTCATACCTTGATTCCCAAGGTGGGACATAGAGAACACTCCAAAATTTCATCCACCATTGAGCATCTAGCGTTTGATCTTTCGAGAGATCAAGCAGGGTGACAAACATATTAATTTTTCTTGTGCTCTATTTTTTTGCTACTTATTTCGACATGAAATTCATTGATTTTAATTCATTTTTTTGCACTGAATCCAACCATTATGTCCAGATAAACTCCTTGGGGGGGATTAATCTGGCTGGTTAAGATTTTTTTACTCTAATTCATGCACTACATCATTTGCTGGATTGTCTCTCTCAATGATTGTGGGGCAGTTTTATTTTCAAAACAACAAGGATGAGTGAAAACCAATCTTTTTTTAATCTAAATGAAATCAGTTTCAATATGAGGAATTCAATGACAAGTAAATCATGCTCAAATGAGAGAGACATGCTAAACTCAGCTGATCGTTTGAGCCCAGTGACATCTGACTTTCATCACAAACTGACCAAACGATAAATCTGGCCAATTACATTAAGTCAGATCCATATTTCTTAAACCTGAGTGCATGAACAAGGCTAATCAATATTGAATCGGCCAGTGGACTTTCCCCCTACTCATCTGTTGGTTGTTTTCACCACAATTTCTCTTGTTGTCTTGTCTGCTTCTGTGCACTCACTAGTTCACCATCACTTCCTCACACATTGATTTTCACTCACTCCACTTCGCTCCAGTACCACCATCTGATTTATTTTGTTTGTTTTTGGGTGTGTTTTTGTTTAGTTTATTTTTTTATATCACCAAACATAACATTGGGCCTCCCTATGGTTCGAACCTGACTTTACATTGTTCTAAGTATTTAGTAGGTTATAAATTTTAGTTTTTCACCCATGCCCAATGATGCGTGTGCGTGAACTTCCCAAGACCAGTCCTACATGACACCCTTCTAGAGGAACCTAAGTAGACCTTGGAGGTATAGGTGAGGTTCCACCCAATCTTGGTTTCCCAGGTTGTTCCTCACCTAGGTTCCACCTATGCATGGAAGCCCAAATCGCTTAAGTACCACCTGCATGAGGAAGACTCCAAATCACCTAGGCACCACCCGCATGAGGCATATACTTTTATTTCTTTTTTAACATTTCCAATGATTGGACCCCCATTTATCTGGGGCCTTTTATAAGGGGGTCCATTCTAAGATCTCCACCAAAACCTCTAGACATGCATGATCAAAACATAGGGCACACCAGGATGCCCTCTTGATCATATATTATCATGGTAATAGATATCCATCATTTATCCTACCTAATAGGTGGGATCCTAATAATGTACTCAATTATACATTCCCATAGTAGTGAGGATCCCAACCTTAGGGATGGTGGAAAATGGATTCTTGGGATGGTCTACAACATCTGTTTTCTGTAGGCCCACCATCTTCCTTTCTTCCACATGTCAAAGTGGGGGGGGGGGGGGGTGAGATATCCAAAAAAGAATCTATCCTAAAGCAATACACTAGTCTTTCTAGTGGGAAATCCCCCCACATTACATATCCTTACCCTTGTACACCAATAGATGAAGGAAATTGCGTGGATTACCAGATTTTCTACATCCTAATTTTTCTTGCATCAAGAATGACTCACATGGGCTTAGAGGTTAGTGGGTCATGTCATTAAAATGATCAAAAATCTGTATGGGACTCTTATTTGGTATAATCCCCAACTATTTTCACCACATCATAGGTCAATATTCGCAAAGATACAACCACTTGATCGACCTCTATAGGCATAATCTCCATCCCTTTCAAACTACTTGGGATTTTATTCCAATCCAAATGAAATACGTAAGAATCCTCCCTGAGGTTTGAACCCAACACCCCATTCAAAAATAATCTTCTCTAGGCAATATTCCCAGTAGGGTAAAGTCCAAATCTAAGTTCTATATTCCTTTTGGTCACTTTCTATAACCATCCTTATTAGGGTACATTCATAGTAGGATCATGCCCCTACCTATGAGACTATATCCTTTTCATTCCCCTCAAGATGCTTTATCATATGTCCCACACAAACTTTAACTAGGTCACTTTCACCTAGAAATACTTGATACACAATGTTAAACTGAATGGTATATTCCTTTCACATGACCTTAAATGGTATGATGTCTCATATTTTAGTGGAAAATAACTACATGGGTTCTAATTCATCTCATGAGGATACATAGGAATCCTATATCATGAGATCAAATCCAACTTCAAAATAACTCCCATATCCGTGGATGACTGTAAATTCTAGAACACCTATCTGTGTGTCTTAAATCCATCATCACAAAATAATAAATATAACTGAGATGGTTCTATCAAAGGAAAACCTCAAATGAAAATATAAAATTCCATCAATGGAGAACCTTAGATACATACAGATGGTCCCAAAAAAACTCATGTCCATAACTGATATTTAATACACATGGGTTTCCAATTCAATATTTTGAGTTTAAAAGGGATTCAATAATATTTATTAAGTCTATAAGAGTGTCTCAGAGTGAGAAATAATTCCCCCCAAAAGGGTTTGATGAGCTCAACCACCCATCCTCATGACCAATATGAGTTCTTAAGTGCAGTAGGTGAAGATCACCAACAATGTTTTTAATTTTGAAAGATGGCCCATGGGCCATCATGGACACAATAGCCATTGGGTTTTTTTATTTCTAGGAACAAACCCTATTTGAAAATGACCCACCATGAGTGGGTTTATAACACATTTCTAGGGTAAACCCCACATCATAGAATCAAATGTGGCCTTAGATTTATGATATAAGGCTCCATTATGGAGTTATTATATTATTCTCAAAAAATCGAATGAGTGTGGTATTAATATATTTAATATTTTTATAATATCAATTCTGGGATCACCAGGCCTAGGAATATCACTCCGTGTCTGTTCCTAAATTTGAAAATATTTCTAGGAATATTCTGAAGTCTTTCATGGAAAAACCAAAGTCACTAAATTATCCCCCCTTCAAGGATTTTCATCCCTAGAAAGAACAAGCTAGAAAAAGGTGGTTATATGATCCCAAATCTAACTCTTCTTCTTCTGGGATCTCTCACACATGAGCTCGTGCTTTTTTCAAGATAAATTAAAGAGAAACAAATTCTCAAAATGGGTCTTCCCAAGACATTTTTCAACCAAAAATTTATTATAATGTGTATTTCATCCTATATATAATAATGATGCGAACTGAATGTCACAGTATAAAATGATCACCGAGGTAATTCCAAAAATTCAGAATACTTATTGCACATAGGAGTACCATAAATATATACTAATATCTACTCTTATATGGTTATAAAGTGGTACAACATGGTGTTTTGGTATACGATAACAAAAAAAGGATTGTGACCCCTCACTAATCCAAGATCCCCATCACAAGAACCACAAAAATACATTCTAGTTGTCAATTCCACCCAGGAACCTTGGTCTTCACCTATAGGTAGGTGAGACATTATGATTTAAACTCAATAACTTAATACTACATCCTTGGCCACAAAATTGAGTCCAAAGGATCCTAGTACATCCTCACCACACCTAGATATACTACTAAGGGAAATCAACCTCCTCAACACCTCCTCTTGTAATGTGATTGGTGTTATCTTCCATACTCAGAAGGATGAAATGATCCACACATTTAAAATGTCTATTAGAAACATGAATTATGGATGTATGGTCACACAAGATCTCATAATCGATATCCTTGAGTTGTGCCTCCTTGACTCACTAAAGAATTAGAGGGGTAACAAACATTGACTGTAGGTCTGATGAACCATCCTGAGTAAAGACATCCTCAAACTCCTCCACTTCTATAAGAAGCTAATAGATTATAACATCCATTGATTCAAGGTTAATACCATCTAATTGATGAGTAATAATCTATAACCTCTTGTGAATGAGCCCATTCTGATCTATCAGGGTTCCTTCCCCATTGAAGTAGGAAAAATTTGTACCATAAACTGGTGACACTTCTACACTCACTGGAGGAAATAAACTATACTTGGATGGTTATAAACCATTCCATACCAAGGAAAAAATCATAGGGTCTTTCCGCCACTATTAAAAGATTATGTTCAAGGCTCTCTCCCCTCTTAATGTTAGGTCACACTGTATGTAGAAGTGTGATGACCGATACTCCTCTATAAAATCCTATAACAATAATGTCCAAGGAAAAATGATTTACTAGTATTTATAGGCCTCAAAAAATGGGCTACATATATGGGAAAGTTTCTTTTTACTATGTACCAAAATTGAAACTAGTGTGAGGAAGACACAAGTCATACCTCAATCACACTGAGAACTTTGGGATAAAAGTCCTTCTTTTCATCAATCCATAAATTCTATTGATTAACTATACTCCTTAATCAGGTCTTTCTCTAACAAATTATAACAAAAAAATGACATAAAAGATATAATTCAAAAGAAAATTTCCATCATACCTTTACAATATCTTCTTTGGTTGACATTGACTCACCTGCATAGTTTTAAATCATGTGAAAAGAACATTTCTCAATAGGGAAGTTCCCCTCATCCTTCCATTCTCAAAGTCATGTATAACATCACCAGTATAGGGATATACTAAATTACCTCATCACCATAAAGAAGTATCACTGCTATGACCACCATCAAGTGGGGTCCTATCCCAGTGGAACTTTCGCAACACACACTCATGCCAGTCCTCTACCACTTGAGAAGGGGGTATGGCTCACCCAAAATCCTTGGAAATATCTAACTCCAAAAAACATTATGTGAATTAAATACAGTGAAACATCCACTGGTACCACTAGATCCAACACTTCCCATGAAGAAGAATAGCCACCGACATAATATTCTGATCTGACAGGGTCTATAAGATGGAAAACATGAAACAGTACCTAAAGGGTCTATCTCTCCATGAAACCTCAACGATAAAAATTACAAGAGTTTATGTAATGTGATAATATTGTGCATACCATTTTCCTATACTACTAGAGCCATACACTTATCAACATAAAAACGATCATCTAAATAGACCACTAGAGGAGGTCCATTCAACTGATCAGTAGGCAGTAGCACTGGTTAGTGATTTCCTAAATAAAACACCTCATTTATGGGTCCCTAAACCAAGGCCTCATCGATCAAGTGTTCATCATAACAACACTGTCTTAAAATCCTATATAGATGAAATTACAGTGTAATATTGAAAATTATCAAGACATATCACAATTAAAGAGAATGTATATGGATTTGACTCAAGAAGGACATGAAATTAAAAGGATATAATCCTATTTAATGCACATAAGATGTTCCCAAAAACACATGTCTTAGTATGTCAAGTCATAAAGTAATTATTCATAGTCTGGGTGTATGGATTTTCCATCCACCACACCAACACCAGGTTACTTAGCCTAAAATCCATACTTGATACAACATGACACTATTTACCTAATTTCTTGACCATTTCCTATAAGGGGACAAATATTAACCACCATTTATACAACTTTATAATGAAAAAACCCACTGGGGCCCTCCAGGATGGTGGAAGGCTGAGCTGTCACAACCCTAAACCTTCCTCCAATAGGCTTGGGGATGGAAAATCACTGACAAGGCATAAATATTATGGGAGGCCTTTTAATAAAGTACCTATATTAACACACCAAACCATCTCTATACAGTACTTCAAAGGAATGTAAACTAAAAGAATGTAACATCTAGAGACAATCCATGCATGCAATAAATGCTAGGGAAAATGTAAATCATAGTACAAAATTATAATATAGATGGAAATAGGGGAAAAATATGGTCCCAATAAGAAATATAAGGTGGAAACTAAAAATAATAATAACTATAATGAATAGAGTATGGGAGATCCCAACTCAAGATCCTAGAGTCCGATCACCAAACACGGTTAGTGCCACCACATATTGATAATCTCCAATGATACCTAGTCCACCATAATCACTCCTAACAACCCATAATATACATAAAAAATGACCAGTGGGGGAAAATACCATGTAGGGGTGAGTATATACATACCCAGTAGGACACCCCAAAATCAGCAAGCATAAAGCACTAAGAGAGAGTAGTCATATCCTCAAAATTATGGGATGTCAATCAAAATATGAGACAAAAACTATAATAAAAGAAAAAATATGCTCAATAAGAATCCTAAATGATAGATAAACAAGATATCAATATCCACAATTGAGCCAAGAACAAGGAGTCTACCTAAAGCTAAAAATTTCCATCTCTGATGCTAATCATCATGCACAACCATATAAGAAACTATGTGGAGGGGTCCCATCCTCACTACTTCAAACTATAGATTAGGGATCCACAATTACAATCCATGTACCCCACATAACCTCACCAATATATTAGTGGATAATCCCTAACCATGCATCTGCACTCCGCAACTGAGGGAGAGAAAACTCCCATGGATGACCCACACACCCCCATATCTTGGCGATAATGGAGTTATGATCTATAGGTAAAGAACTTGTTCCCTGTAGTAGTAAGTGAATTACTGACCCTACCTATTTGAATAATATGGGAAACCCATGCCTAGGTGAGAGAGAGGAGTACTGGCCCCGGTAACACATGTGTAAAGAATATGGGGAACCCTTAACCTGATGTAATAGGGGGAGTACTGAACCTAGTATCATATGTGTAAAGGATATGGGGAACTCCTGACCTAGTGGGACATGAGAGTAATAACCCAAATATCATCTTTATAAAGAGTATAGGGAACCCACATCTTAGTGTAAGATGTGAGTACAAACCCCTATAACACTTTGATGATCACACCTAGTCACTACCATCATCAAATGTCTCTTGAAGAATCATCACACTTAGAAAATCTCACATCATATCTTTTTTGCCAAAAATAATCCCACAATCATGTTATATGAAGAAAAAACTAAGGATAGACTACCCAAAGAACTAAATCCATGTCCAAATGAAGAATATACAAGAGGAAGATGCTCTGGAGGGAAGTGCACCATGTATATGGGGGCCACAAAACATGTGAACCTAACTCATTTCCTGGATGTGTTCTAAAATAGACATGGATTGGAATCCTTGTAATCATACATGGTGTGTACATGTGGCACATGGCGTGCCTCAACTGCTCAGGGCTGGTCTGTGTATAACTGGCTGTGTCAGTGTACTTCAGTCTATGCTCGAGTACCTTGCAGTGCCCAGGTACCTATCCATGCTCAAGTACCAGGCCATTACCATTTACCCCTGGGAATGACTATGTACTACTGTAATATATTACACGTCTGGACAAAATCTTGATGAACACATGAGGCTCATTATCAGTCTGAGGTATAGAATAGAGATTCACTGATATGTCCTTACAAATGGACATGGATGGGAAAATGGATCAAACTTTTTTGATCCTAGTGAAAAAATATCAGGATAGTATATTTAATTTCCCTAAATGGAATCCTAGTGAAAAAATGAATTTTAACATAAAACGTGCACACATCACTTTCTGGGCCTGAGCCACGAGTTAGAAAAATGTATCCATCAATGGTCTTGAATTAGATGCCATAATGTCAGGGTCAGGATGAAATAGATATTTCATCAATTTTATGTCATATGAAAAAATATGATGGATGAAAGGTTCCTCAATAATAACAATAAAAATTTATATTATTATTATTATTATTATATACTTATCTCTTCTTAAATGTGGATGGGACTCCCTTTGTTGGAGGTAAATATAGGTCCTTCTCCACCTCTATTGGAACCTAATAAAAATATCCCTCTCCTCATTTAAAAAAATAATAGTAATAATAATATTACATATATTATTATTAATATAATATAAAACAAAAAAGGGATACACCTCCCTTTCACACCTCACACTATAAATCCCATGGTCACCCTTTTCTTTTTTTATCAATATTGTTATTTTTAATCAATATCAATATTACAACTCCCCATTCCACTGATGGTGGCATGTCATGGACAAGGGTGTTCTCTCAAGATGGATCCCCTATTTCAATTGGAATATATAATAATAATAATAATAATAAATATCACATGTTATTGTTATTAGAAATAATAATAACACACATCACCCTGTACAATTGACCAAAAATATTATTTTGACACTAATTCATCAAAAAACCATCCATCATTTTATTGGTAGAAACTGCACATCCCATTTCATGGGAACCTTACCATCCACACCAACACTAGTTTCCATCATTGTCATTGTCCATATTCTGGCCACCCATTTCTTAGAAACATAAATTGCTTCTCCCCTGGAGAGGTCTTATCTATCCGGATCACAAAACACTGATACCAGATCCGAAGTTGGGTTCCTGTAATTATCACTACACCTATATTGTGTCTCTAAAATCCAAATCCAAACTCATGACTATGATCCATTGTAAAAAATAATTAATATAAAATAATTGGTATTCTCAGATATCATCAAATCACCAGACAACCGATTACCGATGATGAACGCCAAGAAAGGACAAAGAAATGCACAAACCACATTGTTAACAATGAATGAAGGCTATGTTAGTTTGTCCACCATTTTTATAATAAAATAATGGTGTATTATAATAATATAAAGAACCAAAAAGGGACAAATATAAAATTACTATATCAAGGAAGATAAATCAATTTTTGGAAAACCCTATAGAGATCAATGCAAAAATTGATTTGGAGTAAGATTAATTTCCATTCACTTAAAAATTTTAATGGGAATAAAACTAAAAATAAAATTTCCTACCAAGGGTTTGGATTGATAATTTTTGAAAAAAAAATGTATGCCAGTGATGAAGATTATGATCTTGTTGCGTTCATTGATTGTCTCTTGATTCACCTCGATCTAATCATCTTTCATCATCTGATTATGATTCCCCAATGAGGAACACTCTAAAACTCCTCTCAAATCTCGTAGGAAATATGTGATGACCTTTGTAATTTTATCATATAAGGGTATTTTTTGAGAATATTAAATAGTTAATTTAATAAAAAAAATATATACTGATCTTAATAAAATGAACCCTCCAACGGATACATCAAAAGGAAATCTGGTGCTGACCAACATTATATCATTCCTAGGGTAATCCCCACATCCCAAAATAAACCGCTATCATGGATATTTGATCAGAGGCTTCATTCAAGAGATATTCCATTATACCAAAAACTTTCATGCACATGATATTAATATATTAAATATTTTTATTGTAATACCCTAATATTTTGTGATTTTTTTGAATTAATTTTATCTTTTTGATATTTTTCATTTCACATCACACTGAAAATAGTTTATTTTACATCAAATCACTATGTTTTTCTTGATTTATTGGGAATTCCAAGTTAATCAAGCACTACATGTAAAATAATGTTTATATTTACCTATATGGAACACCGAGGTTAGCTTATTCTATACACAACAATGACTTTCCTTGATGGGTTTCATAACACAAAAGACCACGTTTTATCGTAAAATAATATATTATTAAAATATTATTATTTGATATAATAAGATATAACATAGCTGTTAAATTAGTGGTTATGAAAAATGGTTAACTAAATTATGAAAATCTATTGTTTACACATATATAAAATGAATTCATTGGTTATAAATTAATATTAAATGAATATGAAAACCGATTGAATATAATAGAAAATAGTATTATTTTTATGCCGACCAAGAAGTTTTACCCTAATAAATTAAATCAATTAAAATTAGTGAGTGATATTAATGTGATATATATATATATATTATATTCAGTGTATTTTTTTAATATTCATCCAATAGATTGAGAGGCTTAATATAAGAAAATAACCAAAATTTATACATAAAACCTATATTTTTACAAAGGTAGTTTCCTGAAATTTTAATCAAAAACATATTTAAAATAAAAATTTTGGAACTTTTATATATTTAATATGTCAAAATTAACTTCATCTTTGAAATATAAGCATAAAAACAAGGTTAGGGTAAGTTTTTGTTATTTTCTTTAAGTTTTTATTTTTTAATGAATTGTTAAAAATACAGAATTTCAATTCAATTTTTTTAATAATTTATTTATAAGGTTAAATTATATTTTAAATTGGTTTAAAATTTTAATTAGATAATATTATTATCAATTAATTCAATTTAAGTTATTTTAATCAATTTCACTTTGAAATTGGGTATAAAAAATTTGCAAACTTTTGGACAGTTTTACTTTAAAAACTCGCATTTTCATCCCATCTATAGGATTAAATTTAAATGAATTTCTTCCAATTATATGATTGGAATTTAGAATAATGGATTTAATATTTGGAATCATCATAATTTATAATTTCTAATAAGTTTAAATCAGTTTTTAACCAAAATAATTAGTGAATGCAGTTAAAATTAATTACAACAATTAAGCTTAGCAAGGGAATATACCTTAAACTTAAGGGCCCAAATGACACAATTTTTTTTTCCAAAACCCATTTTATAGATGTATTTCTGCCATAAACTTTCCATTTTTTAGTTGTTCTGGTTTTATATTACCTTTTTATGTCAAAACATGGGTACACCTAACTTGTTTTAAAAAATTCCAAGTGTGTCATTTCCCTCGCCTATAAAGGACACCGCCTCTGCCTTTTATTCACACCTCTAAACCCACTTTGTTTTGGAAAATATCTACCCAATAAAATTCCCAAAACCTCTAATTTCCTCCTTGAAGCCTCCCTTTGGCCAGAAAACCTTCCAAGGAAGCCCTTTGGTGCAAATCAAAAGGATTTATCCATTTAAGAGGCAACAACCTCCCTCAAGCTCCATTATTTTATTTTATTTCTACACCACCTCAACTATGATTATTTTATTATTATACAAAAAACTATTATAATAAATATATTGAGTTTTATTTATTCTATGGGTAGAAAATGTATTGTTTATGTGTATGTTGAAATACCACCCCACTAAATGATGATTGTTCATTTTTCCTTTATCACCTATCATGATAGGAATTATGATAAAAGATCTATTTATATATGTTATATATTATATTTATTATTTATTTATGCTTATGTAATCCTTTTTCAACACATATCTTTATACTTTCCATTTTTTTAAGTATGGTAATTTCGTATGAGGAAGTGTGGACTACCGCTCCCTTAAAGTGATGTGATTCGTTCATACACTACATGGAAAGTATTAAGGACTAGTTTAGTGAATATATATGATATAATAAAGATATTTTAATAATTATATATTTATATATACATATATGTATTTTACTTTCTTTCTTTCAATACGACAATTTAATGGAAATAACGTTCATGAGTACGTACGACCTACCATCTCAATGAATGGTGTATTATATTTCATACCTCTATATTATAGAGATTATTATAATAAAAATATAATGAAAATAAATGATACTTATATCATGGTTTAAATTATGTATATCATGATATAATTATAAGGTCTAAAGATATAACAAATCAAGACACATGCGAAGGACAAAGCATATATTACTTGAATTTTAACCATAATTTAGAATTGTTAACAAGAAGGTAATATAAAGTCATAAAAAACCATATATCATATTAGATATAGGAATATGGTTCTATGAAATTTTTATAATAACATTATACTTATTATACAAGAATTTTGTATGAGTATGATGAGATTCAAGAAACAAGTTGAGGGAATTTCATCTCACTTTTTATATTAATGAGATACATGCCATATTCAATGATCTTTTCTTTTTTCGTGGTGTATATAATTACCATGAATGTATTATATGATTATTAATATTAAATTTTTAGGTATTTATATATCCTATCTATGATATTTCTTTCATATGGTTTATGTTTCAAAAGTTACCAAATTGGTAAGATAGTTTTGTCTCAATTTTACTTCTTTGAGACACATATATTGTTATGCACCTAAATTATTTTCCATGTTGTATTTTACATGTTATATATTGAATATAATTATTTTAATGATATTTAAGCTTAATTTAAATTTATTTTATTATATGGATAGTTATCCCGAGTAACTATGATGTAAGATTTTATTGAAACAATCTCATCGTTTATCGAGGTTGTTTTTGTTTCTATTTCCATTGATGAAATATTATGATATATCTCTAAAGAACAATCATGAGATTTATTATCCTATGTTTATTAAATATAAATCCTTGTATTAGTATAATTTTCCACTCTTTGGTACTTAATATAATTAATAAAATATATTTATGAAAAATATGACTGTATTTCTCCCTTCCATCGGAAATCTATTTTATTTCAAAAACCATGTTTTAAAAAATGTTTTCAAATGATCCTTGAAGATAATTTTCAAGGGAAACGAATTTTAAAAACGTTTTATGGTTTTAAAATCTTCATTTATAAGTTCTCAAGGCTGTTTTTAATGAAAAATGTTTTATGTTTAAAAATTGTTTTAAATGAATTTCAAATATTATTTTATATGTCTTCAAAGTATTTTCAAATAAATTGATTTCAAAAGTTTTTCAAGATTTATTTCTATATTCTAAAATTATTTTCAAATAAATAGTTTTCAATTTTTTTTCAATAATTATTTATATGTTTTCAGAATGTTCTTAAAAGAAAATGAGATATAAAATATTTGGAATCTTATTTTATAAGTTTTCAAGCAAAAATGATTTAAAAAATTTTCCAAGTTTCTTTTATAAGTTTTCAAGGAAAAAGGTTTGGAAAATTATTTAAAGACTTCATTATAAGATTTAAAATTATTTTCAAAGGAAATAATTTTTAAAAGGTTTTATGTTTTATAAATCATTTTTCAAAGAAGAAAGGATACTTTCCTCAAGAAATGGTATTAAAGGATCTTTTAAAAAAAAATTCCATCTAAGATAACATCCCTTGATATTAATAATTCATTTCTAGGAAAATTATTCAATGTTTAAATTCATATTATTTCTCTGAATGGTTTATGTTTTGATGACATGATGTTTATGAATTCATGTTTTATTTCATGGATTATATACTTTTGAAACCCGTTTCTTTTCACAGGTTATGTTTTTGATAAAATAATTATGAAACCTATTTTTTTCACATGTTAAGATATGATTACATGTTTATGTTGCCCATTTCATTTCATGGGTTATGATATTATTTTTTATTATTTTTTAGATCATGTATGTATAATTTCAATGTGAGATGGGTGGGACCTATATATCATGAGATAAACTAATATGGTATTGGGAGTGAACCTTGCCTACTAAGATGGGCATTAGGGTGAACCATGACTACCAATATGGTATTAGGAGTGAACTCAGGCTACTAAGATGTCCATGGGAGTAAACAATGACTACCAATATGGTATGAGGAGTGAACTCATGCTACTAATATGGCCATGGGAGTGAACCATGACTACTAAGATGGCATGGGGAGTGAACCCATGCTACTAAGATGGATTTATAAGTGATACCTTGACTACCATGAAAATCATTTTATATTCTTATTTGTTTTCCATATTTCCATGTATTATTCATAAATTATGTTTTCATGGCATATGTTATTTATTTAATTACGATTCATGCCTTATTAACTACCAATATTTATGACATGATTTATGTTTATGATCTTATGATATGCATGGTACACCATTTTAATGTTATGATCACATTATCGTTCACCTATTATCATTTTTATGTATAAATGTATCCCTTGTTTACCCTTACTAAGAATATGAGATCACCCCTTTTATGTTTCATTCACAAGGTTATAAAGAAATTTATTATGTATGATGTTTATAAGAAGGGTTATATAAAATAAAAACCAATTGGGATATAATGTGGCTCACTTATGTACCAGGGTTTATGTTTTCATTTTTCCAAAGGAACAAAACTAATATGGTCTTTGTGTGTCTGTTTGTATAATGTTTTAAGTTTTTTAAAAAAATTATTTAATGTATTTGTATGAAAAGAGAGGGATTTTATAGTTGGAATCACAGTGAAGGTTTAGTAAACCTTTAAATACTATGATGAGAAAACATTACTGATATCCCTAGGTATATTTATAAGGATATGTCTAGGGATGTCTCTAAGGATAAGTATAAGAATGATTTAATGTTTAAGAAAATATCCTAGAATTTTGGTAAATGATAGAGTGATTGGTTTCCTAGAAATAAATCCATCTCTAGATACTTCAAATGGATGTGGATTTAGAACATATGTACCTATGGGTAAAAACTATGACAAGATATCCTGGCCCTGACTCGAGGTAATCTGGTACATGACAATGGGCCTTTCGGCACACCTGGTTTGACAATGCTAGGGGATATGCTTTGAGAATTCAAAAAATCTTTACAAACCATAATGAATGATTTAAATAGATAATTATTATGAATAAACTAGTATAAAACTAAGTTTTCATAGATTAAATAATTAGGTGACATGATTTATGCACCCTATATGTAATTTTCATGAGTATATGGTATCCTAATATGACAAATGTTTCTAAAATTATGATTTTTGGTTTTCTTCAATGGATATAACTATAAGGGAAATGTTTAACATTTAATTTTTCATATGTGGGAATTATAAGAATTATGAGAATAAATTTTCCAAGTGGAAATATCATAAAAAGAATCAGGAAGTTGGTATGATTATTGGTTATACTTTTTAAGACAATGATACCGCAAATGACATGTGATTAGTATGTGACGTTCCTATAGTATTTGTTAACATTAAAAATAAGAAACATGATTATATTTAGGTTGAGAAGAATTAATAATGATTCATATTTCATATTCTAGGAAAGAGTTATTAAGGAATAAGTTGATGAATCATGAGTATGGTTTAATAATAAGGTTGAATTAATGGCGTATTTATGTTTCAGAATCAAAATATTGTGTTATATAAATCATGAAATATATAAGTATTTTTAGTATAAGCTTTCATTAAGGAATGAAAAGGATAGGTTGAATGGTTATGAAGACATATAAAATTGATTTAATAGAAATGTGATATTTTTATTAGGGGAAGGTAACCATAAATTAATACCTGATGTTGAGATAATGGTGTTTGGATAAAGATATAATGGATATGAATAAGTAAATTGGATGGTACAGATTACCCTAAAACTGATTGTTTATAAATTGTTCTATGTCATCATTGATGAAGTTTAAAACTTCATCGATTTAATGAATATATCCACTAATAATTGGAATAAGGAAGAATGCATGTTTTCCCAAAATATTTATAGTAATTAAGATTGTCACCATGTTTCAAGGGAATATACAATGATAATATTCACATGTTTGGAATGTGAAAACCATGTGGAAATTTTTGACATATGTTGGATCAAGGTTAAGATGATTTCATGACATTATTTCTAAATCGTTTAATTTTTATCTTTTTGAAGGGTTATATGGTTAACCATTTATGGAATGTTTATGTTAAACATTATAGGAATCCAATAATATTAAACTGTTATCTCTCTATACAAGTATTTATGCATATTGGATAGACTGTTCAAACTAATTTGTGTTGATGATAACTAATTACAAATGGGATGGAATATCAGGGATCTCATTACCTATTAGTGCTTCAGGAATGAAAACACAGTTTCATTTTTTAGAGAAAAAGGCAAAGCAGATTAAGGAACAACAAAGGGTGATGTTTTTTTTGAAATAATGAAAGTATATATTTTAATGAAAATTATTCATCTTTAGGAAAAATGATATTGAATTTTTTTTTGTCCTAGAACCTTTATTTACGAAGAACCAGAAGGTTCCTTAGGTCATTATAGATTTATGGACTTGTGATTATTAACTTTCTCTCAACCTCTATCACTATCCATCAGAACGTGATGTTAATATTTCTCTTCCATGCCAAATGTTTAACTTCCCAACCATGTTATATTAATTAGAAATATCTTTATGAGTTACTTTGGGTTACTGCTATGGTTCAATATTTCCCTTTTTAAGGGAATTTTTAGTATTCATGTTTATGATGTGGGTTTTATAAATGAAACTTTAATGTATTAAACCTTTGATAACACATAATAATTTTGAGGGTAGAATTAATTTTAATGGGGATATAATGTAACACCCTGAAATTTTGTGATTTTTTTTTCAAATTAATTCAATATTTTAGATATTTTTTACTTCACGCAACACTGAAAATAGTTTATTTTATATTTACTCACTTTATTTGGATTGAAATATAGAAAAAACTAAGTTAATCATTAAATAAATGTAACATAATTTTTATCTTTACCTATAGAGAACATCGAGGTAATATTTTGTTACAAGAAATAATGACTTTCCTCAATGGTTCTCATAACACACAAGATCAAGTTTTACCAAACAATAATATATGAATAAAATATTATTATTTGATATATTAAAATATAACCTAGATATTAAATTAGTGGTAATTAAAAATGGTTAACTATTTATTAAAATATATTGTTTACAAAAATTTAAAATGAATTCAATGGTTACAAATTAATTAGAAATGAATATGAAAACCGATTGAATATAAAGGAAATTGTTATTATTTTTATGCCCATAGAGTTGTTTTAACCTAATAAATTTAATTAATTAAAATTATTGAGTGATATTAATGTGATATATATATATTATATTCAATCTACTATTTTTAATATTCATCCAAAAGATTTTATAGGCTTAAGATAAGAACAAACCCAAGTTTATGCATAAAAAATGATATTTTTATAATGGTAGTTTTACCTCCTTTTCATGGAGAACCTATTTTAAATAAAAAATTTATAACTTTTGTAGTTTTAATATGTCAAAATAAACTTCATATTTTAAATAGAAACATAAAAATTAGGTTAGGATATTTTTTTATTTTTCTGTAAGGTTTCATTTTTTATTAAATAGTTAAAAGAATTGAATTTTAATTCAAAAGTGTTTTTCATATAATTTATTTATAAGGTAAAATTATATTTTAAATTGGTTTAAAAGTTTAATTATATAATATTTTTATCAATTTTTCCAATATAAGTCATTATAGTGAATTTAACATTGAAATTGAGTAAAAAACATAAAAAACCTTTGAATGTTTTTACTTTTAAACCCCGCATTGTCATCCCATCTACAAGATTAAAGTTAAATTAATTTCTACCACTTATATGATTTGAATTTTTTAAAATGTATTCCATATTTGGAATTAGAATAATTTATAATCTCTAATAAGGTCAAATTAGTTTCTGAGAAAAATTATTAGTGAATGCAGTTAAAATTAATTTAATTGATTAAGATTAACAAGGGAATAAACCTTAAACATAAGGGATCAAATGATCTATCCGCTTTCTAAAAACCAATAGTATGGTCATATTTCGTCCATAAACCATAAATTATTGAGTTTGTTTGTTTTTATGTCATTTTTTAAGTAAAAATATCGGTAAACTTAACTTATTTTAAAAAATTCCAAGTGTGTCCTTTCCCTCCCCTATAAAAGGCCACCAACTCTCCTTATTCTTAACACATATAAAACCACTTAGGTTTAGAAAATATCTGAAAAATATACTTCCTAACATCTATAACTTCATCCTTGAATCCTCCATTTTTTAAAAATACTTCTTAGAAATCCCTTCGGTGTAAACCAAACGGATTTACTCGATTAGGAGGTAACACCCTCCCCAAAGCTCCTTTATTTTATTTTATTTCTACACTAACTCAAATATATATATATATTCCATTATTATGAAAAAATAACATTATAATAAATATACAGAGATTTTTTATGCTAAGGTTTCAACTTACACTTACACAAACTTCCATCCAATGGGTAACGATCATATTATTTTTGTGTACGAAAAAATACCGCCTCACTAAATAATGATTGTTTATTTTTCCTTTATGGCCTATAATGGGGGAAATTATGAAGGAAAATATGTTTATATAAATTATATATTTTATTTATTATGTATTTAATATTCTATAATATTTTTATAATACTTATCTTTTTTACGTTCTATTTTGAGTAAATACGATAATTTCGTTTAAGGAAGTGTGGACTACCACCCCTCAAAGCGATGTGATTTATTCATACACTACATAGAATGTATTAAGAATAGGTTTAGTTAATATATATGATATATATGATATAATAAATATAATTTAATAATTATATATATAAATATATATACATATATTACTTTTACTTTCTTTCTTTCAACATGATAATTAAACAGAAATAGCGTTTATATGTACGTACGAATTACCATCTCCATGAAAGATGTTTTCTATTTTATACCTCTAAATTTTTTAGATTATTATAATAAATATATAATAAAAATAAATTATATTTATATAATTTTTTACATTCTAGTTATCATGATATAAATATAAGGACAAAATATATAACAAATTAAGTCACATGTGAAGGACAGAGTGGATATTACCCAAAGTGAAACCTTAACATAGAATTGTTAACAAGAGGGTAATATAATGTCATAATAAAAAATATATGATATTAGATATAACAAATTGGGTTTTTTATAGATTTAAAATAAACATATATTTATTATATAGGAAGTTTCTATGAGTACGACGAGAGTCAAGACACAAGGTAAGGGAATTTCATCTCACTTTTTATATCCATGAGAGACATTCCATGTTCACCGCTCTTTTATTTTACATGGTGTATAAAATGACCATGAATATATAATATTATTCTTAATATTAAACATATGATTATCTAAATATCCATTCTATGATATTTCTTTTAAGGGGTTTATGTTTCAAAATTTACCAATTCGGTAAGACAGTTTTGTCCCAATTTTTCTTCTTTGAGACACATGTTTTTCTATGCACCAATATTATTTTGTAAGGTTCATTTGACATGTTATATCATTAATATCATTATTTTAATGATATTTTAATGTTATTTTAATTTAATTTTCTTAAATGGAGAGTATGATCCTAAGTGATGATGTGGTAAGAGTTTATTGAAAAAATATCATTGTTTATAAAGATTGTTTATGATTATGCTTTGATTGATGAAATATTATGATTCATCTCTCAAGAAAAATCAAGAGTTTCATTCTACTATATTTATTCAAGATACCTCCATTTATTAGTACTATTTAATTTACTCTTTCACAGTTAAGATAATTAATAAAAAGTATTTAAGAAAAATCAGACCAAATTTCTCTCTTTGGTCAGAAATTGGTTTTATTTCAAAAACCATGCTTTCAAATGATCCTTGAACATAATTTTCAAGGAAAAAGGATTTTAAATATTTTTTATGTTTTTAAAAGCTTTCTTTGTAATTTTTAAATTCTATTTTCAATGAATAATGTTTTCAAAAATGTTTTATGTTTAAAAATTATTATAAATGATTTTCAAATATTCATTTATAAGATTTTTTTTTTAAAAAAATGGTTTTAATTTTTTGTCAAGATTTATTTCTATGTTTTCAAAGTATTTTCAAATAATTTTTTTTAAAAATTATTTCAAGAAATATTTATAATTTTTCAAAAGTTTTTTAAAAGAAAAATGTTTGTAAAATGTTTTAAAGATTCTGTTATATGTTTTCAAGGGAAATGGCTTTCAAAATGTTTTCATGTTTGTTTTTATAAGTTTTAAATGAAAGATGTTTTCAAAATGATATCAAACCTTATTTCTAAGTTTTAAAATTATTTTAATAGAAAATGGTTTTCAAAAGGTTTTATTTTTTAGAAATTATTTTTGAAGAAGAAAGGATACTTTCCTTAAGAAATGCATTTCAAGGATATTTAAAAATTATTTTCCATCTAAGATGAAATCCATTTATGTTACCCATGACTTTACAAGTAAATGATTCAATATTTCCATTCATATTATTTATCTGAATGGTTAATCTTTTTATGGCATGATGTTTTTGAAATCTAATTTTTTAACGGGTTATATGATTTTTAAACAAGATTATTTTCATGAATTATGTTTTTGATTAAGTGATTATGAAACCTGTATCTTTTTTCATAGGTTAAGATGTGATTAAATTTTTATGATACACATTTCATTTCATGGGTTATGATATTATTGTTTGTGATTTTGTGGTACATATACATATAATTTCATTATGAGATGGGTGGGACTTATATCTCCCTCCAATGCATTGGGTAAAGTTTTATATCCCATGAGATAAACTAATATAGTCTTGGGCATGAACCTCGACTACTAAGATGGACATGAAAGTAAACCATGACTACCATAATGGTATGAGGAGCTAAATTATGCTACTAATATGGGTATGGGAGTGAAACCTGACTACCAAGATGTTATGAGGAGTGAAATCATGTTTATAATATGGAAATGGGAGTGAACCATGAATACAAATATTGTATGGGGAGTGAACCCATGCTACTAATATAGATTTAGTATTTATGCCTTGACTACTATGGAACTAATTTTATATGATTATGTGTTTTCCACAATTCCATGTATTATTCCTATGTTATATTTTCATGGATTATGTTCTTTATTTCCTCATGATTAATGTCTTGTGAACTACCAATATTTATTCCATGATTCAAGTTTATGATATTATGATATGTTGTGTATGATATTCTAATGTTCTGATTACATTATCATACCCATATGATTAGGTTTATGCTATTTCTTATTTTTTTACTGTTATGGAGAATCTAAGATCACCCCTTTTATGTTTCCTTCTCCTAGTTATGAGCACATGTATTAGGTTTGATATGTATAAGAAGGTTACTAGTCATGAATAAACTAATATAAGATAATTTTTCTCACTTATTTACCAGTGATTATGTTTCTATGTTCCTAAAGGCACTAAACAAATATGGTCTTTGGGTGTCTGTTTGTATATTAGTTTTAGTTTTCCAAAAAATTTATGTAATGTCTATATATGAAATGAGAGGTTAAATATATTTATAATATCAATTCCGAGCTCATTAGGCCTTGGAATCTCACATAGACTCTATATCTAACTTCAAAAATATCCCTAATAAAATTCTAATGTATTACATAGAAAAAATAGAATCACTATAGAACTCTCCCCGCTTAGGAGATGAATCATATCTTTATAATTTAACCAATTAAGGTTTCCTTTGATATTTTTTGATCCAACTAAAACTTTATAAATTATTGGAAATTCATGGGAAGAAGGTTCTTTTTATGTTAGTAAATATAACTCAATAAAAACATTAAAAACTAATGTAATTTTTATGTTTTCCTCAAAATATTTTATAGCTTTTTCATTTAAATCAATATGAGTCTGTGATTCCTCTTTTCCAAGAGAATAGTTATCCTCAACGATCTCATTTGGTTCCAAACTAGGTTTAATATAATTTATTAGCCTAGAGGGACAAGAAAATAGATTTAACCGTTCATATATTCTATCCTCATCATCTATACACATCCTTTTCCAAGGATTCCAATGGATTTTAATTATTTTACATGTTTTTAATTTAATAAGAAACTATTGAGAAAAAAAGTATTTTAAATTCATATTTTAACTATGTTCCTATATTAAAGAAATAAATAAATGATTTTTTGTGTAAGGAAGAGAGTTGAATTTGGAGGATGGTTTAGTAAAATCCTCCATATGTCTCATTATGAAATGGGAAAGACTGATCTGAATTCCATGAAACATCAGATAAAAGAAGAAGAAGCCCTGATACCATATATAATTGATATCTCACTTCCATGGTAATATATAATGTTGAATAAAATTTAAGAGGAGTCTGAACTTTATACATAGTTCATTCATGACTAGACTTCTAAATATTCTATCATCAGTCAGTTCCTCATTCACATTTCTAATTCTGAAGCAAGGATGGTTTAGTAAATACTTGATCTAGTAGTCCAAATTATTTCCCACACTTTATTTTGGGGTTGTACATCAATTTTATTTTTCCCAGATTTCCAGCTTTCCAAAGGTGGGTGGATAGATCTATAATCACAATCAGTGATGGTGGATCCTTGATCAAAACAGGCGTTGGAGTTGGTGTATGATACGAACCTAAAAGTTCTATGAAAATGTTATTAAATATAGTTCCAAAGTTGGATAAATTACTATTATGTGACATATAATATAAATAATTTTAGGCATGAGTGCTCATAAGTAACTGAAGATCCTTCTCATGAAGTTCATACTTGGTAATCTCTACGAGGGGAGATTATTAGAACAGACCCACAAGTAAGAATTATGCGTGTTTTGGTGTCATCATATATTCCTATATGAGAGCATGTGTAATGGTCCTAATACTTTAATATTATAATTAATATAAGTCATTACTATCACAATTATATTTTTGATGAAAACCGTGTGGACATATGTTCACAGTGAGGTAGGACATGTTTTTTGTGTCACAATTAACATTTCATTAATGGAGAAGTTAAGGAAGTATTCGTCCCTTAAATATTTATGGAAATTTATTTCTCTTCCCTTTTATTGGTATAAAACCTTAACTTTAAATTCCACATCCATGGTGAAATGACACATTTATTTCATATTGTCAAATAAATACTTATCGAACATATAGGTTGGTGGAAAAAAATATTCAACCTACTTGATGAGATTTTGAGACTAAGGGATTATATTACACAATGATAATTCATACGTGGTTATCATCACTAAGACATTAAGTTAACTCTCTTGGGTTACTTGAACAATTACTAGATAATAATCATGGACTTTAGGAAAAACCTCCTAATGCCAATGAGAATAAATCTTAGTGGGTTGCACACTAAGTGTTTCTGATGACCTTGATTAAATTCTGTTTGAATTTATTTAATAGAATACATATTATTCTCAAGACCATGGGATTATTTTATTCATGTTTTATTGATCACAAATGTTTATTTATAAATGAAATATTAAAATTAAATATTTATTTAGGATTTAACTAAATATAATATAAATTTGAACAAACTAAGACCGAGTCTCGTAAAAAATATTAATTAACAATCCATTTAAATACTATTTTTTATTGAGAAAGTTAGTGCACGCCACAAAATAATAAGATTATTAATAATCATATTATTATTATGGGGAATGGGGTTTATTAAGTATTATTATATTATTTAAGGGTTGCAATGAAATTAAATAATTTTTTAATATAAAACCTATATCTATAAATTGACCATTATGTCTATTGTGTATTAAATCAAAATATAAAACCTTGAGAGTCAGTATGCTTAACTAAACTGTATTTGAAATCATCCTTTATCTCTTCCTTACAAGAGTAAGAAACACAAGAGAGATCCTATTAAGAAAAAATGACAAGAGATCAACATGAATAATACAAGATAATCGACTTGTCGTGCTAGCACCCATAGATCGATTGTCATTACTCGAATATCAAAGGAGCATGTGTGGATCACCACTAGATGGATTCCGTCCCTAGATCATAAAATTACAGTGAAGGAAATATGAAAGGGTATTTTTGGGTGATTGATATCTACAAAGAAGAAATAATTCATAGACCAGGTTTTCATTTCATCTGATATTAAATAAATTAATTATTTATTTTACATATAAGATCCTTGTTCGAGGTTTTGGGAAACTCAATATTAAAATACATTTTAATATATCTCTCACCACTAAATTCTTCCATTTTGACCAAAACTTATAATTCATATCAGAGTGGTCATGTTTAAATTTAAACTATTAATTTGATTATTAATCCATACACAACCGTGGTTTGATTTTACTTTAATATTATTTGTTAATTAATCCATTTTGAATAAACATGGTATCGAAATATTAGTCTTGTTTGTTATGTGTTTAACATTATTAAAGGTATAAGAATTTATGAAGAATGACCAAAGATTCAATTGATAGCTACCATTTGTTTTGTTGGTTAAACAAAAGTTACACGACATGTAGCTGGAGTACATGTTTGTACCCCAGTACACTAGACATGGCCATGTCATGGGATACATGGAATAATAAAAAATTTATTACATGGGGTGTATACATTATGTTTACTAAACAACATGGAAAATGGTATCTAATATTATATGGCATGTATATGGTGTACAGAATGTGTCGTCTATATGGATTAGATGCAAAATTCGTACAAACTGTGTGGTCATTATACATTTTTAAAAAACATATGACTGAAAACCGGAGCATTAATGACATACACATCATGTATCCAATGGACACGACATGTAGTTCATTAATTCCTACATCATAGATACATGCCAATTCTTCAGTCTTATTATACGGACACACAACATTTGAGATAAATGATGTGTAGCTAGAGAGAACATGTTTTTTTCGCTCACTTAAGAAAATATATAGTCTTTCAATGGGTTTCAATAGAAAAATAAAATCATAAATATGACTTGTATTTATCTTTTACATATCATGTAATCCACCGAGATATATTCTAAAGACCCAGGAATGTATCTTGAACACATGGAATGAGGAACACAAGGAATGTAGCTCATTAGTACATGCTTTGTAGTCTAGTTGGGGTACACACCAATGCCCCAAGCATGTACCATGGATACATGAAAAACAAGGTACATGATGAGTAGCTAGATATTAAATTACATGTAGTATCCTAAGAAAATAATAAAATGAAATTACATTAAATAAAAAATTGTAGCATTCAAACATTATTTTATTGATTGGGACCAATAATATTTGACAATTAAATAATTGTTTTAATGAATTTTAAATCCTCAATAAATTTATTATAATAAAATATGTAAATATTGGTTCTTCCATTTATTTATCATGAATTCCATTAATGATGGGTATCTCGAAAATTAATTCATATGGTCCTTAAGATAAAATGGAATTAATTAATTAATGGAAGTTTGTTTATCTTAATAAAAAATATTGGATAAAGAAATGAATGTTACCCATTTACTTTTTCATATACATTGCATATATGACTATTTTTGAGCTAGACCACAAATAGTGTATGAGTTGGAATTTATTTAATTTTATTTATTTCATATTTTTGTAAATATTTATTATTAATTTAAATTTATGGCCTATGAGTTATCTCTCCCACCATTATTATGTAGGAACTGTGTGTCAAATGATATAAATGTAATCCCACTTCAACTAATCCTTTGGTTTCCCTCACCAACATGTGAGTTATATTTTTTTTTAATTAATAGAGTTTCCAAACATGTGTAGAGCCGGTTCAAGATGGAATTATAATGATGCCGACCCAAATGTTACATAGGTGGATAGGTGGAATGTTTTTACTCATTCTAAGACCAACAACATGAGTTATTTCTCATAAGTCATAGGTTGATTGAATATACAATCATTAAATAAACAATTATATAAATCTTATTAATGGGGAATTTAATTAATTATTTAATTATGTATATGCATTATTTAATTTTATGGATGTAAGACCAAAATCACATAAATGAATAAATTAATGTGCAAAGATAGAATTTAAATAAATTTATTATGTGTAATTTTTTTATCCAACATGTATAGTTGATTAAGTAACATCCACTTAATATCAAAAATACATGTAAAATAAAATATAAGATAAAATTTATTCATAATAAATTAAAATCCAAAAAAATATATATTAATTTAGATTTGGACTTCCATCACTAGTTTTGGAATAAAAGACTTAGAACTAATTATTTCACCAACCCCCACCAGGACACTTACTTTTAACACAGAGTTGTTATGGAGGTTATTAGTTGACTAAACCATATTAGATAAATATAATTATCCCTCTTGAGACATGATGTAACTTGGAGTAAAGTGTTGAGGAAATAAAAGTTTGAATTTTAGGTTAGGGGAGTCCACTCAATAGTTTAAGGTTCTATAAGACCACAGTTGGTAATGAACATCCTTCTTAAATACATTTAAGTTTCTTGACCAACCCTTGTTGGGGTTATGTGAAGGGGAATATGGATAATTTCCACATTAATTTTCTCGAAACTAGAAATTCTGAGTTCAATGGTGAGGGAAATTTGGAATTGGAAAATATTGGGGGATTTAATAAACTCAATTAATTTATTAATTCTCGCATATTTTTGTAATCTGGAAAAGTAATAATAACCTCATCTTTTAAATTTATAATATAATGGAAAGTTCATCATACACACTATCCATTCAATCTATACTAGATAAATACAATCTACACACAGGTAGTAACTTCCAGGAGTGGTTTAGGTACCTTCAAGTTTCTTTGTTCCATAAACAGAAATCTTACATGCTAGAATCCTCACTTCCTCATCCACCATCATAAGAGGTAAGCTATGAAGAGTTTTTTTTATGAAAAAATTGAGTGACGTGGTTGATGTTCAATGTTTAATGATTTCATATATATCTGGTGAAATAATGAAGTCTCATGGAAACATGGATATATATATATAGAATTATTGAGAACCACCATGGTCTTTTCTAGGAGAGATCTAGATAGGAAAGGTTTTATATTTTCAAGGATATCTTTTAGAGAAAGATTGTAGAGGGTTCCCTAACTGGGCATCATATAGTCAAGATCATTGGATACATTTAGCACTTACTGGTTCTAGGGTTTAAACTCACTGAATATCTAAGCATCAATCTCATTATAACATAACCCCTCTTATATTCTATAGTTTTCTATAAATTGTAATATGAACAACATAGAGAAGTCTCTACCAAATATTCTCACACTCCTTCACCAAGTAGATGAGAAGAAAAATCATGAAAATCCTTCGGTTATTATGATGAACAAGCAGAAATGGAAATATAGGAGCTCTAAGACTAAAAATTATTCACACCCTTCTAATAAGAGGAAGATAAAGGGGAAATAAAAGTTAAAGGATGTTGTTTTTTTATGTTTGGCAATGAGGGAAACTAGGAGAATAACTTTACCTATCCAAATAAGTAAGAGGAGGCTTCAAGTGTGTTTCTTATCAAGTTTAAATTATCTATTTATATAAATTTAGAATTAGATATAACTTTTTTTTGATTAAATATGTATTCCAATATAAGAATCAAGTTGATTTAGAAGTATTCCCGAAGGGGAGGTAGATCTACAAGCATCCAACAAAGATAAAATTACTTTTGTAGCTGTGAGGGACTAGCACCTCACGTTTCTAACTAGAATGATCTTGGTTTTAAAGGGTTTTTATTATGTGCCTTTAATTACCAAAAAATTATTTATGTATCCATGATTGATACATATGGTTTTATTTTCAATATTAGAAATAGATTTTGCTTATTTATAATGATAACATTTTTTATGGCAAAAAAATTTAAATAACAGTCTTTATGTGTTGGATTATATAAACCAATTAATAGTAATATATAATGAAATTACTTCAAATGATTCATACCACACCCAAATATGGAATCAATAGCTTTTTCATGTAAATGAAAGTATCTTGAATAAATTATACCAAGATGGATATTTAGAGTCTTTTGAACTAAAAACACTTGGTACATTTAGTATAAAATGTGAATGGGATAAAGTGATTCTTGAATTAGTTTATACAAACATGTGTTAAACATTTTATATTGAGGAAATGTGTTAGTAATCCTACTTCATAAATTTTACTAATGATTATAGATATGGATATGTCTACTTAATGTTGTATAAGTAATATTTTTTTGATAAATTTAATGAATATAAGAATGAAGTTGAGAACCATATTGGTAAAAATATTAAGAAACTATGCTTAGAACATGGTGGTGAATATCTCAATCAATACTTAATTGATTAATTTCTAGAGTTTGGGATCCTATCTCAACTCACTCCCCATTATACACCTCAGTGGAACAACGTAAGTAAAAGGAGGAAATGCACCTTTTTAGATACAGTGAGATCAATGTTAAGAAATGTGAATATTCCATTATCTTTTTGGGTATACAGGTTATAAAAATAGAAGAAATACTAAACAAATTATGTACTAATGATATATATGGTATACCATAAAATTTATATAGTGGAAAGAAAGCTGGGTTTCCATACTTACATGTGTGGGGTTGTGAATCATTTATTAAGGCCTCTTCAGGTAAAAAAATTACACTATGAGGCACAAAGTGTACCTTTATAGGATAACACAAAGAAACATGGTGAAATTACCTATATGAACCCTCATAAAAAAATTAATAGTGGTAAGAGACTCCATATTGCTTGAGATGGACAAAATCTCAAAAATAGATAGTGGGAATGTGATAGACATTGATGATGTTGAGGCTCAAGGTAAACAAGAGTTTCCATAGGAATATTTTCCTCAAAGCCCCATGAAAAAAACTATTCTAGATACAAAAGTACCATGTAGAAGGGAACGATAGGTTAGAGAACCGAAATGATATGGTTTTCTAGTCATTTAGGATGGAGAATAATTATTTGTTGATGATAATAATCCTCTAACCTATAAGGAATTAGTAGGTGGGATAGATGTTCCCAAGTGGAAAGGAGAAATGAATTCTAAAATGGATTCTATATACCAAAACCATGTTTGGATTTTGGTGGATATTCTAGTGGACATAATTTCCATTGGTTTTAAATAGTTATTCATTAAATAATTGATAATTTAAGGAAATGTAAGTACCTATAATGCATGACTGGTTGAAAAAGGGTTTAAAAAACATCAAGGCATTGACTACGATGAATTTTTTTCACCAGTTTCATTACTGAAATCCTTCAGAATTATACTTTTTATTATGGTTTACCATTGATATTAGATTTAAAAAATGGATGTTAAAATATACTTCCTTAACAAGAACCTTTAGTATGATTTCCATATGACACAACCTAAAGAGTTTACGACTCAAAAGGATTCCAAAAATATATAAAAATCGATAAAAAATCCATTTATAGATTATAGAAAGTATCCAGGTCATTGAAAATTCATTTTGATGAAGCCATAATGTAATTTGGTTTCATAAAGAGTGAGTGTGATTCTTGGGTTTACAAATGGTTCAGTGGTAGTGAAATCATTTTATTAATAGTATATATTAATGACATATTACTTATTGGAAACGAAATACCATTCTTACATTATTTTGAGGCATGGTTGAATAAATGATTCTCCATGAAAGACTTGGGTGAGGTAGAATATATTCTTGAGATCATGATCTGTCATGATAGATCCAAGAGAACTCTAGGCCTAAGTCAAAGTACATACATTCACAAGATACTAATGAGATTCATTATCTAACAATCCAAGAGTGGATTTTTACAAGCGTTACATGACATTCATCTTTCTAGGAAGATGTGTCCTTAGAAAAATTGGAAAGAAATAAAATGGAAAGGATTCCATACATGTCATAGATTGGGTCAGTCATGTATGTTTTTATTTTTACCAGGCTAGATGTCACCTATGAATTATGTGCGGTAGAAAGATATGTTGCCAACCTAGGTGACCGCCATTGGATGGTGGTTATGAATTTCCTTAAGTATATGAGGAATACTAAGTATATGTTCCTAATTTATAGAGGTGATGATGAACTATTCATCATAGGATATGAAAATTCTAGTTTCCAAATAGATCAAGATGACAAGAAGTCATAAAAGGGATACATATTCACTTTTAAAGGAGGTGTTATGATTTGAAAGAGCTTAAAGAAAGCTGTGGTCATAGATTATACAATAAAATCCAAGTATATTGTATATTCTAAGGTAGATAAAGAAGCAGTATGGACACACAATTTTTTCTAAGAGTTTTTTGTATTACCTAGTTGTAAAGATCATATCATACTCTATTGTGATAATGCCATAACGGTGTCTCTTGCAAAATAGACAGGGTCACATCTATAGACGAAGCACAAACATTGGAAGTATCATATCTTGAGGGATATTTTTAGATATATGATGTTATAGTGAGAAAAATTTCAATAGAATAAAATGTGAGGGACCCCTTGAATAAAGCTGTGAATCATTATAAATATGATTATTATCTAAGTTCTAATGAACTAAAAGCCATTGGTAGTTGGATATTGTCCAACATGGAGTTTTTTGGAGTTGGTATCCTAGGAACAACTATTTTTACTTCTATTACATGTATAATAGATGTAGTAAATATAAATAAAACTTCTTATCACATATTTTATTATTATTCTTCATGAATCTAATGTAATAATTTCCTAGCGTATACGTCGTATTGATAAAGTCATAGCAGTTCCATGATATAATGAGAACCATGAAGTTCTATGAAGATATTATTAAATATAGTTATCTAATTGGATAATTTAATATTATGGGAGACATAGTATGTATAATTTATGGTGTTATTACTCATAATAATACGAGACTTCTTCTCATGAAGTATGGAATTTGTAATCTCTAAGATAAGAGATTATGTAAATAGATCCTCTAATAGAAATTCTGCATGTTTTGGTGTCATCAGATATTTTTATCTAAAATCATGTGTAATATTACTTATTATTTAATATTAATTAATTATATGACTCATTAACTTATATTATCCAATGAAAATATTGATTCCAAATGTTCATGGTGAGGTAGGGAATGTTGGGTGAATCTTGCTTGACACGTCATTAATGGATAATTCGGGGAAGGATTTGTCCCTTCCATAATTATGGAAGATGATATCTTGACCCTTTGATTGTAATAGAATCATCACACAAAATTCCATGAACATGGTGAAATGATTCAATTATTTAAGATATTAAAAGAAATGTGTATTGAGTATATAAGATGGTGACACAAATGTTCGACCTGCTTGATGAGATATTGTGATAAATATATTATATTACACTATGAGAATTCTTATGTGGTTTCCATCATTGTAAAATGATGTTATTTCTATTGGCTTTATTGACCCATTTCTAGATAGTAATCCTGATATTTATGCAATCTCACCTAATTCCAACAAGAAATAATCTTATATGGTCACACACTAAGTGTTTTTTATGATCCGGATTAAATTTTATATGAATTTAATTAATTGAATAAAAATTATTCTCAAGGGAAGGGGATGATTTTATTAATGTTTTATAAATTGAAATTTTTTATTGATAAATGAAATATTTAAATTAAATTTTTATTCCGGAGTTCAATAAATGACGAAGGAGGTTGAACAAACCAAGACTGAGTATGGTGACAAATATTAATTTACAAGTCAGTTCAATAATATTTTTTATTTCCAAATATGGAAATCACAAAATAATAATAATATTATTATATTATAGAATTGCTTTTACTAACGATTGTTATATTATTTAAGGGATGTAATGAAATTAAATAATTATTTTAACTTAAAACAAAGCTCGATAAATAGACCATTATGTCTCATTTGTATTTCATCCAAAAATCAAAACATGAGAATCATTACACACAATCAAACTCTCTATCAACTCCTCATTTAACTTTTTCTATCAAGAATGATAAATTAAAGAGATATAACTTTAAGATCGAAGGACAATCAATCAATATTAATAACACAAGAAAATTGAATCGTATCAGTAGCACATGAATATCGATTGGCATTTCACAAAGATCAAAGGAGAACATGTGGATCTCCACTAGAAGGAATTTATCCTTAGAACATCATTGTGAAATTAAAGAAATTCAAAAGGGTCGTTTTATATGATAGAAATATTTATCAGAGAAAAAAATCTCAGATCAGGTGTTCATTTATTTTGATATTAAATGAATTTATTATAAATTTGACATGCAAGATCCTTGCTCCAGATTTTGTGAAACTCAATATTAAATTTTTTTTAATATATCACCCACCACTTCATGCTTACACTACACTTAGAAACCACAATGGGATGATGGGATGTCAGTTCCTCCTTCCAAATATTCCTCCTTACAGATCGTTTTCTAGTATAGGTCTCCATCATAGATTTGTGTCATGTTTTTTAAACCAATTCTCAGGTCCATCTTGAGGTGGATTGTGGTTAATTACACCACTTTTATCTCAACAGGGCAGCGACCTTCAGTTAATGTAAATGATAATGTTGGGAATGTTTGGGAATCTATATACATTGGGCATGCTAGGAATCTAATTTTTTTCTCCTTTTTATTTTTGAGGCTTATCTCATATGAGGAATATCAAGAGTAGAACCCATGGAAGCCTGTGTCATCCATAGAGTAGTTAATGCTAGGGGTATAAGGCATCTAACAATTTTTATAATAGGCATACCTGTTTATTGTATGGGTTCGTGGTTCCAGGTGGGTCACAATTTTATTATTTTATGGGGATAAGATGGTGGTTAAGTTTGTATTAAGGGGGAAATTAAAACACTTTAGGGATTGATTAAGTGTTCCCCTAAAGAAAATATTTTACACTTAGTAGTTTGGTTAAGTGCATCCCCAAAGAGGAAGATTTCACGCTTGGGATTTGGTTAAACGTGTCCCTGGGGAGAAGATATCTCACTTGAAATTCGGTTAAGTGTCTCCCTAAAGGGGAATATTTCACACTTGGTATTTGGTTAAGTGTGCCTTAGAGAGAATATTTCACACTTTATATTTGGTTAAGTGTGTCTCCAAGGGGGAAATTTTACACTTTAGATTTTGTGAGGTGTGTGGCCAGGGGGGAAAGATTTCACACTTGAGGTCTTGATTAAGTGTTTCCCTAGGGGGAAAATTTCACACTTGATGGTTTGGTTAATATTTTCCCTAGTAGGGAATATTTCACCCTTGGGATTTGGTTAAGTGTTTCCTCAGGTGAAAGATTTCACACTTTGGGTTTTGTTGGTAATGTTGGGGGTGTTAAGATTAAACCTTGAGGAGGTATCATAGGTTTTTTGAGATATTAAGATTGAACCTCAAGGAGTTTTCCTATATACCCCTCTTAAGTGGTCAGAATCAAAACTCACATAATTCAATGTTGTGGTTAAGTTCATGTGATAGGACCGACCCATGCCATTTAACATCATGTGGTAAGGATTCTCATGTCACCGAAGAAGTTTAGATGAGGGATGGTGTGGGGTTTACATGTGGAAGCTTCCTGAATGTTTAGGGATCTTATATTAGGAGTAGAGTTTCATCCAAGGCAAGGTGTTTCATTCCATGGCAGTGGAAGATGGTGCGGCGCTTACACATGAGAGCTTCTTAGTGTAGGTTTTTCATCCCATGGTGTGAAAGGATAGTGTGGGGCTTATGCAAGGAGGATAATCTTGATTGGAATTTTACTCCATAGCGAAGAAGGATGTGAAATATCATGATGATCACACATGTGGGATCCTATGTTTATTACACAGGGTAGGATGTGTTGGGTCATCCCATTCCAGTCATACATGGGGTATCCTGCATTCACCACATAGGCTAAGGATATTCTTTTATATCATGTTTTAATGATGTTTTCATAAATTTTAATGTTATATTACTAGGATGTTAATATATAGTGTTTTAGACCATGCAACTAGAATGTTTTTGGGGCCTATTCCCCGAGAGACCATTTCGAAGTAAGAGAGGAAGTTTTGACATAAGGTATCCCCACAAGTAAAAGTGGACAGTTTCCATTGATGATTCCACATTCATTACTACAAATAGTGCTTTTAAAAGCACTATAAACCACTTTCAACAATACTAGAAAAGCATTGTTAATTGCAACGAAGATAAGGGGGGGGGGGGTCCCCTTTATCATCACTATTTTCATACAGATAATGGATACCCTTTATCAGTTCTCAAAATTGTGATGATAAAGGCCTTACTACCTGTGATGTGATGGTTATATAACAACACACCCACCAGCACCTACACAGTGCACACATACCAGCTAAATAAAATAGCACCTGCACAATGCACAAAAGAACAAAGCAGTGCACACAACAGCGTGCACCAGAACAAAGCATCACACACAAGAGTTTGGAAAAAATGATATATACATTTCAAAAAATGTTTTATATAATTACATTTAGAATTATCTAAACAATATTTAAAAACATTAATGTTTCATCCTTTGATATACGTGATCCCCTCTAAAAAATGTCCACCCATGGTATTAGTTTATGAAAAAATCATCCCAACTCAAGAAAATGGTTCCACCTATATAAGAAAAAAATATCATGTTAGTAATACTATAATGATATAAATTAAACATTAATATGAAATAATACATTAATAAAATGTAAATTTTTAATAAAAAATACACACTTGGAGTTATACAAGTTACACCATGCATCGTATTGAGGTGGGGTTGATTCTTACACATTACAAATGAGTTATGGATTGTTGTTCAAAATTATTAAAACAATACAAATGAGTTTTCTTGGTTTTAATTATATCCCTTGTTCTTTTACTAAACTTAATATCAAATTTAAATTACACTTTTGGATGTATACCTATCACACCATTCATCATATTGAGGTGTGGTTGATTTCTAGACATCACAAATAACTCATGGATTGTTTTTCTAAAGTATCAAAACAATCTGAATTCATTTTCTTGGTTTTTAGTATGCCAGTTGTGTTTTTTACTAAAATATCATTTAAAACTGGAAAAATTCATTTTGAGTCATATTGGTCACATCGTGCATCGGTTTGAGGTGAGACTACTTCATAAACATAAAAAAGGACTTACGAATCACTCTACTAAATTATGAAGATAATCATAGAGATTTTTTTTAGTTTTTAGTGAGTGAAACTTTTTGAGCTAAAATGACAATTTTAAACTAATAACAAACACTTTTAGCCATACTAGTCACACCATGCATCAGATTGAGGTGTAATTGATTCATAAATGTCAAAAATGACCCATTGATCATTTTCTTAAAGTATCAACACAATACGAATATGTTTTCTCGGTTTTCATTATGTCACTTCTTCTTTTTTACTTAAGTTAATGTTAATTTTAAATAAAAACATATTTGGATTTATACTGGTCACATTGTTCATCAGATTGAGGTGTGGTTGATTCTTACATGTCACAAACGACTCATGGATCATTTTTCTAAAGTATCAAAACAATCCAAATGAATTTTCTCATTTTTCGGTATGTAAGTTGTGTTTTTTTACTAAAATATCATTTCAAACTAGAAACATGATTTTTGAGTCATACCGATTTCATTTTGAATTAGTTTAATGTGAGACTACATTATACACATCAAAAAAGGACTTATAAATTGCTATTATAAATTATGAAGACAATCAGAAAGCATTTTCTTTATTTTTAGTGAGTGACCTGTTTTGAGCTAAAATGTAAAATTTAAACTGATAATAGAAACTTTTAGTCATACAGGTCACACTGTGTGTCATATTTAGGGGTAGTTTATTTTTACACATTAAAAAAGACTCATGGATCATTTTTTTAAAGTATCAAAACAATCCAAATGCATTTTCTTAGTTTTTAGTACGTCATTGTTCTTTTTTACCTAAATTAATGTCAATTTTAAATAAAAAGACACATTTGGATTTATACCGGTCACATCATGCATTGTATAGAGGAAATATTCATCCCTACACATCAAAAATGATTCATGGATCATTTTCCTAAATTATCAAAACAATAAGAATGTGTTTTCTTGGTTTTAAGTATGCCAGTTGTGTTTTTTACAAAAATTAATGTCAATTTTAAATAAAAAGAGATACTTTGAGTCATACCATTCACAATGTGCATTGAATTGAGGTTTAGTGGATTCCTACATGTCACAAATGACTTATATATCGTTTTACTAATGTATAAAAACAATATGAATGTGTTTTCTCAGTTTTTAGTATGCCAGTTGTGTTTTTTACTAAAATATCATTTCAAACGAAAATCACGTATTTGAAGTCATACCGGTCTCATCATGCATCAGTTTTACATGATACTGCTTCATACACATCACAGAGAACTTATGAATCATTGTCTTAAATTATAAAGAAAACCAGAGCGAGTTTTCTTGGTTTTCAGTGAGTGACTCATTTTGAACTAAAATGACAATTTTAAACTGATAACAGACACTTTTAGTCATATCAGTCACACTATTCATTATATTGAGGTATGGTTGATTACTACACATAAAAAATGATTGATGGATCATTTTTCTAAGGTATCAAAATAATCAGAATGAGTTTGCTCAGTTTTTAGCATGTCACTTGTTATTTTTTCTTAAATTATTATTAATTTAATATAAAAATACACACTTAAAGTCATAATGTTTACACTGTGAATCAGATTTATGTGAGATTGATTCCTATAATTCAAAAATGACATATGGATTTTTTTACTAAAGTATCAAATCAATACTAATATGTTTTCTTAGTTTTCAGTATGTTACTTATTTTTGACTAAAAATACTATCAATTGTAAATAAAAATAGACACTTCAAGTCATACCGGTCACACATTCATGCTATTTGCGTACATTATTCCATTAGGTATGTTGCCCATTTGTTTCTAAACAAATCTGTATCATCTTTTTAATATGAGTATTTTCTTCAATCATGGTAGTACTAAAAAATATAAATACACAAAGGATTAATAAATATTTTAAATGAAATAGTAATTATTTTCAAAAATACATATTCAATGATGCTGTTTTGTTCATATATTATAATCTCTTTTATAAATTTAAATACACAATAACCAGATTCATTTCTGTTTGTTTGTTTCAAACAATGCAGAAACATTGAAAAAATATGTATTTTTTATGAATATGTGTTTGGATAGTGAAATATTATTATATATACCCTGATATTTATCCATTCATAGTACTTGTGATGTTTCTTTTCCTTTTCACATAGCCTCATTCCATGATTTAGATGATATTAATGCACCACCCTATCATAAAAAAGTCCTCATTAAAAGATAATATAAATTATATAACTAGATTTTTAGTTCTAAAATGTTGAATGTAGTGTGTTACAAATTTAAAACGCCATCATGTGTGGTTGGTTTTTTGTATATCCATGCATTGAATCTAGGAAATAAATCTTTGGAGTATCCAAATTGACCGTAATGAGCATCCAATGCTTCCTAAGAACACAAAAAATAATAGGTAATGAATTAAATTAAATCATATTTTACATGATTAAATTGTATAGTTTTAACACTGAATCGTTGATACTAAGAATAGTTTATCATCAATAATTTTTCTATCAAACGATTTGATCATACCTTCCACTATTTCACGCTCTCTATTAGATTCTATTTTTTTTTGTTCTGTATAGGTGACATGATGACTAATGGGTCCAAATTTTTATTCATGGTGAAACCTCTTAAATTGTTTTTTATATACACACCTATGAAAAATACGAAATTTTTTTAGTCATAATTATCATAGTATATCATATTTGGTAAAATAAAATCATGAAAACATACCTCATGTACACATTTACAACTGAGCTTCCTAGAGAATCATACACTAGTATTTGACATACATTGTCAACACTAATGAAATTTAGATCTTCCCCACTGTACATATTTTCATCAAAAAAAAATTGTGTGAGTACCTCCATATTTCATATTCATATTCACATGAGCCTACATTGATAATAAATGTAGATATAGAATGGTAAGGTTTAAGGTGATTTAGGTAGATCGTTCTGATCAGTTGGTTGATCCGTGAGATGGTTTTGAGCCATTATTTATTTTCACCCTCTTCCCTATGTTTATATATAATAACATTCATCAGTTTAGACCTTTTTTAATTAAATATTAAAGGCTTATCTTGAAAAATAAATTATAAATTAATACCTCATTGTCGACATGTTTTTTTACAAGTTGTGACGGCCATGTGATGAATGTTCCAAGAGCTTGTTCGAACTTATGAATATATTCATCACGAATTGGAATAGATAGAACGACACTCGAATCATGGAATACATTAATCAATACTTTGACATGACCTGTTGTAAGTGGTTTGTTGTGTATCATGGTGTTCTGGATATTGAACACTGTATCCCTCGCAACAAGGCGATGAGTGGGTGTTGATAGATATAAATCAAATCAATTTTCAACCTATAGAATATCAGTATAGGAATGGCATCAATTTCTATCTGATTCAAAATTCATTGAAACAATTATTAGAACATTTATTACCATAGATAAGATAGGTTTTTGAGGGGAATGGATCGCCTCATAACTAGTGGGGGGTGGGGTGGGATCTTTATGGGCTGGTTGTTCTTGACTTGTTTCTTCTATTTTCTCGCCACCATAAAATTTGTTATGATCTATATCTACCATTTAATTTGTTCTTCAAGGATATATATTCTTTATCTCATCATTTTCATTTCTTCACTTTGATCCTCCTCGTGTTTTTTTCTCAAAAAATGTTTAGGGTCTCACCCCAAAACCTGTACCTCGAACACGACCATACTTTTCTGGCTGCTTCCAGGCCACTAAAAGTATGTCTGCGTCCTTTTTGGATATTTCTAATTCTTGGGACATTGTTAGATAGAAAATATAGTAAAATAGGTAATCATTGTTTTTTAATTTTTTTTAAAGTTAAAAAAATAATTATTATGTCATACGTACACATTTTCCCCACACTTTTGTGTGTTTTCATCTATCAGTATCACATATTTATTTACATTAAACTCCTTCCATAGGAAATGGTGTGGGATGGGTGTGACTTTGGATTTGGATACATTATTCTAGAGATAAATAGAGGAACATAGTTATATTGTTTTTTAGTCACATAAAAGTATTATGGTAGATTTAAAATACATACCATTTTTTTCAAGTGAAACACACCCCATACTTTCGTTACAATAGGGGTACACTGGTTTTGCTGCTCGTTTTTTTATTTTTAGTACTCAGTTTCTATTTCATAAATAAAAAACTTTCAATAAATGTGATGAATACATGTATCATAAAATAATGTATAACCAAAATAAATGTACCTAAAAAGACTATTATATACGATGACTAGTAAACGCATCCAACACTCCTTAGGTTATCATGTGTGCATAAAGAGGAGGTTTTTATTTTCCCTTCATCATCTTTAAGATAATATCTTATTAAAATTATGTGAAAGCCTCTTTGAATCCTTCTAGAAACCCATGATACATAGTCTTTTTGTGAGTCATCTACTATAAATGCACTCTACAAGGGATGATGAATAGTAATTCAATGTTTCATTATTTTAATTTTTATTAAATTGAATAAATGATATCATAATGTTTCTGTAATATCTCCCCACATCAGTGTATTAATATCAATGACTACATGGTTCCATGACAATAAAACAACTAAAAAATGTTGCTGAGTGATGATTCCAATGTAACTATTGAACATGGCCATGTGGGGGTTAACATGTTGGACCCACTTATTCCATCCAACATCTTATTTGATACCTTTATCTTTTTTCCTTATGGAATTTTTATAACACAATCAAAATATGATGTTCCTATTTTTTTTGCACCACCAGGGTTTCGTTTCCTACCATTTAATCAGTTTCAACATTATATATATGTTCCTCTAGAGTGCTAGCATTATCATGTGTAGATGGTGGTTGTACCTCTGCACTGGGAACAACAGTAGTAGGTTTACAAAGCTATTGGTCCTCTACACTATGAGCAACAATAGGTTGAGAGACCTATTGTTCCTCTACACTATGAGTAGTTGGAGGTTGAGAGACCAATTGTGCCTCTACACTGTGAGAAGTAGCAGGTTGAGAGATCTATTGTGCCTTGGGATTGGGATCATCATCACATGAAAAAGTAATTACCTATAGAAGTGGTTTAACATTTAATTTATATTATATAAAATAATAAACAAAAAGATAATTACATAAGGTGACACGATTTATATTACAAAAAAAATATAACCATATTATTGAACTCTCTTTTTTAAAAGGATGAAGGGATTTATACCCTTTATTGACTATCCAAATCCCTTAATTGTAATGTCCTCTAACACAGAAAATACCATCTACATTGGGATGACTGTAAAATGATTACTACGTCCCAATGAAAGGGTCATCCTCTATTGAATTTTCATCTAAACCTTCTATGGTTTTGGTCGATAACAGAACAATTGACTAGTTTTGATTTTCGGGATCTGGAACATAAAATACTTGTAATTCCTATGATTCAATTATAAATGGTTCTTCTTTGTACCCTTCCTTACTAAAATAAAATTTCATGAATCCCAAATCATCTATTTTAACATCACTCCTCTTATCAACCCACTTGTATAAAAAAACCAGCACTTGGAATTTCGTATAATCTGACTCCCATATTTGTTCGATGATGCCAAAGTATGACATATTTGTATAAATCATATTTCTTTACCAAGCACTGGAAACATGCATCGTTTCAGACACAAGTGTAACTCCAATATTCTTCATGGAACAATCTTCATCATGTTCATTTGTATATAATGTCTAAATATTAATTACATAAGTATTATAAGATAATACATACACACTTGGTCCTTTGGCTAGCCATAAATGTCATTCTGAAATTGAGTCCATATTTTCATCTAACTCCTTAAATATATGGTCCTAAAACCATCCTATAAACTATCGATTATGTTAATTTGATATAAAGTTTTCATCCCTTGATGGATTCAAGTGCCTAAGAATTTATTTTGGGGTTTTTACATATAGGTGAACCTCCAAACTGTTATGAAAAATTTCAAAGTGGGCCTCCTACTGATTTGTAATATTGATTGTGACAACCTCTCTTCTAGTAATTCCGTCACCTGTAAGCCATACAGTGTGAAAAGATTTTGGTAGACTAATTCTTTCCACACCGGACATGTATTTGGTACATAATTCAATGACTTCCTCACCAATATATTACTCCACAATACAACCCTATGGAAAACTTCGATTTTTGACATACCTTTTCAAAAATTTTATATACCATTCCATGGGGTACATACATCTATAGTGTATAGGACCACATAGTTAAATATATCTCACCAAGAGAACTATCATATAAAAGAATGTCAGTGGGGAGAACATTTCCAATTCACATAATATGATGACAATCTCTCTTTCCATACTAGGAAATTTAATCAAGTCTATAACTTTGCTGCATATAGATTTAAATAAGAAATAGAGATTTGTTAATGTATAATGGAAATTATTGGGTAAAATTAAATGCAAATTTATAATAATTATATATTTCATCAAAATGTGGTAGTCATGTGATTTTAGACCCTTTAACTTTAAATCAATCAATGACACGATGTTCTTGATATTCGATGAATACCCCTATAGAACCTTTATATCATTCAAGAAGTTGAGAAATTGATATCTCTCCATCCTGGAAAGAGTGTAAGTAGCTGGAGGAAGAAAAGTTCATTTTTCACCCTTCACTAGAACCAACTCTTCTCATATTCCCATGTCGACCAGGTCCAACCTAGCCTTAATTCCATCCTTTGTTTTTAGGTGCATTTAGCAATGTGCCGATGACACTATCAAATATATTTTTTGAAACATGCATAACATTAAGAAATTGTCTACTGTAAAGACAATTCTTGTATGGTAATTTAAAAAAACTGATCCCTTTTTCAAACTAGTTTTCATATGTTTTTTTGAAAATTGTTTACCAAAAACAGTGTCCACATATTTTACTTTCACAAATATCTGATAACATGTTAGTGTAGATGATTTTTTAAATTATTTTTAACTTCCATCAAAAGATTTTATCCAAGTTCCTTACTTATGTTTTCATTTTAGAAATATTAGATGTCTTAAAAACACGATTTTCGATGAATGTTTCAACCTAATTGACTGTGTACCTTCTTCATAAATGGGACACCCATGAGTTCCTTTAATGATATATCTTGACAAATTCCCATAAGAAGAAAGTCATTTATCGTCCCATACAACATTGATCTCAACATGAAATCTTCATTTCTATTAGAATCATACAATGTAACACCTGAATCCCACAAGACTATCAAATCCTTGATCAATGGATCTAAATAAACATTAATATCATTACCTGATTGTTTCGGTCCTGATATAAGCATAGATAACATGATGTGTTTTCATTTCATGCATAACCATGATGACATGTTATAATTTACCAACATAACCGGCCATGAACTATGAGTGCTTCTTTATAAACCAAAAGGATTCAGTCCATATGTAGATAATGCAAGCCTAAGGTTTCTTGGATCGTTTCCAAAATTAGGACACTCATGATCGATTATCTTCTACTGAGGAGAGTCTTCTAGATGATGTATTTTCCCATATTTATTTTTTCTTTCTGCGTTCCATGTCAATTGCCCTATAGTCTCCTCACTTCAATATAGGCACCTAATCCTTGGAATGATTAAAAAGTACCATATAAATTTCATAAGACTAAATTAATCTTTCTTATATCAAGAAGTACCACACTTTGGGAATTCTCTAAGTGATTTTTGGTCCTTGTAAAATAGTATATAGTCATTCGAGCATGCATGAATTATTTCGTATATCATACCCATTGAGCGTAGAATTTTTTTGATGTCGTATGTCCAGATTATGAGATCATTATATTCTAAGAGCATCTCATTGAAGAGAGGAATTATTTCTATAAAATTGGAATAACTCCATCTATTTCCAGCTTTCAAATTATACAGCTTCAGTATCTCTAACAATGCTATATATTTGGTGAAACCACTATACACAGGCTTCTTTTCACAACTCTATAACTGCTCAAACAATTTTGGGAAATCAAAAAGTTCATCTTCAACTACCCTTGTCATTTCCTCAATAAAATATTCATCATCATTCACATCTGTAATCACATCCTCGATACGGTCTTCTTCCTTTTCCACACTTGTAATCATATCAGATGATCCATAAAATGAAATGTTATCCCAACCACTAGCTACATTTTATTTTTTCCCATGTTTATTCCAACATTTATAACTTCGATCTATTCCATGATAGATAAAGTGTTCTTCCAACTCCTTTGGACTAACTTTTCTTGAATAACAACAACATAAACATGGACAAAGGATTTGATAAGGGTCATATGCGTGATCTTTTGCAAACATGATGAACTCTTTCACTCTATCATTATACTCTTTCGTCAAATGATTACAATCCATCCATTCTCGATTCATGTACATCCTATTTGATTTGGTGATTTTATCATTTAACCAAATGATAAAACAAAATAGTGATATAATATAATGGTTTTCCTAATTATATAAAAATATAAACTTTAAAGATTATAGAAAAACTAGAGTTTAAATTTCATATGAAAACTATTTAAAAAATCACACTTGAAATCCCATTAAAAACCAACCATTTACACAAATTCATCTTTAAAATAACACACCCTTTTTAAAATAAATCAATCAGTTTCAAAAAATCATTCAAAAAACAAAAATTCATTTTTTAAACATTCAAGAAAACTTCATGACACAATAATCTTAATAATTTAAAATGAGTGAAAAACCTGTAAGAGACATTTCAAAACACTTGAATCTTTTTAAAAGAGCCACTTAAGCATTTTCACAAAGTCAAAGATCCCAAGAGATTCACTTTATAAAATATACATATAAAACACTTTGATTTATCACAAATCAATCAGTGTTTTATGATTCCATTACAATATTCCAAAGGTTGGTGTAATAATAATAATTTCCATATGCATTTTATATTGTTCTCCCCAACATTGGATATCCCTTATCCATGCTTCCATTGTCCAGTTATATCAATTATCCATCACTACAACATTAGATTCCCAACACATATATTCCATAGTCAGTGACTACACTCACAACCATGAGACACTTGTGTTCCAGTTTACTACAAAAACTGCATTATCCCAATAATCATTGGCTCACACCAAATCAATTGGTAGTAAACCCCAAGAAAAATGCATATGTCTCTCACATGATGTACTATTGGTTCCTTATTTTATAAATAAACATAAGAAAATCTATAACCTTTAACCTAATTGAAAGATTGAGATTGCTTCAAACACTCCACTTCTTAAGTACAATGCATCCACATGCCTACCCACAAAGGTATATTTTATATAATTATATCTTGGTGATAGAAAACCCTATAGGCCTAGTGAATTGAAAGATCAGCCACACCAATAAAAGACCTTGAAAAATATTAGTCCCCCCAACTCACACTATAAGAATTGATAGATAAAACATGGTAGGAATCTCCCCTTCTCCCCTATGGGGGGTTTTTAACACCTTCCCCGAAACATGAACCCTGAAGTGTGTCAAAACAACTGATGATAGTGATGAAAATTGGAAATTATATTAGAAGATATAATCTAAAAGGAGCATAAAGTAGGCTGAAGAATCATTTGAGAAAGAAATTTAAGAAGATGAATGAAGAATGGAAAAGAAACATAAGATGAGTGGTTGGTTAGTGAAGAAGAACCACTAAAATATCAACCGATTCCACCCTTTCAAGGGAGTCAAAGTACATGAGAGTAGAATGAAAAATGAGAGAAATTATTAGAGTTTATTATGAAATAATAAATTATCAAAACCTTTGTTGAGGGTATAGTGAACATGTCTAACTATAAAAAATTTATGAATGAAATGGTTTATGAAAATATAATTCCAATGGAATTGGGTACAATAAAATTAAAGGGATATTTTTTAATTATTGTATGAAGAAGACTATTGAAGAAGTAATGTGATCTTGTTAACTTTTCCATTCTGATTAATATTTGGTTTAATGAGTTTGGTTAGGGTTTCAGTGGATTATGAGTTAGCATGAATGAAATGTCTTAATTTCTATTAAAAATATAGGGATTGAGATAGTTTAATCTAACTAGAGTTATGATTTAACTTATAAATACTACAGTTTGGAATCCACTAGGTTTTCTTGAGGATTTCATTTCCAAGGTGGAAAAGTTCAAATTCCCAGTGGACTTTCTTTTGATAGATGTGGAAAAAGGGAAGGTTTTTAAAATCTTGTAAGGACCATACCCATTAATGGAAGGTAATTGATATAAGTTCAAGGTTTGAAGTTATTATTTAGAGTTAGTGCAGTATAGGTGATGATCAATATCCATCGGACAATGAAAAATCTAGCTAAGAAAGTAGATGAGTAGGGAGAATATAGATAACAAGTACATGAGGATACTACTTTCCTTGGAAAATTATTTTATGTAGAAACATTAGTAAATAAATAAGTGGGCGAAAAATATGTATAGAGATAAAAATGTTGTTGAAGATACTTCATACAACTAAAACTTAATTTTTAGTGAAATCACACATAGAAAATCATATGTCATGTTAATACTGCATTCCTAGAATGATGCATGGGCATAATCCTCTTACCAATATTCTAAGGTGAAATAATACAATAGTAAAAATAGAAACAAAGAGTAATTAAAACCAACATGAAATTCAATTATTCTGTAAATAAGGACAACCAACATACAATTTATTTAGTGTGAAAACAAGGATCACCAATGACTATGATTTTCAATGGGGAATTTATCCTGTAAATTTCAAAACATCACCATTAATGTCAAACTATAATGACATGTGAAATAGATGAGAAAGAGGAGAAAACTCACCATAGATTTTTAGTTCAGCACGCAACGGAGGTGTGTTTGTAGAGGCGGAGAGGCACGCGATGGAGAAGTTCTTCGATGGAGGAGAAACATACAAGATTTCATTTTCCTTGCCTCAGAATGCACAAACATTCTGAACAAAGATAACAGAGATGGAAATGTCTCCATTAAGCTTGATGTTAAGAAATCCTTTGATACCATTGACTAGATATTTAACTTCATGGTTTTGGAATCCTTTGGTTTCAATGATATTTTCATTCATAGAATCAATTACTTGTTCAATTTAGCCTTTATTCCTATTCTTATAAATGGAACTCCTAAGGGATATTTTAAATGTAACAAGGGTGTCAGACAAGGTGATCCTTTATCTGCAATACTTTTTACCATAGCTGAATATTACCTTAGTAGGATTCTCACCAACCTGGTTACTCCAAACAAACATAAACCCATCCAGGCGGCTAGAAACATAAGTGCACCTACACATCTATTTTATGCTGATGACCCCATTCTTTTTTTTACAAGGCAGTAAAAGAAATATTCAAAATCTTAAAAATTCCTTGGCTCATTATGAAGAGCTCTCTGGTCAATCTATAAGTTGGGGAAAAACTTTTGCCTTCTTGGGAAAAAGCTTTTATCATAATAGAAAAAATGACATAATCATTTGTCTCAATATCATGGAAGAATCCTTCCCCTTTAACAACCTTGGTGTTCCTATATTTTGGGGAAGGCCTAAATACATGTTCTTTTCCACCATTTTTGATCAAGTGGTAAAAATTCTTTCCTCCTGGAAGGGTAAATCTCTCAACATGGTAGGAAGGATTTGTTTGGTGAAATATACTATTGTATCAAAATTGGTCTACTCGCTGATGATTTAAAAATGGCCTATTCGTCTTCTTAAAAAAATTAATGTTTACATCAAGAACATTGTTTCGACTCGTATCATTCTTAGAAGAAAACATGTGACCATTCCCTAGGCTACATGTTAAAAACCGTTAGATAAAGGTGGTATTGGTATTAAAAACCTTCAACTCTTTAACGATGCCCTTCAAACTAGATTAACTTGGATATTGATTAATAATAACTCTGATTCCATCAATTTTCGTAGGAAAAGATTCACAGAAAAACTTATGAAAGGAAATTTGAACTATTTCCCACCATCCATCTGGCCCTCCATTAGACAACGTTTTGAAAACATTACGGTCAAATCTAGATGAATGGTTAGTGATGATTCTTCCATGAACTTTTGGTTGGATTATTGGACTGATGTCCCTCTTATTTCTAAGTTACCTCTTAACTCTGTCCTGGTGAACACCAACTATACTATAAATTATATCATGCATTCCAGTAGTGACTACCTGCTTGACAACATCATGTTTCTTATGGAAAATTACTACTACGCAAATGATGATTTTCTTATATGGGATACTGCTCATAATGGGGTTATAGATTCAATTTTTTTACAACCATAAGATCACAAATTTGGATCTCAGTTTTGTTTGGTTACAATACTTTTATAAAAACTGGATTAAGCCATTGAGACTTAATCTTGTCAGGCGGATTTCCCACAACCGTGTTCCCAATGAGGTTTGTCTTCGATATTTTGGAATACAACTTTGTTCTAAGTTCCATTTTTTCCACCAGCATAGAGAAGATTCTAACCATCTATTTTTGACTTGTGCTAGGGCTTCAGTGCTTTGGAATTATATTACTGACTTGTTTGGATGCAGATGGTTACACTCTAACTCTATTAATTCACAATTAAAATTATATGTGGAGATGGACTCTTCACTACAAATCAAAAATCTATTCTTATAAATAGTGGAGGAACTCCTACACGTGATCTGGTATGATAGAAATTCCATTATACACAATAATTACTCATTCAATATTAATACAGGATGGACGTGAATTTGAATGGCCATTAAGGTCACGGATTCGATACATAAATCTTATTGTGACAAATCTGTTGGTGATTTTGAGATACTTCGTTGCCTCAGAGTTGATGGTATCTACAGGAAACCGAAGCACACCTTTGAAGTATTTTAGCAAAATCCACTTTCGAGATGGATTAAAGTGAATGATGATGGCGCTTCCAAATGCAATCAATGACCTTCTAGTTGTGGTGCTATCTTTATATATTTTAATGGGAGATTCCATGGATTCTTCTTTTGCAGTTGCGTTACGACATCGTCCATGCATGCAGAAATGAGGGGTGTGATTCACGCTGTAGATTTTGTCAAGAAAAAAGGCTGGAACAACATCTGGATTGAGAGTGACTAAACCACGATTGTCTGGGCTATTTGGAACGGAGAAATACATCTATCTTGGCCTATCGCAACCCTTTGGATGAGATGCCTGACTTCGCTCTTGGAGATCAACTACATTGCCACACACACCTTTCATGAAGCGAACAGGGTTGCTGATGGTCTTATTAACATGGGTATCAGTCAGGACATTACTTGGAAGGAGGATCTACCTACTGAGTTCCTCCCTTCTTATGAAAGGGATTATAAGAAAATCCCCAACTTCAGAATCATGTAATCTCCCCTTCTTATTAATAAATAGTGTCTTGGTCTTTGACTAAAACACCACCTTTAAAAAAATGTATTTATAATTATAATTATTAATGAATATATATATATATATATTTAAATAATTATAAAATTATAACAAATTAATATTTATAATATTTTAAATTTTATTAATAAATATATTTAATATATTTTTTATAATTTTATAATTATTTAAATATATCTATATTTATTTATAACTATAAATATAAATATTTGTATTTATTTCTCAATATTTCCATATATTTTAAAATATATTTAGAAAATTATTTATTTAATTATATATAACATTATATATGAAAATAATAAATATATTTTTTACAAATTAATAATTATTTAAAAATATATATATTTATTTATATTTATAACTAATATTTAAATATATATTTATTTTTAATTAAAAATTATAATAAATAAAATATTCATAGTTATAATTATAAATATATATATATAAATATTAATAAAATTATAATAAATATATTTACAATTATATATATATATAATTAATATATTTATTATAATTTTTGAATTATTTAAATATATATACATTTATTTATAATTATATCTATAAATATTTGTATTTCTTTATAGATACTTGTATATTAATATATATAATTAATATATTCATTATAACTTTTTAATTATTTAAATATATATATGTTTATTTAAGAATTATAATTATAAATATTTGTATATATTTATATAATTATATATTTATATCTTTATTTGTAGTATAATAAATATATTTATTATAATTTTATAATTATTTACACAAATATATTTATTTATAAATATTTGTATATAATTATAAATAAATAGATAAATAAATAAATAAATAAAAAAAATATATATAATTATAATATATGTATATGTTTGTTATAATTTTATAATTATTTAAATATATTTATATAGTTATAATTATGATTACAAATAAATATATTTAAAAACTATTTATATATAATTAAAATTTAATAATTATAAATATAATAAATATATTTTTTCTTCAAATATATTTAATGTAATTTTATAATTATTAAGAACATAATATAGTATATATATGGGTAACATGAATCAATTAATCATATACACCTAGTTAAATATACATAATAAAAAATAATCCATCAATGGACCACATGAATAATAAGAAGAGTGTAATGTATAAATGATCATTCATGATGATACATAAAATTTATGCATGCATGATCAATATATTTACTGACCAAATTCATTGGAAACACATATATATGTAATTATAATCTTAGATTTACCTTTTTAAAACATTATATATATATATATTTGAATTATAAAACAATATATATTAATTATAAACATGAATTTTTTATTTAATGTATACAAATAAAAAATATTTTTGAATATAAATATAATAATTGTATATAAATTAGTATAAAAAACTTTTATCATCATTAAAAATATTGCTGATAAATGTATCCTTTAACAGAGCTAATAAAAGCACTGGTAAAAGTATACCCTTTATCAGTGCATTTTTTGATCACAGATAGGGGAAACATTTATGAGCGCTTTTATCAGTGATTTCTGTTTCGTGATAATAAAAAGAGGTGCTTCCCTTGCCCCATTTTATGGTAGTGATTTGCGACTTATTTTTCTCAGGGTCATGCACCTTTCGGTGGGAAATTACATAAACATAACTATTGTGAAGTGGAAAATGGAATTCCTGATGTTAGGGTATCTATGACTAAAAGAAAAAGGCATTAGGGTACTTATGTTTAGTAGAAAAAGGAAGATAATGGTTTAGGACATGCTTGTAGAAAAGGGGGCAGACACAAGGGTTGATGATACTAGACGCAAGGGAATATGGGGTGCAGATGAATCAGTTTAAATGTGTATAGTCAACATGGAACTTGACTTGTGCACAATGGTGTTTGGTGAAAGGAGGCATCGGGTCAAGGACCCAAATGTATTTGTTCACAACTCTATAGTTATGTATGCAAATAGAGTTGTGAAAATAGAAGATTCTAGCATAAAACCTCAACATATATTTTAGAGGCATATGTCTGCACAACTTCTAAAGTTCCACATAGATGAGGGTTGTTCAAAAAGGGATTCTCTTGAGAAAACCCAAAGATCCATATGGTATTTTTCATAAGGAACCCTCAAACCCAGTCCAAGAAACTTTAGGGCCCACTGGAGGCTAGTCATGAAAGTATCATAACTTTGGGAATCCATGTGGTGCAGAGTTGTGTGATTCCATAAAATACGAGGTTGCACAAGTGAGATTTGACGCCTTAAATTTTGGGTATCCATCCCTAATGGAGGGGGTGATTCTTTATTTTTCCATAAAATTGAAGTCATTGGCATGAAACACTTATTGGCCACAAAACATTTTTGTGCGCCTCATATGCCTTTAATATAGGGACACAACCAAATAAGTGGACGATTTAACATCACCATTCTCACACAAATGGTATTTCACATGACAATATAGTGATTCCCCACAAACATCTAATGTTTCATGAAACCACCTTTTTTGATGATTCAGGGATCCTAGAGAACCCATGAGACTTTAATCTTCAAGAACACATTTTTCACATAATTGGGTTGCGCATGTGATATGAAAGATACACACAAGCCTTGATCGTTGTGTACAACTAATTCCTTGGTTCTAGAATGACCAATAATTATGGAATGAGAATTTTTTTAGGAAAAAAATTACCTTTAAGTGATCGAGGCATGTTTTTGATTCCAACAAGTTCCCCCTTAAAATTACACCAAACGGGATACCGGATGGTTGGGTTATGAGGTAAACATCAAATTTTAGAGTGAATTTCTACTGTGTTACACAACTCTTATACCACGCCACCCAAAACTATTTTCATGATGGTGAAACTCTACTTGCGCGATTGTGAAACCTAAGAGCCCTATGTTTATAAATAGGTCAAGGGAGAAATATATTGTCACCTGACTTCCATGCATTATAAGACCTATCTCATGTGATAAACACAATGCTTTTCATAAACTCCTAACCATTCATTCACGACATTCACTAAAACCCATTTATATGGAGTATTTTTTAAATTTTTTTTCTTATTTTTTTAAATGCGTAGGTTAATTTTTTTAAAAAATGTGGTTCAAAGGAAGAATCACCAAAGCCTAATTTGGGATTATACCAAAATGTAGCATCACCACTGCCACATTTTGGTTGAGTCCAAAGGTGGTAGCAGCACTACCTCCTTTCCCCTAAAACAATTTTTTTCTATTTTAAATATTATTCTTTATATATTTAATGTTTTTATTTTTTATTTTTATTTTTTTGGTTTATATATATATAAAATCAGCACAATTTATCTCTTATTTAATATCTAGTAGTAATATCATTACAACAATCTTGATTCTGACATAAATAATCAGTCATGGATTCCTTTTATAAGAGGGATTTCCTTAGAAAGCATTCTGAATTTCTGATGTGGGATACAACTTCTCCCTTTGCTGTGCAGAACATTCCACATTTCTGATGTGGGATTAAGAAAATTTTCATGTATGTGGCTTTTAAACCCAATAAAATATAAAATATAAGACCTATATAAATGAAAATCAAAACATGGATTAAAAATATAATATATACTCGAAAATAAGAAGAATTTCGTAAAAAATATTGATGAAAAATAATTTATAATCTGTCAAAGCCACCAACTTGAAGCTTTAAAATGTTTCAATTATGTGACTTTTAATGTCTATAAAATATAAGCTATAAGACCGATATAAATGAAAATTAAAACATGGATTAAACATATAAGAAATAATTAGAAATAAAAATAATTTTGTAAAAATGTTGATGAAAAATAATTTATAAGCTTTTGAAGCCACAAAATTGAAATATAAAAATGTTTCAAGTACATGACTTTGAAATCCAATAAAATATAAACTATAAGAACAATATAAATAAAAATTAAAAAATCTATTAAACATATAATAAATAATTGAAAATAAAAATAATTTCATAAAAATGTTCACGAAACTTAATTTATAAGCTTTCAAAATCACCAACATGAAACTTAAAAATGTTTCAAGTATGTAAATTTAAAAGCCTATAAAATATAAACTATAATAAGAATATAAATAAAAATTAAAACATTGATTAAACCTATAATAAATAGTAAAAAATAAATATAATTTCTTAAAAAATATTGATGAAAAATATTTTATAAGATTTCAAAGCCACCAACCTGAAACTTAAAAATGTTTCAAGTATGTGACTTTGAAATCATATAAAATATAAAACATAAGGCTAATATAAATTAAAATTAACACATGGATTAAACTTATATGAAATAGTCAAAAATAAAAAAAATTAATAAAAAATGTTGATGAAAAATAATTTAGAATCTTTCCAAGCCACTAACTTGAAACATAAAAATGATTCAAGTATATGAATTTTAAAGATTATAAAATATAAACTATAACATGAATAATTTATTTTTGAGTATTTATTATATTCTTAATCCATGTTTTAATTTTCATTTATATGGGTCTTATAGTTTATATTTTAAAGGCTTTCAATGTCAAGTAGGTGGATTTGGATCCTCCTCGACATTCCTTATTTTTCCCCTCACTTCTGAGTAACTTTTGTTACACTCCTTTCATTTAAATTTATTTATTTAATTTATGAAACAATTTTTATTTTCAAAAACTTCTTATCTATTTAGGATATAGTTTATGTAATGCCCTGACCCCAGTTACCCAGAGTCGGTGCATTAATAGATAACATTGGCATGATCACAAAAGATCAAGTCTCGAAAGACCAATTAGTTTAGTAGCCTTGGAAACACTAGATACATTCATAATGTTTACATTACATCATAAAGTGAAAAACTACAACAAAATCTTGTCTTCATATCCCCTCATACTATCCCTGCATGTCAATCATAAAATACTTCTTCACATCCTGGGAAAAATAAAACATTGAAAGTGGTGAGCTCAGATGCTCAGTAAGGATAACAATATAGCGGAAAATTTCATAGATAATCATAAACATTTAAGGAAATGTATAACTAAAACCAAATCCTCTTAAACTTGAAATTCAGCATAATATGGAAAAAATAAAATTAAATAATTCCATTTACTTATTCACAAGGATATTCTACTAGTCGAATAATCACATGCAATATCAATAACCACTTTCATAATGATGGAATGCATAATACCAGACTATCATAACCACGTAGCGAAGGCCCCGTGCCAAGAATACAAATAAGTTTTTGTCAGGGCCTTGTTCCAAGACACTAGTTTGTCTCATGAGACCTACCAATGCATCTAAGAGCTATAGCAGGCTCCATCCATCACTTATTAAGTACAATGCATTCCTCATATGAACAACTTTAAACATAACATAAACATTCGTATTAAAACTAGAATACAAAATGTCAATAATTTCTCTATAAACCATGAATGGTATAAAAATAACACATCCACATTCAAACATATCACAAAACCTTCAATACTATACACAAGTTTTTTATCATAATAAATCAACTTCAAATAAGCTTAAAATCCATCAAAGGATGTTGACATAGATGAAATCAAAACTATTTGAGAGAAATATCTATTTTTTTGAAATAATTTAAAAGTAAAATAATTACAAAAAAAATTTAATTTTAAAATATTCTTATAAGATTGTAAGGGAAGCTTAGATGGTTTTATAATGGTGGAAAATAGCTGCACCCACCGTATAAGTTAAAAAAGATATTCTTACATTAATTTTGTCGAAAAGGTTAAAAAGAATCTTGTTTGGAAAACAATAGAAAAATTCCATTATAAACTTCTTATAAAAAGTCAAAAAAGTGTATAAATAACTTTAAACGATAGTCTGTAAAATAGTTAGAATGATTTTAAATACATTTTTAAGAAACATGGATGTGAATGATAAAGAGGTCCCAGTAGATAATTACGTATAAACAACCTCGAATAATGAAGAGATTGTGAAATAAACCCTTACCTTGTACTTTTCCATGGTTGAGGGTAGGTTAACCTCCTATATAATGGTGAAATAATTATCATTAAATTATCCAAGAATAATATACATTAATATGATATCATATATGATCTTTTAACATTGATTTGTTAATAATATCTTAGAATTATCATCGATTCAGGTGTTAACAGATTAATTTTTCTTTATATTAAATGTTATGTGATCCATATTTTCTATAGATGGGATGCATATTATTCATATCCAGAATGATATCAAGTCTCTAAAAATTATTTTTAATCATCAAATAAAATTTATTCTTGAATGGATATGATGGGGAATGAATCTCATTGCATTCGTGGAGACGGTAATCCGCACGTACGCATGAGCGACAATATCATACTTTTGATATTAAAATAAAATATAATTGGATGGTATATCATATATACAGAATAATTATCATGTTATATTTATTAATTACATTAATTACTCATCATTATTATACCCATCAAAATAATAATGTATTGAATAACAATTACACCACGACGTGGAGAAGGTAGGCCGTACGTACGCTTGTATGGTGTCATGTCATTCAAAGGATGGATAGAATACTGAATATGGTTATAACATATTTTTAATAACATCATAGTATATATAAGATACTGAAGTTATTATTTTATAATTGAAATAACAAATAAAGAAGAAGTGGAAGGAGAAAGGAACTTGAAAGAGGGTGGTGAAAACATTACCTCTTCTTCGGGTTCATCCTTTTGATTTGATCAAAAGGGCTACATAGGGTAGATTTATGACTAAATTAAGGACTCTAGGATTAAGGGAGGAGAGTTGGGAGGGTATTTGGGTAGAGGTAGGCTGAACCAAAAGGCTTGAGAGGTGTGAGGAATTGGATAGAATTGGTGTCCTTTTATAAGTGGGAGGAAGGGCTCTTTAGGAAAAACTTAATGTATTATTTTATAATAAATTTATAGTAGGTTTATAATGGCTCCAAACGTGATTATTTAAATTATACAGTTGGGATGGGTCGAAAACCACTCAACCAATAGGTTTAGACAAGTTTGGGTCACTATTTGACCCTTATCTTTTAGATTTAACTCTTAGTTAAATAGTTTGACATTTACCATGTCTCTTTGTATTTTTATATTATATGGTTAATAAACATACTATAAACTGCCAAGAGAACCCCATGTGGTTTATTAATGATATAAATATCATAATATAAGTCCTTTGGCCTAAACTTAGATTTTTAGGAATATTATATCAATTAATAATATAATATTTGTTTTAAAAACTCCTTTATGTCAATTTTGACACTATTTAATAATTGATTTTTTTTAATGTCTTAATAACATTATTAATTAAAACCAAATTCATTTAATCAATCCTAACATGTAATATTAACCAATAAAATTCTTTAAATTCATTAAAAGTCTCAATTTATTTTTATTTGGGTATTTATAATATCAATTATTTTCATATTTCACCAATAAGGTAATTACTTTATCATCATTGTGTCATAAATAAATTAAATTATTTAATGTCTAAAAATTATAAATAAAAAACCATTATGTATTAAATTTTTTTATCTTTCTAATGAATATTTATAATCGAATTTATCTAATGTATAACCATATACTAAAAATGTTTTAGTTATTAAACTTTTATTTTAACTCTTTTAACTCTTCTTTGAATTAAATAATAATAAATGTCCTAATCTATTCCAAGTGAACCAAAGTGGTTAATATTTGATTCATAAGGTTGTTTTTGTTCAAATTATACTTATCCAATAGAATTAGGACATGTGTTAGGGTAATAATAATATCATTTTTACCCTTAATTACCCTATTTACTTTTTAACATGGTAAATAAAAGTAAAAAGTTACTATTCACCAAAAATTATTTTTATCTTATTGAACCACATTTTACTCCTTGATATTAACTGTGTGTCTCGGATTTTCAAAATTCCACTCACAGAAGTAGTAAAATTAATTTTTATGTGAATTTCCAAATTATCCTAGGAGGTGGGTAAAAGACGGTGAAAAGTTCAATAAAATTTTTATATATCTAAAATTATTATAAACTGACTCCAATGAATTACATTAAACTTATATAGTTATTATGTATCTATTTTGACATAAAATAAATTTAATTAAAATAAATAATTATTTAAATAAAAATTCGGTTTTAAACTATAACTTAGTATTTTTCACTATTAATCAAAAATTTTTAGTTTTCAGAAAAATACAAAAAATTTACCCTAAGATAATTTTGATATTCAGAATTCAATAATTAAGTCTATTTTACCAAATTAAAAACATAGAAGTTGAATATATTAATTTAAAATTAATTCCCGTTGTCAAAACCAAAAGGCGTATTTTTAAGAAATAATAAATACCAAAAGTTTGACACTTGTTTATGTCCAATTTCAAAGTGAAATTACTTACAATGAACATCATTGAATTAAATGGTAAAAATATATTCTATTTATACTTCCAAACCATTAAAATTTATACTTTAACAATATAAATTATTTTGATTTAAAAAGTTGTTTTCAGTGAAAATATAGTATTTTTCACTATTCACTCAAATATGAAAGTTATCAGAAAAACACCAAAACTTTATTGAAACTAAATTATTATGTCCTGATTCTAAAGAAGAAGTTTATTTTGTCAAATTGAATATATTAAAGTTTCAAATATTTTATTTAAAAAGGATTCACCATTAAAAGGCGGAAAAATACTTCTATTATCTGAAAAAATGTATTTGTTCTTACATTTTGTCTAATAAACTCATAATATGGATTCTAAAATTATAAGGATTATATAAAGGTCCAAATTCAGTTAATAATATTCATAACCGCCTTTTAATGGCTTGTTTGGTAAGTCATGGTGTGCTATAACTCGGTGTTGCGTGTAGTGCAATTTATTGAATTACTTTGAAGAAATAACATATTATGAAATATTGTGGTGTTACATTCTTCCCTCCTTCAATAAATTGCATCACTACAATTTTAAATTATTTTTTGAAAATAAAAGGTTGAAAATAGAAAGTACCTTTGGGAAAACCCACATCGGAAATTAGGTTAATAAAATTTAGTCTTAATAAGAGGAAAAGGGAAATGAAAGGGTCACTACCAAATTATGATCTCGATTAAGAGAACATTGGTGCAAATTAAAGACATATAATTAGAGAAAAAAACATAAATATTTATAGGTAGTGATTGATTTCATCAATCACAAACAAGTGTAAAATTCAGGGCCTTAAATTCATAAATCTATGATGATTTAAAATACCACTGGTTCAACAAAACATATGGTATTAGGATAACACATTTTCTGTTTTAAGTTCCCTTCACTAATGTATAAGAATTTATTTCTTCATAGAATAAGATAAGAAGAAAAATATATACTTGACAAGTAGAGTCCCATCCTTTAACTAATTTCTACCACAAACTCATGTTTCACTCTAAAAGATTATAGAACTTAAAAATAATATTCTATTTATCCTATTCGTATAGGGTTAAAAAAATGAATTTATAATTCATCTACCCAATTTTTTTTAAAAGACTACATTATTCAATCCAAGACATCATGTGGGCCAGTGGTAGATGATAAACCCTTGTCTCCCTTCGGTTGTGTGTTCAAGTCTCGCGGCCTTGCCGGATGCGACGGGTTGCCGCCCGACCTCCGGGTTGTCCTTTTATGGAAATCCAAAAATAATCTCAAACTAGAATTATCCAAAATACTTCTATCCAAACTCACAGTCCAAAATTTATATGGTAAACATAATGAAGATCCTTTTTACCACATAATAACATGTGAACACCTTCATCATGTATTATTTAAAAACACTACAACATCCTGAATTACCATAAAACCTTATTGATTACATTCATGATCCCTTATTACTTATAGAATACTGGATATAATCTTTCTATCCAAAAATGTTGTAAACTCCAACAATGATGGAATATACAAATCATTAATCAGTTTCAAGGTAATCAAGAATATCCAATATAATTTATCCAAATTGATCATGTATTATTCCAAAATCACTACCTCGATATCAGAACCATATTATGGTTTATCTTTCACTCAATCATATATTTTCCAAAAATTTAACCTGCTATTGAGTCACTTATCTTGGTTCCACACAATCTCAAGTCCTTAATGAAATAGTACTGCAGTAAAATCCTTATATACTCCATAATTATTATAAAAATTACATTGTTGATACAACACTAAAATGACATAATTCTCTAATAACAACATAATAACTATAATCATTCTTCATCATCTATGGTAGTATCATAACATGATTATTATCCAATAACATCATTTTCTATATACTCTTATGAATGGGAAATTGATTCATGTAGTGTCCCAACTCCTTGCAGATGAAGCATTGTACATTTGAAACCTTTTTCTTACCCTTGCAGTCACGTACATGGTGTCCCTTTTCTCCACACTTATAACAAACTCCCATTCCCTTCAGGCAAGTTCCATGGTGTTTCTTCCCAAAATTATCACATATGGGAAAATTATTCTTTTCTCTCTTCCCTTTATCCATCTTTCTCTCTTCCATCCTTTTCTTCTCTTGCTTCCCTTCAAAGCCAAAGGACTCGGAGAATTATTTACTTATCTTATTAACACATGATATTATATCTTCATATATTGAGAATACATGGGAGACTATTTCCTATCTAAATGTTGGCTTAATACTGTGAAAGATATGATCCATATTACTCTTTTGATCATACGTATTGCTGGAGTTCACATTCCTTCTACTGGGCGCCATTTCTATACAATATCATAAACTAGGTCAGTTTATGAATTGCAATGAATAATTACAAACTTGTAAAATACCTAACATAAATTGAATGGTTTATGGATATAATCCGTAATCATAAAGATGTTTTCATTTAGGAATTATATACTCATAAACCCTTAATAATGATTTTTGAAGAAAATGATAACTATCCTAAGAATATACCCCAGGAGTGTCTTAACCCAGAGTGCAGCAAGGCCCGTTGTTGTGCACCCGTTCCCATTTGAGTCTAGCTCAAAGAATTGTTTTCAGGTTTTACCCCTAGGTACATCTGTTCCAAATCCACCTCTACCCTCTTGTATCTAGACAGGGATGTCTTGCTCAGAAAACTCACAAAAATCTCTACAATACCAAAATTCTAGGAATTTCTTCCATACTAATCCTCAAAGTCCATCTCAGGTCTATGTGCTCTAATCAGAGTTTATCTAAATCTATCTTCAAAGGTTTGTACTAAACTTCCTCTGATACGAACTATAATTCCCCAACCCAAGTTACCCAAAGTTGGTGCATTATTACATAACATTGGCATTCTCACAAAAGATCAAGTCTCGAAAGACCGATTAGTTTAGTAGCCTTGGAAACACTAGATACATTCATAATGTTTACATTATATCATAAAGTGAAAAAACTACAACAACATCTTGTCTTCATATCCCCTCATACTATCCCTTCACGTCATTCATAAAATACTTCTTAACATCCTGGGAAAAATAAAACATTGAAATGGGAGAGATCAGATGCTCAGTAAGGATAACAATATAGAAGAAACTTTCATAAATAAGCATAAACATTTAAGGCAATTTATAACTAAAAAAAAGCCTTTTAAACTTGAACTTCAGCATAATTTGGAAAAAATAAAATGAAATAATTCCATTTACTTATTCACATAGATATTCTACTAGTCGAATAATCACATGAAATATCAATAACCACTTTCATAATGATGGAATGCATAATGCCAGACTATCATAACCACGTAGCCAAGGCCTCCTGACAAGACTACAAATAAGATTTTTTCAAGGCCTCATGACAAGACACTACTTTTTCTCATGATACATACTGATGCATCGAGGAGCTATAGCAGGCTCCACCCGTCACTTATTAAGTCCAATGCATTCCTCATATGAACAAGTTTAAACATAACATAAACATTCGTATTAAAACTAGCATACGAAATATCAATATTTATCCATAAATGATGAATGTTATAAAAATAAAACATCCACAATCAAACATATCCGAAAACCTTAAATACTATACAAAAGTTTTTTATTATAATAAATCAACTTCAAATAATAATAGAATCCACCAAAGGATGTTGACATAGATGAAATCAAAATTATTTGAGAGAAATATCTCTTTTTTTGAAATAATTTAAAAGTAACATGATTATAAAATAAAAAATTTAATTTTAATATATTCTTATAAGCTTGTAAGGGAAGATTAGACAGTTTTATAATGGCGTAAAATAGCCGCACCAGCTGTATAAGTTAAAAAATACATTCTTACCATAATTTTGTCGAAAAGGTCAAAAAGAACCTTATTTGGAAAACAACGGAAAGATTCCTTTATAAACTTCTTATAAAAAGTCAAACAAGGGTATAAATGACTTTAACCCGTAGTCTGTAAAATAGTAAGAATGATTTGAAATACATTTTTAAGAAACATGGATGTGAATGATAAAGAGTTCCCAGTAGATAATTACGTATAAACAACCTCGGATAATGATGAGATTGTGAAATAAACCCTTACCTTGTACTTTTCCTTGGTTGAGGGTAGGTTAACCTATTTTATGATGGTGAAATAATTGTTATTAAATTATACAACAATCATATACATTAATATGATATGATATATGATCTTTTAACATTGATTTGTTAATAATATCTTAGTATTATCATCATTTCAGGTGTCAACAGATTCATTTTTATTTATATTCAATGTTATATGAGCCATATTTTGTAAGGATGGGATGTATATTATTCATATACAGAATTATATCACATATCTAAATATTATTTCTAATCATCAAATAAAATTTATTCTTGAATGGATACGATGGGGAATGAATCTCATCGCGTTCGTGGAGACGGTAATCCGTACGTACGCATGAGCAAAAATATCATTCTTTTGATGTTAAAATAATATATAATTGGATGGTATATCATATATAAAGAATCATAATCATGTTATATTTATTAATTACATGAATTACACATCTTAATTATATCCATTCAAATAATAATGTATTGAATAACAATTACCACACGACGTGGAGATGGTAGGCCGTACGTATGCACGTATGGTGACATGTCATTCAAAGGATGGACAGAATACTAAATACAGTTATAAAATATTTATAATAAAATGACAGTATATAGAAGATACTGTATTTATTATTTTATAATGGAAATAACAATGAAATAATAAGAGGAAGAAGAAAGAAACTTGAAAGATGGTGGTGAAAACATTACCTCTTCTTCAGGTTATTCCTTTTGATTTGATCAAAAGGGATACTTAGGTTGGATTTATGAATTAATTAAGGACTCTAGGATTAAGGGAGGATAGTTGAGAGGGTATTTGGGCAGAGTTTGGCCGAACCAAAAGGCTTGAGAGGTGTGAGGAATTGGTTAGAAGTGGTGTCCTTTTATAAGGGGGAGGAGGGGCTCTTTTTAGAAAAACATAAAGTATGTTTTTATAATAAATTCATATTCGGTTTATAATGGCTCCAAACTTGATTATGTAAAGTCTAAGGTGGGTATGGGTCGAAAACCACCCAAACAATAGGTTTTATACAAGTTTGGGTCACTATTTTACCCTTATCTTTTAGATTTAACTCTTAGTTAAATAGTTTGACATTTAACATGTCTCTTTGTATTTTTATATTATATGGTTAATAAACTTACTAAAAACTATCAAGATAACCCCAAGTGGTTCATTAATGACATAAATATCATCATATAATTCTTTTGGCAGAACCTTATATTTTTAGGATTATTATATCAATTAATAATATAATATTTGTTTTAAAAACTCCTTTATGTCAATTTTGACACTATTTAATAATTGATTTTTGTTAAAGTCTTAATAACTTTTTAATTCAAAAAAATTAATTTAATCAATCCTAAAATGTCATATTAACCAATTAAATTCGTTTAATTCATTAAATGTCTCAAATTATATTTATTTGGGTATTTATAATATCGATTATTTTAATATTTCACTAATAAGGTAATTACTGCATCATCATTGAGTAATAAATAAATTAAATTATTTAATGTCTAAAAATTATAAATAAAATACCATTATGTAGGAAATCCTTATATATTTCTAATTAATATTTATAATCGAATTTATCTTATGTATAACCCTATATTAAAAATGTTTTAGTTATTAAACATTGATTTTAACTCTTTTAACTCTTCTTTGAATTAAATAATAATAAATGTCCTAATCTAATCCAAGTGGACCAAAGTGGTTCATATTTTATTTATAAGGTTGTTTTTGGTCGAATTATAATTATCCAATAGAATTAGGACATGTGTTATGGTAATAATAATATCATTTTTACCCTTAATTACCCTATTTACTTTTTACCGTGGTAAATAAAAGTAAAGGTTACTATTCACCAAAAATTATTTTAATCTTATTGAACCAAATTTTTCTCCTTGATATTAACCATATCTCTCGGATTTTCGAAATTCCACTCAAAGAAGCGGTAAAATTACGTTTTATTTGAATTTGAAAATTCTCCTAGGAGGTGGGTAAAAGACGGTGAAAAGTTCAATAAAATTTTTATATATCTAAAATTATTATAAACTGACTCCAATTAATTACATTAAACTTATATAGTTATTATGTATCTATTTGGACATAAAATAAATTTAAATAAAATAAATAATTATTTAAATAAAAACTCGGTTTTAAACTATAACTTAGTGTTTTTCACTATTCATCAAAAATTAAAAGTTTTCAGAAAAATACCAAAAATTTACCCTAAGATAATTTTGATATTAAGAATTCAATAATGAAGCCTATTTTACCAAATTAAAAATATATAAGTTGCATTTATTAATTTAAAATTAATTCCCACTATCAAAACCAAAAGGTGTATTTTTAAGAAATAATAACTACCAAAAGTTTGACACTTGTTTAGGTCCAATTTCAAAGTGAAATTACTTAAAATGACCATCATTGGATTAAATGGTAAAAATATAATCTATTTATACTTTCAAACCATTAAAATGTATAATTTAACAATATAAATTATTTTGATTTAAAAAGTTTTTTCAGTTAAAATATAGTGTTTTTCACTATTCACCCAAATATGAAAGTTATCATAAAAACAACAAAACTTTATTGAAACTAAATTCTTATGTCTCGATACTGAAGAAGAAGTTTATTTTGTCAAATTTTATATATAAAAGTTTCAAATATTGGATTTAAAAAGGCTTCTCTATTAAAAGGTGGAAAAATACTTCTTTTTTCTGAAAAAATGTATTTTTTCTTACATTATGTCTAAGAAACTTATAATATGGATTCTAAAATTATAAGGATTATATAAAGTTCAAAATTAAGTTAATACTATTCATAACCGCTTTTGAATGGCTTGTTTTGTAAGTCATGGTGTGCTAGAACTCTGTGTTGCGTGTAGTACAAGTTATTGAATTACTTTGAAGAAATAACATACTATGAAATCTTGGGGTGTTACATTTTAAATTTTATTTACATTTTTTATACCATATATTTTATAATATTTTAAATTTATCAACTTGAAATTTTATAATTATTCCTCCATTTCAAGTAGTCAACTTTGAAAGATGTCAAATATTAATTGTTCCTAAAATATTAATGAAAACTAAAACACTGGAATATATTTATTTAAATATAAATAAATCATATAAATGAATAAGTACAATTAACTTCTATGTTTATGGCTAGGAGATTCTTCCCACATGGTGGTCTGCGAATTGGACACCCACTTCGAGTTCACTACGGAGTCTAATGACCTAGAAAGGGCTCATCCTCAGGCACTAGAATGTCGAATTTTTCATCATACACTTATGTGTCAGTTGGGGTATCTATCATCTGAATTTTTTACTGTTCTTTTGATCCTTCTCCCACTAGGGTAGTAGAAGGACCCACTATCATCGCAGTGGGGAACCAAGCCTATGATGGAGTTAGAACCCGAGGCTGCGGTGGATCTGGACCCCAAGACTATGATGGAACTAGACCCCAAGATGGAGAGAAATGTAGATATTCTATCAAGAAATATGGATCCCATGTCACCTGAGTCACATCCTCAATCGGATGAGGCTGGATTGCTAAAGGGACAACCTCTGCTTGTGGAAAAGGTGAGGCATCACATGCATCATGACACTATCTATGTCATCATTGTCATGTCTCATCAGAACTAGAATATGTTATAGCATGTTACTTTGGGGCAGGAAGCTCCTCTCTATGGCCTAGACTCTCAAAGATTCTCTAAGAAGGCGCATGATAAGATGACATCAACTCCAGCACTTTAGCATGGAATGCTACCCGGCTAAAGACACCCTCATCATGTTCATCACTCATGCGAACAAGATGATCTGATTTAGTTTCCTTTAATTATATTCAAAATTAATTATAAAATAGTTCAATAAATTAACTAATGTAAATTTATTGAGTTCTAATCTTATTAATCTCTCTTCTATGTTGGGTAAGATACAATATAGACTTTATTCTATACTATGTTTCATACTCAACCTTCTTAGAAAGAAAGAATCACAATGTTGGTTAACCCTAGATACAAAAATCTACATGTCTGTGCTAGTAGTCAAGATAGTTGGCATGTACTCTGTGCCAGTCCTCATCCTGCCTCCCTGTCAGCTTCACTTCATGAAGCCTCTATGTCTGTCTCAGTGGTAATGGAGTCAGCTAAACACAACAAAATTGGCGCATGACTCAATCAGGTCGTTGCAACTCAATAATATAAAATTGAATGAGGGGAACTACAACCAAAGCATCCCCAAGACCAAAAATGCATTAAAGTGGAAACTGGTCCATTATAGTCCAATATGGCAGCCATGTAATTTTAAATGACATGTCACCTTTGTCAAAAAACATCCTTACTAAAAACCAAAATTGATGCTATTATTAAATTTGTTAGACAGTGATAGATTGTATATGCATACCTGGTCAGTTAAGATATAGTCTAACATGAGCCGATATGCACCCAAATGGTTTCTTGGAACCGTGTGAAAATTTTGTCTCTGACACCACCTATAAAATACGACATCGATACTGAAAAATAATGAGAAATTAAGTTCAATAACTTCTAGTTGCATTAGAAGTAAATAGAGAGGAGTGGTCATACCAACGTCCATGCAGAGCATAATTAAACACTTCCATATCATGAGGTGGACCAATAAGTTGAGGGTGTAATGAGGGGAAGCATTCCCATTCCCACATTTGAAGAAGGATGATGCATCCCCAAGATCTGTGCGATCATTACAATATACCCAACATAATACTCTGTATGTGTATATAAAGTAGACTGATCCTCAGCTGCATGTCCCAGTCTGATAAAAGTCCTCTAAGGGCTAGATACATCATATGCATGTGCATACCTAAGTGACCAGACAACAGGGTCCCGCCAATGAGTCGTAATATATTTTCATGGGCATAACACATGACAGTCTGCTCGTCAGCATCATTGGGTAAATGTGGAATCTTCTACTCTAGCCGGGTCAGATATCAAATCACCATTTGTAGACATACTATTGTCCAAAATCTCTTTTCCTAACAATTGCTGAGCAAGGTCAGACAAAGATGTATGCGTGGGTCCAATAACGGCTTCCCCATAGATGGGATGATCGAGAAGCACTGCTACATCCTAGAGGGTGATTTCCATCTCCCCCTAAGGAAGGTGATGATCGAAAAATGTGAAATCTGATACGATAATTTCGTAGAAGCCGACACGATGCAATTATAGTATAATAGAATGTACATACCCTGTGTAATGAAAATGGTGCACTCAACGAACCCTGATCATTCGATCCTCACCACCATCTAACATGACCTGAGAAACATGCCTATGTTGCTAAGTGAGTAGTATGACTTCCTCCATCTGTATACAAAAAAATGAGATGAGTCGTAAGTGTAAAATGTAAATATAACGTTATGGTCATCAGAATTTTATGAATTTTAGAATGTAATAAATTTCATGTTTATTCGCATTCTTTTATGAAGTTATTTTTATCAAAATAAATAGGAATGACTTCATGTTTTTCAAATCATATATCTAACATGTTGTTAAGATATTATTTTAACTAGAAAAGGGTGTTTTTAAGATATGGTTTTATATATTTATATATATAGACATTTTGTATTCGTTACATAAATACTTATTAGAAAATATCATGCTTTGTAATTTATGTATGACTATCCACATGATGTTATGTTTCTTGATTATTTTCTCACATGTATAGCTGATTATGTAACACTCACTAAACTTTATAAAAGAATTTGTGGGAAATGAAACATGACGTAAGATTAATGGTGTAAATGATGACGGTGATGACGTAAACTAATTCCATAACCGCTGTCCTTGTCACGGTTCCTCCTACGCTGTGGTTCATTTCCCACAAATTCTTTCTTGAAGTCCATTTAGTGTTATAGAATCAGATGTACTAATAACTATTGTTGGTTGTGTACTATAACAATCTCCTTTTATAGTTTGTATAATCTCCCCATAGTAGTACACACATGTAAAATATGACTATGCATCGAAAATATTTTCTTATCATGATTCTGATAGTGTAACAAATAATGAAAAAGACTGTTGATCATATAGTCTTTATTATATTGAAATTTTATAATGTCTTTTTATATTGTAATATATGATACTATTATTTTATATATAAATGTTTATTAGAATATTAGTCCCATAATGTTTTGAAAACAGAGGTAAAAAGAAGAGATAACAACATATAATTTACAATATGAGAATATCATAATAAAGAAAATACATCATTGTGGCTAAGAGTGTGAACTCGACCCAAAAATGCTAGGGAATCATTTCCGGTTATGACCTTCTTGATGAAATATGGTGCATCTCAAACACTTCCCTTGTTCTTGAGGCCAGTCCATCTCATTCCACATCCTGCTGGACTTCGGTCTCCTATGGGTATGCAACCGGTTGATGTTTGGTATCACTATTGGATGGCCTTTGGGAATTGGGAAATAAGGAAACTCTCCAATAGGCATCCATGGTGCAACATAATAGTTATAAATAGTGTCCATCTGATAGAATGGATTAACATATACTTCCCATGATATGTTCATAGAGGCACATGTTGCGATGGCGTGTATATATGGAAACCATAAGGCCTGAAAGTTTCCACATTGACATTGGCTCGTTTATCGTAATACCCCTATTTTTTAACCGATGATATTTGTGATGGGGTTTGAATTATCTTGAACTTAAAATTGAGAGTCTTCTTGTCAAAAAATGTTTACATGATAACTAGAAGCTTCTTTAATATCATTTTCAACCTCTCGTTGAAAGTTTCATTCATACCATAGCCCCTGTTGAATTTTGTTTGAGGATAGTTTTTGTCTATCAACAAAGTACTTCATGCAATGATATAATGTCTCTTGAACTAGGGAAGTTACAGGTAAATTTCAAATTAACTTGAAGAAAACATTAATGAACTCCATAATGTTTCTGGTCATGTGCTGGTACCTCTTCCCCCCATCATATTACAATGTCCGTTTTTCTTTTGGAATCTGTATCATATAATTATAAACATCTTGATTAGCCTTGCGGATTTTTTTGAAAGATTATTCAAACCATCATTGATCCGGATCATATGACACATAGAATATTTGATATTTCACAAAAATTGATTTTATCTTTACGTTGAAATTGTAAAAAATAACAAAGAAAATGTGTAGCAAGCCTCGTGATCACCTTCATTATCGGTTCATTGTGGAATGTTTTCTGCACATCTCTAGCAATGTGTCTAATAAAAAACCAATGATTTTAATTTGGATATCTCCATGTATCAGGGTCCACATTTATTTCCTCATTAATTGCCTGATGTTGATCAAATATCAAATATCCACCCCGAATGTTGGTGAAATGGTAAATGATACATTCCCAAAACAAAATCCATGATTCACAGTTTTACTTCTCCATAATGGAAAAGGAAATAGGAATAGGTGAATGGTTTCCATATTGGGTTTCCACAATAAAAAATATACCCTTGTATTTTCTATGTAGAAACATTCCATCAATCTGAATGAACTGTTTGCTGAAACGAAATGCAGAGATACAAGGGAGGAATTCTCAGAATAAATGATGAAATTGAACATGAGATGGATTAATTTGGTTATCCCAAGAAACATGTTTGTTTAACAAGATGAAATACATCTTGGTTATGGTGCCTCATTATGGCTAGAAATTGTGGCAAAACATGATACGAGTCATCCCAATCACCATAGACCTTCACAATTGCCTTATGTTTCACCATCCATGCATTATTATAAGAAATATTATAAGAAAATGTTTGTTGCATCCTATATTGAAAAAGGGATATCAGAATATCATGGCACATCCTAATCATATCAACAACAATTCATGACACAAAATCAATATCCAATGTGGCATGATCTTCTTCCAGGTTTGGATGAATGGAAGTATGAGCTGCCTCAATCCTTGAGATTCTACATCCCCTAAATACAATGTCTGAAATTTCCTTTAAGAAAAATCTACAATCATCTACATAATTTTGAGGCCATATGAGATATTTACAACTTCCTGATTCTTGAACTATATATATATAGTTCCTCTCAATTTGAAATCTCTTTATCATTATTTTAATTAATCTTTACAAGGAAAATTTATTCCAATATATAAGGTTTTTTCCATCTCACTAAACATATTTGGTACAACTCTGGGAAACACAGTTGCAGGTGTGAGAACATTGTTGTCGAATTCAGGTAGACATGTCATTTCTTCTGACCAAGATGCAAAGAGTGCTGGATGATTTATTGTGGGTTGAGGCTATTGTACAACTAATTCATTTCTAGAAACTTCCTCCCCAACATCATTTGTTCCCTCCTCATCAACACTATTTTCACTATCTGCACCATCATTATGAAAATTCACATCAAAGTTTGGATTTAAATGTATATCCAAGAGATCATCTAGGTTGTCCTATTATGCATCATTTTGAATAGGCTCAATTTCATGGGGTAGACCATCTTCAACATCTCTTGTAAGTCTACATTTTTGTGTAAGTGGATATTATTTTTTTACAGTAAAAAAAATTAAAAAATAAATCCATCATGGTACCATCTGACCACTGAGAAAATAAATTTATTTCTTAGACTCACTGTGGATTGTCAACCAACGGACTAGAAAGATGCCATACTGTTGTCGGGAATTGAAAATTTCTATAGCTCATAGACTTTATCTCTTGATTAGATCTTAGATTTAAGGAACCAAGAATTCTGTCTTGAAGGCCACTTAGAGTTACACAATTAGTTGTACTAACCATTGCTATTGGTTTTGTAATGTAACAATCTCATTACTTAGTTTGAAAAACCTCCTCTTAGCAGTACATGTAGGAAAACATGAATTTCTACATCAAAAATGTTTTTGATAAAGAATATGATGGTGTAAAAATATTAAAAATAATGGTTGACCATATAATATTTATTATAATTTAATTCTAGGACCCCTTTTTATACCCTAAAATATGATAGTAAAGCTTCATTATATATAAGTTTATTAGAGTATAATTCATATAATGTTTTGGAAACAGAGGTAAAAATAAGATGAATCATATAATTAGTTTATTTATCATTGATAAAATGAAAATTATGATCATATAAAGTGAAATGGAGAATAAAAAAGACATTAAATGACACATGAATTCTTTACAACATACAAAAAAACCTTGACATTTTTCAATATAATATGATTTGGATGATATGATCCTTACTTCGGACATGAGGTAAAATACATCTTATTTTCACATCGTACCTTAATAAAATCATTGAAAGATATGTATTTAACTTTATAATTTTTAAAATAATTCAGCCTTCTAATAACATATCTTAGATGTTATCATAAATGTTATTAAAAGGCCATAAGATTTCCCAAATTTCAATGTTAAGTACATATCTTTAGAAAATGTTATTAAGCTACCAAGTGAAAATAAGATGGATTTTACTTCACTTCTGATGTGAGGTTAATCTCATCCAAACCGCATTCTGTTGAAAAATTTAATGGTATTTATTTTATGTTATAAAGCATTCATGTGTTATTTAATGTATTTTTTTCTACTTCATTACACTCTATATGATCATAAGTATCATTAGATAATCATTATATGTATTCATTATTTAATGTTATATTATTAATTAATTAATATATAATTAATCATTACTAATAAAAACAATTATTTCTAATCTATATAATATTTATGATACTAAAAGTTTAAAACATTTTATTATATCATAAACTATGATACTAATGATTCTTAGTTCAATTTTTAATTTGTTTATCATTTTTATCACAAGTTAATCGTTACTATGTTATTCATCAGTTAACCATTCTTCAATAACTCTATAATAATTCCTTATTCAATCATTAATCATACGATATTCATTAGTTAATTATTATTAGCTCATCATTGTGTGTATTCATCTTTTTAATCCTAATTTATTCATTAATTAATCTATAATTAATCATTACTAATAATAAGTATTATTTCTAAAATATATAACTAATTAAACTACTTAATAAATAACACCTTTAAAACTAACTCAAAATAATTAAATTACTAATAATAACTTTCATTATTTAATGACTTTTTCCTTTTCCATTTTATTTTATATTATTTTAATTATCATTTTATCATTGATAAATATACTGATTTGATTTTTCTTTTCATAGGTATTATAGTAGTTTATAAATGAAATATGAATCATCTAAAGCATATCCACTAGGAGTGTCAAACTAGGAGTGCAAAAAGGCCCGTTTTTGTGCACCAGTTACAGTTCGAGTCCAGATCAAAGTGGTATTTTTGAGTTTTACCCCTAGGTACATCTGTGCAAGAGCCACATCCACTTGTTTGTATCCAGATGGGGATTTTATTCCTTAGTTAACCACATAATCCTTATGATACCAAAATTTTACATAATTTAATCCTATGTTATTCTATACTTAATCTATACTTAATCATTACAAATAATAATTATTATTCCAAAATTTATATATCTAGTTAAACTAAATAATAAAAAAATATTTATAACTGACTAATCTACTTAAAAAGTGAAATATTTAGAACTAAAAATAATTCAATTAAATAAATAAAAAAAATTAAATTAAATAAAAAACGCATCTAAATTATTCTTCGCAAAAAACTGTTCCTTATTTTGGACCACCGACTCCACCTGTAGAGACCCAAAGATTGATGTACATGGACATTACATTAATTTTGCGGAATACTTAATACATAAAAAACACAGACACACAAGGACCATAATAGTTTAGTGTCTTTGGAAACTCGAAATTTAATCTTTAATCGTGGTGAAAGATCTTCAACATCTCCAATAAAGATCTTCCCCTTTTTGTTTTCTTACCTAAAAACTTTATTTAAATCCTGGGGAAAAGAAAACATATAAAGGGTGAGCTTAAATTCTCAGTAATGGTAAGCATAGATTACATAAAACAATCCATAAACATTTGAAAGCAAAAACATGAACATGAAATTTAAACATCAAAATCTTGAGCAAAGACATAAATCGTGGAAGTACGTAAGGCATATATCATAATAGAACATAAAACATGATAAAATATAATGGGAATAAAACATGTAATTGTGGAAACCATTCATAACATGTTATGATTTCCATAGTGGACAAGGAATTTCTGCCAAGACCATCTTAGTGGACAAATTCCCTTTCTGAATCGAGTTCACTCCTCATTTCAGTCCTGTAACACTGAACCAGATTAACTTAAGGTTCCAACCATGTCTATCTCATGAGATATAAATCATTACCCAATGCATTGGAGGGATATATAGGTCCCACCCATCTCATAATGAAATCATTCTTACTTGTTCCAAAAAATAAACTTAAAATAGTCATCATAACCCAAAGAATAAAATGGGTTTTATAAACATCATCCCATCATCACATAATTCATATAGAACAAATGAATATTATTTCATAATAAGAAAATTGAAACCATGAAAATCATAGAGACATTATACTTGAAACATACACATATGAAATAATGTCATCTTAGATGGAAAATGGTTTTAATAAAACACTTGAAATGAATTCTTGAGTAAAATATCCTTTCTTCTTCAAAATCATTTTCTTTTCACAAAATTCCATGAAATTGTAAAAGAAAAGGATTTTTTTTGAAAATAGTCATGAAATATTGTAGAGTAATCTTCATGAAAATAATGTGTTATAAAACCCTAAAAATCAAATCATGTCGTATAAGTTAAAAAAACATTCTCCTCGAACTTTTGTTGGAAAAGTCAAAAAGTACCTCGTATGGTAAAAAAAAGAAATATTCCTTCCAAACCTTGTAAAAAAAGTAATAAAAGAGTAAAACTTAATTTAAACATACATGGAAGAATACTAAAAAATTTATGAGAACATTTTTAGAAAACATGGACATAGATGATAAACATAACCCCAGTAAATACTAACGAATAACAATCTTAGATAAAAATGAGATTTGAAATGTTATCCCTTACCTTATATCTGATATGCTTCATATGTATCTGAAAATCCTGTATAATGATTTAAATAATGTAATTTAATTATTATAGAATCATATTCATTGTTATTATATCCTATATGGTTCACTTAGGTATTTATATTACCCGTTTATTTGTCAATTCCATGTTAAAGTAGTGTTTTGGGTAAAATTGTTTCATTTATCGTACGTGTTTGGACTTGTTGTTATTGATATTATTATTACTTCTATAATGATTTAATTACTTCCAGAATGTAAAACATGATTTATATATCATATATATTCAGTATATATATATAATATATAGATAAATGAAATGAAACACACCGTTCATGGAGACAGTATGCCGTACGTACGCATGAACGCTGTTTTCCTTTCTTTATTGACTTGAACGGAAGTAAGTAGATGGCATATATATATATATATATATATATATAAATCTAGTAGCTTCATTATGTCATATATTTCATTATTATTCATTATATATACTTTATAATCATTCTTGAATGGTTAACATAGAGAATGAATCTCATCGTGTCGTGGAGACGGTAGTCCGTACGTACGCACGAGCGATGATATCATTCCCATGATCGTGGAATTGTATTGAAGTGTATGTATAATATTTTATAATCAATATCACTTTACAATAATCATATATGGTTATTTATTTACATCATTATACCCATCTAATTAAGGTGGTGGTCGAAAACATATTACACTATGGCGTGGAGACGGTATTCCGTACGTACACACGCACGGTGATTTTTTTCGTAGGATGGATAGAAGGAGAAATAGGGTTGTTTCATATTTATGATAACATATCAGTATATAATTAATACTGGTGTTATTACTTTATAATGAGACAACTAAAGAAGAATAAGTATAATAAGAAAGAAACATGAAAGAATCAGAAGAAGAGATTACCTCTTCTTCGACGCACCTCCTTTAAGCTTCCTCTTAAGGAAGTAGAGTTGGTATTTTGAGAATACCAGAACCTCCAAAATGTTTCTATGGAAGTGGAGAAGAGAAATGGTCAAGTTTTGTCCGAGATTCAAGGCTCAAAAGGGTTTGAAGAGAAGAGGGATGGGGTGCCCTTTTTATAAGGGAGGAGAGAGACACCTTTGGAAAAACTTAAAATATTATTTTATAATAAAGTCATATTCGGTTTATAATAGCTCCAAATTGATTTATTTAGAATCTAAAGTAAGTAGGTTTCTAAATACCCTCAACCAATATATTTTATACAAGTTTAGGTTACAATTTTAACCATATCATTCAGATTTAACTCTAAGTTAAATAATTTAACCTTTACTGTGTCTTCTTGTTTTCTTACAATATATGGTTAATAAACTTACTATAACAAGCCAAAAGAACCCCAAGTGGTTCATTATTAATATATATATCCTTATCTAAGTCATTTTTCCTAACATTATATTTTTTGAAATAAAATAACAACTAATAATATAATATTTGTTTTAAAAATAATTTTATGTCAATTTTGACACTATTTGGTAATTGATATTTGTGAAAATCGTAACAACATGATTAGTTAGAAAAAATTTAATTAAATCAATACTAACATGTCATATTAACCTATAAAATTAGTGTAATTCATAAAAAGTCTCAAATTACATTTATTTTGTGTATTTATAATATCAATTATTTTAATATTTCATTATTTAGGTAATTAATGCATCACAATTGTGTCACAAATAACTTAAATTATTTAATGTCTAAAAATTATATATAAAATACAATTTGGTAGGATATCAATTTATCTTTATAATTAATATTTATATTTGAATTTATCTTATGCATAACCCTATATTAAAAATGAATTAGTTATTAAATTTTGATTTTAACTATTTTTACCCTTCTTTAAATAAATTAATAAAAAATGTCCTAATCTAATCCAAGTGGAACTAAATGGTCATATTTTATTCCTAAGGTTGTTTTTGGTCAAATTAAACTTATCCAATAGAATTAGGAAAATTGTTAGGGTAATAATAATATCATTTTTACCCTTAATTACCCTATTTACTTTTAACCGTGGTAAATAAAAGTACAAAGTTACTATTCACCAAAAATTATTTTCATCTCATTGAACCACATTTTAGTCATTGATATTATCTATGTCTCTAGGATTTTAAAAATTACACTCACATAAGTGGTAAAATTAATTTTTATGTGAATTTCCAAATTCTCTTAGGAGGTGGGTAAAAGACGGTGAAAAGTTGAATAAAATTTTTATATATCTAAATTTTTTATAAAATGAATCCAATGAATTACATTAAACATATATAGGTATTATGTATCAATTTTGACCTAAAATAAATTTAAATAAAATAAATAATTATTTAAATAAAAATTGGGTTTTTAAATAGTAACCTAGTGTTTTCACTATTCATCAAAAATTGAAAGATTTTAGAAAAATACCAAAAAATCACCCTAGGATAATTTTGATATTCCGAATCCAAAAATGAAGTCCATTTTGAAAAAAAAATTATAAAATTTTAAAAAGTGGGTATTACTATTAATAATGGCTAGATTATATAACATATCGTTGTTTAGTGAAACTCGGTATTGCGTACAACACACGCTATCGTGGAAGGTCGTGATTGTGTGTAATGCAAGGCAAGTCCGGAATGCGTGTAGTGAAAGATCATTTTGGTGTAGCGTACAACACAAGACATCAATAAAATTAAAAATAATATTTTTCATAAAATCTTGGGGTGTTACATTCTACCCCCCTTAAAATGAATTTAGCCCTCGAAATTCGTCGGGGTTATAAATGGTTTATTACATGATAGATTCTTTCATAGAAACCCACATCGTAAAAAGGAATACTAAAACTTCATTTTTAAAAGGAACATTAGAAACATAACGGATACCCAAATAACTCATCACTGGGTTTCCACATAGGTGAACATAGGTGAAAATATAGATATGGAAGAGAAATCTAACCATCAAGTTCTGATGGAGAGTGGTAGAGAACATGGATATGAAAAATCCAACAATCACAAAGCCATAAATTTGTGATGATCTAAGGTAGCATTTGATTCATCAGATAAAAGGGCACTATGACAACATTTTTGGTTTTCAAGATCATTTCCCTAAAGATGAAGAATTTGAATTAGAAGAAATACTTAATTTATTTCGATATAATCTCACTGTTGTTCGTGCCTTGAACAATTTCCACTTCATCTCTTTAATAAATGAAGTTGAATTTGTCATTCGTGAAGTGTTAGAAGAAAATGTGATAGAATGATGGGTCATTCCATCTGTCTCATACAAAAGGTTAGCAATAGTTATATACATAAGTCCATCTATCATATATCGTAACAAAAATGGACTTATAATTCATCTATCATACCGCTTAATAAAATAAAACTAGTTTATACTAACCAGGGACTTCCTGTAGGCCAGTGGTAGGCGATAAATGCTTGTCGCACTTCGGTTGTGGGTTCGATTCCCGCAACTTTTCCCGACGTGACGGGTTGTCGCCCATCCTACATGTTGTCCTTTTTCTAAAACTATATAATTATAACATTCCATCAATAATATCAAAAAAAAGTTCTATCCTTAAACAATACTGACTTATGTCCAACATAATCCATTCAAATCTTTAGGCTTATCCAAAATACTTCTTTCCAAGCTCATAGTATAAGGAAAACAATTACTAGAAATGTCATCTTCCGAGCATTTGAATACCATCACTTATCCCCTATATATCATAAGATAAAACATTTTGGTCACATTCCAAACATGTGAATACCTTAATCATGTATTCTCTTGAAAAATAAATATCCATTGACCCTTAGTGAAAACATGAATGCTGTCAAAATTTAGCACTTTCCACATACCAAAATCCCAAAATTTCTATATACTCACACCATGATATTACTTTGTCCTTATTACAGTCATGATCTCATGAATACTATCAAACATATTATTTTCTTTTTTTCCATTCATTATGCGCCTATCATCTTCCTTCCAAAATATTTTAATCACTTGTAATGGTTATCGGTACCATAAAATTATTGAAAACCACAATAGACTAATTCAAAAATATTCCAATATACCATAAAAGTACCTCAACAACATTATTCTTTAATACCAATACATAAACACTTCAATCCATCCTATTCAATGATTTTCATGGTGGTTGCGCCCAAATTTACCCTACTAGTAAAAGCGATCGAAGTAGTACATGTAGGGGTCGAATCCACAGGGACTGAAGAAGTAACCTTGAGACGCTATGATTGTGTGAAGGATGGGCTATGAAGTAGCCGACTTTGGTTTTGATATTGGACGGTTTTTAAAGAACACTAATAAAAATAAGTGAATTCAAGTAAATGGAAATGGGTTGATCTTAGGGTTATGCTCGGGGTGGATTGAATGAATTTTACTTCATTAGACAATTTTGGTTTTATTAATTTTTGATGAATCCATTCTTCAAAAATAACATTACATTCATCATTTTCTGGTTTGGTGCTTACTAAACACAATTAAAAATCCCATATAAACTTAGAGAACCAAATTCATGATCTCTCCGAGGTATATGGTCATTTAGTAATTGAATCTAGTTTCCTCAAACACAGTGTAGATGAAGAGTAGAAATAATTGAAGAATGGATGTCTTAAATTAATTATCCAATTAACAACAATTAGTTCATAAAATAACATTCAATCCAGCCTTTTCATCCTCCTAAGATCATCCCATTAAGGTTTTAGCCCTCCATTGATGATATACTCTCAATGGTGGGCGGAAGATGGCTAACAAGAATTGGATTGAAGAAATTAAAACCGTGGAAATAACAAGCACTCCTCCGTGTGTGTGAATGAAATTCACACCTATGTGTGAACTAATTCACAACAACACAGAGATATCACTGTGCTTTGTGATAATAAAGTTTTAATAAAAGAAATGGAAAATATATAAGTGAATGAAGTTGATTAAGAACATAAAGATACAAGAAAGAAAATTACATTGAAATGGAAAACATTACAAAGGAAATTTGGAAGATAACCTTACAATGAAACAAGCAACAAAAGATGATATGAAAAATATTCACCCCTATTCGCTTCACCAATATCTCCGTATATAGGCATATTAGGAGCCTTAGGTACATCCCCCAACAATTAATTCACCCCCCAACAATTAATAGAGTCAAATGGAGGGTGAATAATCAAAAGGAAATTGATGTTTTGAATTTGACCCGGAAAACTGTCCAGATTCGTCCACCATATTGACGTGTGCATTAGAAATTGAAGAAAGCCGAATCCGTAAGGGTTGTAGAAGAGAAATATCTTCTTCCATGTTTCTTATATAAGCTCTCAAAATTTCAGGAAATTTTTCTCATCCTTTTGGAAGTTATGGTCGAAATGGTGGAACGGATTTCTGTGCATTAATGTGGAGTCCACCATTTAAATCTCAACTTCATATCTCTTTATCATCATGAAAACATCAGAATTAGTTCCGGACACAGTTTAATACAATTATCCTCATATTTTTATCATTCTACTGTATAAATTTGAGCTTCATTGGGCTTGGTTTCTGGGCCCCACATTTGTTTGATGGGCCTTAGGCCCATTCTGCTTTTTCCAGCAAGTTTCTGCCTTCAGGTGCAAAATTCTCCATCTTCCTTTGGGATTCATCCAGCGGACCTAAAAGATAAAATGTTCCAAAAAAAGTGATAAATCATATACCAAAATTGCAAATTGAGAAAATGAATATAATGTTGTCCACAAATAAATTAATGATTAGGCCAAAATTTTCATTTTAAACATGAATTGCATTTAAGAAGAGAAATGAAGTTCTATTTATGTAATGCACTAAAAAAATGTTTATGGACTTTGGAAAAATGAATATAAAGATATTAACAATTAATACTATCCACTTTTAGTGACTAATCACACCCCCCAACTTGAGTTTTGCTAGTCCCGAGCAAAATAAATTACAAATATGAAATTAAAATCCCCTTTTCCAAAAACATTTTAATACACATTGCTCACACAAATATCTAATATCAATTTTTTTTTGAAAACCCATCAAAATCATTAAAAACAAGCTAGGTACATAAGCATATCTCAAGCCCAAGACCATTCCTTTGTTCAAATTCATCACCACATTTCATCCAATTCCAATTAAGTATGATAAAGTGTTGTGCATCATAAAAGATATGGGGCCCATTTTATTGTTCAAGGGTAAAAAATGGAAGCGCTAGGTGGGAATCACATTAAACCTTAAGATGAGTATCTTTTTTTTTTGATTTTTTTTTGATTTTTTTTTTAACCACAATAGATATGAAAAGACTAACTCTGGGCAAGACAACTATGGAGTCACAACCCCCAAGTGCCGGACGCCACACATATTGTCAATTTCATGCTCTACAATAGAGATATAAAGCCTAACTCTGGGCAAGACAACTATGGAGTCACGATCCCGAAGTGCCGGACGCCACGCATTTGGACAAAACATTGCTCTATGTGGTCATTTTTTTTTGTTTTTTTGTTTTTTTTGGATACTCAAATTAAACTAAAAGTGACCCCAGAACCCTATGCTATAATGAAAGGGACCCAAGAAATCAAATTTACACCCACGATCCAGTAGACGTGCATTGTGGCATTTTTATTAAGAGGATGAAATTGTAAACATTGAAAAATCACATCGGACAACCGCACTTTCCAAAAACTATGCTCATGAACTTAAACTTGCTTTAAAATCAGAATCAAGGCATGCAAAATTTATTTGATATCCAGTTTTAGAGTTTTCAATGTGTGTTTATCATGTTTATGGTTATTGGAATTTTTCTTTTCATGCATGTTTTTAAAATAAAATAAAAAAAATATTTTTTATCTCCCCCCAACTTAGAATGACACTGTATCCAGTGTTTAAAGAAAAGAAAAGTTAGAAGTGGGTAGGAGAGGAGTTTAAAGATGAAAATGAGAATGATAAACATGGAACAAATTCACCTGGTTTTTAAAGTTGAGGTTCATGATGCTCCAAATTACTCCTTTGATCTCTTTGGGGATGTAGGCACCTCCTTGATTGAACATGTATCACCCGAAATAGTTTCTGAACCATAAAAAGAAGGACAAAGTAGACAAAACAAACAACACAATGATTTATTTAATTCCAAGTACCATCATTTTCAATTTTTTTTAAATCAAACTAATGATACATTTTCTTCTTTTAAATTTTTGGGTAAGGTATTACTCAGGGATCACACCGCGTGACACAGATGAATACGGTGATCCCCTTTAATACCCATCCATACTCATAAAAGAAGAACAGGTCAAGAGTCTAATTTTTTTAACCTACAAAAACATAAATAAAATAAACTGATGATACATTGTCTTCTTTAAATTTCTGGGTAAGGTATTTCTCAGGGATCACACTGCGTGACATGGATGAATACGGTTCTCCCTTTTCATACCCATCCTTACTCATAAAATAAGAACAGGTCAACAATCTATATATAAAAAAAATAACAAAATTAAGCAGAAGGAAACAAAAGATGATTCACAGTGATTAGAAACATGAAAACCACGGGTTGCCTCCCGTGAAGTGCTTTTGTTTAACGTCATTAGCCCGACTTGTACCCTAAATCTATCTTTTTTTCTCTGGTTCATATGTTGGCTCAGTTAACTCCTCCTTGGTTTCTTGTTTATTGAATGATTCAATGAATGGTTTTAACCTATGGCCATTGACTTTGAAGACATGACCACTTGTGGGATCCTGAATCTCTATTTCCCCATGAGGGTACACATGATGCACTAGGTATGGACCAGACCATCTGGACCTTAGCTTTCCTGGGTGTAGATGAAGTTTTGAACTATACAAGAGCACAAATTTTCCCAGTTAAAAGTGTTTGACTTTGAGATTCCTAGATTGGTAGGCTTGAACTTTAGATTTATTGATCCTTGAATTTTCATAAGCCTCCATCCTAAGTTCCTCGAGTTCATTAAGATCTAATTTCCTTTTTGTTTCAGCCAAAGAAATGTCAAAGGTCATTTTTTTATTGACCAAAAGGCCTTATGTTCAATTTCAACAGGTAAATGACATGCTTTTCCATAAACCAATCTATACGGTGACATGCCTAGGATAGTTTTGAAAGCAGTTCGATATGAACAAAGGGCATCTAAGAGTTTCTCGGACCAATCTTTCCTAGAGGGATTGACAGTTTTTTCAAGAATTTTCTTAATTTCCCTATTTTCCAACTCAGCTTGACCGTTGGTTTGAGGATTGTATGCAGTGGAAAATTTATGAGTAATGCCATACTTAGACATGAGTGAAGAGAATGGGTGGTTGCAGAAATGGGTTCCACGATCACTGATTATAGCCCTAGGAATTCCAAATCGAGAAAATATATGCTCTTTCAGAAATCAGATCACAACATGGTGGTCATTGGACTTGGTGGGAATGGCTTCAACCCATTTTGAGACATAATCAATAACTAAGAGGATGTAGAGGTATCCCTTAGAGTTTGGAAAGGGTCCCATGAAATCAATTCCCCCACAATCAAAGATTTCAATGACCAGAATGGGAGTGAGGGGCATTTGATTCCTTTTGGTAATGGATCCTAATTTTTGACACTGAGGACAACTTTTGCAGAATTGGAAGGAATCCTTAGTGAGGTTCGGCCAGTAGAAACCACTTTGGAGGACCTTTGCAGTGGTTTTCTTTGTAGAAAAGTGGCCTCCACATGCCTCCCCATGACAAAATTTTAGAATAGACTCTTGCTCAGACTCGGGAATACATCTCCTGATGATTTGATCAGGACAAAACTTGAAGAGGTAAGGATCATCAAACACATAGTGTTTTACATCAGAAAAGAATTTCCTCTTAGCTTGGGTCCCCATGAATTTTGGAATGTCACCCGCCACCAAATGGTTTGCTATGTCAGCATACCAAGGGCAATCACTCACTGAATAGAGGTGCTCATCGGGAAATGAACCAGACACAGAGAGGTGGTGTGAGTTGTCTTTTAATTCCATCCTAGAGAGGTGATCAGCTACAATATTTTCAACACCCTTTTTATCCTTAATGGTTAAATTGAACTCTTGAAGAAGAAGGACCCACCTAATCAATCTAGCCTTGGCATCTTGTTTTTGGAAAAGGTATTTTAGGGCTAAATGATCAGTGAAGACAATGATGGGTGATCCTAAGAGATAAGACCTGAATTTCTCTAAGGCAAAGACAACAGCAAGAAACTCTTTCTCAGTGGTGGTGTAGTTTATTTGTGCATCATTTAAAGATTTGCTTGCATAAGAAATGACATTTGGAGTTTTCTCACACCGTTGTCCTAAGACTGCTCCTACAATGAAATCACTTGCATCACACATGAGCTCGAAAGGAAGTTTCCAATTTTGAGATTGCATGATAGGTGGAGATATAATATTTGACTTGAGTGTAGAGAATGATTCCTCACAGCTTTCTGTCCATAAAAATGGAGCATCTTTTACCAATAGAGCACAAAGTGGTCGAGAAATAGAGCTGAAATTCCTAATGAACCTTCTATAAAAACCAGCATGTCCTAAGAAGGACCTCACTTCCATAACATTTTTAGGAGAGGGAAGGTGACGAATGATGTCAACATTAGCTTTATCAACTTCAATCCCTCTACCAGATACCAGATGACCTAGAACAAGTCCTTCCATTACCATGAAATGGAATTTTTCCCAATTTAGTATGAGATTCTTATCCTCACACCTTGACAAAACCTTTTCAACATTTATAAGGAATCCCTCAAAAGTATCCCCAAATATGGAGAAGTCATCCATGCAGACCTCTAAAAAATCCCCCACCATATCCGAGAATATTCCCATCATGCACCGCTGGAAGGTACCAGGGGCATTACATAACCCAAAGGGCATGCGCTTGAAGGCAAAAGTGCCAAATGGACAAGTGAATGTTGTTTTTCCTTGATCCTCTAAGGAGACTTCGATTTTATTATACCCTGAGAATCCATCTAGGAAGCAATAGAATTGATGACCTGCCACTCTCTCGAGGACTTGATCAATAAAGGGTAAGGGGAAATGGTCTTTATTGGTACAAGAGTTGAGCTTCCTATAGTCAATACAAACTCTCCATCCACTACTGACCCTTGTTGGAAGAATCTCTCCATCCTTGTTGGTTATTACTGTGATTCCAGCCTTCTTTGGAACCACATGGATTGGGCTAACCCACTCACTCTCAGCTATATGATAGATGATACCAGCTTTTAACAATTTCAAAAGTTCTTTTCTCACTACTTCCATGAGATTAGGATTGAGTCGCCTCTGAGGTTGACGACATGGCTTTGACTCAGATTAAAGAATAATTCTATGAGTCCCGATAAGTGGGCTAATCCCAGGGATATCAGATAGGGTCCATCCAATGGCTTTCTTGTGTCTCCTAAGAACATCTAGAAGCATCCTCTCATGATCGGCTTCAAGGGAGGAAGAAATGACAACAGGAAAGGATTGATTGACCCCTAAGAAAGCATACTTTAGTGATGAAGGTAAGACTTTCAATTCAAGATCAGATTGGTCATGAATTTCCAATAATGGATGAGACTTTGTATTGAACTTAGTTTCTTTGTTCAGATTTCTTGACAAAATTGGTTCCTTGTGAACAGAATTTTCATCCACTAAATTTTCCAGAGTAGTGTCATGAATGGCTATGGACTCAATGTTATTGATTTCAACCATGGTATCACTGATTGGTGATTCTAGAAATTCATCAATAGAGCTGTCTGAAAGAGACTCAATCCAAGGAGGCAAATTTCCCTCATGTGAATAAAGAAAATCAATCTCTTCTTGACTTAACCATCCTTCGGTAACTCCTTGATGTTCATTGAGTTCATTATCAACACTACCAATCCAATCAACCTAATGTATCTCTTCATCATCCCCAATTTGAGAGTTTGCATTATAGATGTTCAAGTCTAGACTCATGTTCCCAAAGGTGATGGTCATGTTCCCATTTCGGACTCGGATTACAGAGTTGATTGTTGCAAGGAAGGGACGACCAAGTATGATTGGGGTTTGCTCCCTAGGACCTAAGCTTGGGTGATTGTCCAGAACAATGAAGTCAGCTGGGTAAATGAAATTCTCAACTTTCACCAAAACATCTTTTAAGATCCCCTTTGTAACTCGAACACTACGATCAGCAAGTTGAAGAGTGACATATGTGGGTTGGAGTTCTTCAATCCCTAACTGACAGTACATGGCATAAGGAATGAGGTTCAAACTAGCACCTAGATCACACAAAGCTTTGACAACTTTGTTCTCTCCTAGTTCAACATTTATGTAAGGGCATCCTGGGTCTTTCATCTTAGGAGGAATGGTCCCTTTAATGGTGGTACTCACATTAGCAGCCAAAAGGACTTGTTTTTTATGTGAAAATTTTCTTTTAAAAGTGCATAAGTCCTTAAGGTATTTTTAGTAGGAAGGTATGGTTTTGATGGCATCGAGAAGGGGAATGTTCAACTTGACTTGTGAGAAGATTTCCCTCAATGTTTCACTCAATTCAGGCTTGGTTTCCCCCTCATGAGTTGAGGAAATGGTGCAGATTGTGGAGTTGTTTGTTGAAGTGTTGTTTCATTCACATTATTATCAGTTTCTTCAGTTTGATCTTGTAGTTCATTTGAATTTTCATTAGATTTTGAAGCTTCACATGGTCTCTGACTTATCTATTCAGGTTTTTCAATTGATTTCCCACTTCTTAAAACTGTCACAGCCTTTAGTTGTTTGTGAGTTGTTTGAGTGAAACTCGTCTCTCCCCTTGATGTTTGTTGTGGAATGGCCTGTGTGGGCATGGGTGCCTTTCCAGTTTTTATGGTTTGAAGTTCTTGTTTAATGGATGAGAATTCTGAGTTCATTTTGTCCATTTGTTTTTACAGTTGTTCTAGTAGGCTTTGTGGAACATTTTGGGATGGTGCTTGAGCTTGTGGGTTTATCCCAGGAGGATACTTTGGTTGTTGGATAGGTTGTTGATATTGGACATGAGGATGTTGGAATTGGACCGGTTGTGGTTGGAACTGATTATGAGGTTGAAAGTTTTGTTGAGGGTATGGGTTGATACATTGTTGTGTTGGTGGTTGATTGTCCTTCCAACGAAAGCCCGGATGGTCATTATACCTTGGATTGAAGGTGTTCGTGAATTGTGGCTTTTGAAAGTTCATTGCATTAACTTCTTCTGCTGGTCCTCCTAAAAGAAAATCCTTGATGGAAGGAATGGTTGGGAAATTATCAGTCTTGTGGTCATTCTTGTCACAAATTGTACAAACAAGCTCAACAGTTTGGGTTTTGTGGACCTTCCTAAGATCAATCTCCTCAACTTTCCTCATGAGTGCTGAAAGTTTTGCTCTAAGGTTTTGTTCTTCTCCAAGATTGTACATTCCAGCAGATTTGGGTGGCTTCTCATAGTATGGTGATGTTCAACAAGATTTTCTAGATACTTGTAAGCATCATTTGGGGCTTTGTTTTTGAAGGTTCCATTACACATCATATCAATGAATTGTTTGTTTCCGGGACCCAACCCTTCATAGAAAATTCTCACTTGTTCTAGGATTAAGAAACCATGGTGTGGTACCATGTTTAATGTGTCCTTGAACCTTTCCCATGATTCATATAATGTTTCTCCCTCTCTTTAAAAAAAGTTTTGTATGCTCTTTTTAAGTGCAATTGTTTTGGGATGGGGGAAGTATTTTTTATAAAATTCTCGTTGAAGTTGGTCCCAAGAGTGAATGGATGCTGGTCTCAAATTGTTTAACCAATTCTTTGCTAGGTCCTTAAGGGAAAAAGGGAAAAGTCTCATTTTAGCAGATTCAATTTGATTTGGTGGGCACATGGTTTCGACAATGTCATTAAATTCTTTAACATGAAGGTAAGGCATCTCAGACTCCATCCCATGAAAGGTTAGAAGGTGGTTCAGGACATGGGGTTTGAAAACATATTGGGAATATCCTATGTTATCATGCCTAATGCATGAGGGTGCATTGGTCTAGGTTGGTGTGAGGTAGTCATTCATGGTCGGGTCTGCAACAATTCCCAAGTTAGGGTCTTGCCCGTTATTTTGGTTCCCTCCCCAGTTTAGGATTTGGTTTTGTGGGAGATTCTCCATTGTATCGAACACAACGTCTGAATTTGGAGTATTAGGAAGATTTGGATCTAAAGGAAATAGACCTCTTTTAGTTCTTGACTCCCCAACCCTAGGAGTATCCACCCTAACTAATCTGTTTGAGTTATCGCGGGTGTATGCGGACATGCGCCAAAGTAAAAAAAAGAGAGAAAGGTAAAAGATAAGAGAATTGGGATGAGAATAGAAGAATGGGGGTAAGAAAAGAAGGTTTTTGGTCTAAGTAACTTACTTGGTCCCCGAAAATGGTGCCAAAATTTGGTTGCGCCCAAATTTACCCTACTGGTAAAAGCGATCGATGTAGTACATGTAGGGGTCGAATCCATAGGGACTGAAGAAGTAACCTTGAGACGCTATGATTGTGTGAAGGATGGGCTATGAAGTAGCTGACTTTGGGTTTGATTTTGGATGCTTTTTAAAGAACACTAATAAACCTAAGTGAATTCAATTAAATGGAAATGGGTTGATCTTAGGATTATGCTCGGGGTGGATTGAATGAATTTTACTTCATTAGACAATTTTGGTTTTATTAATTTTTGATGAATCCATTCTTCAAAAATAACATTACATTCATAATTTTCTGGTTTGGTGCTTACTAAACACAATTAAAAATCCCATATACACTTAGAGAACCAAATTCATGATCTCTCCAAGGTATATGGTCATTTAGTAATTGAATCTAGTTTCCTCAAACATAGTAAAGATGAAGAGTAGAAATAATTGAAGAATGGATGTCTTAAATTAATTATCCAATTAACAACAATTAGTTCATAAAATAACATTCAATCCAGCATTTGCATCCTCCTAAGATCATCCCATTAAGGTTTTAGCCCTCCATTGAAGATATAATCTCAATGGTGGGCGGAAGATGGCTAACAAGAATTGGATTGAAGAAATTAAAACCACGGAAATAACAAGCACTCCTCCGTGTGTGTGAATGAAATTCACACCTATGTGTGAACTAATTCACAATAACACAGAGATATCACTGTGCTTTGTGATAATAAAGTTTTAATAAAATAAATGGAAAATATATAAGTGAATTAAGTTGATTAAGAACATAAAGATACAAGAAAGAAACTTACATGGAAATGGAAAACATTACAAAGGAAATTTGGAAGCATAACCTTACAATGAAACAAGCAACAAAAGATGATATGAAAAATATCCACCCCTATTACATTCACCAATATCTCCTTATATAGGAATATTAGGAGCCTTAGGTACATCCCCCAACAATTAATTCACCCCCAACAATTAATAGAGTCAAATGGAGGGTGAACAATCAAAAGGAAATTGATGTTTTGAATTTGACCCGGAAAACTGTCCAGATTCGTCCACCATATTGATGTGTGAATTCTCAATTGACGAAGGCCGAATCCCGAGGGGTTTTAGAATAGAAATATCTTCTTCCATGTTTCTTATAGAAGCTCTCAAAATTTCAGGAAATTTTTCTCATCCGTTTGGAAGTTATGGTCGAAATGGTGGGAGGGATTTCTGTGCATTAATGTCGAGTCCACCATTTAAATCTCAACTTCATATCCCTTTATCATCATGCAAACATCAGAATCTGCTCTGGACACAGTTTAATAAAATGATCCTCATATTTTTATCTTTCTACTGTAAAAATTTGAGCTTCATTGGGCTTGGTTTGTGGTCCCCACATTTGTTTGATGGGCCTTAGACCAATTCTGATTTTTCCAGAAAGTTTCTTCCTTCAGGCGCAAAATTCTCCGTCTTCATTTGGGATTCATCCAGCGGACCTAAGAGATAAAATGTTCCAAAAAAAGTGATCAATCATATCCCAAAATTTAAAATTCAGAAAATTAATATAATGTTGTCCACAAACAAATGAATGATTGGGCCCAAATTTGCATTTTAAACACGAATTGCATTTAAGAAGAGAAATGAAGTTCTATTTTTGTAATGCACTAAAAAAATGTTTATGGACTTTGGAACAATGAATATAAAGATATTAATAATTAATATTTGCCACTTTCAGTGACTAATCACATGGAATACATCCTTCATTGATTTAGAAGTATCCTCTTAGGTCAGGGCATTGAGTTGGGTAATGCCCATGTTATCCAAAAATAAGACATTGAACTCCATAAGAGTCTATCACTCTATGAACCTTTTCTCTACACAGATAACATCTTCCCATCCATTTGAGGTATTCATGAAGGTTCTTTTTTCCCTTATTTAGAAATCTCAATCTTCATTTCTCTATGCCCCTCACCATGCAAACATGCATGAAATTACATCTTCCTCTTATTTGATGACTTATGAATACCACCAAAGTTCACCTTGTTAATCATATATCGTGATGAATGATTTGACATAATCACAATATCATTTCTCTCTAGGCATTAAACTATTTTGTTGATCACGGTCACCAATTTCTCCATCAGAATCAATGTTAACTGAATTCCTTCTCGTTCCCTCCATTGACTAAAACCAGAAACCATAGTGTAAGAAATAGATAAAATAACGAGGAACCACATAATCATTAAAAGCCACTTATGTGATGTCTAACTTATCACACATTATTTAATCCATGACACCTTAGATTCACCCAAGGTTATTCATGATCATAAAAATAACTCTAGGACTGTAACCTATAGTTATACTAAACCTTAGAGACATCCCTAGACATACCTTAGAAATATCTCAAGGGATTTCACTAAAGTTTTCGCATCCTAGTTTTCAAAGGTTAACTAAACCTTTCCTTTAATACAAACTGTAGAGACCCAGATCTTGACGTTCGTGGACATTACATTACTTTTCCAAAATAATTAATACATAACAAACACATACACATAAGGACCGTAATAGTTTAATGTCTTTGGAAACTCGGAATTTAATCTTCTAATCACGGTGAAAGATCTTCAACATCTCCCATAAAGATCATCTATTTTTTGTTTTCTTACCTAAAAAATTTCTTTAAATCCTAGGGAAAAGAAAACATATAAAGGGTGAGCTCAAATTCTCAGTAAGGGTATGCATAGAAAAAATTAAACAATCCATAAACATTTGAAAGCAAAAACATGAACTTGAAATTTAAACATCAAAATATTGAGAAAAGACATAAATCGTGGAAGTACGTATGGAATATATCATAATGGAAAATCAACCATGATAAAATATAATGGGAATAAAACATGTAATTTTGGCAACCATTCAACACATGTTATGATTTGCATAGTAGCCAAGGCATTGCTGACAAGACCATCTTAGTGGGAAAATTCCCTTTCTGAATCGAGTTCACTCCTCGTTTCAGTCCTGTAACACTGAACCGGATTAACTTACCATTACATACATGTATATATCATGAGATATAAATCATTACCCAATGCATTTGAGGGAGATATAGGTCCCACCCATCTCATAATGAAATAATTCTTACTTGTGCCACAAAATAAACATAAAAAAATCATCATAACCCAAAGAATAAAATGGGTTTCAGAAACATCATCCCATCATCACATAATTCATATAGAACAAATGGGTATCATTTCATAATAATAAAATTGAATCCATGAAAACCATAGATACATTATACTTGAAACATACATATATGAAATAATGTCATCTTAGATGGAAAATGGTTTTGATAAAACACTTGAAATTAATTCTTGAGGAAAATATCTTTTATTCTTCAAAATCATTTTCTTTTCACAAAATTACATGAAATTTTAAAAGAAAAGGATTTTGCTGAAAATAGTCATGAAATATTGTAGAGTAATCTTCACGAAAATAAGGCGTTATAAAAACGTAAAAACCCGTTCATGCCGTATAAGTTAAAAAAAACATTTTCCTCATACTTTTGTCGGAAAAGTCAAAAAGTACCTCGAATGGTAAACAAAAGAAAGGTTCCTTCCAAACCTTGTGGTAAAAGTCATAAAAGGGTAAAAATGACTTTAAAAATACAAGTAAGAATACTAAAAATTTTATGAAAACATTTTTAGAAAACATGGACATGGATGATAAACATAACCCCAGTAAATACTAACGAATAACAATCTTGGATAAAAACGAGATTGGAAAAGTTATCCCTTACCTTATGTCCGATATGCTTCGTACGTATCCGAACCTCCTGTATAATGATTTAAATAACATCATTGACTTATTAAAGAATCATATTCATTGTTATTATATCCTATATGGTTCACTTAGGTATTTATATTACCCATTTATTTGTCAATTCCATGTTAAAGTAGCGTTTTGGGTAAAATTGTTTCATTTATTGTACGTGTTTGGACTTGTTGTTTTTGATATTATTATTACATATATCATGATTTACTTACTTCAAGAATGTAAAAAATTATTTATATATCATCTATATTCAGTATATATATATATAATGGATAGATAAATGAAATGAAACACACCGTTCATGGAGATGGTAGGCCGTACGTACGCATGAACGCTGTTTTTCTTTCTTTATTGACTTGAATAGAAGTAAGTAGATGAAATATATATATATATATGTACATACATAAATCCAGTAGCTTCATTATGTCATATATTTAATTATTATTCATTATATATACTTTATAATCATTCTTGAATGGTTAACATGGAGAATGAATCTCATCGCGTCGTGGAGACGGTAGTCCGTACATACGCACGAGCGATGATATCATTCCCATGATAATGGAATTGTATTTAAGTGTATGTATAATATTTCAGAATAAATATCACTTTAAAATAATCATATATGTTTCTTTATTTACACCATTATACCCATCTAAGTAAGGTGGTGGTCGAAAACAGATTACACCACGGTGTGGAGACGGTATTCCGTACGTACGCACGCGCAGTGATTTTATTTTCTGTAGGATGGATTGAAGGTAAAATAGGGTTGTTTAATATTTATAATAACATATCAGTATATAAGTAATACTGATGTTATTATTTTATAATGAGACAACTAAAGACGATGATGTAGAAGAAGAAATAAACTTGAAATAATCGGAATAAGAGATTACCTCTTCTTCGACGCACCTCCTTTAATATTCCTCTTAAGGAAGTAGAGTTGGTATTTTTAGAAGACCCGAACCTCTAGAATGTTTCTAGGGAAGTGTAGAAGAGAAATGGGCAGGTTTTTTCTGAGCTTCAAGGCTCAAAAGCGTGTTAATAGAAGAGGGAAGGGGTTCCCTTTTTATAAGGGAGGAGAGGGGCACCTTTGAAAAAACTCAAAATATTATTTTGTAATAAATTCACATTCGATTTATAATAGCTCCAAATTAATTTATTTAGAGGATAAAGTGGGTATGGGTCTAAATACTCTCAAACAATAGATTTTATACAAGTTTATGTTACAATTTTAACCTTATAAGATATTTTTAACTCTAAGGTAAATAATTTAACTTTTACCATGTCTTATTGTTTTCTTAAACTATATGGTTAATATATTTTCTATAAAAACGAACCCCAAGTGGTTAAATATTAATATATATATCATTATATAAGTCATTTGGAAGAACCTTATATTTTTTGGAGTAAAATAACAATTAATAATATAATATTTGTTTTAAAAACTATTTTATGTCAAATTTGACACTATTTGGTAATTGATTTTTGTGAAACTCATAACAGCATGATTAGTTCTAAAAACGTTAATTTTATCAATACTAACATGGAATATTAATCTATAAAAATATTTTAATTCATAAAAAGTCTCAAATTACATTTATTTGGGTATTTATAACATCAATTATGTTAATATTTCCTTAATAAGGTAATTACTGCGTTATCATTGTGTCATAAATAAATTAACTTATTTAATGTCTAAAAATTATAAATAAAATACCATTAGGTAGGATATCTTTTTATATTTCTAATGAATATTTATAGTCGAATTTATCTTATGCATAACCCTATAGTAAAAAGGAATTAGTTATTAAACATTGATTTTATCTATTTTAACCATTCTTTAAATAAATTAATAATAAATGTCCTAATCTAATCCATGTGGACCTAAATGGTCATATTTTATTCCTAAGGTTGTTTTTGGTCGAATTACACTTATCCAATAGAATTAGGACATCTGTTAGGGTAATAATAATATAATTTTTACCCTTAATTACCCTATTTACTTTTAACAGTGGTAAATAAAAGTAAAACGTTATTATTCACCAAAAATTATATTCATCTCATTGAACCAAATTTTAGTCCTTGATATTAACCGTGTCTCTTGGATATTTGAAATTACACTCACAGAAGCGGTAAAATTAATTTTTATGTGAATTTCCAAATTCTCTTAGGAGGTGGGTAAATGACAATGAAAAGTTCAATAAAATTTTTATATATCTAAATTTTTTATAAAATGACTCCAATGAATTACATTGAACTTATATAGGTATTATGTATCAATTTTGACCTAAAATAAATTTAAATAAAATAAATAATTATTTAAATAAAAATTCTGTTTTTAAATAGTAACCTAGTGTTTTCCCTATTCATCAAAAATTGAATGTTTTTAGAAAAATACCAAAAATTCACCCTAGGCTAATTTCGATATTCTGAATCCAAAAATGAAGTCCATTTCGAAAGATAAAATTTATAAAATTTTAAAAAGTGGGTATTACTATTAATAACGGCTAGTTTATATAACATATCGTTGTTTAGTGAAACTCAGTATTGCGTAAAACACACGCTATTATGGAAGGTCGCGATTGTGTGTAATGCAAGGAAAGTTAGGGATGCATGTAGTGAAAGATCCATTTGGTGTAGAGTACAACACAAGACATCAATGAAATTAAAAAGAATATTTTTTATAAAATCTCGGGGTGTTACAACACCACATGCGAAAATCAGTTTTTCTAGAGAAAGAAGCAGTGGAATGAAGACAGATTAGGGAAAATTTAAGTGAGGAGAAGGGGGGGGGGTACCTTTTATAAGGTGTTGAAGGAAAAAAACAACAGTGGTGCTGCCTTTCCCCTTTCTGTTTGGTGAAAGGTAGCACCACTCTGAATTTCACCTCACGCAAAGGTGAAAGGCGGACCCCCACCCCACCACCGCCTTTTCCTTGTCATAAATCTGAGCCAAATATGGGTTGGGGTGGGGTGGGGGAAGTTTTCATTGCAACTATTTCCTTTGGGAATAATCCCAAAGGCAGAATCGATGATTCCACCTTTGATTCACATTTTTAATTTTTTTAAACCTATGCATTTAATTTTTTTTTTCATAAAACAAATTAAAAAACTCCATTTACATGCCATATTTTGTGCACCCAACCAATATTTTGTTGATAATTTATCAAAATATGTAAAATACATCATATTTTGTTAAAGATAACCCCCTTTTGTGCAATCCAGCCTTTCTCAACCCTATAAACACCTTGTAAGTGGACAACTATACAGATCAAGACATCACTGAAGCTACTGCTGCTACCTAGAAGGTGTAAATGGATGGGAATCATAAACATTGACATAAAAAATAGTTTTATATGAGAACATATAGTTTCTAGGCCTTTTGAATGAATCATGAAGGAAGAATTTGTTAATAAATCTCCTGATGCTGTAAAATTTTGGAATCATGGATGATGTGAAAATCTTGGAAATAGAAGTCAAAACACCACAATTTTGGTTCTCCCATAATTATGAAATTAATAATTGTAATATCATTACCATGATTCATCTATACAGGGAGTGTGAAGACCCTATTGTCTACACTTTTACTAGAAGGATGAGAACAGTGACAGAGGAATATCCTGAAAACTAGGCATTCCTGTTATGCTCTATGAGCATAATCCAAACTAGTGTATATAACAACATCATGTTCTAGTATGATAATTGGGACCTACGAGATGGGGGAACTTCACTAATGAGTAAGAATGGGCGTATTGGGTAAACTTCACTTTTCAAGAGTATGGGGTTTATCTGTTCCACATCAGACATTATAAAGTAGCGTGTATGTCCCAATTCCATGTATACCATCAATAAGATATACTTCCAAACTTCTTAGTCATTGGTCTTCATACACCACCACTTTCCACCTCCATCATGGGAAGTGGGTTTTTTTCATATGGTATCTTCACTATATTGATGACATCCCACAGATGGGGTTACAATATGATGAATTCATCCTAGTTCACAATGACTATGGAAATAGGGATCAAACCCTAGTGACATTGAAAATTAAGTTAGAAAAGTTGACCCATATTCTAAAGAATCACCCTCGTTTTTATTGAGACATTTCATTCAAGACATATTTGGGAATGTTCCTAAATATACTAGATGCAAAAATGCTAGGATGATGGAATTTGTGTCCAGTGAAAAAACACATGATAAGGTTGGTATCCTACTAGATGATTATGGAAGAAGGTCACAACCATGAATAGGGTTATAGTATGAAGGATTGGAAGGTGACATTCCAATATACAATTTTCTTATCCACCTTCCTAAGTGGTTGATTTTTTTGGTCTGGGATTCCATAAGGTCTTTCACCCCAGAATACTAGTGATATAAATTGTCATAGAATCATACAAATATGTGAACCTAAGAGTCTCAATGGAGGACCACCTCTATAACTAAATAGGTCATGTCATGAGAGTAAACATGCCCAGGCGCATCTATGGACTATTATAATTTTTACATGGGTGGATTACAATGCACTTCAGGGGGTATAAAATTTATAATTCCATAACTCCCCAAAATTCTATCTTGCGGACTTCACTCCTTAACATTATCATGGTTATACAAGTAAATCTCATTGAAACAAGGGTTGTGGACAATAATAGAAATACTGGGAACTTTAAGTTTCTTATTTTTCCAACCCCTTTTGGAGAGATGGTTGATAATCTGGAGGGGATAGTATAATAGTGGGATTACCTTTATCCCTCACTAGCAGAAGTGTTGGTTTTTGAGATATGTTATAACACTTACTGAAAACCATACACTCATAATTTTTCTTGATAGTTCATATGAATTTCGAAGCAAACGATGTGAGCCTGCATAGGGATCAATGAGGAAAGACATCCACATATCCTTTATCAACTGTGTTAGATGTTCATGTATGAAGGTATAGAGGATGTCATCATGCTTCCAACCACAAATATAAAATATGGATCATCCCATAATTATACTAGTAATTGGATATAATCATATTCCAATGAAATCATACATTAGTGAATGAGGAGGGATGTGTTATTAGGTGATCCATAGGAACAACAAGGTAGTAGATGGGATACTCTATGAATTTCCCAATAGGTATCAAGGGCTTGATCTGGTGTAGCAATTGGGAAAACTCAGGGTTGTACTACACCCCTAGCCCCTAGTAGTGTGGGGATTCCTCAAAAGTGTCTATGATAGAAGGTTGAGAGTTCTTGGGCTAGGATGGTCTAGACCAAGGAGGCCTCAGTGAATAAACTATGTTATCTCTTGTAGATGATCATTGATGTGACCTATCCCGAGCTCTGAGTGGCATGGGGAATGTTGAGTCTAACCTTAATGGTCAAGAAACTATGGTATAATCTCACCCTAGATTGGTTCGAGCTACTAGAGGTTGTGCTTTCTAGAATCATGAACCATGTTGGTTTCCATGAGTAAATTTCCTACATATAAGAGACGAATGCCTTCTCACACCAGTGGGGTGTGTCCAGGCCTACCTCTACCTAGATAAAAACGGTGTTAGACAATGATCCAGAAGATACAATTTTCATTGATGCACTGAACCATAGTGCATCAGTCTATGGTACTGATACATAGAGTTCTAGTGAAAATAAGTCATGGGCATCTTCCACAAGCTAGGTAACATCTCATAGGAGGGGAGAGGTCATTGCTGGGGCGGATGACTTGACTAAGATCTTATTTGGAAAGGTAAGTCTAACTTTCTATAGTCTTCTATCCTTGATTTCTTTTAAAAGTTTATAAATTGAGATATTGTATTTAATAGGAAGAAATCAGGGAGATCCAAGTGGGATCTATTGATAGGGATGAGAGGGCCTCTCTGGAGTCTGAGGATTCTACCTCAGAGTCTTCTATAGATGTCCTAGTGGGTGCAGTGCCTACAGAGTGTTTTGATGGGGTTCTTTCTTGTTCTGCATATTTCCCATTCATCTATGTGGGACCAAGCCCCAACATTTCAATGGAGGATCCTACCCCGAAATAGAAATATTTCCTAGGGTGACTCATCATCAAAATACCTATTCATCAAGGAATGTATAATACAATTAACATGATCATATTCAAACCTTCTTGGGGTTGTTTGATTCCACTATACTAACATGTTTATGAATATTTTAGTTATGTGATATTGAGCGGGAAAATGCCATTTTTTGAGGTTACAACCAGTTATGAGGGGTTCCCAATGGTGGAAGTTCCCTTAAAGGCCCTAGAAATGGATGTATTTCAAATTATCACCTCTTGTAAATTATTTGATTTTATGAAAGTTATGTTTGTGATGTTTGTTTTCATAGGTGAAATTGGATGACATATTTTTATTTGAAACGATGCTTGGGGAAGTGTTCCCAACAAAAATAAGATGTGGGGTAATATGGGGTGCTTACCAAAATATCTAATCTAATCATCAAAGAGCATATCATTGATGGAGAGCAAACCATAATCCCAGGAGGGAAATCTGTCATAGGTATTGATATGACTGTGGGGGAGTCCAAACTCAAAGCGGACAAAGTTGTCCCTGCTAGTGGGGTGTCAGACCATGATGGATCTCCAATGTACATGGAGCATAATACATAAGAGATAATCCTAGAGGAAGTACCTAATACTATTGTTCACATGAATTTTTAAACTTATGAACTATAACACCTAAAGAATTAGAATATTTTGAGTTTAATGTTTACAAATAGAACAACATTGTCTAGCATAAGGAATTTAGGATTTTTTTAAAAATTTATCACCAATACTTAGGAGAAACATCTAGTGAGTTTAATGGGATCTCTTCACCATAGCCCATTGATCCTGGTCACTTTAGGGGTGGAAGGTCCCACCCTATATGTGCTGTCTCATGATTATCTCACCAACTGAGTGCATACAAAAAATATGGAGTTTAATTTTTACATGAAAAAGTAGAAATATAAGGAAACTAAGAATCATTAGGAATAAGAACAAGTACTTATGCAACTGTAAGGGTAATTGAATGATCAAACATCCATTTTCAATGATAAAAATGGGATCATAATAAAATTAAGTGCCCATTTGGTAGTGGCTGAGGCTATAGAAGCAGTGATGGCCTCACTGATAGTTGAGTTCCATAATGAGAAGGGATGGGTGTGAATTAGTGCTGAAAATATTCTCTTGGTGGATGAGGTATATACAAAGCTTTATATGCTGTAATAAGTTCTAGGTTCCATTCACCAGAGGCTAGTTAGGATGGAGTGATCGTTTGAAGAGGAAGATCCTTAGAGAGTGCTAGTTTGGATGAAATAAATGAAAGGCTCCAAAGTGTGGATAACCCTACTTTAGTTTTGAAGTTATTTTCCATTAAATTCTCCATATTCGTGAATATGTTTATCTTTTATACATCCTGGTCAAATTAATAAGAACTAATAAATAATCCCTAATACCACACGAGTCATGCTCGGTGTGAGAAACAAGGAGCAAAAAGAATATTTCTCACTTATATAGAAGTTTCAGGTAGTGTCTGAATACTAATCGTTTAAATTTTTCATCAAACACTGAGAGTATCCTAACCAATAAATACTTTTTTAGAGAGAATAAGCCTTTACACAACAAACTTTAGTTTCTCAACATATATATCCTTTTATATGGGGTAACTCCAAGGGCATTGAATCCTATCCGAACAAAGGGGAGTGAAGAGTGTGAATCAGAAATCCCATGATCTAGAACATAAAAGGGAGGGACATGATGATATAAGATAACTACTGACCATATTTAAAACAAATACAGCACTATAATTTTATTTAGTAGAGGGAAAAACCAATGAGGGTTGTATTTTGACCATGTTTGAGACTCATGAACTGTCAAAATGATTAAAGAATTATTTTGAAGTATGTATATAGGATGGTAGGTGAGAGAATGGGTCTAGACACCATTTCTGTTAGGGATTATTATTTATAAGTAAAGGGCGATGTGGATCTAGATCAAGGAAGACATGATGTGTGGGGATGAACTGAGGTAATTCCCATATGGATTTTAATACCCTGAATTATGCCACTGTGTTTTTGAGAACATCGTATTGACGTATCAGTTTGAATGATGGAAATGATAATATTCCAATTTAATTGTCTTCTCAGATGATTAGTGACCATAAATGTAATTGAATGGTGTAGTAGGATAACAACACCGAAGGGAGAAAAGGGATTCATAGGTAAATAACTAGTATGCTTCACTGTTTTACACCATGTCGGGAGCATGAATGGTGTGCAGTTTAACATCTTGCAGCAAGGGTGTTAAACATGCAATTTAATGTCATACAGTGAGGACAATGTGTTATACAGGTTAATATCAAGTGATTAATAAATTTGAATTTATGTGAATAAATCATGTCTGGTCAGTGCAGTTGGATGAATAAACTAGAAAAATAATGGGTGGCACCTCATAGAGGAGCTAATGAGGAAAAGTGATCTAATATTTGGCTCTAAATTTTTCCAAAACTGATGAGTTGAGTGAGAATAAAAAAGTTTCTTTAGGGCCCATGGTGGGTCAAACTATATTTGTACCATTTTATCTACACCCTAATTTTTTCACATATTGCGAGAGAAACCCAGATGGAAAGAGTTTACCTTTTTATTTGGTTTCCCCTATGGGTTTTCAACATGAAATACATATGTTCCTTTTTAGTAGGGATGTTTAAGCTCATTCCATTTGGACCATGGTTGTTATTTTAAGGCCATATATCTTGAACTAGTAGTTGTAAATATTTTTAGTTCATGATTATATGACCATGGAAGTAGTTTAAGATCATAATTATTAGACCATGGGGCTGAAAATAAATAAAGGTCATAATGCATAGACCCTGGTATTATAAATAGTTTAATGTTATAATGACTGGACAATGGGGAATGTGCCTCAAATGATTTTTTGTGGCATAGAGGAGAGGATTATGACATGAATTAAGGGATAAGAATCCCATCGACACACAGAACAACTCCAAGACAACTTGCAAAGAGTTTAAAGCTATAATGCTTGGACATGGACTCAAAGTTTATGGTTGTAGAGTTTGGACCAAATATTTGATGTTCTTTTTAAGGGATGCATGTTCATCAAAAACTTTCTTAGGGAAATTAATCCCTAACCCCTAAGCCCATGTGATCCATGATCGATTTGAGAAAAAAGGAGTGGTATAGTGTTCCCATTGTTTTCATGGGAGAACACAATAATTGGAAAAAACGACCAGTTTGGGTGAGTACCAAAAGGTGCTGTCATATTTAGTCACCATATGCACACATATAGGGAAATGACTCATGTGGTGTTGGGATTCCCACCAAATCAAAGAGAAGTGGAAAGGAAAGATAATTGTGGATTCCAAGACCTAGATCATAAAAGGGGATGACAGATGGGAAGAGAAATAATATTGGCCATGTTTAAAACATAGGTTCTACACCCACAAAATTCAAGGATGGGGTAAAAAAATACAGGATCTATCATTGACCATGTTCAAAACACATGAGACATAATTTATTAACAGGGATCTTTTGAGGTGTGCATTGAGGAAAAAATGTTGTCCAGTGAGGCTAAAACCCCCTTTTGACAGGGTTCTGTATAGATTAAGGATGTGATAAGGATCCAAATTGAAGAAAAAATTGTGTGTGAAAATGGATGTGGGGAATTTACTAGGGGTGTTGAGTGACTTGGGATTTATCATTACATGCACACAAACATTCTTGATGGATATGTTGGTAGGCAAGGATCAAGCTTGACCTGGGGGGAAGAACCTAGAATGAGTTGGTAGTGGGGATGGCCCTAGGATAAGATATCTGGGAATTTCTATATATCCCATGATAATGGTAATAAATCCTCACATAGTTCTTGAATATGTCTTTGTAGGGGACCAATTCCAAAAGGGTGGTGTTGTCACTAGAGGGGATGGAGGGTCATCCTATACTTTTTTATGAGACATACAATGTTTATCACATAGGGTAAGGCCACGTTTTGACATCTTGTGAGGAGGAGGATGGTTTTGGTCATCACATATTTTTCATATGAGGCATCTTATGTTAATCACATAGGGTAAGGCTACAGTTTAACATTGTGTGCTGGTGATGGTGGGATTGGTAGTTTAGATTCATATAGCTCAGACTAAGGATGTTGTTATGTTACAGTTATAGAGTTAAGACCAAAGGATATGGGTGTCTTAAAGAGGCTTTTATGGAATGTAATGGTGATAACCCATTGTGAATTGAGGGAAAAGGAGACTAGTTTCCATCCATGATTCCATGAAAAACTATACATAGGTTAAATTTATGATTCTAGGGGAGTAAAGACTCAGAAATGAGTTGATTATGGGGGATGGACAAAAGATATGAGATCTGGGAATCACTACATATCCCATGGGAATGGGAATCAATCCACATGTAGTTTTGTAATGTGGATTAGTAGGTGACCAATGCTAGAATAGTGGCATCCTTTCAAGTGAGGATATGATGAAAAATAAAAGGGGGAATTGGTTTGATGAAACACCAAGGGTGAAGCAAACTATGTGAATAAAGGGATATAGGAGGCTGAATGCACATAGTTTATGGTTATAATAATTTGATATTAAGGGGAGTAGGTACTTCGAGGATGTTTGGGTGGAAAAAAAGTGTTAAGAACCAATGTGAAGAAGGATCCAAGGAGGTCATACACCACATAAACCAATCATAAAACTAGTTTCATATATTTTAAGGTCATGTGTATTGGACTAGGGTAAGCCCCAAAATAGTTTAGTGATGAGTCTAGGCTTGGGATATTAGATCTAGACATCCCTATAAATCTCGTCAGGCATGGTAATCAAGACAAACATATTTTTAGAACATGGTGTGGTTGAATACCAATTTCAAAAGTGTGGAATCCTCTCTAGAAAGGAAAATGGACCTTCTCATAGTTATCATATGATGCATCCTATGTTCACAACATAGGGTAAGAATACAGTTCAAGATCATGTATAAGGTTAATGGTTTTAGTCAACCCATATTTTCCATATGAGGAATACCATGTTTTTTACATAGGGAAAATATATAGTTTAACATTGTGTGTTGAGGTCATTGGGTTTTTTATTTTAGATTCATACAACTCAGACTAAACCTATTCTCGGTTTAAGTCCATGGAGCTCAAACTAAGGGTTACAAACAGTGTAACGTCATAGTGCTTGGATTGGGGGGGGGGTTAAAATAGTTTAGGTTTAAAAATCTTGGACCAAGGGGATATAAAGAGTTTAAGCTCAAAATCCTTGGACCAAAATTTGAAAATAGTTTAAGGTCATAATTCTTGGACCATGGTTGGTTACTTTTGTAAAGAGGCTTATATGGTAGGAAATAGTGATAACCTAATGTGAAAAAGGGCCAACGAGATCCGTTTCCATGAATTCTTCCAAAACTGACTATGCATAATTTAATGTCACAATGATTACACTAAATTACTCGTTTATGATTTTAGATTTTATCCTTAGGTGTAGTAAAGGATTTATCCTGAACCTAAGGGAGAATACCCCAAAATAGTTTTTTAGTGATAGGATTGGAATCAGGACATGAAATATGGGCTTTATTACGTATCCCATTGGAATGGGAGTCAATCCACATGTAGTTATGGTACACGACTTGGTAGGTGACCAATGTGAGAAGGATAGAATCCAATATAGAGAAGACATTAATTCATACCATGGTTATCATGTGGAATCACATAATTATCACATAGGGTAAGGCTACATTTTAATTTCTTGTGGTGATGATGTTTGTGGGGATTATTTGTAACAAACCATGTTTTTTAAAATATTTTCTTTAAAATATTTTTAATTCTTAAATATATTGCATTGCTCAAAATCAGGATTTTCAACGAATCGTGAGATTTCCTTCGTATAAAATTCCCATTATAACCTAGCTGTTAGGTTAATGGGAATAAATATAACTAAATTATGAAAATGTATTATGATTGAAAAATAGAAATCAATTCAATACTTTTATTTTTGTTAAGTGATTTAAAATTATTAAATTAAATTACTGAAATATATTTTTTATATATTTAATAAAATATTATTGATATTCATCAAATATACAGTTTTTCATAGGGTATTAATAAACCCTATTTGATGTATAAAAAATGATATTTTTCAAAAGGGTAATTTTCCATCTTTTGAGGGAGAACCACTTTTAAATAAATATTTTTATACATTAATAATTTTTATATGAAAAAGTATACATTTTATTTGGAAATTGTATATAAAAATTTATTTTGGATGTTTTTTTGATATTTTTTGATAACATTCAAGTTTCAATGAATAGTAAAAATAAACTAAATTTTAATTGAAAACAACTTTTATCATCAAAATAATTTATATTATTAAGTTATAATTTTTAATGGGTTTAAAGAATAAATAGAAAATATTTTTATCATTAAATATAATTAATTTCATTAGAATTAATTTTATATTAGATTTATATGTAAAAACATTTCAATCTTCTGAGATGTTTTAACTTTTACAACTCATTCTCTCTTTCCGACAATGGGATTAATTTTAAATTAATTACTAAAACTTATATTCTTTGAATTTTGAAAAATGGATTCCATATTTGGAATCAATAAGTCAAAATTATGTAAATATCTTACTTTTATTTTTGGGTATTATGAATAGTAATTTCAATAATTTATATTAATATGGTAAAATGGTCAAGCAGGTAATTAAGAGTAAAAATAATATTATTAAATTACCCTAACACTTTTCTTAATATCATTTTATGAGTTTATTTCGAACAAAATCATCCTTGGGTCGAAATGGTGTCCTTTAGAAGCCACTTGGATGATATTTAGACATTTAGTTTATGTAATTTAAAGAAAAGTTAAATACGCCTTACTAAAATTTCAATTAGTATATAATTTTTAATATAAGGATATATAAAAGATAAATTAGATTATAAATGTAGGATCGAAATAATGATGTAGATGCTCAATATACAAGAGGGGGGTGAATTGTATACTTTAAAAAAATTCCTTTAGAACCATTAAAGTTAGTTACGATTAACTATGTTTTCCTTAAGCAAAGGAAAGGGATAAGTTTAACAAAGTTAAACTAAGAAAATTCACAACACCTCTAACACCAAAAGAAAACTTGGAATAAGGAATAAAGTTATAAACTTCAAGTCCTATGAACTTTCTTAAAACTGGAAAGAGATTCCGAATGTAGATTCTGGAAGTATGGTTTCGGAAATTGAAACTTAACAAAAGATTACAATAAGAGATTCTACCTTAAAGAGTATAGAATCTAAATGAAACAAAGTACTAGTAAGGAAGTATAATAAAGTTATACTTTCCTTATAATACAAAATGCAGCGTAATCAAACAAGTAGTAAAACTACAAGTAACAAGATATAAGTCTTCTAACCCAAAGAGAAGTGTATCCAACAACCTTGGATAAAGGTCCCTTGATTTATACTTTCAAGCAAGTCTGTCTTACCCACACTAGGGTAAGCCCTCGATACGAAGATCGGAGTCTCTGTCTTCCAATCCTCGCAAGCCCTCAACTTCAAGGTAGTTGGCAACTTCTGTCTTCCTCAGCAAGGAAGCCCTCAACATCAAGGTGTTGGAAACCTCTGTCTTCCGATCCTCGGAAGTCCTCGAATGTAATCACCAACATTCGGAGTCGCACGAAGCTTTGAGATTTAATAAGAGCCTCTATCTCTAGAAATCACTTCAAGTGTGTAATCACATGAATCGAAGATCAGTCAGCATTTCAGCCTCGAGCTCTTTTAAATGAGCTCCTATTTATAGGCAAGATCGGCCTCCTTTTCAATGGTCACATTTTCCTAAAAAATCGGAGGGACCTGTACACATGTAACTTAACCAACGGTTAGTTTATAACAGAATAGACGTCGTCGTTTTATAACAAAACAAGTGTAACAGAATGTACGACATCATTTTAAGTCTTAACTAAAAAGTTCGGAGTGAAGATTCGAAGTGAAAGTTCGGAGTGAAAAAAAATATTAGAGAGTAGAAAAATTATAAAAGCTTAAGAAAAATGAAAGTTCAGAGTCTAACCAAAAATAATTTTCAGAGTCTAAATAAATTCGGAGTGTATAAAACAAAGATGATCAGATTCTGTTTAATAGGTGAATTCGGAATTAGAATTCGGAATGACAATTCGTAATGAGAATTCGTCATCACAATTTGTAGTGAGAATTCATCATCAGAATTCGTAATGAGAATTCGTCATCAGAATTCGTAATGAGAATTCGTAATGAGAATTCATCATCAGAATTCGTACTGAGAATTCATCATCAGAAATCTTAATGAGAATTCGTCATCAGAATTCGTAATGAGAATTCGATGTCGAACTTCATAAGGATTCGTATTCTGAATCTGGAGTAGAACTTAATCAGATTTAGTATCCGGAATTCGGAATGAAACTTTATCATAGTTCTCATCTGGATTTCAGAGTGAAACTTTATTACAGTTCTTATCTAGAATTCAGATCCTAAAACAGAATATTTCATATCAAAGTTTCAAACAATTCTGAGAATATAGAAATGAATTCGAATCTTATACTTAATAAAAATATGGATGAAAATATGATAAGGATAATATTTCTTACAAAAGCGATTTTCCTTATAAAAGCAATTTTCCTTATAAAAGCGATTTTCTTAAAAAATTGATTTTCTTAAAGAGAAGGTGATTGTGATTTTCAAAACAAGAAGGAATGGAAAAGTCATAAGGAAAACCTTATTGACTCAACAGTCTCCCCCTTTTTGGAAAGCACAAACATCCTTATGAAAAAGAAATTCTAAGAAGAAAGAAAAACATTAAGGCTTATCTCCCTTTGCTTTAAGGATATTGATGAATACGACTAACTCCCCTTAGGCTTTGAAACTCTAAGGATCGTATTCTAGATTTCCGAAATGAAATTTCATTACGAATAAGAAAGTATTTTTTAATGAAAAAATCCCCTTAGATAAACTCTTATTAGAGTTTGTTTTCTTTCTCACCCTTTGTTAAGATTCTTTTCCCCTTTTATTAGGGTTCTTTTCCTTCTCCCCCTTTGTGATTTTCAAAAAGAATTCAAGGAAATGGAAAATATAACAAAGTACCTGAAAAATTAGTAGAAACAACAAAAGAAATGAGCAAGAAAAAATTTCATTATGTTTGAAAGCTAGGCAATAAAGAAATTTAGATACAACAAAAGATCAGATCTATCTATTTTGGATCTTTTTCCTTTGCCATGAGACCCTTAAGAATATTCTTTATCTTCTTCAAGTCTGTATGGTATTCCTCGGCTTACTTCTCTTACACAACAATTCTTGCACTTTGAGCTTCAATATTTTCTTCCTGGGCTTTAATCTTTTCTTCCTGTGCTTTAAACTTTTCTTCCCGAGCCTTCAATTTCTCTTCAAACTCAATCCGATGATCCCTTTCGTACTTCCAGTTTTGAGAAACAGAATTTAGCTTCCCATTCAGATCTCTGACTTCTTGAATCCGGATGTTCTTTTCATCTCTCAACTTTTCTTCAAAGGATGAAGTAAGTTCATTTATCTTCCTGTCTTCTGTCTCAAAGCCATCCTTCACATTGTCTTGGAATTCATCAAAGAGCCTCATCTCTTCCACAATCTTCCTCGACCAACTAGTCATCCTCTTGCAAGATCTTTTGTGGGCATCATAGCCGACAAAGAAAGTTTTGAACTGAGCCTCTATCTCAACACACTTGTCCATAACCATAGATACGAAGTCTGTTTTCTGATTCAAAGCATGTTGGAGCATCTGACATCTTAAATCAATACTTGAGAAAGTCGGAATAGTACCTACCAACTTCTTTAAGGACTGAACAACAAAGTCATTCCCTAAAGAAGATGACTCCGAATCCGAAACTTTTCTAGGAGAATCTTCTTCTTCAAAATGCTCAACCTTTTTCTTAGAAGAGTCACCAAATTCCCTTCTCTTTACTACCACAGAGCTCGGGGTGTCAACAACAAGATGCTTTCCCTTGTCCTTTTTCGGAATGGAGTCCAGTTCCAGAGTTCTCTTTTCACTGTCAGATACTTGAACAACTTTGTCTTCCTCATCAGCAACTTTCTGAGCACCAACCTCTACATTCTCCATTTGAGCAATATCATGTAGAAGTTGTTCTTCCTCTGCATGATAAGATACTTCTACTTCTCCTTTCTCCTCATACATCGCTGGAGTGACTAACTTAGAAGACTCAGCTTTTGAGGTTTAGAGTGACAAATGTTCCAAAGGTGTCCCCTTATAATAATCTACTTTCTTTAAAACATCTCCGGTTTCACAACTTCCTTCAGCAATAGCTTCTTCTTCTTCCACTTGCTCAATCTGCTCTACTTCCTCAACAGGATTAGCTACTACCTCTTCCGGAGCAACAAAGTTTCTTCCTAGAGTCTCAGGTAGAGATTCCCGAGAAAAAGATCTCGGAACATGAATGTTTTCTGAAACCATCTCATTGAAATTCAATAATGCCTGAGCTACCTCAGCTTCATACATCTTCTTCTTAAGCTTCTTTTCTTTCACTTGTTTTTCTAGCTCATCCACAGTTCTTTCCTTCAAGGCCTTAGCCTCCGTAGGATCCAAGCCAAACTGAGGCTCCCCTTGCACTCTCTTCTCTTTGATTTCCCTCTATTTAGCAACTACCTCATCAGGGTAATATTTCTTCTTCTTTGGTTTAGGAGGTACAGAATGAACTTCCTTAGATTTGGGATTCTCTGCTTCAACTTCAACTTCTTTCAACTTTCTCTTCCTCACTGGCTTAGAGGATTCCGGATCAGCAACTTTCAGAACTGCTTCTTCTCGAGCAGGTAAATCAATAAACTGACCAGTCTTCTTGTCGAAGGCTATATCCATCCTTTTAAGAGTACCATCACTGACCAACATAATCTTGTAAACTCTTGGATTTTAATTTCAAGCCTCCTTGAAAGACTCAAGGCACCGAACTATCAACTTTGAGAGGATTGTTGGGTACATTATGATCTGAGCTCTCAAATTCCCTTTGTTAACATTATCAAGAGTAATAAGAATGTGTTTCATCAGATTAAACTTCCTCAGATTTATCAGAAAATCTAGGATGTAGATCTCACTCTTCTTCAAACTATCTTTGTCACCCTTTCTTGGTACGATAAGACCTTTTACCCATAACTCTAGAATTCGGAAATTCGTAGACAGAGAAGCAATCTTCAGAGCCTTGTCATCTGCCAGTCTGAGAGTCTCTAATGCCTTTTCCTTGTAGAAACTTCCCTTTGAATCCAGAAAAACATGAGAAATGAACTCGGCTTCTCCTTCATTGTTTAGCCCTACCAAGCTGGCTTCCTTGGAATAAGAAAGTTTATAAGTCTTGCCATAAGACTTAAACGACAATTTCTTTTTTCCATCTTCCTTATAGAAGGAAACTGTCTCATATAACTCTATAAGAAAATCCGAAAACACTTCATCTTGATTTCTGGGCTTAGATACAACAACATCTTCCCATCCGTTAAGATTTATGTTCTTGGATATAAGAGAATCATACCTATTAATGAAATCAGGATGAATCAACCTTTCTCTATATACTAACCACTTGGAAATCGTCTTAGAAGAAGACATGTCTTGAGAAGCTACTTCCATAGAAATTCGGATCTGAAGACCTCTGAGAAGTTTGGAATGGAGAAATCTGAAGTTTGGAACGACTTTAAAACAGAGAGGCAGAGCTTTGAGACACTGGAGCTTGAAAACCAATGTGGGACAACCATTTGGGGTCCCCTTCATATAGGCAACGATAAGACGGTTCAACTTCCTCAGTTGATCGAACGATTGTGACAAGCTGAGACCAGATCTGACGATTGAAATCCAATTCTCAAGAAAACTTGAATCCAATCTTTTGAGGTTTTTATTAAAACAAATAATTAAGAAAACTATAATCCAAAAAAAGAATATAAGAAAATTCCAGCAAGTAAAGTATGATTACGAAAACTTGAGTAAGGAAATCATACCTTTCGGATTGTCTTAGGAAGATTATTCGTAATTGGTAACATTCTTAAGAAAACTACGAAAAAATATTTACTACGAAAAGACAAAGTTCGCAAAACTCACTACGAAAAACAAACTCAGTACGGAAAACTCAGTATGAAAATTTCATTACAAAATTTGAAAACAAAAAACTCATTATGAAAGATTCGGTACAAAAATCTCGTTATGAAAATACCAGTACAAAATTTTCCATTCTGGAAGTTTTTAATATGAAAATTTCCATTCCAGAAGTTTTCTATATGAAAATATCCATTCTGGAAAATTTTAGTTCCAGAAATTCCCATTCCGGAATTTTAGTTCTGAAAAGTTTAAAAACTAACTTTGAAAAATTTAGTTACTCTAACAATCAAATGTACTCCCACTATGAAAAGGAGTTTATTATTGTAAGGAGACTTTTTCAATAGAAAGTTAATGAAGAATTATTACCTTATAGTTATCATTCTTAATTTTTGATTAATGTATTCAAATCTATCAGAAGGAAAAGATTTTGTGAAAATTTTAACATGTTGATCTTGCGTTCCGATAAACTGAAGAATAATATCTCCTTTTAGTGTGTGATCCCAAAGAATGTGATGCCTAATATCTATGTGTTTTGCATGAGAGTGATGTGCAGAGTTCTTACTTAAGGCAATTGCACTAGTGTTATCACACAAAATTTGAGTTTTAGTAAAACTCAAGCCATAGTCTGTGAGTGTGTGTTGCATCCACAACACTTGAGCACAACAACTTCCAGCTACTACATATTCAGCTTTAGCAGTAGAGAGTTCTATAAAATGTTTCTTTTTATAGGACCAAGAAACTAATGAATCTCCTAAGAAATGACAAGTTCCTAATGTACTCTTTCTATCCATTCTACATCCACCAAAGTCAGCATCAGAAAATCTTTTTAGAACAAAATCATTTCCAGAAGTATAAAATAATCCTAGATCCATGGTTCCCTTAAGTTAGTGAAAAATTATTTTTACTGCCTTTAAGTGAGATTCCTTAGGATTGGATTGATATCTTGCATATAAGAATACTGAGAACATTAAGTCTGGTCGACTAGATGTTAAGTAAAGTAAACTTCCTATCATACCTCTAAAAGATGTTTGATCTACTGGTTTCCCAACTTCATCATGATCTAAAGAGTTTGAGGTACCAATAGGAGTACTTATACTCTTAGTGTTGTCATAACCATAATTTTTGAGAAGATCTTTAATATACTTATGTTGAGATATGTAGGTTCCTTCTGGTTTTTGAGAAATTTGAAAACCAAGGAAAAAAGTTAACTCACCCATCATACTCATTTCAAACTCAGATTTCATTAGACTTGCAAAAGAGTCGGTCAAAGATTACTGAGTTGAACCAAATATGATGTCATCAACATAAATTTGAACAATAAAAACATTTTTCTTATCTTTCTTTATAAAAAGGGTTGGATCTGCATTTCCCTTAACATAGCTATTTTGAAGCAAAAATCCAGTGAGTCTATCATACCATGCTCGTGGGGCTTGTTTAAGGAAATACAGAGCTTTGGTAAGTCTAAAAACATAATCAGGATGTTTTGTATCTTCAAAGCCAGGAGGTTGTTCAACAAAAACTTCCTCTTGAACATAACCATTAAGAAAATCACATTTCACATCCATTTGAAAAAGTTTAAAATTAAAGAATGCTGCAATGGCATGTAGAATACGGATAGATTCAAGTCTGGCTACTAGAGCATATGTTTCTTCATAGTCTATTCCCTCTTGCTGATTATAACCTTTAGCAACAAGTCTAGCTTTATTTCTTACTATGACTCCATTTTCATCACATTTATTTCTGAAAACCCATTTTACTCCAATAACAGAAGTTTCCTTAGGTCTTTCAACCAAGGTACAGACTTTATTCCTTTCGAATTCATTTAGTTCATCTTGCATGGCTTTGATCCAATCATCATCACCGAAAGCTTCATCAGTGATTTTAGGTTCTAATTGGGAAAGAAATGCTAGATGTTATACTTCATTTCTTAAGGAACTTCTAGTCCTTACAGGTTGATTTACATCATCAATGATACTATCACTGGGATGATTCTTAAGAAACACCTGATTTGGGTTTTGAAAAGCCTGTTCATCAACAAAGGGTAGAAAGTCTTCTGGGGTAAATGTTTCAGAATTATCTTCTTGAACATTATCCTTATCAGAAGGTTCTTCTACCGAAGGTTGACAATTAGTTTTAGAAAACACATCCGAGGATGTAGGCTGAGATGGTTTAAAAACAAAAGGATCAAACTCATCAAATTTTACATGTACTGTTTCTTCAAAAGTACAAGTATTTTTATTAAAAACTCTATAAGCCTTAGAAGATGTGGAATAACCTAAGAAAATTCCTTCATCAGATTTTGGTGCGAATTTATGTAGGTTATCTTTAGTATTCAGAATGAATACTTTGCAACCAAAAACCTTGAAGTCGGATAGTCTTGGTTTTCTACCATTCCATAACTCATAAGGAGTTTTATTAAGAAAAGGTCTAACAAAAACTCGATTTATAGTATAGCAAGTAGTACATACAGCTTCAGCCCAGAAATGTCTAGCTATAGAATATTCACTCAACATGGTTCTAGTTATCTCTTGAAGAATTCTATTTCTTCTCTCAACTACACCATTTTTTTTTGAGGAGTTCTAGGTGCTGAAAAATTGTGAGTAATACGTTTTTTACTAAAAAAAGTTTCAAAATCATAATTTTGAAATTCTCCTCCATGATCACTATGAATAGTTTTCAATGGAAGGTTTTTCTCATTTTTAACTTGAGCTCTAAAACTTTTGAAATAAGAAAAAGCTTCAGATTTCTTTTCTAGAAAATAAACCCATGTAAATCTAGTGTAATCATCAACTAGAACAAACACATAGTATTTGCCTCCAATACTTCCAGTTTGTGTTGGACCAAAAAGATCCATGTGCACTAACTGTAATGCATCAGTTGTTGAGACTTCACCGATTTATTTAAAACTAGATTTATGTTGCTTGCCATATTGACAAGGATCACAAACTTTAGAAGAATCAAATCTAAGCTCCGGTAGATCCTTAAATAGTTTCTTCTTAGAGAGTTTACTTAGGTTTCTAAGGTTATAGTGACCTAGTATTCTATGCCATAACAAGGAATAATCTTCCATTGCACTTAGACAAGGTAAATCTTAACTCCTGAGGTCTTCTATGTTTAAGGTGTAAACATTCTCATGCCTATTGGTGGAGAGAATAAATTCTTTCTTGGAATTGTGAACTAAGCACTTATCATTCCTAAAATTCCCAAGGTAACCTTCATCACATAACTGACTTATGCTAATGAGGTTGTGCTTAAGACCCTTAACAAAAATAACATTTGAAATCAAAGTTTTACCTAAAAGAACAATATTACCAATACCAACAATCTCACCCTTAGCATTATCTCCGAAAGTTACCTTTCCTCCTTTCGTTTTGATAATCTTTTCAAAATAGCTTTTATTACCAGTCATGTGCCGGGAACATCCACAATCCATGTACCATGTATTGTCGTTGGTACTCTCTTTATTTTCCTAAAAACAAGAAGAGAATTAGACTTTCGGAATCCAAACTTGTTTGGATCCGAGATTACCAGATAACAAAATTTTAGGAACCCACATCTTCTTAGAAATGTAAGATTTGTGAAATCCTAGAGACTGGGTTTTGTTTAAGGAACAATTTATTGCCCAGTGACCACCACATTGACACTTAGTAAAAAATGGGGCACTTTGAGGAACAAAATAATTGTTACTAAAAATTGGTTTTGCATGGGTATAACCAAATGCAGATTTATTTCTTAAAGGTCGTATTTGGGAATACATTTTATCAAAATTTTCCTTACCATGGGTAAAGTTTGATAAACAATTCTTTAAGGAAAAAATTTCAGACTTGAGTTTTATAACCAAGTTTTTATCCTTGAAATCATTAGTTTTAGAACTAGAGCTAGGCTCAAAGACATTTTTCATAGAAATTACCTTTTCTAATGCTTTAGAAAGTTTGTTCTTCTTAGAACTTACTTCCTCAAGATTTTTTGAAATACATTCAAAATCAACATTTTTCCTATCAAGTTCTTTAGAAATATCTGATATCTCTTTTATAAGAATAGAATTCCTAGAGTTTGCCTTATTAAGTTTTTTATTGAGTTTGGAATTCTCAATTTCAAGAAGTTCAGCAAACCTAGAGACTTATTCATAAGTAGGTAAAGTATTTTGTTCATTAGAAGAGGATTCTTCATCAAAAGAGTTATAATACTTACTATCATTAGAATTTAAAGAAACATTGGTTAATAAGAGCCTCTCTCTCTAGAAATCACTTCAAGAGTGTAATCACATGAGTCGAAGATCAGTCAGCATTTCAGCCTCGAGCTCTTTCAAATGAGCTCCTATTTATAGGCAAGGCCAGCCTCCTTTTCAACGATCATATTTTCCTAAAAACTCGAAGGGACTTGTACACGTGTAACCTAACCAACAGTTAGTTTATAACAGAATAGACAACATCGTTTTATAAAAAAACAAGTGTAACAGAATGTACGACATCATTTTAAGTCTTAACTAAAAAGTTCAGAGTGAAAATTCGAAGTGAAAGTTTGGAGTGAGAAAATATTAAAGAGTAGACAAATTATAATAGCGTAAGAAAAATGAAAGTTCGGAGTCTAACCAAAAATAATTTTCAGAGTCTAAATAAATTCGGAGTGTATAAAACAAAGATGATCTGATTCTGTTTAATAGGTGAATTCAGAATGAGAATTCGTAATGAGAATTAGTCATCAGAATTCGTAGTGAGAATTCATCATCAAAATTTGTAATGAGAATTTGTCATCAGAATTCATAATGAGAATTCGTCATCAGAATTCGTACTGAGAATTCATCATCAGAATTCGTAATGAGAATTCTTCATCAGAAATTTTAATGAGAATTCGTCATCAGAATTCGTAATGAGAATTCGATGTCGAACTTCATAAGGATTCGTATTCTGAATCTGGAGTAGAACTTAATCAGAGTTCGTATCCGGAATTTGGAATGAAACTTTATCACAGTTCTCATCTGGATTTCGGAGTGAAACTTTATTACAGTTCTTATCCAGAATTCGGATCCTAAAACAGAATATTTCATATCAATGTTTCAAACAATTCTGAGAATATAGAAATGAATTCGAATCTTATACTTAAGAAAAATATGGATGAAAATATGTTAAGGATAATTTTTCTTACAAAAGAGATTTTCCTTATAAAAGAAATTTTCCTTATAAAAGCGACTTTCCTTATAAAAGCGATTTTCTTAAAAAAGCGATTTTCTTAAAGATAAGGTGTTTGTGATTTTCAAAACAAGAAGGAATGGAAATGTCATAAGGAAAACCTTATTGACTCAACAATAAATACTCATTTTAAAGATAAAATGTTTTTATTTGTCATGATATTTTTTTAAAAAAATTTAGGAAATAAATAATTACCTTAAATAATTATACTTTATTGATACAGAAATTGTTTAATTGTTTATAAATCAATAAAATAATTATTATGAAAGTAATAATAACCATTAAAATTTTCAAAAACATGACAAAATCATATTGGTTGATTATATCTCCACCATAACCATCCAAGGGTCATGTTATTGACCATTTAGATTTTTATATAAGAGATTATGTCACTTATATTATTTTATGTAAAGTTGTGATAAACCTACCACATTCATGTTTTAATAAGTATAACATTTTTAATGATTAATTATACAGAAGATATGTTCAATTATAAGTATTATTATAAAATATATAGGATTTATATTTCTCATATATTTTATTTTTAAAATTTATTCAACAAATAAAAATATTAAATAATTACACAAATATGTTCAGGTAATTATTTGATTAAGGAAAATATCAAATAAATATTATTAAAAATATTAAAAATAAAAATAATTTTAGTTAATTAATATGTCAAATTAATTCTCTAGATGACCTTGACCTCATAGTAATATAATAAAATAATTTTTTTGAATTTATCTTGTTATATTAATTTTTCTAAAAATTAATGAACTGAATAGTGGTAAAATTAACACAATTGATTTTTTATCAAAATATTTTTTATCAAATTATTTAAATATCGTAATTTTTTTAAAAAATATATAATAATTAATATATGGTATAAAATGTTAGAGGGTATTTATTTATGGTCTAATTGGCATAAAACAAGTAAATATTGCGTCCTTTTAATATTGAAATATTTGTTACAATAGTTAAAAATGAAATAGAATAACTAAGTGTTAATTAAAATGATAAGGTTTAAATTGATACCCAAACTTGTCTAAAATTTACTGGTTGATTAGATTACAACCCTGTATAATCTCATCTTATAAATTTGAATATTTTTAGGGTTTTTATGGAGCTTTATTTTATATTATATTTATATTTTTGGAGATCCCAAAAGTGACCATCACCTCAATTATAAAAGGAAACCTCCTCTCTCATCTATTCACTTAACTTTGAGCCTTAAAGATCATCCATACCCTGAAAATTTCCATCATCAAATTATCTATTTAAATTTTAGAGGTTATGGTCTATTTAAAAGACCAACTCTATTACTTCAAGATGAGATTTAGAGGGATCACGTTGAAGAAGAGGTAATCCCCTCTACCGATTCTTTCAAACTTATTTCTTCTTATACTTACTCTTAATGAGTTTTTTCATTATAAAGTAATAACTTATGTATCAGTTATATAATTATATTTTATTATTATTATGAAACAACCAAATTCAATCTTCTATCAGTCCTACGAAAAATGAAATCACCACGCATGTGTAGATACAACTCACCGTCTCCACGTCGTGGTGTAATATGTTTTTCACCACCATCTTAATTAGATGGGAATAGTGATGGAAATAATAAATATATATTATTATTATAAAATTATATTTATTCTTAAATATTATACACTATCCAAATTAATACCATTCAATAATTATGGGAGTGATCTTGTTGCTCATGCGTACGTACGACCTACGGTCTTCATGGTATGATGTGATTCATTCTACATGATCTTAATTAAATAATGATTATATAAATGAATGGAATGAATATATATGATATATATTATACTAATATAATTCTTTAAATTATATAACTATAACCTAATAAGTAAAAAAAGTAATTTTCTAAAAAAACATGCATAAGAAAATAAAGAAGTTAACACCTGATGGATGAGTAAGAATGTCACTAACAAAAAAATGATAATATGATCATATATGATATCTTAAAAATGAATATTATCATTAAATAAGTCAATGAAATTATTTAATTCTTTATACATGTGGTTAAGATACAAACAAAGAAAATCAAATCTTAGGTATGGGATAATTTTTCAATATCATTATTATTTGAGATTTTTTATACGTAAGTATTTACTGGGGAATATTTATCATCCACATTCATGTTTCCTAATTATGTATTCAAAAACAATATTTATATTCTTATATAATTTTTTAGATTCAATTTTATCCACTGGTAATTTTTTATTAAACGTTATGAAATTAATCTCTTGTCATTTTTGATCAGAGGTACTTTTTGTCTTTTTTGGAAAAAGTACAAGGAGATTTATTTTTTAACTTATACAACATGAATGGATTTTTATGTTTTCATAACTCATTATTTTCATGAATATTCCTATATATTATTTCAAGTTTATTTTCAAATAAATTATTTTTTAAAAAATTTCATGGCATTTTTAGAAAATAAAATGTTTTTGAAGAAGAAATGATATTTTCCTCAAGAATTAATTTCAAGTGTTAGATAAAAATTATTTTCCATATAAGATGGAATTATTTAATAGGGAAATGTTTCAAGTATAATATACTTTTTTTACTATGGTTTGATTGTGTTTATTATGGAATTATATCTATGTAATCCATTTGTTTTACATGTATTATGTTGTGGTGTTTAAAGAAACCCATTTTATTTCTTGGGTAATGATGAATGATATATGTTATTATGGTACATGTAAGAATTATTTTCTTATAATATGGGTGGGACCTATATATACCTATAATTAATGGATAAATATTTATATCTCATGATATATACATGGATAGAATGAGAAATGATCTTGTTTCTCTAGTACGGGGTTGAAACGAGGAGTGAACTCGGTTCAGTAATTGAATTTGTCCACTATGATGGTCTTGGAAATGAGCCTTAACTAATATGAAATTATTTGCTATGATTATGTGTATTCCATAAAATTTCATGTCTTATGTTATGACTTTTGGTATTATGTTCATTGATTTTTATGAACTTTTTTTATTTATCCCATGACATGATATCACAAGATTTAATATGTAGGATAAGATTTTCAAATGTTATGTTATTATGTCTTATAATTATAATATGATTAATATCTAACTTGTTTACCCTTACTAAGAATCTAATATCACCCTTTCATATGTTTTTCCCCAGGTTATTAAGAAGGGTATTAAGTAAGATATGTCCAAAAGAGGTCAAGTTATGATGAAATAAGTGGGAGACAAGATAGATGTATTATAAACCAGTTGTTTATGATTTTGTGTTTCTAAAGATACTATACGTATATGGTCCTATCATGGATTTGTTATATTTATAATTAATATTATTCAATTTTTAAGTAATATCAATGTATGTAAATTATGGGTCATTATATTATTCATTGAGCTACCCATTATTTCGTCCTTATAATGGGTTATAAGGGCATTTTGATTTACTGATAGATCAATGAATATGATCTAGGATTACACCCGATGAGAAGGAAAATAGTACCATTTCTCATTCTGGGAAACTGATTGTATGGGATTAATATTGAATATGATCTCTCTTTGGGAGTGGGAACTTACTTTTAGGCTTAAAATTCAAAGGGGTGTGGCATCACTACATTTCCAACTAACCTATGAATCAAGCCAAATGTAGTTTTGGAATACAACTTGGTAGGATACAATTTCCAAGGGTGAGAACAATATCTTCTCTAGTAAGGACCCAAAGTATCATATAGTTTTACATCATATGATTTTGAAATGAAAACATCTCATATTTATCACATGAGGAATCCTAATTTTATTACATAGGGTAAGGCTATAGTTTAACATCATGTGATGATGATGTCAATTTTTATCATCTCATATTTATCTTATGAGGAATCCTATATTAATCACACATGGTAAGAATATAGTTTAATATCATGTATGAGAATTTTGGTTTTGATCATCTAAAATTTATCATATGAGGAAACCTATGCTCATTACATAGGGTGGGGATTTAGTTTAACAACATGTGTTGAGGAAATTGGTTTTGATCATCTCACATTTATCATGTGAAGTATCCTATGTTCACAAAATTGGGTATCGATATAGTTTAACATACTGTATTGAATATGGAGGGTTTTTTATTTTAGAATCATATAGCTCAGACTAAGTATGATTCAAGTTTATGGATATAAATCTCAGAACAAAGGGGAAGTTGATAGTTTATGGTTTTAGAGATTAGACCATGATGTGTTGTGGTGTTAGGCCACATAGCTTTAACCATAGGTTCCCATGAATTACTACTTTAAAAACCTAGATTTACTGTGAGGATTTATATTCTTCTCGTCTATAGTGATTAAAGAGTATGGACCATTGGAGTATACTTTATAGATAATGCAAGGTCCTTCCCACTTGTGTTCTCACTTCAATAGATTTTTTCAATATATCATCGACATTCTAAGGGACAAAAACATGTTACCCTGAAGAAATGATCATATGCAAACCAACTTTTCAAAAATTTATGCTATCATATTATGGAGCATCTCTATGTTGTTCCAATGTATGAAGCCAATTATATAGAGCCTGCAACTTATCTAGACATACTTATGATATTCTATTTAGCTTCTGTTGGTCATAAATAGCCATTCAAACTGAAAACTAAACCTCAATGGGTAAAACTGCCTCCGTTTTATACATCACTGAGTATGGGGTGACTTGGGTGGAAAATAGGGTTATTATTCAATAGGTATAATGGTATTTTTGAAGTTTACTAGGAAAATCATTTTTTTATCCCACCATATTGTTCAATATGTTAGAGGGTATTTTTTTTAATTCCTTGATATTTACATTCACTTGCACATGATAGAAAGAAGTGTGATTTGACAATATTTTGTACCTGGTATACAATTTATTCTTCTTAATAGCTCAAAAGTTAGTTCTATTGTCTGTGAGTATAGTGTGATGAACACAAAAATGATGAATGATCCAGGATTTAAAAAAATCAATAGCATACCATGTTTTAACTACATTGATGGGAACTAATTCTACCCACTTTGAGAAAAGTTCTATTGAGATCAAAATATACCTGCACCGTCGAGTTGTCACTGGTGGGTAGGTTTCCACAATGTCGAGTCCCCAAACAGTGAAGGGACAAGAGTATTTAGAATTATAGAGAAGATCTTATGGTTGCAGCATGAAATTAGCATATATTTTACAAGAATTAATCCTCTTGGGGAATTCAATGCAGTCATGAACCATGGGGTCCAAAAGTAATCCAACCCCCAAATTTTGTGGGAGAGCTTCAATTCTACTTTGTGATCTCCGTAGGACATAGTGTGGAACTCTTATATAACCTGAGGTATCTCATAACCTTGAATGAAAAAGAGAAAAATTACATCAAACCCATGCCTGTAGAGATCCTACTCAAGGTTGGGGCCCCTCTAGAGGGTAAATTGGGTTGCACAGTGGTGGATTTTCTCATGTTCAGCTTGTCTTGGTAGTAAAATGCCATGCTAGAAATACTCAATCAAGGGAGTCATCTAGTCAGGAAATAATTTAACCATAGGGTAATTTGAGGGACATGGTATAGAAGTACTAGAAGCCTTTTGATATACCTATTAGTTTCCATCATCTGAAGTGGCGGGGGAGATGAACCTTGGATGTTCCACATGAATGGAAAATTTATTTTTGTCAGGATTTATAAGGGATGCAACTAGGATTTCCAAATCACTGACTCAACCATTTTGAGACCAAGGAACATGGGTCACCTTGGGTTATGAAGGTAAATTTGTTTTTAGTTGATTAGTCTATTGTAATAGGGGGATAAGTTCCTTCTTTATGATTATGTAGTCACTCTTGATAAGCTTGATGACCAGCTAGGAGTCTCCCTTCACATTTAATTAGGGGAAATCAATATTGAGGGCCAAATAAAGACCAGTAATAAGAGTCTGATACTTCACCTCATTGTTAGTGATTCTTTATAACAACATGAATGAGTATAGTAGAATGACCTGCGTGGGAGTGATAAAGACAATCCCCATGCCTACCCTATTTAGTTTGGGTTCATTGAGCCTTTTACCATCCAGACATAGGGAGTAACCATCTAAATGAATCTTCCAACATAAAACAACCTAATATACTAATATAATGGATTCATCTAGGAAATAAACATCCAGAGGCAGTCCCTCAGTGGTCAGATACGCAGTGAATAAATCTTCTAGAAACTTTCCCATGACCTATTTAGATGTGAAAAACTTGATATCAAATTGGTATATGATGACCACCCATCACACCAATCACCCTGTTATAATGGGGTGGTTGATGATCTACTTTAGTGGGTCCACACATGACACTGATTATATCTCATGGTGCTGTAGGTAATCCCAAAACATTTGTATTATGAAAGCTAGAGAAATAAAACTCTTCTTGATGGGGGGGGGGGGGGGGGTATTTGGTATCAATGTCAAGGAGCATGCGACTTAGTTAATATAGGCTATTTTCCCTACACTAATCTTTCTTTTTAATTATAGGGGAACTAAGGGAACATTCTAGGGAATTCATGTAGAGTACCATAAGATTTCTCGAAATAGGTGGTATCATAACTAGAGGCTATAGAAGATACTTCTTAATATCCTTAATGGATGTTTGGAAATCATCATCCCACTAGAAAGAAGTTTCTTTATTCATGGGCCTAAAGAAGGTATTAAAATTTATGTCTAGATTTTCAATAAACTGGTTAATATAGGAAATGTTTCCTTTGAGGCCCCATAACTCCTAGATGTTTTATAGAGGTGGTATTTAGTTGATACGATTAATTTTATATAGATCAATCTTGGTACCTTCATATTTCAAAAAAACTAAGAAATTTTATTTAGGTGACCCTGAATGAACACCTCAATGGGTTCATCTTCTAGTGGTAGGAGAAGAGGACGTTAACCTCTTTCTCATGATCCTTGATATGGTCAACACATTGGTGGTACTTGACCACCAAATCATCCATGTAAAATTCCAATAGTTTCTTATGGATTGTCTTGAAGATATGGTGCATGAATCATTATCAAGTGTATCAAACATTCTTCAAGTCACAATACATTACTGAGTAGAAAAACATTCCTTGTGGTGCCTTGTGGGTAGTGGATCCCAAATCCTCAATGACTATTATGATTTGATTGTATATAGAGTATCCATCCATGAATTAGATGTCTTAGAAACTAGTGGTAAAATCAATCCATAATTTTGAGACCGTAATGGGAAAATTATCCTTCATGAAATGATATTTAAGGTCCTGGAAGTCAATGCCGACTTTGATATACCAATTTTTCATCCTATATGGGATAATGTTATCCATCCATTTATGGTATTGGAATTCTCCGGTGAAGATGGATATAATAATAATGCTAGTTTCAACCTCGAACTAGGAACTATGGTAAGGGTTCATTTTTTTAGGAGGATGCCTGAACCCATAGTGGCACACTGGGAGGCCAATGTGATGAATGAGAACCAGGAGGTAATGTACTCGAATCTATGGTAACACATCACAATTCTGTTTCAATAAGGCCACTTATTAATACCATTCCTTTAATAAAATTCCTACTATTATCAGTGTAGGCTCTAGATATTCATTAGTACAAAGGTTAACCTGAGTTAATTCATCAATAGTGTGGGAGACCTAGTCTTCAAATGAAGTAGGGGTGACCTCTATATCCTCTTTATCATTTGATATATGAGAGTCAGAGGGAAGAATAAACACTCCCAAAACTATAGATTTGGGGATGACATCAGAACTCGATATTATAGGGGAAGTGTCTTAAACAAGAGATTATTTCTATATGGAGGATGTAATAATAATGTTTGAAGATTTATTACCACCCGATTTATAAATTAAAGGTCTAATCTTAATGTTAAATCATTAACGATGGGTTGAATTCCATCAAGTCAGAAATATATTGTGGAACATGCAAGTTTTTTATGGATCGATGGTCATGGGGTGAACATGTCATTACTTTTTAGGGGTAGGGTATTCTAGTATTATCTGGTCCTATCCATTGTAGGATTATAAAGTAATATGTGAGAAATTATTCTTCTTGGGGACTATGAATCAACTTCCTAGGTCTGGTGTGGTGGGTCCCAAATGATGGGCTAGGAGGAGTTATCTTTCTTTAATGTCTGTATAAGGATATACTACCGAGGATCTCAGATAATTGGGGCATTGATACCCTCAACCCCATAAATATAAGGTTATTTTAGTTCCCCTTTTCAGTACCTAACATCCAAATAATGAGATTTAAAAAATTCTAAGGGAGAAACATTGCCCTAGAGTACCCCTACTCGACCATAAAGGGAGTATTTGATACACTAGTGGTACAAATATGGGATCATTTCATATAAATGAATCCAAGGGATTACCAATAGTTCATTGTAAACTATATCCTATGAGACAACTATAAATCTAGTGCTTGCTTCCAAGCCACCAAATTGTCTCTTTAGTTGAATCTTTTCAAGAAACTTCTACGCAATCTTTTCATATCCTTAAATTGTATGGCTAGAGGGGATTAAATCCTCTTTGGTAGGCTCCATGTTATGGTGTATTAGAGTCAGGATGAGATTGATCCCTGATCTAGTATCCACTAGTAAGTGGTGTATTTATATGTCATTAACTTGGCTGATGATATACAATGGGTGAATATTCCCCTGAATGGTAGCGCCCATATCTTCTTTATAAAAAGATATTATGGCCCAACATTTCTATCATTAAATTTCTTCTACAGAATATTTATTGATGGAAACTACCTTATTTATTTTTGTAATGGATATAATGAAGATAAATACAAAAGAGGGAGTGAATTTTGTTTTTCAAAAACTTTGATAGATTCATAACACCTCCCTTGTTATGCAGTGAACCTTTATTTCTCTCTTAAAGATGAGTGAGTAGTAGAGATAAATAAGGAAAATAACATAGTGATTCATAGTGGTTGAGGGAACACAGATCCCCTATTCCACTCCACCAACACTCTAATCCATAATCATGGTGATTTTTACTAATATTTCCTCTCATATGAAGACCTCTTAACAACTGATTTACGACATTTGACATCTTACAAGGATTTTACAAGGCCTTATAGTTATTTTACATGGAACTACAAATCAACAACTCAGTATTAGAAGCTGCCACTTCACCAATATCTTGACTGATTTCAAGCTTCCAAAACTCCAATAAATAAATAGAGATTGATTTTATTGAGAACACCTGTTTTTCTTCATTGTTTTAGTAGTAACTAATATATGTATTCGTATCTTTAATAATTCACAACAACAAATAGATCTTAAATGTTTCATTGGATTTATTCAAACAACAATAAAGAAACACCATACATATGTGTAAACATGTATTTCAAGCAAATGTATCTATGAAAAATGCTTTGTAGATCTTGAAGAAGAAGAAGTAATAATAATATACAGAAGTAGTGATAATAGTGAGTCAATCAGATAGACCAAAACATGTATGTCACCAAAGTGTAGATTTGAAGGAAATGTTTCACTTATTTTTTTTAAAACAAAACTATTATTTTCAATGTATATATCTGTTTTGTATCTCTTATCTCATTTTATAATGAACATTGTCTCCATATTTATACTGTTGGTCAAACATCTCCATGTCAAACCAGCTCCAGAAATATCACACAATAAATCATGAATATTTGAATTAGAAGTCATTAATGATAGTCGTAACTTCCCGTAATAATATAAATTATTTATTATATTGAATAAGAACCTTTTAATCGATCATAAAATAGATTTAAATAGATATATACTTCTAATGAAACTGTTTCAGAAATCAAAAATAGTATCTTTAATTTAAAACTATATCATTGAATAGTCAAACATAGGGTTCCGTTATGTAATGAAAAAAATCCAAACCTCAGGGTTGATAGAGTAGGATTTTTAAAAACATAAGGTTGATAAATAATACATTAATTTTCTCAAATGTTGGGTTTCTTCCAAACATAGTATATATGATTCATACGCTTACTTCCTGATGTAGGATCTCAAAACTGTCATGACCTGTCCCTCAGGGGCCCGTGCCATGACTACCCCAATACCACCTCCAATAGGCTAGTGGCTGGAAACTAGTACTGAGTAGGCATATACCATAAATGGGACACATTAGCTTAAGTATCTGTACACATGCACACATTTCCAAGACCACAATGAGGAAATGTAAAAACACAAAGTAAACAAGAGTGCATACTACTATGATAGAAACAAAAGAGTATGACAGTTGGTAACTAAAAGTAATCAAGGCCAGAATATAATACCTACAAAAAGAAAATTACAAGCTCCTGAAATTCATCCATAGAAAACCCTACCTGAGGGGTAGGTACGCAGACAACTGTTTGAAGCCACTGAAGCACACCTCATCTGTCAGGACTCCCTCTAAGCACCATCGGGCTCCGGTCCACCAAGGACTCTGTCAAAGCGTCGTTCGTCTTCACAAGACATGATACGTGCGGGGAAATCCCATGTAGGTGTTAGTAAAATAATACTCCTTAGGAAACCCCAAACTAAAAAGTAAACCACTAAGGAAATACACCAAGTATACCAAAAAGGAAAGTACACCATGTTCACCACAAAGGAATTACAAAAAATATACCACAAAGGAATTAAAAAAAGTACACCACTAAGTAATTGCATGAATTACACCAACATGAAATTTCATTAAGTAAACCTCCAAAGAATTACATAAATTATAGCCCGATCCACACATATATATGTCTACAACACATATATCAATAACATCTAGATAAACACATCTCCAACACTAAGTATCACAAGGTTCCAATTTTATTTCCAACAACATTATTCTCATCATAGGCTTGAATCGTAACATAAAAACCAAGAGGACACACTCCACAAGCTCAGCTATCTTATATGGAACCCATCCAAGAGATCAACTCCATCAAGAGAATTTTACTAGGTCCATCTCTAGTGCCCAACACTAGGGGTCTAGTCATCACTACCTTGCGCCCAACATAGTCTAAGAAACCCATGTGAAGAGGCCCACCACTCACTACTACACACAGTTGAGGGAGCACTGCTCCAGACTATGAACCACATGCATCCTCTCTAAAAAGAGAGAATGGAGGGACCCAAACCTCACTACTGTTATGCAGTTGAGAGAGTATTGCTCTTAACTAACATACAAAATCTCTGTTTCCCCTATAAGGGATGTCCCACAGCTCAGTCCATCGAGGGAAAATTAAATCCTATCTAGGTATCATTCACACCATGTAAATTAGACCAATCCCCATAATTATTTCTAATATCTGAGGGAGATCAATCTCTAATGGAGGATCTTCTTCCGCATGATAATACACATTGTCTCGATAAGACACACAGTCTCAAGGACCTACAACCTAACTTTGTAGGAGAGTACCACTTAGTGACTAGAGGACCCGCACCCTAGTGGGATAAGGGAGTACCGACTCAGTCACGATAACACACAAAGTGTCGATGGTGCACAGAGTGTCAAGGTTAGTGCATAAAGCATCGATGTCTGTACATGGATCATTGATGGAACAAGGAGAATCAAAGTCAATGCATAGAGATTTAGTGTCCACACATAGAGTGTCTGTGTCGGTGCATGGAGTGCCAGTGTTGGCCCATGGAGTGTCGCTAGGTCAAAAATTCCCAAGACATGTAGTCACTAAGTCACAGTCAGCCACATGATTCCACTCATAGAACACTTGTTATAAGAGAAAATACTCCTCGATCCATTAATCCATATTAAAAATTGCACAAAAAATCATTTAGAGTATCTGAAAAAGACATCCTATTCGCAAGGGTCCCAACAACACAAACAACTCATCAAACTGAAACACAGTTTAAAAGATATGGCCAATTTAGTAAAAATGGTGTGGTATAGGTCCAACCTGACCTGAACCGACCTGGTTTGGCTGAGCTATCTAGACACAGATCATTGGGCCACTGGACCACATAGTCTAGCCCATTGGGCCGCATGTCTAGCCAAAAGGGTTGCTGGAGAAGCCTAGTTTCTCCAGCTCGGCCCTCATCGCATGGGTCAACCCAGCTTCATCGGACACGACCCACCTAGCCGTGACCCACCCTTGTACACATGGTCTGATGAATTAATAGCCACCTAATTGGTCCGTATACCCCACCAGATCCCGCATCCTCCCAACCAATATAGGCTCCCCTCTCCAATGTAGTCCCATTGGACCACGTCTGCTGTAGCCCGCCGCGAGCCGCCCTGCCGACAACCTTGTCTGGTCACGTAGCCCATAGCCTATCTTCCACTGGCTATCTTGTCACCATAGTCCTACCTGGAATGTGGGATGCCACTTTCATCAGCCGTCGAGTTAGTGGCCATATTCTACTGACTGGCCGTGCAAGTGGTCCACATTCTCCCGGCTACCACAGCTGCTATGATGCTCTATTTTTCGATACAAGGACATCTATGCAATCCATGGATCACGTTATTGCCTTATTTGGACTTCATTTCTTCTCACCACCCCTCTAGGGGTCCGACCATGTTCGGAACCTCCCAAAAAATCACACGGTGATGACAATGGTCCATCGGTGAAGAACTCCAAGAATTAGGATAAGAGAATATCAAAGGACACCCGAAGGATGAATGTTAGCTTTTTTGGTTTTATCCTCCATTCGTCCCATATGAAAATTGGGGAAATGAAACAATAATCACACTGATTAATCTCCCTTTAACCCCACAGTAAATATTACCCATCCTGTATGCATGATCGAACCAGAGATCAACCTGTTCATGAGTCAGTTCATGTTTGTCATTGAATCTAAAAGAAAAGAGGAAATCACAAAGAGATTCAGACCTTACCTCAAAATTGGACCAACCATTGATGAAGGGAGAATCTATGTTGTCATCATTTATCTATTTTTTGATGCTTGACCTGAATACGGACCTTTGATCCATCTTCCCCAGTAGAGAGCCTACTTTTCTTCGCCTTAGGGAAACTCTATGGTTATGGAGATAACCCTGAATTATTGGTATGGATTATTAAAAAGGGAAACATCCACTGCGTCTTCATGTAATATTAAATAAAATATTGTTATTAAAATATGTTAATGATGTTTACGTCCAAAAACCAACTTTCATAGATGGCCCACACTAGTCAATGTTAGGACATACTTAAAGAAAACACCCCATTATGAACTCAATGGTAGTCTCCGATTTTCAATCTGATCACTATTCATGAGTTAAAAGGATTTGAAAATAAAATAATTTTATTTAGTAATTTTATTTATAGTTATGTCTCAACAAGTACTTTTCTCAGTTGACCCTCACTATACATCATTAGGTCACAGATAAGGTTAAATTGTTGCTCTGAATGAAATAATGCCATCAGATTTCTGACATGGGCACCCATTTGGAATTTATTCCACTTTTTCCAAGAAAACCACTCACAGGCACTATTAAAATTTTAATTTTTTTAAAAAAAATCATTCCGGTCACCCTGGACCTTAGAATCACATGCCGTTTTAGTGCATAGTCTCAGAAATTTTATAATTAATTTCTAAAAATAAATTTGGGAAAATCCGAATCATTAAACAAACCTTAAATTATTCTTACAAACGTAGGGTGTGAATGGGGTTTACAAAATACTTTAAAAAATATTTCCCATAGATCAATGAATTGAATATATTTATAGAATAAATATTCTAATGAATATTATATTCCTAAAATTCACATACAATAAACTTCATTATTAACATAAATGTGGTTGTTTGTGTGCATCAAAACCAAAAAAATAATGAAATTGTTAAATCAAAACATGGTCAATAATCTCACCCACATTGATGATCTTAAACACCATATCAAAATTCATAAAAATAAGAATTATAATAATTTTTAGAAGAATAAATTTCTATAACCATAAAAACACATTTCTATCCATTTAATATTTCTCCAACATTTATTATACATTTTCCTATAAAATTTCTCCACATATTTCCCCTATGATAAACATACAAATTTATCTCTATATAAAATTCTCCCCCATTTGTGACATCAAAAAGAAAACATGAGAGTAAAATATAGCAAAATAAACTCCCCCTATATTCATGAAATAACAAAAAATGTAATCAATGAAACATATTAACTATTTTTAATGAATAAAATGGTTTTGAAATGAGCATATTAAACCTACTTAAATACCCCTTGAATATATTTAAAAAAATGATCATGTGCTAATAAATCCCTATAAGTCATAAAATATTGGATATTCAAGGAATATAAAAATTAATTCTAATTTTGGAGCATGTCATATTTGAACAAAATTATCTATTACATAGACCAATTTACCAAATGAAATGAAATAATAAAATATTAAGTACATGATTATGTAAGATAACCAATAAAAGTATAAAACTTTAAAATGAAATTATGAAAAAACTTAATGAACATAGTTTTAAAAAATCATATATTTAAAATATGACATATATAACATTGACTTTAAATAATATACAGAAAATAAAATCGATGTTTTAAGAATTATTAGATGGTTCATATGAACATTACAAACATAAAATAGCCAAAAATCATGAGAGTTCTTCTACCATGCTTTGAAAATTTCTTGTTCTTTGATATATCAAAGATTATGAACACTATTTATCCATGAAAACTTTCAACTAATCAAGATCCAACTTAGTAACAACTTATCTTTTATGTAAATCTATATGAGTTAGCATTTCTACTTTAAATGATTCAATGTATTATTTTGAAATAAATATTTTTTCACATTATGATATTCACTTTTTAGTTCTTCATACGACATTATAGATGTACTCAAATATGCTTGTAAATTCACTTTTTATTCATTCAAGGGGATGAATTTGAAGAGAATATTTTGAAAATACATTTGAGATGAAGATACTTCCAATTCTTCAAAACAATGTGATTAATTATTTATTTTAGAATTTTTTCCAAAGGAATCCTTATCATACAAAGATGAATTTTCTTTAGTGAGAAATGATTTTTTATGAACTTGATGTTATTGATTACTTCATCTTGTTGAGACTGGTTTTAAGAAGTCTTTGAATAATATTTTTTGAATAAGAGAGAAATAAAAACATTTTTTTAAAGAAGATTCTAGATTTTTAAATGGAGAATGATACGTTTTTTTCTAACACATTGCAGATGAGGCTTAACAATACCAAGTTGAAAAATATAGAACAATCATTAAAAAGTTTAATTTTTTTGAAAATGAATTTTAATAAAAAAATACTTAAAAAAATATAAAAATAAACTAATAATACTTTAAATAAATAATATAGTTTTATGAACGTATCTGAATATTTTTTTTAAAAAATTCAATGAGTAACAAAAATTATCTCTCCCAATGTAAAACAATTAATATAATAAAAAAGTATATGTGAAATAGTGATAAAATAATTCCTATATTATAAATTTGAGCTATACGGATGTTTATTTTGATAACATAATACTTCCACGTTGATCACCCTTTTGTTAAGATAGAGATTTCTATATACTAAATAGAAAAACACTTCATGACTTAACAATGTTACTCAGTGGTTTATTCCTATAAAATATCAAATATAAGTTTCTTTTGGTACCCATATCATTTTGGGTCTATCAGAGTTAACAATTAAATTTTTTGGTAACCAAACTTTTTTATTTTGAGTAGAGATTTAACTATTCTGGTTAAAGAATTATTTTGAAAAATAAACATTTTAACACCATAAATTTGAGGTTTTCTAAAGAACTATTCATTTTCATGGTTTCCATTTATACCAATATAAATATAATTAATAGTAGACTTGATTTTTATATTTAAAACAATAACAAAATAATTCCTATATAACTTTGGTCTTTCACCATTACTTCTTATTCCAAGTATTCCTTTCTAAATTTTATTTTTACTAAGGATTTGATTTAAATAATTTTATCCTTTTATTTGTATACCAGAAGTTTGTTCTAAATTATAAACTTCACCTAATAATTATTTAATCTTCTTTTCATGCAGATCATAATAAATTTTATAAGAATTAGATTTTAAATCTATAATCTTTTTTTGATAAAATTCCTTATCTAATAAAAAAATAATATTTTTTATAAACTTTTAATATATTTCATTAAAATATTCATATTTATCTTGTAACATAAATCAATACATATTTAATTCATCATAATAATTTTTTTCATAATTTTAGTTTTGAGAATAAGAAGATTGTACCTAATTAGTGTGAACCATAAGGCATACAATTTTTTTATGATCAATATTAGAATATATAAAAGATTTATCTTGTGAACAAGAAGAATCACATAGATAATATTTCATAATTTTATTTCCTTTTCTATTATAATCATTTTTTCATAAATATTTAAGTAAAGGACAATTAGTATTTTTGGTACGTTTTTCTTGGCATTAAAAACATCTATTTTCTTCTGTCCCTTTCTTTTTATTATTCTACATTTTTTCAAATTTTAAAAATATTTGATAAATATTTATCTTAATCTGGATGAATTGAATTAGATGATTCATCCATAGTATTTTTGAGAACAACTTCTTCATGATTGATATGATTTTCAGCTTCAACCTACATCTATGGTTCATACATCATTAAAGACCCAATAAATTATTTCATATCTAATTTTTTTACTAGAGTATTTTTAAGTATAGATTAAGATATTACATACCAATTATAGGGTATTAACTTGACTAATATTAATTCTTGTTTTGATTGTAAATTTTGATCTCCCAAATAAGCAACATTATTGATAATTTATATTAATCTACCTTTCATTTGAGTGATAGTTTCAACTTCATACATTCTAAATGTATCAAAATTTAACTTTATTGAAATTTATCTTAATTATCTGATATTTCTAGTTCCTTAATAGAAGACAACAATAGATTTCCACATATCATATGTTGCAGAACATTAAGAAACATGATTAAAATCATCAATTCCAAAACCATAGAAAATAGAATACATTGATTTTGATTTGAGATCATATTATTTTTCTTGATCATTATCTCATTTTCTACTTCTTAACTAGGAATATCATAAGGCTTGAAAACCATTAAATAAACTATTACCCTAATATTTTTAAATGAATAATCATGTGATCTCTCCAAAATCCATAATTATCACTATTAGATTAAGGAGGAATAATCATTGAAAAACCTTCTTTAAGATAATATATTTTGATATTTTCATTCAACCTAATATTTGAATCAATATTTTTAGAGATTTTGATAGAGAATAGGAGAAAAAGAAAACTTTTTAAGAAAAGTAAATCACTTTCATTTGATATTGATTGTCAGTATTGATTATAACGATAAAGTCAAATCCTCTGACACTTTGATTCCACTTTTTGTTTATCTGAAAATAAATAAAAATATTTAAGGATTTTCAATAAGAAAATATTTTAGTGGATCCCAAACTTTTATACCACTTGTTGTGTCAAAATGACTATGATAAAGATAAAGACACAGGAGGTGGTGAATTCTGTTTTTAAAAAACATTGAAAGATTCAGAACACCTCTCTTATTATAAAGAGATCCTTTCCTACTCTCATTAAGATGAGTGATTAGTAGAAATAAATAAAATAAATAACATTGTGATGTATAGTGGTTCAGGGAATAAAGATCCCCTATTCCACTCCACTAATGATACACTCCATCATTTTTGTGATTTTCACTAAAAGAAACTCTCATTTGGAGACCTCTTAACAAATTAGTGTAGGTATTTGACACATTACAAGGCTTTTACATGGACATTTTCTTCTTTTATTAGTAACAAAAAAATCATAGCTTAGTAAAAGAAGATGAAACTTCAACAAAACCATGACTGAGTCTGAGCATTCAAAACTCTAATAAATCAATAGAGATTGATTTTATTGAGAACACATGTTTTTATTGATAGTTTAAGTAGAAACTTATAAATGTATTAATATATTAAATAATTAATAGTAGAAAATATATCTTCAATGTTTTATAAGATTTCTTCAAATAGAGATAGTGAAAACACAAGACAGATGTGTAAAAACGTTTTTCTCCAAAGTGTATCTATGAAAAATGCCTTGTTGATCTTGTAGAAGAAGATGTAATAATAAGATACAGAATCAACGATACTAGTGGGTTAATCATATGGATCAAAACATATATGTATCTAAAGTGTAGCTCCGACGGCAATAACCGACGTGTTGTTTTTCAAACAAGGCTCTTCCTTTTCTATGTATAAATATATAGTGTGTCTCTTCTCTCCTTTCATGATGAATATTTTCTCCTCTAACGGCCTGAAGGCCTTCAATTTTTTTATTAATACATAAGAACCCCTTTTAAGTGAAGAACGGGAAAACCCAAACAGATATCATGCACTTAAAGCATACATGACCCGAAGATAAAACTCGGACTGACAACAAGAGATGCACATCTTAAGTGTATGAAACATGATTGATCTCTCCACCAACATAGGACTAAACAACTAGTAAGTGTCCTGTGATAAAGCACAGGCCCAACCTAATAATTATCACCATACACTCTCAACCATCCAAATCCATAAATTCGGTAAAGGTGAACCACCTACTCTTAAACCTCATTTGGGATTGTTCTATGTGATTGAGTCTAGTTGAAAGACAATCCAAATCATGAAGACCAAACAACATCATCACAGAAAAAAATCACCAATAAAAATCCTTCAAATCCATATCAAACTTCATTCAAAAAGCTTTCAACCCAGACATCCGAACTAGATGGACACCCCTTCATGACCCAACAGTCTCCCTCCCACCACATCCGCAGTGATAAATTGAATACATAGACACTTCTAGGTGCACGAAGTCAAGCTAGCACCACTCAGGACTAGAAGGCCCAATATCCTCACCTATAGATCATCTCCGAATGGGGGGGGGGGGGTTCGAGTTGATATGAATCGGATGATCCACACTAAGCATGCGACCATGTAGATATGGACCACAAAAGAACCTTCACTGGAGGCCAAAACAATCAAACCGTGGGAAGCCAGTGAGAAACAATGAGGAATAGTGGGAGAGCCTTGAAACAAAAATGCCTCAATAACAAAATCAAACCAAACAATAGAAAAAATCAGAAAATATCACCCTCAAACAAACTCATAACCTCCAATGAAGCCGATTCCAACCCAAGAGTTCACAAACCTCCACCCCTTTGAGCCACACCAGATCCTATCCCAAGCCATACCAGGAGACAAAGATGAGCTGATGTCGGATCCGAAATCGATCTGTACGCCACCGAGTTGAGAACCATGCAAATCCTCTCAAAAACAAAACCGGTCACACCATGACAAACCAAGGACACACCTTACCTAGGCCAAGAAATCCAAGGTCGTTCCAAATACGTAACCATGTTACAGACCCAAATGGAGCTGAGGCCACGCTGAGACGATGCACACCCAACTGCCATGGAGATGAGATTCAGAGGAAGGCTGGAGCTAGAGACGATCCACTCCAACACCAGTCGAGAACATGGTAGCTGACATCGAGCTACACTAGGCCGCATCAGAAGAGAGAAGAAGATGCCTTCCGAGAGGGAACCCTAACACAGGATAGGGGAAAGGCACCATCTCTCAGAGGCCCAAATATTTTCTCGATATTTATATTTTAGGGGAAACATCTATTGGTAGAACCATCTCTAGAAATATCTGACAATAAATTTTGAATATTTGAATTCAAAATTATTCAAGAGAGTCATGAATTTCTATAAGAATAGTAAAAATTTATTCTATTGAATATGACTCTTTGAATCTATTCTACAATATCTTTGAATAAATATTTTATTCTGATAAAACCATTGCATAAATCATTGATAATATCTGGAATTTAAAACACTGTCATAGAATAGTAAAATGTTGGGTTCCTTTCTGTAACGACAAAAAAATTCAAACATAGTGTAGGAAAAGTATGGTTATTTTAAAATAAAATGTTGATAAAAAATATATTAATTTTCTCAAATGTAGGGTTTGTTTAAAATGTAGGGTATATGATCCATATGATTTCTTCCAAATTTAAGGGGTTTTCAAACCTTACATTATGCTTACAAACTTAGGGTATGAAGAGTGTTTACAGAATTCCATCATAAAAACATCTATAATAATTTAACAAATATATCTCATAGATAAATGGATTTAATATATATACAAAATAAATATTATTATGAATATCATCTTCCTTAAATTTACCTAAAAGAAACATCATTATAAATATAAATTTGGGTGTTTTTGAGCATCAAGACCAAAAATAAATTAATGAAATTGTTGAATCAACACATGATAAGAACCCGATTATTGAAATGATTGATAATTTTAAAGGGATAGACATGTGAATCATGCATATAATTTGACATGAAAAGAACCACAAGGATCGAGAGACTCACTGGTATTCCAAAAAGGTGTTTCAACATATCATACTTCTCTACAGGGGGCTGGTTTTTTCCTATAGAGGGTTATTATTTAATAGGGAGTGTATCAGGTGCCATATTCTAAGGCACTAGGGCCTGGATAGTTCCAGTTATACTATGTTATTGTTTTGCTATCTTCTCTGAATACTTGATGGCTGGGCATAAAACAACTGAGGTCAATACTTGGTCAGATGCTACTAAACACTATGTGGCTGTGGCTGAGTCACATGGTCAACTAATATAGTTAGATGCAGAGGTTTACCTGACAAAGTGTATTTGGAGGACTACAGTTTTTGATCCCTACGTGGGGACTGTTATTTGTTCTTAGTGGCATGAACAAGCTATTTTAGATAGTTAGCCTAAATATTCTACCATCCTTCATGCGCCCTACCTATCCTTCATCGAAATCAATTATAGGAGCCTAAGAAGTTCACTTGGTGTTCATTGTCACTAAATACTGTATGGAAATCAACCATATCAATGGTATTCACAGTGGTGTATTATCGCTCAATGTTAGCGGAATAGTCCATGACTAGACATTCCCTAGGAATATCTCCCAATTAGAGGGGCATGAATTCACCTAGGATGTAAACTGTATTTGGAACCAATGGGGGACTCTAATTTCCCTTACACCATTGATGTTTATTCCTCAAAGACTTGAAAAACCATGACATATATATGTAGGTGGAAAATAGAGGATTTGTAGTAACTTCCAGAGGTTTTGGTCTACTCAAAAAGGCGTGAATAATTCCATGTCCATGAGAGACTATCATGCGAGACAAATTTTATTTAATTCTAAATACCGTGGATGAGAGATTATTTTCACTCACTAGAGTCTTTGTTATCACTATTAGGGATAGTGGAGACATGTTCCACTTGTGTCGAGAGTCACCCAATTTTACTAATTCATGATTCACTTAGTTATGGGGCCAATCTTTGAAGACAAATCACTTTTTATGGTATTCCAAAAGATCCTATAGTATAGGAAATGATTTGCATGATTGGTAATTTCATCATATTGTGGTTTCCTACATTCTAGAAATTTTAGGATCCCATTTTATTGGGAATGGATAAAATATATTGGGGCCTATGAATCCTTAAATAAGAAGGTCATATTCTTTCTTTCTGTGAAGGGAACCATAACTAATTGACCCTAAAATGGGGCTAAGGAAGCATTATATTGACGAGGTTATAGATGAAGCTATTGTATTGGATGAGGCTTTGCCTGGAGGGGTTTCACCTGGAAGAGTTCATCTTGTAAAGGGACCAATAGGTGTACCATATCAAGATCCTCTTCATGCATAATGAAAAGTATATCTACTTTCATAGGCCTTTACTTGGGAGGTTGAAGATGTAATGGGCATGAACTTTCTTGGTTCACTAGAAGGATTCTTCCAGATACAACCGTTTTTCAAATAACTCTCAAAATACTCTTGGATAATTTGGAGAGATAAGAATGGGAACAATATTATATTTGATTTTTTTTCCAAACACATCATAAATAATTGTTCTTAGGACAATGAAATATTGAGAGATTACGTGAGTCCTTTCCCTCAAGAAATGAAGTTATCCACTCACTCATTAAGAATCTATTTTCATTTTGGGAGGTTGATGATGTCAGTACTGCATGAGGTGGAGCTGAAATAGTAGAGAAACTATCTGCATAGACCCTCCCACACCATAATGGATTCTAGGACCAACTGGTTGTATGAAATGAATTGAGGGTATTTCCATGGCCTGTAAAAAAACTTTAGATCTTTGAAACTTCGTATTGTTCCAAAGTCCCCAAGATTTTGTTTCACCATGAGAAGAAATGGAATAGATACTCTATAGTATCACCTATCCCCTTGAACGAGGTAAAATTTGGATTCTGTAAATCTAGTGGTAGGCACCTCTGGTGTACCCATACCAGATACACCTTTCTTTCAGGTAGGATTGACAACTTTCTTGTTTCCAGAGCCTCAAGACAGATGGTGAGAGTAACATCACATCATCCTAGTGAGTATTTGAGGTCACTAGTTCCATGAATAGATCACCAACTTTGGAAGTTCTGTGGACTTGATCTCGAGGACGATATGAGAAATTCTCATGTGGAGTGGGTGACGCATTACTCAGTCATTTACAATAGCCCTCAAATTCTACCTTGATTAGATGTGCAGGGCCACCCAATTCAAATATGAGTGCCTGGTTAAGATAGAATAGGTTTCCAAATAGAGCAAAGACGGGGTCCCTTTTAAATTTTTTATCACCTAGGCATTTCTCAAAAAATATCTCCGTAGTAACTCTCTTTTTTTCCTTCATGCTCCTCGACTAAACCAGCCATCCCGGTGCATGACAGGGTTTTTGATGCAATGTTTGAGGGATTCGTAAGCTCAGAAGGCCCCCTTATTTTTTTTCCATATATCAATGGTTACATGGAAAATTTTCATTTTGGGGACTCTCACAGACCATTTAAAATATCTACAGATTAGTTTGTGTTCCCAATATGGTATCCAGTTGCTATATTCCACCCCTTGGGGTAGATTCTCCCTATTATGCCCAATTTCAGTAGCATGATTTCTCAGATCCTTTGGAGGGTCAATAGTGACCAAATTCACCATGCTAGTTTCCAAATGAGAACTTTCAATTTCGACGTGAAACTAGATTCTTGGTCCGGTTGTTGTAGTGGGACCAAACTTAAATGGTTGGCATCATATTACCCCTTCCTCAGATCTGCACATGTTGAGATGAATACACCATGACCTTTTAGAGTATAGTAAGGTTATTGAGGTAGGTCCACTGAAGAGTTTGGTGGTAACCATACGATTCAAGGTGCTCAGCTACTGGGGGATCTGTGATGTCAACCCTATTGAAATGTTGGTGAATGGTATTAAGGTAATCATGGTTTCCCAAGTATGTCAACTAATAGTTACGAAGTTGGATGAACATAACCCAGATATTCTAGTGAAAACACATTGCCTATTCCTCATGGAGGGACTCTAGGTTGATAATATTTAGGGTTTAGGTTGGCCATAATGTGATTGATAACTTTTCATTGTCCATGATTCTCCAAAAGTGCTCTTTCTCATTATTCAATAGAATGTACTGCTCCATATCGACCCAAAATCCAACTAGTACTAGCTGGTAAATTGGTAGTGATTCTAGCAAAAAAAATACTTTGATATTGATTTTATGGAAGGTGGGGTACCATGAAATCTAATCATCCCCATAACATTGGATTTAATTTTAGATACGAGGCCAACATCAATATTATATCTTTGTAGGATGGGGTTTTCAAAAATTCCCCATTAGTGAGGGTGTTAGCATCTTTTTGGGGATCAATAGAGTGCTTAGTATCTTATTAAGGAATCAGTCCATATCTTGAAGTCTCTACCACTTCCTATGTGGAGTTTAAGATGAGATAATTTGGTGGGAGAGAATATGGTTGTGCTGTGAGTCCTTGGAAAGATTCCAAAACATCATCTACCTATTTATACCTATGATGGAATTTTGGGATTTTGAGGACCTCAACTTTAGGTATTATAATTTTCACCTAATGTACATCTTCCCCTAGCTCTGATAGGGAAGTTGAAGATTCTTCATCTAGTAATCCATCATATTAGAGTCTGAGAGATCGATGGTGAATGTAACAAACCAAAATTTTATTAATGAAACTTTACCTTCTTATAATTATGTCATATAGTATAAATCACATAGAATCACATAGAGAACACAATACAAACTTTATAAATGAGTAATGAATAAAATAAAGTGGTATTTATAGAAATTATGGAACCTGAACCAAGGGAATAGTAACATGACCTTAAGAATATTAATATGACCATTATGAATATTAAACCGACCAATAGTCACCTATGAAATTATAAATAAAATTTTGGAATCTTATAAATGAAAATATTATATATTTATATCCTGGAATAAGTAAATAAATATTTTAAAAATGATAAACTACATATTGATATTTTTGTGAAAAATAATAATTATTTTTATTATTTTATAATTAATATAATGATTTAAAATAAATATTATTTTCATAAAATAAATTCATAAATTAATTTTTTTTCTTATGATTATAATACTATTTTTTGAGACAATAATTATTTTTTCAAAGTGTTATGAAATTAGTTATAATTTTAAAATTGGTATTTTTAAATAAATGATGATTTTAATTAAAAATTAATTTTCAAAAATTTATAAACATATGTTTGTAAAATGGATTCTATTTTTGAATTCTAAACATAAGAAAATGGAAGTGGTGACTTTTTGGGATTTTTCAAAAAATTTGATTTTTTGGTGAATAGTGAAATACTGTAATTTATGGTATAAGCTAAATACATCAATTATTGAGTCATGGATGATTTAGGTCTGATGTAAGATCCTTTGGTTCAAACTCATATGAACTAGTTATTTTACTTTGTCACAATAATCCAAACTATTTGCTGTCTTGAACCAAAATAATAAACAAATGGATAAAACAATAAAAAAACACCCCTCTCCTCCACTATATATCTCACCCCTCACCACCTATTCTACTCACACATATTAAGAATTGAATATTTTAAAATTTATTTCCAATAATATTCCCCACATCCATTTGGTTTTATTATCAATAAAATATCAAAACCAATTTCCCAACGAAGGTTCTCCAGGAGAAGAATTTAAGAGGTAAAATCCTCTTTCGCTTTATTTATTTTCTTTTCACATTATTTTATTTTCCTATACTCTCCTAACCTCCTATGTAAAAACATGAATGATAACTCCATTATCTTATATATAATATAATTTTAATATGTTAACTCAAAATCCACCATCAGGTCTCTCCTCATCTTCCTTTTATTCTAAAAATGAAAATATCATCCGCGAGGTATTGATTTATCGTCTTTAAGGATGAAAAGTTTTATTTACCTTTACCACCTTAAAGTCTGTACATAAAACAATTATAATGGTTGGTAAATATTTTAAATTTATTTTATATCCCTATTTATTATATGAATCTAACTTTTATACACAATAATAAAAAATGAAAGAAAACAAGTTTGCGATGATTGAAAAACCCTAAAAATAATCTAAACTATTATCACTAACGACTTATCTAATGATTAATACTCACCAAAAATATCCAAATTAGTTATATAAACTTTTAATATTATGGATTTTAATTAATAAAAAATAACTTAAATATTATATATCTATTCCCAGTTTACATGATCTTTCATACATTTATACAAGTGAAAAAATCATGAAAACCAAAGAGATGAACACTCCTAAATGACAAAATTAAATATTATAACTCATTAAGTAGGCTGTAAATGAACATAATAAAATTATAATAAATCAAATACATGTATAAAATGTTATTAACTAATTAATTAGTGTATTTAATTTGATTATCTAGGAAATTATGGTCAAGTTCAGAACACTTTCATACATAAGGTAAATGATTCTTTCTTAACATTCATTTTTTCCTTCAGGTTACACTTTATCTCTCTTTATCCCGATTTAATTATTAATTATTCTTATTGAATAATCCCAAATTATTTTTTTATGTTCCAATCATATGTTCATATCCCTATACTTCTTTATTTGATGGATAAATACATGTTTTATAAGATCCCCTTCCCATTTCCTCCCGATAAGCAAGCCTGATTAAAAAGAACTTCTCAAATTTATACTCATTTTAAAGTACTATAATTAATATATTTTTAGACAACATTATTTATCTAAAATCACTCATCTTATCATGAAATAATATCTTGGTTCATTTTTTTATGTAAATAATTATGACTTTTTCATTTTAAATACTCTTTAATGTTTACCTTAAACCGCACTAAAGTGACTCATTTATAAAGTTTCATAACACTATTTTTTAACTTTTTTCACATAATTAAGACATAATTTATCATTATATATGACTATTTACCTTCATTAATGACCATTTATGATTTAAATCCATTATTTCAGGAACGCTTTTATGATACGCCCTTTGGTTATCACATATGACATGTTTATAATACCAAATTCATTCCTTGGGTAACCATTATGTTTATAACTCATGTTTGATTATTCTTTTGGAACACATATGAATTAACATGTTATTATGGGTGTTCCCAGATATTTCTCTAATGCATTGCGTAATGTTTTGTCTCATGAGACGTCATGTTGGGATAGGGAGTGAACCTGATTCTTTTGTGGGACTTTGTCTACCACGTGCGATGGTCTTGGTTCATAGCCATGACCTATGGTTTGGGCATGTTGTGTGTTGTTTTTGAATTCCTATTATTCTATGATTACATGTCCCCATACTCTAAATTTTATTCTTTTTTACGTTTATTCATGTTCTATTACTTTTTTATGTCATCATGTCATGACTTCTAACCCATGTGATTTTATTTATTCCTATGTTTATACCCTTACTTGAATTTTTAGCTCATCCAATTTTTTCATGTATTCTCCATGATATCCTATGAAGATGTATGATCTTAATGCAATTTAAGAACTCTTTATTGATGAGTAAAATAAATATGCTTTATTCAATTTCAATGTTTTTGTTTTTGTACCCAATCATCCAAATTCACTAGAATTTACAATCCTTGGATTGTAATTGATAGTTAATTATGATTAAAATCATGTAATAATATATGTAAAAGGCTAGGGTCTCTATAGTTGGTTTTGGAAAAAGGTACAGTAATTTTTGGAGATTCGGACAAGTGAACTTTAGTAAAAACCCTAGGGATAATTCTATCATGATTAATAACCTAGATTGAAACTTAGGGAATCACAAGATAAGATATACTTTCCATTTACAACTTTATCATTAAATATTAAAAGTTTTCTTTTATAATTATTATTTGAAAAGTATTCAATACCTCTAATTGTACTTTATTTTTCTTAGTTAATGGATTGAAATAGGAGAAACTGTATAAAAAATAAATGTGATATGCAATGTGATGATTTCCCTAATGATATGCCAAATATGATGGCATAAAGTGCGCAAAACTTCATGATGGTACTTTCTCAGTTGGTTAAAGTTATGAATAATAACTTGAATCTTTTGGAATTCCCTCCTTCTCTTAAGATTGATAAAGTTATGGTCGAATCCTTCATGCATCTAATCCCTCTTATATTTAGTGGATCTCATGACCCCCTCATCCTATAAAAATGGATTAATTTCATTGAAAAGATATTATATATCCTACAATGCTCATAATAAGAGAAAGCTGTGCTGGTGGTATATTATTTTGAATGGGACGATGATCAATGGAGGACACTGATCAAGAACATAATGTCCAAGGAAGAAATTGATTCCATGGAATGAGAATATTTCAAGAAAATATTTTTCGATAATATTTTCCCTGAACACTCAATCTTAAGATGGAAATGGGAGTTCCTTGGACTAAAGAAAAAAGGAATATGAGTATATTGTCTTGTGTGAGGAAAACTTCACAAGGATTTCATGATACACCTATGGATTTTTCATGAACACTGAAATCAAGGCGAATCACTTGATTAACAGATTCAATCCAAGTATACGAAAATAATTGGAAATTTGAGACTTCGATAGTTATGAGGAGACTGTCCATTATGACATTAAGGTTTAAATAGAGATTAGAGATACCCAATGGTATCATGGGACTAGTGAAAAAAATAGGAAAAAAGGTTTAATATGGGTGGAGCCACAGATAAATCCCATGATGGAATGAAGACCCAAAATCCCATGTGTCAAATGTGTGGGAAGAAATATATTAGAAACTACTTAAAGGGAACCAAACGATGCTTAAAATGTTAAAGAGAGGGGAATATGGCTGATAAATACTAATGTTACATGAAAAATCACACTAATTTAGAAGTATAAATGACGTTTTATATCAACACTCAACCTTTAGTGAAGTATTTCAACAACAAAAAACATGGGCAATATGCAAGCCATTACCCTAGGACAAGGGTTTTATGGAGGAAATCAAAAACAACAACCTCTAAGTTAGAAAGGAAGGGAATATGTTGTCACTACTATTGATATGGATCCCACAAATGGTGTGGTGATATGTACACTGGTTATTCATTCAAAAATAGTGAATGCACTATTTGATTTTGGTTATATGCATTATTTCATATCTTGTAAGTTTTGTATAACTATTTAAACACCACCTCAAAATATGGAGGTTGATTTATCTGTGAGAATAGAAAATGGTGAAATTATTTCATCAAAATTATATAAATCCTCCCAGATTATTGTTTTTGGATTGAACCTCCTAAAAAATGTTTTCTTACTTTTGTGGAGTTTGATGCAATATTGATCATGGATTGGCTATGTTTATTAAAATCCAATATCAACTATTAAGAAAGAGAGATCACTATTCACAAACTGAGGCATCCTCCAATTCTGTACAAGTGTAAGGAGGATGATTAATCCCCTTTATAATAATTATCTGATTTTTTGATATTATTTCCTTATGGGAAAGTGTATCTTTCTCAAATGATTGATACAAATGGGATAATCATACTCAAAGAAATTCCCGTTGTGGGGGACTATCCTGATGCGCTCCTTAAAGTATTTCCTATTCTTCCTCCTAACCGAGAGGTTGAGTTCTCAATTGATCTTATTACTGGATCACTGCCTATATCAAACACACCTTAAATAATAGACACCATCGAGTTAGAGGAACTGAAGAAGTATTTACAGGAGAATTTGGATAAGGATTTTATACACCCTAGTGCTTCACCATGGGGTGTACCGGTCCTCTTTGTCAAGAATAGGGATTCATAAATGTTCCTATGCATTTATTATCATGAGATCAATAAAATCATGATGAAGTACAAGTATACCTTTCCATATATATATGATTTTTTTTTATTAATTATATGGGGCAATGTATTTCTCTACAGCAGACCTTTAGTCAGGATATATCCAATTAAAGGCGAGGAAGGAAAGTATTCCCAAGACTACCTTTTGAACGAGTTATGTAAACAATGATTTCTTAGTGATGCCCTTCAGACTCACTAATTTGGCAATAATTTTCTTATATTTAATGAATATATTATTTAGATATTACCTTGAAATTTTTTTGGTAGTATTTATTGACCATATTTTGATATGGTCTAAAAGCAAGGAGAAACACAAGAAGCATTCGAATATTCTGCAGAAGAATTTGTGAAGGGAGAATATTTATGAAAATTATTGTAAATGTGAGTTCTAGATGGAGGAATTATAATTATTGGGACACGTTATCACTAGAAGAGGAATATTTTTTGGACTATTCCATAATAAAGGCAATCGAAGAGTGGTCCAGTCGAACATCTGTAATGAAGATCCATAGTTTCCATGGTCAAGCTGGATATTACCGGTGATTTGTGAAGAACATTTAATGATTTTAAAACCAAATAGCCAAGATTACTTAGAAGGAAGTGATGTTTTTTTGGAACAGTGAATTTGAAGGTTGCTTCAAAGTGTTGAACAAGAGGCTTATAACTGCGCCAGTGCACAAACTACCGATAAGTTTGTAACTATTTATGGTGTAAAAAGATGCCTAAAAGAAGGTATTAGGATATGTAGTGATGAATAATGATAAATTGATAGCCTATTCATCAAGTTTGTTGAAAATGTATGAGAAAAACTATCCTACATATGATCTGGAGTTGGAAGTTGTTATATTTTCATTGAAAATCTGGCAGCATTGTCTCTATTGGGAGAAGTGTGAAATATAATCTGATCATAAGAGATGTAAATATATATTCACATAGAAGGAGTTTAATATGTTCCAGTAAATATTGTTAAATATCATTAAGGATTATGACTTCTCAATAAACTACCATTTTGGTAAAGAAAATAAGGTGGCAGATGCTCTTTGTGGAAAGGATCTGGCATCATTATCAATGATGTGAATTAAGAAGGATCCAATCTTCTTAGACTTGAAAATTACAGAATTGATAATCATTAAGGAAGGAACATCATCAATCATTTCTCAACTGGTTTTTCAAACATCCCATATGGTGAAAATAAGAGATGCTAAAAGAAATGATGTGGAAATTCAAAAACAGGTCCAATCAATCAAAAAAGGGAAATCCACTAAATTCAAAATGGATGAGGAGGGATGCGTGAGATTTGGGTCATGATTATTTTTACCCTAAATTTAGGAGATAAATAAATATATTTTGAATGACTCACATAGCTCAACTTTCTCTATTCGCCCAGGGAGCACAATGATGTATCAAGATCTATAAAAAACTATTGGTGGGACAATATGAAGAAGGAGATAACTGGATATACATCAAAGTCCCCTATATATCAATAAGTTAATTCCTAAAGACAAAATTATATGGGGATGATAAAACCGTTACCCATAAAAACATGTAAATGGGAAGACAACACCATAGGCTTTGTCACTGGACTTCCAAAGACATCCATAGGAAATAATGCTATTTGGGTTGTTGTGGATTATCTAACAAAGAAAGCCCACTTTATCACAATTTCAGAGGATTTCTCAGTGGAAAAACATTCTCAGTTATACATCATAGAATTGGTGATGTTCTATGTTTTACCACTATCAAATGTATCTGATCAAGATCTAGAATTTACCTATATGTTTTGGAAATGTATCCAACTAGCTCTAAACATTGAGTTGAACATCAGTATGACCAATCATCCTCAAAATGATGACCAATCTATCTGGACTATTCAGAAACTATAAGACATGTTGAGGGAAGGTTATAAAGACTTAAAAGGAGGATGGGTCCAACATCTACCTCTGGTCGAGTTATCTTACAATAACAGTTTCCAATCAAGCATCCAAATAGCTCCATATGAGTACCTTATGATAAAATATGTAGAACACTAAAATATTGGGATGAAGTTGGTGAAAATAAGCTACTAGTACCTAAAATTTTGGAAAATATGACAATAATTAAACAACACATCAAATAGAGCCAATGTCAACAAAAGAGCTATACAAAAAATCATTGACGGGACCTAGATTTTAAGGTCAGAGACATGTTATTACTCTGTATATATCCATGGAATATGTCATGATATTAAGGAAGAAAGGAAAGATAAGTACTAGGTACACCCCTTCGATACTCTTGACCGTGTTGGAGATTTGTACCATCAACTAGAACTTCTACCAATGATGTCTCAAGTACACGATGTATTCTACATATCCCACTTAAGGAAGTGCATATTGGATCACTCACATGTACTAAATCCAAAGGCGGTATTATTGGGAAATGATATCTCTTATGGGGAAAAACCAGTTAAAATCTTGTATTGTATAGACCAAGTTATACAAAATAATACTACTCACCTAATCAAATTACTATGTCTAAACCATAAGTATGAAGAGGAAACATGGGAACCAGAAAAATAAATGAAGGATAAGTACCCTCACCTTTTCCCCCTTAGTTTGTAAAATGAAATTTCGAGGGTGAAATTTCATAATGGGAGAATAATGTAACAACATGGAATTATATCAATGAAATATCCCCTTATTATAATTATTTCATATAGTATAAATCACATAAAATAACATAGAGAACACAAAACAAACTTCATAAATAAATAATGAATGAAATAAGTGGTATTTATAAAAAGTAAGGAACCTATTCCAATGGAATAATAACATGAAATTTGGAATAGTAATATGAACCTTATGAATAGTAAACCGGACAATAGAATATTAACCTCACCCATGAAATTATAAAAAAAGTTTAGGCATCTTATAGATTAAAATATGATATATTTATATCATGGAATAATTAAATAAATGTTTAAAAAATGATAAATTATGTATTGATATTTTTGTGAAACATAATTTTTTATATATAATTTTATAACTAATATAATGATTTAAAATAAAATTTATTTTAATTAAATAGATCCATAAATTAATATTTTTTTATCTTGGGTTTATAAGATAATTTTATGAGACCTTAATTAATTTTTCAAAGTGTTATAAAATCTATTATTATTTTTAAATTGGTATTTTTCAAATAAATGATTGTTTTATTTAAAAATTAAGTGTATGATATTTATACAATTAATTTAATAAAATAGAGTCCATTTTTTAATTATAAATATTGAAAAATGGTTGATGTGAATTTTTTATATTTTTCAAAAAAAATTAAATTCTTATTGAATAGTTAAATACAATAATTTACAGTATAAGATAATTACATGAATTATTGAGTCATCAAAGATGTATGTCTGATGTAACCACATTTTATTGGAACTAAAATGCACTATTTACTATAATTAATCACACCAATCCACATTATTCATACTCTTTAACCAAAATAGCAAAGAGATGAATAAAATAATAAAAAAACACCCCTCTCCTCAATTTTATATACCACACCACACCATCTCGTATCCTAAAACCTATTAAACCATTAAGACACTCTAATTTCTTCCCAATACTATTTTCAATCCTCTTCCACACGTTTAAGAGGTTCTGGTATCAATAAAATACAAAACCCAATTTCCCAAAGGAGGTTCTCAAGGAGAATAAATCAATAGGTATAATCCTCCCTGGCTTTCTTTATTTTCATTTGACATTATTTTATTTTCTTATAATATCCTCACCTAATGAATCTAAACATTCATGATAACTATATTATATGATATATACTATAATTTTATTATGTTAATGGAAAATTCTCCATGAATCTTCTTCCCCTTTTCCTTTTATTATAAAAATAAAAATATTGTCTGTGAGGTGTTGATTTATCGCCTTCAAGAATGAAAAGTTTTCATTTCCCTTTACCGCCATTAAGAATATACATAAAACCATTATAATGGTTGGTAAATATTTAAAAATTTATATTATAACACTTTTTATGTTTTGGAAATAACTTTTATACACAATAATAAATAATGAAACAAAACATGCTTGTGATGATAAAAAACGCCAAAATAATCTAAACGATTACCACTAACATCTTATCTAATGATTCATTGTCACCAAAAATAAAGAAATTAATTATATAAATTTTTAATATTATAAATATTTTTAATAAAATATAACTTCAATTCTGTATATATTTTTCTATTTTACATGATCTTTCATACATTTATAAAAGTGAACCAATCATGAAAACAATGGAAATGAACACTCGAGAACGACCAAATTAAATACTATAACTCATCAGAAAGGCCATAAATTCATGTAATAAAATTATAATAAATAAAATAATTTTATAAATTTTAATTAATTAATTAATTAATGTATTTAATTTTATAACCCCTGATATTAAGATCAGGAGCTTAACACTTTTAGACATAAGGTAAGGGATTCTTTCCAAAACATTATTTTCCTTCGGATTATGATTTATCTCTCTTTATCCCAATGTAGTTATTAATTATTATTATGTAATCCTGATAAATTATGTTTTTATATTCCAATAATATGTTCCTATCCCTATACTCCTTTATTTTATGGATAAATACATGTTTTAAAGGATCCCTTTCCATTTCCTCCCAAAACGTAAACCCAATTAAAAGGAAATTCTGAAATTCTTACTCATTTTCAATTACCATACTTAATCTATTTTATTACACAATCATTTTTCTAAAACAAGTACTCCTATCATGAAATATATTATTGGTTCATTTCTAATTTAATGTGATTAATTATCACTTTTCTATTTTAAAGATTCTTTAATGTTTTCTGTTAAACCGCACTAAAGTTGATAATTTATAAAGTTTCCTAAACACTATTTTTAAATGATTTCACATAATTTTGAAATATTTTATCATTATATATTCCTCTTTAACTTTATGAATGTCCATTTATGATTTAAATCCATTCTTTCATGAACTCTTTTATGATATTCCCTTTGGTTATTTCTTATGACATGTTTGTGATACCCAATTATTTCCTTGGGTAACCCTTAAGTTTATATCTTATGTTTGATTATTATTGTGGAACACAAATGAATAAACATGTCATTATGGATGTTACCCGATAGTTCTCCAATTCATTAGGTATTTTTTAGTCTCATGACATGTCATGTTGGGATAATGAGTGAAGTTGATTCCTTTATTGGACTTTTTCCTCTATGTGAAATGGTCATGGAAGTTAGCATTCACTAATGACTATGTAATGTTGTGTGTTTTTTCTACATTCCTATTAATCAAGGATTACATGTCCCCATGCTCTACATGATATGAATCCTTATGTTTATTCATATTCTATGCCATTTTTATGTCATCGTGTTATGTTTTCTAACCCACATGATTTTCTTTATTACTATTTTTATACCCTTACTGGTCTTTTTAGCTCATCCCTTTTGTTCATGTATTCCTTAGGTTATCCTCTAAAGATGTAGGATATCAATGGAAGTTTGAATATAATTATGTATGATTAAAATAAAGGTGTTTTATTCTATTTCCATGTTTTTAGTTTCATGTTCCTAATAATCCAAAGACACTGGACTTTATTATCCTTTTCATGTAATTAATGGTTAAGTATGCTTAAAATAATGTAAGAATATGGGTAAAAGGATAGGTTATTTATAGTGAAATTATGTTTCCCTTGGTTTTTCCTATTAAGGAATGGGAGTTCTCCAAGCGCAAGTTGTTGATAGTCCATTGGGTTCCCTCCATGCATGATACAACCTGCACTGTGGGTACAAAACACACAATGGTTGTTAAAACTATTGTCTCAGGAAAAATATTCAATTAAGGGAATATCATTGGCATGGGGAGGACTATCACACTTTTTGGTGGTAGTGTGGAGAGGACCATTTCACTGGAAGTCTTCATCACAAGATGAATCATAATGGTTTTCAGTGACACTGATGACTGGGGGAGTCAACCGAGCCTACTTGAGAGGGGGATGGGGTATCAATACCAAGTGGGTGAATGTGGGTCCTTATGAAGTTATCATGAGGTAGGAAAAGAAGCATGAATGGTGGATATGTCCAGTAGAGTTGAATAAGAGGCATCCTATCAGAACATATTAGTGGCCTTCTTTTGGCATTAACACTAGTTGTTCGAGACCATGTCCATTAGATTGATAATGGGATAAATCCGCTCATTGAACTATGGAATCGACCGACGATGGTGCTAACATTGCTGGGTGGAAGCCCTTCTAGTTAGATCTTGAGTAGTGGCCCTAACAGGTGTAGATCGAACATCCCCTACCTCTTTGACACAGGGGAGTGAGCTATCATAACACTACAAGGAAATAATCCCAAAGCAGTTTACCATTGAAACACATGTGGTTTTCCCCTACGCAACCCTCATGGGTGGTTGTGTTAGTGGGGTGTCAATGTTTCAAGATCATAGTAGGCCATTTACCTAGTGGGAATGAGCCCTTATTATTCATATCAAAAAATTAGATCATTGATTACCCTCCTATGGATAATATCATAGTGTGAGATGAGACATGTTCTCCCAGTAGATGATGTTGTAGTATATATCATTATGGGGAAGTAATAATGTAGGATTTCAACACAAACATTCCTCCACCCCCCAATTATTGGAATTAGGTTTTCAATATCTATTAGCTTGATCAATAAATTTTCCATTAGTACACATCTGGTGAAATACATGCCCAATTACCTAAAATCACCCATTAATTCTATGGTAGAGAAAATATCTATGTTAATGATGTCATCGACTGAGGATTCCAAATGTTATCTACCCCATTTCATGAGAGAGTTTCATCCTAGACCCACCACTCATTTGGTGGGACCTGACACTGAATATCTGGATTTAGTGATATGAAAATATAATTGTTCCCCAACAACACTAGTCCTAAAAATTTAAGGATAAGAGATTCACATTAGTTTCACCATTTTTTTCTAATTCTTTCCATTAGGGCCCTGTATTATACTACTTTTTCCCAGTACTCCCACTTTTAAAAGGTGGGGGGATTTCATCACTGTAATAAGTGATTATGGCTCCTTGACAGAAATGTGATGATGATATATCAGTTACTCCTTCCATTTATTCCCCCTGGATCTCATTACCTAGTCCTAGTCTCCCTCATAGATTTGATTCATTTTCCTAAAACACAATCTTGGCACTATCTCAAGGTGGATGCCTATTAATTATGCCACTTTTTTTTCTTAACATGGAAATAAATTTTGGTTAGAGTTTATAGTAACATTTGGAATGTCTAATCATATATGGATGTTGGGAATATATCTAATGTTAAAAGTCTCCTTCTTTTGGTGTTGGATTCATATCTTATACAAGGAATTTCAAGCATGGAACCCAAGCCATCTCATTTCATCCATGGGGTAGTTTATTCTAAGGGTGTCCGGAATATGAGTATTTTTACCATAGTCATCCCATGTTTATTAAATGGGGTAGAGGTTCCAAGAGGGTCACTTTTTAAAAACCTTATAGGGACATGTTGGGAGTTAAGTGTATCCCCTGGGGGTTGGGAGATGATCAAACTTTAGGGTTTGGTTATGTGTGTCCCTGGGGGGATATTTTACACTTTGGAGGTTTGGTTAAGTGTGTCACAAAGGGGAATCTTTCACACTTGGTATTTGTTTTAATGGGTCCCTAGAAATAAGATTTCACTCTTGGTATTTGGTTAAGTGTGTTCCCAAAGGGGATGTTTTCAATCTTAGGATTCATTCAAGTGTGTCTTCGAGGGGAAGATTTCACACTTGGTATTTGGTTAAGTGTGTCCCCAAATAGATCCATCATTTGAAGTCAAGATTCCTAATTTCTGTGGAGATTGAAGTGAGTGAAAATATAGCTGATAGGGGAGATCCCATACTTAGTGGTCCAAGGGTTTCCCCCTCTATCTCCCTTCCCACTCCCTTTGTATTGGCCCATATTATTCCATGCTTAGTGTTTGTACTGTCTCGGATTGTCCCCTTTTCTCACTGCTCCAGCCCCAACTCATGGATGTACAGAAGCTATGATCTCATATTTCCTACATTGTGCTGATAGAGAGAATGGTTTGATTAAGCCTGGTGGACATCAGTGACTGTTGTGTTGTGGTCTCTCACTAATTTTACCAATTCTTGTTCATGTTCATATGCACGTGATGATGCGACATGGGGATAAACTCAACTTGGTGGTTATATGACTTCACATTCTGGTTCTCTGATGATGATGTCCCCACCATCATTCATCCTCCATTAAAATTTCATCATTTTCATTTTATATATTAACCTTTTTCTAATTGATCACCTACTCCGAGGCGAGATTTGTTGTTTAGGTTATTTTTTTGGTTTTGGGATTCCTTATTCGTGGTTGGATTATGTTTTGTGTTTCCATTGTTAGGAATGTATTTCCCAGGGATCCTCTACCACTTCATTTTGTTTCATCATGCATGCCCCCGTTCTGGGTAGGTTTGATGGGTTTCATGGTGGTTTGGGTTATGTTGTAAATCTTTAGACGGTGGATCTTATCATGGCTTCAGTGTCCCTTGTGTGCTTCTCCAGCTTCTCCTATCACCTATGTAGTGTTTGTGTTTCTATAACGAAGTTAAGCTATCATAAGTCTTCTATGACCCTTCGTCCTACCCCTTCACACTGATGACCGAGTCTAACACTCTGGCTTATCTAACTTCAAGTGTGGTGATGACCAAGGTCATATAACTGCAGTCTTGAAGGTCAGTGATGGGATGGTTGACATGGGTGCTATGTAGGGTGGTGACAAGATGGATGGCATGGGTTTCAGTCTTGGGCTTGGCTCTTTTCGCTGGTTGGTTTTTTGTTTTGGTTTCTCCTCTATTCACTCAATTGTGAGGGTGCATGAAGTTCCTCTTCATCCATTCAACTTGGTTCTTGAAAATTCAAAAAAACATGGATTTCGGGAAGAGTGTTCTCGAGGGGGAAGATTTCGCACGTGGGATTTGGTTATGTTTTCCCCAAGGGGGGAGATTTCACACTTGAGGGTTTGGTTAAGTGTGTCCCAAGGGGGTAATTTAACACATTAGGGTTTGGTTAAGTGTGTCCCCAGGGGGGATATTTCCCACTTGATATTTGTTTAAGTGTGTCCCCAGGGGGAAGATTTCACACTTTTGGATTTTATGTTAATGTTTGTGGTGTTGGGATTGAACCTCCAATAGGTATGTCAAGTTTTTTGAGATATCAAGATTGAACCTAAAGTATGTTTTATATGTATAATTTTTAAGATATTGGGATCAAAACCCAAACAGTTTTATGTCACAATTTAAGATAGTGTGACAAGATTGGTCCATGTATTTTAACTTTTTGTGGAAAGGATGATCATGTTGTGGAAGGAGCATCAACAGGGGATAGTATTGGGATTATGCATGGATGTTTTCTGGATGTTTGTAGGTATTATACTAAGAGTGGATTATCATACTAGGGGTGAAGTTTCATCCCATGGAACTAGAATAGGGTGTGGGTCCTACACATTAGAGTTTTCTAGTGTTGAAGTTTCATCCCTTGGTGGTGAAGGATAGTGTGGGGCTTACACATGGAAGCTTCCCATGATAGGTGATTCATCCCAAGGAGAGAAAGGAGGTGACATATCAGGATGATCTTATATAAGGAATCCTATGTTTGTTACACAGGGTAGGAGGGGTAGGATCATCCCATGCCTATTACACACAAGGCATCACGTGTTTACCATATAGGGTATGGTTATAGTTTTACATCATGTGCTAAGGATATCTTCATGAGGGTTATTTTCATTCAACTAGGATGTTGGTATATGAATTTATAGGTAATAATACATGGATTTATTTAGGGTCTACGCATAGGGATACCATTAATAAGTATTATGGAAAGATTTGGTATGATTCCACCCTACTAGGAAAATTGGATAGTTTCCCTTATTGATTCCACCTTCAGGACATATGTTTCTACTACTAATGAGCCTATTGGTGGGTCTTGGCGTAAACAATTTCATAATGAAATGGAAAATGGGGCTCCTACTATCAGGGTTCCTAGTCCCAGGAGAAAAATCTATTGGGGTACTTATGATTAAGGGAAAAATTTAATGTAATGGTCTAGATCGTGCATGAAGTAAAGGGGGAATACACAAGGGTTGATGATACTAGTCACCTAAGAATATGGGGTGACGAGGAACCAGTTTGAATGGGTATAGGCACCAAAGCACCCAACTTGTGTGCAATGGTGTTTGGTGGAAGGATGAATTAGGTCATGAACCCCAATTTATTTGTGTGAAAATCTATGTTTATGTATGCAAGTAGGTTTTCATGAACAATATGTTCTAGAAAAAAACCTTAATATAGATTTTAGAGGAATATGTGCATGAGACTTCTAAAGTTACACACAACTGAGGTTTTCTTGAAGATATATTATCTTATGTGAACCTAGATATCCTTATGGGATATTGTATTAGGATCTCTAAAACTCAAGCCAAGACACCTTTGGGCCCATGGGAGGTTAATCTAGAAAGTATCCTACCTTTGGGAATCCATGTGGTATGATGTTTTGATGATGTCGTGGAAGAAGAGTTTACATGAGAAAGAGATGATTCTTAGAATTATAGATATCCATCCCAAAAGAAGGTTTGTGGTGCTATATTTATAGCCTAAATGGGTGGGAATAAGTAAAAAACCCTACTGGGTAATGAAAAATTGTTCTAAACTTACCATTAATTTGCTTTAGGGTTGTGTCCATTCAAGTGGATGGTTTGAAATCACTTTTCTCATACAAATGTACTTTCCTATGAAAATATCATCATTGTGTGCAAAAATCTGATGTTGTGTGAAAATTATTTTTCTGATGTTTCAGTGCTCCTAGAGAATACACATGACATTAATCTTCATCATCACCTTTTTCACACAAATAGTTTGGGTGTGTGAAATAAAAGATGTGATCAAGCAATGACAGTTACACACAAATAATTTATTGGTTTTGGAATGGTCCTTTGTTATAGCCCACCCATTTGTTTTAGGGGAAAAAATTACCTTTTGGGAATCAATATATGTTTCCAGCACCAACAGTCATATTATCCAGTATGTGGAACACTCTAAAAATCATCCCAAAAAGTCAAAGTAATATCGTATTCTAGACCATCAATGTATCTTTAAATCAAAAACTCATATTCTCTAACATTAAAAACAATATTTAGATAAAACTCTCTTATAATATGTTGATAAAAAGGTAACTATTAATCTAAAAATAAACTTTTTACTGTTTGTACACTGAATGGATATCCACAACAATGAATGAATGGTTATCAACCATTTGACATCTACTTCCATTTCATCTATAATTTAACTAGAAAATTGGTGTGGATTTGAGTGATTTTGAGACTTTCTTGAGCTATATTTTCATCTCCTAGATGATTTAGGAGAATAATATCTACAATATCTCTTCATATTGACTGAAAATACTAATAAATTAAAGATGGGAGCTAAGGATTCAAAAAGGTTTTATAAAGAGGGTCCAAATATAGGGTTTGTTTTGAGTTTAAAATGGCATGATGATTCGATTATGATTTTACAAATTAATCATTTAGGTATTTTACTCATACATTGATGTGTAGTAAATAACTCACATTTAATTCATTCTAAAAGGAATACAATGTATTTTAAATGGAATTGAATAAATTAATATAATAGTACATATAATAAGAACTAAGAAAAAATTAAAAATTGAAAAAAAAATATTAAAGGATTATTTTAAAATATTAAACAAGGTTGATCTTTTCTAATTCATGTTTTATATAGTCCATTATCCCATAATTTAATGGATTTGTGAAAATTTTAGAAATATAATGTTTCTTAATAATAAATTCAAGAGTGATATACCCCTTTTAAAAATGATCTATCAAAAAGATAAGGTGTATATAAATGCGCTTCTTTTTGGAATGTGATATAGGATTATTATAAATATTTACCGCACTTGTATTATCACAATTTATAGGGACTTGTCAAAATTGATATCCAAATTCTAGTAAAGTTTATTTTATCCATAGAATATGTATTCAAAAAATACCTAAAACTATGTATTCATATTCATTAGTTGATAATGAAACAAAGTTCTATTTCTTACTACACCAATAAACTAAAGACTTGACCAAAAGGTGACATATTCTAGAAGTTATTTTTTTATCTAACATACAACAACCAAAATCTACATCTAAATAACAGATTATGTCAAATTCATGTCACTTAACTAGTATAAAAATGGTCTTTAACGATGAAAATATTATGTGGGTTTCTTATACACCAAAGAAAAATATTTTTGTGGAGACATTTTTGCATCAGTTTTTTTTAAAACCAATGACAAGGAGGATTTACATTAGTTTTCAGTGTCCATTTTTTACAAAATAGAGGCCAAAATACCCATATATATCCATTTTTGCAATGGTTTTTAATTAAACCGATGCCACAATGTTAAAAAAAATATTTTTGGCATCAGTTTTTAAAAAAATGATGTTAGTAATTTAAAAATATTATTCGTTTCATTGTGTTTTTAAAAAGTGATTCCAATAATTAAAAAATATCTTACTATGTTCTAGATCATTTTCTAAGATTCTATTTGACTAGGCATGGAGCTAAAACAGAGTTATGGATTAAAATTTATGGATATAAAAATTTGAACTTATCTAAGAGAAGTATTAAAGAAGTAAAAATTTTAAAGGACATAACATTTAATATGTAACTCCATTTTAGATCCCCGACCAGTCAAATTGAAGCTTAGAAAATGATATAAAACATTTTACGATTTTTTTTAATTTTTGGTGTTAGGTTTTTCAAAAACTGACACCAAAAATATTTTTTTAACCATTTGGTGACTATTTCTTATAAAAATGATACAAAAAATGATAATGATGGGTATTTTTGGCATCGGTATTGTAAAAAAATGACACAAATGTGAATCATTTTTTGTGCCATTTTTATTCAAAACCCACTCCAAAAAGTATTCTCAAATACACGGGAACATTATTTCATTTTTTCACAACACACATTTCACTTTTTAAAATCCTACCTAAATTTTAATACACTTTCATTGAAAGTATTTTTGATTACAATATATAATTTTTATTTCCCTTTTGTTCATTATTTTTAACATTTTTGATTCAATCAAAATTTCAATGTAGCTTCAGTCGATGATTTGAACACGTTATCTATTCTAATCATTTAATTTATTTATCATTATTTTCTTTCACTGGTAAACATATTGATTATGTTCCTTATAATTTTGATTTATTATTATGATTGAGTTACAATTATAATAAATTTGGATGATATTTGCCTTTTGAGTTTCAAAATTTATTATCGATCACCATTTTCATTATTGCATGTGTTATACCCAAAAACTAAGAGATATGATGATAAACAAAATATAATTTTGACATAAACTCCTAAAATAATTTAAATATGTTCGAAGCCTTAAGTTTATTTTATTTTATTTGGTGTATTTCATTTTCCTTCATGTTTCTCATGATTTCTTTAAAATTAGTTGTATCTATCAAAACTTTGAGATGTACAACTTCAGACAACGATAACTTTTGATCTGTAACCCCGTTTTAGCTCTACAACTAGTAAAATCAAAGTTTAAGAAATGATCTAAAATTTAGTAGGTTTTATTTAATTATTGGTCTTAGTGTTTTAAACACTAATTAAAAAAAATGTTTTTAAAATTTTTTGGCATCAATTTCTTTTAAAATCTATGGCAATTTTTTCTATACTTTTTGGTGTTGGTTTATTTAAAAACATACAAAAAAATGATATCGATGGATATTTTTGGTGTCTATTTTGTAAAAATCTAGTGCCAAAAAACAAATGTAAATCCTTTGTTTCATCAGTTTATAAAAAATGGTGTTAAAAGTCCTATTTTTCAGAACATGATATCTAGACAACTAGTAGTTATGCAATGTAAAATTCCAATCATTCATCTATAAGTGGTTTGATCAACTGGTTTCCCTTTTTCACCAAGATTCAATTTACATATCATACTTATGGGAGTATCACTACTATTAATATTATCCATACAAAAACATTTTAAAATATCTTTATGATACATTATTTGAATTAAAAAATATATTTATTTATTTTGATATAATTTTAAATCCACGAAATAATTTATGTTCACCACTAAAACTCATTTAAAATTCATTTTGAATCATTTTTTAAAATTCAGTACATAAAAAATTTCTTGAATATCCAAAGATTATATAATAAAAATAGATTTTAAATTCCAAAACATATTTTCAAATTATTATAATAAATAGAGTAGGGTCATATATTCCTTTAGTAAAACCTTTAGAAATAAAAAATGATATGAGCCTAACATACCAAGTTCTAGGAGATTGTTCTAAACAATATAAATATTTTTTAAATTCAAGAAAATGATTTAAGAAGTGACGATTTTGAAATACAAGGGGTTGTTCAAAAAAACCCCAAATATATATATCCATTTAATAATGAACTATTTATATCCATTTGATATAATTTCAAATTAAAATGTACTATATAGGAAAGAAAAATTTTGATAGCTTTAAGTCTAGCTATTGGTGAAAAGGTTTCCTCATATTAAATACCTTCATCTTGGAAGTATCCTTGTGCAACCAATCTATCTTTATTTATTTTTATAGTTCATGTATCATCAAACTTGTTTCTAAACATACATTTAGTTCATATGGTCAAGTATTCCTTAGGCCTTTCAATTAGTTTCCAGACATTATATATTTCAAAATGATTTATCTATTATTTTTTAACAATTACCGATAATTAATAATTAATTTATTTTGTGATGTTCTTTGGTTCATGATATGATAATAAATATTGATGTTCAAATTTATTTTTAAGAGAATATTTAGTCTATGTTCTTTTATCCGGGTCTCCTATAATAACATCTAAAGGATGATATTTATAAATTTTAATATCTTTAAGAGTAGAAGTATTTGATAATTAATTATCTTCTACCAATTTAGGTTCAAACCATTCTTCTAAACTAGGATTTTTCTACAATATGTTTGATAGAGTTACCACTATATTTTTCATTCATATCTAAATTAAATAGGTAAACCTCTATATTTTTTAAAGGAGACTTATGTTCATGTGGATATGTTTTATAAAATTTGATATGTAAAGATTCTTCCATAATATTAGTACATTTATTAAATAACATGTATGACTTTTTGGATGTAGAATATCCAAGGTAAATTTCATCATCACTTTTCAATGAAAACTTATCTAAAATATTTTTTTTATTGATTATAAATATTTTACAAAAAAACTCTAAAGTAATTAACATTTGGTTTTCTACCATTCCATAACTCATATGGGGTTATCTTTAAAAGAGGCTAATTAAAATTATATTAATAATATAACAAGTTTTATTCACATTATCTTACAAAAAATAAATAGGTAGATCATACTCATTATGTATGATCCATGAAATTTGTTTAAGGGTTCTATTTCCCCTTTCCACTATGCGATTCTGCTACGGGTCTTAGGAGCAGAAAAATAGTGATTATAGACATTTTCTGAGCTTAAATTTTTGAACTTTGGATTTTGAAACCCATTTAAAGGATCACTTATAGGATCTTAATTCTAAGTACAATAAGATTCTCTACAGATTTTTTAAACTTAGAGAAATATCAAAGATATTAACCTTTAAGGGAAATGAAAAATAACCATGTTTATCATGAATAATCATCAAATATTACGTACACATAATGTTTTCCTACCAAATTAGAAAGAATACAAGGTTTAAAATAATCCATGTAAACCAAATCTAGTGGTTGAGATATTGAAACTTATTTATTTGGTATGAAATTTATTTTATGTTGCATTATCTTTTTATAGGGATTACTGACTTTATCTTTTGGAAATTATAGTTTAGGAAGATCATAGATCTAATAATTTCCTAGTTAGCTTCCTAATTGAATATAGGATGAAATGGCTTAGTCTCCCATGCCAAATAAAAGACACTTTATGAAAGGAACTTAAACAAGAAATATTTTTAAAAAATAATGAATAGAAATAAAAAATATAAATATTATCATTACACAAAGTTCTAAAAATTAAAACATGCGCCGAATAATAAAATTTAAAGGTATTATTCTAAAATTTTAAATGATAACCATCATCACATAATTATTCTATACTAATTAGATTATGTTTTATTCCACCTACAAATAATAATTTAGAAATCAAAATAGTACTACATTTACCAATTTTATGGAGCCCAATTATTTTTCATTCGGTGTTGTCACCAATAGTGACATGTCCGCCATCAACTTTGATAGGATTATTGAAACATGAGTAGTCACTGGTCATGTTTCTGGAACATCCACTATTTAAAAATTATAATTGATTATTTTTACTCTTCAATAACATTCCCTATAACAAAAATTAAAGAACAAATGATTTTGGAACACATATTTTCTTGGGTCAAGAAATGTTATTAGTAAGGAATCAAAAATTATTAAATTGGTTTATTGTAAATAGATTTTAAGATATTCTAAATATATAATTTTTTATATTTATAAGAATAAAAATTATTTATAGAATTATTAGAACTTGAACTATAAACAAATATATTCTTATAAATTTTCCATTGTTCTGGTTAGTACCCAATTCTAATAGTATATTTCAGAGTGGTTTGTTTGCACAAAATTTTAGTCGAAGTTTATCTACCATTAGTGAATATATATTTGTATTTCTTATGTTTATCATTATACATTTTAATACTACTGTTTTATTTTAATATTTTATATTTTTATCCTTTTTTATTACATAATTATATTTAATGTGAGAAGACAGAGCTTGTTCCTTCTTTAAACTTTTTTATTTATATTTTAATTTATTAAATGTTTCTTCCAAAATATTATAGTAATCAAATAAATCATCACTATAAATATTTTATTCATCATTTTCATTGTTTATAATATATGAAATATATTCAGGTGATATTATAAAAATATTTGATACCTCAAATATGTCTGCCATGAAACACATGTTGGATCTATCGTATCTATTTTCTTTGGTTGAGTAAGAATATTTTAAGTTGTCTTCATAATAATTCTACCAATATTTTATAGATTTTTTATACCATTTTCTTTTTTAATCATAATTTTTTTATATTTTAGCTTAGGAAAATCTACTTTGACGTGACCTTTTGTTTTACACTCAAAGAATATTATTTTATTAGTGGGATCATCCTTTTTTCTAGAAATTTATCCAATTTTATTTTCTATCATACTTTCAAAATTAGTTTTTATTTCTAAGGAATTTAATCTTTCTTCATAATGTATTGAATCATATGTATAAGTGAGTCATTTATTTATCACTATTCGAGGGTGATTAATTATCTATGGAACCATCAACATTGACCATTTTTTATCTTTGAGTCTGAAATTTTGAAGGATAATAACTTCCTATTGGATATATATTCAATTTTATGATTTAATTTGATTTATTCCTTGTACATAATGACTTTTAAAATCAACTGTTCAACTATAAACTTGCTTATGCCATAATATTCTCTTGTAGAAATTGAAGTTCCTCTCCATCTATCCAAAAGAAATCTTAGCAGTCACATTACTTGATCATTTTTATAAATTGTGTTTCCAAGTGGATAAATCATGTTGATTATTAAATTTAACATAATATACATATCAAATATGGATTCATCAAGATTCATCTTAAATGTATCATATTTAATAGTATAAGTATTTACAGTAATTTCTTTAACATTGGGCATTCCTTCATGAGACACAACTAGTGTATCCCATATTTTTAATTTAGTAGTGTAAGTGTAAATAATTTTAAATTAATCTTCTCATAAAGAATAGTATAATGAATTAATTACTTTATAGTTTGAATCATAGGTAGATTTTATACTATCATCCCATGTTTTTCTTGTAGTTTTGGGTATTTCATATTTTTCTATGACTGTAGTCCATATATAAAATCCCATGATCTCAATATCGTTTTTATCTTGATCTTCCATTGAGAATAATTAGTTACCTCAAAATAATGAGGTCTGTTAGTGAAGTATCCCTCAAGCTTCGTATTACCCATAAATAATAAAATTTAAAAATAATAGGAATTTAATATCTTTTGGAAAAACTAGATCATAGTAAGAATCTATTTTAATGAAATTTAATAACAATTGTTGGTCCCAAAAAACAACTCAAGGGGGGGGGGGTGTTGGATTGAGATATAAATGAAAATTTATATTAAAAACAATATAAAACTGAAATCCCCCAATTTAAAAATAACCCTAGTTAACCAAAAATGTTGAATTATATAATTTTTTCTTTAAAAATGATTCTAAAAAATTTCATCAAAACTCAGTTAAAGTACTTTTGAAAATAATTTAACTTTTGAAACTAATTTACTCAAATAAAAAAATATATAAAATACTAATTTGAGTTAACTATTAGTGTAATTTTTTGCTAAGTTTTTTACAAAATAGAATAAAAATACTGAATAAATTACATCAGAAATGAGAAAGGGATTTAGACTTGATCTAAGGCATAATTCCCTCCACTTAACAATCACTCAATACCAGTTATTTTATTATAAAATAAACCTGATCCACAACCTATATTTAGTTATACATAAACTATCACAAGGTTTTATAGGATAAAACCTCTCCTATAGTTATTTATCAAAGTAACGAATGATAAAAATGAATGTATGTAGCCCAGGCCACATACAACCTCTTCCACAATTATACATGGATTTACAGATGAAATGATTTTAAAGTATGTCTAAAGAACTATCTAGTTCAAATTAGGAGAATATTTATATAGATTAACAGAGTAATGAAACAAAATAGAGTAGGAGAAAGAAAGAATTCAGGGTTTTAGAGTATGTTGTTATGTTTTTTGTAGATGATTCTTATCTACTCATTATTTTATTTTATTTTAGAATTTTTTATGAGGATGTTTATTTATTATTATAAGTTTTTATTATTTTTTGGTGAGAAAAACACGTCTCATTCATTCATAATAGATTAAATCTTCTTTTCTATCATTTAGGAAGTTTTTTGATTTCTTTGAGTTTTCATGGGTATATTCATCTTTATTTTTCACCATGTTCCTCTGTCCCTTTATATTATTTATACACAAACTATCTATTAAGAAATCTAGATGAATAGACTCATATTTAAAAAAAATTAAGTTTCATTAAATTCTTCTGATGTAAATTAATTAGGTATAGAAAACATAGTTGAATTAGTATTAATAAAATACTAATATAATACTCACCTTTATTTATGGTCGATTTAAAGTTATATTCTATAATTTATTTTCATTTCACTCTTCCACATCATCATACATGTAAGATTCCACTTCAACATAAATGATTACTTCTATACTAGGATTCTGTGATATTCTATACAATTAATCATTTTTTATTATGATTATTCTGTTTAAATTTGTAGTCAATCACTTCATACTTGTAGTTATTACAATTATTTTTCACATTATATCTATTTTGTCATAGTATCTTAATTTTTTCACAATGGAACTTTTTTAATTTTTGAAATTTATGATAGTTATTTGGTCGCTTTTATTTTTTTTGCAATTGATATTGCTCATGTGGTTAATCTGATTATCTTTATGGTATCTTTAACAAGTGTGTAGTTTATCCATGCATTTTCAAAGGAGATTATGATGGTATCATATGTCTATTTGGGGTCATTTGGTTCTTATCGTCACTATATGATAAACTAACCATAATTTATTAGGTGGTCTTATAGTTTCTTGCTTATACAATTCACTTGTTTCTAGAATTAGCCAAATATTTATTCTTTTCTAGAAACTGAAATTAATTTTATAAAACATAAAACAAATTTTAATTTTAATTAAAATTATTTTTTATTATTAAAAAATGGAAACACTAGACTAATATATTAATTTCTTGTCCTAAAATGGTGTATTTGTGTATCCTTTAAAGATTGAGGCATTTTTTTCTTGGTCATACCCCAACAAAGTTGCAGAGGTGAAAACTTTCCTTGGTCTTACAGGTTATTATAAGAGGTTAATGGATGATTTATTTTACTTTGTAACTAATTTGATGGATCTCACCAAAAATAAACGTGGATTATTTTGGACTGATCAATGTCAATAATCTTTCAAGTACTTGAAGAAGAATTTGGTCAGTGCTCCAATTCTTTGTTTTCTAAAAGAGGTAGTTTAGTTAATGGTTTTCTATGATGCTTTACATATTGGTTTGGGATGTCTTCGATTAAAATAGAGATCAATTTTTTCTTATAATTATTGTAATTTATGTCCTTGTGAGAATAAATATGTCATCCATGCTAACATGTTGGTGGTTATTGTGTTTTCCTTGAATTTTTGGAAACATTACCTCACTAGGGATCATTTTGTGATTTTTACTGACCACATGAGCCTAAGGTATGTATTCTCATAGCATGAATTGAAGAAAAATAGTGATAGTGAATGGAATTATTGAATGATTAAAACTTTTATATTTCATATACATAGTGAAAGGGTAATTGTTTTGTTGATGCACTGAGCATGAAGTCACACAATGATTCCATTCTTGAATCTAGAGATTTGTAGAGAGTAATAGAAGATCTATTAGTGATCCATATTGGTATAATATATTTTGGTGGGAGATTTTACCTTTTCACATGATAGTGAAAAAATTATTGGAGTATAAGGTATAGAAGTCCTAGTCGGGGGATTCTGAGGTGGAGGTCATGAGAGATCGAGTTATCTTTAGTGGTGCCCCCAATGGTTGGTAAGAGGATAAATAAAACTAAGTGTTATTCTAGGGGAGAATTTTCATCCCTTTGTAGATACATGATGTGGTTTTATTTTAGATTTATAGATCACCTTTGAAAGTATATCCTAGCATGACAATGTTGTGTTGAGATTTGATAGGTTATTTTGGTGTCCGGAGTTGAAGCATTCACTTATAGATTTTGTTTTTTGAGGTTTGGTTTTCCAGAAGGTGAAGGTAGAGCACAAAATCCCTAGTGGTTTTCTCTAGACATTATATGTTCCTCAGTGTAAGTGGGAGGATATATTTATTTTCTCCATCACCTTTTTTCATCAATATCAGAGTTTCTTTGACTATATATGGGTGATACTATGTTTTTTGATGAAATCATCCCACTTTATAGTGATCAAGGATCCATATTCAATGGAGGTTTTATTGATGCAGTATCTAGAAGAGGTCGTGAAACTCCACAGAGTTTGGAGCTTGTTAAAGTCTTATAATGATCCTCATTTTTACCTCTAGGGTTTATATAGATCTATAATATTTTTTTGTCTCTGTTATACCTTAACATCTTATTTCCATCCATAGATGGATGACTAGATAGAGTGAACCATTCAAGCTCCTGATGACAATTTGCAATTTTAGGTCCTAGATTTTAGAGGTTCATGAATAAGGTCCCTAGCTTTGTTTGAGTCTTCTTACAACTGTATTTTTAAGTACACCATTAGTATGGAATAATTTTAAACTTTTTATGACCAAACTTTCTACTCTCTATTATACTAGACTTGGGTTGGAGAGTTAGCAATTCTTATACTGGAACTTGTGTAGAGAATGATAGATATGTTTCAACCGATTCGTGAGAGGATAAAGTTAGTGATGAATTATCATAAGTCCTATCTCAATAATATTCAGAGACCTCTGATGTTTGATGTTGGATATCATGTGTTCCTAAAGCTGAATCATCATCCTTGGTAGTGAAGGGTTGGACATGGGAGTAATTTTTCCCCCTGGTTTATTGAGCCTTTCAAGGTGTTTTCTCATATTAGAGTTAATTTTTATCAGATAGAAGAACCCCCATAGATGAGATGGATACATGATATCGTCCAAGTGTCTCATCTTCACTGTTATCTTCATAAAGACTATTAAATCATCCATTAGGGTGAGATAAACATTAAAATATGATATGAATTTCAAGGAGTTATCTTTTGAGATCTAGGATATCTTGGAGAAGGTATTACATGGGAATATTATTCCCTTGGTTCATTTAATGTGGTGACATGGTGGCGTGGAAGTGAAAACCAATGAATGCGAGTCATAAAAACATGCTCATTATCCTATGTTTTTTTCTATATTGTAATTTCTTTTTTATCAATGTATTTTGGTTGTTCAACTTTATTTTTAATATGAGATGGTTTTATCTTATTTGATGATATATTTGTGTCCTTACTCTTGTTGGAGAGGTATATCACTTGGGAGAGTGTTTGGGATCCAATTGTTTGTGTTTCATTATTTTTCGCCTTGTTCCTATAATTGAGGCGGTTAAATCTAATGATAGTAAGATTCTAGAGGAGTATCTCATGGGGTGGTTGTTCAAATGACCTCATTTTCTTTATTCTATATATAGTTTTGGTTTTAAATTCACGAGGATGATAATTATTTGATAGGTGTCGAATATAAGGGCCTGAATCCTTCTAGCCCATTAATTTTAATGATTTTGAGGTCTTTAGTGCTTAGAGAAAAACCATAACATGATCAGTGGTGTTTTGGGATATGGAATCTAATACTAGGATAAGTTCACAACATGAAATGTAGTTCACAATAATATTGTATGGTTCATAGACAGAATGGTAATTCACAGTCTGAGAAGATAAGTTCACAGGGTGTGTTTCATGATATGTACAATTATTTTATGACATAAAATGATGAGGGGTTGGATTTGATGAATATATATCTAAAACCCCATGAATTTAACAATTGTTTCATGAAATTAATTAATCCAATGTTTGTTGGATATGATAATTTTATTTTTTAGTAGGTTTTTAACTCTAGACATTATGATGTGAATAACACATTTACATAATGAAAGTACAACTGTCAGAATTCATAATAAGCCTCTTTCACCCTTGAATTTTCTCAAAACCTTTAATTCTCTCCCAACTCTAGGTGCCCATAAGTTCTTCTTTAGAGTGTTTTTGTTCCCTTTCAAAAGGGATTGATCCCCAATTTCCCATGTTTTCTCCATTGTGAGTCAAGGTGAGTTTTACCTATTTTTCTTATGGTTTATTCTCTAATCGATCATGTTTCCTCCCATTAGTTCATTCAATGATATGTTGGTTGATCTCCATTGTTCTTATGAAGATATTTTTATGTATGTTGGTGAATTTGTGGAATGATGTTCTTGTAGGGATCTAGTTTCCTTACATGATGGGAGACTATAGTTATGAATTGTTATTTTGTTCTCATTTGATTCATGTTGAAATCCTTGATGTAGAAGATTTGTTTCTTATCCTTATATTATGTACAATGATAGATTTATTATACTTAATCCCTTTGGATGATAATGTAATTAACCTTAATAAATGTTAAACCAGATTAAAAAAATGAACTTGTTTTAATGCTATAGTGATCTCATGTGTTTCTACAATGATAATGGTTGCCCCTTGTTTTACATGATAACATGCCATCTGTGTTTATTATTTCAATAACATTTTTTTATAATTGGGTTTATAATGTTAACATGATGAAAATGGTTAAGGATGTAAATATGATAATTTTATGGGATAAATAATTAAAAAGGAATGTTTTTTAAACTATTCTTTTTATGTTTGATGGGAATAAAAAAGTAAACGTTAATGTATCTTTAATGGAAATTGTTCTTCTATATACTAATCGAATTGGATAAATAAATTGAATATAGAAATGATTTATATTGATAATAATATAGAAACATGTTAATGTAAGTTTTCTTCCTTTTGGTTTAATGAAATTTAAAGTTATACTTGGAAGCATGCTTAAATTTTTAATAGTTTTTTCAGACAATTCTTCAGGTTACCCATAGTTGTAACATGTGATAAATGAACCAGTTAATCCAATATGGTAATAAAATTGATTGTTTTATAAAGACAATTATTTAGTTCTAAGAATGTCCATTTTCTTATAATGGCTATGTGTATTTATTTTTAGGGCCTAAATGACTTTTTGACTCTATTTGTCATTTCCTTACTTATTTATGTGTCTATATGATGTGAACCTTTATATATTATATGATGTGAACCTGATATGGATGATGGTTTATTGAGATAAGTTTGGGGAGGCCTAGGGTTGTGGTAGTAGTTGATATTGGTGATGATGGGACATATTCATGGTAATATGCATGGTGGTGTTGAGTATGACATCAAAATTTATGGAACATGTTGAAGTTGGGATTTCCCATTGTTGTGCTAAAATATATCATACTCACTTAATAAGGTTTTGTTTTAAAGTCCTAATGACTGAGTTTTTTCTTAAACTGCGTTCCTTTCCCCACTAATTGACGGTGATAATTGTGCTTGGTTATGAATATATTTTATGATAGATTATGATATTTCATAGAGTACCTAGAATTATGCAATGATAATGAATAATAAATGTTTAAACCCATGGGTTTTGTTTTTGTGTGGAATGAAAATGTTGATAATCATGAGAAACCATGAAATTAGTTGGATTATGACTAAAGGACATGGAATCCAATTAGTGGTTAGTGAAATGTGAATGAGGTATTTTTAATTAATTAATAATGATTTAAATTATGAAAATATATATTTTAAAATGAAATAAATTAATTAATTAAAGTCTTTTTACATGTTTATAGGATATACTATCCTTAACAGTGGTAGTCGAGAGTTTGAGTAACGATATCTACTGATGAGACTAAGACTTGTTTAATGACAATAGAGTATTATTGAGCTATATTATATCTTGTTTTTTTATTTCATTAGCTAACCCACCCATGTCGGTAGGGAGACTAAAACCAAGTGGACTCTATAAGTTTGTTTCCCGAAAATCAAATTTGGTGAGGAACAGATTGCTAAATAACGCTTTGGACCCACTCTCTAATTCAAGTAGTATTATGTGTTATTATTCATGGTGGTAATCTTTACCAATATATGTGTGTAGATGAATATAAATTCTTGTGCTTCTTTCACACAAATGTATCTATATATATAGTGTCACATGGATTATTATAGTTTTGATGTATATGGGCTATGCTGGATTGAGTTATAATACATGACATACAGGATGTGGTGTATCCCAAAGGATTCCCAGTTACTATCTAGATATGTGATAAAATATTGCGATTTATGAGGTGAATAATATGTGAGCTGATGATGTGATACACTAGATGCATGAGATGATACATTATCCCACGTGTCTTTGATATGGATTACTTTTGGAGAGAGATATATCAAGACATGTGATGTTAGGGTAGAGTAGAAAACCATCAGGGAAAAGGTAAAGGGGTACCTTGATTTGATATTATATTATATTATCTCTTGTATGTGATACTTGGTGAGAGATAGCCATGGTGAGGCTTGAATGTTAACACACCCATTTTGATGACGAGTTTGGTTCACTTTTTGTTCACTAAGCTTTATCATGTTTTCATTAGATTTTCCATGAGAGTCTTTGAGGAGGGTCCTACTAAGTGTACATATTATGCTTACCCCATGTACATATAAATTGATTTTTAGGTCTATAGGATATGGTTAGTGATCGAGAAGGACTTTATGAGATCATGAGATATTTATGATTAGTTTGGTCTTTCATAGTCACTATTAAGGATTATATTTTAGTTCTTGTATTTTTCTTACAGTTTCTCTATTGTATCAAATTACATTCATGTATTTGGGATATTTTCATTTTATCTTCATTAGTTTTTTTGGCGTTTCAGTCTTATCTATCTTTTATCACATATTATAGGTTAATTGCCCCTATTTGTGGGTATGATATGCCCTCGATTCCTATTTCCAACCCATGGCCTATTGGAGGTGATCTTCAGGCATAATTATATCCTTTATCTCATTTTAGCCTAGGAGGGGTACCTTAGAGGGGATGAATGACATAAAATTTCTGATGGAATCAAGTCAACTTTGGTGACCAACAAGGGATATAAGTACATATCTCTTGTGGTAACAAATCAACAACAAGAAGAAGATATATTAATTAATAAATCAACAATGATCATGGATTTCATGTTTTTTTATGTAATAATATTTTTTAGTTTATTTAATTATAAGATACAATGAAACTATTTGAAGAAAGTGGAATAACCAAAAAATGCTTTCCCTTTGATGAAAATTATCTCAATACATGGAATCAAGAACTAGAGGCATTCATGGTGAGCTTTTGATGAGCACTTAGATATTGTTAATCCTCATTCAGAAAAGTAGAATCCATATGAAAAAAGGATCTTAGATATCAAGTGGTTTCCCAATTTTATTTCAAAAAAGTGGTATCAATTGGTTTAATATGTGGTAGGAATCACACACTTGGTACTTTTTTTTATTCACTAATGTTCTTGTGTAAGTTTGATTGAGATCACATAGTGTGTTATTTGAAGGATTAAAATCTCAATTTTCTAATGTTTATGGAAGTAAGTTGGTGAAATGGAAAGATTTTATGTTATTGGCATAAACTCTTTTTTTCTATACTGATTTCCACCTTAGCGTACCCGAAGAAATAAAGTGGTTTAGAGAATAAAAGTAAACTAAATATGTAGAATATATTTTATTCAGCAAGTATAATCATGGTTGAATCGAAATATCTATAGTACATTAGTTTCTAAAAGTTCCATATGTTCAATCAACAAGTGGTTGAGAAAGATCCTAAAGGTATGATAGTGATAAACAGAGCCCAGAATTCAAGTTTTGAAACTGTTTTTATAAATAGTCCAATTTTTTAAAGTTAAAATTTTAAATGGATAAAAAATACAAGAAATTTAGATGTCAAATAATGGTATCAAATTGTGTGTAAATAGGTTTCAGTTTCTAGAAGTGGTTGGAAGAGCCCAATGTCAAATAGCCTAAGAATGAATTTAATGTCAAAGGGGGAGAACAAACTCTCCTAATATAGTATTTATAAGTGTAAGAGAATCAAATTTACCAAATAAGATCTTTGGGAAGCATGTATTGTATAGTTTATGGGGAGTTGAGTTGAGGTGTTACCCTCATAGAGTTTAGAGATATCGGGGGAGATAACTTAAAGTAAAATATAGAGAAACCCAAAGGGAAAGTTACACTTTTTAGCATTGGGAAAAGTGTGCCACAAACTTTTTTGTGGATTACATGATGTGTTGCTCACTTATATGACACAAGTTTGAGCAGGAAGGTATCTCTACACCAAAATAATAATCAAATAATATATCCATGTGATGAATGATTCATCAAATATTGAGGGATTATGATTCAAAAAAACTTTTCCCAGTCTGGTAATGTGATTGGGAGATCCTCCAATTGGGTGCAGGCCATGAATTTAATTTTTTCATATTTAAAGTAGTATAACATCCATAAAACCCATTTTAGGGTCTTTTGGGAACATTTTGGAATTATAAAACACATTCCATGCGATAAACCCGCATTCAGGGGTGTAGTTTTTTTATATGACATGATATGATTTGACTACATGTGGAGTCAAAATGGACTTACAGATCAAGAGGTATGGTATTTTTTTATTGGGATCCATTTTGGGTTGAAGATAAATAGAAAATGGAAATTTTTTGTATAGTATCTTCTCAACTGGTTAATGTATTTACAGAGGGAATTCCTTCAAAAAATTAGAAACAAAATCATTTATGATCAAAAAACTCTTCACAAAGAGGCATCATTTGCAGCTAACCATCCTTCATGGATGTGTAGAAACATCATGGACAACCATACTTTGTATACACATAAAATATTTATGTACATAAATTGTTTTCAATGTTATTTATGATTTTGTTAATTTTTTTAAATGTTCCTAGGTCATTTTTTTTAAAACTGTATCTGAAAGGTGGAAGGTCCCCTACCACCTTTTGATTAATTTGAAAGGTGAAAGAGGCCATGCTGCCTTTCAAAAAAAAATTAATTATTCATGTTTTTATATTTATAAATATAGACATTTTTATATTATGATATATTTATATATTGTTTTGGTTTTTTTATAATTATGTCATTAATATTGGAAAGTGAAAATGTTTTGTTTTTAAACAATAGATTTTGTGACATGTAAGTTATCTTTTAATCATTATATTTATGATTTTATTTATTTTTAATTATTTATTATTTTCAAGTATGTTCATAGATGTATTGTTACTTTCTAATATAATAAATTTAATCATTTTATCGTATGTATCTCTTTATATATCATTTATACAGTTTTTTATTCTTCATTTTTTTAGTTAAATACTATTTTTTTCATTATTACATAATTATAATACTATTATTAAATATAAATATATAAATTAAAAATATATTTATTATATATATTTTTTTGTTATATACTTAATTTAATGTTTTCTTTAAATATTTATATTCATTTGTTTCAATGAATCTCATACGAAAGAGATGTGTGACTTGAATGAAGGAAATATGAACAGTGGATTTTTTATAGATTCACAATTTTTATTAGACTAGAAGTGCTATTATCTTGATATCTTTTTTTATCCTGTTCATGAATATTATTATGTTATATTACTCCCTTTCTGGATTTTGTAAGTCATTCTATTCTATTTAATTAGAATATACCAGTAAAATGTGGAGTTCTATTAGAAAGTATTAATTTTAGCGGGGTTCAATATATAATGTTAGTTTGAATCTATAACATTCCAAAATCATTAATATTTTATTGGAAAATAGTTTTAGTATTGTTTTCAACCATTACAATGCTATTTATAATATTTATTTTAAATTCTTTTCATTTTCAATTAGTTATTTTAGTTATGAAATTATTTTTATTTTCAATAATTTTTTAGATGAATAGGATATGTTTCAAATTTTATTTAGATTATTTTTATAGTTTATATTTTATAATATTTTAAAGTTTCATACTCAAAATTTAATAAGTTTTCCTATGTTTTAATTATTCGTCTTTAAAATCTTATAAAATATAAACTATGACTAAAATATAAATGAAAATTCAATTAGTGGATACAAATATAAAAATGGTTGATAATAAAAAGAATTTCATAATTTTAATAAAAATAAAACATATAAATGAATGAGTTAAATCAATGTTTATGGTGAGGTTTTATCCCACATGGTGATGTGTTAATTAGATGCTCATGTCAAAATCAACAATCTCTATGCTGGGGTGGAGTCTAATGACTTGGAGAGGGCTGATCCTTAGGCACTGGAATGTCGATCATCAGATGTTATGCTTGTGTTTTTGTGGGAGGATGTGTAAACTGGATATCGTCCTATGCACCTAATTTTTCTCCCACTAGTCATTAAAAGGACCCTCCATTATCACCTAGGAGAAACATACATCTTGTGAAGGCCTTACAATGGAAACTAGATGCATAGGAAATGACTCCTGATTAAAGCTCGATAAATCGGCACCTAGAGAAAACTGTGGATATCCTATCAAGAAATTTAAATCAAATAACTCCCAATGCACTGCCCCAGTCATCTAAGGCTGTACTGATAGAGGGATTATCTATACCCATGGAACATGTAAGGCCTCAACCACAGCACGATACAGTCTACATTTTCATCGTTGTGGTTCCTTAGCATCAATAGCTGCTGGTGGAGGTTCCTAATAATGAACCTATACTCCCTGGGTAGGATATTCGTCCCTGTTGGGTGGAAGATTGCATATGATGTTGTGGAAAACATGATAATCTTTCATAATCCCTAATGCTACAGCATAGACCACTACTAGGCTAGAAACCTCCACATCCTCTGGATCACTCATGAAGATAATATGTTGTGGTTTAGTATGATTTAAATAGATTCAAAATCTATTAGAAAATAGTACAATAAAAAAACTAATGGAAATTTATTGACTTAACATATCCTTAGCCCCTTTGTCGTGTCAATTAAGATACATTGTAGACTTCAGTATACACCATGGATCATACTTGACATATTCTGAAAGATGGAATCGCATCATAGGTCCACCCTGGATATGAAGAGATGCTCGTCTTCCCTAGATGTTGAGATACTGGGCATGTTGTCAGCGCCATTCGACATCCTGCCACCCCATTAGCTTCAAGTCATGAAGCTTGTATAATATTTCTAGTGGTAATGGAATGCATTGAACATAGTCAAACTGGACCATGACTCTATCAGGATAGTTCCACTCAATAATATAAAATATAATGAGTGTAACTACATCCATAGCATTATAAAGTCCAATAGTGTAGTATGTAGTAAATTGGTCAAATAAAGGTCTGTATAGCATCCATGAAATCTGAAATAACATGTGATATTTGATAACAAATTTTGTTTCTAAAAACAAAAATGAAGATATTATGAAACTTTTATGCCAATAAATGATTGTATATAATTACGTCAGTGGGTAGGAGTCTATCCAACATGATCTCGTATGCACCTAAATGGTGTGTTAGAGGGATGAAAAATCTATGTGTCTAAATCCAATTGTAAAATAAAACATTGAAAGTGATAAATAATAAAAAATTAAATCCCATAACTACTACTAGCTTTAGAAACCAATAAAGATGATTGATGATACTGGTGTATACGTGGAGTATAATGAATCACCTCTATAGGCAGTGGCTGACCAGTTAGTTTGGGGTAGAGTTAGGGGATGCGATCCAATACCCACATATAAATAAGGATGATTCATCCCTTAAGATACATGTTGTCTACCCGACATAAAACACATAATGATATGTAAGTGTAAGCTAATCTCATGGATCCCTATAGGAATGTGAATGAAGCATGACCGTATTCTCGTCAGTGTCATCAGGTAAATGTGAAAGGTTCATCTCAGGCCAACCCATAGATATCGACCTAACATTTTTAGTAACATCATCAGACAAAATAGTGATGCTTAGAAATCTCTGAACAAGCTGAATCCAATCTACATGGGTGGCTCTAATAACTACTTCCCCTGGTTATGAAGAACATGAAGGACTAACACATCCTCAAAAGTGATGGTCATCTCTCCCTCAGGCATGTGGGACATGTGTGTCTCTGGTCTCCACCACCATAGGAGGGTAGTATGCATGTGATGATCAAAAAATGGGAAATAAGATACCACAATTTCATACAAGCCAACACAACACATGTATGGTATAATGGTAGTGGGAGGTAGCGTGTGATGATGATGGTGTGATTAATGAACCTTGATTGGTCAAACTGGAAGGGCCTCTACCATGGTGTGGGAAATATGCCAAGCATTATCAGTGAGTAGTAAAATATCCTTCATCTATAAGTAAAAAATATAATAAATCTTTAGTGTAAAATTTTAATATAACATCATGGTCAACATAATGTTATGACTGGTAGAGTGTATGATATGAAATTTTTATACCCATTGTTTTATAACATTTTTTTACAAAAATAAAAGGGCACGTCTTCATGTTCCTTAAAGAATATTTCTAAAGTGTTTTTGAGATATTTTTTTTACCTAGGAAAGGGTTTTTTGAAGATATGGTTTTATATATTTATATATAAAATCATTTTGACTTCGTTATGTAAAATTTTATTATAAAATGGTGTGCTTTATAATTTATGTATGATTTCTAACATAATGTTATGCTTCATGATTATTTCCTCACATGATTTATTTATGGTTTATCCATGGATAAATTGATTATGATTTCATGTCAGATCACAATAACTTTTTATATTCCTTTTAATGTGAATATAAAAGTCTTATTGTCATTTGATAGTAAATGTATTCAGAAATGTAAGACCATTATAAAAAATGAAGGATTTATATTAACACTGTATAATTAACAATATAGGAATATAACATTGGAGACAATACATTAGTATAGCTAAGAGTGTGAAATCGATCTAGCAATGTTAGGGCATAATTTCTGGTTATGACCTTCTTGATGAAATATGTCACATCTCAAAATTTTCTCTTATTCTTAAGGCCAATACATTTTATTTCACATCATACTGGAATTTGGTCTTCCTTGTTTACGCAACTTATTTATTTCAAGTATCAATATCAGATGGTCTTTAGGAATTGGTAAATATTAAAACTCCCCAATAGGCATCCATAGTGCAAAATTATGGTTAGAATGGTATCCAGTTGTTATACTAGATCAACATATGATACCCATGATATGTTCATAGAGGTAAATGTTGTGATGGCGTGTGAACATGGAAATTGTAATGCCTATAAGCTTCCACATTTACAATTCCTTGCTTTGAGTAATACCACCATTTTTACCAGTTCTATTTGTGATGGGGTATGAATGCTCTTGAACTTCAAATCTAGAGTCTTATCAGCATAAAAGGCACACATGATAACCATAATCTTTATCAATGTTCTTCTCAATCACTTGTTGAAAGTGCCTTCTATACCTTATCCCATGGGGAATCTTATCTAAGGCTACTTTTTTTCTCTCAATTATGTAATTAATGCAACAATAAAATGTCTCATAAACTTGGAATCTTATAGGAAACATTTGAAACCCCTTAAAGAAACTATTAACAAACTCGACAATGTTTGTGTTCATGTTTTCATACATCTTACCCCAATCATATGATGATGTTTATTTTTCTACTAGAATCCACATCATATAATCATATGCTTCTAGATTAGACATGTGGATTTGTTCAAAATATTCTTCAAACCTCCACTGATCCAGCTCATATGATACAAAAAAGGATCATATTTCAAATAAATGGATTTTAAATTTACATTGAAATATTAAAAAATATAAAAAACATTACATACCAATCCTCATGATTGCCTTCTTTATAGGTTTGTTATGGAATGTGTTCACTTGTTTCTAGATATGTGACAGATTTAGTACCAATCATGTGAATTTGGGGGTCTCTAGGTATTAGGATCCACATTGATTAACTCGTTGATTGACCATTTCTAATCAGACATCAAATAGTCACCCTGAAAACGGGCTAAATGGTTGCTAATACATGCCAAAAACCAACTCCATGATTCATTGTTTTCCTTATCCCCAATGGAAAAGAAAACAGGAAGAGGTTAATTATTTCCATCTTGGGATTTCAAAAAACAAAAATAAAACCTTTTATTTCCCATATAGAAATGTTCCATCAATCTGTATGAACTATTTACTGAAACAAAATATAGAGAAATATGGGATGAATTCCCATCACAACTGAAGAAATTGAACATGAGATAGAAGAAGTAGGCTATCTTGAGACACATGTTCATTCATATGAATATTTAATACAACTTGGACAGTGTGTCTCATTATGGCTAGTAATTATGGTAATACCCGATACAAGCCTTTCCAATCACCATAGACCTTCACAATTTCCTTTTGTTTCTTTGTCCATGCCTTATTATAGGGAATTGTATAACTGAAAGTTTGTTGTATCCTCTATTTAAAAAGGACTAGAGGAACATCTTGGAAGGTCCTAATAATCTTGATGACAATGGATGACATAAATTTTGAATCCAATGAGATATGATCAAGTGTTAGGATTGGCTGAACGCATGTATGAGCTACATCAATCTTCAAAATTCTACTACCTCCAAATGAAATGTCCAAAGTCATCCTCAATATGAATCTACAATAATCCACATACTTCTCCCACCATATGATATATTTTTATGGATTGATTCTTTAACTTAATATATACAGTGCCTCTCAATATGAAATATTTTTAACATGTTTTTAAATGAATATTTTCATGTAAAATATCTTATAACAAATAATGTTTTGTCAATATCACTAAAAATATCCACTAAAACTCTAAGAAATGCAGTTTCAGGTGTGAGAACGCTGTGGTCGAATTCATGAAAACATTCCATTGCTTCAGACCAAGATTCGAAGAGGGGTGGATGGTTTATTGTTGGAAGAGGCTGTTGTACAACTACTACATTTCTAGAAACATCCTCACTAACATGAGATGATCCCCCATTATCAGCACTATTGTCTCCAAATATAACATCATTAAAAAAAATTCTCATTGGAATTTTGATTTAATGGTATATCTAGGAGATCATCTAGGTTTTCCTCTTCCACATCATAGGGTGGAGCCTCACATTCTTAGGTCAAACATTATTTAACCACTCTAGTATGCCTACAAATTCATATAATTGGATGTTGTTGTGGTATAGTAGAAACCACAACATATAACTCCATCATGAAACTATATGACCATTGGAGTAATGAATTTATTACTTAGACAATCAAATATCATAACCATAGTTGATGGTTATGTTCTATAAGAATCTTCTTTCTCTATTTGAATAACATTCCATAACAATCAAAACAGGAATACATATCTATATTAAATATGTTCTTTGATCAAGATTTTGATAGTGTAAATAATACTGAAAATGATGGTTGACCATATACTCTTTATGATATTTAAATTTTAGAACATATTTTTATATCCTAAAATATGATACTGATGTTTCTTTATGTAAAAATTAATTAGAAATAAGTCACATGATATTTTGAAAACCAATGGAAAAGGATAGAGAACACCAAATTAGTTTATTTATACATGGTAAAATATGAATTATGAGCATATAAAGTGAAATATAGAAGAAAAAAACATTAAATAACACATTAATTCTTTATAATAGACAAGAAATACCTTTATATTTTTCAATATTATAGAGTTTGGATTAGATGAGCCTAACTTTGGAAGTGAGGTAAAATCCATCTTATTTTCAAGTGGTAGCTTAATAGCATCTTCCAAATAGATTCACTTAACTTTTGAATATTCAAAATATTTCACCTATCTAATAAACAGTCTTATATTTTATCTTAGATGTCATTAAAAGGCCTAAAACTTTTGAAAATTAAAAAGTTAAGTACATCTCTTTGGAAGATGACAATAAGCTACCACTTGGAAATAAGCTAGATTTTACCACACTTCCAAAATTAGGCTCAGATCATCTAAACATTTTTATGTTGAAAACATTAAATGTATTTCTTGTTTGTTTAAATCATTAATGTGTTATTTAATGTCTTTTTTATTCCCTATTTCACTTTATAAGATCATAATTTTCATTTTATCATGGATAAATAAACTGATTTATTGTTTTCTCTTCATTTTACCTCAGTTTCCAAAACATTATGTGAATGATATTGAAAATGAGATTTGACCATATAATCTTTATGATACTGTAATTTTATAATGTATTCTTATATCCCAAAATATGATACTAATGTTTTCTAGTACAATATTGAATCTTTCTAAAGTAATTTTAGTAGTTTATAAAGAAAATATGAATCATCTAATGCATATACCCCATTAGGGTTAAACCAGGTGTGCAGAAAGACTTATTGTCATATACTAGGTTACATTGAGTCAGGATTGACACACCTTGTTGGAGTTTTTACTCCTAGGAACATCTATACTAGAGCCACATCCACTTGTAGTATCAGGATAAAGATTTGATTTCTTAGATAACCATATAATCATAACGGTACTAATATTTTATAACTTTTTCTTATATCTTAAAATATGAAACTAATGTTTTGTATTAAAACTTTTAACTTTACTAAAGACATGTTCAAAAATTTATTCTAATAATGTGAACCATCTAAAACATATCTGTCAACATTAACAAAATAGGTTTGTAATAGGGGATGAATCATCTAGATCACATGAGTAAAAAATCATTTGTGCAATTAACCCTCTTTTCATCCATTTTTTCATATTTCATCCTATATTTATTGTGTGTTAATCCAAAGTTAATCATTGGTTAATCATTGGTTAATTATTGGTCAGTCACTGGTTAATCATTGGTTAATAATTGGTTAATCATCGGTTAATCATCAGTTAATCATTGGTTAATCACTGGTTAACCATTAATTAATCAGTAGTTAATCATAATTATTCACTAGTGAACCATTAGTTAATCATTAGATAACAACTACTTAATCAATATTTAATAATTTTTTAATCATTACTTAGTCATTACATAACCATCAGTTAATCATTACTTACCATTAGTTAATAATTAGTGAATCATTTATTAACCATTAGTTAAAAAATAGTTAATCATTAGTTTATCATTCCTTAATCATTCTTTAATCACTACTTAATCATTATTTTATCATCCCTTAATAATTATTTAATCATCCCTTAATAATTATTTAATCATTACTTAATCATTATTTAATTATTAGTTAATGATTTTTTATTCAATAATTAATCTTTAGTTAATCCTTCATTAATCACTCTTTAGTCATTATTTAATGAATACTTAATCATTACATAATAAATATTTAATTATTAGTTAACCATTAATTAACCATTAGTTAACCATTAGTTAATCATTAGTTAATCATTTTTATTCATTATTTAATCATCCCTTAATCATTCTTTAATAATTCCTTCACATTTAGTTAATCATTACATATTCATTAGTTAATCACTACTTCTTTATTCATTCGTTATTCAGTCTTTATTCATTAATTAATCACAATTTAATCATAATTTAATCAATACTAAATTATTAGTTAATAATTACTAAATCATTATTCAAAAATTATATAATCACTAGTTAAACATTACTTGATCCTTAATTAATTATTCCTTAATAATGTAATAATCATAGGATATTCATTATTTAATTATTATTATCTAATAATTATATGTAATCATTCTTTTATCCTACGTTATTCATTAGTTAATATATACTTCATCATTACTAATAATAACTGTTATTTCTAAAATATATATAAATAACTAAACTACATAATAAGTTATTATATTTTGAACTAATTAAAACCAATTATATTAAATAAAAAAATAAAAATAAATTAAATAGGAAAAATACCTCTAAATTATACTTCACAAAAAATCAAGACTTCTTTTAGGCCACCAGAAACACTATACATAAAGGATTCTTTTAGAGAGAGAGGTTGTTGAATGAAGATAGATGAGTGAAATTTGAAGTGAGGATGCGAGGAGGGGAGGGGGGGGGGGGGGTGTTCTCATTTATAGGGACTCAAGGAAAGGAAATAGGGAGGGGGGTTCTTTTATATTAGGTGAAAGGTGGAAAAACCCCAGTCACATTTCGTTTTTAGGTGAAAAGCAGACACCCCCACTAGCCTTTTCCTGGTCATAGATCCGGGGAAAAGGTGGGGGGGAGGGGTCTTCCGTTATTCAATAAATAGGAAATATGAAAACACACCTACGTCCTTTCTCGCAAAAACTATTTTTTTAACCTATACACATTTAATTTTTTTTATAAAAACACATAAAAAACTCATTGTTTGAAACACAGTTACACTCATCCATTTCAGTCATGTATTACATTTATGAGGAATGATTTATTTTTTGGTAGAGGGATGTTATATCCTTTCAATCATATTCTCTATATGGAGATGATTATATCTATTCAAGATCACATACCTTATGGTTGTTTACTTCTAATGCAATTTCATACTCTGGAAATTCAGTTACAAAACACTACCTATAAATACACAACACACATATCTATAAGGTTATGAACACTTCCATTAAGAATAACCTTTCCATTTTGAGAAATCGCACAAGTAATTACTATGATAAATAAAAAGGAAATGTGTCATGAACTCTGTTCGTGAAGGTCACACTGCGATATCAGTTCATAAGGGTTTGATAGCTCAACTCAATACGTATATTATTATTATAAAATTCATTACTTTTATTAATAAATTAATTTTTTCCCTGAAATATAAGCTAGTTTTATTTTTTTATGGTAAGTATCATCTAATTTTGGGAAATGAAAAATATAAAACTATTAAGTGAATTTTTGTACAAGTAAAGGTAGATGTTGAATTAATAAAAAGGAGGATATGAATTACTGTATTCAATTTTATTTTCATATTAAAATGCCTATATTTTTATTCTTCCAATTTTAATTGATTAATTCTCATGTATAAAAATTATACAATTTTATTTTTATTCTACTAATATTTTTTAACTGGATTTATTATTTTTTGGCCTATCTTTTATCATATGGGCCTCTTACCAAGGGACATGGGATTTTGTGGGCCTGTTACATGGTCTTGTATTCATGACCCATGTTCCTTTATAATTTCCACCATGGAATTCCATGCCACATGGGTTCTAAGAATTTTATAAAATTTTCATCCTGTGTGATCCTCGTCATCCACTTTTTTAGCCACACCGACTTATATTGTTCTATTTATATTTGGCATATATGTGGGGTGATTGATGGTTGGGTGTGAGATTTCAAGGAGAAGAGGGTTTCAAGAGAATTGAAGACCCTAGATCATCATATATTTGGATGTTACTCTCATCACTCTCTCCCTTTTGGGTTTTGTATCACCTTCTATTCTAGAACCCTTTCTCATGATGTGTTTATCTTCTTAAATGATCCTATTAGGTACCTCCTGTCCTCCAAAATACACTGCTAGTTTGATATTCCTTGTGGATGTTTTTATAACATCCTTCCTCTGAAGATGTTTGGCCATATTTCATGATCCATAAAACTTGGATCCCTTCATAGTGGGAATAATATTCTGAAAATCATAAATAACTATAGAGGATTATGAAATCTTGAAGAGAATATGATAGCCAAACCCATGCATATGTCATTGTAATTATTTCCACTATTCTTATTGTTTTGTTATATATTTTTTATTTCAAATCTTTATTCACTATCTCTTTTTTATTTAGACTTTATATTGTAATATTCATCATTGATCATTAACAAAATTCCTAAGTCTAGGTGGTGTTCTTTCTGTGCATGTAGTTCCAAATGGGACCAAAGAACATAAATAATTGTATTCTTTTTTCTCTTTATTACTTATTTCATATTGAATGTTTGATTATGTTGATTTCATCTTCTATGAAACAAATTAACTGTTTATTCATTTAGGGATCATGTGTTCTTTTCTAATCAATGCATCCGTACCCCCCCCCCCACAAAGTTGCATCAGAGCCTCATTGATTCTCTTTTATTATCGAACCTATTTCTTTCATTAAATGTTGATTTATATTTTATTTTTTTTCATTTATATCTCTTCATAGATATCATATTTTATCTTTTTTTTATTAGATCCACTTTTTCCTCTATTAATTCCTTTTAATTTCAAATCTTGTTTGATAAGAATATTTTACCCATAATATTGGATGGTTATTGGTGGCGTACACTTAATGTTGTCCTTAAGAACTTGGTATATACTCATTTGGGTAAACATGTCAACAAATTTCTTTGAAATAAATAAGTTTAATGGATACAATTACCTTATTCTATATAGAATTAAGATGAGATCCATGTTTTTTAGAGAGTCTGAATTGATGCCCTCTACGGGCCTAATAAGCCTATTGTAACTATAAATGAAACTGGATAGACTAATTTTGAATATCAATATTCCCCCCTAATGTTTTAGTTAAAGCACATAATTATCTATTGATTTCTTTAATAGATAAAGTTCTTTGGGAAGTTACCAATGAATCTACTATAGCTGGAATATAGCTTAAACTAGAAAAATAATACATGGAAACTTCTTTAATAGATAAGATTTATAAGAGACACTGAATATTTACATTTAAAATGAACTATAATAGTTTAATTAATGACCATTTAGATGAATTTAACAAAGTCATGTTATATTTATCCAACATAAATATAACCGTTGATGACAAAGATCAAGAAACAATCTTTATAATTTATTTAGATAATGCATACAACACCTTAGTAGAAACCATGATGTATGGTTGTGAACCATTAACCATTTAATATCTTATGTATTCCCCTCTCTATAATAATTTAATTCTAATCCTATAATAAAGGGTGAGGCATATAACTTGTTTACCAGGGATAGAATAGAGTATAAAGGTAAAAATAAATAGTTTAATGAAGATAAATGTAAGAAGAATAAGAAACTTAAACCTAGGTCTAATTCCAGGGAAATAAAATTTGTTTTCTTTCATTGTTGTAAGCTTGAGTATACTACGATCTAGTGTAAGAATCTTAAAAAAAACATGAAAATAAATAAACCAATGACCATCACCTTATAGTGGACTTTGGTTATGACATTGATAGAGTATTAAATGTGTCCATCTATTCTCCAGTAATGGGTCCTTGACATAGATTCTCATTCCATACGTGTCCTTTTATAGAGTCATTACTCGAGTTGGTAGAGAGAGTATAAGGATATGCACTCTTAGGGAATAAGAATAGGTGTATGGTATATGGAAGATGTTCTATTTTATTATAACATGATGTACTCTCCATCATCACATTACTTGATGTTAGGTGGGTTCCCAACCTCCATAGAAGCTTGATTTCCTTAAGGATTCCAGACCAAAATCGGTTCACATTCAGGTATGAAACATGCTATATAAAAATCTATGAAGTCTCTAGATCTATCATAAAGGTTTATCTCATTAATGCGATCTCTATTTTGAATGAAAATATCCATTCAAGATAGTTATCTAGTTTCTTTACCACTAATACTAATAATAGTTTTATAGGGAATATGATATTGGGGATTGTAAGATCTAAGGGTCCAGAAGAACTCAACAAGAAAGGGTCGTTGAGTGACATCACCCTAAGAAACCTTCCCTTATTTGAATATTTTGTAATGGGAAAGGCTAAAAGAGTCAACTTTAATATATCTAACTTTAATGCTTACATCCCCTTAGAATACAATCATTCTAACCTATAAGGACCAACATGGAGTACCTCCCATGGAAGAGGCTGTGATTTTTTCACTTTTATAGATTAATTCTCAAGAAATGTATGGATTTATATTTTGAAAAATAATTTTTTTTCAGATATTTAAAACCTATAAAGTATTAGTTGAAAAATAGATTGGGAGGAAAATAAAAACAATGAGAATAAATGATATCTTATAGTACCTATCCTATGAATTTAATAAATTTTGTTAATACGAAGATATGAAAAGACAACAAACTTTTAGGGACCCCCAACAAAATTTTCTTGTATAAAAAATGAATAGATCTATGTTAGAAAGATTTCAAGCATGATTTCATTCTCAGTTCTCCCTATATCCTTTTAAGAATATACTGTCATCATGAAAATATACCTTATAAATAGGTTCCCTTCTTCTACCAATTAGTTTAAAACCCTAGAAGAATTAAGGAATGGTGATCCACATTCTTATAACTACATAAGAGTCTTAGACTACATTTTATATAATCATGTTAAGACATATAATTGTTTACCTATATCCCTTAAATTTATCTTTTTAGGGTATCCTGTGGGTGTAAAAGGTTATAAACTTGGTATTGATAAACTCGATTACCAAAAATGCATAATAAGTCGGGATGTGGTGTTCCATGAGTAATGTTCTCCCAAATCTAAGTCTGTCACACCTAGGAGAAGTGATTCAACCTCATAATAGGATGAAGAAATTGAGCCTCTATCTTATTTTGATGCTATTTTCTAGCTCACTCCACTTTCTCCTCTACCCATAACATAGAGTGATTCTAGATCTAGTTCTAATTCATATTCTGAAACAAAACTTATTTACAATAATAGGGACTATTAATTGAATTAAGATAGGGTTATTAGAGTTCCTAGACCTCCAACTCAGATCATTCAATATTATATGGATTTTTACACCTTTCATGTCTCCTCGGATCTAGCTGATGATGATCCTCAGACCTTTAATCAATCCCTTGGTGACAAAGACTCTCAATATTCAGTATTTTCCATGGAATAAGAAATGCATTACTTAAGAAAAAATAATATTTTTTCTATTGTTAATGAACCACCCAATGATAAAGTAATTGGTTCTAACTGGATTTACAAAAGGAAATAAGAAAACACTACTGAAAAAAAATAAAATTCAATGCAAGAATAGTTTCATTGGGATTCCTTCAAATATATGGAATAATCTATAATGAAAATTTTCACCATTGGTTAGGAATTATTCAATTAGGTTGCTACTTCATTTTTCAGCCTATAGTGATCTCCACATTGAATAGATTGATGTTAAAACAATATTACTTTATTGAAATTAAAATGAAAAACATTACATGAATCCTCTTGACGATGACTCAAATGAATTAGTATCAAATAAAGTTTGTATTTTGAATAAATATTTATACAGTTTAAAACAAGACTCAAGGAAACAATATAATAAGTTTGACTCTTTTATGAATGTTAACCAGTTTATAAGGAGCCAATATGTTTCTTGTGTATACTTTATTCCAATTAAAAACTACATGCTTTACTTTTTTCGTATGTTTATGATATGATCCTTATTTGAAAAACCATAAATCTCATTACTACTTTAAAATATCAGTTGAAATGTATGTATAAAATGAAAGGCATAGGTTCAACTAAGAAAATTCTAGCTATTGAAATAATTTGGGATAGTGATAATAAACTGTTTTATTTTTCACAACATGATTATATTTTAAATATTTATCAGATATACCTATTTGAATCTCTCAAATCTGTTTGTGTATCTATTGGACATCACTTTAAATTGTCTTTGATATCGTCATCTACTACTACTGATGATATTGAGTTTATGTCTAAAATACCTTATGTTAATATTGTGCGAAACATCATGTATTCCATGATGTACACTAGGACTAACATTTCCTTTTCAATCAGCACCCTTAACAGGTTTATAGCGACTCCAGCAAAGCCACACTCGAATGACTTGAAATTTTTTCTTTGGTATTTTTTTTATAGCTCTAAATTTTCATTGGTTTTTGGTAAAAATGTGGATACATATAAATTTATAGTTGGATATGTAGATGCTGACTATGCATGGAATATTGATACTCAAAAAATGACTTATTATGTTTTAACAACTTTTGGAGGCCCTATTTCCTAGAAGTGTAACATGTTGTCTATGGTTTCCATTAAACCAAAGAATTAGAGTATATAGCCTTAACCAAGGTTGTAAAATAAGCCTTATGGATGAATGGTTTGTCTAGAGAGCTTAACATTTATAATTATGTTGTTAATGTTTATTCTAATAGTCAATATTCCCTATATTTATCCAAATATATTTTATTCCAAGGTAAATATAAACAGATATAAATTATACTACATGTTATTAGATACATTATAGAATCTAGAACTGAGTGTGTCAATTAGATACACAATGATGATAACCTGGATGATGGTTTGACTAATGTCGTGGTATTGTCCAAATTAAAATATTGCTAAAATATGATGAATTTGGTTCCAATTATATGACATTAGGCTCAATAACATCACTATTTTCAAATGAAAATGGTAGAGATTTTTGAATTTGGTATCAATTTTTTTATATTGAAATTCCTATGTTTTTTTCTTCGAGTTTTAATTCATTAATTATCGTCCATGTAAATTTTTTAATTTTAGTTCACTACCACAGATCGTGCTTTATCCAGTGCTAGATTTTATCAGCACTAAATATAAAGCACTGGTAAAAGTGTAAGCTTTATTAGTTCTAGCTAAAGGTGCGGATAAAAGTGTACCATTTGTCAGATATTTTTTTAGTGCTGATAATGGTGCAACTTTATCAGCACTTTTCTTAGCACTGTTAAAAACATTAAATAGAGAGTATTGTTAATATATATATATATAATTACAGTATTTATATTAAAAATTATTTTTCATTTATATACAATAATTAAAAAATTGATATATATAATTAATATAAATATGATATATTAATATATATGTATATGTATATATATATATATATATATTAATAATTCAAATAATTATATAAATATAAATGATGTATTGTTAATCTGTGATATTCGAACTTATATATCTATATCAATGTCTTTGTGCATATATGTGTGGAAAATTTGTTATGTGTGTGTGTTTGTGTTTTGTGTATGTGTATATATAGATGGTGTATATGTATTAATGTCTGCATTTGTATGTATATATATGTGCACTTAAACATGTGATGTATATATAAATATATATGTAACATGTGTACATGAGTACGTATGACATGTACTAAAATAGTTAATAATAAAATTATAAATATATAAAATTTTATAAAAAAGTATTTTTAAAATTATAAATAAAGAAATATATATTTTAATAATTAAATAATTATAAAATAATACTCAATATATTTAAATAATAAACATAATTATTATATTTATATTTATAATAAATATAATTAAATAATACATTATTGGACGGTGGGGGCACTGGAAGACAGATGATTCCTCTTTGGATGGTGGTGAAAGATGAGGTGCTGCAGTGATGACAATGGCACAGTCAGGTGAATGTATCTCTGGGGGCGATGATGCGGATATTTTATATTATAGTGGTGGGGGTGGTGATCTGGAGATGGTGTAGTGACTTCCAATTGAGAATGGTGAACCCCCACTCGATGGTGGGGGTGGTGGTCCGGCAGTTGCCCATGTCAATGCATCATAGCTTCTGGAAAGACAATGGTAGGCATGTTTAATGTTGTTGAAATGCAGGGGAGGCCTATTCGATGGTGAAAATATCTCTGGAAGTTCACGTTCCAGGATGACCATGGTGGTTTGGGTCTTTTTGGGGCATGATTTGTAAGTGAATTTATGCCGATATAGTAAGGATTTTATGAGCCTATGTAATAAATGAATAAAGTGGCCTTAATGGGTGAGTTATCCTTTGAGGGGCTATGAGATTCCCATTGTCCAGTTTGAGGTGTGTGTGTGTTTCACTATAATAGTACCCCTAATCACCTATAATATATATATATATATATATATAATTATATAAATATAATTATAATTATATAAAAATATATAAAAATATTTTTTATAATTATAATTATAAATAAATATATTTTTAAATTATTATAAAATTATAATAATTTTAATTATTAAATTTATAATTATATATATTTAAATTTTAGTAAATAAATATATAATTATATAAATATATTTACAATTAAATAAAAATATTTATTTATAATTATATATATATTTTTAATTAATCATAAAATTTTAATGAATATATTTAAATAATAAATATACTTATTATATTTATAATTATATTTATTTATTTATTAATATATATATATAATTATAAAAACATATATAAAAACATATATATATTATATAAATATATACAATTATACAAATATATTTATAATTTTATACAAATATTTTTAAATATGTTAATTTACAATTGCAATTATATATATATTTCTGACCAGGGTTGGTTAAGTGGAACCGTGTAAGGCGACCACTTCCTGGAAATTGAAATGGATTAGTTTCAAGTCCTGCTACACTCAAATTTAGTTGGGGGCATGCAGCGTGCAGGCGGTGGGTTGGACTCAGGACTGACGTGGTATAACACCCACATATACCTCGTTACCCAATAACATGTTTTCCAATAATCTTGTACTAAAGTGGTAAATGATCATTCTTTACATCCAAGTGGTCCTAGGATCATGTCCTATTTGGTGTTGGTACTATTAAGTAATATGTAGGTGGTGACATAGGCGGTGATCCAGACGATGACATGGGCATGATGCATGCCTGATGATGCTGGTAGGAAGATGCAGACATGACACTACAATAGGATTTCGAGCCATGTAATTGGATTCATTCCCACTAGGCCTATGGGCCATGTATTTAATAAATAAGACTTGATGGGTGGGATATCCCCTTGTGGGGGGGGGGGCTATGGCCTGCATTTCTGACCTGTGTGTGCGGTGTGTGTTTGTCTGTGTGTTTGATTGTAATTATACCCCAACCACCTAATGTATATATATATATATAATAATTAATTTATAAAAAATATATTTAAATAATAAATATCTACATTATAAAAAAAGTTCTAGCTAGAAGTAAAATATATTTAACATTTATTAAAACTTGAAGAAAAAGAAAATTGGAATGAAAGAAGGAGGATGAGGTCCTACAAAGACACATGCCCTCATCCAGATAAAAAAACAACAGATTAAAAAAATTAGGACATTTTCAATAATCACAATCATCATCATCTATTTCCCACTCAAACTGTGAATTTCCTTGATTTAGGATCCCAAGGATCCTCTCCTTGGAACTTTCCAATTCCAAAGTGAGCTAGATATTAGATGCCTTGGAATATGACCTGGTAGAAAAATTCCTGATAATACTATAAAAATATTTCCATTGAAATCATTTTGGAGCTGGAGAAAAACTTTCACCACAGAACATATTTCCCTTTCCATTTAATATTTCATCCTTAAAAGAAACAGGGTCACTATTTTCTATAGATTAGAGATGAGTGGTGTCCAGCAGAACTATATACTTTTCCTTGTCACTTCCATCATTCAACATATTACCCCATTTGTAAGGAATTCCAGAAGAACTGGACAAATTTTAAAATCTCATAAAGATAATACACACACTATGGAACATTAGATTACCAACACCTATATTCTTGTAGAACATGCCCTGAAATGTTTTCTACCAAATACTACACAATACAACATTCTCATCAGTTGGTGAATGAGAAAACCAGTGCACAACACCAACAACCCCATCTGCAGACTATGCCACCACACTAGAGTGCCTCTGATCCTGAAAAGTGAATTTAATTTCAATCAAAATAGAAATTACAATCTAATTAATAGGTTCATATAAAACTCTATGACGAACCAAATTAACACACATAGAAACCCCATCACTTCTCCTGGAATCTGGTTCCACATTTCCATCAGTAGGCTCACAGATAACATTATGAAACCGAGTCTACTCCATCCTAGTCCCCAAACAATCTATTTCAAGGCCAGAACCCATAAGGGTGTAATTATTGAGAATTATAGGATAAGATATATCAGCCTTAGTACCTACAATGGCTATTTGATACCCATTCTTGTTCCTATCCTTCTGTTAAGGAATGGAGAATGAGAAAGAAATAGCCAATAAAGTCACTGCCTGATCCCAATTCACCACCAAAGATTTATTCTAGTGCACTCCATCTCCTTGATTTAGAGACTAATTATCTAGATAATCTATTGGATTCTTCCTAGGTTTCATGGGTACTAACTTCCCACGTATCCTATATGAATATCTTTTACCATCATCTTCATAGTCATTTGAAGGTTGTCTTTAAAATCACAAAAACCACAAACTTTCCTCCTTCATTTATCATCCAAATGAGAAACATATTTTAAATTTTTACAGAACTCAGGACAATTCTCATAGTCAACTCTGATTTTTATATAATCAGTTGGAGTAGTAAAAGTCAAATTTACAGTAAGAGTGGAAATTAAATTAATTTATACCTGCATTCTCGAAAAGTGACATTACATGGAATGTTAAATCTCCTTATCCATGATAATTGGAACACCAATGGTAGAAATAGTATCATGTAAGATTTTTGGATTTGAAAAAATCCAGTTGAGGTTATGAAACCTGATCCAAACTTGGTAAAATAATTCTTGGCCCTTGAAAGATTAAAATCCATCATCCATTCATGGAGATAAAAAATTCATGTCTTCAAAAGCAACGAACCAGAGGACAAGACAAAGATTCTAGATTCATCTGATTTAAAAAACCAATGAAGGAAACCCCTACCTTAAAAAATAAACTTCCAATATGAAACCCCCCCACAAAAAGGAAGTCCTATGAAAAATATCTTCAAGACACCATGGATTTTTGGACTTTGGGGAGAACAAACCTAGAAATTTGAGATTTATTAGCCAGATCTAGATGTTCAAAGAAGTCTCTATGATCAGCCTCAACATGGGATGATGATACAATCCTGAGGATTGTAGTAGCAGAGGAAGTAAATTCCACAAGTGGACACCAATCAGAAAATCCATCAGTCATGATTTTCACTCGATTTCACACCATTAATTGAGGTCCCTTCTATCCTGAACTGAGAAGAAGGAATCGAAGGAGACTATTGGGCCACCATAGATGTACATGAATTATCCTCTCTAGTAAACACCATAGTCTAATGATCTTCCACTACCATAATTTTACATTCTCCGCCCACTTAAGTTGGCAATGCTAGATTCCTTCGATCTCTGAGAAAATCAACAAGAAATATCCTCGATTGCCTTGGTTGCCTTGGGAACATCCCATTGAGCTCCATGGTTATCCATAACTACTTGATGATCACCTTCCATATCCTCTCCTTTATCCAGAAGAACAAATATGGGAAAATCAGTGAACAACATTAATGATTTGCAATAAATCACACATGAATCACCTTTAGAACACACCCCAAAACCCTCAAGACTCACCCTATTCTTACCCAACTGAATATATATATATATTGTGTTTATAATTTTATATATTTATATATTAATAAATCATAAGAATGGTTGGTGTGACACTCTACATAATCACGTTAACTGATATCCTTTTTGCGGTTAGGGTGGTGCCTAAGTTGTATAACCTATAATCCTGCATCTAAAAGACCAAATTTCGAATCCTAGAAAGCACCTAGGGGGATTAATGATGAAAAAATTGATACATAAATGATGGGGGAAGATAGTAAATCTAGCATGACTGTGAAACAAGAATTACCCATGCAAGCGATGACACAAGAATGATACAGGTAGGTAGTGATGTTTGCATGATGCAGACCTGGTGATGTAGGTAGGATGAGGCAAGGATGATGCTACACTGAGCCTTTGGTATAGTAAAATGGGAATTTGTTCCATGTAATGTGATTCATTTACACTATGCCTTCGAGCCATCCATATAAAATATATAAGGATTGATCGGTGGGTTGTCCCTTGGGGTGCTACGATCAGTCTTTTCGGCCTATGTGTGAGGTGTGTGTGTTTAATGTATTATACCCACGAGCACCTAATATATATATAAATATATTTATAATTATATATAAACATTTAATTATATTTTTGTATAATTACAATTATAAATAAAGAAATATATATTTAAATAATTATATTATTATAATAAATATATGTATTATATTTATAATTATACATATCTATATATCAATAAATATTTATAGATATATTTTTATAAATATATATAACTATAAAAATATATTTATAATTATATAAAAATATTTATAACTATATTTATTTTTTAATTATAATTATTAATAAATACATATAATTATATATATATATATATTAGGTGCTTTGGGTATAATTACAACTAAACACACACACACACCACACATGCATATATCAGGAAGGCAAGTCATAGCCCACCAAGGGACAACCTACCCATTAAACCCTTTATTTATTTATTACATATAAATAGGTTTAAAAACACCTTTTTTTACAAGTCCTGTTCACCCAATATTGGTTGACTGAAAGGCCCCATCATTTGATGGATGAAAGGCCCTGCTTTCATCAACACATAGATAGGTCTCTACCCCTTGTTTGCATCATGTATAAATCATCGTCATCCCACATCATACCCGTATCACCATACCCTATGACTACATCATAAATCCCCCAAGGGGCTTGCCAGGATTCAAACCCTAGTTATTCTGGATGTAGGATTATGGGATTTACAACTCAGGTACAGCCTCAACTAGTTATATAAATATATTTATAACTAAATACAAATATTTATGAATATATTTATATATAATTAGAATTACAAATAAATATGTTCAGATAATTAAAAAATTATAATAAATATATTTAAATAGTAATTATATATATATATAATTATATAAATTTATATTTATATAAATAAATATAATTATATAAATAATTGTTTGTTTATAATTTTTTATGATTATATATATATATATATATATATTTATAGTTATATACATTCAAATTCTTTAATTATATTAATTACATGATTTAAATTAGGTCTATATGATCAATTTTTTAGAGCTGATAACGATCAGTTTTATAAACACATATTATTTTAGCACTATTAAAACTATTATTTATCAGTGCCTTTTGAAAATCATTCTTAAAATACTTCTTCATCTTTTCAATAGAACCCTAGTGGAGTTATCACCCTTGTGTCTTTCAAGATTTCATGGAATTAAATATGTGTCATTGCTCTCCTCGATCATTTTAGAAGAACCAGAAACTTCCAAATCCAAGGTATGTGATCATTTTGAGCATCTTTGTTTATTTTTAATTTTCTAAAATGCTTTCCTTGATGAAAAACTTTCACACATTCCACCATGAAAATAACCGTAGTGTACCTACACAACTCAATCACCATACCTAACAAATATCTCCTCTTAAATTCCTCTAACACTACTTTAGTTTCTACCCATCTCCTTGCCACATCCTATATATGGGAAGTTCATAGCTTTTATGTAGCTCAGTTTTGCATCACTTGTAAACAAATTCTCCACTGAGCCACCATGTAGCATTTACTTGAGACTCATCTACTTTGGTTTGTTCATGCGATCCCACTAGTGCAATTTCACAAGTAAAGGAACTCAATACATGACTCAATCAGACTTCCATGATATTTTCTTTCTCCTCACTCAATTTCACTTATTTATATGCATGATATACCCTTATGATCAATTAGTTTTAGGATTGTGAATTTTATTTAGTGTGTTTTTTTAAATTAGATTGAATTTCTTTTATAAAATTTTTTATTTGATGTAAATGATGAAATATTATCATTAGGCTACCTTCATTGGTTTTTTTGGGCAATGTTTTTCCCTACTATTAGCTTGATCCGTGTGTTAGAATGGTGGGAAAAATGATATTATTGTGCTCTATCTACCTCACTGATTCTCCACCCACGATCACTTTCCCTGAGCTATTTTTGGTTCACCCACTCCCTTACCTTCACATTCATTTCACTCAATCATCATTATTTCTCACCTCATTTGCATGGAAATCATGCACTGCCAAAACCCTACCCATTTATCATGTAAGGTGGTGTCAATAAATGACAAGTAAAAAAAGGTTATACGGTGCATATATGCAAATAGGATTCAATTTACAAGTATCCCTCCTACTCCCATGGATTAAAATCAATTTTTTCTCATTTTCCTTCCATTACCAAGAAGAAGATCCTTAATCATTTCAATATCTCCTGATTTGTTAGTAATTATTAAAGTAATGATGAAATGAGTTTAATTTATTTTGTATGATTTTTTCTAATTGTTTTTATAGTGATTGATAAAAATAATTCACAATACTTTTGATACTTACACACAAACTCTTTATTTATATTATTTTTTTTTATTATTAATAAATTTTTCTTGTTATATCATTAATAAGATTTTTTTTTAATATTGTTCAATATGTTTTAATATTCATATTATATTTATATTTTTGTGGATACAGATTTATAATATATTTTACACATGTGATATGGTATGAAAACATGGGTTATTTCCATGGATTATGGATGTAGAATAATCTATCTTGTATGAATGAACATCACATTATCATATAACTGGAACATGGGCAGTGTCAATTGCTTACATGATGTCCGAATTTTTTATTAGATTACACCCCAACACATCTTACATTACCAAAAAAAATTTAAGAATATGTTGAAAAAATATATGTTATTTCTCTAACTCTAATGTAGCTAACAAAATCAACCCAACATAATGAGTGTTGTGATGCTTGATTTCTCAACTATTTTTGAACTCCAAATTTCTCCAATACCTTCGGATTACTTAACACTAGTTAATCTTCTTGATATTTTTCTTAATTATACAACAAATTAATGGTAGTTGAAGTCATTTAAAGGTTATTGATGCAGGATCAAATGTTTTTTAATTCACAAAATTGATAGTTGATTTATATAGTGCTTATCTAATCTAAAAATGATTTATTTTTAATTTCTTGGTGATGAAGGAAGTAATTAAATACTATATAGATATAAATATAGATATATTATTTCATATATTCATAAAATGATGTGTGAATATGTACTACGAGATGAGTGGTAACTATATTTATAAATTAATACATGTTTAAGGACAAAGGGTGGTTCTAGAACTCAAATTCCATATCTTGAACATGGTTTCTAAATTCTATTCATAAAAATATGATTCCCCAAATTTTATTTTCAGACAATGGTATTACATTCAAATTACTATTCCCTAATTTTATTGTTAAAATTTCATTCAATGTTTTATAAAAGTAGATTTAAATTTTTAAATTCTCTTTTATGATGAAAATGATGGATTTTTATACCTCTTGAGTTGTTTAATTTTTTTACTTTTATTTTAGAAATGTAATGTTTTATAGTGGCATGTGGTGTTTAATTAATTTAAATTCTTATCATAGATTGTTGAAAGATCCCTTTTAAAAAAATGTGAATTTTCATAAAAGAGAATGAAATAAAGGAACTATAGCTTGAGGCTTCTCGTTAATTTGATTTTACGTCAAGGGTTTCTTCAAACACTGTATTATCGAGACCATGTTATTTGGACCTATCAACATTTTCATCATCTAAAAAACATCAAAATTGGATTCTAGGAATCCTCTCACTAAAAAAACACCTGGAATGCCCCATACCATGTGAATAAATGAATAAACACAAACTCCCCTATTATTGATTTCAATTGTCTACTTATTTTTCAAGATCTTTTATGCCTATTTAGTCATATGAGATAACACCAAATTATTCTTAAATGAGATATCCTTGATTTTTAATAGATGAAAATTTAATCATATCCTTTGTAACTTTATATATAACACTCATCCCTTTAATTTAATGATTTCCACCACTACAAAAAATTATAATACCCATCATTCAGATCATATTATATTAAAACAATGAATTTATATAGCTTAAATGATTCTTTAATAATGACTTTTTATGGGTTCCAAGCTCAAAATTTCTGTGAATTTATTTATTTATTTAATTATGAATATTAATTAATCAAATAGGATAAATATGAATTGAAAATGGATGGATTCAAATTGTATGAAAAAAGTGTACAAGGATGGTGTAAAATAGTTCTTCAAGATTTTAAAAGATCATGGATATGACCCTTATAAAATAATTTTCTATGTTTACAATGTTGTTATTCAAGACAAATTAGTCCAAAGGAGTTGGAAGAAAACATTATATATAACATAATAGATTAATGTTATAAATATATGAATACACATGGGAAAAAACTTAATGTAGCTAGTGATTGAGATTAGAGTGCATTTTATAGATCGATTAACATGATTACCAGTGTGTTAAATGATTAAGACCATATCAAGGATGTGATTACAGGAATTAATGATGATGGATATTTTATTGAATAAATGATAATGATATTTGAAAATAAACATCATGATTGTAAAAAATTGTTTGAGAAGTAAAAGAGTTGTGAAAATACTTCATTGTATGATGGTTGTACTAAATATAAATCATTTTCAGCCATACTAAAGCTACATTATTTAAAAGAAATAAATGAATGGAGTGATTCTAGTTTTACTGAACAAATTTCCCACTGGAATGATATGATTCAAAAAGATAATGAGATTCCTTGCTGAATATATGATGCTAAACGAATGATATATTTAATGAATATGTCATATGAAAGAATAAATTCCTGCCTAAATGATTTTATATTGTTTCAAAAGTAATTAAAATCACATAAAAAATACTAAAAACATGGTTCTTCTTAATACAATAAAGATGAATTAGTTTCTATGATTTTTATGGTAATTTCTAATAATTCCATGGTTTGCGTTTCTATATGGATTTAAGGAGATTTCAAGAAAATTGAAGTGACACATAGATTCAATAAATTAATATATAAAAATTATTCATTTGGTATACTCTCCTCAATGGAATAAAATTGATCTTGAGTATCTTGAAATTAGAAATAAGCATAAAAACATTCATCTTGCGCTATCTACAGATGGAGTGAATCCTTTTATTTTTCAAAGTGGCACTCATAGTACATGGAATGTTATATTGGTAAATTATAACTTTTAATCAATGTTATTAATGATACAAAAATAAATTATGTTATATCTTCTTATATCAAGACAAAAACAACTAGGTAATTATATTGATGTTTTTGGCTCCATTGATGAAAGATTTCAAATTATTGTGGAATTCAGGTGTTATCTTCTATGATGCTTATAGAAATGTAAATTTCACACATAGATCCATGTTTTATGTGACGATAAATTAATTTCATTCTTATGGAAAATTTTCAGGATATAGAATTAAAGGATCTCAAAGGAGTCCCATATATGAAAAAGGTACATAGTCAATTAGGTTGAAACATTCATCAAAGACTGTGTTTCTAGGATATCAACGACTTATACCCTGGAGACATAAGTACCAGTCATGGATGACATAATTTGATGGGAGTTACAAACTTACAACAATTCCTCCATTAACATGTGATCAAATATTTTAGAAAGTTAAAGATACATACACTAAATTTGATAAATCTATTTTGAAAAACATTACAAATACCTGTTGGAATAAGATATCAAATTTTTTGAATTACCATATTGAAATTGTTTGTATGTCTGTAATTATATTGTTGTCATGCATATTGAAAAAAATGTATGTGATAATGTCCTTAACACATTACTAAATTCACACAACAAAACAAAGGATGTAATTAAGGCAAGATTGGACATTATTGACATGGTAATCGGGTAGAGTTGGCACTGATGAAGAGTGAAAAATAGAATTTTCCTCCTTCAACTTCTTACACTCTTTCCAGGAAAGAGATATATCAAATTTTCAACTTCTTGAATGATGTAAATATTCCAGAGGGGTATTCATCAAATATAAATAATATCATGTCAATGAACGATTTAAAATTAACGGGTCTGATATCACATGATTGTCATGTTTTGATGCAATATCTGATGCTTGTAGCTTGACATTCCATTTTCCTAATAATGAATGTCATAAATTAACTAATATATTTTTCATTTTCATGGATATAAGTATAAAAGTTATGGAACATGTGAAATCTTAGACTATGGAATAAGAATTTACTATCATATTATGTGAATTGTAGATTTTCTTCCTAATAGAATTATTTGATATGATGGTTCACTTGGTAAGAGATATTCTACTAGGTTGTTCTGTATATTATATATGGAATTACCTATTTTAATGGAATGTAAATATTGTTAATGTTTATGTCAAAAATTGAATTTGGCCAAAAGGTTGAATTATGAAGTGATATGTTGTTGTGGAAGCCATTGAATTCTGTACTAACTACCTTTCTGATTTTGATGGAATTGGTCTACCAAAATCTTGTCATACTAGGAAGATCATGGGTAAAGGAATTTCAAGAATATATGTTTTCACCATTATTGTTATAGAATAGGTGATGTGACACCTTTATCTTTTATATAATAGTTTAGAGGTTTCACCAAATGTTGAAACCCAGAAAGTAATTATTAAGCATTTTCATCCATCAATGGATGGAATCTGGATATCAAATACAAAAAATAAATAGTTTATAGGATGGTTTCAAGATCATATTTTGAAGGATTTAACTGAAAATATGTATTCAATTTCATAATGACATCGATGGATAGACATAGGACAAAGCGTTCTTGTATTATCTTATAATGGTGATGTAAGTAATTGTTATACATGTTTAAAAAATGAATATGATTAATTTAGTACCATGAAAAGTAATGTAGTTACAATTATGTCTAAGGTGATGCATGTATCTGGTACCAAGGAATGAAATATAATTTATACAAATATTTCATACTTTGGAATCAACAAAAAAATTTGGGAGTTGGATTATACATCATTCCAAGTGTTTATTTTTCAATGGAAGAGGGTTGATAAATTTAGTGTAGTTAAAATAGATGAATTAGGATTCATGAAATTGGATTTCTATAAGAAAGTGTACAAATACAAACCATTTATAATGTCATACAAGTTAGTATAAGAATCTTATATTCCATATCCTTCAAACCAAAATTTGTCAAATTTTCTGTTATCGAAAAAAACCACTAAATGGTTGGATTTAAATTCAATTGAGGATGAACCTTTCATTGGGATGTGAAAATAATTTTGAAATGTCCCCAATGTACATGGGGCCTTGTATGTTAGAGGTCATAATAATAAAGGGATTTGTATACTCGATAGAGGGGTAAAATCTCTTTAACCTTAGGTTATATTTTTTGTAACATACATTTTTTTGCCTCATATTATTATCTTTTCACAACTATATTTACACAATCTAAATTAAATATTTAACAAATTTTGAAGATAAGGACTTATATACATTCCAATGCTCCTAGTCCAAAAGAACAATAAGTTTATCAGCATGTTGGTGCTCCCAATGTAGAGGAATAACAACCTTCTGTCTATGTTGATGTTACCAATCCAGAGGAACTATATATTAATGATTTAAAATCTGAGGAAATGTTAGTAGGTGAAAAAACTATATTTGAGAAAAACAAATAGTGAAATTGTGTGACAATGTTATCAAAAAATTTTAAGGTGGGATATAAAGGCATAAAATTAGAGGTGGGATAGAATACATGCAACCATCCTATTAACCCCAATTAAGAAATGTTCAGTTGTTATATTGGGATCACCACTCAAATGTATGTGCTGGTTGATGTAGATTCATGGAACAATGTTGTTCCCATGCATAAGACAGTAATTTGGGAACATATTTGGGTAATATTATGATATATTTTCTTTATTTTACTAAAAAATAATAAAATGTTGGATTAGTCTTCATTATCCCATATAAAGTAAATATGTAGTAGATGAATCCTAAATGAAATTTTTATTAATGGTCACTAGAAATAATTACATAGGTTTTAGAACAAAACTTTCAAAATAACATATAAAAATGCTGAAGGGAAAATAAACCTACACTCACCATATATGTATTCAAACCTGATAAACCAACAAGCATGGAATGCATTTATTGGTTGTCGTAAGGAGACATATTTTTAAGTACCCTGTGAATGAGAATAAATTTATTGAAAAAACATGTATTAATCAATCTATGTAATAATTTTTAATTTATGAAACAGTAATTGAAAGCTGAAAATTAGAAATAGACAGCATATCCAATGTACCCCTATAATGATGAAAGGATGGGGTATGCTTCACTTGTAATAATGGTATATGTTTTAAATCTACCAAAATAATTTTATGTGACATGAATCAACAAAATAATTATGTTCCTCTATTTATGTGTATATTGATGAATCGAAATCCAAATCCACTACCATCCCACATCTTGTGTTATAGAAGGAGAAACATGTATGTAAATAAGGGATACTAATATATGAAAACACACAAAAAAATGTAGGAATCATGTGTCAGTATGAAATTATAATTTTTTTTCATTAAATCAGTATTAAATAATAATGCTAACTTACTTCCCTATATTTTTTATCCTACTTAGACATAAGAATCATCATCTTTTGTATCTGATGAACAACTACTATCAATGGTCCTGAAGTGGACTGAATAGATCATCCGTGTTAGGGGTGTGGGTTTTGGGGTGTTACCCTGAACATATTTTTAAAAAATAAATAAATAGGGGATAAATATAATAAAATGGAAGAGTTATAGCAATGATTAGATACTCTAGTAGAAAAACATAATTGGTAGTTAGAGTTATTAGAAAATTCTATCGGAAGAAATCAAAGATAAGTAACAACAAAATAACAACCACTATGTGAAGACCGCCCCAACCCCACCATCTCTGAGGTGAGATATTACACTCAAAGATATGTAGTGGAAGAGGTAATCAATATTTTCATAATTATTTCTATGAAATTTGAATCATATAGAAACTGATACCTTTCATGTACTTAAATTCTATAGGGTGAAATGATGTTGATTTATATCTATCAACACCCACCCACAACCTTGTTTGTGAGGGGTATCATGTATAATATCCAAGTATATATTTGACAAAAAAACAACTTACAGTAAGCAATTTGAGATTGGGGATTCACATAGCACAAGGGTTGAACACTGAGCTACCTGTTCCACTTGATGATGCATATATTCATATGATCGAGAAAGTTATTGGAACTTTAGTAACATGGATGTTAGATCTTTTAAAAATACATTTTGATAAGAAGGTATTAATTTTTAAGTTATTTATATGGAAAAACTTTAATAATTAACGAAAAATTCCTGAATCGATTAATATTATTACATACGGACCAACATAAGGGGGTGAAATGGAATGTAAAATCAAAATGATCAAAATGATTGACCAAACAATTGAAAATGTCTTGAACAAGTTTCTTTAGCCAACCTATTCAACTTCTACATTTATTAAGATCAAAGGTTCTTATGGATACAATTCTAGAATGTGGTGATGTGACCACAATTTATTTTAAAGAATATATGTATGGAGGGTCTATTTAAGACTGTATAGGTATTGAGATTGTTAATGAAATACTAACGCATAAATGGCTAGGAGTATCAGTTGTAAATGTATACATGAGGTGTGTTTTCATTATTTTTTATCAAAATGATGGTCTACTAAGTTAATTATTACTTAATAGTACTGTTGAATCACTCTAAATGAGCATTTACTAATCCAAAGAATATGGGTAATTTTTTCCCCACAAAGAAAATGAAAAATAAGGTGGCTATGATCACATGGATCATGTTAAATCCTAGAAGAAACATGATCACATTACATTTGGAAGATCATTTTGATGGTCATGCACAATGCATAGCCTAAACAAGATCTTGTGAAGTCACTTCGACGAGTCCTTCTACTCTCGTGAAGGTGACCTGAATAATTTGTGATAACACGATGGAAGCTAGATAAGCTCTCTAAGTTCATGCGACTTGTCAACCAGTGGACACCTAATGAACCATCCAAATATACTTGAAAAAAGGATGAAAATATCCAAAGGTAGGAGCCTCTTTATATTCTAAAACTCATGTGATGCATCACCGAAGTGGAGAATGGTTGTCCTTCGAAACACTTTAGCAAGCTCACGAAACACCTAAGAATTTTTAAAATATACAAACGAAATAAAAATGGGAGAAGGTGAGAGAATCTTGTAGACATACAAATCATGTGACATGGCCTTGGTGATCCACAAGACACTACAAGAACCAAGTGACATGTCCACCTCATTTCACAAAGGTCCATTGGGATTTAATCCTCATCATTCAAAGGGACATGGATATTTACAGGTAAAATCATGCTCCCCTTTTGGATCCATAAAGACAAAAAGATTGATCTTCACATGAAATGCCATAAAATCTCCAATAAACCCTTTCTTGGTCATGTGATACATCACCAATAGGTAGAGTAATTATCTTCTGCAACACTCATGAAACCTCATGAGATCCCCAAATATTTTAAGATAGAAAAATGAAATAAAAGAGGGACATGACATGATCCTATAATGGTTATAAAACTCATGGGACATGCCTAGACTATCCACAACATGGTCTCATAAGAACCCTTGAAAAGCTAGAATGATTTCACATATCCCCCTTGAAATACCATTTTGTCTTGAGAAAGGCCCAGAAAAGTCACCTATGATCATGAGAAGGTCTTTAAATAGGCAGCTTGATCTCATGGAGGCATCTGGACATGTCAATCTGACAATATGAAAGTCCCTTGGCATGTCCATATGATTCAAAAAGACCTCATTAATTGTAAATAATCTAATAAAGTAATTGTTGATGGGTTGATCTCACAATTGATGAAAATCATGTGATTCCCTCCAAGAGAACCATTATATGACCTCATGAATATGTGTGACATGAAATACCTCCACTAACTCCAACATAGATTCAAGCGATACGTGCCACACAAAGAGGTGAATAACCTGGGTGGTGAGGACCATAAATCCTCCACCCCATCATGAAAAATGCAGTAGAGCCAAGCACAAACATACTTTTACTTGGAACCTCACACTGACGTAGTTGATTGGATTTATTGGAGCATCAAATCTCACAAATAGAAATTATTCCAATCAGTTAAGATCAAGGGAACAACTGAAGTGATAATGAAGCTCACATAAAGTAATTCACCTGATCATTCATAGATCACATGAAGGACTTATATCAAGAAACGCGAAGAATATCCCACATATCTACTGAGAAACATGTAGCTTAATATAAGCTAGCACTAAAAAAATCTAATGCATATGAAATAAAATTCTGGAATAAAGAATAAAATATGAGAGAATTATGAAAAGAACACATATGATGATCCTCATGCGCTTCGTGTGAACCACCATAGAAATGCGAAAACATAAGGACATGTCACCTAGATCTCTTGATGCCCCTTTTTATACTATTTGGATCATGTGAAGTCCTCTTAACATATCAAATAAAGTCACAAGGTGCCCCATGGGCACGCCACCCAAGTGTCGTGAAGCCCACTGGGATTTCCATCCAAACCATGTGGTGTCCTTCAGACATGTCACCTTACTAATATGGAGACACTAGAAGATGTTGTATAAGTATCAAAATAGAACCCAAGCATGTTAACTAACTCCCACAATTCCCTACAGGTGCACCAATCAGATCCTACGATGTCCCCAAACATGTAATCATGGATCATGCGTCACTGTCCAGACATGTCTCATTAACTCTCATGACACCGTTCTAGCATGTCAGCCAGCTTTCGTGATGACACTGGGGCATATCTTCCAGAACATTTGACACCCTCTAAGAATGTATTCTATGATCATATGATAGATTCTAGGATCTTCCATCTGGGACTTCTTATTTCCTTCAAACAACTTTTCCTTGAGCATATTATTACCCTCAAATATTTCATCCAGGATATGAAACTTCCCCCAGACAAGCCAGTTGGATTATGAGATTGTCTTTCAACATGTCTGCAATATAAACAGAAATGTTAAACAAACAATGAAGAAATCTCAAGATTTTCGTCAATCATGTGATGAAGGCAAGAAGGGCATGGAATATGGGAATCCCATGGCTTGATAAATTTTTCCTCCCTTAGTGTGTAAGACCCGATCAAAAGAGAAAACCTAGTTTGTAAGCCCCAATAAACTAAAGTACAAATAATATGATTCCTTACCTAATTAGGATATGTATCATCCCTTCCTATGTCCTGATATGTATATTAAACATCCCAAGGTATGTCCTAGTACATAATCCCTACATACATATGTAGTGAGACAAATTACATGTTATCCCTTGTTTCTCACCTCGAGCACGGATCACATGGGCTCCAAGAGTTATGATAATAATCTCATTCAAATCATGAATCTCCACCATCTAGGGTAATCTTATTATGTATTCACTAATGAGTGGAATGATATAAATATCTCCCATATGAGGGAATATACCTTGGGACTAGTCCCAAGGGCTTGATCAGACTATGATAACTCCAATTCCTGTTATAACCAGGATACATAGAAGGTATCATCAAGATTCGAGCTCAAATATATGATGCTTGAGTGTATTCACATATATATTTTCTATATGATATTAAAATGAACAGGTTTAACAAACTACATGGGTTTTTATTCCATTAATTATTGGATACATAGGATGCCTCATAATTGACAAATCCCCTCCTTAGAATATTAACCACCTCCCTACATGGCGGAGAATTCTAAGTCCCCCAGTTATATGGATTCAATATATAAATAGATATTCATAACTGGGAAATTGATGAAGAACCACAAATACATATAGATGGATTCAATAAAGAGATCCCCTTTTTCTTCTGTATATAAAAGAGACTTGACCTATAATTGTTTTTTAGGGTAACTGGTCTCATTTTGGGTTAGGTAAGAGATTCTAAAACATATATTAAATCTATAAGTGAGTCCCAATGTAGGAAATAATTTCACCCAAAATGGTTCAATAAGCCTGACCTCCCACCCTCTTGACCAATGTGAGTCCCTAAGAATCATTGGGTTTGAGACACTAATTGACCACTTGCTATTGGAAAGTAGGTATGTTCCTAGTTATGGATGAGGGAACCATTTGAGATTTTTGTTAATAAAAAATGGTGACCCGATGTTAAAGATATTTTGAGAAATGAACCCCTCATAATCAACCATCAGGCCAAACCAAATCCACATCAATAGGGGTTCCCAGTCATCTGTTTCCTATCAAAAATAAAATGGTGAACCTGATGCAAATCTATCAAAAAAAATTATTGGGTTATTATCCATAAATCCATTTTGTTTGAAAAAAATATTCAAACAAAAATGATGAAACCGATATGAATCTCCCAAATAAATTTTTTTGGGATATAATCTGTTAGGTCATTTTTTTTCACAGTATACAAAAAAATGTTCTACCTAATGTGAATCTCTCAAATAAAAACATGATTGGATTATTATCTATTGATCTATTATTATTTCACACTATATACAAAAAAAATGGTGCACCTGATGTTAATATCTCAAATAATATACTGATCAGTTGATCATGTGTTGGTCTACTTTGTTATTCATATCTATATCAAACAAAGATGATAATCCTTGAGTAAAGCTTAAAGTTAATCCCTTGTAAATGGGTTTCCCGTGAAAAAATTCCATCCTCAATTTGACAAGTCCACACTATTTGAATGGATGAACCAAAAAGAAAAGACTTATTGTGTTAACTTTGAATATATAATTGAGCACACATATTTCCTATGATATTTAAATAATCGGTGACCTTGTTCCTGATTATGAAAATGATTACAGATACTGATGTCATCAATAACATCCTGATCTGAGATAATTTCATCATCCAACTGCCATTCCAGAATGTCAGATGTTCTTGTAACCCTCGTGGGTTAAAAATGATCTCAGATGCCCGAAAAATTCTATATCAGGTAGAGAACATAATGAAATGGGAGTTTTATCTACATGGTAAAACCCTGACCCTAGAAGATACACATGAGGGCTTCTGAGAACCGATGATGACGAGTCTGCATCATCCAAGGAAAGGTTTTGCTATGCCACCGACCCTCATTTCCACAACCATATTCTTTAGGAGATTATCCTGAGAGAGTAGGAGTCACCACCTTCAATATCTGATGATTCTTTACTAGGGTTTCCAATACAACTACCTTTAGTTTTAGGCACCACTGAGGAGGTATCATGTCAACCACCATCACCATCACCACCCCACTGGTACACACTAGTCACCTACTGAGGTACCACCTACACAATTCAACCTTTAACACTCATGCATGGATAACATGGAAGACACATTGGGTGAGGAAGACATTGGATATATGGGAGAGATATTATATCCCCCATACCACTAATGATGTATACCAGAATATTCCGATAATAACCAGAAATCAAGATCATATCCCAGCTCACTCAGAACAAGTCTGTGGGAATAGTCCTATAACAGGCATGGGAAAGGTAAATATACATTCCCCCCATGCATTAATTTCACCATCATATTCCAGTGTCACAAGGATGAAAGAAGTGGTCTCATATCCCAGCTTCAATCAATGATATCTTCCAGTACATAGTGGAGACAGAAAAAGTGTAGTCTTATATCCATACGAACACTTTGATAGAATGAAAATACATCTTAGAAAATAACTGCAAAAAATTAACTCGTGTATTCTAAAAGTAGTATAGATATAGTTACAGGTGCACATTCCTATCATTATAGCCAAGGAAGCTCAATACTCTGATCATTATGAACCAGTTATTTCTCCCAAGAAATCATGCATTATTTATTCAGTCTAGGAGGATTATCAACATATTATGGTAAAGGATGAGGCACCAAACTGATCTTATATTCCCATTTCAATTGACGCTCACATGGTGAGAGCAGAACATGCCTTGGGATAGGGGAACATACCTATCAAAAATTTCTGGCGACATATTTCAAAGGCCCAGAATCGGTCTCATATCCCCATTCTAGTTATGGATCACCAAATGAGAGGAGAACATGCCTCGATCTAGGCTAATATTCCTATTGAATAAGACTATAATTATACTATAAAGGACCAAGATCAGGTTGATATCCCGATTCTAGCCGAGTCTAACCAAGTGCGAGTGGAACATACCTCAGGGAAGGCTCATATTCCTATCAGTGATTCTTCCTGGAATATTCTAGCAGATCATAGAATCCAAATGCCTATTACTACTTTTTATGATGAACCACTATACTGGAATGATTACAAGGAAATACACGATGAGGATCATATCCCTTCCCCCATTCTAAAGGTCCATTGGCATATTCCCATGGGGAATTCATATTTAGACGAGGCTCATATTCCTATTCCAATTGGGGCTCAATAAGTGAGAGAGGCACATGCCTTAGGAAAGGCTCATATTCCTGCCATAAAAGACTTTAAGAATATTCCAAAGGCTCAGGATCATTCTCATACTCTCTTTCTAACCAAGGATCAACAAGTGATAATGAAACATTCCTTGGGAAAATATTACATTCCTATCAATAATTAGGTATCTCATTTGAATATTCAAGAAAATTCTTAGCAAAGGGATCATACTCTCATAATTCTAGATAGTTATCAAATAGTTCTGGCACCCATCATTCAATAGGATCATATCCCTACACAATTAAAAAAGTTAGGTTGGAATATTCCATCCATGACATAGAATAAGAACCATATTCCTAATCTACCCAATGTCAGTGACCATGAGGTTGTTTCCGACACATTCTCAATACCACATGGTCTGTCAACTCTTCAACTTAATAAGAAAACAATCATTACATTGAAAATACTCTTCATTGTAGTGTGGAGATAGATTGTAGGGACTATATTCTTAATGTACACCATGGTCCACCTCCCCAAGGTGACATCTCCCATTGAAAAGGATATCCTCCCATTTTCCAAATAACATCATATACAAAGGTTTCTAAAACTACAACTCATTCATATAGAGAGGTGATCGAAACATCAGGGTCGACCACATATTGTTCTCCATCAACTTCTAACTGCACTCCCATATTATCCGAAGGTGACCCTAATAACCATATTATGTGTTCTGACCTAATGGAGGTGTGTAGGTATGATGAAGAGGAGGACAACATTGATATATGGAAAACTTTAGCTAGAAACAACCTCCCCATCATGTTGTTCCCCTCGCTAGTTTTGACTATGAGGCCCCATATGAGGTAGACAAGGAGTGTGTGCCTTATCTAAACTAAAATATACAGGATACCCATCAGTGATAGAAGGATATACATATTTCCTATCACGGATATGAGTATCACCTTTAGATAATCAATAATATCCATTATCAACTGTATATGGCTGCATTTTATAAATACCGGAACCTGGTAATGGAGGAACATGAAAAACGCCTACGCAATGGCTATCACCACATCATGGAAACCCACATAATAATTTTCCAAGAATCTCCTGACGTGTGTATTTGAGGAAGTGAGAAATATGTAGTATTTCACTTCACTATGTATAAAAAAACAAGACCCTTCAGATATGGACTCTTATAATTTCATAGCCTCTAGAAAAATTAGAGAACTATGTAACATGAAATCCAGTTCATCCGTACAACCAAATTCCTTTACTTCAATAGTTCCCAGAAATCCTGAACTTTGGAGAATATAGCCATCATACCTTTGAACTGGCCCCCTGAAAGGAATAGTAATACATTTCAAACATAGAATACAAAGTTGCGACCAAGAAGATAAATTCTTATGAAGAATGATTTTGATCATAGGCTACCATCACACCTAGCTCTGATGAGTTCAAAACAACACCACATCAAATTAGTTGTAGTAATATCTTCCATAGCATCTGTCCAGGAGGGATCTGAACCATCTAGGTCTGGGTAATATCTGACACTACCTCCACCACTATGATCATTAATTTCTTAGAGGATTAAATACATATCATTGGTAGATGAAAAAAATTCCATCCCACTAAGTGGGGAATTTATATCTCAATCACCATCATGTGGTTCATCATACATAGATAGAGTCCTGAGGAAATAATTTTTGATTCTATATTAACCCCTTTCCACAATTCTAGGGGAATTTATATTTCATTATCCATCCTAGAAATCATCAAATCCCCAACTGGAACCACAAGATCCTCGACAACAAGAATAATCAATACCAAATGAGGCCCCAAATGACCCCTATCCCATAGGGATTGGGGTATTTTAATCATTACCATAACCACAGAGAGAATAATTTTTTTCCAGTTTGGGAGGTAAAAATGGAAGGTTGGCATCCCATCCACCCCCATGGCAAGACGAACCTTAGCTATTCAGGGCCTATTTGGAAAACACGACTAGAAACATTCTTATAGTGATTGTTCATAGAATAATATGTGAGGAGTGTATATATAAGGTGCTTAGAAACCATCGATGTCACAATCTAAAATTTCCCAAAATGGCATAGGGATTGGAGGATTACCCTGATGAAGATTGGGTGCCGAATCATCCTATTGCATCAAAAGTAATGGAATGAACTCCATTTCCTGAGACTCTGATATTAATTTCATCACTCTTAACTCAAAAGATATGGTGGATCAGGATAAAGATACAGAGGGAAGACACATGGAAAATATACCCAAAGAGGAGGGTGATTTGGATACACAAACTAAGGCTGTACACATCCAGAACCGAAGAGGGATGAAAAATTTTACACCTCTAAATATTGAGTTTCCACCTCTCCAATTGAACCCTACCATAGATAAAGGGAAAGGTGAAGGTGAATCTGAATCACCACTTGTAAGAGTTGATGTTCCTTTCATGGAGGAACATTCTTCATAATAAGATAGTGAGATAAAAACTCTTAGAAAACTCAATGAGGAGCTACTCAGGTTAAATATTCTCATTGGGTATCATTCGTAAAAAGATAAAAATATTCTCCCTCCCAGAGTCAATCCTCCTGAACAAGCATAATTTTAGCATCATATCGGCTCTAGATACAGGAAACCGATCTATATAATTGAGGAAGTCAAAAATGATTGTGACTTACCTCCACTGCGGTGATAGCCTCTCCCTCAATAGGGTGATCATTTAATATTTGTATGAATTGTGAATTAGTGGGAGATGAAGGCTAAGCCTCCTCATCAACCCCCACCCACTCCTTAAAGATGGAAGGTGACTCAGATAGTAGTGTGAGAAACTTAATGTCAATGAGTCTCTGACTACTTAAATGGAATTCATGGTTGGACAACATGCACCTATACAATTTGATATGAATCCATATCCCAAGTGGGTGGATGATAGTTTCCCCACATGAAATTTTGGAAATTCTACCATATCCACTTTTGATGGTTCAAGTGACCCTGAATAGTATCTCACACACTTCTTATCCTGATGTGGACCGGTGATGGGCCCTCGAGATCAATAGAATGAAACAAATAAGAGGTGTTTTGTACTGATTCTGATAAGGCTAGTCTTTGTTTAGTATAATAGTCTGTTAGTAGGATCCATTGCGGTATGGGAAAAACTTCTTCATCAATTCCTTTGTTAGTTCATCTCTACATTGAGTAAAATGAAAATATTTGACCTAATAAACTACAAAAAAACATGAAAATGAGTGGGTTTATGACTTGATTTCCATATGTAAAGGTTTAACCTATTCACACAACATCTCTCTCTTATAGGAACAACTATTGGATCTCTGTGATGAAAATATTCATGATGAGTTGCAAACACCTTTGATCATAATGAAGTATCTAGGTGGGTTCCTTGAGTTTGTAAAAATGGTACAACATCTGGAGGGTACAATTCAGATAACCCGATCCAAAACATGACTAATTACCTTATCATAGAGTAAAAGGCTAGGAAAATAAAAATCAACATCTGTAACTCTCATGCCAGTAGCAGTGCCCATCCAAGTACCTAGGTCAGTCCCTAACTGACTAGCACCTCCCATCGAGTGGTGAAAACCAAGAAATTTCCCTCACCCAAAGCATAGAGAAATAAAGGTTGCCTGGGATTTGAGGAATTTATAAATAAATAATAATCCTTAAAAAATAAAAAAGTCCCCAATTATTTCATGGCAGCCATGGACTATAACCTACTCTAACTACAATAACCCAGGAAGCCTGATGAGGTTAACCTCAATAACTGTCCTGACTAATTTCATTTTCATAGAATGGTGGACTGTAAAATCCAGGAATTATTCATCTTCAAATACATCCTTCATGGTATGGTATATTCTAGGAAAGTGATGTTAGATAATTCCTTGGAGTAGGGGGCCCACATATTTGTTTCCCAGTCTGGAGAAGAGGGTAATTGTAAAAGAGTTCCAACCAGGCATGGATATAAGTTTGACAACTAGATGAATTGAAAAATAGTTGACTGAGCTCATTCCATCCTGATATCATAGATATAGAGATCCAAAATAGCTCCACCACCATAGAAGGTGACATTATATATTTCTCTTAAATGTGAGCACGACCACCGAAAGTTGGAAGAATAATAAGAGGAGGAGTTGTATTCTTCCCTAATGCATGCTCTAACTCTTGAATATTTCTTCCCTAAAACATTTTAAATATGGGTAACACCACACTAAATGGAACCCTCATTAGATGAAGATATAATATTTGGTTCAATAAATATGATACAATTAGAATTACTCTTCTCCATTGATGAATATTTCTTAGAATATGAGTTCCCCACTCATAACCAAGGAACATGAGGCCTCACGTCTAGGAACTGAGGATACTGGAGATAACATAGGCATGGTGAGATTCAATATTTAAGTCACATAACTACAGAGTACATATATGTTTCCAATAATCATGGTAAAGTTCTCCAGAAGGACCAAAATAGATATAGAGGTGTCCCAAAACACTCCAGTAGTAACTGATGCCCACTTTTCCTACATGAATTTCTAGCAAGGGGGAGAATCTCTGATCAACCCAAACAAAGAGGCAGGACATTGTGCCCTCTGACACTGGAGGAAAATGCTCCCCCAACATCTGCACAAGCACTAGACCCATACACCTCAAATTCCTCATCTCATGAACTATATATCTAGGAGTATCCCCACATTAGGAAGCGTCAAACTCTTGCACAAAATTATGACATTATGAAATAACAGCCAGTTATCCCATCAAAACTATCAATTCTGGATGTGATCCATCATTCAAAATAAAATTTGGAGACACTTGTTGAAGCCCTTTGAATCTCAAAAGAGTTCAGGAAAGAAGTATCTATATATGAGGTTTATTATTTGGAGGCCATGTCATCATAATTCCAAGTCGCCATCTTGTTCACTGACTCAGACTTGGAAGAGGTCATTCGAGGGTACATAATACCAATATATGTTTTTGGCAGACTAAATAATGTCGACATTCAAAGGGCTTGTATTGATAATGGTTCCAGAATCAACCTCATCCAAATTTGAACCCTTTGATGTTTGGGATATAGCAAAGAGGACCTATTTTCCAAAAACGTTTACCATTCAAGGGTATGATAATATTTAGTAAAGCCTTCTCAAGAAGATCAAGATATAAGATCAATTTGGGGATCTCACCTTTGATACTGAGTTTATGGTTATCCAACAGGACACCTAAAAGTCCTGGCGTCACAACCACATGGTTGTACCTTCAACATTCCATTAGTTTCTGAAATACCCCATTGATGAAACGTTCAGAATACTATATGGTGATAGTACCCCCTTCGAGACTTACATAGCCACATATGATGAAGTAGGTTTCTATAAAAGGGAATTAAAACAACCAATGGTGGATGATGATATTTAGGTCATAGCCCCCAATGTCTTAGGGACCACCCATACAAATCCTTGGAGTATACTCGACAGCTACTATGTGATCCCCATAAATCTATTCGAGGTGATAGACTCAACCCTAGAGGCCATATACCATCTTATCCCTATTGATGGTGTAAAAGAAAATCATCTCTAACATCTTTATAAAATGATTCAGATGGTAGGGGATATTGATGTCTCTTCTTATAGACTATCTCACCTTGATAGTGACAGAAAAGTCCCCAGATTTCCAACTTCTTCTGAAAATCTATCCAAAAACTAAGATATATAAGAATACCAGGATGACCTCAGGAATTCCCCTACCACATTTTAGGAAGGTGTCTCCTCCACCATTGATGTGATAAGGCAGGTGAATTTTGGAATAGAATAAGATCCATGACCTACACCGATTAGTGCCTCCATGAACCTTGAAGAGAAAGAGATGTATAATGATTTTCTAAATTAGTACTAATATTTGTTATCTTGGAAATATATATAACTTCTTGGACTGAATCTAGATGTGGTTACACACAATCTCGGCCCACCCGATGAGCATCGAGGCTTTAAGAAGGCAACCATGAGGATGAACCCCTCTCATGAAACTAATACAAAGGCAGAAGTTGAAAAAAATGATCAAATCCAACATTGTATAAAAATTGAAACACCAAGTGTGGATTTCCAACATCTTCCATATCAAGAAAAAGAACATGTAGATTAGGGTATGCATTGATTTTATAGATCTTAATCAGCACTACCCAAATGATGATTTCCCATTTCTGATCACCAAGCTATTGATAAATGAAAATATTTGCTTCAAATCCCATTCACATATATAAGGGTATTAAAGGTAAAATTAGATAAATATGGCCTATAAATATAAAGAATCATCTACCTTCAGATTACCTTTGAGAATCTTTTTCAATCAGGTTATGCCCTTTGGATTAAAAAAATCAAGCATCAATTATCAACATGCCATGCATCATATATTTAATCCATACTTGGTAAAAATAGTTAGATGCTATATCGATGACCTGGTGATCAAATTCATACATCTATGTGATCACATCATGTATCCTTAAACAATCATCGACAAGCTGCGAAAACATAGTCTAAAGATTAATCCTCTAAAATTCACATTTTGGGTAACATCAAATAAGTTCTTTGGCTTTGTGGTGTGACACTGTGACATCAAGGTTGACCTAGATAAGACTAGTTCTATTTTAGAAATTTATCACCCAAAAATCTCAAAGAGCATAGGGGACTCCAAAGGCACCTTACCTACATTTGGTGTTTCATAGACAACTTGGTCGGAAGAGCACTCCCCTTCACCAAGAAAATTAAGAAGGCCATCACCTATCAATGTGATTATGACTACTAAGAATACTTTGAAGATATCAAGAAATATTTACTTTAACCATAGGTTTTAATTCCTTTGGGTATGGGAGGCCACTAATCTTGTATGTGGATGGCTTGGAATTCTCACTGGGATCCCTCCTTGTATATAAAAATGATATAGGGAGTGACAACAGTCTCTACTACCTTAGACAAAAAATTCTCGGTACTAAGACAAGATAATATGATGTTGAGAAGAAGTATCTTTCCCTCATATTCAAAGTGAAAAAGAAAAGTCATTTATTTTAGTACCATGATGTCCATCTGGTATTCCGTATAGATCTTCTCAAGTATATCCTTGGACACCCCCTGATAACTGGGTATCTAGCCCAATGGGATATCATTCTACAACAATATGACATCCAATTCATGTCACAAATGGTAGTGAAAGGTAAATCCTTGGATGATTTCATTTCAACACATCATACCCCATAGAATACACCGTTGGACACCTATGTCGTAGATGAGGGGTATTCTATGCCCATGAAACTCCTCGGATAAGGGATGTGTATTTTTATGGAGCTTCCTGAAGTATTATCATCAAAATGATGGAAAACCCAAGACACAACTGGGTTAGATTAGGTATTTTATCTATCTCTCTAGAAAAATAATTTCTCCATACTCTTTATCACTATCCAAAGTATATGTGAATAATGAGGTAGAATACCAATCTCTAATCATTTGGTTGGAACTATCCATAAATATACTAACAACATACCTAAATATCAAATGGGATAAAAACCAGTGATAAAGAATATAAATGGAGAATATGCAATAAAAAGGGAATAATTGGATCATATCACTGGATATGTTAGGGAACTAATGGAAATGTTACATTTTGATCCCATGTTGCATCATGTTCCCTGATCACAGAATGCTTGCTCTGATTCATTGGCTAATGGAAGCACAATCATGGACCATAATAATTAGGAGGAAGTAATCTTTTATATCATGAAATGTATAATGGTATCATCAGTTGTCATATGAAATAAGGAAGAAATAAATCTGGTCAACACCACCCCATATAATGATGAACCGACATCCATACATGGATAGATGGAGCCCATAATCGATTATCTCTAAAATGGGGTTCTACCAATAGATCAAGCCAAAAGCAAACATATTCAGCATCATGCAATTAACTTTACCCTCTAGATTAGTCCAAATTAATAGAGGGACCGATAAAATAATGGATTCAATAGAATCCTCCTAGGATTCATAGCATGAGAGATTCTAATTATCATGTAAGAAGTTCATGCAGGCTCCTGCTGTACTCATCATTATGGGACCAAGATATCTCAAAAAATTAGTAGGCTGCATTATTTCTAGAAAAACATGACACAGGACTGTGTGGAAGTCACCATGAAATGATATGTGTTTCATATCTATGTAAATTTTATCCATCAACCCTAAGAATTACTTTATACAGTAAAATATTTTTGGTCACTTTTTGATTGGGAAATGGATGTTGTGGGGCCATATTCCCTAGCCATAGCTAAATAGTGCAAGTGCATCCTTGCTGATACCAACTTCTTTTAAATATGGTATAATGAAATACCTCTCAAATATGTATGTATTAATAACATTTTCAACTTATGAAATTACCATATCACAATGATGTTCAAAGTCCCTGAAACAATACTGATGGACAACGACAATAACTTATTTTCTATGAAGTTGAGGAAAATATATTAAGAGTACAAATTTGATTCCAAACACTCATCTAACTATCATGAAACATAAAATGAATATATAGAGGGATTCAATAATATTATGTCAAATATACTCCAAAATATGGTGAATAAGGATAAGATGTCTTGAACAGACAAGATCTTCCAGGCTTTATGGGCCTACCATACCAACACATGTATAACTACACAAGAAACACCATATTCATTATTGTAAAGGACCAAGGTAGTTTTACCCAAATATTTCCTACTGCCTTCGATCCAAATATCCATTTTTGGAAAACTTACAGATGATGAGAAATTATATAAGTGACATGATGAATTTGATAATCTTGATAGAAAAATGTTGTGTACATTGCACAACCTTGAAGTCCATGAACATAAAATCTCACAAGCCATTAATAAGAAGGTAAACCTTTATTCATTCCTTAAAGGAAAATTGGTGTTGGATCTTAGGATACCAATGATAATAGGAAAGAAGCCTACAAATCTAGAACCCAAATGAGAATGGCCTTATAAAATACATAAGGTCTACCAGAATGGAGCTTACTCACTAACCATACAAGATGGAGAGCATGTCACACCACACAACAAGGTGAGGTTTGTCAATAAATAATTTTTATAGTTATCATCAAGTGAGAATGTCCTAGTTGTATGATGTCAAAATACATAGTTCAATCCTAATCACATGACATTAAACGATAAGAAAATCATCCTGGTAGAAAGATGTCAAACTGCATAGCATCTTATGTCCTGACCACATGATGTTAAACTATATAGATAAATCCTAACCAAATGATGTTAAGATACATAGATACATCCTAACCACATGAAGTTAAACTATACATAGACATCCTGAACACATGACCGTAAACTATAAAGAGAGCATCCTCACCACATGAGATTAAGCATCATGGGAATCACTATCTCACTAATGACTCAACACAAATGAGCTAGATCTTTGTGATGAGAGGATAAAATAACCCATTCCCATGTGAGATTAATCTCTACATAGGAAATTTATTCAAACAAGAACTAGATTTGGGTTGATTCCTACCATTATAGGATACATAGTGTTCCTCAAACCTCTAGTATTGGTCCCAACCACAATATTCCTTTTATTTCATGTTGGGTGATCCTCGTACTTACCAAATGATGTTAAACTGCATGTAATATGTGATTACCACATGATGTAAAACTACACATATCCATAGTGATACTTTCCTTTCACATTGGGTGACCCATGTCCTCACCAAAATATTTTAAACTACACAGATAAAGTCCTTACCACATGACATTAAACTACATGGGTTTCTAGAACTACGTAAGGCTTGGTTCTTATTTTCAATGAGATAAATAGTCATGTCTCAATCCTATATCTTGGTCCAGTCACTACATGATACAAAATCCCCCTATCCTATCTTTAATTACCTCATAATGCTGATGAGAACCATCTCTATTACTTGTTTCTCACATTGAGAATAGCTCATGTGAGATTAGGAATTTTAGTAAGTTCTTCCCCACACGAACAAGAAATAAAAAATTGTGATAGGTTCATCATAGTCTTGAATTTAATACCATAATAAGTCATACTATGAGTACTCACCATATGATGTTAAACTACCCAGCTAATGTCCCTTGCACGACATAAAACATCACATTCCTATGAACCTCGACCGAGAGGGCCGCTATGGTTGGTGATTGGACTTATACCACACCCCATTTCCTTAATAACTACATATGGATTGATTTCTATCATCACAAGATACATAGTGATTCATTGATATTCAATCATGGGTCTAGTTTCAACAAATATAAAAATATCCCCTCTATGCCTATATGCCATACTTGTGTAGGAATGTCCTTCCTCAAAAAGTACATATGGATTTATTCTTACAACCATGGGATACATAGAGACGCCAAGATTTCCATCATTCAGTCTATCTACAATACCCCTTTTGATGTTGGGAGGCCAAAATTCTTTTTGCATGCTTTTAAATGAAACAGTTCTTCAAGAACTACATTTTTCATGTTTCCTATCATTATTGAATATGTAGTGATGTCCAAATTTTCAATCCTATGACCTATCAACAAAAATCAATAGAAAAAATGCCCACCATTACCTATGGGGAGTACCTATGTTGTGTGTTTCTCATTAAATAACTACATGTGAATTGATTCCTACCATCACTGGATACGTAGTGACACTCAGACCACAAATCTTGGGTCTAGCTACAACAAATTATTAAAGAAATGCACCCCAACTGCATATAGACTAATACCTATAAGACCACTTTACCAACACATGACTAAGATCAATGTATGGTTTTATTACAAATGTAATATTTATTCCACATTTTTTCATGGTAGTTATCACCTATTTATTTCATGATGTTAAACTGAAAGACAAATATCCTAGTCACATTTCAATAAAACTACACAACAAAAACATCCTTACTTCATGATGATAAACTGCATCAAAAGTATCCTTAGCACATTATGTTAAATTGTATGAAGATAGGTGCATCCCCACTACATAATGATAAAATATGAAGACCATAAATCAATTTTCATCCCTTCTCAAAGGGAAATGAGAGCCTTACCCCAGTCATCCAGAGTATGGGGTGCTTCCATCATCTTTTAATCACCTCAATCCATAAATTATATTTCATTTCTCGAGTGCCTTAGGTTTCCAAAAACCATTCATGGCCCTTTGAAAATATACATATTTTCAAGGGACCCTTTTCTTGACTATGAGGTCATTCCAATGTCTCTAGTATATGTGGCTATGATAATCAACCAAATGCGTCACTCTGTGAAAAAGGATTTTCCGGTCACTGTAGTAGAGTTCAACACCTCAGTTTGTTATGAACTAATCATAGAAGGATTGTACCATATAATTAAATCAGAACCTCAATAAATGATTTATAATATTTTAATCTCCCACAAATAAGGAGTGTTTCTCTTGAACATGGGTATCCTAATTAGGATTTAGTGAACCATGCCCTATATTAGTTCCATGCACGTACTGACTGTAAAACTGCTCGCAGTTTGGTTAAATCTTCATGAAATTAAAATCGATCCTATAATGGTCTAAATTGTATGACCTTAAAATGAAAGTAAAAGATACACAAAGATTGTTAGGATGAAAACCTACAAAGGGTGGCCTTAGAAAAATTCAAGTCATCACTAACTAAACTCTTCATATATTGTGTTTAAGAAAAACAATTGGGTGAAAATAAATAAGGCATAAAGCTAAAAAAGCCTACAATATAACCATATAAAAAGCCAATCTATGCTCACAGGACACCCTGGTTCATGAATCTATTAGAGTAATGTTTTTTACACCTCCTCACTATAAGAATATATTCTCTAGGTGGTGAACCAACTTTTATGGTGCTATAACCCTTCTTAGATATTACACTTTCCAAAAATAAACCTTCATGATTTGGGTGCCTTAGATCACGATAAACCATCATAGACATTATAAAATGATACCTCACTTCAAGGGACCCTTTTCTTCACTATGCACATATGGATATGGATCTGAAATATGTTCTTATGGACATTAACCAAATGCATCACTATGAAAAAGGGCTTTCTGATCCTTGTGATCCCTAACATCACCATGACATAACTTAAGACCTTAGTTTGTTTTGGGTCATTTTAGGTATCACTGTCCCATATCATCCTCCTAGCTCGAGAACTTTGGACCATGATTTAAAATCTATATACAAAACTATCTATGTGGATTCGACATCCTAAACCTTAGGCCACCATGTTTCATTCCCTTTCTCAAGGTCAGAATGAGACACTCCATCCTTGAACCTTTGAAGGCCCACACACTACTAGAAAATTGGTCTATACCCATAGTTTTTATGTATTGAGGGTATATGTGACATTTGATAACCTATACCCATGGTTCTTACTAAACTATAGGTATAGGGTACCCACGTAAATGCAAGAAGCCAAAAAAAGCACAGAAATGCCATGGGATAACCTATACCCATGGTTTACACTGAACCGTGGGTATATGTGACATTTGTACACATTGTTTTCATGAACTATGGGTATAGCCTTTGGTATATAATCCTATACCCATGGTTCATGAAAACTGTGGGTATAAATGTCACCTATAACTATAGTTTTACTGAACCGTGGGTATATGGTACCTTATGTTTTGTGTTTGAAAAAAATATATATAAGATAATATATGGTTCTATACATGTATTTTTAGTTGGTATAGTGGTAGGATGGTTTAGCATTTTAGAAGAGGCATAGGTTCGAAACCCCCAGAGAGCATTTTATTATTACTCACAGTTTATTTAAATATTTTAGATAGATAGAAACTTATATAAATGTAATATTTGTAGGTGAGTTGGTGAGGCCCTACGTTATAAAATATTACGTTTCAATTTCAAAATAACATGACTGATTTTGTAAAGTCTGATGATATAAATTAATATATTTAGAAAAATAAAGATATATAATACCATATGTTCGGTAGCTATGTTGGTGAAGCGATGCATGTGTGAAGCGGAGTTCCTATGATCAAAACTCACTTTCTTTTATTTTCTAACACAGAAAATGAAATTAATATAATTATATGAATTTAGACATATATATATATATACATAAATGATGTAGGTTGATTGGTGATTCAATTCATGATTTAAGGGCAGGTCGCCCGATTGAATCATTCTGGCCTTGTTTTTTGTAATATGTATACCCACAGTTTCAAAACAGTGGGTATAAGGCTATGACATGGTGGAAATTTCATGTAAGGGACATGGTATAGTGGAACAAAATGCTATACCCCTGGTTTGAAAAACTGTGGGTATAGGTTGTGGAGCTATACCGATGCCTCAATTTCCCACGGTTCCCAAAATCATGGTTTTAAGCTATACCCAAGGATTTGGGAGCTATACCAATGGTTTTGAACCATGGGTATAGGCCATTTTTTCAGTATTGACACCTCATGATTCTAAACCCCATGGTGTAGGGATTGAGCTTCACAATTTAAGATCCAAACTTCCCTAGGGTTCCAACACCCATATTGGATAGCTTTCTACATGTACCCAACCTCATTATCTATACATTTGAGTCATCAAATATATTTTATGGCCCTTGTAAAGGAGTACAAATCATCTTTTCATGACCATCATACCAACACATAATGGCATTGAACTACTAACTAAAGGAATATTCTCCTTAAAAGAATGGGTCTTCAATCCTTGCAAGCTCTGGCAGTACTAACTGATTCATATAAACATGTTTAGCAACTGAGTATTCACTCATCAGGGTTCTAATTATTTCTTAAAGAATTATATTTCTTATTTCAACTACACTATTTTTCGAGGGTGTTCTAGGTGTTGAAAAGTTATGTTCAACACCTTTCTTACTATTAAATATTTCGAAATCAGAGTTTAAAAATTCTCCACCATGATCTCTATGAATAGTTATCAAGGAGAGGTTTTTCTCATTCTTAAATTTGGATACAGAAGTTTTAAAATAACTTAAGGGTTAAGTATTCTTTGTGAGAAAATAAACCCATGTATATCAAGCACAATAATAAATTAATACATATACATAGTATTTACCACCAATACTTCTAGTTTATGTAGGAATAAATAAGTCCATGTGCACTATGTGTAAAGAATTAGATGTTGAGACTTCATTAATAGATTTAAAACGTGACATATATTGCATACTATATTGATAAGAATCACAGACTTTTAAAGTATTAAGCCTATTCTCTGGTAGATCCTTAAAAATTCTTTTCTTAGTCAGATTAGATAAGTTGATAAGGTTATAGGGTCGTAACCTTGTATTCCATAACCAAGACTGATCTTCCATTGCATTAAGGCAAGTTAAGTCTTATATCCTATGTTCTTCTTGGTTAGGTGTGTAAAACTTATCATGCTGATTAATAGAAAGAATAAATTCATAATTGGTATTAGGTAAAAAACATTTATTATTCCTAAATATCACAAGGTAACCCTCCTCAAATAATTGAATTCTTCTATATAAGGTTGTTCTTAAGTCTTACAATGAATAAAAAATTTGAAATAAAAGATTTTTCTAGATGATAAATGTAACCTATTCTGATAATATCTCCATGAGAATTATCTATAAATGTTACTTTTCCACCTTTCATCTTGATTATGTTTTTAAAGATATCCTTGTTACTAGTCATGTACCATGAAAAGCCACTATCGATTTACAAAAATGTTTTTATTATAGGTAATATCTTTTTTTCTTAAAAAAAAAAGGTTAGATTTTCCTAACCAAAACCTTCTTGGGTATGGTATTGTTGGAAAAAACTTTTAGGTAACCAAATTTGTCCAATTTTATTTTGCTAAATTTTTATTTACTTTGAAAAATAATCCTTATGAAAACCTAAGGATTTTACTCTATTGAAATAACAATTTTTCTACTAGTTCTCACCACTTTGGAACTTAGTACAAAAAGTGAACTTTTAGGAACAAAATAATTGCTACTGAAACCAGGTTTTTTGTTTATAAAAACCATTCTAGAACTATTACCATGAGGTTTAATTTGTTTTAATTTTTTTTTAAAATTTTCCTTTCCAGTGGTAAACATTGATGAATGTTTATTCAAAATATAAATTTCAGATATTAGTTTTATAAGTAAATTTTTACCCTCATCAGTATATGTTTTGGAACTATGTTTTCCTTGTAAAAAATTTTTCTCAAAAATAAATTTTAAAAAAACTTTTACAATAATATCCTTTTTAGAAATATTTTTATCAAGATATTTTTGAAGATATGTTATTTCATTTCTCCAAATATTTATTCTCAAATATGATTTAGTAAGTTTTTCCTTATTATTATCATTTTTTTAAAAGTTTACAATTTTCATTTTATAGAAGTGTTCCAAATATAAAAACATCATCATAAATTGATAACGTATTATCCTCACTAATTGAGGAATATTATCTATAAGAATATATATAACTTTTATCATTATCACTATTTGGGTAATTGAAATTTAAAGATAAATTTGGAAGAGATTAAACTATTAGTACCTTTTCTATTAATAATTACTTTACCCTTAGTACTTTAGAAAAAAGATTAATATTACCTTGTTAAGAACATTCATTATCAGAAGAACTATAAGAATAATAACCACCACTATAACTCCATGTATTGGAATCTTTCAAAATATTATTTCCTTTAGACTTGCTGTAATTCTTATAATTTATTTATGAATTATTTTCCTTTATATCTTTCCTTTTCCACTTTGGACAATCAGTTCAGATGTGTCCAGCTTGCTTACATTCACAAAAGGCATCCATAGAATCTTCCTTATCACCCTTATCCTTATGAAATTTCTGGTATCAGTATTGAATATATTTATTTCCCACTATATTATTCACCCTTCTTCTGAGATTAGCTAACTCATTATCTGAATGATATGATACACTAGAATCTATCTGAACAACAAATTTCTTCTTCCTCAAATATTTTACAACTTTCTCATCTGACTAAACTTTTGAAGGTACAATAGATGTTGTTGAAAATGAAACAACACAATTTTTACATTTCTCTTTCTCCAAATATATTATGAGTCTTACCTCATACTACATGGGAGTACCGATCTAATCATCAATAGTAATATTAATTAACTTTATTATATCATCTATAATAGTTATTTTTTATTCCCACTCATTATAACATTATGTCGATAATCATTTCCACTAAAGTATTATCATCAAGTACTTTTCTCCAAGAGACTATAAACTAATTATAGTAGTCATGAATCTTTGATGAATATTTATAACTTACTCTTTTGGAATAGAATAAAAGGCTTGGTAATCATCTCTTAACATATATTTTCTAGTTTCAATAACATTGGGTGTACCAAAATGAGTAACTTATAATTTACTACATATTCTATTTGTAACTTGACATGAAGAAAATGACTGTATCTTTTACATTTCATGAAACATAGTAAAGTATTTTTGAATTTTTAATTTAGTTGATATTCTTGATTTTCAGAATTTTTAAATATAGAAAATTCTTTATCAAGAATATTATATTTTCTAGTAAGTATAAAAAAGTTATCAACCCCAGCATTGATCACAAAAGTCTTCATTAAATCTCTCCAATATTCAATGTCATTCCCATAAAATATTGGTGTTTGAATATGATTTAAATTATTAAGATATCCAACATTCATACATTCCATATTAAAATAATAGAAACCCTTTTACACAAACAAACATCAATGTAATAAAGTTCTATAAACAAAATTTTTATATCAAATCTTAAACAACATACACTAAGTAATGAAAGTAAAAACGTAGAATGTATATAAGTAGTAGAAATCTTATATAATACCAATTTTAGGATCATAATAGTATGTTATATGGATATAAATATAATAGGGTGGTGAATTGTAGTTTAAAAACCATTAAACTAACCAAAACACAAATCCACTTTACGTAAATTTATCATACTCAGACTTACTCTGATTTCCAGAGTGAAATTTGGAATAAAAAAATGATTAATATCAAATTATGTTTATCTTAATCATAGTTAAACAAATAAAAAAAATACAATATAAAGATATTTTTGATGAATATATTTCCATTACATTCATATTAGAATAAAAACTTGTAAGAAAATAATTACAATAGTTAACCATAGTAAGAATGAATTACAATCTATATTAAAAGATTTAACTCTTTTAAACTTATAAGTAAGGTAGTAAATAACATTGACTAAAGGTATACACTATTTTATACTTACAGTAATTTTTGAATTTACATACTAGGAAATACCTTGATATGATAATTAGAGTAAGATTTGTGTTCCTATCCCCCGAATCCCTCGATATGATGATCAGAATAAGATCTGTCAACTATCCCTTGAAGCCCATGATAAGTTGATTGATATAAGCTCTATATTCATATCCTAGAAGCAGTCGATATGATGGATCAGATTCACCATCTTCCTATCCTTAGAATCCCTCTATCTTAATAATGATCAAATGTGGAATATAAATGAACATGTTTAAAAGAAAAAGTATGATAAGGATTCCATAGAACTAAAATTATCTAAATAATTAAAAATTATTATAACAATAAGGTCAGGAAAAGAAATATTTAGATGAATGGATTTTGAAATGTATCATCCATATCCAAACTCTTCAAATGACCTGCTATTTATAGTTGAATCTCCAACTATCATATATCTGATTTTTTGCAACGACCTCAGACTACTACCACTTGAAAGCTCATAATGTTATAGAGAAACTAAATGTTTGATGTCATTTTTGTTTAACTACATTACATTGTTAAAGGTATTCCTAACGATAGAAAAAATTCTAGGTATTCCTATTATAAACTAAAGTTATTATTACAGACTTCCTTATCAATTTTCAATAAGCTAATCCTTATGAGAGTGAGTCTTGCCATTTTTGTATATGAATCAGTCTGATGGTCATGAATTTTGTTAGTACAAGAGACAAGAAAATTTCTAACTCCTATTCGGATGAAAGGTAATTCTAATTGATCAGATTCATACTCAATCTGATGATCATAACAAAGAATAGTAAGTTTATATTTGTAGTATATTTTAATTTTTTCTATGTATTGTAAAATATAATGTTTTCTAAGAAAACAAAATAAAATACTTGAGACATAAAAAAGTCATAAAATTAGTTTTAAGATAGTTTTTATGATTTCCAAAACTAAAGGAATGGAAAATTAAGAAGAAATACTTAGGACTCAATAGGTGGGCATTCATGAGAACTTCCCAATAAGAATATTTTGTGATTTATTCATTCATATCCATGCATCCATGTATACATGATATTATTAATAGTATGAGTATCAATGTAGATTAACATAATATCATATTAGTGAAAATCTTGCACATCACGAATGAAATAAAACTAGACTATAACATATAAAGTTCTACAGATTTATTCATTGGTATCATTAAAGGGAAGAAATATCCACATATCAGAGCCTCTATTTTGAATATACGAGCCAAAGAAAAATTTAAAATATAAAATTCCATAAAAATATTTGATCATATGATTCCTTCAGCTCTGAAAACTACTTCTCTAGAGAGGTAACAAATTTTCATAGTTTATCAACAGATTTAGTATCTACCTCCACAACCTGTTTCAACTCTTTTACTTTGGAAATTAAATCAAGAATGGATTTCACCCCTATGTCAAGGATTTATTTCTAATAAAATATGTTATTCCATAATATTTAAAGTTCATGTCGAATCTGGAATAGTTTTTCTTGATGATGACTATTCAGTTCTTGTAAAAGATTGGGATATAAATAAATTATAAATCGGGAAATCCATACTGATTCATAAATATAGACTATATATAACTAGTCTTAAAACTCTAAATATATTTTCCTGACCCATAATGTCCATTACCATTCATTAAAAATCACACTAACAAGATTGTAATCCAATTTCTTGCTCTATTCGCCACCCGATTTGTTTATAGAAGAGATGAATATACTCGAGTAACTTATACCAATAGGATGATGAGTTAAATCACAACCTTCCAAAACTAAGAGTGAATTATACAACATATAAGACAATCCATAGGATTGATTTGTGACCAATTGGACATCCTCAGTAAAATTTTCCTTTAGTACAGTCAATAGAAGTACACACCCAATAAGAATGCATTTTAAAGTCTGAGGGATGAATGATAACATCATCCAAAAAACCAAACTAATATAGAGGAATCCGGTTTAATAAAGGAATGGTTTTAAGCTCAAATGAAAGAATATTTTTAGAGTCTCATTTTCATAATTCACAAGACATATAGGGTCATAATTGTAGTTTTTAGGAATCATTCCATTTTATTTGTCATAGTATAGAAATATTGATATGAGTTGGAATCCATATGAACAAAAGTAAGTGGAACATGTGAGACTGATAAAATAAAAAACATATTAAAATGTATAAAAAAACATTATCATGTGAATCACATGAATTAATAAGGATTCATGAACTGCCTAGCTCTTGAATATCTCATAAATCACATAACCTATATAGCATCATGCTGCCGTATAAACCCTCATAGATTCACGATCATGTGACCTTGAAATGATCATGTGATCCACATAAAAGTCAATTTATTAGGTGATTGATCCATCCGATCCTTCAAATCCCCCAAGATAATCGAATCCCCACAGACAAAGTTCAAACAATTAATAAATCTGATTTTGTGGTCGATTCGAGTGGGTGCTTAGGAAAAAGAGGTCTTGTGGAGTAGTTCTTGTCAATGGGATAATGATGAGGTCTCACGATCAGATCTTGAAGGAGGATCTTTAAATGATGACATGTGATAGAAGTAGGGAACATGATATCTGGATAATGGAGTAGTACATGAACCATTCATGGTTGTAAAACTCATGTGAAAATCCTTGGTTGTCCAAAGAATAGTCTCACAAGACCCCTTGACAAGCCAACCTGGTTTCAAAAAGGCTCCTTGAAAATCCATTCTAGTCATGAAAAAGTCCCTAGAAAATTTTCTTTTGATCATGAAAAGGTATTTCAATAAGAATCATGATCTCATGGAGGCACCTGGACAAGTCAAACTGACAATATACATGTCCCTGGGCATGCCCATTTTATTACAAAATACCTCATTAATTATAAATAATACAATAAAGGAAGTGTTGGTGGGATTATCTACCAGTTAACTAAAAATCATACAACAACCAGAGAGACCCACAATAGGACCTCACAAAGTAGATTGATGTAAAATCCCTTCATCAACTCCAACTTAGATTTTTGTGATACACAAAGTGAAAAGTGGTGAATAACTAGGGTGGAATGGCCTTTAAATCCCCTAACACATTAGAAAAAATATGGTTGAGCCTAGATCAGAAAGAATTTTACTTTGAACCTCACACCAGCACACCCAAGCACCATAATAGATTTCTCAGAGTGGATAATCTCACAATTAGAAAAGATTTCAATCAGGTAAGATCTGGGGAACAACAAGATAGATCATGAATCGCTCATATATAACTTCAGATGATCATTTATAGAACACGAGAAAGACTTAGAGTAGGACACATGAAAAATATACCATAGATCTTCTAAGACAGGTGATGATTAAGATAAGCTTACACTGAACAAATTTAAGGAACTTACAATAAAATTATTGAAGAAAGGATAAAATATGGGATAATTAAAAAAAGAACACATAAAATGATCCTTAATCCCATTGCGTGAATCACCCAGGGCATGCGACAACATTGAGACATGTCGGCCAGATCTTGCAATACTCCTTTGGTATAACATTTAGATCATGTGAAGTCCTCTAGACATGTAAAATCATGTTACATGGTGCACCATTGTCATGCCACTCAATTCTCAAGTATCCATTCATTCTAACCATCCAAACCTTGCAGTGTCCTTCATACATGTTGCCTAAATCATATGGCAGCATTAAAACATGTTATCTAAGTCTCACAATAGCATCCAGAAATGTCAACTTACTCTTGTGAAGCTCTCCAGGCACACCAGTCAGATCTGGTGATGTCCCCATATATGTCATCCTAGATCATACATCATCCTATAGAAACATCAAACTAACTCCCAATACACCCTTCAAGCATGTCATCTAGATATTATGATAAATGTAGGGAATTTAAACCGGATCATGTGACACCCCATAATAATTTCAACCAGGATCATGAAATTGTTTCTAAGATAATCCATCCAGGTCTTGAGATGTCCTCTAGAAAATTCATTGTTGATCATGCGATGACCCTCAAACAAGCCATTTGGGATATGAAATGTCCCTCGGATAAGACAAATGTTTCATGTGAATGCCTTTGGAAATGTTTATAATATGACCAGACATGTCTTGAAATCCTATAATATGTCAAAAAAATAGTCAAGTCATGTCATGAAGGCAATCAATCATGTCAAAAAGTCAAAACATTGAGGAGAAATGGGTATCCCAGTGCTTGATACCTTTATCCACCCTCAGTATTTAAGCCCTGATCAGAAGGGGAACCGCAGTGTGTAAGGCCCAATCAACTGAACTATGATGAATTTGATTCCTTCCATAACCCATATAAATAGGATTCCTTCCTAAGGAATGAGATCTATATTAAACATCTCTATGGAATTCCCATCAAAAAATCCACACATACATATATATTGATATTTATTACTTTTTATCCCTTGTATCTCACATCGAGCCGACTCATGTGGGATTAAGGATTTAAGATAGTCATGTCATATGCATCATTAATCTCCACCATCCAATCCAGTTTTAGCATGTAATACCTAATGAGTGTCATGATTTAAATATCCCCCATATGAAGGAATCTACCTTGGTTCAATCTAAAGGGCATGATCAAACTATGATAACTATGATTCAAATAATAACTAGGATACGTAAGTTATATCCTTGAGAGTCAATCTCAAATGACTAGTGTCTGAGTTCCCACACATATTTTATTTATGCACGAAGATAAAAGGAATGGGTTTAAGAAACTATATAGGTAATTATTACTACAATAAACATGACACATATGATGGCTCATAATGGATCAATACCCTTCTTGAATTATTAATCACCTCCATAAATGACATATAACTCCAAAGCTCCTAGTTATGTGGTTTCATCATATAAACAAATATTCATTAATGGGAAATTGATGAAGAACCTTAGATACATATAAATGGATTAAAAAATGATATCCCCTTTATCTTCTATATATAAATGTTACCTAACCTATTATCATTTTGTTAGGGTAACTGGTCCCATATTGGGTTTAGGAAGAGATTATTGAAGATATCTCAAATATATAAGAGTCCCATAGTAAGAAACAATTCCCCCGAAAAGGGTGTGATGAGTCTGACCTCCCATCCTCTTAACCAATGTGAGTTCCTAAAAATCATGGGATATAAATCCCTAATTTACCACATACCTTTGTCAAGTAGGTTTGTACCCACTTATGGATGAGGAAAACATTGGGAATTTCTGTTAAGAACAACAATTGTGAAACAATGTTAATAATTGTGCAAGAAATGAACCCCTGACAATCAATCATCAGGCTAAATAGGATCTACATTGATAGGGGTTCTCGGTCCTCTCTTTACCATTAAAACAACTATTCATAATTTTTGCAGGAATATATATCAATAATATTCGAAGGGAAACCATGTGAATAGAAATTTTGTCTCATTAGTCCTCAAATCACTTTTACACAATAATTCTTATTGGATCCAAATAAATATAAAGGGGTAGTTTAAATATTGACTACAGTGTTTGAAAGAAAACTTATAGATGATAGACTCTTCTTAATAATTATGATGTAAGGGTAAAACAATATAATCTAATCACAAAAAATATATTTTCATTCATTTCATTACTTATTCGTTTTTGTTTTTTAGGAATAATTGGTTACTCATTACAGTCAATGGGATACTCTGATGTTTTATTTTCTGGATTCAATGCATGGATACACAACAAAATGAGAAAATGTAATGGAATTTATCAATTTTCAATACACTAAATGAAAAATTTTAAAAATAAAATTCATGTATAAATTTTATATAATGTTTTAATGAAAATTATTTTATGATAGGGTGGTGTTTAAATATCATCAAAATCATGGAATTAGGATAGTTCATGAACACAAAAACCCTATCGAATTCTAGAAATAAAAACTTTTAATGATATATATAATAATATTACATTATCAATACATATATAAAAAATTTCTTATTTTTCTCAATGTTTTTATAGTTCCTAGAACAAACTAATGGAAGATATTTTGGTTTTTATGTTTATAAATTTATGAAAGATAATGTATTACATCAAAAAATAGCATCCATGAAGATGTATTTTTGATGATAATTACAATTTCATTTAAAATATTTACCAATCCATTTTTTATTTATATTTTTTACTATACTAAAATGACTATCCATATTCATCATATTCAGAAGAGGAAATTAATATTTTAAAAAAAATGAGAAAAATACAAGGTGTAAAATTCTAGTTAGAAATCGTGAAGTAGTGACTTCCTAATACGTATTTAGTAATTTTTCTCATAATTTTATCTACTTTTTTTAGTTAATTTACTTATCATTTTTATCTGATAATTTTTTTTAATTCTTATAGAGATCATGAAGAAGGATGATAGAATCATTATGCACTCATGTACTATTATTACACACTCAAAAAGGATGATGCATCCATGATGATGTACTTTTATTTTTATTCTATAATGAATTCAACATTTTGGGTTAGGGAACAACAATATTGTTAGATGACCCCAAATTTTTAATGAATAGAAGAATAAAAATACATTATGCGATGTGTAGGAATCAAACAGAACTTAATGAAATACAAGATATTCCTAGTATGACTCAAATTTTCTGTTATTAGTTTCAAATTTTAATTTTAGTTCAAAACACACATTACATAATCAAAATTGATAAAAAACATTTATATTGATTTTATACTTTAGGAAAATGATTCATAAGTCCGTTTGGATGTGTAAGAATTTACCAAACATTAGTCTGATACATAGTTTTTATGGTAATATAGAGCTAGTAACATGTACAAAGTTGCAAATTCCTGTGTAGGAATCAACAAAACCTCAATAAGCTACACCTTAATATGACACATAGTGTTCTTGATATGAATCAAAATGTATGTTTTTAGTTTATAATTTAAATTTTATTTGAAATAAAATTACACTCTCAAAATTGAGAAAAAAAATTCATATAGTTTTTATAATTTACTACAATGATAAATAAGTCATTTGTGACATGTAGGAATCAACCAAACCTCAAAATAAAACACAATGTGTCTGGTATCACTAAAAGTGTGTGTTTTTAGTTTAAAATTGACATTTTAGTTCAAAAGACATGTCACTAACTCAATACCAAGAAAAAACATTTGGATTGTGTTTATTCTTTTGGAAAATGATCCATATATAATTTTTTAAATGTATGAATTAGTTACATCTGGATATGATATAAAGTGTGCCCGATATGATTGAAAATTTCTCATTATCTATTTAAAATTTAAATTTTAGTTCAAAATGCATGTAACTCACATAAAACAAAGAAAACGTCCTCAGATTGTCTTTATACTTTTGGGTAATTATTTATAAGTCATTTTTGATGAGTTGTAATTAGTCTCACCTCAAACTAAAACACGATGTAATCGGTATAACTCAAAGTATGTGTTTTCAGTGTAAATTGAAATTTTCATAAAAAACACATTATAAACTCAAAATCAATAAAAATTATTCATATTATTTTGATACTTTATGATAATTATCCTTAATTCATTTTTTAAGTGTTGAAATTAGCCTCATTCCAATATGATTTACAATGTGACTGGTATGACTCTAAGTGAAACCTTTTATTTAAAATGGAAATTTTATTTTAAAACACACATCCCATACTCAAAACATAGCGAAAAAATTAAAATGTTTTTGATAAATTAATAAAATGATAAAAAATTCATTTTTGATGTGTTGGAATCAGCCTCACCTCAATATAATACATGTTTTTCCCAACATTACTCAATGTGATCATCATCAGTTTAAAATTGAAAATTTAGTTAAAAACAAGTTTCAATCATTTTAAATCAAGAAAACACACTTGTATTGACTTCATAATTTAGTAAAATGATTCATAAGTCATTTTTGATGTGTAGGAATCTATCTTACATCAAACTGACACAATATGTGACTAGTATGACTTGAAGTGTGTTTTATTAGTTTAAATAAAAATTTTAGTAAAAATGGCAAGTGATATGTTATAATATAATAAAATGAATTCATGTTGCATTAATACACTAGGAAAATAATTGTTACATCATTTGTTATATGTTGGAATTAGTCGCACGTCAATCTGATGCATGATTTGACAAGTACGACTCTATGTGTTTCCTTTAATTTAAAATTGTTATTTTATTTTAAAACACATGTCACATACTCAAAACCAATAAAATTAATTTATATTATTTTTATAATTTAGGAATAAAGTCCATAAGTAATTTCTGATATGTAATAATTAGCCTCACCTCAATATAATACACGGTGTTCCTGATAATACTCAAAGTTCCTATTATCTGTTTAAAATTAAAAATTTAGTTTAGAAGGTGTTCCACTCACTGAAAACCAAGAAAATATACTCATATTGTCTTGATACTTTAGGGGAAAAAATTTTAATTTCACTTTTGATGTGTAGAAATCATTCTCATGTCAAACCGACACAAGATGTGACCTGTATGACTCAAAGTGCATATTTTCATTTTCAAATGACATTTTAGTAAAAAAATGCGACATAATAAAAATGGAGAAAAAAATTTATATTGTCTTAAAATTTTAAAAAACCAATATTTAAGTCATTTTTGATATGTTGGAATCATCGTCACATCAATATGACACATTGTGTGACCGGTATGACTCAAAGTGTCATTTTATTTGAAATTTATATTTTATTTCAAAAACACATGTCACATACTAAAAACTGATCAAACACATTCATATTATTTTTATACTTGGAAAATGAACCATTATTCATTTATGACATGTAGGAATCATTATCACTTAAATCCGATACATGTGTTCCTAGTATTACTCAATGTGTCTATTATGAGTTTAAAATTGTTAATTTAGTTTAAAACATGTGTCACTCACTAAAAACCAAGAAACTTCATTCAGATTTTCTTGATACCAAATGATGTTATTAGTAGGAATCAAAATGTGTGTTTTCAGATTAAATAGAAATTTTAGTAAAAAATACATATGATATACTCAAAACATAGAAAAAACATTTGAATTATTTTGATAATTTTTGAAAATTATCTTTATGTAATTTCTGAAATGCATGAATCAAATACACATCAATCTGATGCACGGTGTGACCAGTATGACTCCAATTGTGTTATGTTATTTATAATTTCTATTTTTTTTTCAAAACACACATCGCATACTCATAACTTAGCTAAAAAATTCTAATTTTATTTTACTTTAGGACAATGATCAACAAGTCATTTGTGATATGTAGGAATCAATTCCACCTCAATTCAAAACACGGTGTGCCCAAAATGACTCAAAGTGTCCATTATCAGTTAAAAATTTAAAATTTATTTTAAAAAATGTGTCACACATACTTTATAAAAAAATATTCAAAATTATTTTATTAATTTTAGTAATTAGTCTCACATACAATTGATACAATATGTGACCAGTATGACTCAATTTGTATGTTTTCTATTTATACAGACATTTTTATTAAAAAACAAATGTGATATACTCAAAACTAATAAAATAAATTTTGATTTTTTTGATAACTAAGGAAAAAGATGATAAATTTATTTTTGATATGTAGGAATTAACCTCACATCAATCTAATGAACATTTTGATTGGTATGACTCCAACTTTTCCCTTTTATTTATAATATAAATTTTTAGTTCAAAACACATGTGACATACTCAAAACCGAGAAAAAACTTTCTAATTGTTTTGAAACTTTAGAAAAATAATCTAAATGTCATTTTTGATGTGTAAGAATCATTTACACCTCAAAATGGTACACGATGTTCCTGATATGACTCAAAGTGTCTGTTATCACTTTAAAATGGACAATTTAGTTTAAAATGTATATCGATCACTAAAAATCAGGGAAAAATTCCCAAATTGTCGTGATACTTTAGGAAACCAATTTATAAGTTATTTATAATGTCTAGTAATTAGTTTTGCATCAAACTAATGCAATATGTGATTAGTATGACTCAAAGTGCATGTTTTCATTCTAAATTGACATTTTAGTAAAAAAGAAACGTGATATACTAAAAAATGAGAAAATGATTTTTTTTTACTTTAGAAAACGATACTTAAATCCTCGTGACATGTAGGAATAAAACACACTTTAATATAATTCACAATGTGAATTATATGTCTCAAAGTGTGTTATTTCATTTTAAATTGAAATTTTATTAATGAAATATTTCATATATAGGTTTAATTTATTTTTTGGTAGTATTACTAACAAGAGAATTATTTTCTTATAAAAGAGGATTATTTTGATCTAATTAATTTGGTTTTTTGGAAACTAATACAATGAGTAGGTTTTTTTTGAGAGGGGGTTGGGTGCCAAACATAATGAAACCATTTATGTTTTTGAATTTTTTTATAGTACATGCTAATGAAATTGTACAAATTTTGTTTTGGAATGTGTGTAATATATTGATATCTATTTTTTATTTAGGATGTTATTTTTATTAAAATTAAAATATGAATTTTCCATATATAGGTGTATTTACTACTACAGTGCATTGTAATTTTAACATCACTCTGTATTAGGCTGACCTTTATCAGAGCTTGTTCTAGAACTAAAAAAGGACCACCATTATCTCTGCATTTTTAGTGATGATAAAATAAAACCACTTTTAATGGAACTTAGTTCAATAGTTTTTCTATCAATCATACATTATTTATCCAATGATTATAAAAAATATTTTTGTAGAAGTGGTTTTATTTTTATCAAAATATTTTTTTTGATTTATTATTTGTTGGGCACCACTTTTGTTGTGTGGCCCTTTGACTGTAGGCCTAGAGATTTGTATGTCATCTTCCTTGGTCCAATACATATGGCCAATGTTCCTCTATCATTTCTACCACATAATTCCTTGCTGCATGGATTCCTATTCATTGATCATATTTTTTCCCATGTGATTTCCATCCACTTGTTTAGCCACACTGATTTGTGCTATTCTATTTCTATTCAGCGTTGACTCTTGATTCTTGATGGTAGTATTCGATTTTTTGATTTTGACTTCTAAGAGAAAAATTCCCAGTTTAGTCCTTTAGAGTTCATGTGTTATGTTATAACTAGTGAACCCTTGTGATAGGTCATTTTTTACCACTTGGACATGAATGTTCATGGAGAATGAGGGGTTTGAGCACTACCAAGCGCTCAAAAAAGTATAGAAGATAATGAGTGCCTAAAGAGGGGGTGGTACGTGGTAGATTACCTCCCTCATTCCACAACAAGTAATATAAAGTAATGGATAAAAGTGAGATTTTTTTAACATGGGATTGTGAATTATCATTTCACTATGAATTTATGTGAACTGATTGGAAAATTATTAATATGACACAGTCATAACCTTCTCTTTTTTTATCATTCTTAGTATCTATATTAATATCCTTCGCACCACTAAAATTGAATTTTTTGTTTTTTCAGTGCTATGAATTTATATATTTCAATTTAATTATTCATTTTTTTGAAACTTATATTATGCATGATTCTTCATGGATGTTACGTGTGGAAATTTCAGTTAATATTTATTTTCCTCACATATAATTGTAGTGAATTTTTATTCTAGTTTGTTTTTTATCAACATTAGGGAACCAATATGGACTATTTATCACATTGGATCTGATGTCAATTTTATCCCATTATTTAATTTCTTCACAAATGGCTCGATTCGTGTCCTCACCTCACTTCAAATGGGAGATCTTCACTTGTCCCTACGAGCCATGATTCTCTTACTTAATTGAACAACCATTTTGATCTATATAGTCCACATGTCGACTTGATTGATCCTTGACTACTACATCTATCGTTGTTCTTGGGATTCATTATTATGGGTTTCTTCTTCTTTCTTAGAGTATATCATTTTGGATCTATTAATTCTTCTGTAGAAATAACTGTAATCTCTTGGTGGAGAAAACCTCATAGTTTTCAGGTGAACTCAATAGAAGGTCATATAGTTTTGGTACTTATTATTTCTTCCTCTTCCATAGTGCTTAGAGTTCTATTATTATATAACTGGACATCTCATCCGCTGGAGATTCGGTGGAGGATTCAGGTGGGAATAGGATTTGGAAAACCCTTGCGCGATGCACGGTTATTATAGATTTACATATTCAATCATAAGAATAAACATTAACCAATGTGTTGGAGTGATATGTGGCCACACCCATAATACTATTTTCATGAATATGTGTGCTAGATGATGAATCATACATAAGGAATCAAACAAAAACATAAGGGTTACCAATGGAAAGAATTGTGTATCATAATCATGTCAAAGGGATAACAAAAGGGAATATAATAATTGTATCCATGAAATAAAAGATTTAATTCATACATGGACATTGATACGGTAAAATAGTCATATATATTGATAATTGTTGTCAATTTGATGTGAAAAAATGTAAAAAAAGTGTTTAAGAAACTCTAGAATGAAAACATTTTAAATCGATTTAAGTAAAATATTAATGATTCATTAAAGAGGAAAAAGAATTTTTTTTATAAAAACATAAATTAACCAAAATATTTTTTCATGATAATATTATTTATTTTTTGAAAAAATTTTGTGGATTAATACATATTATGGATGGTTTCTGAAAATGGGATATAAGTTCAGAAGTTCCCTTTAATCAGGCTTGCTTATTGGGAAGAATTGTGAAGGGAAACATTTTAAAAAATGTTTTTCACCATAAAATAATGATGATATAATCTAGATAAATTATATTGTAACATATATACATAAATAATAATTATTAAACTAAAATTAATAATCATTACATTGAGGTAAATATAGAGAAAGAGTAACCTGAAGGAAAATTGGCGGTTGGGGTAGAATCCCTTACCTTATGTTTGAAAGTGTTCTTTACTTGATCTTAATGTACTAGATAATAAAATTGACTCCATTAATTAATTAATTAATAACCTTTAATACATTTTATTGTTTATTATAAATTTTTATTTCTATTTATGTCTCTTTTGATGAGTTATAAGATATAATTTCATCATTTAAGAGCGTTTGTTTAATTGGATTTCATGATGGGTTAGTTGTATAAATATTTGTAAAATCTTTTAAAATGAGAATGGTTGTCTAGTATTGAAGCTATATGTTATTAATTAATATTCATAATATTATTTTTTATAATTTTTGGTTATTATGAATCATTATATAAGACTTTAGTGGTAACTTGAAAGGTGGTGTTGTGGGTGCCCCCAAATGATTAATAGTTTTTGGGGTACTTAGGTGCAGTAAAGTGGTTGACCAAGGTCGTCTCTCAAAGGATGAAGTAAATATGACAACATATTAAAATTATTTTGAAAATAAAATAAAAGGAAATAATAATACTAATTAAAATGATGGGGTTGTTTATCATTTATAAATCTATATGAATTTTTCTGGAAGAAGATTTCTTTTATTTGTTTTTAATTTTGAAATGAAGTTTGATTAAAATGACGCAATAAGAAAGTGTTTTTTAGAAAATATTTTAAAAGGAATAATTTATCTAACTGTAACTATTCAATCATTTATTAATAATTATCATTTAAATTATTATCCACTTAATTATGATCCCTTAATTTGTTAAATACTGAACCATATGGGAATTACCTTTACCACCAAGATTAAGTGAATTTAACCCTAGGCTAACTTTGGAACATGAAACCGCATCACCCTTATTTGATTGATGTTCTAATGTTAGATTATGGTTAGTGGTAATTTAAGGCACATATCCTCTCTATAAATTATAATTAATTGTGTTTAGTGATTATATTCGAACACTACAAATTGATCCCATATGGTTTTGAATTACTAATTAAGTTCCCACTCTCACAATTCACACAATTCTCGACCTCTTTTGATTTGTGTTTACTATTCAAATACTTAGTTAGTTTAATTTAAATTAAAAAATCAATTAATATATCATATTATGTGAATTAAATTATCTCATTTATTCAAAATAAATGAATTAATAGGGTAAGATACACTACTGGAAAAAAGGCCTATACCCACGGTTCAAAACCGTGGGTATAGCCCCCAAAACCGTGGGTATAGTCTATACCCACGGTTTTGGGAACCGTGGGCTGGAACGCCGTCGGTATAGGTCCCCAGCCTATACCCACGGTTTTCCAAAACCGTGGGTATAGGTGTTCTGCCACCGTGTCAACAAAACATTCCCAATTGCCACGGTGTCAATGGCTTTTACCCACGGTTTCAAAACCGTGGGTATAGATCCTAAAATAAAGCCGCAGGCGGGTTTCGATCCCACGACCTCCTCGCTGCAAAGTACCGCGTCTACCACTACCCTACTATCACTTACATGTATATATATATATATTTAGTTAAATATAGTTATATAAACCGTGGGTATAGAGGGAAGAACCGTAGGTATAGGACTCCTGCCAAAAAAAAATTCTTTCCCGCGTAAATTTTTTTTTTCCCGCGCACACATGGGAAACCTATACCCACGGTTTTGAAAAACCGTGGGTATAGGTTTTTTATCCTATACCTATCCCCACGGTTCTCCTCAAAACCGTGGGGATAGGTACCCCTATACCCACGGTTCTTGAGAACCGTGGGTATAGGTCAATTTTCAGGACCTATCCCCACGGTTTTGGAAAACCGTGGGGATAGACCCCCCTATGCCCATGGTTTTTGAAAACCGTGGGCACAGGTCTTGAAAATTGACCTATACCCACGGTTTTGAGGAAAACCGTGGGGATAGGTCCATTTTCAAGTAGTGATATATATTGATATCTAAAAAGAACTACTCTTCTATGGGCGGTGTAGTCATCATAAAAACGTTTTGAATTTGCAAAGGTTTAGAGAGGGTAGAACCCAATCTAGTTTCAACTATTGATTCCAAACCAATTAGGAAGATTAATAGAAGAAGAAATTTATACAAAAAAGAAAAAAATAGAATAAATAAAAGAATAAAAAATAAGTTTATTATAAAAATCCAAACATTACAACATGAAGAAGAAGAAGATTGCTTCAACGAGGGGATCCCCGCTCCAAGAGATAACCCTCTTACAATGGTTGAATAATTTGAGCGAAACAAAATATCCTCTGCCTTAAATATCTTAATGAATGTCCCAACCCTTGAAAATGAAAAAAATACATATTTATCAATTGGAGGGGAGGCTATGTTAAAAGTAATTTCAAGTTTGAATGATGAGATTATTCCAAGTATTTTAATCCCACATGAAACACCTTATTGACCACCAAAACGCGTGAAGTTTATGTCCCTGCAGATGGATAATATGTTACAAATTGGGTTCAAGTTCCACTCTCAAAATTTGTGCTCAATCCATGCAAGGATGTAGAAGATATGTCCCAAACACAAAAGTGATATCCAATCTCGCGTGTCCAGCCCCCCAATGACTTAATGAACCATTTACTCCAACCCAACACACTCTTTAACTCTAGTGTCCTGAATAAAAGTTGTAGAAATTTTTTTTAGGAATAGTTTTACTAATGTTTAAGATCAAATAAGTCATATTAAAATATTTATGTTTGAAATACTCTAGTGAATTGTAAAATGGTAAAACTGGAATTTTCACCTTATTTTCGAATGAATGATCTAATCCCAAAGATTTTATAAATAAAAATATTTAACACAATGTGAGGACATTATATCATTTATTATAAATAAAATAATCTATAAAAATTTGTTTTATCAACTCCCCCACAATTACCCTTTTTCACTCCTGAGAAAAACCTCATATTATGTATTCTTAAGAATTGTGACAAGTAAACATTTATATCAAATCCAAACTAATTTTAAAAAACATATCATTGATATCCAAAATTCCCAAACCAAGAAACAAATTTTATCATGGCTCATAAAAAACCATTATTTAAATTTCTTCATTTATATCATTTAATATATTTTCACTTCATTTATCCACCCATGCACAAAAACTTACCTCACATGAATTTTCTCTTGTCACACAAATTTTAATTTTTTAGCAATATCTTTCTCATCAAAAAGTCATACCAGGGTCACCATATGCTTGATAAATTCATACATCTCACCCTGATGTGAGTCAAGGAAATATTTTATTATGAGGACTTTCCATGGTTATTTTGTGGCTTCAGTTGGTAGGATTTAGATGTGAAAATTTCTGAGGCTGAATGAGGGGGTATTGCCTCTTTTTGAAGAAAAATTGAATTAATCTAATTTTCACAGTAATATGGTATCCTCCTCAATAACCATAAAATCAATTCATGTTAATCATCATAAAAAATAATGTAATGTGCACACAATTGAACATTTCAGCAGTAAAAATGTCAAAATTCTCAAATATGATTTTATTGAAAGTTCCAGATAGGCATAGCTTTCTTCCCATATTTGAATCTCCAGAAAGGCACAACTTCACTTATCATGAAAGCTCTAGAAAAGGAACAGATTTTAATATAATTTCTTTCTTCAGCATAAAACACATCTCTTCATAATATAATTTTCTACCCAATGTATCAAATAATATGGTAGCACAACACAAGACATCTTCCCCCACACTTAAGTTCAACTATATTATGAAATTTCACTTCAAGAGTTGGATGGATAGGGAAAATTGGGATGTAATGTGGCTAACCTAATAGGATTTTCAAAGATTATAAGAGCTATAAGGATTAAATGTTCATGGTAGGCCATTATAAAAATGATTATTTGAAATAGGGGCTTTAATACCAAAAAATTCCTCAATCATTTAAAACAAAATTAGCTCAAACCCTCAAGTTTTGATAGGACTAAATCAATTTATGGTTAAATCAATCATGGTTTGGTTCTCTAAAGAAGTGATTTAAATGTAAAGAATATGAAAATAACAGTTCAGAAGCCTCACAGGAATGCAATTTCACATATAAAGAAAGTGTTATTTGTCATGGGATTCAAAATTCAGAGTACATTTCCTGAAATTACTAAAGATTTGAACATGAAACAAATTATTTTCCTCATTCATTTAAGCTTAGTTTTATGGGATAAATTGTTTCACTTATTGATATGAATTTTAAAATAGCGATGAGAATCATTTCAGCTCAAAAGTATTAACAACACAAAAAAAACTAAAAAATAAACAGACAAAATTTGAAAAACAAACAATTTTGTTTTTTAAAAATCATTGAAAAAATGGAAAACAATTGAAATTAGTAAACTAAAAGGTTCCCTCCCCGAAACTTAAAATATTGTATTTTCCTCAATATAAACACCTAAGATGATATATGCAAATGAAATTTATGATTTTAAATAGTTCAAAGAATAAATAAGTGAAAGGGTTAGGAACAACCTGATATGATCAAGTGATAAAGGGGTCATACAGTGTGAAAAAATACACTGCATCAGTAGGAATTCCCTCATTGTATTTATTAAAACGTTTCCAACTGACTGTAAAGATCCTTCTTGTGTCCTCTTGTGTGATCTCCACTACACCATAAGGAAAATAATTAGTCACAGCATAAGGACCTAACCACCTGGAACACAACTTACCAGACATCAACTTCAGTCGTGAACTATTGAGCAAGACTTTCTATCTAAATTGAAATTTTCTTTTATGGATCATTTTTTCATGTTTTTATTTTGATAATTCCTTATAGATCCTAGATTTCGCATATGAATACAATTGAATCTCCTCAATCTCTTTAATTTTCATCTTTATTTGGATTCCATCTTGGGCCAAATCCATGTTACATTTCTTTATATCCCAATAAACCCAATGCTCCACTTCCATGGGGAGATGAAACGCTTTCACAAAAACAATACTAAATGGAGAAATACCAATGGGTGTCTTGTATGATGTCATGTAATCCCATAGCACATCATCCAAGCTCTTATTCCAATCCTTCATATTCGGCTGCATGGTTTTCTCCAAAATTTGTTTCAACTCACGATATGAAACCTCAGTCTGGACATTTGTTTTGGGGTGGTATGGTGTTGATGTTTTGTGTGTCACCCCATACTTCCAAAGTAGGGAAGCCAAATTCTGATTGAAAATGTGTGTCCTTTGGTCACTGATGATGGCCTTCGGTACTCCAAACAAGAAAAAAATTGGTGCTTTCACAAAGTCCACAACAACATTAGAATCATCAGTCCTGGTGGCCTTAGCCTCCACTTATTTTATCACATAATAAAATAAAACCAAAATATATTGGAAACCAAATGAACTAAGAAAATGACCTATAAAATCATTTCCCCATACCTAAAAAAGATCACATAATAGAATGGGTTGTTGGGGCATATCATGTCTCCTAGAAATGTTCCTAGTGTGTTGGAAATGAGAGAATAACTTAAAAAACACATGGGCATCATGGAATAATCCAAGATAATATATTCCAAAGTACAAAACATTCCTAACTATCCATTGGGGTCCAAAGTGTCCACCACAATAAAGTGTGACAATAATGTAAAACAAATTCCAACTAATGATCAGGAACACACATCCTAATAACTTTGTCACTACATATACACCATAGGTATGGATCATGCCAAAGAAAAAATCTTTACTCACTCTTTAACTTTTGGACTTGATGTTTCTTTAAATTTGTAGGGATATCAAAGGCAAAAAGGTAGTTAACTAAATCATCATACCAAGGATACGTACCTAAGATGGAATAAATATTGTAATCAGGGAAAGTGTCCTAAAGTGGTACCTGGTCCATGGTGTTATCATCTAGTGTGTGAGTAAGACTACTCATGTGGTCTGTCATTAGGTTTTCTGTCCCCTTCTTTTCTTTTATCTCAATATCAAATTGTTGAAGAAAGATCATCAATCAGATAAGTCCGGGATTTGCATCTGGCATCTTCAAAAGGTACCTCAGAGCTGCATGGTCAGAAAAACAACTACTTTAGAGCCCAATAAATATGAATGAAATTTATTTAAAGAAAGTATAATGGAAATAGACTCTGTTTCCATGGTTGTGCAGTTTGATTGGGCTGAATCCAATGTCCTCAAAGCATAGGCAATCAGATGTGAACATCCCTCCACACTATGAGATAGAAAAACCCCAACTGCAAAGTTGGAGGCATCACAGATAAGCTCAAAATGAATTTCCCATTGTGGGGGATGTATAATCAGTGGAGTGGTTAGACACTTCTTCAGCTCATCAAATGCTACCCTGCATAAATCATCAAACACAAAATCCGAATCCTTTTGAAGTAATCATGAAAAATGAAGATAAATATCACTAAAATCTTTGATGAAGCACCAATAAAATACCGCATGCCCTAGGAAATATCTAATATCACACACACATGAAGGATTGTGTAAGGATGAAATAATTTCTATCTTAGATCTATCAACCTCTATCCCATGATTTGAAACTACATTCCTTAAGAAAGTGCCATGACCTACCATGAAATGACACTTTTCAATGTTTAATATTATATTCTATTCAATACAAAGATTCAAAACCATTCCCAAACTACTTATAGATTCATCAAATGAGGATCCAAACACTGTAAAATCAACCATAAATACCCCCATGCAGGTCTCAATAAAATCCAAAAAAATACTCACCATGCATCTCTGGAAGGTACATGGGGCGTCCAAAGTCCAAGTACTATCATGGGCCCCTTAAATGATCAATAGTTTTTGGGGTACTTAGGTGCATCATAGTGGCTAACCAAGGTCATCTCTCAAAGGAGGATGTAAATTTAACAAGATATTAAAGGTAATTTGAAAATAAAATATAAGGAAATAAGAATATTAATTAAAAGGATGGGGTTGTTTATTGTTTATAAATCTATATAAAGTTTTCTAGAAGAATATTGATTTTTTTTGTTTTTAATTTTGAAATGATGTTCGATTAAAAAGATGCAACAAGAAGATGTTTTGTAGAAAATATTTTAAAAGGTGTAACCGATATAATTCTACCTCTTAAATCATATATTAATCATTATCATTTAAATTAATATCCAATTAATTATGATCTCTCAATTTGTTAAATCTTGAACCATATGAGAATTAACTTTACCCCCAAGATGAAGTGAATTTCCCCCTAGGCCAACTTTGGAACATGAAATTGCATCACCATGATTTGATTGATATTATAAGGTTATATTATGGTCAGTGGTAAATTAAGGCACATATCCTCTCTATAAAATAGAATTAATTGAGTTTAGGGATTATATTTTAACACCAAAAATTGATCCTATATGGTTTTGAATTACCAATTAGGTTCATGCTCTCATAATTCACACAATTCTCGACCCCACGTGATTTGTGTTTATTATTCAATTTCTTGATTAGTTTCATTTAAATTAAAAACCCAATTAATAGATCATATTATGTGAATTATAGTACCTCATTTATTCAAAATAAATTAATGAATAAGGTAAGAGATAGATAGATTACTAAAAATAACTACTCTTCCATGGGCGGTGTAGTCATCGTTGAAACGTTTTTTATTTGCAAAGGTTTAGAGAGGGTATAACCCAATATCATTTATAATCTTGATTTCAGACCAATTAGGAAGATTATGAGGGAAATAAATTTGAACAAAACAGAATAAAAGAGAATAAATAAGAGAATAAAAAAGAAGTTGTTTTTCACAAATGCAAACATTACAACATGAATAAGAAGTATAAGGCTTCAATGAGGGGATCCTCACTTCAATAGCTACCCCCTTAAAATGGTTGGATAATTGGAGTGAAACAAAATATCTTCTGCCTTAAATCTACTAATTAACGTCCCAACCCTTACACATGAGAAAAATACATATTTACAGAGTGGTGGGGAGGCTAGGTAAAAGTGGTTTCAAGTGTGAATGAGGAGATTATGCCAAATATTTTAATCCCAATTGAACCTCCTTATTGACCACCAAATACAAGGAACCGACCTTAAACCTTACATAATCATGAATTAAATGAATAATTCACATTGAAGATCTTTTCAGGTTTGTATTTTTAGAGAATTAGGACATTACAACTTGAATATTACATGTAGACACTACTACTCGATATCCATTTTTTCATAAAATAAAAACACTTAAAAAGAAACATGTCTAGTTCCATGTTTTAGATATCTTGAATTCACCTTGATCCCATCATTGACCCTATTCATCTTTAAGTCTTGTGGAAAACATTTCAAAAACTTGGGATGAGCATAAAAAGCTCAGTAAGGGTTATAAAATAAGGAAGGAAAACATTAACCCATCAATAAATAGAAATCAATGAAACCATATTTTTCAATCATAACATACCTTACGAAATCATAAGATTTATGAATAACACACAAAAATCATAAAGGCTACTTATGGATTCTATATCAAACTCACATTGAAGCTATCACTGCTACATAGGGAGTCATACTTGGAATACCCATCACTGTATATTCCCTAAATCTCTTAGGAGAAATATCAAGTTTACCTCCATCACGTTACCCAATGCATTGGAGATCTATCTCGGGCTCACCCACCCTAGGTTTATCACAAAACCACCCATATATGTAAAAAATTCCCAATAACCGTAATAAAATCATGACATGTAACACATGTATAAAGTAAAGATAACATTTCCACATTCCAATATATCAAATCAAGATATTGAAATAAACAATGAATTATCAAATAATTTTGAAAACCATTTATAAATAGATTTTTTAAATCAAAGTGTCCCATACCAATTTGAAGAATTTAAATGAATTATCATTTGAAAACATTAATTTCCGTATAAATAATTCCTAAAAATCATTTTGAAAACATGGACACTAATGAGAAATATTTAGAAGAATAAATCATTAAAACATTTGAAATGATATTTTTGTTAAAGAGTTTTTTTAATAATCAGAACTTTATAATATCATGAGAATAAAGGGATTCATGATATAATATGTCAAAGAAAAGTATATGCACCATATAAGAGTGAATTGCTGCATAAAAACAATAAAGTCTCAATGGAAATGTAAATTGAGATGAAATCCCTTATAAAGATGGTATCCTTAAATTAAGGATAAATCAATCTCATAATTATGTGTGAAAAATATAAACATACCCAATATAAGTGGATATTAAGTGCAAAATAATCATAGGTCATTCACATATATTCATAGGATGACATATTCAATAAGTACAAGTTGAACCCAAAGAATCAAAATAGGGTTAAGAAGTTCCCTTGTAAAAATTTGACAGTCTAACAGCATCACTTTAAAATTCATAAAATGAGTTGATGGGACTAAAAGGGTATCTCATGACTTGGAAATAAAGTTTACATCAATAAGGATATATAAGAACATATCCCAACATAATAAGATGTAATTTAAAAGACATAACAAAAAGAATCCTTTTAAAAAGAGGAGGGTGAATGGTTCCCTTACCGATTTGGTAACATACAAAACATACGCTACATAAAAGAAGGATCATACAAAGAAGATTTAAATACTCATAAATGAAATTATATTATACAATGAGTAAAATCATGGGCATTACATACACCACATAAAAAGAAATAGTGGCAAATATAGCATGAATCTCATGGGAATAAAAAGTGAGATGAAACCCTTTTCCACATTGTAATCAGCTGAATCGTATGACCAAAAGTTTGTAACCACCAAATGAATCATATTATACCATGAATATAATGAGAATCATGATATCAAATTTTAGTACACAATACAACACATGCAATGAATAAGTTTCAAACAATGGAAATCTCACTAAATTAAAAGTGAGATAAGAAAATCCCTTACCTCGTGTCCGACTTAACTCGATCGTTCTTTAATCTCCTGAATAATAAACTAAAGTTAATTTATAATTTATTAATAACCTTTTTTTTCAAGTTTATTATTCTTTTATATCACTTATTACCATTTTATAAAAATTATGTAATAATTTAAGTTAATAATGGTAGATTTGTCGATATTTGGTACTTGAGTAAAAAAATGAACACATTATAATTACAAGTTGTTCATGTGATAAGATTTACATTATATTAAGAATGATATTAATTATTTATATATCATATATATCATATATATCATATATATCCAGTATATACATGTATTTATAATAATACATAACATATGGAGGTAATAAATGAAATGCATTGTTCATGGAGACGGTAAGTCATACGTACACATGAACGCTACTTTCATTTATATCTCTTATTTTAATGGAATTTAAAAATAATGATACATAGGTATATTATAATTATAGTATAATATAAAATATAATATCATTAGATATATTCTTTATATATCCCACATAAGGCATTAACGAGTCACATCACCTTGAGGGGGCGGTAGTACGCACTTCCTCGAATGAGATTATCATATTTACCCACTATGGAAACCATAAAGGAGTGATATAAATGAAAAATATAGAAGCATAAAGAAAAAATAAACAAAATATATATCATATATAAATACAGTTCCATCATAATGGCCACCATGATAGGCGGTTGGAGATATTTGAACAATAATCGTTTTGTGAGGCATTAGTTTTTTATCCACAGAAACATTATGTTCTTCACCCATTAGATGGAGGTGTGTGTAAGTGTAGTTAAAATCCTTCTCATAACAACATCCTAGTATATTTAGGATAAATTTTTTGTTACAAAAGAAATTAATAAAAAGAGTTTAGGGGTTGGGGAAGTAAAATAAAAGAAAACAATTTAAGAGAAACTATTACCTTTAATTTGGGTAACTCCCTTTGGTTTCGACCAAATGTCTTTTTGAAGTGCCTTCTACCTAAGGTAAGTATTCTAGGGGGAGGATAGGGATGTTACATCCTTCCCCCATTTTTGGAATTTCATTTTCAAAATTTAAAAAAATGGGCTCGGAAACTTCATTGAATGTCCCACATCGGAAAAAGAGTCAGTAAAACTATCACTTTAAAAGAAATAAAGAGAAGCAAAAAGGTCACCCGAGATAACCCATACTAGGATTCCATGTAAGAAAAAATGGATATGGAAGAGAAAAAAAGGGTCATGTTCTGATGGATAGTGATAGAATTTTTTTTTAGGAGAATGTTAACCATCATAAAATCACAAACATGTTATGGGTTAAAAGGTATTTGATTCCCCAATAGGAAAAGTTAACAGACAATTTTTTTGTTTTAAGTTACTTTTCATTGAGGAATTTATTTATGATCATAACTAAAACATAAGGAATCATACTTACTTTTCATGTATACTTTCATCTATTACTATATTTCTAACACAAACTCATATTTTTTTCCAAAAGATGAGTATTTAGGATGACTTCTCACATTAAGAGTGCTATAATTAACTTCTTGAGAATCACCTAATCTATAAAAGATGAACTATATATTTCCCATATCTTTAGAACTTAACCAAAACTAAAAAATTTAGTGCAAGATTAGATAATCCCCAAAAAGGATAATCTTTGACAAAAATAAAAACTACTCTTAATACCCAAAATTTGTCCAATAAAACCCAAGGTTTATCAAAGGCTATTCAATAAACAGTTTTCCATAAAATTCTTCAAATTAATCCAAACTACGATTTAACCCCAAATCTCCTAAGGATTTAATCAAATAGTCTTCAAAGATAAATCATAACATCTATCTCCAAATAAAATCAGTTACTCTTAATGTCTCATATTGAAAAGTAATTAAACTAATCACATATCCTCCCTGATAGGTTAATCATTTCCTTAGATAACCCAAAACCAACTTATTCTTAATTCATAAAATCATCTAACTAAATGTATTTAGTCAAAATAACAAGGGACTTTATGTAGCCCAGTGGTAGGCAATAAATACCAGTCGTACATTGGTTTTGGGTTCGATTCCTACAGCTTCATCCAACGTGACAGGTTGTCACACAGTCTATGTGTTGACCCTTTTAAAAAAACTATATAATTTTATATCATAAATCAAAAAGAGATAAATTCATCAAAAATAACCATAACATAATTTAACCATGAAGTTTGTCTAATAACTTTCATTTTGCATCCCAAAATTTATTATCCTATAATTGCCTCAAATTCGAGGATCATATAAACCCAAATGGTTCTTAATAACTATATACACAAAAGAAAAGATAATTATTCCTTGAATAAAATTTTCATATGTCAAACATCAGGGTTACACATACTGTAAAAAATCTTCTAATGTAATCCCATCATCAAAAGATCCTTAATACTTTTAAGAATTTCACCATCCTAAAATATACCATAACTCTTGAATCCCTTATATGATGACTTCTTACTCATTCAAAATTCTCCATGATCCATTAACCATTCATTTCCAACTAATTCTGAAATACTTCTTTCCTACAAAAAAACCATGAATCATATCCTAAGATTTCAATAATAGGAAAACATATGTTATGAAATAATCCATACCTTTCATTGGTCATTTTCAGTTTCTTCATCCTCAATCGGAATTGCATAAGGTATTGGTAAACATATATTTGTACGATCCTGGTGATCCCATTACCGAAACATCTTCGTAGGACATGTGTTTTCATAATGACCATGCACACCACATTTAAAACATCCAATTGATCCCTCAGAAAGAAATTCTTTCCCTTTCCCAGAGTCAACTAGATGCTTCCTTTTTCCATGGAAGGTTATTGCTATATGAGCTTCATTTCCACATCTATAGAATCTTTCCATCCCTTTGAAAAATTTTACTAGGTGTATCTTTCCACATATTTGACACATAGGTTTTTGAACACACTTACCTTTATGATTATTACCTGAACTTCCATAGGGATTTGTTTCTCACATATATGATGACTTATAAAAATCACTAACGTTCAGGTGTTCAATCATGACTCTAGATTGTTGGTTGAGAAAAACCACAAGAGTTCGCATTGCAACTCTCATATCATTCAGTTTCTCATTCATAAAATCGTAACAGTTTTTTTCACATCCACTGTTACTTTGGTGCCTACTAGATCCATCCATTTTCTAAAACCAAAAAGGTTAGTGTGAGTATATCAGTAAAATCACCTATAATACTAAGATATAATAATTCATATTATCTTAAACTCATTTAATTTATCTAATAAAAAACAATGACTCTTTCTGAAATCCTAACCATTAGGGTAATGTCACTTATGCTAAAAGAATACCCTAACCTCTAAAGTTATCTAAAATGACCTCTGATACCAACTATAAGGACCCAAACTTAAACCTTACATAATATTGAATTAAATGAATAATTCACATTGAAGATCTTTTTATGTTTATAGTATTATATAATTAGGCACAAAAATTACATTACAACTTGAATATTACATGTAGACACTACTACTCGTTATCCGTTTTTTTCATAAAATAAAAACACTTAAAAAGAAACATGTCTAGTTTCATGTTTTAGATAGCATGACTTTTCCTTGATCCCATGATTGACCATATTCATCTTTAAGTCCTATGGAAAACATTTAAAAAACTTGGGATGAGCGTAAAAAGATCAGTAATGGTTATAAAATAATGAATGAAAACATTATCCCATCAATAAATACAAATCAATGAAACCATATTTTTCAATCATATCATACCTTAAGAAATCATAAGATTTATGAATAACACACACAAATCATAAATCATAAAGGTTACCTATGACATCCATATTAAACTTACATTGTACATATCACTGCTACATAGGGTGTTACACTTGGAATAGGCATCATAGTATATTCCCTAAATCTTTTAGGAGAAACATCAAGTTTACCTCCATCACGTTACCTAATGCACTGGAGAGCTATCTCGGGCTCACCCGCCCTAGGTTTATCACAAAACCACCTATATATGTAAACAATTCCCAATAACCATAACATAATCATAACACATAACACATGTATAAAGGAAAGATAACATTTCTACATTCTAATATATCAAATCAAGATATTGAAATAATCAATGCTTTATCAAATCATTTTAAAAACTATTTAAAAAGAGATTTTTGAATCAAAGTGTCACATACCACTTTTAATATTTCAAATTAATTATTATTTTAAAACATTAATATCCATATAAATAAATCCTAAAACCCATTTTTAAAACATGGACATTAATGATAAATATTTAGAAGAATAAATCTTTAAAACATTTAAAACGTTATTTTTATTGAAGAGTTTTTTAACAATTAGAACATTATAATATCATGAGAATAAAGAGATTCAAGATATAATATGTCAAAGGATAGTATATACACCATATAAGAGTTATTTGGTGCATAAAAAGAATTATGTCTCAATGGAAATGTAAATTGAGATGAAATCCCTTATAAAGATGGTATCCTTAAATTAAGGATAAATCAATCACATAATTATGTGTGAAAAATATATATATACCCAATATAAGTGGATATTAAGTGAAAAGTAATCATAGGTCATTCACACATATTCATAGGATGACATATTCAATAAGTTCAAGTTGAACCCAAAGAATCGAAATTGGGTTAAGAAGTTCCCTTGTAAAAATTCGACAGTCTAACGACGTCACATTAAAATTCAGAAAATGATTTGATGAGAAAAAAGGGTATATCATCAGTTGGAAATAAAGTTTACATATATAAGGATATATAAGAACATATCCCAACATAATAAGATGTAATTTAAAAGACATAACAAAAACAATCCTTTTAAAAAGAAGAGGGTGAATGGTTCCCTTACCGATTTGGTAACTTACAAAACTTACGCCACATGAAAGAAGGATCATACAAAGAAGATGTAAATACTCATAAATTAAATTATATTACAAAAATAGTACAATAATGGGCAGTACATACACCACACAAAAGGAAATAGTGGAAAATATAGCATGAATCTCACGAGAATAAAAAGTGAGATGAAACCCTTTACCACGTTGTATTCAACTGAGTCGTATGACCAAAAGTTAATAACCAAAAATTGAATCACAGTATACCATAATTATATTGAGAATAATGATAATATATATCAAATGTAAGTACACAATACAACACATTCAATGAATTAGTGAAGAATAATGGAAATCTCACGAAATTAAAAGTGAGATAAGAAAATCCCTTAACTCGTGTCTGACTTGACTCGATCGTTCTTTAATCTCCTGAATAATAAACTAAAGTTAATTTATACTTTCTTAAGAACATTTTTTTCACATTTATTATTATTTTATATCAATTATTATAATGTTATAAACATTATTTAATCATTTATGTTAATAATGGTAGTTTTTTTGATATTTTGTACTTGAGTAAAAAAATGAACACCTTATAATTACAAGTTGTTCATGTGATAAGATATCCATTATATTTAGATTTATATTAATGATTTAGATATCATATATATCATATATATCCATTATATATATGTATTTATAATATTACATAACATATGGAGGTAAGAAATGAAATGTATCATTCATGGAGACGGTAAGCCGTACGTACGCATGAACACTACTTTCATTTATATTGTTTATTTTAATGGAATTTAAACATAATTATACATAGGTATATTATAATTACAGTATAATATAATATATAATATCATTAACTCTATCCTTTATACATCCCACACAAGGAATTAATGAGTAACATCACTTTGAGGGGGCGGTAGTCTGCACTTTCTCAAATGAGATTATCATATTTACCTACTGTGGAAACCATAAAGGCGTGATATAAATGAAATATATAGAAGCATAAAGAAAAAATAAACATAATATATAACATATATGAATATATTTCCATCATAATGCCCACCATTATAGGCGGTTGGAGATATTTGAACAATCATCGTTTCGTGAGGCGTTAGTTTTCCATCCACAGAAACATTATGTTCTTCACCCATTAGATGAAGTTGTGTGTAAGTTTAGATCAAATAATTCTCATAACAACATCCTAGTATATTTAGGATAATGGTGTTGTTACAAAATAAAGTAATAAATAGAGTTTAGGGGTTGGATAAGTAAAATAAAAGAAAACAATTTTAGAGAAACTGTTACCTTTAATTTGGGTAACTCCCTTTGGTTTGAACCAAAGGACTTCTTAAAGTGCCTTCTGCCTAAGGTAAGGCTTCTAGGGGCAGGATAGGGATGTTACAAAAAAAACATGCATTATATGTCCTTGTAGAATTATAATATGTTTAAATTGGGTTATAAATCCCCTCTCAAAAATTTGGCTCAATCCATGCATGGATGTAGAAGATATGGCCCCAACACTAAAGTGATGTCCAATATCGCGTGTCTAGCCCACCAATGACTCAATGGGACATTTAATACTTCATAATTCACTCTTTATCTCTAGTGTCCTAAATAAAAGTTGTATAAAATTAAGTGAGAAAAATGGTTATAAAATTTTATTTTCAAATAAGTCATATTAAATTTTTTTGTTTGAAATACTATAGTGAATTTTAAAATGGTAAAACTGGGATTTTCACCATATTTTAGAATGAATGATCTAATCCCAAATAATTTATAAATAAAAATATTTAAAATAATGTGAGTAAATTATATCATTTATTATCAATATAAGATTCTATAAAAATGTGTTTTTATCATATCTATTTATATTATTTTGGTTTTTTTCGATCATCATAAACAAGTTTTGTTTTATTTATTAATATCATGTATATATAATGGCTCTAAAACATTACATAGAATTTAATACATATATTATAATATATTTTTACCATAAAAATTGTTTCATGAGAAATATTTTTGGTGGGAATGTAAATTTAAAACTTTTTCATCCTTGAATGTGATAGATCAACAGATCACAGACAATGTTTTCATTTTTAGTACAAAAGGAGAGGGGAAAGAAATGACGATGGATTATTACATTACCTTAATAATATTCTAGTAAATTTAATGTACTAGATTTATCATACCATTTATATTAGGGGAGGTGAGGAGAAAATAATAAAATAAAATAACTTGAAAATAAATTAAAAGAAAAGAAAGATGATTTTACCTATTTAATCCTTCTTTTAAAGAACCTCCTTAGGGGATTGGTTTTGGTCTTTTTTGAGATAAAAGTCTCTTGGACGTGGGGAAGGGGATTGGGAAGATATTTGAGTATAATATGTTCAATTATCAAATTTTTCGAGGTGTAAGGAGAAGAGGTGGTGAGGGATGAGATCTATAGGAGATGATAGAGGTTTTTTCACACTGTTTTATTCATTAGTTTATTATTTTGGATCAATAATATGATTATTTTGAAAATTATCCAAAAAAATTTATAAAATAATGGATGGTAGTTCGATATTTTGGGCTTATTTCATCCATACATAATCTATAACTCCATAATTCATGTATTTAGCTTTTATCGTAAATTATCGCATTTAACTATTCTCAAAAAATTTATGTATTTTATAAATATCCCAATAATTCACCCAAAGAAATTTTCTATGTGCATACTTCAAAAGTTAAATCAAATTTATGAAAATAATTTTCTACATATGAGTAATTTATTTTTAAATAAAATCATCCTTTACTCATAAAATATTGATATTAAAATTATAATTGATTTTATAACTCTTTGAAAAATTAAATAAGCTCTCATAAAATAATATTATAATAATAAGAAAACAAAATAATAATTCATGAATCAATTTTATAAAAATAAATTTTCTTTTAAATAATTATAAAAATTATAAAATTATAAATAAATAATTATGTTTCAAAAAATATCAATACTTAAATTTAACATTTTTAAAACATAAATTTACTTATACTGTGATATAATTATATCATATTTTTATTTATACAATGGATTAGTTTTATATAAAATTTCATTGCTGAGGTTACTATTTATAGGTTCTTTAACTTCAATAGATACCCTTTATTTCATTCATTATTCAATTATAATTTTTTTGTTTTCTTTATTTGATTTTATTTGATTTATACTATATGACATAATTATAAGAAGGGAATTCCATTTAATTTGTTTTGGTTCATTACATTCTTCCCCCTTATGATATTTCATCCTCAAAATTTAATTTTACATTTTAAGTTGTAAATTGGTGTGGGTACTTCTCCTTCACTGCTTCCTCAGTTTCTTATGTTTCATCTTCATACGTATGGTTCCTCCACAGTAATTTGAACATATGAGTAGTCTTGAAGAATAGAAATTGTTCTCTATAATCCAAAATCTTCACTGGATGGTCCTTGTATGAGAGATCATTTTCCAACTATACCACCTCTGAATTCAGTACATGTGAAGGATCTAGTATGTACTTCCTTAGGAGGGATACATGGTATACATTGTGTACTTGAAACATGGTAGGTGGAAGTGCTAGTCAATTGTACACACCTCTGACACGATCAAGAATCTCAAATGGGACGATGTACCTAGGACCTATATTTCCCTTATTGCCAAATATCATGATCCTCTTCCATGGAGATATGTGGAGGAATACAATTTTTACAACCTTGAACTCAAGGTGTCATTGATGATTGTTTGCAAGCTCTTTTATTGACTTTGGGATACCTTAATGTGTTGTTGAATGGTTTTCACCTTATCTGTTATTTTTTTAACCATTTCATGTCCTATAATCTTAGGTTCACTAAATTCATCCCATCATTCTGGTGTTCTACATCTTTTCCCATAAAGGGATTCATATGGATCCATCTGGATGCTCGAGTGGAAACTATTATTAAAGGAGAATTCAAGTAGTGGATGATTTTAGTCCCATCATCCTTTGAATTCTATAGAACATTCTCTCAACATGTCTTCCAATTTTAGAATTGATTTATTAGATTGGACATCAATTTGAGGATGATAGTCCATATTAGTGTTCAACATAGTTTTCAGAGCATGTTGGATAATTTTCTAGAACATGGAAGTGAATCTTGGATCTTGATCATATACAATAAATTATGGTACTACATACAGCCTTACTACTTCATTAGTGTATATACGTGCTAGTTGAGCTAGTGTGAAGTCCTCATGAATTTCAATAATCAGATTTGTATTTATATGACGATCCATAATAACCCATATAGCATTGTTTCCACTAGAAGTCTTCATAAGTCTGGTTAGAAAGTTCATGGTGATGTTTTCCCACTTCTATGATATTATGGGTAGTGGTTTCATCATCCCCTTATACCTTTTCCTTTTGTTCTTAACTTTCAAACATACCAGGAACTTCAATGTATATTTAGTAATCTCTTTTTTCATATTTTCCCACCAATAGTTTTCTCAATGTTTTCGATACATCTTGGTGCTCCCTAAAAGAATAGGGAAAGTCGAGATATGTGTGTAATTTAAAAGCTCTTTATTAATCTCTGAATTATATGGTACACATAATTATGACCCAAATATTACAACTCCATCCACATCGATCTTGAACTCGGAGGATTTCCCATTTCTGATAGCTTTGACCCTTATCTGAATCTCCATATCATTCATTCAAGAATCCTTTATTTTCTTCATAAGGTATTGTTGAGAAATCATTTGAGGAATGATTGATGATGTTCCTTATTTAAGGATTCCCATATCCATCCGTTTTAGGTATAAGAATATTTTATCCTTTTCAGTTAACATCCTTTATAAAGATTCATGACCCTTTCTACTTAGAGTAACTCCCAACTTATTTTCTTTACCGATATGGTAGTAGATTGAATAGTCATAATCTTTGATGAGCTCTAAACATCATCACATGCTCATATTAATATCTTCTTTGTGAATATATATTTCAGGATCTTATGATATATATATATATGTGTCACTTCTCTCTATATAAAGAATGCCACTAGATTTTCAACACCATGATCAACACTACAAACTCAAATCATTCACAAGATAGTTTTTATCGTTAATTTTGAAAAACCTTGAGGTCTAGGCTTTCACTTTATCATTTTAAATCACCAAAAAAACTAAACCCTTATATGAAGAATCATTTAACACCATAAAAAGTTCCCCACATATAGGTAGTGTAAGCACTAGTGTAGTGATAATCCATTTTTAAAAAAATTTAAGTAGTATTCAAATTCATTGGTCTAAAAAAACATCGCTCCCTTAGAATTAACCCTGGTTACTGGGTTTGAAAATAATGATAATTTCTTCAAAAATCATCGATAATACCTAGCTAGACCAAGTACACTATGGATATCTATTACAGATGTTGTCCTATGCCTCTCCTCAATTACCATTGACTTGGAAGGATACGGAGATATTACTATACTAGTGATAACATACCCTAATAATGATACTTACTCTATCCAGAACTCACATTTACTATACATTGCATAACGTTTCTATGTTTAAAATGACTTTAGAATAGTGTTAAAATGATCCCCGTGTTCGTCCTTGCTCTTGGAGTATATCATAAGGTCATCAATAAAGACAACAAAAAATTTGTCAAGGTAATCTCTAAAGACTCTATTCATTAAGTATATGAAAATTACTAGAAAATTAGTGTGTTTGAAGGGAATCACTATGAACTCATAGTGTCCATAACCTATTTGAAAGATAGTATTGGGAATATCATCCTTCCTCACCTTTAATTTGTGATATCTGGCCTGAATTTCCACTTTAGAGAAATAACTGGCCCCACCTAGATGATCAAAAAATTAATCTATCCATGGAAGGGGATACTTGTTCTTTATCATACTTTTCTTGAGAACATGATAATCAATGAAAAGGTTCATTGACCCATCCTTCTTCTTGACGAAGAGGACTGGCACACCCCATGGGGAATCATTCGAGCATATAAAACCCTTGTATAAATACTTTTATAACCACACCTTTAGTTATTCTATCTCAATGGTGGCCATTATATAAGGTGTCTTTGATATAGGAAGTGATCTAAAAATATGTTCAATTGTGAAATTAATCTCTCAATTAGGAGGATGACCATGATATTCCTCAGGGAATACATCAATATAATCCCGCTTGATGTGCTTGTATTTGATCATGATTATCTACTTTGTCTCAATCATTTGAGTTAGATATTCTTTCTCAGAAGGCAACAATATCCATAATTGAGATGATGATTCTAAATGAGATTCATCTTCCTCATTACACTTGTACATGATTAGAGGTTTCATTGGGATGTGAAGATTGATCTCCCTTTATTGAGAGTTTATGTTGTCTTTATATAAATAGATCCAATCCATGCCAAATATAACATCAAACTATCCCAAAAGGAAGAATAACAATAGTTTCTCAGAGTTTTAATGCACAAACATTAGCCAGGGAGGAGTTACAATCTTTGGATGCAATAATTTACTCATTTATTGTTCTCAAAGATAACCCATCCTTCAAATTTTGAGGCGATGATTGAATAGTTCTAAAAAACATCCAAGATATGAAAGAATGTGTAGAATTAGAATCAAATAGTACATTATCTATTCAATAATGAATATCTAGAATATATTTCACCATATCATTATTGAGCGACACATTAGAAGTAGTGATTGCATCAGCACTTACCTATTTCATTAGAGGTTGTTGTTATTGATTTTTTCCAATAACCCTTGGCATAAGGAAATGGCTCACACAATTCCCATGTTCCTTGCATGTGATACACTATACTGCATAATAAATGTTGATCTAAACCTTCCTTTATTATTCCTTACTATTGGGATTTTTCATATCCCAGTTATAGTTATTAGGTATATGCCCCTCTCTTCCATATTTTAAGTATCTCTTTATCCCCTTTAAGGAGTTTCGAGGATGCTTCTTCCCCAATTTTTGAAATTAGGGAAATTGGGTCTTCTTTCCATTATGGGATTTATCTATCGATCCACCCATATTAAAATCTATTTTACTCTTTTTTTTCACCAGGACCATAAGATAACTAAGAGTCTCTAATATCTATTTAAACATTAAGGGAATAAAAAAATATAATAATCCGTGAAAATCAAAAATCCCCAATGCATTTAAAATAACCGAATTTAGTCTAATAAATAAATGATCCACCTTTATTTTGGTGTTCATGAAAAATACAGAGTAATATCTTTCAAAACTTGTGATGTTATCCTCATACACCCTGATAGACTGATCTTCTTTCTACTTTAGTCCAATGAACTCCCTTTTCATCTTAAGATGGAGGGTTCAGTGAAAATATTTATCGAAAAATATTTCCTTGAAATCTTCCCACTCTATGGAATCAATTTCCTATTTGGACTTTGTGTTCTTGATTAATTTTCCAACACTAATCAGCTTCCCCATCAAAATGATAGGCTGTCAGCACAAATTTCTCTTCCTCGGAGCACTAGAGGATGAAGGGTATCTTTTCAAAGGATTTAATCCATTATTCTATCAGGAGGGGGATCAAAATATACACTAAACATGGGAGGATTTTTCTCATGAAGGATTCGATGGAAAAATATTCTTTTTTAAAAGAATCATGGAATTTTACCTGATTTAAGTTATTATTCATATCTCGAGTTAGCTAAGAAAGTACTTTCCTGAAGTTTTGATCACCGATTCCCATCATATTTGGCATATAATTAGTGAAATCATAACATTTCATATATTGATTTTTAGAATAGTTTATTATATTTCCATTCATTAACTAATAATAATAAATTGCAATTAGGGGGCTTGAATACATAGATAATAAGCATGTAAACATAAAATATTGAACATGGAAGGATAAAAATGTAAATAAAAAGTATTTCCTAACTTTTGATACCTTATGTTTCTATCTAAGTTATCCATGGTGATATAATTATCCCTAGGGTTATTACTAAGTTATCTAGTCTTAATCTATATACATAACTATACCTTGATCTGACACCAACTATAAGGAATCTAACCTTTTACACATAATATAACACGATTTTAAGCATAATTAAACATCAAATTACAAGCCAAGGATAGTAAAGTCTAGTGTCTTGGAAGATTAGGTATATAATTAAATATCATGAAACAAAAATAAAAAATATTTTATATAATCTTTATAATGATATCCTAACTTCATTTGAGCCCTTATATCTACATAGGAGAACCTGGGGAATATGTGAATAGAATGGGTGAGATAAAAATCCTAGTAATGGAATAAGCATAGGAATAAAGAATAACACATGGTTTAGAAGGAATAACTTGATGACATAAAGGAAATAAACATGAATAAACATAAGGAATAATAACATGAATAACATGGGAACAAATAACCATGTAATCATAGGAATAATACAACAACATATAACATGATATAAAAATTATTCAAGGATATCTGCCAATACATGGTGGATAAAGTCCCATAAATGAATCTGGTTCACTCCCTATCCCAACTTGAAATCTCACGAGACTAAAAATCACCCACTTAATTGGAGTTATATATAGGTGAATCCATCATAACATGTTTATAAATTTTCAATCCACATGAATAATCATACATAAAGAATCAAACATAAATATAAGGGCGACCCCTGGAAAGAATTGAGTATTATAATCATGTAAAAGGAATAACAAAAGGGAATATCAAAATGGTGTCCATGAAATAAAAGACTTAAATCGCACATAGACATTAATAAGAAATAATAGGTATATATCATGATAATTAATGTCAAACAGAAGCGAAAAGATGTGAAAATATGGTTTGATAAACTTTATAAATAAAACATTTTAGTGTGGTTTAAGGAAAATATTAAATATTATTTAAAGAGGAAAATACATAATTGTTCTCAAAAAACCATAAATAAAAAATGATATTTTTTCATAATAAAATTAATTATTTCAGAAAAATAATTGGGGCTTAAAAGAGATTATGTATTGTACTTGAAAATGGGTTGGAAGTTGAAAAGTTCCTTTTAAGTGGGCTTTCTTATTAAGAAGAATTGATAAGGGAACCTTTTTAAAACATGTATTTACCCATAAAATAAGAATGAACTGATCTAGATACATGATTTTAGAACATATAAAAATAATTTAGAATAAGTAAATAAAATTAAATAGGCATTAAATTGGGTTAAATATAGAGAAAGAGGAACTCAAAGGATAAATGGAGGTTCATGTAGAACCCCTTACCTTTTGTGCGAAAGTGTTCTGCAGTTGATCTTAATGTCTTAGATAATCAAATTAAATAATTTAATTAATTAATTTGGAACCTTTTTTACATTATATTGATTTATTATAATTTTATTAGGTTAATATTTGTCCCTTTTTATGAATTATAAGATACAATTTCATCACTTGGGAGCATTTTTTTCCTCGGTTTTCATGATATGTTACTTGTATGCATATATAGAAAATCATCTAAAATGAGAATAGTTTTACAAAATTGAAGTTACATGTAATTAATGAAAATACATAATATTAAATGGTTGTATAAGTCATTTTTTAATTTTGGTTAAGTATGAATCATTATATAAGACATTAATGATCACCGTTTAGATATTTTGGCATTTTTTCAATCATCACAAACTAGTTTTCTTTTGTTAATTATTATCACGAATATATAATGGTTCTAAAACATTAAATAGCATTTAATACATATATTATAATCTTTTTTAACCATAAAAATGGTTTTATGAGATGTTTTGAAGGAGGTAATGGAAATTGAAAACGTTTTCATCCTTGAATGTGATAAATTAACACACCACAGATGATGTTTTCATTTTTAGTACAAAATAAAAAGCAATATAAATAATGAAAGATTATTACATTATCATAATAAAATTCTTTTAAATTTAAGGTACTATATTTATCTTATCATTTTGATGAGGAGTGGTGAAGAGAAAATTAGAAAAAATAACTAGAAAACAAATTAAAAGAAAATAAAGAGGATTTTTACCTCTTGAACCATTATTCTTGAGAACCTTATTAAGGTTTATTTTGTCTTTTTTTATTACCAAAGGCCCTTGGACATCTAGTAGGGGCTTGGGATGAGTTTTTATCATAATTTATAAAAGTATCAAAGCTTGGTAAGTGTGAGGATAAGAGGTGGTGAGGGGTGGTATTTATAGTTGAGGAGAGGGGAATTTTCTCAATATTTTATTCATTAGTTTATTAGTTTGGATCATGTCTATGAATAGTTTTAGAATCATCCTCAAAAATATTAAAATATTAAATGATATTTTATGTTCTTTGGCTTACACCAACAATACATCATTTATGAATCCATAATTCATGTATCTAGCTTTTATCATAAATAATCGTATTTTACTATTCTATTAGCCGGTTTACTATTCATAACTGTCATATTACTATTCCAAAGGTCATGTTACTATTACATTGGTATAGGTTACATAAATTCCATAAATACATCTTATTTCATTCATTATTTAATTATAAGGTTTTTTGTGTTCTTTATGTGATTTTATTTGATTTATTCAATATAAAATAATTATGATAAGGAATTTTTCATTAATAAAATTTTGGGTTGTTACAAGAAAACTATAGGGTGAGGTGAAAAATTATTTATTTTAAGGATATAATTTGGATTAGTGTAAGTACACTATCCATGTAAAATATTCAAATATTTTTCCTGGGGATATTTCGATTTTTCCATTATCCAGTGGTTTTATCTCGATGATGTGAGAAATTATAAGGTAACATAATTATTGAGTGTTTTTCAGGTAGGTCAGTCGGTGAAAGAATAAATTGAATGTTTCAATGGGATTTTTTATTTATCTTCTTAGTTTGTTTATAATGATTTCAAGAAGTCTTGTTTATTTTCTAACGGCCTTCATTCAAATATCAGCTCGATGGTTTTTCATTAGGGGGAGACTACCATTATGGAGGTGATATATTAAGTGAACATCATTGATGAATTTTTAGTAGGGAAACCTATGGTAGGTGATTATTTAACCTCCTTTTATGTTGATAAGAGTGATATAGACAATTAAAAATTCAAATCTAGTCATGTGCTTCTAGTGTGGGTTATCTGGGCATGTTAGATCCTCTTATCTGACATCTACAAAGATGTGTCATATATGTGTCCATCTTAGTCACATTTAGAGGTTTTTTAAGCTGAATAAACATTAGAAGAGGAATATGTGTCATGAATTTTTTTTATCTGAGCTATGGTTTGTGGTGTTTCATATACAAGGATAGTCTAAAGATGTTTTCTTATTTTGAGGATTTTATCTTTAGAAATATTTTTTTTGAACTCATTTATTATTTTGTATATATCAAATATCTCTTCTTATAATATATGAAAGACATTTTGAATATGTGTTAGTGATTTTTTAGTTGTTTATGCCACATTTATTTCTAGTTCTTTATTTAAATTTTCATGGTGTGGACTGTGGTTTAAGGTTTACTTGATAAATGATACGGAAATGCCTAGGGTAAAAGATGGGGTATTGTGGATAACCTTTTGGTTTTCATGTATACTGTGAGAGATATCGAGAAGGTATTTCCTATAAAATCATTATGGATTGGTATTCATCATGTTTTGACTTAATTTATCCTTTATAAATAATCATGTTTTGAATTTAGAACCATGCCATTAATTATTGGGGAATTTTCATCTCTGGGGTGTATTTATTATTTAAAAAGAGTGTGTTGCATAGATGTTTTGGCATAATGATCTTTTAGTTGTTCCTTGAGGATACACTCACTTGTTGTGTTTGAGATAGTTTATTATAGTTATTGGTTCTATGTTTGTTTGGATATGTACATTTATTTTGATATTAATTTTTAGTGTTTCACCGTTTTAGAATATTTATAAATGTCAGAGAGTCCTTTAGTCAATATTTGTGTTAATTATAATTATTGGAGAGCTATCTCCTGCGATTATTTTTTAGGATGTTCCTTCATTCTAGATATAATGACCTTAGTTATTCTATATAAGAGTTCATACAAAATTTTCCAACTATAAGGAATCTGTTCTTAAGGTTTATATTACTCAGTGGTTGGGAAATCACTGGTTGGTTTGGTTATCATGAGAAGTAGTTTGTTCGGGTCCCATGTTTTTGGTTCCTAGTTTAGGATCTATAATTTAGTTAGATAATTCTCTTTGGTGAGTTAGATGAGACATTTTCATTTGAATGATGTTATCAATTAATTTATTGGAGTGGAAATTATGGGTTTATAAAGTATCATGGATGAAGGAATTGTGACACCACAAAATTTCACTTTCTTCCTTATGTTTATATGGTTTCTTTCTCCCAATGGTTTGGGGTGTCTTTGGTTTGAACTGTGGAATTATTAAATTTTTTCCTTGGATACATAGTATGACACCCAGTTTGGGAAACCATATGGTTGAAATTATTTTCCCTTTGTACTTTTGGGATAGAGGTGACTAGAATGTATATGCATAGTTTGGTAAAAAATGTGAGAGAATGGTACGACTAACTCAAGTTGGGGTATTTTTTTCCTTTTGAGTTCCTTTAATTATATGATTCCCCCATAAGCCTCTCTATTTAGACCCATTCATATGATGTGCCTTTTTCATCCCTCTTTTTCATTCAAAGATTCCACAAGGAGGATTTGGAGTGGGTTTTTGGAGTTCCTTCATTCAAATAAAGAGATAAGGACTCCTCCTTCCTTATTTTCAAAGATCTAACCCATTTTCAAATTTCCCTAACCCTAATGACCATGGGAAGAAAATCTTGGTTTTCCAGGGTTGATATTTTTGGGGTTTTGGGTTCTAATGGTTGCGATTCATCATAAGAGACCTATTTCAGTGGATTCATTGAAATTGACATGGAATCATCTCTTGAGGTAGTTTTTTCATTCCATTACCTTTTACTAAATAATTAATTAGTTTATTGATGTTTTAAAAGTATTATTTAAATCAAATAATGATGTATATGATACCCTATTTTTTATTATAATAGGGTTTCCTTATTTTTTTGGATTTTAATAAGAAAAATATGGGTAAATTTATTAGTTTTATGAAACCTTATTTTTTAAATGTAATTTTATGCATTCAAGGTGTTTTATAAAAACCCATTCATGATTTTATATAAGAAAAATTATTGGTTCAAGGTATTTTGGTCTAAATTTAATTTATAAAGTGTTGTGTTCAAAGTATAAAAATAGTATTTCATATTTTAATATGTTAATATGTCTTAAAAAGAACCCTCCTTATTTATAAAAGGTTTTACCTTACTTTTATAAATTAGTTATCTTTTTTAAAAAACCAACTTATTTTTATAAATTCATGTGGAAATTTTAAAGGCATTCCATGTTTTGAAAAGTGTTACGTGTGTGTCATCTTGAGTTGGTTGTTTTAGTTCCATCCACTATTTGATTTTCCCATTGAAAATTTGGTTTTCTTTATAATATTTCAATAAATTAAATTACTTTTAAAGGTTATTTTGAAAGAGAATTTTCAATTTTGTCACATTGATAAGGCTTTAACTTCTGTTTTATTTCCCATGATATGGTGTCTGGATTCTAAATTGATTTTAATGTGGGGTTTACAATACATATTAAATTAAAGTACAAATAAAATCCTTGTTTGGAACCTATTTTGATAATGTTTTATTTGGGGAGTGTTTACACCCTAGTCAAGCCCAATTATTATTCTTTATTTATTCTTGTGTGCATGTGTTATAGTAATATGAATTTTTATTCATGGTTTTGTTGGTTTGGAAAAGGGATCAATATTTAAGGGGGTGTGTTGGAGGAGTAAATTATTTGATTGTTGTGATTTATTACCTTTGGAATATGTTATTATCATGCAATTGATATTAGCTTTATAGTTATCCATATCTATTATCTATGAAATAAGGGAGACTAGGGTACTATGTGGTGACTCAAGGGGAGTTTTCTATGATAGTTGATAGTTACATAATGACTATTATCTCTTAGTTTAATATTATGAACTAGCTATGGGGTTTTCCCCAATGAGACTAGTTAAGAGTGATTTGGGGGATGAGTTAAGTTACCATTAGCCTACCTATTGTTTGTCCCACTTTTTCACATCTAGATCTTATGCCATTAGTCCCTAGGTTTTTCCTCTTGAATCATATCGTATATGATTTCACTTTACTGTGTATTAGCATATGAGTTTGTTATCACTTACTTTAAACCTATTTTGATGTATAAGTTATTTATGCTTGAGCATTATTATTATAATAATTTCATTATATGGTTATTTTCATTTTCTTATTACTCTTTATGGATTTTATTTTTATTATGTTTTCCATTTTTATATTCACACTGAGTGTGCGTGTGTGTACTTGAAATCTTTGAAAGGGAATAATGGTGGTTATATACAATGTAAGTGTTCAGAATTGTTTCTTTCGAGATATATTTTAAATTATATAATTATTTTTATATTAGTTATTTAATTAATAGAGAATTATAAATATTTTTATATTTCAAAATATATGTTTTTAAAAGGGAAATGGATCACTTTTCAAAAAATATTACATTGTAAGTCCTCTTTCTATATTATTTTATAATTGATTTGTTAGAAGGAAATGATATATGGTATTGTATGTTTATTTTAATATATTGTAAAGGAAATTAAAATTATTTTGTAATTAATTTCAAACCAGTGGACTTAGTTTCTTTATAAAAGGAATATAATGGACTCATGGATATATCCTACTAGCCATTAGCTCACACCCTTCATACTCACATTCGTGGTTATGTGGTCTTTATGTTTTCTACAATTTATGAGTTTCTTGATTTTATGTTGGATTGCTACGACTTTATATTGGGAAACATTCCCTCACTAGGTTATGGTGGTGAATTGAGTATCACCTAGAAATATTGGGGTTTTCCACCCAAGGTATATATATTATTTTTTTCATTTTATGTATCAACCTCCCCAACCTCTTACTTTTCCATTTATATTTTTCCTTATTATATTGTAAAATATTTGAATAAAATGGGCTATTTATCTGAGAAAAAAGTTTGGAAAAAGGTTTTAGTGTTGTTTATATTTTTTATGTTATGTTTGGTTGGTGTTAATTGTTTTATACATCTACTTATCTATTTTTGTAATGGTAATCCAATTTAAGGATAACTCATATTGGGTATTGTTTGGAATTGTTGTTGATACAAGTTTTAAGGATAGTGAAATAATTCCCAAACATTCCCTTTTGATACCCTAGTACTTGTCGGTAGCTCAGGGTGATCCAAAAATTATTTCAGGCCTTATGGAAGAATGGCTTGGGTGGTATGTCAGATTATCTTGGGCTGGTTCAATAGAAATTTAATTACTTCAATATGATCTAAGGGGTGCTTTAATTAGTGAAGGTAACTTTTCATGGATGATGAATGGGATTTAATTCTTCTTTATTCACTATTTGAAATCTGGTATACCGTGGTGATAGTAATGAGAAACACCATATAGAATATATATATTGTGTTTGATGACATTAAAAACATGATATGAATGAGTAGTTGAGGTGGATAGATGTCTAAAATCCATAATGAAGTGTTCTTAATACTACCAAATGAGGATAATTACCTCAATGGAAGGACTATCAAAAGATGAAGTCTTCATTGGATAAGTCCCAAACAAGCAGTCATGGTAAATCAGATGGAACAATTTTTACATGTTTATTTTATGGGAAAATGGTACATATCAATAAATATTTCAATAATCATAATAAGGCCTTAACTTATAAATAGATAAATTCTATTAGATGGAGGAACTACTTTTTACAATGTGTGAACATTCTAGAAGAATAATTGGTTATGAACTCAGGTGTATCTTTTCATTCAATTGGTGAGTGTGGGTGCATGATAGATTATCTAAAAAAAATTGATGGATTAAATTAGATTATTATAAATCTATAGGGATATATAGAAAATTATATTTCAATAATAGAATGAAGAATGGAAGTATCTTGATATTGAATGATTTTAGGCATATTTGAGGTCTATAGAAGAACATCGTATCATATGGACATCTTGACAATGTTGATTTCAAAATTATTTATTTGGATGGATTTTAAAAAATAACCAGAGGCTCTATGGTGATTTATCATGAAGTATATAATCAAACCTTGTACTTGACTAGATGAAAAAAATGAAGTTGCAGTGACCAGAAGCACTTCATGAGATGGTATGAAGGTTTAGAACTAGAGGATTGGTCACCTCAATGAAAATAATTTGAAATATCTAGTGTAAAATGACAAACATAACCATAATAATATAGAACATGGTAGTTTTGAAAGTTATATTCTATTGAAATATAAGCAGGTTTCATTTAACTTCAAAGGAATAAAGAAACATAATCAGAAGTTGGAACTTGTTCCTTTTAATATTTGGGGAGATTTCCATAGTCACTATAATAGTGGATCCATATACATTGCGACATAAATGTATTATTCCACTCAAAAGTTTTTGTTTTTATTTCTATAGAATAAATATTATTTTTATTCATTTATTCAATATAATGTTTTGGATGAAAGAGAGTGTGAATAAAAGTTGGTGTGTCTTCAAGCATTCAAATGTGTACACCAGACACATTTTTTATAACATTTTATTTATGAAGGGTATCAGTAATCATATTTATATTCTAGGAACTCCATAAAAATATATTAATAGAGAGGGTGAATCACTATTTTTAAGTGAAATTTCATAGCATGAGGCTTCACTCTATAATTCATAAGGGAATTTTGGTAAAAGTTATAAATAAAACAGTTTATTTGGTGAATAGAAGTTTGACTTTTTGTGAAAAAACATATGGATGAAATTTGGTCTAGTAAGATACTAGAGGTGAAATATATTAATGTTTTAGGAAGTATTTAATATATTCATATTGATTATAAATAAAAAATATAAGTTATAGGTGAATTCCAGGATGTGTTTTATCATCAGATATAGTGATGAGAACATAGGATATTTGTCTATGGGATGATGAAAAGATAAACTTTATTTGGGTTATATATGTTGTTTTGAAATAAGAACTTATTTTTAAAAATTATAACTTGGATGAAAAAGATGTTATGGTTTAGGATGGTCAGAATGATATTAACAGATGGACTTCGCTTCCAAAAACTTAAAGGAAAACCTACGAAGATGGAAATTTGATAGATAATATACCATATATAAAATGGTCGAAGTGATGACTACTAGATGAAGAGTTCTGATAAGATGAACCTAAGGTTGTTCTAAGATGAGCCACTATTATCATAAAAACAGTTTAGAGGTTTTTTGTAGATATGAACTTTATACCTCAAACAGATGTAGGAGAACCAGGATTTCTAAAATAATAGGCTACTCATAAAGACTCGAAATAGTGGGAGTCATCCATGGTAGCGGGAATCAATTCCTTAAATCTCAACAATACATTTTATTTAGATTAACTACCAAAATTAAAATGAAATTTGGAAAAAATTGGGGTTTTCATTGGAAATAGGATGTTTATGAAGGTAAGATATACAAATAAAGGTTGGCGGTGAAGGGATTTTTGTAGAAAGAAGGGATTGAATATTTTGAAAATTTCTAATCAGTTTTGAACCAAACAACCTATTAAATAGTTCTTGTAATTGTTACATCTTATGATATACACTTGTAGATGATGGATGTTAATATATATTTTTTCATGGGGATTTAAAGGAATAAATTTATTTGATTCAACCCTAGTGTTATGATGTTCTTCAGAATAAGAAAATTGTTTTTTTGCTAAAATAAATTCATTATGAATTGAATAAATATCCATGAAATTGACATTGTATGTTTGAAACTTTAATGATTGAGGAATGTTTGATCCAATGTGATTCTGATCATTTTTGTTTCTAGAAGTAATGAGATGATGAAACATATTTCATTACATTATTATATGATGATTATATATTGATTTCATGTCCATAGTTACAATTTATTGAAGAACTAAAGAAAACTTTATCTATAAGTTTTGAGATGAAGAACCTCAAATAAGCTAATAAAATCTTAGGGATGATAATTGAGAGGGATAGAAAAACTGATTCCTTAGTTTTATCCCTAAATGAATACATTAAGAAGGTTATAAAGAAGTATAAAATGACTGAATTTAATCCTTTTAAACTCCCATCATAGATCAATTCAAACATTATAAATAATATAAACCATTAATAGATAGATAAGTTCATGAAATGGGAATATTTTACATTTATTCAGTTTTTGGAAGATTAATTTATATTATGGTACACACAAAACTATACATTTCTTTTATTATGGGAGTTGAACGAAATTTCATGTACAATACTAGATAAAAACATTGGGAAGCTAAGAAATCGATATTTTGATACTTTAGAGGATTATAATATGTAACTTTATGTTCTGGACATGAAAATCAGTTGAATGGTTTTGTAGATATAAATTTTACTGGAGACATGGATTCATAGAAAAGTACAACATGTTTTTTGTTTACTTTTAGTGGAATAAAAATCTTATATATGTTTCAATCATAGCCTACTGTTACTTTATATTTCATATAAGTAAGGAATGTTTCTACTAAATAAGATAGGAGAGAGTTGATATGGTTAATGCACATGTAGAAGGAACATTGAAAGGTGTCAAACAAGGGAAAAATATTTTATGATAGTCTGAGTTCCATCCACCATGTATGAAATCAAATGGTTCATGTAAGAATAAAAATAATTTACTTGAAATATCAATTTATTAAAAGTATTCTATAATATAAAGTGTTAGAACTGTAAACAATTTATGAGAAGTAGAATAATTCTGATATGTATACAAAGGTGGTAGTCTAAGAAAGTCTAAGGGAAAAATATTACTCAGTAGGACTTAGCTAATAAAATGGAGAGGAGAAAAATGTTTACATAAAATAGAGTATGAAATTAGGTAGATGGTTGAGTAAGGATGAAGTCCTAAAGAAATTTTCAAGTGGGATATTATTGGGTTTTTTAGAATAATATCATGGGATAGAGTTTCCCATACCGATATCATCATATTGTGTCCATACCATGGAATTGAAATATAAAAAAATATACTTGTGTGTAAACTCAATGCTTAGGCTTGAAGCATGGATATTGGCTATTAGATGTTTTATTATAAGTTTTAATTGTGTGTTAGAGGTTTCCCTTGGCCAGTGAGAGGTTTACCGTGACTCTTAGAAGGTGGTGTGACTAGTCTTCCATTGGAAGACCTCTATAATGATAGTTTGTTGCTAAAATATGATTTTTATTGAATTATTTTGTTCAGATTTATGTTTTTAATTTCATTTTATGATACTTTTCAATGTTTAGTGGAATTGAACAAAAAAAATTTCATTTGATTGTCTCTCCTTAATGAAACTATTTTTAGTGTTTCCCTATAAGTGTAAGTTGTTTTTCTGAACAAAATAATATCATTTATCCCATTCTTTACAAATATTTTTTAAAAGTGTATTTTTAGTGTTTTTATAGTGATTATATAGGATCTCGTCCTAATTCTAGTTCACAGACTCGAGAGGGGGTGGTTGTCAGATAAATTTTTTTCTATTGGTTCTATTGGTTTTTTTCTGATGGTGTTTTCCACTTTCTTCTATAAAGGCTGAGATGATTGGAATGTCTTGTGTCTTGTAGTTAAACAGGATTCCATCTGATTTATAAATTTGTCACTATGTATGGTTGGTGATCAGGTTTTTTTCTCTTCATCCACACTTCCACTACAAATTCTACTAATTGTTTCATTATGCATTTCCAAAAAAATGAGATATTTTTCTATAATTTTATGTGAAAATGGAAATTGATTTTACTTATAGATCCAACTAATTTTATTAAAGAGTTATATGACAAAAATATGAAATATTACAAATATATTTTTAATGATACAATAATTGATAATTATCTATGATAACAGGTGAGCTTAATATATATCTTGATGATGGGTAACCCTAATATAGATCTCTATTGCATTGGGTAATGATTGATAAATTTAAGGTGGAAATTTGGGAGATAATAGTATAGGTTACTCTTACATAATTACCTATGCTTAAGTTATTTTGAAATGGCTTAAACTTGATTGAAAGAAGTTATGAATATGATTCTACAATATACATATTTCCTTATTTAAAAATATTTATATGTTTTTTTGATTTTATGATGAAGTCAAATCATATAAACATAAAAAGGTGAAAAGTTTATTTTTCAAAGAAAATTTTCATTAGTTTTCATGATTTTTCTATTTTTTATAATGTGATTCAAATTTTACCCTTGAGAAATGATTTATATTCACAATATGAGATCTTTCTTTAATGTGATCAAAGATTTATTATGGAAAATTTATATATTTTCATGGGTTTTCAGGTTTTTCAGTAAAAAAATTCTTTTCCATTATTTTTATACCCTTTACTCAACTTTTTTTTATCATCACCCATTTTCAAATATTTTTTATAGGATCAGAGGATGAGTAAAAACTATAGAAATGTAAAACATTCCTCTTCGGACTTATCTTAAAAGAAACAAATGTTTCATGAATAAAACATGAGTGTAAACTTAAAGCCCTATTATTTTTGGATATAATGTACTTTGTAGAGATGTTTCCACTATGTTATATAGTTGTTTTACCTAATTATCAAAAAAATCTAAACCTAAAATATTATGGGTGTTTTAAAATGTGAAATCCTTGGTATTATAATCATATTAATGGGTTGTTAAATTAATGGGTTGTAATAGTCATTATCAAAACAAGGATTAGATGACTTTAAATGTTAATAGGAAGTTAAATGACACTATTAAAAGATTCATATTTATGTTTATATTATAATAAGATATTTTTTGCGGATTTCCATGTTTCTTTATGTAATCCCTCTTTGTTCATAATGGTTTTACATAGAAGAAACAGGGTAGATTAAGTGGGAAAGAATTAATGGGACAATAAACTTCCAAATCAAAAACTGTAAATGATTAGCATAGTGTATTTTATAGCAGTGTTAACTAAATTAATGGTGGATATTAATAGTGTATCCTATGAAAGAAAGAAATAATTATTTACAGAAAAAATAATGATAGTGGGAAATTTCATGAAATAGTTCCCCTAAAGTTTAGTGGATTTTCAATCCCAGTGAAATATGTTGGATAGATAAATGAATTAGAAAATATATTTGAAGTTTTGGAATGTATGGGATACCAAAAGGTTATTATTGTTATTTATAATTTTCAATCTGATTTTATTTTATGGTGGTATATATTTAATAATACTAAGGAAAAGGATGAGATTTATTACTTGGAGTAAAGGGTCTAAAAAGAAATTTTACTTGAGAATTATTTTCACAAAGTTATTTGACATAGAATTGAAAAATAGTTTTAGGAGATGAAGTAAAATGATAAAGATTCCACAGATAATTATGAATCAAATTTTACCAAATTGGCCATGTATGAACCAATTTTCAATCAATACCATGAATATAAAATTGATTTATTTTACAAAGGTATAAAAAAATTTATGAGGCTCATTTAATTATTGAAATATTAACAATTATGAGGAAATTTTTTGATGTGTTGTGAAGGCTGAGATATTTATTTTTGACACTTAAGTACCTCATGAAAAAATGTGTAAGAAGTGTTCAAGGTGGAAAGAAATAAAGAAATAGTTGACTATGAAATCTATAGGTAAATGCCATAAATGATCCAAATGTGGTAAAATAAATTTTTAGGATTGTTTGGTATGATTAGAAATGTTTTATAGATGTGTTAATAAAATTTATTTGGATCATGGTTGTGTGGAAATAAATTTTGATTAGATTATAAATGGTAAAACATATATAAATACAACAATGATACTTTTAAATTGTGATGAGTTTTTTCATTATACTAATCCATAGAAAAAGTTAGTTACTCAAGGTGGGAACCATCAACACCAAAATTAAAAATATGTGAAAAATTATTCTTCTACTCATAGGACTGTTGATGGACCCTCAAATGATATGGTGATAAGTATATACTTTTTTATTCATATTATGTTAATGCATTAGTTGATTTAGGTCTATCAATTATTTTTTGGGGAAATATAAAAATAAAATGGAAAAATCATCTCAAGGAATACAGTTAGAACTTTTTGTAACAAATATTGGGGGTAGTATAAAGTAAAAAAGAATTTATGGAAATATTTATATTATTATCTATAGATTTTTTTTATAAAACTTATTTTCTTTCTCATTTTAGAGTTCCATATTAATCTTGGTTTGGATTTGATTTAAGATTATCATTCTAAGATAGTTTTCAAAGCTAAAGAATTTATTTTCTTTAATTTTTTAGTTTGTATATAAGAATAAATTAAAACATTTGATAACATATCAAGAAGCTGAGAAACTAATTAAGTATAAGAGTGAATTTATTTTATATATATTTTTCTAAATGAAAGAAATTGCTCAAATTATTGATGTTACAATAGTAAATGAATATCTATATGTATTTTTTAATTATTTTCTTGGTAATTTTAATGTTTGGGATGTAGAATTTACCATTGCATTTGTACTTAATTATAATCCAATTTCATAACATGATTATCAAATCAATCTATTTGAAATTTTTGTGTAGAAAAAATATTTACAGGACTTTATTTATAAGAGTTTAATTAATTATTTAACTTAACCTTGGGGTTCTTGTAAAACCCTAAGATTTTTTAATTTTTTTGAAATAATATAATCTTTTTAATATTTTTTATTTCACACAATGTTGAATATAACCTTTATTATATGAAAGAACTATGTTTGGATTGAATTATATGTAATACCAAGTTTTGATTATGCTACAAGAAACATATAGATTAACTTATGGTATATGAAACACTATATTTGGATTGTGTTACACACAATTCCAAGTTCCTTCAATATCTTGTGTAATACACAAGGCTATGTTTTAACGTACTACAATACATTATTAATATTATTATAAAAATAGTATTATCTCTACCACCTAGAAGTTGGAATGAAATTTATTAATAATATCAAATATATTGTGATAATATAATTTACCCAAGAATATAAATTTAATAATTTTTTTATAAATTAGTATAATAAAATTTAAGAACAATTAGATAATAAAGAAATTACTTTTCTAATAAAACTTTTTTTATATGTACAAGAACAATTATATATCAATAAATTAAAAAAACACTTTTGGTTAAGGTTTTAAAAAATATTATATATTATATATATTCGAAAAATATTTTTGATACTTATAAAATTAATTTTTTAGGGATAAGATAAGAATAAATCAAATTTTATTAATAAAAAGATGTATTTTTCTAAAATGCCATTTTATCTCCATTTAATGGAGAAACCATTTTAAATCTAAATTTTTACACTTTTATAATTTTTATTTGAAAAAAATTTAATTTTTGATATTTTAATAACAAAATTAACTTTGAGTAAATTTTGGTTTATTTAAGGAGTTTTATTTTTGGATGAATAGTGAAAAAACATAGAATTTTAATGCCAAACTACTTTTTCATATAAATAAGTTTTAGTGTTAAATGGTATTTTAATTTTTTTTAATTTTTAATTAGATAAATTTCTCACAAATTGATCTAATTTAGGTAATTTTAATCAAATCAAAATTGAAATTAAAAAAAAACATTTCAAACATTTGAACATTTTTACTTTAAAAACCAACTTTGTCATACCATCTGTAGGATTAATATTAAATTTATTTTTTCCACTTATGTTATTAAAATTTGAAAAAATGGATTCCATATTTTGAATTAGAATAATTTATAATTTCTAATAATGTCAACTTTGTTTTTAACCAAAAATATTAGCGAATTTGATTAAAATTAATTATAGCGATGAAGAGAAAATTTAGCTTAACAATGGACTAAAACTTAATCTTAAGGGTAAAAATGATCTATAAACCAGTAAAAAAGACATTATATGGACATATTTCATCTGTATCCTCAATTTTATGTAATTTTTACCATTACGAAATTCAATTTACACGGTAAAAATTCTTGTTTAATTCCCTTTTAAAAAATTTACAATATTGTCACTCATTCTCCACTATAAAAAAGAACTCAACCCTTAAACTTATTCACACGTCTGAATCCAGTTAGATCACCAAAAATCAGCTTAAATGGGATACCAAAATCCTTCCCTTCATCTTAGAATCATCTCTTTGGTAATTAATACATCTATGTAATCCCATTGGTGAAAACCAAAAGGAGTTACTAAAAGAAGATGTAATATCCTTCCTCGAGCTCTTTTGTTTTATTTTCATTCTCCACCCACTAAAATCATATTATTACATAAAGTATTTAATAAAAAATGTATTATAAATAAACTAGAATGTTTTTATTCTATGTTTTTGACCTAAAATTACACACACTTCTTTATAATGTGTAACGAACATATCGTTGTTGTGTACGGAGAACTACCATCTCACGAAATGATGTTGTTCGTTTTTTCCATTACGACATATCATGGTTGGTAATTATGATAGAAAATATTTTTTATATGATATTTTTGATATTTATAATTTATTTATTCTTTTAAAATTTTTATATAACACATACCTTGATGCTTTAAATTTTCTATAAATATGATAACTTCGTTTGTGGATGGTGGACTACCACCTCCTCAAAGCAATGTGATTTGTTCACACTCTACATGGAATGTATAATGTATGGGTTTAGTTAACTTTCATGATATATAAGATATAATAATTCTTCTATAATGATATTATATATATATATATACATACATTTCATTTTCTTTTCCTTCAATACAATAAGAAAAATGAAACAATGTTCATGTGTACGTATGACCTACCATCTCCGTAAATGACGCATTCCATTTCATATATTGATATTTTATAGATTTTTATAAATATTTATATAAAGAATATATATGAAATATAAATAAGTTTTTAAATTATTTAAGAAATCAAATCATGATCTACGTATTATTATCAAGAATATGAAGTCAAAACATGTTGGAAAAACAAAGTTGTTATTACCCGAAACGTTGCTTTAACATAGAATTGTTAATAAACCGGTAGTTTAAATTCATAAATAATTAATATATGATATGATATATAAATTAATATGGTTCTGTTTAAAATTTAAAATAAAATTGAATTTATTATATTAGAGTTTTTAATGTGTACAAAGAAAGTAATGATTTAAGGTAATAATTTTCTCATATCACATTTAATATCTGTGATATACATGCCTTATTCGCCACTTCTTTCTTTTGTGTGGCATATATACATACCATAAATGTATTTTATGATTAAAAATATTAATTTTTTTTGTATTTTCATATCCATTTTATGATATTTTATTCATGGGGTTTATGGTTAAAAATTTACCAAATCAGTAAAGTAATATTTCCCTCAAGTTTCCTTCTTTGAGATTCATGCCATGATATGCACCTATATTTTTATATGGGGTGAAAATACATACCTTTTACATTTTGTATCATGAATATTATTATTTAATGAAGTTTTAAGGTTTATTTAATGGTATTATATCATGTAGAGTATGATTCAATGTTACCAAAGTGGTAATGGTTTATTGATAAAATCTCATCATTTATCAGGATTTCTTATGATTATGCTTCCATTGGTTAAATATTATGACACATTTCCCAAGAAAAATAAATAATTTTATTCTCCTATGGTCACAAATGATACCTTAATGTATCATTAACATTTTTCTACTATTTGGTACTTAAGATAATTAATAATGTGTTTTTAATAAAATCAGAAATTATCTCTCCCTTCAGTTGGAAATTTGTGTTATTTCAAAACCATGTTTTCTAAAAAAAGGTTTTAAAAAATATTTATCTTTAAAAATTGTTTTAAATGATTTTAAATTCTTCCTTTTTATGTTTTCAAAAGTTTATTTTCAAAAAAATATTATTTTTATTATTTCAATATTTCTTTATATGTTTTCAAATCCATTTTCTAGAAAAGGGTTTTGAAAATGATTTGGATCCTTATTTTTAGGTTATCCAATTATATTAAAAGAGAAATGCTTTATAGATTTATTTACGAGTTTTCGAGTTTTTTTAGATATATTTTTTCAAAATATGCTCAAGCTTCCTTAATAAGTTTTCAATTCTATTTTAAAAGAAATGGTTTTCTAAAAGATTTATTTTATATAAATTTTTTTTCATGGAGTAAAATATATTTTACTTAATAAATGTTTTAAGTGAAATTTTAATGATTTCTTTATAATTATTGTGAAATGGTTTTATAAAAATTATTTTCAATGAAAGGCTGTTTTCCATATTAAATATTTCATGTGATCTTTCAAAATAATTATCCATCTATGATGACCTTATTTTTTATCATTTATGAATTAATGGGGATATATTCCATGAATACCATTAATTCATTCTATAATGGTTTATATTTTGATGTAATGATGTTTATTACATTTGTTTCTCTTCCATGGGTTATAATCCATTGAATCCCTCTTCTTTTCTTGGGTTATGATTTGATTAAAGCATTATGAGTTCTATATATTTTCCATAGGTAAATATATGATAAAATTTGTATGATACCCATTTTATTTTTGAGGATATGAAAAGATGTTAAACAAATGCATCTCCTTTTATGGATCATGATATGATGTAGGTTTCATAATCATTTGAAACATTTATGCACGAATTTATTATGAAATGGGTGGTACCTATATCTCTCTTAAATTAAATGGGTAAAAATTTATATCTCATGAGATAATTATGGAAAAAAGTCGATGAGATTGATCCAAAATTGGAAACATATGAATCCTAATCCACTATGGGAATATGCGGAAACCCATTCCAGTATGGGAATATGAAGAAACCCAATCTACTATGGAAAATATGGAAACCTGGTCCATTATGAGGAAGATGGGGAAACTTGATCCCTTATAAGGAAAAGACTAAGACTGGGGATGGTGGTGTGTCTCGCCCAGAAGGTGTAGACCTCATGAATTTCCCTGATAATTTTTTGGGAATGAACCTTGACATATATAAAAATGATATTACATGTTTACTTGTTTTTCAAAAAATATATGTCTTATTCCTATGATATGCTAACATGGTTCATGTTCTTGATTATCTTGTGATTCATGTATTATGAACTGCCTATATTTATGCCATGTATCATGTTTCTGGTCTTTAATTTGAATGATATGATCTTAAAATGATATGAACCTATTCTCATACCCTTATACTCATATTTATAACTACATATCTCCCTTTTTTACCCTTACTGAGTATCTGAGCTCACCACTTTATTATATTTACTTTCCCCATGTTTTAAAGAAGGATTTTAAGTATAAGTGATAAAGGGTAAGATACTTGTGGAAAACATTGGATATCTTTCACTAAGTTAGAATATTACGTTTCCATGTTTCCAAATACCCTAAACTATTATGGTCATTATGCATGTATTTTTATAATATGATGAATATTCATCTAAAATGATGTAATATCCATGTTTTTAATCCAAGTTCACTGTAGTTGGTATAAAAGGAATGGTTTAGTCAACATTTTGAAACAAGAATGAGAAAACATTAGTGAGATCCCTAGGTATATTTCAAAGGACATTTCTAGGGATGTATTTAAGGATAAATCTAGGAATTAGTTAATGTATAGGAAAATTTCCTAGAATTTTGGTAAAGGATAGAGCGGCTAATTACTTCGAAATACATCCATGTCTGGATACTACAAGTGGATGTGGATATGACATAGATGTACATATCCATAAAAACCCGAAATCATAGTATTTTTCTAGACTCAATTGGGAACCGATACACAACAATAGGTCTTTCAGCACACCTCGTTTGACACTCCTAGGAGATATACCTAGGGAACTCACAAACTCTTTAAAAACCACCAAGAAAGATATAGATAAATAATGAATTTTATTGATTTAGGATAAACCTAATGTTTCAAAGATAAAAAAATAGGTGTTATGATTAATTTCATGACCCCTCCCTCCAATGATACCACAATTAGGGGAGAGAGATAATGACCATCGAGTCCCGCCTCCAGTACGGCATGGGTTGGTGACTAACAGTAAGGGTATAAAAATCTCATGTATGTGAGGAAATACCCTCTATAATATAAATAGTATTGAGAGATATGATGAATTAAAAATAATAAAATCCATGAAATAATATAAAAAGTAACCCAAACCATCCAACAGTGCATGTATAAATGAAACAAAAAAAAAGTATCCAAAGTGAATACACAAAAGTGAAGCTAAATTCGTGAGATGACACCTAGACAAGGTCCAATATAGTAATATCTAGAATGGTCCACATAATCCTCCTGTAAAACTAAAGACAATTTATATATGTAGGGTGAGAATACAAGTATACTTAGTAGGAAAAACCAAAGTATCTCATAAACATTTGAATGAAGAATACTTATGCACCTGTGAGAAAACAATCAAACCAAAAAACAACTATACAGGTATACTAACCAAACACAATCTCACCAAGGCAGATACACTAAATAACAAAAGACATGTAATATAATATTTCCAGAATCTTGTCGATAAGGGTACCCCACACCACTTTCCCACTAGTACGTTGCTCTCAAACCTTAAAATATTATGTCCTTGAACTCCCATCATTTCCATATAACACAATTCCCCCATATGCATAGTCACAAAACACCTCCCCTGAAGGAAATTTGGCTCACAACCCCACAAGCATGACCACAACACATCTCACCTAAATACACATGCGATAAAACATAGAAACTTCCAAAACTATGTTGTAGGGTATGATGAACAATTATGACATTACCCTCTCTCTCCTTCCTTCTTCCATGTAAGACACCCACTACATGTCTCCCTATAATCATGGTCATATATCACCAGGAAAAACCTAGGCCATCACAACCACCATCTAATGACCTAATAGACCTTTGACCACCACAACCTTTGAAATACCTATATCTCCTGTAAGTGAGAATGGGGAAGAGAGGGTACCCAGCCATCTGTCATCTTTAACAGAAGTTGGGAAAACACCCCCATGTGACAATGCGAGTGTTGGAACGTAATGATCGACATGGGTTTAGTGTATATATAAATCACAAGAATATAATATATATATATATATATATATATATAATATCCAACACTCAAGCCCAACCTATGGGTTCACAAACAAACCAACCAACTCAAAACACAATCACTTTTTCTGCCACCTCTAAATTCATAACACCGCACAACAAGACATGATCCAGATTCACTTTTGCAAAAAATTTCATTTAATAATCTCATTATTTTCATTATTTAACATTAACAACACAACCCACAATTTAATTATTAATTAACCATTTTCATCCCATTAACCAAACAAACCTATGTTATTTAAATCATTATTAATAATTTATTCCATCACTACTTGGGCATCAATCATAATGAAACCACCACCTCTCCACTATAAAATCATGGCAAAAAAACCACCTCACTTCAAAAAGGAACATCCCACAATCCCACTCTCTTCCCCAAAATCACAACCCAGAAACCACTTTATCGCACCAAAATAATGGCCCATAAACCACCTTTCCGCCCCAAAATCACAAACCCCAAACCATTAGCACAACATACCCCAAACACACTTCATCATCTCAAAAGAATAACCAAACATTGTAACATCCCCAAATGATAAAGGGTTAAATTAATAAATGATATGACTCATGTCAACGAGGTGCACCTTCCTTTTCGGGAGTCTTCCTGATTAGAACTTCACAGTTAAGTGTGCTTGGCCTGGAGTAGTGATCAAGATGGGTGACCTTCTTGGATGTTTTCCAAGGTGTGTGTGAGTGAGGACAAAGAACAATAGAAAGGACATTTGTTGGCCTGTGGGGACTATCATTAGTCAGATGACCCATTCAGGCACGTGGGTGGACCCTGGGGTGGGCCCCATGTGTCTGCAGAGCAACTGGAGGTACCTGGTGGGCCAGGACCCGACGACCATGTTAATGCGGGGTGGTTGTGCTGTCACCAGGGCCCAGTTGTCACATTTGGTATCAAAGGTGGTACCCAGCCTTAAGTGCGGTGCACTGCCTGGGTTGAGATGTAGGGCCCACAATGAGGACGTTGTGCTCTAAAGGGGGGTGATTGTAACAACCCCTAATGATAAAGGGTTAAAGGGATAAATGATATGACTCAAATCAACAAGGTGCACCTTCCTTTTCGGGAGTCTGCCTGATTAGAACTCCACATTTAAGTGTGCTTGGCCTGGAGTAGTGATCAGGATGGGTGACCTTCTGGGAAGTTTCCCAGGGTGTGTGAGAGTGAGGAAAAAGCACACTGGAAAGGACATGTGTTGGCCTGTGTGGACTATCATTAGTCAGATGACCCGTTTCAGGCACGTGGGTGGACCCTGGGGTGGGCCCCATGTGTCTGCGGAGCAACTGGAGGTATCTAGTGGGCCAGGACCCGACGACCATGTTAAGGCGGGGTGGATGTGCTGTCACCAGGGCCCAGTTGTCACAAACATCATAACACATCAAGATCAATTTACAGATATTCAAATGGGATTTTAGCACATTTCACATTATTTTAATTGTGTTATCACACAATTCATAATACTAGGGATATCAAAATAATCACAATAGGATCAGAATTTAAATCTCATATCATATAGAATAAACAATGCCCCAAATGGCCAAAATTTTCAGTGGGTCCACAAGCTCGTACAATTAACAATATCAGAAATAATATCAATGTGGTAAAATAATGTGAATCATAACCTATTTACCCATTTAAATTTCAATTTAACTAATTATTTATATTTTATTAAGATAGAACTACCCTAACCCATAGATGTACAAAATAAAACTCCCCCACATGATACATAATAAATAGAAATGAGGGAGTCCCTACCTCAAAGACGCTTTGTTGACTTATTGTGCATCGTATGGTGAAAGAGAAAATCCCGAAAACACAACCTCAACACAAGAAACTATGGATAATTCTAAAACTCCTATAAAGACAATAAAAATACAAAACAAACACAAAACCCAAAGAAAAATTCACCACTATAGTGAATCCCCAAAGAAGAACTGGAGTAAACAATCCAAAAAGAAATAAGGGATTACCATGTATTGATAATAAACAACCACCAGGACCAAAAGATCGAAGAGGGAGAAAGTTGGTTTGAAGAATTCCTTATGGCACTAGGAAGAAGAAATCATAGTATAATGAATAAAAATTTGAATGGAAAAGAACATTTAAAATTGCACTGTATCGGGGATTTAGATGATGTGTAAACCCCTTTTACATCATGTAATCCTCAGGGCTAAGTTTCTCCGAAAAACATGTCGATTTTTTATTACTTAACATCGAAAATATTGATGTCATGAAATGGCCTTGGAAAAGCTATGAAACTGACATTCAGGTCCTTTAATGTTTACAAGATGTGTTTTTCTTGCAGTAACCCGGCAACACCTCCAGCTTCCACCTAAAAATCATGGAACCTCCCATGAACACCTCTAATGCAAAAAATGGAAATGAAATGGACCTAGAGAGAAAAAAAATTACATTAGATATATCTAAAATGATTTTCTCCCTATATAATCCAAAATGAAGTCCATAAGGAGAGGGGTATGAAAAAACACCGTACATAATACCTCTTAAGGATCTCATTATACCCCAAACTCTATCACCATCCAAACATGCCAATATAAAAAATCACAAAACACAATGTACGACCACAATCCACCTCTAATCACACAACCAAACTATCACACAACCACTAAAAAACCATATCAACCTCTATGTCAAGATGTAATACAATATGGGTGGCACTGACTCACCCACATGGGTTTAATTGCACCACGGTTAGTGTGTCTCAATTAGAAATTAGGTCCGACCATTTTCATATGTCTGGAATTTATCACACACATCACACCACACACAACAAAAACCATGTAAAACATCTCATATTGTAGAAAAATATACAAACATCACCTCACAAAGTGAAACAATGAAAAGAAAAACTCAAAACAACTCTGGGTACTGGGTACACATCTGCGGCTCTCACTCCCAAGTACTCTCCTCCCAGTCATCATACATCCAAAAGACACAACCCAAAGAAATGCTCTATCCACACAATGAATTCTCATGAAAATCATGGATTTATAATAGTTTCTCTGTGAACATCTCTTCATCCTTGATATCCAATACCTCTAAGTCTATGACATGGTATTCATCATGAAGATACCAAAAAAGCTGAGATATGTGGAAGATGTTGTGGATCCTGTCAAATTTTGGTGGGAACTCTAACAGATATTCCACATCTCCAACTCACCCCAACACCACAAAATTCCCAAAAAGACTAGGAGAAATATTAATCCCTCTACTAAACCTCTACTAACCACGTCAAGGGGAAACCATCAAGAACACATGATCCCAACATTGAATGCCAAGGCCCTCCTTCTGCTATCCTCATAAGACTTATTCCAGTCCATCACTACTTTCATCATCTCATCAACAAGATGAACATTCTCTTTCATGCTCTATAGAACATCTGGACCAAGAATGGATGTCTCCCTAACCTCCATCTAGAATAATGGAGAATGACACAGTCTACCTTATAATGTCTCAAATGGATTCATTCCAATAGAAGAGTGACATATATTGTTATAAGAAAACTCTAAGATGGAATGTGTCCTTAAAAAGGTCCACCAAAGTCTAAAATTCATGCTTGAAACATATACCCCAACATCTAGATTTTCTTCTCCATCTGATCATTTATCTGAGGGTGGAAAGAAGTGTTGAGGTGTAAGTGAGTGCCAAAATCATGATAAAATCTCCTCCAGAATCATGATTTGAAATGTACATCCCAATGTTAGATAATGTACCTAATAATTATATGAAACCACACTACCTAATCTACATACCACTTTTCTAAATCATCCAATACGCCTGACTCCTTGATCGCTTAGAAGTGGGTTGATTTCGTCAACCGATCTATGACCACACAAATAATTTCACAACCTCCCCGAGATTTGGGTAACCATATGATGAAATCCATAAATATTTCATTTTATTTCCATTTAGAAACATCCATCAGATGACACAACTCAAAAGGAACATGATGATCGACATTTAATATCAAGAAAACCAAGAAATTTTACAAAAAATCCACCACTTCCCATTTCATACTGGGCCACCAAAACTACATATTCAAGATACATTACATATTATAAACTCTTTGGTATACTAAAAAAGTGATTTATGTAACTCATTGAGGAATGCACCATGCATTGATACTAGAACAAAAAGTCTCACACAAAACAACTCCAGTTATGACCATCATACAATCGTCCCTCTAGAGCATCACCATGGCCAAATGATTGTGCATGAACTCTACCATTGAGTCTCCCCACTAAGACTCACACTCATGATTCATTAGGAAAGACTTTATAATCATTTAAATCAAAAAACCTTTACCATTAGCCATGTTTTCATCTAATTTAAGGCTTAAGACTCTTCCATTACTCTCCAATAATTCCTAAAATTCTAAACATCACCGTTCCATGAATTCCTACTCAAATCATTATCCACAACATTCAATTTTCATAAAATTTAGGGTATCTGAAAATCATAATCTTGAAAAAAATCCATCCACATCCACTTCTGAAAGTTAAAATCATGCAGAGAAAAGGTATATCTTAAAATATTGTGATTTGTGAAGATCACAAGCTGCTCCCCAATGAGTTAATGCCACCACAACTTTAGTGAAAACAAAACTGCTACAAGATCCTGATCGTGGGTGTCATAGTTACACTCATGGGAATATAACTACATAGACCAATACAAGATCACCTCCCACTTCTATATTAGTATACATCCAATGCCCAAACACGAATTATCAAAAAACACCTTAAACATCACCCATTCCCCAGGAAACTGAAGAAATGGATCAAAAAAAACTTCCCCTTCAGGTAATCAAATTCTTCATGATACTGATCACTCCAAACAAAATCCTTGTCCTTCCTAGTGAAATATTTCAATGGGCTTGCAACTTAAGATAAATCAGGCACAAACATATACTATTTGTGTATGAGACCAAGGAAACTATGAACCTATGCCACATTATTGGGTGCTACCCAAAAAAACTATTTCAAAATTTGGAAGGTCTACTACCACAACCTACTGAGACACCACAAGCTCGAGGAAATTCACCTCTAATGTATAGAACATAAACTTGGATAACATTCCATATACATGGTGGTGTTGAATAACCTGCAAGATTGTTTTGAGATGCTAATCATTCTCATCCTCTAACTTTTACTATATCATGATATCATCAATGAATATAATGAATAAATGATCTATAATCTTATTTAACAAGGAGTTCATAATCCCCATAAAAAAACTGGTGCATTCGTAACACTGAATGACATGACTAAAAATCGAAGTTCCCAGACCTGAATCTGATTGAAGTATTCAGGATATCACCCTCCTTTACCCTCAGTTGATGATATCCAAACCACATATCAATCAAATAAAGCCAACTCATCTATTTTATATGGCTAAAAATATTTTCAATCATTGGAAGAGAGTAGTAGTTCTCTATCGTCACCATATTCAAGCTCCAATAATCTATGCTCATCCTCAGACTACTATCTAACTTCTTTATGAATAACACTAGGGCACCCCACGATGACACACTGGTCAATATAAAACCCTTGTTCTTAACATCATGTATCTAAATCATCAACCCCTGCAACTCAAAATGTGTAATTCAATAAGAGGACATCATAATTGGAGAAGCACAAGGATGAATGTCTATCCCAAACACAACATCACGTTGAGGGGGTAGCATCACAACCTCCTTAGGAAAATCATATAAGAACTCATCAATGTCCCAGGGAACCACTACCATCTTATCATTAACTAATTCCACCCATAACTCAACCAATATGAAGAGAAGGGGTCCACAAGATGACCAGCCACTTGAAAACCTCACCCTCCAATGAAAACCACATATGGGCCATCAACATTTGAAAAAAATACTCTCCTACAAAAGTAGTTGATAATAGAACATACAGAATACAACCCATCGATACTGAAGATATCATAGTCTGGATGCATCTGTAATAAGAAAATATTACTAGATGACATTTGAAGCCCCATCATGAGTCTACATCATAAGAAAAAATCAAACAAGCTATTCTAGACTCCGACTGGAATATTTAACACAAGGGGAATGATAAGACTCCCTATTTCAAGTCCCATAGCATGGTATAAAGTGGGTAAAACAAAGTAATGGTAATATACTCAATGAAACAAGAAACAAACAAGGTTAATATACAAATTGATCGTACCTCTGACGATCTATGGACCCTCTGGAACTACTTTATCCACTACATCAAACCGACCACACCTATGCCTCATACCTATCTACTCATGACCACCTCCATAGAAACACTTGGGTCATGGTCCATAATTGTTAGGAACTTCTTGAGATTGGCCTCTACTGGATCTATCTCCCCTCGACAGAGAAAAAAATTGTTACACCTGCTACATAAATGACCTCACTGGAAATTGTTGTTGAGGACGACATTGAACCATTCCACCTCCACCAAACTGAGCTTAGGGAACCACTAGGCACTATTTATGTCAATGGACATGATCCCCACAAAACAAACACTAGATAAAATCTCACAAAAATTCTTGAAAAACATTGGCACAATAAGGCCCAAAAGGAAGCTATTAAGGCCAGATCCTTATTGGTTGAAACATCGAAGGTCCTGGTGCATGAGACTTTCCACTAACTACTCTCATCCTTGAGGAACCTACTTGTTACACTCATAATAAAACCTCTCTATGGGTGAATTTAATCAACTACATCCACCTTATTCTATACCTCTAGATACATTGGAAATGAAAAAGGATTAACTGCAACTAGATAGAAGGGTAGAGTGCCTCCTGAAGACATCTCACATTAGACTACTAATTTAGAAAAAGATCTGGGGAAAATGAATAAGGTACTTGAACCATATTCCTAGCTCCCACACTTACATGATCCCTTATAAATTGAAACAAAATCTTTATTATTTATCACCTTCATGATCGATAAAATTTACTCTACCTAGAATTCATTTTAGAAGTCAACCCACAAAATGTATGCCCCCTTCTAATCTCCAATATATATATTGCACCACTAATGCACAACTCCAATCATTTGACTGACTGTCAATGGAACCCATTATCCCATTGAGGTTCATATAAAACATAAATGGATCTCATGCTCCTCCATCCATCTCTCTATATCTACATTTGAAACACTACCCTCATAATTCTCCAAATACTACCACTGTAAAGAACATAGTTCTCTATACCATACATCATCCTCATATATCGGATCAACCCTGTAGTGATCAATCAGATCATACTGTTGAACCTTAACTACCTAAGCCACATGTGGATGAAGAACATGAGACATAACTGTAATGAAAAAAAATAAATTACTAATCCTGGTGGTATGTAATTTTTATTTAGATTTATCTCAATTCACAAAATTCATTTCAACCTTTCCAAAAAAAGACAATTCAAATAGGGACATAAGTCACCAAGATGTATGCACCTTTCCTAGTTACCTTACATGCAAGAAGGTTGGTATCACTTGGTTGTTCAAAAATCATAGAGTATGTGCACTAGATTATGGGTGTCCCTAAATCCCATATCCTAACTGATCTACTGGAACTATGTCACACACCAAGGTCAACTGGAATTGTTTCCATAACAACCCATTCAATCCTTACTATGAGTAACTCTAAAATTCTACCTGTATCTTAACCACTCCTCTAATTACAATATTTCACAACCCCCTCTATCTAAAGATTCCACAATGAGTGGAGAGAGATAATGACCACAAAGTCCTACCTCTAAAAGGCCCCAGGTTGGAGACTATCATTGAGGGTATAAAAATCTCATGTATGGTAGGAATTAGACTATATATTATAAATAGGATCAGGAGATAAGATGAATCATCCATAACAAAATCCATGACATAATATAAAAATAAACCCAAACCATCCATCAACGCATGTATAAATGAAAAAAATATAATAAAAGTCTCTAAATTGAATACTCAAAAGAAAAGCTAAAGTAGGGACATGATAGATTTCCATGGTCTGAGCTAGTAATGTTCAACACGGTCCAAATAATCCTCTTATAAACCTAAAAATAGTTTATATACATAGGGTGAAAATAAACGTATACTTAGTAGGACAAACTATAGAATCTCATGATCATAGGAAAGAAACATTCTAATGCACCTGTGAGAAAACAGCAGATCCAAATAGCAGTAATACATGTACAATAACTAAACCCAACCGCATCAAGGAATGCTCACCAAATAACTCAATACATGTAATATAATATAACAAGAATCATGTCGATAAGGGTTCCCTGAACCACTTTCCCACTAGTATACAACTATCACACCCCAACGCTATACGTACTAGCTCTCCCATCCCACATGTATAACACACCACCCGAAAAGAATGGTCTCGACACACCTCAATGAAAGATAGTTGGGCTCGCTTCCCCACAAGCCCATCCACAAACCATCTCACCTAAAAACACCTGGGCTACAATAAAACTTCTACCAAAACCATGTAGTAGGATATCGTGGACATACAAGGCATTAACCATATGCCCTCCTCATATTATGCCTGACCCCTGCCAAAAGTCACACCACAAGGATGATAAAATCTCACCCAAAAACAACTGGTCCATAACAACCACCATCTAATGCACAAGAATACTTCTTGACATTATAGCCTATGAAATACCAAACTCACCTAAAAGTGACAGTGGGAAAGAGAGGGTACCCAACCATCCGTCATCATCCCCATATGTTGGAAAAAAACCCATGAGTGATTATGTGGGTGTCAGCATGTAGTTCTCAATATGGGTGGGGTTAATATAGAAATCACAAAAACATAAAAGCATATATATAATATGAAACACTCAATCCTAACCTATGAGTTTAAAAACAAACCAACCAACTCACAAAACCATCACATTTACTAAAAACTATAAATGATCAACACAACACAATAATCCATGATCCACATTCACATTTCTGAACAATTCCATCAATCACCTATTTATTTTCATTATTTTTCATTAACCAAATTTGAGCACACAACCCACCATTTAATTTTCCATTAACCATTTTCATCCCATTAACCAAACCAATCCATGTAATTTCAATCATGATTAATAATTTATTCCATCACTACTCTGGCATCTAGCACAAAGAAACCACCACCTCGCTACCCAAAATCATTTCTAAAAAACCACATTGTTTCCCTAAAATAAAAAACTATAAACCACCTCACCACCCTAAAAGAACGACCCACAAAAAACCTCATTTCCCCAAGAGAACGACCCCAAACCACCTTATCACCCTAAAAGAATGACTAAAAAACCACCTCACCGCCCCCAAAATAATGTCCCAAAAACCATCATCCCCACATTCCCCAACCAAAAACCGTTTTCCAAGAATCAATGGTAAACATCACAACAAATCAAGGTCATATTACATATTTAAAAAGGGTCTAGCTAAATATTTCACTTCATTTTATCAGTGTTACACAACACGCCATAATCCTAGGGAAAATATTTCATTAGCTGAATATAAGTGGCTAAAAAATTTCCATTTTAGGGTGATAACAACAAAATCACAACCATCACAAAAATCATAGTATATATCATCCATCACAAAAAATACCCCAATGAACTTAATTTTTAGTGGGGCTACATGCCCGTACGACAAACAATATCACAAATTATATCAAAGCTATAAAATAAAGTGAATCAAACCCAATTTAACCCTTTTAATTTCAATTTAACCAATTATTTATCATTTATTTATCTATAAAAACTTTAAACTATATATAAACTAAAGAAAAACCCTTCCGTATGATACACAATAAAAATAAATGAGGGAGTCCCAACCTCAAAGAATCTTTTCTGACTCGTTGTGCACCACATAAAGAAGAATACGTACATGTATCCACAACTACACAATAATAAACCACATATCAACCTACACCACACCAAAATACTATCAACATGTATACCATACACAAAACCCAAAACAAACCTCACCACCATAGAAAAACCCAAAAGATGAACAGGAGAAAAACAAAAAAGAAGAAGGAAGTTCTTACCATGAATTTCCAATGAAAACCCACTATGAAAATTATATTAAATATAGAGTAATATGGATTGAAAAACTTTTTGGAGTGCCTAGTATTTTATGAAAATGAGTGTGAGTAGAATACATGGCTGAATGAATGAAATTTGTTCCAGAAATAACTTTTGAAACTGCACTGTATTAGGGATTCATACGACTTGTAATCCCCTTTAACATCATGTAATTTTCAGAGTTTTATTTTTCCAAAAAATGAATCAAATTAAAATTATTTGACCATAAAAATATACAGGTCTTGAAAAATCTTTGGAAAATATGTGAAACCTACATTCATGTCTTGTAATTTCTACAAGACATGTATTTCCTATAATAGAATTGATGCACCCCCATCTTCCACCAAAACTCCCAGAACCTCCCATAAACACCTATAACACTAAAAAATTGGAAATGTAATAGAACAGAAGATAATGAAATTTTACAATTTAGAAATACTATATGTAGTTTGTTATGATTATGTGGTTTTACTCTATGATATGTGTTTCCAAAGTAATGATTTTTCATTTATGTCAATTGTTGGAACCTAAATGAACCTCTTAAATGAAGAATATAGTTAACTATGAAATTATGTTCCTATAAAGAAACTGAATGTTACAGATGATGGAGTGAAAAAAATTCATTTCTATGACCACAAAACCTTATCAATCCATGAATCTTGTTGAGTTTCCAAATAAACAAAAGAGGGAACAACATTTTATTAAATCTTTCTAAAGTAAATGTCCACCTTTTATTAATGGAAAAACTATTCCTCTAGATGCTGAGATATTGATATGTTCCAATGAAAAGTTATTTTTCATTATATATTATTCATAACATGAAATGGTTAGGTTCATCACTTATCTATTGGATGGTTAAACAAATTAGTGGTGGAAATTTATCAATAATATATGGTAATTGGATAAAATTTTATCCACATATTGGAAAGAGTTTAAGAACATATTTTTCAATAATTACTTTCATGGTATTCTTCTTAAAAAGATAGTGATTGATTTTTACGATTAATATCATGGTTTTGGAAAGAAATGGAAGAAGAACATCAGAGGCAAATATAATAACCATGAAGAAAAGAAAGTGATCATTTAAATATACACAAAGTGTGGGAAGAAACATGGAGTGAATTTTCTTAAGGATGCTATAATTTTTTTTAATTATTGAAGGAAAGGTCATCGAATGTATTAATGTCCATGTAATGGATGAAGTTAGCTAGTGATGTGAATAATGATAAATCCACATAGAATTAACCTCCCACACTTTAGTGTTTCATTTTCAAGGAGGTTTGACATTATTCTTACAAGTTGCCCAATATAAGGTCTAATGTGGATGATAAGCCACAACAACCTCTGTGGAAAAAGGAAAAAGGAAAATCATATTCAATCACAGTGGATGAATTGAATCATGATAATCTGGGAACATGTATCCTTCTCCCCTTAGTGGGGAATTTCGTGTTTGATTTTGTATGAATAATCCCTATAAAAATATAATTGGTCACCCTTTAGTAAATTTTCAGGTGATTATCTTCCTCTACATTGATTCTCGAATAAAAAAATAACATTTGAGATTCTATTAGTGTAAGGATTGACCCATATTTACATTGAAAATGTTTTGGAGTAAGATAAGATCTTAATTAAAGAATAAAGAGTGAATTATATTTTGGAAGGTTTGTATGGTTAACTATTTATGGAATGGATTATGTTAAACTTTATGTAAGGATTTTAGAGATTAAATTATTATTTCATCATATGAGGATTTACGCATATTGTATAACCAATGGTAGCCTTTTTATAATAAATAAGATGGAATAACCTCTCATTATACTTATGGATCTCATTATCTTCAAATGATTCAGGAATGAAAAATTAACCTTTATTTAATGGAATAATATATGAAGGTGAAATTGGTCAAGGAACAAAAATGGGTGAGATTAAGATGAAATTAAGCAAGTATATCTTCTCATAAAAATTATTCATCTATAGGAAAAAGGTTCTTGAAATAAATATTTGTTCTGTAATAATTATTTTTTTTCATATCAATGACATTTTTTCAAGCCCCTTTGGGTTATGGATTTTTTATTATTAACTTTATCCTAGCCATGTTCTCTATTAATCTACATCAGAACTTGATAGTAAGATTTCTATTCTTTATCCATATTTTCACTTGAAAACTATGTAATCATACATGGAAACCTAGTAATGTGTTACTTCGGGTAAACATTATGTTTCAAACATTTCCTTTTTAAACCATGTTTTAGTATTCATTTTTAGGATGTTGGTTTCTATGATTGTAAATTTCAAGTATTAATCCTTTGATAACCAATATAAACTTTGAGGGTGAAATTCATTTTGAGGGTGTTACAATATAACACCCTAATATTTTGTGATTTTTTTCAAATTTATTTAATCTTTTTGATATTTTAAATTTCACACAGTAATAAATATTTCTTAGTACTAAGTTTGGATTTCATTGTACGCAAATCCAAGTTATGATTTCACTAAACAAAACAATTATATTAAATTTTTATAAATACAACACAATGTTTGTCTGGTGTTACACACAATGTTGATTTCCTTCGATAGCTTGTGTAACACTCAAGACTGTGTATCATCGAGATACAATATACTATTAATATTATTATTAAAATAATATTATAGCTACCACCCAGATGTTAGAATGAAATTTATGATTATGAATAACTAATTTATAAAAATATGATTTACACATGTCTATAAAGTGAATCATTTGGTTATAGATTTTTATGATTTAATATAAGAACTATTTGAAAATAATGACATTACTTCGCTAAGAAAACAATTTTTCTATGTACAAATAAAATTTTATCTAAAGAAATTAAACAAAACACTTTTGATTAAGGTTTTAAATAATATATATATATTATATTAAAATAAATTTTTTTATACTCATACAATATATTTTATAGGTATAAGATAAGAATAAATCCAATTTTATTAATTAAAAGATGTATTTTAATAGAATGTAATTGTACCTCCTTTTAGTGGGGAAGATATTTTAAATATAAATTTTGGAACATTTATAATTTTTATTTGTAAAGATAAACTTCATTTTTGATAAATAAATATAAAAATTTACTTTGGTATAGTTTTTGGTATTTGTTTTGAGAAGTTTCATTTTTTTGATGAATAGTAAAAAACACCGAATTTTAATGCAAAACTGTATTTTCATCTAAATAAATTATATAGTTAAATTAAATTATGAATTTTTTATAGTTTAATTATATATATTTTACATAAATTAATAAAATTTAGGTTATTCTAATCAATTCCACATTCAAATTGGATATAAAAACATTTCATACTTTTAAACATTATTACATTAAAACCCTACATTGTCATCCCGTCCATGACATTAAATTTAAATTAATTTCATCCACTTAAATGATTATAATTTGGAAATAAGGATTCCATATTTTTAATCATCATTGTTTATAATTTATAATAAGGGAAAACTAGTTTTGGACCTAAAATTTTTGTCGAAGTGATTAAAATTAATTATAGATATTAAGAGAAATATTAGCTTAACAAAGTACTAAACCTTAAACTTAAGGACCAGAATGTCCTATAAACTTGTAAAAAATCCATTTTATAGTCATATTTGGACCCTATAATATCTTTTATCTAATTTTGAGTTTTATTTTTTCCACTTTACATGGGAAAATGTGGGTGGAATTCCATTTTCAAAACTTTAAAAGAATGTCACTCCTCCTCAACTATACAAATGAAATCACCCCTCCCACTTATTCACACATATCAAGAACATTTTATAACATAATATATTCTAAAATTATATCCAAAAAGCCCTCTAATAATCATAAAATCATCCTTATTTTAAATAATTCCATCATTGGAAACCCATTACTACAAACCAAAATGAGTTTCTGAAAGAAGATGTAACATCCTTCCTCAAGATCTTTTAATTTATTTTCATTCTAGAACCCCTGAAATAATGTTATTACATGTTTATATAATAAATTCAATGTCCTTAATACAATTATATTTATTTATTCTAAGGGTTATACCTACACTTTTACAGACATCCATCTAATAGGTAATGAACTTATTGTTCTTGTGTGTGGAAAACAACCGCCTCATGAAACGATGTTGTTCGTTTTTCCTTTATCACATATCATGGATGATAATTATGATTTAAAATATTTTTTTATATCATGTACCTGATATTTATGATGTATTTATGCTTCTTGAACTATTATATAACATATACCATTAATATTTCCTCAAAGTGATGTGATTTGTTCACAATCTACATAAAAGGTATTAATGAAGGGTTTAGGGAAATTATATGATATATATGACAAAATAATTCTACTATAATGATATTATATATACCTACATATTTCACTTAATTTTATTTCAATAAGTCAAGAAAACTAAAATAGTGTTCATGCCTACGTATGGCCTACCATCTCCCTGAACAGTGTATTCCATTTCCTATATCTATATTTTATAGATTATTATATATATTTATATAGTTAATATATATAATATATAAATCATGTTCTATATTTTTTAAATAATTAAATCACGATCAATTTAGGATTATAAAGAATAAAATTTCAAAAAAAATACATTAAACTAAGCGGTTATTACCCGAAACATTGCTTTATCATTGAATTGTTAATAAACAGGTAATATAAAATCAAATGTGAATCATATAGAGTATGATATATATATATGAATATTAATATATCGTAGATGTAAAATAAAGATATATTTATTTTAAATGATGGTTGAACGTGTATAAAGAAATTCAAAACTTAACGTAAGGGTTTTCTTCTCTGTGGTGTATATAATGACCATGAATTTATTCTATGATTATTATAATTTAATTTATGGGTATTTACATATATTTTCTTATATATACTTCAAGTGTTTTATGGTTAAAAAGTTACTAAATCGGTAAAGTAATTTTTGTCTCAAGTTTCATTCTTTGAGTTATATTCCATGGTATGGACCTATATTTTTGGTTGGGGTGTATATACTATATCATGAATATACTTCTTTAATGATATTTTAATCACCATGTAATGTTATTCTCTCTTGCAGAGTATGAGTCAATGTTACCAAAGTGGTAATGGTTTATTGCTACAATATGATCATTTGTTGGGATTGTTTGCGATTATTCTTACATTAAGGAAATATTATGATCTATATCTCAAAAGAACTCATGGATTTTATTCTCATTTAGATACTATTGAAAACTTAATTTATTGGTATCATTTTCACTATTTCGTACTTTAGATAATTAAAAAAGTGTTTAAAGTAATAAAAAAGATATTATATATCTCTTCGAACCGTTGTGTTATTTCAAATCCATGTTTCTAAGAAAAGGTTTTCAAAAATGTTTTATGTTTAAAATGTAGTTTAAATTATTTTTAAATATTCATTTATTAGTTTTCAAAATCATATTTTTAAAGAAAAATATTTCAAATATTTAAATAATTATTTATACTTTTTCAAATCCATTTTACTTAAAAGAGTTTCTAAAAGGATTTTGAGACTTCCTATTAGGTTTTCAAATTATTTTCAAATAAAATGGCTATTAAAATGTTTTGACGATTTATTTATGAATTGTCAAGGTGTTTTTAAAATGTTTTTTTTAAAAAATTTAATCTTCCTTTATATGTTATCAAATCTATTTTAAAATAAAAAATTTTTCAAAATGATTTATGTTATAAAAATAATTATTCATAGAGGAAAGATATTTTCCTCAAGAAATGTTATAAATGAAATTTCAAATCTTTATTTACAAGAAAATTACTTTGAAATGGTTTTATATAAATGTTTTTCAAATAAATGATGTTTTCCTTAAAAAATGTTTCTTGTGATCTTTCAAAATCTTTCTCCATCTGAGAGGAAATTATTTTTTTAATGTTTGTGATTTACTAGGGATAGAATCTACGAATTCCATTCATATTATTTATTGAATTGTTCATGTTTTTAAGGAATGATGTATACGACACTTTACCTTGCATAAGTTATATTCTCCTGAAACCCTCTTCTTTTAATGAGTTACACTTTGGTTAAATGATTATGAGACCTATATATTTTCTATAGGAAATGATATGATGAAATGTTTTTGATACCCATTTCATTTCTTGGGTTTTGATATAATGTTTAAAAAACCAATATCATTTTATGGGTCATGATATGATGCAAGTTTTATTATATTATGAAACATGTATGCATGATTTTATTATGTTACAGGTGGGACCTATATCTATATCCAATTCATTGGGCAAGGATTTATATCTCATGAGATATTGATGGTAAACAAGTCAACATGATTTATCTAAAATTTGAAACATATGCGTCATGATCCAAAACAGGAAACATGAGTGTCTTAATCTAATGTGGGATGATTGAAAAATCTGCTCCACTATAGAAAGATGAGGAAACCCAATCCACCATGGGAAGATATGGAAGCCTTATTCACTATGGGAAAATGGGGAAACGTAATCCATTATAGGGAAAGGAAAATGAGTGGAAATTATGGTTTGTCCTGCCCAGTAGGTTTAGTCCCTATGATAGTCCTTGATATGTTTTCGGCAACGAGCCTTGACTTATAGCTAATGATATTACATGTTTATGTTTTTTCCACAAATTATATGTGTTATGCCTATGATATGCTCATATGGTTCATGTTCTTTATTATCTCATGATTCATTTCTTATAAATTTTCAATCATTATTCTATGTATCATGTTTATGATATTAGATATGTATGGTATGGTTTTTAAATGTTATGCTCATGTTCTCATACCCTTATGATCAAGTTTATATCTAAATATATCTCTTGTTTACCCTTAATGAGCATCTGATCTCACCCCTTTTTTGTGTTTTATTTTCCAAAGTTATGAAGAAAGGTTTTAAGTAGAATTTCCAATGGGGAAGATATTTTTGTGAAACATTAAATATCTTACACCAAGTTAGAAAATTATGTTTCCATATTTCTAAGGGCACTAAAATATTACGGTCCACATGAATGTATTTTTGTGATTTGATGAATATTTATATAAAATGACTTAATAATCATGTATTTTAAGACTACTTCACTATATTGATCATATTTGTTTATTAAAAAATATGTACCATTCCATGAGACATTTCATTGATTATAGAAAAATAAATAACATAATCATTAATAACAATATTTTGTTACCTCATATTGATGAATTGTTTGATTATCTCATGGGTGCTCAATATTTTTTGAAAATTGATATCATGCTTAGGTATCACCATATGAAAGTGAAAGAAGAAGAAATTATAAGAATGTAATTTCATACTTGGTATATACATTAAAATATTATCATTATGACGTTTGGGGTTACAAATACACAAGTAGTATTTATGGATCTTATGAATTGAGTATCCCATGAGTATTTATATAAATTTTTTATGGTTTTAATTGTTGATGTTCTTGTTTATTTTAAAATTAATTAGGGTCTTGAAAAACATCTATGGATTATTCAATTGTAATTAAAAGAATAGATTATGTATGGTAAATTTAGAAAGTATGAATTTTAGTCACAATAGATTTCATTTCTTAAAAATATTATTTCTATATACGGAATACCTATTGATCCTTATAAAACTAAAATGTTTGTAGAGTGACAATGACCTAAAAATGTCATTGAGTTTCAAAGTTTTCTTGGATTACTTTGTTACTTCTGATGGTTTGTTTAAAAAATTTATTAATTGTCTAGCCCACTAACCAAGTTAACTCGTAAATGAATTAAATTATTCAAGATGAAGAAATGTGAGTAATTATTATATTAAATGAAAATATCATTAGTTAATGATCTGATTTTATGATCAAAAATAAGAAATGGTGAACTTTTCATGTGATTCATCATTTAATGGACATGGTTGTATTTTTATATAGAAGAATCGAGTGATTGTGCATGATTCACATTAATTAAAACAAAATGAGCTGAATTATCCTAAACATGAACATGAAATGGATATAATAGTTTTTTCATTAAAAATATAGATCAATCAGTTATATGGGGATAAATATGAAATATATAATAACCACAAAAGTTTGATGAATATATTCACTAAAAAATAATTGAACATGAGACTATAAATGTAGTTGGAATTTCTATAGGATTATAATTGCACGATTTATTTTCATCCAAGTATAGCTAATAAAAATACTGATTCCTTGATTCAAAAATATAATACATCATTTTCTATGAAACATTTGGAACATGTTATCTTTTTTTAATGATTTAATGAACATTGGAATAGATATTGAGAATGATGAAACTCTAATTCATTTGGTTCCGGTGTTAGTGAAATCACATTTTTCAGATAGAATTAAGCATGCTCAAAAGGGAGATCTTGGTTTCCTCAAAAATTTGTGTCTTTTTAAAGGTTAAGTTTCAAAAATATAAAACTAAAAAAGTAGGTGTTATGAGATTTTTAAATAGGTTTTTTAACAGGTGATCCTTAGTTAATGAAGGAATTATTAAGAGAAGATCACAGCTCTCCATTTTATATTCATCTCAAGAGTACTGAGATGTAGAAATAACTATAAATATATGAATTTTGGGATAGAATAAAAAAAATATTTTGTTGATTCTACCATGAATCATTTGACTAGTCAATAAGTTAAATCAGAGAGATAACTATTAAAGGAGATGATTTAGCCTTTACATTGCCTGAATGGAAATGGTGGAATATATCCATGGATTTCATGGTGTGGTTACCAAATAGATATTGAGGTGATAATTTAATATCAGTTTTTGTTGGTTTACTGACCAAATATACATAGTTTCTTCCTATTTGTGACAGTATAATTTTGGATCAGATTTCTGGAAACAATCCTAAAGAGATATAATAATTACATGGTGTCCCTATTTATATTAAATATTATTATGATATCATATTTGCCTCTAATTATTAGAAATGGATTCAAAAGTCACTGAGTACAGAATTAAATTCCAGTATAGATGTTATCCCCAATTTGATGGTTATTTGGAGTACAAAATTAGCAATTTATAATATATTATTAAATCTTTATTTTTAATTACTATGAATTTTTTGATCAACATATTTAATTAATTTAATTTTATTATAATTATTGTTTTAATTCCATTAAAAATATGTCACCATTTGAGGTATTATATGGAATGTGATTTTAAACTCCAGTATATTGGGATAAAGTTGGTGAGAGGATTTTATTGGCACCATATATTCTAGAAGAAATGGTTAAGAATGTAAAGTTGATTCAAAAACACAAGGAGGTATCTTAAATAAAGAATATAGGATATGAAAATATTAGGTGTAAATACCTTTCATTTAAGGTAGGGGAACATGTCTTTCATAAAATATTTCCATGGAATTATGTTATGTGTTTTGTTAAAAATAGATATTTATGTCTGTGATTTATTGGCCAATAAAAAATTATAGAAAAAGTGTGATCATTTTCTTTTCTAGTAGCCTTAACTCTAGTTTACCTGAGGTACATTATGTGTTTCCTTTTTCATTACAAATGAAATATATACTTGATGAGTCTCATGTTTTGAGTTCTGAGGTTGTATAGTCGGAAGGGAATATTTCCTGTAAAGAAAAAATTATTAATATTTTAGATCTTGGAGAGTATTTATTATAGAATAAGGTGATTCAGAAGGATACTATTTTATTCAAGAATAAAATGATTGAGGAATCAACATTGGAATCATAAAAATCTATAAGGGAAAAATATCCTCACTTGTTTATATAATGAATAAACTTATATGGAATGGATTTTATAAATGGTGGTAGAATTTTATAATACATGAAATAATAGTAATTAATCAATATTATAATTTATAATTAATAATTTTATGGATTTATATTCATTATATTTTTATAAATAATTTAATTTAAAATTTTCAATTAAAAACAAAATAGTAATAATTTTAACTAAATTATTTTACCATGTTTTATAATGTTTTATTTAAAAAGTAAATTTTATAATTTTATAATTTCAATTTTTAAAAATATAATTCATTTTTTGACTCATATTCTCAAATTTGGATTAGGCTTATTTTTTTGGGATTTTTTTTGAAATGGTCGATTTTTGGGTGAATAATGAAAAATATTTTTTTTAAAAAAATACCATAACTTTTATTATATCATCATGACGTAAGGTTGATTTAAAACATAAAAAAATTATCAAAATAAATTATATTTACGGATTAAAATAATTCATTTGAAAATATTATTTGGATATTGAATACCCATTATTGACATTGTCTATTTTAAGTTATATTTAATTCAAATTAAAAACAATTTTTGGATCATTGCATTTAATAGTGTGGTTGGAAGGTTACATTCTATTTTATAATGATCCAAATTTAATATAAATTTAATTTTTATAAATATAACATGATAAATTTTATTAAAATAAAAAATATAAATAATTTTAATGTAAAATAATTTTTACACTTAGAATGATCATTTTTCTAAAAACTGTTTTTCATGCATTTTGTGTACATATATTAAATTAATTTTTTGAAACCATTATTAATTGAATAATATAAAATGTATTATCTATTTGGAATGAACATGTAAATGTTTTTATAATGTCACTTTTCTTTTTGGTCATATTAATGAATTGTCATGGTAAAAAGTTAAGTTATCTCAATAAAGTTTAAAATGGGTTAAACAATGAGATAAGACTTAAAATATCTATAAATCATATTTAAATGTTTTTAAGTTTATTTATACCCCAAATCATTTTATCATTTAAAATGGGTTTCCATGGTTCCACTTTTCCATGAATAAACTGAATATTATTTAAAAACATTGAATAATTATAAGAGTGCCATTACCTACACTTATCAAAGGAATCTCCATCTCTTCACATATTGATGGACATAAATCACTCTATCTAAACCAATATCTACCCAAATCATTTAAAAAATATAATTAACATTTCATATAGGTTCTGGTCTTTTCAAAATACAAATCCTAGAAGGCTTAAGGTGTATGTTATATGATATTATGTTGGGAGGTGGTATAAACCTAAATCCAATTCTTTGAAGTTTATTTATTCTTTTTTAAGCATATAATTTTTTTATAACCATTATAAAATAACTAAATATGTATTATATATATATATATGTTATTATTTTTATGGGAAAAAAATTTCTACCCCTTCTATCCTATGGGAAATGAAAACATTACATGTGTGTACGTGTAGACTACAACCTCATTGAAGTGATGCATTTCATTTTTCATCAATACATCACATTTATTGTTATAAATATGGATTTAGTGAATATATTTGATATTTATTAAGTTAGTATTAGTCTTTAGAAATAACATATTATCTACCTTCTTACCCTTTTTTCCTTTGTAAAATGATAATGTCACTCACACATATATGTGGACTACCACCTCTACAAAGTGATGTGATTATTTATTCATTTATACATTACATAGATTTTTGTAAGGATTAATTAAATTAATTAATATAATTAAAATTAAATAAATATTATTTTTAAACCTATACATTCATCAACTTTCTTTCATTTTTATCTCTTCGAAAAATTAAAACTACATTCATGTGTATATGCAGATTATCGTCTCCATGAAATGATGTGATTAATTTTTCCAAACCACCATACATTCTTTATTTTAAAAGTCTATTTAGTGTATAAATATTATAATTTTAAGATTAATAAAATTCTGACATTATTAACTCTTGACCATGACTAACCTATGAAGTATGTTTTAAAAATTAAAACCAAACAACTACAAAACATATTATATAAACTTAACCAATGTAGTAACTAAATAAAACATTATAATAAATGAAATAAAAAAAATAATAATAATGAAATTTATTTTAAATTTTTTATTAATTAGGTAAATAACTTATATTATTTTATTATTAAAGAGTTATAGAATGTATGAAGCTATAAATTTTTAGGGTAAAAGATTTCTCATCTCAATTTACTTTCTTTGAGACTTAGGCAATTTTCACCACATGCTTTATTTTGTGTGGTGCATAAATTACCATATAATAATTTTATCATAAATTTCATAAAATTAATTTGGTTTAAATGAAATATATCATGTTATATATTTCATTTTCATTTTGGTTCAAAATTTACTAAAGCGTTGAAGGATTTTTATTAAAAACCAAATCCTAATGTTTTATTTCTAATTATTTTTCCTACATATTCTTATTCTATTAAATGTTTTAAGAATTTTATTATTTATAGTTAAAATATTTATAAAGATTATTTTTTGGATATTTTTGAAATTATTTATAGTGGTTTGAAAAGTAATAATTTAAATGTTTTCTTTATAGGAAATTTTCTCCTTTTTACAAAAGTAAAAAAATGTCTTTTAACATATATGACTTGACCACCTTTTCTCACAATCATATCCATTATAAATTATATTAATTACTCTCAAAATTTTAATTATTTTTCATATAATAACGATTATAGTTCTTCTAAAAAAATTAACTTATTTTTCATAATAAAGGGATATCTATCTTCAATTTTATGTGAAAAGGGAATGTGCTTTTTTTATGTATTCAAATGTGTTTTAAAGGGTTTTATGATAAAAGAGTGAAAAGTTAAAAATATTTTGTTCAAGATATGGTACTTTAAAATTATATATGTTTATGGGTGAAAATTTTATATCTCATGATGATTGGGGAGGACAATATAGCTCTCTAATGTATTTAGTATTGATTTAGTCTTTGAAGATGAAAATGAGGGAGATAACCATATAAGTTAATCATATGGAATTAATTGGTCTTTAGTTATTCCAACATGAGTTTAAAATTAGTGAGGATATATTATTTATATGATTAAATAGGATTCATATTTCTTGCTTGCTAAGGGTTTATATGGAAATATTTTTATTTCAAGAAGAAAGAACTGTTTGTGAACATCTAAAGGGAAATATTTTTTTAGATAATGTTTTCAGGATTTCTCTTGTTCCTTGTAATAACCAGAGTTGTTACTCATTAATTAAATAATATTTTTTATTTCTTTACCTATTCCCAACAACGAAATAAAATTAGTATGGACTAATCTAAGGTAGTCATAAAATTAATAGGTACAAACTGTTGAAACAAAATTATAAAATATATATAAATAAATATATTCAATTTAAATTTAAACATAATTATTATAGCTAAGAAACTTATAAAATCATTCATTATGCTTAAAATATATTTTATAAAATAGAAATTTTTCATGTTTTATATATTTTATATTGGGATTAATTTTAAAAGAATAGATAACATATGAAAAAATGATTTCATATAAAAAACTATTTTTAATGATATTTTTTATGTTTTTTATTATTAAGTTGATAAAATTTAGGGTGTTATATTTAAAAAATTGACATCATTTTTGGATTTATCATATTAATATTAATTTAGGTTAATTTTTGATATTTTCTTGAAAATAATTAACTTTCAAGTAAATTGTTAATATATTGATTATATTAATGACATCACTTTTATAAAATAATTTTATTATATAAAATTTTTAAATAATATGAAACCTTTTACTACAAAATTATATATTATAAATCATGGTAAATTATTTTAAAATACTATGTTAAATTTATGAACATATTCTCTATATTTGGAATGTTTATATAGTGATTTAATGAAAACTATTTTTTGACAGTTTTGTTTAATTAATTATAACAAGATGAAATGAAATTTCGAAATTATTTTATTTTCAAATATTTTTTTAATAATAATATTTTATTCTAAATTCATTTGAATCAATTACATTTATAATTCTATCCAATTTATGAATATTTTTTCTTAAAAATAAACATTTTCAAACAAACAGGTTTGTGTACGTCACATACGCTAAATTTAAGATTAATTTTCCTATGCATAGTAAGATAATTTTACAAAGTGATTATGATATTTTTGATAACTAGTTTTATAATATTATATATATAAAATTTCTTTTCTTGTTATATAATTTATATTGTCAGGATTAATGCTAATTACCATGATATTGGTGAAACTATTATTTTAAAAGTATCATTTTATTAGTATCAAGAAATTAATATTGAATTAAATAAAATTAAATACATTAAATTATGAATCTAATATTATTTATAAAAAAATAAATAAATATATTAACAATAATTTAAGTAGAAATAAATAAAAAACAAGATTATGAAACCAAAATGGTCAAAATGCCATTTTTTCAACAAAAATAGTTCTTCTATAAATTTTATGTTTTAATTTAAAATTTAATTTTATAATATTTAGTAATTTAATTAGATTAGATATATTTTAAATTTATTTCAATAGAAATTTTTTTCATAGGTTATGTTATATGTTTAATAAAAAATAAAATCACATTGTCAAAAAAAGAAACCTAGTTTAATAGGGAAAAAAGTAAAATGTAAATAATTAAGGGTAAAATCCCTATAAATATTTTAAAACAAGCGTGGAAACAATTGTCTTTTACTTTATTGGAAAAAATACACCTGAAAATAAATAATTTTGAATCTTTGGATACATTGACCTTGTAATAGTGAAATGGAATTATTAAAAAATAACAAGTGTTTCCAAAAGTACCCATTTTTGCCCTTATAAAATGATACAAGTGACACCCTCAAAAGAGACATATATCCTTAATATTACTGATTTAGACCCTTAAATTATATCTACCTATAACCATATATCATCGAAATATGATCCTGGTCACTCATAGTTATTCTAATCCCTTTTATTTCATGGGAACTTCCAATGGAAATATCAAGTCTCTAACATAAGTGTTATCCATCCAATGGCCCGAATGCCTTCAATTTTTTTTATTGATTTCGATGATCCACCTTTCAAGGGGTAAGGTGGAACCCTTAAAAGGCTAGTAGGAATAATTATTACATGTCTAGTAGGCCTTTAGAGTAATTCATTTCCTGTAGGCTTCAAAAAATAAATACAACCTAGGCTAACTACATGAAACTGCTCCTCCCCAACATCTTCATCTTGAAATTAGCTCTCCACCTCCGCATGGTTGTTCAGCTAGGCTATCCCATACATTTACAGGCCTGTCCCGATAAGAGGTGTCATACACTCTCATTCTTGCAATCCGTGTAGCTTCTGCTATGGTGAATTCTCCTTGCTCATCCTTATGTAGAGCTTGTTCCTTGTAGGTTGTTTGGTTTTCATTTTCACTTATGGTGGCCCAAAGGCCTTGAGGTTTCCCGAAGGCCTTACTGGCCCAAATTATTGGTTGTACCGAAGGCCTTAAAGGACTCGGGGTCCAAATCGGTGGCCCGAAGGCACAAATGGGGGAATATTTCTAGCTGCTACATTGCCAAACACTGCCTGATACAGTTAAATCGTGTTCATGTTTGGGAAAGTTTAACCACCTAATGAACAGTGATATAAAATATTACAATAGATGAAAATAAGAACATGAAAACAAATATTATTATAATATATTAATAAAATCAATACTATATAATGTTTTTCAAATATTATCTTCATAATTTAACATATTATTAAAGTAAATTTATTTTTCTTTAAAATCAATGAAATAAGCCATTAACAATTTTGGTTTCACATAACGTTACCAAAAAAACATATATAAATAAATAAGAACATTTTAAATAAATATAATTTATATATTATAGAATCATAAATTATATATCAATAATTAACTTGGTGTCAACTTCTGGGTAATGATATCAAAATTATAAAACATGCGTAAAATAGTTAATGTTATTGACACCCAATTTTGAAAATAGATTACAAAAATACAATACATGAAGATAATTTTTTTAATTAATAGTATAAATGGGAATATAAATGAATACTTTTATGAATAAGAAATTAATATTTTTATATTCTAATACAAAAGTTTAATGAGTTTTTTTAGAAATATACGGTAAAGGGAAGATACTTGGTAACAAAAACTCATTTATTTGAATTATACAATTTCTTATATTAATTTTATTTTTACAAGACATTCCCTTTTAAAAGACATTCTATTTTTACTTCTTTGGTAACGTGTTTTTAAACCAATTCCATTTCCATGAAATTTTTTCTTTTATTTTTTCCTTAAAACAAAGGATACTTTTGAAAAGAGACTTGTAACCATGAATTTTTCAATGAAAAATAGAAAATGTTTTAAAATGTTATTTACAATATTAATTTTTTTAATTATATTAGAATAATTTATATATAGAATAACTATGTTTCATATCTCATCCTATATTATTTTTTATATGATTATTTTGGTGATAAAGTTTTCAGTATCAAATGATTTAGCTCATGATGCTATTTTATATCATTGGTATGTTTTATGAAACCCATTTTATTTTTAAGGGTTCCTTATTAAATTTTAATGATTCTCATTGTGGATGTTTTATGAAACCCAATTTATTTCATTGGTTTCTTTATGTAAGTATTTTGACATGTCATGAAATCTATTTTCTTTATATGGGGTGATGATTATTTTTTTAATTGGAAGGAAAATGTATTTATTATTAAATGGTTTAAACTTTATCACCCTCTAATACATTGGATATGGACATATAAATCATGAGATAGAAATTTTTTGTGAAAGGTCTTGAAATTAGTTAGGATTCTAAAGGGAGAGTGCGATGATGTTTAACTCTACTCATAATGTCATGAGTAAATGGGTTTGAAAGTATCTACGTTTATAAAGATAAGAAATGACAAAACATCCCATTACCTGTGTTTACGTGCTTCTTAAACCATGTCATGATCATCTGTTTTTTTGTTTCTTTTATAAAGTCATTTATAGATATTTTCATATAATTTTTAAAAAAATGTGATGTTGTGCACAGTTGGCTCATGGTTAGAGAAAACTTATAATTTTGACCAAGAAGAACCACACACTCTGTTTGAGGGTCTAGATGGTGGACCAAAATAGGCACATAATTAGTACCAACCATAAAACCTACCATCAAAACCATGTGTCATTGAGTAGTGAGGGATTTCATAGCAATCACATTTTTATGCTATCTCTATGGAAAAACTGTGCACACTTTTAAGAATCTTAGTAACAGATCATTGATAGGTGAACAATTAGTACTAACTCTGTGAACTTACGTAGAAAACTGTGTGAGCGAGTTTTTAATGACCTGAAAAATTATAATTAAAATATCAAATCCCATTTTATTAATCCTATGAACTCCCATTCAACCCCAATTGAATTATTTTAATTTTTGAGGCTATGTAGACAGATTATAGGGTCCTTCAACCTCCTATATTATTAACCAAAGTTATAATGGAAGAGATGAATCCCTCTCTTGTGAGTAAAATCTCTCTAAATTTGGAATTACACATTCATATCTTCTCCCCGCTATTGAGAGAGATGAATCCAAATGTTTTTGATGGATTGAATCTTTGATTCTATATAATTTGATTTTAGGGATTCCTCTTTGATATTCATTTCCATTGATTTAATTTTGGTGATTCCCATTTTAGGTGAATGATGGATTTACCTTTTGATTAAAGGTAGGTGGTTCCATTAGGATTCTCCCTAAAATTTAATTCTTGATTTTATTGCTTTATTTGAAATGAAATTTTAATTGATGTCTTTAAAACTGAGTAAATTATAATTATTGGGTTTAAAGTCATTCAGTTTTTAAAATAAAAAAACCATTTTTAAAGGATTGATAAATTGGGTGAATTTTGAGAAAGATTTATTAAAATGATAATTGCTTTGATGAAATGATTTGATATTTATTATTGATAAAATTTCTTGAAATGAAACATGTTTTAAATGGACTGAATTTGATGAAATCCTATTATTTGGTTTTGAAATTTAAAAGGAATGATAGAACTTGAAATTGGGAAATTTATTTGTGGATGATGATCTCAATAGAATTAATTGTATTTCAAAATTATTGTTTTATTAATTTATTGATTGAAGCACATGTGATAATGAGTTGTTAATGGGTGACTAGGGAATGTATACTAGGACTATAACTCCCGAGTATTGGATTTGACAATAAAAAATAAAACTAAATGATGTTTGGAATGATTTCCCTGATAGAGTGTTGATTTATTATCCAGATGAACTAAGCATTAGGGATGTGTGCATAAAATTTGAGTCATGATGATTGACTGAGTAGTGTGAGGATCCTATCTCCAAAATTTAATTTATCTCATTTCTTCTGAACATGTTTCTTGGTTTTTATTTTATTATTACAAGCTAGTCATTGTAGAACTAGTTTATTCATGTCCTTTCCATTTTTATAAAAACTGTTTATTTAATCTGATTATTGTTATATAATCTATCTAACTATTTTGAAAGCATTATTTTAATAATTTTTTTAAATTATTTACCATGAATTTTCATTATTTAAATTGATGTATAAATGGTTTGTTTTTATTATAATTTCTTATAAAAATTTTGGTGGAATCCTACTAGTCTATGTTTTCTCACACCATACCTTTTCCTTAAAGATTTTGTAAATTATGTTATACCAGGTATATAAAAAGGGAAACACCACTTAGAGGTGGTGGGTGTGTTTTATTCATGGATACTTGAGTGATTTCAGTTGGTAGTGGAGCTATGGTCAACTAGTTTCATTGGGATTTAAAGACTCTGTCTTGATAGATGTTGTGTTTTCTTTTGGATGATGATTTTCATTAGGTTGTCAATTTTACTACTTATGGTACTCTTTTATCCTTTAAGAGTGTTTGGTATACTTATTATTCATTCATTCATCTTATACTATTGTATATTGATGATTTTTTTATAAGATAACCATTCAATTTAACTCATATTTGATGCTAAGAGCTAATCACTAACCCGTGGCGATTAGGAATTCCCTTCAGGCTTTGTCAGGACATGAATGAGTATCATTAAACCATGCTATATAGGCTAGTTCATGGAAAAATGGTATTTGAAGTAGTTTTGGGTTTTTATCCTCAATGTCAATATGAATTTTATGTTGTACTATTATATAGGAGGTTTAACTTTTAAGACATTTATTATAGTTATTAGTGAGTAACTGGATAACTCTCATTGTAGAAAAACATAAGGCGTCTTGGGTGTTTGGGAAAATATTCCTTGATGAATAAATTTATTGTATTATAGTATTTTCCATAAATTTCATCTAATTCTATTTAACTCCCAAAATTTTGAATTCTATTTATCGAATTTACATTCTCATATCAATCTATTGAGTTGATTATCTAAGTATATTTGATGATGTTATCATATATCATATTGATTGTGTGTAGTACTATGCCCCCAACAAGGCTTTTGACTGAAAAATTATTTTTTATTAGAAAAAACACTTTTAAGGGAAAAGTGAGAAACCATAAGTTCCAACAAACACCAAACATAGCCCAACAGAAGAAACCAAAACCAACCTCTTCCACGAAAAAGCAGCAACCACTAGCTCCAAAGAAGGACCACTCGGTGATCCCATGAAAGCATGGTCCAACAAGGATTTTGAATAGACCTTTGGATGGAGATGTCAATGAACCTAGTAAAGTGAACTTTCTAGTTGATCTTAATCTAATTGATATAGTGTCTAATTCGATCAAGGCTCTGGGGTAGGTAGAATCACCCATTACCATCAAGGCTCAAGTTGTGGAACATCAAATGGATGAATCTAAAGATGAAAATTTTCTTCCTTAGAAACCACCATCTTTCCATTTCTTGAATGATCCATTGAGTGGAAGAGGATTGGTGAAAAAATATTGAACAAATTTTCGAGTTCTTGGAAATTATAGTTGCTATAAAAGTGAATTGTGATACTTTCATGCTTGAAGGTCCTAGTAGGAAATAATGGGATTCAATGATATGCAATGATTATTATGATGTACAGGTATGAGATATGACATAAATAACTTCATTTCACCTTGTTATACCTTCCAAAAGGTAAATGTTGATCACTAAAAACATCCATGATTTCTTTAAAAACATTCATTATTGACTTGTAAGTTTTATAAAACATCTATGGATTTCAAGTTTGGATTGTCTCATAACCCTCAAGGGAAGAATTTGTTATGGGTAGTGATCGATCAACTTCCAAATCATCTCTATTTACTTATATTATTAATAAAACCAATGTGGATGACATGAAAATCATATAGTTGCTTGAGATGTTCAAATTGTTTGTAGTTCCATATTTTATAGTTTCTGAAAGGTATCCTTATTTTAATTCTCATTATTAGATGAGCCTCTAAGAGGTGATGGGGTTCTAGGTGAGTTTTAGTAGGGAACATCATCCACAGTCAGATGTCCAAACATAATGAGCTATACATATTCTTAAAGGCATGATTCATGATTAAATCCTTGATTTTTATGGTGGTTGGGATAGCCACATGGGACTGGATTATTTTTCTTGTAACAAAAATTACCACTCATCCATTAACATTGAAATTGTTGAGGCCTTGTATGGACACCCATGTAAATCTCTATTGTATAGGTTGGAAATTACTGAAACTTCCTTGGATGGGAATAAATTCATCCAAGAGATGATGAAAAATATTCAAATGATTATTATCATAATAGTGATGATAGATATCAAGAATGAATATTATAATGAATTTCATTGATGACCATTATATTTTTTAGTTTGTGATCAAGTTTTTATGAGAGATTGAAACAGGTTGGGTCACTGATGTTTTGGAAAATAAGGAAATCTTACACTGACATATGTGGGATGGTTTGAGGTTGGTGATAAGATTGGAAAGGTGGTTTACCATCTAGATTTTCCACATCAGTTGATATCAATTTATAATATATTCCATGTGTCACAACACATAAAGTACCACTTTATTCCATCTCATGGTTTGATCTAGAAGAACCTTGTTTTTGAACCTAATTTGGTCATGACAAAGAAGCTATTTCATATTTTTGATTCTGAGATGATGGTACTTCATGGAATGTATATTCATTTGGTTCGTGTTCCTTGAAAAAATGACTATAATTTTTGTGAGACATGGGAGCGTGAGGCACTAATAAAAGTGCAGTGTTCTCATCTATTTATTTTGGAGTCTTCTTGGTAGGCCTTTTAGGTGAAGAATACTTTTTATTGTGGAGAGGTCGTAGTATCCTATTAATCACATTTATGTACTTCTTGAACCTCATTTTTATCATTTTCTTGGGCTTGTGTTTGGTAGTTTCTAGATATATTCAGATAATTTTTAAAAATTGTGAGGATGTGTATGGTTGGATCATATTTAGGGAAAAATGAATGTTTTTGCCCAGAAACCCTTATGTTATATTTTAGGGGTTTAAGGGTGGTTCGTGGATATTCTAAACTATGTGGCCTCCCATCCAAATCATGCGGCCTTATTAAGTGTGGGTTCATGTACTCAGTGCATGATTATAATAACCATGCAGCCAGACTGTTCACCCTTTCTAGAACCCTAGTATGGGTGCATGGTCAGTCGTACGATTAGTTCGAACCATTTAGGCTAACCAAAAAAATAAGTGGGTTTCTAATGCATCTAACATTATATTTTAAATCAATAACCCACTTTTATTAATACTAAACAACTCCCATTAAACCCTAATAGAATCCTTTAGAATCTAAAGGCTCTCTAGAGGTATTCTTGGCTCCTCCAACCTCATCTCTTGAGAATAGAAGTGTCACTAGAATAAATCAATCACCCCTAGGAAAGTGAAATCTCCCTAAATTATGAATTCAACTTTCCACTCTTCTCTCATCCTTTAAGAGTGAAAAGTATTGATACTGTTGATAAATTGGAAATTTGATTTGATGGATTTTGATTCTAGGGATTCCTCTTTGATCATTATCATATTCAATATTCCATTGGTGACTCTCATTTCGGGTGATTTATATCATGATTAATGTTAGGTGTTTTCCTTAGTATTTTCCTTAAAATTAAAAAATTTATTTTATTGCTTTATTTGAAATGTAATTTCAATTGATGTTTATGAAATTTATAAATTTTTAATGAATGAATTTAAAGAAAAGATTTTTTTGAAATAAAACCTTGTCTCAATGGATTGATAAATTAGTTGAATTATGAGAAAGATATATTGAAATGAAAATTTATTTGATCAAATGATTTGATATTGATTCTTTATAAAATGGATTGAAATTAAAGATGATTTTGAAAGGCTTGAATTTGATTAAAACTTATAGTACGGTTTTGAAATTGAAATGAAACGTTGAAATTTTTTGTTGGGAAATTGGACTATGAATGATTATTATAATTGAATTAGTTTTATTTTTCAGTGATCATTTGATTGATTGATTGATTTATTGAAGCACATGTTTTCCCGAGTACTAAGTGGGTGACTGGTAAAAGTATGATATGACTGCAACACCCTATAATTGGATTTGATGATAAAAAATATAACTAAACCATGATTGAAATTATTTTCACAATGGGTTATTGATTGATTATTCCAATGGCCTGAGTCATTGTACCAATGAGGATTAAATGTTTCTGGTTTTCTCATTGAAGGATGATCCTTAGTTCTCACCGATGATGAAGATGTGTTGTTCGATGACAGTTGTAGTGATGGTGAAGTGATGTTGGTGGTGATGGTGTTAGGTCGAAAAAATGAATATGGAAACTATTTGACATAGATGGCTTGGTATAATGGTTATTTAAAATTCAAATTTTGAGAAAATTTGAAGTTGGAGTGGTTTTTGGTTCGTGTGTGACGTTGACTGGCTAGTTCCTAGAAGGCGTGGTGATGATGGTTGTAACACCCCAAAATTTTATGAAAACTATTCTTTTTAATTAATGTCTTGTGTTGTATGCTACACCAAAAGGAGCTTACACAACACACATCTCTGACTTGCCTTGCATTTCACGCAATCACGACCTTCCTCGATAGCGTGTGAGTACGCAATACCGAGTTTCACTATACGAGATATTTTTATAATATTATTATGAACTAGCTGTTATGAATAGTAATACCCACTTTTTGAAATTTTATAAATTTAATCTTTCAAAATGGACTTCTTTTTTGGATTTGGAATATCGAAATTAGCTTAGGGTGAAATTTTGGTACTTTTCGGATAACTTTCATATTGTGATGAATAGTGAAAATTACTAAATTTTAATTAAAAACATATTTTTTAATCGAAATAATTAATAGTGATAAATTATTAATTTGAGTGGTTTCAAAGTATATTTAGAATATATTTTTACAATTTAATACAATTTTGGACATTGGATGTTATTTTACATTTAAACCAGACATAAACAAGTGTCAATCTTTTGATAGTTATTATCTCTTAAGAACACACTATTTGTTTTGACGACGAGAATTAATTTTTAAATTAATTAATGTAACTGATATGTTTTGAATTTGGTAAAATAGACATCATTTTTGAATTCATAATATCAAATATAGCTTAGGCTTAATTTTGGGTATTTTTCTGGAAACTTTCATTTTTTGATGAATAGTGAAACCACTAAGTGGTAGTTAAAAAAACTGAATTTTTCATAAAACTTAATTTTACCGCTTCTGTGAGTGGAATTTCAAAAATCCAGGAGACACGGTTAATATCATGGACTAAAATTTGGATCAATGGGATGAAAATAATTTTTGGTGAATAGTAACATTTTACTTTTTTTACCACAGTTAAAAGTAAATAGGGTAATTAAGGGTAAAAATGATATTATTATTACCCTAAAACATGTCCTAATTCTATTGGATAATTGTAATTCGGCCAAAAACAACATTAGGAATAACATATGACCACTTAGGCCCACCAGAATTAGATTAGGAAATTTATTTTTAATTTATTTAAAGAAGGGTTAAAATAGTTAAAATCAAAGTTTAATAACTAAATCATTTTTAATATATGTTTTACATAAGATAAATTCTACTATAAATATTAATTAGCAAGATAAAAATATTTCCTACATAATGGTATTTTATTTGTAATTTTTAGACTTAAAATAATTTAATTTATTTGAGACACATTGATGATGCAACAATTATCTTATTAATGAAATATTGAAATAATTGATGTTAAAAATACCCAAATAAATTTAATTTGACACTTTTTATAAATTAAAATTATTTTCTAGGTTAATATGACATGTTAGTATTGATTTAGTTAACGTTTATCGAACTAATCATTCTGTTATGATTTTCAAAAAAATCAATTACCAAATAGTGTCAAAATTGACATCAAATAGTATTTAAAACAAATATTATATTATTAATTTTTATTTCATTCCTAAAAATCTAATGTTCGTACAAATGACTTAAATAAGGTTATATATATTAATAATAAACATCTTGGGGTTCGTTTGGCTTGTTATAGTAAGATTATTAACCTTATAGTGTAAGAAAACAAGAAGACACAGTAAAATAAAAATTATTTAACTTAAAGTTAAATCTAAATGATAAGGTTAGAATAGAAACCTAAACATGAAAAAATTATTTTGGATGATAGGATTTAGACCCATACCCACCTTATATTCTAAATAACTCAATTTGGAGCTATTAAAAACAGAATATTGCTTTATAATAAAATAATATTTTTAGTTTTTCCTAAGGTGCCCCTCTCCTCCCTTATAAAAGGGCACCTCCTCCCTCTCTTCCTCACACAATTTTGAGCCTTGAAGCTCGGCCAACCCCTGCAAAATTCTCTTCTCCACTTCCCTAGAAACATCCTGGGGGTCTCGGTTTTCTTCAATGACCAATTTTAGTGCCCTAAGTGGAGGTCTCAAAGAGGAACTTCAAAGAAGAGGTAATGTCCGTTACCGATTCTTTCAACTTTATATATTATTCCACTTCTTCTTATTAGGCTGTTTCATTATGAAGTAATAACATTAGTATCAATAATATTCTGATATGTTATTATAAGCATGGAAAAACCATATTTCACCATCTATCCATCCTACGGAAAACGAAATCTCCGCGCGTGCGTACGTACAGAATACCGTCTCCACGCCGTGGTGTAATCTATTTTCCACCACCACCTTACTTGGATGGGTATAATGGTGTAAATAATAACTATATATGATTATTGTAAAGTGATATTGATTCTGTTATAGTATACATACCCTCCAATAAAATTTTATGATCATGGGAATGATATCATCGCTCGTGCGTACGTACGGAATACCATCTCCACGACGCGATGAGATTCATTCTCAATGATTAACCATTCATAAATGATTATAAAGTATATATAATAAGTAATAATGAAATATATGACATAATAATGATACTGGATTTATGTATATATATATGTATGTCATCCAATTAATTCCATTCAATTCAATGAGGAAACGAAAACAACGTTCATGCGTACGTAAAACCTACCGTCTCCATGAACGGTGTATTTTTTTTCCATTTATCGATCTATTATATATATGTATATTCTGTATATATATTATATATAAATCATGTTTTATATTATGTAATTAAGTAATCATGATCTAAGTAATCATATGAATAATTACAAATCAAAACACGGAGGACAAATAAACGATTTTACCCAAAACTCTCTTTAACAAAAGAACGGGTAATATAAAGTCATACGTGAACCATATATGATATCATAACAATGAATATGATTCTGTAATAAGTCAATGACATTATTTAAATCATTATACAGGAGGTTTGGATATGTACGAAGCATATCAGACCTAAGGTAAGGGATAATTGTGAAAATCTCATTTTTATTCGAGATTGCTTATTCGTAAGTATTTACTAGGGTTATTACTATCATCCATGTCCATGTTTTATAAAATTGTATTCATGTTTGTTTAAAGTCCTTTTTACCCATTTGACTTTTACCCCATGGTATAGAAGGAATCTTTCTTTTATTTACCCTACAAGGTACTTTTTGACTTTTCCGACAAAAGTACGAGAAGAATGTTTTTTAACGTATACGGCATGAAAGGATTTCTACGGTTTTATAAAGAATTTTTTTCATGAAGCTTACTTCAAAAGATTTCATGTCAATTTTCAAAAAAATCCTTTTCTTTTAAAAATGCATGACATTTTGTGAAAAGAAAATGATTTTGAAGAAAAAAGGATATGTTCCTCAAGAATTAATTTCAAGTGTTTTATCGAAACCATTTTCATCTAAGATGACATTATTTCACATGTGTATGTTTCATGTATCATTTCTCTATGATTTACATGGTTTCAATTTTATAATGATGAAATGATATCCAATTTTTTTTTGTATGGATTACGTTATGATGGAATGATGTTTATGAAAACCATTTGATTAATGGGTTATGATGAATGATTTATGTTTATATTGTGGCACATGAAAGAATGATTTCAAATGAGATGGGTGGGACCTATATCTCCCTCTAATGCATTGGGTAAAGATTTATATCTCATGAGATAGACATGGCTGGAAAGGTAAGTTAATCTGGTTCAGTATTACAGGACTGGAACGAGGAGTGAACTCGATTCAGAAAGAGACTTTGTCCACTAAGATGGTCTTGGCAGAAATGCCTTGGCTACTATGGAAATCATTACAAGTGATTAATGGATGCCACAATTACATGTTTTATTACCATGCTATTTTATCATGACTGATGTTCCCTTATGATATATGCCTTACGTACTTCCAAGATTCTTGTTTTCGCTCAAGATATTGATGTTTAGATTTTATGTTCATGTTTTTGCATTCAAAATTTTATAGATTGTATTATGTTCTCTATGTTTACCCTTACTGGGCATTTGAGCTCACCCATTTTATGTTTTTATTTCCCCAGGATATAAAGAACGGTTTTAGGTAAGAAAAAAAGGGGAAGATATTTATTGGGAGATGTTGAAGATATTTCACCATGATTAGAAGATTTTATTCTGAGTTTTCCAAAGACACTAAACTATTACGGTCCTTGTGTGTTTGTTTTTGTTATGTACTAAGTATTCCGCAAAAGTAATGTAATGTCCATGTATGTCAAGCTTCGGGTCTCTGAAGTTGGTATCAGAAGAAAGGTTTAGTCAACCTTTGGAAACTAGGATGCGAGAACTTTAGTGAGATCCCTAGAGATATTTCTAAGGTATGTCTAGGGATTTCCCTAAGGTTAAGTATAAGTATAGGTTATAGTCCTAGAATTACGGTAGTGATCTTAGAATTAAACCTAAGATGTTAGATATTGAAGGTACTCCCCATTTACTATGTTGTTTTCCCTAGCATGATTTTTGCCTCTCACACTATTCTTTTTCAGTTTTAAACGATGGTTGGAACCCGAAGGAACCGTATTGATCAATGCAATGGAAAATGCAATGATTTTTCTCATGAACAAACAAATGTTATAGGAGATGGAGTGAAAAATCTTATTGCTATACTTACACAAGATATGAATCATTATGGACTTCCAAATGAGTAGAGAAGGGAACAATATTCTATTGAGTCCTTCATGAGGCAACATCCACCTTCTTTCAGTGGGTCTTCTGATCCACTTGTTGCTGAACAATGGATCAGTACCATTGAAAAGATATTTTCAGTTCTTCTATGTTCTGAACGTGATAAAGTCATCTTAGAAGTATATCATTTGGAAGGTGAAGCTGATCAATGGTGGAATCTTATCAAGAATACTAGGCCAAGAGATGAAATTGAGTCCATGGAATGGGACGAGTTCAAGAACTTATTTTTCAATAAGTACTTCCCTCATATTCTTTGAAAAGATATGGAGAAGGATTTTCTTGAACTAAAGCAAAAGGATGATGAATTTGTTGGTGTATATGAAGCGAATTTTATAAGTCTTGCAAGGTATGCATCTGGATTTATCATCCTACCTGAAAGTAAAGTTGATTGATTCTTTAGTGGCTTAAAACAAAATATTTTAAGGGCATTAGCTATAAGAGACTTCAGTAGCTATGAAGAAATTGTGCGTTGTGCTATCAAGGTAGAAATGAAAGTTGGTGTTACTTATCCATCTCATAGTTTTGACAAGAAACGAAATATGGAGTTCAAGGAGAAATCTCAGAATAATGGTGAAAAGAAGATGAATTTTTCATTATGCTCAAAGTGTGGAAAGAAGCATGGTGGAGATTGTCTTGAAGGGACTAGAAAATGTTTTAAGTGTGGAAAATAAGGTCATCGAGCAGTTGAGTGTCGAAGTAATAGAAAAAGGGTTTCTAATGATGTGAATAAAGAAATGACTACAGAGAACGCACCACCGACACTTCAATGCTTCAAGTGCAAGGAAATGGGGAATTATGCTAATAAATGACCTAATCCAAGGTTTGGTGATGATCGACATGAGCAAGAACTTAAGGAAAAGGAAAAAGGGAAGTCACATGCGATCAGTATTGGTGATGTTGAATATGAAAATGATGTGGTGGAATGATTAAGTGTTTTTGTAATGGGATTCCAAAATAATGTTGTATATAGTATCATGGAATATTGGAATATTTATGTATTGGTCTATTGTGGTTTTCAATAATTTTATGGTACCGGAAACCGTGGAAAGTGATTGAGATATTTTTGGAAAAAAGATGATATGTGCATAATGAAGGGATAAGGAGAAAATGACATGTTTGACATTATTCATGAGCTCATGACTGACATAAGTAAATAGTTATATCATGGTTTGAGGTTTTGGTATGTGAAAAGAGTTAACTATTGACAGCACTCATGTTTTCACTAAGATTAAATGGGTATTAATTTTTCAAGAATACATGATTAAGGCCGTAGAATGTTTGGAATGTGAACAACAAGGCATATCTCATGATATACGGGGATCAACGATGGTATTAACATGCTTGTTATATGAACTCTTTGGTAATCGTTTTCACTATAATATGAGATTGGACATCAGTATTTTGGATAAGCCTAAATATTGGAAAGGATTATGTTGGACATATGTTATTATTGTTTAAGGATAGAACTTTTTTCGATATAATTGATGGGATGTTATAGTAATGTAGTTTTATAAAAAGGAGAACCTGCAGGACGAGCGACAACCCATCGCGTCAGAAAAGGCTGTGGGAATCGAACCCACAATCGAAGTGCGACTGGCCTTTATCGCCTACCACTGGCCTACAGGAAGTCCCTGTTTATTAGAAACTAGTTTTATTATATTAAGCAGTATGATATATGAAGTATAAGTCCATTTTAGGAACCATATATGATTAATCTCACTATAGATCGACTTATGTATATTAAATAACTTTTGCTAACCTTTTTGTTTGAGACATATGGAATGCCGCTTCATTCTATCACATGATCTGCTAACACTTTACGAATAACAAATTCAACATCATTTCTTTAAGAGATGAAGTAGAAATTGTTTAAGGCACGAACAACAGTGAGATTGTACCAAAATAAAGTAAGTATTTATTCTAATTCAAATTCTTCATCTTTAGGGAAATGATCTTGAAAACCAAAAATGTTGTCCTAGTGCCCTTATATCCGATGAATCAGATGGTACCCAAGATCATCAAAAATTTATGGCTTTGTGATTTTTGGATTTTTCATAGCCATGTTCTCTACCACTCTCCATCATAACTTGATGGTTAGATTTTTCTTCCATATCCATATTTTCACCTATGTTCTCCTATGTGAAAACTCAGTGATTAGTTAATTTGGGTAACCGTTACATTTTATACATTAATTTTTAAATCCATGTTTTGGTATTCCTTTTTACGATGTGGGTTTCTATTAAAGAAACTTTCGAGTAGTAATCCATTTATAACCCCGACGAATTTCAAGGGCGAAATTCTTTTTAAGGGGGGTAGAATGTAACACCCCGAGATTTTATGAAAAATATTTTTTTTAATTAATATCTTGTGTTGTACGCTACACCAAAAGGAGCTTTCACAACACGCATACCTAACTTGCCTTGCATTACACGCAATCACGACCTTCCTCTATAGCGTGTGTAGTACGCAATACCAAGTTTCACTAAACGAGATATTATTATAATATTATTATGAACTAGCGGTTATGAATAGTAATACTCAATTTTTGAAATTTTATAAATTTTATCTTTCAAAATGGACTTCATTTTTGGATTCGGAATATCGAAATTAGCTTAGGGTGAAATTTTGGTACTTTTCGAATAACTTTCATATTCTGATGAATAATTAAAATTACTAAATTTTAATTACAAACAACTTTTTTAATCAAAATAATTATTAGTGATAAATTATTAATTTGAGAGGTTTTAAAGTATATTTATAATATATTTTCACAATTTAATACAATTTTGGTCATTGGATGTAATTTAACATTTAAACCAGACATAAACAAGTATCAATTTTTTGATAGTTATTATCTTTTAAGAACACGCTATTTGTTTTGACGATGGGAATTAATTTTTAAATTAATTAATGTAACTGATATGTTTTTAATTTAGTAAAATAGACATCATTTTTGAATTCATAATATCAAATATATTTTAGGCCTAATTTTTTGTATTTTTCTGGAAACTTTCATTTTTTGATGAATAGTGAAACCACTAAGTGGTAGTTAAAAAACTGAATTTTTCATAAAACTAACTTTTACAACTTTTGTGAGTGGAATTTCAAAAATATTAGAGACACGGTTATAATCAAGGACTAAAATGTGGTTCAAGGAGATGAAAATAATCATTGGTGAATAGTAAAATTTTACTTTTTTTACCACGGTTAAAAGTAAATAGGGTAATTAAGGGTAAAAATGATATTATTATTACCCTAACACATGTCCTAATTCTATTAGATAAGTTTAATTAGGCCAGAAACAACCTTAGGAATAACATATGACCATTTAGGCCCACTTGGATTAGATTAGGACATTTATTATTAATTTATTTAAAGAAGGGTTAAAATAGTTAAAATCAGTGTTTAATAACTAAATAAATTTTAATATAGGGTTATACATAAAATAAATTCGACTATAAATATTAATTAGAAAGATAAAAATATTTACTACATAATGGTATTTTATTTGTAAATTTTAGACTTAAAATAATTTAATTTATTTGTGACACAATGATGATGCAGTAATTATCTTATTAATGAAATATTGACATAATTGATGTTATAAATACCCAAATAAATGTAATTTGATACTTTTTATGAATTACACTAATTTTATAGGTTAATATTACATGTCATTATTCATTTAGATAACTTTTTTCAAACTAATCATTCTGTTATGATTTTCAAAAAAATCAATTACCAAATAGTGTCAAAATTGGCATCAAATAGTTTTTAAAACAAATATTATATTATTAATTGTATTTCATTCCTAAAAATCTAAGGTTCAGCCAAATTACTTAGATAAAGTTATATATATTAATAATAAACAACTTGGGGTTCTTGTGGCTTGTTATAGTATGTTTATTGACCTTATATTGTAAGAAAACAAGAAGACACCGTAAAAGAAATATTATTTAACTTAAAGTTAAATCTAAATGATAAGGTTAAAATATAAACCTAAAATTGTATAAATTCTATTTTATGATTAGATTTCGACCCATACCCACCTTATCTTAGAAATAACTCAATTTGGAGCTATTAAATACCGAATATGACTTTACAATAAAATAATATTTTTAGTTTTTTCTAAGGTGCCCCTCTCCTCCCTTATAAAAGGGCTCCTCCTCCCTATCTTTCTCACACCATTTTGAGCCTTTAATCTCGGCCAAACCCTGAAAAAGTCTCTTCTCCACTTCCCTAGAAACATCCTAAAGGTCTCGGTATTCTTCAAAGACCAATTTTAATGCCCTGAGAGGAGGTCTCAAAGAGGCGCTTCAAAGAAGAGGTAATGTCCGTTACCGATTCTTTCAACTTTATTTATTCTTCCACTTCTTCTTCTTAGGTTTTTTCATTATGAAGTAATTACATCAGTATCACTCATATACTTATATGTTATTATAAGTATGAAACAACCCTATTTCACCATCTATCCATCCTACAGAAAACGAAATCACCGCGCGTGCGTACGTACGGAATACCGTCTTCATGCCGTGGTGTAATCTATTTTCCATCACCAACTTACTTGGATGGGTATAATGGTGTAAAAAATAACAATATATGATTATTGTAAAGTGATATTTATTCTGTTATAGTTTACATACACTCCAATAAAATTCCACGATCATGGGAACGATATCATCGCTCGTGCGTACGTACGGAATACCGTCCCCACGACACGATGAGATTCATTCTCAATGATTAACCATTAATAAATGATTATAAAGTATATATAATAAGTAATCATGAAAAATATGACATAATAATGATACTGGATTTATGTATATATATATATATATGTATTTCATCCAATTAATTTCATTCAATTCAATGAGGAAACTAAAACAACGTTCATGCGTACGTACGACCTACCGTCTCCATGAACGGTGTATTTCTTTCCATTTATTGATCTATTATATATATGTATATTCTGAGTATATATTATATATAAATCATGTTTTATATTCTCGAATTAAGTAATCATGATCTAAGTAATCATATTAATAATTACAAGTCAAAACACGGAGGACAAATGAAATGATTTTACCCAAAACTCTTTTTAACAAAAGAACGGGTAATATAAAGTCATAAGTGAACCATATATGATATCATAACAATGAATATGATTCTGTAATAAGTCAATGACATTATTTAAATCATTATACCAGAGTTTCGGATACGTACGAAGCATATCAGACCAAAGGCAAGGGATAATTGTGCAAATCTCATTTTTATCTGAGATTGCTTATTCGTAAGTGTTTACTAGGGTTATTACTATCATCTATATCCATGTTTTATAAAAGTGTATTCATGTATGTTTAAAGTCCTTTTTACCCATTTGACTTTTACCCCATGGTATGGAAGGAATCTTTCTTTTATTTACCCTACAAGGTACTTTTTGACTTTTCTGACAAAAGTACGAGAAGAATGTTTTTTTAACGTATACGAAATGAAAGGATTTTTACGGTTTTATAAAGCATTATTTTCATGAAGATTCCTCCAAAATATTTCATGAATATTTTCAACAAAATCCTTTTCATTTAAAATTGCATGACATATGGTGAAAAGAAAATGATTTTGAAGAAAAAAGGATATTTTCCTCAAGAATTCATTTCAAGTGTTTTATCAAAACCATTTTCATCTAAGATGACAGTATTTCACATGTGTATGTTTCAAGTATCATGTCTCTATGATTTACATGGTTTCACTTTTCTAATGATGAAATGATATCCAATTTTTCTGTATGGATTACATTATGATGGAATGATGTTTATGAAACCCATTTTATTCTTGGGTTATGATGAATGATTTATGTTTATATTGTGTCACACGAAATAATGATTTCAATATGAGATGGGTGGGACCTATATCTCCCTATAATGAATTGGGTAAAGGTTTATATCTCATGAGATATACATGGCTGGAATGTTAAGTTAATCCGGTTCAGTATTACAGGACTGGAACAAGGAGTGAACTCGATTCAGAAAGGGACTTTGTCCACTGAGATGGTCTTGGCAGAAATGCCTAGGCTACTATGAAAATCATTACATGTGCTTAATGGATTCCGCAATTACATGTTTTATTACCATGCTATTTTATCATGATTGATGTTCCCTTATGATATATGCCTTATGTACTTCCAAGATTCATGTCTTTGCTCAAGATATTAATGTTTAGATTTTATGTTCAAGTTTTTGCATTCAAATGTTTATGGATTGTTTTATATTCTCTATCTTTACCCTTACTGGGCATTTGAGCTCACCCATTTTATGTTTTTATTTCCCCAGGATATAAAGAAAAGTTTTAGGTAAGAAAAAAAAGGCGAAGATCTTTATTGGGAGATGTTGAAGATATTTCACCACGATTAGAATATTTTATTCCGTGTTTTCCAAAGACACTAAACTATTACGGTCCTTGTGTGTCTATTTTTGTTATGTAGTAAGTATTCCGCAAAAGTAATGTAATGTCCATGTACTTCATGCTTCGGGTATCTACAGTTGGTATCAGAAGAAAGGTTTAGTCAACCTTTGGAAACTAGGATGCGAGAACTTTAGTGTGATCCCTAGAGATATTTCTAAGGTACGTCTAGGGATGTCCATAAGGTTAAGTATAAGTATAGGTTATAGTCCTAGAATTACGTTAACGATCTTATAATTAAACATAAGATTTTAGTTATTGAAGTTACTCCCCCTTTACTATGTTGTTTTCCATAGCATGATTTTTTCCTCTCACACAATTCTTTTTTGGTTTTAGACGATGGCTGGAACCCGAAGGAAGCATGTTGATCAATAAAATGGACAATGCAATGATGGTCCTCATGAACAAACAAATGTTATGGGAGATGGAGTGCAATATATTATTTCTATACTTACACAAGCTATGAATCATTATGGACTTCCAAATGAGCAGAGAAGGGAACAATATTCTATTGAGTCCTTCATGAGGCAACATCCACCTTCTTTCAGTGGGTCTTCTGATCCACTTGTTGCTGAACAATGGATTAGTACCACTGAAAAGATATTTTTAGTTCTTCAATGTTCTGAACGTGATAATGTCATCTTAGCAGTATATCGTTTTGAAGGTGAAGCTGATCAATGGTGGAATCTTTTCAAGAATACGAGGACAAGAGATGAAATTGAGTCCATGGAATGGGACGAGTTCAAGAACTTATTTTTCAATAAGTACTTCCCTCATATTCTTTGAAAAAAGATGGAGAAGGAGTTTCTTGAACTAAAGAAAAAGGATGATGAATCTGTTGGTGTATACGAAGAGAATTTTACAAGGCTTGCAAGGTATGCATCTGGCTTTATCATCCAACCTGAAAGTAAAGTTGATCGATTCTTCAGTGGCTTAAAACAAAATCTTCGAATGGAATTAGATATAAGAGACTTCAGTAGCTATGAAGAAATTGTGTGTTTTTCTATCAAGGTAGAAATGGAAGTTGCTGTTACTTATCCATATCATAGTTTTGACAGGAAATGAAAGATGGAGTTCAAGGAGAAATCTCAGAATAATGGTTAAAAGAAGATGAATGTTTCCTTATGCTCGAAGTGTGGAAAGAAGAATGGTGGAGATTGTCTTAAAGGGACTAAAAAATGTTTTAAGTGTGGAAAAGAAGGTCATTGAGCATTTGAGTGTCGAAGTAATGGAAAAATGGTTTCTAATGATGTGAATAAAGAAAAGACTGCAGAGAACGCACCACCAACACTTCAATGCTTCAAGTGCAAGGAAATGGGGCATTATGCTAATAAATGCCCTAATCCAAGGGTTAGTGATGATCGACATGAGAAACCACTTAAGGCAAAGGAAAAAGGGAAGTCACATGCGATCACTATTGGAAATGTTGAATATGACAACGATGTGGTGGAATGATTAAGTGTTTATGTAATGGGATTCCAAAATAATGTTGTATATAGTATTGTGGAATATTGTAATATTTATGTATTGGTCTATTGTGATTTTCAATAATTTTATGGTATCGGTAACAATAGAAAGTGATTGAGATATTTTTGGAAAAAAGATGATATGCGCATAATGAAGGGATAAGGAGAAAATGATATGTTTGACAGTATTAATGAGCTCATGACTAATATAAGGAAATAGTTATATCATGGTTTGAGGTTTTCGTATGTGAAAAGAGTTAACTTTTGACAGCACTCATGTTTTCACTAAGATTCAGTGGGTATTAATTTTTTAAGAATACATGATTAAGGCTGTCGAATGTTTGGAATGTGACCAAAAAGACATATCTCATGATATATGGGGATCAACGATGGTATTAACATGCTTGTTATATGAACTCTTTGGTAATCGTTTTCACTATAATATGAGATTGGACATCAGTATTTTGGATAAGCCTAAAGATTGGAAAGGATTATGTTGGACATAAGTTAGTATTGTTTAAGGATAGAAATGTTTTCGATATTATTGATGGGTTGTTATAGTAATGTAGTTTTAGAAAAAGGACAACCTGCAGGACGAGTGACATCCCATCGCGTCGGACAAGGCTGTGGGAATCGAACCCACAACCGAAGTGCGACTGGCCTTTATCGCCTACCACTGGCCTACATGAAGTACCTGTTTAGTAGAAACTAGTTTTATTATATTAATCAGTTTGATATATGAAGTATAAGTCCATTTTAGGAACCATATATGATTAATCTCACTATAGATTGACTTATGTATATTTAATAACTTTTGCTAACCTTTTGTTTGAGACAGATGGAATGACCCATCATTGTATCACTTGATCTGCTAACACTTTACGAATTACAAATTCAACATCATTTCTTTAAGAGATGAAGTGGAAATTGTCTAAGGCATGAACAATAGTGAGATTGTACCAAAATAAAGTAAGTATTTATTCAAATTCAAATTCTTCAACTTTAGGGAAATGATCTTGAAAACCAAAAATGTTGTCCTAGTGCCCTTATATCCGATGAATCAGATGGTACCCAAGATCATCCGAAATTTATGGATTTGTGATTGTTGGATTTTTCATAGCCATGTTCTCTACCACTCTCTATCATAACTTGACGGTAAGATTTTTCTTCAATATCCATATTTTCACCTATGTTCTTCTATGCGAAAACTCAGTGATTAGTTAATTTGGGTAACCGTTACGTTTCATACATTAATTTTTAAAGCCAAGTTTTGGTATTCCTTTTTACGATGGGGGTTTCTATTGAAAAAACTTTCAAGTAGTAAACCATTTATAACCCCGACGAATTTCGAGGGCGAAATTCTTTTTATGGGGGGTAGAATGTAACACCCCAAGATTTTATGAAAAATATTCTTTTTAATTAATGTCTTGTGTTTTACACTACACCAAAAAGAGCTTTCACAACACGCATATCTGACTTGACTTGCATTACACTCAATCACGACATTCCTCGATAGCATGTGTAGTACGCAATACTGGGTTTCACTAAACGAGATATTATTATAATATTATTATGAACTAGCTCTTATGAATAGTAATACCAACTTTTTGAAATCTTATAAATTTTATCTTTCAAAATGGCCTTCATTTTTGGATTCGGAATATCGAAATTAGCTTAGGGTGAAATTTTGGTACTTTTCGGATAACTTTCAAATTCTGATGAATAGTTAAAATTACTAAACTTAAATTAAAAACAACTTTTTTAATCAAAATAATTAACAGTGATAAAATATTAATTTGAGTGGTTTTAAAGTATATTTAGAGTATATTTTCACAATTTAATACAATTTTGGTCATTGGATGTAATTTCACATTTAAACTAGACATAAACAAGTGTCAATCTTTTGATAGTTATTATCTCTTAAGAACACGCTATTTGTTTTGCCGATGGGAATTAGTTTTTAAATTAATTAATGTAACTAATATGTTTTTAATTTGGTAAAATAGACATAATTTTTTAATTCATAATATCAAATATAGCTTAGGCCTAATTTTTTGTATTTTCTGGAAACATTCATTTTTTGATCAATAGTAAAACCACTAAGTGGTGGTTAAAAAACTGAATTTTTCATAGAACTTAATTTTACCGCTTCTGTGAGTGGAATTTCAAAAATCCGAGAGACATGGTTAATATAATAGACTAAAATGTGGTTCAAGGAGATTAAAATAATTTTTGGTGAATAGTAACATTTTACTTTTTTTACCACGGTTAAAAGTAAATAGGGTAATTAAGGGTAAAAATGATATTATTATTACCCTAACACATGTCCTAATTATATTGGATAATTGTAATTCGGCCAAAAACAACCTTAGTAATATCATATGACCATTTAGGCCCACTTGGATTAGATTAGGACATTTATTATTAATTTATTTAAAGAAGGGTTAAAATAGTTAAAATCAAAGTTTAATAAATAAATCATTTTTAATATAGGGTTATCCATAAGATAAATTTTACTATAAATATTCATTAGAAATATAAAAATATTTCCTACATAATTTTATTTTATTTGTAATTTTTAGACAGAAAATAAAGTAATTTATTTGTGACACAATGATGATGCAGTAATTATCTTATTAATGAAATATTGACATAATTGATGTTATAAATGCCCAAATAAATTTAATTTGATACTTATTATTAATTAAACTAATTTTCTAGGTTAATATGACATATCAGTATTAATTTAGTTAACTTCGTTCGAACTAATCATTCTGTTATGATTTTTAAAAAAATAAATTACCAAATAGTGTCAAAATTGACATCAAATAGTTTTTAAAACATATATTATATTATCAATTGTTATTTCATTACTAAAAATCTAAGGCTTGGTAAAAAGACTTATATAAAGTTATATATATTAATAATAAACAACTTGGGGTTCTTTTGGCTTGTTATAGTATGTTTATTGACATTATAGTGTAAGAAAACCAGAAGACACGGTAAAAGAAAAATTATTTAACTTAAAGTTAAATCTAAATGATAAGGTTAAAATAGAAACCTAAACTTGTCTAAATTATATTTGATGATATTATTTCGACCCATCCCCACTTTATCTTCTAAATAACTCAATTTGGAGCTATAAAAAACCGAATATGACTTTATAATAAAATAATATTGTTAGTTTTTCCTAAGGTGCCCATCTCCTCCCTTATAAAAGGGCACCTCCTTCCTCTCTTCCTCACACCATTTAGAGCCTTTAAGCTCGGCCAAACCCTGAAAAATTCTCTTCTACGCTTCCCAAGAAACATCCTATAGGTCTTGGTATTCTTCAAAGACCAATTTTAGTGCCCTAAGAGGAGGTCTCAAAGAGGCGCTTCAAAGAAGAGGTAATGTCCGTTACAGATTCTTTCAACTTTATTTCTTCTTCCACTTCTTATTATTAGGTTGTTTCATTATGAAGTAATAAAATAAGTATCACTCATATACTGATATGTTATTATAAGTATGAAACAACCCTATTTCACCATCTATCGCTCCTACAGAAAACGAAATCACCGCGTATGCGTACTTATGGAATACCGTCTCCACGCCGTGGTGTAATATATTTTCCACCACCACCTTACTTGGATGGGTATAGTGGTGTAAATAATAACTATATATGATTATTTTAAAGTGATATTGATTCTGTTATAGTAAACATACACTCCAATAAAATTCCATGATCATGGGAACGATATCATCGCTCGTGCGTACGCACGAAATACCGTCTCCACGACGCGATGAGATTCATTCTCAATGATTACCCATTCATAAATGATTATAAAGTATATATAATAAGTAATCATGAAATATATTACATAATAATGATACTTGATTTATTTATATATATATGTATGTCATCCAATTAATTCCATTCAATTCAATGAGGAAACGAAAACAACGTTCATGCGTACGTACGACCTACCGTCTCCATGAATGGTGTATTTCTTTCCATTTATCTATATATTATATATATGTATATTATGAATATATATTATTTATAAATCATGTTTTATATTCTGTAATTAAGTAATCATGATATAAGTAATCATATGAATAATTACAAGTCAAAACACGGAGGACAAATGAAACGATTTTACCCAAAATGCTCTTTAACAAAAGAACGGGTAATATAAAGTCATAAGTGAACCATATATGATATCATAACAATTAATATGATTTTTTAATAAGTCAATGAAATTTTTTAAATAATTATACATGAGGTTCGGATACGTACGAAGCATATCAGACCTAAGGTATGGGATAATTGTGCAAATCTCATTTTTATCCGAGATTGCTTATTCATAAGTATTTATTGGGGTTATTACTATCATCCATGTCCATGTTTTATAAAAGTGTATTCATGTATGTTTAAATTCCTTTTTACCCATTTTACTTTTACCCCATGGTATGGAAGGAATCTTTCTTTTATTTACCCTATAAGGTACTTTTTGACTTTTCTGAAAAAAGTATGAGAAGAATGTTTTTTTAACGTATACAACATGAAAGGATTTTTATAGTTTTATAAAGCATTATTTTCATGAAGCTTCCTCCAAAAAATTTCATGACTATTTTCAACAAAATCTTATTCTTTTAAAATTGCATGACATATTGTGAAAAGAAAATGATTTTGAAGTAAAAAAGTATATTTTCCTCCAGAATTCATTTCAAGTGTTTTATGAAAACCATTTTCATCTAAGATGACATTATTTCACATGTTTTTGTTCCAAGTATCAAGTCTATATTATTTAAATGGTTTCACTTTTCTAATGATGAAATGATATCCAATTTTTTTATATAGATTACGTTATGATGGAATGATGTTTATGAAACCCATTTTATTCTTGGGTTATGATGAATGATTTATGTTTATATTGTTGAACACGAAAGAATAATTTCAATATGAGATGGGTGGGACATATATCTCCCTCCAATGCATTGGGTAAAGATTTATATCTCATGAGATAAACATGGCTGGAATGGTAAGTTAATTTGGTTCAGTATTACAGGACTGGAACGAGGAGTGAACTCGATTTAGAAAGGAACGTTTTCCACTAAGATGGTCATGGCAGAAATGCCTTGGCTACTATGGAAATAATTACATGTGGTTAATGGATGCCACAATTACATGTTTTATTACCATGATATTTTATCATGATTGATGTTCCCTTATGATACATGTCTTACGTACTTCCAAGATTCATGTCTTTGCTCAAGATTTTGATGTATAGATTTTATTTTCATGTTTTTGCATTCAAATGTTTATGGATTGTTTTATGTTCTCTATGTTTACCCTTACTGGGCATTTGAGCTCACACATTTTATGTTTTTATTTCCCCAGGATATAAAGAACGGTTTTAGGTAAGAAAAAAAATGGTAAGGTCTTTATTGGGAGATGTTGAAGATCCTTCACCATGATTAGAAGATTTTATTCTGAGTTTCCAAAGACACTAAACTATTACGGTCCTTGTGTGTCTGTTTTTGTTATGTACTAAGTGTTCCAAAAAATTAATGTAATGTCCATGTATGTCAAGCTTCGGGTCTCTACAGTGGTGTTGTTTGAAATTTTTTAATTTTGTAATATATATGGTGAATTATTTTTTGAAGGTCGTGTGTGATGCTGCATGAATGTTTCTGTATGGTTCCCACATTTTTTAAAAGTGTATTTTTAATAAAAAATGTATTTGGAAGAGGCTAATGAACTGAGACTTTGGGATTTGCACACCCACATTGAGCTATATTGATTGACCATTTTGGGAGAGGATCCTATAACCATAAAATAACTTATATCTTGGATAGTAAACATTTTTATTTGTTTCGATTTGATTATTTCATGATAATGATTATATAACTACTTTATTGACTCTTTCAGTTGTTAAGAAAAATATTCATTTAAGCAGATTTTTTGTATTACTTCCATCTAATTGTTTTGAAATCATGTTTTTATTGAAAATTTGTAAATGATTCACAATGAAATTTATTTATTTAAAAAGAATCATAAATGGTTTATTTTTATTATAATTTCTTATGGAACATTTTTCTGGAATCCTACATGGATCTTTTTTCTCACACCTTACCTTTTTCATTAGTCGTTTATATATTATGTTATTCTTGGTCTAAAAAGGAAAAGTTCCACTTAGAGGGGGAAGTTATTGCTAATTCATGGAACCTGGAGTGATGGTGGTGAATACTAGATCTATAGTTCACTTATTTCATATGGATTTTGAGACTTTTTCTTAGTGGATGATTTATAAAATTTTGGATGATGTTTTGATTTGGGTCATTTATCAAACTGCATGTGGTACTATTTTCTCCTTGAGGAGTGTTTAGGATGATGAGTGGTTGTTTTTCAACTACCATCATTTTATATTTATCATTTTTCTTATGATAAAACCATTTCCTTTGACTCATAATTTATTCTAGGGTCTACTCACCAACCCGTGGAATCTAAGAATTCATTATGAACTATGTTAGGACAATATTAAGTATCAGTGCACCATGGTATCTAAGTTTTTCATCAAAATTTCTATGTTTATGATTATGGAACCTTCTTTTATATTGTTTGTTTCCCATGTTATATGATCCTTGTTATATTTTTCCATGCTATGGTAAAAGTGTTATCATCTGATATGTTTGGTCTATCTTTCATTCATATGGTTATCACATATTGATTTATATTTATTTTAAATCCTATATTTTCTCTTATTCATGATTTTCTGCAAGTTTATGATCTAAAAATTATTTCAATTCTCATGTTATCCCATTCTAGTCATTTTAACTCACATCTTCTTATTTTTTCTGCAACACTTCAAGCTTCCACGATAGGATTCCTTTTAAATAATTCAATAGCTTTCATTGCTTGCAACATCGAGTTCGACCACACCGTGACCTTTCAAACTAGCCATTTAAAAGTGGTTATGAATAGTATTAACCAAATTATGAAATTTATAAATATTATTTTTCAAAATAGACATTCCATTTTGATTTTTTAATATCAAAATTAGCTTAGTCTGAAATTTTGGTACTTTCTAGAAAAGTTTCCAATTACGATGAATAGTGAAAAATACTGTATTGTTGTTAAAAACAAATTTTTTATTTAAATATTTATTTTAATGTAAATCAATTTTCAAGTCACAATAGATAAATTACACATATATTAATCCAATATAGTTAATTGGAATCATTTTATAATATAATTAGATATAAAAATTTATTAAACTTTTTAAAGTCTCCTTTACCCACCCATTAACCACATATCCAGATTAGAATTATACATTATTTTACCTCTTCTAAGAAGTTAATTTAGAAAAATGGACATACATGGTTATAATAAGTTTTAAAAATATGGTCTAATAGGATCAAAATAATTTTTTGGTGGATAGTAACTTTTGGTCTTTATTTACCACGATTAAAGGTAAATAAGGTAATAGACGGTAAAATAAATATTATAATACTATAATATTACCCCAAAACATCCCCTAATTTCATTGGATAAGTTTTTTTAAACCAAAATAAAATGTAGGTTGAAAATATGAACCCTTTTAATCCACGTGAGTTTGATTAGGACATTTATTGGATTTTATTTAAAGAAGAGTTAAAAATGTCATATTCAAATTTTAATAACTATATATTTTCTAATATGAGGATATATAAGTGATATGTTTAACTATAAATATTATTTTGAAATATAATATTATTATATACATAGTGGTAATTTATTTATAATTTTATGAAATAAATAATTAAATTAAATAGTGGCACAATAATGATGCAATAACTGAATTATTAAAGGACGAATCAATTAAATGATATTAAAAATAATAAAATAAATATATTTTTTACATAATTAATGACATATAATTATTTTATATATAACATATACATGTTACAGACATATTAAAATTATTAATTTGATGTTATTATCTTGTTTTGGTATTTTTAAAAATATATATTTTGAATTGTATCAAAATTGACATAAATGAAACTTTAAATAACTAATATTTAGTTAAAGGTTATAAAATTCATATTAATTTCAGGTTAGAAAAAAACCATTATAGTGTTAAATATGTCATAACTAATCCAATTGGTTTTCTTTTGGGATTTTATAGTAACGATATTAACCGTATAGTGTAAAAATACAAGTAGGCATGGTAGAAGTTAAACTGTTTAACCAAGGGTTAATCCCAAAAAATAAGGATTATTTTGTGACCTAAACATATATAAATATCATTAGATAATAGTATTTCAAACCATAATCATATTATACTCAAACTAAATCAATCTTTATCTATTTGAAACTAAAAATAAATTTATAATAAATTAATATTTTAAGATCTTCCAAAAATGCCCCTCACTTCTCTTATAAGATGACACTTCTCGTTATCTTTAATTAACACCTCAAAATCCATTTTAATCATCCAAAAACATCCCAATTATCCTATAAACTTCCATAAAATCATCCTAGATTCCAGACCTTGGTCATAAATCCAAGTTATGGAGTCCTTTTATGAAAATGAAAATTAGACACCCAAAAAAGAGGTAATTGTTTTATCACCTCTTTCAAAGTTATTTTCTTCCTCTACATCCTCTTCCAATTTTCTTTCTATAGTAAAGTAATAAATATAATATCTTATACATTCATAGATTTTATTATAATTATATGACAACCATGTTCCTCCTTTTATACGTCCTATGAATAACAATGTCATAATGTGTGCGTACGCACAACTTACCGTCTCCACACTGGGGTGTAATTTTTTATTCAACACTATATTATTAGCTTGGGTATAATGATTATTATAATAGATTTAAATAATTAATATAAAATTATAATGATTTTTTATAATTAATATACCATCCAATTACATACCATTTAACCATTAATAGAATGATATTGTTGCTTATGTGTATATAGGGGCTACAATCTCTACAACGTGATGAGATTAATTCTCCACATTAACCCTTAATGAATGATTATAAAATTTATATGATGAGTAAAAATAATAATTATGAAATTAATATAATTTTTTAGGTGAATAAAATACATCCTATTCATAGAAAACATGACTTACACAACAAAACATGCATAAGATACCAAAGTTATTAACACCCAAAACAATGGTAATACAAAAATATTATTTACAAAGTTATATAAGAGGATCGTACATGATATCATAAATATGGATATGTTATAATAACATGTTTTAAACATTATAAAAGTTTCCAAATCACCCTCAACTAAAATAAATTATAATTTAAGGGTTAATTCCACAATCTCGTTTTTTATTTAAGGTTGTTTATACATAAGTATCTGCTAAGTCATCTTTATCATCCATGTCTATGTATCATAAATATATAATTTAAAATATTATTACTGTAGTTGAAAGCCATTTTTACCCATGTTTTACTTTTTAGAAAACATTTTGAAAGGTATCTCTCTGTCATTTTCCAAACAATGTACTTTATGATCTTTTCGACAAATTATAGAAAGAATGTTTTTTAACATCTACAGCGCGAGTAACTAATTTCTACAATTATTATGGCTTAAAATATTGAATCATCCTATATAATATTACAAGGTTATTTAAAATAAATGTTTTATTTTATAATTTCATATATTTTAAATGATTTAAATAAAAAATGTATATTTCTCCCAAAGAGTTTTAATGAATTTATTAGATTATTTTCATCTATTTAAACAAACATGGCTTGATTTTGTGATTATTTAAGGTTGAATATTTATGATACACTATTCCATAATTTATTTAAGGGTTTATGATATATTTTTATATGTATATGCAATGTTTATACCATTCTTGGTTTATGGTTAATGTACTAACATTTTGTATACTAGTTTTAATATTAATATTTATGTTATGTTTCACCCTTTTCATAAGAGCAATGAATTTTAATTAGTAAGTGATTTGTGAGGCCCACTATATCCCCTTGATGCATCAGTATGTATCATCATACAAACTAGTGTCTTGGTATAAGGCCTTGATAGTATGGTAATGGTCTTGGCATGAAGCCTTGACGATATGATTATGATGCCCAACATTATTAATTTCCTCATTATGAGATTAGTTATTGATATTGAATGTGATTATTATAATACTAGAACATCATGTGAAACTTCAAATGGAATTATTTAATTTATTATTTCCATTTTATGATGAATATTATTTTTAAAAAGTTTTTTTTAGTTTATACCATTCCTTAAATTTTTTTTTGTTTATTTATGTTATCTTTCATTATAATGTTTATCCTTACTGAGTATTTCTGCCATCAATGAAACTGTCCTCATCCTCATTCCCAAAATCAAGAAACCCATGGCGGTCCCTGACTTCAGGCCTATCATCCTATGCAATGTCTCCTACAAGACCTTCTCAAAGATCCTTGTTAACCAGGTACAACCATGGTTATCTAACATTATCTTGGAAAACCAGAGCGCCTTCGTGGCCAAGAGGCTAATCACTGATAACGAAATTGTGGCCCATGAAGTGTTCCACTCTATGAAAACATGCTCCACCGTGAGAAGAGGAACCATAGCATAGAAACTAGATATTTCAAAGGCCTACAATAAGGTGGAATGGCAGTTCCTCAAAGTCGTGATGCTAAAAATGGGTTTCTTCACTAAGTGGACATATATGGTCATGCAATAAATCTCGACCGTCTCCTTTAGAATCCAGGTCAATGGGGAGCTCACTAGTAAATTTGTTCCATCCCGAGGCCTTCGTCAGGGAGATCCCCTATCCCCTTTTCTCTTCCTCTTGGTGGATGATGTTTTTTCTAACTTTATTTCCGGGGCTTCATCTGCTAAATCTATTCATGGGGAAAAGGTCTTCCATGTAAGTCCACCAGTGTCGCATCTCTTTTTTGCTGAAGATTGCCTCCTCTTCTCCGGAGCAACTATTAATGAATGTCAGGTGATCAGCCAAGTGATCCACCAGTACGAGAGGGCGTCTGGTCAGTCAATCAGTCACGGGAAATCAAAAATCTCTTTTAGTAAAGGGGTACCCCATTCCAGGAGAGATGAAATCTACGCAAGAGTTGGCATACATATGGTTGAAAAACACCAAAAGTATCTTGTGCTACCCACAGAGATAGGCTGGTCCAAAAAAGAAATATTCTCATCTTTGGTGGACAGGATTGAGAAGAAAATTCAAGGCTGGACCCCAAAACGAATTTCAAAAGCAGGCAAATAGACCCTCATTAAAATTGTCATCCAGTATATCCCTAGCTATTTTATGTCCATGTTCAGGCTCCCGGTGACCATTGTCAACCAGATCCACACACGTATGGCCAACTTCTGGTGGGGGAAAATGATGGAAGGAATAGACCCCACTGGATGGTCTGGGAGAAACTCTTCATACCCAAGTCGGAGGGAGGGATGAGATTCTGAAATCTTCTTCTCTTCAATGAAACACTGTTGGGAAAGAAAGTATTGTGCCTTATTAACCATCCATCATCTCTCTATGCATGGGTTCTAGGAGCTAAGTACTTTCCCCACATGGATTTCCATGCTTCCTCTCTTGGAACTCGTCCTAGCTTCCATTAAGGAAGCATTTGGGGGGCCCGAATGCTCCTAGAAAAAGGGATGGGCTGGAGGATTGGGGATGTCTCATCTGTAAATATCTAGGCTGATCCCTAGATGATTGATTCGGAAGGTATACGAGCTATTTCCCACGCACAACCAGGCTTTGAAAATGCCACTTTCAGGTGCCTTCTTTCGGACAAAGGGATGGGGTGGTGTTTGGATAAGATTCCTGAATGGTTTAATGAAAGAGACCAAAGACTTATCCTAAGCATCCCCTGGATCCCAGTTACAGGACCCGACCATCTCTTCTGGAGCAATGATTTTTCGGGCGAGTACACGGTGAAATCCAGATACAGACTCGCTCTTGGAAACCACCTAGTTGACCAGAATTCGAGTCCATGAAAATCACACAGGAAGCTCAACGTCCCCCAAAAAATATGCCACTTATGGTAAAAGGTGTGCACGAACACCCTCCCTACCAAGAGCCTTCTCATCTACCGACATATTTCCAGTGCCGTTGCCAACCCTTTATTCCTAAATATCCCTGATACCCCTTTTCACGCTATCATTCAATGCCCTGGAGCGAAGGAAATTTGGAACAAATGGGGCCCGGCTCCAGATGCATCTCAGAACTTGGTTTCTAACCTCCCCGCTCTCCTGTTGCACTGCTGCTCCTCCCTCTCTTAGGATAATGAAGGCTCACTCTAAACCCTATTCTGGATCATCTGGGTCCAGCGTAACGATGTTGTTTTCCACCACATTCATAAACCTCCTGAATTCTGGATTGAACGGGCCATGTCATGGATTGAGGGTTGGAACCACCACATCAGACATCACAGGCCAGACATTCCTCCCTCCTGTCCTCCTCGGTGGAACCCCCAAATGGCAGGAACTCTTAATATCAATGTGGACGCGTCTCTCCCCAAGGATGGACTTGTCTCCCTCGGTCTCCTGGCCCGAAATCATCTGTGGAAAATAATTGCTGCAAAATATGAATCACATCATGTCTTTTGGGAACCTTCCATGGATGATGCTAACGCTATCCTGTCAGGTATGATGCTTGCTAGGGATCAGGAATGGCTTGATATCAACATTGAATCTGACTTCCTCACGGTGAGTGATGCCATTAACCAAAACGATGGCAGACTCCAGTCTTTTGGCCTCATCATCATGAGAATTCTCTCACTCCGCCAATGCTTTTCATTCTTCACCTTCTCCTTTACCAAAAGAGAAGGAAACAATGTAGCCCATCAGTTGGCAACATCAGGCCCCTTCGATGCCAACCATCTCTGGCTGGATAATTTCCCTCCGTGGCTTTTCTTATGTACGTCTGATGATCTTCATCATTAATGATATCTGTCTTCTCTAAAAAACTAATGCATCAAATCTATGCAACTGGGGACAGGGTGTTACAGTCTATATTAGCTGAATTTTAATACAATCCTTGGAAACTAGATTTATAATAACCATGATTAGGGAAGATTAACCCAAGATATACTTTGAGTATATGTATATAAGAACATCCTATAATTTTGGTAATATAGATATTATGTGGATATTCCTAGAAAATAAATACATGTTTAGATTGGATGTGGTTTTAGTATCGATTTAACTATGGGTAATAACTCTAACAATGTGTTCCAAGGATGACTCAGGGTAACATGGTACATGACAACATGACTTACTGCGTACCAAGTCTGACATTCCTCAGGGATATGCTTAGGATAATTCATATTTTCTTTAAAACCCAATATAAAGGATTTATGACAAAATTTGTCCTCAAAAAAACCATATTTATGATTGGGGATTAGATATGAATAAAATTTTCAATTTATGTTAAGTATTATACTAGTTTGTAATTATGAATTATGATTCATAACCTAATATAGTATATTCCATTGTTTAGAAAATAAACCTAGTGGAAGAAAGGGATTTTAAGCCTATACAAGATTGTGATAGTGGAGCTGGTGATACAACTGTCACTAAACAACTTATAACCATAATAGGAAAAATGACTTAGGATATAAATAATAACCTTACCCATATAGAGCAGCCTAATCCACAACACATAGGCTCAATGATAGTCCTCTTCATGAGACAAAAACCTCTAAGATTCAATGGGACTAAAAATCCTTTCTTAGAAGAGTAGTGGATAAGTTCCTTATAGAAAATATTTCTTAATTAGGGAGTAACTAAAAGGAAAAAGTTGTTATAAAAGTCTATCATCTATTAAAATATGTAGATCAATGGTGATAAATAATTCAAAACATTAAGGAGGATTAATGTGTTGCAAATATAGAATACAAGGAATTTAAATAACTCTTACTAAAAAAACATTCCTCGTGAACTACGAGCGGATATGGAGAGGTAATTTCTAAGGCCAAGGTAGAAGACCGGTGAGAATGTTGAAAAGTATGAATCTAACCTCACAAGGTCATAAAGGTATGTTTTATAATACAAATGTAACTTGATAAGTAATATTGATTGATTCATTGATGGGTTAAAACCATTCCTTTTACAAGCATTGGATTCACAGCCTTTCTCATTGAATGAAGATATAGTCTCATGCGCTATCAATATAGAAAAGTAATTATCTAAGATTTATGAATTTAAAGTAAATGAATAGAAGAAGAGGGCCACTAAAAAATCATGAAAAATATATAAGTGGAAGAAGGGAAAAGTTGAATTTCCACCCTACAATAATTGTGGGAAGAAACACCCTAGTACATGCCTAATGTGGATGATAGTTTTTCATAAGTGTGGAGAAAAATTCCACCATGCTTGTGATTATGAGGGGAATAAATAATCTATTAATTTTTAGTGCTACAATTGTAAAGATATTAGACATTATGAAAATTATTGTCTTAAGTCTCAAGGAAACTTTCCCTAAAAAGGACAAGGTTTCAAGGCAAGGCTTTTGCGATCACAACTGCTAAGGTTGGAGTTCCTAATGATGTAGTGGAAGGAAATTTAATAATTTCCTCAAATTTAACCAAATATTTATTTGATTTTGTATCCTTGATTAACATTATATCATCCCAATTTTCTTTAAAAATTGGATTTTTCCAATTCACATTAACAAGGGAGTTGTTATTCAAAACCCCTAAGGGATGTCTAATTTCCACAAATATTTTTCAGACAGTTCCCATTATGGCATATAGATGTGCTTTATCTACTGACTTTATCATCATAATTATAGTTTACTTTGATATAATCCTCATTATAGATCGGATATCAAAATAATATGCAAATATTTACTGCAAGAAGAAATTATTTGAGATTTTTGAGTAAGATTAAGAATCCATTATCTTTCAAGCAAAAACTTCATCACATGTTTCTTATCAAAATCCAAACCTAGTAGCTTTACTGAATAAGATTATTGGGGGAAGATGAGATAACATCTATGGATGAAGAAAGAAATATCGAAATTGAGGATGTACCTATTGTATTAGAATATATTAATGTATTTAAAGAGGATTTACCTAGAAATCCTCTATAGAGGGAATTTGAGTTTATTATTGATTTAATCATAGATTCAAGGCCAATATCGAAAAATCCCTATGAAATGGACACTATGGAATTAGTAGAGATAAATAAAAAAATAGAGATGTTATGTAATAAGGGATTTATTTTCCATATTGTTTCTCCACGGGGATCCCCAATTCTTTTTGTTAAGAAGAAAGATAGATCAATGAGAATGTGCATTGACTATAGAGAAATCAATCATATTAAAATAATGAACTAGTATCCTCTACCTTGAATAAATGATTTATTTGATCAAATTCACAGAGATCAATATTTTTTCAAGATTTACTTTCATTGTAGATTCCATCAATTGTGTATAAAAAGGGAGATATTCCAAAGAAAGCATTTAGAACGAGGTATGGTCATTAAAACTGAACAGTAATTCCATTTGGATTGACTAATTCACTATCTATTTTCATGGATCTAATGAACAGAGTGTTCAAGGAATATCTTGATGATTTTTTGTAGTATTCATAGATGATATCTTGGTATACTTTAAATGCTAGTAAGACCATGAGAACCACTTGTGGATTGTCCTGAAGTCTCTTGGAAGAAATTATCTATATGGGATGTTTACCAAGTGTGAACTCTAGCTTCAGAAAATTTAATTTATTGTATATATAGTCTCCAAGGATGAAATCTCTGTTGATCCAGAAAATACAAAGGAAATCCAAGAATGGTCCACACCGATAAGTATAATCAAGATACGATGTTTTATCAGTTTAAAAGGTAACTATTGATATTTCATCCAGAATTTTTCCTGATTTTAAAACCTATTAATCAAGATCACATGAAAATGGGTTAAATTTGTTTGGACAAAAGAGTGGGAAAATGTTTGGAAGAATTAAAGAGAAGATTAGTCAATGCTCTTATCTTGACATTAAGATCCTGTAATGATGGGTTTCCAATTTATATTGATGCATTAAGAAAAGGACATGGTTGTGTCCTTGTGAAGAATTATAGGGTTATTGATTATTCAAAAAGGTAATTAAAAATTCATGAAAAAAATATCCAACTCATGATATTGAGTTGTCATTGGTATTATTTTCTCTAAAGATATGGAGACATTGTCTCTATTGTGAAAGATGTGTGATATATACTAATGACAATAGTTTGAAATATATTTTATCACCAAAAGAACTCAACACAAAACAAAAGATATGTATTGTGCTATTCAAGGATTATGATTGGACAATACACTACCACACATGAAAGGAAAATGAGGTGGAAGATGCTTTAATCAGAAAGGACCACAGAGTTCTAAAAAAATGAGAGTTGAAAAGGACCCTATGTTCACAGATCTAGTAAATTTGGATATGAAAATTATCATAGAAGGAGAAAAATCACTACTTTTTCCAATGGTTATAATACCAAATTTTACAGAAAGGATTAAAAGTTCTCAGTCTGGTGATGATGGGATTTAAAATAGAATTACATCTTTTTAATGATGGGAGAGTGATTGAATTCCTATTTGAAGATGGTATTTTGAATTTCAGAAAGAGGCTTTGTGTTCATACTATTATAAGATAAAAAGGTAATTATTGGATGATTCTTATAGCTTCAATTTCTTTATACACCCTCGTGGAATTAATATGTACAAATATTTGAAGGAACATTTATTGTGGGGCCACATAAAGAGGGATTTTGCTGATTATGTGTTAAGATGTTTGGTTTTTCAACAAGTGAAGGCTGGAATTCAACATCCTAGAGGAGTCATGAAAACTCTTCATATACCTATATAGAAAAGGGATGATATTATAATGGATGTTTTTTGGGGATACCAAAAAATCTTAGAAGAAATGATGTGATATGGGTTATTGCTGATCTTCATAATAAATCTTCAGAATTTTTTACTATAAGAGAATATTTACCACATAAATATTTGGAAAGACTATATATTAATGAAGTTGTAATAATTCATGGTGTACCCCTATATATTGTCTCTAATTTTGATCCATATTTTACATCATAATTCAAGAAAAGTCTTTCAAAGGCCCTAGATATTAATCTTCATTTGAGCACTGCCTACCACCCTCAAACTGATGGAAAATCAGAGAAGACTATTCAAAATTTAGAAAACATGTTGAGATCGTGATTTCTTGACATTCAAGGTATGTGGGATCATTATTTATCTCCAATATAATTTTATTATATAAATATCTTCCATTCATGTATTTATATGACACTATATAAAGCGTTATATGGAAAGTGATTCCGTGCACAAACTTATTGTGATAATGTTGGTGAAAGAAAACTCTTAGGCCCAAAACATTTTGGGGAAATGATGGAAAAGGTAAAGACTATTCCGAACCATATCAAAACATCTCAAAGTAGGAAAAATAGATTTATTGATAACTAAAGGAAGGATTTCTAATTTCAAATGGGAGATCATGTCTTCTAGAAGGTATATCAATGGAAGGGTGTTATATGATTTAGTAAGAAGGTCAAATTAAGTCTCAGGTACATCACAACTTTTGATATTATTGAATGAATTGGAGTTATAGCTTACCTTTTGGCAATGACACCAAGTCTCTCTAATGTCCATGATGTGTTCCATGTATCAACGTGAAGGAAATACATTCCATAACCAATGCATGTACTCACCTACAAAAAAATTTAACTGGAACCCGGCTTGTATTATTTTAAAGAGCTTATCAATATTCTTGATACCTGAGAACAATTTTTGAGAAATCAGACAACTCGTCTGGTAATGGTTCTTTGTAGAAACCATAAAATGAAAGAGGTGACGTGGGAACCTGAAGAACTTATGATGAAGAACCGCTAAAATATTGTTATGAAGTGACATTCTAGAAATTTTGAGGATGAAATTATTTGAATGAGGGAATAATTTAACACCCCAATATTCCACGATACACTTCCATTTAAATAATTCAATAGTTTCCACTGCACACAACATCAAGTTCGAGCGCACCATGACCTTTCAAACTAGCTATTTCAAAAGTGCTTATGAATAGTATTAAAAAAAATTAAAAATTTTAAAAATTTTATTCTTCAAAATAAAATTAATTTTTTAATTTTCAAAATCCAAATTATCTTATTTTAAAATTTTGGTAAGTTTATGAAAAGGTACAATTTTCGATGAATAGTGAAAAAATACTGCATTGTTGTTAAAAACTGACATTTTCATTTAAATTAATATTTTATTTTAAATTGATTTTAGAGTCAAAATAGATAAATAATACATATATTAATCCAATATAGTTAATTGGAATCATTTTATAATATAATTAGATATAAAAATTTATTAAACTTTAAACGTCTCTTTTACTCGCCTTCTAACCACATCTGCGGATTAGCATTAAATGTAATTTTACCACTTCTGAGAAATTAATTTCAAAAAATGTATATAGATGTTTGTAATTAGTATTAATAATGTGGTCTAATAGGATCAAAATAATTTTACTGAATAATAACTTTTGGATTTTATTTACAAAAGTTAAAGGTAAGTAGTGTAATTAAAGATAGATTAATATTATAATAATATAATATTACACTAAAACTTGTCCTAATTTCATTGGATATGTGGGTTACGACCAAAATATACCTCAGGTCTAAAATATTATTCTTTTTATGCCAGTTGTGTTATATTAATAAATTAAATATATTTTATTTAAATAAGTGTTAAAAATGACAAATTCAAATTTTAATAACTCTATCATTTTTAAAATGAGGATATATAACTACTTTTGGGGACTATAAATTGTATTTATAAATATAAAGTGATTATATATATAATGGTAATATATTTATAATTTTATGAAATTATTAAATTAATTAAATGGTGACTCAATAATGATACAATAAAAGAATTATTAAAGGAAGAATCAACTAAATGATATTAAAAATATTAAAATAAATATACTTCTACTTAATAAATGACATAAAATAATTTTATTGATTACATAGACATGTTAGTGACATATTAGAATTATTTATTTTAATTTATCATTTTGGTTTTATATTTTAAAAAAATGCTAATTTTTAATAGTATCAAAATTGACATAAATGATACTTTAAAATAAATAATATTTAATTAAATGTTATAAAATTCATAAAAGTATAAAGTTCTGAAAAATAACTATTATAGTGTTAAATATATTATAAATGATCCAACATGGGGTTTTTGGTATTTTATAGAAACTATATTAACCCTATAGTGTAAATATACAAGAAGACACTGTAAGAGTCAAACTATTTAACTATGGGTTAATCCCAAAAGAAAATGATAAACCTGTAATAATAAAAAGTCTAAAAATAGTTTTATGAGAATATTTTGACACATCCTAATTTTATACTCAAAATAAATCACTTTCAGGATTATTGAAACCAAAAATAAATTTATAATAAATTAATATTTTAAGGTCTTCCAAAAGTGCCCCTCACCTATCTTATGAAAGGGAACTTATACTTCTCTTTAATTCACACCTATAAAGACCTTTGTCTCAGAAAAAACTACCCAATTTTATTATAAGATTAGCTAAATTCTTTCTAGATTCCACACTTTGGCCATAAATTAAAACTAAGGAGTTGTTTTGTGAAAATAAAAAGGATACACCCGAAAAAGAAGTAATTGTTTTATAACCACTTTCAAAGTTTTTTTCTTCTTCAACTTCCTATTTATATATTGTTTCCTTAATAAAGTAGTAAATGAAGTAACTTATACATGAATATATGTTATTTTAATTATGGTACAACCATATTAATCCTTTTATCCATCCTACAAATAACAATATCACCAAGTGTGTGTACATATAGCTTATCGTCTCCCCAGCGTGATGTAATTTGTTATTAAACACTTAATTATTTTGATGGGTATAATGATGAGTATAATGGATGTAAATAGATAATATAACATGATAGTTATTCTTTATAATTAATATAACATCCAAATATATACTATTTAAACATTAAGAGAATGATATTGTCCCTTGTTCGTACATATAACTTACCGTCTCCACAATGCGATGAGATTCATTCTCCACATTAAACATTCAAGAATGATTATAAAATGTATGTGATGATTAAAAATAAAAATTATGAACTTAATATAATTATTTATATGAATAAAATACATCCAATTCATGATAAACATGACTTACACAAAAAAACATGCATAGGAAAACAAAGCAGTTAACACCCAAAACAATGCTAATAATGAAATATTATTAACAAAATGAGATAATAGGATCATATATGATATCATAAATATAGATATAGTCGTGGTATAATTAATTAGAATGTTTTATCCACTATATAAGAGGATAAATCACCATCAACTAAAGGAATGTATAAGGTAAGGTTTAATTTCATAATCTTATTTTTATCTGAGGTTGTTTATTTGTAAGTATCTACTAGGACATCTTTATCATCCATGTCCATGTTTCATAAAAATGTATTTTAAAATATTATTTCTATTTTTTAAATTCATTTTACCCATGTTTTAATTTTTAGAAAACATTTTGATATGAATATTTCCATCCTTTTCTAAACAGTGTACATTATGACCTTTTCAAAAAATAAAGAAAATAATGTCATTTTTAACTTATATAGTACGAGCAGCTATTTTTTGCCATTATTATGACTTATCATTTTGAAGCATCCTGTACAAGATTAAAATATTATTTTTAGAATAAATGGTTTATTGTATAATTTCACAGATTTGAAATATAATTTAAATTAAAAAAGGGATATATATCTCAATGATTTTTAAGGAATTTATTTCATTATTTTCATCTATGTATAAATATTTTGTTTGATTTTATGGTTTTTTGAGGTTTCCTATTTATGATATAATCTTATTTATTGTATTAAAGGGTTTAGGATATATTTTACTATGGATTTTATATGTTTTTAACATTCATTTTTTATTGTTAAAGTATTATCATTTCATATGCTAGTTTTAATACGAATGATTATGTTATATTTCACACTTTTCATAATAGGAATGTGTTAGAATTAGTAAGTGATGGATGGGATCCTTTATAACCCCTCGATGAATCGGTTGATCTCATGATACCAACTACTGTCTTGGAACAAGGTCTTGATGATATGGTAATGGTCTTGTTTCGATTCCTTGACGATATGGTTATGATGTCTGATATTATGCATTTCCTCAATATGAGATTAGTTATTGGTATTGAATATGTTTATTTTACTAGTAGAATATCAATGTGAAATTCATGAGGGTTACACGATAAATCACTATGTATATATTTATACATTAAAATAATACTAATTACTTATTTGGTGTCTTAAAACAAAGTATTTAGAAAACATTAGCTGTAAGGTAATTTAGAAACTATTATGAAGTTTATTCGATGATTTCATAAGGGTGGAAAGGAATATAGAGACCCATGTGATTTTATGGAAAGGAAAATAATTATGGAGCACCATAGAATACCTACTAAACAATATCATTAGGGTAATAAAGTAAAACTATCCATAGGTAAAATATATTGGAGGAAACACTTGAGTAATTACCTTAAAGGTTATAGGAAGTGTTACAGATGTGGTAAATAAAGCCACCATGATCATGATTTTCAAAGGAATTGAAAATGGATGAATAACACCACTGAGGTGAATAAGGCCATAGTCAATAGTCCACCAACTCTTCATTGTTTAAAATTATATGAGTATTGGAATTATCTGAATCAATTCCCTAACCCTATGGAAAAAGATGGGAATAGGTAGCAACAACCTCCTAAACCAAGGGATCAAGGGAGTCTATATATAATTTCTACTACAAAGGTGGAATATAATAAATATATTTTGAAAATTACACTCATTATACAATCTATAACCATGAATTTTTTATTTGATTCTAGTTATTCACATTATTTTACATCTTATAAGTTTTCAAAGAATATGGATTTTCAACCTGAAACATTGAATATTGACCTATCCATAAAAACAACTATTGGAATACTAAGTGCAATTAAGGTATAAATATTTTATCCAATCAATATTTTTGGGTAGTTACTTCATGAAAATTTGGTTCTTCTCCCTATAATTGAATTTGACATCATTCAGGATATGGAATGAATTTCCTAATATAAGTATCATATCAATTTCTGAGAAAGGTAAATATACATTCATATCTCTAATAATCCATATATAGCGTATTAATGAAAGGATGATCAAAAACCTTCTTTGAAATAAAATATTATAATATGGGCCTTGATACAATGAAATAAGGGGTTCTTAGGTCATATTATCTTGGAGGAAGTCAATATTTAGAACATGTTGAATGTTTTGGAATATACTAAGGTATTTTCTAATTAATTCCCCGGTATTCTTTAAGAACATGAGTTTAAATTGTAAATCAAAATCATCAATGGATATTTTTGTATCTCAAAGTCACCCTATGGTATGGATTTCGTGGAATTAGAGGTCTTAAATAAGCAATTACAAGAAAATATTTACAAGGGTTTTATATACCATAGGGATTTAACATGAGGTGCACCCATCTTATTTATAAAAATATAAGATGGAACAAAGTGAATTTTCCTTAATTATCATGATATTAAAAAATAACAATACAAAAACTATTATCTTCTCCATAATGATGAAATGTTAAATAAATATAGAGGATATAAATTCCTCTAAAAAATTAACCTCTAATATGGATATCATCAACTCTGGAAAAAAATGGGAGGATATTCCAAATATGACATTACAGAAAAGTTATAGAAACTATAAGTTTATTATAATGTTTTTTGGACAAACCAATTTCATATTATATTTAATTATTTATGAATATAGGAATTATATAATACCTATATAAATTTATTGTATCATGTATAGTTGATATTTTTACATATTCAAAAATCAAGGAAGTGTATGAATATCACATAAAGACTATGTTGAAGACCCTAGGGAAGGAAATAATATTCACCAAACTTATTTAATATGAATTATATCTAGATAAAGTATCATTATTTGGTATTTTCATTGCAAGAGAGGGTATATCTGTTGATCCCTCAAAGACTAAGGTTGTTGAACAATTTAATAGGCCTACCACTATGACTAAAATCCCTTGGTTTCTTAGGTTCTATGGATATTATTAACACTTTGTGAGAAATTTCTCATTACTATAAAATCCTTTATCTAGGAAACATGAAAATGAGTCAATTTCCTTTGGAAAAAATAATGTGATAAAACCTTTATGGGGTTTAGGAAAAAATTTTCATTGCAGTTATGCTTACATTACCCTATAGTGAACATGGGTTTTGAATTTATAGTGATGCATCATTGAAATTCTTATGATACGTCCTCATTCAAAATAGAAATTATGTTTCTTATGGATCATGAAAATTGAATACTAATGAGAAAAATTACCCAATATATGATTTGGAATTATCAGTGGTGATATTTGCCTTAAAAATTTAGTGGAATTATATTTATGGGGAAAAGTGTGATATATACACAGATAAAAATATATTGAAATATATCTTCACATAGATGGAGTTAAACATGTTCCAATGGATATAGCTATATGATTTCAAATATTATGAGTAATAAAAACATTACCACCCTAGGAGGAAAAATAACATGGCTAGTGCTTTGAAAAAGGATAGATCATTCTACATTATCTGACATAATGATTGGAAGATAACTAATACTAATGGATGTAAAAAGGATTGAATATTGAATTCCTAAGGGAAGTGGATAAATCTTACTATTAAAAAGTTTCTAATCAACCATATATTCAAGTTAGAACCAAAAAAACCTAAAAGGATGATGTGGAGTTATAAAAGAAAGTAGATAATACTCGAGAGTTGATCTCTAGTAAAGAAGGTCTTATGAGTTTTGGAACACAAATATGTTTCCCATGTATAAGGGAATTTAATAAAGAGGTTTTGGATAATTAAAATACCAATAATTATCAATCCATCCATGAAACAAAAATATGTATAGATATTTGAAGTAAAATGTTTCATGGGATAACATGAAGAGTAAAATCATTGAGTATATATCTCTATACATGGTATGTCAGCAAGTTAAGGTAGAGTGATAGAAGACAAAATGGAAGATGCATTAAATACCCATAACTTTATAAAAATAGAAAAACATAACCATTATTTCATCATAGAACCCCCTAGGACATATAAAGTTCACAATTCTATATGTGTTAAAGTAAATAAACATAAAAAGTTAGTATATTTTATTTATATAAAAGGGGATTTATCACAATGTCATATTTACAAGGTATAAATTAATGAGTTGGTTAATATACATGGATTATCCCTATCTATTTTATATTGTTATGATATAAACATTACATTGACATTGTAGAAATTATTCATTATGTTTTGGAGAATGATCTGTATTTTCGCAAAACTTACCACCCAGAGACATATGGTCAGTCTGAGATAACCATTCTAAATCCAGAAGATATGATGATATCTTGTTCAATGTATTTCCAAGGATGTATAGATCAACATCTTCCCAAAATAGTGGTTTCATTTTACAATAGTTTTCATTATACCATCCAAATGGAACAATATGATGATCTATATGGGAAGAGATGTAGGAATATAACATTCTAGGATGAAATTGTGGAAAGAAATATAACAGTGCCTAATCATGTCATTTAAATTAAAATAAAGGTCCAAAATAGTCAGTATAATATAAAATAGTAGGAATTTTATAGAAGATCTATGCTAACAGTCATCAAAGAGATATACAAATTGATGTTTCTGGTAATGTATTTATATAAACATCTCCAAGGAAATAAAATATGAGGCATGGGAAGAAAGGGAAGCCAAGCCCTAGGTACATCGATCCCTTTGATATCTTTGATCATGTGTGGATCATATTCTATCTCTTAATTCTTCATGCACACCTCTTCCAAGTAAAATTCATATTGCATGTATCAATTTTAAGGAAGCACAACCCAGACCCTTCACATGTACTAATATCAAGAGCTATGAAACTGAAGCATGAACTATACTATAAATAAAAACCCTTAGAGATCTTGGATCAAATATATAAGGTGTTTTTGAACAAAACCACTCATATGTTCAAAGTTATATGGAGAATTAAAATGTTTGAAAAGGATACATGGGAACTTGTGGATGTGATGAAATAAGAGCACCCTCACTTGTTTTCTTTCGTGTAATGAAATTTGAAGGATAAAATTATATTAAGTGGGTGGAATTTAATGACCTATGTTTTTCCTACTTAATTATAAACCATATTTGATGTCTTGATCCATAAGAAAAATCAAAACTAAACAAATATAGATGGATAAATGGTAGCTGTAAAATTAGATGTTATAAATTTAAAAAAAAGAATTTTTAAATTTATATAAATAAATATATTCAATTTAAATATAGAAAAAATTAGTATAAATAAGAAACTAATAAAATATTTTCTTATGATTAATATTCATTTTAAAAAATTTATATTTCTAATGTTTTATATGTTTATGATTAACGCTAATTTTAAACAAATAGTTAAAATATAAATAAATGATTTCTTAAAATTGTTTTACCACTGTATCTTGAAATTTTATTTTAATGTTATCATTATAAAATTTAGGATGTGAATTTTCTAAATTTAGATTCATTTTTTTATTTATCATAGTCATATTATCTTAATATGAATTTTTGAGATTCACGTGAAATAATTTATTTTCAGGTGAATAGTTTAAATACTAATTTTATCAATGTCATCACTTCTATGAAATTCTTTATTATAAAAATATATTGAATGATTTAAAAAAATTATATAAAATTATATATTAAAATGTATGATAAATACATTTAAAATAACATAGTAAATTTAAAAACCTTTTCTCAACATTTGGAATGTTTATATAACAATTTAATGAAAATTGTTTTTAAACTATTTTTTCTAATGAATTATAAGATGGTTAAATGATTTTTATTTTATTTTTTTATTTAATAATTTTAATAATTATTATTACTTTTAATCCATTTGAATCATGGTAATTTATATTTCTATCCAAATCATACATCTTGTTTTTAGAAAATAATCTTATTCAAAAATGTATTTTCTACACTTTACATGCACTAACGTTATTATTAATTTACATATACAGAGAATTTTAATTTGATAAAGTAATTTTGATATTTTAGGTAACAATTTTAATACTACTTAATATGTCCAATTTCATTTTTTTGGTATAAAATTTAGATTTCTGGATTAAGGCTAATTACCTTGATAACAATAAAGTAATTATTTCAAAATTATCATTTTGTTAATATTAAGGAATTTTAATCAAATAAATTAAATTTAAAGGATATAAATAATGAATATTTCGGGATGTATAAAAATATAAATAAATATATTGACAATAATTTTATTATTAATAAGTACTAAATAAGATTAAGAATCTACAATGGTTAAAATGTCATTTTTCTACTAAAATAGATTCTAAACACAATATCTATTTTATTTTAAAAGTTTATTTTATAATATTTATGAGTTTAATTGGATTAAATATATGTTAAATTTATTTTAATTGCACCAAAATTTCCAAATATGGGTTATATATCTTTAATAAAACATAAAATTACATATTCAAAAAACAAGTTACTGAATTTTAAATTAAAAAGTTAAATGTAAATACTCAATGGTAAAAACCCTAAACAATTTTCAAAAAATGTTTGGAAACACATGGTTTTGAATTTATAGACCAAAATAGACCCTAAAATAAATAATTTATAATCTTTTGATCCATTTAACTTGTAATAGTGCATGGAATTATTTAAAAATGATGAGTGTTTCCAAAAGTGACTATTATCTACCATTATAAAAGGATAACCCAACCACCCATAAAATCAACATTTATAATTATAATTAATCCTTTAAAAAATTAAATTTAACTCTTCCTAGAAATATATATTAAAAAAATAAACATCCGGTCACTCTTAGTTATCCCAAACCCTCAATTTCAATGGAACGACAAAGGGAAAAAATCCAATCTCCAACGAAAGTGTTATCTCTTCTTATGTTTTACTTATTAATCTTACTATTAAAAATATCTTATAAACATAATAATATTTTCACATAATTATAATTATTATAATGATATTTTTTCGGTTATTTGTATAACCCTTATTTTTTCTTTTCTATCCACTTAGAAATATAAAGGAGCATTATAAGTGCTTTTCGTGAACTACTCCATCCACAATGCGGGACCATTTGTTTTTATTTTCCACTTTCCAATAATGGTATTATTTTTCTTTCAAGATAAAAAAATAAAATACGTGTCAAATAATTATGATCTGGAAATTTAAATTTAATATCTACTTTCACTTCTACCACGCATTATGAAATGAGAATGTTTATTGTGTGTGCGTGCATATTACTGCCTCCATGATGAAATGTTTTTCATCTAGATTTTCATAAATTATCTAAAAAATCTAAAATATGGTTCATCATTATAAATAAAATCAAATAATACCATTATGAATCAATTATAATGATATTATGTAATTGTAAACTCCTCTTTACCCATACTCGCTAATTGACTTAAAGTGCATTCAAGTTTGGGTTGGTTTAACATCCTACGTGAACAATGATATAAAATATGATTATTGATGACTATGGGATCATGAAAAATAATATTTTTATAAAATATTATTAAAATAATGAATATTATATAATTATTAAAATATTATATTAATTATTTAACTTGTTATTAAAGTAACAGTTTTTAATAAAATGACTGAATTAAGTTGTTATCAACTCAGTTTTCACATAATGTAACCAAAAAAAATATTTAATGAAACAAAAAAAATTAATTCAAGATAAGATATATATTAAATAAAATTAAATTATGTCTCAATAATTAAATTTTTATAAAATTATGTTTCATTATATCGCAATTATTAAACATGTGCCAAACAGTTAAAGTTATTAACACTAAATGTTGAAAAGAGATTATAACAATCTAATACATGATAAGAATTATTATTAATGAAGAGTATAAATGTGAATATATATGAATAAGGTAATTAAATAGGTAGTTAGGTTTTTTATGGTTAAATATCTTATGTGGAAATATAGGTTAATGGTAATAGACTTGGTAACTCAAACTCCACTATTTATGTTCTACAATTTCATATTTAAAATTAATATTTAAAAGAAATTACCCTTTTGATGATGTTATCTTTTTTTATTCTATGGAAGATATTTTTTGAAGAAATTCCATTTACATGAGTTGTTTTATTTTCACTTTTCTTTAAAACAAATGATATTTTTTTAAAATATACATATTACTATAATTTTTATATGTACAATTACAAAATTTTTTTAAAAAGTTATTTCCATTATGATTTGTTTTAATTATATAAAATAGATATATCTCTATGATGTTACATTTTATGTTTCTCCCAATATTATTATTTTCTTTGAATATTTTAGGTGATCATTTTTTTATTATCTAATGATTTGGTTCATGATTTTAGTTACACAATTTTGGATTTTTTATAAAATCCATTTTATTTCCATGGGTTCTTATGAAAATTGAATTATTTCTATTATGAATATTTTATAAAATATGTTTTATTTCCATGGGTTATTTATGTAGTAATTTTTAAATGTCATGAATCTTGTTTTCATTTTATGTGTTATTTTTTGATGTGATGAATTAATTTTTTTAAGTGGCACCCAGATGTATGAATTATGAAATGGATGATACATGTATCTTACTATAATTAATTGGATAAAGGATTATATCTCATGATATAGAACTATTATTTGAAGTATTTAGTAGGTATCATGGTTCAAAAAGTGTAAATGTGATGAAATTTATCTATACTCTCAATTTTACAAGTGAATAGGTTGGTGAGTAGTTAGGTTCACAATAATAATAAATCATATATTCACAATTTCACCACTTTAATTCATATGGTCCATGGATCGTGTTATATGATTCATTTTTTTTCACATTCCATGGTAAACGAGTTATCATTTGAGATGTTTTCTATCTATTACATACTTATAGTTTACAGTTATTGATTTATGTTTCTTTTAAATAAAATATCTTTCCTTATTCATGTTTTTCTGCAGGTTTATAATCCTACTATTATGGAATTTGTAATTTTATCCCATATTAATAATTTTAGCTCACCCATTATTATGTTTTCCCTTCCCAATGATTTGAAATGGATTATTTCCTATGAAATTACTAAGAGAAGATTTATATTATGATTATATATTTATATCAATTGACATATTTTTTTTATATTTGTAGTCTCTGAGACACTAAACCTTTAGGCCTCAGTTTATTTGACTTTTTATGGATGTAATATTTAAACCATATTATCAATGTATTATTTATGTTCATTTATCTCCCATCACTTCATTCGTCAATTTTCCTTCATTTTTACTATAATTTTTAATGGGTTTAAAATATTTTCTTTAAGAAAATGTATATTATTACATGTGAAAATTATTTATTTATATGATTAAAATTTTATTATGGAAAATTTAAATATTATAATTTTTTTTCATATTTTCTACAGAACTAATGTGTTTCTTTTATTTTTATATCACATACTTGGATTTTTTCTCATCACATGTTTTCAAATGTTTTTTATAGTATCTAAGTATGAGTAGTAACTTTATCAATTTTAAACTTTAAACTATAGAATCATCTTAAAAGAATAGAAACTGTCTTGAATAAAACTTGACTGTAAATTTAAAGATCCATTTTTTGTAAAAATTTACACTGTATTAAAGGTTCCACTTTTTTATGTAATGTTTTTGTTCCTAATTTTATAAAATAAATAAACATAAATTATTATAAGAATGTAATAGTGTTAAATCCTTACTGTTAAACTCATATTTATGGGTTATTAGAGTAACAAATAGTTATATTTTATGTTGGACTTTTATAAGATTTACTTGATCTGATTTATTTTTTAAGTATTTAAGAGTTTCATTAGATATAGATCCTATAGGTAAGATTTCTTTATTTTAAAGAAATAATTTCTTTAATTAGAAGGAACAGATCATTACACACTTTAAAGAACAAGAAGGTGTTCCTCATGATGAAATAATGGATAAAATTGTTTTACTAATATGATATAGAATAATATATGAGAAATATCAAAGAAAATTTATGACAGATTATTATGAAAATAAGGGATTAAATTACACCCTAAAAGGTGATATATTTCATACAATTGTTCATTTAATATTCTCTACATAAACATGGGTAAACCATAATATTTTTATGGTATTAATTCCACAGAACTAGTGTGTAATGTTGATTATCAATACCTAATGTCAAAAGGTAATAACAAGAATATAATTTCAACAAAGAGGAGGAACTCTCCAACAAAGGTAAAAAAATTAGAAAGCATTATCTTATAGGATTATAACCCTAGTTTGTAGAAAGTATATGTATAAAAAATTTAGAAAATCTCAAGGAGGTAAAAAGAGGTGGATACTCAGGTAAAGATGTGGAAATAAAATAAATTTTCTAATCAAGGATGTGGTTATACAATGATTAAGAGGGTATAAAAACTTTTCAATAGAAGGTAAAATAATGGGAAGTTATTCATGGAGTGAATTATGAAATCATAGAATATTTATATTTAGAAAAAGTATAAAATTGGTGGAAGTGGACTTGATTCTTGACAAGAAGAAGATATGAACGAGAATTAAATATAAAATTGACTTTTTTGAAGAAATTACCCAATAAATTAGAAGGTAAATGGTTATTGAAAATTAATTTATATAAATAATTACTATTCTCAAAGCTTAACTATAAGAGAGGAGATGGTCCAATTTAGAAGATTCCTAAAAATGATTTTTTTATGCCAATATAATGGATAATTATGAGAAAAATAGGTAATATTATGAGGGGATTAAAATAATAGATAAAAGGTAGATGATTCTCTAGATGATAATCAAATATTTTGCTGATAATATAATCTAGGATCTCAATTCTGAATAAAAAATGAATATGTAATATGAATGAATAAATATAGATCTCAAATCATGGCATAAGAAGAACATTCATGAAAATATTTGAATAATAAATCCATAAGATAAGGGTTTTATAAAATTTAAATTTTGTGGATGGATTTTTTACATTATAATTATTTTTTTTAATCCAAAATGAATAAATGTAGAGAAATAATGTCTTTTCAAACATCTCAATAAAGATAAGATTAAATGAGGTATAATTACTGTAAAAATTATTTATATGTTCTGAACTAAATTTTATAGTTATAAAATATAGTTGTAATGATTAATAGATTGAAATATTTCATATGGAATTTTTCCAAAAAAAATCTTGTTACTCACAATATTTATCTTGGAAAGAAATAAGAAAATTTTTGAAGCAGAAGTAATGGGCTGCTCTAGCTATAAGAATTGTTGAAGTTGAGAAGAATCCACCATGAAAGAAGGAATTCAAGGTGGATTTCATAGATATAAAAGGGTAAGAATAACTAATAAAACCAAGAAAAACCACATTAATGAAAGATATTAAGAGAGGTGGAAGTTTCCTCCATTAGAGAAGGAATTTGGAAGAAAGATACACTAAAGTTATAGCATAAGAAGAGAATTCAACTAGTAGAATTTGAAAGGCCCCAACCTGAATCATACAATCCATGCCATGGCGCCGAATGGAATCATTTTTGTGTCCGCATATGAAAGAAACTATCAACTATCAATGAGGGAATAAGTGGAACTATGTTCATACTATGTGTATCACCCTAATATTCAAAAGTAAGACCAGTGTATTCGATAACATGTATAACCTGAAACACGTAGCATAGAAGGGAATGTCACATCCTGAGACATTATGATATATTGAATATTTAAATAAAATTTAATATATCCTATATCATTTAGTTCATGCAAAAATTATTTTACCTTGAGTTACACATATCAACGAGTATCTTCGAAAGCGTTCATTACACGGAATTCCATGTTTTACTGAACAATAATATATAATTAATATTACTATTTAATATGAAAATTATCATCTAGAAATTGGAATGAAAGTTTATAATTAGATTAACTAAATTATTATGATATATATTTGAATTAATTGGTTACCAATTAAATAGAAATGAATATAAAAACCAATTGAATATGAATAAATATTTTATAAAAAAAAATTTATGTGCTTGAGGAATTTTATTTTAATAAATTAAATTATTTATATTAGTGGATTATATTAATGAAATGTATATATTATATATTCAATAATGTTTCTTGAATTCATCCCATATATTTTATAGAAATTTGATAAGAAAACATCCAATTTTACATATAAAATATAGTATTTCTTTAAAGGCAATTTTGCAGCCTTTTAATGTCGCACTTATTTTAAAACAAAATTTTGCAAATTTAATAAATTAAAATTGAAAAAATAAACTTATTTTATGAAATAAAAAGTTATAAATTATCTTAGGGTGACGTGTGTTTATTTTTATGGGATGTTTCATTTTTTGAAGAAATATGAAACATAATGGATTTAAATTGTTAATTGAATTTTCATCTAAACTATTTATGATTTTAAATCATATATTACACTGGTATTAGATTAATAATATGTACATTATAAATCTATTAATACAATTTAGTTCATTATAATCAGTTTTTATTGAATTTAGTTATAAAAACATATAAAACTTTTGAACATTTTCACTTTAAACCCAACATTCTCGTCACATATGTGGGATTAATTTTAAAATAAATTCTTCAACTTTTTTGAATGGAATATAGAAAATTTTATTCCATATTTAGAACAGAAAAAATATATATTATATAATAATGTAAAGTTAATTTTTTACCAAAATGATTTTTGAAAATAGTTAAAATTAATTAACATGATTAATGTTAAAACTGGGTTCTACGCTTTACATGAAAATGTATTAAAATTAATTTTACACGCACATAGGATTTTTATTTAATGATTTGGAATTAATATTTATAATAAGTCGGTATAAATTATATAATAAATATATTTTTAATTATAATATTAATGTATAAATTACCTTCATAAATTAAAATGTACAAGTTACCTTGGTAAAAACTATAAAGATAAAATTGAGTAAACATAAAGACTATATAATTACTTAATAAAAACGTATTTTATTGTGTGATAGAGATATTTGTAGATAAATTAATCCTTACCCTCCATTATTGTTCTATTTTGGGGGAAAATGGAGTAAGGGAGACCTCCCAATAGTGAATACTTTTGAGTATTTACAAAATTCCACTACTCCTCCATTAAAAATGGAATTTATTATCTCTAATTATTCACACTTCCTAAGTCATTTGGATTTTATAATAAATTCAAAAATCAATTAAAAATTTCATACCCTCATTGTAGAATCCTTTGGGAATAAATCCGAACAAGTAAGACCTTTGGTTTCAAACCAACAAGAGATACCTGAAGAAGATGTAACGTTCATCAAAAAACATTTTTTTGTTTTATTTCATCATCAAACCCATTCAATTATTTTCATATCATTATTAAATAATCACTCGATTATATTAAATATACTTAGATGTTGTAATGTTAATGGTATGAACTTCAAATTTTCACACTTCCATCTAATGGGTTATGAAATAATCATTTGTCGGTATGATCGATTACTACCTCATGAACAGATGCCATTAATTCTTCCATTAACACATTTTAAGTTGGGAAAAATTATTAAAATACTATTTATATTTGAGATATATGATATTAATGATGTTTTATAATTATTTAATTATTATATAACAAATACCTTCATGTTTTCCATTTTGTGGGAATACGATAATGTCGTTTGTGTGTGCAGTGGACTAGCGCCTCACAAAGCGATGTGATTCATCAATGACTTGCATGACCAAAACAAAAAGAATATTACTTTTATAAAAGAGAGAAAAAATTAAGTACATGGCTAAAAAGAGTGATGTCCAGGGATCATAGGGGTATGAAGTAGTGAAGCACAAGGTAATCGGCACAAACCAGATTCACTCCCACTAGGGGAAGAGATCCATGATATGAGAAACACAAGATCTTTAGTCCTTTGATTTCCTTAGAAGCAAGAAATTTAGCAACAAAATTCCATTTATTCCATGAATGAAAAACATCCATGAAATTTTTAATCATGGCCATACATATCTGAATGATATACTCAATGAACCGTGGGGTAATCCCTAAGTCACAAAGATAATTATAAATATTAATAGAATTAGTTTTAACCATTTCACGATGGATATTATTCAGGATACATAATAGATGATTAGTGAGATTTGATTGGACCTCCACTTGAATGGAATCACCTCTACCAAATAAATAACAATAGTCATGAATCACATATCCCCTTGTATCCCAGATCACCCCACCTCCCCTCATTAGTCCAATATTGCAGGATCCATTAATGTTCATTTTGTGGCCTTCCTGATATGGATACCAACAAACCCATCTTCCCAGTATTGTATGATAATCATTTGGAGAAAATGTACTGCCAATAAGAGGTCTGATCAAGGGGGTTGTCTCAATTTTTATGAATATAAGAACTAACTCATTTTGGATATTATTGGTTTTTTAAATAAGAACCATTATATTACTTGTAGTTCCCTTATGTCAGACAACTTTTCTATCTTTCCAAATGCACCAGAAACCTTGCGCAAGGATGAGAACATATGCCATTCTTTCTGTACCACATTACCCTACCCCCTACAACCAACGATTGATGAAGTTGAGGCTAGTGAATTATTTGGGAGACCATCCTTTGAAGATACCAAATTCATTCCACATTATTATTTCCCAATGGCATTCAAAAAATATATGTTTTATGTTTTAATTATGTAGTTCCTTATAGAAGTGACACTTTGTGGTGATATTCACCACCAAAAAAATTATGTTATCCTTAGTCGATAGTGAATTGTTCTAAAATCTATAAACTGGTAAATTGATATTTGACGGGATTTATTTAAGCTATATCACTACACCACATTCACCCCTAGCACATTCCACCATTTGTATTCCATGGAAGTCCTTATTTGAGAAGAATCCATAAGTTGTTTCTATGAGTACACATTTTTTCAGTTCTTAGTTCATGAAAATATTATCAATGATGTTCTATTGTTACCTATCTATAATGGCATAAATTAAGTCTTGAGGGGTTCTTTCCTACCAAAAGGTGATGTCTTGAATAATACATCTAGGAAATTTGAGCCTTATACCCTCCTAGTTGTGATACCAATGATTAATATCTCCCATTCTCATGATCGATTGATATTGTTGATGGAGATCTAGTATATAAGGATGAATCATGGTCTATGTAGCTGATGTCCTCCCTCTCTAACTTACCATTTCATAGTTGTACCTATCATGTATGATCTTTCCCAAGAATATCTTCCCCTAAACAACCTACCAAGATAACATAGAATGGAGACCCTTAAATCTCCTTGAAAAACTTATAACATTGATCTCGCTCTCAATTAATTGTTTGGGAAGTCTCTCACATGTTTTCTAGTGGTGTTTTCCCTCCAACTATGCATCCCACAAAAAATAAGCCATAATATTATACATTCAATATTTAAATCCTTTTGATACCTTGATCTAGGAAAGGGTGTGCATTGGAATTGATTAGATTCCACTATTAATCAATTCAATTCTTCTTCTAAATGATAGGGACCAATTTTTCCAATTTTGTATTCTACCCATTATTTTATCCACCAGCTTATCGAAGTATCGAATGTGTGGCTTTCTAAGGGATACTGGGGCACCCAAATATTCCATGGGAAATGTTCCCTTTTCCATACACAATCTACCTTTAAGGACTCCAACCCTCCTTTATGAACACATACTTAAGATGAATATACTGGTCTTGTCCTTCATAATCACTCACCCTCCCCATTTTCATTAGTCTTCCATGATGTTATTAATTATCCTGATGGATCTATTACTACCACTCATAATCACAATTGTGTCATCTTTAAACCTAAGGTGAGATATAACATAGGATTAGTACCTGGAATGATATGAAAGAATGGTACTTGATGCAATGATTTTGTTAATACGTTGATTTAGAGAGTCCTTTATAAGAATGAAAAGGGTATGGGATATTGGATATCTTTGTCTAAGTACATAGACATTATTGAAAAATCCATATCTTTTACCCATAAAGGATGTTGAAGTCCAGGTTAAACTAATGTACTTGAAGAGAAGGTCGATCACCCATGTTGATAAACCCATTCTAGATAGAACTTTGAGTATGAAATTACATTCTAACCTATCATATGACTTGTTCATGCCCAATTAAATTCTTATATTGGAGCCAAATAATATTTGGTTAATATATCTAATCACCTCATGAACCAGATTAATGGCCCCCTGAATTGAATTTCCATTGATAAACTGATTTTTTTCTTTATAATTCCAATTGGGTAGATAAAAAATTCATTTATTGAGGGTGTACTCCAACAATTTATAAGTTAAATTTGACAATTATATTATCTATATTTTTGGAGATATTGTGGGTTCTTAATCTTTAGAACCATCACCATCATGGTGGAGCATGCCAATCATGGAAGGATACCATCTTAAAAGAGTTTTATCACCAATTTCACAATATCTCCCTTAGTCATGTCCCAAGATACTCAATATAAAGATCTCGAGAACTCATTAGGCCTTGGCGCATTTCACATATTGAGTGATCGAATAGATTCCTAGATCTCTGTCTCCTCTGTAGTAGTTTCCAAACATTCATTAATAGTCCCAGTAATCACAGTAGGAATTTTATAAATGATCTCTACATTATCCCTCGGGTATCTTACCTATATTTTTTGGGTTTGGGATTGTAAGTAGTTTCTTAAAAAATGTATCCTCTATTTTTTTCAAATATATCTAGATCATTTACGTAGAATCCATATTCCATAAGTATATTAGTCCTACTAGTGAAAATTTTCTTTTTTATACATTGATGGAAGAATCCCGAGTTATAGTCTCCTTCACACGTCTATTTAATCCTCATTCACTCCCATGATAGGTTCTCCTATTGAAGTAGTAAGTCTGAAAAGGTCTTTTTACTATTAATGATTTCATCAAAAATAGTCTCATTCTCGTTATTTCTGAGCCTTGACTCAAGCCTCTCAATCTTCACAATGACCACCTCCAAGTACTAACTATGAGGGGGATTTTATCTTTTATAGGATTTAATATATACTCTATGATTATTGATTTTATTATGGAGCCACATACATGCCTGAACCTATATGAGTTTTATCTACGATTCCCTAACTATATGTTGGAAACTCGGGTCCTCCGTACAAATATTAGAAAATAAGAATATTTCCCCATGATCACTTCTGGGTGCCCCTAGAATTTGAAATAGAGAATGATCAGAAAGACTAAGGGATATACGTAATACTGTAATATTAGGATATAAGGTTATGGAATGAAATTTCACAAGGTAATGATTGATTTTACACTAAGTCTATTTTTTATCCCTTTGGTTGTTTCACCAGGTGAACCAGTTTATTATATATACAAAATTTATAAGGTCACTACAGGCCATAAAACTAGAAAATTATTGACTGGAATAGTGAGGGAAGGAACCCTCCCCTTTATTCTTCATTGGATCCACCATTTAGTTTATGTCTCACCCCAAAAACTATGGAATCATTTCTTGGTCGAATACACTGAGATTGTGCCAAAGGGACTCATAAACCTGCATATGACATTTTGTATAGACAAACAAAAATAAAAGGCAGTGAGATCTTAGAATTATCTTTTAGTTATAAACTTATTCAATGATTTAACTAAATACAATGAGATTATTTTATTCTATAACAGCTATATGTGGTGGTTTTGTGGGTTTGGCATGCATGTAATTATGCACCATTACTCTACGCATGATGTCCATGATCATAGAAGAATTTTTTTCGATTCCATTACTGTCATTAAAGACACTGAGATATTGAGGAATTCATTTTAAATGAAGTCTAATTTCACCCAATATCCAAGACCAAGAGATTTATAGATGAGTATCAAGATCATTTCCTTGAGTTTCATCTGGATTTTTCACCACATGTAAAGCCAAATCAAATTGAAGACACCACAGAAATGGCTTTGAGTTTTGACTAGGATCTGGTACAAACTCCATTTTAAAAAGATAGAGATTCCACTTATAAAGAATTTAGGCCACATTGAATGGTAAAATTCATATATATAATTTACTTTTCTTTCTTTAAATATCAAAATAAAATTGAAACAACATTCATGCATTTGTACAACCTACCATCTCCATTAACAATGCATTTCATTTTCTATCACCAAATGTTATAGATAAATAAAAATACATATATAATAAATTTATATTATACTTAAATTATGGTTAAAATTCTAGAGATGATGAAATATGTATTTATGTAAGAGGAAAAAAACAAGTCAAAACGTACTAAAAAAACAAGGCAACTGACACTCGGAACAATGAAAATATTGAAATATTACAAATAAACAGGTGATAAGAATTTATTAAAGGATTATATATGATATTATAAAATTAATATGGTTTTGGTATAAAATAATAACATGATTAAAACTATTATATAGTATTTAATGGGGTTTCAACCAAAAAGAAGCATAAGGAAATAGATTTCATCTCAATTACCAGTATATTGATAGTTATTTTTTATTATGAACCAATTAAATTTTATTTGTTGTATATACTTCCCATTTGACATGTAATATCATGAATACTTCATTATTTATGGTATTTAATATTTTAATTTTAATTTTTTCTACTAAGGGGATATGATTCTAAGTGATAAAAGTAAGTGTGAAATCTTACTTTGTTTTTTTGTTAAATTTAACTTAAAAATCAATTTATTGTAATAAACTTTCATTGGACATTAAATTTATCATAAATATACATATTATTGTGTTATAGATATGATTATTTATTAAAACATCTTCCATTTTTACATTTGATGTTTACTTTTAATTTTATTTCATTAACTGGGGAAATATTGATAAATTTGTATCTTTTACCCAATATAGATGTTTGATGATAATGCACATGGTTCATATATTAAATCGATTATTTGATATATAAGGAATAATTTGGGATGGAAGTTATGGTTGGGGACTAAAATTTATATATTCACTTTGTAGATCGATATGTATCATGAAAAAAAATAAGTTGACTAAATTAATTGAGTTTCTATGTATAGTTTTAAAATGTCTTGTAAATGGAATTAAAGGTATAGATTTTCATGTGCCTTAGACATAAAATAAAATAATTAACCATTGCCTTCATTGATAATTTAGTTATTATTACTATTGGTACATTATATTTTCACTTTAACATTATCAATGGATATATTTCATTCTCATTTTATTGATAAAATGGAATGTGTTTTAGTAATTTATATTTCCATATTGATTATTACTTATCTCACTATGATAGTAAATTTATTTAAATTTCATGTATGTTCAGTTATCAAACATTCCGATTTGATTATACTCATTGATTAATGATAGCTTCCATTTTACTTAACCCTTACCAATCAAATGTTCTCACCCTTATTTTGTTTTCTATACCTGGGTTATGAAGAAGATATATTTGAATGAGTTTTTTAAGAATGCAGTTTATCATATTTTGTTATGTATTATGTTGTATTTTTAGTTTCCAATCTAAAATGGGTATTTTTTTTGTATTTGGTTCTCCAAACCTATGAAACTGATCAATCCTTTGGGATTTAATTCCTTGTAATCATGCCAATGTAGTAATGTAAGACACATACTCTATGTTGTTGTGGTATAGGTCATTGTACTATGCCCTCAGTAACAGACTAACAATAGATCAAACAAATACATCTTGTAAATATCAGATTAATAAGTAGAACAAAAATGTGGAATCAACAGATAATATAATCCCATGCTATATCAAATGACGTAGAATACTTAGTACACGAGACAAAAGATATATCCCCATATGTAGTAGATCTATAAGTATAATAAAAAAAGAGGTAAAATAAATATAGAGGAATCTTTATAAGATGGACCTATAGGCAATCCCGGTATGGTCTCAAAAAAAATTATCATCCTATAATACTACCCTGTTCCAAGGCCCTGCCACTCATCTGATTTCCATTCGATAATTTTTTAATGCACATTGAGATTCCCTTAAATACTGTGATTATAAACCTAGTAGAACAACACTAAGGGTTCTTTAACATAACTAAAATAGTGATATACATGTATATGCATTAATGGAAAATAAATACTTAAATAAACATAAAACCTAGTGGGTCATCGTATGTTAACTGAGCCTCCACATACCCCAACCATGCCTGCTTTATCTCATTACTAGAAGGAAAGTTTTTTGGAACATATAAAGAAAAAAAAACACATGGACCATGCCTTATCACTTTGATGATGACATTTTCAAGAACCTCTAAATATCTATATTATTTTAGGGGATCACTAAAATCACTTAGACCCATCCCCCCAAACTCTATGGAGGTCAGCAGAAGAACACTGACCCATCCTAATAGACTCTAGGGAGGTCACACTTTATATAAAGAAACAAGCATAATCAATAACTAAAATTCACACAAGTGAGGGAAATTCAAACAAACATAACACTAACCTATACCTCACTGATGATGTCCATGATTATCCTAATAGAACCACACCATATCACTCATGATCAGCCTTACATCTAATGTTAATCTAAGGAATATAACTCATTGCTAGACCACATCACCATTTGATCCCAAGCATCATCTTGCATTAAAAAATCATCATGAATAAGGGAAAAGACTACCTAATCCCATATATTACATACCCAAGTCATTCCAAACCTTTATAAACCCAAATGATACCTTCAAGGATGAAATACCAAAGTGGATAGTCCTACTTTTATCATCAATACAAGGACCCCATTCATTGATTTTAAGGTACAAAACTCGCACTCCACCTCTAAGGGACCAACTACATTGATATACATGTCACTTGCTCAATTTGACACAAACTTCAAGGGTTACACACAAACCCACATGAAAATTAGGGTAAATAATTTTATATTATTGTTGTAGCAAGACCGCCTCAAGAATAAAAAATATAAACCACGAATCACAACCTAATGTAATAAAATCATTCTAAATCACGAAAACCATTTATGACATTTAGACTAGAGGTTTTACACTAAGAGAACAAAAAAATAGATGAAAATTAAATAATTTAAAGCATGGGGTCTTAGACTAACCTAAAGTAACCAATCACAATGAATAATACATCGAATGACCAAGAGGTAAAAGGGGAGAAGATAAAACCTTCAAACGGGGTCCCCTTTCATCAACTAGGTCACATATGGGTTAGGGGAGGTTAGGATGGGAAATAAGGGTATCCAATGGGAAATTATTACCTTTCCCCTAATAATAATATGATACATTCTCATTATGAACCTATATTCACACTGTGAACCAGGGAAGAAAACAACCATTGATGCAATTATCGACTTATTCATGGAGTGAAGGATTTTGCCACACTGTGAATACCTACCGACAACTTCCTATCTAAAATGAAAAATCATTATATTTTTTATCACTGAGAGAAGGAGGGCTGAATTAGTGATTTTATCTTCTTATATTTTCATACCTAAGAAGATAAATTCACCTTCAATTAGTAATAAATTGCTCTATTTGAAAAAAAGAAAACAAATAACAACCACAAGAACACATATATTTATATTTTTCAATACTCAATAATAGTATCTAGTCCTTAGAACCATTTTGAAATAATCAAAGACCACACAAACCACTATAAAATAATAATTTTGATGGTTATAAAAAGCAGGGAGTATCCTTTCACTTTTGTAACACTATAGAAAATTGATAGTGCATGTGATCCTCACAAATATAAAAGATATACTTTTTATTGTAATAATAGTAAAAACCTTTTCCAATATGCTTGAGTATGTTATCACTATTATGTTGTCTTCACGCTTTCTCTTATTTAATGTTATTACTCCTTTTAACTTTCTTTAACAAAAATAAGATAGAAATCCTTCCTGGACCGCTATATGAAAATTTTCATTGAATTATATCTTCATATGATATGCTACATTTGATAAAACTTAGTCCAATACCCAAGTTAATCTGTTCACTTTCATAAGCTATTTGACTGCTCAAATTCTACAGCCAATTGTTTCGATTAACAATGCATGCCACATATATGACCATCATGAAAAACTTTCCATGTAATCACCTTTGCAACATATTTTTCTAGCCAACCATTTTATTGATTAACTGATACCAACTGATAGAATTATTGGTTTGGTGTTTTTAGACTGATGCTTCTTCATGATTTATTCATCCAATAATCTCTCTTATGCTATAATGCTTCAATCAGCTACCAAAATTCAACATATCCCATATTCATGCATCAACCCCCTTTATATAGTAAATTATCCTCTAATAATATAGGGAAATTAGTGAAATTCAATGAACTTCATACTCGAAACCTTGACCATTTGAAAACCATAAATTTTATTCACTATTATGAACATTACTTAAGAATTAACATCAATGAGTTTCATCAAACCTTCCTAATATCTAGGATAGAATCACATAACATTCCTATATGATATTTGGAATATTAAAGAATTAGTATTGTATTGTCACATTTAATATATTTATCAATATTTCATAAATACACTCAAACCATCTATCTAGTACAACTTTTTACCATTCTTTAAATTGACTAATCATTGAATAATGTTCATGCACAACTTCATAGGAAACTCTTGAATGTGTTCCCCTAGAAAATTTCTCCATGAGATGACTTTCATTTGAAACCTTGAACCATTTCAATTTATAGGAAATTTATAACCAATGAACTTATCTTTATAATATATATATAATTAATTGAAAAATAATCTTATCTATTATTACTTCATATGCATCCTTATATCCAATTAATTGGACCATGTTCTTATATATAACGACATGGAGACTTCAAATTGACCATCCAGTAAAAATATCACTTCACAACATCATAAAATTATATTTATTAGATGTTTTTCAAATATAATGATTCATTGATAGTAAAACATTTCATTCATTTGGTGAACTCATACTGATGACAGGAATGATATTGTATGATGGTATTCATCTATGGAAATTCCATAATGACTCTTTTTTGATGCATAAAAAAAATAATCTTATTGACATAATTTATAAATGTTTCACCAATAACACTTTTAACCACCATAAATCAAAATAGTTACAAACTAAAACCACAAACTCCCATTGGCACTTATGAATGGATTATGAGAACTTTCAATAATAATAATATTTTATATACTAATAATAAAAAAGAATCACCTCTTTTAAAACTTCATTGAACATTCCATCTAATAGAACTTGAGGGGTTCACGCAGATAAAAAAAGTGAAAAACTATGGTTGATGATATATTTCTAGTAGTATCTATCGAATGAATTTCATGTATTAGAATCCATCTGAAGATGTCAATCCAATAGACACTCTATATAATCACTTTCATAAAGAAAGAAATAAATTTTATGTGATTTAAGTTATAGAAATGTTAATTGTTAAATGTAAATCAATAAAAGAATGAAATATAATGAAAACCTTCTTAAAACATAAATTCTGTAAAGTATCTCAAAACAACTCGGTCCCAATAATCTCTACCTTTGGATTCTATTGAAATCCTAGTAATATAAATAACTACAACTTTGTAACACAATCAAAGGATTAATTTACAAAAAAAAATCTATGCATATGTGAGTGAAGTAAGTGTTATGAAAATAATATTTAAAGAAAATTATGATGCTATCCTTAATTAGTTATTTATGTAACTTTTCTAAAACATATTTAATTGGAAAATCCTGATAAGAAACTTCTCCAAATATCTCTTAATAATTTTTTTGATCTTACAACTTAAGAAACTATAAGGAAAAATTCATACATTTACTTCAAAAAATTATTATAATATCTCAAATTCATTCAAATCATATCATACCCCATCTAAGACTTCCCTATAATTACATAATCTACCTTAAAAATTAAATAACATACGAATATATAGATTTGTGTTACGTAAGGTAATCCCCCTTTAAAAATACTATCCAAAAGTAAAGATGAGAGAATGGATGAGAATCACAAACCTTATCAGGGAAGAGAGAGAGGTTGAACACCTAATATCAATATCAACAAATTAAATACTTATGTTAATAATGGTTTTGTGAAGATATCAAAATATTTATCCTTTTTAAAAAAACCAACATTATTTTATTTCTTTCAAAATTATCTTTGATGAATTGATACTTTATATCAACGTTCTTTGATCAAGAATATTTCCCTGGATACATAGAGAGATTTGTAGAACATTGATTATTACAAACCTAGATAAATGAAATATTCATATTAACTAAAAAATTATTGAATTATGACTTCATCCATATTAAATTTATTTTATATTGAGTAGAAACTACATACTCAACTTCATCAATTATAATAGTTGAAAAAAATTATTATTTGTATGCCCACTCACACATATTTCCCCAAAAAGAAAACTCCTCTAGTTGTGCTTATTATATCATAAAAACATACTGACCAATCTAAATATATAAAACCAAATATAAAAATCTTCCTAGATCTATTATATTTAATTCGAAAATTAATCATTCCTTTTATATAAATGAGAATTAATTTTCCTACCATAATATGAGGTTCCTTTAGTGAACCTCGATACCTTCTTGTCACACAATGAAACAACACAGACTATATCTATCCTTGAATCCATTAGATATAAATACATTCCAACAAAATATATAATCTCTTTAGTATCAACTTAATTTCCTTATCTATCTTGTTAAAATATTTTTTCCAATAAAATGGGTGTGGAAATATGTTTTGAAGTTTCCACGATGAACTTATTTAAAAGTTCCTTAATATACACCCCTTGAGATAAAAATATATTTATTTATTTATGAGATTTTTGAGAGAAGAAAGTATTTCATTTTGCCTATAATGGATATCTCAAATAACTTCTTCATCTATTTAGTAGATTTCTTACATATTTCTTTATCATTCTATATGGATATAATACCATCAACATAAATAATTATAGTGAGGAAAAACACTTTATTTTCTTTTATGTAGTGTTTTATCATTTGTTATTTTTCTAAAATTAAACTTCCTTAACGAAGTATCCAATACAGAAATCCAACTTCATGGATGTTTCTTTAACCCATATAAATACTTCTTCAACATACACACATAACTTTCATCAGTACCTGACATGAATCCATATGATTATTCAATATAAAACTTTTTATCAATCTATCAATTAATAAAATCCAATATGACATCCATCTAAAATAAATTATATATTCATTATGTTATAATAAAAAGTATGATTTTGATAGTTTCATGAATTTATACTCGGGAAATGGTATCATAAAAATCAATAATATATATTTTTCAATAAACATTACAAACCACCCATGACATATTTCATATTAATTTACCATTTTGAATAATCTTGTATAAAAAACCTTCTTATTCTTATTAAATTATTATTTACTGGTTTGGTTACAAGTTTCCATGTATCATTGTTCTATATATGATTCAAAAATTTATTTATATAATCAATCCACTCTCTTTGCTCAAAATCTTCATTGATATCTCTTGGCCCAACTTGTGAATTTATTATAGTGTTTGAAACTAACCTCGTTTTTCTTATGGTTTGAACCTTTTACCCTTGCTCTTCAAAATTGTTTTGGAATTACACCTATTTCCATAGCTTACGATGAGATGAATGTAGTATCTCTACATCACTCGATTTAGCTAGGTAATATCCTTTGTTTTGAGCATCATCAACATTATTATTCTTGTCAAGGGATTTATCATGTTGTTTAACTGCAACAACTTCATATCGCCTTTCTTATATATAAAATATTATCTATGAAATGTTTTTATCATATTTCTTTATAAATTTCAATCCATGTATTTAATATTATTTCATATTTCGTTATTATATCACATACATTCTTTACTATTAAGACAATAGCCAAGAAATATTTCATCAACACCTCTTTTATCAAACATCCCAATATTTTCACCTCTGACATTAATAATGCAGGCGTTACGAAACATTTTAAGGTATTTCAAACATGTGGTTCCTTTATAATGCCTCTCATAAGGAGTCAAATATGAGTTTCTACAATAGAAATAATGATTTCATATATGAGGGTCTACGTAGATAGATTACCTGCAAAATTATTAGGAAGTATCATTGTTGATAACAATTACTTGTGTCATCTCAACTAGACTTTATTTTTTTTTTATTTTTAAAACACTATTCTAATATTGTTTATATGGTACACTAAAAAATTAATGAATTCCACCCTTTTAAAAATATACTTTTTATGTTTTAATTTTCATATTCTCCACATCTATCAGTTAAAATTTTCTTCATGAAGTAATGATAATTATATTCTGCACTTCTCCCAAAACACATTACCATTTTGAGATCTTGTGACTTGTGTTTCAAAAACATAATACATGTAATAAGATTAAAATAATTAATAAAGTAAATAAAGTGATTATTTATATTCATTGATTAATTTATAATTGTATTTCATATATCAAAATGTATAATATATAAGATATGGGTTGAATGTATCCCAAATTTCTTATAAACTGATTTTGTAGTCTTCCCTTTCTAAAAAACTAAACATCACCAACCTATTTTCCTTTTCATGTATGTAATATCACGAATACATTCTCTATTTTTTTTATATTTCTCATTTTACTCTGAGAAATATTGTAACACCCGAGACTTTTATGAGAAATATTTTTTTTATATAAATCATCAAAGGAATCTTTCACTACACACAACACTAGCTTGACTTTCTTTGCACGCAACCACGACCTTCCTCGATAGCTTGCATCGTACGCAATACCGAGTTTCAGTAAACAACGATATGCTATTAAAATATTATTAAAAAAAGCCTTTATGAATAGTATTAACTGAATTTTGAATTTTATAACAATTTTATTCATCTTATACATTTTCTAGAATGAGGTATAAAAGCAAAATCAGTTTTTTGGATAAAAAAAGTATTTTTAAAAAAATGCAGTTTTTCCTCCTTTTGATGGTGCTCCCATATTAAATATAGTTTTGACATGTTTATAAGTTCAATTTGAAAAAATAAAAATCTTATTTTGAATCAGGGTATAAAATATTTACTTTGGATAAATTTTTTATATTTTTCTAAAAACTTTTATATTTTGATAAATAGTAAAAATACGCTAATTTTTAATTAAAAACAACTTTTTTCATCAAGATAATTTATATGGATAGATTATAATATTGAATGGCTTTAAAGTATATATAGTATATATTTTTACTGTTTAATATAATGTATGTCATTAGCATTAATTTCACATTGAATTCATAGGTAAAAACATTTCAATCTTTGGCAATGTTTTAACTTCTAAAACCCATTTTCTTAACAATGAGATTTATTTTAAATTAATTACTTCAACTTATATGTTTTGAATTTTGAAAACTGGATTCCATATTCAGAATCAGTGGGTCCAAATTATGTAAATAGGCTACTTTTTATTTTTGGGCATTATGAATAGTATCTACGGTAAATTTTATTTACCATAGTTAAAGGTAAATCGGGTAATTAAGGGTAAATATAAGATTATAAAAGTACCCTAACACCTTCCAAAATCTTATTGTATGACTAAAAGTCGACCCATATCATCAAAGGGTCGGATTAGATTCATTTAATAGACTTTTGTCCTTGAAAATATTTTAATTATTATTAAAACCAAAGAATGTGTCAACATGTCACTTTCATAAAACTTATAAGTATAATAATTTTAATTTGGTGATAAACTTAATGAAACTTTGAACATTGAATAAGCTATAGAAATCTAATACAATTATCTACATCATAGTAATTTATTTAGAATTTTTAGGGATTAAATAATTATCATTAATTATGACAAAACAGTGATGTTGAAATTATTTTATTAATTAAAATATAAAATAAAAGGTTTTAAAGTATTAAAATAATTATTATATGCACTATTTAATGTGCTAAAATAATTTTATAAATACATATGACATTTTATTAATCTATTAAAGCTTTTATTTCGAACATATCCTCTGTATATATTTTATTTAAATTCAAATAAATGAATAGTGTCAAAATTGACACTATTGTTATTTTTTAAAAATAACATATTATAAAATTGTTTAAAAATCACAAAAATATTTAAAAATTATAAATTAAAATTTATATGGTCGAAAATGTCATAAAGGGTCAAATTATGGAAAATTCACAACACATATGTAATTATTAATAATAATTTAAAATTTATAATATTATTACCATAAAAACAATTAAATTGATAAATAAGGATAAATCAAGTTGATAATGTTTAAAATAAATTCCTAACATGTCTAAATTCTTTTGGTTGATGATATTACAACCATATATCTTCTAATATTCGGATATGAGTCATTTTTGAAGTTTTTAAGTGGGGTTGGGATTTAATATAAACTAATATTTCTTATATTTCCAAAGGTGCCCCTCTCCTCCCTTATAAAAGGGCACCTCCTCCCTCTCCTCCGCAAACCAATTTGAGCCTTCAATCTCGGTCAAAACCTGACCATTTCACTTCCCCAGTTCCCTAGAATCATCCTAGAGGTTATGGTATTCTTCAAAGACCAACCCTAGTGTCCTAAGAGGAGGTTAAGAAGAGGCGCGTCAAAAATAGGTAATATCCATTACCTATCCTTTCAAAATTATTTCTTCTTCAACATCTTCTTATTCAGTTGTTTCATTATGAAGTAATAACATCAGTATCACTCATATAATGATATGTTATTATAAGTATGAAACAACCCTATTTCAACATCTATCCATCCTACGGAAATCGAAATCGCCGCGCGTGCGTACGTACGGAATACCGTCTCCACGCCGTGGTGTAATCTATTTTCCCAAACCACCTTACTTGGATGGGTATAATGGTGTATATAATTACTATATATAATTATTGTAAAGTGATATTGATTCTGAAATAGTATACATACACTCCAATACAATTCCACGACCATGGGAACGATATCCTCGCTCGTGCGTACGTACGGAATATCGTCTCCACGATGCGATGCAATTCATTCTACGTGATCTTCATTGCATAATGATTATATAAATAAATTGAATGAATAAATATGATATATATTACATTAATAACTTTCTAGAAATTATGTATCTACAACCTAAAGAGAAGAATACGAATTTATTCGACAAAACACGCATAAGAACAAAAAGTTATAAACACCCGAATAACAAGTAGCAATGAAATATTACTACTAAGAAGCTAAGAATATGACCATATATGATATCATAACAATAATTATGATTCTATAATAAGTCAATAACATTATTTAAATCATTATACTGGAGGTTCAAACACTTAAGAGGCAAATCAGACCTAAGGTAAGGGAAATATCACAATCTCATTTTTATCAGAGATTGTTTATACTTTAGTATTTGCTGGGGTGTATTTTATCATCCACATCCATGTTTCCTAAATATGTAATATTATTTCCAACCACCTAAAATTGTTTAAATCCATTTTTACCCTTTGGTGAGTTTTTAGTAAAGGATATGAAATGAATCTTTTGTCATTTTTCGTACGAGGTACTTTTTGACTTTTCCGACAAAAGTACGAAGAATGTTTTTTTAACTTATACGACATGAATGTATTTTTAAAACATTATTTCCAAGAAGATTCCTTTACAAGTTTTCAAGTTTATTTTTAATCAAATTCTTTTACTTTAGAATTGTATGACATGTTAAGAAAGGAAAAGTGTTTTTGAAGCAGAAAGGATATTTTCCTCAAGAATGGAGTTCAAGTGTTTTATCAAAATTATTTTCCATATAATATAATAAAGGGTTCTGTTTCTATCCCTATTATTACACTTATTTGATTATGTTGTGATGGAATTATATTTTTATGAATTCCTTTATCTTATATGAATTGTTTTAGGATGTCACGTTGTTTAGGATTCCCATTTTAATTACATGGGTTATGCTATGATGTATGTGTTATGATTTTGTGGCACACATAAGAATGGTATCATTATGAGATGGGTGGGACCTATATCTCCCTCCAATGCATTGGGTAAAGAATTTATATTTCATGAGATAGACATGGCTGGAATGGCAGGTTAAACCGGTTCAGTGAAACAGGAGTGAAACGAGGAGTGAACTCGGTTCAGAAATGGACTTTGTCCACTAAGATAGTCTTGGAAATGAGTCTTGACTAACAAGAAATGATTCTCTATGATTATGTGTGTATGCCACAAAGTTTCATGTTTTATGTTATGATTATTGGGATTACATTTAACTACTATTATTTATCCCATGTTATGAAATTATGATTTCTTTTGCAGGTTATGATTTCAAAAAGTTATCTTCTTATGTATATGATGTGATTGATGTTTATTTTGTTTACCCTTACTGAGCATTTGAGCTCACCCTTTTGTATGTTTTATTTCCCCAATTCAGGAAGAAGGTTATTAAGCAGGATATTCCAAAAAGGAACTCTAGATATGATGAAATAAATTGGAGGCAAAGTAGATTCTTTATGAACCAGTTGTTTGTGTTTCCCAGTTTCTAAAGACTCTATACCTATGTAGTCCTTTCTTAGTTTTGTTATATTTTGTAATAAGTGTGCTTCAATTTTGAAGTAATAACAATGTATGTAAATTATTGGTCATTATAGTTGGTATCAGAGGAAAGGTATAGTCAACCTTTGGAAACTAGGATGTGAAAGCCTTAGTAAGAATCCTAAGGATAAGTCTAAGAATAGAAAACAATCTTAGTGTTTTAGAAATGGCCGTGAACAACCTATGATAAGACCTTAAGTGTGAAATTTTATTCTTGATTATCTGGTTTTCCTATTATAATTAGTGTTGCTCACACTATTCTTCTTGGTTTTAGTCTATGGCAAGAACTCGAAGGAACCATGTTAATGCGGAATGCGACGGGCAATGCAATGCTTGTCCCCCTGAGCAACCAAACATTATGGGAGCTGGAATGAAAAATCTTGTAGCCATGCTCACACAACTTTCTCAAGCTATGAATCATGAAAGACATCCAAACGAGCAGAGGAAGGAGAAATATTCTGTTGAATCCTTCATGAGGCAGCGTCCACCTTCTTTCAGCGGGTCTACTGATCCATTAGTTCCTGAACAATGGATTAGTACTACTGAAAAGATATTTCCAGTTCTTCAATGTTCTGAACATGCTAAAGTCATCTTATTTGTGTATCGTTTGGAAGGTGATGCTGATCAATGGTGGAATCTTATTAAGAATATGAGGCAAAGGGATGAAATTGAGTCCATGGAATGGGACGAGTTCAAGAACTTATTTTTCTATAAGTACTTCCCTCGTATTCTCCGAACAAAGATGGAGAAAGAGTTTCTTGAAGTGAAGCAAAAGGATGATGAATCTATTGGTACCTATGATGAAAATTTTACAAGACTTGCAAGGTACACTTCTGGTATTATTATCCAACCTGAGCATAAGATCGATCGATTCTTTAGTGGCTTAAAACCAAGTCTTCGAAGGGTATTAGCCATAAGGGACTTCAATAGCTATGAGGAAATCGTTCGATGTGCTCTCAAAGTCGAGATGGATATTGGAGTAACCCATCAGTCATATGGGTTCGATAAGAAGAGGAAAATGGAATTCAAAGGAAAATCTAAATAACACACTGAAAAGAAGATGAGCTTTCCCTTATACTCAAAGTGTGGAAAGAAACATGGAGGGAGTTGTCTTAAAGGGACAAGTAAATGTTTCAAATGTGGAAAGGAAGGTCATTGGGAATTTGAATGCCGCAATAATGGGAAGAATATGTCTAATGATGCAAACAAAGGAAGGGACACATAGAATGAACCTACTACACTTCAATGTTTCAAGTGCAAGGAGATGGGGAATTATGCCAATCAATGCCCAAATCCAAGGGTTGATGATGATGGTCGACGTCAACAAACTCTTAAGGCAAAGGACAAAGGAAAGTCACATGCAATTTCTATCAGCGATGTGGAGTCCGATAACGATGTGGTGAAAGGTACACTTACCATCCACTCTAAAGTAGAAAATGTTTTATTTGATTCTGGATCCACCCACTCCTTTATTTCTGAAGAATTTTCTAATTATATCAACGTATTACCTCAACAATAAGATGTTGAGTTAGTTGTGACAACACCTAATGGCACAACAGTCTCATCAAAAGTTTTTAATTATTCTTCGATTGAAGTTTGTGGGAAAGTGCTTCCTGTAAATCTTGTGATCCTTCCTATAGTGGAATTTGATGTGATTATTGGCATGGATTGGATTTCTTTATATGGATCCCATATCAATTTACAAAGAAGGGAAGTCAAATTTCATATTCCAGATCAATCTATGATCGTCTATCGATGCAAGGATGAACATAACCTTCCAGTGGAAATTTCTTCCATCTTATTGGTCTTGATTCCACTTAATGAAGGTTATTTATCTCAAATGGTTGGTGAGAAACTCACAATTAAGAATATTCCCATTGTACGGGAGTTTGATGATGTATTTTCGGAGGAATTGTTGGGTCATCCACCAAATCGTGAAGTTGAGTTTTCAATAGAACTCGTACCGGGTTCTTTGACTATTTCAAAGACACCTTATAGAATGGCCCCAATTTAATTGCAGGAATTGAAGAAGAAACTCTAAGAGAATCTTGATAAAGGATTCATACGCCCTAGTGCGTCACCTTGGAGAGCACTTGTTCTGTTTGTTAAGAAGAAAGATGGATCGATGAGACTCTCCATTGATTATCGAGAACATAACAAGATAACTATCAAGAACAAATATCCTCTCCCACGCATTGATGACTTATTTGACCAACTACGAGGAGCCCAATACTTTTCCAAGATTGATCTTTGTTCAGGGTATCACCAATTAAGGGTCAAAATGGAGGATATACCAAAGACGGCTTTCCGTAGAAGGTATGGACACTATGAATTTATAGTGATGCCATTTGGTCTTACTAATGCCCCTGCTATCTTTATGGATCTGATGAATAGAGTCTTTAGAGACTATCTTGATCAGTTTGTGGTAGTCTTTATAGACGATATTCTTGTATATTCAAAGAGAAAGGAAGAACATGAAGATCACTTGAGAATTATATTGAAGACCCTGAGAAAGGAGAAGCTTTATGCCAAATTTACCAAGTTTGAATTTTGGCTTCAAAGAGTTTAATTTTTGGGTCACATAATCTCAAAAGAGGGGATATATGTGGATCTAGCAAAAACAGAGGTTATCGAAAGATGGTCGATACCAACAACAGTAACTGAGATCCGATGTTTTCTTGGTTTGGCTGGATATTATCGACTTTTTGTGAATGATTTTTCACTATTATCTAATCCACTCACCAAGTTGACTCGGAAAGGAGTTAAGTTTGTCTGGATGGTGGAATGTGAAGAGAATTTCAAGGAGTTAAAAAGAAGGTTATCCAGTGCACATGTGCTCACACTTCCTTGTAGTGGAGAAAGGTTTGTGATCTACAGTGATGCATCCAAGAAGGGACTGGGATGTATTCTCATGCAAAATGATATGGTGATAGCTTATGCCTCACGATAGTTGAAAATCCATGAGCAAAATCACCCAACTCATGATTTGTAGTTAGCTGCGGTAATCTTTGCATTAATGATTTGAGGACATTACTTTATGGTGAAAGGTGTGATATTTATACTGATCATAAAAGTTTAAAGTATATTTTCACACAAAAGGATCTGAATATGTGCCAAAGATGATGGTTAGAGATGATTAAGGATTACGACTGCTCAATTCATTTCCACCCTCGGAAAGCAAACATGGTGGCAGATGCATTAAGTCGACAAGACCATGCCAGTTTATCCATGATGAGGATCACAAAATATCCAATATTTATGGATTTACAAAGGATGGATCTTGGAATTATAATGAAAGGGGAAAAATATTATCTTTCTCAAATGAATGTTCAACAATATATACCTGTGATGATTAAAGAGGCACAGAAAGAAGATGTCGAGTTACAAAAGAAGGTGAGAAATGTTCATGAATTCAACCTTGATTGTGATGGGATAATAAAGTTCAGGAATCGGGTTTGTGTTCCTCCCACCCCCGAATTAAAGAAGGAGCTGCTGGATGAGGCTCATAGTTCTTCATTCTCTATTCATCCTGGAAGCACAAAGATGTATAGGGACCTGAAAGAGTACTTCTGGTGCGATGGCATGGAAAGAGATGTTACTGAATAAGTCTCTCGATGCTAGGTTTGTCAGCAAGTTAAAGCTGAGAGACAGAAGTCTAAGGGGATGTTACAACCATTACCCATACCCGAATGGAAATGGGAAAACATCACTATAGACTTTGTCAGAGGACTTCAAAAAACATCCAAAGGCAATAATGCTATCTAGGTCATAGTTGATAGTCTTACAAATTCTGCACACTTAATTGCTATTAGAGAGGATTTCTCTCTGGATCAGCTTGCCAAGATATATGTAAAGGAAGTGGTAAGATTGCATGGAGTAACACTTTCTATTATATCTAATCGGGATCCGAGGTTTACCTCATGGTTCTGGAGAAGTCTTCAGCATACTCTAGATACAGAGTTGAGTTTCAGCACTGCTTATCATCCTCAGACAGACGGTCAGTTTGAGAGAACAATTCAAACTCTAGAAGATATGTTGAGAGCTTGCTATATGGATTTCAAAGGTGGTTGGGATCAACACCTACCTTTGGTGGATTTTTTTTATAATAATAGCTTTCACACCAGTATTCAAATGGCTCCTTATGAAGCTCTCTATGGAAAGAAATGCAGGACTCCAACTTGCTAGGATGAAGTTGGGGAAAGAAAGCTATTAGGACCTAATATTGTTGATGAGATGGCAGAAAAGGTCCGATCTATTCAACAACACATAAGAGCAGCTCAGAGTCGACAGAAAAGTTATGCCGACAACCGAAGAAAAGACCTAGAGTTTGAAGTGGGTGATATAGTGTTCTTACAAATATCTCCCTGGAAGAGGGTCATGAGATTTGGATGGAAGGGGAAGTTGAGCCCTAGATATATCGGTCCTTTCGAAATACTGGATCATGTTGGGAAGGTAGCTTATCGATTGGCGCTTCCACCGAATCTCTCTCAAGTTCACGATGTTTTCCATGTATCTCTCCTGAGAAAGTACATACCTGATCCTTCACATGTACTTAGCTCAGAAGTTGTACCATTGGAGAAAGATCTTTCTTATGAAGAACAACCGATAGAAATTATGGATCATAGTGAAAAAGTCTTATGAAACAAGACCACTCGCTTGGTAAAAATTTTATGGAGGAACCACCATTTAGAAGAATCTACATGGGAGCTTGAGGATATGATGAGGGAGAGGTATCCTCATCTGTTTGTTACAAAGTGACGAATTTTGAGGGCGAAATTCATTTTAAGGGGGGTAGAATGTAACACCTGAGACTTTTATGAGAAATATTTTGTTTTTATATAAATCATTAAAGGAATCTTTCACTACAGAAAACACTAGCTTGGCTTGCTTTACACGCAACTACGGCCTTCCTCGATAGCTTGCGTCGTACGCAATACCGAGTTTCACTAAACAATGGTATGCTATTAAAATATTATTAAAACTAGCCGTTATGAATAGTATTAAATGAATTTTGAATTTTATAACATTTTTATTCAACTTATACATTTTCTATAATGAGGTATAGAAGCAAAATCAGTTTTTTTTGGATAAAAGAAGTATTTTTAAAAAAATGCAGTTTTGCCACCTTTTGATGGCGCACCCACATTAAAAATAGTTTTTGACATGATTATAATTTCAATTTGACAAAATAAAATTCTTCTTTTGAATCAGGGTATAAAAAATTTACTTTGGATAAATTTTTGATATTTTTCTGATAACTTTTATATTTTGATGAATGGTAAAAATACACTAATTTTTAATTAAAAACAACTTTTTTATCAAGATAATTTATACGGATAAATTATAATATTTAATGGTTTTAAAGTATAGATAGAATATATTTTTACCATTTAATATAATTTATGTCATTAGCATTAATTTCACATTGAATTCATAGGTAAAAAAATTTCAATCTTTTGTAATGTTTTAACTTCTAAAACCCGTTTTCTTAACAAAGGGATTTATTTTAAATTAATTACTACACCTTATATGTTTTGAATTTTGAAAAATGGATTCCATATTCAGAATCAGTGGGTCCAAATTATGTTAATAGACTACTTTTTATTTTGGGCATTATGAATAGTAACTATGGTAAATTTTATTTACCATAGTTAAAGGTAAATCGGGTAATTAAGGGTAAATATAAAATTATAAAATTTCCCTAACACCTGCCAACATCTTATTGGATGACTAAAAGTCGACCCATATCACATAATGGTCGGATTAGATTCATTTAATGGACTTTTTTCTAGAAATATAATTTAATTATGATTAAAACCAAAGAATGTGACAACATGTCACTTTCTTAAATATTATAAGTATAATAATTTTAATTTGGTGATAAAATTAATCGAACTTAAAAAATGAATAGTCTCCAAAAATCTAATACAATTATCTACATCATAGAAATTTATTTATAATTTTTAGGGATTAGATAAGTATCATTAATTATGACCCAATAGTGATGTTGAAATTATTTTATTAATTAAAATATAAAATAAATGGTTTTAAAATATTAAAATAATTATTATATGCACTATTTAATGTGCTCCACTAATTTTCTAGACACATATGACATTTTATTAATCTATTAAAGCTTTTAGTTCGAACATATCCTCTGTATATATTTTATTTAAATTCAAATAATGAATAGTGTCAAAATTGACACTATTGTTATTTTATAAAAATAACATGTTATAAAATTGTTTAAAAATCACAAAAAAAATTTAAAAATTATAAATTAAAATTTATATGGTCTACAATGTGATAAAGTGTCAAATTATGTAAAATTCACAACACATATGTAATTATTAATAATAATTTAAAATTTAGAATATTATTACCACAAATAAAATTAAATTGATAAATAAGGATAAATCAAGTTGATAGTGTTTAAAATGAAATCCTAACATGTCTATATTTAATTGGTTTATTATATTACAACTATATCTCATCTAATCATTAGATATGAGTCATTTTGATAGTTTTTAAGTCGGGTTGGGATTTAATATAAACTAATATTTCTTATATTTCTAAAGGTGCCCCTCTCCTTCCTTATAAAAGGGAACCTCCTCCCTCTCATCCTCACAATAATTTGAGCCTTCAAGATCGGCCAAACCCTGCCCATTTCACTTCCCCACTTCTGTAGAATCATCTTAGAGGTTCTGGTCTTCTTCAACGACCAACCCTAGTGCCCTAAAGGAGGTTAAGAAGAGGCGCGCCAAAAAGAGGTAATATCCATTACCGATCCTTTCCAAATTCTTTATTCTTCAACATATTCTTCTTTAGTTGTTTAATTATGAAGTAATAACATCAGTATCACTCATATACTGATATGTTATTAAAATTATGAAACAACCCTATTTCAACATCTATCCATCCTACGGAAAACGAAATCGCCGTGCGTGCGTACGTACGGAATACCGTCTCCACACCGTGGTGTAATCTATTTTACCCCACCACCTTATTTCGATGGGTATAATGGTGTAAATAATTAATATATATGATTATTGTAAATTGATATTGATTCTGAAATAGTATACATACACTCCAATATAATTCCACGATCATGGGAACGATATCATCGCTCGTGCGTACGTACAGAATACCGTCTCCACGATGTGCTGCGATTCGTTCTACATGATATTCATTGCATAATGATTATATAAATGAATTGAATGAATAAATATGATATATATTACATTAATACCATTCTGGAAATGATGTATCTATAACCTAAATAGAAGAATAAGAATTTATTCGACAAAACACGCATAAGAACAAAAAGTTATAAACACCCAAATAACAATGAAATATTACTACTAAGAAGCTAAGAATATTACCATATATGATATCATAACAATAATTATTATTATTTAATAAGTCAATAACATTATTTAAATCATTATACAGGTGGTTCAGACACTTACGAGGCAAATCGGACCTAAGGTAAGGGAAATATCACAATCTCATTTTTAACCGAGATTGTTTATACTTTAGTATTTACTGGGGTGTATTTTATCATCCACATCCATGTTTCCTCAATATGTAATATTATTTCCATCCACCTACAATTGTTTAAATCCATTTTTACCCTTTGGCGAGTTTTTAGTAAAGTATTTGAAAGGAATCTTTTGTCGTTTTTCGTATGAGGTACTTTTTGACTTTTCTGACAAAAGTACGAAGAATGTTTTTTAACTTATACGACATGAATGGATTTTTAAAACATTATTTCCAAGGAGCTTCCTTTTCAAGTTTTCAAGTTTATTTTCAATCAAATTCTTTTAGTTTAGAATTGTACGACATGTTAAGAAAGGAAAAGTGTTATTTAAGCAGAAAGGATATTTTCCTTAAGAATGGAGTTCAAGTGTTTTGTCAAAATTATTTTCCATCTAAGATAATAAAGGGTTTTGTTTCTATCCCTATTATTACATTGATTTGATTATGTTGTGATGGAATTATATTTTTATGAATTCCTTTATCTTATATGAATTGTTTTATGATGTCATGATGTTTAAGATTCCCATTTTTATTACATGGGTTATGCTATGATGTATGTTTTATGATTTTGTGGCACACATAAGAATGGTATCATTATGAGATGGGTTGGACCTATATCTACCTCCAATGCATTGGGTAAATATTTTATATCTCATGAGATAGACATGGCTGGAACGGCAGGTTAAACCGGTTCAGTGAAACATGACTGAAACGAGGAGTGAACTCAGTTCAGAAATGGACTTTGTCCACTAATATAGTCTTGGCAGTGAGTCTTGACTAGCAAGAAATGATTCTATATGATTATGTGTGTATGCCACAAATTTTCATGTTTTAAGTTATGATTATTGGGATTAAATTTCACTACTATGATTTATCCCATGTTATGAAATTATGATTTCTTTTTCATGTTAAGATTTCCAAAAGTTATGTTCTTATGTATATGATGTGATTGATATTTCTTTTTTTACCCTTACTGAGCATTTGAGCTCACCCTTTTGTATGTTTTATTTCCCCGGGTCAGGAAGATGGTTATTAAGTAGGATATGACAAAAAGGGACTCTAGATATGATGAAATAAATTGGAGGCAATGTAGATACTTTATGAACAAGTTGTTTTTGTTTCCCAGTTTCTAAATACTATATACCTATACGGTCCATTCCTAGTTTTTTTATATGTTGTAATATGTGTGCTTAAATTTTGAAGTAATAAAAATGTATGAAAAGTATGGGTCGTTATACATATGTCCCATCCACTTATGTCATAACCACTTTTTTCCATAATACATTAATAACATTAACCCTATGCACCTCCAACTTGAAGCATGTTTACCATGGTTCATTGTACTCTTTTAAAAAAAATTCCATCTTTCAATATTTTAACAACATAAAAATATCTTCTAAAATTCATCAAAAGTCTGTGAAAAACTTGAAAATTTTTGTTTCAGCACATCAGCAAATATACTGCTAATGAATTTCAATATTTCTTTTCCAATGATATCAGACCCAATACCTTTTATTCTGATTCGGTCATCAATTCCAAAAGTCAATATAAATTCCTTAAAATATTTTAAATTATTTCACAACATCAAATATTCTATCATATTTGAGTAACACCCACTATCCAATATCTAATAATGATCCCCTTTTTCTACTTTTAAAATATTTTCAACAGATAAGGCCTTTTTCTATCCTTCTTCTTTGTTCACATGATTTTATTGAGATTTTTTATAGAAAATTTCTTGAGATAGTAATATGAAAATAAATCCCTTAGTAAGGTTTCTAGGATAATCACATATTTCACAAATAGTTTCCAGTGGTTGAAATATATTTTCCATTTTCACACTAGATTTCTCAGGTTTTCATTATTGATTGGATTGACTCCCACTCAAACTTTGCCTAAATTTTCTCTTAGATCGATTCTAATTCAAATGATTGAAATAGTTTATGTTTTTAATATCCATAAAACCTATACATTTTTAGTAGTGTCTATATAAATCATGCTTTCCTCTATAAATTACATGCCCTCCAAAGCTATGTATTTTCTTTCTATCATCTTTCTTAACATCCAACTTGGAAATTTATTCTGGGCCAATGTTTTGGTAAGCTCCTAAAATCATATTCATCAAAAAAGATTAATTCTATGTCTTAGAAGAATGCTTGGTTGTAGTAACATTTGGTTCAGGATTTGAAACCTTATAATTTTAAGAATTTTCAACTCCAATTGTTTTGGCTACAGACATGGCATTATTAATATGAATTTTCTTCAAAACACCATCATCCTAATTATTATCCTTTAAGGATAATTTTTGTTAATCCTTACGAGGTTTCACTTCTTATAATATTCCCCAACTTCTGTAACTTAGATTTAGTTTTTTTTAATTCCACACTCAATATCAATGATTTTTTGTTGAACTAGATCAAATTATATCTACTTTACTTTTATCTTTTCTTCAAGATTGATGTCGAGGTTCTTAAATTAATCAAGTTACTTCTTTATGTCATCAAACTATTATATAAACTAGTATTTTTATAAAATACTTGATTCTTGATTTTTTAGAATATTTTATTTCTTAAATTTCATATTATCTTATCCATGTCTAACAATCATTCCAATACTTCTATTTAATTCCCTATTACAAATTAACACCATATGAGTTTCTTTATCATCTTATTTAGAGTGATGAATTTCATCATCAGTAAAAGTTTCACCATTAAATTTTCAAATAATAAATTTTTTAGTATTATAATTACTAGATATTTCAAATTCCACTTCAAAATCATCATCTTCCACATATTTAGAAAAAAAGTTTCCCTTATTATATATTGATAAATTCTTACCCTTTACTTTAAAAAATGTATTGGATTTTTCTGCCTTCTTCTTTATTGATCTTCTCAACTTTATATCATTTTCATCAGTATCTTCATCTTTATATAGTCTTGGATAATTGGAAGGAATGTTTCTAATGGCTCCGTAGCCAAAGCGCATTAGTGGTAACTTTCCTTTGTATTTCCCTATTCTACTTTTCACCTTAAAAAGGACATAAATTCATAAAAAAATACAAACATAATCTTTTATGTCATATTTACTAACTTGTTCATTGAGAACATATTAATATTATACTTGAATGATTGGTTTGAAATAAATTTTTGGATCACCCCTTTCTTTTATCCTTTATAACCTTTTTCTCCTCTCATTTTTATGTGATGAGAGTAATATATAGATCATATAGAGAAATATTTTCAAGATATTTGTCTTTTAAGGATGAGTCTTTGGTGTCAAATTTTTCAAGAAGAATATGTAATATATATTTAGAAATATTTGAATTTTCCATCTTCTCAGCAAGACATCTAATGGTTCTAACAGTGTCATTAACTCTTGTAAATAAATCACTAACTGAATCACCATAAAATATATTATGATATTTGTATTTCAATCAATAGATTTACAAAATATATGTATTTACTTTCATATTTCCTTTATAACTTTTCATTAACTTATCCCATATTCCTTTAGCTATTATAATTTCATTAAATTTTAGAAAATGACTTTCAAAGAGTGAGTAAAGTATAATATTGTTTTTCACCCATAATTATCCAAATTCATCTAATATAAATAATTAATGAGAGAATTCTCATCACGTAGAGGGATAAAATATATTAAATACTAAATAAATTCACATCTAATTAAAATAATTTACAAAAACATTATCTCCATCTAGATGTGATAATTATTCCCATTGAATATAGGACTCCCTATATTATTCACATTGTTTTGAACATTTGTGGAATACTTATTACCCCTAATATTTAGAAAAGTGTTAGTAAAGGAAACCTTCACTCTGATACCACTTGAAAAGGGCCAATCAGGATCCATATGTTCACTATGAATGAGAGGGGTGAATCAGTTATCTTCTCTTTTAATGTTTTATTACATAAGAAAAACCATTCAAATCTAGTTAGTAAGAAATTAATCTTCTAGAAAATAAAAAATCAAGAACAACCATAATAATATAGATACTTACAAGGTTCAATACCTAATAAGAGTAGTTAGTCCTTGTAATGGGTTTGAAACATTCCAATACAACACAAACCACCAGAAAAAAATCCTTTGGATTGTTATAGTAATAAGGGAGTGTCCTTTCACTTACACAACACTATAGTAAATTGAAATAGTATATGCTCCTCGCATAGATAAAATTGAAATAATATTTTTATAACATCTATAAGAACCTTCTACAACATTCCCGAATATGTTTTTACTGTGCTGGTTTCTTCAAAAATTCTCTTTTAAAAATTTATTGATTTTATAATTCTTACACAATAGTGAGGGAGAACACGTAGACTTATTTTTAAAAATGTTTTTTAGATAAACTCTTTTTCTGATATGATCCATTCAATAAAACTCATTATGATGTCCATGTTCATCCAATAAATTTCAAAACCTATTTTACTAATCAACTTTCACAACTTATTCAGGTAATCAACTCTACATACCACTCACTTGACCATCATGAAACATTATTCATCCAATAACCTTTGAAACTTGTTTAACCTGATCGACATTTCACACTGATTACCTATTAACAATTGATATAAGTCTCTATATGGTATCTTTCTGGATGATGGTTATTTATAATTTATTAATCTTATCATCTCTCTAATCCTACATGACTTTCCGTAACTACCAAAATTCAACAATCTCTTCTTAGTGCATGAATCCCCTTTATATAGGAAAAATTCCTCCATGAATTTAGTGAAAAACACGATCTTAAATTAAAACATACATCTCAAAACATTTAACATTTGACCACAAATAATTATCATGATTATTTGGAACATTCCTTAAGAATCGAAATCAACGAACTACATCAATCATTTCTAATATCTTAGTGGGAATAATATATCTTTCCTTCGTGATATTTAGAACATTGGGTGATCATTATTGCATCATCACATTTAGTTTATTTATGAAAACTTTTTAATGAAATTTGAATGTTCTATCTAGTATAACTTATTATAGTAATTCTAATTGATGAATATTTTACTGATGTTAATTTACAAATTCCTAGATTAGTCTTGAAAAAATATTCTCGAAACATTCACCATCTAATGAATTGCATCATAAACCTTCAATTGTTTCATTATCTTTGAAATATCTAATCAAAGAAATTTATATAAAAATTTATATCTAATTACTTAAACCATATAATTATATATTATGAATTCAAACATATCCTTTTCTGATTACTTGGGCCACAACCTTCCTTACGACGACTTGGAGACTTCAATCTGGACATCCTTTAAAAACATCTCTTTGAAAATTAGTACATGTTCATTACATATACGTAGCATATAAGAGTGTTTTCATCTATTTTAGGACATTTAATTTATTTGAATAAATCAGAACAATTTTATTGAAATGGAATTTTTGATTGTCTTTTTCTGTTTACATTCATTGATGACTTCTATTTGATACATCACTAAACATCCTCTTATCAGAAGAATTTGTAATTTTCTAACTGATAGTACTCTATACCATAATAAATCCCATTCTTCATAAACTATGAAAAGAACTTCGCCACTATACATAAGTTTGGATTTTTATAACCTTAGTAATCATAATTTTTGGTACATTAATAAAAATAAAGCTTCACCTGGTTTAAAAATTCATAAAAAATTCCATTCAATGGAAGTTAAGAGCATACATGGATAGAAAACTGTGATAAAATCTTTCCAATCATATCCATATAGTAGCATCTATTTGATGAAATTGAGGTAGTTTAATCATTCTGATGATATCGAGCTTTTGTACACACCATCTGATCAATTTCATAAGGAAGGGAAAAATTTGTGGTGATTTATGTTCTCGACAATATAAATTTGTATAAAATGATCTAAAAAAGAAATAATATAAAAAAAACTTCTTATAAAGAAACCTATTCAATGAAAATTAAAATATATTGGTACCAATTCTGTCAGTTGTGGGTCCAACCTCTTCCTCTTGAATTCACCATCAAGGTATCCCGACATCCCGAACAACCAATAATAAATATGACACATAAAATTAGGTATAAAATTAGTTTTTAACACACCTAAAAATTATGAGGGGAATTAAAAAATCTTCTCTAACGACTTATCATCCCTAAGAAGTATCACTATGGGCCTCCTATGCACAACAATAACAACTATACCTAGATATATGACACCCACTCTCATGTGGTTTCTTAGAGACATCCATGAAAACACAACATTGAAAAGAGAGGCACCAGCTTTCCTTATATCCCTTCTTGAACTTTGGTCTGTAACATACACTGGAAAACCCTAAAATATGCAGTTACCTCCCAATAATCATTATCACTAAAAAACCGCACACACATAGTTTTTTTCATACCCACAAACTATTAAACCAACTTCTCTTACATCCTCAAATATTGATTCCCCAATGATGTTTAAACAGTAAGATGAGTAGATCAACCAAAATAACACCACACTATAATTAAACTCATTATTAAAACATCGAATCAATCAAAAAATTATATTTCACCCCATGAATCATCATAGGATCGTACAAAATCCCAAAAAAACTCTTCCTGATGGCCCATTCCTCATTCCACTGGCTTATTTCACCGGATCATAATTGACCACCTTTAATGGACACCCACACATGAGTACCTATCATTTATCAATTTAGATTAGTTTCTCAAATGAATTTAGTATTAAGACCATATCTATACAAGGTTTAGGTTCACTTATACATTAATTATGACATAAAAATAGGAATTTCTATCACTACCAATCCATAAGCACAAACTTACCTTATTGCCAGGTTTGTTTTACCTCCCTCTCTTTCATGGTGGTTTTATGATCATAAACACTCATATATATATATATATATATATATCTAAAATTTTTATTTGAGTGGATTTACATGTTGAATTATGTGAATTGTATTTGATGAGATTGATGAATTCATAATTCCTGTTCTAAATCCATGAAATAAAGTAAAAAGGTATTTAGAGGTAAATTCAATGAAGTGGAGGAGACACCATTATATGATTAGTGCAATATGAAACATTGGTTTTCTAGTATAGTGACAACAGTCAAATGGTTGTATAGAAAAAATCACATAATGTTTAAAATGTTCACCGAATAGACATAGGAGGAACACCAACTAGATGATGGAAGCATGAAGTGCCTAGAGAGTTGCAAAAACTACACCATATGGCTATGGGAATTGTGCACATATCCAACGACTATATTCTGTACGGATCTGGGGAAATTTAATATTTTTGAAAAAACATTCAAAATGGATGTTAAAGCTTCAGATTTAACTTATAATTATACATCTTCTATTATCCCTATAAATAGAGAATTTTTATGGATTGGATCTCAAAAAATGAAGGTGTTAATAAAATCTATAATTTAATTGATGATGAATGTCTAGTGATGTCCATGATCTATCACAAAGATCCAATTATCAATTAAAAATATGAATAGCTCTCATATTTATCTCTATATATCTCCCCTATAAATTATATCAATATTTATGGAAATATAAAGGGTTTATTTTTTTTTGTTTGATCCCAAAATATATTCCCTTATCATATATCCTTATACCATCTATTTCTAGTAATTTTCATCAAAAATAAAGGGAGGCTTTGGTATCTTGTTATTTTCATCGAAAATCAATGGAGACTTGTTTTATTTCTATGTTCATCCAAAAAAAATAGAGGATGAATTTAAAAATCATTATTAAAATGGAGAGACCAATATAAATGCAAGTCATCCTAAGGGGTGGAGATACATGGGCTCACACTTAGAAATTACAAAAATCCTTATGAAAATATGTTTTCCCTCACTTTCTATCTATGCATTACATCATCCAAACCCTATACATTAATTTCATAAATTCTATTTATCTAATTTTTAATGTGATTACATAATTAATTAAATTTTATATTACATTTACAATATGGATAAAATTTATCACTTAATATCTTCATCATATCAAAATAATTTTGATTTTAATTTGTCCTTTTATTTTATTGTTTTGATTTTAAAATGTAAATTTACACTCTTCCATTTTCTCTTCAAACAACTTTTGGTATGAAAGGTGATCATTTTTCTTTTTTATAAAATTGATGTTTTCAAAAATTGATTTTATTTTTCTAAATCACAACCAATTTCAAATAATTATTTTTTTAATGGTATATTATTTTTAAAATTCTCGAAAAGGACTTTCATTATGAAATGATCCTTTCTTTAGTGGTTTAAATTATTCTTATTAGAAAAAATATCTTTTCTACCATTATTAATATAAAAGGATATCCTATTTGGAAAATAGTTATGCATGGGTATAATTCTCTTATAAAATCAGAAGATTAATAGAGTCCTTGAGATATTTTATCTTTTGAACTTACTGCAAAATCCATGAATGATCTCCATTATGGGATTAAAAAAAATAATTTAAAACTATTTATAATTTAGAATAAACCCATAAAATTTGTAAATTTATTCATTAACATATAACGTCACAAAAGAAGTTAAATACACTGGGCTGGACAAGTTAATACAATACTTTGAAAGATTTACATTTGATTAAAATAAATTTATTACTGATATTTGTACACAATTTATTGAAATTTAAAATGGTAAAAATTCTCTCGGTTGTGATTTGTTTGTAGAAGAATAGGAAAATAAGATTCTATAGGCCTTACCAAGATCTTAAGTGCCAAAGGATATGACTGTATAAGAAGTTAAAGATACAAAAAATATGTTACTTGAACAGCTTATTGGCTCCCTCATGATGTAATAAATTACCATGAAGTTTCTATATAATAAATAAGAAGAATAAGTCAAAGAATACAAAATAAAAATATATTTTAACACTATTGATGATAATTATTCATCTGAGAATGAATATATTATTGAACTCTTGACCAATAGATTGATCAGACAAGATAAAAAGAATAAATCCTTACACTATGATAAAAACAATGATAAAATTGTGGCATAGATATTAACATTCTATGAATTAAAAAAGAAAGAACTTATTAGACCAAAATGTCCCACCTATAAAAAGATGTTAAAATAACGGAAGGAAGGTAATAAATCTCTTAAATTCCTAACTTGTAGATCTAGTGATTACACAATAGACTCAACTGACTCAAGTCTTAAATGCCACACAACACATCTCATGCAAGGTTTCAAGGATATTTCTCTTGTTTCTCGCCATCTTAATTATTCATCATCTTCGTATCATTCATCCCCTTCTTCATTTTATTCTTCTAAAAATTGAAACTGATAATTTTTATAAATAACACATTTCTAAATATGGAAAACTTACAATAAAATATATTAAATCTATTAATGAAAAAAGATATTTCTTTTAAAGAAAAATATTCTTTTATTTTGAAATTAAATGATCAACCAAATTTTGAAAATTTAGAATCCAAAATCAAAGTTCTTAAAAAAAATTCTTTCTTAATTCACAAATGGTGATAAATATCTTTATATTATTATGAGTTATCAACATCCAATAAAAATTCACCATGGATTAGGTTTTTCAAATAATTCTTGATCTTCCAAAAATACTAATTTTGTTAATATTATTTAAAAAATAATTTTTTTATTTATTTCAATAAAATAAAACATTTAATTTATGTGTGCGATTTATAGAATTATATATATATGATAGATAAATCCATTCATATTTTATATCTCACTTATAATTAAAAATCACATACTAAACAAGTTATGGTTCTAAAATATTTATCTTCCAAACTTATTCTACCCAATATTATTTTGGATTCACCTTGTTTATTATTTATAATTATTGGACACAAAATATGTGTACCAAAAGTATCTTTTGATTGATATCATAGAGGGCTATTACATTGTGCTTTTTTTCATATAATATGGTGGGTTCTCAATAAAAATAGCCTATTCATTTCTTGAAATGAATGATATATTATTTCTTCTTGATATTATTACTAAATGGTCCAATTTATGGGGAACCTAGATTTTACCTTATACAGTGATGTTTAGATGGATACATAAGGGAAAAGGGGGTTTTAAATTACTTTTATTTTATTTTCCCTCTTGAACTTAATTTTAAGATCTCCTTTATTTCCCTCTTTTCTACCTCTTCTTAGAGGATGGATTGTTTTAGAATTAATTTTAAAAAATATCTCCAATTTTTTCTTCCTATCATTCTTTATCTTAACTATGTTTTCAAATATATCATTTTCTTCATTCTTTTTCTTATCATTTTCAAATTTTTATTTTCAGTTCGTTTTCTAAATTTCCTTTTATTATGTTTTTCAAAATAAAATTTTTATAATTTTCAAAAAAAATATTTTATTTTTCAAATGAATTTATCTTATATTTTTGAAAAATTGAGATTCACTCTTGAATTTTACTTTGTTATCTTGTATCAGAGCTGATTTGATATTTAGTGTTTTATAATTAATCCATCTCACACACTTTTCTCCTTTCCACCTTATGCTTTTTCTAGGGTTTACACGCCTTATAATCATACCTTATTTTTAGATTTTTGTAATCATTAAAAGAGAGATAATATTTCTTGTCTTATTATTTTTTACTTAGGTGAAATTAACCTCTTACTTTAGTCTTCTTTTTTATTTCCTTGTTTCTGTTTTGATAATCATGAATATGGAGAGACTTTTGGGTCAAAGGGGGATGAATTTTTTTGTATCACAAAGTTATTGTCATTTATAAATATACAATATTATTTGTCTCTTGATTATATTGAATATATTTTATTTAATCTCATTATAATGGCGAATATCTTAATATTTAATATCTTGAATTACTTTGAAAAAAATGTTTCACTCTTTATTTACACTTGATATTTTTTTATTTTAAGTGTTTGTGATCACTAAAAAAGGGTATATTATTTTACCTCTGTCTCTCCCATGGTGTTTCCAGCATCAGAACCATTTATATATGTGTCTAAAATTCTCATTTTAATGTATAAAAATTTATTTTTTGGTTTTCCATAGGTTGATCTTAATGAAAAAAATTAATGGAATATTATTGAATTTGAATGTTCATGTTTAAGAATTTAAAGTGTCATTGAAGATCTTGAAGAATTCACAATGTATGTGTTGAATCCATGAAATTAAGTTGGATGGTATATGAAAGAACATTTAAGTAATTTGAGGAGGGACCATTTGAATATGGATGCATCAAGCATCACCGACTCACTAATTCACTTCGATCGGCCAACCAGTGTTATATAAAAAAGACCCTAAAATTCAGAATGTACATTGACCAGCTGGTAGATAAGCACCAGATTTCCAATGGAATTGGAAAGTTCCTTGTGATTTTTGTAAAGTTAATCATCTAAGTAGTGGATTCATTCAATAAACTTATGGGGATAATTTAATAGTGGTCCAAAAGAATTACCTTATCAATTAAAGCTATTGCTTAACAATATACTTCCTTTGTGCCTATGATTCATAAAAATAGAGGCCTTTCATGGATTTTGTCCCATAAAATTAAGGTGTACAAAAAATCTCTATTCAGATTGATTATTATTATCTAGTGATCACAAATCCCCCTGCCCCTCATAGAGCTTACTCTAAATTCCAAATCTCAAAAGCTATCATCTTTATCTTTATATCTATCTCCTTTAAATTGAATCAGTTAGTTGTAAGAGATAATAGATAATATTTGTAATATATTTATTCCAAGAAAATATTCTCTTCTAATCCAACCTTTTATCTTTTTTCTTTATATTTCTATAAAAAATAATAGGAGTATTTGGTTTCTTACCCTTTTCATCATAAATAAAGGGAGGGTTAGTTTCTTTCTACTTATGTCCAAAATAATGGATGGATAGGTTTCTTTAACTTAAAAAAATCAAGGGACTAATATAAAAACCTCTCAGCCTAAGGTCTGGAGACCTAGGCGCTCAAAAAAATATATTTATTAGATCCTCAGAAACTATGTTTATTATCCCTTACTCCTTATGTATTGCATCATCCAATCTCAATATACATAAATTTGATTTTCCTTTTTTTTCTAAACATACATTGTTAATTAAATTTGATACTATATTTATAATAAAAAATTTAAATTTATGACTTCATTTCTTCACCAAATCGAAATTATTTTGATTTGAATTTTTCCATTACATATATAGTCATAATGTTTAAAATGACATTAAATACCTATTTTATTTTCTCTTTGTTAAACAAGTCAAACATTAGCAGTCATGATCACCACTAACACTCTTGATCATGCTCACATTTCTAAACCCTAATGTATATAACTAAAGGTCCAAATCCTCTCTCACAAGCATATGAATCTCACACTCCAACCTTCTATAGCTCCACCAATTCCTCTTAGTAAACAATTTTTTTAGGTACATCATGAACCATATGAGAGATGATTTAATCACAAACCCATGACACCATGAACCCATTACTAACCCCTTACAAACTCATAAAGGCCTTTCCATAATAATTGGTCATATACCAATGCCCACATCTTATCAGTTAAGACTCTCCAATATAAACCCTATAGGCATTTCAGCAGGTGACATAATCGACCATCAACCTGCCAACTACTAGACTCACTAGTTTCCTCCAACACTGCAACTAAGACATTAACCATGACATACTTTCCAAAACCAAACAAAAAATATCGAAAGTTTAACCCACCTTAGTAGCACACAACTCAATGTCAATCACTACCATTTTTTTAAAAGGGACACCACCCACAATACTGCCTATTATCATGGAATTTCCCATACCTCATGTCTACTAAAACCACATTACTTAGGTTCAAAAATCTATAAGGATTCACCATACCATATCCATGATAATATGAACTGAAAATATAAACCTAAGTCCCTAATATTAGGTCTTACAATGAAAACTTATGGATAATAATTACTTAATTAGGATGATCCTTTATCATCATTATTGACCAATAAAAATTACCAAATCCTATGTCACAACAAACCTCATTCTTAGAGCCAAGTGAAACACCACATAGGTACCAAAATGCTAACCCACACATCTCATGGACTCACAACACTAACTATACACCATCAGAATAGATCCTAACAAACCTTATCCTCATCTAATCTATCCTCATCTAAGACCTTACCCTTAACGCATCATCAACCTATGATGTTCTTCCCAAAGGTTGAATTTTCCATTTTAGAATCATGACCACAATTTTTTCCCTTCTACTGAGCCAAACCACTTCAAAAAATAGTTATCAACAAACATCATGATAATACCTCACACCTTAGTGATCCCAACACATGTTAAATTGAAAAAATGGAACATTTTCACTCTACTATGCATGAATAGACCATGAAGAAAACTATAGATCTATTAAATATCCACTCCTAGGGAAGTTCACTAAGGAATTAACCATCAGAGACACTTATGAAAACATTTAATACTCTAGAATAATCGTCCCACAAGCATTTTATAACAATGAAAACTAGTGACTTGGTGGTCCTCTTGCAATAAACCTTTTGAAAACCCAAGGTTCCTCTAACCCTACAACCCTGAGCCTCAATGTAATTTTAAAATAATTTTATATGAACTCCAACTCTTATCACATTTTAATACCACCATGTTTTACTTGGTCTCTTCTTCTCCATTGAACAAAAAAAATCATCATCTTACTCTAAGGTCAAAAAATTTTCCGAGTCAAAAACACTATTCACATGAGGATTATAGTTCTGGCATGGAATATTCCAGATTTTAGATCTATGATATGTCATGAACTCCTTCCAGTAAAAAAATCAACTTCTAGTTGATCCAACTTTTCAAAACTCGCCTCTGAGCTACTCCCAAGGCCCAAAAACTCTCACTGAGCTCACGATCAATAAAACTAATCCATCAACTGAATATTTAAAATTATTAGTCCCATATTGGTGGAGAATATTCACATATGGTATTTAAAAAATAGTTAATACACTACCACACACCTAGAACTATACACCTACAACTTTCTTACTACCTAAGATAAGGTGAATAACTGAATGTGGCACCACACATCAACCCATATAACTTATAGGTATTTTCCCAAAACAACATAATACAAGAACAACCAATAGAGGTTTAACATCGATTACAGGGGATCACATATCCCCCTTCTTCCCATATACCCTCTATACATAGTCTTGATAGAGTTACACAATTGTCGTAAGGAAATATCAGAAGCCAACCCATCCCCCTTGAGATCCCATCAATAACCAAAATCAATACTAAATTGGCCAACCAAATATGAGACCATCCCATAAAGGGTGTCTATTAATTAACCACACAATACTTATCTCGAGAAAAACATATGTATGCCCCATTCCACAATCCATAACAATGAAATTCAAACATGCACTCAAGGGGGACACATACACATCATAAAACCCAGTTTAAAACTGTTATATGGGCCTCACTAAAACCTATATTAGAGCCCCAAACCATTTTAATCCTTTTAATTTTCATTATAAACAACATTTTTAACCAAATAAAATGGTTAAAATATATTCATCCATTAAATAAAAATTTAATTCTTATTTGGAACTCAATTTTGAAATTCAAAAAAATTTCCCACATTTGAAAAAATTAAAAAAAAAATATTTCACCCAATTCATAGCCCAAATGGGGAAAATATCTTTTAAATTTTAAAATTTAACCCAAAAAAGTCACTTAACCCATTTCAAAATCATAAGTAATTTAAAAATTCCTTTAAAACCAAAACATTTTGAACAACCTTTTCACCCAACATAAGACCTAAATGGGGTCAAATATCATTAAAAACCCAATTTGATTTTAATAAAATCATTGGAATATTTAAAACTTCACGTGGAATTAAATAAAATCCATTTTTAAATTAGAAATCCCTTCAAACCATATATAACAAATTTTATTCCTAGTGAAAATTTCATTAAAAAACATATCATCTCAATATACATATCACCCATTGATATAATGAAACAAAAAAATAATTATAAACCACTAGGAATACAATGAAATTCAAATGTAATGTTCATGATAAGATACATAATTCATAATCAAGGATCAATTCCTTTTCATAAATACCTACATGTTAGTCACAATTACAAATACATAGATAATCACAAAATGCATAGGTCAAGTTATATAAATTTAAAAAATAATGTATTTGTGAAAAAACTAAATATATTAATAGTGGAATTTAATTAATCTAAACCTATATCAATCATAAAAAACCAAGTTCATGATATATGAACCCACATGCCTCTCCATGATACATGAAATCTCCCACTCTATCCGATCAAGACTAGAGAAAATCCCAAAAATCATAACACGAAAATAATGTGCATCACTCATGTGGAATTAGTGAATAATAATAATGAAAACCAAAACAAAAAATGCACCCTTGGGAAATAATGAATTTTCTCATATGTGGGTAAGTAACCTCTAAGAACAAGTTTCATAACAAGTCCCGATAATGAATATTTTTTATCTACCTTTCCCAAATGGTAGACAAAAGAAAATTTACATTGATACCATTTTATAACACCCTAACCTGAATCACCCAATCCAAGCCATAGTGGTACTTGACCTCATATGTGCTTTCCCATATACAAGTGGAATCCAACTAGTTATGAGGGACTAAGCATAACCATGGGGAGGGTATTATCTTGGTAATAGAGAAATATCAGATTACACACATAAAACTGGTAAATATCAGAGTAAGAAAAAAAATTAAAATGTGGAAGTAACAATAATATCATCACAAGCTATATAAAATGAAAAAAATACCCAATTCATGATTTATAATAGAGATCCTCATATAATAAATATAAAAAAATATGTGTTGCTAAAATATTACTATGGATTCTATCAAAACATCACCTTGACCAACCTGTTTCTCCTACCCAACAGACCTATGAAGAGCCCTTTCCCTTATCTGAACCCCTGACCATAAAGTTTTAACAAAGAATAATATACCCAAAAATTTTGTGAGTGTATAACATTATAAAAACCCCAATTCTTCATTAACATAAGTGAATTAATTATATACAATTTTATGCGATGATTGAAAATAAATACATACAAAAACATACAACCCACCAGGTCATTTTGGGAAAACTAGGATGCCTTGAACCCTAACCCAACCTAGTATTGTTCATTGATCAAAGGAAATTATATCAAAATCTGAAAATAAAAAAAAACTCATGTCTCCATCCTCATCACCTAGGTCACATCCTGTTCAAGAACTCTGACCCATCTCTTCTCACTCATGGGAGGTCACCAAAAAACATTGTCCCACCCCCATGTACTCTAAGTATTTCACCAAAAGAACTCTGACCCATCCCTATAGACTCTTGGGAGTTCATATCAAGCAACAAGAAGTAAACATCATCATTAACTAAAAGTAATGAACATAGGTTAAACCTTGATCAAGCATAATTTTTATTGATGCCTCTCCCATGACGACTATGTTGTCACAATAGAACCCAACCATCTCACTCAAGGTCATCCTCACATCACATGTCATGTTAAAAAATATCACCCATAACTAGATCATATCACCGTATAAACCCAAGAAACACCCTTCATAAAAAATCAATGAATAAATTTTAAAGCACAACCCAAGCCCCTATATCATGTTCCAAATCCGTTTTACCCATTTCGGATCACAAGAAACACTTTCCAAGCATAAATACTAAAGAATACAACTCTTTCATTATCCCTAGTACAAGGATATTATTTACCAATTGTAAGGTAAAAAACTCATAATTCCCCTATAAGGGACTAAATACTATGATACCGACCCCACCCACTCACTTTGACGCAAAAACAGGTCTCATAGGGCTACAATTGCACCCACATGAATATCAAAGAATACAATTTTAAACAAGTTTCATAGTGTGGTAAGGACTTACAACCTCAAGTGTTGAAAATATGAACTAAAAAGAATCACCACCCAAATAAATTCAATCATTATGAATCCCTAAAATCTTCCATAACATTCAAGCATTAGGGTTTACACTAAGAGAACTAATAAATTGAATCATAGAAGAGCATTTAGAGTAGGGAAAATCTTGTACTTACTAAGAAGATCTAATTGTAATAAAAGACACATCAAATACCCAATATATGATAGGGGAGAGAACAAAACCATAAAAATGGAGTCTTTAACATATCCGTAGTCACATATAGGTTAGGGGAATTGGGGGTGGTAAATAAGGGGTTTCCAAGCAATAATCATTTTTCTACCTGCTAAGAGAATATCCCAAGATACTTTCACATCATGAACATTGTCACACACCGTGAACCATGGAAGGAACCCCCCAAAGAAGTCTTGGTTGACATATTGATGTTAGTAATGATTAATTTAAATTTTTAATCCCTTTATATAGCTTCTTATTAGTTGTTGGTCTGGATCATTCTTACTGAACTCACCCCTAAGCCATCTGAACACCTTGAATATCCAAAAACAAGTAAGACATGCACATCGATGCTAAAAATAGAATCATAAAACCTTGAAAATCAATTGTTAATTTTGGAATATATCCCAAAATTGTGGAATATTCCAATCTAAGGAAGGAAAATATTTCCCTCATTCAACAATAAATTCTTGTAAGTGTTTTTATATAGATAAAATCCATTAAAAAGGTTAAATAAATAGAATAAAAAGGATTTCCAAGTTGAATAAGTGCAATATGATGTTCTGAAGTTCCATTCCCCAAATTTATAAATTTAAACAGTAATGGGTAAATATGACATATTTTTTTAATTGACCTTTACCATTCCTTATCTTCAATAAATCTGAGTTATCCCTCCCCCCATATGCTTTTAATGATTCTAACTATTTTAAGTGTTGTCAAAAATTGGTTGAGGTATAATCCACGGTGTTGTTACGTTAGAAATGCACATGAGAATGAGATGATGATAGACATGCTTACATGAGGAAAATTTATACAAAAAATGGTTTCTAAAAACTATCATGATCTTCAACGATGAATATATAATATATTTAATAGAATAAATTAGCCTATAAACATAAATGTTTGGATTTAATGAAAAAATAATTGTCAAAAAATATCTATTGTAACCATTGTTATCATGATAGACCTATATTCAAGACATTAAATATGTGATATAAGTGTAGGGATATAGTGGGTCCATCCCACTAAAAAGAAGGAAGAAATATTGAAAAAATAATGAAACTACATGGATGAACATCATTTCTATTTGTTATGTTTTATAATGATTGGTGTCAGTTGATTATATTTTAGTTTATTTAATGCCACAATTCAGGTGAATATATTATCAACAAGTGATATCCTCATGCTAAAAATTATCTTAATAATTTGTGTTAAGATATGATGTAACAACTCACGGGTAGTTGATGGTGAATTTTTGAAGCCTTTCCTGCCTCATTATTGAATAAAATGACTTGTGATAGTTTGGATATAAGGACCCCACCTTATTACATTACAGAATATTGTATTTAGTAAATAAATCACATCAATTCACATTGAGGATATTTTCCAATTTAGAGATTTAGAGAACTGAGATATAATATATTCATAACATTACACATTAATATAGTGTGGATACCATAAAAATAGTATACATTTTTTTTCAAAATATAAAAATCTAAAATAAAACATTGTTTCTTTGATAGTTATTCAAACATTTAACGTGGCTTACTTATTTGTATTACAAAGACATGTAAAATGTGAAAATCCTTTAAGAACTTTGTATGAGCACAAGAAGCTCAGTAAGGGATATAAAAAGAAGGAAAAAACACATTAGTCTATTAATGCTTGTAACATATGAAATCATATTCAAAAAGACATACTTCTCACCCATATAAACATACCTTATGAAACATGGTATTTCCATGATATTTACAATAAACATATAGAACCTAAATATAACCATAAAGTTATCTTTAGGCCTTACTTACACAATATTTTAAACCTCCGGGCTACCTTATAATTTGTAACCCTCACGACTACATTACAATTTACGTAACCATCATAGTTACACTTGGAGTAACCATACAACTGACCTTAAACTTACACATACCCAAATAATTGGAGGGAGATATATAACCCACAATTCATCATAAAAAAATCCCAAGAACCAGAACATAATCATAAAAAATGAAAAATTGCATAAAAATATTGCTTTTGAATTTTGTAAAAAAGAAATTTTAAAAGATTATTTTAAAAGAAATGACCCTTACAAAAATTATATAATTGAAGTGAGACTTAATAACATGGATGGAATATGTATAAAAACTATAAATACACATAATTAAACATAAAATAATCAAAATTCATCTTACAAATAATTAAAAATAAATAAATAATGAAGTAGAATGTTAACCCAAAGAATGGAAATCGGGTTTAGAATTCTCTTACCTTGGGTTTTTCTTACTTTAAAATCTTTTCAAACTCCTGTAAAATGGTTACAATATTGTTATTAACATCTTACAGTAACATATTTAGGTTTATAAAACCTTATATGATCATTTCATAACATCATTTTACCCTTTAATTATTAGAATTTTGTTCCTTCCATTGTTTTGGGTGTGTTCTTTACATGACTTTCATGATCGATTTATGATGGATATTATTATCGATTGGAAGTGAAAATATAGAATTGGAATTGAATGGTATTTAAATATTTCAAGAAACATAAACTATACCTTTTATAATTTTGAATTCTGACATGAGTATGATTCATAAGTAAAATCATTTTTGATATTTGGTTAGTTCATTTTGACGATTCTTCGATCGTAATGAACCCATTTGGTTTCATAAATTTATAGGATGTGTAAAAAATGATTACATAATATTATATAACATATAATACATAAATTATAATTTTTTTCAAACATAAAATTGGTTTCATGACTAGTCTTGAATAATTTAATTTAAATTGAAATCACATCATCCACGATGTCAGTATATTGACACATCACAGATGGTCTTTTAGTTTCTTGAATAAGTGGGAGAGGAGAAGAAATTTAATTGAAATTATTGCATAAACATGATGAAATCCATAATATTTAAGATATTGGATCATTAGTGACTCTTGGATTTTCAAAGGTGATGAAGGAAAACAAAATAAAGGAATCTCTAAATAACGAAAAGTCAAGAAATCCCTTATGAAAATTTGGCAGCCTAACGGCGTCGCTTAAAATTTCATAAAATATTTTGATGAGAGAAAAGGGGTCTCTCATAATTATTACATAATATCAGAATTAAGGGGCATTTGTAATGACATATCCCTAAATAATCCAAAGGAAATTAAAAATAATAACATAAAATGAAAGAAAATAAAGAAAACAAAAGAGGATGTTTACCTCTTGATCCCTTATACTTGAGATCCTTCTTAAGGCCTTTGGTTTTGGCCATTTGGTAAGACCAAAAGCTCTAGGACGTGGGGAATAGCCATGTGAGGATTATTAGGTAGAACTTAGGAAATGCTCAGGGCTTTAGAGGTTTGGGAGGAAGAGGTAAATGAGGGTGGTATTTATAGTGGAGGAAAGGGGGTATATTTCATTATTTTAATCATTATTATAATATTTTTTTCTCAAGACTATGAATAGTCTTAATTTAGGTGACCCAAAATAGTAATAATGATATGAATTTTTGAACTGAGAAGTCTTACATTACATATGATATGATAAATAGTGTATTTAACAGATAATATGAGTATAAGGTATTTTATTGAATTTCACTATTCATGAAAAATTCTAGAATTTCAGAAAATTCCCAAAATCCACCCAAACCATTTTTCAACTTGTAGAATTCAAAAATGGATACCATTTTTTGAAAATAATTTTTCAAATATTCTTAATTTAATTTTGAAATAAAATCTTACTTAATTCAAAAATTAATAATTTGAATTTTATAAATACTTTTATATCACATTGAAAAATTAACCAAGATGTAATTATCTTAAATCCATAAAAAAATAAAATATTAATACAATTAACTATTCATTAGGGTCATATAACTATTCATAAGGGTATGTTACAATTTACAAAAAAAATAATTTGGTTCCCTTTGACACCAAATAACTTACCGATCATAATTATATATGACTATTTTTTGAAATTCCAAACATAGAAGCTACAAAATTATATATAAAAGATAGATATAAATATGTAATTAAAAAATATTTCAAGAATTTAAATTTATTTTTAGAAAACCTTGGGATGTTACATTATCCCCACCTTCTTGAAATTTCATCCTCGTAATTTTTATTTAATTATTAAACAAGATAAGGTACCTTTACCTCATAGCATTTTCATACTCCCATGTCACTTCATCAACCATGTGGTTATTCAACAAAATCTTTATCGAATGGATTAACTTATTCTGCAATACTTGTTTCCTTCGATCAAGAATCTGAACTAGTTTCTCTTCATAAGAAAGGTTCTCTTCTATATAAACTGATTTTGGTCTAAAAACATGAGTCAAATATGGTACATACATCTTCAACACTGAAACATAAAAAACATTGTGTACCTGAGAAAAAATCAGAGCCAAAGCTACTCAGAATGCAACTGATAAACTTTCTCCAGGATTTCAAATGGACTAATGAACTGCATACTTAGCTTCCCTTTCATACCAAAATGCATCACAGTTTTTCAAAGATAGATTTTAAGAAAAATATGGTCACCTACCTAAAAAGAGAATCCTTTACTTATATTATCTGCATAACTTTTTTGTCTGTTCTAAGCTTCCCTCATGTTCTTCTCGATCATCTTCACTTTCTCAGCCACTTCCTCTACTAATTTTGACCCCGTCAACTTTCTTTCATCGACTTCATCCCAAAATGCTGGTGTCTGACACCGCTTCCCAAAGTATTCATCAAAAGGAGCCATCTGTATACTAGAATGAAAAAGCTTTTATAAGAAAACTCAACTAAATAAATATGATAATGAAAACTTCCATGTTAGTTCATTGAACAATCTCAACGGATATCCTCCAAAGTTTGAATTGTTTGTTCTGACTTCCCGTCTGGTTGAGGATGAAAATCTATAGTGAAATTTAATTATGTACCCAAAGATTTTTTAAGGCCCTTCCAAAAGATATAAGTGAGCCTAAGGTCCTGGTCAGATAAAACGGAAAGAGGAACTCCATGTGACCTAAAAATATTTTTGAGGTAGAATCGATAAAGCTAATCCAAAAACATTATATCTCGAATAGAAGGAAAATTTGAAGATTTTTTCAGCTGATCAACAATAACCCCTGTAACATTTTTACATAAACAAATATTAGGTAGTACCACAACAAAGTCCATGGATATATTCTCCCATTTCCACTCTGGCTCTGGAAAAGGATGAAGCATCCCCTTTGGTAACTTCTACTCTACTTTAATCTGTTGACAAGTCAAACATTTCCTGGTAAAATCAGTGATATCCTTTTTCATTCCATCCCACTTGTAATACTTTCAATGGTGTTTGTACATATTATTACATCCAATGTAAAAAACCAAAGTGTGATGTACATGGACATTACATTAATTTTGTGGAATACTTAATACATCGCAAAAATAGACACCGAAAGACCGTATTAGTTTAGTGTCTTTGGAAACTCAAAACAAAATATTCTAATCATGGTTAAAGATCTTTAACATCTCCCATAAATATCTTCACCCCTTTTTTTCTTACCTAAAACATTTCTATATATCCTGGGGAAAATATAACATAATAAGGGTTAGCTCAAATGCTCAGTAAGAGAAAAAATGGAGAAAAATAAAACAAACCATATACATTTGAACTTAAAAACATGAACATGATGAATAAACATCAAAATCTTGAGCAATGACATAAAACATGGCAGAACGTAAGGCATATATCATAAATGAACTTTAATCATGATGAAATATAATTGGAATAAAACATGTAATTGTGGAAAACCATTAATCACATGATATTATTTCCATAGTAGCTAAGGCATTTCTTCCAAGACCATCATAGTGGACAAAGTCCATTACAGAACCGGGTTTACTTGTCGTCCCAACCATGTATTACTTAACCAGATTTCACTTGCCATTCCAGTGATGTTTATCTCATGAGATATAAATATTTACCCAATGAATTGGAGGGAGAAATATGTCCCACCCATCTCATATTGAAATCATTCTTACATGTGCCACAAAACAATCATAAATCATTCATCATAACACAAAGAATAAAATGTGTTTCATAAACATCATCCCATAATAACATAATCCATATAAAACAAATGGATATAATTTCATCATAAGAAAAAATAAACCATGTAAATAATAGAGACATTATACTTGAAATATAATCATACTAAATAATGTCATCTTAGATGTAAAATTGTTTTGATAAAACACTTGAAATAAATTCTTGAGGAAAATATCCTTTCTTCTTCAAAATCATTTTATTTTCAAAAAATGTCATGTAATTTTAAAAGAAAGGCATTTTTTTTAAAAATAGTCATGAAATTTTGTAGAGTAAGATTCATGAAAATAAGGATTTATGAAACCGTAAAAATCTGTTCATGTCGTATAAGTTAAAAAAACATTCTTCTTCTACTTGTGCTGGAAAAGTCAACAAGTACCTCGTATGGTAAACAGAAGAAATATTCCTTTCATACTACATAGTAAAAGTCAAAAAGGGGTAAACATTAATTTAAACAGACATTGAAGAATAATACACACTTTATGAAAGCATTATTATAAAACACATACATGGATGATAAATATAACCCCAGTAAATACTTACGTATAAGAAATCTCGGATAAAAATGATATTTGAAAAATTATCCCTTACCTTATGTCCATTTTCTTCCATATGAGTCCAAGACTCCTGTATAGTGGTTTTAAACATATTATTAACTTGTAACAAACCCGTAATAATATTTATGATACCATATATGATTCACTTACGACTTTATATTATCCTTCATTTGAAAATTCCATGTTAAAGCAGCGTTTTGGGTAAAATCATTTCCTTTATCGTCTGTGTTTTGACTTGTAATTATTCATAAGATTACTTAGATCAGGATTAATTACTTATAGAATGTAAAACATGATTTATATATAAAATATACTCAGAATATACATATATATAATATATCAAAAAATGGAAATAAATACACCATTCATGGAGACGGTAGGCTGTACGTACGCATGAACGTTGTTTTTATTTCCTTATTAAATAGAATGGAATTAAGTAAATAAAATATACATATATCGAGTATCATTAATATTTCATATATTTCATGATTATTTATTATATATACTTTATAATCATTCTCGAATGGTTAACTTGGAAAATGAATCTCACCGCGTCGTGGAGACGGTAATCCTTATGTACGCACGAGCGATGATATCATTCCCATAATTATTGAATTGAATTAGAGTGGAAGATATAATATCTATGAATTAGTGTCTTCTTATAATAACTATATATAGTTATTATTTACACCATTATACCCATCCATGTAAGGTGGTGGTGGAAAAACACCTTACACCACGACGTGGAGACGGTATTCTGTACGTACGCATGCACGGGGATTTCATTTTCCATAGGATGGATAGAAAGTGAAATTGGGTTGTTTCATATTTATAATTAAATATAATTATATTATTGATACTTATGTTATTACTTTATTATGAAACAAAAAATAAGAGGAAGTAGAATAAGAAATGAAATTGAAAGAATCGGTAACGGATATGACCTCCTCTTTGGCGCGCCTCTTCTAAACCTCCTCTTAGGGCACTAAAGTTGTTCTTTGAAGAATCACAGGACCTCTAGTATGTTTCTTGGAAAGTTCAGAAGAGAAATTGTTAGTGTTTGGACTATCTTTAAGGCTCAAAAATGGTTTAAAGTGGAGAGGGAGGAGCTTCCCTTTTATAAGGGAGGAGAGTGGATCCTTTGGAAACCTAAAAAATATTAATTTATAATAAATTCAAACCCCACATAAAAACCTCCAACAATGACTCAATTCGAAGATGATATGAGATAATGTTGTAATACCATCATATAATAAAATTTATACATGTTTTATGTTTATTTTAAACCATATCATTTTGATTTATCATTATTTAATCTATTTTATATTATTTGTGGTAATAATATTCTAAATTTTAAATTGTAATAAATACATATTTATATGCTGTAAATTTACCATACATTGATAATTTATAAACTTGTAGACCATATAATTTTCAATTTGTAATTCCTCAATATTTTTGTGATTTTTTAAAAATTTAATAATATGTTAATTTTATAAAATACCAATAGTGTAAATTTTGATACTATTCATTTAATTGAATTTAAATAAAATACACCCAGAGAATATATTCAAAAAAACATTAATAGGTTCGTATCATATCATATGAATCTATAAAATTCATGGAGAATATTAATTAGTTCATATAATATTTATTTTAATATTTTTAAAACCATTTATTTGGTACTTCTCTTAATAAAATAATTACTACAACATTTTAGTAAAATTATTTAATTTACTTATTTGTTGCATAAAAATTAAAAATAAAATACTATGATGATGATAAACCTAATATTGTTTAAAATAATACTTTTACTTGAATTTTTCATCTTAAAATCAGAATATGTAAATTGTTATATTTATTAAATTATGAAGGTGGCACCTTTGACAATATTTAAAATAAAATAATATAAGTGTCATAATCGCTTTTATAAAGCTCCAAATGGTAATAAATTCGACCATTGGATGGTTATAATTTATCTATACACTACCAATAATTTTTGGGCATGTGGTTGGCATTTTTTATGGGTATTATTACTTTAATAAAAACTATATTATTGATTTTTCACTAAGTAAATAATTTCTACATCATTAAGGTATAAGCTATTAAGGTAATTAAATATTTCATAGAAATTAAAAATAAATTACCAAAGCAAAGAAAAAAAATTATATTTTTAATGAGTATTTATAATTGAATTTATATTCTTTATAACATTATATTAAAAATACTTTAATTATTTAAGTTTGAGTGAGACATATTCACTTTCTTTAAATTAAAATAAATTAAATGTCTTAATCACATTCAAGTGGGTTCCAATGGATTCCATTTTGACCCAAATATGCTTTAGAACAAAATATAATCATCCAATTATATTAGGACAAGTGTTAGGGTAATTTTATAATATTATATTTAAACTTAATTACCCGATTTACCTTTAACTATGATAAATAAAATTTATCGTAGTTACTATTCGTAGTGACCAAAAATAAAAAGTATCATATTAACATAATTTGGACCTACTGATTCAAAAAATGTAATTCATTTTTCCAAATTCAAAACCCAGAAGTTTCAGAAAATAATTTAAAATTAATCCCGTTGTTATGAAAATGAGTTTTTAAAAGTTAAAACATTACAAAAGATTGAAATGATTTTACCTATGAATTCGATGTAAAATAAAAGCTAATGACATACATTATATTAAATGGTAAAAATATATTATATTTATATTTTAAAACAATTCAATATTATAATTTAACTATATAAATTATTACTATGAAAAAAGTTGTTTTTAATTAAAATATAGCGTGTTTTTACTATTCATTAATATATGAAATTTATCAGAATAATAAAAATTTCCAAAGTAAATTTTTATATCCTTATTCCAAAGAAGAATTTTATTTTGTCAAATTGAACTTATAAACATGTCAAAAACTAGATTTGAAGTGGGTGCGCCATCAAAAGGTGGCAAAACCGCATTTTTTGAAAAATACATATTTTACCTGAAAATTTTATTTTGTTCTAATAACATGTTATAGAAAATGTGTAATATGAATAATAATGTTATAAAATTCAAAATTTAGTTAATAATATTCATAATGGCTAGTTCATAAAAATATTATAACAACATATCGTTGTTTAGTGAAACCCGGTATTACGTACTACTCACGCTATTGAGGAAGGTCGCGATTGCGTGTAATGCAATCCAAGTCAAGGCTACGTGTAGTGAAAGCTCCCTTTGGTGTTTCATATAACATAATCAAAACATATATAATTTATACATTAAACAAAATCTATACATAATGTTGTGTAGAATAATTTCTACAAAACAAACTTGAAATTGTGTGTAACACGAGCCAAGAATAGTGTTGCGTATACTACAAGCTAATACGGTGTTGCATATAGTACAAGATAATATTTGTGTAGTGTACAATATAATACATCAATGAAATTAAAAATAATATATCTCATAAAATCTTGGGGTGTTACATTCTACCCCCATTAAAATGAATTTCTCCCTCAAAATTCGTTAGGGTTATAGATCGTTTTCTACTTGAATGTTTCATTCATAGAAACATACATCGTAAAAAGGAATACTAAAACTTAATTTTAATAAGTGAAGTAAGAAATGTAATGGTTACCCAAATTAACTCATCATTGGGTTTCCACATAGGAGAAAATTGGTGAAAATATGGATATGGAAGAGAAATATAACCATCAACTTCTGATGAAGAGTGGTAGAGGATATGGCTATGAAAAATACAGCAATCACAAAGCCATAAATTTGTGATGATCTAAGGTACCATCTAATGCATCAGATATGAGGGAACTAAGACAACATTTTTTGTTTTCAAGATCATTTCCCAAATGTTGAAGAATTTTTGAATTAAAAGCAATACTTACTTGATTTTGGTACAATCTTATCGTTGCTCGTGCCTTGAACAATTTCCACTTCATCTCTTAAGGAAATGAAGTTGAATTTGTCTTCTTCTAAGTGTTATTAGATCATGTGATAGAATGATAGGTCATTTCATCTATCTCAAACATATGGTTAGAAAAAGTTATATACGTAATTCCATCTTTGGTGAGATTAATCGTATATGGGTAAAAAAATGGACTTATACTTCATCTATCATCTTGCTTAATAAAATAAAACTAGTTTATACTAACCAGGGACTTCCTTTAGGCCAGTGGTTGGCAATAAAGGCCTGTCGCACTTCGCTTGTGGGTTCGATTCCCACATGGTTGTTCTTTTTCTAAAGCTACACTATTTTAACATTACAGAAATAATATCGAAAAAATTTCTATCCTTAAACAATACTATCTGATGTCCAACATAATCCATTCCAATATTATCCAAAATACATCTGTCCAATCTCATAGTATAAATAAAACAATTACTGGAAAGGTCACATAACAATCACATGAATACCCTCATTTATCCCCCATATATCATAATATATATCTTTTTGATCGCATTCTAAACACGTGAATACTATAATCATGTATTCTCTTGAATCATAAATTACCATAGAACCTTTGTGAAAACATTAATGTTGTCAAAAGGCAACTATTTCCACATACCAAAATCCCAAAAATTCTATATACTCAAACCATGATATCACTTTGTCCTTATATCAGTCATAATCTCATTAATACTATCAAACATATTATTTTCTCCTTATTCCTTCATTATGTGCATTTCATCTGCTTTCCAAAAATATTTCAATCACTTTTCATAGTTACTGGTACCATAAAATTATTGAAAATTTTAATGCCCCGAAACCAGTTACCCAGAGCCGGTGCATTATTTTAATACATTGGCACAATTACAAGGAATGAAGTCCAGAAGGACCGATCAGTTTAGCAATCTTGGAAAATAGATTACATACATTAACATTACATTACAATTTTCAACCATAAAACACAGCATATATAGTTATTTGAGAATTATATTTTTCCCTTTAGCTTAACCCTGCATATCAATCATAATACAATTATTGGAATCCTGGGAAAATAATACATAAGAAAGGGGTGAGCTCAGATGCTCAGTAAGGGTAAATAATATAACGGAAGCTATAAACTTTTAAGGAAAGATGTGTAATAAAAACAACAGCCTCTTAAACATAAACTTGACAATAATGTGGTAAAAATAAATGAAACATTACCATATAAACATGCACATGGATATTTTACTGGTCGAATAATAACATGTAATAACTAATTTCATAATGAGGGAATGCCTAATACCGGACAACATTACCACATAGTCAAGGCCTCGTGACAAGACTAAAAATAATTTGTTGTCAAGGCCATGCGCCAAGACACTAGTTTGTCTCATGAGACCTATCGATGCATCGAGGAGCTATAGCGGGCTCCACCCATCACTTACTATGTCCACTGCATTCCTCATATGAAAAAGTTGAAACATAACATAAACATTCATATTAAAACTAGCATACGAAATGGAAATACATTAACCATAAACCATGAATGGTATAAAAATAGAACATCCAAAGTCAAACATATCATAACTCATTCAATAAAATATGGAAGATTGTATTATAATAAATCAACCTCAATCAAAAATAATATCCAGAAAAGGATGTTTACATAGTTGAAAATGATGAGTAAAACATTTTGAGAGAAATATCCTTTTTGTAAAACCATTTAAAAGTCACACATTTATAAAGGAAGTAATTTAAAAGATATTTTTGAATCAAAGTTTCCTATACCACTTTTAAACTTTTGAAATTAATTATCATTTCAAAACATTCATGTTCATATAAATAAATCCTTAAAATCATTTTGAAAACTTGAACATTAATTATAAAGATTTAGAAAGATAAATCATTAAAACATTTAAAATTATTATCTTGATAAAGAGTACCTTTCAAAAATCCTTAAAATATTCATTTTAAAATCATTTTTATGAAAAATGGACATGGATTCTAAAAATTACCCAGTAAATATGTACGTAAAAACAACCTCGGATAATAATGGGATTTCAAAATAAATCCTTACCAATTTGGTAACTTATGAAACATACACCCCATGAAAGAAGTATCCGACAATTAATATGAAAATACACATAAATTAAAGTGTATTACATAATTAATACAATTATGGGCAGTACATACACCACATAAAAGGTAATATTGGCAATATGGCATGAATCCCACAGGAGTAAAGAGTGAGATGAAAACCCCTTACCTTGCACTTTCCTTTAGTAGAGGGTACGTTTAAACTCTTGTATGAAGACTATAGTATGTTATTAAACTATACCAGAACCATATTAATATTTATTATATCATACATTATTCATTTATGTCTTTATACTACCCATTTAATAATAATTTTCATGTTATATTAAAATTTTGGGTAATAATCGCTTTCTGTACCGTACGTGTTTTAACTTGTTACTCTTGATTATATCACTTAAATAATGATTTAAATACTTCCAGAATATAAAAAACGATTTATATATCATATATATTTATAATATATATATATGTATAATAGACGTATATATGAAATGTAAAACACCATTTATGGAGACGGTAGTCCGTACGTATGCATAAACGATGTTTCTGTTTTCATATAGTATTGAACAAAAGTAAGTGAATAAGATATATGTAAGCACATAAATACATACATATATATATATCTCCAGTAGCATTATTATGTCATGTATTACATACTTATTAGTAATATATATTTTTATAATCGTCGATGAATGGTGAACTTCAAAATGAATCACATCGCGTCATGGAGACGGTAATCCGTACATACGGACCAGCAAAAATATCACGATTTTGATATTAAAATAATATATAATTGGATGGTATATCATATATACAGAATACTTATCATGTTATATTTTTAATTTACATAAAATAAATATCATTAGTATACCCATCCAAATAATAATGTATTGAATAACAATTACACCACGACGTGGAGACATTAAGCCATACATACGTACGTATGGTGACAAGTAATTCAAAGGGTGGATAGAATAATGAATTTTGGTGTACCAAAATTATAAAAACATCACAGTACATAGAACATACTGGATTTATTATTATAGAATGTAATCAACAAAGAAAAAGGAAGTGGAAGAAGAAAGGAACATCAAAGAGGGTGGTGAAATCATTACCTCTTCTTCGGGTTCTTCCTTTTGATTTGATCAAAATGGATACTTAGGTTGGATTTATGATAAAAATAAGGACTCTATGTTGAATTTAGGATAGTTGAGAGGGTATTGGGGTAGGTTTTGGCCGATCCAAATGGCATAGAAGGTGTGAATTAGAGTGAAGGGGGAGTGCCCATTTTTTAGAGGGGTGAGGAGCAGCTTAGAAAAAACATAAAATATTATTTTATAATAAATTCATATTCGGTTTATAATGGCTCCAAATTGATTTATTTCGAGTATAAGAAGGCGATGGGTCTCAATCCACTCAGAAAATAGTTTTTAGACAGGTTTAGGTCACTTTATTAGCTTTATCTTTTAGTTTTAACTCTTAGTTAATTAGGTTGACATTTACCATGTCTCTTTGTATTTTTATATTATATGGTTAATAAACATACTATAAACTTTCAATATACCCCCAAGTGGTCCATTAATGATACACCTATCATTATATAGTTCCTTTTTCTGATCCTTAGATTTTTAGGAATAGAATATCAATTAATAATATAATATTTGTTTTAAAAACTCTTTTATGTCAATTTTGACACTATTGGGTGTTTTGTTTTTGATAAATTCATAAAGGCTTTATTACTTCGAAAACAATTCATATCATCAATCCTAATATGTCATATTAACCGAGAAAATTATTTCAACTCATAAAAAGTCTCATATTACATTTATTTTGGTTTTTATAATATCAATTATCTTAATCTTTCATTAATACTGTAATTACTGCATCATCATTGTGTCGCAAATAAATTAAATTATTTAATTTCTAAAAATTATAAATAAATAACCATTTTGTAGAAAATATTTTTATCTCTCAAATTAATATTTATAATCTGATTTATATTATGTATAACCCTATATAAAAAATGTTTTAGTTATTAAACATTGATTTTAACTCTTTGAACTCTTCTTTGAATTAAATAATAATAAATGTCCTAATCTAATCAAAGTGGACCTAAATGATAATATTTTATTCCTAAGGTTGTTTTTGGTCGATATAAACTTGTCCAATAGAATTAGGACATGTATTAGGGTAATATTAATATCATTTTTACCAATAATTACCCTATTTACTTTTAACCGTGGTAAATAAAAGTAAAAAGTTACTATTCACAAAAAATTATTTTTATCTCATTCAACCACATTTTACTCCTTGATATTAACTGTGTCTCTCAGATTTTCGAAATTCCACTCACAGAAGCCGTGAAATTATGTTTTATGTGAATTTGCAAATTCTCCTAGGAGATGGGTAAAAGACGGTGAAAAGTTAATTAAAATTTTTATATATCTAAAATTATTCTAAACTAACTTCAATTAATAACATTGACATCATATAGGTATTATGTATCTATTTTGACCTTAATTAAATTTAAATAAAATAAATAATTATTTAAATAAAAATTTGGTTTTAAACTATAACTCAGTGTTTGTTCACTATTCATAAAAAATTTATAGTTTTCCCAAAACTACCAAAAAATCACCCTAAGCTAATTTTGATATTCCGAATCAAAAAATGAACTCCATTTTGAATGATAAAATTTATAAAATTTTAAAAAGTGGTTGTTACTATTCATAACGGCTAGTTTGATTGGTTGTGGTGTGGGTTAGAACTCGAATTTGCATACAAACACAAGCAACTGTATTATTGAGAAGCATAACGTGGAAGCATGGGGTGTTACATTCTCTCCTCCTATAAATTTCATCCTCACAATTTAAGCTCGGTATTGGAAACTTGGTGTTGATATTTCAAAATATCTTAGTTGAAATCCCACATCAAAAAATGGATTAATGAGGCCTCTATTTAAAATAAATAGTGTTAAGTATGAAGGTTACCGAAAATAACACATACTAGGGTTCCATGTACGAAAAAATGGATATGGAAGAGAAATCTAACCATCAATATCTGATGGAGAGTGGTTGAGAACATGACTATGAAAAGGCCAACAATCACAAAGAAATAAATTTGTGATGATCTAAGGTACCATCTAGGACAACGTTTTTGTTCTAAGTTCCTTTTCTTAATGTTGAGGAATTTATTTATGAGATTGTCTAAGATCATAATGAGATATAATTACTTTATACTTAGAGTTTTATCCATTAATAAATTTCTACCACAAACTCATCTTTCACTCCAAAACACAAAAATACTCTATTTATCCTAATCTTATAGGGTTCCCAATATAATGAATTTATAATTCACATATGAGACCCTTTAAAAAAAGAAACTACATTATACCATACAGGAACTTCACATAGTCTAGTGGTAGGTGATAAATCCCAATTGCACTATGGTTCTGGGTTCAATTCCCGTAGCTTTGTCTGACGCGACGGGTTGTCACACGGCCTGCGTGATGTCCTTTTTATAAAAATCAAAAAATAACCTTAACAATAGTATATTAATCCATTCCAACCTTTAGACTTATCCAAAAAAAATCTATCCCAACTCATAGTCCATGAATTATAAGGAAGTTAAACACAATGAAGATCCTTTTTTTGACGTAATAACATGTGAACACCTTCATCATGTATTATTTTAAAACATGGTAACATCCTGAATTACCATAAAACCTTATTGATTACATTCATGCTCCCTTATTACTTATAGAGTACTGGATATACTCCTTTCCAAAAATGCTGTAAACTCCAACAATGAAAAATCATTAATCAGTTTCAAGGTAGTCATGAATATCCAATATAATGTATTCAAATCAACCATCTCTTATTCCAAAATCACTACCTCATTATCAGGACCATATTAAGGATTACCTTTCCTTCAAGTATGTATTTTACCAAAAGTGTATCTCACTATAATATCAAATCCTCAATAAAATATTACTACAGTAAAATCCTTATTTATCTCTATAACTCATATAACCAGTATACTATCGATACAACACTCAAATGAAATAACTCTACAATAACAACATAAGAACACTAGTCATTCATCTTCATCTGAGGTAGTATCATAACATGATTATTATCCAATAACATCATTTGTGGTATACTCTTATGACTGGGACATTGATTTGTGTAGTGTCTCAACACCTTGCAGATGAAGCAGTTTACATTTGAAAACTTTTTCTTACCCTTGAAATCACGTACTAGGTGTCCTTTTTCTCCACACTTATAAAAAACACCCATTTCCTTCAAGAATTTACCAAGGTGATTATTTCCACATTTATCACATATGGGAAAATCCTTCTTTCCCCTATTCCCTTTATCCATCTTTCTCTCTACCATCCTTTTCTTCTCTTGCTTCCCTTCAAATCCATAGGACTCATAGAATTCTTTACTTATATTACTAACATGTGATATTATTTCCTCATATGTTGAGAATACATGGGAGACTATTTCCATTCTAAATGTTGTCCTAATACCATGAATGATATGACACATCTTATTCTTTGAATCATACATAAATGTTGGAGTTCTCATTCCTTCTGCTGGGAACCATTTCTAAACAATGGCATACATTGGGTCAGTTTATGAATTGCAATTCATAATTCCAAACATGTAAAATACCCAACCTAAATTGAACAGTTTATGGATATGATCCATAATCAAAGAATGGTTTTCTTTGAGGAGATATATACGTATAAACCCTTCATAGTGGTTTGTAATGAAAATGATAATTATCCTAAGCATATCCCCCGGGAGTGTCGTAACCAAGAGTGCAGCAAGGCTCATTATTGTGCACGAGTTCCCATTCGAGTCTAGGTCAAAGTTGTGTTTTTGGGGTTTACCCCTAGGTACATCTATTCCAGAGCCGCCTCTACCTACTCATATCCAGACATGGATTTATTTCTTGGAAAACTCAAAAAATCTCTACAATACCAATATTATAGGATGTTCTTCTATAATAATCCTCAAAGTCTATCTTAGGGTAATGTGCTCTAATCCGAGTTTATCTAAATCTAGTTTCCAATGTTATTACTAAACATCCTCTAATTCCAACTGTAACGCCCTGACCCCAGTTACCCGGAGCTGGTGCATCATTTTAATACATTGGCATTATTACAAGGAATCAAATCCCGAAGGACCGATCAGTTTAGCAGCCTTGGAAAATAGATTACATACATTAACTTTACATTACAATTTTTAAGCATAAAACATAGCATAGATAGTTCTTTGTGAATTCCATTTTTTCCATTAGCTTAACCCTGCATATCAATCATTATACACTTCTTGGAATCCTGGGAAAATAAAACATAAGAAAGAGGTGAGGTTAGATGCTCAATAAGGGTTAATAATTTAGCAGAAGCTATAAACTTTTAAGGCAAGATGTATAATAAAAACAACAGCCTTTTAAACATAAAACTGAACATAATATGGTAAAATTAAATTAAATATTACCATATAAACATGAAAATGGATATTCTACTAGTCGAATAATCACATGTAATAACTAATTTCACAATGAGGGAATGCCTAATACTGGACATCATTACCACATAGTAAAGGCCTCGTGCCATGACTACAAATAAATATTTTGGAAATGCCTTGATCGAAGATACTACTTTGTATCATGAGACCTACCGATGCATCGAGGAGCTATAGTGGGCTCCACTCATCACTTACTAATTCCACTGCATTCCTCATATGAAAAAGTTGAAACATAACATAAACATTCATATTAAAACTAGCATAAGAAATGTCAATACATTAACCATAAACCATGAATGGTATAAAAATAGAACATCCACAGTCAAAAATATCATAACTCATTCAATACAATATGGAAGATTTTATTATAATAAATCAACCTCAATCAAAAATAATATCAAGTAAAGGATGCTAACATAGTTGAAAATGATGAGTAAAACATTTTGAGATAAATATCATTTTTGTAAAAACATTTAGAAGTCACACATTTATAAAGGAAGTAATTTAAAAGATATTTTTGAATCAAAGTGTCCCATACCACTTTGAAAATTTTGAAAAGAATTATCAATTCAAAACATTCATGTTCATATAAATAAATCCTTAAAATCATTTTGAAAATATAAATATTAATTAAAAGGATTTAGAAAAATAAATATTTAAAACATTTAAAATTCTGATAATGATAAAGATTACCATTCAAAAATCCTTTAAATATTCATTTTGAAATCATTTTTATGAAAAATGGACATGGATGATAAAAATGTCCCAATAAATACGTATGTAAAAACAACCTCGGATAATAATGAGATTATAAAATACACCCTTACCAATTTGGTATCTTATGAAACATACACCCCATGAATGAAGTATCATACAATGAATATGTAAATACACATAAAGTAAAGTGTATTACACAATGAATACAATTATGGGAAGTATATACCCCACACAAAAGGTAATAGTGGCAATATGGCATGAATCTCACGGGAATAAGGAGTGAGATGAAAACCCCTAACCTTGCACTTTACTTTAGTCGAGGGTAAGTTTAACCTCCTGTACGAAGACAATATTATGTTATTAAATTATACCAGAACCATATTAATATTTATTATATCATGCATTATTCATTTATGACTTTATACTACACATTTAATAATAATTTCCATGATATATTAATATTTCGTGTAATAATCACTTTCTTTATCATACGCGTGTTAACTTCTTAATCTTGATTGTATCACTTAGATAATTATTTAAATAATTCCAGAATATAAAACATGATTTATATATAATATATATTTAGAATATAAATATGTATAATAGACTTATATATGAAATGGAAAACACCGTTTATGGAGATGGTAGTCCGTACGTACGAAAAAGCGTTGTTTCCGTTTTCATATAGTATTGAACAGAAGTAAGTGAATAAGATATATGTAAGTACATAAATAATTATATATATTTATATATATATATATCCAGTATCATTATTATATCATATATTACATAATTATTAGTAATATATATTTTTATAATCGTCGATGAATGGTGAACTTGGAAATGAATCTCATCGCGTCGTGGAGATGGTAATCCGTACGTACACACAAGTGAAAATATCATTATTTTGATATTAAAATAATATATAATTGGATGGAATGTCATTTATACAGAACAAATATCATTTTATATTTATTATTTACATCAAATACACATCATTAGTAAACCCATCCAAATAATAATGTATTGAATAACAATTACACCACGACATGGAGATGGTAACCCGTACGTAAGCACGTATGGTGACAAGTAATTAAAAGGGTGGATAGAATAATGAATTTGGTTGTACCAAAATTATAAAAAATTCAAATTATATAGAAGACACTGGAGTTATTATTTTATAATGGAATCAACAAAGGAAAAGGAAGTGGAAGAAGAATGGAACTTGAAAGAGGGTGGTGAAATCATTACCTCTTCTTCGGGTTCTTCCTTTTGATTTGATCAAAAGGGATCCTTAGGTTGGATTTCAGATAAAAATAAGTCCTCTATGTTGAATTTAGGATAGTTGTGAGGGTATTTGGGTATGGTTTGGCTGATAAGAATGGCTTATAAGTTGTGAATTAGATTGAAGGGGGAGTGCCCTTTTATAGGAGGGGTGAGGGGCACCGTAGGAAAAACGTAAGATATTATTTTATAATAAATTTATATTCGGTTTATAATGGATCCAAGTTAATTTATTTAGAGTATAAGGTGGTTATTGGTAGAAATCCACTCAACCAATAGGTTTTAGACAGGTTTGGGTCACTTTAGTAACCTTATCTTTTGGTTTTAACTCTAAGTTAATTAGTTTGACATTTACCATGTCTCTTTATATTTTTATATTATATGGTTATTAAACATACTATAAACTTCCAATAGACCCCCAGGTGGTCCATTAATGATACACCTATCATGATATAAGTACTTTGGCCAAACCTTATATTTTTAGGAATATAATATCAATTAATAATATAATATCGGTTTTAAAAACGCTTTTCTGTCAAATTTGACACTATTGGGTATTTTGTTTTTTATAAATTCATAAAATCATTATTACTTTGCCAAAATTAATCTAACCAATACTAATATATAATATTAACCTAAAAAATTATTTCAATTCATAAAAAGTCTCAAATTACATTTATTTGGGTATTTATAATATCAATTACCTTAATCATTCATTAATACTGTTATTTCTACATAATCATTGTGTCACAAATAAATTAAATTATTTATTGTCTAAAAATTATAAATAAAATAAATTTAGTTAGGAAATGTTTTTATCTTTCTAATGAATACTTATGATAGAATTTATATTATGTATAACCCTATATTGAAATTGTTTTAGTTATTAAACTTTGATTTTAACTCTTTGAACTCTTCTTTGAATTAAATAATAATAAATGTCCTGATCTAATCCAAGTGGACCTAAATGATAATATTTTATTCTTAAGGTTGTTTTTGGTCGATATACACTTTTCCAATAGAATTAGTACATGTGTTAGGGTAATATTAATATCATTTTCACCCTTAATTATCCTATTTACTTTTAACGGTGGTAAATAAAAGTAAAAAGTTATTGTTCACCAAAAATTATTTTTATCTCATTGAACCACATTTTACTCCTTTATATTAATCATGCCTCTCGTATTTTCAAAAATTATACTCACAAAAGCGGTAAATTAATTTTTATGTGAATTTTCAAATTCTCCTAGGAGATGGGTAAAAGACGATGAAAAGTTAAATAAAATTTTTATATATCTAAAATTATTCTAAACTAACTCCAATGAATTAAAGTGAACATATATAGGTACTATGTATATATTTTGAACTTAATTAAATTTAAATAAAATAAATATTTATTTAAATAAAAATTTAGTTTTAAATATAACTCAATGTTTTTTCACTATTCATCAAAAATTTAAAGATTTCAGAAAAATACCAAAAATTCACCCTAATCTAATTTTGACATTACGAATCCAAAAATGATGTCCATTTAGGAAGATAAAATTTATTAAATTGTAAAAAGTTGGTATTACTATTCATAACGGCTAGTTTGATTGGTTGTGGTGTGTGTTAGAACTCGAAGTTGCATACAACACACGCAACTGTATTATTCAAAGACAAGTGTACTGTGGAAGCATGGGGTGTTACAAAAATCACAATTGACCAATACATAAATATTCCAAAATTACATGATACTATGACATTATTTTGTAATCCCATTACATAAACCCTTTATCATTCCACCACATCATTTTCATATTCAACATCGCCAATAGCGATCACATGTGACTTCCCTTTGTCCTTTTCCTTAAGAGGTTGTTGATGTAGATCATCATTAACCCTTGGATTAGGGCATTGATTAGCATAATTCCTCATTTCCTTTCACTTGTAGCATTGAAGTATTGGTGGTGCATTCTCTGTAGTCTTTTTTTTATTCACATCATTAGCTACCCTTTTTCCATTAATTCGACACTTAGCTACTTGATGACCTTCATTCCCACACTTAAAACATTTTCTAGTCCCTTTAAGACAACATCCACCATGCTTCTCTCCACACTTTGAGCATAAATAAACATTCCTCTTATTTTCACCATTGTTTTGAGATTTTTTCTTGAACTCCATCTTTATCTTCTTGTCAAAACCATGATATTGATATATAACACCAACTTCCAGTTCTACCTTGATAGCACAACACACAATTTCTTCATAGATACAGAAGTCTCTTAAATTTAATGCCCATAGAAGACTTCTTTTTAAGCCATTGAAGAATCAATCAACTTTACTTTCAGGTTAGATGATAAATCCAGATGCATACCTTTCAAGACTTGTAAAAATAGCCTCACATATAACAACAGATTCATCATCCTTTTTCTTAATCTTGAGAAACTCCTTTTCCATCTGTGTTCGAAGAATATGAGGGAAGTACATATTGAAAAACAAGTTCTTGAACTCGTCCCATTCCATAGATTCAATTTCACCTTGGGGCCTTGTATTCTTAATTAGAGTCCACCATTGGTCTGCTTCACCTTCTAAACGGTAAAAAGCCAGAATGACTTTTTCATGTTCTGAACTTTGAAATATAGAAAATAATTTTTCAATGATACTAAACCATTTTTCATCAACAAGTGGATAAGAAGACCCACTGAAAGAAGGTGGGCGTTGCCTCATGATGGACTCAATAGAATATTGTTCCCTTCTCTGCTCATTCAGAAGTCCATAATGAATCATAGCTTGTGTAAGTATTAAAATAAGATTTTTCACTCCATATCCCATAACATTGGTTTGTTCAATTGGACAATCATTGAATTTACCATTACATTGATCAACATGGTTCCTTCGGGTTCCATCCATCGTTTAAAACCCAAAAAAATAGTGTAAGAGGAAAAAATCATGATAGGAAAACAATATAATAAAGGGGGACTAATTTTAATATCTAAAATCTTAGGTTTAACTCTATGATCATTACCGTAATCCTAGGACTATAACCTATACTTATACATAACCTTAGGGACATCCCTAGAGATACCTTAGAAATATCTCTAGGGATCTCACTAAAGTTTATGCATCGTAGTTTTCCAAGGGTGAATACACCTTCACTCTGATACCAACTGTAGAGACCCAAAACATGATGTACATGGACATTACATTACATTTTTAGAATACTTAATACATCACAAAAACAGACGCCCAAATACCGTATTAGTTTAATGTCTTTGGAAATTCGGAACAAAGTCTTCTAATCATGGTGAACGAACTTCAGCATCTCCCATAAAGATCTTCCCCCTTTTTTTATTACCTAAAACATTTCTTTATATCCAGGAGAATATAAAACATAAAAAGGGTGAGCTCAAATGCCCAGTAAGTTCAAACATGTTGAAAAATAAAGCAAACCATATGCATTTGAACATAAAAACATGAACATGATGAATAAACATCAAAATCTTGAGCAATGTCATAAAACATGACAGTACATAAGGAATAGATCGTAAAGGAACATTAATCATGATAAAATAGAATGGGAAGAAATCATGTAATTTTGGAAAAACATTAAGCACATTATAAGATTTCCGTAGAAGCCAAGGCAGTTATGTCAAGACCATCATAGTGGAAAAAGTCCATTACTGAACCGGGTATACTTGCTGTCCCAGCCCTGTATTACTGAACTAGATTTTAATTGTCATTCAAGCCATGTATATATAATGAGATATAAATCTTTAACCAATTCATTTTATGGATATATAGGTCCTAACCATCTCATATTGAAATCATTCTTACATGTTCCACAAAACAATCATAAATCATTCATCATAACCCAAAGAATAAAATGGGTTTCATAAACATCATCCCATCATAACATAATCCATATAAAACAAATGAATATAATTTCGTCATAATAAAAATCAAACCATTTAAATAATAGAGAAATTATAATTTAAACATAATCCTAGTAAATAATGTCATCTTAGATGGAAATTGGTTTTCAGAAAACACATGAAATGAATTCTTGAGGAAAATATCCTTTCGTCTTCAAAATAATTTTCTTCTCACAAAATGTCATTTCATTTTAAAGGAAATCGATTTTGTTGAAAATATTCATAAATCCTTGTAGAGGAAGCTTCATGAAAATAATGCTTTATGAAACCATAAAAATCCGTTCATGCTGTATAAGTTTAAAAAACATTCTTCTTGTACTATTGCTGGAAAAGTCAAAAAGTACCTCGTATGGTAAATAGAAGAAAGATTCCTTACATTCTACATATTAAAAGTCAAAAGGGGTAAACATGACTTTAAACATATATGGAATAATAATAAAAACATTATGAAAACATTCTTATAAAACACAGACATGGATGATAAATATAACCCCAGTAAATACTTACATATATGAAATCTCGGATAAAAATGAGATTTGAAAAATTATCCCTTACCTTATGTCCAATTTTTCCACATGTGTTTGAGAATATTGTATGGTGGGTTTAAACATATTATTAACATGTAACAAAACTGTAATAATATTTATGATACCATATATGATTCACCTAGGACTTTATATTACCCATTCATTTTCAAATTCCATGTTAAAGCAGCATTTTGGGTAAAAAAGTTTCATTTATCATTCGTGTTTTGACTTGTAATTATTCATATGATTACTTAGATCATGATTAATTACTTACAGAATGTAAAAAATGATTTATATATAATATATATTCATAATATACATATATATAATAGATCGATAAATGAAAATAAATACACCATTCATGGAGACGGTAGGCCGTATGTACCCATGAAATCTGTTTTCGTTTCCTTATTAAATTGAATGGAATTAAGTAAATAACATATAAATAAATCCATTATCATTAATATGTCATATATTTCATAATAATTCTTGAATGGTTAACTTGTAGAATGAATCTCATCGTGTCATGGAGACGGTAATCCGTACATACGCATGCGCGATGATATTGTTCCCATAATTATTGAATGGAATTAGAGTGGATGATATAATATCTCATAATTAGTATCATGTTATAATAACCATATATAGTTATTTTTTACACCATTATAACCATCCAATTAAGGAGGTGGTGGAATAATAGATTACACCACGACGTGGAGACGGTATTCTGTACGTACGCACGCGCGGTGATTTCGTTTTCTGTAGGATGGGTAGAAGGTGAAATTGGGTTGTTTCATATTTATAATAACAAATAAGTATTTAAGTGATACTTATTTTATTACTTTATTATGAAAAAACAAAAGAATATCCAGTAGAAGAATAAATGAATTTTCAAGAATCGGTAAAGGATATTACCTCTTCTTCGACCCGCCTCTTCTAAACCTCCTCTTAGGGCACTAAAGTTGGTCTTTAAAGACCAGGACCTATAGTATGTATTTAGGGAAGTGGAGAAGAGAAATTGTCATGGTTTGACCGATCTTGAAGGCTAAAAAATGGTGTGAAGTGGAGAGGGAGGAGGTGCCCTTTTATAAGGGAGGACAGGGGCACCTTTGGAAACCAAAATCATATTACTTTATATTAAATTCAAGCCCCACTTAAAAAAAACAAAAATGACTCAATAAGAATATGATTTGATATAGGGTTTTAATATCATTGACCAATAAAATTTATACATGTTTTATGTTTATTTTAAACCTTATCATTTTGATTTATCCTTATTTAATCTATTTTATTTTATTTTATTTGTGGTAATAATATTCTAAATTTTAAATTATAATAAATACATACTTATATGTTGTAAATTTACCCTAATTTGATACTTTATAACCTTTCCGACCATATAATTCTCAATTTGTAATTTTAAAATATTTTTGTGATTTTTAAACAATTTAATAATATGTTAATTTTATAAAATACCGATAGTGTAAATTTTGAACTATTCATTTATTTGAATTTAAATAAAATAAACACATAGAATATATTCAATATAAAATATTTAATAGGTTCATAACATGTCATATTCTTCTAAAAAATTCTTGGAGAATATTAATTAGTTCATATAATATTTATTTTATTATTTTAAAACCATTTATCTGATATTTCTATTAATAAAATAATTACTACAACATTTTTGTATAATTATTTAATATACTTATTAGTTTCATACACATTAAAAATAAAATACTATGATGATTAAAAACCTAATATATTTCAAAATAATAATTTTAATCTCATTTATCATCTTAAAATCACAATATGTAAATTTTTTTATTTATTAAATTATGAAGGTGACAACTCTGACATCATTTAAAATAAAATAAAATAACTATCATAATCGATTTTATAAAGCTCCAAATGGTTAAAAATTAGACCATTGGATGGTTATTATTTATATATATATGAAAAATATGTTTTTGTCAAGTTTTTGGGCCTTTTGAAGGGTATTATTACTTTAATAAAAACTATATTATTGATTTTCCACTAAGTAAATAATTTCTACATCAGTAATGTATAAGCTATTAAGGTAATTTAATATTTTTTAAAAATAAAAAATAAAAAAACCATAACAAAGAAAAAAAATCATATTTCAAATTATTATTTATAATTGATTTTATATTCTATATAACCTTATATTAAAAATACTTTAATTATTAAAGTTTGAGTGAGACATATTTCACTTTCTTTAAAATAAAATAAATTAAAGGTCTTAATCACATTGAAGTGGGTTCCAATGGATTCCTTTTCATCCCAAATATGCATTATGATGAAATATAATCATCCGATTATATTATGAAAAGTGTTAGGATAATTTTATAATATTATATTTACCCTTAATTACCCTATTTACCTTTAACTACGGTAAATAAAATTTACCGTAGTTACTTGTCATAGTGCCCAAAAATAAAACGTAGAATATTAACATAATTTAGAACTACTCATTACAAATATGGAATTAATTTTTCTGAATTCAAATCATAGAATTTGCAGAATTTAATTTAAAATTAATCCCGTTGTAAAGAAAACGAGTTTTTAAAAGTTAAAACAGTGCAAAAGATTGAAATGATTTTACCTATGAATTCAATGTAAAATCAATGATAATGACATACATTATATTAAATGGTAAAAATATATTATATTTATACTCTTAAACCATTCAATATTATAATTTAACCATATAAATTATTACGATGAAAAAAGTTGTTTTTAATTAAAATATAGCGTGTTTTTACTATTCATTAAAATATGAAAGTTATCAGAATAATTTGAAAATTTTATACAAAGTAAATTTTTATATCCTGATTCCAAAGAAGAATTTTATTTTGTCAAATTTAACTTATAAACATGTCAAAAACTATATTTAAAGTGGGTGCGCCATCAAAAGGCAACAAAACTGCATTTTTTTTAAAATACTTATTTTACCCAAAAAAATTATTTTGTTCTAATAACATGTTCTAGAAAATGTGTTATATGAATAATAATGCTATAAAATTCAAAAAATATTTCATAATATTCATAACATATAGTTCGTAATAATATTATAACAATATATCATAGTTTAGTAAAACTCGGTATTGCGTACTACTCACGCTATCGAGGAAGGTCGCGAATGCGTGTAATGCAAGCCAAGTCATGAATGTGTGTAGTGAAATCTACCTTTGGTGTCGCATATAGCATAATCAAAACTTATTTAATTTATACATTAAACAAAATCTATAATTACTGTTGCGTAGAATAATTTCTACAACACGAACTTGAAATTGTGTGTAACCTGAGCCAAGAATAGTTTTACGTATACTGCAAGCTAATACGGTGTTGCCTATAGTACAAGATAATCTTGGTGTAGTGTACAATAGAAGACATCAAATAAATTAAAAAGAATATATCTCATAAAATCTCGGGGTGTTACAGTGAGGATGAACTGAAAATATTGATCTATGAGCTTCAAAAAAAAAATATTTCTTCATTTTTCTAATCAAAAGGAACACACAATCTTAATCAAGATTAAATTCTGAAAACATTCTTATTTTAACTAATTCTAACTTTTTCTGTATCTCATGGTATTCCTTATGGGCTTGCTTAATTTTGTCTAATAACGATGACTACACTGAAACCTAAAACAAAATAGAGGTATTTTTTTCTCCAATAACTTCTAAACAAAAATTCATCAAATCATTAATCAAGGGATCATTTTACAAACATAACATAGTTAATGATGCATGATGTTTTTGACTCAAGGAATTCGTCACTTTGTTTTCATATCCTGGATGGTAATTGATCGCGCAATCATAATCCTTTATCAGTTCAATCCATCTTCTCTACCTCATGTTCATTTCCTTCTTAGTTAATATATACTTCATACTTTTGTGGTTAATATATATTTTACACATGGATCTGTATAAATGATTCCTCCAAATGTTTAGAGAAAAACCAATAGTTTCCATGTAAAAATCTTGTGTGGGATAATTTAACTCATGAGGTTTTATTTGTCTTGAAGCATAAGCAATTAACTCATGATTCTACATTAGAACACAACCAATTCACTTTAAAGAAGCATCGATGTAGATGACAAACTCACCATTCCGGGTAGATAGGGTGAAAATGGGAGCATTCACCAATCTATTCTTTAGTTCCTAAAAAACATCACATTATTCTACCCAAATAAATTTAACACCTTTTCATGTTAACTTGGTTATCAAGATTAATAACCAAGCAATGTTCTTAAAAAACCATTGGTAATAACCTTAGAATCCAAGACAAATACGAATATCTCTTTTTTTTTTGGTAATTTCCATTCATAAATCACATTTGTTTGTAAGGAACAACTATTATTCAATCCTTATTTACAATGTTCCCAAGAAAATAAATCTGTTGAATAAAAAAATAACACTTTATAAATTTTCCATACAGTTTGTCTTCCTTTAATGTTTGTACAGCAACCCTTAGATGTTTTTCATGCTCTTCTTTATTATTATAAAATACCATAATGTCATCAATAAACACAACCACAAACTTATCCAATAAATCATGAAATATTATATTCATAAGATTCATGAACACAACAGGTGCATTAGTTAACCCAAATGGCATAACAAAAAATTCATAATGCCCATATCTAGTATGAAAATCTATTTTCATGATGTCATCCTCTTTCACCTTTAGCTGATAGTATCTCGATCTCATGTCAATATTGGAAAAGTACAGTGCTCCCATGATATGATCAAATAAGTAATTGATGTGAGGAAAATTATACATGTTTTTAATATTGATGTTATTAAAAACATTATAATATATGAAAATTCCCATGGAACCATATTTATTTTTAATAAAAAAAATTACAACTCCATGGTGAGGTTCTAGGATGAATGAGGCCTTTATCAAGAAAATCTTGCAACTAATTTTCCAATTCAAGAAGTTCTATTTTAACCATATGATATAGGGGTCTTGAAATTGTATTATAATCAAGAAATAAGTAAATTGTGAATTTGACTTCCTGATCAGGTATGACATCAAGTAACTGATCAAAAAAACATCAAGGTATTCATTTACCACTGGCACATCATTAATATGAAAAGTTCCCTTATTTTCTATAAAATGAGAAAGATAAATTTAATTTCAATCTTTCAATATATTCTCATCATCTAGATATGTTATCAATTGTATGGGTTTATTATTATATATAAACTGAAACTCTTTCTGAAAAACAACTTCTTTAGCTCTATAGTTAATCTTAGAATGATAAATAGAAATCCAATCCATTCTTAGAATAACATCAAACTCAAATAAGGAAAAAACAACAAAGTTTGTAGGTAAAGCCTTTCTATAGACCATAAAATAAAGATTATTATAATTCATATCTTCTATAATATCTCCCCGGGGTGTTTTAATAGCATGTTTTGGTCTCTTTAGTTGAGTTGATATTTCCAATTTACCACAAAAAATCTCAGATATGAACGAATGTGTAGACCCCGGATCGAACAAAACTTTAGAAAAATCCAACTAAAAAACAAAGTACCTGATAAAACATCATTTTATGGCCCAAAGTCTATTGATGTAGTCACGAAGGATCTCACTACACCTTTCTTCTTATCTTATGGATTCATTTCTTCATCCGGATCTCGATTTGGGAAAGTATTTGCATTGTGACCCATCTCACCACATTTAAAACACTTTACAGTTTACTTATCAAGATTTGTCTTAGGATAAATTTCATTACATTCTCAAGCCATATTTCCAAACCTTCCACATCGAAAACAATTCCCAGTTTTGGTAATACATTCCATAGGTTGGTTCTTTCCACACTTTTCACAATCTAGAAATTGTATTTTCTTACCATCAGTTTTCTTTGGTTGATTCTTACCCATTTCTTTCCATTTGTACCTCTTCGTATCCTTGTTTCCAAAATGCATATGATTATCAAAAAACATCATCTCTACCCTCTCATCACATCAGAAAAGCTTCTCATAACATTTGAACTCACAGGAGGCAAATTCCTTTCGATACCTGGGCATTAATCCTAAGTAAAAGTTGGTGGTTTTTTTGTCAAAATATAGAATAAGATTTGGAGCATACCTTGCTAGTCGGGTGAATTTTTCATCATACAAAACCACTGAATCCTCATCTTTTTCCTTCAATTCAAGGAACTACTTCTCCATCCTAAGTCAGCCCACCTTAGGAAAATATTTTTCAAGGAATTGTTTTTAAATTCATCCCACTCTAAGGCATCAATATCCTCCCTATACCTAATATTCCTTACCATTGAACACCAATGATAAAATTCACCTTCAAAACAATAAATGTAAAGACATAACACTTTATTTTCTATACAACCCATTATATCAAATATCTTTTCAAGAGCATTAATATATACTTCAACTGCTATTGGGTCAGAATATCTATTGAAAGTAGGAGGGTGTTGTCTCATAAAATGTTCCACTATTATCATGATCCACTATAGTGCCTATGGTTGTTCTCTTGGATGGATTATAGCACCATTAATTTCCTATGTTAGATAAGATATTATTGTCACAAACTACTCAATTCCAATCCCTACCATTTCAGGATATAGATTCGAAAGGATATCATTCTGTCAGTGCCTCTCCCCTTCAGCTTCCCTGTTTCTTCTCTAGACAACTGTTATGAATAAACATATCTTAGTCAAAGAAATAGGGTAATATTTAAATGATATAAAATTTGAAATTAACCATATAGTGAAAAACATTTATGGTGTTATATTACCATCATCATAACCCATAAATTTATCTAAACCGTCCACTGATACCAACTATAATGAACCAACCTTATTACATTACACAATCTTGAATTTAGTCAAGAAATCACATCACTTAGAATTGAGGATCTTTTTATGTTTATATATTTAGAGAATTGGGTCATAATACATTCATAACATCACACATTAATACAGATTGGATACCATAAAAAATATTCATTTCTTTCAAAATATAAAACTTTCAAATAAAGTATGGTTTCATTGACAGTTATTCAAACATTTAACTTGGATTCCTTATTTGTCTTACACAACTTTAAAACCTATGTAAAATAATTTAAAAACTTGGCATGAGCACAAAAATCTATATAAGGGATATAAAAATAAGTAAAGAACACATTAGTCCATGAATACTTGTAATGTATAAAATCATTTTTAAAAAGACATACTTGTCACCCATATAAACAAACGTTTTGAAACTTTGGATTTCCATGAAATTTCCAGAGAACATATAAAACATAAATTGAACCATTATGGTATATTGGGGAATTACATACAAAATATTTTAACCCTCTTTACTCCCTTTTAATTTGTAACCCTCATAGTTACCTTACAATTTGTGTAACCATCGTAGTTACATGTGGAGTAACCATATAAAAGAAAACCAAATGACACATAGAAAATGCATTGGAGGGAGATATAGTTCCCACAATTAATCATAAACAATTCCCAAGAACAAGAAAAAAATCATACAACATGAAACATTGCATAAAAACATTGTTTTTGAATTTTGTAAAACAGAATTTTGAAAGTGGATTTGAAATGAAAAGCCCCTTAAAAACATATAATTGAAGCAAGACTTAATAGAGTGCATGTAATATATATAAAAACTGTAAATACACATAATTATACACAATATAAACATAAATAATCTTACAAATAATTTTAATACCACATAAATAATGAAGTAGAATGTTAACCCAAAGAATGGAAATCAGGTTATGAATTTCCTTACTTCGGGTTTGTCTTAATTAAAAATTGTCTAAACCTATTTTATAATGGTGAAAAGAATTTTATTAATATATTAAAAACATATTAATGTTTATAACAGCTTATATTATCATTTCATAACATCGTTACACCCTTTAATTGTTTTCCCTTCTATTGTATTGGGTGCGTTCTTTACATGATTTTCATGATCAGTTAATGATGCATATTCTTATCGATTGTAAGTGAGACAATAGAAATGGAATGGAATTGTATTTAAATATTTCTAGAACCATAAATTATACCTTTTATCATTTTGAATTCTGACATGATTATGATTCATAATTTAAATTGTTATTGAAATTTTTTTAGGTCATTTTGGTGATTCTTTGATCATAATGAACTCATTTTGTATCATAAATTTATTGGATGTGTAAAAAAGGATTACATAATCTTATATAAGATATAATAAATAAATTATAATCTGGTTCAACCATAAAAATGGTTTCATGACTAGTCCTGAAGAATGTAAATTAAATTGAAATCACATCATCTATGATGTGGGTAAAATGACCCTTTACAAATAGTGTTTTAATTTCATGAATAAGTGGGAGAGGAGAGGAAATGTAATGGTGACTCTTCCATAAACATGATGAAGTATAGAATATTTAAGATACTGGATCATTCTTACCTCTTTTATTATAAATCTGAGAAAGGAAAATAAAATAAAGGAATTTCAAAATGAATGAAAAGTTGGGAAATCTCATAAGAAAATTAGACAGCCTATTGGTGTCACTTAAAATTTCATAAAATATTTTTATGATAGAAAAGGGTTATCTCATCATTATAACATAATATGGGTAGTAAGGGGCATATAGAATGACATATCCCAACATAATCCAAAGGAAATTAAAAAGAGTAACATAAAATGAATGAAAAGAAAGAAAAAAAGAGGATGTTTACCTCTTGATCTCTTCTCCTTAAGATCATTATTAAGGCCTTTGGTTTTGGAATTTTGTTAAGGAAATCATATCTAGGACGTTTGGAAGATCCTGGGGAGGATTATTGGGTATAAATAAAGTAAGATTCAAGGATTAAGAGGTGTGGGAGGAAGAGGGAAATGAGGGTGGTATTTATTGTGGAGGAGAGGGGTATTTTTAATTATTTTAATCATTATTATAAACTTTTTGCTCAAAACTATGAATATTATTAATTCATGTGACCTCGAATAGTGATAATGGCATGTGATTTTGAAACAAGTGGTCTTACATCACTTATGATGTCATTAATAGTTCATTTAACTAATAATTTGAATATATGGTATTTTACCGTATTTCACAATTCCTCAAAAATTATATAATTTAATAAAATTCAAAAATATTCACCCAAACTATTTTCAAGGTGTAGAATTCAAAAATGAAAACCATTTTTTGAAAATAATATTTTAAATATTATTAATTTAATTTTTAAATATAATCATACTTAATTCAAAAATTAACAATTTTAATTCTATAACTGATTTTATATAACATTGAGAATTTAATAAAGATGTAATTATAAAAAAATACTTAAGAAAATAAAATATTAATACAATTAACTATTCATTAGATTTATATTACTATTCATAAGGGTATGTTACTATTCACCAAGAAATCAAGTTAGTTCCATTAGACTCCAAATAACTTACCAATCATAATTTTTGATAACTGTTTTTTGAAATATAAAACATAGAAGTTGTAAAATTATGCTTAAAGGATACATATAAATATCTACTTAAAACAAAGTTTCACACATTTAATTTTTTTTAGAAAACCTTTTATGTTACCATTGATGATATGAATGTCAAATTAAATTACTAATTAGGTATGTATAAATGATATAAATTGATTCTTCAAGTGTTATCTATCTCACACATTTCAACTTATTTCATATCTAATAATAACTTCTATAAAGATGTGATGAGATGATAGGTTTTCTCTTTGATTGGACAATTGAAATTATCACACTATTGTAGTTTTATTGATATGATTAGAGTGACATGGGATTTATTTTATATGTTAACTTAGACTCTTATTTTCTACACCAAAACCATGTTTAGTTGGATTATAGGATTTTTTTACATCTCAATTACTAAGTGGTAAAATAACTCACTGGATGTATTTTAGTTACTGTATCTATCATGGAAATTATATATGTGAAAGGTTTTGGAATAAAATCATCTTAGTATAAATTTATATATATTATATGATGAAATAGTGAAAAGAGACTATTAACAAATGGGGACAATATATAAGGAATTTTTTCCTATCCTAAAATTGGTAATATAATCCCACGACGAAACCCTCTTATTTTTTCAATGGAGGAGAAAATGCACATAATTTAAAAATATGGTGGAAAAAGTGGATGTATATTTCCATTGAATGTTATAATATATTCCCCTGCTACCCATATATTAAGGGGTAAAAGTTAAGGATAAATGGGGATAATGTGGAACCTTTTAATTTTTTCAATGAAGGGGGAGTGAGTCCAGTAACTTAACTCTATATTCCCATCTTGAAGGAAGAGAAAGAAGAGTTTATATTGTAAAAAAAGTACAAAGGGGGTATTTTTCGAACTCTATGAGTTGTTGTTTTATTTTTTCACAATATAAGTGTAATATGGTTATATAACACCCCGTGTTTTTTAAAACAGAAAACTATATTTGATAGTGTATGAGATACACAACATCGAACTGAATCAAATGATTATTATTTAAATATTAAAATTTGAATATATGAATAAGATTAAATATATTATGAAATATATATAAAAATTCATACTCAACAGAAATATATTTATTAATTCATATTAAATATTATTTAATTTTTTGTTAATGTCTTTTTTCATAAATGTATGTTTTATTTTTAAATTTTTTTTATTTTTTTGTAAAAAAATATAATAGTTATTTGACAAAAAATTAAAAAAATGTACTTTATAAAATGAAAAAACATTTTATATCATCATATAAAGATTAACGTAGGATGAAATTATGGTATTTTTCATAAAATATTGATTTTTTAGAGAATAGCAAAAAAGTACTTTTTTTTGTAAAATCTTCATTTATTTTGATAAATAAAGTAATTTAAAAGTACTATTATTTATTTAGTTCTTCTTAAAAGTTACATTAATATTATTTATTAATATAAAATCCAAATAATTACATTTAAATTATATTAAAACTATTTTTTTAATTAGATTATTTTTAGGCATAAAAACTCATTTTCCTGAAAACTATTTTAAAATGAAAAATGTTTAGCTATTAAAATTCATTAAAATAAACCATAATGAGTAAGGATTTAAATGAATTTTTTTTATTATACAATTATATTTATTAATTTAAATTCCAATAATTAATATTACTAGTTATATTATCAATGAAAAATCATCTATTCCTTGAAAAAATCATTTTTTATAAAATGATTTTCCATTTCCTTTGTAGGTTTTATATTAAAATATACGAACTATTTAAATTCATTTTGATTAAATTGATTCCATTTTGGGAATAATTTTAATCATTATTTTTTAATATGTTTAACATAATTTTAGAAAAATATGAATAATAACTGTAGTAAATATTTATGACCACGGTAAAAGGAAAATAAGTTAATTAAGGGTAAATATAATTTAAAGGAATAGAAAAAAGTAACCCTAATGTTAGGAACATTTATATTTTAATTTCTATCTAATAATTATTATATGTGTTATTCCTTATTTCATTACAAATTATTAAGAAATGATGTTGATAAAAATAATATTTTTTATATGATAAAACATATATTTATTTTTGTGTAATAAGGAATTTAATTTAAGACATTCATTTTTGATTAATTTATGAATTTTAAAAATTGTACTTTTATAATGTAATACTATTATATAATTTGTATTAAATTTAAATGATAATATAAATTTTAGGAATTCAAATATGACTGTTAGAGGGGTTCAAAAACTATTATTGTTGAAGAAACCAACATTTCTCAATAATTGGTGATTCTTGTTTTAAAATTGAAAATTCAAATATTTATAAAATTATTTTGATAAAATAATTATTATTTTTGGAATCAGAATATTGAAATTATCGAATAGTGAATTTTTATAATCTTCTGGGAGAGTTTAATTTTTAGGTAGAAATTAAATACAGTATAATTATATGGTGTCTATTATAACCTAAATATAACACAAAATTGACGTAATAGATGATATAAAGTATATAAAAAGAAAATATAGAAGGTTTCCATTAAAAATAATTTGATTTTTAGGATATTTGATTAATTTTATAAATCCTTTTTGAAACCTCCAAAACCAAAATTAAATTTTATGTTTTTAAAATAATCTCATCATGAACATGACTCACTTATACATCTTCAAGGGTAATATTTTAATTTTCTCATCCATTTAAATTATAAAATAACTAAAATCACACCCATTTGTTAGAAACTAAGAGAAAATACAAGGTAATGTTTGTATTTTGGATTATTTTATTATAGATTCCAAAACCAAAGTTTGGGAAATAATAAAGAACTCCCATCTATTTTACTATATAAACCCACAGAATATCCAATTAACATTCAATAATAAAGTTCGATAACATCCTTAATCTTTCTTCCCCTCTCTGCAGTACTCCCAAGGTGACCCATAGCTCTCAATAATCTCATACCAAGCTTTTTGAATCACCTTATCATGGTAGGGGATCTACCTCACTTCTTCTTATTCGAGCATTTCATTAAGTTTTTTCCACTTAATTTCCATTTTTTTCTTATTTGGGTATATTTTTATACATCGCTATTTGTTAAATTTGTATTTCCAGTTGATCATAAACCCATTTATCACTCATTAATCCCTCCCATGAACCGTTATGTACAACCATTATGCTGCTGAAATTGTTCTGCGATTTTCCATACCACTCTATTATTTTCCATTCAAGTACCTTATTTGTAATTAGCCTTTTGAATCTAAATTTGTTATATTTTAATTAAATTATGATCGTCCATTTACATTATAATTTATTCTATTTGAATTATAGATCATTTATTCCCTCTCATTTTGACCTTTACCTAAGCTATTAACATGCCGATATTTAGTAAGATATTTCTCTCTCTTCTTTCCCATTCAAACACCTTCATTATCTTATGCCTTTTATCTCCAATTTATAATATTTTTATATGTACTTACACACCCCCTTACTAACATTATGATTTATAAATTATTAGATACTCCTTTAAATCTCATTAATCCCTCCCATGAACATTTATATTTCCATTTTTCTATAGAACTTTTGTTGTGATTTTCCATGCTAGAAAATTTTGTAGTGAATACCGATACCCATTTTCTATCAAGGGTGTTCACCTTTATGAAATTAAATTTATTTTATTGGGTAATTACATTTATAAAATAAAAAATAAATTAATTTAGGATTAAATTTGATGAAATGTGTTCTTATGTTATGTGATATATGTGGCACACCTATTCATGTACATGATATTATTATGATAGGGGCACCCGGATAGCGCTCCAATGCATTGGGTAATGTTTTACTCTCATGGGATTCCATGGTTAGTGTTGAGAGGTTATCCTAAGTACCTTATGTTGTGATGTACTAGTGGTTAACCTTGGACTATGTTTATAATGTCTTGTTTGTAGTTGTTTCCACATTTCCCATGTTGACTTAATGTTATCATGCAATATCATGCCTTATTGTTCATGTTTTTTATTTTCACCCATTTTATGTCACATTTAAATTTATAGTTTCTATAAAGTAATACTATTTTCATGTTATGCTTCATTTATTCCCTTACTAGGAATTATAACTCACCTCGTTTTTATGTATGTCCCTAGGTTATCTCACGTAGTTTTAAAATATATAAAATTTTGGTAGCATTTTAATTAAGTTTTAAACAATGTTTTTGTATCCATGTGACAAGTTTTTATGTTATGAAACAAATTACAAAAATTAGCTATAATTTTCAAGATATTTGGGATGTATTAAGTGTATTCATATGTAATAAATCATGAAGTATTATGTAATAAAGACACAGTTTTTCATAGTTGGTATCAAAGGAAAATAATTAATTATTGGATTTGGATTATAAAACTCTAGAAATAGGCTTAGGGAAAAACATAATAATACATTCTTATGTTTTGGTAAATTATAGAGTAACTATTTTCCAATAAAATAAATTATTTTCTAGAGAGTATAAGTGGATTTAGCACTATTATAGATGTACCTTGGGGTAACACCTTGAAACCCAGTGTTGAGCTAGACTCGATCAGGAACTAGTGCATGAAAATGGGACTTCATATACACCTAGTTTGACACTCCTAGTCGATATGATTTTTTTAAATTAACAAGCTCAATACGAACCATTATTAATGGAACAAGAATTCATATAAGTGTCTATTTTAGGAAATAGATCATGGATAACTTATGTTGGGGCCTATAAATTTATTATTTAACGAATATATGTTATTTTTAAATTATGACTATAATTTTAATATTTTTCTAGTTATGTTTTTGATATATTAAAATTTCTTATCCCTAATTTTACCTTTATTATAATCAATGGAAAGAAATAGGAAGAACTGATTCAACAACCAATGTGATGGGCAATGTGATGAATGCCCAAATGATATGCCTAACATAATAAGAACTCAAGTAGTACATTTTATGATTATGCCAAACCAGCTACCAAAAATCATAATTAACAATTTCTACAAATTAAAATGTCCCAAGATATCAAATAAGAGAGGAAAACATATCAATGAAGTTCATCTAATAAAGCTGATAATGGAATGAATATTCAATTTCCTATATGTCAATAATGTTGAATGAGGCACCAAGGAAAATTCCACAAAACACCTCAAAGGTGTTTTACATGTGAAAAAATAGGTTATAAAGTAGCTAGATTCTAAAAAAAGTAAGAGTGTGGTATAATGGAATAAATTTCACCCTATAGAAAACTTTTTTTTCAATGTATGTGTGAAGAATATAGGAATTATTTATGTCAATTCACAAATCCAAGGGTTAAATCCTAGACTATAGACCTTTGATATGGAAATTATTGAAGTGTGAGGATTAAAGTATTTATGTATCGATATTTTAGAGTTATGTTGTCGAAGTAGTATATCAATGAAATTATGGATATAAGAATCATGAAACATATATTGATGGTTCCATAGTAGTTTCTATTTAATTATTTGTAACATTTGTTGAATGGTATTGATAACATATAATATTGATTTAGTGATAAGGTGGTATTTTAGAAGAAAAATGATTAATGTATTGATAACCCTTAATATATGTTTGATGTTGGGATAAAAATGAAGAATATTGGGTAGATATATCAAAGTATAATCTTATTTTTATTAGCATTGATACCAAATTGGAGATTTTTGTGATGGTAGTTAAGAGTGATTAAGGATATTTTGGAAAAACATAAAACAAGATAAAATGTTTTTTATTTTTCAGTGATTAATGATATTTATGGATGCATTTTATTTTGGTTGAGGTATATATACCTATTAGGTTTAATATAAATGATTTTTCAAGAAGAATACTCTTGTGTTTTTTGAGGTTTAAGATGAAGGGTATAAGAGAACCATTTATGTTAACAAATTATTAAATTTTAATGTTATTTGTATTAGTTGTGGTATATGAGTTTTTATTTAAAGAATCACCTTTGAAAAAAAGTTTATTTTTTTGAGAAATTTGGGAGATTAATGTATTAAGGTTTATTAATTTTCAGTATTATATAAGTTTATTTTAACCATTTTGTATTTATTAATGATAGGAGGAATATATTTTTATTATATGGTGAATTATGACATCCATTAGAATATTATTCTAGTCCTTCAGGCATAAAAAATCATCTTAGATATACATTATTTGGAGAAAAGATGATATTATAGTGGAAAATTATTTAAGGATGAAATTATACTTTTCAAGTAAGTATATTTATTTATGTTCTAATTATATATGATAAAATAATTTATTAATTCTATGAAAATAATATTGAATCAAAAATATTTTTATATTATGATCATTTAGATGAATTGATGGTCTTTTACCGCATTATAGATTTATTATTTTTTGGTCATTGAATTTATCCTAACCATGTTCTGTATCACTCTCTATTAGTTCTTGGGAATTATTTGTTTTTATTAGATATATTTTTTTTCACCTCCCACTAATGTTATCCTACATGGAAGCCAAGATATGTGATGTACTTCGAGTGGATATTTCTTTAACCCTTTTTACAATGTGACTTTTCAATAATGATTTTTTAAAGTATCAAATAATTATTTATTCAGATCATGTTCAAATTGAGAGGACACAATTTATTAAATGGTGGAAGAATGTAACACCTTGAGTTTTTCAATGAAAAAACTATGTTTGATAGTTAATGTGATACATGCCACCAAACAAAAACAAACACTAATTATATAAATAAGACCATTTTTAGATATGAATATGATTAAATAAATTATTATATATATATGTGTGTCTATATATATATAAATTTTCTACTCAACATAATTATATTGAAAAATTCTTTGTAAATATTCACTCAATTTTTTTGTAATGTCATTGTTCATGAAAATAAGTTTTCTTTTGAAATGACATGTATTTATTTTATGTAGAAAATTTCTAATTAGTTTAAATAAAATTAAGAATAGGTGTCTTATAAAATGAAAATAATTTTAAAAATCATTATATCAAGAATAAATTATAGTGAAATATTGGGAATTTTGAAAAAATTTATTTCTCACTTAATAGTTTAAAAATACTCATTTTTTTAAAAATAGTCATCTATTTTGATAAATTAAGAAATTTAAAAGTCCAATTATAATTTTAAATTTATTTACAATTATCATAATTACTATTTAGTAATATTTAATCCAAATAATTACACTTAAATAATCTATATATCATATTTTAGAATAAGTTTATTTGTAGGCTTAAAAACACATTTTTTCTATAAACTATTTTCAAATTCATAATGTTTAACAATTATAATTAATTAATATTAAGCCTATTGAGGAATTATTTAAATAAAGTTTTTGTATTATATATATTTATTTATCAATTTAAATTCATATAATGAAAATTACTTGTTATAGAGATATAAATGATTTTTTCCTTGAAAAAATCATTTTTTAAGAAACTACTTTCCATCGTGCTTATGGGTTTTAAATTAAATTATTATACCATTGTAAATTTATTTTTATAAAATGTATTACATTATTTTAATAATCATAACCAATATTATTAAATACTTTTAACTTAATTTTTTGACATTATGAATAATAACTATAGTAAATATTTTATACCACGAACAAAGAAAAATAGGGTAATTGGAGGTAAAACTAATATAAAGAAATAGAAAAAAAGTATTCCTAATATTATAAAAACTAATATTTTAAACTAATTATAATAATGATTGGGGTTTTTTAATTTATAAATAATTAAGAAATTATTTTGATAAAAAAAATTTGTATGATAAAACACAAATTGTATTTCTGTATAATAAGAAATATCAATTAAGATATTCCATTTTTCTGAATACATAAATTTTAAAAATAAATTATATTTCAATAAAATAGTACTTTTAAATATTTTTTATTAAATTTAAATGATTATATAATTTTTATGATATCAAATGCGACTGTTATAAGGTTTCGAAAACTGTTGTTGTCAAAGAAACCAACATTTCTCAATAAATATCGATTATATTTTTAGAGGTAAAAATAAAATTATTTATAAAATTATTTTGATAAAATAAATATAATTTTTTAAATCAAAAAATCGAAATTATCCAATACTGATTTTTTTTACAATTTTCTAAGGCAATCGATTTTTTTGGTAGAAATTAAATACCCTTTAAACATATGGTGTCTATTATGAAACAATAATGAAGAAAAAGTGATTTAATAAATAATATAAAGTTCATAAGAGGCCAAATATTTGTTTACCATTTAAAATAATGTCATTTTGCGCTTATTTTATTTTTTTATAAATCCTTTTTGAAAACTCAAAAACTAAAATTATATTTTAAGGTTTTAAAATCATTTCATTATGAAGATGACTCACTTCTACATCGCCAATTGTAATATTTTAATAAAATAGTTCCATAGACTTATAAAAATTTTAAAAACACTCATATTTGGTAGAAAAAATGTGAAAACTATGGGAATATTGTTTGTTTTTATTATTTTATTGTATAGATTCCAAAACAAAAGTTTGGGAAATAAAAAAATAATTACCCTATATTTTTTTATATTAATCAACTTAATTTCTCATTAATATTCACAAACAAATATTAAATCAAACCCTTACTCTATCATCCCTTCTCTATACTCCTCCCATTGTTCCCCCAATCTATTAATAACCTTCTCCAAATCTTTTGTAGTCACCCTCGTGTTATAAGGGATCTCCCTCTCTTCTTATTATTCAATCACATATTTTATATTATGCCTATAAATTTCTATTTTTCTTATTTGGATATGTTTTTATACATCCCAAATAATTTAACTTTGATTTTCATGTGATTATATACCCCTTTAAATCTCATTAATCCCTCTCATGAACCTTTATATTCACCAGTTATGCTGTTGAAATTGTCCTGATTTTTCATACCTCTCTCTCTTCTTATCCATTCAAGTGACTTATTTTTAATTATCCTTATTAAAATCAATTGGTTATATTGTCATCTTTTTATAAACATAAATTTAATTTCAAATTGTTTACCTTTTAATGATCCATCATTTATCCCCTCCCATTTTGACCTTTACCTAACCCATTACCACATCAAAATTTAGTAAGACATTTCTCTCTCTCTTATTTCCCATTCAAGAACCTTCATTATCTTATGCCTTTAATCTATAATGAATAGAATTTTGATATTTTCATTAATATATTCCTTAATTCTCCTATTATTTATAAATTATTAGAGATCATTTTCACTCTCATTAAAACCTCCTTTAAAAATTAATATTCCTCTATTATAGTACTGAAATTTCACTGTGATTTTACATGTCAAACAATATTGTAACAAATACACACAAACATTTCCTATAAAGGGTGTTCATATTTATGCACTTATACTTATTTTATTGGGGAATTACATGTATTTAATCCAAACTAAATTATTGTGGGATTAAATGTGATGAAATATGTTATTATGCCACATGATCAATGTAGAACACTTATGGATTTACATGATATTATTATGAACCGTACACTTAGATAGTACACCAATTAATTGGGTATTGTTTTAGTATTATGAGATTACATGTTTAGTGTATGAGAGTTTATCCTAAGAACATTATATTATTATGTTTTGGTGGTTATCCTTGACCTATGTTTATAATTACATGTTTAATTTTGTTTCCACATTTCCCATGTTGCCTTTATGTTACCATTCTATATCATTAATTGTTGTTCATGTTTATGATCATCACCCCTTTTATTTTCCATTAAAATAACTACTATCAAAAATGTGATCCCTTATTCATATTATGATTTTTTTCCTTTCTAGGATTTATTGCTCACCCCTTTCATATATAAGACCCCAGGTTATCCTCTGCAGGTTTAAAAGACATGGAATTTTAGAACCATATTAAAGAAGTTTTCAATAATGTTTTTGTATCCATGTAACAAGTTTTTGTGTAATGTACCTAATAACCCAATTAAACTAGACTTATCGATCATATGGGTTTTATTAAGTGTATTTTTATATAATAAATCATGAATTAATTTGTAAAAAATACATAGGTTGTCAAAGGCTATGTTCCATGTTGATAATAAACTATGTATTTATTGACAATAACTAGTGAAGTTGAAGAGGATTTTTTAGGAGTAGTGATTCTTGGAGTACTCTTATGGATTCATTAAAACCACTATGTTTTAACAATAAGACCAATAGATGCTAGTGATAAATTTCCCTTAAATATAGACTCTAACCTAAAACACATTTGGTTATTCTATATAAGTTGTTTGGTTTTAGTGTTTTCTTTGGTATATCGAAGTTGTTTATGATGTATAAGGACTCAACAACACACCACCTTTTTTGTACCACATAAGAATGGTATTCTTAAAGGCCATCTCCTATAAAGATAAATTATATGACATAAAGTAATGGGCTATGTTAGGAAGGTTTGTTGGTTAAAGGAAGTGGATAACATGAGTAATGGAACAATAGGTTCAAACTATGCTATATAAGAATAGATCATGTTGCATAAAGGTCATTCGGAAATTAATCTACTCATATAAAGATCACATTGATCATCAGAGCTACATAAGGCTAATACCTACTGATGTGAAGGTTAAGAATTTTCATGTATAAGGATATTTCCAAAATTCATAAAGGTAAATTGATTCTAATGGATCCACTTAAGGGTTATGGAAAATCCCTTGGCTCACATTAGGGTAACTGGATGAGGACGTGTAAGGGTTAACATAACATAAAGGATATTTTGTAAAGGTAAAGTAATCAAAATTATCAATGAGCTGACAACACACCATAGTGAATGTAAGATTTTCATTTTCATATGTTATAGGTTTGAGGGTGCCTATGCTATGGAGAGAAAGATATTCTATATAAATGTTGAAGAGGAAATGTCCATTCCATAAAAATTAATTACGATGTGAAGAGGTTATTTTGTAAGATTGAAAGATTTGTATGTTTATAAGTCTATAATAGATTATTATTTAGTGGAATGGTATATAATGCAACTAATTAGGTGAGGAGAATGATTTTTGAAGATATCATAACATGATCAGAGGAGAGTAATGATGAAGTTAAATGGTGTGAGATTTTTGGATCTAGTCAAAAGGAGGCTACACTATATGTGAATAAGACTACATAATAATATTTTATTGGGCCCTCCTTCTATTCCATAGTGACCTTAGGGTGGTGGATGATTATTCCATTGAAGTAGTGATCAGGCCATAGTTAAACAGTTTTATAGACAAACTAGAAATTCATCAGGGGATTTATTCGTGATATTTAAATGAATTTAATCAATTTTAATGGAACTAAATGGACACAATAAATTTTTGGTGCACCTAGAAAAATATTAATAAGATAAGATGAATGAATATTGATATGGTCTATTATATAAAGGGTTACATTCTTATAAAACTATTTATGGTAGTTCGGGAAGGAATCAAAAAACAAAGAGTGTATTGAAAATATGAATATCAAAGTGGAAGAGGAATTACAATGATTATTCCAATAATGGAAAAAATACTCTTGGGAATAATTAAAGAAATTTATAAATTAGAATAAGAATTTATAAGTAATAAATAATGTAGAATATAAATTACATGTTTATTCTAAAATTTAATGATGGTGTTTGTGTGAACACTCAGGTAATGTAGATGATGCTCCTGGTGATGTTTAGAACATTCCCATGAAAGATAAATAATAAATCATTGGAACCCATATCTATATTCCAATTCAACTATAAATAATAGGTAATACTGTTCTGGGATTGTGAGCTATCTATGTTTCCCCTTGAAGCTGTGATTTAATGTTGGAAGTGTGAGGGCAGTGATCCCAAGGAGGAAGTGAGCCAATGAATATCATTTTTAGGGAAGTGATCCCAATCATGAATGAACTATCCTTAATGCCACAAGTAGCGATCATGATTGATTCTGTGGATTGATATATTTCTGATAACAGACTCCTTAGATTATCCCATAGCGGTGAACTAGGTAAAAATATGTGTGTCTTTTGTGCTTTGTGTTTTTCATATTTGCTTCATGACGTGGATTATTATGTGGGATGAAAAATTCTTAATGAATATTTTTTTTGTGATTGTTCAAGTTAAGTGGTAATCATATAAACATTGAAAAGAAGTGTAAAATAGTATTTCTCATCTTAGTAAGAGGTTAGGATTAGAATTAGGAAGTGAGAGGAAAAGAAAATGATTTTAATTAATAATAGATTACTATACTGAATTACCCCTAGGTATCTCTCAATTATGCCCCTTGAGGGGCCTACAAAAGAAAGGAGACCGTAGTTGTCCAAGTTGTTTGAATCTAAATTTTATAGCACATGTCCTTACCATATTATGATAAACTACATGGTAAGTTCTTAAAACATGACCTAAAACATTGTAACTCAAACAATGTGATTTTGATTCGTGTTAATCAGGATATATAAGAAACATATTTAAGGTTAAACCATAACATAAGAATATAAATATATGGGCCTACTATTAGGTGTAAGCCCCAATAAAACCTTATCCTATTTAGTTATCAATGAATGGGATAAACTAGAATTTGTAGCTCATGCATAAGTACTATATTGGATCCATTTTGAGATACTCCTCATGGTTTCATTAAGAACCATTAGTTGAGATGCTTCTCTTTATTGTTTTCATACCATCTTGAATGGAGATACTCCTCTTAGTTTCTGTTTCCAACGCTTTCACTGGGGTGCGTGCATTCGCCTGTGGAGGGAGCGCAGCTGTTGCCCCGCATTCCCACATTCCAATGGTGGGAAACATTCACTCCTTATTCAGGGATGTCTTCTCCTTGATCGAAACAAGATGATGGGATGTTGGTTCTTCCTTTTATGGATTCATCTTTAGAACTCATTACCTAGTCCAGGTCTCCCTCATAGATTTAAGACATTGATCCTAAAACTCTTCCGAGCGCCATATCTTAATGGACACTGGTTAATTACACTGATTATGTCAGGACATTCTAGGGGGTCCAGTCAGGGCAGCAACCTTCAGTTAGGGGAGTAGTCACGTTGGGCATCACTAACGTGTCTGGATGCTGGGGAATTGGCGTGTCAGTCTTATGTCCCTTATTATAGGGCTTCTTGGGAGTGAAAAAGCCCAAGGCATCCCACATCTAATTCGGGGAATCATATGAAATGTGCATGTATATGGGTTTTTCCTCAGTTTCCTATGTTTAACACAGGGTATTTCGCAAGTTTAATGTCCTGTGAAGACAGATCATACTGATCAGAACGCAGATGATGGGGCCAATGTGTGGTTGACTTCCCACTTAATATTGAGGGGAATGGGGAATGAGGTGGCATAATCCCATCGAGATGTGGTGACCTGGGTAAGAATTAGGATGGATGATGGAGTGGTTGAATTAAGTGGATTGAAAATGGTATGGAACTTCCATGAGGATGATGATGGTTTTGGGCTTGAGCCTTGAAGAGGCTTCCTATATATCCCTGTGGTAGGGAATCAAAGTCCACATAGTTCATCTGATGATGGCTTACCACTGATCTAGGCTTTCAACAGCCTACTACTTGCTGGGGTTGCAACGACTTACCACTGGACAATAATGTCAACGGCTTACCGCTTAATAGGATCATAATGTCTTACCGCGGAATAGGATCAAAACAGCTTACCGCTGAATGAAGTGATAATGGCTTGCCGCTGAATAGGGAATCAAAAGTTCAATATAGTTTAATGTCATGTAAGACCGGGGTGGGCCTATGTGAAGTGGATGGGACTATGGGTTTTTGGGCTTCAACCTCAGGGGGGGCTTCCTACGTACCCTTCCTTGGAAAGGATCAAAGACCTCCTAGTTCATGAATGGGGAAGGAGTCGGTGAACCGACATGAATAAGGACCTAGGGTCTAGGTGGATGGTGGGCTTGAAGCTCATAGAGTCTTCCTACGTACCCTACCTAGGAAAAGATCAATGTCTATTTAGTTCAAGATGGGTCATGGAATCGAATGGTTGGAACCAATGGGTGTTATGAATGACCTCATGGAGGCTTCCTATATACCCTTCTTTGTAAAGGATCAATGTCCCTTTAGTTCGGAAGGAGTCATGGAACCGAATGGTCGGAACCAATGGGTGTTGGGCTTGAACCTCGTCAATGCTTCCTACGTACCCAGCCTTGGCAAGGATCAAAGTCCCTATAGTTCGGAATGGGGCTTGGTACACCGACATTAATATGGTTGGGACCAATGGTTATTGGGCTTGAACCTCAGGGAGGCTTCCTACGTACCATGCCTTTGCATGGATCAATGTCCACGTAGTTCGAGACAAATTTGTGGGGCTTACACTCTAGCCTGCCTAGGGTGTTGGTGAACCGACAAGAAGATGGTCGGAATGACTGGGTGTTGGTGGGATTTAACCACAGGGAGGCTTCCTATGTACCTTTCATTAGCAAATATCAATGACCTCGTAGTTCATGTATGGAATGGGGAGTACACTCTAGGATTCCCATGGTGTTGGTGAACCAACATGAAGATGGTCTGAATAACCAGGTGTTGGTGGGAATGAACCTGAGGGAGGCTTCATACGTACCTTTCCATAGAAAAGATCAAATACCTCGTAGTTCAAGTATGGCATGGGGATTACACTCTAGGCTACCCAAGGTGTTGGTGAACTAGTGTGAAGATTGTCGAATTGACCGGGTGGTGGGGCGTCGATGAAACAACATGAAAGAGGACCTGGGGTCCCATGGATGGTGGGCTTGAACCATACATAGGCTTCCTACATAGCTTGCCTTAGTGAGGATAAAATACCACGTAGTTCCGGTGGGGTTTGGGGCTTGGAACCGATTGGTCGGAACCAATGGGTGTTGGGCTTGAACCACGTGGAGGCTTCCTACGTACCCTGCCTTAACAAGGATCAAAGTCCTTGTAGTTTAGAATGGGGCTTGGTACCCAGACATGAAGATGGTCAGGACCATTGTTTGTTGGGCTTGAACCTCAGGGAGGCTTCCTACGTACCATGCCTTTCCATGGATCAAATTCCTTGTAGTTTGGAATGGTTTGTGGGGCTTACACTCTAGGATGCTCAGATAGGATGTCATGGTCGATGCATACTCTAAGCCCACGTGAGTCATGCATGCTGTCAGAAACAAGAGACAGTAGATACCTGACAATCACGTCGCGAAAGATGCATCTGTGAGAAGTGAAGTGGGGCTTACACATAGTTAGCCACCCAAGGAAGAAACATGGACTTACGTATGGTTAGCAGCCCGAAGAGGTTGGGACATACTCTAGGAGGGAGGCACGATGATGACAAAGCGCAGCGGCAGAGGGATTTGGGAACAAAGAAAGGAGAAGCTCCATTCCCAATAACGCCCTTTGATGTCCCTGGGGACCAAAGAAGAAAGGAAGGACATGGATGTTACCCTTGCAAGAAATCTAGGGGATTACACCGTGATGGATGCCCTTTCTCTGAAAACAAACATAACTCTCATAAGGAGGATATCATCCGCTGTAGTGAATAGTGGGCGGGGAGAATGTCCATGGTGGCGGTACCCCATGTGTGAGGCACGGGGAGAGGTCACAGTTTAACATCATTTGAAGAGGACGAAGGTTCTTGGCATTTTATCTTCTTACAACTCAGACGAGGTGGGTTTGCTCCATACTCTTAGGACTTACATAACTGGTACCCTCTACTCCTTGGTGTAGATAGGGGACAGACAAAGCCATGGATAGTGGGTGTCAGGGAGAGAACCATCGAGGGATCCACATTAGCGTGGCTATGCGAAAAATCATTAGGTGAAGCAACGCAATGGGCGGTATCGTCCAGGGGACTTTGGTGTTACTTCGTGAAAATATAAGAGGTATCATAGGAAATGAATATATGGAGAAGGTGTTGTGGGCACGGGAGGCACCCTAAAATGTTTCCCGAAAGAGGGTCATCACATTTGCACAAGGCGGGAGGCTTGCGTGCAAAAGGGACTGTTGTGCGAAAGAGGGGCCGGGTCGGCACACAATCGGAATTTTGTGCATGAAAAAGTCTGGGCCGGCACACAATTGAGTGCTTGGTGCGAAGAATAGCGGGTCGACCTGCAAAAGGAATTGCATGCCGAAGCCCTAACTGTGGGCAATAGGAAGTAATTATGCACAGGGGAAGGGTCTTGAGGGGATCTGGACAAGGATCAAGCATGAGTAGTCACGCGCAAAGGCAGACACCCAGGAGATGTGGAACGGAAAATTTAGTACATGAGATCCGTCTTTTTGTGCGCGCGAGATAGGAATTTCGCGTGGGGGAGACGATTCAGATTCTTTGGGGTGAAGTCAAAGGATATCCCTTCTATTTATAGGCACTCGGGATTGCAGGACTACGCGAAAAACACTTTGGAATGAAATATTGTGTGCCTCGATGTTGGTAGTGAGGAGATCAACTGTGTGGAGTGGTGGCACGAAATAGTTCCGTGTCTACGTGGAAAACTCTCAGGAATCCCGGAGTTTTTCACGCGGGTCATATTTTTTTCGCACGACTCAATATTTTTTTCATGTCGCCCCTCCAGGATCCCTGGAATGGTTTACTGGTTCCAAATATGGCATTGATTTGTCATGCCCGAACCTTCCTTAGCCCTGGAGTGCTTTTCGGCGTCTATAGTTTCCAAAAATTCCTTCACCTGGATTATCCACCATAGTAAACTCAAAAAAGAATTCCAATGAAACCCTACTCAATACCATGTTTTATAATATCATGAAATTATATTGATCTTTTATCATCTCTAATTTATCACACCAAGTATAGCACATGTGGGATTAGATATTTTACTTGATCATTTAAATTGCATGATTGAGAAATTTCATAGTTAAATTTAGGGAGAACATAGTAGTCATAACTACATAAATATAAAGTATATAGCACATGTGCTTACCAAATGATGCTAAACACAATGGTAAGGTTCCACCACATGACCATGAATTATGCATATTGAACTACATGGGATTTGATTCCTATTAACAAGGATATGTTGGATGCCTCTTTGAGATTCAATCCCAATATCCCAATATAAAAATATTTGTCTCATAGTACCTCTAATCCCAAACTATACCTTCGTATAGTTATTTTCTAATAATCATGTTGGAAAAAAAGTTTGAATATGCATAAGTCCCACAATGATAATACATAAATTTAACTTACTACTAGAATCATATGTTGTTAAACATGTAGGGGATGAATCAATAAATTCTGATGTCATAACCTAAATAAATATACATTCAATGGGAGAATATTTAGCAATAGAGTAGCCATGTATTTGGATTCATGTTATTTTTTAAAAAAATGAGTTTATTTTAATAAATTAAACAAAATTAACAAAAAATATATATTAGAACAATCAAGTAAGATGATTCGATCATAAGATGTCTCTAAGAATACAATAGATGTAACTGTTTTCCTATGAAATTACAGCTCACTAGTTCATGAAGTATTCAATATTTGAGATAAGTCCATAGAATTATTCACCAATTTAATGCATACACAATTCAAAGGCTAATATCCAATTCACTTAAAGGAACACTTTCATGATCACTCCATGAATTGGATTGTACTCGAACTCAAAATTTGTAGTTTTCAAAGCTGGTAAAGACTAAGAAGAAAATAAGACAATAAAAATAATTCTCAAACCATAGAAATAATTTAAGAATTTAATCACATAAAATAATATCAAATAAATTTCTAATAAAATCCCTAGGATCAACACATAAATGTTTTAGCCTTCCATTGATGCAATTCTCTCAATGGAAGGTATAATTTTACTTAAAGAAGTTGGACAGGAGAAGTAAAAATAATGGAATAATGAATACTCCACCATTGTGTGTTAAATATCAAAATATTTTATGTAAATAAATTCACACCTTGATTAAATTGCATCAATGTGTTAACAAAACAAATAGAAATAATGGATAATAAATAATCTTAAGAAAAGAAAGTTATCCAAACAACTTTCATGGGAAAAATTGAAGATGTGATTAAAAAATGACATTGTTACATTATAATTGAAATAATAAAACTTATACCCCCTTCACTTCACTAAAATGACCTTAAATTGTCATTTTGGTTTCCTGGGTCTTGTCAACATAATTAAATATTATCTTCATTATTTTGGATAGTCAAAAGGTGGGTGAGAAAAAAGGGAAAGTGGATTTTTCATTGTTGACTAGAAAATTCATATCATGATTCTTCCCCATCTTGAAGCATGGTTATGAATTTGAATATGGATTAATTTTTGTGGGTAGAAGTAAAATATATTATACTATATTTACTATAATTCTTGTTGAAATTTCGTCCAAAATCGATATAAAATTTGGATGTTATGATTAAATTGGCGACCTAACATTGGGGGTATTGAAATCAAGCCCATAATATAAACCTCAACTTTGAATTCCTGGATCACCATGAAATCCTAAAAATTGTCTCTAGCCATAGTGTCATGAAATGTTCCCCATAATTTTCCCTATCTTAATTTAAATTTTTTTCTTCATTGGGCCTTTATTTTGGGCTCTAGTTTTCTTTGATTAGCCTAAGGTCCATTCCTCTTTGTTTAGAAATTTATGCATCCATGTCCAAAAAATTTCATTCTCCACTTATGAATATTCAATAGATCATAAAAGAAAAATTGTTCCAAATAAATGATCAATCATATCCTGAAATATCAAATTCAAATAATAAATATAATTTATTTCAAAATTTAATCATTAATTGGGACCAAATATAAAGACTTTAAACATGAATTGCACAATGATTTGAAATGATGTTCAAATTAAAAAAATGCACGAAAATTGGTGTTTATGTACATTGAATAACATGAATGTCAAAATATAAACAAATAATATTATCCTATTTTATTTTGTCATAAAAAAACCATTTCTAAGAACCTTTCACTTGGTAGATCATCTTGTATGACATTAAACTACATAGAATATGTCTTTGACATTCAACCTTATAAGTCACTTCACTCGGTCATGGTTTCAAAATATTAAAAGGTACCACATTGGACCTTGTTACAAAAAATTAAAAGTTAAGGTGTGTCCCATTACATATAATAACACTATAAGGGTTTTATTCCCTTCATAGGGATATTTTGAAAACCCCTTTCATGGGCCAGATGCCAACTGCAAGACACCTCTTGAATTCTTTCTCTATGATGTCAATACCTCCCCAGATGGAAATAAACTTTAGAGTGATTTCCTATATGGTTAAAAACTATAGATTAAATAAATCTTGGATAAAATCATGGATAATACAATTCCTTTATGTAATAAACTCTTAAGTTCATTCTACTAATCCATAAATTAATTTCCTAAGGGTAATCAGAAATGTTATTAATGCCACTTAGATGGATTCACAAATATGTCTTAAATGTATAAGAGTATCATAAATTAGACAATAATTCTCTCTAAAAAGGGTTTGTATGAGCCTAACCACCCATCCTCTTGACCAACATGCATTATTGGTTTTACTAGTAATGTCCCAATGACCACCTACCTTTGGAAAGGATGTATTTATAGACTCAAAATATAGAATCCATGGAAATCCATTACAAATATAATAGTGAAATTGATGTGAATTCTTAATAAAGAAATAAGCTGATTGACCAAACATTCTTAGTATTCATACTTCATTAGTGAATTTTTTTTTCAGTAATGACCTAAGAATTAAGACCCTTTAAATTATTACTATATTTAATTTATTGTGTCCCATGAAATTCCAAATTAATGCAACACCTAACTAAAATGAAACTTGAAATGTTAAAATTTCAAGAAAAATATAATCATAAGTTGATAATAAATATAATAATCAATTAAAATGAATAGTTAATTTTTCCCTTGTTTAATATTGCAAATAGGATACCTTTCAAAAAACTATTTAAAAAGGTATTATACTTTCCTTAATAAATATAATTGTTCACAATTAAAAGGCTAATTTAATGGTTAATATTTAAAATTATAAACATATATTCTAAAATTAAATTATTTAGAAAATTATATGAACAAATATTAAAGACCGTTGAAGTTTAAAAAGGTGATTTTTTGTATAAAATTAGTTTTTATTTATATATTGTTTTTTATTTAAAGATAAATTTTTAAATTTTAGAATTTTAATTTGGAAAATTTAATTTTACATATGGATTATTCATATAAATATTAGATTTGGATTATGTTTTTTTATTTTTCTAAATTAAGTAATTTTTAGGAAAATAGTGAAAAATACCAATTTTGGTAATAATATATCTTTTATGAAATTATCATAAAATAATAATTACTTAAAATTATTTTAAAATTATATATAAAAATATATTATAGAGTAAATAATTTCAAAATAATATGTAGAATTTATAAAATCCAAATTTATCATTTTGGTAACTTAAGATATGTTTTACCCTAAATAAATTTTTTATTTTCTTATATTAAATATTAGTTCTCATCACATTTAAAAATTAAATCCAACAAAATGGACCTAATTTTTTGGAACAAAATTTTAATATTATATAATTCATTTAATTTCTAGTTTATACATAATATTATTATTACTATTATTAATCTCAAGGACCGTGATAATGGTCAAATAATTATTTTAAAATAATTATTTTATTAAAATTGGCTAATTTTTATATAATAAAATATATTAATAACTTCAAAAAAATTAAATAACATATGTTTTAAACCTATATAATTATATTAACATAGATTTAATTTTTAATAAATACTAAACAGTATTAAGAAGTCTTAAAAGTAAAAAAAATACCAAATAGTTTTCCCATGTATTGAAAGTTTTAATTTAAAATTTAATTTTTTATTAATTGTAAATTGAATTAGATTACATAGGTATTAAATTTATATTAATAACACCCAAATTTTTTAATAGGGGTTATCAAATTTTGTTTGAAACAAAACATAAATTACTTATTTAAAAATTAGTTACCTTCATAAAAATGGAAAATGGTGAAATGTAAAAACATAATGGTAAATGAATTAAAACATGTTCAAAATATGTGTTTAAATAAGATATAGATACCTGAGCTACTTAAGAAACACACCTTTAATAGCACTGGAATCGGCCTTTGTCAGCGCTAGAAAAGAGTGGACAACCTTAGCACAGTTAATAGTGCATAGCTTTTATCAGTTCTAAAAAAGCACTGATAAAGGGTAGATTATCCGTGAAAATAAAAGAGCTGATAAATCTTACTTTCATCAATTATTTTAAATGAACTAATAAATGATTCCATTTATTAGTTCATTAATTTAGTTCTAATAAAAGTATGATTTGTTTTAACTGACAAAAGAATGATTTATCATCTTATTTAAAATCAATAAAAATGATATACTTTATAAGGGACTTTATAAGAACTGATAAATGGTAGATTTATAAGCACCTTTAAAAGCATTAATAAATCATACATTTATCAATGCATTATTTAGAGCTGATAAATATGAAAACTATAGTGTGATTATGCAACAAACTGTATCACCAGAAATAGGTGGAGTGTGATGGAACAACACACTGCATCAGCAGAAAAATAAAAAAAATACCAAAATAAGATAAAAATATTGAATTTAAATGAAATAAAATTTCTAACACAGATAAAATAAAAATAATACACTATTATATAGTATTTTGTTTTTTTCACAAAATTTAATGTTATCTTTAATTAACAACGTGCACATGGAGTCTTACTAGTCAGACCGTGAGTTGAATTAAGGTGTAACTAATCCCTACACCTAACAAACGACTTATGGATTGTTTTCCTAATGTACCAAAACAATAAAAATGTTTTTTTGTTTGAAGTATGTAAGTTGTTTTATTTTATTAAAATAAATGCCAACTTTTAATAAAATGTCAAACTTAGAGTCATACTAGCCACATTGTGCATCTAATTGAAGTGTTTCTGATCCTTACATATTTCATGTGATGCATGGATCTGTTCCCTATATTACCATAAAAATATGAATGTGTTTTATTGGTTTTAAGTATTCTAGTTGTTTTTTTCCAATAAATTTTATGTCAATTTTGAATAAAAATATTCAATTGGAGTCATACCGGTCTCAAAACGCATCATATTGAAGTATAAATAAATTCTGCATGTCCTAAATGACTCATGAACTATTTTTCTAATGTATCAAAACAATCAGAATGTGTTTCCTCTATTTTGAGTATGCCACATGTGTTTTTTGACTAAAATGATGTTTTAAACTGTAAACACACATATTGAGCCACACAGGTTTCATCGTGTGTGGGTTTGACATGAGATTGACCAATACAGGTCACAAATGAATTATGAATAATTCTTCCAAATTATAAATATAATATGAATGTGTTTGATTGGTTTTTAGTGAGTGGGACTTTTTGTATCAAAATATAAATTCTAAACTAATAATGTACACTTGGATTCATACCGGTCCCATCATGAATTAGATTGAGGTGCGTTAAATACCTATATGTCAAAAATTATGTATGGATCATTTTCTTAAAGTAACAAAAAAATCCGAATGTGTTTTCTCAATTTTGGGTATGTTAGTTGTTTTTTCAATAAAATTAAAGTCACTTTTGAATAAAAATATGCACTTGGAGTATACTGGTCACACCAATCATCATATTTAAATGTGGAAGAATTATACACATCCCAAATGAATCATGGACCTTTTTCTTAATGTATCCAAACAATCAGATTGTATTTCCTCCATTTTGAGTACGCCATGTGTGTTTTTTACTAAAAGGTCATTTTAAACAGGAAAGAGAAACTTTGATCCATACAAGTGGCATCGTGTGTAATTTTTATATGAGTATGATTCATACATTTCACAAATGAATTATTAATAATTGTCCCAAATTATCAAGGCAATCTAAATATTTTTTCTTGGTTTTCAATGAGTGAAACTTTTTTGTATTAAAAGGACAATTTCAGACTAATAACGGACACTTTGAGTCATAACAGTAACACCATGTGTTAGATTGAGGTGAAACAAATCCTTACATGTAAAAAATGACTTATGGATAATTATAATAAAGTAAAAAAAATTCTCAATTCATTTTCTCAGTTTTGGTTATGTTAGTTGTTTTTCCCTAAATTTATTTCCAATTTTGAATAAAAATACACACTTAAAGTCATACCAGTCACACCACATGTCAGATTGATGTGAGGATGAATGATACATGTCTCAAATGACATATGGAACATTTTTCTAAATTATAAAAATAATCAGAATGTGTTTCCATGGTTTTGAGTATGCCACATGTGTTTTTTAATAAAAATGTCATTTTAAACTAGAATCATGCACTTTGCGCCGTACAAGTGGAATTGTGTATTTTTTTGACATGATAAAAATTCTTACATGTCACAAAACAATTATGAATCATTGTCACAAGTTATCAATACAAGACACTTTTTTATTAAAATGTCAATTTTAAACTGACAACAGACACTTGGAGTCATACCCGTCACACCATGAATCACATTGAGGCGTGGTTAATCCCTACATTTCCCAAATCATGTATGTATTGTTGTCCTAAGGTTCCAAAATAATACAAATTCATTTTATCAATTTTGATAATTTTAGTTGTTTCTTCACTGAAATTTATGTCAATTTTGAATAAAAATATGCACTTCGAGTCATATGGGTCATACCAGGTGTTGAATAAAGGTGCAATTGAATGATATACATCTGAAATTACTAATGGATTATTTTATTACGTATCAAAACAATCAGAATGTGTTTCCTTAGTTTTGTGTAGGCTATGAGTGTTTTTTTTAATAAAATGTCATTTTAAACTGGAAACACACACATTGAGCCATGAAGGTGGCATAATGTCTATATTTGACATGAGACTGATTCATACATGTCAAAAAGGAATTATGAATCATTATCCCAAATTATAAAGATAATATGATCATGTTTTCGTGGTTTTTAGTGAGTCACACTTTTTTTATTAAAATGTCAATTTTAAATAGATAACAGACACTTGGGGTCATACCGGTCACACCATGCTCAAATTGAGGTTTAGTTGATCCCTATACATCACAAATGATTTATAGATTATTTTCCTAATGTACCAAAAACAATATGAATGTTTTTTCTCAGTTTTGAGTATTCCAATTATTTCTTCCCTAAGATTAATGACTATTTTGAATAAAAAGATTCACTTGGAATCATACAGGTCACACCATGCATCAAATTGATGTGTATTTGAATTCTACATGTTCCAAATGACTCATGGATAAATTTCCTAAAGTATCAAAACAATAATAATTTTTTCCCTTAGTTTTGAGCATGCCACATGTGTTCTTTACTAAAATGTCATTTAAAATAGGAAACACACACATTGATCGATACAGGTGGCACCATGTGTGGGTTTGACATGAGACTGATTCATACATGTCAAAAATGAATTATGGATCATTTACCCAAATTATCAAGACAATATGAGTAGGTTTTCTGAATTTTTTGTGAGTGACACTTTTTTTATTAAAATGTTAGTTTTAAATAGATAACAAATACTAGGATTCATACCATTCACACCATGATTCTAGTTGATGTGCGGATGATTCCTATATGTCAAAAGTGACCTGTGGATTGTTATCCTAATGTACCAAAATATCTGAATGTGTTTGCTCTATTTTGAGTACACCATGTCTATTTTTTACTACAATGTCATTTTAAAACTATAAAGACACAGAATTTTGTTATCATAAGAGACAAGTGTTGCGTGAAATTTTAAACAATTTTTCTCAAACACAATCCTGGTATGATTTTTATTCTACTTTATTTCCCAACAATTTTATTATTTGCAAGCAAGCTCTTCGTATCCTTCTCTGCCTCGGTATCCACCTTGATCTTCACCTCTGCCTTCTCTTCCATGTCATTCTATGACTCTGAATGTTCCTCCACCATCGCTTCCACATACTCCTCTACCTTCACCTTCACCTTCACTTCCACCTCTGTGATTCCCCAATAATTTTATTTTTTTACATAAGTTCTTATAAAAAAATTATTTCCTCCATTATTATTCTCCTTTATAAGAGATCAAAAATAATATATAAGAATTCTGACACTAATTATTCACACCCCAAATATCTTCTGTAGTTCATATCTCATACTAGTTAAAAAAAATATTGGTAATCACATAAATTTGTTGTCACAATAAAATCTAACAAAAAGTATGATTCTTACCCATCTCTGAACTAATTGATTTCCTCTTTTGAGTAACTCTGTAATTGGTAATCTTGATAGTACTGAGATAATATAGAAAAAAAATGATAATGAAATATACATAATGAAATTTTAATTTCCATCGAAAATTACATATCGGGGGATTCTAGTCTTTTTATGATTTATGATATCTCTCATAAATCTACATATATAATATCCACAATCAAATTTTTTAATCTTATTTCGAACACTATAGAAACATTTATCAAAATAAATATTTTTTTAAATGTTTTTATAGTTAAATATTTCTATATATACCTTAATTTATTTCCATTTTTAGTAATCTACAGGATTTATATTTTTAGACACCGACTTCAGGCCATGATATATCCTTTATTGATAAACCACCATATCATAACAAAATTATCATTAAAACACAAACCATATATAATTTCAAGTTTATCTATAAAATATTTATTTTAGTGTATTATATATCCCTAATACACATCATGTGTGGTTGGTTGGATGGAAATCCATGCATTTAATCCAAAAAATAAATTTTTGGGGAGTCTATATTGACTTCTATCATCATCTAGTGATTCTTACAAAATCAATTATTTAATGAAAAAAGTAAAAAATATATTTTATGTGATTAGATCACAGATTTACACCCTTTCATTTTAGTTATAAAAAATAATTTGTCATCTAATTATTTTTTACTAAATTCTTTGAGTATTTAATCTTTTTTCATCTTTATTTATTATATATTAAAAGTAATTTCTAGCTCAGAATTGATACAGGGATTAATGAATCCAAATCATGCTTCACATTGTCTTCCCTTTATAAAGTTGTAATATAAACACTTATACAAAATATGAATAGTAATTAACCTCAATAAACATATTTAGCTCACTATTTTGATAAAAGTATTATGAAGATGTACCTTATGTATGTATTAATAACTAAGACAACTAGCCATTTGGGCTTCAAAATCTCATTTAGAGTCTCGAGACAAATTTTTTCTTTAAGTGAATCTTCAAATATTTCTTCTTCATATTGAATGTAAGATATAGTTTTGTCTTTAAATGTGGTCTCTACATGAAGTTGTAATGATAATAAATCTTTCTCTGGAACTGGTGGGGAGAAGTTACTCTGGGAATTTTATTTTGTTTACTTGGCTGATTCACTAGATTGTAGTAAGTCATCCTTTAATTTCTCTTCAACTTTATCCATTTGTAATATCATACCTCAGTTTATACATTTTATCATCAAAGGTTACATGTTTTCTATATGATTTTTTTAAAGACGTACCCCATGTATCTTTGTAATATTAGATAACCAAGCTATATATTTTCCAATATCAGCTTCGGCTATTGTAATATATAGACCATAAAGTGGAACAAGGAAATTAACAGTTGTCATATATACTACCTCAATCCCCACTCTCATGTGAGGTTTTCGGAGGGGTTTATGTTGTAGTTCTTCTCCCAATATATTATACAGATTACCCATCACAACACGACAATACATGAGTGTTGATAGAAAAAAAATCACATACAATTGTATCCTTATGAATTTTTATAATATAAAGTTATCGAAAGTTGTTAGATTCATATTTCAGAGAATGATTAAGGAAAAAATTGATTACCTGGGGTAAGGTATGTATTAGGGTAAATATATAGCCTCAAATCTAGTGGGTTCATTTAGTTTATGTGTGGATCTTTTCTTTATCACATGTTTTCTTTGACCCTTTCTTATATATTAGTCATCCAAACCAGACTGAAAAAAATATCATCCAGTGAGTCTATTTGTGAATGAATTCATCTTATCATATTATATGTATCTTTCTATGGTTTTATCTTCTTGAAATATGTTTTAGGAGAGACTCCAAAATCTAATACTCTAATAGGACCATATTTTTTAGGCTGCTTTAAAGTTACGGAAAGCCACTTTTCTTCTACTACGACCATTACTGATTCTTGTTTCTAAAACACATGAATTTATTACCATATTTATCTTTAGGTAATATCATTAGAAATAAAAACGAATTACAATTATTTCATACTTACACATCCTTCCCATACTACTTTTATGTTTTTATGAACTAATAATATACCCCCTTTTTTTACACGAGCCACCTTATATAGCACATGTCGTGGGATAGAAGTAGATTTTGATTTTGATTCATCAATATGCATATAAATAAATTAATATATTTTGTTTCATATCACAAAATTAAACATTTATTATTGATTTAAAATACATTGAAATTTCTTCTTTAATAAGTGTACCACATACTTCCTTTCGAATAGGGGTATATTGGTTTTGATGCAAGTTCCTTATTTTCAGAACTCTTTTTCTATTCCATAAATTAATAAGTTTGAATCACGCTGGATAAAATAAACAATACAAAATTATATATTATCAACTGAAATTTACCTGTAGTGATTTCTCATTATGATGATTACAGAAATCAGTCCATGTTTCCAACTTTATAAAGTGTGCATAACTAAGTTCTGGGTGTTGCTTTATTTTCCCATCTGTATCCCTAAGATGTAACTTAATTAGAAGAGTAAAAAAGCCTCTATGTGATTTTCTAGCGACCAATAAGGCAAATTTATTTCATAATTTAGCTAAATTAAATGATGTATTTAGGGAATAATGAAAACTAAATCAATGTTTTATTATATAAATTTTCAGTAAAATAAAGAAATATATTGTAACATTGAAATTATATCTTTCTAAAGTATTTCCTTCATTACAGGTTAGACGTGGCACTATGAGTCAATATCAATTGACACATTTAACCTCATTATGACCCCATGATAACTAATGAATGTTGAATTTTTGGGTTTAATAGGTTGACCATGTCAAATCCAACCAACCTCAAATTTTATACCCTGACCTCTTGCCATGATAATTTTATTCAAAATGGTGATAATGCGTCATTGTTTTCTTCATCAACATGTTGTTGATCCCCTAATAATTCCATAGTTTCATCATCAATAGTATATTCTTCCTTAGGATTTGGAAAATAATCATGTTTATAATACATTATCTACATGAGTATTCAAAAATTTAATTTTTCTTGAATAACCAAAATACAATACACTCCACGAATAAAAGTACACATTTGCATGCATCTTGCATGAAAATTGTTACTATCTTAGACATAGAAATAATACTTAAATATTGTAGTACAACTAACCTTCACTACCTATATTTAATCTGTCCTCATATTCTTGATTTCCTAACATCCCTTAATGATGGATTTGTGGAAACTAATTCCCTCTTTCAAGCTACCCTTCATGCCATCAATGTTCGTGTGGTATGTCATCAATGAAATTTGGAACCAAAATGATGGGAGGAAGGCTAGTTTGAAATAGGTAGTCTAATACATCATCAAGAGATGGTATAAAATCAAGTGTTTAAGGATTAAAGTTTCCTAGGAACCTACACTAATGAAATAACTCAATCATTCTCCTCAATTGAAGATAAATTAGAATACCTCCACTATAATGGTCTTGAAGATATGAATCTCACCCTACCTACATTGGAAATCACTTCTGTTTACTCAAGGATTCCTCACCTTCCAATTTTGGATATTTTTTTTAATCCACCGTAAGACCCCTCCAATAACATACAACCCTTTAAAGGGTGAAATTTTTAACTTATGATCAGTATTGATTTAGAATTTTTTCACTCTTATAAATGAATGGAATATATTCAATGAAAAACTAAATTTATTATTTGGACATATTACCCTAAAATATTATATGAACCATAAATACTTCTCAAATTTGAAAATTATACCACATATATTGAATTAGATATACAATTACCTCTAAAAATTCCCTACTTTACAATTGATAATGATATTACCTATTGTAAAATACAATATTATAGAGAGGTATCCCTGAAACTCAATAATATTCTATGATGAAACCATAATCATATTCCATGACTGTTCGCACCAAATATGATACGAGATATCATATTTAACGATTTAGGTGATATGTATTTCTGATTCGATCCTATATTTTCACAAAAACCATGGATGGAGACATATTATATTATATCATAAATTGTATGATAAAATAGTTCAAATCCGTATATTTTCTATATGTCGTACCATATGTTATATAATAGAAATACTATACGGATGAATAAATAAATCCTTTATATCATAATATATGATATTGACATAATAAAATATGGAATTTATTAATTCAAAAAAATAATAGATTAATACATTATGTCATTGAAGAAAAAGTGTTTGATACTAATTATGAGTTCTAGGGTATCATCATATGATAATTATAGGGATAAAAACATAAACAAGGGATGATATATAATAAGGATAAATGTGAGTGAATGTAAAGAAAAAACACATATGGAAAGCTTGTAATATAGTATCAGTGAAATCCATCTTTAATATTTAATGGAATATGTTTGATTTCTAATACTGAAGTAGAAAACAAATTATTCTAGCCTTGTATGGTATTGCACTATCCATAAATAACTTAAATATTCTTGGAGACCCTCAATCACTAAAGTACTAATAGCTTCTTAACCCAGTGATAAAAAATGATCAAAGATGAAGAGAGGTTTGGATAGGGAATTAAAAAGGGTTTAATTACAATATAAGTATTGTATCCCTTTATAGGAACTCTAAATATAAAAAAAGAGTTCCTTGAAAATTGGCATTCATCTCATAAAAACAAATAATTTCATCATGTCAGAGTACTTCATTGATTGATTTTTTCAATAAATGATTCAAGCCACCTATGATTCCTCTTATGATTTATAATTGATTAGAAACAATTTTGGGGAAGTATCCATATTCATTCATACAATATCATATATTTTATGCCCCACTAAAATATATGTTGGTCATATGTTGTAGCTGCTGATAAAAGTATATATGATATTAAATTTCCATTTATGATTCAAGGATATCAGCAAGTATGATATCTTTGTTTTGTAAATTTTGGACATGGATAAAAAATTACATGACATATAGGACATAAAAATACAAACCATAAAAAGTATACCTTTATCATTTTTGGTCTCTCTACTGTTATTCACAATTTTATATGAATTTTCAAATTATTTTTTTATATATTGAATTAATTATCTCTCTATTTTGATTTGTAAATATATTAATAATTCACATATCATAGTTTTATTGATAAACTATACAACATTGGATAACTCACTTACTTATGGTAAATACACTCTTTATTTGTTGTTGTGTATTTATAATTCCATTTACCCAATGATTTACCAACTCTATCCAATCTAGAAAATATTTAAAAAATTTATTGAGTATAATTTTCTCACAAAATAATCCACCATCACTATTTTTAACTCATTGTTAATGTTTAATAATAATATTGATTAAATTTTAAAAAAACTAAACTATCAGAAATTGACCAAAAAAATAATTTTTGAAAAATGACTAATTAATTCAAATTATTTTTGAATTAAATAAAATATTATTCATCAAAATCATAAATCTAAATAAAACATTTCATGTTTTACCAATTTACATGAACAACTAAAATCTACAAAATGTGTTTTAATTATTTTTACATTTACATTAGTCCGTATATGTTCATCACCCATACATGAGGGACAGAAATTGGTATCCCTTAATCCTTAAAAACACTCATAATTAGCCTTTATAATCTATAATATAGTCTATAATATGAATTAAATTTGAAAAAACTACTTATATTTTGGAACCCTATTTTATTCAAATGAAGGGAAAACTATGGGGGTGAGAGGTCTCTTTATTAATGTCGAGAGGATGGTAAACCAGCTATGTGTGTCTCTAGGTAAAAATGGGATAGACACTCAAATTCATATGAATGGAGAAGAGGAATAATAAATGAGGGAGAGTAGAGGGTGTGGTACGGGTGGATGTGTAGAGAGGGTAGATCCAAAATCTATTTTATTTATCTATACAAGTCCATACACATATGTTGACTAACCTTACCATATGAAAACATTCTTCTATTTCTTCAAAACCATTGTCTATAGAGAAAAAATATGAAATAAAGACACACTCTTTGTATTTCAGTAGCAAAAAGAATATATGTAGGGTTCTTCATATTTAAGAATAGTGCAAAAACGCATAATGCAGAACCCAAAACATCAAAAAATGATAAAGGAAGAGTGGAAAATACTATGCATTGGATTCTAAAATTTATTAATCTAATAGAACGTATTGGAGTTGCACCAACAACAGAGGAGTTTCATGAGAGCTGTAGAATCACGAGTGACTGAGTTATAGTTAGGTTTTTCTAAATAGATCGTGGGTGCTTTTAACAACACTTTCATAAATGCCCTGATAAATATCCCTTTTATCAGTTCTAAATTTATAATCACCGATAAATATGTATTTTATTAGTGCTTATTTAGAGCCGATAAATACTTATCTTTATAATTACTAAAAAATAAAATATAAAATACATATTTATCAGCACTGAAAAATATCACTTAAATGTTTTAAAATTATAATTATTTAAATAACTTTATTATAATTTAATAATTATTTAAATATATATAGTTATTTAATTTTTATTATATAAATAATTATTTAAATACCAATAATTATTCATTTAAAATAATTATAAATATAGTAAATATAAAATAATAGATATATTAATTTATAAATATTTATTTACAAATATATTTTTAACATTATTAAGATAATATAACCTCAAGTACATGCTTTTTAAAAATGAGTGAAATTGAATAATTCAAAATGATTACACGTTAAAAATAATGAAAAAATGGATAAGTTTTATTAATTAAATCAAACTTATTTAAATAATAGGGATATATATATATATATTTAAGTGGATGATTATGTATTTAAAATACTATAACATAGTAAAAATATATATATAAATAAACAATAGAAAATGGTCAAATTCAAAAATAAAATAAAAAATAAAAAACAATAAAAATGAATACCCTAACTATAGTATTAAAAACATTGACCAATTAAAAACACAATATATATTAAATGTATCTTGTTACAATGAAATTATAAAATAAATTAAAATTTGAATAAATTAAATAAATATTAGGTGTATGTGTTTCTATATATTGTGTAAATATATTTATGTCCGTGTTTTCGTATAAAAATGCGTTAATATATATATATTTATATGTATGGAAAAAATTCACCACACTTCGTTTGATATAGGTTAAATTGAAAAACAAAAAAAATTAAAATCAATAAGACATTAATATTTTTTAATTAAAATTATATATATATATATATATATTCTACTTATTCATTTTATATATCTATATATAATATATACTATTTATTAATATTTATAATCTATATATATGTATATTAAATTTATTAATTTTTATAAATAATTATTTAATTAATATAATGTTTCTTATTTTTCTTAATTTACTCATTTTCTTTTTATTTTCTTAATATTTCATTTTATTATGGAACTTTATCGGCACTAAAAAATGCTGATAAATGAAAACTTTCATCTATTCTAAAAACACGCTAATAAAGGGAACCTTTTATTAGAGATAAAATAAAGAATTTTTAAAGGATTCCTTTATCATCACTAAAATAAAGATCTTATAAAGATGATCTTTTATCAGTTTTAAAAAGCGTTTTGATAGAGGGTGACCTTTATCAACTCTTTTTTAGCCCTCATAAAGGGCTACCTTTATCTATGCTTATTTTAGCACTGATAAATAACGGCTTTATCAGTGCTTTTTTATAGTTATGGTAAATTCCAACACTATTAAAGTTGTGTTTTTAGTAGTGGTTATTGATTTTATATCACCAAAAAAATCCATAATTTATCACTTTTGGAACCATTAAGCATTGAATTGGGATTTTTGATTATTGAAAAATAATTAGTTTTCACAAAAGTTCCATTTTTTCACTTATAAAAGGGGATCAATTATACCTTCTTAAATATACATACGGCCTTATAAATATTTTTGGAACACTTACAAATTTATATCCATTATAATTCCATTCCACATAAAAAAAATAAAAGAATGTTGATTGTGTATTTGTACAGACTACCTCCTCTATGAACAGATGTTTTACATTTTTCCTTACCGCATGTATTCTATATTTATAAGGATAGAATTGGTGAAAAAAATGTGAAATATATAATATAATTGTTATTATGAAAAAAATATTATAATCCAATTTCTTTCCCTTTCAATATTTTTGCAATGAAAAAAATAATCATGCGTGTGTGGACTGTCGCCTTCACCAAATAACATTTTTTTGTTTTTCATATTCATTTTAATTATTTCTCAACAAAAATTAAAATTTTATTCAAAACCGTAAAAATATATTAATAATATCATTATTATCCTATAATAATGATATTAACCTAGAATAAACAATTTTCATAACCATAATCTTCTATTAATTATGGTATGTTTATATTTGTGTCGGTCTAACCACATACTCAAATAATGTTTTAAAACTATATCATGGATAAAAATGGGAATGTAAATTATAATTATATTATAAGTTAATAATAAAATAATTACTGATTTATGGTTTTGGAAAGGTTATATTATGTATTCAACTTATTATTATAATATCATATTTCATCATTAAAATTTCTGAAATAAGCTGACACATATTCCATTTTGACACAACATAACTAAGAAAACTATTGAATGAGTAAATATATTTATAAATAAATATAAATTATCTATTTATATACCTCAAATTATCTAGAAAATTTAAATTTTACATAAAATATTGTAACAAATATAGACATCATAATGCAAGCATCAAACCATTAATGTTACTAGAACCTAGTGGTAAAATAAGCTACAAATAACTAATATAGACTTAAAAATGATTACAAATTTATTATATAAAATTTAATGCATATGAGTATGGTTTTTAAGTATAATAGTTTTAAAATAATTTCTTTTTACTAGAGGTAAAATTAAATTTCAAAAAAGAGGGGAAATATAGAAATGGGTTCTAATATTGATTTTCACCCCTTGAGTCATATTTCTTATTAGAAAACTTGTTTTCTTTGGAGTGTTGTATCTACTAAGCCTTTAATATTTTTTATATTGATACTCTCATTATTTTTGATATTTAATGTCTCTTTTGAAATAATATCTTTTGAGGGATTTTTATTTAAAGTTTAAAATGTATTAAGGGTTTCTTTCTCTCATATTCAAGTCCAAGAGACATGTTTGATAATACACACCACCAATTATTTTATATTTTGTATTGAATTATATATTTATTTAAAGTATGAAAATATATACCATTTATTGATATTTTAATTTCAATTTTTTGATATTCCTATCAAGTTCCTTTGACTATTACACTACCAATATCAGGAGGGTTTCATCACCAACCTCATTTTTAAAAATATATTTCTTTGGAAAGATAATACATCTGGGAAATTTTATAATTTTATCTATAAAAACCTCATCATTTTATTTTCCTCCAGTAATTATTTGGTTTTTACTTTCCTTATCCCAATTTAATTTTTCCCCCTTGGCTCATTTTTAACCATTTTATGGAAACTAGAATGAGCTCTTCTTTTTGGTTGGGAATCCTACTATTACATGATAATATCTACTGGATGGTTTTAAAAATGAACTTATCTATGCCTAAATACTTTATTGAGTTCATTTATACCACATTAAGATATTGAATTTTTTTTAAAAAAATATTTTACATTTTTTATATGTTTCATTTTCATTAAAGTGTGACAAGAATCTATTTTTAATATTTCCATGTGAACACATCATTTCATCATTTTTGAATTTTTATTTAAAACTTCATATATTTGTATTCATATTTTCCAAAATAAAATCATTTTATCTTGGTTTTATAAAATATTTATATTTAAAAAATGTTTCTATGATGAATAAGTTTGTTTCTTATATCCAAATCAAATTTACTAATTCTCTTAAAAAATGTTATTCATTTAATAAAATTTTATTCTACGTATTTTCTGATTTATCATGGATATTATTTAAAAGATACCATTGTTATTATTTCTCAATATGTATTATGAAATTTAATTTTCTATCATAAAAATAATCCATAACTTCCTTTGTTTTTTCTAACCATCCATTGTAAAAAGGAATTATTTTTCTTTTAATGCATTTACTATAAAAACTTTCTATATTTCCTTATTTATATTGAAGAGTGTTTAACTAGATGTATTTAATCCATTTATTAAGGAAATTATTGACTATATCATACACCCTTTACCTATACATTGTCAATACTATATAATTCACTATATGGAATCTACATATAAAGTTATTTAGTATCCTTGGATAAAAATTTATATTCTATGGGTTTATTTTATTTATTAATATAATTATAAATGTTTTTATCATATTATTTCATCTTAAATAGATGTGAAACCCATTTTATTGTCATTTTTATTCATTATATGATAAATTTTTTATAGAACCCATATGTAAGGTTGATTATGGGGTGACGTCCTATATAACCATCTAATGCATTAGTTATGTTTGATATATTATTAAATAGTCATACATGTACATAATTATTTGGTTTATATAGTCCTAGGAAAATGAATTTTCTCACATTTTTAGGCATGGACAAAAGGAGTTTTTTTACATTGGCATGAGAAGAATGGATTTTCTTACAAATCTTCTTTTTATTATGTTTTTTAACCCTTCCATGTTTCCTTAATTTTCAGACTATGTTACATTCCATGCTTATGCCTCTTTTCTAATATATTCCAACACATATTCTTTATGCCACACCTTATTTCATTATTTATGATCTTTTATTTTTTAGGTATAACTTTCTTATGTATCCTAGTTATACCAAAATACTAATCTTATAGTCACTTATGATCTTGAATTATTATATCTTACGATTACCCTTACAAAGCATATAAACTCGCCCCTTTCTTATATTTCTATTTTCTCAGGTTATGGATATGAGTATAAAGTATTATAAGTATATAAGTGTGTATTATGTTGATTAGTTATAAAGAAATGCTCACAAGGGTATGCATCTAGTCCTCGAAGACACTAAATATTTCATTCTTGGGATTGTATGATTATTTATGAGATGTAATGTTTACCTTGATAAATTTGTTCTTAAAAAATATATATTCATCTTGGGATATCACAGTTTGCATCAGAGAAGTGTTTAGTTAATTTTGAAAAATAGTTTAATTATTTCATGGATTAGGATAAGAGAACATTAGTGAAAACAGTAGGGATAAGTCTAATGGATGAGTTTAAAAATTGGATTTTATCTTGATGTTTTTTAAAATTTGATATTGTGTGGTTCTCCTAGAAATTATATCAATGTTTGGAAACTAGAAATTGGATATGAATTTGAAATAAAGGCACCTAAAGGTAATCACCCTGAAAAAGGATGGCTAAGTATCAAATCAATATTCACTCTAGTTCATGAAGAGTGGGTCTAATACTCCATACTTGGCTACAAAATCTTGGGATATATGCTTTAGTTAATTAATATTGTCATTTAAAACCATTATTAATGATTTGAAAATTTATATTTTATAAATTTTAAGATAGAATGAATATTGATAACATAGATTAAAATTTATGGATTCGTGAGTTAAGGTACATATTAATTGATATGATCTTTTATGGATCAAGGGTAATATGAAATTTGAGAGAATAAATAATAATTATTTATAGGTTTAGAATATTGTAAGAAAGTTTATGTTAATTTTCAAATAGTTAATTTTGATATTATGATAAGTAGTATAAGAAACCCAAACTTAAAGAAAATTATATTGATCTTATTGTACCAAAAATTTAAATTAAGGTGTTATTATAAAATACACCATATGATTTATTTTACATATTAATATGATAATTTACTTTAATTTTATCGATAACCATTTTGGGTTTTATTATTTTGTTGAAATGGTATCAAAAAAATATAATTGATAATGGAGTGTATCTGGAAAAAACTATGTATTATAACAAAAAAAGGGATCCTAGTTAAAAGGTTGATAATATTAGTATATGCATGTTATGATGGAAAATTTATGTTTTCTAGTATTTCCAAAGGTGGAGAGGTCGATTTATTAATATATGTTAAATCTTTCTATTTTTATCATTTTTAAATAGTGATTAATATTTATCGATGGCATTCAAGTATATTCTAAAAAAATTTAAGAATTGTTTAGAGTATCTATGTATTTTTATTCATTAGTTTTTCATTAATGGTTTAGAAACATATATTAAATTTAATCAGTAACCTTGAAAAGTTATTTTATGACATATTTAAATTTTTGGAGATGACTATTGAAGAACACATGATTGAGGGGTGGATGACTCATAGGTTTAAAATATTCCAGATATTGAGATAGTAAAGGGGTGATTAATTTCAAAAAAGTATGTGATACACTATTAGTATCCTTAAAATTTATAATTTATTTTATGAAAAATTGAATCATGATATTTTTTATGCAGTTACTAGAATTTTAGGATTAATGTATATATTTGATGGTGTGTGATTTTATGACCTAATTGTTGACACCATTTAAGGAATAAATAAAGAGTTAATTTTAAGAATAATATATTATTTCACTGAGGATTAATATATTGGATATTAAAATGGATTTGGTAAGGGTATGTTATAGAGAATATATGATTAGTGTATATACATACTTGCGTATATGATTATAGGAATGATTAATATTGTTTAAGGAAGGATAAGTAACTTTATATAGACTAAGATAGTAAGATAGATGTCAAATTAGAATATATATTCCAAATGGTGAATATGTTAGGTATACACTGTAGAGACCCAAAGCATGACATACATAGATATTACATTACTTTTGCGGAATACTTAATACATAACAAAAACAGACACACAAGGACCGTAATAGTTTAGTGTCTTTGGAAACTTGGAACGTAATCTTCTAATCATGGTGAAAGATCTTCAACATCTCCCATAAATATCTTCCACTTTTTGTTTCCTTACCTAAAACCTTTCTTTTAATCCTGGGGGAAAATAAAACATAAAACGGGTGAGCTCAAATGCTCAGTAATGGTAAGCATGGATAAAATAAAACATACTATATACATTTGAACATAAAAACAAGAACATAATTTTTAAACATCAAAACCTTGAGAAATGACATAAAACATGGAAGTATGTAAGGCATAGATCATAAAGAAACATTAATAGTGATAAAATAACATGGGAATAAAACATGTAATTGTGGCATCCATTAAGAACACGTAATGATTTCCATAGTAGCCAAGGAATTTCTACCAAGACCATCTTAGTGGACAAAGTCCCTTTATGAATCGAGTTAACTCCTCGTTCCAGTCCTGTATTAATGAACCGGTTTAACTTGCTGTTCCATCCATGTCTATCTAATGAGATATAAATCTTTACCCAATGCATTGGAGGGAGATATAGGCCCCACCCATCTCATAATGAAATCATTCTTACTTGTTCCACAAAATAAACTTAAAAAATTCATCATAACAAAAGAATAAAATGTGTTTCATAAACATCATTACATCATAACACAATCCATATAAAAAAATGGATATCATTTCATCATAAGAAAAGTGAAACCATGTAAATCATAGAGACATTATACTTGAAACATACACATATGAAATAATGTCATCTTAGATGGAAAATGGTTCTGATAAAACACTTGAAATGAATTCTTGAGGAAAATATCCTTTCTTCTTCAAAATCATTCTCTTTTTACAAAATGTCATGCATTTTTAAAAGAAAATGATTTTGTTGAAAATAGTAATGAAATATTTTGGAGGAGGCTTCATAAAAATAAGGCTTTATAAAACCGTAAAAATCCATTCGTGCCGTATAAGTTAAAAAAACATTCTTCTCGTAATTTTACCGGAAAAGTCAAAAAGTACCTCATAACGTAAAAAAAAGAAATATTCCTTACATACCATTTAGTAAAAGTCAAAATGGGTAAAAAGTACATTAAACATACATAAAAACACTTTTAGAAAACATGGACATGGATGATAACAATAATCCCAGTAAATACCTACGTATAAGCAATCTCGGATTAAAAAATTGAGATTTGCAAAATTATCCCTTACCTTAGGTCCGATATGCTTTGTACGTATACAAACCTCCTGTATAATGATTTAAATAATGTCATTGACTTATTAAATAATCATATGAATTGTTATTATATCATATATGGTTCACTTATGACTTTATAATACCCGTTCTTTTGTAAATTCAAGTTAAAGTAGTATTTTGGGTAAAATCGTTTCCTTTGTCATTCGTGTTTTAACATGTAATTATTCATAAGATTAATTAGATCATGATTAATTAAATCCAGAATTTAAAACATGATTTATATATAATATATATTCATAATATATATATAATGGATCGATAAATGGAAAGAAATACACCGTTCATGGAGACGGTAAGTCGTATGTATGCATGAACGTTGTTTTCATTTCCTTATTGAATTGAATGGAATTAAGTAGATGAAATAAATATATATATACATAAATCCAGTAGCATTATTATTTCATATATTTCATGATTACTTATTATATATACTTTATAATCATTCTTGAATGGTTATCATGGAGATTGAATCTCATCGCGTCCTGGAGACAGTATTCCGTACGTACGCACGAGCGATGATATCATTCCCATGATCGTGGAATTATATTAAAGTGTAGGTATAATATTACAGAATAAATATCACTTTAAAATAATCATATATATTCATTACTTTCACCATTATACCCATCCATGTAAGGTGGTGGTGGAAATTAGATTACACCACGACGTGGAGACGGTATTCCGTACGTACCCACACGCGGTGATTTCGTTTTCCGTAGGATGGATAGATGGTGAAATATGGTTGTTTCATACTTATAATAACATATAATTATATGTGTGATACTGATGTTATTACCTCATAATGAAAAAACTAAAAAAGAAGAAGTGGAAGAAGAAATAAAGTTGAAATAATCGGTAATAGACATTACCTCTTCTTTGAAGCGCCGCTTTGAGACCTCCTCTAAGGGTACTAAAATTGGTCTTTGAAGAAGACCAGAACCTCTAGAATGTTTCTAGGGGAGTGCAGAAGGGAATTTTTCAGGGGTTGGCTGAGCTTTAAGGCTCAATGTGGTGTCAGGAAGAGAGGGAGGATGTGCCCTTTTATAAGGGAGGAGAGCGACACCTTTGAAAAAACTAAAAATATTATTTTATTATAAAGCCATATTCGGTTTTAAATAGCTCCAAATTGATTTATTTCGAAGCTAATGTGGGGATGGGTCTAAATCCTCTCATACAATAGAATTTTTACAAGATTAGTTTACTATTTTAACCTTATAATTTAGATTTAACTTTAAGTTAGATAATTTTACTTTTACCGTGTCTTTTTGTGTTCTTACACTATTAGGTTAATAAACTTACTATAGCAATCCAAACGAACCCCAAGTTGTTTATTATTAATATATATAACATTGTATAAGTCATTTGGCCTAACCTTAGATTTTTAGGAATATAATAACAATTAATAATATAATATTTGTTTTAAAAACTATTTTATGTCAATTTTGACACTATTTGGTAATTGATTTTTGTATAAATCATAACAGAATGATTAGTTCGAAATAAATTAATTAAATAAATAATAACATGTCATATTAACATAGAAAATTATTTTAATTCATAAAAAGTCTCAAATTACGTTTATTTGGGTATTTATAACATGAATTATGTCAATATTTCATTAATAAGATAATTATTGCATCATCAGTGTATCATAAATAAATTAAATTATTTAAAGTATAAAAATTACAAATAAAATATAATTATATAGGAAATTATTTTTTATTTCTAATTAATATTTATATTCTAATTTATCTTGTGTATAACCCTATTATAAAAATGATTTACTTATTAAACTTTGATTTTAACTATTTTAACAGTTCTTTAAATAAATTAATATTAAATTTCCTAATCTAATCCAAGTGAGCCTAAATGGTCATATATTATTCATAAGGTTTTTTTGGTCGAATCAAACTTATCCAATAGAATTAGTACATGTGTTAGGGTAATAATAATATAATTTTTACCCTTAATTACCCTATTTACTTTTAACCGTGGGAAAAAAAGTAAAAAGTTACTACTCACCAAAAATTATTTTCATCTCATTGAACCAAATTTTATTCCTTGATATTAACATTGTCACTTGGATTTTTAAAATTCCACTCACAGAAGCGGTAAAATTATGTTTTATGAAAAATTCAGTTTTTTAACTACCACTTAGTGGTTTCACTATTCATCAAAAATGAATGTTTCCAGAAAAATACCAAAAATTATGCCTAAGCTATATTTGATATTATAAATTCAAAAATGATTTCTATTTTACCAAATTGAAATCATATCAGTTACATTAACTAATTTAAAAATGAATTCATGTCGTCAAAACAAATAGCGTGTTTTTAAGAGATAATAACTATCAAAAGATTGACACTTGTTTATGTCTGGTTTAAATGTAAAATTACATCCAATGACCAACATTGTATTAAATTGTAAAAATATATTATAAATATACTTTAAAACCACTCAAATTAATAATTTATCGCTATTAATTATTTCAATTAATAAAGTTGTTTTTAATTAAAATTTAGTAATTTTCACTATTCATCAGAATATGAAAGTTATCCGAAAAATACTAAAATTTCACCCTAAGATAATTTAGATATTCCGAATCCAAAAATGAAGTCCATTTTGAACGTTAAAATTTATAAAATTTCAAAAAGTGGGTATTACTATTCATAACGGCTAGTTCATAATAATATTATAATAATATCTCGTTTAGTGAAACTCGGTATTGTATACTACACACGCTATCGAGTAAGGTCGCGATTGCGTATAATGCAATGCAAGTCAGGTATGCGTGTTGTGAAAAATCCTTTTGGTGTAGCGTACAACACAAGACATTAATAAAAAATAATACTTCTCATAAAATCTCGGGGTGTTAGATTCTACCCCCCTTAAAATGAATTTCGCCCTCGAAATTCGTCAGGGTTATAAATGGTTTACTACTAAAAAGTTTCTTTAATAGAAACCAACATCGTAAAAAGGAATACCAATGCTTGGCTTTAAAAACTAAAGTCTGAAATGTAACGGTTACCCAAATTAACTCATCACTGGGTTTCCACGTAGGATAATATAGATGAAAATATGGATATGAAAGAAAAATCTAACCATCAAGTTCTGATGGAGAGTGGTAGAGAACATGGCTATGAAAAATCCATCAATCACAAATCCATAAATTTGTGATTATCTAAGGTACCATCTGATTCATCGGATATAAGAGCACCAGGACAACATTTTATGTTTTCAAGATCATTTCCCTAAAGTTGATGAAATTGGAATTAGAAGAAATACTTTCGTGATTTTGGTAAAGTCTCACCATTGGTCGTTCATTGGACAATTTCCACTTCATCTCTTAATGAAATGAAGTTGAATTTGTCATTCTTGATGTGTTAGCAGATCATGTGATATAATGATGGGTCATACCATCTATCTCAAACAAAAGGTTAGAAAAGTTATCAAAAAATACATAAGTCCATCTATAGTGAGATTAATCATATATGGTTCCTAAAATGGACTTATACTTCATATATCATACTTATTAATATAATAAAACTAGTTTCTAATAAATAGGTACTTTCTGTAGGCCAGTGGTAGGCGATAAAGGCCAGTCGCACTTCGGTTGTGGGTTCGATTCCCATAGCCTTGTCCGACGCGACGGGTTGTCGCCCATCCTGCAGGTTTTCCTTTTTCTAAAACTACATTACTATAACATCCCATAAATAATATCTAAAAAACTTCTATCCTTAAACAATACTAACTTATGTCCAACATAATCCAGTCCAATCTTTAGGCTTATCCAAAATACTGCTGTCCATTCTCATATTATAGTGAAAACGATTACCAAAGAGTTCATACAACTAGCATGTTAATACCATCGTTGATCCCCATATATCATGAGATATGTCTTGTTGGTCACATTCCAAATATTCTAATGCCTTAATCATGTATTCTCTTGAAAAAAATTAATACCCATTGAATCTTAGTGAAAACATGAGTGTTTTCAAAAGTTAACTCCTTTCACATACCAAAACCTCGAACCATGATATAACTATATCCTTATATCAGTCATGAGCTCATGAATACTGTCAAACATTTCATTTTCTCATTTTCCCTTCATTATGCGCATATCATCCTTTTTCCAAAAATATCTCAATCACATTCCATGGTTACCGGTACCATAAAATTATTGAAAACCACAATAGACCAATACATAAATATTTCAATATTCCACGATACTATATACAACATTATTTTGGAATCCCATTACATAAACACTTAATCATTCCACCACATCATTGTGATATTCAACATCGCCAATAGTGATCGCATGTGACTTCCCTTTGTCCTTTTCCTTAAGTGGTTTCTCATGTCGATCATCACTAACCCTTGGATTAGGGCATTTATTAGCAAAATGCCCCATTTCCATGCACTTGAAGCATTGAAGTGTTGGTGGTGCATTCTATGCCGTCTTTTCTTTATTAACATCATTAGAAACCCTTTTTCCATTACTTCGACACTCAGCTGCTCGATGACCATCTTTTCCACACATAAAACATTTTCTAGTCCCTTTAAGACAATCTCCACCATGATTCTTTCAACACTTTGAGCATAAGGAAACATTCATCTTCTTTTCACCATTATTCTGAGATTTCTCCTTGAACTCCATCTTTCGTTTCTTGTCAAAACCATGAGATTGATGTGTAACACCAAATTCCATTTCTACCTTAATAGCACAACGCACAATTTCTTCATAGATACTGAAGTCTCTTATATCTAATGCCCTTCGAAGACTTGGTTTTAAGCCAATGAAGAATCGATCAACTTTACTTTTAGGTTGGATGATAAATCCAGATTCATACCTTACAAGCCTTGTAAAATTCACTTCATATATACCAACAGATTCATCATCCTTTTTCTTTTGTTCAAGAAACTCCTTCTCCATCTTTGTTCGAAGAATACAAGGGAAGTACTTATTGAAAAATAAGTTCTTGAACTCTTCCCATTCCACGGACTCAATTTCATCTCTTGGCCTTGTATTGTTGATAAGATTCCACGATTGATTAGCTTCACCTTCCAAACGATATACTGCTAAGATGAATTTATCATGTTCAGAACATTGAAGAACTGAAAATATCATTTCAGTGGTACTGATCCATTATTCAGCAACAAGTGGATCATAAGTCCCACTGAAAGAAGGTGGGTGTTGCCTCATGAAGGACTCAATAGAATATTGTTCCCTTCTATGCTCATTTCGAAGTCCAGAATGATTCATAGCTTGTGTAAATATAGCAATAAGATTTTGCACTCCATCTCCCATAACATTTTTTTGTTCATGAGGACAATCATTGCATTGTCCATTGCATTGATCAACATGGTTCCTTCGGGTTCCAGCCATCGTCTAAAAACCAAAAAGAATAGTGTGGGAGGCAAATATCATGCTAGGGAAAACAACATAATAAAGGGGGAGTACCTTCAATATCTAACATCTTAGGTTTAATTCTAAGATCGTTACCGTAATTCTAGGACTATAACCTATACGTATACTAATCCTTAGGGACATCCCTAGACATACATTATAAATATCTCTAGGGATTTCACTAAAGATTTCGCATCCAAGTTTCCAAAGGTTGACTAAACCTTTCCTCTGATACCAACTGTAGTGGTCTGGAATTACATCCAGTGGACTAAAATGGATACCTATCAGGGCACTCCATGGGCGGCTACACCCCCTGGGCAGGACACACCACCATCCCCAGTAGCATCCATTTCCTCATGAAGCTTTTGGGCGGAGAGCCATGCTTCTTCCAACGCTCACATGTGAGAGTTCCCAAGGATCAGATTCATTCCTACCTCCTTTCCCTCTGATACCAACTATAGAGACCCGAAGCATGACGTACATAGATATTACATTAATTTTGTAGAATACTTAATATATAACAAAAACAGACACACAAGGACCGTAATAGTTTAGTGTCTTTGGAAACTTGGAACGCAATCTCCTAATTGTGGTGAAAGATCTTCAACATCTCCAATAATGATCTTCCACTTTTTGTTTCCTTACCTAAAACCATTCTTTTAATCCTGGGGGAAAATAAAACATAAAAGGGTTGAGCTCAAATGCTCAGTAAGGGTAAGAATGGATAAAATAAAACATACCATATACATTTGAACATAAAAACTTGAACATAATGTTTAAACATCAAAAGCTTGAGAAATGACATAAAACATGGAAGTACGTAAGGCATAGATCATAAAGAAACATTAATAGTGATAAAATAGAATGGGAATAAAACATTTAATTGTGGAATCCATTAACCACATGTAATGATTTCCATAGTAGCCAGGGCATTGCTGCCAAGACCATCTTAGTGGAAAAAGTCCCTTTCTGAATCGAGTTCACTCCTCATTCCAGTCCTGTATTACTCAACCGGTTTAACTTGCCATTCTAGCCATGTCTATATCATGAGATATAAATCTTTACCCAATGCATTGGAGGGAGATATAGGTCCCACCCATCTCATAATGAAATCATTCTTACTTGTGCCACAAAATAATCTTAAAACATTCATCATAACCCAAAGAATAAAATGGGTTTCATAAACATCATTCCATCATAACATAATCCAAATAAAACAAATGGATATCATTTCATCATAAGAAAATTGAAACCATGTAAATCATAGAGAAATTATACTTGAAACATATAATATGAAATAATGTCATCTTAGATGGAAAATGGTTTTGATAAAACACTTGAAATGAATTCTTGAGGAAAATATCCTTTCTTCTTCAAAATCATTCTCTTTTTACAAAATGTCATGCAATTTTAAAAGAAAAGGATTTTGTTGAAAATAGCCAAGAAATATTTTGGAGGTGTCTTCATAAAAATAAGGCTTTATAAAACCGTAAAAATCCATTCGTGCCGTATAAGTTAAAAAAACATTCTTCTCGTACTTTTAACGAAAAAGTCAAAAAGTACCTTGTAACATAAACAAAAGAAATATTCCTTACATACCATGTAGTAAAAGTCAAAATGGGTAAAAATTATATTAAATCTACATAAAAACACTTTTATAAAACATGGACATGGGTGATAACAATAACCCCAGTAAATACTTACATATAAGCAATCTCGGATAAAAAAATGAGATTTGCAAAATTATCCCTTACCTTAGGTCTGATATGCTTCGTACGTATCCAAACATCCTGTATAATTATTTAAATAATGTCATTTTCTTATTAAAGAATCATATTCATTGTTATTATATCATATATGGTTCACTTATGACTTTATATTACCCGTTCTTTTGTAAATTCATGTTAAAGTAGAATTTTTGGTAAAATTGTTTCATTTGTCGTTCGTGTTTTAACTTTTAATTATTCATATCATTACTTAGATCATGATTACTTACATCCAGAATGTAAAACATTATTTATATAAAATAAATATTTAGAATATAAATATAATGGATAGATAAATGGAAAGGAATACACCGTTCATGGAGACAGTAGGCCGTACGTATGCATGAACGCTGTTTTCGTTTCCTTATTGAATTGAATGGAATTAAATAGATGAAATAAATATATATATACATAAATCCAGTATCATTATTATGTAATATATTTCATTATTACTTTTTATATATACTTTATAATAATTCTTGAATGGTTATCATGGAGAGTGAATCTCATCGCGTTTTGGAGACGGTATTCCGTACGTACGCACGAGCGATGATATCATTCCCATGATCGTCAAATTGTATTAAAGTGTATGTATAGTATTTCATAATCAATATAACTTTAAAATAATCATATATATTCATTACTTTCACCATTATACCCATCCATGTAAGGTGGTGGTCGAAATTATATTACACCACGGCGTGGAGACAGTATTCCGTACGTACACACGCGCGGTGATTTCGTTTTCCGTAGGATGTATAGATGGTGAAATATGGTTCTTTCATACTTATAATAACATATAAGTATATGAGTGATACTGATGTTATTACCTGATAATGAAACAACTAAAAAAGAAGAAGTGGAAGAAGAAATAATGTTGAAAGAATCGGTAATAGACATTACCTCTTCTTTGAAGTGCCTCTTTGAGACCTCCTCTATGGGTACTAAAATTGGTCTTTTAAGAAGACCAGGACCTCTAGGATATTTCTAGGTAAGTGGAGAAAGGAATTGGGTAGGGGTTGGTCGAGCTTGAATGCTCAAAGTGGTGTGAGGAAGAGAGGGAGGAGGTGCCCTTTTATAAGGGAGGAGAGGGGCACCTTTGGAGAAACTAAAAATATTATTTTATTATAAAGCCATATTCGGTTCTAAATAGCTCCAAATTGATTTATTTCGAAGCTAAGGTGGGGATGGGTCGAAATACTCTCATCCAATAGAATTTGGACAAGTTTATTTTACTATTTTAACCTTATCATTTAGATTTAACTTTAAGTTAGATAATTTTACTTTTACTGTGTCTTTTGGTGTTCTTACACTGTAAGGTTAATAAACATACTATAACAAGACAAACGAACCCCAAGTTGTTTATTATTAATATATATAACCGTATCTAAGTCATTTTTCCGAAACTTAGATTTTTGGGAATATAATAACAATTAATAATATAATATTTGTTTTAAAAACTATTTTATGCCAATTTTGACACTATTTGGTAATTGATTTTTGTGTAAATCATAACAGAATTATTAGTTCGAACTAAATTAAATTAAATCAATACTAACATGTCATATTATCATATAAAATTATTTTAATTCATAAAAAGTATCAAATTACATTTATTTTGGTATTTATAACATCAATTATGTCAATATTTCATTAATAAAATAATTACTGCATCATCATTGTATCATAAATAAATTAAATTATTTAAAGTCTAAAAATTACAAATAAAATATAATTATGTAGGAAATCGTGTTAGATTTATAATGAATACTTATAGTCTAATTTATCTTATGTATAACCCTATATTAAAAATTATTTACTTATTAAACATTGATTTTAACTATTTTAACCCTTCTTTAAATAAATTAATATTAAACGTCCTAATCTAATCCAAGTGGGCCTAAATGGTCATATTTTATTCCAAATTTTGTTTTTGGTCTAATTACTCTTATCCAATAGAATTAGTACATGTTTTAGGCTAATAATAATATCATTTCTAACCTTAACTACCCTATTTACTTTTAACCGTGGTAAAAAAAAGTAAAAAGTTACTATTCACCAAAACTTATTTTCATCTCATTGAACCACATTTTAGTCCTTGATATTAACCATGTCTCTCGGATTTTCAAAATTCCACTCACAGAAGTGGTAAAATTATGTTTTATGAAAAATTCAGTTTTTTAACTACCACTTAGTGGTTTAACTATTCATCAAAAAATGAAAGTTTCCAGAAAAATACAAAAAATTAGGCCTAAGTTATATTTGATATTATGAATTCAAAAATGATTTCTATTTTAAAAAATTAAAAACATATCAGTTAAATTAACTAATTTAAAAATTAATTCCTGACGTCAAAACAAATAGTGGTTTTTTTAAGAGATAATAACTATCAAAAGATTGACACTTGTTTATGTCTGCTTTAAATGTGAAATTACATCCAATGACCAACACTGTATTAAATTGTAAAAATATATTCTAAATATACTTTAAAACCACTCAAATTAATAATTAATCACTTTTAATTATTTCGATTAAAAAAGTTGTTTTTAATTAAAATTTAGTAATTTTCACTATTCATCAGAAAATGAAAGTTATCTGAAAAGTACCAAAATTTCACCCTAAGCTAATTTCGATATTCCGAATCCAAAAATGAAGTCTATTTTGAAAGATAAAATTTATAAAATGTTAAAAAGTGGGTATTACTGTTCATAACGGCTAGTTCATAATAATATTATAATAATATCTCGTTTAGTGAAACTCGGTATTGCTTACTACACACGCAATCGAGGAAGGTCGCGATTGCGTGTAATGCAAAGAAAGTCAGGGATGCGTGTTGTGAAAACTCCTTTTGGTGTAGCGTAAAACACAAGACATTAATTAAAAATAATACTTTTCATAAAATCTCGAGGTGTTACATACACTCACTAAATTTCAACAATTAGTAATAATTAAAATTGATATGATAGAAGGTAGAATTTAATGACCTAAGATTTTGGACGATTTAAATTAATATTTCATTGAGTAGCTTATATCAAAAGAAAGACCAAAATAACACAACATTCAACTAGAAAACTGCAACATATTAAAATTAATAGAATAATGTAATAATTTTAGATAAAAATATAATAATCAATTAAAATAAATATTTTTTTTATTTGATCAATATTTGAAAATGGATTACTCTCAAAAACCATTAAAAAGTGTTTATATTTTATCTTAATAAATTAAATTTATCATAGTAAAAAATTTATTATAAAATTTAATATTTATATTTATAAATTAATATTTCAACACTCAATTGTTTAAAAATATATATGAAATAATGTAAGAGAAACTCCAAGATTAAAATGGTTATTTTTAATAAAAGTTGTATTTTATTTATGTATTTTATTTTCATTTAAAAGAAAAATTTATACATTTATACATTTTAATTTTGAAAAATAAATTATAATTTTTGTTAAAATATTTAGATATTATACTATGATTAATTTTTAGTATTTTCCTAAAATAATTAATTTTTAGGTGAATAGTGGGAAAATATCAATTTTTCTAGTACTTCCACTTTAATGAAATTATCATAAAATAAGAATAATTAAAATTATTTTAAAACTTTATATATATAAATATATGTTTATTTAGTAAAAAATATTATTTAAACACACTATGTTGAATTTAAGAAACCCATGTTTAACATTTTGGAAACTTGAATAGTGTTTTAGTCTAAAAATAGTTTTATTCACTTATAATAAAAATTAATTTTAATAACTTGTAGAAATTAAATATAAAAATGGATTTAATATTTTAGATCAAAATTTCCATATTATGTAATATGTTTAGTTTCATTTTTAGGAACAAAATTATGAAAAGTAAGATTAATGTTAACTACCATTATAATGATGAAACTGTTATTTTCAAATAATTATTTTATTAACATTGAATAGTTTTTATATAATAAAATAAACTAATATTATCTAAGTAATTATGCTAATAATTTTTTTAACCAATATAAATATATTACTATACATTTAAATTTTAATAAATACCAAATAGAATTGAGAACACTAACATTTTTTCTATAAATAGTTTTTATATATATTAAAAGTTGTAATTTAAAAGTAAATTTTCTTTTATTTATAAATTGAATTATATTATATAGAGATTGAATTTAGGTTCATCACACCAAAATTTGTTTTTATAACTTATCTTATGTTTTTAATAAAGCATAAATTACTTTGTTAAAAACTAGGTAACTATGTAAAAATGAAAATGGTAAACTGTAAAAACCAAATAGTAAATGACTCAAAACATGGTTAAAACATGTGGTAAAATGATTTATAGGGGATTTAAAGACCTTATAACACAAATAATAAACTATTTCTCACATTTGGAACCATCGACCCTTGAATTGTGTCATTCCATTTTTGAAAAATAACAAGTATTCACAAAATTTTATTTTCCTTCACTTATAATTGGGGATCACTTATATCTTATCTGAGATAAAAATAAATTTATAAATTTCATGAAAACACTTCACAATTTACCTAAAATATAATTCCCTTGCACGTTTAAAATCCCTTAGTTAGAATAATTTATCCTAATCCCTTTATTTCCAAGGAAACTTTCGAGGGATAGTTCAAGGTTCCAACATGAGTATTACTTAATCCTTAAATTTTTACTCGTAATATTTATCTTCCCAAGATACCATAAGTATAATAATATAATTAAATAAATATAATTATTAATCCTAAGGGTTAAAATATAAATAGAATAATTATTATTAATTCTTTTATATCAACTTAATAAAAACAGTGATCGTACGTTTATGCGGACTAACTCCTCCATGAAGTGCCGTAGTTGATTTCTATTTTCACCACCTATATTCACTGGTTATAAAGATGGAATTGATAAATAAATGTGATATATATATATATTATTATTATTGAGATAAAAATTATAAACCACCTTATTTCCCTCCCATTCATTGGGAAATGAAAATGTTAACTGGGCATTGTGTAGACTACTGTCTCTATGAAATTACATTTTCTAATTTTTTAAATTTATTTAAATTATTTATCCAAAAATATTAATATATGGTTTAAATATTTAAAAATATCTGAATAAAATCATTATTATTCTATAATAATGATATAATACCAAAATAATCCACGTTCATAACCATAATCATTCAATAATTCTTCTATGTTCATGTTTTGTTCAGTGTAACATCATACTTAAACAATTATATATAACTCTATAATAGATGAATTTGAGAAATTAATTAATAATATAATTATAATTTAATAAAAAAATTGTTTTATGCTTATTTGTGTTGTATATTTATTATTATTCTTATCATTAAAATATCATATTCGATATCTAAAATTACTGGAAAAAAACCGACACTGATTCCATTTTCACATAACATAACTAAAATAGATCTATAATGAAATAATTGATTTATAAATAATTATAAGTTATATATTAAAATAAATTAATTGATATAGTGATTATTATGTTGATGTCAAATAGAGGGTACTGAAATCGACATCATAAAGAATGTGTGAAACCAATAAAGTTAATAACACATGATGGTAAAGATAAGCTATAACTAACTAATATATTCACAAATATGATTATAAAGAAAATTATACAAAAGTAAATGTATATAAAAAGGTTATGAAATATAATATTAATACAGTTTTGTTTTTTGTATATGAGGATAAATCTAATTTAACAAATTAGTAAAACTAGGTAAGCATTTCATGTCCCAATTTTTAGCCCCTGAGACACATTTCTTATTAGAAATCATGTTTTATTAAAAATAGTTTATATACTTACCCTTTAATATTATGTTCCATGATCCTCCCATTATTCATATTATTTATTGTTTCATTTGAAATTATATCATTTAGGGGTTTTTATTAGAAAGTTTATAATATAATAAGGGATTTTTTCTTATTTTCAAATCTTAGAGACATGTTTGATATTACACATCATAATTAATTTTGTATGATGTGTTCACTATCTAGTTTATTTTAGGAATTGAAATATATACCTTTTAATAGGATTTTAATGTCCATTTCTTGATCTTCCTCTCAATAATCTTTGATCATAATATTGTCAATATTGGGACAGTTTCTTCACCAATCTCATTTTCAAATAGAGATTTATTTTGAAAGATAATAAATATAGAGAATGTGTATAACATTATCCCTAATATCCATATCTTTTTATTATATTTTTTTTATTCTTGGAGTTGTACTGGTCTTATAATTCTTTTATTATCCCCCTTGGCCCATTTTTACCCATTGTAAGGAAGCTGACCCACCCCTTTTTTTTGGTCAAGAATCCTTCTCTTTCATGATCATAATCATTGGATTATTTTAAAAATGTACATATATTTTCCTAAATAATGGATTGATATTATTTTAAACTACATGGAATTATTTAAAATTTCCAGAGAAATACTTAATGTATTCTTTAGGGGTAGTTTTCATTAAAGTCTGAAAATAATATCTATGTGAACAAATATTTCCCCAATTTTTGTTTTTATATGAAACATATAATATATATTTTAATTTTATCTACTGTAAATTATTATTATTCTGATTTTATTAAAAAAAATTACATAAAAAAATTTAAATAATATATATATATTTTATTATATCTATATTAATTTTTCCAATGTTACTACTTTTTTTCATTTAACTCAATTTACTTTGACATATTTTATACTTGATCAATGAAATTAATCAAATGATACTATCCAACATATTTCTCAGGATTTCTTGAGAAATGTTATTTTAAATTTTAAAAATGATATATAAATACCACTGTCTTTCTAAAACATTAACTATCAATGTACATTATTTTTCTTCTAATGCATTTACTCTATGAGAAATATATATTTCATTTCTTTAATATATGTTTGATTACCTAGATTACACTCATCAATTGATTAAATAGATTATTTAATAATCATTATAACTATTATCTATTCTATGTTAATACCATATACTTCATTAAATAGTATCTACCTAGAATGTTATTTAGTATCATTGGACTCCCATTTATATTATGTGGGTTTATCATTATTTTTATGTAATTATAAATGTTTTACTTTTACGATTACATTTGAAAGGGATATTAAACCCATTTCTATTCTAAGCGTTATTTATGATGTGATTGATTTTTTATTGAATGCATATCTTAGTATGATGATGGGTGGGTCCTTTATTGTTCTCTAATGCACTGGTTAAGTATTGTATCTCATGATACTATAAGGCATACACATAATGAGTTAGTTCACATGGGTGTCAACATAATGAAGTTTCCCACATTTTTAAGTGTGTAAATAATGTTTTTTTGTTCACATTAGTGTGAGAATAATTTTATTTCTTACAAGGATTCATATTATTATGATTCTGCCACATTTATAAGTTTTAATTATTTTTAGGCTATTATAAATTCAATATTTATAACTATTTGTAAAAAAATCAAAATTTTATGTCATTTCATGCATTATGCCATGATTTATGATCTGTGATTTTCTCTATAAAATTATTCTATATACTAATTACACCCAGATTATAATATTTTTTTCACTTATGATATTCGATTTTTATTTGTTATATTTTCCCTTATTGAGCATCTGAGTTCACCCCCTTTCATATTTTCATTCCACTAGGTTATGAAGATAATTATAATGTATTAGAAATATATAATGGTGTCTAGTGTGGCTCAATTAAAGATAAATATTGAAAATTACTGTAAAATAAGTTTTTCATGCAACTAGTTTTCAAGGACTTTAAACCTTATATTCTTTGGATTCTGTGATTATTCAGGAGATGAAATATTTCACATATGGGAATATAGAAAAATAATGACATATTTATCTTAATATATCATATTCACTCTCAGAATACAAATAGTATGCATGACTTACATATCCTAAGATATTTCGATCTCCAACAGACCTAGTGAAAATCGATCAAGAAAAACGGTTTCTAGAAGCATTAGCTAATGGGATATTGATCAAATAATGTTTTTGTTTCTAGAACTGCATTAGATCTGAGGCATAGAAGTATGTTTTCACCTACCAAGCTCCTCCAATGTTAGGTGGTGAATTTCCTAGCCTGGTAATATCATCTTGAAAGCTTTATTTAGACGTTTTAGGTAGGTTGCGAGAGCCTCTATAAGATGAATCCTCATAGGCATACCTACTGATGACTGGCCATGAAGAAGCAGGTGGCCCATGTTTCTACATTAAACTGCTTTGGGTACCCATCCCCAGAGAAAAATATCCCATATATTCCTTATCTTAAAGTTGTATATGAGGACACACACCATTTTTGGGAATCTTCCAATTGGCTACCTAAGAGTTATCATATTCACTATTATAATCATCACCAATTTATGACCCGAATTCTATAGAAAGATGAAAAGGATACCTTCCAACATCAATCATCCAAGTTCAAGAAACAAAAAGGAGAGACCATCATCGGTAAATAACCATTTCCAATTTCTATCAGACCTATATCCCATCAAATAACAATATCTATAAGACCCATCATTGTATCTCAAAAGTGTACTAGTGCCAATATCAGGTCACCAAAAGTCATTAGATTCATACTTCATCACAGATAGCCTTGGTTATTACAATATCCCTAAGAAAACTGCAACCCATAGGTTTAGGAGAATATTTACCCACATCCCTAGGGTAAACCCAAACCACAGGTATGGGGGGATTTTTACCCCCAAAATCATGTCAGCTATCTTCAATTGAACAGGTAAAAAACTAAATTATGGGGATTTCTAACTAAACAAATACATGATTCAAACAATTTTTTTTGTGTTATTAAATTCTATCAATGTTGACTCGATTGATGCAACTGACTAATATTCTACCCCAATGTGAGAATCCATAAACACTTCCACAATCCACCTAATACCAAAATATGGTGAGACTACCTCATCAAAGGAGTACATTTCTCATTATAAATCATAAATAGAGAATATTGGGTAGATCAATTATGAGTTTCTCAGGGTAAAATTACCCAATGAGTACGATCATTGGGTTGAAGCCAAAATTGTTTCTTTAGATGAAAATATTCAATGGGAGAATATTTATTGACCAAAATATGAATAATATATCCACCCTAAATATTTTATATCATACTAATTGACAGATTTTACTATAGCACCGATTGGTTAACAAGATTTTTCAACACTCAAGGGAAATCCATTTCCAATTCTGGAAAGACACATGTGGCTAACCCAGACTATTTTACCATAGGAATTATTGGATTCTCTCATAGATCATCTGAATCATATGTATGGTTGATGTGCCTGGGTATAACTATAGAGGAATTTGTATCCCATGTGGGTGGATTTAACTCCTAGTTTACACAACTTCAGGACTCCTAACATCATGATTTTTAATGGAATGTGGGATCAAGAGTAGCATCTCACCCATTTCTTCTCCCAGTGTGTCCCAATGTGAGGAAACCTAGAATAAAATGATGTTTCTTAAATCAGATGCTTTGTACATTCCATGGAAGGCCATACATTTTCTTGATCCAATATCCATGTAGTTGGGTCTATTTCAATATTGGAAGACCTTCATTATAAAATTATCTACATATCTAGCAATCTAATAAGTAAAATAAAAATATTTAACATATCCAATTGCAAGAACCTTGAGAATGAAAAATTCACATATTTCATTGTAAATTGGAAGGGTTTCACATAGTATTTGGGTATACATCTTCCCCATGAAAATTGATGAAGATCTTTTTGGGGAATACATAATATGTTTAATGAGCCATGCTCATCACACTGAAGTATCCAACTGGATCATAAAAATATGAAACTATAAAATAATTTCTAGAGGATACTGTTAACAAAAACTAAAAAAGTTAAAGTGAAGTGACCTTGAAATAAGAAAGAATAACTTTTTTTACATTAACATAATGATAAGGTTACAGAGTACTGTATATCTACATTGGAAAACAGCCTAATCATGTTGATGGAAATCAAGATGTTGGATGAGGTACGATATAATTATCACAAAAATTACTACCCTTACAAACATATACGGGGTCATATGATCTAGTAATGTTTCTTCGACAATGACCTACTACAAAATATATTAAATACTAGTCACATACCATAATAAGATCTGGAGGCACAAGTGACATACATTTCAACTATTCTCTCTAATGAAATAGAATATTAGAAATAATCCTAATGTGGAATCCTGAAAAACATTGATGACTTTTTGATCTATAATATAGTGTATCTTGCACATTCCATAATTAAGGCATGACCAAGTCATCCAGTCATGACCCCAATTATCTTCTCATCTTTTACAATGGTGTGTCTTACTTATCAACCTCTAAAGATATGATGTAATAATTATAGGAAAGATAAAGATAAAGATGGATCCTCAAGTATTACAAAATAAATAAAAATTGTATGGAATTTTTATCCCCAAATTAGGGAGAATATGAACTGAACCATAAAATGGGATAATGGGAACTGATCCGCCAAATGATTTAATGGGAATCAACTCATCCAATGGGATACTCTTCTAATAAAGGCCATCAGTTCACCTAAATCAATGTTATTCAAGTTAAGAACATGTGCTTTGAGAAATAAGAGTATTATAAAATGTGATCCCTTATTTCCATTAATATAGTGTTAGTTGGTTTTGATAAATGTTCACATGTTTCTGATAAGTGTGATCTAAATTGTGATGATCACACATTTATACAATAATATATATATTGGAAGGCTATCATATCCCCTACTCATATTATTTCTAAAGAAGAGACTGGTGATTCCCCACCCACCTATAAAGGTGTCTTTAACCCTATTTATTATTTAGTATTCCATGTTGATATAGGATACCCCAATGTCAACAGAGGATTCAATCACCAGAATCTATACATGGGAACCTATCATCAGACACATGTAATGCCATTGGAAAATGAATGGTTTTCATCATGGCTTCTTATAATCCCTAAAAAATTTACATGGAAGTTTCTACTGAAGACAATATCCCTCAATTGCATTATGAAAATGAATAACTCAAGAATATAACTAGATAATTGCTTCAATGATATTCTTCAGATGGTTAAAGTCCAATACCCTACTATAAAGGTTCTCCATGAAGTGAAGTACACCAACCAATAGAGTTGGGGTAATTTTCATGTTTTAATCCCCATTAAGTGAATTTCAAACAATATTCAACCTTAGTGATTAGTGCACGATCCCATGATATTTAGAGTTCTCTATTTTATGGGTAACATCAATGATGTAACAACTATAAAAAATTGACATATTCACCTAAAAAGATCGATATTATGGAACTACCTACTATATACGAAATTAAAGTATATTCCCATGACAATATAGAATTATATGTAATATAAGGGAGGAATAATTGTTGTCCATCTCTAAATGATAGGTGAAGAGTGATATATTACTTCTAATTGTGGAATGTTTTCATTTACTTCACCACTATTATAGAGAAAATTTTGATCAAGATTCCAAAGTATGGGAGACAAAGAGTGGAAGATTTTAGAAACCATTACAATTACTACCCCTATAATTGATTGTTTAGGTTTCCAATCAATAATTTTTTTATCTTTGAATATTATATTCAGAATAAAATAAATGAGTGATAAATAGAATCAGCAAACAAAATCTCAACTTTATCCAAGTGAACAAACTGACAAGAACACACATGGTGTATGAAATTTTCAGGTTCATACATCTCTTAAAAATAGATAATAAAAGGTCTACCTTTTAAGATTTATCATGTGGCTACAAATTTTACATATTAATTAGAGTATTCCCTTCTTATGTTTCCAAATATTAGGAGACATGATGAGTAATTTGTGCATGATCATCCTAATTATTTTCCTTATTAAAGAATTTTAAGACATACAATTAAAGGATTTTTTTTAAGATTAATGCATAAGTAGATGATGGAATTATAATTATAAAGAATCCATAGACCCATGAAACATGCATGAGAGTCATTATCGCACTAACTAAGGGGAACCAAGACTATATTACCATATCAAAGGAAGTCCAAGCTACATAACCTTAAATTGTGTAGCATAATTTCAGAACCCATGGAACCCTTTTAGGGTGGGTTTATTAGGGTGTAGGAAAAAATTATACATTACTATTTTTTATCTCATCTTCAATATAATGGTACCTTATTAGAAGGAAACCTTTTCATAATCTTATCTTATTAACTGAATGCACATAAAACATTATAAAAACGTTTTAAAATTAAATCATGACATAACACTATGATTTTACACAGTTCACCTATAAATGGATAATCCATGGATTACATATAAAAAATCTGTTGATATGATTGATTAACCACTACTTCACTAGTATGAGGTTACAACATTAAGAATAGATATCTACTCTACCAAGTTCTATGATGTCTTCCTCTCTTTAACTCACTAATTACAATATGGATACAAAATCCATTTATAAGAATCTTAGGAGTCTTATTTTTGTCTTGAAATGAAGTTAACTTTAATAATAGTATATGTAACTAATATTCCTTTTATCATCATCATCCCAATAGATGATTTGGATTTTTCCAAGTGATGATTCTAAATCATATTATAGATATATGAAACTCCTTGTGAGAAGAGTTGAGTATTTAATATTCAATAAGTCTATATATAGTATCAGGTTCATAATATAACAAATAAATTTTGAATTTATAATTAAAATTTTGAATCTCATGTCAACATCAATCTCCCTCTCCCTCCTTCAAATATGAACTTTGAAACTTATTCCATTATATCATTAATATTGGAGTTCAATTGGGATGTTTAATCTCAAACCATAACAACTAAGTAGTTGAATGAGCCAGAAGCTCCTAGTTCTGGATGAAACTCATGGAAATTCAAAATCTTTGGTGTAATAATTTCTTAAAATTCATACCACCGACTATCTATGACATATTTCACGAAATACCAATGCAAAGTAAAACTTCCAATTTAAATGTCCTTTGACATATCTACTAACATGCTCACTTAACTTGATTAAAAAACTCTATAAAAACCTTATACTAAAAATTATTTCCTCCATAACATAGTGTTATCCATTTTCCCATAGGTATTTTGTAAAACCAAAAAAACCATCCAATAAACCTTTTTTGGGCCTTCCAGTGTTACATAGGCAAACTCTTATGTCAAAACTCTCTTTACATTAGCATAACCACTGTAACACCCTAAGATTTTATGAGATATATTATTTTTAATTTATTTGATATCTTGTGTTGTACACCACACCAAGATTAGATTTCTCTTTATGCAACACTGTATTATCTTTGATTATACGCAACACTATTCTTGGTTTGTGTAACAAACAACTTCAAGTTCTTTTGATATAATTCATTTAATGCAAAACTGAGTATAGATTTTGTTCAATGTATAAAAGAACTATGTTTGGATTATGTTATCTGTGACACCAAAGTAATCTTTCACTACATCAAACACTAACTTGGATTACATTAAACACAAAAGTAACCTTTATCGATAGCTTGCGGTATATGCAGTACCGTGTTTCACTAAACAACGATATATTATTAAAATAATTTTATGGGATATTAACTATATTTTAGGAATATTATTAATGAAATTTTGAATTTTATATTCATCTTATGTTTTTTTAAGACATGATGTAAGAACAAATTCAAATTTTCAAATAAAATAAGTATTTTTCAAAAAAAATGCAGTTTTGCCGCCTTTTGAGGGAACACCCATTTTAAATCTAGTTTTTAACAATTTTATATATTTTATTTCAAAAAATTAATGTCTTATTCTGAATTGGGAGATCAAAATATACTTTGGTTTATTTTTTGGTATTTTTTTGGTAAAATTCATATTTTAATGAATAGTAAAAAAATACTGCATTTTAATTCCAAACTACCTATTAATATAATTTATGTATATAGTTAGATGATATTTATAATTGGTTTTCAAGTGTAATTGGATTATATTTTTATCATTTAATCCAATTATTTTCATTGAATGTAATTTAACATTTAAATTGGACATATACACATGTCAATCTTGTGATAGTTTTTACTTCCTAAAAACCCACTATCTTGTTTTGACAACATGAATTAATTTTAAATTAATGTCTTCCAATTATTTATTTTATATTTATAAAATTGGATTCCAAATTTGGAATCAGAATTTATAAATTATGTAAATAGTTCTCTTTTTTTTTGCATTAAAGGAATAGTAACTACGATAATTTTTATTTACCACAGTTAAAGGTAAATCGAGTAAATCAATGTAAAAAATAATATGACAAGGATAATGAAATTAACCTAAAACCTGAAAATATCCCATTAAATGAATATAATTATACCCTTAACATCTTTGGTAATAACCATAGTTGATAAATGGCCACCTAATAATGAAAATGACATAGATATTAATAAAACCAACGAAATTGACAAAATGTAAAACATACATTTCATATAAGTATAATAATTTTAATATAGGGATAACCAGGTGATATCTTCACAAATAAGTATTAAATGGAAAGATAAAATAATTAACTACATCATTATAATTTATTTTTAATTTTTAAGAAATTAATCATTACATTAAATTATTATACTTTGATGATGTAAAAATTAATTAATTGATGAGAAATCCATAAAAAAATTATTATTAAAATAATAATAAACATAAAAAGGCCTAAAGACATGAACAAATCATATTTTTTAGTATATCTTGAGCATAATCATCCATGTTCTGAGAAAGTGACCATTATGAGCTTTATAGAAGAGATTATGACATTTATTTTATTTTATTTAAAGTAATGTTAAAGTTGTCACATTCATACATTACTAAGTATAACATTTTTAATTATTTATTTTATGGTAATTAAATTAGAAAAAATATATTATAATAACATATTTTAAATTTATCTTTATATTATTATTTTATTTTTAATTTTTACTCAAAAAATAAGTATATTAAATAATTACACAATATCATTGTATTAATTATTTTATTAATAGAGATATCAAATAAATGTTTTAAAAAATATTAAAATATATATATTTTGAGATAATTAATATGTAAAATGAAAATTATAGATAACCTTGACCTCATAGAAATGTAATAAAATATTTTTTTTTAAGGAAACATGTTATCTTTATATTTTTAGAAATCAATAAATTGAACAGTATCAAAATTGGGACTATTGATTATTTATCAAAATAGTGTTTTATTAAATTATTTAAAACCCATAACACATTTTTAAAAATATATAATAATTATTTAATGGTAAAAAAATTTATAAATTATTTATTTATGATCTAATTAACATCAAATAGGTAAATATTTTACCCTTTTAATATTGAAATATTTGTTACTCTAGTTAAAATGAAATAGAATAACTAAATGTTAAATTGAACAAATTAGGTTTTAATGGACATATAAACTTATTTAAAATTTATTTCATTAGGATATTACAACCCATTATCGTTGAATCATTGGAATTGGGACATTTTGGAAGTTTTTAGTGCTTTTTTATTTTATTATAAATTAATATTTTTGAGGTTTCCAAAAGTGGTCCTCACCTCAATTATAAAAGGGAACCTCCTCCATCATTTCTACACAACTCAATAAGCCTTAAATTTCTTCCATATCCTTCCCATTTATCTTATAAACTTCCATAGTGACTTTATAGAGGCCCTAGTCTTCTCAAAAGACAAACTCTAGTTCCATTAAGAGGAGATCTAAAGAGAGCATGTCAAAGAAGAGGTAATCTCTCCTACTGATTATTTCATATTTATTTCTACTTATACCTTTACTTCAAGAGTTTTCTATTTATATAATAATTACTATAGTATATATTATATACTTATATGTTATTATAATTATGAAATATCAATATTCAACTTTTTATCCATCCTAAGAAAGATGAAATCACAATGTGTGTGTATGTACAGCTTACCGTCTCCACCTCGTGGGGTAATTAGTTTTTCACCACAACCTCACTTGTATGGGTATAAAAATATATGTAATAACTATATATTATTATTATAAAATGATATTTATTCTGAAATATAGTACACATGAAAATCAATACCATTTAAAAATTATGGGAATGATATTGTCGCTCGTGCGTACGTATGGTCAACTGTCTCCACGATGCGATATGATTTTTTCTACATGATAAACAATCAAGACTGATTACATAAATGCACTGAATTAATAAATATGGTATTTATTATGAAAATATAATTTTATAATGATATAAATATTTCCAAATAAGGAGACCTAGAATTTATTCAACAAAACAAACATATGATCGTAAAGCAGTTAAAACCTAAATAATGTGTAATAATGACTTGTTGCAAACAAATAGCAGAGAATATAACCGTATATGATGACCATTATTCTTGAATACGTTAATAAAATTATTCAAATAATTATAAATAAGTTTTGGATACATACAAGGCATATCAAACCCAAGGTAAGAGATAATTTGGGAATCACATTTCTATTTGAGATTGTTTATACGTAAGTATTTACTAGGGGTATATTTATCATATGTGTCCATGTTTTCTAATTTTTTTTGCATAAATCATCTACTATAATTCAATATATGTTTAAATTAATTTTTAACCACACATTAAATTTAATACACGGTTTGTAAAGAATAATTATTTTGTTTACTATACGAGTTTCCTTTTTTACTTCTCCGACAAAAGTACGAGGAGAATGATTTTTAACTTATAAAGCATTAATGGATTTCTATGCTTTCAGAATGCCTTATTTACATGAAGATTACTTTACACTATTTCTTTTCCATTATCAAATAAATTATTTTTTTTGTAAATTGTATGACATTTTGAGAAAATAAAAAGTTTTTTATGAAGAAAGGATATTTTCCTTAAGAATTAAGTTCAAGTGTTTTATCAAAATTATTTTCCATCTAAGATGACGATATTAAATAAGAATATGTTTCTATCCCAGTTATTATTATGATTTTATGGTTTTAATGATAAAATTATCTTTTACATGGATTATTTTATGACGTAATGATGTTTAAGAAAGCCATTTTATTTCTTGGGTTACGCTATAATGAATGATTTATGTTTTTTTGGAACATGTAAGAATTATTTAATTATGTGATGGGTGAGACCTATATATCCCTCTAGTAAATTGGGTAAATATTTATATCTCATGAGATTTACATGACTAGACAAACATGTAAATCCAATTCAACAATAATGTACTGGAATGACAAGTAAATCAGGCTCAGTAATACATGGCTAGAATGACAAGTAAACTAAGTTTAGTAGTGGAATTTTACACTATGATGGTCTTTGAAGAAATTCATTGGCTACTATGGAAATAATATTATGTGGTTAATTGTTTTCCACAATTCAATGTTTTATGCCAATGCTATTTTATCATGGTTAATGTTCCTTTATGATCTATTCCTTACGAACTGCCAAGATTTATTTCATGACTCATGATTTTTATATTTTAACATTGTGTTCATGTTTTTACACTATTTTGTTAATGGTTTATTTTATATTCTCTATGATTACTCATACTGTGCATTTGAGATCACCCTTTTTATTTTTTATTTTCCATAGGGTATAAAGAAAGGTTTTTGGTTGGAAAAAAAGCAAAATCTTTATGGGAGATGTCGAAGATCCTTCAAAAATTTATAAGATTATGTTCCAATTTTACAAATGCACTAAACTAATATGTTATTAGGATTTGTTTTGTGGCATGTATTAATTATTCCGAAAATTAAATTTAATGTCCATGTATTTCAATCTTGGGTCATTAGAGTTGGTATTAGAGTGAAGGTAAAGTTATCCTTTGGAAACTAGGATGCAAAAAATTTAGTGAGATCCCTCTAGATATTTCAAATGTAGGTCTAGGGCTGTCCCTAGGGTTATGTATAACTATAGGTTACAATCTTAGAATTATGGTAACGATCATGAATAACCTAATAGTAATGATATGATGTTAGACATTGAATGTACTCCCCCTTGATAATGTTGTTTCCTAGTATGATTTTCCCTCTCACACAATTCTTATTGGGTTTTAGACGATGGCTAGAACTTGATGGAATTATGTTAATGATCAATGCACTAGGTAATGCAGTAATTGTCCTCCTGAACAACCAAACTTTATGGGGGATGGAATGAAAAATCTTATTGATATACTTACAGAAGATATGAATCATTCTATACTTCCAAATGAGTAGAAAAGGGAAAAATTATGTTGAGTCCTTCATAAGGCAATGTCCACATTCTTTCAGTGGGTCTTATGATCAACTTGTTGCTAAAAAATGGATCAGCACCATTGAAAATATATTTTCCCTCCTTCTCTATTCAGAACATGAAAATTTCATTTAGGATGTTTATCATTTATAAGGTAAAGCAAACTAGTGGTGGACTCTAATTAAGAATACAAGGGAACAAGATGAAATTGAATCTATGGAATGGGACAAGTTCAATAACTTGTTTTTCAATAATTACTTCCCTCGTATTCTTTGAACAAAGATATAAAAGGAGTTCCTTGAAATTAAGAAAAAGGATAATGAATCTATGGGTACATATGAGGTGAATTTTACTTGACTTCCATGGTATGCTTTGGGTTTTATCATCCAACCTGAAAGTAAAGTTAATTGATTCTTCAGAGTCTTAAAACCAAGTCTTCGAAGGGAATTATCTATAAGAGACATTAGTTGATATGAAGAGATTTTGTATTGTTATATTAAGGTATAACTAGAATTTAGTGTTATATATCCATCTCATTGTTTTGACCAGAAACATAAGATGGAGCTTAAAGAAAAATATCAAAACGATAGTGAAAAGAAAATGAAGGTTTTTTATCCACAAAGTGTGGAATGAAGCATGTTAGATATTGTCTTAAGGGTGCTATAAAATGTTTCAAGTTTGGAAAATAAGTTCATTGAACAGCTTAGTGCTGAAGTAATTGGAAAAATGTTTCTAATTATGTGAATAGAGAAAAGATTATAGTGAATGAACCACCCACACTTCAATGATACAAGTGAAAGGAAATAGACATTATGCTAACCAATACCCTAATACAAGTGGTAATGATGATCAATGTCTAAAACTTCTTGATTCCAAAGACAAAGGAAATCACATGCGATCACTATTGGTGATGTTGAGTATGGAAATGATGTGGTGGAATGATTATGTGTTTATGGAATAGGATTTCAAAATATTTTTGTAGGATCTCTTTTATAGTATTAGGGAATATTGGAATATCTATGTATTGGTCCATTGTGGTTTTCCAAAATTATATGGTACCGTTAACCATGAAAAGTGATTGAAATATTTTTGGAAAGCACGTGATATTCCCATAATGAAGGGATAATGATATAGTGAGATGTTTGATAGTATTAATGAGCTCATGAATGATATAAGGGAAAAGTGATATCATTGTCTGAGTATATAAAATTCTTGGTATTTTGGTGTGTGGAAAGAGTTAATTTTTACTGAATTCATTTTTCACTAAGGTTTAATGGGTATTCATGTCATTAACTTGTTTAAAGGGAATACATGAATAAGGTATTAACATGATTCGAATCTGACAACCAGGAACTGCCAAATGGGATATAAGAGAATAATTTTTATTCAATTTAGTTCACCTCTTTGTGAAGTTTTATATTATAAATTTTTGGAAGGATTTTAATGTTATCCATTTATGGATAGTGTATGTTATATTCCATTCGATGTTTATTATATTAATGTATTGTCTCACAATAGATGCACCTATACACATTTGATAACCTATTATATCATTTTTGTTGAGACAGATGGGATGGCATATCATTCTATCACATGATCTTCAAACACTTCAATAATGAAATATTCAACTTCATTTCTCTAAATAAGATATGAAGTGTAAATTTAATAGGGAATTATCAATGGTGAGATTTTACTGAAATAATGTAAGTATTTCTCCCCATGAAAAAACTCATCAACTTTAGGAAAAAGATCTTGAAACCAAGAATTTTAACCTAGTAACTTCTTATTTGATGAATTAAATGGTCCTTTAAATCATTTTATATTTATGGATTTCTAATAGTTAACTTTCTCCAAACTATATTCTCTACCGCTATCCATCATAACTTGATACTTAGATTTCTCTTCCATATCCATGTTTTCACTTCCCACCCATGTTCTCATATGTGGAAACCCAGTGATGAGTTACTTTGGGTAACGGTTATGTTTCTAACATTCCTTTTTGAAATAGAGTTTCAGTAACCCATTTTACAATGTGGGATTCCATGAGAGAAACTTTCAATTAGTAAACCATTTTTAAGTCCTACAAAATTTGAAGGAGAAAATCAATTTAAGGGGGTATAATGTAACACCCCAATATTTTATGAGATAATTTCTTTTTAATTTCATTGATTTCATTTTTTATATGCTACACCAAGATTATCTTGTGTTATACTCAACACTGCATTATCTTGTAGTATACACAACACTATTATTGGCCTGTGTTATACAAAATTTCAAGTTATTTTCATACAATTCATTTCATGAAACATTAATTATATATTGTGTTCAATGTATAAAATAAGTATGTTTTTATTATGTTATCCAAAACACTGATGTAAGCTTGTACAACACAAAACCCTATTTGTCTTGTGTTACACGCAAGAGCGACCTTCCTCAATAGATTGTGTTGTATGGAATACCGATTTTCACTAAACAACGATATATTATTAAAATATTATTATTGAATATAAACTAGAAGTTAGGAATATTATTAACCACATTTTTAATTTAATATCCATCTTATGTATTTTCTAGACACAATATAATAAAAAATTCAATTTTTTTTAGAATAAGTAATTTTCAAAAAAAATGTTGTTTTACATTTTTTGATGGTGCACCCACTATAAATATAGTTTTTAAAACTTTTATATGTTATATTTGAAAAACATAAATTAATTATTTGGAAGTGGGACATAAAAATTTACTTTGGTTGAATTTTTGGTATTTTTCTGATAAAATTCATATTTTAATGAATAATAAATAATACTTCATTTTAATTCCAAACTGTCAATTCATCTAACTAATTTATATAGTTATATATTATTTTTAATTAGGTTTAAAGTGTAATTGGACTATAATTTTATCATGTAATAAAATTTTGTTTATTTTATGTAAACTCACATTTAAATTGGACATAAACACATGTCAATCTTTTGATTGTCTTTACTTCTTAAAACCCCACTATCTGGTTTTGACAACATGAATTAGTTTTACATTAATTTATTCCAATTATTTATTTTGAGTTTATAAAAATGGATTTCATATTTTGAATCATAAGGTTCTAATTATTTATGTATGACCCATTTATTTTTTCATAATAGTAATAGTAACTACGGTAATTTTTATTTACCACAGTTGAAGGTAAATTGGGTAAATTAGAGAAAAAAATAATATGATAAGGATAATAAAATTATCCTAAAACCTACCAAAATACCATTGGATGAATAACTTTCTACCCTTATAATATCTGGTTTGAAACTTAGTCATTTAATGTCCACCTGACAATAAAAACAACATAAATATTAACAAAACCAATGAAAGTGACAAAAATTCAAAATCAAATTTCATATATGTATAATAATTTTAATATAGGGATAACCAGGTGAGATTGTCAAACATAAATAGTACATGTAAATATAAAATATTTAATTAGATCATGTTAATTTATTTTTAATTTTTAGGAAATGAATAATTGCCTTAAATTCGTATACTTTAATGATGTAAAAATTAATTAATTTATGAGAAATCCATAAAACAATTTTTATTAGAATACTGATAAACATAAAAGGCCTAAAAATATGAGAAAATATTATTTTTCAAGTATATCTAGACCTTAATCATCCATGTTCTTATAAAGTTACCACTTGGAGCATTATATAAGAGATTATGACATTTATTTTATCTTATTTAAACTGATGTAAAAGTTGTCACATTCATACATTAATAGGTATAACATTTTTAATAATGGATTTTATAGAAGATAAATTAGAATAAATATATTATCATAAATTATATTAAATTTATCTTCATCATAATATTTTATTTTCAATTTTTACTCTACAAATAAGTATATTAAATAATTACATTATATCATTGTATTAATTAATTTATTAATGGAGATATCAAATAAATGTTTTTAAAATATTAAATTAAATATATTTTCAGATAATTAATATGTCCAATGAATATAATAGATAATATTTACCTCATAGGAATATAATCAAATATTTGGTTCTAAGTTAACTTGTTATCTTTATATTTTTAAAAATCAATAATTTGAAAAGTTTCAAAATTGACACTATTGATTGTTTTTCAAAGTATTGTTTTATAAAATTATATAAAAAGAATAAAACATTTAAAAAAATATAGATTAATTATTATATGGTACAAAATGTTCTAAATTATTTATTTATGTTCTAATTAACATCAAATAAGTAAATATTTTATCCTTTTAATATTCAAATATGTGTTACCCTATTTAAAATTATATATAATAACTATGTGTTAAATTGAAAGGATAAGGTTTTAATTTACAAAGAAACATATCTAAAATTTATTTATTTATTATATTACAACCCTAGATATTCTCATCTTCAAAATTGGGACATTTTGGTGGTTTTTATGTGGGGATTTAGTTTATTAGAAATTAATATTTTTGTGGTTTCTAAAAGTGCCCCTCACATCAATTATAAAAGGGCACATCCTCCCTCATTTCTCCACAAATAAATAAGCCTTAAAGTTCGTCCATCCACAAAAAAATTTTATTTTTAGATTCCCTAGTTACATTCTAGAGGTTCAGGTCTTCTCAAAAGACCAACTCTAGTTCTATTAAGAGGAGATCTAAAGAGAGGATGTCAAAGAAGAGGTAATCTCCTCTAACGATTCTTTCATATTTCTTTCTATTTCTACTTCTAGTTCATGATCCATTTAATTATATAATAATAACTATAGAATAAAATATATACTGATATGTTATTATAATTATAAAACAACCATATTAAACTTTCTATCCATCCTAAGAAAGAAGAAATCACCACATGTGCATACGTATGACTTACCGTCACCACGCTGTGGTGTAATATGTTTTTCACCACCACCTCAATTGGATGGGTATAAAAATAGATTTAGTAACTATATATGATTTTTATAAAATTATATTTAATCTTAAATATATTACACCATGAAAATAAATACTATTCAAAAATTATGGTAATGGTATCGTCTCTCGTTCGTACGTATGACCTACCATCTCCATGATGTGATGTGATTCATTCTACATGATAAACACTCAAGAATGATTATATAAATTTACCAAATGAATAAATATTTTATTTATTATGTTAATATAATTTTATAAAGATATAAATATAACCTAATAAGAATAATTTGAATTTATTCAACAAAACATGCATATGATCATAAAGTAGTTAAAACCTGAATAACGTGTAACAATAAAATGTTACAAACAAATGAAGATGAATATGACCATATATGATGACCATGATTATTTAATAAGTTAATGAAAATATTTAAATCATTTTATAGGAGGTTTTGAAACATACTAATCATATATAACCTAAGTTATGGGATAATTTTTACAATTACATTTCTATCTGAGATTGTTTATACGTAAGTATTTACAGAGGGTATATTTATCATCAGTGTTCATGTTTTATACAAAAAAATTATAAAAATTATAATATTATTCTATGTATGTTTAAATCTATTTTTACTCATTTTTTACTTTTACTACATGGTTTGGAAGGAATATTTCTTCCTTTACCATACGAGTTACCTTTTGACTTCTCCGAAAAAAGTACGAGGATTATTTTTTTTAACTTATATGGCATGAACAGATTTTCACACTTTAATAATGCCTTATTTCCATGAAGATTACTCTATACTATTTCAATTTTATTTTCAAATAATTTATTTTATTTTAAAATTATTCTGAATTTTGAGAAAAGATAACATTTTTTAAGAATAAAGGATATTTTTCTCAACAATTATGTTCAAGTGTTTTATCCAAATTATTTTCCATCTAAGATGATGCTCTTAAATAAGGTTATGTTTCTATATATATTATTATTATTATTATTATTTCATAGTGTTAATGATGTAATTTTATTTATATGGATTATGTTTTGATATAATGATGTTTAAGAAACCCATTTTATTTCTTTGGTTATGCTATGATGAATGATTTTTGTTTTTGTGGCACATGTAAGAATGATTTCATTATGAAATGGGTGGGACCTATATCTACCTACAATTCCTTGAGTAATGATTTATATCTCATGAGTTATACATGACTGGGACAATAAGTAAATCCATTTCAGTAATACAGGGCTGGAACAAAAAGTAAATCTGGTTCAGTAATACATGGCTGTAACGGAAAGTAAACTCGATTAAGTAATGGACTTTTTCTATTATGATGGTCTTGGAATCAATTAATTGGATAATATAGAATTATTATTATGTGATTTAGTTTTACCCATAATTCCATGTGTTATTAAAATTGTATTTTATCGTGGTTAATTTTCCTTTATGATTTATGCCTTATGAACTGCTGAGATTTATTTCATGACTCATGATTTTGATATTTAAACTTTATGTTCATGTTTTTACATTCATATGTTTAGGGTTTGTTTTATGTTCCCCATGTTTACCCTTACTAAGAATTTGAGATCTCCTTTTTATGTTTTCTTTTCCCCAAAATATAAATAAGGGTTTTAGGTAGGGAAAAAAGGAGAAGATCTTTATGGAAGATATTGAAGATCTTTCACCATGTATGACGATTATGTTCCAAGTTTTAAAAAGCACTAAACTAATACAGTCCTAGTATTCAGTTCATGTCATGTATTAAGTATTCCACAAAAGAAATGTAATGTCCATTTATATAAATCTTGAGTAGTTAGAACCACCAACTCATCCTATTTTAACATTTTATTTATTCAAAGTGATATTCAAAATGTATAGTGAAATGAATTTTATACTATTTATAAATCTACAGGTCATCTGTGACATTCTCTCAAACAATTTTATTAAAACTCTATATTCTATGGAATTTTACTCCTAATTATTTCTCACATGTTAAATTTAAAAACAAAACTCTATTGACTACTGTAGGGTCCTATAAATTCTGCAGGGGGGGAATCCAATTACCCCAAGACTTGGGAAAGGAACGAGCCGGTATGCGTACCGGCTCCCAACAACAGTACGCGACCGGTTTGGAGAACCGCAATTCTGTGGACCAGCGTCATCCGCGAAGCGGAGGCAGGGCTCCTCCGTGGGTGCGAAGCAGGACAGATGTCAGGACGGTCCACCAATGCAAACCACGACAACCTTCCCATGCCACCGCGAACCTCATCATTCGCGGAATAGAGGCAGATTGGTGTGCCTTCGCAAATCTACCCCGCCGCGACTTATAAAATATCGGTTGATCGAGTTGTTCATGGGTGGGGATTCATTCATGGGCTTTTGCAGAAAGTGCCATGGCCCATCGATACTTCTTCTTCGCTACTCTATAAATAAACCCCGAGGGGCACCAAAAAGAGGAGATGAAGGATGGATAAAACCCTGTGGGGAGACAATGGAGGAATTGATCCCAGCGGTAAAGTCTTGCGACCATCCGCGGAACCCATATCATCCGCAGATGAACTCTTCCATGTAGTGGAGAAACCAGTCTGCAAACCACATGCAGCCTGCTCCTCTGCGGCCAGCGCATAGCGGCCATTTCCTTCACGGATAGTCCCTCCACGACCACCCCCTCCGTGGACCAGTGTCATTTTCGAAATGGAGGTGGGAACCCCTCCATGGGCGCGAAGTAGGATAGGCACCAACCCCTTTGTAGACGTGCTTCGCAACCATTTCTTCCACGACCATATCTTCCACGAACAGCCTCCTTTGCGGATAGCTTCCTTCGCGGCCTAGTCCTTCATGGCCTTCTCCCTCACAGCCAGCTCCTCCATGGACACCCTTTACGGAAAACCAAACCGTGAACCACATGCGGCTAGCCCTACATGGCCGGCTCCTTCGCAGACAGCCCCTCCACGGCCGTCTCCTATGTGGCCAGCTCTGCAGCAGCCAGTCCCTCGTGGCCAGCTCCTATGCAGCTCGCCACATGTGGAAAGCACCATGCACTCGCTGGTCCATACCATGGGGGATGTGCCCCCCGCACCCTCTCTCACGCTCAGTGTTGGACTACGGTCCCGGCCCTCCGGGCCGATCCCTTCAATGTCTTCACTGACCCCCATGAAAAATGGAGAGTCGCACCACGAACTTTTCAGGTCGGGTCAACAGTATTTTCCATTACACCCTTGCGCAACCCCAACATTCGTCTTATACATTCCATGAGTCGAGCTACTCCTCATGACTCTCCTATAACCCAATTTCCTAGCACCTTTTTCTGTGTTCATCTAGAAAGGGAAGCCCTTGCGTATGTTCCACACCAACCATTGCTAGGTATCTCCTACCTAGTCGTCCTAACCACACGATGGTAAACTATATGGCCCTCATCCAATCCATATGACCTTGAACTATACAGAATTATTCCATTCTACATGATATTAAAACTGTGATGCCAATAGTGTTCTCTACATGACCATAACCTATAGCATTACCTATGTGCCAAACATGGGATGCCTCTTCATACAGACAAGAGATGCCTTATGCTCCAAGCATAAGATACCTCATGCCATGTTTAGAGTGGAATAATTTCAAGAGCGCTAGAATCCATTCAAACATTCCATCCCTCCACCTCATGCTTTGCACATCCTTTATTCGGATCTTCATTCCCTTGCATGTCTAAAGGGACCCCCTAATGGCCTAGTCCCATGCTGCCTCAGCTCACCTACCATCCTGGGCCAACACCCCAGAAGATTTTGGACAACACTTTGAGTTAGTCCTGTTTTTCGAACACAGTCAGTAGTCGACCATCATTTGTTTTCTCCCATTTCAGTTTAACATGATATGGATGCTGTGTTTCAAAGATGGTCAGAATTTATCTTCTGTCACCATGCCACCCTCGTTGCGTTCCGAATGTTGGGCATGTAATTCACACTTTTCATATCCCTTTGTTCTGACTGATTCCAACACCCTTGGCGTTATCCCGCTTGTGCACCAGCGCATAGGTAAATGCCTCAACCCATCAGAGGGTTGGGATGCCCTCATGACTAGACATGAGGAAGACATTCTGGGCATCCACCTTGGAGTGAGCCCCGACTTGTTGGGCCGCCCCCATGCGTAAGCCCCACTCCACTTCCCATGGACGAACCTTTCACGACGTCATCGTCTAGTCACTGTTGCCTCTTGTTTCTCACACCGAGCATGACTCACATGAGCTTAGAGTAAGCATCGACCATGGAATCCTCTCCTGGGATGCCTCCGAGCGTAATCCCCACTCCATCCAAACTACGTGGACTTTGATCCCTCTCTCCTAGGCAGGGTATGTAGGAAGCCTCCCTGAGGTTCAAGCCAAACAATCATTCGTTCCGACACCCCTTTTATGTCAGTTCTCAGACACTCCATCTGAACTACGTGAACTTTGATTCCCCACCATAGGGATACATAGGAAGCCTCCAGGAGGTTCAAGCCTGATCACCATCGGACCCCTGGGTCCACCTTCATGTCGGTTCTCCAACACTATAATTCTAACTACATGGACTTTGATCCCTGTCTCCTAGGTAGGGTACGTAGGAACCCTCCCCGAGGTTCAATCCCAACAACCGGTCGATCTGACTATCTTCACGTCGGTTCACCGTATCAACCCGGGGAAGCCTAGAGTGTAAGCACATACCAAACCGAACAATGTGGGTTTCGATTCATCTCATGAGGATATGTAGGAAGCCCATATCACGGGTTCGATCAAAACTCTCAAGTCTTTATATGTCTCCCCTGGATGAAAATAAACTCTAGAGTGCCTGGTTATGAGGCTTTAAACCAGTACCGTCTCAATGAGTCCAGACTCCTCGGGGTCATTAATCCAACGAGGGATGGTAAACCTTGGGCATAAATGATTCCAATCCCCTGTGTCCAGCTGATCATTGACAACCAAGAGTAATCTGTGGAAACTATTCTCGGGTATAAACAACAGATTTTCGAACATATGAATATGTCCTAAATCTATAAGAGAGTCTCGAAACAGGCAATAATTCTTTCCAAAAGGGTGCGATGATCCCGACTTCCCATCCTCTTGACCAATGTGAGTTATTAAGCATCACTGGTCAAACCACCCAGCGAACGCCTACCTTTGGAAAGCAGTTCCATGTATTGCTGCTAGATATGGAACCATTGGGAATTTCGAGGCAAAAATGGTTCACCCGATATGAGTGATTAAGAAGAACCCAATCCTCTCTAATCAACAATCGGGTAGCGCATGTTTCTCCCCCATGACCCCGTCATGCGCAGCGAGAAAAAAAATGGCGATCCCGATGTGAATCTTTAACCAAGCATGATAGATTGAACCTAATCCCACCCTGTTCTCCCTTTATACTCACAAGGAGGTCCAAACAAGGTCATTAATTATGCATGGGGTCATGAGATGATGCTTTGACTGGTTTGTTGTTTGTATTTGTTAAAATATTTTACAGGTACCACTCAGAACTCCCTTCGATCCAATTAAATCACGAAAGAACTCACAAGCGCCTGCTTCTAACAATTCAATGACCAGACTTCCTCACCAACAGAGGAACCGGTCACCTACCCAGCGTCTTCATCACTGGGACTCGGATGCCTTGATCCGAGAGTACCACTTTAACGTTACTCTCCCAACGGTGGAGTTCGCCATGCATGATCTCCAATCCAGCAGGACTCGCCGGTCGCCTTCCCAACAGTGGCCACAAAAGAAGATCCATACGGCCACTATTGTCGTCTCAAACCATTTCGGGAGTCTATCCTCAGAATGAGACAATGCATACTTCCTTTATCTTAGGGAGGAGGATGAGGTCGACGCCGAGGGCTTCATCCCCGCTGAACGGGGGTTCCGATCCAAGGCCCCCACCAGAAGAGGTCATCGCAGTCATGCCGCAACTCAACATCCTCACGATAAGGAGGGTGTCGCCCCGAGGATCCAGGCCCACGCTCCCCGAGCTTCGGTCCCTCGGACCGCCTGACGAGGGTGGAAAACGTACAACCAGGGACCCGCCATCACCCTTGTCGCTGAGGAGGATCTCTGCTGCCCAGTCACGGAGACATGTCATGAACAAGAATTTACACCTGTTCGCTCCTCCATAACCCACCATCCAGACATGGCGGCATCATACGAGCAGGTGCACATCCCCGGCCAACTCCATCAAGCCCACCGCTCAAGTAGGATGGAACCTACCCAGCAGGCACCTCTCCCTGCCCAGGGTCGTGAAGCCTACTAACTCGACGTAGTGGTGACCCAGCGCCTACAGGACCATCTCCTAGAAGATCCTCTTGATGCCTAACATCCTGATGTGGTGGCGATCAACAGATCCCACCATTTAGATGCCGCGACAATTAATAGGCGGGCACGTCTCCCTGCCAACATACACCACCGACTTGATACGGTTGGAAACCAACATATGCAGCGCCTACTCCCTACGGATGCAAGTAAAGTCTGCCATCCCGATGTGACAACAAATAGAGAGATAAACCAACATATCCCGGCACAGGGGCTGATTCGTTCACCTTCCCCGGCACAGGATATTTGTCAGTACCCACTGACCACCGAAGGACTGGAGCAGGAAATTCCTACTCCGATACCGAAATGGGCATTCATACCTGTTCCAGCCAAAGATGTCTCTCTACATATACTGGAAATGATGGAGGAGCAGGTATCGATCCCAGATCATATCTTTCAGACTTGCCCGAATGTAATTGCTTCAGCGTGAATAGCATGGACTCGGGCCCCTCATCCCATCTCCCCAATTGAGGCGACTCATCTAAGAGACACGATATCCACCTCGGAGAAGATCTGCATCCCTGATTCCGCCCAGGAGGGTCTCCAGCCATATTCCACGATGCAAGGACAACCAGATCGAGCAGCTTCACTCGTTCCTACTGGTGGACACCTGTCAGTCACGGTGGATTCTCTAGAGTAGGGATATATCCCTACTAATAGTCAAGATGTTCTTTGGCGTATCCCAGAAACATCACGGGACCCAATTAGATAGGGACCCAAAGGTGAAGGCCATTGTCAACAGTAGACGGTCCCCGCTGCCTGCAAGAAAGCGCCCTAAACATGCCGAAGGCAGCCAGAAAATAAAGAGTGGGTTCATGACACCGCTCTACTAGAATTTGGGGTTCCCGATGCCACTAAGAACATATCGAAGGCTCCGAACCCTACCCACCCATTACCATATTATGGGAGAAACAGTAGCAGTTGCGAAGGTCCTCCCCACAGTGTCGCTACCAGAAGCTCTAAAGATCCTCCCCAGAGCACATGTGGGGGCCTCCCCCATGGGAATATAATGATCGATCACGGGAGCTCCTCTTTTGATGCGAGTCATAGAAACCCTCCACTTGACCAGAAGATCGAGCAGCAAGAAGGCCCTCCACTTGATGCGCTCCACCCTAAAGGTCCTCCCCAGGGTATACACATCATGAACTCTCCATGTAGTAGGACCACAGATTATGATAGTAGTCATCGCCATCATAGTCGCAACTACATAGGCCCTCCCCGTAGTGATGTCTCATCACAACAAGAAGGCCATCCCCTTGTCGTGGTATTCCCTCATGGTCCTCCCTAGGGGTTACGTTGCAACAACACTCCACGGAGCTGGGCATTAGATCACAGTGGTAGTCCTCACTACCCTGATAACAGAGTTCCTCCCCATCGAGGAGTCAAGAAACGAGAAGGACCTCCCATCATTGTGGTACATTATGAAGGCCCTCCCTAGGGTGTACCCCACAGATATTCTTCATACGGCAGCTGTAAAGGTAGTCCTCACCATTGCAGCAGCTGTGATGGTAGTCCTCGCCACCATAACCGTCATTGCGAAGGTCCTCCCCGCAATGGCCCCAAGCAACAAGAAGGTCCTCCCCTTGTCGCAGTGTGTCTTGAAGGTCCTCCCTAGGATGCACATCGAATGTCAAACCATGATGGTCATCCACACCATGATGTCAGTTGTTGCGAAGGCCCTCCCCGTAACAACGCCACACAGCCAGAAGGGCCTCCCCTTGCTGCGACACGCCTTGGAGGTCCTCCCTAGGGTATGCACTGAAAATGTCCTCTATGCAGTGAGGCGTCAAGCAGTAATGGTATTCCTCTCCATTGCGGCCGCCAGTGCAAAGGTCCTCCCCACAATGACATATCATATCGACAGGAAGGTCCTCCCCCTGTCGAATCAAGCACAAGAAAGCCCTCATATGACGAGGCACTCAGAAGGACGAGATCAAGCATGTCAGATTCCCAACTAGTCACCAATGACACCCTTCTTCAATTAGGAGACATTCCGGGGCCACGTTCATCTTCCGAACCACCTCATAATCGCCCACATCACAATTCAATACCCGTCGGCCCCACTGCCCCTGACCACACTATCGGTGAGCATATCAGTTGGGCTGACCCGGTAGAGGAGTCACTAGAGGAACAGTATTCCAACATGTTACACCTGAGGAAACGACTATCCAGGGTTGATATACTAGTTATGTTTTGGCCCACGGCCACCTCTCAATTTGAGATACCCAGGAAGTTGTCGGAAGAATGTGTGCATGACATCCACTACAATATATGGACAACACTCCACCGGATGAAATTGATCTTCCTACCCAACGATGAGTATGTAGACCACATCAAGACGATGGGAGATCTCCTATGTCACATAGACCTGGAAGCTCATCATTCGGCACGGCAACAACGACCCAAGAGGCGTAAAGGAAACATAGAGATAGCCTGCCTCCATGTGTTGCACCAGCTGAACCGCCTCATCAATGACGCTCCAACAGAAGTCCATATCAGGGGATGGGGGAACATGGAGCTCTGCATTTCACTCTACTCCCTGCCCAGAAGAACCCATTCAGCATAGTGGCTTGCAACATCATCACGTCAAGACAACAATCGAGTGGTATCCCTGGTAAGGAAAGGAAACATAACCAACAAATTCAGGCCTTGACTAAGTCCCAGAAGCGTCAAGCATGATAGGAACAATCCATTCAAGAACTCCTGAATCAGACCACCGAGAGCATACAACATGCCTCTCATCTAAGAGAGTCCAATCAGTGGTCATTTCCTGCCTTTCCAAAAGGGATTGATTTACAGAAGAACTCAACACCAAACCCGGTTCACCTCCGAATGGCGGCACGCAAGATCCGGAAGGTAGCGATAGCAGCTGCCACTGCCGCAATCCAGGGTAAACACCAACCTCCAGGGCTGGGGGCATTTTTAACAAAAAATGCCCCTGTAAGACGAATAAAAACAGGAAGAGACTCAACGTCCACGGAACATAGCGAACCCCATCCCTCAGGGCTGGGGGTATTTTTACCTCCTCAACAACAACATCCCCCACGATAATCAGTATTCTCTCATCTAGGGAGTACAGTTAGTAGAGGAGGTTCTGACCCTATTCCATCCTTTGAATCATCACCCCCTTCAGGAGAGAGGCGTACCATAAAGTTGCATAAAAAAAATCTCTACATCACCCTTCATCAAGGAGCCCAAAAGCAATCCTAGGACAGAAGAGGGAAGACCAGTAAAAGACGTGGGAGATCCTCTAACTATTTGAAATATGGCATCTTCTCCTACCCGCAATATGCATCCATCAACACCATAGAGGTTAACCCCATGGGTAACACTGAAGATGATGCAAATCTGGATAGATTAGGAGACAATGGTTCCGGTCAGGCTGTGACTCACAATGAACCACCAGGTGTGCACAACTGGAACCAGAGGGCCACTCTAAATATTTCCACCCCTTCAGCGATCCTTCCTCTACTGACCCTGCAAGCTTATAATAAGCATAAGAACAAAGGACCAGTTTCCCTTAACCCCCCCCCCCCTCTCAATAAAAATGAGCCCTTATGCTCGAAGAGAGGTTCGCTCGACATGAGGAGGAAACTAAAGAATTGAGGCGGCATAACACTGAGCTACTCTAGAGGAAGCGTATTATCGAAAGTGAATCCCAAGAGGAGCCACATCATGAACTCCCAGTAACTGTAACTCAAAGACCAAGGTTTGCCTTGAAAAATGAAGCACGGTTAGGGATCCCGCCCAACGAGGTGCCCAGCCCATTCAACTACCTAAATGTGGATCCGGATGAATACCAAGTCTTCCCTCCACTCAAGAAGATGATGGAGCAAGTACGTCTGAACCCTCCGAAGGTGTCACAAATTGCACATGCACCCCTTGTGCCAACTGTGATGGATCCTCAGGAAATGCCTCGGGCTACACCTATCCAGGACCGGGCCTAATAGGATGTAAACCAGGGTCTTTCCACCACCATCGAGGCACTGACAGCTTGATTTGAAGCAATGGAAGGTCGACGCGCTCCGATACAGCCAGAGCGAAAACCTTACCCGGATTGGGTTAGCAACACACCACCTCTACCCAATTATAGGAGACCTGTATTCTCTATATTTAATGGATCGGGCGATCCGGAACAACACATGATGTACTATGCGTCTTATTTTGACCCTATGATGGGAACACTGGAATAACAAGAAGCAGTGAAACTCGGATGCTTCGTACGGACCTTGTAAGGATCTGCATTCGTCTAGTATACAAGCCTGCCAGCCCAGTCAATAAGAAGTTTGGAAGACCTTCAGCAGCAGTTTCTATTCCACTTCAGCTCAACGCTGCCTAAAATAATGGTCATCAACCTCATGAACTGCAAGCATAGGGAGAATGAGAGGGTCTCAGATTTCATCGCTAGATGGAAAGGTCTGACCTACTCCCTGAACAGGCCAATGCCTCAAGTCGTGTTTCTTGCCATATGCATCAATAATCTTCGAGATGAGCAACGAACACCACTCATACTAGTGGAGTGAACCACTGGCTTCCGCCATCTCCCATCCATTGCCCAGAAGACTGAGGACTCCCTATAGCGGACAAATTTGAAGTCTCGAATAACCTCAAAGGCTCCCACAAAGAGAGTAGTTAGAGCTGAAACGTCCTCTATCATGCTCAAGCCAGCCCCTGTGCCTGCTCCACCACTCAGGCCTCCACCAAATCGTCAAGGGCCCCCTGTATATCAGCACCCACCTCCACCTAAGCAGGATGATCGTAGGGGATCGAATAGAAACTGGTTTGAGGAACAAAGACACAGAGTATACTCATTCTGAGAGGACCAAGTCTGCGACTACTTTATCACCGCCATGAATTGCAAATTTCTCCACCTCTCGGAGCTAAGTAAACCCAAAGAATTTTTCCATGATGACAGGACATATTATTGTCCCTACCATCGAGTGTTGGGGCACAATATTTAGGAATGCTTCGTATTCAAACACCTCTTGTAAAGGATGGTAGACTCCAGGCAGGTCAAGATGGGACCACCCCCAGAACATCTGACATATATTTCTACCACTAACTCTGAAAAAGGGGAGGGTTGCAGGAATTCACCATAAAAAAGGGGAAAGAATTTGATAACTGGATGACTCAGAAGACTCTCAATCAACCCCATGGCATACTCTGAGCTCAACTACATCAGCTGGTGTTGCTGACAAGAGCCCATGATGCTGCACAGCTGACAATATCATCCTCACAACCCTCCTCAAGCTGGTCATCCAGGCATAATATAGAAGGGAGGAGACAAGCGCAAGAGGAAAAGTCCGCAACAAGCCCAAAGTTATCCCCGACACTGTCAGATTTTATGCCCCCAAACATGGCACCACGGGCACCAACCCACCAAACAGATCCATCAAGGACAACCAACTGGGTTTACTTTTCAGAGGATGAGGAGCCAATTTTTGGTTCCATCAACATCATCCATCTTATGGAATCATTCCTTGAAAAAGGGTATGGTTATAAACCCGAGTCCCCAACAAAAATGGAAGGGAAGGGGAATTTCAGAGGCAGTGGATACCAAGGGAGATGTAGTCGAGGCCGAAATCAACCCTATGGTTGGACCCCGACCCAAACAGTTAATATTGCAGAAACCCGTTGGAGAGACCTTCAGTGGACTCTACAGGAGAAAGAATATCCCTCCACCTCCACAAGTGGCCACTTTTCCCCCGTCATTCTACAGTACCCATTAGAGGAGGAACAAGTGTCTAGACGCCTAGTGCGTACAAATAGACCAGTCGGGCCGAATCCCCAAAACATGGGTACACCGTTGACATCCAACCCCGCGGCGGGTCCCTCCTCATCTCATATTCCACCTCCCAAGCTGTCCACTAAGACACCCCACTAATCGAGAAGCATCGGTCGCCAGAGTAGAAATTCGAAATCCTTAAGTAGCTGGCATCGGTGCTAGCCAAACTGTCGATCCTAGATGCCCTCAGTTTTTCAACAGACCTCATAGAGGCACTTATAGAATCCTTTCTCAACCCCCAGAAGTTTCAAGCCGAGGTAGTTGCCACCTAGATTTAACGGACAAAAACTAGCTCGATTGAATGAAATGCGATGATTTCCTTCACCGATCAGGATGAAAATGGCATAATGCAAGGACACATGAAACCACTATTTGTGTCCGACACACTAAATGATGTTGAGATCCATAAATTCTTTATTAACAAAGGCTTTGGAGTTAACCTTCTTCCCCTAAAAACACTCTATAAGTGGGGCTAAAATGAGAATGACCTTTTACCCTTAGCCACAACTGTGTTAAGTTACGATAAGAGTGAACAGAACCCAATGGGACAAATTAAGCTAAAGACCCATTTTGGCGACCTTGTGGCCTACTTGGAATTTTTGATGGTCCGACAGAACAAAGAATTCAATGCCCTGCTGGGAAGTTCGTGGCTCCATAAGCACATGGTTGTTCCTTTATCCTAACACCGGTGTATTAAGTACGACGTCAATGGGAAAAGTGGGACATTGCACGCCGACAAGGCCCATTTCGAGCTCTCCGAGTCACACTACATTAATTCCATGTTTTATGAGAAAAATTAGAAGAAGATTTCGGTCGATGGTGTAGACTGCATCCCTGCTTCAAATGGTTAGGAAATGGTTCCTGACAACCCCCTCAGACAGCTTGGTAGAGACTACGTACTGCCCATCAACCATATTGAGAGCAGGGGTTCAAGTACGGAAACGCACTCAGCTTTCCCCATGACTTCAGCCATAACGGTCGATCGTGACAATGTGGGAACATCCACCAACCCTCGATTTTTGGGAGAATACTTGAGTGAGGATGCCCACAATGCCTCGTCTCCGGACTCCCAGGATCCCGAGTCAAGAGATCTCCCCTAGCTGGATCGAGAAGATAAGGATTTGGGAGAAGAAGAGGAGGAAGATCTCAGGGATGCACCTCCCGCATTTGAGGAAGGTATCTCCACCACTGTGGTCGAGCTCGGGGAAATAAACATGGGTACCGAGGAAGACCCGAGGCCCACTCTTGTTAGTGCAGCCATGTCCCCCAAGGAGCACGAGGTATATACCGCTTTCTTTAGGCAACATCGAGATGTTTTTTTTCTGGAATTACACAGAAATTCCAGGACTCGATCCCGAAGTGGAAACCCACCACTTAGGTCTACCAGAAGACCACCGGGGCTATAGAAAATCCTCCAGAAGAACACACCCCTCTCATACGGCTAAAATAGAGTCTGAATTCGATAAGATTATTAAAGAAGGATCCATCTGGGAGGTCCAATACCCCATCTGTTTGGCCAACATCGTCCCTATCAAGAAAAAGAACGGACAAATCCGCGTTTTCATTGATTTCAGAGATCTCAATCAGCATTGTCCGAAATATGGTTTCCCGGTCCCGATCACTGAGTTATTAATCAATGAAATGGCTAGGTATGAGTCTCTATCGTTCATGGATGGTTATTCTATGTATAATCAGATCTGGATAGCCCGAGAAGACGAAGAAGCCACTGCCTTCAGATCCCCCCAAGGAATATTCTGTTATGTGTTCATTCCCTTTGGCCTCAAGAACACTTGCACCACATATCATCGTGCCATGAATCGTATCTTTAAACCATTCCTAGGGAGATTTGTCGAATGCTATGTGGATGACTTGGTGGTAAAATCAAGACAGCGCTCAGATCACATATCAGACCTTGAAACCATCTTTAACAAACATCAAAAATATATCCTAAAGATGAATCCATTGAAATGTGCATTTGGGGTTACCTCAGAAAAATTCCTTGGCTTCGTCATACACCATCGTGGCATCGAAGTCGTCCCGGAAAAGACAAATCCTATCCTTGGCCTACCACCTCCCCATAATCTCACTGAGTTGAGAGGATTCCAAGGGCACCTGGCCTATATCAGATGATTCATAGCCAACCTGGCAGGCAAATGTTTTCCCTTCACTATGTTAATGAAAAAGGGGGTTACCTACCAATAGACAGATGACTACCAAGAGGCATTCGACAGCCTAAAGAAGTGCCTCTTAAGCCTGCCGGTGCTCATGCCCCCATTTGAAGGACGACATATCATCCTATATGTGACGGCCTTAGAGCAGTCACTGGGAGCCTTCATCGTGCAGAAAAATGGCACCGGCAGTGAAAACAGTCTCTATTACCTCATCTGAACCATGATCGATGCTGAAACTCGATACTCAAACATTAAGAAGAGTTGTTTGGCCTTGGTCATCGTAGTTCAAAAATTGCGACATTATCCACAGCATCATTAAGTCCATTTGGTCTCACATAGTTACCCTCTCAAGTACATCCTTGGCCGCCCAATGCTGACGGGGCGCCTCTCCCGATGGGCAGTCATCCGGAAACAGTTCGACATCTGGTTTGTGCCTCAGAGAGCCATCAAGGGCCAGCCATTAGCAGATTTTCTAGCAGAGCACCCTTCAATGGGGACCACTGCAATGGATGCCAAGATACCTGATGAATACATCTTATCAATTCAAGAGTAGTTCCCAACATGGGAAATGTACTTCGACGGTGCATCCCGAAGCCCAACCAGGAAGAGGATGAAGGTCCAAAATTTAACAAGGTGGGTTTGGGGATAATACTCATGTCACTAGAAAAGGCAGTCTTTCCAAATTCATTCATCCTATCTGAAGGATGTATGAACAATGAAGCAGAGTATCAAGCCCTCATTACAGGTTTGGAGCTCGCACTCCAGGCACAAGTACAACACCTTAAGTTAAAAGGTGACACAGAACTGGTCATCAAGCAAGTAAATGGTGACTATGCTATTAAAAAATAAGATCTGATTCCCATATTTTACCATGTATGAGGGTTAATGGAAGAATTATCCACAGAACTAACTTTTACCTATATTCCTTGGTCTCAGAATTCCCAGGCTGACACATTAGCTAATGCGGTCACGACCCTATCCGACCCAGGCTGGGATGAACTAGTTATCAGTATTGCTCACCGTTGAATGGTATTGTTGTTTGTTCAAACTAAGATGGATGAAATACATGAAGTATGTCCTATCGCAGAACCATATGCTCCCACCACCTGCTGGATGACCCCCACTGCAAACTACCTTCAACGGGGATAACATCCATCAGACAGGGATGAACGAGAGAAAATATGGAGAAGGTCAATCAATTTTGTCCTATATGGTGGCGCGGGTCAGCAATAGGTCCTCTATAAATGAGGCCATGATGGAATACTCCTTAGATGTATTGATGGATAAGAAACCGCTACCCTCATGACTGAGGTACATGCCCAAGTATGTGGGGCACATCAGTCAGGGTCCAAGCATTCCCATCAGGTTCGAATACTTGGGTACTATTGGCCCACAATGGCACGAGATTGCGAGAACATTACCGCAAAATGGAACTCATGCCAAATTCATGACAACTTCATACACAAACCCCCGGAGTTACTTCATCAGGCCAAGTACTCCTGGCCATTTTCCATCTGGGGAATGGATGTCATGGGACCATATCCTCCCGCCACAGCCAACCAGCTGAAGTATATCCTCATGGAAATCGACTTCGTTTCCAAATGGGTAGAAGTAGTACCCCTTAAGTAAGTCGGGGCAAGAAGCATTGTCAGCTTTGTGAAAACCAATATCCTCACTAGATTTGGTGTCCCTCGTACCATACTAACGGATAACAGCACTAACTTCTTCTCTGGTGAATTGGAGAAACTATACCAAGAATATGGTACCATGGCTAACCACTCATCCCACTACCTTGCAGCGGCCAATGGACAGATAGAGGCTTTCAACAAGACCATGTTCAACATTCTCCAGAAAATGGTGGAAAAAGAAAAGAACTCATGGCCGGATAAACTCCTCCATGCATTGTGGGCTTACTGAACAACAATCTGCACCACTACTCGGGCTACTCTGTACTCATTAGTATACGGAACAGAAGCATTCCTACCCATTGAGCTCCAATTTCCCTCGCTCTGTGTTTCCATTTGTGATTAGTTATCCATTGATGAGAAATCAGAAATGCGGATAGGTGAATTGGAGTAGCTAGTCGAGAAGTGGTTGCATACTTTGCACCATCTGGAAGTACACCATAACCGGATTGCATGAGCCTTCAATAAAAATGACTGTCTTCGGTCTTTCTTGGAAGGATAATTGGTGTTGGTCCTCCGGACCCTAATGATACCCGGAAAGAAACCTCCAAAGATGGATCCCAAGTTAGCGGGACCAAATGTTATACAAAAGGTCTACTCCAACGGATCATATTCCCTGATCTCCATGGACGGGCAGTTCACCACCACTCCTAAAAATGCGAGATTCCTGAATAAGTATTTCTCATAGTATCTAAAAGCAGTTATCGTCTGAGATGCAGGACATTAAACTGCCATGAACCAAACTGTCCAAACTCAATGAACTCAAACTAAGAGTATTTTGTCCTCACCGGCATAACTAAAAGTAGTTATCGTCCGAGCAGCAAGAATTTAAACTGTCAAGCACCCAATGGTAAAAACTCTATGACCTTAAACTAAGAGTATTTCGTCCTCACCGGCATAACTAAAAGCAGTTATCGTATGAGCTATAGGACGTTAAACTGCCAAGAACCCAACGGTCCAAACTCTATGACCTTAAACTAAGAGTATTTCAACCTCACCGCACGACATTAAACTGCACGGATTTCATAGAACTACGTATGGCTTGATTCTTTCCCTTTCAGGATAAGTAGCGACACCAGGGTTCCCTATCCTGGCCTAGCCACCCCCAAGTAAAAGTTAAAAATTCCCTTTCCCCCATATATGGACCAGACCTCTATGGGGTGTATTCTTCATCCTTACTGCACGATGTCAAACTGCACGGATAAGAAGATTTAAAAATGCCCCTTTCCCCCGTGTATGGACTAGACCTACATGAGGATTAATCCAAAGAGAACTATGTATGGATAGATTCCTGCCTTCGCAGGATATGTAACGATGCCAGGGTTCCCCATCCTAGCCCAACCATTACCAAATAAAAGTTAAAAATTTCCCCTTCCCCTGTGTACGAACCAGCCCTGCACGGGGTGTACTTCTTTCAGAGAACTACGTACATCTTGATTACTGCCTTCTCAGGATACACAACAATGCCAAATTTCCCCATCCTGGCCTAGCCATCCCCAAATAAAAGTTAAAAATGACCTCTCCCCCTATGTATAGACCATCCATGCACGGGGTGTATTCCTCGTACTTACCGCACGATGTTAAATTACACGGATAAGGATAAAAGAAAAAAATGCCCCTCCTCCCTATGTGAATGGACTAAACCTGCACGGGGTGTATTGTCTTTCAGAGAACTACGTAAGGCTTGATTCCTTCCGTCACAGGATATGTAGTGACACAATAATTCCACACCCTGGCCCAACCACCTCAAATGAAGCCAAAAATACCCCCTTCCCCCATACGGACCAAACCCGCACGAGGTGTATTCCCATAAAATAACTATGTGAGGATTTATTCCTTCCCTCACAGGATACATAGTGATGCCAGGGTCCCCCATCTTGGCCCAGCCATTCAAAAAAATACTCTCTCCCCCCATGTACGAACCAGACTTGCACGGGGTGTATTCTTCGTCCTCACCGCACGATGTTAAACTACATGGACTTCATAGAACTATGTGAGGCTTGATTCTTGCCCTCGCAGGATACATAGTGATGCTAGGTTCACTTACCCTGGCTCAGCCATCCCCAAATAAAAGTAAAAAAAATTCCCTTTTCCCTGTGTACGGACTAACTCTGTGTGGGGTGTACCTTCTTCTGGGAACTACGTGTGGCTTGATTCCTACCCTTGCAGGATGTGTTGTGAGGTCAGGGTTTCCCATCCTGGGCCAACCATTACCAAATGGAGATTAAAAAATCCCTCTTCCCCCGTGTATGGACCAGACCTGCATCGGGGGTATTCTTCGTCCTCACCGCATGACGTTAAAACTGTAGAGACTTCGTCCTCACCGCACAACATTAAAACTGCACGAACATCATCCTCACTGCATGAATTTAAAACTACATGGACTTCCTCTTCACCGCATGACATTAAAACTACACGGACCTCATCGTGACCCACCCCTGATATATGAAAAAATGAGACATAAATACTCCTTGCACATTTGGATGCATCCCCTCTATACATCAGACTCCACAGCCCAGATAATTATAGATCATCATAACCATTCACGGCCATCAGAAGTGGAATGTTATCTACCCATAGACACCTTATCATGACTATGCATACCATGCCCTCAGTGGCTCTGCATATTGATAGCCCCTAGCCCATCTACCAAAGTCAATATTTCCTCAGGCGGTCCTCTTCCTAGCTCAGTATTCTTATCGGCCTCAGAGCCCCCATGTCATATCTCCTGATCCAGAAATTTATGGCATAGTGGTTTAAATGTTTTTCCTTATTTTCAATTCTATACATTGCTAGGGTATCCCTACCCAGTTAGCTTATGTATCCTCCCATGGTTCACGTGACGACCTACATCTACGAACATCATGCCCGGGCTAGGCTACTTTGACTCAACGAATAATTGTAGTGAAGATGTTTCTTGTATGCTCGGACACCATTATCCCAGCATTCCAAACTCTGTAGTTTGAGAAATATTGGATTTTCATAATCATTCATGGCCATCAGAAGTGGAAAGTCATCGACCAGTGGAAACCTTTGAATTATTATGCATACCATGCCCTCAGCGGCTCTGCATATTGATAGCCCCTGGCCCGTCTACCAAAGGAAATATTCCCTCTGGCGGTACTCTTCCAAGCTCTGTATGCTTACAATCCTCAGAGCCCCCACACCACATCTCCTGATCCAGGAAACCTCATAGTTACTGTTTACAACCTTCATCCCCCACCCTGTTCAGAGTATATCAGAGCATGTTAACTCAGTTATCCTTCGAGTGACTGTAGTAATGGTCACCCATTGTTCTGAGCTCCATGACAGCAAAACTTGGAATACTTCTTCCTTACCGCATGACGTTAAACAGCATGGACTGAAGTTACACCCCCCACACAAGATAAATCATCACAAGAATCTCTCTAAGCTTTAACAACAACTAGGGCCGAATATGCCCGACATATCCGGATATTTTCTTACCAAATGACAGACTTCATGGCCCAAACAATAGCAGATCCTCATAACAATTCACGGCCATCGAAAGTGGAAATTTATCAACACATGGACACCTCTGCATGATTATGCATACCATCCCTCAGTGGATCTGCATATTGATATCCCCTGGCCTATCTACGAAAGGTAAGATTTCCTCAAGCGATACTCTTCCTAGCTCTGTATGCTTACTGGCCTCAAAGCACCCATATCATTTCTCCTAATCCAAGAAGCCCCAGAACCCCAATTTACACCAATCAACCCCTCTCCACATCTTGGGCATACCCAGATGTTCAAGCCCAGTTACATTCTGATCAAGAGCGGCCTTTGAAACTACGTCATTACCACAAGATGTTAAACTGCATGGAACATCTTCGCCACTTGGCATAAAGCTACAATGACCAAGCATTAAACATCCAGGGAAATGCCTCCAACTACAAGCATTTTCACTGGTTTAAAAATTCCCCTGTCCTCGATGCACGATGTTAAAACTGCACATCATCGACAAAAATTCCCCCCATCCTCACTACATGACATTAAACTGCAGAGCATCCTTTAATAATGCCCCTCTTCTTGGCTTCGTGACGTTAAACTGCACGGAAGCCATCCTTGCCGCATGACGTTAAACTGTACGGTCAAACCTGTCATGGGTTCATTAAGGAACGGATGCTTTTCTCTGTCCCCCAGTGTACGGGTCAGACCTGCACAAACCACTGTCTCAAACCAGTGTGAGAAGGAATGACTTCACCCATTCTCGAAAAATTTAGCCTAGATGTTTCTCCCGTATCCAGGCACCCTCTCCTCATAAACCATACTCTGTACTCAAAAAAATCCAAACTCTCATAAACCACCCCTAGTGGTCCCAAATCACAAACTTCCTTGAAGTTGATCGATTATCGGGATAATGCAATCGTTAACCCAAGGACACCTTTGCATGACTATGCATACCATGCCCTCAGCAGCTCTGCATGTTGATCACCCCTGACCCGTCTACCAAAGGCAATATTTCCTTAGGCAAAGTTTATCTCTGTACGCCTCTTGGCCCCTGAGCCCCCATGTCCATCCTGGGAATCGGAACCCCTCTGAGCTACATCTTACCAGCCTCTTTCATGACCCTACCTAAATATGGTGGAACGTCTCTGATGAGATTACTGAGAACCAGGATAATCCATTCCATTCTAAATGATGACCCAATTTCATGACTTTAAACCTCGTCAAGATCCAACCATCCTTTACTCTAGATAAATGCATAGGATAGGGACCCTGAGTCCACACTCTTGATTAATAGAAATGTCCTCAAACCCTTTCAGATGTCACATACCCTTTCCATGCCACCCCTGGTGGTTTTCATAGTTCTCCAAGCCACCCATGGTGGTTTCCATAAGTCGGACTTCCATGAAGTCCTTAGGCCATCAGAATTGGAGGGTCATTGACTTAAGGACACCTTTGCACAACTATGCATGCCATGTCCTCAGCGGCTCTGCATATTGATTTCCCCTAGCCCGTCTACCAAAGGCAAGATTTCCTTAGGTGATGCTCTTCCTACCTCTGCACGCCGATATGGCTCCCATGCCTTGAGACATGCCCTACATGTCACCCGAATCTAAACATGTTCCCCCCACATGTGTGTGAAGGATATCGAGACATATTTTAATAAACATTATTGGGTTCCTATCCCCACCATATCTGGTCAAATCTGTTCAACCTAAAACATTAGTAATGATAGTCTTGTCGGTGAAACTTTAAACTGCTCACAAAAAGAGGCGCAAAGCCTGTTAGGCTGAAACCCCGAAAAGGGCGACCTAAGAAAAAGTCGGGCCATACCCACTGGGTCTACACCAAATGGGCCTAGGAAAAATTAGTCTATTAATAGAAAAGACAAAAAGTTTGTGGGGGTATTCTATAAAATCCTATCAACAGTCGAACTGTGCTCACTGAGTCCCGTGGGTCAGGAAAAATTTAGAGCATTGTTCAATCACTCATCGATTTTCAGGACCACTCTACATTGGAATATCCTCCTCTTCATTCTGATCGGACCCCATTCCTATGGGGGGGAATTTGTAGGGTCCTGAAAATTCTGCAAGGTGGAAATCCAATTACCCCAAGACTTGGGAAAGGGTCGATCCAGTCCGCGTACCGACTCCCATCAACAGTACATGGCCGGTTCGGTGAACCACATTTCCGTGGACTAGTGTCTTCCGCGAAGCGGAGGCGGGGATCCTCTGTGGGCATGAAACAAGATGGACGCCAGGCTAGTCCACTGACGCAAACTGTGACAACCTTCCCATGCCGCCATGAACCTCATCATTTGCAGAATAGAGGCAGATGGTGTGCCGCCGTGAAACAACCCCACCGCGACTCATCAAATATCGGATGACTGAGTCGTTCGACGGTGGGGATTCATTCATGGGATTCCATAGAATGTTCCATAGGCCCATCGATATTGCCTCTTCGCTACTCTATAAATGGACCCTAAGGGGCACAAAAAAGAGGAGAGGGAGGATGGGTGAAAACACGTGGTGAGACGCTGGAGAAATTTCTCCCAGCGGTAAAGTCCCGCGACCATCCGCAGACCCCATATCATCTGTGGATGAACTCTTCCGCATATAGGAGAAACCATTCCACGAACCACATGCGTCCAGTTCTTCCGTGGCCAGCCCATAGCGGCCATTTCCTTCGCAGATAGTCCCTCCACGGCCACCCCCTCCGCGGACTAGTGTCGTTCGTGAAATGGAGGTGGGAACCCCTCCGTGGGCGTGAAGTAGGACGGGTGCCAGCCCCTTTGCAGACGCCCTTCACGGACATTTCCTTCACTGCCATCTCATCCATAGATAGCCTCCTTCGTGGAGAGCTTCCTTCACGGCCTAGTCCTTCATGGCCTGCTCCCTCGTGGCTAGCTCCTCTGGAGAAACCCTTTGCGGACAACCAAACCATGAACAACATGTGGCCATCCCTACGCGGTCGGCTCCTTTGTGGACAGCCCCTCTGCGGCTGTCTCCTATGAGGGAAGGTCAACAACATTTTCCAATGCACCATTTCGCAACCACAAAATCTGTCCTATCATTCCATGAGTTGAGCTACTCCTCATGAATCTCCTATAAACCCATTTCCTATACCATTTTGCTAGGTTCATGCAGAAAGGTCCTCCCTTGTGTAAGTCCCACACCAACCATTGCTAGGTATCTCCTACCTAGTCGTCCTAACCACAGGATGGTAAACTGTATGGTGCTTGTCCAATCCATATGACATTAAAATATATGGAAATAATCCATGTAACATGATATTATAACTGTGATGACAATAGTCCTCTCTACATGACTATAAACTATATCATTCCCTATGTGCCAAACATGGGACGCCTCTTGATCCAGACAAGAGATGCCTTATACTCCAAGCATAAGATGCCTCATGCCATGTTTAGAGTGGCATAATTTCAAGAGCGCTGGAACCCATTCGAACATTCCATAACTCCACCTCATGCTTTGCACGTCCTTCATTCGGATCTTCATTCCATTTCATGTCTGAAGGGACCCCTAAATGGCCTGGTCTCATGCCGCCTCAGCTCACCTACCATCCTGGGCCAATGCCCTGGAATATTTTGGACAACATTTCGAGTCATGTCCTGTTTTTCGAACACGGTCAGCAGTCGACCCTCATTTGTGTGTCCCCATTTTAGGTTAATGTGATATGGATGCTGTGTTTCAAACATGGTCAGCAGTTATCCTCCATCACCATGCCACCCTCGTTGCATTTCAAATATTGGGCATGTAATTCACACTTTTCATCTCCCTTTGTTCTGACTGATTCCAACGCCATTGGTGTTATCCCTCTTATGCACCAGCGCATAGGTAAATTCCTCAAACCATTAGAGGGTTGGGATGCCCTCATGACCAGACATGAGGAAGACATTATGGGAATCCACCTCGGAGTAAGCCATAACTTTTTGGGCCTCCCCATGTGTAAGCCCCACTCCACTTCCCATGGACACACCTTTCATGACGTGATCGTCTGGTCCCTGCTGCCTCTTGTTTCTCACACCGAACATGACTCACGTAGGCTTAGAGTAAGCATCGACCATGGAATCCTCTCCTGGGATGCCTCAGAGCATAAGCCCCACTCCATACAAACTACATGGACTTTGATCCCTATCTCCTATTCTGGGTACGTAGGAATCCTCCTAGAGGTTCCGGCCCAGTAATCATTCGTTCCATCCCCCCTTTTACGTCATTTCTCTGACACTCCATCCGAACTACGTGGACATTGATTCCCCACCACAGGGATACGTAGGAATCCTCCAAGAGGTTTAAGCACGATCACCATAGGACCCCCCGGGTCTACCTTCTCATCAGTTCTCCAACACTCCAATCCTAACTACGTGGACATTGATCCATATCTCCTAGACATGGTATGTAGGAAGCCTCCTCGAGGTTCAATCCCAACAACCGGTCAATCCAACTATCTTCATGTCGGTTCATCGCATCAAACAAGGTTAGCCTACAGTGTAAGACCATACCAGACCGAACTACGTGGGTTCTGATTCCTCTCATGAGGATACATAAGAAGCCTGTATCAAAGGTTCGATCCAAACTCTCAAGTCGTTATCGGTCTCCCCTAGATGAAAATAAACTCCAGAGTGCCTGGTTACGAGGATTTAAACTAGTACCGCCTCAATGAGTCCAAACTCCTCGGGGTCATTAATCTAACGAGGGATGGTAAACCTCAGGCATAAATGATTCTGAACCACTGCGTCCAGCTGACCATTGCCAACCAAGAGTAATCTGTGGATACTATGATTGGGAATAAACAAAATATTCATGAACATATGAATATGTATTAAATCTATAAGAGAGTACCAGAACAGGAAATAATTCCCCCCCAAAGGGTGCAATGAGCCCGACTTACCATCCTCTCGACCAATGTGAGTTCTTAAGCATCGCTGGTCAAACCAACCAGCGAACACCTGCCTTTGGAAAGCAGGTCCACATATTTCTGGATATGGAACCATTAGGCGTTTCGAGGTGAAAATGGTTCACCCGATATGAGAGATTAAGCAGAACCCAATCCTCTCTAATTTACCTTCAGGTAGCCCACGTTTCTCCCCCACAACCCCGTCATGTTCAGCAAGACAACTACAATATAGTCAATCTTTGCTTACCATTTTATCATCCCTAAACCTACTCGATCTTAAAACCGTAACATAAAAATCATAGTATAAGTTTTACCACGTCATGGTTCTTTCTTTCTATTTCCAAATAAAATAATCCCATCATGAAATGGAATAAAAAATGTCGAAAAATTTCTCACTCCATCCATTTCCATGTACACTAAATCTTGAATAAATTCAATATGGTGTGGTAACTGTCATGTGGGTGGTTTCCTTCACCAACCCTATTATTTTCAACTCTATTGACTTCCTTTAAACTTTTACACCTTAAATATGGAATACAATAGAAATCTATGGCATTTTTTCACGCTATAATTTTTATGTTTTTTAAACTAAATCACAACATTTTCATGGATTTGAAAATGATATCATGGTGTCTTTTTTCATATCTAATCTCGTGCATCCATGTACTTCCATATAAAATAACTCTTAAAATAGTCTATAAACATTAAACATCCTAAATAATTCGTTTTATTTATTTTAATATCAACTATGATTATTATAAAGATGCACAAAATTAAACATTTTCACTTGATTTTCAATATTCTTTAGACCTATTAATACTCTAAAAAAGATCCATGTACTGTAGTTCTATAAAAACAAACCTCTTTTGAATATCATTCATCAGTAATCCACATCATCAATCCTTCACTGATGGTCAATCCTTAAAAAATTATTATAACTATCACCAATTCAAAAAACCATCTTATCAGTAAATCCAATAACCTTCTCATCAATGATTATAAAAAAATACAACATGAAACCACTTGGTTTTAACCTTATCCCCAATTGGATTTTCTTGAAAATGTTTTCATAAAACATATGCATCATACTAATAGAGATAATCGCTCCCCTTACTAATTCAATCCAATATTATTTGAACATATGGATTGTATGGACCTCTTTTATCTCCATATTTATTCCCTTCTCTCCATTTTTCTATAAAATATAATGGTTTCCTTTCCTTTACATTTTTAATGGTACCATGATATAAAAACCAACTTTAAACCCCATTATCATCATAGTTATTGGACCATATTTTCAAGAGTAAAACAAAAACTCACCATACTCCTCACACTATATTTTAAAGAGAAAAGTAATATCTCACCATACCATCAAGAATATATAATCTACAAAGATATTATAATACCATTATTAAGAGTATTATTTGAATTTTTAAAATTTCTACAATCAAACATTATTGAAACTTCAACATAAAAAAACATTCATTGAAAAATACATCCTTTTAAACAAATCAAGCAAGTGAATTTAGCACTAGGAAAAGTGAAATCAACGAATCCTAGAAGTCTATTGAGTTGAAACTCAATGTAAGAAACAAGAGTATTTATGGAAATCCTATATAATTTCCATGTTACTCAATAATTATCTCTTAAATTCTAGAAAATTGAGTAATTTAAATCCTATAATACTCAATATTTAAGTATATGACTCTATAATTAAATATTATTTTGATTAGCTTGTTTCACATGATACGTTGAACTAAAACAAACCAAGACATATTAGGTTGACAATATCAGTAAATTTATAATAATAATAACAACTAATCTAGTAAATTAATTGAATGTAATTTGTTAAAAAATTTGACATTTGGAGGGAAAAAGTTTGTATGATTTAATGTTTAAAAGGATTATTTTTTAGTGAACTATTGTTTTAAGGAAATGTGTATTTAAACCCAATATATTAATTGATCACTTATAAAAATTTTATTATGATAATGTGTAATATTAAATTGTTTGAACTAATATGTTGATGTTTAATAAGTTTATGATTAATAAAAATTTAAAAGCACCATTTTTTATAAAAGAAGATTTTCATTATATTTTATATTTTCATTTAAAGATAATTTTATTAATTATAGAATTTTAGAATTTAAAATTGATGAAACAAACATTATTTATGAATTAGCCCTATTAAAATTACCATAGGGTTAATTTTATGGAGATTTCTAAAATGGATGATTTTTGGGTTGATTGTAAAAATTTAAGTTTTTACAAATACTGTCAATTTTATGACATCATCATGATATAAGAATAAATTGATTTTTTTAACCATCTAGATAGAATAAATATATATTTAAGATGTAAAAAAAAAGTGTTTAAAAATATTATGGTGAATTTATAAACAAAGGTTTGGTATTTTATAACCAAGGTGATGTTTTATCATAATAAAAAAAACTCTTTTTGATGCTTTTGTTTAATTAAATAATTAAAATGATAGAATAAATTTTGGATTAGTTTTCAAGTCACATAACTCTCATATTTTTATTTATAAATCAATAAGTACCATGTAGATCAATTGTATTCATGATTTTGATGTGAATTAATTTTAATGGTTAAAAATGAAATTTAAAAAAATTATTTTCCGTTGTGTGTTATGTAATTTTAGTAAAATTAATATTTACCAATTCCATAAATTTAATTTTATAAAATTAATTACATATTTGTAATAAACATATTCAAATTATTTAATAATTTCCATTTAATTTTTAGTCTTAAAAATAAGTTACCATGGTAAAAAAAATTCACCATAGTTCGGGTTAAAAGGGGCTAACAAGGATGATAAACTAAGAGATAAGGGTTAAAATATCACTAAATATTAGCTAAGTCTAATTTTGTGAGTTTAAATTGAACCTAACTTATACTATATTTAAAAATTGTTCAACTTGGTTCTACTATACAATCATAAATACATTTATAGTATCTAAATGTTAAGGGTACTTATAGAAGTTCCACCCCTGTCACTTATAAAAGGATCCCTTCATCTACTCACTTATCCACGCTCCATGAGAACCTTTAATCATATAATCCATTAACAATTCACATATCCATACTATTATCCACATATTATTGGTTTTTTTTCTCACAAAGTGACCAATCCAATAATCCGTAAGGAGAGATATGATAGAATAATTTCAAGGAAGAGGTAATTATATTAACCAAGTTCCTTAAAGTTTATCTCTTCTTAATAACATTATGACTTTTTTATAACAATTATAACATTATTATATTATAATAATTAGTTTAAAAAATTGTATTCAGTTTTTGTAACAATAATAATATACCTCATTTCTATCTATTTCTAAATGAAAACATCACTTGTCTGTATATGCGTATTATCTCCTCCATAAACAAATTAATTCATATTTTTATAAAATACTCACATGGATGGTTATAAAAATATAATTAATTAATAAATATGATATCTATAACATAATTATGAATCAATAGATATAAATAATTATCTAAATTATTTCCTTTTCATCTGTTGAAAAATTAAACCATCATCTGTGTGTACGTTCCAACTACTGTATACATGAACCAACTATTTCAATTTTCATAACCACATTATATGGTTTGTTAGATATGTTTAATTAATTTATATATATACATATGATACCTTTACTTTATTAAAATTATATAGGTGTTGATTCCATGACTAATAGTCTACCATTACTTTTTGGGTCTTCTACAATAGCCTTATACTATGTAAAATCCATTATATTTTATCCTATACACAAGCCTGATCATCATAGAGTCTTTTTTCATGAACCAAATTTGGATTTATTTCTGTTAATATATGATATTTAATGACATAAAAGTCTTCAATATCATATCTATCAAAAAATTACACTTTGATTCCACCCCCTTTACCACCATAGTATCCATGCCTACCAATTCAAGTCAGGTTTCCACCATTAAACTTATGTTTGGAATTAAAAATAATGGAGTTGATTATTCCTCATTATGAAACCGAAAAATCCTTTAGATGAGGTCCTCCATTTATAAATAATCCTCTCACTAGTGAGTTCACTCTATAATCACACTAAATGTTCATGTGATGTAAAAATGTTCCATATATTGCCTTAAAATCAGATTCTTTTCATTCCAAAAAAATCCAATTCTAAGGGGTGAATTTTCTTATAACCCACAAAAAATATTATATGAAATTACCCATAGGTTCCATGATGATTTTATCACTAATATGACACAATTCCAGTTTTAGTAGGAATGTGTATGCACACACAAAGAAGAAGTATATGGTATATACAAGTGTTGCATGATTTCTCACACACAAAGTGAAGAATATCCCCCAAAAAACATTTCCTAGTTCGATGATTTTGTGATGAGAACATCTAATTTGGAGTAGGATATATATTTCATTTATTTCACAGAAAAGGGGTACTAGAAGCATAAAAAAATTTAAGGGTTTTAGGACATTTTTAGCCTCATAGAACACTTTATATTGGATAAACATATACCTAGTGGTATAGCTCATTTTTACATTTTTCATTTGATTCCTTGTGAATGAAAAAAATACTTATGGATCAAATGTTATATCCATTTAATGTTGGGGTTCCTTTTTTCGTAAATAAAAATGGGAAATTTAAATTTCTCACATAATCCCATCATGGTTGTGTATTTCCATCATATATATGTAATAATATCATGATGGGAAGTTATTCAAGAAACTAGAATGAAATTATTTTTCACTAATTTAACTTCTTTATGAGGAGGAATTATTTTCAATTGACCATACTTTGTGGATGCATATAATTTTTTGACCATACATCATTTATGGTTATATATCAATTTCATGACCGACAGTTTTCTATGAAATATAGGTGATCCAATTTTTTTTTCATATAACACATTCATGAGGAAGGATTTTGTTTTTGGAAAAATAATGGAACATCCTTGAAGTTGTTTACTCCCTTTATAGTTAATGATATTTCATTGCAGGATAATACATTTTTGGAAACATACTATCTATGTGACAACATACACTAAAAATCTAGTTATATACCATTTCATATACATATATGGAACATATATCAAGATGGTGACAAACACATACATTGGGAAGAACCTTTCCCTTTCACGAAATCTTACGGGTAATTGAAGTTACAAAGAAAAAGGGAAAATAACCATGAAATATATTCATGGTCACTACTTTTTAGATTTTGTCCACAGAGTCCATTCCATAGACTCCATTCATGTAAGCCATTATGAAGACTCCATTCATATAGGATAATTTTTAGATTCCATTTTTGGAGGCCAATCCATGGACTCCATTAACAGAGGACACTCCACGGACTCTATTCATATAGGGAACTCTACATACTCTCTTTGCATAGGCCACTCTATAGAATCCAATCTCATATGATCAAATATGAAAAAAAATCCTTCTTCATGGAGTGAACCCCCTGTGATTCATATTCCAAGGGATACCTGTGAATCTCTTTCATAGAGTGGCACCCACAGTGGTCCTTAATAGAGTGGCACATACAATCCTCCTTCCTGGAGTAACACTTCCAAGCCCCCTTTAAGGACAGGCAACCACATGAACACTTTATGAAGAACCCTTGTGACCATACTTTATATAAGTATATTAGTGATTCCCACTTATTGATCTAAGTTGACTAAAATTATAATCCCATTCATGAAACATACTATTCTATACCATGTGGCCTTTACCCTCTCACCTAGGTTCTAGATCAGTAATTGGTTGTAATAGCTACATCACCAACCTTCACCCAAGAAAAAACCAGGATTATAGATCATTATCCTAGATTCCCTCATATACATTGAGTTGAGATACTTCTCATGGATTCCCCATTAATGGTCCTTATCCTATACAACCATCTTTGAGTCATACATAATTTTGGAATCTAATTTAGTAAAATACCTAATCATAAATTCACTGATTATGTTACAATATAACAATATGAACCGGAAGAGGTATCCCCAAGAATTATCCCACTTAGTCTCTAGTTGTTTCCCCTTTCATAACACAAATTCAATTAATACATGATGCTAAATTTCATGGTAATTTATTGACTCATGACATTAAACTTAGAAACTCAAACTATGAGAGATTTATTTCTTGTTTACCAGGATACATAGGATGTCTTTTTTTTGTTCAACACCAATACTCCAATATAAATATATGGTCATTCAGTTAGGTTTTAGACTCAATCACATCTTATTTTGTTTAGTTTTCAATAGGCATGATAAAATATAATAGGTATACCATGTTTAAGCCCCATATAAAACCATTTAGGATAGATACACCTCTTGGTTTCCTTAAGAACCTTGAGTATAGATACTTCTATCAGTTTCATAATAACTCATTTAGTCGAGATACAATTACTGTTTTCTTAAAATAAATTCACCTTGATCTTAATCTAGAGTAAATTCAAAATGAATCCCAATACAGCCCCACTCAAACCCCTATTGTCATCTTTTATGTAATACTATTTATCTTATATTATCTTTTTTTTCTCTTAGCATGTATGGCCCACATAGACTTTGAGGATTTATTTGATCATTTTTTATCAGGATTGAGATCAATTATAGTTAAAAGAAGAGGGATATGTTAGTTTTAACTATATGGATATTAACTATATAGAATACATCATTACCACATGATAATAAACTATATGGAAAGGTTATGACCTATGTCCTTCTACTGTGAAATTTAAACTACATGAGTTTTGATTTTTATTAACCTAGTAACATAGGACACCATATTAAGGTTCAAACCCAACATCCCAATATAAATATATGGGTTTCCTATTAGGTGTAATCCCTAATTATACCTGCTCCTCATTAGTTACCAACATATGGGATAAAATATAATATTGATCTCATACGTAATCCCCATATCAACACCATTAGTTTAGACACTCCTCTTAGTTTAATTAATATAAATGGGTTGAGATAATCCTATTAGTTACATCATAACACCTTGATTTTAGATATTCTTCTTGGTTTCAAAAAATATCTTCACCAATTAATCTACCATATAAAACTCATAAGGGATTCATAATGCATCACCACAAATTCTTCTATTATGTGCTCTCATTCAATACTATTGATATTTTATTATATCTTATTTATCAGATCAAGGGTGACTCACTTGGCCTTAAAGGTCTTAGTTTCTCATTTAATTATCATGATTGAGATTCATCAAAGTTAAAAGAACGGAGAATATAGTAGTCCTAGATGCATGACTCTAAACTACATAGTATGATCCCAACACAATACCTTCAACTATTGACTCAAATTAAAAGGGATTTTATTCCTATTAACTAGGATATGTTGGAAACATCTTTGATGTTCAACCCCAAAATCAAAATATAAATATATGTGCCTCTTACAAGTTGTATGCCTCAACCAAAATTCTCTTGTTTATTTACTAGAAAAAAAAAGATAAACCATAAGGGGCCACTTATGTGTAAGTACCACAACAAAATTTTCTAAGTACCTATCACTGATTAGTTCATTTCAAATGATGTTAAACTTATTAAAATAGATCATAGGCTTACAACCCTAACGGTACATCACTTTTTCATGATAATAAAACCTTAAAAGGTATGACATATGTCCTTATTGTCAGATTTGGTGTCCTGAGAACAAACTTTTTATACTTTGATTACATGAATGTACACTTATTATTTATTTTTCATTGTTCTGCACGATGATAATATAATAATGTATTGGAATATTTGTTAAATTAATAAGGTCATGGAAGATCCCTACTATGATGAGAACATTGAAATACTATAACAATATTCTTAAATAAAATTCTACGGTTGGGTGCCATACTATGATAGGACACATAGTATACATACTGTCATGTGCGAGTACTCGTAAGAAGACGAGACTCTCTCTCATGGAGTTCACACTTGGTAATCTACAAGATGGCAGATTATGGGAACAAACCCGTCAGTAGTAATTCTGCATGTCTTAGTGTCATCATACATTTCTACCTATAATCATGTGTAATGGTCCTTATACTGGAATATTATCATTAACTCATGTTATGACTCGCGCATTTATATTTGTTGAATGAAACCATCATGAAGACAGTTGGCGGGAAGTAGGGTACGTTGGGTGCATCACGAATGACATGTTCTTAATGGATAAGTCGAGGAAGGATTTGTCCCTTCTATATTTATGGAAGTAGATATCTCAACCCCTTTGATTGAAATAGAATTGTCACCAAAATTCCCTGTCCATGGTGTCATGATGAGTTTATTTCTAGAATTCAAAGAATGACAGTTCAAGCATATAGGTTTATGACACTATAATGAAACCTGCTTATTGAGATATTGAGACAAAGGGATTAAATGAAACTATAAGAATTCATATGAGGGGACACATTAATTTAGCATCAACTTTATTCTCTTAGGTCCCCTGACCCATTGCTAGATAATAATCTTGGACTTTAGGCATGCCCACCTAATGCCAAAGAGAAAGAGGCTTAGAGGATTACACACTAAGTGTATCCAAGTATCTCAAGTAGAATAAATATTATTATTGTATGTGGTTTAATAATTATTCAAGGAATCCCAAATCGTTTTAATATTAGAGGAAAAATAAAATTAAAACAAGATATACATGTTGTGTAAATTGAATGTACACACAATGTAGTTTTTTTTGAAAGAAGATGAAAAACGAGTACACACTGTGTATTAATGATTACACGCCGTGTAGTTTTTTCAGTCGTGATTTTGGGGAAATAATATAGTTTTATTAAATGATATTTATTATAATCAGTGTGGGTGCATGTTAAGAAATTAATGATTCGACATGGGGGTTTTTAATAAGAGTTAATAAAATAAATAAAATGTGTAATGCATTTATTTATTTTCATAAATCTATAACCTCAAACCTGATTATAAATATCCTCACAACCCCAACAGTTTTCCTTAATCGTTGTACACAAAAACTATAGAGAATTCACTCAAGGCCGAAAGAACTCCTTCCTCCAAGAACGCTCTCAATACCAAGAGAGATCCTCCTCCATTGGATCAAGGCAATCTATGACAGACAAAACAAGCGAAGGCTTCTCCACTCTAGCACCGGATATTCCTTTAGCGACGTCAATAGATGCATGGTGCACGTGCAGATCACCACTAGAGGAAGTCTACACTTGGCTTCTGTGACGCAATGATGAATCGCATCGGAACGTGATCAGAAATATCAAAGAAGAAAGAAAGCCATAAAATGTACTTCTTGTCAATTAATTAAATTAATTATAATTTACCTTTGATGATCCACTTTTGTGGTTCTGGGACTATTCTTTTTCTTTTTCTATTTTGGTGATTCGATACGTGGAGTCTGGCATTTATCATTGTATTGATCCTAGATTGATCATTGCTAATGACAAATAGTCAAGTGGGAACATCCACCCACAAGATTCTATTGCGCCTAGGACCTACAATTGGTATCAAAGGGGTCCCAATGTTGATTATTGTTATTTAATTTTCATTGATAATTTAGGAATTTATATTTGATTAAATTCAAGACAAATCATTCTATAAAACTGAATGAATGAGATATGTTCTTCCCCCTTTGTTTCTCGATTCACATCATAGAAAATAACTTTTAATTTTGATTTTGATTAAAATAAAATGAGTAACTCATCTGGAGGATCCACTCATTCTTTCTTTATAACACAGGAATACACGGCATGTAGTGAAATCTACATGTCATGTACTTAGGTTAAACGAACAGGTACTGGTCCGCTAAACCACACCAAGTGAATTGAGCATACCTATGTTTTTTAATACACCATATTGACCAGAACTGAATCGTGCATGGAAACCGGAATACATGACGTGTATGTTAAATCAACACATCGTGCAGTCCGATCCGGCTCAGGTGAAACCGTATACATGGAGAAGCCGTGTAATAGCGTACATGGAATTGTCAGGCTGGTAACCATGTAACAAGGAAGTACTTTTCGTGTTAGATTAATCTACATGTCGTGTACTCCAAAATTTCCAAAGTATAGAAAACACGCCAAATCCCACGGCGTGTACTTTGGATAAAGGGTGAAAAATATACACAATGTGTAATATAGCCTACACGCTATGTACTTTCAAAAAATGGAATTTCACCTGGTTTCCTCAAAAGTAAAAAATACCCGTACAAAGAATATGGATTAAAATAATCTTGAGGAAATTAAAAATGAATTTAAGATAAAGAACTGATTAATTAAAAGATCATAATTAATTGAATTCAATCACAAATTATCTTGAATAAAAGCACGATTAAAAAATTTGAATACTAAATATGTATGAATGGCATTGCATGCTATGGATGATCATGAGCTAGACCAAAGACCCTTTGTGTGTGTATGGTTTCATTTAAATTTATTTAATTTAAATTCGTTCGCATGCGATCCTTATCCCAATAAAATATAGGGCCACTGTGCCCACGGTTTCTTTAATGTAAACCCCATGTAATGGAGGATCTTCCAAGCTAGAGGAGACGGTTCACAATCTGAAGATGAGGTGAAACCAACCCAAGAAGATACAAAGGTGGACTGGTGGGTTCTAAAAAACACAAACCATTGTCTTTAAGGTGTTTTCCACTAGGTCAGGGTTAGATTATCAAAACCTCTAGATAATCTAACCAATAGAAGCTCATGATCATGCCATGTTATTTTATTTCAATTTGAGTGCATGGTTTATTTATTATTTTTGTGTTGTCACGATCACATAGTTAATGAAATAAACAAGCATGCAAAGATAGAATAAAATAAAAACCTAACTATGCATAAACATTATCAGAACATGGTTAATCACTTAAGAAAGCATAACTTAATAATGAAAAGCATGTGATAATGATAAACTACACACAAAGGATTGAAATCCCTAAAATACCATATTAAGTCAGATTGAGCCTTCTGTTACTTGATTAAGGGCAAGACTCAATAAAACTATGTTTTTGACCAACCCTTGTTGGGACACATACTTCTATAAAAGAAGCTATTATGAATGTTTCAGGTTGACTTAAACATTTTACATCAAGAGGAGTATCCCTTACTTGAGTTTTTTTAAAATAAAGGCAATTATTGAGGAAATCCCAGTCATGATTTCAAGATTGGGGATTCCACTAAATAGATCAAGGAACAGTAAGCTCATAGTTGGAAAAGACATTCCTACCTAAATACCCTTAAATAGCTTGACCAACCCTTATTGGGGTTATGTGAAAGGGAATATGGATCTTTTCCAATATAATGTCATAGCAACTAGGTATTCCAATTACAATGGTGGGGGTCATTATGACATGATAAAATAGTGGTAGAATTAATAAATTCATTTATTATTTTTCATAAAATTTAATCAAAAGGAAATGATAAATATTCTCTTTTAATTTGTATAATCAATATGACAAACTCGTCAACCACATTTTCTCTGTGATTAATTTTGGATAAAGAAAATATCCTCACATGTAGTAACTTTTAAGAACGGTTCTAGTATCTTCAGGTTATCCAACACCATGAATGAAGGTTTTATGTATTGGAGTCCTCAATTTATGATTCGCCTGCCTAAGGGTCAAGTGATGAAGATTTTTTGGTCTATGATGAACATTTGAACAATGCACTCGATGTTTAATGTTTGATGATTTCATCAATGTCTAGTGATATCATGAAGTCTCAGGAAGACATGGATTCCTATATCACGCTTGAGAACCTCCATGGTCTATACCAAGAGAGAGCAAGACATGAAAGGTTTGATATCTCCAAGGCTCTATTTCAGAGCAATCCTGGAGAGGGTGCCCCGGCTGGGCCTCATGTAGTCAAGCTCATTGTCTACATTGAGTGCTTAGAGGTTCTAGCATTTAAAATCCCCAATGAACTGGGAACTGATCTCTTTCTTTGAATCACTCCCCTAAATATTCTCTAACATTATTGTAAATTTCAACATGAACAACATTGAGAAGTCTCTATCTGATCTTCTTATCCTCATTCACCAAGTGGACAATAATATGAAGCCTGAAAATCCTTATGTCCTTATAGTGAATAAAAGTAAAGAGAAGTCGAAGATATTTAATCCCAAAGCTTCTTCAAGTCCTTCCAGGAAAAGGAAGATCAAAGGGGAGGCAAGAGAACCGAAGGCTGTTTGTTTCGCATGTGGAAAGAATGGCCACAGGAAGAAAAATTGCACCAAGCCAAGGAAGAAAGGGAAAGCTTTAGGTGTTTTGTTATAAAGTAAAATCTATCTATTTATACCAATTCAGTATTAGATACTACTTGTGGTGCTCAAATCTGTATCCAAATACAAGAACCAAGTAGATTCAAAAAGATTGACCGAGGTGAGGTGGATCTGTGATCAGCCAAAGGAGCCAGACTCACTGTTGTAGCTTTCAGAGACTACATTCTCAAATTTCCTACTGGGATGGTCTTGGTATTAAAATAATGTTATTATATACCCTCTATAACCAAAAACAATATTTCAGTATCCATATTATATACTGATGTATTCATCTTCATGTTTTGAATGAATGTTGCTACTTTTATAAAGATAACATTTTTTTGTTAGGGAACATTTTTATAAAGACCTTTATGTGTTAGACTACACAAATCAAGTAATGGAAATCGATTACAAAGTTAATTCACATGAATCATACCAAACCCAACATTGGAATCACTGTCTAGGTCATTTCAATGAAAAATGTTTGACAATATTACATCAAGATGGGTATTTATATTATTTCAAACTAAAACCACTTGATGCATGTCATGCACGTCAACAAGGAAAAATGACCACAGACACATTTAGTGGGAAAGGTTAAAGGGCTAAAGAGCTTCTAGAATTAGTTCTCATATATGTGTGTGGAATATTTCTAGTTGGGGCAAGGGGTGAGTTGTTGTACTTCATAACTTTTATTGAAGATTTTAGTAGATATGGATTTATTTTCTTAATGAGGTATAAGTCAGATTCTTTTGATCGATTCAAAGAATAAAATAATGAAGTTGAGAACCATCTTGGTAAGATGATTAAGAAACTCTGATTAGATAGGGGAGGAGAATATCTAAATCAGGAATTCATTGATTTCTTACAAGAGTTTAGGATTCTATATCAACTCACTCCTCCTTACACGCCTCAGTGGAATTGTGTAAGTGAAAGGAGGAATCACACCCTGTTGGATATTGTGAGATCAATGATGAGTCATGGGAGTATTCTATTATGATTTTGGGGATATGAATTACAAAAAACAACACAGATACTAAACCAAGTACCAACTAAATAGATAAATGGTATTCCATACAAGTTATGAAGTGGATGCAAAGCCATGTTATCAAATTTACATGTTTGGGGTAGCAAATAATTTGTTAAGGCCTCTTCAGGTAACAAACTTTCTCTTCAAGGAACAAAGTGTAACTTTATAGGATATCTCAAGGAAACGAGGAGATATTAACTAAACAACCCTTAAGATAAAAAGGATATAGTGGAAAGACACACCATATTCCTTGAGAGGGAGCACATCTCCAAAAGAGATAGTGGGAGCAAGATAGAATTCGAGGAAGTCGAGGATCAAGATACACAAGAGTTGGTACAAGAACAGATTCCACAAATCCTTGTGGAAGTACAATCTATTCAAGAGACAGAAGAACTATATAGGAGCATGAGAGAGGTGACAGAACCAGAGCGATATGGTTTTCTTTTCACCAAGGATGGTGACTCATTATTGGTTGACAATGATGATCCTCTTACCTACAAGGAAGCAGTTGAAGGCACATACATTACCAAGTTGAAAGAATCCCTGAATTATGAAATGGATTCCATGTTCCAAAACCAAGTCTAGATTTTGGTAGATACTCCAGTCGATGTAAATACAGTTGTTAATAAATGGGTATTCAAGAAGAAATTGGACGTGGAGGGACAAGTCAGCACCTATAAGTCACGACTGGTTGCAAAAGTTTTTAGATAGCATCAAGGAATTGACTATGATAAAACCTTTTCACCAATTGCGATGATGAAATCAATCAGAATCCTATTGGCCATTGCGGCTTACCATGACTATGAAATTTGAAAAATTGATGTCAAAACAACATTCCTTAACGGGAACCACCATTAAGATGTCAACATGAACCAACCTGAAAGGGCTTGTGACTCCAAAGGATGCAAACAAGGTATGAAAGTTGCATATATCCATTTATGGATTAAATCAGGCATCAAGGTCATGGAAAATTTGTTTTGAGGAAGCTGTAATGGAATTTGGATTTATTAAGAACGAATGTGAACCTTGTGTCTACAAAAGGATTAGAGGAAGTGATTCCGTTTTCCTAATAGTATATGTTGATGACATATTAATAATTGGAAACAAAGTACCTATTTGAAAGTCAGTTAAGGCATGGTTGGATAAATGCTTTTCTATGAAAGACTTGGGTGATGCAACATATATTCTTGGGATCAAGATCCATCATGATATATCCAAGAGAATGCTAGGAATGAGTCAAAGTACATATATTGACAATATAATGAAGAGATTCAATGTGGAACAGTCCAAGAGGGGTTCATTGCCAGTGTCACATGGCATTCATCTTTCGAAGAAAATGTGTCCTCATACACATGAGGAAAGAAAAAAATGGCAATGATCTCTTAACCTTCCGCAATTGGGTCAGTCATGTATGTTATGCTATATACAAGGCTAGATGTTGCTTACACATTAAGTGCAATAGGAAGATATCAAGCTAATCTAGAAGACTACCATTGGATGGCAGTCAAGACTATCCTTAAGTATCTGATGTGTACTAAGGATATGTTCCTAGTTTATGGAGGAGATGAGGAACTAGTCATCAGAGGACATGTAGATTCTAGTTTCCAGACTGATCAAGATGACATGAAGTCACTAAATGGATACATATTCAGTTTGAATGCAGGTGTAGTGAGCTAGAAAAGCTCAAATAAAGGTGTGGTTGTAGATTCTACAGTAGAGTTCGAGTATATCGCAGCTTCTGAGGAAGGTAAATAAGTAGTATGGATGCGAAGCTTCATCCTAGAGCTTGATGTAGTACCTAACATTAAAGATCTGATCACACTCTATTTTGATAATACTGTAGTGGTAGAACATGGAAAATAGACAAGGTCACATTGGCAGAAAAAACACATAATTCAGAAGTATCATCTCTTGAGGGATTTTTCTTAGAGAGGTGAAGTTGTAGTGAGTTGTATTTCCATATAAGACAATGTGGCAGACCCCTTGACTGAAGCTTTGACTCAGCAGAAATATGATCATCATGCGAGGTCTAGTAGACCAAAATTCATATTCAGTTTTCTCTAGTCAAAGTAAGAGTTTGTTAGAGTTGGTTTCCTGAAAACCAACTATTTATACTTTGATTTCAATAATGTACACTTATTATATATTATTAATTGTTCTGCATGACTATAATATAATAATGTCTTGGAATATTTTTTTAAATTAATAAGGTCAAGGAAGATCCCTGCTATGATGACAACCTTGAAATTCTATAACAATATTCTTAAATAAAGTTATACAGTTAGATGAAATTCTATGATAGGACACATAGTATACAGACTGTCATGTGCGAGTACTCGTAAGAAGAAGAGACTCTCTCTCATGGAGTTTGCACTTGGTAATCTCCAAGATGGGAGATTATGAGTACAGACTCGCCAGTAGTAATTCTACATGTCTTGGTGTAATTGGACATTGCTATCTATGAGAGTTTGTAATGGTCCTTAGATTGGGATATTATCATTAAATAATGTCATGACTCAGGCACTTAGATTTACTGACAAAAACTGTCATGAAGAAAGTTGGCGGGAAGTAGGGAACGTTGGGTGCATCACGAATGACATGTTGTTAATGGATAAGTCAAGGAAGGATTTTTCCCTTACATATTTATAGAAGTAGATATCTTGGGACCTATGACTGAAATATAAATGTCGCCCAAATTCCATGGCCATGGTGTCTAGATGAGTTTATTTCAGGAAGTAATAGAATGACGGATCTAGCATATAGGTTTATGAAACTGCCATGAAACCTTCTTGATGAGATGTTGAGACAAAAGTATTAAATTACACGGTAATCATTCGTATGATGCGACACATCAATGTAGCATCAACTTATTTCTCTTGGGTTCCTTGACCCATTTCTAGACATTAATCATGGAATTTTAGAAAGCCCGCCTAATGCCAACGAGAAAGAGTCCTAGAGGGTCACACACTAAGTGTATCCAAGTATCTCATGTAGAATAAAGATTATTCTCGTATGTGGTTTAATAATTATTCAAGGAATCCAAAAAAATTGTAATGTTGGAGGAAGAATAAAATAAAAACAAGATATACACGCCGTGTACAATGAATGTACAAGCCGTGTAGTTTTCATTTTGGAAAGGAAATGAAAAACAAATACACGCCGTGTATTAATGATTAGACGCTGTGTAGTTTTTGTAGTCGGGATTTTGAGGAAATAATATCTTTTTATTAAATGATATTTATTATAATAAACATGGGCGCATATCAAGGAATTAATGATTCGACATGGGGGTTTTCAATAAGAGTTAATGAAATAAATTAAATGTGTAACACATTTATTTATTGTCATAACTCTATAACTTCAAACCTGATTATGAATATCCTCACAACCCAAAAATGTTTCTCTAGTTGTTGTGAACAAAAATTATGGAGAATTATCTCAAGGCCAAAAGAACTCCATCCTCTAAGAATGCTCTCTAGACTGAGAGAGATCCTCCTCCATCAGATCAAGGTGGTCTAAGGCGGACAACGCAAGCAAAGGCTTCTCTACGCTAGCACTCGGAGATTCCTTTGGCGACGTCCAGAGATACGTGGTGCACGTGTGGATCACCACTAGAGGAATTATACACTTGGATTATACGACGCAATGATGAATCACATAGGAATGTGATTAGATATATCAATGAAGAAAGAATGCCATAAAAGGTACCTCTTTTCAATTAATGAAATTAATTATAATCAACATGTGATGATCCACCTTTGTGGTTCTAGGACTATTCATATTCTTTGTCTATTTCTGTGATTCGATACGTGGAGTCTAGAATTTTTTGTTACATTGATTTTGGATTGATCATTGCTAATGAAAAAAAGTCATGTTGGCACATCCACCCATGAGCTTCTGTTGCGCCTGAGACCTACATTAATCACATGACTTTAAAAGGTATGATGTGCCCCATGAAGTGGCACCAAACTACATGGGATATTATTCTATTTATAGGTATATATAGGAATCCTCATTAATGGTTTAAATATTAACTCCAAAATACCTCTCTTATCTTTTCTAAAGGATCTCAATGCCTCCTCAGATAACAATAAACTGTAGAGTTTCTAAATATATGGATCTAAACTAGAGAGTAATATATTTTTTCAATTAAATTGGAAATAATATAAATCTCATATATGGGATCCTCTTAAATTCATACTTACAATAAATTAATTGTTTAATAATGATTGGTAGTTTTTCTGATGCTAAGGAGAAGGATTCATGAATACATCTTAAATCTATAGGAGAGTCTTTGAGTATAAAATATTTCTCATACAAAAGGGTGAAGATAAGTATGACCTCCCACCCTCTCAACCAATTTTTATTCCAAGGTGTCATTTGTAAACATCTAATGACTTCATAAATTTGTAATGTAGGTCTAAATAGACTCAAAATGTATTGGGTGTGGAATTACATCATAAATATGACAAAAAAGTATCCATAAAAGATAAACATTTGTTATTTCATTGAAAATGGGTGAGTGTGGAGAATAGAACATAAATAAATAGAGTGATTATAAAGAAAATGGAATTATAATGTAATTGAGGATTCATGGAAATATTATCAAAAAATAAAAAGGGGATACTTTTGAAACTAAGTGGTTGGGTGTTGGATTTTTCGATAATAGATGTTATACATGTTGATGAGTATATACGGGTGATTGAATTAATTCTGAATGAGAAATCTATTTTTATAGAAGTTAAGTTTCTTTGAATGAATTAAAAAAAGTAATATTAACTATAAATTATATTGTAAGATAATTATTTTTTGAAATGGATGTGATTTATGATCCTATAATATCTGAGAAGGAGTTGGTTTACATTGAAAGAATTAGAAGTTATGGATAAGAAGCTGAACATGTTTAAAAATTTCTAAAGTAAAGCTCTCATGTTTTTGAATATGTTTTGAGTGTTTCAAAATGCCATTTTATTGGTTATTAGAAGTGTAAATGAATATTAAAAATTCATGAAGCCCTATCTATATGCGCAAATTTTTCTAAAACGATATGTAATGGTCATATTCTCTAATGGAATATTAAATCGCTGATATACATAAAGGTTGAAAGGAATATATATTAAAGTCAAATACCCAAAAGAAATGTTATTATACATAAAACTAAATCCAAACCATGCATAAGGGTTATCTTAGGAAGATGTGAAAAATTAATGAATGGAAGATCCATCCCTATATATATATAGTTAAGAGTTTTTAGGTGGTATTAGAGTGTTTCATAGGATTGGAACGGATATATGTTACTAGCTGGGAGTGGATGATAAATAAAGGATTTTTTCAGTTGTAAATTATGATTGATAAAGCATTCAAAAATGGATAATGATACTTGGTTCACCATAGAATATGATTATCACTCCAACTAATAGATAATGTGAATCCTAGAGATGACCACTAAATGTGAAATCCATTTCATTTGGTGTTGTGAAGACTATAGGTAATTTGAAATAAGAAGATGATGAAGGTCACACCATATTAGAAGTCACAGTGGCTATGAAATAAGGAGATGATGTAGACCATGCCTGAGTGGAGTCCATATTGGGATCATAAAATCACTATGAAACATATTATACAACTTCATGGGTGTTGTGGAAGCCATGTTGGATCATCATCAACCATACATTATATTGTGATTTAGTAATCATAAAATATGATTCATAATGCTTAGGTATTAAAAGAGTTTCACACAACATCCTACCAAGAGAATGATCCAAAACACATTCTAGAACATAGCTATGGGAACATTGAGAAAGAATTTTTTTGTGGAAAATTCATGGATTATTTCATGATATAATTTGTCAAATCGGGAAATGTTGGAGAGTCTAGAAGAGTTTAGAGAATATTACTATGATATTCATAAAACATAAGTAGAATATACTACATGGATTTTATAGATATGATTATTGACTGAGCTTCACCCCATGAAGTTTTATTACATCATGACCAGGATGATGAAGAATTAGAAAAAACCACCATGAAGTCTATCAAAAAGTGAAAAAGTGGCTTTTAAAATATCTAGAATAATTTTTAAGTGTTTGAAATAAGAAGATAGCTTGATATTTCTAGAGGAAAATGCGGTAAAAGTAGTTTCTGAAGACCTAACATGTAACATCCCCGAAATCCAAACATAATTTTTTTATATAAATATTATATTAAATGAATTAATTTATACCAGCTAATAATATTTTTGCGACTTTTTCTTTGAAAATAATAATTGGAATTAAGTGTTTTACTAAATTTAATTATAACACTTATAGTTAATTATTTATAGTTTTTAGATTTATTATAAATTAACATTATAAAAAAATTATTTATTTTTAAAAAATAATATATTTAAAAAAAATATTTAAAAGTATATTATAAATGGTAATTAAATTTATATACCATTATAGATAATTTTATTTTTGTGATTTTTTTTTAAAATATGATAAACATATATATATATATATAATTATATATTCAAATGAAATTATAATTATTAGTTATGAATTATGAACAAATTATTAATTTCCTAAATACATAAATTTATTTATTATATTAACATTATAAATTTTATTTTTATTAAAAGTAATAACACATAAATATATTTACTTTCATAATGATAATTCTGTTTTTATTATTTATAACAATGGAATTATAAATTGTGTTATTATAAATTATTTAAATTTATACAAATTATGAGAATATTTATATAAATAAAGATATTAAAGAAATTATATAAATAATAATAACAACAATAATAATAATATTAGTAAAAATAATAATAACAACAACATCAACAACAACAAAAACAACAACAATAATGATAATAATAATATTAATTATTATTATATTTATATATGGTAACATTAAGTTCATTATTATTAATGTTAAAATCATGGTAAATATATATATACAGAGGTTATAATGTTTACTGAAATGATATAATACTTATCATCATATTTTTTAAAAATGTGTAAAAACATGTCATTGTGTTATTTTAGACTTAAGGATGTCGTTCCTACATATAGTCATGGTCATGCATCAATCGTAAAATTGAAACATCATTCATTAATAATATACTCAGGGTTTCAAATATATTTTTTAGGATTATCAAACACATGGATTTCTTCAAGAATTTAAATGTTTTATTTATAATTTTATGTGAAAAACATATTTATTTATTGTAAAATTTTATTTTGAGAAGACAAAACTATAAATTAAGTTTTTTTTAATGTTCCTTTATGTCATTACTAATAAATATAATTATTTGAAGTATAGGATTAATAATTTTATGATATTATATGGAATAATAATTATACTATTTAACGTGTTATGAGATACTTTGTATTGTTTAAAGAATATGTACCTCAGTAATTTTTCAATGAATTTTTAAATAAATAAAAGTGGTATTGGAAACATTGATTTAAATAAATGTTTTTTTGGACATATGATGAATGCATTGGATATATTATGTAATGGTTGAGGCCTTCTATATCCTCCTAATGTATTGGCATGTATCATGAGAAAAAACTAATGTCTTGGAACGAGGCCTTTATAGAATGATTATGTTGTCCGAAATTATGCATTCACACATTCATTGGACTTATTATGTGATGGGTGAGGCCCACTATAGCCTATCTATGCATTGGTAGGTCTCATAAGACAAACTAGGTCCTGGCATGATGCCATGAAAAAATGGTTATGTATAGTCCTGACACAAGGCCCTGAATAAATGTTTATGATGTCCCTCATTATGAATCTAGTAAATGAAAGACCATGTTATTATTTGACTAGTAGAATAATTATGGTTAAGAATCCATCTCTTTTGAACCAGTATTTATCAGTTTTATATTTCTAAGTGCACATTGCTTAATGTTTTATATATACTTGTATAGAAATTCATTTATAAAGAAGAATTAATACTTCGAACCAATCCATAATGATAAATGACATCATTTTATGTGAAATTATGGAAAGAAATTTATTTAATGCATAAATTCTTATCTGCACCTCTAACATGTCATAGAATGATTATGTTTGTTCATTATCTAACTTATTGATCAATCTTTATGAATTTTTGTTCATGTGCATGCAAGATTTTAAAAAGCATTCTATTTATAACTCCTAAATCAGTTTAGAATCTTTGAGAATGAGTTTATCCTAAAAGTGGTTTCATAATCTCTTAGGAAAATGATGATGACATGTTCTGAGAAATGTTAATTTCATGATTTAAGTCGTGTTTTTAAAGAAATTATTTAAAGAAAACAAATTTCTTAATGGTCTTGTTTTAAAACCCCTTACTAGGCATATCTAATGCTCACCCCTTGTTTTAAAATTATTTTTCACAAGTCACTTTGAAATCCAAATTTGGACGTCATCGTTTTTTTACGTTTGTTGAAGCAAATATTGACATTTGTTTGTTTAATTTTATTGCAACTTTGATAAATTGTAAAGTTTTTATATAATTCTCTTGAACCTAAAGTGGTGAAGAATCCTTTGTTATGTAATGTTTAAGGCTGGGTCCTTATAGTTGGTATTATAGGAACTGTCTTGACAAATTTGGACATTAGTTTTTATTATGTCTAGAAGTTTAGATGTCCTAATGTTTCTTAATTTTGAAGAGGGAAATTAATATTTCTTTTTGGTATACCGAAATGAATTGTGAAGAGGATATTCTATTGAGGGGGGGGGGGGGTAATGTAACATCCTAGGAATTACAATTTAATTTTATTATATTTATTATAATATATTAATAAATTTACACAATCTAATAATATTTTTGTGACTTTTTTTGGAAAACAATAATTGGAGTTAAGTGTTTTAATAAATTTAATTATAACACTTATAGTTAATTATTTAAGGTTTTTATGTTTATTATAAATTAAAATTCAAAAAACAAAATATTTTTTCACTTTTTTAAAAGTATATATTAAAAAATTATTTAGTTAATAGTATATTTTAAATGGTAATTAAATTAATAAATGATTATAGGTATTTTTATTTTTATAATTTTTTGTTTATTTTCAAAATATGATAAAATTATATATATATATAATAATAATATATGCTTATGAAATATTAATTATTAGTTATTAATTATGCCTAAATTATTACTTTTATAAATACATAAATGTATTTATAATAATATTATTATAAATTGTGTTTTTATTAAAATTAATAAGAGATAAAATTATTTACTTTCATAATGATAATTTTTTTTATTACTTATAAATATGGAATTATTAATTGTGTTTTTATAAGTTATTTTAAATTATTCATATTATGAGAATATTTATATAAATAAAGTTATTAATGAAATTGGATAAATAATATAATAATAATAATAAAGTGAAGGAAAACTGGGTATATGGGGTGCACTCATCGGGTCTTAGGTGTAGGTTATTTAGGGATGTTCGTGAGTCGATCAGGGGGTGCTGTTGGGTTTGAGTGGGGAAGTGGAGCCAAGGGAATTTGTAAGCCAGATCGAGGCGAAGCGAGGACATGAGGAGTTTTGGTTTTGGCTACAGGTTTAGCTCCGTCTATTTTGGAGATTATATGACCTCATTTATAGGTCAGGTGGTGTCTTTGGGTTTCGATCGGGAACTAGGGTTAGGTTTTGGTGATGTCCGAACGTAACTTAGGGTTCTCTACCTACAATGAAGATTCGAGTGCCAATAAAGGATGTATAGTATTCATTGTTTCCCTTATGTTCTCAATTTTTTGGATCCATGGGTTGGTGGGTGGATCATTTCTTAAGGTTAATTTCATATTTCAACCCATCTGTTGATATAATTTTCTATTTTTTACTTAGTCTTTGTTAATAGACTATTTAGTAGTGCCCTGATGATTGATTGTATCGATTTCATTTGAATTTTTTAAAAAAAAATTATATGTTTGTCCTCGATTATTGTATGTTTTACTATTTTTTAAATAATTCTTGTTTGTCTTATGGTGTAGAGATGATTTTTGATTTCTCTGTTTAGTAATTTTAAATTGTTATTTTTTGGAAATTTATCTACATTTTCTGCATCTCCTACTCTGATGACATTTTCATACCAGAAATTAATTATTTTTGAGTTCTGTATATATTCTATAGTTTTTTAAATGTTTTTTCCTTGTGAGTACTGGTTTTTCTTCATCTGTCACCATCTGAATGCTCATCTTGCTAAGAAATATTGTAAAAGTATGCCTTCATGTTTCCCTTGGACCATGGTTTACCATTATATATATATATATATATATATATTCAAAAAGAAAGGAAATGGATACAAAATCTATACACTTTTTTTAAAAATGTGGAGGGGGAAAACCATTTCCTATCTAGGGAAAGAGATTATTGAAGAAAGACCTTCCCCTCGTGATTTCAAATCATGTAAGGGAAAGTTTTATTTGATTTTAAAATTTATCCATTTCCAATTTACCAGTAATAAATATATAGTTTATTTAAAAAATTTGTTTTTAATTTTCTAGTTATGCATAAGGGTAATTATATTTCTCTATTAATTTGTTTTATTGTTTACAACAAAATGTTTTATTGAATAATATAGTTTTCTCAGTTGCTGTCAAATTTTTTTGAATTGTTTGTATGGGGTTTATTTTCTTTTTAAATTTTATAAAAATGGTGTGTGAAATTTTTTTATCTAGTTATTGTTTCTATACTCTAATGAATTTTTTATGGGACTTATATACATGTTTTGTTTCAAAATGAACTTATTCGATCATAATGGAGATTAAATATTTTCATATTTTGGTATGATGATTTTTATTTTTGAATTTATTTTATAAGTATTTAATTTTTTTAGTTTGAACTGGATTTAAAATTATGTAAGGGTGATATTTTGTTCAAATCAATATTTTTTAGTATGAATAAAAAAATTTATTTTATGACATGTTTAAATATTTTGGTCTTCCTATTTTATTGTCCTATTCTATCTTAAGAAATTCCTTAGAATGAGTTTTAATTTTATTAATATTGATAAGTTATTATTTTTTCAATCTATGTTTTTTTAAAGACATATACACATATATTTATGTATATACATAACCAAATATTTATAGTTATATAAGGTTAATATCTATTTAACTTATTTTAGAATAATGGGATGTTCCATAAAAATTCTAATTATTTTCAAGGATTACTATTTCTGGGTATTCATATTAATTTTATCAAGGGGTATTTTCATTTATCGATGTTTTAATTAAACATTAGTTTATTCTGTGATTAGGAGTATAATAAATTCCACATAATAAGCGTATATATATATATATATATCTCTTTGTGTGTTTGTGTGTGTGTGTTTAGATAATATGGTTATTGTTATCTCCATGATTCAGAAAATGTGCATATTATTTTATCTTTGTATATTGAAATTAGGAATGTTATGATCGCATATTAACATGGCCATTCCTGTATGAATTATATTGACACATGTTACATCTATAATAAGTTAATGATTTAGTGTAAAATTTATTGTTTATTTTCAATTCTAATAGGTACACCAATTTTATTGAATTGTTTTTAAAGGTTGCTTTTTTATATTTATATGTGATGTATAATTATTTATTTCTTAAGAATATTATATAATGAGAATGGAAATTTACTAATGTTATCCAAAGAGTTTATATTCTCATTTCATTAAATTATTCCAGGATTCAATTAAGAAAATTTCTGTTTAAGATTTTATTTTGTTTTAAATAATAAATGTTATCACTTTTTAAAATGTTATACATGAGCCGATGAATGAAATATATAAATGCATGTATGCTAATGAACATACCATCTGAATATATAAAGTCATGTATAAGAGATTTGGTTGTGAAATTCTAACAAGTGAGTTTCCATGAATGTTTATACTTACACATTTATAAATAAACATATGTGTGTGGGCGATTAATGTTTATATATATATATACTCAAAGTCATTTATGTTCTTCTGAAAATTGTAATTTTTAAGGGTACCAAGATATGTTCTAACTCTTGTTAAATATGGATATTTTTATAAAAAATTTCAATAAATATGAATTTATCCCATGAATTAGAGCATTATAAATACCATTTCATATAAATATATATATATATGGGAAACATTAAATTATTTTATTTTTAAAGTTAAAATCATGGTGTATATATATATGTATGAATATATATGTATAGAATGGATATAATGTTTACTAACATGATATAATACTTATTATCATATTTTCAAAAAATGCACATAACATGTTGATGTGTTATTTTAGATATAAGGATTTCGTATCTGCATATAGTCATGTTCATGCATCAAGTGTAACATCGACACATATTTCATTCATAATAAACTCATTATTTCAATTAAATTTTCCAGGATTATCAAACGCATGGATTTCTTCAAGAATTGAAATTGTTAATTTATAATTTTATGTGTAAAACATATTTCTTTATTATAAAAGATTATTTTGAGAAGTTAAAACTATATATTAAATTTTTGTTAAATGTGCATTTATTTCATTACCAATAAAGACAATTATTTCATATATGGGATTAATATTTTTATGATATTATATGGATTAATAATTAAACTCTTCAAAGTGATATGGGACACTTTTTATTGTTTAAGTAATATGTAGCTCAATAATTTGTTAATGAAATTTTAAATAAATCAATGTGGTATTGGACACTTTGATTTAATGAATTATTTTTATTACACATATGAGGAATGAATTAGAAATATTATCTGATGGGTGAGGCCTGCTAAAGAATCCATGTGCATCGGAAGGTTTCATGAGACAAACTAGAATCTTGGAAAGAGGCCTTGATAGAATGATTATGTTGTCTAACATTATGAAATCATACAATCATTAGAATTATTATGTGATGGGTGAGCCCATCTATAGCCTCTCGATGCATCGGTAGGTCTCATGAGACAAACTAGGTCTTGGCCCGATGCAATGAAAAAATGGTTATGTATGGTCTTTGAATGAGTCCTTAACAGAATATTTATGATGTCCTATATTATAAATTCCCTCATTACGAATCTAGTAAATGAATGGCCAAGTGATTATTCAACACGTAGAATAACCATGGTTAAGAATCATTCTCTTCTGAACTAGTATTTATCAGTTTTTTATTTCTAAGTTCACATGGAATGATGTTTTATATATACCTTTAATGAAATTCATTCATAAAGAAGAATTAATACTTAGTTCCCAAGACATAATGATAAATGACATCATTTTATTTGTAATTCTAGAAATAAAATTGATTCATAAATAAATTATTATCCGCACCTCTGGCATTTTATAGAATGATTATTTTTTGTCATTATATAACTTATAAATGGATCTTAATTCATTTTTGTTCATGTGTGTGCTTGATTTTATAATGAATTCTATTTATAACTACTAAATACATTTAGTAACTTAGGGAATGAGTTTATCCTAAAAGCTGTTTCAGAATTATTTAATAAAATGATGATGACATGTTATGAGAAATGTTAATTTCACGATTTAAAGAATTTGTTTTAAATAAATGTTTTAAAGATAAACTATTTCTTAATTGTATTGTTTTATAACCCCTTACTATGAATATCTAATGCTCACCCCTTATTTTAAAAATATTTTTCACAGGTCACATTAAAGTCCAAAGTTTGACGTCATCATTTTTTTACGTGTGCAGGATTGAAGATTGGATTTTTTTATTTTTATTGCAACTTTGATAAATTTTATGGTTTCTATCTAACTCTCCATAACCTAGACCGGTGAAGGGTCCTGTTCTATTAAATGTTTAAGGTTTGGTCATTACAAAACTTGAGTAGTATTTTTTTATTAACAAATAGTATATATATATAGTGAGAGAGTTATGAATGATTCTATCTTACCATAGTAATGTCAATACTTCCATGTACACTATTTATATGGTAATTTCCTTATATTATCTGTTGAATAAAAAATGTATAATTTTTTTTATGTATAATAAGAACCTCAATATACTATGATAGTAATTTTAAAAAAAATATAGGGTAAACAAACATCGTAATGATAATACCTAGATGATTCTTGAATATAACACTCAAAAAATTTATTTTAAAATAATAAAAATTACGATAACTTTTTGAACACACAACAGCAAACTTTAAGTAAATTGCGATATAAAATAAAAATATTATTAATTAAATTTTTGAATTATTACCTAAATGTTAAATTGGTTGGAATGAATAGTAATATTAATATTATGAAAATTATGTATAAATATTTTAAATAATTCAATGTATTGATTGATTCATAATAAATAAGAACATAATTTTAAAAAAAAATTATGCTTCAAATATATGTTTTCATCAATAATGGTTTTTATTGGCTTTTGTGAATAGACATAATAATTAATTTATACCATTTCAATAAATTTTATGTTAAGAGATAAATATCATTATTAAAATAATAATATCAATACTATCGTTGGGTGAATATTTGGGATTTTTCTAAAAAGATTTATTTTTCAATGAGTAGGGAAAAATACCGATTTTCTTTAGTGACATATTTTTTTATTAAATAAAGTAATTTAATATTAAAATTATATTTTTAATTTTAAAATAAATAAAATAATACTACTTTAATTTGAAATAATATAATTAATTACATATGAATTAAAATTCTACTAGATTTTGGCATAAGTTCATTTTTATTTTTTAAAACACATTTTTATAAAAATAGATTTAATGCTCAAAAAGTTTTTTTATCTTAATAAATTAAGTTAATATATATTTATTAAATAATTTAATGAATCATTAATATTATATATTAAATAAAATAGTTTTTTTCATTTTAAGGTTTTTATATGGAAAGGAATTGAAGTACATTTAGTTTTATACGTTAAAATGATATTTTCTAAAAATTGATTTTAATTATATGTTTCACGCTTATTAAAAATTAAATTAATCCACATATATAAATTTAATTTAGTAAAATTTAATTCATATTTTTAATTATAATAATTATTATAAAAAGTTCAACATAATTTTTTGATCATAAGGAATAGTAAAAATATTAAAATTTGGATTCCATGGTTAAGGATAAAATAGGTTTATCAGAGGTTAAAATAGAATATAAGGGAATTAATGAAAAATAAATATGTTGAATAATTATTTTATGATGGTTTTTTAACTATATATTATCCTAAATTTGTATTAATTCCATTTTAAAATACTTTTACATGAAATTTACTTTATATTTTTGAAATATTTTAAGTAATTATATGTGTGTCCCTCCCCTCAGTTATAAAATAGAACATCTCATCCTCCCTTAATCACTCAATTTTAACCTTATATATTGGAAACGACCTACTATAAAACATTATTATATTTATATCCTTCATCTCTGATCCATGTTTCCTCTACAATGACCATTCTATCAAGGCTTGTGGTGTAACCTTAAGGAGGTCTCTCAGAGAAGAGGTATAAATATGAACTAAGATATTTTAAATTTTATTTATTATTCAACTTTCAATAAAATTATTTAATACATAAAAAAATTATGATTAAAATATTACAAATTTATAGATACATTATTAGGATGTTGTTAGAACCATTTAAAACTTATCTATCAAATGAGAAATGAAAGTATCGCTCGTGCGTACGTGTGGATTGTCACCTCCATGTAGTGATATAATCCATTTACCATCACCATATTTCATGGTTAGTCATTGTGATGTATTTAATATGTATATATTAGATTTTTCCATAATTATGACTTTATAGTTATACTATTTTATCTACCTTCTTATCATCCCATTTGTTATAAAATGAAAATGTCACTTGTGCGTACGTGTGGACTACCACCTCCACTAAGTGATATGATTCGTTTTTATTTATGCTTTACATAGATGGTAATACGTATATATTTAATGAATATTTAAAATATATATGATATAATAATTATTTTTAATGGTTAATTATCATTTACCTTTCTTTCATTCCATTCACCGAAAAGGGGAAACATCAATCATGTTTACGTACAAATTACCATCTCCCTGAAGTTATGTAATTAATATTTCATCACCACATTATATGAATGGTTATAAAATTGTTTCTGATGATTATATATGAAAATTATTAAATTATTATAATTTTTGGATGTTGAAACAATGATCAATGTATAAATACCAGAACTGTCAAAACAAAACATGCATGATAAACGAAGGATTAACACCCAAGAAAACATTAAGGGATAATTATTAATAAATGGGTGTTGAAATATTATAAGTGGATAATATATGATATTATAATTATGAATATGATCCTGTTATATAATTATATTAAATTTAAATTATTATAAAAAATGATAGAGCTTTTATGAATCATTTTTGATATAAGGTAATAGTTCTTAATCTCAATGTTGTTTGATTAGGACATTCTTGATGTTATACAGAAATTTATATATATAATGTGTATATACTAACCCTTCTACATGTTATATGGTTTATAATTCTTAATTCATGTTTTTTAAATATGAAATTCAAATTTTTTCATCCAAGGGTTTTAGATTCAAAATTTTCTAAAGTGGGGAGAGTTTACTGTCTCAAATTTTCTGCTCTATGATATATATTATGGTATAAACTTACCTTATTTAATGAGGTGTATCAAAAAATCATTTGATATACTTTATATTGAATATTATTATTTTCATTTAATTTAATTCTTTATTTTATTTTATTTCATACAAGTAAATTAAAACTCAAAAGTTACCAAAGTAGTAAGGGTTTTACTTTATGAGCACATTTTTACTAAGATTGTTAATTCTTAAATTTATAATGATGATATTATATGATCACTCCCTAATTTTTTTTTATTTTATAACACTATATATGTTAATATATATTACATTTGTTTCCTTTATTTTTCTTCTTTTTATGTACTCAAAACACCCAAATAAGTTTTTTAAACACGTCGAATTTATTTCTATCTTCTCTTGGGATATTTCTATTCCATTTCAATATTTTATTTAAAATAAATTCAAAAATTTTTCTACCATTCAAAAATATTTTTCAAAATTCAATATTAATTTTTTTTACATTTTATATGAAAATTAAAAATGAATCTTCTTATCATTTTTTTAATTATGTATTTATGTCTTCTTATCAAAATGTGAAATGAATCATTAGTTTAACATACACTAAATGAACAACGTTTCCCACCATCATGGATTATCTTTTTATATGAAACATCATTTACATGTTTCCATGTTTCATTTCAAATATATTGTTTTCCTTTATAATTTGGAATTTTTTAATTTTTATGTAAGTGATTTAAAAATAGAAAGTATATTTTTCTCTAGAAATGTTTTAGTGATATTTTAGTAGTATTTTCAAATATAGAAATAGACTTTGATGTTTCTTATTATTTATTCATAATATCAACCAATAATATCATATTTATGAATATATGTTGGGTGGCTATGTTATATCCATCCAATTAACTGAGTAAAAATATTTTTTTATGAGCTAAAATGGTATATGAGAAGTTATCCCAATCCAAAAATAAGGTACATATAATGTCATCTCAAGACCAAAAGTGGGAATAAAAAATTATAGCCCAAGACTAATATGGGTACACAGGTGGTTATCATGAGCCTAATGTGGGTACACATTTGGTTATCCCAAACCTAACATGTTATTAATGTCTTGGTTGGTATCCCTAACATATTATTTCTATGATTATGATCATACCTCCATCAATTCAACTCTTTTATGAAAATATCTTATGCCAATTTTATTCTCTCATGGATGATGTTCTTTTATTCCTTTATGATTCATATCTTATGAACTCCTAGGACTTATTTTGTGACTCATGATTATGATCTATGAATATTTGGTCATGAATTTAAAATGTTAAGATCATGTTCTCACACCCTCATGCTCGTTATATACTTATATATGATCATTGAATGATATCTCCCTTGTTTACCAGTACTGATCATATAGACTTTCCTTTTCTTATGTTTACTATTCCCAAGGATATGAATAAAGGATTTAAGTATAGAATGTCTTAAGAGGGTTCTATTTTTAAGTAACTTAACAGGAGATCATATATATCTTTTATGTAACAGTTTATTATGTATCCTGGTTTCTAAAGACACTATAATTTAATATTTTGGTGTGTTTTGTAATGATATGTAATGAATATTCGTCTAAAATGATGGAATATTTATATATATAAATTTTGGGTCACCATAGTTTGTATCAAATCAATTTTACTTTATTTTTAGAAATTAGGATGAGATTAATATAGTGAAAACCCTTAGGATAATCCTAAGTATAGAAGAAAAGTTTATGCCATGGTAAAGAAATGAGAGTTATTTTACATGAAAATACATACCTATCTAAACACTATAAAGTGGATGTTGTTGTGTCCTAAATGCACATGTGGGTAAAAATCGGAATGTTGTCGATTTGATATCAACTCAATATTCACTAGTGCATGATGTGTGGGCCTAATATTTCACACCTAGATAGAAAATCCTTGAGGTTATTATTATAATAATTAAAATTTTCTTTATAAACCATTGTGAAGAATTTTAATATGTGGTGACTATGGATAACTTAGGTTAAACCTAAGGTTTTATATATTGAAAAATGGTGTAATGATTTAGACAACCTATAATTTATTTTAATTATTATATGATACTCACTATGATTATTATTTCAAAAACATTGTTTTATGGTTTTAGTTAATGGATTAATCCAAGAGGAATAATGTTAACACCAAATGTGATGGATAAAACAGTTATTTTACTCATATGAAACTGGATTAAATGGTTGATGGAATCATAAATTGTGTGATTATTCTTAACCATATATTTTGATATATGACTAAAAACTGGAACATATGAATGTTTTCAAATGAACCAAATTAGATAAAAACGAGTTATATGAAGACTACTTAGGTAATTAGATTATTATTCCTAAAGTTTCAGAATATTGGCAGATTTACTTGGGAAATTTTATCTAAGGAATATAAAGATGTTTTGGATATAGAAAAGAAAGACATAGAGTATGTAATTTCCAAGGAAAAATGAAAGTTTTTGTAAACACAATAGATGGGATTAATGTTTTCCATAATGTATCAAAAAAAGTGAAATGATTTAAATGGGGATAGTGTGGAAATTATACAAATAAATTTCATAGGATGAAATATCACGAAGAGGATCAATAAGGTTGTACAAGTAAATGCTAAATTATTTATGATGAAGAGACTACAAATGAAATATAAAATGTTTGAATTATTTTAACAGTATTTATTATGTTAAAAGTAAGAAACATGATTAAATAACTGTTATTTATTCTTAATATATGATTAACATTTAATATTATAGGAAGGTACTATTAAATATTAAGATTATGAAGCCTAGTTAGTGGTTTTTGAAGGAAGTGGAATGTTTTGATTTTAGAATTTGGCTATAAAAGTGTATTATCCATGCTATTATGGTTATAAGATCATGAAACTTCTAAGTATTGTCATCCATCCGTTTTCTTTTAGGATTTTCAAACATACACTGAATAATACTGATAAACTCAAACAATGGATTAGTGGAAAGTTTCTATTTTTTGGAAATCACATGATAAAGGGATAAATAACTATTAATATATTACTTCTATTGAGATAATAATGAATAATTAGGATAAATATATGATTGATACTGAAAAAGAAAATTAGATAGTATTGGTGACCATGAAATTGAATAGTGATTTGACAAAAAAGTGATTTATGTTATATTTGATGAAGCTTATAGAATTTTTTAATTTGTGGAATATATATTCAATCGTATATTATTGTAAGGATAGAGTTTTTTTGAAGAATATATGTTTTCATTGATTATGTATGGTGATTTAGTTTATTTTGGAAATGTAATAAAATGTTTTAGTAGAATATATTATTGAGGTATTCAAATGTTTGGAATGTGACATTAAGATATACTTTTTATTATTTAAGGATTAAATATAAGTTTATTCTAAAAATTTTTTTGACCATTTTCTATTTTTTTAGATTTTAATACTAGATAATAATGATTGGAGTAGTTTTAGAATTTAGTTATTTTTGGAATGTATTAGGTATATTTTTGTGTATTCTTATTTAAATCATTGATAATAATCATTCAAATGATAGTTTATTCGTATTATTTATATTATCATCTACTAACCATTTTCTATTCTATAACTGAATAGAGAGGTAAAAAATATCTTTCCATCCTTTTATAGATCTTATAATCCATAATAATTTTATTTTAATTTTAAAGGCCTGGAAATTATTATTTTTCTAGCATCATTGAAATATGGTATAGAAAGAGGTGGAAACTAATTGAAACAGACAAAAAAAGGATAATATTTCTTTTATGGATTTTGGGAAAATCATGTAAGTATATTTTCTTATATTCCATTATAAAATAATTATTAAACTATAGGGAAAAGAAAATTTAAAATGGAAATGTTTTCCTTTTTACAATTAGTTCTGAAGAATTGATGTTTGGTTTCACCCTGCATTGATTTTTTTATTGAAATTAAATTTATAATGATTGTGTTCTATATCACTATTTATTATTCTTTGGATATAATAATTATCCTCTATGTCCAAATTTCAACTTCCCACTAATGTTTTCCATATATGGGCACTTGACTGTGTGTTATTTTAGGTAACCATTATGTTTCCAACTTCCCCTTTTCAAATGATGTTTTAATATCCCTTTGTATGATGTGAGTTTTCAATAAAAATATTTTGATATATTGCACCCTTGATTTAAAAAAAAGATTATATAATTTATTTAAAGGGAGATAAGAAAACAAACCAAAAAAATTAAAATGATAGTAAGCTTGATACCTTTCTTAACATGCAACAATGAACATTAAATAAATTATAACATACAATAAAAATAATATTATTTATATGTGATAATGATAAAATAACTCTTAAATTGGAAGGTATGAATAGTAATAACAACATTATGAATAATATGTATAATGTTTTTAAATATTTAAAATTTATTGAATGATTTATAATAAATAAGAAGACAGCTTTTAGTACATTTATTTTAGGCTTCAAAAATATGTTTTCTTCAAAATTTGTTTTTAATGATTTTTTTTGTGTATAAATTATAATTAATTTATCCCTTTTCCAAAAAATCTATTTGAGTAAATTAATATCATTTTTAAAATAATAATTTCAATATTATATTATGGTTATTTTTTGGGTTTTTTCTAAAAAGATAAATTTTTCAGTGAATAGTGAAAAATATCAATTTTTGTAAAAAAATCATTTCATTTCAGTAAATAAAGTAAATTAAAAGTCCCATTATTTTTTAAGTTTTAACAGATATAAAAAGAATCATCCTTTAATTATAATTAATATAATTAATTACATATGAATCAAAATTTTATTTGATTTTTGTAAAAGATCATTTTTGCGCTTAAAAACACATTATTTTAAAAACTATTTTTTTTGTGTGCAATGTGTTTATATATTAATAAATTATTTTAATATATATTTATTAATTATTTTAATTATATTTATATATTATATATTCAATTAAAAAAATTACATTCATTTAGTGGTTTTTACAAGGTAATGAATGGAAGTAGATCCATTTTTATGGTTAAAAATATATTTTTCTGAAAATTGGTATACTTCATATATAAAATTTGACTATGGTAAAAATTATTCCATATTTTTAATTATTATAATTAATATTATATGTCCAGCTTATTTTTTTGTCACGATGAATAGAAAAAAAAGTAAAAAATATTACAATGATTAAGGTTAAAATGAGTTTACTAGGAGGGGGTTATACCTTATATAATCATATTTTATACATAAAAAAGTGATTAATATATTATCATAAATATATTAATATTTTATTTTGATGATGGAACAACCATTTACCACCCCCTTTTCATCAAATAAGAAATGAATATATCGCTTATGAGGATGTCTTGACTACTGACTCCACATAGCTATTTGATTCATTTTCCATCACCAAATTTCATTATTCTTTATAAAGTTGGATTTAATGGTTATATATTATATTTATGACATAATTGTGATTCTAAAATTATAATATCTTATCTACCTTCTTATAACACCATCTTTTAGAAAATAATAATGTTTATCTTGTGTACGTGTGGACTACCACCTCCATGAAGTGATGATATTCGTTTTTTATGTTTCCTTTACATATTTAGTAATAGGGAGATATTTAATTAAAATAGATTATATAATAAATATTTTTTAAATCCAAATTATCATTTATATTTATTCCATTCAATCTATTTAAAAGTGGAAAAACCACTTGTGTGTACTTACAGATTACCACCACCACAAAATGATGTAATTCATTTATCACCACCACTTTATATGAATGGTTATAGAAGTGTATAGAATTATAAAATATGATAATTATGAAATGATTAATATTTTTACAGTATGGAACCATGAAAAATGTATAAGGACCAGAACGTCTGAAAAAAATATACATGAGAAACAAAACAGCTATCACCTAAAATGAAAATTTCAATAGATAATTATTAATAAACTTGTTTTGAAATGTTATAAGATGGTAATTTATGATATTATAAGTAAAAATGTGGTTATTGTGTATAATTATATTTAATATATATTTATTATACAAGTGTTTAGGGAAATTGTGAATTAATTCAGATATAAGGTATGCTTTCATCATCTCAATATAATTTTATTGAGACAAGTTTGATGTTATGAACATATTTATCTCCATAAAGTGTATATATTGACAATTTTACATGTTAAATAAAGTATCCTTCTTAATTAATGGTCTTCAAAGTTGCAATTTAAATTATTTTATCCAAGGATCTTTTATTGGATAGTTACCAAAGTGGTAAGGGGTTATGATCTCAAATTTCTTTTATTGGTTGATATGTTATATTATACACATGTATTATTTTATAAGGTGTATCTACTTAACCTTTGATATGTTTTATCACTGATATATTTAGGTTTATGTTATTTAATTATTAATTTTATTTTATTTATTTCAGGGAACTTATGGCTCAAAAGTTTCCAAAGTAGTAAGGGTTTTATGTTATAATCTAATTTTTATGATGACTATTTATGATTAAATTAATGTTGATGAAATTATATGATATATCTCTACCAAATAATTTTTTTTCTTCTCATATATTTATTTCTTGATTTTTATTGTTTTAAATTCACTTTCTTCTCTTTAAGTACTCAAGATAGAAAATAATATTTTTAAGGAAAATCAAATTTTTTTTCTCTTCAGTCAGGAATCCTTTTCTCCCATATCCAAATTATTTTTTAAATGTTTTCGGGATTTTTTTCAATTATTATTGATTGTAAAAAAAAAATTTCACCAATTTTTTAATTTATATATATATATATATATATTTAAAATTAATCTTATTTTATTTTTTAATATAATATATTTTTTAATTTTTATCGAAAATATAGAAGTATTTTTTTTAAAAACACCCCATGTATAACTATTCATATCATTATGAATTATATTTTCATTTAATATTCCTTTTAAAGTTTCCATGGTATTTTCAAATAAATTATTTTTCATAATATCTAAGAAAATTTTATACATCAAATAAGTTATTTTAAAATGAAAAGGTCTTTTTCCACAAGAAAAGTTTTAGAGATTTTATAATGGTATTTTAATCTATAAAAACATTCATTGACAGTTATTATGATTTATTATAAATATGATCAAATATTACCATCTTTATTCATTATCAAGATAGTTTTTTATTTTGATGATGGAATAATGATGAAACTTTTATTTTTTTCCATCTGTTAAGTTTTGATGTAATGAGAAATTGTTTCATGATATTTTGGAATATATACGAATGTAATATGATTATGTGATAGGTGGATTCATTATTTACCTCAAATTCATCAGGTAAGGATTAATTTTTTATGATCCTGAAAGGTACACAATAGGTTATCTAAAACCTAAAATAGGGTACACTAGAGGTTATCCCAATCTCAAAAGATAGTACATGAGTGGTTTTCTCTATCCCAAAGAAGATAAATGTTTAGGTATCCAATGACTAACATGTGATGAATTTATCTCTAGGTAGACTTGACCTATTTTTTTATGATTATGATCATTCCACACTTTATTCCACTATTTTATAATACGATCTTACACCATGCCCTCATGTCTCATGTTCTTTTATTCTTTTATGATTCATGTCTTATGAACTACCAATCTTTACACTATATCTCATGATTATTATCTTTGAATTGTTGGGTATGAATTTCAAATATAATTATTCTTCTTTCATACCGTTATTATCATGATATACTTAAATATGATCATTAAATTATTTATCCCTTATTTACCATTACTGAGTATCTGGGATCACCCTTTATTATGTTTCCTTTCACCTAGGATATGAAGAAAGGTTTTATGTATGATATGCTATATAATGGTCCTAGCTGTGATGAAATTAAGGGTATGTTATGTATATATTTTTTGTATGAGTTTTTTATGTAATCATGTTTCCAAATAAACTAAACCTTTATAATTATATCTTGTATTGAATTGATATGTCATGAATATTCATTTAAAATAATGTAATATTTTTGTATGCAATGTTTGGGTCATTGTTCTGACTATCAATTTTTATACCCTCGTAATCATGAAGACTTATTCTAATAAATTTCACACTTTATGATATTGAGAAGATGACATCCTGAGGAATAATATACTAATAAGAACAAAAAATGTTTTTTTCATTAGTTTTTCCTATTCACAACCACGCGTATTGGTATCTCGACTTCAGATATTTAACATTGTGAAACATTTGATCATGTACTTTCATGAAATATGAAAATAATGACATTTTATGTCTTTGGATTTAAATCATTTGTTGGGTGTATCATTCATGGTATAAATTTGATTTAATGATCAAGAAAATATTGTTTTGTTTTGAAATTAAAAGATATTTCAATCCAAGTTAACAAGGATTACAATAACATTAATAAAAATATTAATAACATAGAATAATTTACTGCCTTCTAGTAGGGCCATAAAATTATAAATCATGGTTGTATGATGACACAAATTGTGTTTTCTATGTTATGATGTATCTTGATTCAATGAGATTGTATTACATGATGTGTGTTTTTAGTAAGTTTTAATTTTTATGAGTGAACTTATATTTTTATGGGACATAACTTTTTTATAGATATTGCTATGGGTTTATGAGTATGACACACTATTGTCAATATAAGGTCCTAGAGAGCCACAAAAAAGAGTATTCACATGTCTTTCCAATTATAATGATTTAGAGTTTAGGATATGGTGGGCCCCATGGTGTGGGATGTGTTTGGTCCATGTTTGAAGGATCATAGTAAATAAAATATTTCAAAATTGTTCAGGTTTAAAATAATAATTTTTGAATTTATTAACTCATTGTATTCGCATGCCTTTAAGTGAATATGAGGAATTTTGTTTAAGAGAATATATTTTAATTTTTGGTCTGTTAAAACATTTATGGGAGAGATGATTTGAGATAATGACTCATATTTTATCAGATTACATAATATTGATGTTATAAGTGAGTGATAAAATAATCACTACAGTTAAAGTAATTTTTAATAGTTATTGGTGACATTTTAGGGATTACATAGAAATTAATTCATGTTCAGGGGAAAAGATAAAATTAGCACAACTTTAATCAAACTATATAATATGGGTGATGTTAAAATTCATGGGGAATATTATTCCTAAGATTTTCAGAGCATATATCACCTCCCTTCTCATTACTAGGGAGAGAAGGAGGTAATCTAAGCATGTTGAATCATTTTTTCCTTCATAGATTGAAAGAACGATGCAAGGATAATGATACACGTGTTTAAATAATATTTTATTCTCTCTACTAAAACACAAAAATTTATGATCAACATACCCATAGTATTTTAGAGAACAAGTGGATGTTCTATAGGGTTTCAGTTTTGGTTCATTCTAGTAGCGATCTCCAATAGTAATTTGAACACACGTTCAATCAAAATAAAACTACATAAGAATTAAATTTTATGTTAACATGATATCTCAAGTTGATAATAGGGTTTATTTGTGATCTATATGACGTTATGATGATAGTATAGTGTAAAAATATTAATTTACCATACGTTTATTCTTATATTTCTTGCACAGTATCAAAAAGAGGTATTAAAGTAATCATATGTTTAAATATGTTAATTTAAAATTATTTTTTCATTTAATTCGAGTATACTGAATCAATACAGTCATAACTCCTTGAATAAAACCTTAATCCAAGGTAACATGGTTGATTTATGGCTATATTGAGATCAAAAAATAAATTTTTTAGGATCATAACAAAGAACTAATATTCATGTGTTGTGTTTTGGATATCTCAACATGATTATGTTGATAGCAGTTCATCATATATTACTAGTATAGTCCATGGAACGGTGATCATGGGAAAAATATTTCTTAGAGGTGGGTTCCAATTCAATGTAGTTCCGGTATCACTAAAAGGATATTGTATAGTCTGTTTATGAAAAAAAATAAAAGGGGGATCACACATGATTTCATGTAAAAAAATAATAAAATAAAAGAAATGAAAAATAATAATGTTAAATTTTCATAAACCTATATTAATTACCACTTATATATATTTAAGTTGGGGAGGCTAGCTAAAAATATAGGAATAAATATTTAAAAAAATACTTATTAAAGTACTTGAGTCCCCCATAAGAACCACCTTCATTGGCCTCACATAGCCACATGAGGCATGTCACCTCCCATGACTAGTCCACCCTGCTATATTTCTTCAACTTGGGTTATGATGAGTCTCCCATGCCTGAACTACCTAGATTGGTCTTGTCCCAATAAGGACAAGGATCCCATTTAGGGGTGTTTGTTGAGACCAGAGAGGCCCTAAATCTATAAAACCAATCCTACAATTCTTTATATAATATTTACAATTTTATAAAGTATTTCCATTTCAATGAGACTAATATTATATGAATTAAAATTATTCTATTTTTTTTGTTTCATAATAAATTCCCTCGAGTATAATTCTTGGAAAATTTAAATTATTTATGTGTGTTTAATACATGTCGATTGATCATGATATTATAACAGACAACACATATATGTAATATATGTATTTATTTAATGTGTTTTTTATAATAATAATTTAATAAATGAAGATATTCACATCATATCTCACATCATTGTTTTTTAAAAGGGAATATGTATCAATGAGTGATTATATTCATGTATATCCCACATTCCAGAGACCACCTAACCAATATGAGTATTTTTTTATAATTAGTAGGAAGAAATGTGACAAATTTCTTGTCAAGACATGGGAAGGCATGAGACAGAAGTCATATACATTGGATTTGGTGTGCATTATAACTTGAGAAACCTACGATTCATGGAGAAACCCATAGAGTCCCAGTTGATCTATCACTCTCTCTATGGATGAACCATTAGAAAAATATCATGATTATTTCATTTAATTTTTTATCATGTGATTGGTTTGTTATTTTATGTATGTGTAATTATTTAATGGGATATAATAATATAATAAACAATAATATATAGATAAAAATGGAATTAAAGTATGTTGGTTTTTTTCAATTTCATAGTGGCTAAATTTTGAGTGATGTAACAAAGAATAATCATGTTAAATAGAAAATGGATTTCATTAAACTTGTAAATTTTTTAAAACCCTCAATTTAAATGTTAATATTATAACAGTTTATATCACTTGAGTAAGAAAAATAATGTGGTATGAGGTATTCGTGATCCATAGTTGAGAGTTTCTCCTCTTATTGTGGAGATCAAACAAGAGTAGTGTTTACACATAAATGAAATTTTCATTAAAAAGTCATAGATATATTTTTTAAATTTTAGATTCTATTGTTGAGTATTTTAATGTATTTATTTATAAAAACTAGGGCCTCACTCAAAAAATTAAAGAGTCACATATTAATGGTCTTAGTTGACCAAAATCCTGCCTTGAAACTCCCTGATTAATTAAATAAGCCACATCTTATACTCTGAGAAGATGTTTTAAATATCATTATCACTATAACACTCATGATATTGAGTATTATAAATATAGTAGTTTATGGTTATTAGGATTTGATATAATAATGGGAGAAATTTGAAATTAATAAAATCTATAATGTTAAATAATCACTAATCAAGATAAAATTACTTATCAACTTAGTTTCATTTTTTAAAAATAAGGTTATTAATACCAAAAAAAATCAAAAAGATAAATATTATAAAATGAACATTCCCTAATCAAAACTTATATAGAATAATAGTATAGGATCTTTCATATAGTACTATGATATAAAAGTTAAATTTATGTGTTGGAGTCTCCACTACATGTTGAGCCACCTTGGGAAGTGATGGTGAAATGAAATCTTATAAGAGACACATGGATGACACATTTAATGTTTAAATTATAATTATACCATAAATTTACAATTATATATGGATGAAACATTAGGATGTGGATGGTTATACCTTATTGTATCATATTCAAGAGGTTTGTGATGATAAAGTGAAGAATGAAATGAACGAGGTTAGGATTACACTGAACACATTTAAATTGAAAGATAAATCATGATCTTTCAACACATTTTATTATTCTATACTTATTACATAGTTACTCAATATTTTTTTATTAATATAAAATTAAAAATATTATTAAAATACTTCAATAAATTTTTGGTAAGGTTTGATAATTATTCAATAACTTAAAGAAAATTATATCATTAGATCATTTAGTAAACAAATTTAAAGACAAGGATGAAAAAACCGTGGATATTTCTGGATAAATAAATATTTTACAACATATTTATAATTAACCAAAGATAAATTTGGATGAAATAAAACATTAGTCATTTTTTGAATGTGACAATAAAGGTCACCAGAAGAGAAAATAAAATGAATTGAACTATAATTAAGAAAAGGATTCAGCATTATATATATTCATCATTACATGTGATATTTATATTTCACTTATTAGGTATTAGATAATTTATATTTTTCACAAATTTTTATCCAAATATTAGAACTGTGTATTTTTATTAATATTACAATAAGTAGGGAGAGTTCTCCATGTTGGTGAGGAATGGTGATTCTTATGTCAGTAGTGATAAGAACCCAACAACAATTTTACAAAGTTGACTTATTCTAGTTAAACTATTATTTTTTAACAAGAATTTCATAAAAAATTATATCATGTGTCTATTGGAAATAATGAGACTTTATTTAAGTATGGAATGAATATTATTCCTCATGTCTTATACTCAACTAATTGTTCAGTAATACTTGAATAATCAGCAGTATATGATACTTATAAAATATAAGAATCAATAATACCATATTTGGGTAACATAAAACATGTTCGAGTAAATATAAAATGAATTTTCAAGGAAATAAAAATAATGGCATTTATACACTTATTAGACATGATTGATTATAAGTTATAATAATCTATACCCCTTAAGCATTTATGTTGATAAAGCCACAAATAAATTTGGGCTATTTTTAGGAGATGTTAGAGGTAAATTCCCAAATTTCATGAAATATTATTATTCATTTATGAAATATAAAATTAAATAAAGAGAAAACTCTTGGTTTTAAGATATAAGAGGCATCGAGATAGTGAGCCAAAGAATATCTTAACCATGTATTTTTCGATCATGAAAATATTGAGTGGATTTATTCCCAAAATCAGATTTTCTTTTTAAATTTCACCAACGATGTTAGTAATATAATATTGATGATTAGACTTATATTTATTCATTGATCCTGACAATATTTAGTGGAGTTTTCACTAAACTCATATTTCTTTATACACATTAGAGTCATGTTGTTAGTAAATGGAGTATCAATTATGAGTCTTATAATTTTTTAAAAGTCATCCATTATACATTCAATTCATGCTCAAATTGTATAATTAACTCATATACATATTAAAATTATAATAAAAATTTTATATAATATGAGTTAAAATAAAAATAAATTCCATTATGTCACAAAACATGCGGTTAGTTGAAAATAATATATTTGAGATAATCCTATAAAAAAACTTGCATCATGACATTGTACATCTCAATAATAATCCTATATTTTATATAGAATATTACCTAAAACCCTTTGATAACAAATTTATGGTCAATTGATTGACTATATTTGTATAGATAGATGCACATGTCTATTAGATATAGTGGGAGAAATATTTACATGGATAAAATTCATGTTTTGATATATAAATGTTTTTTGTCATAGTTACAAATTCTACAAGGTCACATAGAAAAGGAATGTTCTAGAAACACTTATTGAGTAAGATATATAAAACCCAAGTAATATGAATTTATGATCACCAATTAATCAAAACGAATAATGAGTATTTATTCTAATAGGGAGTAGTAAAATGATATAAGCTCAAAAAAATTGAACATGAATTTAAAAAATAAATATTCTATGAACCAGAATTCTGACTATATTTTGGATGTTTATCAAATTGATATAAAACTCATTAATAGTTATTCAAAATAAACAAAAACTAGGTGGTATAATAATGTTACCAATAATTCATGATTCTTTATACCAATTTTTCAAGATTAAATCCATTAGAATTATACTTGTCATAGATAATTTCTATGATAATAATATTGGGAATTAGATGTCAATACCACCCTCCTAGAAGGAATACTGATGGAATATATTCATATAATGCAACCAGAAAGGGTAAGTGACACTATTTAAATTTAATAATGGATAAAAGTTATATAGATCCAATTTTGGGTTAATGTACGCATCATGATCATAGAATATTCATTTTTAATGAGTATCTGATAGGTTTCTACAAGAGATTACTAGGAGCACTCTAGTTTTCCAAGACAATTTTTTTGACAACATATAAAAAAAATTATTATTCTTATTTTTAGTTAAAGATAGATTGAAAATAAATTATGTAGTATTATCTTAAATTAGTAACCCAAATATTCATGAAAAATATTTAATGAGATGAATAGATGGGCTTATTTTAAAAAGTAAAAGTATATATGATGAAAAAGTATTGAAAAATAAAAGTTGGAACAATTAGAGAGTTAATTTTTTCCAATGTCACATAGAATAAATATCTCCAAAAAGATGTGTATAATATATAGGGGAGATTAAAATGAGATTAGAATTAAACATGCTTCTACATTGGATCAATCACATATTCCATGTCATGTACTTGATATGATATGACTAATGCATTCATTAAAGTAGGAAAATAATTTATGAATATAGGATAACTATATGAGACATAGTCAGATCTATCTAGTAGTACATGAGAAAGTATAAGGGAAATATATAAAGAATTTGGACATAAATGAAAAGTAGTTTTTAAGGGGACACAAACTAATATTCTTATGGAATAATTATCTAATATCATAGTTATGCTAAGATAATGACAAATATTAACTTATTAAATCCAATTGAACCAATATCTATGAATACTGAGTATATTGAAGATTTTGATATAGAAAAAGAAGTAATATAAATATGAAATGATTTTTTTCTAGTTCATAGAATCATAACTAGGAAGTAAATTATTATCATAATAAAAATTATGATAATCCTAAAAAAAATGGAACTAGCTAAGATGTTAGGGGTTTAACAAGGGAAAAAGGGATAAAATTAGGTATATTTTCTCTTTGAGGAGTTTAACTTGAGATACTATAGTTGTACATAATTGAGTAGCCATTTATAAAAACATGGTAGGCCTAATGACTAAATCCATAACTCCAATGAAGAATGACCTTATTATATGACTGATAAAAGGCTTATGGTTCGCATGTTGGCTCCAAATCAAGCGAGAGTATTGTAAAAATGGGTTCTATAGACCCATATTGAGGAATAGTTTTTTTATTACCATATCATGTATACAAATAATTAGGCATGATGTTATCTTATTATAGAAGTGTTAATACTTCTATGAACAATATTTAAATATTAATTTCATATATATTATTTTCCTTATCAATGTTTTATACCAGTTCCCAACTACAATGTGAACCATGGGATACTATGAAAATAATCTTAAACAATTGAACTATAGTATAGAAAATCTTATTGATGTGACAAATATGATTTATAAATATCCAGTGTTGGGGGATCAAAAGCATGTATTATTATTCTCATGACGTTCACACTTGGTGATATTGAGTAGATGAGATCATAAGGACTAACCCACCAATAATAACACTAAAACCTTCCAGAATAATTATTTCTTTATATATTTGAGTACATGTATTCTTATCTTGACATGATATCATTATCATTGTGTATCATTTGATAATGTACTTTGATACAAGATGAAAAATATATAATTTATATTTTTGGTGAGGTAGATTGTGCTGAGTGTCGTATTCTTAGAATGAAATTGACTAAATGATTAGGAGAATATTTTTCACTTCAAAAAAGAATAGATAACACAGGGCCAGTTAACCATGATGGTATTATCATTACTAAATCCATATCGATGGCATAAAAAAGGTAATATTATCATTTATGGTTATGAAATTATAAATAAAGGATAATTATGCACTAAAAAAACTAGTAGGTTAGACGAGTTTATTTAGAGGGGGTTATGCACAACCCCCTATAAATTCATTTTCTGTATAATTAGAGAGGGTTCTGCATAACACCATATAATTATAGAATTTAGAGGAGGTTATGAACCCCCTCTGTTTTTAATAAAAATTATAGGGGGATTATGTACAATGCTCACTAATCATTGAATTTAGTGACTGTTATAGACCACTTCTAAATTTTTTTACATTATTTTCTTAATATCCAGTTGGATTTTAGAGAGGGTTTGAAACCCACCTCTAATGTCTTTAAAATAGAGGGGTTTCAAAACCTCATTTAATTTAATAGTTTATAGGGGGTTGTGAACCCCCACTATTTTTTTAAATGAAACATCCATTATATTTTTATATATATATAATTAAAACACAATAAATAAATGTAGTTATACATATTATATACAATATTTATATGATTTAATTTAATTGTATTTTTATATATACCTAAACATAATTATATAATATCGTGTACATTAATATATATTTATTTTTATAAATTTTATTTCATATAATATTAATTATTTATAATATAAACGAATAAACATATTATATAAATATATACATAAAACTAATTTATTTATAAAATATATAATGTGAAAACACAATCTAGCAGTTTTTATAATTTTTATTATAATAAAAAAAATATTTTAAAAAAATATGTTTATTATTTTATATTATATATAATTTATATTATATATAATTTATATTATATGAAATACAATTTATAAAAATAAATATATATTAATTTCAAAAACATTATACAGTTACATTTATTAAAATATGTATATATTAATGTACATGATAATAAATATACGTATTGAGACATATTATATATATATTTTTATAAGTTTTTAATTTATATAATATTAAGTTTATATTTGTATAAATTGTATTTCACATAATAGTGATTATATATAATATACATATTAATTATATATAATATAAAATTGAATTTCATGTAACATTAAATAAATATTTTTATAAACCGTATTTCATATAATATCAACTATTTATAACATAAATATTTGTATAAATTATATTTCGTATAATAATCATTTTATATTAATTACATATTAATTATATATAATATTATACTATTTATACAAATATATATATATTTTTATATTGATGTAATGAATAATAAATATACATGTTGAAATACATTATATAACTATATTTTTAAATACCTTAAATAAATATATTAAGTAAATACTTATATATATATATTCTTTAAATAAATATGTATATAATATATAAATATTTTTTTAAGTATATACATAGTTTATATAAATAAATAATATAAATGTATTTAACATAATATATTTATGATATAAATCACAAAATAAATTTATAGAATTTATAAAACCAACATAAAATTTTTATAGTTTAAAAAATAGGTGTAAAAATAATAATAACATTTAAATAAATATATATTATAATTATATTATATCTAAAAATATTATATAAATATAAAAATAGACACACACAATATAAATGTATTTAAAAATATATATTTATATATATAAATATAATTATTTATATATATTATATGAATAAACATGTGTTTAATATATAAATATGTATTTGTGTATGTCAATAATTTATATGAATATATTTACAAATATATAATCATATGAGTATATACATATAAATATATAGTTTATATAAATTTATATATAGGTTATATAATTAAATGAATTTAAATATATTATCAAAATTATATTTATTATATCAGACAATAATATATATATATATATATATATTCATTCCCATATAAATAAAATAAATTGAACTTTTATAGTGGTAGTAGGGGTCCAAATTGTAGGTGTTGGGTACCAAGTGATCTGGGTTCGAATACCTCCAACAGATTCATTTTAAACAGTAATTGCAGGGGTGTGGGGGACAACCTGCGCTGGGCGTGAGAGAGAGGGAAGGTTGGGGACAGGCGATGTGGGGCCTGGGAGAGAGGGCGGGCTGGGCCTATGGGTGTTGTATAAGGGGGAATGGAAGGGGGAATGGAGAGAAATGGGTATTATGGAGGTGTAAAGTGGAACCGGAGTAAAGGAAACAGAGGGAACCACAGTAAAAGGAGGAAAAATTGGGTAACTGAAGGTGAAGGGAGGGGCGTGGGAAACCAAATAGGAAGGTAGGTGTGTGGCTCACAAGGTTTCAAAAAAATTATAAATTTAGGGGCGGTTTAAAAACCACCCCTGAATTTTTTCCCTTAAATCATTTAGGGGAGGTTATAACCACACAAATATTGATAAATTATTTAGAATAGGTTTAATACCCTTCTAAATTTTAAGGTTCTAGAAGATTTATGGTGACATTAAAATGGGTTTGAACTCCTTTTAATGAAACCACCTCTAATGTTCATCTAGATATTAAAACAGTTTATCAAAACTATCGCTAACCATACATTACAACCACTTTAGAGGTGGTTCATCATAACCATATATAAATCCTTTAAAGGGGGTTATAACTCCCTATGAATGAAAAAACAACCCCTTCTAATGATAGCCTTTTTTTGTGATGTAATGTGTGTGTATTTATTTATGAGAATTCATAAGACAAAAAGATGATATTATATTATTTGTGATCATAGGAGGTTATAATTGTCGTGACTAATCCTTTTCTCATTATGGTCCATGATGAATTTATAGATACCACTATTATTCTATGATCATGACTCATTGATTTAGAGATAAGGGATTATAGGTTCAAAAACAAATCATATTTAGATGTCTGTCCAATTCTAAGGAATTAGAGTTTTGGACATGGTGGATCCAATTATGTGGTTTTTATTATGTTCAATTTTGAACAATCATTGTAAATAAATAATTTCCAAATTATTTGAGTTTAGAATAATAATTATTAAATTTATTAACTCACTATATTCATAAGTTATTATGTTAATACAATGAAAACTATTTTACAAATCAATATTTTTTATTCAATGCTAGTTAAAATATTTATGGGAGAGCTAAATTGAGATAATGGCTCATTTACTATCTTGTAAAATAATATTTATGTTATAAGTTAGTAATAAAATAAATACCAAATTTTTGAAACTATTTAAGTTTGGTGAGTTATTATGGATTATTTATAAGTTGATTCATGTTCGGGGTGGGGGGAGTGTAGTTTTCTTAAAATTAAATTGATTATATAATCTAAGAGATGCTCAAATTCATGGTAACTATTCATCCCCATATTTGAGAGCATCTATCATCTCCCTCTTCATTAGTATAGAGAGAACGGGGTCATTTAATCACCCCAATCCATGTACTCCTTCCTAGATTAAAAGAACATTGTTGTTATAATCGTCGACACATCAAAATCATTATATATTCTTGGTGATAGATCCAAAAAATAAATAATCTACATAACAATAGGATTTTAGAGTGTGTGTGGAGGATCTTGAGGGTTGAAATTTTTTATCCCACTTTTTGTGTGTTTATTTATTTTTTTTCCTTGAATATAGAGTGAAAATTATGTGTGATGTCAATGTGTTATAAAAGGGGAATTAGCATGAAGAAGAGTATCTAGGAAGTTAAAAAGATAATTCCAAGCTTATTAAAGAATAAAATATTTTCCCATGTATCTTGTTACATTATTTTGGGTTCTTAGTGATTGGAAGATATATCTTAGATGTTTGGATAGAAGTTGTTTGAAGTCATTATCATAAACCATTGGTGGATGCTCTTATATCAAAGGAAAAGTGATTGAATATTTGACTTCCATATAGAATTTAAAATGATAATCATTTTAACTATATGAAGAAGGAATTTGATAACTTCCATCAATATATATTGGATAAATTTTTTGTTAAAAATGATGATAAGTTAAGGAAGATGGTAAGTTGTTTTCTAGTTTTATATTTTGATAAAATAAATCAAGTAGTTTAAGGGAAAAAATATTTCCCACTCAAGATAGAACATACACATAATTACCTTGTACATAAAAAGGACACCAAATAGAACTTTAAGGTAGAAGACTATATTTAGAATTTCTAGAGGCCTCCTAGAGGTGTAAGATTTCATACATGGTTTGACATAGGTGTGTAGTGTGTAGGGTAGTTCTTGGAAATAGTGTGCGAGGTAACATGATGCACCGCTAGAGAGAACTAGATCTAATGGATTTTAATGGGCAACAAATAGTTTATTCTACCTTATAAGGAAGAAACATGAAGATTTTAGATTTGATTTCATATTTAGGGCATGAAAAAAAATGAGGAGACTTGTAATGACCCAAACTGTCAAAAGAGAAATTCCCTTTTACAAGAATCATTGGATTTTAATGTAATATAGTTATAGGAAACACTGGAACTAATTTGGTTATTTTGGATAGTTATATCCTTTAATATTTAAAAGATCATTATGAATAATAACTGTTTATAATATATATATATATATAAAACATACAATGACCATTATTATTAGTATATATTAAGTGTCATCCTAAAGTTCAATTGAAATATATAGAAGAAGTGATAGCCTCAACCAGTGGTATCCTACCCTATAATTCCCATTTATCAAACCGTATGAGCAATATAGAATTACATGGATTTTACCTTCACCTAGACTAAGAAGATATTTAACAACTAAAACATAAGAAAAACTATTTATGATAAAATTTAAAGCTTATCAAGATCACGTACCAAACAATGTTTGTCGAACCACCCTAAGAAGGTCTCACCATTTCACACCTTACCCTTAGGGAATAAACTAGTTTAATAAGGGGTTATATATCTAGACCATAACAGTATGAATTTTTGTTTTTTATATTTAATAAAATATTGATTATATTTATCCATTCTAATAATTACTTTTATAAAAATTATATTTCGATATGATGAAATCAGAGTTGAATTTCTTTTGGGAAATATGTATATTCTTTAAATTAAGAATTTTTTTTGGATAAATTAACTAAATTTAAAAATAAATTTCATTTTAAACTATTCCAATTAATTAATATTTATTTTAATACAAATGGTAATATAATTTAATGAAGTCTAATATAAAATTTATACGGGTTATAAAACTATTATCATTATAAAAACCATTATTTTCTAATATATGGGTATTTTTTAGTTAAAATGAAAATTATCATATTTTGAGAATTAATTTGATAAAATAAATAATATTTTTAGAAAAAATCACATCAAAATTATCCGATATTATATTTTTCATGATATTATGAGACAATTGAATTTTTGAGAAAAATAAATATGGTATAAGTATATAGTATGTAATATGACATCATAATAGCCAAAACGTTATATAGTAAATTCTATAAGTAGTATCCATGAACAAAATATTATTTCTACTTTAAAATAAAGTCTTATTGAAGTTATTTTATTAATTTAATATATCCTTAATGAATCATCCAAAACCTATAATATATTTTAAGGATTTAAAATTAATTATTTAGGAATATGACTCACCTACACATCACCAAGGGTATTATTTTAATGAGGTAGTTATTAGAATTTTAAACTATTTCAAACCACTCCTCTTTGGTAGACACAATGTGAGAAAATCATGGGAAGGTTTTGGGATTTGATTATTTTATCATATACGGTCCAAAACCAATGTTTTGAAATTAATAATGAATTCCCCTCACTTTTTATATAAAACCACACTAAAACTCCAATTAAGATTTTGTAAAAAAACCTGTAAATTTTTTTTAACTTCATTTACATCTTTATATCCCTCCCAAGGTGCAGCCGATCTATTAGTAAGCTTCATTGAAGCATTTAGAAGCACCCTCTCAAGTTAAGGGGTCATCTCCTTCCCCTCTTCATTCCAGAACATTCTTTATATAATCCCTTTTTATTTCCAATTGTTAATGATCAGATTTTTTTAAATACCTATTAATTTAATTATGTTTCTCAATATATGATATACCTCATTCACTCTCATTAAACCCTTCCTAAAATCTTTATTTACACTCATTATGTTGGAGAAATTGACCTTCTAGTTTCCCTGACAAACATTTGTGTCATGAATACTGATCCCCATTACCATCATGGGTATTCACATAGATGTACCTATCCTTATTTAATTGGATACTTACTAGTATATAACCCACAATTTTTAATCATGGTATTAAAAGTGATGAAAAACTCATTATGTTGTTTGATCTATTTAAAACACTTAAGGATGTACATGATATGAATTTGATGTGTGTGCCTAAAATTATATTTCCCTATAATGAATTAGAAATAGTTTTTATCACATGAGTTATTAGGTGTGGTTCATGGGAAGTTATCCTAAACACACAATGTTATGTTGTCTTGGATTTTATATGTCTATTGAATCACATGTAATTATTTACCTTATTATATTATTTGATTATTACCTTACTAGGCTTTATATCTCTTCCCTTTATTATGTACATCCCCATCTTATCTCATACAATTTTATAAAACAAATAGAATTTTAAGGGCATGTTGTGAAGTTTATAAAATAATGTTGTTGTACCCATGATTTATAATATTAGGATATGTACATAATTTCTCAAATAGACTAGGCCACATGATCTTTTGGGAATGTATTATCTGTTCCTTTATGTGATAAAACTTGAATTAAGGTGTATAAAAATGTGGGTTATCATAGAAGGTATCAGATAAAAGTCTAGTTATTTTAGGGATAATGATTACAAAACCCTATTGAAAACTTTCCAGATAAGACTATACATTTTAAAACAACCTTAAAATTCATTAAAGTATAGAGTATGTGGTTTCCAAAAAAATGAATCCTTATTTGGATATAATCAGTGGATGTGGTTCAAGATCAGTAGTACCTAGGGAAAATAACCTTAAAAAGGGTACATTGGTATTTTACTTGATCATCACTCGATGAATGATGTAAAGGCCATGTTGTGCAGCCGGTTTGACACTCCTACGGATTATTTTTTCATAAATTCAAAATCTTCTTATTAACCATTGTGAAGAGAGAGAAAATTCTCATAAGATTTCATGTTATAAAATAGATCATGGATAAGTTATATTCAAAACTAGAAATTCATGGGTTAAAGAATACATTAAATTTATGAGTTATCCCTTAAATGTTTATAGTTTTACTTTTATATGATTAATAGTTTCACAATTATTTTTCCTATGTCTGTTTTGGATAAAAAATTATAAGAACCATAATAAAATAGTGAAATGTATTCTTATTGACAATTTATAAACCGTTAATGAACTATGTGTCTATAGTTATATGCATTATTTCATGTCAATAAATTTCAGTGTAACTATTCAAACACCAACTCAAAACATGAAAGTAGATTTATTTGTAAAAATATAGAATGGTTAAATTTTAGTATCTCATTTATATAAATTCTCTCTTGTCTATATTTTTTGGGATTAATTGACTATTAAACCATATAATTCTAAACTTAGTGGAATTAAATTAAATTCCAACAATAGATTGTATTTCCTTGTATAGATCCAACCTAAATTACTGAGAGAAGGTAATCACCCTTCATATCACAAATAAACCTCATAATCTATACAATTAAAATGCGGATGATGAATCTCTATTAGTTTCATCATAAAAATCATGGATATTATTTTACTATGGGAAAATATATATAGCTCAAATGATTGAGAGTAAAGAAAATAAAATACTTGAAAACATGCCTATTATAAAAAAAATAGCTGACATGTTTCATGAATAATTACCTAGAATTACTACTAGATGAAAGTTTGAGATATTAATTGATATTATATGAGGATATTTTCCAATATATAAGACTCCATATAAAATTATCAACATTTAAATTCAAGATATGAAGAATCAACTAGAGGAGAATATTAATAATGTGTTTATATACCCAAGTGCTTCATTTTGGGGTGAATTGGTTCTTTTCATTAAAAAGAATGGCGGGTCAATGCACCTCTTTATTGATTAACATGATCTCAAAAATAAAATGATAAAGAACAAATAACCAATCCCATATATTTATTACATATTCTATCAGGTACATGGATCACAACACTCTTCCAAGGTGGGTATTTGGATGGAATATTATCGAGTAAAGGTAAAGATATGGGATATCCCTAAGACTACATTTCATATAAGTTACATGAACTATGATTTCACAGCGATAGAATTTGGAAACACTAATGCTTCAGTTGTGTTCATTGAATTAATTAATATAATCTCTAGGGATTACCCCAATAAATTTATAGTAGTCATCATAGAAGATATTATTATCTAATCCAAAATCTAGGAGGAACATGAGGATCATTTAAATTTTATACTGAGGATCATATAAAAAAACGTTTTATGCCAAGTATAGTGAATGATATTTTTAAATGAACCAACATTTATGAGACAATTTATCACCAAGAAATGGATATCTATTGATCCTAAAAAATATAGGCAATTAAACGATGACCCAAAACAACATCTATGGTAAAAATATATAGTTTCATTGGGTTAGTTGGGTAATATAATTGATTTTTTGGAAAATTCTCAATATTTTCATTCCCACTAACCAATCTAACTTATTTGGGAGTCAAATTATCAAGATAGAATAATTTTAACGGAGCTCTAAAGAGTTAAAAAATTGGTTAATTACTACACATGTTATCACATTACTCACTAGTGGAGATATATTTGTGATCTAAAGTGATGTGTCTAAAAATGTATTTGGTTCTGTAATCATGAAAGATGATAAAGTGATATCATATTCCTTCTGTTAGTTAAATATCATTGAGAATATCTACCCAACTCATGATCTAAAATTGGTTATAATGATCTTTAGAATTAATATTTTTTAAAATTATTGTGAAGGGGGAAGTGTAACATATATACGTATCACAATATAAAAAATTATATAATCACAAAAAACGATCTCAATAAACACCAATAGAGTCGGTTGTATCTGATGAATGTTTATGATTTTTCAATCCATTACCATCCAGTGATGGTGAACAAATTGGGAAATTTTCTGAGTAGAAAGGATCATGCAACCATATCCATGATGAGCATTTCAAGGGATCCAATATTATTCGACATGAAAAGGATGTACATAGGAAAAATTAAAGGATCTTAATCAAATATTTCTCAAATTATTTCTCAATAATCAATTCTTGAGATGATTAAGGAATCCTAAAATGCTGTTAAAGTTCTATAGAAAAAATGTTGAGAATATTCCAATGTTTAAATTTTCTAAAGATGGAGTTATAAGGTTTTGAACTTGTATATGTGTCCTATAAAAATTGGATCTGAAAAGAGAAATCCTAGATGATTTTCCTTGATCACAATTCTCTATTAATCCAAGAATAAATAAGATGTATAGAAATATGAGGTAAATTTATTTGTGAGATAACATAAAGAGGGAGATTAAAAAATTTCTATCTTGATTCTTGGTATTTCAACAAGTAAAGGAAGAACAAAAAAAATAAGGGTATAATAAAACCATTTTCCATGCTATTATGGAAATGCAAAAACATAATGATTGGTTTAATTATATGACTCCCCACCACATCTAATGGTAATGACTCCATATGGGTGGTCACCGATCAGCTTAAAAAGTCATCACATTTCAAATCTGTCAATTAATATTTCTCTCTTGACCCACTCTCCGTGATATATATAATAGAATTGGTAAGAATATAAAGAGTGCTACACTCCATTATATCTATTCGAGATTCAAGGATTACCTTGAGGTTCTAGAGAATCCTTTAGAAACAACTATATATATATCTATGTTTCAGTACTTCTTGTCACCCTTCCAAGGATGATCAATCTGAGAGAACCATTCAAACTCTATAGGATATTTTGAGATCATGTTCAAGAAATTTATAAGTATTTGGGGATCAACATCTTCCCCTAGTTTAGTTCTCATATAACAAAAAAATTCTATTTTATCATTCAAATGAAAAATTATAAGGCTCTACATGGGAAGCCGTGTCAGAATTTAACATGTTTAGATAAAGATACATAGAAAAAGTTTATGGTACTTGTTCTTATCAAAGAGATTATAGATCATGTTCAAACCATTCAATGTCATATGAAATCCATATGAATTCAATTGAAATGTTATGAATACAATCAGCTATGTGAACTAGAGTTTGAGGATGGAGATAAACTGTTTCTATATATATCGCTATGGAATAATGTCCTGAGGTTTGTGAATATGGGAAAGCTTAGTCCATTATACACCAACCTCTTTGAAATTATTAACTAAAACTAAGATATATCCTATTGAATAAAATTCATTCCAAATCTATTGAAATTAAATGATGTATACCATTTATCTCTATTGAGTAAGTACAAAATAGAACCCTCACGTGTACTAAATCCAATGATGGTACCATTGGAGAATGATCATTCATAAGAGGGAAAATCGGTGAAGATCTTAGATCATGGATACAGATTTCTTTGAAAAAATAAAACTCACCTAGTAAAATTGTTGTGACGGAACTTCATGTTTTAGGAAGTAACATGGGAACTAGGAGAAGTGATGAAACAAAAGTATACTCATCATTTTTAGTGTATGAAATGAAATTTTGAATATAAAATTTCTTAAATGGAAAGAATATAATGAACCATCATTTTATAAATTAAATTCACTTATAGATAAATATTTCAATTATTAAGTAATGTAGTGATAGAGAATACATGAACTACATTGGGTTTTTTGGATAGTTATAGCCTATAGAATTTAAAAGATCATTAATCATTTTAACCATTGATAATATAGTAATTTTATATTGATTTTAAAGATTAGTCTATATTAAGAGTCATCATAAAGTCCAATTGATACAGTTGGAAGAATGGATGGCCTCAAGTAGTAGGATCATACCCTATGAAACCCATTTACCATAGATTCTGATGAAGATGACATCACTGGAATTATACCACGACTAAGACCAAGTAGAGATACAATTACTAAAACTTGAGTGAAACTATTTGTGGTAGAATATCAAACTTATCAAGATCACAGTCCAAACAATGTTTATCAAACCACCCTAAAAAAGTGTCACCATCACACAACTTACACTTATGGAATATTCTAGTGTAATAAGGGTTTATGTATCTAGGTCATAAGAGTATGAATTTTTATGTTTTCTTTTTAATAAAACAATTATTATATTATTACCTTTTAATAATATGTTTGATAAAAATTGTATTTTGATATGAAAAAATCAAAATTGTATATTTCTGGGAATAGATATACTATAAATTAAGACACTCTTTTACAAGGTTTCTAGAATTTTTAAAATAAATTTCATTTTAATAAAATATTAATTTTAATATAAATAGTTATATAATTTAATTAATTCAAATATAATCATTAAATGGGTTCGGAAACTATTTACATAAAAAAAATATTATTTTTTAATATGCAGTGATATTTGATTTAAATTTATAAATTCTATTATTTAGATCTTTTTTTCTAAATTAAATATTATTTTTTCAAATAAATACAACAAAATTAGCTGATAGTAAATTTTTCATAATTTTCTGCGATGATCAATTTTTTTGGGTAAACGTTATATATGGAAAAAAATTAAGGTATGTATAATGACACTATAATAGCCTAATAGTGATGTAATAAGTAATATAATGAGTATCCACAACCAAAATTATATTTTCCATTTAAAATAATATATTATTTACGTTATTATTTTCATTTACTAAACCCTTAATGAATCCTCCAAAACCTATATTATATTTTAAGGTTTTAAAATTAATTCTTTATGAACATGGATAACGTTCACATCATCAAGGATATTATGTTAATTCGTTAGGATCTTATCCTTTTATAATAGATAAAAAATCATATTTTGTTGAAACCATGGAAAACCCCTTGTTAAGGTTATAAAATTTTATTATTTTATCTTATAGAGTCTCAAACATATGTTTAGAAATAAATAAAGAATTAAAATATACTTTTCTTAAAAATATACCCAACCTTCCATTCGACTTCACTAAAAACCCTTGGATCAAGAATTTAATACTCCTTTTCTTCTATGAAGGCCTCTAAAGGTTTCCACAAGCTCTTAATAATATCCTCTGAAAAGGATAGAAGTGCTCTCTAAAGGTAAGGAATCCTCAAATCCTCCTCTTTATTCAATAAACGTCATTATATTATTCCTTTTTATTTAAAATTTTCCATTTTGGGATATGTTTTTATGCATCCCTAATACTATCCTTAGATTTCCAAGTGATGATATTCCTCTTTAATTATCATTAAACCCTTACATTAATCTTTTTATATCCCCTTCATACTACTAAAATTATCCTATGATTTTCTATTATAAACATTTATTAGAAAATTCCAATCCAAATTTCCACTCAAGGGTATTCATATAGATATAAATATCCTTAATTTATTGAGTAATTCCATTTATTTTTACCACACTACGTAATCGTGGGATTAAATGTGATGAAAGACATCCTTATGTAGATTGATCTATTTGACACACTTATACATGTACATGATATGAATTTGACGGGTGGGCCAAGAATTATATAGTCCAATAAAGTATTGGGTAATGTTTTTATCTCATGATTTACCATTTATGGTGTGTGGGAGTTTATCCTAACCACACAATATCATGTTTTCTTATAGGACATCCTTGTGTTATATTTATGATGTCATGTTTTATGTTGTTTCCCCATTCCTATGTTACCTTTTTGATATCATCTTATATCTTAATTTTTTGTTCATGTTTATGATTCTCACCCTTATTATGTTACATTTATGTACCTATTTACACACATTTAATTCTTTAACTCATTATATGATTCGATAATTCACTTATTGGGTTTATATCTCACCCCATTCTTTTATACGTCCCTAAGTTATCCCATGGAGTTTTAAATTAGCAATAAAATTTTAAAAGCATGTTGTGGAGTTTTTAAATAATTTTTTAATACCCAATTTCTATGTTATTATTCTATTTACCTAATTTCAAAAATATACTAGGTCTCATGCTCTTTTGGGATAGTATTACATGTACCTGTATGTAATAAATCATGAATTAAGGTGTATTGAATTTTGGGTCATCATAGGTGGTAACATAGAAAAGTCTAGCTATTTTGAGGGATTAGGATTAGAGAACCCAAGTGATATCCTTAGAGATAAGACTAATCATCAGAAAACATCCCTAAATTTTGGTAAAATATAGAGTTAGTATTTTATAAAAAAATACATTCATTTCTAGAAACTATAAGTGGATATGGATCTAGAATAGTTTTACCTTGGGGTAATAACCAAAAAAAAGGTGTATTCGGATTTTAATCGATCATCAACCATTTTATGCAAAAATGACCTTACTGCACACTTGGTTTAAAACTCCTTAGAAATATAGTTTGGAAAATTTATAGGCTCCTCACAAACCATTATGAATGGAAAACATTCCAATAATATTTCATGTTAAGAAATAGATCATAGATAACTTATATTTAAACCTATAAATTCATTGGTCAAGGAATATATGTTATTTATGTTATCTCAATTAAATTTTTATGGTTTCTCTTTTATATGTTTAATAGATTTAAAATTTGCATCCCTAACTCTATTTTGGGTTAAGTAAATGAATAGAACTAGAATCAGATAGTTAAAGGAGGGATTATTGGACATTAATGAACTTCAAATGATATATTTGACTATAGTTCTATGAATTCTTTCATATCATGTAGGTTTAGTAGAAATATTCAAACACCACCTCAAAATATGGAAGTGGATCTATATGTGAAAATGGAAAACTGGGTAATTATTACATCCTAAGTATATAACATCTCCTCAAACCATATTTGTTGGGTTGAACTTTCCAAAAAAACTTGTGATACTCTTTTTAGAATAATTTTATTCTATTATCGGTATAAATTGACTTTTCTTGTATAGAGAAAACATAAATTATTGAGAGAATTAAATCACCCTATGTATCATAAATCACCCTATGATTTTATACAAGTTCAAGGAGGAGGTTAAATATACTCTGGTATCATTATTTCAAGAAAATATATTATTACCTTGTGAGAAAGTGTATCTAACTATAATGATTGAGACTAAGGAAAATATCATCTTTGGTGAAATGCCAATTTTTAAGGAATTACCTCATGTGTTTCTTGAATAATTTCATAGTCATTATCCTATTTAATAGGTTCAGTTATTAATGTAACTTATTCCCAAATCTGTCCTAATATCCAAGACTCTATATATAATTTCCACAGTTGAAATTCAAGAGTTGAAGAAGAAACATAAGAATAATTTTGATATAGGGTTTGTATTCCCAAGTGCTTCACCAAAGGGTCATCAGTCATTTTTGTTAATAAGAGTGATGGTCAATAAACCTATTGTTTTATTATTACGAGGTCAACAAGATCATGATTAATAATAAGTATCCTCTTCCACATATTGTTGAATTTTTTCATCACCTATGTGGATACAAATACATCTCTATTTTAGATCTTCAATAAAGATATTATCTTGTTAATAAGAAGAAGTAGGATATATCCCAGACTACATTTAGTACAAGTAACATTCACTATGAGTTCACAGTGACTCCATTTGGACTCACTAATTCTCCAGATATCTTCGGGGACTTCATTAATAGAGTATTTAGAAATTACCATGACAAATATTTGGTAGTCTTTTTAAATTATGTTATTATCTAATCTAAAATAAACAACGAACATGGAGAGTATTTTAATACAATTCAGATGACCTTTCAGAAAGATTTGTTTTTATGAAGTACAGTAAATATAATTATTGTATATAAAAGTAACCTTCCTAAGGCATATTATCAACAAAAATGGGATATTTTTAGGTCCTTAAAAAGTAAAGGAAAATAATGGATGGCCTTGAACAACATCAGTGACATAAATATTTAGTTACATGGATTATATGGGTACTATAATCAATTTTTTGGGAAACTAATCATGATTTTCAATCCCACTAACCAAGCCAATATGGAAGGGAGAAAAGTTTTTCTAGACTGATGAATGTGAAGAGATCATTAAAGAGTTAAATAAAAGGATAATTAATACACCTATACTGACATTACCCACCAATGAGGTAGGATTTGTGATCTATATAGATGCGTCTAAAAGGGATTGGGTTTTATACTCATGAATGATGATGAAGTGATATCCAATGGCTCCAACCAATTAAATATCCATGATAATAATACCCAAAATATGATATATAATTGGGAGTAATTATCTTCATATTTAATATTTGGAGACATTATATCTATAGGGAATGTTTTGACATATATACGGATCATAAAAAGATCAAGTATATTTTTACACAACAAAAAAGTTCAATATGTACCAATATATGTGGTTCGATATGATCACAAATAAAGATTTTACCATCTATTACAATCCTGGGAAGGTGAACTAAGTAACAAAAAATCTGATTAGAATATATCCTGATACCTTGTCAATGATGAGGAATGAAAGGGTCCAATCTAATTGGACATAAAAAGTATGGACTTAGGAATAATAAAAAAAGATCATCATACATCATTTCTCAAATAACTGCTCAACCATACATTTTGTATATGATTAAAGAATCCCAAAAGAATGATGATTTGATATAGAATAAGGTAGAAAATGTATCAATGTTTAACTTTAATTATGATGGATTAATATGGTTTGTAACTTTGATATATTTCCCATTAAAACTATATTTTAAAAAGGGAAATTATGGATGATTCACATAGATCAATCGTCTCTATTCTTCAAGGAAGCACTAAGATGTATAGATATCTAAATAAAAAAATTGTTGGATAACATGAAAATAGAGATTTCAAAATTTGTATCTCGATGCTTGGTATGCAAACATGCCAAAAAAAATGAAAAACGTCTAAGGGTATGATGTAAACATTTCCTATAAAATTATGTAAATGAGAGAACATAACCATAGATTTCATAATAGTACTCCACATGATATCTAAATGCAATAACACCATCTGGGTGGTAGTCGATCACCTTACAATGTCATCTCATTTCATTTCTATAAAATAAGGTTTCTCTCTTGACCAACTCACCAATATATACATAAGATAAGTGGTATGGATACATATAGTGAAACTCTCTATTATATATATTAGTCATTTAAGGTTTATCCTGATGTACTAGAGAATCCTTCCCTAAGAAAAAGATATAAATTTGAGTTTCAGTAATTCTTATCACCCTCAAATAGATGGTCATCCTGAGAAAACCATTAAAAATCTAGAATATATATTGAGATCATATTCAATGGATAAACTATTTCATTGGGATAAACACCTTACCCTATTGTAGATCTCATATAAGAATAGTTTCCCTTCAATCATTCAAATGGATCCTTACAAGGTGATTTATGGTAAGAAGTTTTAGAATCCAACAAGCTGGGATGAAGTTGGAGAGTAGAAGTTGATGGGTCCAAATCTTGTCTATGAGATAATAGATAAGGATAAAACTACTCAATGTCATAAAAAATCCACACAAAGTCAGTATAAAATATTTTTAGACAACCATTGATGTGATACAAAGTTTATGGTTAGAGATAAAGGGTTTCTTTATAAATCTTCATGGAATAATTTCAAGAGGTTTTGGAAGAAGGGAAATATTAGTCCAAGATACATCAGCCACTTTAGAACCCTTGATCACATACTAGTTGTAGACTATTAACTAGTGCTGACCTCACCTGTTTTGATAATCTCAATTATGTTTTAATAGGCATTGAAAAAACCAAATAATGTTCATTCATATATTAATTACTTTTTCCTCCTACTACTGATATGATAATAATATCAAAATGATATTTGGAATATGTTAATCACTGTTTATCTATGTTTATACATACTTTTATATAATTCTAACTCAGTCTAGACATGTTTTGCAAAGAACAGACAAGTGTTACGTCCACTGATATGCATAAGTTCACTGGTATGCTCATAGCTACTGATACAGAAAAACAGACACTTGGTCTTTGGTACAGAATAGAGCTACAGGTATGTATACATCTACTGATATGCTAAGTCCATTGATATGAATAAGTTTACTGGAATGCTCATAGCTACTGATACAAAAAAATAGACACTTGGTCTTTGGTACAGAATAAAGATACCGGTATGTATACATCTACCGGTATGCAAGTCTACCGTTACAGAAATATCACTAATACACAGAGATACTGGTATGTATAAGTCCATCAATAAGTACACGCCACTGATAGATCATGTCTACTGATACAGACAAGCTACCAATATGAAGTCCACAAATAAAGACTTTCTGTTACAAAGTCTACCGATAAGTATAGTTACTGACAGACAACTACTGGTACAAGAGAGTTACTGATAGACAAGTAGAGCTACCAACAGACATTTACTGATACAAGAACAAAGAGCTACCGATACGAAGAGCTACAACTACCATTACAAGCTCACTGTTATAATAAGCTACTGATTAGAAACCAGTAACTATTTCCATAATCTATATTTATATTTGTTTATTCAGCAATGTTCATATTTGATTATTTTAATGCAATTAATGTTATTTAATGATAGTTGTTGGCATTTAAGGAACCGTAGCTTGTACCTATGAAAAGGTAATCATTCCCATTGCTGGAGCTGAAATCTATAAATGGAAGGAAAAAAAGTCGGGCAAAACGAGGGTTGAATAGTAGTGCATATACAAAGAAAATAAAGGCGACATACATACACCTGTGTACTTGAATAGCATAAGACATACACATGGACATTCATACCAGAAGAGAACATAAGCTGAGTCTTGGTCAAGGAGTGAAGAACTACAACGATCTCTTCATACACTCAAGCTGATCAAACTAAACTAGAAAATCAAGGAAGCAAACAACACTCTGTTTTCAAGACAAAAACTAGAGAAGGACTCTTAAGAATTTCTCTTCAATCAAATGGTGTCCAGATCTTCATTTAAAATCACTAGAGCATTCTAAACTCTTATGTACTCTCTTAGAGATTCTTTTACTTACCTTTGAGCAGTGTGTGTACTCTGTACATTTCATACACACACTGACTCATGTGCTGAACCGGAGGATTTCTAAATCCTCCTACAAAACATCTAAAACTCGTTTCTATCCCAGTGTGGATAGTGGTAGAGGTCACGTAGGACCTGGATAGCTGGTGTGTTGTTGCTCTGGTTTCCCACGAATAATTTTGGTAGAGGTCTTAGTACCTGGATAGTCCCAGTACTGTTGTTTACCCCAATCCAAGGTGTGGATCAAAATTTATATAAATTGTTGGAGACGACTAAGTCTCTGCTTGATACTGAACCTCTTAGTTAAAACTGTTGTGCTTATTTGTTTTGGTTTTAACCTATATTGAATATTCAACTGCTAATTACTTTGAAATATAAACTTGTTTTAAAGTTACTTTGATACTTAATCTAGAAAGTGTTTGTAACTATTGTAAATGAGTAGATTAGTTTCAAAATATAATTTAATCTTCTGATTAAATTAACTGAGACCCGGTCAATCTTTTGAGAACCTAATCGAAAACTTACAGTTTTATAAATCCACTACAGTTTAACTTAGTTTTTAAATTGGGGGATTTTAATAGAAATATTTTTAACAGAACTCTTAATTGTAATTCAATTCAGCCCCCTATTGAGTATCCACTGTGACCAACATTTGGTATTAAAGGATTTTTATTTATAAAGGATTTCCAAATACTATGTTTTTCAACTGTGATTTTAGTTTTATCTTAAAGATATGAAATTTCTGTTAGTTCTAAATTTTATCTCTTTAAATATATTTTCTAAAATATGAGTATGGATAACAGACTAGAAGGTGCTGCTACCAACAGGACACCGTTCTTTAATGGTACAAATTATGTCCATTGGAAACGTAAAATGAAGATTCATTTGGAAAGTATGGGATTTTATATCTGGACTGCTATAGAGACTCAATATAAAATTCCAGAAACTGAAAGAACTACTTGGGATGAACCTACTAAGACTTCTTACAATAATAACTTTAAAGCAATGAATGCTTTATACTATGCTTTAGGTGAAGAAAATTTAATAGAATATCTTCTTGTAATACTGGTTATGAAATCTGGGACACTTTGACTATTTCCAATGAAGGAACAACCATTTTTAAAGAAATGAGACTAAACACATATATTATTAAGTATGATAATTTTAAAATGAAGCCTGATAAACCTATTTCTAACATGTATCTCAGGTTCAATGAGATTGTCAACATGATGAGCTCACTTGGAAAATTTGTTCCGGCAAAGGAACATATCATGAGGATATTAAGATGTTTACTAGACAAATGGAGAGGCACATCTATTTCAATTATAGAATCTTGTGATATTGGTGCTTTACCTGTTAAGAAATTAATTGGTAATCTTATGATGTATGAAGAATAACTTAAAGTAAATAAGGAAGAATATGATGAACCAAAGAAGAAGGCAGTAGCAATTAAATCTACTACCATAAAGATAAAGGATAAGGAGAATGTTCACATACCTACTGAAAGCTCAAAAAGTGAAAGTTTAGATTTTGACAGTAATGCTGAAATGGATCAAATAGCCAGGAGATTTAAGAATTTATACAGGAAGAATAAATTCTTTAGAAAATAAAATTATAAGGGAAAGTATGACAAAAAAAATCATTGGAAGAAGGACTGGAAAAAGTCTGATAGAAGTGATGACATTTTCCACTATGAATGAAAAAGGAAAGGAAATGTGAAAGAAGAGTGTCCAAAGCTAAAGTTTAAGAAGAAACATGACTACAAGGACAATAAGTACAAGAATTCTATGAATGAAACTTGGAGTGCTTAAGAAGATAGTTCAAGTGATTCTGATTCTACTCAGGATGAAAAATATCAAAAATCTAACATGTGTTTTATGAAAAACACATATGAGGTAACACTAGATACTCCTGCTTTAAATTCATAATATTCTGGAGTTGATTCTAATTTTGATTCTCATTCCGATTCTGAAAATATGACTAGTGATGAGTTTTTTGAATACTGTAATATGATAGAAGAAACCTATAATGAGATTAATTAAAAGTATAAGACCTTAAAGAAATAGCATGCTTTGACGAGCTCTGTTAAATCTGCACTTCATATAGAAATGGGAAATAATGACCAATTACATAAGGAAAATACTGATCTGAAATTGTTCAATGAGAAATTAAGGAAGGACTTATAGAAATTCATGAATGGAAAGAATACTCTAACTCAAATTTTAGTGAAAAAAGTGGCACCAAAATATACCACTAGTATAGCCTATCATCCTGGACAGAGACAGATTTCTAAAAATAGATTTATTCCTAAATCTGGACAGAATGCTGTTAGTTCTAGTTTTGGAAATTCATATGCATCAACTAGTTATTCACATGGCTATAGATCAAATAAAGTTTATCTTTCAAAATACTTTGAATCTATTTATTTTATGAGACCCATTAGACAAATTTGGGTGCCAAAGGTTTTGCTTGCTAACCTATCTGGACAAAAGAAAATATGGGTAGCAAAATCATTTTCTGTTTAAACCTATTTTGTAGGAAACAAGGTTGAAAAGTTCCCATAAGAAGGTATGATACCTGGACAGTGAATGTTCAAGGATTATTACTGGAGATTACTCATTCTTCAAGAGTTTAATCAAAGTTGATGGAGGCCATGTCACCTTTGGTGATAATTCATAAGGAAAAATCATCGGCTAAGGCCATATTGGTAACACTGATGCAGTTTTCATTTCCAAAGTTTTATTTATTGATATACTTATGTATAATCTATTAAGTATTTCTCAATTTTTTGATGATGGTTTCAATGTTAAATTTGAAAATGATTCATGTAATATTTTTAATTCTAAAAATATTCTAGTATTTTCTTCTTTGAGAAATGAAAATGTTTATGCTGTTGATTTGAATTATTTGGCTAAACAAAATATTACTTGTTTAAATGCTTTTCATAAAGATTATTGGATTTGGAACATAAGATTAGGACACTAAAATGTTCATTCTATTAGAAAACGGACAAGGAATAACTTAGTTAAAGACCTACCTAAACTTGAATTCCCAGCTGATAAATTTTGTTATCCTTGCCAAAAGGGAAAGCAACATAAAGTTTCTTTTAAATCAAATAAAGAAGTTTCAACTTCTTAGCCTCTCGAGTTGGTTCACATGGACTTGTTTGGACCCTATAGAGTTTATAGTTTAAATGGGAAGAACTATGTCTATGTATTAGTAGATGACTATTCTAGGTACACTTGGGTATATTTCTTAGCTCACAAAAGTGAAGCTTGTTCTTACTTTATTAAATATTCCAAGTCTGTGGAAAACCTTAGTGGACTTAAGATTAAGAATTTGAGAAGTCATCATGGTCGTGAGTTTAAAAATCATGAGTTAGAATCTTATTGCTCATACAATGGCTATAATCACAATTTCTCTGCCTCTAAAACACCTCAGCAAAATGGTGTAGTATAAAGAAGAAATAGAACCCTTCAAGAGATTGCAAGAACTGTGCTTAATGAGTATGATCTGCCAATTTATTTTTGAGCTGAAGCTATGAACATAGCATATTATATTATAAATAGAGTCCTAATCAGACCTATTCTTAAAAAGATCCCTTATGAGTTGTGGAACCATAGTAAACCTAAGGTTACTTACTTTAAATTTTTTGGTTGCAAAGTATTTATTCTCAATACAAAGGATAATATTGACATGTTTTCTTCTAAAAGTGATGAATGAATTTTTTATGGTTATTCTTTAACTAGAAAAGTCTATTGAGTTTTTAATAAAAGAACCAAATGTTTGGAAGAATCTATTCACATCAAGTTTGATGAACTGATCCACATGAACATAAGTCTTATCTTGAAAATCTTGAAGAAGATTTGTCTGTTTTGAACCTTAATGATAAAATCAATGAACCTGTTGTAAAGACATCCAGTTCTGGAAACTTTACAGAACCTGTTTCTGTAAAGTATGAATCTAGATAAGAACCTGAAATTTCTAGTCCTACCTTTACTAGATCAACTAGGATTCTAAAGAATCATCCTTTAGATGATGTTGTTGGTAATTTTGATAGAGGGACACATACAAAAGCTTCTCTAAGAAAACAGGTTGAACATTAGTCTTTTCCTTCATAGTTAGAACCTAAAAGTATCAATGATGCAGTCAGTGATGAATTTTGGGTAATGTCTATAGAATAAGAATTAATTCAATTTGAAAAAAACAAAGTCTGGGAATTAGTTGATAAACCTAAGGACACTTGACCATAGGCACTAAATGGTTTTTTAGAAACAAATTTGATGAGTCTGGAAACATAGTTAGAAACAAAGCAAGGATAGTTACACAAGGGTATAGTCAAGAAGAAGGAATAGGTTATGACGAAACCCTTTCTCCTGTAGCTAGATTAGAAGCTATTAGGATTCTGCTTGATTATGATGCTCATTTTAATTTCAAGTTATATCAAATGGATGTTAAAAGTGATTTTTCTAAATGGTTTTATAATTGAATATGTTTTTGTTTAACAGCCAACTGAATTTACTAATCCTCATTTTCCAAATAGAGCTTTTAAGCTTTCTAAAACGTTATATGGTCTAAAACAAGCTCCACGAGCTTAGTAGGATAGACATAGAAACTTTCTTATTTCAAAAGTTTTTACAAAAGGAATTGGTGATCCAACTCTCTTTATCAAAAGAATTTCTAAAGATGTTTTGATAGTACAAATTTAGGTTGATGATATTATTTTTGGATCTTGTAAAAATACTTTGTATATTGATTTTTCAATTAGTATGAAAAATTACTTTGAAATGACTTTAATGGGAGAACTCAAATATTTTCTTGGAATTCATGTTTTTCAAAATGAAAATGGTAATATTTTAAATCAAAGTAAATATACAAAGGATCTTTTAAAACGTTTTGGTTTAGATAGTATTAAGGAAAGTGATATAACCATGAATACTACCTGTAAGTTGGACATTGATTAATCTGGGAAACCAGTTGATCAAACCAATTACAGAGGTATGATTGGAAGTCTACTCTACCTTACTGTTAGTTGAACAGACATTATTTTTAGTGTGTGTATGTGTGCAAGATTTCAAGCTAATCCAAAAGAATTTCATTTTCTTGTTGTCAAAAGAATTTTCAAATATCTTAAACACACTACAAATTTAGGTTTGTTTTATCCATAAGGACAATATTTTGATTTAATAAGTAATTCAGATGCTGACTTTTCTGGTTGCAAGTTAGATATAAAGGTAACTTCTGGAACATGCCATATTCTAGGTAAGTCCCTAGTATCGTGGTGTAGTAAGAAGAAGAATTCTTTTGCATTGTCTGCAGCTGAAGCAGAGTACATTGCTGTTGGTAGTTGGTGTGCACAAATTCTATGGATGAAACATACTTTGTTGGATTATGGATATGATTTTAAACATGTATCAATAAATTGTGATAACACGAGTGAAATTAACATCTCTAAGAATCTTGTGACTCGCTCTAGAACCAAAAAAATTGATGTAAGGCACCATTTTTTGAGAGATCATTACCAATAAGGTGATATCACTCTTAAATTTATAGGTATTGAGCATAAATTAGCTGACATTTTCACCAAGACTTTATGTTTGTATAGGTTAATTTACATTAGACATGAATTAGGAATGATAGACTCTGTTTATTTGAAACCTCAATGTTATACCTCACTGGTAAGAAACCTCACTGTTATACCTCACCGGTATGAAACCTCACTCTTATACCTCACTGGTATGAAACCTCACTATTATACCTCATCAGTATGAAACCTCACTGTTATACTTCACCGGTATGAAACCTCACTGATATACCTCACTGTTAGTGGACCTCACCATTAGGAATTCTCACCAGTATACCCTACCCTTAATATGCGTTGTTTTAAAATTATGTCTTTAGTCGCAGGAATCTATATCATTTATACTATACTTATTATATTTTAATTATTTATTTTATGATTCCTAAATGATAAAACTAAGTCTTAGTTCCTTCTCAATCCACTGAACTCTACTCTCTCAAACCCAACTCCTTGAATCCCCGAATCTAACGAAAACCCTAAGTTCCTCGAACCAAAGATGGAAAAAACCAAACATATGACTATAAGAGATGACATTGATGAGCCGAATGCAAAGAAGCAGAAGACAGGGCCTGAAGAATGTAGTAGTGTTAGTAGAACAAGGCCGGGGAGGTGTCCCGTGGACCCGCATTTACAAAATAGAGATAGTGTAATCGAGAAAGAGCTATGTATGGAATGGCTAATGTCTAGTAAATCATTAGTTCTAGAGGTTATGGAAGATCAGAAATGGGTATAATGATTCTCGAATAACAATGGCCCCTACTATTCGAATCTAGTAAAATAGTTCTATGAGTTTGTTAGTTTTGAGAAATCTGATGAGGAAAATAGAATAGTTTCATGGGTAAATGGCAAGGAAATAGCATTTTAATCTATTGAGTGGGATGAGTACCTGAGAGTACCACATGAAGGAGTTTTTGGATATTCATCAAAGACAGTACCACCTATAAGTGAGATATTTGATTATGAGACTGCCTTAGAGGATCTCACTGGTAGTGGCAAGCAGAGAAAGGTGGTGGCCGCTGAAATGGATGGAGAAAATAGATTGTTGTTAAAATTTGTGCAACATAAGCTAAGTCCAAGAAGAGGAGACTTTGAAAATTTGAGATATCAAGATATCTATTTGTTACATCTCTTGAGACATGGTGTGAAGGTGAATCTATGTAGGCTTCTAGAGATTGAAATGGAGGATATGACTAGACCCAAATCAAAGATCAATGCTTTATTCTTTTCCAAGTTTATTTCATTTATGATTAAAGTAAAGGGAGTAGCTGTGTCTCAGGATGAGACAGTAGTGGTAAGAATCAAATTTCGTATCACAAGCACAGTGTGTAAGTATATAAAGATGAGCTGGAACCCATGGAGAAGGGAGTGGGTTACTGATGATAATAAGTTATATGATATGTTTAGTACTGTGGATCATCCTTATAGGCCTAAGGATGTGATGGATCCAGGTCTAGGAACTGATGAGGATCATCCACAGTATAATGATGATTATGAAGAGGAAGAGTCCTCTGCAGCAGATGGAGGAGATCTGGACTTGCCTCCTAGACCAACTCTTGAAATTGTATTACAAGAAAAGGGAAGTGATTCTTTGAACTTACCTAGTACAGAAACTGTTTTGGGTGTAACCATTGAAGAGGCGGTTGTAGTTGAGGAAGACCAACACAGATCAGATCAAGAAGAGGCTTCCCCAGAGAATGAGGAAGAAGAAAGAGAATCTAAAACTGAACCATCTGCTTCTGACACCTTGAGTTTGAGTACTATGATTGGAAGTTCTCTTGTACCTTTATAGGCTGTTCTTGTTGAAGTTGATAGAACTACTCCTATTTTTGAGGAGCCTCCTACTGTTGGACAAATAGAGATGGTTGTGAAATATTATTCTAAGGAAGACTGATCAACTGAAGATGCTCTTTCTATATAGGAGAATTCACCAGTTGAGAGGGAGCATCCAACCAGGTTTGGCAGTGTTTCAATGGCTGTTGAGATTGAAGACTGGGCAGAGGACCCAGGGTTTGTTGTTTGTGGTTTGGAATACCCAGACTCTGAGGATGAAACACCTATCAGACAACCTCAAGTCAACTATAATATCACTTCTAAATTTTTACCTAAGGATGTACTCATAAAACCTGATATGGATTGGTTAAATTCTGAGATAAAGGTTAGCTTTGTAGAAGAGATAAAAAAATTGAAGCATCCTTAGTCTCGTCAATTCAGTCTGTTATGAATGACTCAGTGGCTAGTATTGTGTCTGAAAGAGCACCTGTTGTTGTGCCAGCTAATATAGACACCAGGGATGACTTGGAATCTTTAAAGGCTGAGATGAAATAGTTTTTGAATACTTATGTTGTTGTGTTAAATAGTCTCTTTGTTGAAGAGATGAGCAATATGGAGAAGTCTTTTTAACTCTCTCTTGGTTGTAGTGTGTCAACCTTTGAGGCAGAGATAGTGGATGAAATCACAGCTTTCCAGAATCTGGTTTCTATGTAGTCATTGGATGTTGAATTTCTAAAGAGATCAGTTGTCTCTCTAGAATTATATATGAGTCTTAAATCTCAAGTACACAAGGATTTGGATTATATGAAGAGTTTATTCAGCCAAATGGTCTCAGTTTTTGAGGATTTTAAGCATTCCATAACAAATCATGTTAGCACCCAAGATTCTGTAGTGAAAAATATTATTAATGGGCTAACTAAGAGTTTTTTTGGAAACTGTGACTTTTCCTATTGGTTCCCTTGCTTCGAGACCTTTAATAGAATTGGATCAGATTAGAGCTTTGATGAAGGAGGATCTTGGTTCAGCTTCAACCAGTAGCTCTGTGGACTCATCTGCCATGGCCCAAGTGGTGTATACCACTAGAGATATAATGCAGATTGTCCAAGAATATATGATAGAAGCTTCTACTTCTCAGAAAGAAGTGAAAGATAAGGTAGATTACTATTTCCAAAGGGTCTACCCCAAGCATCATCTCAACAAACATTTCAAGCTTATGTTAGAGAACATGAAGCTACCTCCTTTCAATCAAGTCTTCTAAGAACAAGTAAGAAATCTCAGAGAGTTGACCCCTGTACTAGACAAATTCATGGAGAACAAGGATGATTTCATTTATTCTATAGAAAGAGGAGGAGGAATTATAATAGACTTCAGAAATATCTTATTTCACTTCTTGCATGTTGATGCTTGACCAGTGATTGTACCTCCAGCTTTACCTGTATCTTACTCCACTACCTCTCCTGCTCAAATGACACCAGTCCAAGCCATCCAGAGCCTTACTCCTATGGTCACTCAGAGAGCTACACAGTACAGGCAAGGAATAGTTTCAGTAGCTCGGCCTCCTCTGATCATTTCTGGTGTTCCTAATACTCCACCTACATCCACGCAGCCTGATTCTACCTCAGATCCCAAAGTCAAATCCCACAAGGACATTGAAGAGGTGTATTGAATAGTGGCTAATACATTTGATAGGAATCACTTTTATTCCTTTTATTTCCTCTTTGTATTCCTTTGTATCTTTTTGAACCATGAAATACAAAGGAACTTATTCCCTTTTACCTTCTGTTATTTCTCTCTTTGATTGAGTCCTCTTTGTTAATCACAATTGGGGAGAACAGACTTTCTATGAAAAAATATGGGGAGAACAGACTCTCTGTGCAAAAATATGGAAGGACAAAGGGAGCAATTTGAGCTTAATATTTTCAATTGCTATTTTACCACTTATACATTTATTTTATAAATCTATTACTTTATTTTGTTTTTATTATCTCTGATACAATTGGATTTAATTCTATATCTTCTAATACATTACCAATTATTTTGGGATTGTAATATCATAAGTTGTGATTATCAAAAGGGGGGAGATTGTTGACCACACCTATTTTTAAAATCTCAATTATGTTTTAATATGCTTTGAAAATCCCAAATAATGTTCATTCATATATTAATTACTTTTTCATCCTACTATTTAGTTGATAAGAATATCAAAATGATATTTGGAATATGTTAATCAATGTTTATCTTTGTTTATACATACTTTGAATTAATTCTTACTCAGTCTGGAAATTTTTTGCATAGAACAGACAAGTGTTAAGTCTACTGATATGAATAACTTCACTGGTATTCTCATAGCTACTGATATGGATAAATAGACACTTGGTCTTTGGTACAGAATAGAGCTACCGGTATGTATATGTCTACCGGTATACTAAGTCCACTAATATGCATAAGTTCACTGGTATGCTGATAGCTACTGATATAGACAAACAAACACTTGGTCTTGGGTATAGAAAAGACCTACCGCTATGTATACATCTACCGGTATGCAAGTATACCATTACAGAAAGATCACCAATATACAGATCTACCTGTATGTATAAGTCCATCGCTAATTACATGCCACTAATAGATCAATTCTACTGATACAGACAATATACCAATATGAAGTCCACCGATAAAGAGTTGTCGTTACAAAGACTACCGATAAGTATAGTTTCTGACAGACAATTACTGGTACAAGTGAGTTACTGATAGACAAGAAGAACTACCAACAGATAGCTACTGATAGAAGAACAAAGTGTTACCGATACAAAGATCTATAGCTACCATTACAAGCTCAATGTTGTAAGGAGGTACTGATTGGAAACCAATCACTATTTCCTTAATCTATATTTCTATTTGTTTATTTATCAATGGTCATATTTGATGATTTTAATGAAATTAATGTTATTTAATTATAGTTTTTGGAATTTAAGTAATAGTACCTCGTACCTATTAAAAGGTAATCATTCCCATTGTCAGAGCCGAAATCTATAAAAGGAAGGACAAAAATCCAGGAAAAAAGAGGGTTGAATAGTAGTGCATATACACAGAAAAGAAAGGTGACATCCATACACCTATGTAATTAAATAACACTAGATATACATGAGTCCATTCATACAATAAGAGAACCCAATCAAAATCTTGGTCAAGGAGTGAAGAACTAAAATGATCTCTTTATACACTAAAGCTGATCAAACTAAACTAGAAAAAGAAAGCAAGCAAATGACACACTGTTTTCAAGAAAAAAACCAGAGAAGGACTATGAATAATTTCTCTTCAATCAAAAAGAGTCCAGAGCTACATTTCAAATAACTAGAGCATTCTAAACTCTTATATACTCTCTTAGTGATTCTTTTATTTACCTTTGAGCAGTGTGTTTACTCTGTACATTTCATACACACACTGACTCCTGTGCTGATCTAGAGAATCTCTAAATCCCTATACAAAACATCTAAAACTCGTTTGTATCCCATTGTGGATAGTGGTAGAGGTCAAGTAGGACCTGAACAGCCGGTGTGCTGTCACTTTGGTTTCCCAAAAATAATTTTGGTAGAGGTCTTAATACCTGGACTGTCCTAGTACTGTTGTTTACCCCGATCCAGGGTGTTGATAAAATTTTATACAAATTGTTTGAGAGGAAGAATTCTCTTCTTGAGACTGAACCTCTTGGTTAAAACTATTTTGCTTATTTTTTTTGGTTTTAACCTATATTGAATATTCCACTACTAATTACTTTGAAATATAAACCTGTTTTAAAGTTACTTTTATAGTTAATCTAGCAAGTGTTTGTAACTATTGTAAATCTATAGATTAGTTTCAAAAGCAAATTTAGTATTCTAATTAAATTAACTGAGACCTAATCAATCTTTTGAGAACCTAATTGAACCCTTACACTTTTACAAGTCCACTATAGTTTAACTTAGTTTGTAAATTGGGGGATTTTAATAGAAATATTTTTAATAGAAATTTTAATTGAAACTCAATTCACCCCCCCCCCCTCTTGAGTATCCGCTCCAACTAACAACTAGAAATCCAAAAATACCTATATCAAGTACATGATGTGTTCCACGTATCTATATTAAATTAATAAATACCGGACCCCTCACATGTACTAAATTCAGAGGTAATACCATTGGAGAATAATATTTCATATAAGTAGAATCCAGTGAATATCTTAGATCATAGAGACTAATTTTTGTGAAATAAGACAACTCACCTGCTCCAAGTCATGTGACGAAATCACATGTTTTAGGAAGAATATTAGGTGCTAGAAGTTGGGATGAAACCAAAGTTCCCTCATCAGTTTTAGTATATGAATTGAAATTTTGAGGGAAAAAATTCTAATAGGGTGAGGAATGTAACAACTAAAAATTTTATAAATGAAATTTCTTTTTTAGATGAATAAATAACTTATTAAGTAAATTAGTTATCGAAAAAAATGCCCTACATTGGATCTTTTGGATAGTTAAAGCCACTCATATTTAAGAGATAATTTAGAATTATAATAGTTCATAATATATCCATTATAGAATGACCATAATATTATTATACATTAGGATTTATCATAAAGTCCAATTGACATAGATGAACAATGTGATGGCTATATCTAGTCATATCATACACTAAGAAGCCCATTTAATAGAGCTTCCCACTAAGCTTTTCCATTGAACAACCCAATATGAGGTCCAACAACTGAAACATGAGAAAAACAATTTATAGAGTAACTTAAATCTTATCAAGATCATATCCCAAAACATATTCACCAAACCACCTAAGAAAGTGTCACTATCAAACATGTTACCCTTAGGGAACATACTGGTGTAATAAGGGATAATTTATGTAGACCCTAAAAATATGAATTTCTATATTTTCTTATTAATAAAATAATGATTACATCAATCCTTTTTATTAATGATTTTGATAAAAATTAAATTTTTATAAGAAGAAATAATTTTTTTTATCTATTTGTTAAATATATATAGTTAAAATTAAGTCACTTTTTTAGAGAAATTATGTAAATTATGAAATAAATTCTATTTTAATAACAAAATATTGTTAAAAAAAAGTCTTTGAAATTAAATGGGAATATAATTTAATGAAGTTCAATATAATCATTACAATGGTTAGAAGACTATTCTCCTCATAAAATACTAGTTATTTTTGATAAAAAGGGATTTTTTATTTAAAAGATTAATATTTCATATTTAGTGAATCATTTTGTTAAAATAAATATTATTTTTGAAATCATAACATCAAAATTATCCAATAGTTATTTTTTCATAATTTTCTATGAGAGTCAAAAAAAAATTAGTAAAAACTAAATATTGTATAAATATATAGTATATTTTATGAAATAATAATAGACCAAAATTGATGTGATAAATACTATAAAGAGTATCCAAAAACAAAAAAAAACTTACCATTCAAAATAATTTGTTATTGAAGTTATTTTCTTAATTTTATTAACCCTTAAGGACTCCTCCAAAACCTATATTATATTTTATGGTTTCAAAATTAATTATTTATGAACATGGCACACTTCCACAACTCCAAGGGTATTATTTTAATGGTTTCGGTTATTATACTTTAAAAATACAGGAAAAAAATATCTTTGGTAGAAAACATAGTAAAAACATGAGATGGTTTGTGGATTTGATTATTTTACCATTTTGGGTTCAAAACCTATGTTTAGAAATTAATAAAGAATTCCCTACTCTTTCGCTATAAAACCCACCCAAGCTCCAATTCCTATTCACTAAAACCATTAGATCATAAATTTTCCATTACTTTATCTCTCTAGATCCCTCCCATGGTGCCCAAATCTCTTTAAATGCTCCTCCCAAGATTTAAGAATCACCAACTCAATGTAAGATATCCTCTCATTATCCTCTTTATCTAAGCAGATTCATTTTATTATGATTTTTTATTTCCATTTTTCATGATGGGATATGTTTTTACACATCCATATTACTATCATTATATTTTAAAATTGAAGAGATTCCCCTTTAACACTAATAAAACCCTTCCATGAATCTTTGTATACCCCAATTATGCTGCCAAAATTATCATTTGAATTTCTATTCCAGACAATTATATAGTGAATACTTATCCCCATATACACTCTAGTGTATACACCTAGATGTACCTATGATTTATTGATTGTGTAATTATATGTATGTATCCAAAAATCCATAATTTTGTGATTAAAAGTGGTGAAATACATTTTTATGTAGTTTGGTCTATGTGCAACACTTACGCATATACTTGATATGAATATGATAAGGGGGACCAAAATCATATATCCCTTCAATGCATTAGGTAATGACTTTATATCATAATTTTCTATATAGTTTTAAAAGGAGGATACCTTAATCACACAATGTTAGGTTTTCTCAATAGATATCCTTGACATATTTTTATGATGTCATGTTTTATATTGTGTCCACATTCCCCTGACGTATTTATGATATCATCTTATATCATGTTTCGATGTTTGGGTTTAGGATTATCACCCTTATTATGTTACCATGATTTCACTATTGACTCACAAAAACTGATTTACCTTATTCTATGGTTTGATTATTCTCATACATGTATTTATAGTTGACCAATTTCTTATGTATGTCTACATGTTCTCCCATGCAGTTTTAGAAGAGCAATGGAATTTTACTAGAATGTATAAATTTTTTAATTAATGTTTCTTTACCCATGTTTCTTGATTTTTTCCATTTTACTTAATTTCCAAAATATATTAGGCCTTTAAATCTTCTGTTATTGTATTATGTTATCCATAATGTAAAAAAAATTTAATTTAGTAATATTTATATGTGGGTAGTCATAATAGAATCAAAATAATATGTGTTTCATGGGAAATTTTTGAGTTGAGTGTTTCTCCTTTTGGAAATAGTGATCTTGAACATACCATAGAGAAAAGTCTTCGTGATCTCTGTAAGATAAGTTTGAGCACTAATAATATAAATAGAGAGTATTATGTCATAGATAATGGCCATTTGGATTCCCCACTAAGAGGTTCCTCAATTTTAAATAGCTATATTGACTCTATTGTGTTTCATCCATGGCGGTCATTTTTAAGAATGTCATTTCATTGATCAATGAAAAAAAATTCTTAGGAATCCTAAAACATAGAGCTACACAGTGTATAGAAACCTATGGTGCGAATAAAAAGTACTTGTGTGAAATGACTTCAGAAGTAAATTATAATTTTTTGCTATTTTTTGGAGTAGTTTCCTATTATTTAAGTATAGTTAGTCCATAACTGGGCCCAATTATCCATGGTGCAAGTTGTTATTAGTGAAAATTTATCAAAATAATATACAATATATGTAATTCCCCAACCCCAGTTACCCAGAGTCGGTGCATTATTACACAACATTGGCATGATACAAGGAATCATGTCCTGAAAGACCGATCAGTTTAGTAGCATTGTAAGTACTATATACATTCATAAGCTTTACATTACATCATAAAATAAAAATATCAATAACATGTTCCCCTTTTGAATATACTTATATCCTTATCCTATCCCTGCAGGTCAACCATTAAATACTTTTCACATCATGGGAAAAATAAAACCTAGAAAGGGGTGAGCGTAGATGGTCAATAAGGATAACAATATAGCAGAAACTTTTGTAAATAAGAATAAACATTTAATTCAATGTATATAACAAAAACAAAATCCTTTTAAAATTGAACTTCAACATAATATGGCCAAGATAAAGTCATATAATTACATTTACTTATTCACGCAGATATTCTACTAGTAGAATAATAACATGGAATATCAATAGCCACTTTCATAATGATGGAATACATAATGCTAGACTTTATAACCACACAGTAAAGGAATTAGGCCAAAAATACATATAATACTTTGTCAAGGACATATGACAAGACACTATTTTGTCTCATGAGAGCTACCTATGCATTGAAGAGCTATAGTGGGCTCCACCCGTCACTTACTAAGTCCAATTCATTCCTCATATAAAAAGGTTTAAACATAACATAAACATTCGTATTAAAACTAGCATAGAAATATTAATACATTATACATAAACCATGAATTGTGTAAAAAATAACACATCCATATTAAAATATATCACAAAAACATTAATACAATATGGAAGTTTTGTATCATAATAAATCAACATCAAACAATCTTAAAATCCATCAAAGGATGTTCACATAGATGAAATGAAAACTTTTTTTAGAGAAATATATCTTTGTATTTTGAAATAATTTAAAATCCATATAATTATAAAAGAAAACATTTATTTTTGAAATTTTCTTATTAGATTTTATGGGAAGCTTTGACAATATTATGATGGCAGAAAATAGCCACACCCATCGTATAAGTTAAAAAAGACATTCTTTCCATAATTTTGTCCAAAAGGACATAAAGTACCATGTTTGAAAAATGATGAAAGGATTCCTTTAAAAACATATAAGGAAATATATGGGTGTAAATGACATTAACCCAATGTTTAGTAAATAGTAAAAATGTTTGGAAATACATTTTTATGAAAACACAGATGTGGATGATAAAAAGGTCCAAGTAGATACTTACGTAAAAACCACCTCAGATAATAAAGAGATTGTGAAATTAACCCTTACCTTGTACTTTTATTTAGTCGATGGTATGTTAAAATAATGTATAATAGTTAAAAATTGTTATTAAATTATAAAATAACTATATACAGAAATGTGATATCATATATGATCTTCTAATATTGCTTTTTCAAAAAAAAATTAGTAGTATCATCGTTTCGAGTGTTAACTGATTCGTTTTCCATTATATGATTGCTTACGTAAGAAATTTTTTTATGGATAGGATGTATTTGATTCATATACATACTGATATTATGTTCATAAATATTATTTATAATCATAAAATGAAAATTATTCTTGAATGATTACGATGGGGAATAAATCTCATCGCGTTCGTGGAGATGGTAATCCCTACGTACGCACAAGCAAAAATATCATTATATTGATGGAAAAATCATATGTAATTGGATGATATATCATATATAAAAAATCATTAACATTTTATATTTATTATTTACATCATTTATACTCATTATTATACCCATCAAAATAATTAAGTGTTTGAATAACAAACTACACCACGACGTGGAGAAGGTAATCCGTACATACACACATATGGTGAATTTGTCATTTATATGATGGATAGACTAATAAATATGGTTATACCATTTTTATAATGACAACATAGTATATAAGATATAATTTAGTTATTATTTTAGAATGGAAACAATAAAGAAAGAGGAAGTGGAAGAAGAAAAGAACTTGAAAGAGGTGATGAAATATTTACCTCTTCTTTGGGTTTTTCCTTTTGATTTAATCAAAATGGATCCTTAGGATGGATTCATGACCAAAGGAATTACTATAACATGGAGGGAGGAAATTTGAGAGGAAATTTGGTTAGGATTGTCTGAGCCAAATGACTTTGTAGGTGTTAAATTAAGAGAAGGGGAAGTGCCCTTTTATAAGAGAGGTGAGGGTCACTTTAGGAAAATCTTGAAATATTGTTATATAATAAAATCCTTTTCGGTTTATAATGGATAAAAAATTGAATTATTTAAAGGATAAGGTGTGTATGGGTAGAAAACAACCCAACCAATATGTTTTAGATAGGTTTAGGTCATCATATTAACCTTCTCATTTAGATTTAACTCTTAGTTAAATAGTTTGACATTTACCACGTCTCTATGTATTTTTATATTATATGTTTAATAAAATTACTATAACAAGCCAAGAGAACCCCATGTGGTTCATTATTAATATATATAACTTTCTCTAAGTCCTTTTTCTGAACATTATATTTCTATGAATATTAATTCAATTAATAATATAATATTTTTTTAAAAAACTCAATTATTTCAATTTTGACACTATTTAGTATTTGATTTTTTGGAAAGCCATGAAAACTTTATCACTTAGAATAAAATTTATTTAACCAACTATAACATGTAATATTAACCGATAAAATTAATTAAATTAATCATAAGTCTCCATTTACATTTATTTGGATATTTATAATATCAATTATTTTAATATTTCATTAATAAGGTAATTACTGCATCATCATTGTATCATAAATAAATTAAATAATATAATTTCTAAAAAATATAAATAAAATAAAATTATATATAAAATAATTTTATCTTTATAATGAATATTTATACTCAAATTTATATTGTGTGTAAATCTATATTAAATATGGTTTACTTGTTAAACTTTTAATTTAACTCTTTTATCTCTTCATTAAATAAAATAATAATAAATTTCCTAATCTAATCCATGTGAACCAAAGGGGTAATATTTTATTTATAAGTTTGTTTTATGTAGAATTATACTTATCTAATAGAATTAGGACATGTGTTAGGGTAATTATGATATCATTTTTACCCTTAATTTCCCTATTTACTTTTAACCGTGGTAAATTAAGTAAAAAGTTACTATTCACCAAAATTATTTTTATCTTATTGAACAACATTTTACTTAATTATTTTAATCATGTCTCTAATATTTTTGAAATTCAACTCATAGGAGTGGTAAAATTATGTTTTATACAAATTTGAAAATGCTCCTTGGAGTTGGGTAAAATACCGTAAAAAGTTCGATACAATTTTATATATCTAAACATATTGTAAAATGAATCCAATGAAATATGTTTAACATATATAGGTATGGTGTATATATTTTAAACTAAAATAAATTAAAATAAAATAACTAATTATTTAAAGAAAAAGTCGGTTTTAACCAATAACACAATGTTTTTTCACTATTCATAAAAAATTGAATGTTTTAATAAAAATACAATAAATTTACCCAATGCTAATATAGACATTCCAAATCTAAAAATGAAGTCCATTTTGAAAGATAAAATTTTTCAAAATTTCAAAAACTGAGTATTACTATTCATAACGGCTAGTTTCATTGGTTCAGGTGTGTTTGAACTCGAAGTTACGTACAAAAAAAGATACTGTATTATTCAAAGGGAAACATACTATAAAAGCTTGGGGTGTTACATTATCCCCCCTTTAAATAATTTCATCCTTGAAATTACTAGAATATTACTGAATAAAAATATTTGAGTGGCCCTTCATCATAAGTTCCTCAGGGTCCCACATTGCCTCTTCCATCTTATGGTTTCTCCATAGAACTTTTTCCAGAAAAGTCATCCCTTTTATCAGAACCTGTTCTCTTGTATCAAGAATCTTGAGTGGCTCTTCACAATAATATAGATAAGGTTCCAGTTCAATTTCCTCATAGGTGAGTACATGCATTAGGTCAGACATGTATTTTCTCAATAGTGATACGTGGAAAACATCCTGAACATTGAAGAGACTTGGCAGCATTTCCAAACGGTAACCCACAACCCCAATTTGTTCTATAATTTCGAAAGGTCCAATGTACCTGGGACTTAATTTACCCTTCTTACCGAATCGAATAACTCCCTTCTATGGAGATACCTTCAAGAAAACATGATCTCCTACATAAAATTCCAAATCCTTCATTCGGTTATCAGCATAGCTCTCATGCCTACTTTGAGATACATTGATGTGGGTTTGGATAACCTTCACCTTTTCCATTATTTCCTCAAAAAGTTCTGGGCCAATGAGTTTTCCTTCACCACCATCATCCTAAAAAGTTGGTGTGTGAAATCTCTTTCCATATAATGCTTCATATGGTTCCATCTGAATACCTGAATGAAAGCTATTGTTATAGGAAAATTCTACGAGAGGTAATTATTTTCCCATATACCTTGAAAGTCAAGTGAGCAAATCTCAACATATCTTATAAGGTTTGAATAATCTATTCTAATATCCCATCGATTTGAGGGTGGTAGGCAGTGCTCAAACGAAGTTCAGTATCCAGGGCGTTCAGAAGACTTTTCCAGAATATTGATGTAAAATTTGGATCACGATCATAAAAAATCGATATTGGTACTCCATTAAGTCTTACAACTTCATTAATATACAGTCTTGTTAAACGTTCAAGTGGTAAATCTTCTCTTATAGCAATAAAATGTGCTGACTTGGTAAGAAAATCAACAATGACCCAAATTGCGCTATTCCATCTTAGAGTCTTTGGTAGTCTCATGACAAAGTCCATCATAATATCATCCCATTTCCACTTAGGTATGGGAAGAGGTTTCATGACTCCTTTAGGATTTTGTCTTCCAGCTTTCACTTCTTAGAAAACCATACGTCTCGATATAAAATCAGAAATCTCACTCTTTATGCTGTCCCACCAAAAATGTTCTTTCAAAAATCTATACATTTTAGTGCTACCAAGGTGTATAGCGAAATTAGAACTATGAGCATTATCTAACAATTCATTTTTCAGATCAGTTATATCGGGAATAAAAATTTTCTTCCCAAACATCAAAATCTCGTCTTCATATATGAAGTCAATCAATCTCCCATCATTCACATATTTAATTTTCTTTTCAAAATCCTCATCATCAGCCTAAGAACTTTTTATCCTTTCTAGTAAATATGGTTTGGAAACCATTTGAAAAATTATTGATGCTTCAGCTTCCATGATTATTCCCATATCCATTTTTACTGTATCCATTAATATAGGATCCCTTTCAACGCTCATCTTGTTCAAAACTCCATGATCCTTTCTGCTCAAAGCATTTGCCACCTTATTTTCCTTCCATGGGTGGTAGTGAATTTTGTAATCATAATCCTTTAGTAGTTAAATACATCTCCTTTGCCTCATGTTGAGTTCTTTTTATGAGAAAATATACATCGAACTCTTATGATCAGTATAAATCTCACATTTTCCAACATTGAGATAGTGTCTCCATATCTTCAAAGAAACGATTGCAACTGTTATCTCAATATCATGAGTGGGATAGTTTTGTTCATGAATTTTTATCTGTCTTGATGCATATGCAAAAACTCTATCATTCTGCATAAGGACACAACCACGTCCTTTATTTGAAGCATCACTATAAATAACAAACCCATCATTCCCCGATGATAGAGTCAAGATAGGAGCATTAACTACTCTTATCTTCAGTCTTCAAAACATTCTTCACACTCTTTTCTCCAACCAAATTTAACCCATTTACATTTGAGATTTGTTAATGGGTTAGCCAATCGGGAAAAATTCCGGATAAAATTTCGATAATAACCTACTAAACCAATAAAACTACATACCTCATTTATACTCATTGGTGCTATCCATTCTTGGATTGCCTTTGTCCTAGAAGGATAAATAGATATTCCATCCTTAGAGACAATATGTCCAAGAAAAGAAATCTCCCGAAGACAAGGTTCACATTTTCTAAACATCCCATATAATTCATTTCTTCTAAGAGTCTTTAGGATAATGTGTAAGTGATTTTCATGATCTTCGTATAATTTTTAGTATACCAGGATATCATTAATAAATACCACTACAAATCTATCAATATATTTCTTAAAAATTCTATTCATTAGATCCATGAGAAAAGGGTGCATTAGTCAGCCCAAAAGGCATTACTATAAAATCATAATGCCTATACCTGGTTCGAAATGGTTTTTTCAGAATGTCTTCCTTCTTCACACACAACTGAGGATATCCAAATCGAAGGTCAATCTTTGAAAAATATTGACCTCCATGAAGTTGGTTTAATAAATCATCTATGAGAGTTAGGGGATACATTTTTTATTGTTATATCATTGATCTCCCTATAGTCAATTCACAACCTCATAGATTCATCTTTCTTCTTAACAAAAATGACAGGGGCTCCACATGGAGAAAAACACTAGGGAGAATAAATCCCTTATTACTCAATTCCTCTAGTTGTTTCTTTAGTTCCACTAATTCCACAGTTTCCATTATATAAGGGGTCTTTTATATTGGACTTGAACCGGGAATTAAGTCAATGGAAAACTCAATTTCTCATTTGGGGGGATTTACAAGTAATTCCTCTAGAAACACATCAACATATTCTTGCACAATATGTACATCCTCTATTCGGACATTCTTTTCCTCACCTATAGTTATTTAATTCTCTTCTTCCCCAATAATTGAATTTACTTGAACTACTGGGGTGGATCTAGATAAGAATTAGGTTGCGACGATTCTACTCCAAAGATATGGTACTCCTTATCATCATGATAAATTGTGACCTCTTTCTTCTTACAATAACTTTTTGAATCATAGTCCGAAATGAAATCCATTTCTAATATTATATCAAATTCAATCATGGGTATGACAATGAGATCAGAAGATAAAGAACATTTATATGACCTAATGGGAACTAATTCACAAAACATTGTTGCGATGATACTTCCCTTAAGTGTTTTGACTAAAAACTCCTTTGTTAATTCAATTTGAAAATATCTAATTTTCATATCAAACTGGGAAGAAATGAAACAATGAAATCATCCAGAGTCAAATAAAGCATTTTCTAAACTTGAGGAAAGCATTAAATTACCTGCAACCACATCTTTCGGAGATTCAACCTCAGTAGTAGTGATTTCATGAGATTGAACATTCCTCTTAGCCTTTTCTGGGGTAAGTTTCCTTGGAACTTAGGAAATTTATTTTCATAATTCCCCTTTTCTCTATAATTTTATCATTCAACATTGATAGCCTCTTTCTTCCCCTTGCAATCACGAGCTTGGTGGCCTTTTTCACCACACTTGTAATAGACTCCTTTCCCCATCAATCAAGTACCGGGGTGTTTCTTCCTACATTTATCATAGGATGGATATTCAAATATTTACTTCATCCCCTTATTTCCATTTCCAGAGTGTTCAATAGATCTCTTCTTCTCCTTCTTTGCTTTAATGTTGTATGACATAGAGAATTCTTTTTCTGTCATGATAGCACATGAGACAATATCTTCATATTATAAGAAGTATTGTGAGACTAATTCTTGTCTAAGAAATGGTTTTAACCCATCAAATAATTGATCAATCTTATTCCTTGGGTTGCGTATATAATTTGTAGAATGACTTTCTATCGTTGTAAAGTTAGCCTCATACATTGAAACATTATCATCCCCCTTTTACCTCGGACTCAGAAATTATATTTCCATATATGCTCAATGGTCATGAAGAACGTATTTTTCTAAGAAAATATCTTTAAAATCCCTCCATTCTGTATTTGAAACTTAATCACCATCCTTTGTGTTTGGAATCAATGTCCACAATTTATCTTCTTCTCCCGTGAGGCGATAAACCGCCATGAAAACTTTTTCCCTTTTTCTACTCCCCAAAGTGTCAAATATTTTATATAAGGCATTTATCCATTGCTCAGCTAATAATGGATTTTTACTCCCATTTAATGTTGGTTTTTTTGCCTCATGAAGTGGTCTAAAATTGATCCTCCACATTGTGGATTAGGGAGCTCCATTAGAGTAAGGTTATTATTTATAACCTGAGTGAGTTGTTCTAGTATGGGGATAAGATGATCAGCACCAGTTACTTCAAAAGCTCCATTATAAATATCTTGAGTAGGAGGGAAATCCCTACATGGATTACATACATTGATAGAGTTTCCATTCCTTCCACTAGGTGCCATTTCTAAACAATGGAATGCACTAGATTAGTTTATGAATCGCAATACATAATTCCGAAGTTGTAAAATACTTAACATAAATTGAACAGTTTATGGATATAATCCATAATCAGAAAAATGTTTTATTTGAGGAAGTATATACTCATAAACCCTGCATAATGGTTTGTAAAGAAAATGATAATTATCCTAAGCATATCCCTTGGGAGTGTCGTAACCAATAGTGCAACAAGGCTCATTGTCGTGCACCAATTCTCATTCGAGTCTAGCTCAAAGCGGTGTTTTTGGGTTTTACCCCTAGGTACATCTGTTCTGGAGCCACCTCTTCCTTCTCATATCTAGACAAGGACTTATATCTTAGAAAACTCATAAAATCTTTATAGTACCAAAATTCTAGGAAGTTATTCTGTACTAATCCTCAAAGTCTATCTTAGGGTAATGTTCTCTAATTAGAGTTTTTCAAAATTTATCTTCCAAGATTTGTACTAAACATCCTCTAATACAAACAATAATGCTCTGACCCCAGTTACCCAAAGTTGTTGCATTATTATATAACATTGGCATGATACAAGGAATCATGTCCTGAAAGACTGATTAGTTTAGTATCCTTGGAAGTACAAGATACATTCATAAGTTTTACATTACATCATGAAATAAAATCATCAACAACATTTTTTCCCCTTTTCAAAACACTTATATCCTTATCCTATTCCTATAGTTCAACCATAAAATACTTCTTCACATCTTGGAAAAAAATAAAACATAGAATGTGGTGAGCTCATATGCTTAGTAAGGATTACAATATTGCAGAAACTATCACAATTAAGCATAAACATTTAAGGCAATGTATAAGACTAAAAAAATTCCTTTTAAACATGAACGTAAGCATAATAATTCAAATATAAAATCAAATAATTCCATTTAATTATTCCCATTGATATTCTACTATTCGAATAATCACATGTAATATCAAGAGAGACATTCATAATGATGGAATGCATAATTCCAGACTTCATAACCACATAGTCAACGCCTTGTACCAAGACTATAAATAATATTTTTTTAAGGCCTTGTTCAAAGACACTAGTTTGTCTCATGAGACCTACCGATGCATCAAAGAGCTATAGCAGGCTCCACTCGTCACTTACTAGGTCCAATGCATTTTTCATATGAAAAGGTTTAAACATAACATCAACATTCGTACTAAAACTAGAATACAAAATGTTAATACTTTATCCATAAACCATGAATGGTGTAAAAATATAAAATCCATAGTAAAAAATATCACAAAACCTTCAATATAATATGGAAGTTTTGTATCATAATAAATCAACTTCAAACAAGCTTAAAATTTATCAAAGGATGTTGACATAGATAAAATCAAACCTTTTTTAGAGAAAAATGTCTTTCTATTTTGAAATCATTTAAAATTCATATAACTATAAAAGAAAACATTTATTTTTAAAATATTCTTATAATCTTGTATGGGAAGCTTCGATAATGTTATAACAGCAGAAAATAGCTTCACCCACTATATAAGTTAAAAAAGACATTCTTACATTAATTTTGTCGAAAATGTCATAAAGTACCTTTTTTGGAAAATGACGGAAAGATTCTTTTCAAAGAATATAAGGTAAAATAATGGTATAAATGACTTTAACACATTTTCTAGTAAATAGTAAATTTTTTTGAAATACATTTTTATGAATACACGGATATGGATGATAAATAGGTCCTAGTAGATACTTATGTAAAAACAACCTCAGAAAATAAAGAGATTTTGAAATTTACCCTTGCCTTATACTTTTCCTTATTCGATGGTATTTTAACCTCATATATAATAGTTAAAAATTATCTATTAAGTTATAAAATAAATATATACATAAATATGATATCATATATGGTCATATAATATTGTTTGTTAATAATATTTTAGTAGTATCATCGTTTTGGGTGTTAACTGATTCGTTTTACTTTATATGCTTGGTTACATAAGATATGTTTGATATGAATTGGATTTATTTTATTCATATAATGAATAATATTATGTTCATAAAAATTATTTTTAATCATAAAATGAAAATTATTCTTGAATGATTACGATGGGGAGTTAATCTCATCGCTTTCTTGGAGACGGTAATCTGTAAGTATGCACGAGCGACAATATCATTATATTGATGGTGATATAGTATTTAATTGGATGTTATATCATATATAAAGAATAATTAAAATTTTATATTTATTATTTAAATCTGTTATACTCATTATTATACCCATCCAAATAATGAAGTGTTTGAATAACAAACTACACCACGATGTGGAGACGGTAATATGTACGTACGCACGTATGTCGACTTTGTCATTTATAGGATGGATGAAATAATGAATATGTCTGTAACATTTTTATAATAACATCATAGTATATATAATATACTAGAGTTATTATTTTAGAATGGAAACAACAAAGAAAGAGGAAGTGGAAGAAGAAAATAACTTGAAAGAGGTGATGAAATATTTACCTCTTCTTTGGGTTCATTCTTTTGATTTGATCAAAAGGGCTCCTTAAGTTGGATTTATGACCAAAAGAAGGCCTCTAGGATGAATGGGGGAAGGTTTTGAGGATATTTGGGCATGGGTTGGCTGATCCAAAAGGCTTTGGAGGTTTGAAATTAAGAGAAGGGGAAGTGCCCTTTTATAAAAGAGGTGAGGGTCACTATAGGAAAAGATTGAAATATTATTTTATAATAAACTAATTTTCAGTTTATAATGGATCCAAAATGAATTATTTAAAGTCTAACATTGGTATGGGTCGAAAGACTCTCATCCAATAGGTTTAAGATAGGTTTAGGTCAACATATTAACCTTATCTTTTAGATTTAACTCTTAGTTAAATAGTTTAACATTTACCATGTCTCTTTGTATTTTTATATTATATGGTTAATAAAAATAATATAAAAATCTCAGAGAACCCCATGTGGTTCATTATTAATATATATAACCTTATCTAAGTCCTTTTTCCAAAAATTAGATTTCTAGGAATATTATATCAATTAATAATATAATATTTGTTTTAAAACTCAATTATGTGAATTTTGACTTTATTTAGTATTTTATTTTTTTGAAAGCCATAAAAACTTTATCACTTTAAATAAATTATTTTAATATAACCCTAACATGTCATATTGACCTCTAAAATTAGTTTAATTCATCATAAGTCTCAATTTACATTTACATGGATATTTACAATATTAATTATTTTAATATTTCATCAATAAGGTAATTACTACATCATCATTGTGTCATAAATAAATTAAATAATATAATATATAAAAATTATAATTAAAATAATATTAGGTATTAAATATTTTTATCTTTCTCAATAATATTTATAGTCGAATTTATATTGTTTGTAACCCTATATTAAAAATGGTTTAGTTATTAAACTTTGATTTTAACTCTTTTAACTCTTCTTTAAATAAAACAACAGTAAATGTCCTAAACTAATCCAAATGGACCAAATGGGGTTTTATTTTATTCCTACGGTTTTTTTAGGTCAAATTATACTTATCCAATATAATTAAAACATGTTTTAGGGTAATTATGATATCATTTGTACCCTCAATTACCCTATTTACTTTTAACAGTGGTAAATAAAATTCAAATGTTACAGTTCACCAGAAATTATTTTCATCTTATTGAACCTCATTTTACTTACTGATATTAATCGTGTCTCTAGGATTTTTTAAATTCAACTCACAAAATTGGTTAAAATATGTTTTATAAAAAAAAATTTAATGCTCTTAGGAGGTGGGCAAAAGATGGTAAAAAGTTCGATAAAATTTTATATATCTAAACATATAATAAAATGACTCCAATGAATTATGTTGAACATATATAGGTATTATGTATCTATTTTGACCAAAAATAAATTAAACTAACATAACTAATTATTATATAAAAAGTTTGTTTTAACCAATATGGCATTTTTTTCACTATTCATAAAAAATTGAAAGCTTTTAGAAAAATACCAAAAATTAACCCTAAGATAATTTCAATATTCCGAATCCAAAAATGAAGTCCATTTCGAAAGATAAAATTTATAAAATTTAAAAAATTGGAGATTACTATTCCTATCGGCTATTTTGATTGGTTGTGGTGTGTTTAAACTCAAAGATACACAAGCTATTGTATTATTCAAAGGGAAATGTACCATGGACGCTTCAGGTGTTACAATATATTTTGGTTTTGAGATAATATTTCATGCTATGAAAACATAATCTAGTTTTTAAAGATTCAAATGAATCCATGTAAGATGATCTTCAAGGATAGATATGTCATGATAATGGTTATATCGATTTATGAAGATGGAATAATGAATACCATCGTATTTTTCTACAATATATAAATCCAATCGATCCTAGGTAAGCTAGAACTGAATGGATACGACAATTCTGATCTACCTATCATGATTCACAAATAATTTTTAAAGAGAGAAAAATGGGATTATGTAGGGAGATTTACATATTATAATATAAGGGTTTCATGACTGTAATCACATTCATTCATATATTTGAAGATATATTTAATGCATGCAAAAATCATGAATATAAATCATAATAATGCCATGATTTTTTAAGATGAATGATGTGATTATTCTACAATTTTTTATTCACATGTTTCATGCATAACTACGTACATATCTAGGTTGTTATGAAGGTGGTGTATTTAAAAATATTGATTAGAGTTTATAAGGGTTTTCAAATATTTATGGCTGGTATTTCAAAGGTTTTTTGAACTCTTAAATTTTTTGGGGATTTGAATCCATGTATTTACCTTGTGCAGTAAATATTGGACAATTAGACATAAAATGTTGTTGACAAACTGACATTTCCATTCATAATATATATATAGATATATATATATATTATAGGCAATGAAATATATGACATGTTAGAATAGATAATTTTTTATTAAAAAACATATTTGATTATCAATGATAGAATTCCTCACACACCATATATCCTAAAAAATATATCTTTATCAAATTATTAGTGAAGAAGGTAATCTAGTGAAACCAGTTGTGCTTTTTAGCCTAAAAAGAGTATAGTAATAGGAAAGAAGATGAAGATGATGTGAATTTCTATTTTTCATAGGCATAATAATTACATTGTAAGTAGTGTAAGAGAAATAGATAAATAAGGTGTAGTTAATTGTTTTCTGCTCTAAATAAGAAGAAGATAAGTTTGTGTGAATAACTGTTTTCATAAAAAATAAGAATAAATTATTTTATAAAACTATGAATGTATGATAATAATAATAATAAAACCAGGAAACATATCAAAAAAAATTTATAGCTCTCAATTGGTGATAGAATCTCTTGTTGTTTCCCAAACTGTTATCATTATAAGGTGTGGGATGCACCAATATGTGGGATGAACCAAACTGTGTTATGTGAGATTCTCAATAATACAATATTGGGAGACTATATTGTATAGATTTGCTGATGAATCTTTTGTTTCATGTTATTATCTTGTAATCTATATCATACCAAGGAAAATCCTTCACACATTAATAGGAAAACCATATAAATCATTATTCCCTTTGTGTGTATGTGTTTTAGATGTATTTCATGTGATAAAAAAAGTGACAAGATATAACAAGATAAAAAATTGACCATAAATTATTAAATAGGTAAAAAGTAAATGTATGGAAATAATAAATTGGATTAAAAGTCACCAACATTGATTCACCACCCCTCTCGGTGTTGAGTTCATCACTGACTGGTCCCCTCTATTGGTATCAAAGCCTAGTCACCTCTGATTGGACTCTCTATATTTATTCTATTGTCTTTTAAAGATATGAGATTATTTTATAGAATTTACAATGATGTGAAGTTTTTTGAATAATTGTATATCTTGGATCATAATTCAATATATACCAAGACTATGATTAATGTAGGAAAGAAAAGGAAGTGTAGACAGAATAATCATTCCTATTTTGTAATGAAGAAGTAATATAAGTCCTTCTATCAAATAAAAAGTATATATTTGACCAAAATGGATAAGAAAAGATGGTAGATAGTCTTACTACGATTGGATGGTCAATATATTCAATAAATAATAAGCTATATATTAATTATTACTAAAACAATCCTTAAGAGGAGCCAATCATGAGTACGAGTGATCATATGCCAATAAATATATCTGTTAAAGCATTAAGGGTTTTCCATATTATTTTCTCAAAGAGATAGTATCTTTGGATTTTGGAATTTTTAAAATTCATTTGGATGATATCGACAAATATGAGGAGAAATTAAAAGAATTAGAGAAATATTTAGAAGATAAGTTTATATCTCTTTTAAAGCTCTCTGAATAGGTTAGATCCAAAGAAACAATGAATTTAAAACTTTATGAAAAATACTTAATGTTTTAATAATAGTGTATTAATATAATATGATAAAATTATGAGGACAATAATACATTTAATGGAATGTCAGTAAATTTGAGGAAAACATGAAAAGGAACATTGATGTCCAGAATTCAAAGTTAGATGTTATATCTAAGAATATCAAAGATAATTACAAAATTTTATAAGAAATTTTAAATATGCATGATGATTACATAAAATAATCAAGGTTTGTGAAGGCTGATGGATTCCTGTTGAAAATGAGAAATGGATTCTCAATAAAAATTGTATTGAATTTGTGAGTAAAGTGTAAAATATAGAGACCATCAAAGCTAAGTATTCACAATTTAAAGAGAGGTTTTTTTATTACATAGGCTATTATAAGTAGTTATCTTCTATTAAAAGACCACCTTTTGGGGATATAATATCATTACATTGCGAAATGATCATTCTCAAGAGGCCATGAAGGAGAAGGTACCATCCATACTCATTTATAGGGTTTTTACTATAGTTGTTTCTATAAATAGTTTAGTTTTAGACACAATATATATATATATATATATGAATAAAATCGATGAAAAAGAAACCATCATGTTAATGGTGTATAGTAGATAAATTATGAGTGTTGGTTTCTCAAAAGAAGACAAACCAGCTGATGTCAATACTCAAAAATAACATGATCTCGATTTTGTAAAATCCTAATATCATGTTGTTTGTGTAATAAAATCAAGGTTTATTGGTATATTTTGGTACTGAAATTTTTCTGGTAACAGTTTTCTTGATTTTTGGAAAAATCTATATTTCTTTGAAATACAAATGAAGCCAAATCTGAAGGGGATAAATCCTAAGAAGCTGCAACATCCACATATGACATGTTCAAACATATTTTATGTTCTTGAAAATATCTATGATGTTTAAAATATTATTGTTCTTGTAGGTGGTACATGTTAATATAATTATATTTCCAGTAAAAATGGAGAAAGAAGATGAAAAATGTTGTTGAATAAATAAGAGTCATCCCTAGGAAATAAGTTGAACTGAGCTATAAATTTAGACGCTCCTTAGGGAATTACAATAAAGGATAATGGTTCATCATTAGAAAACATACCAAATAATTTTAATAGGTGTAATACATCCATGGAACTATTATAAAGAAAAAAAACTATTAATAATCCATGTGGAGGACCCAAAAAAGTTTCCAATATACGAAAATATATTTTATTAATCAAGATAGCTGATTTGGAATGTGAAATGAAGTTGGAAGAACCATAAGTTAAACCTTATACTCAAGGGAAAGAAAACATTACACATGAATAACAAAAATTTCATGAGATATTATCAATAAAATACAACTCTTGTGTTAAATAAGATCTGAGTGATAGATGCAAAAACGATGGTTATAATGGAAAATCATGTTAACTATTTTTATAGCATTGGTGTATACCTTAAAAAATAAGGAATGTACTAAGTATGAAGCCTTTTTAAAATATAGGTTCCCCATAAAAATATTAAAATATTTTAATATAACCATGATCCATCAAACAAAATCAAATTTGAATTACAGATGTGGAAGCATGAAGATTGGTTAATCATAGTTGAGGAAATAAAATCAACCTTTCTATTCAAATTTAGAAGTAATATGATCCACCATATTAAAATATCTGAAGTGTATTTTTTTTCTTAAAATGTAGGGGATTTATGTTGAAACATGTTCATATGGGTAGAATCTAAGAAGAAGTGTGTTTTGTAAATTCTGAACAATAATTTGAATAAGAAATCCATTTTGGTGCATTCTCTAGAATAAATATCTTAAAATCCACCTTCAAAATATTTTTAGAATTATGAATATTTTCTAGAGTGTATCCTTGAGGGAGATACATTTTTATGATGATTAATAATAATCCAAAACTATTATTTATTTAAAATATGAGTATTCTAGAAATTTCTTGATCAAATTGCATTGAAAAGGTATGATATTTTTGACTCCCATCCTTGGTAATGTAAATTAGATCATAAAATTAAGGGGTATAGATTAAATTAATCCATGAAACAAAATTTTATGTTTTGATTAAGATTCAAAGTTTACATTTGGAATAAAAATACTATTATGTTGTTACATGAATTTGTTTGTCCTGTTTGTCGAAGTGAGGTTAGGAAATTCATGTTGAAATTTAATGAAAACATTTCTCTCAATTATTATTGTTGGTTTTCATTTACTAGAAACAATGGGGACGTTTATATGAAAGTTAAACAATATATCCTTTAACATTTATCATTTTCAATTGATAATGGACAACCATGTTGTCTTAATCAAACCATCTTGTTTTCTACACCAAACATGGCTCACATTAACTAAGAATAGAATAGTTTATTGTAATTTTCTTAAGTCTAATTGATACCACTTTCTATGTTATATTATATTTATTTTTAATAAGTAGGATTAGAAGTTAAATTAAATATTTATGTGATATAAAGATAGATAGAATGATATATATATTGACATATCATTTTTAGGTATTTCAAATAAGTAAAAATAGAAATATTATTTATCCCATTTGGTGAATATTGTTTTTTTATCCATTATTGTTAATTAATATGAATTTAAAGTGATGTGTGACGTAACTATGTTATTAATGGAGAATTATAGTGAATAATAGTATCTTGGGAGTTGGAAGGAGAATAAAAATCATGTTGAAAAAAAATATGTACCAAAGTATTGTATTTCATTGTATTGGGTTCTTCATCATTAAAAGGAACATATTGGAAGATTAGATTCATGTTTTTTGATGTTATTTACTTTAAATAATTTAGATATTCACATTATTAAAAGAAAAAATCTATTAAATGTTTTTAGTACCATAGATAATTTAAAATGATAATTTTTATATATCTATGAAAAATGAATTTGAGATGTTCAATTCATATGTATAGGATAAATTATAAAGTTATAAAGAAAATGAGAGGAGATATAGAGGAAGGGTAGAAATTTTTCTTAATCTGTATATTTTAACAAAAGAAATAAGTATTTGAAGGTAAAAAATATTTCCAACTCAATTCTACACATCCACCTAAGTATCTAGGGCATCACAAGGACAGCCGACCAATCTTAAGGATAGAATCCATCTTTGAGCATCTATAGAGGTCTCATAAAAGAAGAATATCCCCTATAAAAGGTTCCATTGTTGTGTAGACTATAGTTTTGTTCTTGGAAAAATGTTTGGATAGATAACATGAACCATTAGAGAGCACAAAATCTAAAATATTTCAACAGGTGTTGAATATAACCTTTTATCTTATAATGAAGTGGCATGTCGAGTTTAACTTCAATGTAGGATTCAGACCATATAGTTAAATATGGAGAGAATCATTAAAAAGGATGTTTTTAAAAATAATTTTTGAGTTTTATGCTTTATCTATTGAGAACATATATCTTGAACATTCCATAGATATAATTTTTGGTGATCTATTTAAGAATAGTACAAGCACTAGGAATCTAAATATGAGTACTATACTATAGTAAATGGAAAATGGGAATTTCCACTAATAATTTCCCTTATCTAAAAAGGGTAGATTTACTATATCAAGGTATATTTATGGTTTTTTCTTTTAATAATTTTATGTACTTAATTTATGAATGATTAAATTAGTTGGGAAGTCTAAAATATGAAGTTATACACTATAGAGAAACCAACAATGTGTAGAAAAATGACCTATGATAAATTTCTTGATAATTACACACCAAAGTGATGACGTTTTTGAGAATGGTTTCCAAGTAGTACAATATAGTTGGAAAAAATAAAATTAAGAACCTCATGGTTCATATTATGGTCAAGTATAATTTATTAAAATGACAAAACAAATCTGGTGTGGTGATGAGAGAATAAGTATTGGTCTATGTAAGTTATATACTTTCAAATGTATTAGATGATTCTTTTTAATATGATCTTCATGAATAAAAATATCATGATAATTCTTATCCTAATTAAAGTATATAGAATAAGGAATGATCCAATTTTACATGATAAGAGAAAAAACCCAACCGATGTCTGGTAAGATATAAATTAATGTAAATAATAATCATGATATTTCTATCATGCTTTAGTAAAGACTTATAAGGGAAGAAGAAGTAGATTCTACAGGATGGTTTACACTACAGGAAATGAAGGTGTCATGACTATTCTAACATGCATGCATATATATAAATGAGGATTTATGCTGCATAAATTGAGGGTGTCATGATTGTTCTCACATGAAAGAATATATGTAAAGGAATCATTAATACATATGATCATCATAAATATAAAGATGAAGAATTCTATAATATATGAATAAGGATTCTATGATTATTCTATGTGTTTTTATTCATGGGGTTCATCAATAATTTCATATTGTTGGACGAAACTCTAAAGGAGGTGAAACATTAAATCTATATCCATGTTTTAAAAAGTTTTTAAATATTTAGTGTTAAGATTTAAGTTGTGTTTTTAAATCCATAATTATGTGGATATTATAATTCAAGTATTTATGAAGTGATGTAAATATTATAAAAATAGAGAGAATATTTTATAGATACTGACATTGTCATTCATTAAATATAAAAACACATATATGTATATATTGTAATATCTAAAGGATATGAACTGTGAGATTTGATACTATTCTATTTCAAAAACACATTTGAGTATCAAATAAAGAAACCCTTACATACCATCCATCCTAAATAATATCTCTCTGTCAAAGTAAAATAAAAGAGCCTGATCCTATGAAACTAGTTTTTCATTGAAGCAGAAGTTGAAAAAAAGAAACTAGGAGAATAAGGATTGGTTGTGAATTACTTTTTTCATATAAGTTGAATCTTACAAAAAATATAATACATGTATAAGTGGAGGGAGAATGATATATTTTTCTAATGTGAAGAATAAGAATAGTTTTCATTCATAACTTTTTGCATAAAAATAAAAACAGTTTCTTACATACTTCTCTGCAAGTAAGATAAGAGTGATAAGACCAAGGACCACATCTACAAATTGTCACATTTATTAATTTATGGTGGAATCTCTTACTGTTATCAAAATTTTATTCATTATAATGTACTAGATGCACATGTATGTTGGATTCACCAAACCAGGTTTTTTAGGATGAACACTCATACACTATTACGATAATATTTTGTAAATCTCACATGTTGAATCTATTGGGTCATGTGATCAGATAGTAATCCATATCATACTAAGGACTATACTTTTCACATTTAGATATTAACCTTGTAAATCAATATTCCCTTTGTGTTTGTGTGTGTTTTTGATGTACTACATGCTAGAGAAAAGGTGACAAGGGAGAAAAAGAAAACCAATTCACCTTAACTAGTGACAGAGGTAAAAAAGGAAAGGGATTGAAAATATTAAATTGGATTAAAATTCAACAACAATGATTCACCCCCTCTAATTTTTTATTTCATCCCTAACCAATCCACTCATGTTTTTTGTTTCTTTTCACAATGATCACAGACGATGAGGGAATCTTGAATTTATATAAAAATCATTTGAGGTGCTATTTTGATTTTATTTTTCCCGGATTAATTATATCACATGAGATCCTCATATTGATAACTTTGTATAGTCATGTTGGATACAAAATTACAATGATGATCCAATGTAAAAAAAATTAATTTCTCATACGTTTATGCTTCCTTTGTGTGACCAATACAAAATTATGACTTGGATTTTAATGCATGTTTTCACCATACTAATTGTGTGGTATACTTGTCATGATAATGGTGAGTTTAAATAAGGGGAATTAATTCCAATCATCATATTATAGGTTTTTTTTCATGTAAATCCATTTAAAAACTTATTTAAAATTTTTCAAAAAATATATCTTAAGGTATATTGATACATTTGGAATAGATGAAGAAAAGAATTCATAGAGGATAATATTGATGAATCTAGTTCAATTAAAGTAATAATGATCAAGGGAAGAATATGGTGATCTATTCCTATATCTAATAGAAAAATAGTATACAGTTTAAAAAGATAATTATATTTTGGAATTGACTTCACCTAGAGGAACAATTTTCACTTCTAGGATATTATGGAATTTATAAACAAAAAACACATGTATATGAGTTGATCTCATCCAATATTGATGTAAGAGAGAAAAATGAAGATAAACTTCATAGTGAATCTATTTGAAGTTAAGGATTTAATTCCTTTTCAGTATCCTAAACTAATTTAGAAGATACCTCTATGTCTATAAACTGTCGAAGTGACCCTCAAGTCTATAAAATAAATATTTCCTTCATCAGGGTAGTGCATAGTGGGAAGAAGAAGGCATGACCCCATGATGGAGTGTGTGTATTACATAAATTTTTTAAACAACTACAATGAGTTGTGATACTACCTGGTACATTAGAAAACTTTTAGTATATACTCCTTGTATTATCACTTTATGAATATTTATTTAAAATCCATATATAATTTTCATTCTTTGTTGTCTGAATTTTTATTTATCAATTGGTTTGATCAATGAAAGTGATCATGTGATTGAATGGGTTTATTATAACATGAGAATATGATCTAAATTTACATAAGGACTGTAATAAGTGAAATATTTTTTATCAATTTGCACTATTATTTACCCCCCCCCCCCCTTTTAGGGTTCATCAGGTAAACTTAGTCCCAATATAGTATTTTTATAATGTTAAATAGGTAATTATGTTGTGTTTTTTTAAATCTATATTGTCACTTTGGATAGTTATCATATAAATCTGAGAGTCCTAATGGTTTTGAAGGAAATATATACAAATACAAAGGCATATATTACAACCAACATCTTCGGTATTTATACCTATGATGGATACTTTGGTTTTGTAATTCTAGGGTATGAGGGATCAATGGATTATGGGTGGGTGTTTTGTGAAGAAATAAATATAATAGATATTCACTATATAACTATAAGAACAACATTATTTGTTGGATTCAATGTTCAAAAACTATGGTGGATTTATTTCACCATATCATGAAAAAAATTTATTATTTATGTGAATGGAAATATAGTAAAATACCTAGACCCCCTACCCCCAAAATAGTTCTATAATTTTCATAATTCATTAGATCATAATATTATAGATAGATGTTTTTTAATGTTAAAAATTAGCTTTGCTATATTATGATGTATGTAATTCTACTTAGTTTGAACATAGAACTGAGTTTTAATGGTGTGTTTTCTACTAAATAAGCTAATTATTTAATGTGTTTTGGAGTAAAATGGTGTAGACATTAAGGTTGTTAAACTAGAGTTTTATGTAATAATTATTCATCCAATCCATACCTTAGAGACCTTATATGAATTAACCACTTTCTTAATAGCCAAGGAATTAAAATCTATAATAATTTTATTCGTAGATGAGATTCATGATGTTATTTTATATTTATTTGATGTCAATTTTTTAGACCTTTTAACTATTTATGTTGTTGGAATTGTATTCTGATTATAATAAATTGAATCCTCCAATGGTATATATTATTTTATTTTTATTCATATTTGAAAATTTTCTGCCATATTTTAAATTAAATAAATTATATATTTTTACATAGATATTAATGATAAAAGGATCTATAAATTCAAGGTCTCACCATTTTACTACCAAATTAGTTAATTATACTTCAATTATTATTGGTACTATGGGAGGAATTTCAATATGCCAGAAAAAAATATTTTGACTGAGATATTTGAGAGAATTAGAGACTATACAAAAGGAAAAGGCATGTGGTTAGGTAATGAGTGTTGTCCCTCGTGTTCAATATATCTAAAAGGAATTTAAAACTTCTTAAATCCACTATATATGACATGATAATGCTTACTTTTTTGGTTGGGACCCTCAGAAGAATGTGTAACAACTAAAATATAACTTGGGATGAATATGTTATGGTATAATCAGTAAATTTTTTAACTAGTAATTGGTTAATATAAACCTATAAAAAAATTATCATGTACTAGTAAATATATTTAGGGTAATTAAAAATAATTTTTGTTTAACAAAAACAATTCATATTTTTCAATCTCTAAGTATTATTTTTTGTAAAGAAAAGTACACATGAAGGGATAAACTATATTTTTTATATTTTTGAGGTGATTGATCAATTGAGTAATGGACTCGTGGAAATTTCAAAAGGTTATTTTGGGGAGGATATGGGGATAAAATAGACTTGTGGATTTATCTCCAAATGGAAACAATCAATCTGAATTAATCTCAAATTTTAAAAAACATAAGACCAAAATAGAACAGAAAAAACTAATATTAAATGGGATACAATGTATTACCCATAAAAGGGGCCAAGTGTTGAATAGATTGAATACCATTTTGGATGAAAGTGTACATAGACTTGTGTATGATAAAAAATTAACATGAACAACTATATAACATGTTAGAGAGTTTTTTGGAATTAACTAAAGATGATATACGATAAGAATATTGGAAGATAATTTCAAATGATAAATTATTAATTGGGTTTTTTATGATTCCAAATCATAGGAAATATTCTATAATATAAAATTTGGTTGGGTGAAATTTATATTTAATGTTGATTGTGGTTTGACTCTATTATGTTATGTTTTTTCTCTAATTATGAACACACAAGGGTTTTATTTGTATTTTACTTTACAGTTTTAATTTCTAGTGTATTATTTATTTATTTATTGTTATGAAAACAATGATCGACTCATTTATATTTTAATTTATAATTTTAATTTTGAGTGTGTTTTTATGTATTTTTATTCCTACAATAAGTAATTTATAATTTAATCAAAAAATATTTCTTCACATTATATTAATGCTATATTTTTCATGTTTGAATTGATAAATTTTAATTTTCACTAGTGAAAAGTATAATTTTAATTTTTTTTTACTCTTAATTTCAATTAAAAAAATGATATTAATTCAAATGAGTTTAAATTATAAGTTTCAATGTCAATTATTTAAAATTAACATTAAAAATACATCTAATGTTGGTTACTATCAAAAAGGATTTTCAAATCCCCACTAAATATTATGAAAATTGACATTGAAATCAAAAATTAATGTCAATATAGAGGGACTTTAAATGTTTTTTTTTTTGAAACATGATATTTAAAGTGATTTTAATGTTTGTTTTCGTAATTATTAAGATTAAATCCTGATTAATTTTATATATATAACATAATATAAAAAACCCAGAAATGTAACAAGAATTTTTATAGCATCAAATAGAATCAAACAACAAAAAAACATAAGATATTGAATACAAATATTACTATAATGTAATTTACAAAAACAATACATATGCATGAAACTTTTAGATATACTTGCCCAAATTAATCAAGACTAAAAAATAGTTTTTAAATAATCCTTAAATTTTGTTAAGGTTTTTTTAGAATATGATAAAACATCATCAGTAATCTATAAAAACAATAAATGTTCTAAAATTAATATGAAATAGTATTGGTTAAAAATATAAGGTTTGTAAAGGATGGGAGTTTGTAGGTACCTTCTAAACCAATAGTGGATGTCTCTCACATTTCGTGGGAGAAAAATAGGGTAGATCATAATCTAGAATCTAAATGGAAATAACAGAAATATATTTATTATTTTCTCCATTATTGTGTCTCTTCCCTAAATTATAAAAACATTATAAGAATTTATTCCTTGGGGATCCATCATTTTAGATCATTTTGAAACTCAATTTGGCTTGGATTTACCTTAATAAAATATTAAATATTGAGTGAAAATATTCTATTGTTTTAGTCATGAAAATATAAAATATGAATTATAAAAAATAATAACCACATTCAACACTTCATATTTGATGATGAAAATATAGATATTAAATAACACTATGAAAATAATAAATACTATGCATTCATGATAAAACAAATATTAACTAATATTAAAGTTATCTACTCACAGCTTAACATAATTAATTAATTTAGCATTGTTATCAATAATTGAACCATGTTATACTCTTCCCATGGCCTATGTTATTTAAATAAAATAATTACCAAAATGTATGTAACATGAAATGTTTACGATAAAGGATTTAATAAAATATAATAAAACGTATGAATTTAACCTATCCTGAAAAATTTCATGAACTCCACCTAGTAAAGGGAATACCAAATATGTCATAAATTCATGAGGGAATAATATGAATAACATCCAATGTTCAATAAAATAAATAAATTCCAACATTAATTACATTATATTGAATATTATTTCATAAAGATATATTTCTTCTTACATACCAAGGAATGAAAGAAAAAACACTCAATCATTGTATTTTCTAGTCTTTCATATATATATATATATATATAACTCTAAATTCATTATCCAAATATTCCATAACAATTGAAATGTATTTCAGGTCCATAAAAATATAGATGGATGTCATCTTATATTGTAAGAAAATAGTGTGGATATGCCTAATTAGATAACTAATAAATAATTTCACAATAAGTTATATTGAATTTGAAATTTACTTAGACTGAAAACTATTGCAACAAAGGTCAAGAGAGATCATAATTAATACCAAAATTTGTTATGTATAATTTAAATATTCTTAATGGATAGTCTCTCCCACATATATAAACAGTCATTGGAAACTCAAAATAACTCTCAAAAATAAAATAATTCTGTTTTAATTTTTTATCCCTCTGGATACATTACCAGTATTTGAGGGTGACGATTCTTGAAAAATTTGTATCCTTTGAAATAATTTCATAAAATTTATATACAAATATATAATTTAACTATAAGAAAAAAGGACAAGTAATTTGAAATAAAAAATAAATATAAATTTCAAGACATTACATACCTCAAATGTAAATTGTTGAATAAGGCATGGTAGTTAAAGTAATAAATTATCCATAATCACTCTAACTATAACCAACTCTTTAGTAGGTAATAACACTAGTGCAACTGAATCAATAATATCATGTACCTCTACTCTTACTTGATATGAATATAAAAGGTGATGATGCAAATAATACCCCAAGTTACCTATGATTCTATAAATTATAATATGTACATAGGGATCCCTAAAATGAAAATTAGAATTCGGAGTTGGGACTTAATAAGGAGGTGAAATATCTTGGTATACAGGCAGCATAAGTTTTGTCTATCTCTCCATATACATAAACATAGACAATAAAAATGATTAAATTCATTAATTTAACAACTTATTTATCTCTAACATCTCAGCCTTTATGGAATATATTTCCCCAATATATTTTCCTCCCTTTATGTCAAATAAGGATGACCAATAAATTTTTAATAATGATACTCACCTCATATCCTCTTACAAGACCAATATATTTTTTCTTGCTAGAAGGTGTTATAAGAATATCCATCCTAGCCTTAGAGACAAATTTCACCTAAATAACATTATCTTAAAGTTAATCCTAAAACATTATATTTAAATGTTATATTAGTTTGATGAATTTATTAAATACTAATATTCAAGAAAAATAATAATTAATTTATCGTAATCACATTGAATACTAGTTTTAATCGATCAGTAAAAAAATATCAATTTTTTCATTCTCACCCTTTTCCATTTTTCTTTGTGAGTAGGGGGTATGAAATGTAAAACTAAACCCCATTGGAGTTATTACTAGCATTAGCTCTTAATTCATCAAATTTTTTTAGAAATCATTTTCTCTTCCTATAAAGTATACACTCTACATGAAAAATTATGAGGGTATACTTTTTGTGATTGGATATCTTGGTGATATCTCTTAGATTATAGTAACCTAAGAATAAATGAATAAGTCATAAATTAATTTATAAATAATTTTACAAACATAGTTTTTACATAATAATTATCATACCAGAAATTATTCCTCTCATCAATTGGTGAAAAAATTATCCAATATCTCTAAATATAAATAACAAAATTTGAGGGATGGGTTTTCATTTTATTTATTCATTAAAATATATGTTGAAGTAATATTTTTTAAACCCAACCTTATTATTGTCATAAAATATAGCCACACCTTCATAATTTCTTTTGTATCATTAATATTGAATGATATATGTAATTGAATAGATTAATTTTTTCATGTAAAGTATAATATTTAAATAATTTAAAAAAAATACATTGTGTAATTTTACTACTATGGAACCCCTAAACTAATATTTCATCATTTGTTTAATGGTCCTCCATTAATTATATAGAATAATATTCTTACAATGGAACTGTATTATAATAAAACACTTAAACTAATTAGAATTTATGCCAATTACATTATTCTTATCAACAAATTTGGTTAGTAACCTTTTATCCCCATTATCAAGTGAATGATTTGGTTAACATGAAATCCCGTTTTTAACAACTATGGGTATCATCTGTTACAGAAAAAAAATACTCTTCCATAATAAGATCAATGGTAGTTCTATAAGTAATTTTTATGAAGTCATTGGTTCTCATTTGGGAATAAGATTCTCCATGATCAATGATGATTCTTAGAGAATAATTATGGATTCATTGAATATAATTATTGAATAATTCACCATGTTATATTTTTGAGGATTATTAAACTGACCCTGTTTCATAAGTTTTGTTCAATTAAAATTTGGAGATTTCACATTGTTACAAAATTTGAAGAAATAATTGAAGTCCGAAAAATATGAATATTAATTCATGAGGAGTTTCTAGTAGATTAATACCATGAAAATATTAATTTTAATAAAGAAATGATTCAATAATAATTTGAAGTATGTTGTGAATAATAGTTTCCTTGGATATTTGGTGAAAGGATTTTGAGGGCTTAGAAATTGGTGATGGGATTTTTATGGATTACAGTTGGAATTATATTTTACACTTAGTATTTAATAATTATATTTTTATGGTTCTTTATAAAAAATAGGGTTAACCAACTAGAAAGAATATGCCAAGATCAACCTCAGCATTATGGGACCCTAAGGATAACCATGCTCAAGAGAACAACCTAGGCCAACCCATGGGCAGTAGAGGAAGAATAGTTCCTATATTATATGGGTGGACCCATGTATAAGTCATGAATATAGAAAACCTAGAAGGTATATAGGTTGGTCAGGAATCATGTGGTTGTCGATGGACTGGTGCATGTATGACATGGTCTATGAGGTAGTTGTGTGAAAGTGTAATGGGTGTCGAACCCTATAGCGGACTCAACCTAACAACAGACACAAATAAATTATAAAGTAGATTATAGAACATGTAAAAAAACTAATGTGTGAAAAATGAACTATATAAATCTTCATCCATCTATTAAAAGAATAGATAAAATGTGTTTCGTTCGATTGATCTAATCTCCCCCGTCTAATCTCCCGCACTTTAGAAATTAAAAAATTCCCATCACTTTCAAAATTTGAATAATGAGACTTATAATTTATTGAACAAAGTAAAATGACCACCATGTGTTATCAAGAAAACATTCTTGATCAGACTAAGCACATGAATACAATCAATGCCTTTCATAAATGTGGTTTTTAAGAAGCCATTACATGAAGTTGTCACAAGAACGAGTAGCAACGCATGATTTTGTCACAATAAAAAAAATACAATCACCAATTATGTCACGTCATGTTTATCTAATTATAAGAAGAAATAATGTGATATTAAGATTCTATCATGTGAAAAATAACAGAACCGTTGATTTAAAGAAGAATCCATCTTTAATAGATATTGTCATATGAGTTATTTAGGAAGATCTCTACCACATGCTATCAAGTGGAGTTACATGAAGGAATGTTGATATTCACCATAGCATTATAGTAAATAGATTGAATAAATAGATTATCTATTAAGTGATCATGTAAATAAATAATTCGATCACATAATCATTCCCTAACTACATCAAAAACCCAATTTTCTAGTCGTTTGAAATAAATGAGATCTTGAGATCATTGGGTTCGTTTAATGGGTCCTTGACATGGAATGATAAGTGGTAGAGAGGTAGTGTATCCTCCCCTAAAAAATAATGTCTCATTCAATAGTTAAAAAGGATTTCATTGAAAAAATTGTGAGAGATATCGAAATATATCTATCATGTGAACCATATACATGAAATATAGTGAGCATATGCATAAATTATTCACACACAAAAAGAGGTTCATATGATTTAATCAGGTAAATACAGTTTAGGAAGAACTTATTGCTTATATGAAGGTAATACCATCAACATTCCTCTTGCCTCACAAAAGAACCCACATACACAACCTATTTCCCATGAAAGTATAATGTGAAGAAACCCTATAGAAAAACTGGGTCACATGGAGAAACCATAAATAATGTACATGTGAAGGGGAGTAACACCCATGAGCCTTTCTGTGATATTAGGAGAATAATGTTATGGAAAGAGGATAACCCATGTGTCACGACCTGTCCCAGTGGGGCCCACGCCGTGACTCCCCAAGCCCACCTCCACTAGGCCAGGGGCTGGTGACTAGCACTGAGTAGGCATATTACTAATCATGGGAGGCATTACCTTAGTACCTGTACACATGCACACATCTCCAAACCCACAAATGCTAAAATGTAAAAAACACTAAGGAACAAAAATACATGCACACATCTAAAACCAATCAACAGAGTACGACAGAAGGTAATGTACTGAATGCAAACTGGGCCAGAATACAAGCCCACCAAAACAAAAGTCTGAAAACTACAAAGTCCAACCTGTAAACACAAAAGGTACTGGGACTGCCACTCATAGCCGTAGGAATGCCTCAGCCTATAGGGAACTCAGAAAGCTCGGTCCTATCCTGGTCCGCCCTGGACTCTGTGAAACGGCTAATCGTATGCACTAGACACGACACATGTGGGAAAAGCCCGTGTAGGGGTGAGTATAAAAATACTCAGTAGAGGATCCCGAAAACCAGAAATCAGTGCACAAAGTAAAGGTAAAATCATCTATGCATAGTATATTTCTATAGAACCTATAGCACAAACTAGATATACTCAAATCCCAGACCCGTAGTCTGGAGACAAGTCACACAACCGCATACCTCCAGCTAGGGGTTCAGTTCTAAGATTCTACAAAGCACTTGTTCCAAGAGAACACACTACACGAGTCTTATAGCTCTGACAACGTCCATCTGAGAAGTACTGTTCTTCTGGAAGCGTCACGAGAGGTAGTTACACTCATTACAGTCAACACACTCGTGAGTGAGAAGGTCACGGTAGATAGACGCACTCATTACGGGATACACACTCTTGAGTGGGAAAGATCACGATAAACAGATGAGGATAACTGCCAGGTCCATGACGGATACTGCGACTCATCCGGAATTCACCTACTAGGTAGAGGATTGATGCCTAGTGGTGTTGGTCGCGTCGATGTCGGACTCTACCTAGGGTCAATAATGGATAGAGGATCTCGATCTGAGCCTCTCAAATGGATACCTGACTCTATCACAGAAAGTCCTACTGATTGGATCATACTCCTGTAAAATGAAATGATGCCTCACCTTTAGAGGAATGAGAAGAAGGGTCACTAACCCAAATGAAATATGTCCAAGATGTGGTGAATAAGAGTACCATACCATTTTCCAAGAATTTCACGGCATGTAGAAAACTTACAAGTCGTGTTGTCTGACCCTGGGTACTGCCTGTGTACAACTGCCTGTGTCATAAGGCTGGTCGTGTAGAAAAACTGATTACACGGTGTATAGTATGGTGTTCATGCCGTGTCCGAGTGACTGGGGCTAGCTCCGTGTACACAAGCCATGTGCCTGTACACGGTTATCAACCCATGTACTCCAACCCGTGTAATCAATACATAGGGTGGCCCGCATTACTAGCCTTGCCTGGCCATGTGATGGTGTACATGGTTGTGTACTCTATCTTGTGTCCGTGTACCCCCTGGATACATGCTGAGTTCCACGTACCCGCCTCTTCCATAATTTACACGCTGTGTTTCCTGAAGCCGTGTAGTTCAACCCATGTTAGTGTACTTCCCAAAATACACACCGAGCTTCAGGGAAAGTCTAACAGGCCATGTGACTAAGGTCACACACCCTGTGATTCCTCTCTAACCCCCGAAACCCTAGCCACCACCTCCAGTACTACACGGCGTGCTCCTCGGAAGTACATGGCGTGTTTCTGGAAATTTCTAGAATACATGGCGTGTTCTTTGGAAGTACATGTTGTGTATTCTGGAAATTTCCACAAACATGGACCTCCGCTATCGCGCCTTCCAAGCTACCCCATTCGTCGATCTATCCATCTTATCACCATTAAACTCCCGGATTGTTTTTCTCCCTGACACCACGAAGCCGCTTTTGGTGTTTTTAGACCTCCGATCGACTCTAAAAACATGTTTTGATCTTCCCGCATAGAGAACGCCCGAAGAACGGCCCTTCCTGATCCAGTCTGATTCATCGTCCGCTATCTTCATCGCACCTCCATAAGGTCTTTGGGGTTTTGATTCTTCAATTTGAGTTCATTGAGTCATAAAACGGATGCACAAGGATCCTTTGTTCTTCTCCCCATGAATAACGTGTAGAACACAAAGAACAAAGGAAAAAATCCAATAAAACCAATTGAGGAACGAACCTCCACCATCGTTCGTCACGACATTGATATGCTCTTGTTAGTAGGCTTAAATGAAACAGAATCAAAAAAAATCAACATAGATAAATTCCCTGAATCATCCCAATAAAACCCTCCCGCAAGAATGAACGAATCCATGGATCAACTAGTTCATGGTTGATCTGCGTTCGTCATTTAAAATCAAAAATAGGGAAACGGATTCAAATAACAAACTGATACCTTTGAGGAAGGATCGATCATTGACGAAAGGGTCGTGTTTCTGCCATCATTGAGATCCTTCAACGTCGTTGTCACCAGGATTCACAGCTTCGATCTGTCGTTGTTCGTCACTGAGAATTTACTCCAATGCTCCACGGATTCTCCAGAGATTTTTCTCAATCATCACCAACGAGCAAAAATCGATTATCCTAAATAAAAATCGAAAGGTATTTGACATCCCATCACATTGTGACATTAATAAGTCAGTTTTTCTATTTCTGAGTCATTATGATATGACATTAATGACTCAAATAGTTGCCTCGTCACTGCGCTGCAGCAGATGTTTCCATAAAAGAAATAAAACAAACTTGTGAATTTATTTTATTTTACTTTACTTAAAATGTATGAAAAATTAACTTTTTCCCTCGACCTGTGCCGGTCGAGTTTAGGCTCTTTCTTAGGTAAATTCGTCGCTCCAAACACAATGGTGCCCTCGTATTTTTAATCCGGGCATCCGTTTGGAAACTTCCACTACCGCGCACAAGTGTCGACTCACTTAACTTAAAAAAAGTTCAAACCACCATTTCGGGCTCACTGGGACTTGGAATGATGTTTCGTTTTCACGCCTGGTCTTGAAATAATTCCATATAATATTTAAAAATAATACACCGAAAATCTGAGACATTACATTCTCCCTAACTTGGCGCTTCACATCCCTGAAAAGCCAAAACAATGGCTACTCAAAAATATGCGGGTACTGGTCACAGATATGGGCCTCCCACTCCCACATGCTCTCCTGAAGATTCATTTTTTCCAATGGATGTGCACCAAGGGAATCGTTTTCCCATAAAGGATCCTCTCCTGTTGATCCTCAATCTCCACTGGGTACTCAGAAAATGTCACTCCATACTCAATGTCCATCTTTCCCTAGTCGATGACGTGCTATGGATCATGCACGTACCTCCTCAACTGCGATATGTGGAAGACATCATATACCCGATGCAACTTTGGTGATAGAGATAGGGGGTATGCTACCTTGACAACTATACACAGTATCTGGAAATGTCTGATGAACCTCAGAGATAGATTTCTGGCTCGGCCAAATCTCTGTAACCCTCGTCAAGGTGAGACCCGAAGAAAGACGTGGTCTCCCTCTTCGAACTCCAGAGGTCTCCATAGTCTTTCAGCATAAGAATTATGCCAGCTTTGTGTAGTCTTCATTCGCTCCCAGATGACATGAAACTTCTTGGTGGTAGCTCACACCAACTCTGGACCCGTGAGTGCTGACTCTCCGGGGTCGGTCCAACAAAGCGGTGACTGGAAGGGTCTCCCATATGAGGCCTCGAATGGTTCCATACCAATAGTGGAGTGGTAGCAATTGTTGTACGCAAACTCCACCAGTGGTAGGTGGTCCTCCCAACTGCGACCAAAGTCCAAGACATAGGCTCACAACATATCGTCCAGAACGTGAATGGTTCTCTCCGTCTGACCATCTATCTGGGGATGAAACGTTGTGCTCAAGCATAGTTGAGTCCAAAAATCCTCAAGAAATCCCTTCCACAGTCGGGATGTGAAACATGTGTCTCCGTCGGAAACTATTGTCGAGGGGAATACATGAAGACAAACTATATTCTGCATGTAAAGGCGTCCCAAGATCTCTACTGAACTCTGCTCCCTGATAGCTAGGAAGTGGGCCGACATGGTGAGTCGATCAATGATCACCCAGATGAAATCATGATCCTTGGACATCTGTGGAAATCCTGTTATGAATTCCATTGTTATTTCATCCCAATTCCACTCTAGAACATCTAGGGGTGAGCTAATCCCACTGGAACTTGGTGCTCGGCCTTCACCTACTGGCATGTAAGGCATCATGAAATGAACTCTACTATTTCCTTATTCATGCCTGACCACCAGAACTATCATTGGAGATCCTAGTACATCTTTTCCACTCCAGGATGTACCACCAAGGGGGATGAATGAAACTCCCTTAGGACCTCCTCCTGCAATGCCACTAGTACAACAGTGTGTCCTCTGAAAAGAAGTACGTGCTCCCCACCTTGTGAATATCAATCAAGAGAATGTCCTGTGGATAACTGAGCATGTAAAACCACACAATCGGCATCTCCTAGCTATGAATCCCTAACCCGCTGTAAGAGTATAGGGGTGACAACCATTGACTATAGGTAGGCTGCATCTTCCTTATCCATGAAGGACAACTGCAACATGGCTAACTGTTGTTTCGCCTCACTCAACAACTATGAGCTCGACCTTCGACTAAGAGAATCTGCCACCTTGTTCCCCTTCCCAGGAGTATAGATGATCTCAAAATCATAATCCATGAGGAACTCTAGCCAAGGCCTCTGCCGCAGATTCAGATATTTTTTGCGGAAAGATGTACCTGAGGCTCTTATGGTCAGAGTAGATGATAAATCGTTCACCCATAATGTAGTGTCACCACATCTTCAATGCGAAGACTACCACATCCAACATGAGATCATGGGTCACATAGTTCTGATAATGTGTCCTAAGTTGGTGCGAACCATAAGAAATCACTGCCTTCCTCTGCATCAGGACACAGCTGAGCCCAGTCCCTCATGCGTCGTAGAAAAATCTGTACTCGATACCCTCCTACAACAATCTCATGACTGGGGTCCTCGTCAAACTCTATCTCAACTGATCGAAAGGCCACAAGAACTTCTCCCTCCATACGAATGGTTTACCCTTCTTGTTCAAGCCTTTCATCGGTGTTGATATCCGGGAGAAGACAGGAATGAATCTCCGATAATATCCTACCAATCCAAGGAATCTCCGCACCTCCATCACGCTCTGAGGTGGCTCCCATGCTAACACAGCCTCCACCTTGGTTGGGTCTATAGATACTCCATCTGCTGAGATGAAATGTCCCAGAAATAAGACCTCCTGAATCCATAAATGTCACTTTGAGAGCTTCCCATAAAGTTTGTTCTCTTGAAGTACGTCTAAAACCATCCGCAGGTGTCTCGCATGCTCCTCTTCTGACACTGAGTACACAAGGATGTCATCGATGAAGACCACTGTGAACCAGTCCAAGTATGGATGGAAAATATAGTTCATCGGTCTCATTAAAATGTAAGGGGTGTTCTTCACGCCGAAAGGCATCACCAAGTACTCATAGTGACTGTAGCGGCATCTGAAAGTTGTGTTTGGTATATCCTCATCCCATACTCGTAACTGGTGATAGCCTAATCGAAGGTAAACATTCTAGAACCATTGTGCCCCTCTTAGATGATTGAAGAGTTCATCGATTCTGAGTAGTGGATACTTCTTCTTCAGTGTCACCTGGTTTAGGCACTGGTATTCCACAAACAACCTCAGACTCCCATCTTTCTTCTTGTAAAACAAGACTGGGGCCGCCCAGGGTGAAACGCTGGGTCTCACAAAACCCTTGCTCTTCAAATACTCCAACTTCACCCTTAGCTCGCAATGCTCTGCGGGAGCCATCCGATATGATGATGAGGAAATCGGTGTCGTCCTGGGGTGTAAGTCGATGCAGAAGTCGATTTCCCGGCTAGGAGTTAATCCTGGTACATCTTCAAGAAAGACATCCTCATACTCCCCCACAACTATTGGGAACTGGGAGCTCACAACATCCACTGCTCCGAGGGAAAGGCTAGCCAACTCATGATCAATTGGCTGCACCCTCCAATGCATAAGTTCACTCTAGGCTGCTTGGGTTTCCCTTTCTCTGAAAAAGGAAAACCTCATTCCATCATGGTGGACACACTGCACTGTTCACCTAAAACAGTCAATCTGGGCAAGGATCAAAGATAAAAAATCCATACAGAGAATGAATTCATAAGGAATTGATGCTACCACCAAGAGGATCCAACCGAAACTCTCACTTGAAAGGGTATGATCACACTACCTGCAAAGGTGTATGATCGCCGAGTCTCCTCCTGTGGGTGTCTCCAAACGTAACGACGTAAGGATAGAGTCAACGGTTCTACCGGAATCTCGAGGTTTCTTAAAATACATGTGGTTATGAAGGAATGACTCACACCTGTGTCTATAAGTACGGTAGATAAGGTAGAAAATACACATACCATACATCAAATCATCCCTGGAGCCCCTGGGTCATAAGCCTCGACCGCATGTAGTTTTCCTTATCCCTATCCTCCAGCTCCCTGAGCCTGGTACGGGCCTCCTAGGGGTGGTGGTGGAAGTAAGTTGAAACATCTTCCACCACCCACAGCTCTCCCTACACCTCTACCATGTCTGCCGCCTGGCGGGTCTGTCTGCTCCACTCTCTGCCACTACCTCAGCGGTCCATCCATCGCTTCCCTGTCAGTAGCTCGACGGGTCGTGAAATCTATAGCGAGAGGTCCCCTACCATTGCACGCATAGCATCGCTTCTCCCTAGGCTAACTGGATCCATCCTAAGATCCATGGGCTGTTAATACTCTGTCATGGGTTCTCCTATGATTCCTCATGTATCTAGATCCCTGTGTCTCACGTCAGGTCCCTACTGTCGGTGTCTCCGCACATGTCTGCCTGCTGATGACTTTCATCAGCTGTCTCTGCTCTGCCAAGAAGCTCTCTATCACCAAGGTCTGCTCGAGCACTCCAGCATAAGTCGATATTCATAAAGGCACGACACTATCTTGGATATCCCGCTGTAGACCTCACTCGAAGGTCCAAGCTCTGATGTACTGATCCCTGACCATATCCATCCACTACCGGGTACGTTTGTTAAACATCAATGAATATTCAGCTACTGTCACACTGCACTACTGAAGGTGGAGAAGCTCCAGGATGCGTACTGATATCTGTGTAACCGGAGATAACTCCTCCATGAAGAGTCTCTCAAAATCCATCCACGAAAGAGTCTCCTCATCATTAGTCTATGTGGTCAGACTCTACCATCGTCCTACCGAACCCTGAAGAAGGCTCGCTCCTAGGATCACCATCTGGTCTGCTGGTGTCCTCACTAGAAGAAAAACTCTGGTCACCGCCTCAAGATAGTCCTCAAACGCCTGAGGATCGGGCTCTCCTTGGAACCAGAGGGGTCCCTATCTCTGAAACTCATGGAGCACGCTAAGCCTGCGCTCCTCATCGTTTGGTTTCGCAGGTACCACGGGCTGCTCCACTGGTGGTGGTATAGCAGGTGCACCACCTAGTGGAAATGCCTAGGGAATTGGCCCCTGTATCAAAGCCTTGTCTCTGAGGGGGTTGTCCTCATCATCGCACTATTGAATCCTAGCGGGTATGCATCGTGGAGGAATCCTAAAATGATACAAGATGTACCATGGTCAATGAGTATATCTGGATAGTTGACACAAAGGATATGGAAAACACAACCCATTCTTATATGATGTATGTACCATTCTTTTATTTTCCCGCAACCAGTGTCTTCGTGTAGCGAGTCGAAAAGCAGGTTATCAGAGTCCTGGTGTATGGATACGTCGGTCGCCACACCAACACTGGAGTCTCTGGCCTGAAAGCCGACCTCGTAACTCTTAACACTATTTCCCCAAACTAATCTCATAGACTCTTGGTCCTATGGTAGAACCGACCACCTCTGATACCACTCGGTCACGACCCATCCCATTGGGGCCCGCAACGTGACTCCCCAAGCCCGCCTCCAATAGGCCAGGGGCTAGTGACTAGCATCGAGTAGGCATATTACTACTCATGGGAGGTATTTCCTAAGTACTTGTACACATGCACACATATCCAATCCCACAAATACTGAAATGTAAATAACACTAAGGAACAAAAATGCATGCATACAACTAAACCCAACCAATAGAGTACGACGGAAGGTAAAGTACTGAAAGTAAACTAGGTCAGAATACAAGCCCACCAATACAAAAGTCTGAAAACTACAAAGTCCAACCTGTAAATGCAAAATGTACTAGGACTTCCGCTCGTAGCCATAGGAACGCCTTGGCCTGTAGGGAACTCAGAATGCTCGGTCCCATCCTGGACTGTCATGGACTCTGTCAAAAGGTTACTCGTCTGCACAAGACATGACACGTGTAGGAAAATCCCGTGCATGGGTGGGTATATAAATACTCAGTAGAGGACCCCAAAAACCACAACGTAATACACACACTAAAGGTACAGTCATATATGCATAGTATATGTCTATAGAACATATAGCAGAAATTATACATACTCAAAACCTAGACCCATAGTCTAGAGAAAAGTCACACAACTGCATACCCCAAGCTTGGGGTTCAGTTCGAAGATTCCATGAATAACTTGTTTCAGGAGAACACACTCTACGAGTCTTGTAGCTCTTATGACGTCCGTCTGAGAAGTAATGTTCGTCAAGAAGTGTCACGAGAGGTAGTTACACTCATTACGGGAGACACACTTCTGAGTGAGAAGGTTACAGTAGATTGATGCACTCATTATAGGAGACACACTCTTGAGTGGGAAAGATCATGATACATAGATGAGGATTACTGCCAGGGCCATGGAGAATACTGTGAATCGTCCAAAATTCACTTGCTAGGTAGAGGATCGACGCCTAGTGGAGTTGGTCGCATCGATGCCGGACTCCACCTAGGGTCAAAAATGGATAGAGGATATCGATCCGGGCCTCTCGGATGGATGCCTGACTCTATCACAGAAAGTCATGCAGAAGGGATCATACTCCTGTAAAAGGAAACGATGCCTGACCTTCAGGGGAACGAAAAGAAGGGGCACTAACCCAACCAAAATATTTCCAAGATGCGGTGAACAAGAGTACCATTCCGTTTTCCAAGAAGTACATGGCGTGTAGAAATGTTACATGCCATGTTTGTCTAACCCTGGGTACTGCCCATGTACAATGGCCCGTGTCGTAAGGCTGGTCGTGTAGAAAAATTGAGAACACAACATGTAGTATGGTGTACATGCCGTGTCTGAGTGACTGGGGTTGGCTCCGTGTACGCTAGCCATGTGCCTGTAAATGGTCATAAACTCGTGTACTCCAACCCCTGTAATCGGTACACAGGGTGGCCCGCGTTACTAGGCTCGCATAGCCATGTGATGGAGTACATGGTCGTATACTCCATCCCGTGTCTGTGTACCCCCTGGATACATGCCGAGTTCTGTGTAGCCACCTCTTCCATGTTGTACATGCCATCTATCTTAAAGCCGTGTAGTCCAACTCGTTTCTGTGTACTTCCCAAAATACATTCCGAGCTTCGGGGAAAGTAGAACACATTGTGTGATTCCTCTATGACCCCAGAAACCATAGCCACTGCTGCCAGTACTACACGACATGTTCTTCGGAAGTACACGCCGTGTATTCTGGAAATTTCCAGAAACGCGGACCTCCTTCGTCACACCTTCCGAGATACCCCGTTCGTCGATCCAGACATCTGATCGCCACGAAACTCCTGGGTTTTGGTCTCCCCAACACCATGAATCCTCTTCTGGTGTTTTTGGACCTCCGATCGGCTCTGAAAACACTTTTTGATTTTCCCGTGCGAAGAATGCCCGAAGAATGGCCCTTCCCGATCCGATCCAATTCGTCATCCACTATCATCGTCACACCTTCTCAAGGTCATTGGGGTGTCGATTCTTAAATTTGGGATCTTTGAATTGCATAACGGATGTGCAAAGATCCGTTGTTTGTCACCCAGCGAAGAGCGTGAAGAATACGAAGAATGAAGGAAAAAATCCAATAAAATCAATTGAGGAACGAACCTCTGCAGCCATTCATCATGGCATTGATTCGCTCCCGTTAGTAGGCTTAAACGAGGTAGAATAAAAAAACAAAATCAACATGGATCAATTCCTCGAATCATCCTGAGAAAACCCTCCTACTATAACGAACGAATCCATGGATCAACTTGTTCGTGGTTGATCCGCGTTCGTCATTTAAAATCAAAAATGGGGAAAAGGATTCAAATAACAACCCCTATTTTTATGGAAGGACCTATCATTGATGAAAGGGTTGTACTTCCATCATTTTCGAGATCCTTCAACTTCGTTGGTGTCTCGATTCACATCTTTTATCTTTCGTCGTTCGTCACTGATAATTTACTCCAACGCTTCGCGGATTCTCCAGATATTTTTCTCAATCGTCGCCAACGAGCAAAAGTCGATTATCGTAAATAAAAAGGGAAAGGTATATAGCATCCCATCATGCTACGACATTAATTAGTCATTGTTGATACTTATAAGTCATTATGACATGACATTAATGACTGAAACAGCTGCCTCATCGTCACACTACAGCAGATGATTCCATAAAATAAACTTGCGAATTTATTTTATTTTACTTTACTTAAAATTTCCAAAAAATTAACATTTTCCCTTGACCTGTGTCGGTCGATGTTAGTATCATTCTTAGGTAAAGTCATTTCCCCAGATGCAACGGTGCCCTCAGATTTTTAATCTGGAAATCCGTTTGGAAACTGTCACTACTGCGCACAAGTTCCAACCCACTTAACATAAAAAAATTCAAACCACCATTCCGGGCTCACTGGGCCTCGGAATGATGTTTCATTTTCACGCCCGGTCTCAAAATAATTCCATATAATATTTAAAAATAATACACCAAGAATCTGATACATTACACCATGATCCACACCTGGTTCACAAAAAGTAAGTGGATAGATCATCTGCTTTTCATAACCTTGGATAAGGCATGCGCTTCACGTGAAATAGTGTAGAGTGAATAAATCATGCATGCAACCCTTTAATGTCGCACACCCTATGTACCAGCATTGAAAAACATCAACTGTTTTGGAATTTATTACCAATAATAATATTAAATGGTTTCATGAGATGTTTTGATATTATATAATTTTTCATGAAACACATATATGACATGCACCCTACGTACCACTATTAGAAAACATCATGTGGTTTGGAAGGTAATACCATAAAGAAGATTAAATGGGTTCTTGAGATATTTTTATATTAAATTATAAATTTTAAAAGGCATGTAAAATTGTGATAATGAAAAACAGTTATGTGCAATAGTCATGCATCAAGCATTATCACATGAATACATGAATAAATAATGAGATTGAGGCTAGGATGAATGTCAAATTAGATTATATCTGAGTTGATAGTGTATTTAGGTTGTACAAGTCATTATTGAATAAAATAATATTGGAATAATTTTTTGTACTACTTTTACACATTAATTGAAGTTGGTAAATTCATTTATAAAAAAATTATTTTCATAATCATTTGATCATCAAGGAAGAAGAAAACTTGATATTTGTTGACAGATTCTTCAATTTATCATTATAAAAAGGCAATGATTTGGTGTGGAAGTTATATATTATACTTATTAAAGAGAAATGACCTGAAAAGAATATAATTTTTTGATACTATAGAATTTTAAGACATATTTTGAGAAAACAATTTTATCCAGTTGATAAAAAGTCATCCAGTTCAGTAAAGAGATCTACTTCAAAGTATATATTGAATATATTTGAAGAATTGGGGGTTAAAATATAAATAATATCATTGAAGGATTGAGGTACCCATATAAATTATTCTACTAACTCATGAATATTTATTATTTCCTTCCTAAACATTGTATGCAAATTCTAGGTGTTTGTAATTACTAGAAAATTATAGTGATAATTGGATTTGTGGAACAACCAAATTTTGATCATGGAAAGAAGTATGTATTTGTAATAAAAAGTGTGAAAATATTTGTAGTATATTGTTTCATTTATTATCTATATTTAATGTGTATATGATTATGGAAAAAACATGGTAGATCCATTCCTATTAATTGGGGTAGATGTTTAAGAGTAATATGGGGAATTTAAAATAATGTCAAAATTTGTTAAAAATTTGGGTACACTAATTCAATTTCCAATATAAACATCCTTGTACGATCTATATATTATCTACAAGAAAAATAAGATGTTAAATTTATAATAATAAAAAAACTTTACAACTCTCTGATTGAAAGTAGAAGATTGCATGAAGATCAGAATAGTAAAATAAAATTGAATGGGAAGGTAGGATGACATCAATTTAAAATGAGAATTTTTCCTTTATCATGAAATGTCTAGAACTAGAGATTGAATTGGGAAATTTGAAGGAGAAACATGCAGGAACTTCCCAAGTTTCTAAGACAAACTCTTTTACCCAAACATAAATAGAGATTAAAACCTAAAAATGTATGTTTCCATAAAAAATATTTATTAAACTCATGTATCTAAATAGACTCATATTGGTGGCAAGACGATCTCAAAATCCTCTCTTGATCAATAATCTACAAACTCATGGAAGAATTCAACACACAAACTAGTTAATTGTTTTTCTACAAATTCATTATCATCTTCTAGTATAAGCTCAAATTCAAAAGTTGGGGAAATTTAGGTTGATAAAATTTTTGATACATCCATAAAAATATTAAGGTTATATACAGGAAATATAAAAAAACTAATAAGATTATTCTCTAAAAGGGGGAAAATCCATAAACAACAAGGCACAAAATATAGTCAAACTGATATTACAAGAAGAAGAAGGGGATTCATGGGATACTATTGGTGTTTCTATAAATTTTGATATAGTTCCATTGATTTTTGTCATAATTTTTCTTCATATTAAAATTACATAAGTTCATATTATTGGTAAAATCCTGATAAAAAATATATCCTTTAAAACTAAATCATAATTACCGGGTGAAGAAGGATGTGATTTTCAAGAATATGTTTCGGTGTCTTGGAGATGTTTGTCAGTGTTGATACATAATTGGTTATAGTTATGATGAATACTGGTATATACCAACCATGCACTATAAATATGTTGATGAGAATAAAAGTCTCAGACAAATATATAATCAAAAAAAAGGTGAATTTTTTCCTATTGAATATATAATATAAGGTAGTCAAGAAAACCATGAACCAATCTACAACAATAAATAATGATAATTTGGATGAAAATAATTCCATGTTAACCAATAAAATATTCTTCTACTGTGTAAATAGAGTTCATTCCATGGACCACTAAAAATAGACCATGGAAATGAATTTGAGAAATCTAAAATCAATTAGAGAATAAAACTAGGAGAGACACAAAAATATAGAAAATATTGAAGACATTATTGAAGAGAATTTTTATAAGTTTTCTAAGAAAGGTATTTCAAAAACATTTAATAACCCATGAGGAAGCTCCAAAATATAATATTTTAAGAATGACTACTTAACCATTATTTTTGAATAACTGTAAGCTTCCAATGAAATACAAAAGGTTTAATATGAATAACTAGATAAAGAAAAAGAGATGGTAAAACCAATTATTTCACATGAATAAGAATTTAAATTTCATGGCAGGTTGTAAAAAATGTTTAATATAAATTCTAAAAAAAATATTTCTGGAAGGTGCAATCAGACTTGACATAATTCAATAAATTTTATGACTCTTCTACATACTCAAAAAAATTATAAATACAGAAAAACAAGATTTTGGGAAACCTATTTCAAAAAATAAGGAAGTAAAGATAAATAATCCATAAAATATGAAGGGAAATGAAATAAAAGATTCCATTCTATTGAAGAAATATTAGAATCTGAAATATAAAGGATACATAAGCATGGAGATTACCAGACACTTTAGAACTACAACAAAAGGTGTCTCTTGGTTGAGAGAAAATTTTATTCCCAATTGAACTTATTATTAAGATCATAATTGTTCCACCTTAATAACATAATTATTTTGTATTATTTTTTTACATTGTAGGGAATTTATGGTCAAGTTCATTCTCAACATGGAAAATGATTGAACAATGTGGAAGACAACAAGTTGAAATAATTATTATAGATCCTATAAAAACCTGAATTGTTCCACAATGGTGGGTTAGAAATATGAACATCGCGGATACTATCTGATGAAACTATATACCTGATATAATTATGAGAGTTCACCCCTTGAGGGGAGACAACGTAAAGGAGATGATATCAAGGCTCATCACAGGAATATCTGGAAGATCGGGTCATATGTACATAAGTTAAAAATGGATAAGAACATTTTTCATGAGATTTTTTTTACCCAACTCTAATTTTGAGATATAATTTTTTTTTGGATAATGATATCAGATGCATGGTTGTTAAGGTATATCATATATAGCCTTGCTTTTATCTCTCTTCTTTTCCACACTGGGTTACTCCATGTAGACTTAGAGTTGAAAAACTAAAGGATCTTTGCTAAGAGAACCATGTTGTACCTTCCTTCTTTCATAAAAAGGATAATTGAATTACAAATCCTTTAAAGGAAGAAAAACAATAAAAAACCCTTGTATTAACCCTTTTCATTTATTATCAATAAGGGGAGAAGATGCATTTACTTTTGATTTTTATTTCCTTGAAACGTGTGTTCCAGTTTTACGAATCACTGCTTCTAGGTGGTTTCCATTGGATTTATTCAAGGAACTAGAAACATCCAATAGTTATTTATCAAAAGGGGTCCTACTTTCCAAAGGTAGGTCTTAATTATGTTTGAAATTTACAATACTTAGGAACATGAATTGGTTGATAGAATGGGAGGTCGGACTCATCACACCCTTTTGGGGGAATTATTGTCTACTCTGGGACTCTCCTTATAAATTTAAGTCATTTTCATGAATCCTTATTAATTCACCAAGTATAACATATGTTTCCCTAGGAATTTTCAATCACTTATTAACATGTGTAAAAATTAGAATCATCTAATTGTATTTGAGGTTCTTCACTAATGGAGATATCATCTCGTATACTACTTAGAGATTATTTTGAACATAGTTATGATGATGCTAATTTTTAAACCGCTCAGTGGGGCACTTAGGAATTTATTATCATCTAAGGAGATGAAGTTTTGTTTTGATTTTGGGACCGTACCCATGAAATGGGCTAACTACGTATACTTATGAAAGGAATCAGAACCCTATTAGTTTGGTTCTTCTTAATGAGACACATAATATATTTTATGTTCATGTGATAAGTACCAAACCATATAGTTTAATTTCATGTGGTACGGACTCAATGTGAAAGGATCTTAGTCAGATTTTGGTGTAAGACTCATGCTAAAAATATACCGATGAAATAGGAAAGAATATGGGTTTATAAGTAAGATTAGACCCTATTGTGAATATGGCCCAAGGATAACAAGTTTGATTTGAAGTGTTCGGTTTGAACCTCAAGGAGGTTTCCTATGTATTCCATTTGGATGGGAATTAAAGCCCATGTAGTTTGATGAGTCTCATAGAAGAGTATAGTTCTTAGAAATAAATGAGTTTGGGGTTACTTCGTAAAAAGGATGCCTTGATGACTTGGGGGGTTTAATTTGGGGGTTATTCCTAAGTAGGATTACCATATTAATGGAATTAGGGTTGGATTCCTAAAGAGGTTATCCAATGAGCTCAGCCTTGAAAGGACTTCCTAAGTATCCTCATCTGAATAGGAATCAAACTGCTCTTGGTTCCTTCTAGTGAGTGTTTGTGCACATGTTGTAATCATCATGAATCTCTAAGCCCACATGAGTCATGTTCGATGTGAGAAACAAGAGTATGATAAAGATTAATCAATGACACATAAACTTTTCATACTCCACTGAGGATAAGGGCTAGCCTATGGTGGCTAGGATGGACAAGGTCGAGGAAACCCAGGAAGATGGCAAGGCAATGAGCCCTCCCTCTATTCACTTTATATTGGGAAAGGGTCTAAATGAAAGGAAGAAGAAATGAAGTTTCGTGTCTTACACCAGGATTGTTTCCCTAAAATTGATCCTAGTAGGGGAGGGAGACTTCTCCTTTGTTCAAAAGGAAAAGTATGTGTGAACCATACCTTCCCTACTAGAAATATAGGGTTCAATCTCGTTGGGAAGGGGGAGGTCGAGACCTAAACCCTAATTATCAAAACTGGGAACTTCCCAACAATGTTCATGGGAGAAAGTTCCATGTGACTGTGGATATACAAACCCATAGACACTCCATGAATCCTAAACCCATTACGAAACAAATTTGGGAAACCTCTGACTGTGGATATACAAACCGAAATAAGAGACACATTGATGTGACTTTTCCAAATGTTTGATAAGTCTGGAGGCTTTGGTGAAGGTCTCAACAGAATCCCTTTCAAATAAGGGATCCAATGAATAAAAATTCCTTCCATGGATGGATTTGAAGAGGACTTGATGGATTGTAGACTAAATAGAGTAAGTGAATCAAAGAAGAGAGCACAAATAGGTAAGGGTGCAAAAGTATGGGCGCGCAAGTAGGCTTGGGAGACAAGATGTTCACTTAAGTGATGAACAACCTATATGGTAATACATGGGTGAGACCCAGATCAAGCATTTATGAGTATTCACAGGTGATCCTAGAAGTGGGGTGCTCAAGTTCCAATGAGGGGAATAGGTGGCGCACAAGTGTTTCTAATTTTGGGAGGATGGGTGATTTAGGAGAGAAAGTGTTATGGATTTCAAACACTAAAAGGACATAATTCAGATGATCCTCCCTTAATTCCTCTACTTTCAATGTTAAATAACTACCTTGAATTTTTCGGAGGTCTTTGGCGAAGCACTAGGGTGACCAGAGCATCAATTGGGCTTCAGGGAAATTCTTCTGTACAAATGAAGGCCCAAAGGGAATATTTATAGGAAAAAAATAGGACCTTGGGCGAAAGGAGTTTGGGTTCACAAGTAGGATGCGTGCTAGATGGGGGCATGCAAGTAGGCTTCGTGTTGACTCCATTTTGGTTTGACTAGGGTGAACCAAAGCTCATTCCTTTTCAAATCATTATTTTCTTCATGTATTTTCCCCTCTTCTTTCTAAGGTATTTCCCTTTTTCATTTTTTAGACTCTATGATATAATGGAGTGTCAACAAAACCCCCCACCCCTCAAAATTGGATCCAAAATGTAAATATATCCAATACTAATGTAAATTGATGATGGAGAAAGAAGAGAGTAAAAATGCGTTCAAATTTTATGCGTGTAAAACAACTGGTAGCGCAAGATGGTAGCGCACGGGATTTTGGCGTGCAGGGTGATGTTCATCCCTTATATATATCGACATCACATCCACAAAAAACCTTGTGACTTCCATAGTTTCATCTATCAACATGGATGTCTTCTTTCACTTAGACACTTTTATTTTTCCATGATTATAATGTATGTTTTTAGTTTCATGCTATAACTAGGGTGTGACACTTGCGTGCTATTTTTCACTTGCACACCATGTTTTATACTTGCACACCTTAATTCCTTTTTTGACTATTTTCATTTCTTTTATCAAATATCATAAATGAACTTACTTAAAAGATGATTTTTCTATGCTTTTGTAGGTTCTAGGGCTCTAAAAAGAATTGGAACTGCTGATGAACTAGGCATTAAGTGTATTGATGATATGATGAATGTCGTCGGTCATGACTACTTTGAAGTTGGTGACACCACCCTTCCAAACATAGAAAAATATTTGAAGAAGTATCATTTCAACTTTCCATGAAGTACCTATCTTCCTTTGTATAGATATGGCCATTTGCAGGATGTTAATATTCCAGACCCAAAGAACTATGTGCCACATTCTTGCTTTCAATATTATACCAACTTCTCATCTTCCAATGTTTTTCATGGGGGATCATTTGATAATGCTGGAATAGAAGAGAATGCTCATGTCATGCATCACAACATATGTGCTCCATATTTGAAAGCACACACACCCGAGCTACAACCACATTGTTATTCATCCATCATTCGAGATTCTTATATGGATCAGTCCAAGGGTTGGATTAAAAGTTGGTATTTCCTCCCAGGAGGAGGTTTAAAACCCGCATTGATGTGGGCATACTGGGTTCATAAGACCTGTGCAGAATTTACAGATGACTTGAAAGGCGTCAAGATTTATGAGGTTGTTTGGGTCGGGAAAACTTATGTGTACGTGAATGATGATTTTGTGCCATAATTATTAAACTTAGGGATCCTAGAGACTAACTCCTTCCATCAATCACATGGAGAGGTAGGTCTCAGCCTATGGGATGTTTACAAGATTTCTGGAGCTCCAATCCTTAGAGACATGTAAGATGAGTTTATTCCTCCCAAGGTGACATGGAATAAATCCGAGAAGACACAATATTTGGTTCGTGAGTTGATGAAAATATTTAAAAAAATCAAGAACATGACCACCATGAAGTCTCACACCCGAAAGGATATTCATCCAGAGGATTGGATGGAAATATTTTTGATAAAGAAGAAGAAAAAGGGTCCCACTAGCACCCATATGACTAGCTATCCAAGGGAAGAGAAGAGAGGTACCAATAACACCTTTTGGCTAACATTAAGGAAAGGATAATATGATAAATGGGGATATGAAGTCAACCCAATAATTACTGGAAATACATATCTAGCAGGTTTCTTGGCCATGTGTCTTAACGTGTATTTGTTACCTGTATGAGACTCAAAAGGAGCCGTGAGGCCATGATCCTTTGTTATTGTGGCCATGAAGGCTGAGAAAAGGATGGTAGGGTTCGCCACTCATGTTTTGGACAAGATTCTTTGGATCATGTTGCACATTTATAGAGAGAAGTATCCTTTTAGAATAGTGGGACCATTCCAAGTTTTGTGGGGATGGATCACTACTCACTTCAGAAATTATGTTGTACAAAGTGAGGTACATGTTTTTGGAAGTCCTTTCCATCCATATGTTCAGGATTTTTCTAGTATTTCACCTTTACCTTTAAACACATATTACAGTAAGCCCATATTGAGAATTCATATGTAGTTTAATATCTTTCCTTATGGGGACCCGCCTATGGGGAGATTTATTTATGATGGGATAGCCAGTTTAGAGTTAAGGGAATATATTCTAGCTTGTAGAGATGGTGTAATGGCCACTAGGATTGATGGTGAAATCCTATGTGAGGCCTATGATCCTTATAGATTTGTGAGTCAATTCAAATGTCTACAAAAAAATATTGTATTCCATCCTGTGAAAGTCAGATTAGAGAAACATCCAATGGTTTCCCGACAACTATGGTTGTTGACATCTGTAGAGAAGACTATGGTAGTATTTAATTTACATGCCACTGATGCAGTAAGAAGAGTGACTATCTGGTATGCTGAAAACTGGGTTTCATCTTACCCAAAAGGGGTATTATTTCATGTTTTCCCTCGTGTGGGGGTGAACAGAAGTAGTAGAAGGGAACCCCTTAGTTTGGGAGGTAACTCTTCATCATCAGAGGCCGACTCATGAGAGTCAGAGGGTAGAGGTGATGATGTTTCAAATTCATGAAGGGACCTCTTTCCAGATATAACCTCCCTACCAGAGTTAAGATAGCCACCCCATTGATCGCTACTGAAGTTGTATCAAGGTGATATGGTCACCATCATTCTGAAGAGCGACGAGTTCCCATTTCTAATCCCTCACTCGTGATTGCGGGTGTTGGGAAGAAACTCAAATACAAGGTCGCAGGATCCTCTTCACAACCCTCTAACATAAACTCTAAATATATATGACCAAATTCTATTCAAATATGGAAAATTTTATATTGTGATTCTAAAACCATGTGGATGGATCTATGCGAAGGGCTGTATATTCCAAGAGGGGGGAATTTATGAGCTTTTTCTGAAATTATTTTTAAGGACAATCCCAATGAGGTGAGTACCTACATTCAAGAGTTGGAAATTCTCATATATACGACTAATGAATCAATTCCCACCACAAATAGGATGAAGGAAATGATACATTGTGGTACCACTTAAGGTAATATACTTTCATTAGATGAAAAATTGCGTGACTCTGTGGATCCTAATGTTGTAATTTTTTTTTCACATTCTCTTCTGCTTTGTATTATTAATTTTAGTCAAAGCATTATTACTCTAGGGAAGTATCATCTTAACCTGTAGCTAGTTAATGGAAGAACAACTGAAGTTCCCTCACCACCCTGGAGGCACTGCTCTTGGAGATACCAGATCACCCTGTGAATCGGGAGAAATATCTCCAAGCCAATAGGACATGGAGGATGAGATAGAGAAGGTATTTTAATCTACAATACATGTATTTAGAGATAATTATTCAAGACCTCCTAAGAAAGAGAAGAAGAAAAAGTACCGAAGATAGAGAACAATGGTTAAGAACATTCATAGTAGTGGTATGTCCTTATGATAATCATGAATTTTATCCTTTATTCATGAAAAAAGTGTTTAATATTCTCAGAATTACAGGGGATTATTCTATTTCATCATTGAAAGAAACTACTGATAAGCTTCAAGGAACAATGGAAGGTGCTACTGAATAGGCAAAAAATCATTCTAATCTATTGGTTCCTAAAAAGGCATTGAGTCAAAAAGAACCAACGTCTTCTCCCAGTACTACTTTCATTCATGCTATTAGAGGAGGGGAGGCTTCTGGTAAATAAAAAACTCTTTAAAGAACATAAAATTTAACAATAATTGACCTCTATACTATGGTAAATTTGGTTTATCACATGCTCTGGAACATCTGGAAACGACTGATGTTAATCCCACAACTGTTTCTGGGAAAACTATTCAGGTCCAAAGTTGTTGGATGAAGGTTGCGAATCAAACACGCCGAGAGCTCCCACGGGTGAGACTAACCTGGGATCTGGGATATCATTGGATGAAATGATGAACCTTGGAATGTTTTTTCAAGAATTATTAGAACATGTTAATATACCAGATTCTTTATAATATTTGGGAGTTCCTTGTATATAATAAACTAAACATGAGTTTTCATTATTATTCATGTTAATCTTCTTATGATTAAATTTATAACCATGTTTTTCTGAAATATGTAGTTTCATATAAAGAAACTATTGTTGTAATGATACTTGAAAGAAGTATTGATATTAATGTCACTCCGATAATTGTGGAGACATTGGATCAAGTGAATCTTGAGACAACAAATCTTTATGAGATTCATTCTGAATATCATGAGCCAGTTAATGATAGCACTCTCCACCCATAAACATCAAATAAAAATGTTGAAATAGAAAATATTGGGGAGGATTCTTCTTAAGATAATGACCTACTATTAGGTAAGAGATATTGATATTGTGATTGTGATCACTTTTGTTATTCCTTGAATCTAACCATAACTATAATTTTTTATTTACCATATAGGGCTATCAACTTCAATGGCTAGGTCCAGAGTTGAAGCCTCTGCATCAGCCCAAACAGTCTTAGAAGGTGAAGTAGCAATTTTTCAGGAAGGAGCAGTACATGGCACTTCTTTAAGTCCATTAATCCGAGAATACATCCCTACTTATGACAGTGATTCTAAATCAGACCCATAACAGCAAAAGTATCTTTGTATTTCACATCGCAAAGCATGGAAGAATATATGGAAGATAATATCTGAGATACCCCTTGTGGAACTTCCTTCATGAATTCCACAACTTTCATCTCTGTTTATCACACTGGGATTTGGTGGTTTGTAGTACCGTGAAATTCATATGGTGGTGAAAGAGATTATCCAAAGGAGTAAATAAGAGAAAAAACTTCAGCAAGACTTGATAAAAGCCAATTTTTTTATTAACATTGAAGAATTCCAAGAAGCTTTGTCCTGGGCTGAGGCTCATCACACTACAAAGATGAAGGGACTGAAGTATAAAATCAAATAAAAGATTGTTCAGTAGCTGCACCATCAACATGAATTAGATATCATTACAAGGGAGCTTGACCAGCTTCACAACTCATTATTAGAAGTCCAAAAGGATGGTGAAAAATCAATTGAAGATGCTAGAGAAGAACTTCATCATGCTGATGAAAGCAAAGATGGTCAAATTAAAGAGCTTCAATGGGGAGATGATGGGGCTCAAGAGACTATAATCCAAATAAGGAGTTATGTAGAAAACCTATTGTGATTTTTATAAGAGATAGACTCCAATTTTTGGATTCTCCTCTGTGAAAAGTATTTTATAAATGAAAATCAAATTTTCTTTAATCATCTGTTTTTTATTCTCTTTAGTTTCTTTTGTTTTACCTAAGATGTTGGGTTTAGTAAGCATAGTCTAGTTTTTCTAGGGTTATATGGAAAACCCCACAAGCTTAGTATCTTTTTACTTTTTGTTGCTCAATATTACATAAATCATACGAAATGTATGTTTTGTGAGATGGGACTTGACTTTTTTTCAGAGTTCCCTTTGCATGTTCCCAATCTGGTGAGTACCATGTCTCTTGTTGTTATTAGTTTAGAGTCATGCATGTTAGACTATAAAGGTTTAATGTTTAAGGTCAAATAACATTGACCATAAATTTTGAAATTAAATCCTAAACAAGACAAAGTGACAAATAATTTATTTAGTTTTATTTAAATATATCCATGGGGAATCTTGAGCCATGATTTTTATAGTCACCAAATTTAAAACTCGTATTAACATAAGGGGATACTTTTCCATGAATGAAGTTACCATTATTTTATAAAACTGTTATGGGGGTTGTATTATGCAGGGCCAACTGGGGCATATGCTGCATAGCCAAATAGTGGCATCTTTTGACTGATATGCCCGTTATGTAGGAAAATTTTATGAAAGGCCACCTAAGGGAACGTACTGAATAGTCAAGAAGAAGAGATCTTACAAATTTTAATATTTTACCATTGATAAACAAGGGAAGATGAAATTTGGGTGACTCTAGACCACAGTGGGTTGTTTTTTCAAGTAAAGGGATTTTAAAAATAAAGGGCTATTTTATGATGACATATGTCATGAATAGGAAAAACACTTCTATACAAATTTGGTGTATGAATAATGGTTAAAATTTATCAGAAATGAGAATTTATTAAATAAAAATGTGAAGATTTATGTCGTACAGTGAGGACATTGTGTTGTGAAATTTAAGGTCATGTCATGAGGACATTGTGTGCCTTTAATTTAAGGTCTTTATCTTTGACCAAAGGTAAGATACTCTCAAATTTTTTTTGATAATTTGTTTGGAAAATATTACAATATCCCGGTATGGAAGAAAAAATTGAAAACTGTGATTTGTGATTTTTCAGATCTGAATAATGATATGGGAAAAGGGATAAAGGTATTAGAAGAAGTATTTTCCTAGAAAAAATTTACCATTGTTTGAAAACCCCTTTATTGGGGTTTTATTATGCAGGGAAAACTAGGGAATATGTTATATATCCAAATCATGGCATCTTTTGATTGAAAAGCCCATTATGTAGGCAACTTATGAAATGCCACCTAAGGGCACGTACTGCATAGTCAGGAAAAAGATCTCTCAGAAGTTTGAAATTTTACTACTTCTAAAATCAAAGAATGTTTATGGAGATTCAAGTTTTCCGAAGCACCAAATTTGGTCTATGGATAATTTCACCTGAATATGGAGAGGGAATTTCCAACCAAGATTTCCAAAGAATCGGAGGAATATGACTTCTATGAAGGTCTGACCCAAACGTAAAAGGTGTTGTGTCAGTAGTTTTAGGTCATACAACTACAAAAAAATGGAAACAGTATATGTCATGTGGATAAGTGATTCCATGGTTATTTCATATTGTGTTGAACACATAGATAGGGAAATTTGTAAACTATAGTCATAAAGATTTTCAGATTGAGAAAAAGATAATGGGACAAATATACTTGAATCACTGTTTTAAAATATAGATTCTTATATATTGTCATCAAATTTTGAAAGGGACAAAGAAAATATAAACATGAAAGAAATTACCATTATTTGACAAATCTTTTATGGGGGTTGTATCATACAGGGCCAACTAGGGCGTATGTCGCATGGCCAAATAGTGGAATCTTTTGAATGGATGGCCCATTATATAGGAAACTTATTCGAGGCCACCTAAGGGCATCTTCTTCATAGTCAGGAAAAAGAGTTCTCAGGTATTAGAAACTCAGTCACCAGAAACCATAAGAAATATTATAAAGATCTAGAAAATATTCAAGATTATGAGTATAAAATATAGATGGGGGTTATGATCAATGCACATAATAAATATTTAAATCAACATTGACCATGAGATTTACATCTTTTATATTGATATAACTCATATGTAAAATATAGACATTATTTGTTTCTATATCAATTAATATATTGATGTGCAGTTTAAATTCCTGCAACGAGGACATTATATTGTGCATTTTTAAGACATGTAGTGAGGGCATTATACTGTGTAGTTTTAATTCCTGTATTGAGGACATTATACTGTGCAGTTTTAAGTCATGTAGTGAGGACATTGATAGCCCCATAAGAAATTGAGACCCCATATTTATATATAGAATATATTTACCTAATTCCTAAGCCCATGTGAGCTATGCTCGGTGTGAGAAACAAGGAGCAGTAAGGGTTTCTTTTATAACAAAAAGGTGAAAAGTGGATAATAGGGGTGTTATATTTCCATGCAGTTTAACATCATATGGCATGGATGAAGATGAAACAATGTGAAAAGAAAGACATATTGTAACTGGACTAAGGGATTAAACCCATGTGTCAATATGTGTCTTTTTGGTCCATGTAATACTTACGCCTACATGACTTTTAAGGGTTCCATATCACCCCTTGAAAGGTGGATTATCAAAATCAATAAAAAATGAAGGCCTTCGGGCGATTGGAGACTATGCGTCTTGTTGGGAGAAATAATCAAGTCATACATCGTTCTTTAATCATTCTCTATGGAGCTTTTATTCTTATATAAGGAATAAATGGGGTTTTTTATATCGCAGTTGGGACCAAGATTAGATATTTAGGCATCTCTATGTATCTCATATATATTATAATCAAGTCATACGTAGTTCTTTAAACATTCATTTCCCACACCAATCGAGTTTGACATGGGATATAGGGGCTTTTACACATTCTACAAGAATGATTAAATTTAAGACACAAGATGGTATGAAAATAAAATCATGTATCTTATAAGATCACTATGTATAGATCTAGATTCATATAAAGGATAAGAAAAGGAAATAAATTTTTTTATTGTGGTTGGGTCCAATATTGGAGATCAATGAATCTCTATGTATCTCAAATAAATGAGAATCAAGACACATGTAGTTCTTGAAACAAGGTCCCTATGCATATGTAACTCAGATATAGGGAAGGGAGGGATTCATGTGCCACTAAAGAGTAGAAATTATTTCAATGATGCTTTCTTATGAAATATCTGAATGTCAAGTACAGAAGAGGTTATCTATACAGATTAATGTTGTGTAATGAGGGAAAATGGTGCTACACATTTTCACATCATGCATTATGGATGATTATGGTTGTTATTCTATTTAATATCTTGAAACTAGGACTTTTTACAGTGCAATTTTAAAATTCTCAATAAGGACATTGGGGGATTTGCAGTTTTCAGTATTGTAGTGAGGAAGATGTATGCAACCACACAAAGTATTTCTTCAAAAATATCACATTGGTTGGACTTTTAATAGTCTCTCAATCCATTGAGATTAAGGAATAAGATCCATTCAAGTAGATCTTATGTATGGAATACGATACTTCCCACTTTGTCTCAAGCTTTGGAGGATTCTTTCCTGGTATCATTGGAGTCCTAAGGACCAATACTAATTCTCCTTGAAGAAATGAACGAATGTGAACTTTCTTGTTAAAATCTTCAGAAATTATGTTTTGATACACTTATAAATGATGAAAATTATGCAATATTTTCTCATCTAATTGTTTCATCTCATTAAACTGTTTTTGAGACCTCTCATCTATAGACAATTCATAATAGATTGAAACTCTGAATGAAGGAAATTTCACTTCAACTGAAAAAATGCTTCTGTTTCATATACCAATGAATAAAGAGTTTCTTGGGTGGCATTACGAGTAGTTGTCCGATAAGACCATAAAGAATGAAAATTTTTATCAGGCCATGATTTCTTATCATTATCAACCATCTTTTGGAGTATGTTTGATAAGGTCTTATTGAAAGTATCAATCTGTCCATTGTCCACCACATGATAGCGAGATGAATGGTTTAACTTTATATTATTCTCCTGATATAACAACTTTACCATAAAAGAATAGAAATTGGTTCCATTTTCCATTAATATTGTATGAGGGAAACCAAATATAGATGATGTTAGTTTTTACAAAACTAACAATTCTTTTGGCTTTGACTTCTTTGAGAGGAATTACCTACACCCATTTAGAAATGAAGTCAGTAGTAGTAAGAATGTACTTGAATTTCTTAGTCATAACTAGATCATAAGGTCCTACTACATACATTCCCCATGTGGAAAATGGCCAAGAGTATTTAGTTGTATGTAGCAACTCTGGGGGTTGATGAATGAAGTTGGAATGCATTTGGGAGGGATGAAATTTCTTAGTGAAATCTATGCAATCATGCTTCATTGAAGAACAAAAGTTTCCAAGCCTTCAAATTTGATCAGAAGGCCTATGCCCAGACTGGTGAGCACCACAATATCTTGAATGTACTTCTTTCATGACAGCAGTAGTTTCTTCTCCATCAATACATCTGAAGAGGATTCCATCAAATCCTCATTTTAGAGGATCTTCTGGTGATTTGGACTATCATAAAGAGTAAAATTGGCCTCTCATCATCAGATCTGTTCTTCTTCATCCCTATCAAGTGGAAGTACTCGATTTTGAAGATATTATATGATGGGTGTTATTCATCCCATGGTATGACCATACGGATCAGAAATAGGCCTAATTTCATTAATTTCCTTCATTCTAGTTTAAACATAAGGTGAGACCATACAACGATGAGCTATACTGATGAATGTCTCATCTCGATTTGGATCTTCTGAGGGTGTAGTTGCATTAGCCACTGCATCATATTAGGCATTTTGTGATCATGGGACATAAGACAATGTCGTATCTAGGGTAAATTCATCAATTAACCCTCTGACGTAATTGCACATAGGGATTAACTCTTATTTTCTAATATAATATTCCCCATTGACCTATTTGATTACAAATTCTGAATCACCTTTCACATTCAAGTGACTCACATGCACCTAAAGTTCCAATTCCAAGCCTACAATGAGAGCTGGATATTATGCTTCATTATTGGTATCACCTTCTGATAATAGAAAGGAGTAAGTAAATACCGCCTTTTCAAGGGAAATAAGGACAAATTCTAACCCAACATTGATGATTTTAGTATTTTCCATTATCTTTACTGTTGGACTTCTGTAGGCACCATAAAAATACATTTCCAATGTTTGGGGACTATCTTGAATAGTGAAGACCTCTTCATCAGAAATTTCAGTATTCAATGATGTATCTTCTGAAGATGGATGTTCAGCAAGGAATTTGGCCAGATCTTGTCCTTTTATTACCTTCTAGTGCACTAAATGTATATCAAACTATAGAAAAATAACTACCCACCATGTCAGACGCCCTATAAGCATAAGATGACTGGGGATAAATTTGAGTGGCTTATTGCGATATACAAATTAGACCTCATGATGTTGCAGGTAGTGCCTTAATTTCTGTACTAAAAAGATGAATTCTAGGAATCACTTATCAATACATGAATATCGAGTTTCTAAATCAATCATAGTTTGACTGAGATAGTAAAGGTTGTTCTCTTTCCCAGCTTCGTTATTTTGGGTAAGAAAGATACCCAGTGATCACGCTAATGATATCACATAGAGAATAAGTGGTATTAATTCAATATGTGGCATTAATACCAGTGGACTCAAGAGATATTTCTTGAGGGTATAAAATGCTTCTTGGTAGTATTCATTCTATTTATAGGTGACTCACTTATTCATTAATCTAGTGAAGGGAAAACACTTGTCTACCAAATTGGGGATAAAGCACTGAATATTGGTCAAGTGTCCTTGGATTCCTCATAATTATTTTGAATTTTTGAGGAAGTGTCATGCCAAGTATTTTTTTTCTCAGGATCAACTTTGATACCACAGTGGCATACAACGAAGCCAAGTAACTTTCTTGAGGTTACCCCAAAAGCATATTTCAAGGGATTCATCTTTAAATTCTGTTTCGAAATTTTTTTGAATGCGGTCCCCAGATTAGCCAAGTGATTGGAACATTGTCTAGATTTTACCACCAAATCATCTACATAAAATTCAACAAATTTCCCTATTACGGGTTTTATGATATGGTGCATGGTGTGTTGATACGTTGCACCTGCATTCTTTAAGGAAAAGGGAATTAACCAATAGAAAAATACACCTTGAGGGGCTCTGGAGGCTATAGATTATTCATCCTCTAGAGCCATGTGGATTTTATTATACCCAGAGTATCCATCCATGAAGGACAGCGCTTCATAGCCAGCTGTTGCATCAATTAAAATCTCTGAGATCGGAACTGGAAAATCATCTTTAGGACAATGCAGCTTAAGATCTCTAGAATCAATACAAACTCTAATCTACCCAATATTCTTTTTTATGGGGACAATGTTGGCTAAAAAGTTGGGATATTGAACTTCCCTAAAAAAATTATCCTTTATAAGCTTTTCAACTTCAGCTTTAATTTTAGAAGCATGACTTGGGTGTGTTCTTTTTGCTATCTGCTTGAATCCGTGATTTTCTTCTGGAAAACCCAAATGATAAGGGGCTACATCGAGATTAAGACCTGGAATTTCGGTATAATTCCAAGAAAATATATCTTGATGTTTCTTTAAAAATTATTTATACACCTATTTCTCTTCAGAATTCATGGCAGCACTAATTAGATTGTGGCTTAGATCTTCTTTTGTACCCAGATTTATTTCTCTGAGCTCATCCATAATGGTAGAGACACCTTCCTCAAATTCTAGATAAGCATCCATGATATCGTTATATTATTCTTCATTATGTGTTTCTTATTCTATTTCAACTTACATATTAGATGATGAAACAAAACTTTAAGAGTTAGGGGAGGAGTCATTATTTGAACATTCTGAAGAAGAGGTCACCATTTCTGGACCTACTGATAATGAAGTGTCTTTCTGGGGTAATAAATATGAGATTATGGATTGGGAATCAACATATTTGTATTCCTCTAGTATTTCTAAAACATCTTCTATTCTGATTGATGAAGTAGAGACTTTTTGTATTTCAGTGGATGAAATGAAGACATCTCCATTTAAGCTTTCATCACTGCTTCGTAAATCAAAAATTTCTCCCATTCTGTCAGACTCAATTGTTGTAATTCGCAGTATGGACGTTACTAGATGAATGCTTGGATTTGGGTTTACCTTTTCAATTTTCTTAACAAGTAACACATAATCCATATTCAAATGTATGAATGGGTTTTCATAGAGCTTTTGAAGCCCATTCAGAGCATTAACTCAGGTTATCTTCTTTGTCATGGATCTCATTCCTTTTGTGTGACAAAACTCTACCTCAACGTATTGAGATTCACATTTTTTAAATAGAGCCTTATCACTATACAATGTTCATATTTCACCAATGAAATATTACTTAATACATTGGTGGTGTGACACAGGTATGGATGCATGTTGATGTAGCCAAGGCCTTCCAAGAAAAATGTTGAAGGCTGTGTCTTGACGAACAAACACAAAATATGAATTAGATACAAGATCTACAAACTGAGTTCTTAGTGTAATCTATCCCAGAGTTTCTCACTCATTCTTATCATATCCTTAAAACATTAAATTATAAGGAGATAAGTCTGATTTGGTAAGGCCCAATCGACGAAGTGTACGAATGGGAATGAGGTTGACTCTGGAGCCATTACCAATGAATGATCATCGGATGTCTATGTCATTGACCTTACGAGATAGATACAAGGGTATAATATGTACAGGTACAACATCATCCTCATATTCATTACTAAAATATATGAATTCATGATATTCTACAGGGTCATTCTCTATATGGTAAACTTCAGTAGTATCAACTTCAGTTTCAAACTCTTGAGGACTTAACAAATCCTCAATAAGTTCTTCTCAAAGATATTTTGATATACATAAGGCATCAAAATTTTCCAACTTGGATGGTAAATTGGTCAATTGTTTCAATACATCATACTTGTTTTTCAAAGGTCTGCATTTCCTAGTATTGAGATGTGGTTTTGTAGGTGCCTTGGAAGTTGATGCTTCTGATGTAAATGTACCCTGTGTCGGAGAAGGAGCAACAAATACTCTTAGATTTGGTATATTAGACTAATTTGTTCCATTTAATTGTTGGGAGGAATATGGTGTGACTTATAATCATTCCTACAAAATAATCATTTTAGGACTGAACTTGTCTTGCGTGGAATAATCTCTCTCATCATATTGAGATTGTTGAAAGGCTCTTCCATGAGTTTCTACCACAAACACAGTTCGATCATGGGTAGAGTTAAAATAGTGGCTTCTAGAATACCCACTTCTTCCCCTATATCATGGACCTTGGCCTCTTCCTCTGGTTCCACAATTAGTTACAAGAAACTCAGGCTCATTATAATCAGAATCACCATTGCCATAAGAATTTGTTAAGTGGATGACATTGACGGAACCAAAGATCAATTCTTCATATGATGAAGATTATTCGTAATAGGTTGGTTTTGGTTGTACCAGTTTCCAGGGTGGTGCCGGTACTTTTGAATTATGTGGCATGAAATATTCCAGGGTCATGGACAACTTTGTCCTTGACAATATTTCATCTTCTTCTGACTACTCTTTTTTCTTATGATCACAACGCTTATTTGAGGATTGACCTTTTAATGAAGATGGTTTTTCTGTGGATGAAGTGGAAGAAGACACAATCAGTTTTTTATACTATGTTTGTATAATGTCATGAGTTTGGCTGATCATTTTCCTGATCATCCAATCATCATATTTCATCACATTTTTTACTTTTGACTTCCTGATATTGACCTTCATCCTCTAGATTAGTAACAGTAACACATGTTTACATGATCTGATGAACTTTTCAATTTCACTTGTCTAGATTCTACCATTTTTTTGCAGGAGGTATTTGAAAAAAAACACTCTAGAATGGGATGCCCCAACATCTAGTGAAAGGGAAAATAATTCAGAATATATTCATCTCCTTATTTGTTTGGTTTCTTCAGCCTTGGAAACTAAACCAAATTGTTCTCAAGAGCTGAGATGAAGTAACTGGAATCTTTTTCATTCTATAAGGAATAAACATTGCTCTTTAATTCCTCAAACTATTTCCTCCTTTGATGTCGTTGATCATCTCGACGAGGTGATCATTTTTGCTGATGCTCTAGAGTCAGAGCCCTTTGATATGATGAAGGTTTTGAAGTACAAGTAGGTACAGGTGCTTGCTTGAGTGTAATGGTAGAAGCCTCTGATTTCCCTGTTCTCCTACCCAGATCTGATGGAATTACACGAGTTTTATCCATAGTCTCTATAATAAAATATTCTATTTGTTGATAAATTAAAGTAAAGTCTTGAAACCCTCCTGTGTATTTTATAGGGATCAGGGCTGTGCATAACTCATCACCCAAATTTTCAACACAAATTGGCAGAAACTCTTCTTGGGGGAGTGCTAGACTTCAGGAATATGTTAATCCTTTCCATCAAGAAATGAAATCTAAAAAACTTTCATTATCCCTTTGTTTGAAATTTGTAAGATCAAATACTATTGTATTCACTAATATTGATCTTAATTGATGAAGGAATTTCTAATGGAGATCTTCCCATCCATTAATTGATCAATATTGTAAACTTTTATACCATACAAAAACTAGTCCTTGTAATGACTGCACAAAACACCTAACTTTTACTACTTCTTGTTGTTGAGGTGTTCCCATCATGGGATCATGATAGAACAAATATTTTCAATTATTTTATTCGGAATTTCAATTTTTTAATCCCCACAATGTGTTATTTCAATGTAAATTGTCACATTTTATGTTTTATGAGTATTTTTTAGCTTAATTTGAAAAATGGATTATTTTGGATTTAAACAATTTTCATTTATTATAATGTTTAGGCCATACCTTTTTCTAAACTTATCAAAATTGATAAATTCTTCTTTTATAGGTATCTATGTTCGATGGGATTCATTTTATCTTTCTAGACACAAAGCTCAATCCATCATTTGGAAGCTCAAATCTAGCTCACAATCCAGGCCTTGAAAACTGTGTACAGAACTGTATAATTTTATTGTGGGGACCACATCACATAAATGGCCAAACCATTGGAGCTTAAATTTTACATGGATCTAGAGGACATCCGGGTTCACAAGTTTTATTAATATGGCCGCACATGATTCTTTCATTCTCGAGGCCATTAATGCATTGGAACTCGGTATATTGTAAGATGAACAGTCTTCCTGGAAGAATTAAATACGCTGAGTGAGGCGGCTATAGCTAATTCATTACCAGGCCAATTAAGCTGAAATTCTGTGGGTCGACAGACGAGAAGTCGTGGAACAACTTTCAAGAATGACCAAGTCCCAAATTAGGTCATTAAAGAGGCCATCCACGCTCCTATATTCAGAGATTATTTTTGGAGCCAAATTTTCACCCCCTCTCCCTATAAAAGAGTGTGTCTTTTTCATTTCAAAGGGTTGGAAACTTAGGAATAGCCTTTGTTGGCCATTATATGTAGTTTAGTCTTGTATTTTATTTTCTTTCTATTCTGTAATAGCATTTCATATTTTTATTAAAGTGTTCTCCTTTCGTAACTTTTCTTTCTCTCTTTTGTTTTCTCCCCCCCCCCCCATTTTCTCCATTATTGTGAACTCTTATGCTCGTGATTATGAGTAGCTTACCCGAGGAAGTTCCTAAGGGAGTAATTCAGTGGTGAACCCAATTATTTTATGATTAATTTTATATAGTTTCTTGTTTACTTATAGTTTGGCTGTGTTGGATCTTAGTGGGAAAGGCGCCTTTGTGTCTCCACTTGCCACCCAAAGCTTAGCTTTCCCTTCTGCCACATTCTCCCTCGATCGAGAAGGTGGATGTACGGTCTCTCGACGATCGATGAGTGTATCGTATGTTCACAACCATAGGTATAATGGGATGTTCATTCATATGATGGAGCATGATCATTAATTAGATTTAAAACATAAAAAGAGACGATGAAGGTTCACTCTGGATAATCTCCCGGGAGGATATCCTTTCTGTCTGACATCATTCTGTTTGCATTCATTCTATCTGAATTGCATTTTCATATTTACTTTTAGTATTTAAATATCATTTATTAAATATCATTTTCATTTATTTTTTTAATATATATATATAGTGAATTATAAGTAGTGAGTCATTGATCTCAAAAGGCTCCTCAAGAGATCGACCTTGGTCACCTATTATGCTGCACTTAGTATAGATATTTTTGAGAGCGCGCACGACAACGCTTCATCAAATTGGCGCCATTGTCGGGGATCCAAGTGGTATTTAATCACTATTTTTATTCACATTATTTAAATTATTTTTCTTCGTTTCATTAAAAAAAACACAAAAAAATAATAAATTTCAAAAACCAAAAAAAATCTGTTTGTTCATGATGAATGTCAACTCAAATTTTTATGCATGGACTGATGAATATCATGTTCCAGTAAACATATTAAATGATCTTGATGCTAAATAAAAAAGTATTAGTAATATAGTGGAAAAATTGTAGAGTCAAATAGATTTGATTGCTGAATACATACATGCATGTCCAGAGCAACCCGAACCTGATCCTGAGCCAGAACCTGAACCAAAACGAGTGGTGGAAGATATTTCCCCAATCATTTTTTATGTCAAAGAACCTAAGGAGGTTGAGAAGGAGATACTAAGGGAGTTAATAATATTATCCTGTACTCATCCATTGCTCGAGGAGGTCCCTGATGTACACATTTCAGCTGATGTACTTATGGGAGATCAACATTTTTTGACTGAACCTTGGAATCACTTTGTTGAAGATAACGTGAATCTTGATCTTCCCATGATTGATATTGAACAATCTATACCTTTTGACCACACTCATTCTTTGGATGATGAAGAAGAAGATTCCCATGCTGATATGGAGTTTCCACTGGTCTTGGCCGAAGAGATCAATTTTCAAGCTGACTTACTTGAAAGGGAAGATTTCTTAACTAATTCATCTTGTTTTAATTTTATTCAAACTGAACTATTTTCTGACATCTCCTTTCCTGAAATTTCTGATACAGCACAAATGGAGTAGGCCTTGGATGTTAATGATAAAAAAGATACCAGTTAAGTGGTGGTGATCAAGGAAGAAGAGATGGAGAATCTAGTGGTTGTGTGACTGCCTCCTTTGCAACAACTTTCATACCATTTGGAGGAGGACACCACAGAAGTTCACAGGGAGCACCCCTATATTCTATTCCCTCCCACTCTGGATCTAAAATTATATATATCTTATTTATTGGGGGTTTGGAACTTTCTTATTTTATTTTGGGTTCTCCAATCTCAGTGTCTACTAATGGATACTAGAAAAAGTCACATATGGTGGTTTATCTCAAAGAAACCACACCCACCTTATGATTGGGGATAATCTGCTGTAACTGCCTGAATAGGGGCAGTAAAAATCTAGCATATGCTTTGGGGGTCAAACCAAGCATTATCACTTTTCTATACCTTTTAAATTTATTTTTATTTCTTTTTCTTATCAGTTGTAATTTCTTTTTTTTGTGCTTTCATTTTATTTTTCATGTTGTTTTTTTTGAAATTTTCGTGTTTTCCTTTTTCATTTTTTGGTTGGTTTTTAGGAATCTTGAGATGAATTGAATACTTTGGGAAAATTCAAACCATCTTAGTATTTTTGGCACATTGCTTGATTTGAGTATTTGAGGATTTAAATGATTGCTGAATGGATTTTGTTTCTAATTTCTGATCTTTTCATTTGATGAAGTTTGGTTAACTGTGAAACTCATGTGCACTAGTGCTGTCCAAATTGAAAATCTTTCCCAACCCGAGAGGTTTCTAAACCTTTTTGATATCTTCTTATATTTCTCTTTTTCTTGAGAGTCTTGAGACATGTTGTATGATCCATAACTTTCTATTTTTCTCTTTTTCAAAGCTGTTGGAGTTCATAAAATGTGTCAAGTATGATTGAGGCATCACTTTGAAATCCCCTTTTGCATTAAACTCTTATTTTTTCCTACATTTTCATCAGAAATTCTTTAAGCCCATATTAGCCATGAAATACCTTGTTAGGCAGCCACATTACAAGCCATTTATCCCTTTCCAACCTACTCTAGGAGTTAAATTCAGGATTATTGTTGAACTCAAGTGTGGGGGAGGATGAAGATGGTCTACGTTTTGCTTTCCTGAAGAATCTATTTGAGCTGAATTGAAAGTGTTACCATATTTATTGCTGCTTGGGTGGAAGAAATGTCATGATGAAAAGATGGATGGGTGGACGAAAATATCATTACACAAATGGTCCGAGTGTTCACCAATTTTTGAAGATCAAAAGCTGCCTCTCTTTTCCTCCAAAACATGATTGTGAAGAGAAATCCAGATCTGAATTCAAGCTGAAACAATGCTACAAATGGGGAAAAGAGGGATGAAAATAATTGATGATAAAATCCCAAGTGTGAAACTCCCAAAAGAAGACGTGTTTGGAGGTGATTATTTTTTGAGCTGATTGAGGAGCACACCATTCTTGAGAAAAACTGTTTTCATGCATTTACTTCACTTTAGAGCTTAACCCTCCTCATTCTGCCTCCGATATTTTTACATTTGAATCATGCCAACCCTCTGCCTCAGAACAACCCATGAGAAAGACCTCATGAGTGACACATTTTTTTACCCTGTGAATTGGAGATACTAAGAGGATATCAAGCCTATGGAAATCACACTTGTTCTTGGGAATGAGAAAAACTCCACATTAAATATCCTTGAGTGAAGAGAGAAATATTTTTCCAGGGAGGTAGATACGACATGCATGTGAGGATTAACATGATATTGAATGGATTCATATGATTTTTTAGGAGTTCTGAAATTCTTACCCATGTAGAAGGCATGATATTTTCTTTGATATGATAATTGAGCTATGTTGTCATTTATGCTTTCAGAATTTTGTTTTTGACCATGGTATAAGATGATTGCCCAGGAGTGCAATGTTTAAGAGTGGAGGAATTGATAGAACAAATATTTTCAATTATTTTAATCTTAATTTTAATTTTTTTAATCTCACCAATGTGTTATTTCAATGGAAATTTTCACATTTTATGTTTTATGAGTATTTTTGAACTTAATTGGAAAAATGGCTTATTTTGGATTTGAATAGTTTCATTTATTATAATGTTTCGGACATAACGTTTTCTAAACTAATACAAATTTCGAAATTAGTCTTCTATAGGTTTCTATTTTTGATGGGCTTTATTTTATCCTTCTATACCCAAAACTCAATCAATCATTTGGAAGCTCAAATCCAACTCACAATCCAGGCCTCGAAAACTATGTACAGAACTGCATAATTTTATTGTAGGGACCACATCTCATAAATGGTTGATAAATTGGAGCTGAAAGTTTACATGGAGCTAGAGTAACTCTGGAGGAACAATTTTTATTATTATGGCCACGCATTATTATTTAATTATCAAGGCCATTAATGTGTTGGAACTTGGTATATTGGAAGATGAACAGTCTTCCAAGCAGAATTAAATACGCTGAGTGAGGCGGCCATAACTAATTCATTACCTTTCCAATAAGGCTTAAATTTTGTGGGTACACAGAGGAGAAGCCTTGGAACAACTTTTAATAAGGACCAAGTCCAAAATTCGGTCATTAAAGAGGAAATCCATGCGCCTAAATTCAGAGATTATTTTTGAAGCCAAATTTTCACCCCCTCTCCCTATAAAAGAGTCTCTTTTTCATTTCAAAGGGTTGACAACTTAGGAATAGCCTTTGTTGGCCATTATATGTAGTTTATTCTTGTATTTTATTTCCTTTTCATTCTGTAATATCATTTCATATTTTTATTAAAGTGTTCTCCTTTCTTCACTTTTCTTTCTCTCTTTTGTTTTCTCCCCCCGTTTTCTCCATCATTGTGAACTCTTTTGCTCGTGATTATGAGTAGCTAACCCAAGGAAGTTCCCGGGGGAGTAATTCAGTGGTGAACCCAAGTCTTTGATCATTAATGTTATATAGTTTCTTGTTTACTTAGAGTTATGATAAGGGTAATCTTAGTGGGAATGGTGCCTTTGTGTCTCCACATGGCACCCGAAGCTTAGCTTTCACTTCTGCCACATTCTCCCTCGATCGAGGAGGAGGATGTACGGTCTCTCGGCGATCATTGAGTGTACCATATGTTAACAACCATAGGAAAAAGGGGAAGTTCATTCGTACGATGGATCATGCTCATTAATTATATTTGAAACATAGAAAGAGACGATGAAGGTTCACTCTGGATAATCTCCTGGGAGGATCTCCTTTCTGTCTGAAATCATTTTGTTTGCATTCATTCAATCTGCATTGCATTTGCATATTTACTTTTAGTATTTCATTCTCATTTCTTAAATATCTTTTTCATTTATTTTATTTAAAACATATATTTATATATAGTGAATTAGAAGTAGTGAGTGATTGATCGCAAAAGGCTCCTCAAGAGATCGATGTAGGTCAGCTATTATGCTCCACTTAGTATAAATATTTTTGAGAGCACAGACGACAATGCTTCATCATATCACAATGAGAAAAAAAATGTGTTAAATGTTTTTTCGGATCTCCCGAACCCTTAAAAATAGGGAATGTGTTACTCACCAAATTTGGTGGGGGAGGAATCAGGTCCACCCATTCAGGGTAAGATTTATTTTCTAGTTAAATGGTCCACATCGTTCGTCCATGGATTCCAATCGAGTCTTTAATGAATCAATTGTGTTTGTAAGAATTTAGGGAATATCTGGATGAACTGGAACCTGTGTAGGTACAATAACTAGAATTTTAGCTGGTGCAATGACCGAAAAGACCACTGGTGATGGTGCTGGTATTTTCCGTGGATAACCCATGGGAATAAGCTTATCAGGATGTGTTTAATCCTACCTTTGTTGTGTACCCAATAGAGGTAATTAATTATCTGCATCTGTAGTTACCACAAATCCTCTTTTTTGAGGAGCTCCTATAGGATTTGCAAGTTTAGGATCTTCCTGGGGAGTGTGTCTAGTAGAATTGGTACATCGAAGTAACTCTCTATTGAGTCTTTTCAACTCTTCCATATCCGCTTCTTACTGTGAAAATATCTATTCAAGTGAAAGAGGTTGACCTTCTCCATTGGAAAGGTTAGATGCAATCTGTTTTTACCTTTACCCTTTTTAGATGCCTTTAATATGAGTGGGAGATGGTTATTTGAAGGCATACCTAGATTCTGGGTAATCCTGTGATTTTGGGTACGTACACCTTATTCATTTTCTTCAGTGTGTACCATATGATGGATAAGAACATTATCTTATAATTCCCGTGAACTAGACTCGTTTTTAGAAGGATCTTATGTAATGGTGTTTATAACATTTATTGACGCATAATGCATTGACGACATTCTATCAATATCTTTGTAAGATTGTCAACCTCTATATCTTCCATGAGACTCTGCTCTCCTATATGATGGATTCTGAGAAGCTGTTTGACGTACAGCAACCTAAAGGGAAACGTCGAATAGTTCAGTTGTGCGCTTTCATTGTGGCTTCTCCCCTAATCGGGAGGAAACTAACTTCTGTTGAGGAGGGTATTGTAGATCTGAAAAATCCCCCAGCCCAATAGTTTGGGGTTGTTCCTTTTCATCTTCTTCAAACCTTTGATCTTTGTTTAATAAATTTTAAGGTTTAATTAAATGATCCCCTAGCCTTGCATGTTGGGGTGGTTCTTGAACTGTTATGGATGAGATTCACATAGGTGCTCTTCTAATTTTGCAAATATTGGTTCGGACATTAGTTGGATGCATTATCCTACAACCACTCAAATCACCTTTTTTTCAAGATCACTATGTTACTAAAAATATTTTTGTTATTTGACGGCTGACATCCTCTAAGAGGGAGGCAAGCTCAAGATTCTTAAATGCCTAATGTAAACGTAATTCAAAAACTTCTTTTCTTTGGGCCTTAATCTGATGAGAGCTAGTGGATTCCTTTTCTTGATCATACATTTGACTACACACAAAATCTTTTGATTGTAGCCGACCATGGGAAATAACATTGCATGAAACCACTTTTGGAGGAAATTGTTGATTCTGGAATTCGGTGAAATGAAATTCTCAATGTGCACCGCATCCTCTAATACAAATACCGGATGGGGAATCATAAATTAACTAGCATAGCCTTTTTAGAGAATTGAGGCATACATGCTGAAGGACTCTCTGGTTCTTTTAAACCTTTGGATGTTGGGAAACTGAGAGAGATTTCATGTCAATTTGGAGTTTCTACCCTTCTATTACCAGTACATGATTTTGATATTCATCATATGGTCATATTTTGGGTTTCAAATGATGAAGAGTCTTCCATAAGTTTAGGAGGATATCATGAATGCAATCTTCTACAATAAATTCTGGAATGTTATAATGAGAATTTTCCAAAGGCCAAAACAAGACTGGTATTTATCCTTTATCCAATTTTTTCTCAAGTTTAACATATCTTCATCATCTTTTACTAGAGATTTCTCCACTTGGTCTAACCAAAGTGGAAATTCTGTATTATAAGATCAATGACACAAGGGAGGTTCAGAGAATGAAAATTTCCCAAATATGTCTTCTTGTTGAGAAAGTGTTTCACCCTTCAATGACATGGCATCAAACATGACTAGTATTGTTTTTTAAAGTGCCTCAAGATAGGAGGGATTTATCATCGCTACATAGTCAATTATAGAATTATCTTGACAATGTGAAATACTACTTTAGAGAGGAATTTGGTAGTGAATTCCATCATGGGGAGGACCACCATGGTGGATTACATCAAGGGATAAATTATTTTTATCCTTGGTCTTCTATCCACACAGAGGGTTTCTGTGACTCTCATCCAAAGATAGTCTCTTTGGATTTACCGAATATTCATGAATAATGCTTTCATGATGAACTATCCAATGGGGACCTTCAGAATTACTGCTATAACTCCCATAATTTGGTAATGTGAGGGTAGGATCTTGAGCTACAACAGATAAATGTCTGAGGGCTTCAACAACTCCAGCATTAAGAGGATCCAAATTGTATCTTGACTCTTTATTTTCAAACCATATTGGAAAAAACTTCTTCTTGGATGTTTTCTTACACTTAGTTGGGATCACTTTCTGGGAGAAGTGGTTATCATGGGCTGGTTTATGTGCCATCCTAGGAGCAGCCACCATAATGGAATGATTACCTCCAATTGGAAAGGGTGTATGTTCATGATATTCTTGTTCGTATGATATGGAGGAGTTTACCCCATAACCCTCTTAGACTGGAAAAAATGTGTGTATTTTCTCCGAGATGGAATGATGATGTGTCATCCAATGTGTGGGGACATATTTATGTGTTTTTTCCCCTGGTACTGCTGAAGTAGTTGTTATAATATCCTATCATGCTTCCAGAATTTGGGTAGGAATTTGGGTTTTCCATTTCACCATTGATAAGATGTGTTTGGTGAATTCAGTGGTCATAACAAGAATATACATCCATTCTGTATATGGAGTAGGTGTATGTTCCTGGTCCTATACTCCTTTTTCTATCAATGGGTATTGATAGTACTAATGCATGGGGGTAGAGAGTTGGGTTTTCCCCATATTTTTCATCGGAGTTTTCCAACTAACTTCTCTCGGTGCCGCCAAATGAGACTGTTGGCAGGCTTGATGAATGACGGTAGGTGTATGTGTCTTCTGGATATTTCCCACCAATTAGGTTTGATGGAATTCCTTCAATACTGGAAGATGAGACTACTGGTAGAATTGGGGATTGTAAGCAGCTGTATGTTCCTATTTACCTGTTACCACCACATTGGATTTGCGGGCTTCTTTAAATGCATTCAGATGAGCCTACTGACTGGCTGATAAATTGTAATAAGGTGTATGTTTCAATTCACAGTACTCCACCAGATTTATCTGGTGGGATTGGTGAGTTTATTTCAGATTATTCTGCTAGAAAAAAAATTAGGACGGACGGGTGTATGTGCTCGCTCGTTTTTTGACATCATGTTCGGTTGGTGGACTTATCAGGAGGGGGAAGAGGGAATAACCTTATCCCTATTGAATAGAAATTTTACAAGGTGATTTTTCTTGTGCTCCCGAGTATGAGGGACTTGGGTCGACCGTCCAGAGGCAACACCCCAGTCATGTTGGGGGTTTACTACAGTCTAATTCTGATGGAGGCGATTGTTGTTGAGAGTCCTCGGGAAGGATCCCTACATCTTCGAATTGAGGCCCTGAGTAACCTCTTGATCCACCTACCTGTACTATGGGAGGGATTGGTTATTGTGTTCCAGGTATAAGCACCCAAAACTATTGAAAACGGTGATTGGAATCGTGTGCTTCTTGATCATCGGTCGTCATTGGACAAATGCTTGATGATTTTTATTGACCTCGAGGGCCTGTCAGGAAGCCTCCAAATTCGGGAATGTACCATCATAGAGATACTTCTTTACCAACATGTTGGACACCTAGTTTTGAATACACTGGGTGGGTGAAAACTTCCTTCTAGTGGATGAGGATCCATCCTGAGTAGCGGTCGGGAAGTCCACAGATGTCGTCTTGAAGAAACCCATTTTGGACTGAAGGGAGTTCTGAGAAAAAACATGAAAGTAACAATAAACTCCAATAAAGAGACATATTTTAGATGGATACATGTGTGATTGATTCATTTTTATGGACTTCATTTATCAATTTATAGGTTCCTGACAGTTGGGTATCATTATTAACTTGGTTAAGGATTCACATTGGGTTCACCATTTTTGTTTTGTAGTTCCTTGAAACTTGTTTTCTAGTCTAAATAATCACTAATTCCAGGTGGTTTCCATTAGATTTATTCATGGAATCGGAAGCATCCAACAATTCCTTATCCAAAGGGGTCCTACTTTCCAAATACAATCATTCATTAAGTTTGATCTTTACGATACATAGTAAGGTGCATTGGTCGAGGTGGTGGGAGGTTGGACTCATCACACCCTTTTGGGGGGAATTATTGTCTACTTCGGGACTCTATTTATAAATTAAAGATATTTTTATGAATCCTTATTAATTAACCAAGTATAACATATGTTTCCATTTTAATTTTCAATAATTTATTAACATGTGTAAAAATTAGAATCATCTGTATGTATTCGAGGTTCCTCACTAATGGAGATATCCTCTCATATACTACATAGAGATTATTTTAATCATCCTTATGATGATACTGGTTTTTAATCCACTCATAGGGGTATTATAGAATTTATTTTCATCCAGGGAGATGAAGGATTGTTTTGATATTGGGATCATACCAATGAAATGGGTTACCTACGTATTCCTTATGAAAGGAATAAAAAACCTCGTAGTTTGGTTTCGTTTAATGGGACACATCATACCATTTAAGGTCATGTGATAAGGACCTAATCGTACAGTATAATGTCATGTGCTAAGGACATATAATAAAAAGGTTCTTAGTCAGAGTTTAGTGTGGGACTTACGCTAAAAACAACCCAATGAACTTGGAATGAATATGGTTTTCCAAGTAATATTAGACCCTACTAGGAATATGGCCCAAGGAGAACAAGGTTTACTAGAAGTGTTGGGTTTGAACCTCAAGTATTCTTCCCATGTATCCCATTTGGATGGGAATCAAAGCCCATTTACTTCGATGAGTCTCATAGGAGTGTATTATCCTTAGAGAGAAATGATTTTGGGATTACTTCTTGAAATGTATGCCTTGATTACTTGGGAGTTTAATTTGGTGATTATTCCTACAGAGAATTCCCCAATTAAGGAAATTAGGGTTGGATTCCTTAAGGGGATATCCAGTGAGCTTGGGCCCTAAAAGGGATGCCTATGTATCATGTTTTGAATAGGAATCAGAGTTCTCATAGTTCCTTCTAGTGAGTATTTTTGCACATGTTATAATCATCATGAATCTCTAAGCCCACATGAGTCATGATCGTTGTGATAAACAATAGGATTTGAAAGATTCAAAAATTATACATACACATTTCTTCCTCAGCTAAGGAGGATGGCAAGCCTACGACGGCTAGGATGGATGAGGTCGAGGTTACCCAAGAAGAGGGTGAGGCGACGAGCCCTCCCTCTATTTACTTTACATTAGACAAGGGTCCAAATAAAAGGAAGAAGGGAAGAAGGTTATGGTCTCACACCATGATGGTTGCCCTAAAATTGATCCTGGTAGGGGAGGGAGACTTCTTCTTTGTTCAAAAGGAAAATTTTGTGGGAATTGTAGCATACATACCAGAAATCTGAGGTTCTTTCTCTTTGAGTTGGGGGAGGTCGGGAACTAAACCCTAATTCTCAAAACTGCAGACTTCGTAGTATTGTTCCTGGGAGAAAGGTATATGTGAATGTGGATATAAAAACCCATAGAAACTCCATTAATCCTAACCCCATTTCAAAAAAATGGGGTAAACCTCTTCCTGTGGATATACAAAACCAAATAAGAGACATGCTGATGTGCCTTTTCCAAATGTTTGATAATCCAGGAGGTTTTGGTGGAGTTATCAACAGAATACCTTTCAAAAAAGGGATCCAATGAAGAAGATATTCCTACCATGGATCTATTTGAAGCGGGATTTATGTATTTTATACAGAATAGAGTAAGTGAATCAAAGAAGGGCGCCCATGTAGGTAAGGGCGTGCAAGTAAGGGTGCACAAGTAGGCTTGGGCGACCTGATGTTCACTTTAGTGATGACGAAACTACATGGTAATACTTTGGGAAGACCTAGATCAAGCTTTTTAGAGTGTTAACAGGTGATCCCATAAGTGGGTCACTCAAGTTCCTATAAAAGTAATAGGTGGTTTGTAGGTGTTTCTGATTTTGAGAGGATGTGAGCTTTAGGAATGCAAGTGTTATGGATTTTAAACACTAAAAGGACTAAATCCCTATGATCCTCCCTTAATTCCTATGCTTTAAGTGTTAAAGAAAAACCTTGAATGTTTTGGAGGACTTGGATGAAGCACTAAGGAGACCAGAGCATCAATTAGGCTTCAGGGAAATTCATCCAAACAAATGAAGTCCCAAGTGTCTATTTATAGGAAAAAATAGGACCTTTGGAGAAAGAAGTTTGGATGCGCAAGTAGGATACATGCCAGATGGGGGCGTGCAAGTAGGCATTGCGCCGACCCCCTTTCGGTCTGAATAGGGAGACCCAAAGATCATGCCTTTGAAAATCTTGATTATCTTAATGTATTTTCCCCTCTTCCTTCAAAGTTATTTCCCTTATTCATTTTTTAGACTCTTTTACGGAATGGAGTGTCAGCAAATTTATTTAGGGAAATGGTATTGATAACAAATCTAAATGGGTATATTGAAAATCCCATATGGATGGTTGATAACTATGGATGTATTTGATGTAAAAATATTATAAGGAATAAGAAGTAAATGTATAATGAAGTCCTATATGATTAGTGATTAATCATATAATGTGAAATAAGTAATGTGTTTGAGAAAAATTCTAAGAAGACTGGTGACGATTCATGGAAAATTTTTATCTACTTATTAGTTGTCATTTGGTAAGATAATTCACTATGATTGGTGATGATTCTTAGAGAGGAATTATTTATTATAGGTATTTCATTCTTGAAAAATTATCCAAGCTATAAGTCTGGTGATGGTTGAATAGTTCTTTTTTCCTATGTTATATGCAATATATTTTTAGAGATTACAGATTATTAAAACGTTTAATGAAATAATTTAATGCCATGAAATATGAATATTAATACATGATTATTTTATAATATATTAATACCATGCAGATATTAATTTTCATGAAGAAATGTTTCGAAGAGAATTTGAAGGTCGTTGCAAATAATAGTTTCCTTTAATATTAGAAGAAAATATTTTGATGGATTGGAATTTTGTGGTGGGATTGTTATGGCCTATGGTTGGAATTTTCTTTTATAATTATTAATCAATTAGTATATTTTTTGGCTCTTTATGAAAAAATAGTGCAAACCCACTAGCCAGTACAGGCTCAGATCAACCTTGGTATTATGGGACTTAGAGGTCAACCATGCTCGAGGGTGCTGCTTAGGCCAGCCTATGGGTGAATAAAAAGCATAGTTTCCACATCATGTGGTGGGTAAAATGTATAATCCACATAGATATCATTATCATAAGGATATTAGGTTTTTATAGAAGACCACGGGTGTTGATAGGCTAGTGAAAGTCAAATGTGGCCTGTGAAGCAGTGGTGTGTAAATGTAATGTGTGTCGAACCCATAGCCAGTTTGAGCTAAAAATGACATCAAATAAATTATAAATTGGATCAAATTTCATGTATATAATAGATGTGGGATATAATCATTTTAGAAATATTCATCCATGTATTAAAAATATGGAAAAATATGATCTGTTAGATTGAGCTGATATCTCCCATCTGATCTCCTCCACAACGCATGTTCAAAAATGCCCATTGTATTCATATTTTAAACAATGAGGATTATATCCATATGAATGTATATTATTTTCATAAATTCATTATTAATCTGAAAATAAATATCATGGTAATAACATTCATGATATTAATGTCTTTCATGCATGTGAATGTCAAGAAGTCATTATCTGAAGTTCTCACAAGAACGAGTGGAAATGAAAGAGTTCATTGCATAAATAAAATACATTTACAAGTGACATCACATGATATTAAATGAATTATATGAATAAATCATGTGATAAAAATATTCTATTGTGTGAAAAGTAATGTAACCTTTTATTGCAAGAAGAATTTTTCTTTAACATAAATTATTGAATGATTTATTTGGTTGGATGTACACTACATGTTATTAAGTGGCGTCACATGAAGGAATGTCAAAGGTCGTCATGAAAATTCAAGAATTCTATTGCTGCATCACTTGATCAACTATGTGATCATTAAAATCAATTTCATGATCATGTGATCATTCAAACTCTATACAGAATAACCATTTTTTCAACCATTTGAAATAAATGAGATCTTGAGATCCTTGGGAGATCTTAATGGGTCATTTACACAACATGAAAAGATATGTAGAGGTGGTGTATCATATACTATAAAAAATTAGGCACATAGAATAGTTATTTTTTTCATTGAGAATATCATGTGAGATATTTAAACAAAGCTATCATGTGAACCAGACATGTGAAAGGCACTGACTATCTGCATGAATCATTTACACAAAGGAAGAAGAGGTTTATGTGATTCAATCATGTGAATCCATCTCACAACGAACTTATTGATTAAATGAATTTTTTCCCATGGATATACCTCTAATATAATGAATTAACCCATAAAAACAATATGTGTCACATAAAAGTATCAAGCAATGAAACCCATGGACAAAATAGGGTCATGAAAAGGACCTTCAGATAGTGTTCATGTGAAGAAGGAGTAGAACGAATGGTATTTTATTACCACTTTAAATAAAAGTTTTCTTGAATGGGGAAAACCCATGAGACATACATGGGTTTTGTGAAGGTATTGGAAAGACCATATTATTTTCATAACCTTGGATAGTTCATGCACTTCATGTGAAATAGTGTGGAGTGAACAAAACATACATGAAACACATGCATTCCATGAACTCTATGTAACACCATTGAAAAAAATCATGTGGTTTGGAAGATAATAAAAATACTAAGATTAAAATTGTACTTGATATATTTTGATATTAAATAATATTTCACGCAACCCATGAATTCTATTACCCTACATACCACCATTGAAAAACATCAAGTGGTTCGGAAGGTAATACCAAGAAGAATATTAAAAGGTTTATTGTTACATTTTTATATTAAATAATAAATAATAAAAGCCATATAAAATAATTATAATGATAAAAATTTATGTGGGATAGTCATGCATGATGAATTATCACATGAATTCATAAATAAATCTTGAGCCTGAAGCAATGTTGAATATCAAAAGATCTTATATACTGTGTATTGAGGTTGTATGAGTGATTTATTACATAAAATAACATTGGAAGAATTTTGTACACCACTTTAAAACAATAATTGATTCTAGGAGCTTCATTTATTTAACAATTATCATCCCAAGCTTTTGATTATCATGTAAGAAGAGAAATTGCATTATGTTAAAAGATTATATAGTTTATCATCTTGAAAAGAATATGACTTGGAGTGGAAGTTGTATCATTAACTTATTGAGGATTAATGATTAGATGTGTATAAAAAATATTGACTTTTTAGTATTCATAGGAAACAATTGAGGAAAATATTATACCATTGATGAAAATTCATTTAGTGTAATTGATATATCTTATTCAAGGTGTTTATTTAATATCGTTGAATATCTGGATGTGCTAGTATAAATAATTCTATTGAAGAATAGTGGTACCAGTATATTGAATTCCAATGACTCGGGAATATTTATTATTTTCTATAAGATAATTTTACACCAATTATAAACATTTTTAATTACTTCAATTCTATAATGATAAAATAATCCATATAGCATCCCGTCTTTTTATAACATAACTTTCATTTCATTACACGGAACTGAGGATCTGTAAGGTTTAGTGTCTTGGAAACAAGGAACATAATACATTAAAAGAACAAAAAAAACACTCTTCTTAAACACTTGAAAGGATTCTCCTTAATTTAATCCTAGGTTCATTACTGCATCTCACAACCTAGGGACATACATCAAAAGAAAGGGTGAGCAGAAGGCCCAGTAAGGGAAACAAGAGAATCATTTTACATGTGAACATGAGATACTTTAATAAGGACATGAAAAGAACTTTAAGGCATGAGAAAGAAATAATGAGATACATCATAATAAAAATAAAATTTTTCATAACATGAATATGTGGCTAGAACATTTAATATTGACAATCATTTCATTTCACCAAGTTCCATCCACAAGGTGTCGTTAAAAATTACCAAGGTTATTCACCATGGCGTCGTTAAAAATGGTCATCTCTAGAGATTAAGTCTTTACCCAATGCATTGGAGCGCTATCAGGGAGCACCCTTAAATTTTCCTTTATTATCATGTGAGACACATATATCATCATCAAAAATTTCATAAAGAACCCATGTAGCATAAAATAAATGGGTTTCATTTCGTAATCATAACGTTTTAAAAACTGCTTTAAAGACATGATCTTTACATCACTTTAAAACCCACAGAAAAGGAAGGTGGGTCTCATGTATGTAAATCCCAGAATTTAAAATAGAACATTTTGGTATATATGTGAATACCCCTTTAGAAGAAATATCTTTGAGTATTCACCTAATAATATAAAATAACTTTAGAAAAAGAGAGAGACATTTTGAGACGGAAATTCTGCAGCATAACGGCTATGTTACGAGGTTTTAGAAGTCATTAAAAAGAGAGGTAAAATGGGTCAAACATTAATAAATGTCCCATAAAAAAGTATAGGGACAAAATATAAGGGATTTGAGAACATGGTAATGAAATTTGAAAATATACCATATGAAATGAAGAACACGAAAAGAAGAAAAAAAATATTTCTCTTGTGAGAATTCGACAGCCTAATGGCGTTACTTAAACTTCAACAAAAATGATTTGAAAAGATCAAATAGGGTCTCTCATCATGTGAACATAAGAGTCCAGTATGATATATATAGAGATAATTCCCCAACATAACAAAAAGGAACTTGAAAGAATTGACATGAAAGTAGAACTTCAAAACGAGAAGGGTGAAGAACCACTTAAAAATTCGGCAGCCTAACGGCGCCACTTAAAACTTCAAAATACTGAATTGACGAGATCAAATGGGGTCTCTCATCATATGAACATACGAGTCTAGTATGATAGATATAGAGATCATACCCCAACATAACAAAAAGGAACCTGAAAGAATTGACATGAAAGTAGAACTTCAAAACGAGAAGGGTGAAGAACCACATAAAAATTCGGCAGCCTAACGGCGCCACTTAAAACATCAAATAATGAATTGAAGAGATCAAATGGGGTATCTAATCATATGAAAATAAGAGTCCAGTATGATAGATATAGAGATCATACCCCATCCTAACAAAAAGGAACTTGAAAGAATTGACATGAAAGTAGAACTTCAAAACGAGAAGGGTGAAGAACCACTTAAAAATTCGGAAGCCTAACGGCGCCACTTAAAACTTCAAATACTGAATTGAAGAGATCAAATGGGGTCTCTCATCATATGAACATAAGATTCCAGTATGATATATATAGATATCATACCCCAACCTAACAAAAAGTAACTTGAAATAATTGACATGAAAGTAGAACTTCAAAACGAGAAGGGTGAAAACCCACTTAAAAATTCGGCAGCCTAACGGCGCCACTTAAAACTTCAAAATACTGAGTTGAAGAGATAAAATGGGGTCTCTAATCATATGATCATAAAAGATCAGTATGATAAATTTAGAGATCATACCCCAAAATAACAAAAAGTAACTTGAAATACTTTACATGAAAATAGATCTTGAGAAATGAGAAGGGAGAAAGAGTCCGTTACAAAAATTTCGGCAGCCTAACGGCGCCACTTAAAACTTCATAAAACGAAATAATGAGAGTAAGAGGGGATCTATCATTATATGAACATAAAAAGGTCAGTAGGAGGAGTATAAAAAACATCCTCCAACATAAGAACATGTAGCATAAAAAGAATGACATAAAAGAGATTACTTGAAATGGAAGAGAGAGGTCGGATCCCTTACCTTAAAATGAAACTCTTAAACCTCAAAGGATGGGACCTTGAGGGCTTGGGGGCACCTTTAGAGGACTCCTTGGGAGGTAATGAGACCAGAACTTTGTTGGGGAAGAGTGGGGAGTCGAATGGATGAGAGGAGGGCTTGGTATTTATAGGGAAAGTGAGGGGACAAGGCATTAATGGCCAAAGGACACCTCACATGTGCTTTTCTCAAACCCATGTGCTCTCCCTTGGCATTTACCATGGAGTTAGGCCACATGGGGCCCCCAAAACAATACTTCATCACCCTTGGCCGGACAACCCTTAAAATATATCATGACATCATCATGACACAGTTATGATGTCATTAAACATACCGAAACCCTAAAACTGTATTTTCACTATTCACTGAAAATTTAACTTTCTCAGAAAGATCCCAAAATTTCACCTTAATCAAATATCAATGCTCTGATTTCAAAAATGAACTCCATTTTATAAAAATAATTTTCTAATTATTTTTAATTTATTTTTTAAATAAATACACTATTCACCAAAAATTCATTTTTTTAGAAAAAACCCCAAAAATTACCATAACATAATATCGGTTCTCTGAGTTCAAAAATGAAATCCATTTTATAAAAATAATTTTCTAAATATTTTTAATTTAATTTTTAATTAAAAAACACTATTCAACCGAAAAAACTAATACTTGAATAATAATTTATGAAACCGTTATTTAACCATTTTATTGAATCACATTAATTTATCAAGGTGCCTAGATTATTTTAAAACATTCTTTAAGTGAGATTACTAATCCATTTGGTCATATTACTAATCCTAATCATAAAATCACTATTCATAATTTAATATTAATCAAAAATCAAGTTGATCTTATTAGACTCCAAATTGTGTACTGAACGTAATTGTAGAAGACCATTTTTTGAAAATCATTACACATTTTTAATTATTTAAGGTTTACATAAACATTTTTAAAATATCCTTTTTCTAAAATTCATCAAAAATATGCATACTATATTTATCCGGTCATTTGAAAATTCATAAACATCATCATAAGAAGAAATCCCAATTTTTATTTAAAACAAAGGATTACACAAGGCAGTTATGGTCTTCTTACATAGCCCCTTATCACACCAGCATAGGACCTAAGTGTAAGGTGTGCTAAGGTGAGAGAGTATGAGGGAGGCTCGGACAACATTGTCCGAGTAGTAATTTCTATCAGTTTGAACTTCTCGCGAAGGCGATTCCGTTCTAGCTTCACATGATGAAGTTCGGCTTGGGTTTGGTCCAGAGCAAAGCCCAATGGTGCTACCTCCTTCCCAAGTTCTGTTAGATGGGCTTCGATCGGTCCAAGACTACTAGGTGAGGCCATTGAATCTTCTTTCTATAATAATTAACCAAAATTGCTTGTATTTAGAGAAAATAATAAAAACATTTTTTTCACAGCGGTCATATTGACCGATGGTCATATAACAGTCAGAACCCAATGGTATCATTTTAATTATAATCATGTTTATAAAAAAAACATTTTTGTTGAGTATAAAAATAAAATAAAATAACACATGAAATTAGGAAACAAGATTTATTCAAAATTTCAGGCCGTTACAATCTTCCCCCCTTAAGAAATTGCATCCTCGCAATTTTAAAAATTGGGTTTTTAAATTTCATTGAAAGTCCCACATCGGAAAAAGAGTCAGTGACACCATTACATTAAAAGAAAGAAAAGGGAGTACAAAGGCCACCCGAGTTTACTCATACTAGGATTCCATGTAGGAAACATGGACATGGAGGAGAAAACAAAGGGTCACCTCCTAAAGGAGAGTGATAGAAAACATGATTAGGAGGAATTTAACCCCCAGAAAATCCCAAAATTATGATGTGTGCAAGCGGTATTTGATTACCTAGTAGGAAACGTAAACCAACAATGTTTTTGTTTTACGTTCCTTTTCATAACTTTGAGTAATTCATTTACAACATATAACAAAAACATAAGGAAATATATCTACCTTCATGTAGAGTTTCATCCTTTAATAAGTTTCTACCCAAAACTAATCTTTTCTCCAAACTATGAGCATTCAAAACTACTTGGTCTCATCAAAACACAAGAATCATCTTCTAGAGAATCACATAATCCACAAAAGATTAACTATCTATTTATTTTATCTTTAAACATTATCCCAAAAACCGAAAGGGTAAGGTAAAACAACTCTTCAAAAAGAAAGAATCCCATAGGAATGGAAACTACTTTTAAATCTTCAAAGTTCCATGGTACTACCCAAAGTTCATCACAGTCCATTCCATAAATAACGGTCCTTAAAATTCCTAAAAATAAACCAAACTAAGATTGAAACCAAAATACAAGAAGGATTTGATAACATAGTCTTCCAAAATAAACATCATTGTTCATCTCCAAACAACATCAACCACTCCTAACATCTTATAACAAAAGTATCTAACCTAAAAATATTTAACCCAAGATAAGTTAATCATTCCCATAAGTAACCTAAATTACTATAAGTCCACCTTAAATTCATCAATTCTTCAAAATATAAGTCAACCTTACTCCTCAATGAAAATACCATAGTAATATATTTACCTCGATCAAATATGGTTCCCAAAATAATGAACCTCTTCTAAAATAATAATCAGCTTGTAATCCCCTAATCATCTCTTTCATATTAATATGTCAACTGTTGCATTTCCTATCACATTGGTTATTGGGACATGTTCTTCCATCTCCCACCATTAACTAAGAAGAGAAATTATAATTAGAGGCTTAAATACTTAACCAATAATCATAAAAAGGAGCATAAAGCATATAAGGATAACTTGTAGAAGAAAAGTATACCCTAACTTGTGATCCCCTAGGTTCCCATCTAGGTTATCCATGATCATATATTCTTATGTGAATCTTTATTTTATTTTATCTTTGTTCCTTTAACAATGGTTCATACTAAGCTTATGAATTTACCAAAGCATATCCCCCGGGAGTGTCGTAACCAAGAGTGCAGCAAGGCCCGTTGTCGTGTACCAGTTCCCGTTCGATTCTATCTCAAAGCGGTGTTTTCGGGTTTTACCACTATGTACATCTGTACCAGAGCCACCTCTACCTGCTCATATCCAGACAGGGATGTATTTGCTTGGCAACCCCTTACTCAATAATCACCAAAATACCAGGAAGATTTCCTATATTTAAACTTTTCTATAGGGTTCTTCCTATAGTTTTCATATCCTAATTTCCACAAATAACTAAACAATCCTTTGATACCAACTATAGAATCCCGTATTTTTTTAACATAACTTTCATTTCATTACACGGAACTGAGGATCTGTAAGGTTTAGTGTCTTGGAAAAAAGGAACATAATACATTAAAAGAACAAAAAAACACACTTCTTAAACACTTGAAAGGCTTCTCCTTAAGTTCATCCTAGGTTCATTACTGCATCTCACAACCTAGGGACATACATCAAAAGAAAGGGTGAGCAGAAGGCCCAGTAAGGGAAACAAGAGAAACATTTTACATGTGAACTTGAGATACTTTAATAAGGACATGAAAATAACTTTAAGGCATGAGAAAGAAATAATGAGATACATCATAATAAAAATAACATTTTTCATAACTTGAAGATGTGGCTACAACATTTAATATTGACAATCGTTTCATTTCACCAAGGTCAATCCCCAAGGTGTCGTTAAAAATTACCAAGGTTATTCACCATGGCGTCGTTAAAAATGGTCATCTCTAGAGATTAAGTCTTTACCCAATGCATTGGAGCGCTATCAGGGCGCAACCTTAAATTTGCCTTTATTATCATTTGATCCACATATATCATCATCAAACATTTCATAAAGAACCCATGTAGCACAAAATAAATGGGTTTCATTTCGTAATCATAACGTTTTAAAAACTGCTTTAAAGACATGATCTTTACATCACTTTAAAACCCACAGAAAAGGAAGGTGGGTCTCATGTATGTAAATCCCAGAATTTAAAATAGAACATTTTGGTATATATGTGAATAACCCTTTAGAATAAAGAGCTTTGAGTATTCACCTAATAATATAAAATAACTTTAGAAAAAGAGAGAGACATTTTGAGTCGGAAATTCGGCAGCATAACGACTATGTTACAAGGTTTTAGAAGACAATAAAAAGAGAGGTAAAATGGGTCAAACATTCATAAATGACCCATAAAACAGTATAGGGACAAAATATAGGGGATTTGAGAACATGGTAATGAAATTTGAAAATATACCATATGAAATGAAGAACACGAAAGGAAGAAAAAAAAATATTTCTCTTGTGAGAATTCGGCAGCCTAATGGCGTTACTTAAACTTCAACAAAAATGATTTGAAAAGATCAAATAGGGTCTCTCAACATGTAAACATAAGAGTTCAGTATGATTGATATAGAGATAATTCCCCAACATAACAAAAAGGAACTTTAAATAATTGACATGAAAGTAGAACTTCAAAACGAGAAGGGTGAAGAACCACTTAAAAATTCGACAGCCTAACGGCGCCACTTAAAACTTCAAAATACTGAATTGAAGAGATCAAATGGGGTCTCTCATCATATGAACATACGAGTCCAGTATGATAGATTTAGAGATCATACCCCAACATAACAAAAAGGAACTTGAAAGAATTGACATGAAAGTAGAACTTCAAAACGAGAAGGGTGAAGAACCACTTAAAAATTCGGCAGCCTAACGACGCCACTTAAAACTTCAAATACTGAATTGAAGAGATCAAATGGGGTCCCTCATCATATGAACATAAGAGTAAAGTATGATAGATATAGAGATAATACCCCAACCTAACAAAAAGGAACTTGAATGAATTGACATGAAAGTAGAACTTCAAAACGAGAAGGGTGAAGAACCACTTAAAAATTCGGAAGCCTAACGGCGCCACTTAAAACTTCAAATACTGAATTGAAGAGATCAAATGGGGTCTCTAATCATATGAACATAAGAGTCCAGTATGATAGAAATAGATATCATACCCCAACCTAACAAAAATTAACTTGAAAGAATTGACATGAAAGTAGAACTTCAAAACGAGAAGGGTGAAGAACCACTTAAACATTCGGCAGCCTAACGGCGCCACTTAAAACTTCAAAATACTGAGTTGAAGAGATAAAATGGGGTCTCTAATCATATGATCATAGAAGATCTGTATGATAAATTTAGAGATCATACCCCAACATAACAAAAAGGAACTTGAAATACTTTACATGAAAATAGATCTTGAAAAATGAGAAGGGAGAAAGAGTCTGTTACAAAAATTTCGGCAGCCTAACGGCGCCACTTAAAACTTCATAAAACGAAATAATGAGAGTAAGAGGGGATCTCTCATTATATGAACATAAAAAGTTCAGTAAGAGGAGTATAAAATAACATCCTCCAACATAAGAACATGTAGCATAAAAGGAATGACATAAAATAGATTACTTGAAATGGAAGAGAGAGGTCGGATCCCTTACCTTAAAATGTAACTCTTAAACCTCAAAGGATGAGACCTTGAGGGCTTGGGGCACCTTTGGAGGACTCCTTGGGAGGTAATGAGACCATAACTTTGTTGGAGAATAGTGGGGAGTCGAATGGATGAGAGAAGGGCTTGGTATTTATAGGGAAAGTGAGGGGACAAGGCATTAATGGCCAAGGGACACCTCACATGTGCTTTTCTCAAACCCATGTGCTCTCCCTTGGCATTTACCATGGAGTTAGGCCACATGGGGCCCCCAACACAATAATTCATCACTCTTGGCTGGAAAACCCTTAAAATATCTCATGACATCATCATGACACGGTTATGATGTCATTAAACATACTGAAACCCTAAAACTGTATTTTCACTATTCACTGAAAATTTAACTTTCTCAGAAAGATCCCAAAATTTCACCTTAATCAAATATCAATGCTCGGATTTCAAAAATGAACTCCATTTTATAAAAATAATTTTCTAATTATTTTTAATTTATTTTTTAAATAAATACACTATTCACCGAAAATTCATTTTTTCAGAAAAAACCCCAAAAATTACCATAACATAATATTGGTGCTCTGAGTTCAAAAATGAAATCCATTTTATAAAAATAATTTTCTAAATATTTTTAATTTAATTTTTAATTAAAAAACACTATTCACCCGAAAAAACTAATACTTGATTAATAATTTATGAAACCGTTATTTGACCATTTTATTGAATCACATTACTTTATCAAGGTGCCTAGATTATTTTAAAACATTCTTTAAGTGAGATTACTAATCCATTTGGTCATATTACTAATCCTAATCATAAAATCACTATTCATAATTTATTATTCATCAAAAATCAAGTTGATCTTATTAGACTCCAAATTTTGTACTGAACATAATTGTAGAAGACCATTTTTTTGAAAATCATTACACATTTTTAATTATTTAAGGTTTACATAAACATTTTTAAAATATCTTTTTTCTAAAATTCATCAAAAATATGCCTACTATATTTATCCGGTCATTTGAAAATTCATAAACATCATCATAAGAAGAAATCCCAATTTTTATTTAAAACAAAGGATTACACAAGGCAGTTATGGTCTTCTTACATAGACCCTTATCACACCAGCATAGGACCTAAGTGTAAGGTGTGCTAAGGTGATAGAGTCTGAGGGAGGCTCGGACAATATTGCCCGAGTAGTAATTTCAATCAGTTTGAACTTCTCGCGAAGGTGATTCCTTTCTAGCTTCACATGATGAAGTTTGGCTTGGGTTTGGTCTAGAGCAAAGCCCAATGGTGCTACCTACTTCCCAAGTTCTGTTAGATGGGCTTCGATCGGTCCAAGACTACTAGGTGAGGCCATCGAATCTTCTTTCTATAATAATTAACCAAGATTACTTGTATTTAGAGACAATAGTAAAAACATTTTTTTCACTGCGGTCATATTGACCGATGGTCATATAACAGTCAGAACCCAATGGTATCATTTTAATTATAATCATGTTTATCAAAAAAACATTTTTGTTGAGTATAAAAATAAAATAAAATAACACATGAAATTAAGAAACAAGATTTATTCAAAATTTCGGGCCGTTACAATCCATGAAGCCACTAAAGGTTGATCATGCTTGGGAGTAGGTATTTGTGCCAAACCTTGTAAATAATTGTGTGATGGTGTTTCTTTTATTATATACATTTAATGTTTAATTGATTATTGAGAGCACAAAATAGATCCATTCCTCTTAACTGGGTAAAAGGCTCAAGATTAAGAGGGGATAATTTAATTGGAAGTATAAATTCGGTTAGTCTAATTCACCCCCCCCCCCCCCATTGTCTCTGCATGATCCACCTAGGCTTTACCTTTTCTCATATCACTTCTATGTGGTCATTTCATGTATCTTAGCCCATTTCTACAACACGGTTATTGTTATCCTTAGGGTAATCATGCTATAAATGAAGAAATATCACATAATTACATAACATTTTCAACATCATCAACATACTCATCACCCAAATTAACTTCCTTGTAAAACATTGGACCCATAATCATTTTATGAGTCTATAAGGTAAAATATCTTCTTCAAATACATCACCAGGATAAATGGTTCCTCTTTGAAACTAAATTTATCGAAATAAACATGTGGAGATCCATATTCATTATATTTCACACCACAATTATTATCGACACAATTACACTTAAGCACTAGTACTCAAAATTAACTATAATTAATTTTCTCATATATTCTAAATAATTCCAAAATAGGATGCTGATACATAAATTGTATATTATCATTTTTCACTTGAAAAACCCATTTATTCTATAATGACCATTACTTTATTATTCTTAATAGTCTTTTTATTATCATGAATATTTATATAAAATGTATTACCATTAATGTCAAAACTAGACCATGTGATTAAATTAACCCATGGTCCCCCAGTTATACATTTCCATAATTCTAATTTAGATGAATTGGTGTTGATTTTCTACTTAAACAATGAAACAAATATATTTTTATACGCATTCATAACATAATTTTAATTTATTTTTTAGATATTATACTTTAAATCTATAAATATCTGATTATATATATGTTTGAATCACACTCATGTTCCTAAAAAAATTAAATTCACCATCATAATTATATCATGTATAATTAACTTTACTTTTAATCCATATATCCCCTTACCTTCTCTATTTATCATTATATTTATTGTTATAGGGAGACCAACATGATTCAATTCATACAAGTTGTTAGTATAACACTCAACTACCTCATTCAATATATATTTTTCAAGAATTAGGGATTCTAGTAATAGTATGTTTTTAACATGTCCCATTAAAATTTATCAGATATCATTTAAGAGGATAATTCCAAGGAAAATATAATGGACCTTATATCCTTATCTCTCTCTCCACACAAATCATCAGATGAACCATTATATAAAAAAAATGGTGTAAAAAACATTTAAAGTTGAAAAATTATGAGGCAAACTTCATTCTCTAATGAACTTAATAAATTTGGATACATGAATTTGTTAAAAATGAAATTTGAAAAGTATCTTCACTTGATGATAGAATTTACAAAATGCTTTGAAAATATCCCACAAGTATTAATTGGTAGTAGTTTTTTATCAATACATTAATTTCATGATATTTCATACTTATTAAATTCAGATCCTTGAATGACACAAAGTTTTTCACATTTCAAGAATACCCACTTGGTATTTTAATACAATGAAAACATTCAAAAAAAATATAACTTTTCACTCTTTCGTAACATGTGACAAGCCAAAGTTAAATAAATTCTTTTTACTTTTATAGTGGGAGCTAATTCCAAATGTATTCCCATAGATATTAAGTCAAATCTTGCATCAAATCAATCTTTTTTACTTACCTTTTATGTCAAACAATGTTTTTATCAGACTATCATATATTTTTTACCAATATTAATAACATTATTGTTACATTTTACCTCAAAATATTTCTAAAGAGGTAGATTTAAAGTAATGGACCATTTATTCATTGTATTGTTTTTTGTTATCATAATGTTTTGCCTTCCAAAATGCTACATTTATGGTTCTCACCTTGTTGTATAATTCTTTAGGCAATTAATGTTATGCGGTAAAATCATAATATTTCAAACCATTAAATGAATTTTTAATCTTTGATAAGGGTGATATATTGGAAAATATCTCTGATGACACATTTACACGATCTTTATATATTTATGTAAATGGTGATATGAAGTCTCTTCTTAACAAGTTAAACAATATTTATATATTGTAACACTATTTCAAATAGTTTTCATTTATAGGAAATACCTTTGTAGTTAAAATTAAAACAACATGAAAAAGAAATTACTCTTTCTTGTATGAATCAAATATACTAACACCTACCTACCATAAAATTTTTAAATAATTAATCGATCATTAATGTTGGTCGGAGTGGATACTCAAGAGGGGGTGAATTGAGTTCAAAATAAAAATGTCGGTTAAAAATATTTCTCTTAAAATCCCTAATTTATAAAACAAGTTAAACTGTAGTGAATTTGTAAAACCATAAAGGTTCAATTAGGTTATCAAAAGATTGATTAGGTCTCCGTTAATTTAATCAGAAGATTAAATTATCTTTTGAAACTAATCTAATGATTTATAATTGTTACAAACACTTTATAGATTAACTATCCAAGTAACTTTAAAATAGATTTGTATTTTAAAGTAATCAACAGCGGAATATAAAATATACAGTATATTTTAAACATAATATATGAATTCACGGCAGATATAAAACAAGTGTTTCAGTCTCAAGCCGAGACCTAATCCACTCCACTTGGTGATCACCTGCCACCAAGAATTTTATATAAATAAACTCTGATCCACACCCTGGATCGGGGTTAAAAACAGTTCATAGACTGTCCAAGCCATGCAGGGGCCTCTACCATAGTTTTTATGGGAAAACAATAATGATTAGGCCACGCAAGGACCACTTCCATAGTTTCTGTGGGTAAATAGGAGTAAAAGGGTTTGTGTGAGGACTTTGAAATCCTCCAGTTCAGCGCAGGAGTCAGTGTGTTTTTGTAAAATATACAGAGTACACACACTACTCGAAAGTAAACAAAAGAATCCCTTAGAGTAAGTAGAAAAGATTTTAGAATGATTTAGTGATTATCAGTGCATCTCTGGACTCCTTTGATTCAACAGAAATGCTTCCGAGTCCTTCTTTGGTTCTTCCATTGAAAAACAGAATGTTGTGGGTCAGCTTGTGTTCTTCCCGAGTGAAGATATTATCTTGATTCCAATGTACTACATGTTTTCTTCAGTAGTGTTTGATTGAATTCATGAGAGTTCTTTTAATATTGTGCAATGTGTTCTATATAGTTGTGCTCAGGATTGTCTTGTTGTTCAGTATAGAGCACTTGTATTTTTTTTTCTTTACTCTATTGTCTCTCGTGTATGTTTCTCTTAGGAACACTTCTCTTTATCTTATAATGCAAGAGGTTGAGCAGATAGGTTCCATGTATTTTGGGCCTCGTACCTTGTACTATGTTGACATATAAACATTAATTATGTCAGTTCATTAAAGTCTTCAAATATGACCGTTAAAAAGTTAAATAGTAAAACGACAAAAGAGTTTAAGAAACATTGCCACAATAGTTATGAAAACGATGTCTCCTACACGGTGTTTCCTTCACGGTGTATTCTTCACGGTATGCCCTTCACGGTGTCTTCATTTCATGGTGTCTCACTCACAGTGTCTAAGTCACGGTGTATAGGTTACGGTTTCTGGATTACGGTTTCTGGCATCTGTTGCCTTGATGACTGTGTCTGGCTAACTGTGTCTGGTACATAGACAAACAGAATGTCTAGCTAATTGTGTCTGTTCTTAGTGTCTTACTTCATAGTGTCAAGCTTACTTTGTCACGGTGTCTCGTGGTCACGGTGTCTCATTGTCACTTTGTCTGAGACTTAGGCTTCATGGTGTCTGTTTCTTATACTTAGACAAACAACTGTATTCAGACTTAAACAGTTATATGCATAAACTGAATTAAACATAACCATTATAAAGTATGAGATAACTTGAAACATAAATAAACATGATTAATAATATATGTGAGATTTATGATCATGAATAAGAGTTGTGATTATTATTGAGATTTGAAAATAGTAATGAGATTTGTGATCATTAAAACATGATTAATACATGAGGAGTCCAATAATCTCCCCCTTTTTGATCATCACAAATCATGTATAGGTAAAGTATAAATGAGATGCAACTATATCATTTTATAAAATAACACATAAATTTTTATCCCCCTTTTGGAATTATTAAAAAGTATAAATAATAGAGGTTAAACAGTGCAATTGTCATTAAAAATGGTCAGAATACAACATACAGTAAAAATATAAAAATCAAAGACATCCCCATCAAAAAAAAGTAGTCACTGGGCTTCTTCGGGATGTGGCCTTTTATTTTCCTTTATCAGCAGCAGAAGAGGAAGCCATATGGGAATGTTGCTGATGTGGAAGAAGGAATAGAGGTGGTAGAAAAATAAGGTCAAGGTAGACCTTCGATGATTGAGGGAGCCAAGGTGGGAGCTGTAGATGATCTAGGCTGGGCTGATCAAGAATCGCTGGCTTGATCTGAGTAAGAGCTTGGCTAACTGACATGCTAGTTGAGGCTAAAGCAGGCAGTCTAGGTCTGAGAGGGGCAGCAGCTGGAGCAACTATTGTTGTACTCTGGGCATGAAGGTAAGGCTTCAGAAGATTGATGAAATCTATAATAATTTCTCCACCATATTGCATTTCCTTTTCAAAATCATATTTATTTTCTAATTAACTTGTCCAACAATCTAGTAAACTCATTGAGCTTCTGAACTTGTGCTTTGAAGTCTTGATCCACAGGAGGTATTCTCAGATTCTCGACAAGATACTTAAAGTGATTGGTCATATCCGATTTGGAGAAAATCCGGGTGAGATAGAAATCTATCTTCTTAGTGATCTCCTGCTAAGCATCATTGGTAATCTTGGAATGAATTTGCACCAGGTCTAGCACTCTATCACTGTTATTAACCACTTAAGATAAAGAAGACATATTAAAACCACTGAGGGAATTCTGAATCTCTTCCTTGATTATGGATATGAGTAGAGAACTGTCCAAAGAAGGAAAAGAGGATTGACCAGAGGAGCGAGATGCTTTGATAGCTATGGTCAGAGACTTGAGCTGTTTCAATACATTTTAAAGACAGTCAGTGTATTCATCTGTAATTTTGTTTAGGTTCTACACAAGATCTCTCATGCATTGAAACATCTTTGTGTGCCTTTCTCCAATCTTTTCATCAGACGATAACAGGTAGGGATGAATTTGGGACACAATATCTTGAGAAATGTTGAAAATAGTTGGTTCAGGAGAAGTAGAAATAGGTGCAGGCTCTGATATGGAATGCAGTTATTTCTAGAGTTTTTCAACCATACCTTTCAAATATGGAATATCAGTACTAAGCAACTTCTTTTAAACCCTTACTTCTAGAATTTCATGGATCATCCTAGGTTGAATTTGCAAAATAATGTTTTCCAAAACCAGTGATGCATCTTCGTGATTTATTTGTGTCACAAGACGAGGTTGAGAAGACATAATTTTCTAAACTCCAGCTAAGATAGAATCTCCAAACACTTTAAAATCATCCTTGCTGATAGAATGTTTCTGATCGGGTAAAGGTGCAGGATCAGGAAGTGGTACAAGGGCAGGTTCAGGTTTTGGTTGAGGTTGAGGTTCAGAGTCAGATTCAGATTCAGGTTGAGGTTCAGGGTGAGTGACTGACTTCAATTGAAACAGAGAAGAGAGATCAATCCCAGTTGCAGTCACCTATTGAGATTCAGTCACATCATAGAATCTAGGGAATTCATATTGAGTGTATACAGAGTATGACTCAGATGGTTTAGATGCTTCAATAGACCCAGCATCACCAGTCTCAGCTTCATTAGACTCGTGATTTTGAGGTTCCTCCCCCTCCAAATTTTCTTCCATTTTAAGAACTTGAGGCTCAGGTAATTGATCTAGATCCACAGTATTAGCTATAATTTCATCATCCATTTCATGCCTATCGAATTTAAAGGCCATTTCTATACTCACTTCAGCAGAGGGTATTATTTCAGGAGGAGATTGTTCTTGTGGGAGGTTTTCCAAAGTAGCTTCTTGAAAAGCATGGAGATTTTCTTCTACAGGCTCTTCCATGACAGGGAGTTGTTCCAAAATTGTTTCTTCCATCACATGCGGCTCAGGTTCTGGGATAACTAAATCTCTTACAGCCTTAGGTTGGGTTTCCATATTTACATCTTCTCTAGAAACAGGAGGTTCTTTGCCAAGAACAGGATCAGCTGTCCTTTATTTTTGAACAACTTCCACTCTACGAGGTACTTCAGTAGAAATAACAGCAGGGACAACATTCCTTTCTTTCTCAACAGCAGCTGTTTCCTTATGAGTTACTTTAGCTACCTCCTCCTCTTCTTCTTCATCTTCTGAATATTTAACAACTTCATCTGGTTCCAAACCAGGATCAGTAATATCCTTTGGCCTTATAGGATAATCAACAGGATTGAACTTCTTATAAATCTTTTCATTATCTTCAACCCATTATTTCTTCCAAGGGTTCTAGTTGATCTTCATCCTTTTGATGGAAGGTTTATATAGGTAGAATTCAAAATCCATAATAACTTATTCATTTGGTCCAATGAATCCTTTGGAAACTAGAATAGTTGAGATCATCCTTGAGTAAAATAGAGAAGTAGATTTGGATATTACCTTAATCAATTCACAAATATTGTTAATGATATACTTGCACAGATTTATCTTGTGTCCATTTTTCATCATATGAATAATAAAAACATCATGATACTTCAAGATAGTAAATTCACCCTTCCTCAGGCTAATCCAATTTTGATCAAATTTGAACAACAGCCTTGTCTCCCCATCCAGTTCAGCAGTTATGGCCCTTATCTTGGTGCCATTTCCGATTAGAGTTTCCAATGCATTTTCCAGGTCAAAGATATCGGTTTTTGGAGGAGGGTCTCTCTGGTAAACATCACAGATTCCATCATGAGGAATCCTAAGGCAAGAATCCCATAATCTTGAAGAGAAAGATCATTTTTTTCATTGACCCAACTTGTCACAACATAGCTTTCACCAACATAAAAAAAACCATACATACTGGTAAAACTAAGATACCGACCTCGGATAAATTGGTCTATCCTTTCAAGAGAACCATTCGAGCCAGCCTTTTTCTCTTAACACCTTTAAAACCAAAGATTTTCTAGACAACATCCACTTAGGGTAGATTTATTTCTCAGGAACTATAGTACGGTTTACCAGGTGTGGATTTAGGGGTCCTTCGGGTGCAAGATGTGGTGTTATTTTCTTCTTCTTCGAGCTATTCTTATCAGGATTAGATGAAGAAGGATGCTTCATCCTTGGAATCCACTGAATGTTCAGGTGAGAGAGAAGGAGATAAGGGTTCCAAGGTTAAGAGGGTTTGGAAAAAGTGATCAGAAGAGAGTTTGGGTGAGGAATCGAGTGAAAACCTTGTGTTTTATCATTTGGGAATGTCAAACGTCCTAAAAACAAAAACGCGGGAAAGGAAATAGTGGTGAAATAAAAATTACCATGATACAGGTTAAAATAAAATCATAAATAAGGTTCACAGTGAGAATGTGAATATTCGTTACGGTGCGATGGTGGATGGTCATCACGGTGAGACTGTCAGTTGTCGTCACGGTGAGACAGTGAGTAAATTGTTCAGTCACGGTGAGACAGTGATTGATCATCACGGTGAGACAGTGAGCAAAAGACCGTAAACACAAAGTGTTAACTGTGAGACCATAAGCATGGGACAGTAAATGTGAAACCGTGAACATGAAACAGTAAGGTCAAATATAGTAAAATATTAAACAGTAAGACCAGTAACATATCTATTTGTGATTGATCATGCCAAGATCATGTATGATGTAATATAATCTGTCATAATTTAATGGTTTAGTGAATATATCAGCAAGTTGATATTCAGTACCAATGAATTCAAATGTGATATCACCTTTTTAATAATTATCCCTCAAAAAGTGATGTCTTACATCAATATGTTTTGTCCTAGAATGTGAAACAATATTTTTTGAAATGTTAATAGCACTTGTATTGTCACAATTTATTGGTACATGTCTGAATTGATATCCATATTCTAGTAATGTGTGTTTCATCCACAAAATTTGTGCACAGCAACTTCCAGCAGCTATGTATTCATATTCTATGGTAGATAATGCAACAGAATTTTGTTTCTTGCTACACCAAGATACTAGTGACTGGCCTAAAAAGTGACTTGTTCCAGAGGTTCTCTTTCTATATAACATACAGCAAGCAATGTTAGCATCATAATAACTAGCTAGTTCAAATGATTGTCCTTTTGGATAGAACTATCTTAGATTGGGTGTATGCTTGAGGTATTTGAAAATTCTCTTTACAATATTTAAATGTGATTCTATAGGTTTTTCTTGAAAATGAGCACATATAAACACACTAAACATAATATCCGGATGGATAGAAGTTAAGTAGTGTAGACTTCCAATCTTTCCTCTATAAGTGGTTTGATCAACTGATTTTCCATATTCATCAAGATCCAACTTATAGGTGGTACTCATGGGAGTGTCACTACATTTAGTGTTATCCAATCAAAAATGTTTTAAATGATCTCTAGTATATTTACTTTGAGTCAAAACAATTCCATCAATATTTTTAAAGTTTTGAAATCCAAGAAAGAATTTCAGTTCACCCATTAAACTCATTTCAAATTCGTTTTGCATCATTTTTGAAAAATAAGTACATAATGAATTTTTTAAAGATCCAAAAATAATATCATTTACATATATTTAAAAAACTAAACATCATTAGAAATTCGTTTTATAAAGAGGTTTGGATCAACTATTCCTTTTGTAAAACCTTTGAAAATAAGAAAAGTACTTAATCTGACATACCAAACTCTTGGAGCTTGATTTAGACCATATAATGCTTTTGAAAGTTTAAAAATGTGATTTGGAAAATGAGGGTTTGTAAATCCAAAGGGTTGTTCAACAAAAACATCCTCAGCTATATACCCATTTAAGAATGCACTCTTTACATCCATTTGATATAGTTTGAAATTCAGATGTGAATCATAAGCAAGTAGAATTCTAATGGCTTCAATTCTTGCTACTGGAGAAAAAGTCTCCTCATAGTCAATTCCTTCTTCTTGACTGTAGCCTTGTGAAACTAGTCTAGCCTTGTTTCTAACTATATTTCCAGCTTTATCTACCTTATTTATAAACACCCATTTAGTGCCAATGGTGAATGTGTCCTTAGGTCTTTCAACAAGTTTTCAAACTTTGTTTCTTTCAATTGATTACGTTTTCTTGCATAGGCATTATCCAAAATTAATCATTGATTGCATCATCAATGTTTTTAGGTTCAAGTTGTGACAAAAAGGCTTGATGTTCAACCTGATTTCTAAGAGAAGATCTAGTCTGTGTCCCTCTATAAAGATTACCAACAACAGCATCTAAAGGATGATTCTTTAGGATCCTAGTTCATCTAGTAGAGGTAGGACTAGAAATTTCAGGTTCTTCTCTAGGTTCAGGTTCAACAGAATTAGATTCTGGTAAATTTCAAGAACTGGTTGTCTTCACAACAGGTTTAGTGATTTTATCATTAAGGTTCAAAATAGATAAATCTTCTTCAAGATTTTCAAGAGAAGGTTTAGGTTCATGTGGATCAGTTTCATCAAATTTGATGTGAGCAGATTCTTCCACACACTTGGTTCTTTTATTAAACACTCTATAGGCTTTTCTAGTTATAGAATATCCTAAAAATATTCCTTCATCACTCTTAGAGGCAAACGTTTCGAGATTGTACTTGGTATTAAGAATAAATACATTGCAACCAAAGACTCTAAAGTAACTAACCATAGGTTTCCTATTGTTCCACAACTCATAAGGGGTATTCTTAAGAACAGGTCTTATCAAGACTCTATTTATGATATAATAAGTTGTGTTCAAAACTTCATCCCAAAAGTAAATAGGCAGGTCATACTCATTAAGCATTGTTCTTGTAATTTCCTGAAGGGTTCTGTTTATTCTTTCTACTACATCATTCTGTTGAGGTGTTCTAGTGGTAGAAATGTTGTGACTATAGCCATTGTGTGAGAAATTAGACTCAAAATCATGATTTTCAAACTCACATCCACGATCACTTATCAAGGTCTTAATCTTAAGTCCACTAAGGTTCTCTACAGACATAGAGTATTTAATAAAGTAAGAACAAGATTCAATTTTGTGAGCTATGTAATATACCCAAGTATATCTAGAAAATTCATCTACTAAGAAATAGACATATTGATTCCCATTTAAACTAGAAACTATTGAGGGTCCAAACAAGTCCATGTGAACCAACTCAAGAGGTTGAGAAGTTGAAACTTCTTTCATTGATTTAAAAGAAAATTTATGGTGCTTTCCCTTTTGACAGGGATTACAAACTTTTTCTGATGGGAATTCAAGTTTGGGTAGGTCTCTAACTATGTTTTTTCTAGTTAGTTTTCTAAGTGAATGTATATTACAGTGTCCTATCCTTCTGTGCCAAATCCAAGACTCTTAATGAAAAGAATTTAAAAAAGTAATTTTTTGATTAGCTAAGGAATTTAAATCAATAGCTAAACATTTTCATTTCTTAATGCAGAAAATACAAAATCATTTTTAGAATTAAAAACATTAAAAAATCATTTTCAAACTTAACATTGAATTCATTATCACATAACTAAGAAATACTTAACAAGTTGTATTTTAATCCATCAACAAATAAAACATTATAAATTAAAACTGAGTTAGTGTTACCAATTTGTCCTAATATGATGATCTTTCCTTAATAATTATCACCAAAGGTGACATAGCCTCTATCAACCTTTATTAATCATTAAAAGAATGAGTAATCTCCAAGAATGTGCCTTGAAAATCCAATGTCCAAGTACAATGTTTTCCTACAGGAACTCTTTAAGAAGGTTTCCTACAAAACAGATTTAGACGGAAAATGATTTTGGTACCCAAATCTTCTTGGGTCCAGACATGTTAGCAAGTAAAGATTTAGGTACCCAAAATTTTCTTATGGGTCTCATATAATTTAGAGAATCAATTGATTTTGAAATATAAACTTTTTTTGATCTATAAAAATGTGAATAACTAGCTGAGGCATATGAATTTCCAGAACTGGAACTAGCATAATTTTGTCCGGATTTTGGAATAAATCTATTTTTGGTAAACTGTCTCTGTCCAGGTTGGTATCCCAATCCATTAGTATACATTGGTACCACTTGTTTAACTAGCATTTGAGTTATATTGTCTTTTCCATTTGTGAACTTTTCTAAGTCCTTTCTTAGTTGCTCATTAGACATTTTTAGTTCAGTATTTTCTTTTAACAATTGAGCATTCTTTTCCTTTTCAATCTCAAGGGCAGATTTAACAGTGCTAGATATAGCATGCTGTTTCTTTATGGCTTTGTACATGTCCTTATGTTCATTATAGGTCTCATATAGCATATTACAATATTCAAATAAATCATCATAAGACATGTTTTCAGATTCAGAATCAGAATCAGAATCAACACCAGAATAGTATGAATTTAAAGGAGAGTCCAATGTTACCTCAGATGTGTTTGTCATAAAACACATGTTAGCTTTATGAGAGTCTTCATCCTTAGCAGAATCATAATCACTTGAAGTGTCTTCTGAAGCACTCCAAGTTGCTTTCATTTCATTCTTATACTTTTTATCCTTATAGTCCTCTTTCTTCTTAAACATCAATTTTTGACAGTCAGCTTTAATGTTCCCTTTTCTCTTGCATTCATAGAAGATAACTTCATCACTCTTATTAGATTTCTTCCAATCCTTTTTCCAATGACCTTTGTTGTCATATTTACCTTTGTATTTTTATTTTCTGAATAATTTCTTCTTCCTATATAATTTCTTAAATCTTATGGCTATTTGATCCATCTCAGCATCACTATCAGATTCTAAACTTTCACTTGTTGAGCTTTTAGTTTGTATGTGAAAATTCTCCTTTCCCTTTCTCTTTGAGGCAGTAGACTTAAATTCCACTGACTTCCTTTTAGGTTCATCATCTTCTTCCTTATTCACCTTAAGTTCTTACTCATACATCATAAGTTTACTAATTAGCTCTTTGACAGGCAGTGCAACAATGTCACGTGACTCTCTTATTGAAACAGATGTGCCTCTCCATCGGTCTGGCAGACATCTCAATATTCTCAAAAAAAATTCCCATACTGGAACAACTTTTCTAAGTGAGATCAAAGTGTTGGAAATCTCATTGAACCTGAGATACATATCAGAAATAGGTTCATCAGTCTTCATTTTAAAATTATCGTATTTAATAGTATAAGTGTTCAATCTCATTTCTTTAACATTGGTTGTTCCTTTATGAGAAACACCCAAAGTATCCCATATTTCATAGGCAGTTTTGCAAGCAGATATTCTGTTAAACTCTTCATCTCCTAGAGCACAATACAAGGCATTCATTGCTTTACAATTATTATTGTAAGATGTTTTAGTAGGTTCATCCCAAGTTGTTCTTTCAGTTTCTGGAATCATATATTGAGTCTCTATAGCTGTCCAGATATCAAATCCCATACTCTCTAAGTGAATTTTCATCTTATGTTTCCACTAGGAATAGTTTTTACCATTGAAGAAAGGTGGCATGTTGGTAGCAGCACCTTCTAGTCTATTATCCATAACTAGATTTTATAAAATATATTTAAAGAGATAAAATTTACAACTAACAGAAATTTAAGATCTTTAAAGATGAAACTAAAATCAAAATTGAAAAATAGAATTTTTTGAAATCCTTTATTAAAATAACAACCTTTGATACCAAATGTTGGTCAGAGTGGATACTCAAGAGGGGGGTGAATTGAGTTCCAAATAAAAATTTCTGTTAAAAATATTCTTCTTAAAATCCCCAATTTATAAAACAAGTTAAATTTTAGTGAATTAATAAACCTGTAAAGGTTCAATTAGGTTCTCAAAAGACTGATTAGGTCTCAGTTAATTTAATCAGAAGATTAAATTATCTTTTGAAACTAATATAGTGATTTACAATAGTTACAAACTCTTTCTAGATTAACTATCAAAGTAACTTTAAAATAGATTTGTATTTAAAAGTAATTATCAGTGGAATATAAAATATACAGTATATTTTAAACTTAATCTAAGAATTCACAATAGATGTAAAACAAGTGGTTCAGTCTCAAGCCGAGACCTAATCCACTCAACTTGGTGATCACCTTCCACCAAGCAGTTTATATAAATAAAATCTGATCTACACCCTGGATCGGGGTTAACAACAGTTCATAGACTGTCCAGGCCACGCAGGGACCTCTACCACAGTTTTAATGGGAAAAAATAATGATCAAGCCAAGTAGGGACTGCTTCCATAGTTTCCCTGGGTAAACATGAGTAAAAGGTTTGGTGTGAGGACTTTGAAATCCTCCAGTTCAGTGCAGGAGTCAGTGTGTGTGTAAAATATACAGAGTACACACACTGCTCGAAAATTAAACAAAAGAATCACTTAGATTAAGTAGAAAAGATTTTATAATGCTCTAGTGATTAGCAGTGTAGCTCTGTACTCCTTTGATTCAGCAGAAATGCTTCTGATTCCTTCTCTGGTTCTTCTGTTGAAAAATAGAGTGTCATGGGTCAACTTGTGTTCTTCCCGAGTGAAGATATTCTCTTGATTCCAATGTACTTTGTGTGTTCTTTAGTAGTGTTGGATTGCATGCAATAGAGTTCTTTTAATATCGTGAAATGTGTTCTACACAGTTGTGCTCAGGATTGTCTTGTTGTTCAGTACATAGGAATCGTATTTTTTTCTTTGTTGTATTGTCTCTCGTGTATGTTTCTCTTGGGCACACTTATCTTTTTCTTCGAATGTATGAGGTTGAGCCAACATGTTCCATGTATTTTGGGCCTCGTACCTCGTACTATGTCTACAAATAAACATTAATTATGTCAGTGCAATAAAGTCGTCAAATATGACCGTTAAAAAGTTAAATAGTAAAACAAAAAAATATTTTAAGAAATGGTGTCACCGTAGTTATGAAAACGGTGTCTCATTCATGGTGTTTGCTTCATGGTGTATTCTTCATATTATTTCCTTCACGATATTCCCTTCATGGTGTCGTCGTGTCACGGTGTCTCGCTCACGGTGTCTGAGTCACGGTGTCTGGGTTACGGTTTCTGGATTACGGTTTCTGGGTTCTGGTGCCTTGATGACTGTGTCTGGCTAACTGTGTCTGGTACTTAGACAAACATAATGTCTGGCTAACTGTGTCTGTTCTTAGTGTCTTACTTCACGGTTTCAGGCTTACTGTGTCATGGTGTCTTGTGGTCACGGTGTCTCATTGTCACTGTGTCTGAGACTTAGGCTTCACGGTGTTTGTGTCTTATACATAGACAAATAACTGTTTTAAGACTTAAATAGTAATATGCATAAAATGAATTGAACTTAACCATTAGAAAGAATGAGATGACTTGAGACATAAATAACCTTGATTAATAAGATATGTGAGATTTATTTTCATCAAGCATATCATAAATATGTCTTCTTTATCCATATATATGGAGACAAGTTATAAACTTCCAATATAATAGGCCATGGACCATGTTGACTATTGAGGCTCTAACATGGATTCATTTCATCTGTGTGTTGTCTCATTCTATGAAATCTAACATCATTTACCAAATGAAGAATTTTTTGATCAAATATCTCCATTTTGATTAATCAGTATGTTAAAGTTGGATTCCACAGAATATTCCCTAATATGCATCCATCTTAGTTTCTTTTCATCATTTGAATTTGAAAATAAATGCTATAAATGAGTAAAAATTAGAACCTAATAGATTTACTTGGCATTAAGTTTGATTCTTGTCCTCGAGAATGAATCAAGGTTGGATCTCCCATACATTTTATATCATGATTTCTCATTTTACATCATTTTGATAATCCTTTATTTTATTTACAATATACCAAAAATTCATTATTAAAACAGTTTATTTCCTTACATACCAGTACCATTATACATAATATTTTCCTTTCATAATTATTAGAATCTAGAACCTAGTTATATCTTAGAAGTATATATTTCAAAAGTTTAATCAATTCAACAAAAATTTTATTACTCCAAACATTTATTTATTTTATGTTAATTGATCACAATACTACTGATAACACTTTAAATTTAGCACAACATGTAAAAATGGTTTTTTATAATCACCATACAATCATTAAATTATTGATTTTTGTCATTGGTTATACTATCTATTTCATGAATTAATTCTCAATGACAATCCTTAATCTCAAACAGAATATCTTCATCAATATTAGATCATTAATTTTTCATTATATCACCATGAAAAATATATAATTTTTAATTATGATTAAAACCATAGAAAATTAAATGGTATTTTATTTATATGGATCATGCCTTTTTTATATTCAAACAATTCATGCATGGACAAAAAAATATCTATTTTCAAGTTTATATTTAGATAATTCCAAGAAATCTCAAACCCATTTTATCATATTCATCAATTGTTTTTTCATGCATTTTTTCAATTAAGATCCCTTAATTTCTTAAAAAACAATAAAAAACCTTAATATATTAATAAATATAAGAATTTCAACATATAGATAAATAGATAAATATAAATAATCTAATAATATAAATATAAAAAATTCTATAAATTTTAAATATATAGATTAAAATTATATATACACATATAGAAAATAAAAATATAAGTATTTTAAACAAATAAAACAATTAAATCATAAAACAATTATAATAGACAATGGTGTAACTCACAAAAAAAATTAACATTGTAAAATGAATGAAATTTATAACCATAGACAAATTTTAACAAATAATTTATAAATGATAAATAATTTTTAACAACAAAAAATATTGATCCAAAATAAATTATAACCATAATCAATTTGTAAACAAAAATAGTTATAAATACTAAAAATTATAACCATAAAAAATTATAACCAAAAACAATTTATAAAAAAATTATAATCTCAAAGAAATTATAACCACAAAAATTTAAACCAGAAAAAAAATTATTTATAAAGAAATACATAAACGAATAAAACTTATAACAAACTTTTATTTAATAAATATTATAGACATAACAATATAAATTTAACTCACAAAAGATAGTGATGCAAGTAGAAGATCCATGACTAAGAGTGTAAGGGATTGATCATTCCCGAGCACTTTCTCTATGTTTCTAGATTATTGGATGTTTTGAGGAATATATTAAGGAGTATACGTACAATTTGATCTGAAATTTCTGATGGTTAGTAGAATTGTAGCGTTGGTAGTTAGGTCGTGAAATTATGTGGTCTCAAGTAGTTTTTTTGATTTTATTATAATGGACCTTGTGGCATGGACATGGAATTATATCATTGAGTTAGGAATGAATTATTTAAAGGCTATTTTTTAGGTGATACTACAGTATAGTGATTGGGTTTTCACTATAAAGTCTAGGGGTTGGGATCCTTGGTTCTTATAGTTTGGGGACCACTCCATCAAGGTTCCTAGGTTGCTCTAAAACCTTATACTAGGTTTATGAGGTCAAGGTTTTTACTGAGTTTTTGAAATGGAAGATACATGTGATTTTTCACCATCATTTTCATGGTGTGGGTTAGAATCATTACAAAATATCTATCCTTATTATGATATATTTTGGTTGAAAACCCTTAAAGTTTCATTATAGCCAGGGATGTTGTTTGTGGTGCACCAAAAATTCCATCTTGTATAAATTAAAACACCACATATAAATACTATTATTTCATCTATATTCTTTTGAATCCTTAGAAAACAAGTTGGATCCATTAGTGACTATTCAGACACTTTACTAGTATTTAGCCATTATCTTGTACAGATTTATTAGTGGGTGAAACAAGGTGAGTTTTCTTATTCTTTATTTGTTCTATTCCTACTCTCATTATATCCATACATGATTTGGATTCTTGGATTACTTTGGTTATCATGGGTTTTATATTAACTATTTATTGTTGATTCATAGTGGGATGATATCCTTATATATCGTGGGTTTATCATAGGATATGTAATTTTACATTTACCCATGTCATTATAATAATTCTTGAATAACATTGAATGTTTCATATTGAGGTAGGGGATTCCTAACCTATTTTTTAGTATGTGAAAGTGTGGTATTAAAATTCTATAACTTATTTGAGTAGTCAATGGAATCAAATTTAATTATGATAATAATATGAAAATTTTAAATTTAAGTAATTGGAGGGGTTTTGGGATCTCCAGAAAATTCTTAATATGGTTAAACCATGATGGCTACCTCTTGATATTTAGTATATAGTGTATTATTTTTGGTTGGGATTTTTATTGATGTTCAATATAATTGAATTTATGAAGTTGAATAAACAACACAAATATGGTAAGATGCAGTAAGTAATGAATGGGGCTAATGATGTGAGTCATTATACTTCCTTAAAATCTTCCAAACATGAAATTCTTGCTTCAAATTTGTTTTTAGTTGATTCCATAATGATATTATCTACTATTTTTATAGGTTTTTCATTGATAAATCCAACTAATAATTAATCATATAATTAAATATGCTAAGGGTTAAATATTACTTGATAAAATTAAAGTTTTTATGTATTTTATAATCCAATTATTTTTGTTATAAAATATTTGATATGATTGTGCTCTTATTGGGATGGCCTTGGTTTCCCCTTGACTTTATTGTCATAAAAATAAAATTTATAGTTATGTGTGTTATTTATATTATTTGATACCTTATTGTGAATTTTTAAGGAACCAAATATGGTTGGGAAATTAGGAGGAGAATAATATGGTTTCCTTGCTTGTGGTAGTGGCTTGATGTTGAAATTAATGATATAGACAATGCATTTTGAATTATGGTATTTCATGATTTCATATGGTTGTATTGGGGATGTTTATTAGTTTTTTGGTAAGGGTTAAGAGTTGGTATTTCTTTTTTTCTTTTATGTTTTCTACTTAGTATCTTGTTTTCTTGATGGTTTATTATTGTGATTTCCAATTACCGGTTGTATTTATCTTATGCTGTATGAGTACATTGTCCTTGTGGTATTTTTAGGTCATGTCCTAGAATTCCTAGATTATGGGTTGGTGAATTAAATTATAAATGAATTGATGGGATTGGGTTTTAGTGGAGGAAATGATATGTATTAATTGAAAACCATATAATTGATTGGAGTAAATTATAAATACCCTTACTTTTCATAAATATACTTTACATAACATTTTCATAAAACATAAAACATTATACAAATAGACATGTAAAAACCATATTATTTTAGTTCCTTTTGAAACATAGAATCCTAAACTCAAGTATATAATTGAACAAAATTTTATCCCTATTCGTTTTTTACTATCAACCTTCTTAGACACATAATAATTAATACATATCTTCATTACCTAGGGAAGAAAACATAAAAGGGGTGATCTAAATTTCTCTGTAAGGGTAAACAAGGGAGAAATATAAGAATAAACACGAGCATGGGGGTATGGAAATGTGATCATAACATTAGAATATCTCACCCTACATATCATAAGATCATAAAAATGAATCATGGAAAAAATCTTGGTAGTTTATAAGACATTAATCATAGGAAAATAAATAAAATAATCCATAAAACATAACATAAGAATAATACATGGAATTTTAGAAAACACATAAGTATATAAAATTATTTCCATAAAAGTCAAGGCATTGTTTTCAAGGCCATATTTGTAGTATGGGTTCACTCCTCATACCATCTCAATAGTTATGGTTTACTCTAATGGAAATCTTAGTAGCATGATTTCACTCTTTATACCATATTCGTATTCATGGTTCACTCCTATGTCCATCTTAGTAGTATGATCTCACTCCTCATACCATGTTGTTATGCATGGCCCACTCCCATGGCCATCTTAGTAGTCAATATTCACCCCCAATACCATCTTAGTTTATATCCGAAGATATAAATCTTTACCCAGTGCATTAGATTGAGATATAGTTCACACCTATCTCATAATTAAATCATACAAACATGTGACAAAAAATCAAAAAAAAAAATCATATCATAACCCATGAAAAGAAATTGGTATCATAAATATTCAATCATATCTTAACCTATGAAAAAATATTCTGGTTTCATAATCCTTTCATTAAAAACATAACCCTTAAAAGACGTGGGTTTCAAATTCATATAACCCATGAAAGAGAAGAAAATTTCATAAAAATCATGCCATAAAAACACAAACCATTTAAATTAATAATAAGAAAGGAAACATTGAAAAATTTCACCCCAAATGTAATTGGTGACATAAATAGATTTCATCATAGATGGAAAATAAATTTTAAAGATCCTTTGAAATCATTTCTTGAGAAAATTATCCTTTATCCTTTGAAAATTCATTTTAAATCATAAAACCTTATAAAACTCATTTCCTTTGAAAATAATTAGAAAACATAGAAACAAGGATTGATGTAATTTTTAATACCTTTTTACTTGAAAAATTATAATAGAACCTTTAAAACATTTTGAAAACCTTTTTCCATGAAAACTTATACGATAATATTCATAACATTTTAAACCCCTTTTTCTTTTGATTTTTTTTGAAAACTTATTAAGAATTATTGAAAAAAAATTGAGAACCATTTTTTTAAAAAACATTTAAAACATATAAATAATGTTTTAAATTTTTTTGAAAACCATTTCATTGAAAATACTTTCATATATTATAAAATAATTGTTGAAAATAATTTAAAACAATTTTCAAACATGAAACATTTTTAAAATATTTTTCAGTAAAAATAGATTTGATAAATTATAAAGGAAGATTAGAAAACCATAAAACATTTTTAAAACCCTTTTCCCAAGAGAAATATCTTCAAGTATTATTTCAAAACATTTTTGAAAACATTTTTTTTAAATAAAACATATTTCTAACCAAAGAGATAAATATGATCAAATTTTTATTAAATAAATTTTATTAATTAACTTAGGTAACAAAGAGTGGAAATGGTACAAATTCATGGAGGTATCTTGAATTCAAAAATGAGAATTAAACTCATCTTTTTTTATTTAGATATGGATCCTAATATTTCATCAATAGGAACATAATCATAAACAATCTTGATAAATGATGATATTGTTTCAATAAACTCTTACAAGATGGTAACATGGGATCATACACTCCATATAAGAAAATGAAATTATATTAATATTAAAATATCATGAAAATAAGGAAATTCCTGATATAAAATGTCAAATGCACCTCAGAAAATAATGTAGGTGTATAACAAAATATGTGTCTCAATGAAGGAAAATTGAGACAAAACTATCTTAATGATTTGGTAGCTTTTGAAACATAACCCACACGGAAGAAAGATCATAGAATGGATATATAAATACCAATAAATTTAATAGTAATAATAATATAATAAATTCTTGGGTATTATATACACCATGGAAAAAAAGAGTGGTGAACATATCTTGTATCTCACAGATCTTAAAATAATATGAAATTACCATAACTTGTGTCTTGAATCTCATTGTACTCATACAAAAATCTGGTATAATAAATATAACTTTATTATACATCTATTAAAGAGACAAATTAATATATATAATATCATATATGATTTTATTATAACTTTATATTACCCTCTTTTTAACAATTCTATGTTATGGTTTCACTTTAGGTAATATCTTCTTTTTCCTTCACATGTATCTTAATTTGTAATATCTTTATTCTTTATACTTATATTATGATTTCCAGAATGTAAACCATGATATATATATAGTTTATATTCATTATAATTTTATTATAATAATCTGTATAATATTGATCTTTGAAATGGAATACACCATTCATGAATATTGTAGACCGTACGTACACATGAACGTTGTTTCTATTTTTATTTTTGTATTAAAAGAAAAAAAGAAAATGAAATATATGTATATATTGATATATTATAATTATATTAGATTTATTATTTCTTAGATATCATATAATTTCACTAAACTCATACTTAATACATTAAAAGTAAGGTGTGAATGAATCACATCATTTTGAGGGGACAGTAGTCCACATTTCATCAAACAAAATTATCAATTTTCTAAAAAATGAAAAGTATAAAGATACGTGTTGTAAAATAATTACATACACTATAAAAAATTGACCTTTACCAACAGAAAATTATTGATAGACAATATATCTATTGGTAAAGATGACAAATTCCAATAGATATTAAATTCTATTAATATTAACTATAGGTACCAACAATTATTTTCACCAACTGATATGCCTGTTTATATTAGTAGTTTAATGCCAAAAAAGTTTTTATTAACATTTAAATCTGTCGCCTTATCATAATATTACCAATAATTGATTTACTGATAAATGAATATGTTATTAATTATTATTATCAAAAATAATCTTTTACCATTATAAAAACCCATTAACAATAAATTATTAAATAATATCAATTATTTTACCAAAAATTGATATATTATATATGCTGAATTAAATTATCCATAATTTATTAATATTTATTGAATATATATATATATATATAATAATTATACAAATATATTTTTTATATAAATTCATATATTTATATACATGCAAAAAAAATCCAAATGTTCGCCCCCTAACCACCCCACGCATTCCTCCCGAACCCCTCCCCCAAACCCTACCCCTATTCCCCGCAACCCTGCTCCACACACCCTACCACCCAGTTCCCTCCCGGAACCTCCCCATTCTCGGATGTCTTCCACCTCCTACATCTTCTCGTGAACCTCCATCCTTTTCCTGGCTAGTGTCCCCCATCAACATCATCGTATGAACCCCCCACCCCCTTCCATGTCCCCGTCCAGCATCCTTGCGCGATGAGGTGGGCCAATCATAGCAAGGTGGTCCATGACTTATGGATTCGAGGGTCCGTGCGGGTCTGAAGGTGGTTGGCTTGCAGAGGAGATATTTCTTATACTTGGAGGATTCCTGAATATGTACCACTACTATGGGAGTTGGTCATCACTATAACAAGTACCAGTGGGTTTAGGTGTTCTCTGCTGTAACCTTGAAGGTTCCGAGACACCTCTATACTGGGTCTCTACAATTTATATTCTGAGTTGCATGTTTATGAGGCCTTTTTCTCGAAGCAGGTCCAGTTTGGTGTTAATTCTTGATTCCCATTGGTTATTGTTTGCTGCTGAAATCACAAGGAGATGATGCAACAGGGGAACTGTTTTTCGCACTATAGGGCTTCCATGGTTTGGTCCCCACTGCTACCATGTGGATTGTGTGACTTTTTATGGAGGTAGGGGGTTCCATTGATGTTGGTGATGAAATGCTCTCTGAAACCAAAGGTGCTTGACTGCATGATGGTGGGAGCTCACTGAAGGTCAGGCTACTACCATGGCTAGTCCAGATTAGGGCTATTCAAAGTCGGGTTGTGGTGTTATAGTCTGCAAGGGCTCCTTGATTTTATTTACTGTATGGATCTTCTATTAAATACACATTCCTTCAAAGTTGATGGATTTAGATTGGTGTTTCTTTGGTTCATCACGTTGGTCATCTGCAATTCCAAGGAGGCCAGTTGAGGCTGCCAAGGGGATCAATGCAAGCCAGGTTAGTTCACAGCAATTGAAGTGGTCCATGACACTATTGTCTTATAAGTAAGTCCGTTTTTGTGGTCATATTACTTCGCAGTTTGAATTGTTGAGATGTTTTCTTGGGTTTGATGACCACCTATTCAAGCAAAGGGAGATGTACTACTTGAGGGCTACCTGAGATTTGATCTTGTGATGGAGGTAGGCTGCATAGATTCACATGTCATTAGTGCACATGAGCATAAGGCCAACTCACCATTATAACGTAATTCTTCCAAAGTTGTCTTTATAACTGATAATGGGGAAGAATCCATATATTTTGAGAACTCTGCAAATGAATTCAACGTACGTCCTTGATACCTCTTTCATAAAACATATACAATTATTTATCAATCAGAATTATTTACTATTCATTTCCTTGCAGGTTGTGCCTTATGATGCAAACTCTCGTCGAACTGTATCATGTTTTACAGCAATGTCATTTTCACAGACAATGGTATGTAAAAATTTATTTCTTGTATGTTTTACTTTATATTAAAAACACATTTACATAGACTCCCTTCAATATATATTTATGTTGGTACATGTACTTTCAATGCATTGTAGTACTGTTAGTTTAAACTATTTTTTTATTCAATATGTGTATATTATATAAAACAATATGAAGATTACATTCAAACTATTCATAACATTTTGACCCTCAATATTTTTTCAAAGAAAATGTAGGCACAAAAAAATCTATAATTTATATAAATAAAGAAGGGAGAGCTCTTGGATCTTCTTTTAAAATAAGTTCTTAAATATTCATTGTGTTAGATAGAGTATAATAAGATGACCATAAAACTAATTTTGTGATCTCCTAGAACAGACCACCCATGGCTCATGTTGTGATGGCCATAGTCGTATTGTGACAAAAAATATCAAAAAAATAATAATTAGAATATAGAAGAGTGGAACTTCTCACAACCAAATTATAACAGTGTGATATTATATAGGTGGATAGAATCTAGAATCTCAACTCAAGTCTCCATGGAACGTCATCCCTGACCACGCATCAAAGACAATTTGAGAAAATACACCAAAACTCCCTAGATCACCCTTTCCCCATGAACCAACCTCAACACTTTGGCTTCCAAATACTGTAAAATATACATATTTCTTACAGCCGCTTATATACCATGATAAAAACCATTCATTCCATAACCATTAAATCAATAATGTAAGAAACAAGTGTTTAAATATTATTTATCTAAGGGTTATAAACAAGACATATGAGTATCACTTTTCCAAAATACTCACTTTGAACCTCACGCACTATGACACATCCAATAACACTGTGATTCCTCATCAATACACCGCCATTCCAACACCAGCTAGCACCTACCAATGTAACTCAAAGAAACCCATCATGAGCTACTAAATTATAGAACTATCATGACCTAACTCTATCAATAGATATCTCAGTTCCAACAGCTCCCACTCTACCTAAACTATTCTCCAGATGACACCAAAAACAAGAAATGTAAGTCTATTTAGTAGATAAATTATTCAATTACAATAGGGGTTCATGTGAAGCATTTCATTATACAAGCATTTTAGTAATAGCAGCGTCCCCATCAGAGAATAAATTTGAATTTTGGGGTTGCAATTCAAATGTATTTACATTGAAGCATTATATTTTTGTCCCCATGTAGGTGGTTCTTTGTTCCTGAAAGTCACATGATTCCCGTAATGAAAAACTTGAAAACTTATTTGTATTTAAACATTGACACGTGTTTAAATACTATATTAGAGTTTTTTTTAAATCCTCAGTAATGTTTTCTTGGTGATAATATTGAATTTAAAACTATTTTAAACAAATAATTGGTTGTAATAAGTGCTGGAATTTCTAAAAACTAGTTATTTGTTACCAAGAGTAACACGATTCCTGTTATGCAAAACATGAAAACTGCTATGTATTTGAACTTTGATGTGTTTAAATACTATGTTAGAGTTGTTCAAATCCTTGGGTAATGTTTTCTTCATGATAATATTTAATTTTAAACTATTTTAAAGAAATAATTGGTTTTAATAAGTGCTGGAATTTTTGAAAACTACTCAGAACGGGTAGTTATTTGTTTTTAAAAGTAACATATTTACTGTTATGAAAAACTTGAATACTACGATGTATTCAAACTTTCATATGTGTTTAAATTTCATGATAGAGTTTTTCAAAGCCTTTTTAATGTTTTGTTGATGATCATATTGAATTTTAAACTATTACAAACAAATAATTAGTTGTAATAAGTGCTGTAATTTCTAAAAACTACTCAGAAGGGGTCATTTGGTTAAAAAATTAGAGTGTTTGGTTTGTTACATGTTAAGATGAATTGAGAATGTGTTTAAGGTGGATTGATGGGAATGTGTTTAAGGTGGATAAATGGGAATGTTATGCTGAAATTGGAATTTTGGTTTGCTGTTTTCCTCACTAAGGTGGATTAAGTGATGGAATTTCTGAAAACTACTTAGAAGAGGTTGTTTGGTTAAAAATGTAGTGGTAGGTGAGTTTAATGTTAAGCTGAAATTGGCATGTGATTAAGGTGGGTTAATGGGACTGTTTTTAAGGTGGATTAATGGGCATGTTAAGCTAAAATTGGCATGTTGGGTTGTTTTTTTTCATTGAGGTGGATTAACGGGCATGTTGGGTTGCTGTTTACCCATAATTTTATGTTTTCTTATTTTCTAGGGAATCATTATTTTCTTTTTACACATGTTCCATTCATCAGTATACATGATTTTTTGTTATTGGGCTCACTCATGTGCTTTGTCTTGCTTGTTGTCCCTCCGAACCTAGACAAGATAGAATACTCTTGTGGAGATGGTATGGTTTTTCTAAGGCCCATACATATCTAGCCAGTATAGATGAGCATGGATATTATTCTATTGGATGTTTTTAAAATTTTGACTCTTTGGTTAATGATATATGATGTAAAAATTTTATAATCAATTCCATCACTACTTAGTCAAGGTGGGAATGATATTTTGAGACAATATAGTGTTTGGGATCTTGGCATCATTTTGGAGAAATGATGCCTAGATTTCAGTCATTTAGACTCCCAATCATTGAGATGTCAACATGGATGATGAAAATTGCTCATTATATTCAGTTCATTTTTTAAACATTCATTTATTTCTATTTGGGGTTCAATTCATGGGGATATTTTGGGGTGATTTATAGGTATGCTCTTTTGGTTGTGTGTTATAGATCTTGGAGCTGACGGGTTTGGTACTTGAGGTTCCTCACTAATTCCAAGGTATCATTCATTTGGACTACCAATCCTTGAGATTCCAATTAGAAAGATGAAAAACATTGATTCTATGAAAATGTGGTAACAAAATTTTCCCCATGTAATATTGTGCTGCCAACATATCCCTTGGGTTTAAACCAGGGGTTGATTAGGCAGAATCCAAACCTAGGTGCAGTCCAGGTTAATCAAAATCTTGGGCTGAATGTTTTGAGTCCAATGATGGGTATGGGTGGGTTTTTTCCTCAGCGATGTCACCATATATTCTAGGGAGAATGTCGCAACATGTTAGTAGGGGTGTCAGTAATCCTATTGGATTAAGTGCAGGATTTAGTGCATGGATAAGTATTAAATGTTTCATCCTAGCATGTTTGGTAACTATGTTTATAAGGCTTCTTTGCAAGGTTTAGTGGCATACCAGGAGTTTCAGACCGGACAGCCTTCTACATCTTCTCTCTCTACAGTGGCCATAGATGGTATTGGATCTGCTGGAGGCTTGCCATCATATATCAGGCATTAGGTTTTTGATTCATCAAAACTGGGCGGGATGAGGGAGGTAAAATTGTGGGATGTTTTCTTCATTTGCACACTTTTACTCTGTTTTAAGATGTTGGGTGACTATTCTGAAAAATGTTACGTGGATTTTTTTTACACTTTCATTTATTTCTATTTTTGTTTCAAATCATGCATCTTTTTTCAACTGAATTGCGGGTATACTCTTTGGTTGTATGCAGTTTATGCCCCTAAAACATGCGTACCCTGCCCTAGGATCCCACTTTTTTTTAAATAACTTTCATCCATCCCCTCAGACTCTATCCATGAATCCCTCATCCTCAAATTCGATGGGGCATAAATTGGAGTATAACCCTTGGCTGATTGTTGGTCTGGGAAATCCGGGGAACAAGTAATCATGGAACCGGACATAATGTTGTTTTTGAGATGATTGATTTCATTTCCCAAAATGAAGACATTGTTTTGAACACAATACAGTCGAAGGCATTGATTTCCATTGATTACATTGGCGTGGTGCTGATTTTGTTGGCAAATTCTCAGGGCTACAAGAGCTATAGTGGGGACTCGGCTGGCCCCCTTGCAGAAAAATATGAAGTTTCGTTGCATTATATCTTGTTGTTTTATGATGAAATGATCTTTCCAAATGATTTCATAAGTCTCCAACAAAAATGAGGGCATAACTATGATAATGGATTGAAGAGTTTGATAGAGCATTTGGATGGCCGATGCTCATTTCCTCGATTTTTCATAGGTGTTGGGAACCCATCCGACACCATGGACATGAAAGATTCCCTCCTCCAAAGATTCAGTAGGGTCGAATGAGAACAGATGGATATGAGGATCGAGCATGGGTGTCGAAGCTGTGAGGAACCTGGTGATTAATGGGTTTAACACCAGCACCACCAGGTTTATCCTCAGCCAGAAGTACAAGTACCACAAGGTCTGAATTGGGTGTTTTCATCCATTTGTTATGAATTCATTTCTCTATTTTTTATTTTTTATTTTATAGTATTAATATTGTCTTATACTACTCTAAACCACCCACATGGTCCTGGGGTCAAACCTAACTAATAGTGAAATTTGTAATTATTGTTTTATTTTTGGAGTGTGGTGTAGACCTTGGAGTTGAAGGGTGTCACATTCATTTGGACTACCATTTATTGAGATTTCAATACAGATGATGAAAAATGCTAATTTTATGCAAATCATTTTTTATGATTTCATTTATTTCTAATTTTTGTGTCAATTCAGGTGAAAATTTTGTATTAATTTGGGGATATGCTCTTTGGTTGTGTGTGGAGTAGATCTTGGAGCTGAATGATGTGGCATAGTAGCGACTTGAGTTGATGTGGCATAGCCATGACTTCATTTGATGTGGTGTCTTTATTCTAGTGGCCTACTTGTGGGGTGCTAAAAGATCTTTGGCAGGCGTAATTTTTCTTTTACCATGGTGGGTGCTGGAGGAGTCGAGATGAAATTCCCTTTTTCATTTGGGGGTTGTAGTCAAGTGATGATATGACCTTTTCACATGCGGGGTTGGGAGAGGTGAGATTGATGGATCTTGGATTTCGTGTTTTTATGATCTTTTTACATTTCAAGAAACTCCAACTATGTATTGATTCATTTTGTCTAAAATATAATTAATCTTCTTTTTCAAGTTTGAGAATGTGTGAAAAGTGTTTTTAGTTTCATAATTAATACAAGTGTATTATATATAATAAATTAATAAATATAACATGAAATTTCAGAAGATTTTTTTTTATATTTTTATTTAAATGTAATTTATAAATAGATATTATATATTGGTAATATTATTACCAACAGAAACATTTCTAATAATATGTTGCTAAACACATTAACCAATAAATATATTATCCGTTGGTATTATTATAATTGCAATAGAACTATTTTATCTATCGCAACATCATTTAGTGACATAGTTTTTACCAACAGTTTAGTGTCAGGGGCATATATGTTGGTAAAACGTTTTACCAACAAAAAATTGACTTTTACCAAAAGATATGTCCCTATTGGAAAGAGATAAATATTTTGTAGTAATATTCTTAAAGAAATTATATGTATCATATATATCATATATAAATAGAGTTTCCATTATATTTAATAACAATAAAGGTGGTAAAGGAAGAATGGACAATCATCATTTCGTGGGGCGGTAGTTCGTCGTACACCTAAAAAGCATGGTTGTCACCCATTAGTTGGGAATGTGTGTATGTTTAGGTAGAAAAATTAGCCTAAAAATATATCAGTATATCAAGGATAAATTTTTTTATAATAATGTAATAAATAAAATTGATGGTGTGGATAAATAAAATAAAATAATGGTTCTTGAGGTAGGGTGTTACCTCTAAATTAGGTAAATCCCTTTAGTTTTCACCAAAGGGATTCTATGGAAGGATTTATAACTAAAGGGAGGATTCAAGGAGGAAGGTTAGGTTTCTGGGAATTTTATTTGGAATATATTGGCCAAACATAAGTATTTTGATAGGCATGAAGAAGAGGAATAGGTGGTGGCCTTTTATAGGGAAGGAAAGGGACACACTTGGAATTTTTCAGAACATGTTAGGCGTCAACACATTTTTACTGAAAAAGGTAATACAAAATAAAAAAACAATATATAAGGTTTATTGAAGAAATATTTCCAACAAATGTGTTTTTTTAATGATGATATGCCATTTGGGCCCTTATGTTTAACGTTTATTACCTTGTTAAGAATAATTTTATCTCAAACAATGTAATTAATTTTATTTACATTCACTAAAAAATTATGTTCACATAATTAGATATTATAAATTATGATTATTCTAAATATGTAATCAATTTTTCCAAATTAAAATCAAATAAGTGGTATAAATTAATTTAAATTTAATCCGGCAGTTGGGTCGACCCTGCGGGTTTTTTAAGTAAAAAATATTCAAAAGTTTGATATGTTTTTTTATTCAATTTCAGATTTAAATTGATTAAAATGAACTAAATTGGGTTTATAAATAAAAATAATATCTAATTAAAATTTTAAACCAATTTAAATTATAATTTAACCTTATAAAAAAATTAAATAAAAAATAAGTTTTGAACTAGAATTCAGTATTTTTCAATATTCATTAAAAAATGAAACTTCGCATAAAATTACACAAAATTTACCCTAACCACAATTTAATGTTTAAATTTCAAATAAATACTTTATTTTTATATATTAAATCTATAAATGTTCCAAAAATTGTATTTAAAATGGGTTCTCTATTAAAAGGAGGCAAAAATACCTCTATAAAAAACAAGTTTTCAAGAATAAAATTGGGTTTGTTATTGTCTTATGTATATCAAATATATTGAATGAATATATAAAATATTTTATTGATTATATATAATATATAATACATTAATATCACTCAGTAAGTTTAATTAGTTTAATTTATTAGGGTAAAACAACTTTGTGACCATAATAATATTTCCCTATATATTCAATCGGTTTTCATATTCATATCTAATTACTTGGTAACCTATTAATTAATATTATTTTTGTGTAAACTATATATTTTCATAAATTAGTTAATAATATTAATAAACTCTAGTTTAATGGATAGGTTATATCTTATTATAATAAATAACAACATTTTAATAATATATTATTGTTCGGTTAATCTCGATCTTACTTGTTACGCAAGACATTGAGGAAAGTCATTATCACGAGTAATTCAAGCTAACCTCATCATTCTGTGTATATAAAGATAAAATTTTTGTTGCATGTGGTTAATTATTATCTTTGTTTTGAGTGTAATGAAATCCAAAAATAGTTATTTAATATAAAATAAACTATTTTCAGTGATGCGTGAAATGAAAAAATTTACATAGTTTAAATTAATACAAAAAAAGATAATTCACAAAATATTTGGGTGTTATATTCTACATCCCTTGAAAATTATCTTGGTCATCAATGTGTTGGCCCATATATTTTTTTGGCCACTATCTTTAACTATAAAGGTCTTAATTATCACAAATAATGTCATATATTAACATATATCTTATTTTATGTTAGATCTTATATTTTAAAAAATCATTATCTTGAATATCTGATCATTTCATTCATAAACTTTTTATGTGTGTTTAATTCTAAAAAAAATTTAATTTATTATCTATGTTTAATTATAAGGATTGACATTTTCTAACTTTATTGAATTACAAGATAGGCGGGACATCTAAAATTGTCTAAGTATGAGTCACTGACACCGACATGAAGATGACTCCCTGTCAGACATAAGTCTTATTAATAAACAAATCAAACAGACATATTTTCTATGTATGTTAAACTAGCACCATTAGAGAAGACTCACTATTGGACATGACATAGATAGACAAAAGGCTCATCATTTCACATGCTACGGATGAAAACGACCTACCATTAGTTTAAGTAACCTAACGTTGCATGATGATACCAATGCAAGGACTCACTGTTATTTAAAATGAGTCATTGATAGATCAATTGTCTCACCGATAGAAGGAAGGACTCACCGTCGATATGATTCACCATTTGTTTATCTATCTCACCGATGAAAGGAGACACTGACATCCAGAGTCACCAATGCTGACTGACCGATGATGATAGACTGATGCCAATGAGACACCGATACTTATATCCCTCCGATAGTCCTAAAAATTGTTTTTAATTTATTTATTCAAAGATTTTTCTAGCTGTAATATTTAAAATGATTAATTTTTTTACATTAATAATTGTTTCTTATAAAAAATTTATTAGACAGTAAGGGTTACATGCACGTGGGGAGATCTTTGTGTCTACTAGAACTCAAAGTATAAAAGAATTACAAGCAGAATCATTCGAGATATGCTGAAAATTAGAAGGAAAATAAGAACTGCAAACTTCTTCAACTCTCTAGATTTCTTAAAAATCCCAATAACTCAAAGAAATAACATACGGGGACATCAAAAAGATAAGAAAAATGTACTGATCTACACCAAATATCATTAAAAAAAAGAGCTGAACATTTTAATCTTCTGGAAACCAGACCACAGAGACTGTGATACTCTATTTTGGAACCAACTTTCAAAATATGAATCAAACTTCATTTTCACTACATCAAACGAGTCCAGAGCTTCACTTCATAACACACAGAGACTCCTAAACCTTATTCTACATGTTTAGATCTGTTGTGTTCTTTTTTTTTACATTTTTGATCTGTGTGTATATCTGTCTGTTACACACACATAGACTCTTGTGCATAACTGGAGGATACATGATATCCTCAAACTGACTCTCTATTTTACTCTTTGTATCCCATGTAGAATAGTATAAGAGTTTAAGTGTGATATTTTTGTTGTTTTTATAATGAATAGTTGTTGTTGAGGTCAACTGTTAACTGGATAGAATTGTGTGTTGTTATGAACCCTGATCTGGGGTGTTGATCTAACAGTTTATTAATATTAACTACTTGGTAATAGGTGATCACCAAGTAGAGAGTACTAAGCCACATCTTGTGACTAAACCTCTTTTTTATTTACTTTGTGTTTTACTCTCTAGTTTTACTCTGTTATATCATAGTTTCATAAAACTAAATTGATCTATGATTGTTATTTTAGAAAGTGTTTATAACTATTCTGAACTAGTAGGTTAGTTTAAAAAGTTGTATTAATCTTAGATTAATATAGATGAGAACTAATAAATATTTTGAGAAAATAACTGATCATTTAGGACTCTTATAAATTCACTAAAAACTGAATTAGACTATATTTTTAATTACGGAATATTTAAATAACCAATTTTTAACAGAAATGTTTATAGATACCCAATTCACTCCCCCCCCCCTCTTGAGTAATCTACTCTGATCAACATTTGGTATCGGAGGAGTTTATTCATTTTAAGGACCAATTTTTTTTAAAAAAATCTTTCAACTATGATTTTAGTTGTACTTTAATGATCTTTAAATTTTTATTAGTTCTAAATTTCTAGATCTATAAAAGTATTAATTTATTATGAAAAAGGGACTGGAAGGTGGTGTTATCAACATACCTACATTATTTAATGAAACTAATCATTTCCAATAGAAAATTAAAATGAAAATGCTTTTAGAAAATATTCATTTTGAAATTTGGTCTTCAATTTTTCATGTGTATTATATTCTTCATACTTCTAGAACTACTTGGGATAACCCAAATATGGTTGATTATAAAAATAATTTCAAATCCATGAATTCCTTTTACTTCTCTTTAAGAGATAAGTAATTTAACATTATTTCTTCATGTAAAATGACCCATGAAATTTGGGATACATTGTTTGTTTCATATGGAGGAACTTCTAGTGTTAAGAAAATGATACTTAACACATATACTATTAAATATGATAACATTAAGATGAATCCTGATGAACCTATTTCTAATATGTATCTCAGGTTCCATGAAATAGTGAACATTGTGATCTATCTGGGAAAAGGTGTTATTTATAAAGAACAAATCATGGTAATTATTAGTGTCTTACCTAATATATGTAGAGGAACATATATATCAATTAGATAATCATGAGACATCAGCAAATTACTTATCAAATAACTCATTGGAAAGCTATTGATGTATGAAGAAGAGTTGAAAGTCAACAAGGAAGAGGAGGATGAACCAAAAAGAAAATTTGTGTCATTTAAGACTATTACCTCTAAGAATAAGGAAAAAAGAGAAGGTGTTAGCCTATGTTGAAAGGTCCAGTACTGAGGAATCAACATCTGATAGTGATGGAGATATGGCTCAGTTGGCCAGAATATTCAATAAATTCTATAGAAAGAACATTTTTTTGGAAGCCCAATTATAAAGGAAGGTATGATAACAAGGTAAGATGGAAGATGGAATGGAAAATAAAATATAAATCAAAAGATATTATCTACTATGAATGAAAGAGGAGAGGTCATGTAAAAGCTGACTGTCCAAATATAAAATACAAAAAGAAGTATGAAAATGAAGACAATAATTATAAGAAAGGTATAAAGGCCACCTGGAGTGCTTTTAAAGATATCTCTAGGGAATCAACATCATCTCATGATGAGAAAGATGACAAGGAAAATATGTTTTTTATGACAAACACATCTGAGGTAACCTTAGATTCACTTGCACATAATTCTTACTATATAAAAAATGGAAGTGAGTCTAATAATATGAAAAATGATGAAATATTTGAATATTATAACATGAGGGAAGAGACATATAATGAACTAAAGGATAAATATAAACCATTAAATAAACAACATTCTCTTACTATAACTGTTAAATATGAACTTATTACTAAAAAAGAAAATAATACTCAACTACTTAAAGAAAAAAATTAATTAAAAATTTATAATGAGAAATTGAAGAGATCTGACAAGAGTGAATGGTAAATCTGGGTACCTAAATCATTTTACCAATGTCACTAGACCCATACAAGTCTAGGTACAAAAATATATTTTTGTTTCATTTTTCTGTAGGAATGTTGTCTAAAGAGATCATATTAGATTTAATGGTACATGGACAGTTGATTTCCAATACACATGACAGAGGATTACTCAAGCTTCAAGAGTCTCATCAAAATTGATGGTGGATATGTCACATTTGGTGAGAATTATAGAGGAAAAATAATTTTCCAAGGCCTAATTGGTAACTCTAACTCAGTTTTAATTTATAAATTACTTTTTTTGTAGTAAAGTACAATCTACTTAGTATTTCTCAATTATTTGATGATGGATTTCATATTATTTTTGAAAATTATGCTTTCAATGTTTTTAACCATAATGATGAATTAGCATTTTTTTCTTTTAGAAATGAAAATGTATATTCTCTTAATTTAGATTCTTTATCCTCTAAAAATATTTCTTGTTTAAGTTCCTTTCATAAAGATTTGTATCTTTTGGAATATGATATTAGGACACTGTAATGTACACTCTCTTAGAAATCTCACTAGAAAGGCCTCGTCAAGGATCTACCAAAACTTGTGTTTCCAAATGACAAAGTCTGTAATCCTTGTCAAAAGGGAAAACAACACAAGATAACATTAAAATCAAAGAAAGAATTTTCAACTTCTTAACCTTTAGAGTTATTTCACATGGATTTTTTTAGACCATTTCTAGTTTCTAGTTTAAAAGGGAATCACTATTTCTATGTTCTTGTGGATGACTATTCGATGTGTACATGGACTTATTTCTTTGCTCAAAAAGTTAAGAATCTACTTACTTCAACATGTATATATACTATGGAGAATATTAGTGGACTTAGACTTAAATATCAAATAAGTGATCAGGTCCATGAGTATGAAAATCAATACATTGATTCTTTTTGCTCACACAATTGCTATAGTCATAACTTCTATGTCCCTAGGAAACCTCAACAAAATGGAGTTGTAGAAATAAAAAATAGGACCTTGCAAGAAATTTCTAGAGAAATGCTTAATGAATATGATCTACCTGTTTACTTTTGGGTTGAGGGTTTGAATACATATTGTTACATAATTAATAGAGTCTTAGTTAGACCTATCCTCAAGAAGACTTCTTATGAGTTATGGAAAAATAAAAAACCCAAAGTAAGTTATTTCAATGTTTTTGGTTACAAAGTTTATATTATTAATACAAAGGTTAATCTTGACAAATTCACATCCAAGAGTGATGAAGGAATCTTTTTAGGTTAATCAACCTCTAGTAAAGCCTATATAGTCTTTAGTAAAAGAACCAAGTGTGTGGAAGAATCTGTGCATATCAAATTTGATGAAAAATATTCACATGAACTTAAAGCCTCTCTAGACAACCTTAAAAATGATATATCAAATCTAGACATAAATGAAAAATAATCTAATCCTTATGTCAAGCAATAAGTGAAATCAAACAATTCTGGAAATTCTTTAGAATCTGAACATGATGAACCCAAACATATAAATAAACCTGAAATAACTAGACTAACCTTTTCAATTACAATTAGAACTCTCAAGAACCATACTCTAGATGATGTTGTCAGAGAATTACATAAAGGAACACAAACAATATATTTTCTTAGAAATCAGTTTGAACATCAAGATTTATTGTCATAGATTGAACCTAAAAGCATAAATGATGAAATTAAAGATGAATTTTGGGTTATGTATATGAAAGAAGAACTTAACCAATTTAAATGAAATAAATTTTGGAAACTTGTGGATAGAACCAAAGTCACCTTGACCATAGAAACTAACTGGGTGTATATAAATAAGATAGATGAATATGGTAATATTGTTAGAAATAAATATAGATTAGTTTCACAAGGTAATAGTCAAGAGGAAGGAATTGACTATGAAAAAACTTTTGCACCTATTTCTTGATTTGAATCCATTAGAATCATGCTTGATTATGCAGCCCATCATAATTTTAAAATGTATCAAATGGAAGTTAAAAGTGCATTACAAAATGGATATATAGTTGAGAATGTTTTTGTTGAACAACCCCATAGTTTTACAACCCTCATTTTCAAAATCATTTTTTCAAATTGACAAATTTTTATATGGTTTAAAAGAAGCTCTAAGAGCTTGGTATGATAGATTAAGTAATTTTATTATTTTAAATTTTTTTACAAAAGGAACAACTGATCCTAATATTATTATTAATCTAATGTCTAAAGATGTTTTAGTTGTCCAAATCTATGTTGATGATATTATTTTTGGATCTTCAAGAAATTATTTATGTATAGAATTATCTAAAATGATGTAAAATTAATTTTAAATGATTTTAATGGGTGAACTCAAATTCATTCTTGGATTTCAAAATTTTCAAAATAAATAAGGCATAAATTTACATCAAAGTAAGTATAAAAAAGATATTTTAAAAATATTAGGATTTGAAATAATTAAAAGTAATGATACTCTCATGAGTACTAATTATAAGTTTGATCTTGATGAAGATGGTAATTCTATTGATCAAACCCCTTACAGGGGAATGATTGGAATCTTGCTCCACTTGACTACTAGTAGGCCAGATATAATGTTTATGGTGTATATGCGTGCTCGTTTTCAAGATAATCACAAATAATCTCACATTAATACTATTAAAAGATTTTTCAAATACCTCAAACAAACTATCAATTTAGGCTTGTTTTACCCCAATGGGAAATCATTTGATATAGTGATTTATTCTGATGCTGATTTTGGTGGGTGAAAGTTAGATATAAAGAGCACCTATAGGAGATGCCACTTTTTGAGAAAATATTTGGTTTCATGGTGTAGTAAGAAGGAAAATTATGATTCATTATCTATTTTCGAAGCTGAATACATATCTACTAGTAGCTGTTGTGCACATATTTGGTGGAAAAAAGCACACTATTCAAGACAATGGATATCTATTAATACATGTACCTATATAATGTGACAACAAAAGTTATATTAACATTTCTAATAACCTATTTTCTCACTCTAGAAGAAAACATATTGATGTAAGACATCACTTTTTTAGAGATCATTATCATAAGGGTAATTTTACATTAGAATTTATTAGCACTGAATATCAGCGTACTGATATATTTACTAATTCATGGAACTCTGAAAGAATAAATTACATCAGACATGAGTTAGGAATGTTCAACTAGTAAGACCCTATGTTTTACTTTCCTTTAATATTTTTTCTATGAAGTTTTCATGCTTACACCGTTTTCTGGCTGACATCGTTAGTGTTTTACAAATCTTGTTATGCCAACACCATTGACTCATTACTTTTATACGTTTATGTTTTTATCAAAGAAACACTGTTTCATTAATTCTAGTGAACCCGGTTCAAAATTTTGTGATTGTTAAATCTTAAAATCCCTAAATAAAATAAATTTGAATCGATATACTCTACTACCTTTACCGATACTCTCTCTCTCTCTCTCAGTCGCCTTTCTCTTTCTCTACTCCCGACCTCTCCCCTTCTGGCCTCTAGACTAATCTTATCCTAATGACGTGAGTAGAGTGAGCTCCATAATAGGGTGATTCTCGTGCGTCCAATAAACAAAAACGGGAATCAAGAAAATTGTCAGGTCATGCGAATCCTAGGCAGGTAAACAGTGTTGTAACTTTTGAGAAGGATGTTTTGGTGGAATGGATCTTGGAGAACAAATCATTGTTGTTGAAAGTGATTAAAGATCAATGATTACATGAATGGTTCACAAATAACGATAGAGTCTTTTATCTAAAGTCGTTTTATGATTTTTATATGAATATGGATATTTTTCTAGAAGGAAGTGACGTTTCATGGGTGATGCTATAAAAGAGATAACTGGAAATGAAGAGCATAGGATACCAATCGCCTCAGAATTCAATGGTGAATGTAGAATTATTTTCAAGTTTATTTAGCATCAGATTTATCCCACAGAAGGGGACTTTTATTTGATGAATTATCATGATGTATAAATGGTTTATTTTCTTCAGAAATAAATTAAATTGAATCTATGTATATATCTGATGGTCCGCATCAATGAGATTATAAAACATATGTGTAAGTAAAATTCTTTATTCTATACAAGAATGATTTTATCTATGCTGATGGAGAATGGTTTGGTAAATGAAGATGAGGATGTGGTAGTTAGTGAAGGTAGTGGAATCTACTTAAGATCTGACATCTATAAAAGAATGAAAATAAATTGGAACCCTTGGAGGAAATAATGGATTGGTGATGAATACAGATTGTATGAGAAGTTCAATCCCATAGAAAATCCATTTAGACCAATGCATCTAGTGGATCCTGGTCCTGGTCCAAATGAATAGGTAACCTATTCTTCAGTTGAGGAAGAGGATCCTACTGCCCCTATTAGAGATGTGGTATCACTAGTTGATGATCGATGTGACCCAGACACTACTGGACCATCAAAAAGAGTCTTTATTGGACCTATAAGTTAACCTCAAGATTTTCCGTCTCATAAACCTGTTACTCAGGTTTTTTATACTAGGAAAAGAACTCTACTTAAGGAAAAGCAACCTATCCAAGAAACCTTTACTGAGGGGGAACATTCTTCCAAAAGAGATGACACTCAGGGGGGATCCTCAAGGACCAGTTTCTCAAAGTGATTAAAAGAATCAAACATGAAAAGTAAGTATCGATACTATTTCTCCTTTGGATTCTAATATTTTTGTTGAATGGATAAGGAATCCTAGTTATGTAACCTTGGTATTGGAATATGAATATTCTAATGATGAAATTTGTTCCCTTGCTATAATGGAACTAGTGGATGAGACCACTTCTATTGACTATGTCACTAAATATGATTTTTAAAAATTAAAATAAGAGATATGTTCCTCCAAAATACACTCAGTGAAATCTCAAATGAGGTATGAGATTGATGAATCGAGGAGACATAATAATGAGATGATTGTGAATTTGAAAGCAATATGATTTTTGGTTGATGGTGTAAATCATGCTAATGCTTCTAGATCTTCTTTTGCCTCAACTAGTCTATCTGAAGAGGATGATGCTTCTATTTAAAAAGACAGGGATAAAAGAGATTCAGCTAAATCTAGTCACAACATCAAAGACAATTGTGATAAGAAGTTCCAAGCTCAGAAATAATATGAAGAAGTTGACAACTAGGATCAATTCCTTGACCAAAGAGTATAGTAATATAATGGAAACTATCATGAAAGGTCTTGAGAACCTTTTTTCTCATTTTAAAGCTATTGAGTTTTCCAAGATAAGAAAATAAGTTTAGGATCTCACCTCCTTAGCTCTAGATTAAAGTCTTCATCCACCTGCTCAGTCCTCACAATTTGCATATCATGATACTGTTAGTTCAGTGTTGAAAGAGGAGCTACATGTGTTGACTACAAGTATAGCCAAAGTTGAGGATAATTCAGATAAATTGCATGATCATGTAAATTATTATACAAGGAGTGATTAAAAGACTCGAGAATAGTCGACCAATATAATTAATGACTTTTCTCCAAACTCATCTCAATGAACTAAATGAACATTCAGTTTAAGTATTTTTCCACAACTCTTACTCTTCCTCTAGTGAAAAATTCCTTTAAGAACCAGATTCAGAAACATAGAGAATTTACTCCTTTTAGGACAAGTTTGTAGAAAAAAATGACGATTTTGAAAAAAGATATGAAATATAGTGTATAGATCATTGAATAATTCATCAAGATATTGAAATTGTATCTTCATGTCCAATGTGAATCCACTGTGGTACCGCATGCAGGAACACTTGGCCATGCTTATTCTATGCCTACTCAACATCAAATGTTAGTCTCTCAAGCATTATCTCACATTAGACTGGTCATCACAGAAACTATTCAATATCTGGTTCTTTTTCAACATAGACCCACCCTTGCTTCTAAATTTCCTAAAGCAATACCTCTGCCTCCCCTCAAAATCAGTTCAGACCCTTCTGCTCCCCAACATAACCCTATTGATAAATCTTCTATTTATCCTTATGATAATATGAATAATCCCTTTGATCCTACCACTTGATCTTATCATGTAGTGTGAATTGATTTTAATTTGATAGGGTTGAGTCATTGTATGTGTGTTTTTTCAGTGTAATCAGTTTATGAATTCTATTTCATTGTTTTTACTTTACTTCTTTTCCTGTTATTTTCTACTATCACTTTTTTCTAATCCCAAAAGGGGGAGAAATTTTATTAATCATTATTAACAGTGATCGAACATGATGAGATTCAATAATTCCATGATTTGTGATTATCAAAAAGGGGGATATTATTGGACCATAGATGTTTTTAGCCACTATCTCTAACTATAAAAGTTTTAGTTATAAAAATCTTGTCATATATTAATATATATCTTATTTTATGTTAGATCTTATATTATGAAAAAAAATATCTTGAATATCAGATCATTTCATTCATATAACTATTTATGTATGCTTAAGTCTAAACAATATTTGGATTGATTATCTAGGTGTAATTATTAGGATTACCAATTTCTAACTTTGTTGAATTACATGACAGATAGAACATCTAAAATTTTCTATGTATGAGTCACTGACATGGACAGGCATATGACTCACTGTCAGACATATGTCTTACTGACGGATAGATCAAACAGGCATATTATCTAAGTATGTGAAGCTGACACCATTGGAAAAGACTCACCATTGGATATGACACCGACAGAAAAAAGACTCACCGTTGCACATGCTACCGATGCAGATGACCTACCGTTAGTTCAAGTGACCTACCATTGTGTGATGCTACCGATGCATGGACACACCATTAGTTAGAATGATTAATTGTTGGCTCAACAGTCCCCCCTATAGGAGGAATGAATCACCATTGATATGAGTCATAGTTAGTTCATATGTATCACCGATGAAAGCAAAAATTGACATCCAGAGTAACCGATGATGATATACTGATGCCAATGAGACCTCAATACTTATGACTCACTGATAGTCCTAAAACTATTTTTCATTATTTAATTCAAATTTATTTCTAACAATAATATTTAGAAAAATTAATGTTTCAGACATTAATTAATTTTGTTTGTAACAAATTCAGTAGGGATTATGAGGTAAATGCATGTGGGGATATCTATATGTATACTAGACCTCAAATTATAAAAGAATTACAAGTTGGATCGGTTGAGATACGTTGAAATGTATAAGGAACAGAAGAACTAAAAACTCCTACAACTCTCGAGCTTTCTTCAAAATCACAAGAACTCAAAACAAGAACATATGGGGACATCAACAATACGAGCCAAACCTATTGAGCTACACTAAACTTCTTTCAAACAAGGATCTGAACATTTCACACTTCTGGAAACCAGACCACAATAACTGTGATACTCTATTTGGAGCTGACTTATAGAAGAGGACTCAAAATTCATTTTCACTACATCAAACAAGTCCATAGCTTCACTTCATAACATACAAAGACTTTTTAACCTTATTCTACATCTTTAGCTCTATTGTGTTATTGTGTTTTCATTTTTCAGTAGTGTGTGTATCTCTCTATTACACACACAATGACTCCTGTGAATAACTAGAGGAAACATGAAATACTCATACTCACTCTCTATTTTACTCTTTGTATCCCACAGGGAATAATGGAAGAGGTCAAGTGTGACCTGTTTATTGTTTTTCACACGAATAACTGTGGTATAGGTCAAGTGTGACTTGGACAGCCTTGTGTGCTGTTGTGAACCCCGATCTATGGTTTAAATCAAACAATTTATTGAATTAAACTTATTAGTGGTAGGTGATCACCAATGGAGAGTATTAAGTCTCAGCTTGAGACTAATCCCCTCGTCTATTTCCTCTATGTTTTAATATTTATTTTTACTTTATTTTATCACAATTTCAAAAAACTAAATTGAAATTTTGTAGTTAGTTTATAAAGTGTTTATAACTATTTTTAACTAGTAGGTTATTTTCAAAATATGTATTAATATTTACATTAATATAGGTGAGAACTAATAAATCTCTTGAGAAATTAATTGAACATTCAGGACTCTTATAAATTCACTTCAAACTAACTTAGACTATATTTTTAATTAGCTAATTTTCAAATAGCCAATTTTAAACAGAAATTTTTATAGATACTCAATTACCCCCCTCTTGTGTAATCTACTCCGACCAAAAAAATGTTTAATACTTGAATGTTTCATTCATAGAAACCCACATCGTAAAAATGAATACTAAAACTTCACTTAAAAAGGGAACATTGGAACCATAATGATTACCCAAAGTAACTCATATGGTGATTCCAACAAATAGAACATATATGGGAAGTGAAAAAATAGACATGTAGGAGAATTAAGACCATTATGTTACGATGGGAAGTTATTGAGAAAAATTTTAGGATAATGTTAACAATAAAAAATAATTAAATTTGCGATGACCTAATATGCCTTATGATTCATCAAAGAAGAATGTACTTGAAAAAAAAATTGGTTTCAAGATCATTATTCTTAAATTTGATTAATTTTCATAAAAAAATATACTTGCATGATTTTAGAAAAACCTCATCCTTTTTTATTCCTTGATCCACTTCACCTCATCCCCTAAAAAGGAAGTTGATTTTTTTCATTCCTAGAGAACTAATAGATCATGATATCCATGGTATTCTATTCTATTTTTTAGAAGTTATCATGAACACAAAGTAGTTTGAACAGGCTATCCAATATGTATAAATACTCATATAGAGAGATAACACTTTAATCATACTGAATTCATATGAAGTTCAACATAAAAATTCCATAAATGGTTAACCTTATAAACCTTCCGAAAGATAAAAATTCAAATATTTAAAAAGAATTTCAGGAAATCGGCTTAACATTCACCCCCCATATATCACAAAGTTCCACTTGGTTATCACATTAAAAAAATGTGAATACCATCATCATATATTACCTTGAAACATGGTAATAATCTTAATTATGATAATCCATTTTGGAAAACATGCATTCTTCCTTATTCCAATTATTACAGGATATATTCTTTAAATCCCAAGAGTTAAAGACATCATCCATGATGACATAGAACACTTTTTCAATAATTTGTTCCTTTATAATCCATACCATCCAATTTACTTATTCATATATGTCGTATCATTATCCAAATATCACTATCCTAATATCAGACATTAATTAAGGGTTACCTTCGCCTATTCAAAATACCCCTTTTCTATGAAATAAATTTTCTATACATTTATCACTATTAAAAATGTCTTTTTCAATCCTTAATGAAAACTTATACTGAAATAATAATATATTTTATGACTCATATAACATAATATTTTAATTCCAAAATATAAATACTTAATTAATCTATCCTTATTCTTAAACCATTACTCGGGCTTCATCAACTAATTTCATAAAACCTCTTTTCTAGAATATAAAATATGAATCATTATTAAGTTTCTTCAACATCAATCCAATCATGATTATTATGTTTAATTTAAACAATATTTTAAGAACATCATATACCTTTAACATGTCATTTGCGGTCTCATTATCTCCATAAGTATAACTAAAACTCATACCACCTTCCGGATTATCTTTATGATATTTCCACTTGGGAAATCAATTTTCAGAATGGATATATTTTCCACAAGTGGATAATTAAATGTTGACCATGTTCCCTCTAGTTCTCTCTATTGAATAAAACCATAAATCATAGTTTTAGAGACATTTTTCATATTGGGGTACCATTTAATCATTAAAAATTAATTATATAGTGCTTAAATCATGGCTCCTACTTATTTAATCTATTAAACCTTTGTTTTATCCTAGGTTATTCATATCCATCCTCTATTTAAATCCTAAATTATTATTTTTAAAGAGTTTTTGAATTCAAAAATCATATCCTCCAAGAGTTTTAAACCAAGTGTGTAGAACGACCCATTATTATGTACCAATTTACCACACGTCAGGCCTAGGACATATTATTAGATTTGTTACCCCTAGGTACATTTCTGCCAAAGCCACATCCACTTGTATTATCCATACACAGATTTATTTCTAGGAAACCACTCACTCAATCCTTTACCAAAATCCCAGTATATTTTCTTAAATTTTAACTCAACCTTATACTTATTCTTAGATACATCCCTAGACATATCCTTAGAAACATACATAGGGATCTCACTAAAGTGTTTTCATCCTAGTTTCTAAAGTTTGAATAATCCAAGGCTCTGATACCAATAATATATACCCTCGTTTTATATATATATATATATTACATAACGTTTAATGAAAACATAAAACATTATAAAAATAGACACCCAAATACCGTATTAGTTTATTGCCTTTGGAAACATAGAAACATAAACATTGGTACATAAGTGAGCTAAATTATCTCCCAATAGGTTCTTCTTAACTATAATCCATCCTAGACACATCATACTTAATACATATCTTCATAACCTTGGGAAAGAAACATAAAAGGGGTGATCTTAGATGCTTTGTAAGGGTAAATAAGGGAGACATGTATGCAAAAACAAGAGCATAGGGGTATGATAATGTGATCATAACATTATGAGATCATACCCTTAATATCATAATATCATAAACATGAATCATGGAATAAATATTATATGTTTATAAGAAATGAATAATAAGGAAATAAATAATATAATCTATGAAAAAATCAAACAGGAATAATATATGAAATTGTGGAAAATACGTAAGCATATAAAATGATTTCTATAGTAGTCAAGGAATTGCTTCCAAGGAAACCATAGTAACATGGGTTCACTCGCTATGCCATCTTGGTAGTCATGGTTCACTGACATGGCCATCTTAATAGCATGAGTTCACTCCTCATGCCATCTTGGTAGTCATGGTTCACTCCCAGGGTCATCGTAGTTGCATAATTTCACTCCTCATACCATCTTGGTAGTCATGGTTCACTCCCATAGCCATCTTAGTAGTCAAGGTTCACTCCCAAAACCATCTTGGTAAATCTCATGTGATATAAAAATTTATCTAATGCATTATATAGAGAAATAGGCCCACCCATCTCATAATGAAATCATACATACATGTTACACAAAATCATAAACAGTAATATCATAACCCATAAAATGAAATCAGTATCGTAAACATGTAATCATATCTTAACCTATGAAAAAATATAAATGTTTCATAATAATTTCATCAAAAACATAACTCTTGAAAAGAATCACATTTCAAAAGAATATAATACATGAAAGAGAAGTCTATTTCATAAAAATAACATCATCAGAACATAAACAATTCAGAGAAAGAATATCAAAGAAAACATTGAATAATTTCCCTAAAAATTCATGATTAACCTAAATGGATTTCATCTTATATAAATAATAATTTTGAAAGATCCTTGAAAACCATGTCTAGAGGAAAATATCCCTCATTCTTTAAAAATGATAGTCGAAACATAAAACCTTTCAAAAACTATATCTTGTGAAAATAAATTAAAAAAATTAAAATAAGATATGAAATCATTTTGAAAACCTTTTTCCATGAAAACTTATAAAATAAACTTGAAAACATTATGAAAAATTTTTTCCTTGACAACATATAAAATAATATTCACACCATTTTAAAAACTTGTTCTTTTGAAAACATTTAAAGATTTATTAAAAAAAATTAAATATCATTTCTTTGAAAATACATTTAAAACATATAAATTAATCTTGAATACATTTTGAAAACCATTTATTTGAAAATACATTGAAAATTTATAAAAGATGATTTAAAAATCATTAAAAAAAATTAAAAATAAAACATTTTTCAAAATATTTTTCATTGAAAATATATTTGAAAACTTATAAAGGAATCTTTGAAAACCATAAAACATGTGAAAATAATTTTTCCCTTTAAATTTTCTTCAAGGATCAATTGAAAACATTTTGGAAAAATGTTTTTTAAATAAAATAGATTTCTGACCGAAGAGATAAATACATTCAGATTTTTCTTAAATACATATTATTAGTTATATTAAGTAAAAAAGAATGGGAAATGTTAATAATACATGGATTTGTATTGAATAAACAAATGAAAAGGATATTTATGAGTTTTCTTGAGAGATGGATTATAATACTTCATCAATGGAAACATAATCATAAACAATCATGATAAACGATGAGTTTGCTTGAATATTCACTTACCACATGGTAACTTGGGATCATACTCTCTATATAATAATATGAAATTTCATGAATCTTAAAATAAAATTAAAATAATTATATTCATTATACAACATGTAAAATAAACCTCAGAAAATAATATAGGTGCATAACAAAACATGTGTCTCTTAGAAGGAAAATTGAGACAAAACTATATTACCAATTAGCTAACATTTGAAACATAAACCCCATGAATTAAAGACAATATAATGGATATTTAAATAACCATGAATTTAATATTAAGAATCATATTATACTTTAATGGGTACTATATACACCATTCAATAGAAAAGAGTGGTGAACATGGCATTAATCTCACTGATATAAAAAGTGTGATAAAATTCCATTACCGTGTGTCGTGACTCTCTTCGTAATCATACACAATTCCTCTATAATAAATATAATTTTATTATAAATCTATAAAAGAACCATATTTTATATATAATATCATATATGGTTTAATTATGACTTTATATTACCTTCTTGTTAACAATTATGAGTTAAGGTTTCACATCAGGTAATGTTTGATTTATCCTTATACTTAAATCAAGTTTTAAAAAATTGTAAACATGATATAAATATTTTTTATATTAATTATAAGTTTATTATAATAATATATATAATATATATAATATATAAGTATGAATTTTAATAAACCGTTCATGGATATGGTAGGTTGTACGTAGGCATGGATGTTGTTTCTGTTCTTTTTGTCATATTTAAAGAAAGAATAAAAATGACATATATGTATATATGTTTATATTAAAATTATTTTAAAATTATTATTTAATATATATCATATTATTTCACTAAGCATATCTTTAATATATTCCATGTAATGTGTGAATGAATCACGCCGCTTTGAGGGGCGATTGTCCACACTTCCTCAAATGAAATTGTCATTTTTACACAACATGAAAAGTATAAAGATATTTGTTGTAAAATAATTAAATAAGATTAAATACATATTTAGTATCATATATATCATATATAAACATATATTTAATAATAATTTCCACCATTAGATGTGGTAAAGGAATAAATAACAATCATTATTTCGTGAGGTGGTAGTTCGTCATACACGTAAACAGTATGTTTGTTACCAAATAAATAGATGTGTGTGTAAATGTAGGTAAAAAAGATAGCATAAAAATAACTAAGCAGATTTATTATACTAGTGTTTTTGTATAATAATAGAATAATGGTAGTTTATGGGGTGGTGAAAGAATATGAAATAAACGAACTTTAGGGAGGTTGTTACCTCTTAATTAGGTAAATCATTTTAGTTTTCACCAAAGAGATTCCATAGAAGGATTTCTGAAAAAAGGTAGGATTAAAAGTGGTTTTAGGGGTTTTTGGGAAGTGTATTGGGTAGATCTTGGCTAACCCTAAGTGTTTTTAGATGTGTTAAAGAAGTGGGAGAGGTGGTTTACTTTTATAGTGAATGGAAAGGATACATGGGCATTTTTTAGAATAAGTTCGATGTACCCACGTTTTTACCTAACAAAAAGTCATAAAAACAAAAAACAACTCCATAATATAAGATTTATGTCCTAAATATGGACAAAATATTGGTTTTGGACACGTTTTAAGTCATTTAGGATCTTTAGTAATAGGTTTATTCCAATGATAATCTTAATTTTACTTCAATCAATGTAATTAATTTTAAATACATTCACTAACTTTTTTAGTAAAAAATTAAGTAGACTTTATTAGAAATTAAAAATTATGATTATTCGAAATATGGAATACCTTTTTTCAAATTCTAATAGATTAAGGGTCAGAAATTAATTTAAATTTAGTCCCACAGTCGGGTTGACAATGCAGGTTATTAATGTAAAAATATTAAAAAGTTTTCTATATTTTTATATTCAATTACAATTTTAAATTGATAGTAATGACCTAAATTGGTTTGAATGTTAAAAATATGATCTAATTAAACTTTTAAACCACTTTAAAATGTAATTTTACTTTATAAATAAATTTTAGGAAAAGGCAGTTTTGAAATAAAAATGAGTATTTTTCACTACTCATTAAAAAAATGAAAATTCACAAAAAAATACAAAAAATATAACATACCTATTTTTTATTTTTATATTTCAAATATGAAGTTTAGTTTTACATATTAAATCTATAAAAGTTCCAAAAATTAAATTTAATATGGGTTCCCCATTAAAAGGCAGTAAAAATACCATTATAAAAAATATAGGGTTTTAAGCATAAAATTGGGTTTGTTCTTATCTTGTGTCTATAAAATCTATTGAATGAATAGCAAAAATATTTTCTTGAATATATAACATATATATTACATTAATATCACTCACTAATTTTAATATATTTAATTTATTTGGGTAAAACAGTTATGTGGCCATAATAATATTTCCCTTTATATTCAATCAGTTTTAATATTCATTTCTAAATAATTCGTAACCTATGAATTAATATTATATTAGTGTAATCCATATATTTTCATAAATTATTTAATAAAATTTTTAGCTTCTATTTTAATTTCTTGGTTATATCCTATTATATAAATAAGAACATTTTAATAATATATTATTTTTTGGTAAAACTCAGCCTTTTGTGTTATCCAAGTCATTAGGGAAAGTCATTATTGCATGTAATGAACGCTAACTATGATGTTTTGTGTATATAAACCTAAAATATATGTTGTGTGTGGAGAATTATTAATTTTTTGTTGTGTATAATTCAAGGAAAAAATAGTTCTCTAATATAAAATAAACTATTTTCAGTGTTGCGTGAAATGAAAAATATCAAAAATGATTAATTAATTTGTAAAAAATAATTCACAAAGTATCACGGTGTTAAATTAATTCTCTAAGTTTGTGAAATAAAAATCTAGAATTTAAATTATTATTTATATAAACTAATTTTTATTGGTATAATATGGAATGATTAAACCATAACATATAATGGGGTCAATAAATAATCGGTAATTTTTAATTACTTGATGAATTCATTGTATATTGAACCTTGATGCTTGTATGATTTTATGATAACTAATAATATATACCTTAGTAGTGGAAGCAGGGTTTAATGTGGAAAATTTCTTATACTTTGAGTCTAAAGCTAGGTAGTTTCTCCTAGTCTGGTTGTGTACTATACTATCATTATGTTTTATGATTTAATAATCCCTACCACCTTAGATGGAAGGAAATCTGATATCCAAATGTTTTGTGTTCCAAGTGTCTTCCAAAATATTAAGGTTGATAAAAGAATAGATGGATAAATACACTTTCCTCACTCTCCCTTTAGACATATTATGTTATGTAGGTATATGCAAGTTTTGAAAACTTAAGGTATAGGGTATGTGATCACACAGGTTTTGTTATAAACATAGTTCCATGTAATTGGATTTGCTGACAATATGAGTATGAATATTGGATTTATTGACAGTATGGATATATAATTATGGTGAAATAGTGTTTATGAAGTTAATTTAAGTTTATATATGAATTTTTGTATAAATTTGATAGTGTTTTCTGATATTTCTTATAAAAGGAAAGGCTTGTTGATGTATGCTTCTATTTGATAGCCTTAGTATAATTCAACAGATATTTTCATGAAGGATAAATAAATTTTTGGAGAATTATAGAATGGATTGGTAAAATATTATTTCCAAATTAATTTTTAATTTAAATTCTATGTAAATATTTAATTTTGACAAACCTACGTAAGGGTAAGGATAAAGGACTTGTGGTTGATCTGGATTTATTCGTGCATTCAGTTTAGAACATTGAAATTTTTTAAATATTATGGGTAGGAATTTAATGTGTGGTATACTAATTTTTTATGTGCATCAATTTAAAGACTTTGGTGATATTTTGGAATATTTTATTAGAACTCAAATTGAGGTCCGTTGATTTTAAATGAGTGGTCAGTTGAAGATTTTATGGATTTTTCAGGAATAGTAGGTTGGAATTTAACATGTGGTCATTTGAATTTAATATTATTGTTAGTTGAAGATCACATGGTTGGTTGGAACTCAGTGTGTGGTAAGTTAGGAATTTTAAAATTTTTAATTGAAATTATTTTGGTTCCATTTAGGGATAGTTGGATCCCTTTGTGTGTTTAGTTGTAATTCTAGATGTTTTCGATTGAGTAGGCACGATTTTTCTATCATGTGGGTTAAAAAATAAAAAATCCATGAGTGTATGAATTAAGAACATGACTTGAAAATATTAATTCTGTAACATCTCTCCCCTCCCCATTAGGTTGAGATGAGGTGAAATTTATTCTTTCCCTTAGGTGACATCTCCAAGACACCAAAGGATAGAAATAAATAAAAATGGAATCATAAAGAGTTGGGGGTGATTTTCCCTTTGAAAATGAAAACCAACAAAACAAGATAGCAAATAAATCAACCACTATATAAGGAATGAAAAAACTGACATACAAATCATAGTATAAAAAACCAAACCAAACTATATCAGAGTACCAAGAGGAAACCAAGACCAATCTCAAAATACAAAGTAGAAGACAAAACCAAAAAAGCTCAATGACTTAAAAGATAGAAAGACAACAGCTTCCGACCTACCCCATGATCCAACTCCACAATCCATGCACAAGTATTACAAATCAGCAAAAAAATGTGACACCCTGCCTTTACCTGTGTCTCAATAAACAAAATCTTCAAATTCACCAAAGTTCCCAAGAAGGGGGTGAGTATAAAACTCAGTAGGTTTTCCCTAAATTACTTCCATACTCACACCACAAGGATAAGACACAATATAAAGTTTATAAAAAATAATTTATATATCAATTGAGAACAGTTTATATCAATTCCAAACCATTTTTATGTAAAATAGTTTTCATGCCAAAACAGTTTTCCAAACAAAATCCATTTCCAAGGAAAGAAACTAAACTAATCATTCAACCATTTATAAACAATAATTTGGCATAACCCATTCCATTTTATACAAACACACACACACACACTCAATATTATTGTTTCCATTGACAGTTTAACTTTATGTCCATAACAGTTCCCTTTAATGGTGGTGCTTCATTACAATTATCCATTCCATTGAATTCATGTCCAACCATTAATTCCAAAACCATAATAAAAAATTATTCCAAAAATTTCAATAAAACCATCCATTTATCAAGAACAATTTTACATAAATCAAAACTAAACAAACATTTTAAATTCATCACTTTAAAATAATATTACCACTTTCATTTTCCACCATAAACACCCAATTTTCACAATTAAATACACCATCACTAAAGAGGGTTTCCATAAATAATTGAACAATAATTTCATAATAAATTTAAAAAAAATGAAATCAAATACATCATGTTATAATTATAGGAGTTGAGAGTAAAGCCTCCTACCTCTGAAACTATGTTGAAAATGAAGAATGACACAAATTCTTGAATAAAACAGATTGAAACGCAAAAACCTCACCTTATATCATGTTCCCTAACATCAAAACATAAATATATCATAATTATTGGAATCATCCAACATGAATATATTCTCAAAGGACTAGTTTCATGAATCCATGATAGGAGAGAATAAGAAGAATCTAATAAAAACAATATGGAATAGGAACTTACTAAGTAATTCATGATTTAATGCACTAAGACATTCCAAAGGATCACTCTTAGATCCATAGGAATGGTATCCATAGCCTTTTGGAAGAGATTGATTTGATTTAGTATCATACTAGAGTAAAACCAATCCACAAAAGAGAAAAACTGAGTAAGATCCTCTATTTTCGGATCTAACTTTTCACTGTGCACGGTTAGGCTGCATAGTTAGGAAAATCATGTACTACCCATACACATGCCTATATACCAAAACGAATGGTTACTCATTGGTGGCCATAAAATTTTTCCAAACCATGCACCTAACTATGTTCCTAATTCGATCCCACTACCCCACTTTTCAAGGTTTTCTATTGGAGTTGCACGATTTTTACAAACCGTGATCAAATCATGAACCTCCAAAAATTCCAAAAAAACATCCCAAAACTCCTCCAAAATTTCGCAAACATCACCCAAAAATTTTAAATATTTGAAATAAATAAATAAAATGTTACATACCTGAAACCTAGGGTGAAAAAAATTCCCCACCATTGTCCTTTCCTTCCTCAAAAATCTGAAAAATACAATTTCCCTAAAAGAGTTCGGGTGATTACTCGAGCATTTCCTTTTCCCATTACCATGTTTTATCTTGAATCTGACCATATTTCCACAAAACCTACACTAGAACAAATATTTTACCATGCAAGAATTTATCTTTCATTTTCACAATTTGTACTGGCACATAAACTAATGAAGCATCTAGTTATAGTTCAGCATGATCCCATAGAATCACATGGGTAGGATTAGTTTAATACTTATTTAATTGAGATAAATGAAACACATAATGCACTGAACTAAACTGTGTTTGGAATTACAACTGATATTACACTATACCAACCTATTCACGTATCTCAAAATGGAATATGTATGTAGGAGATAACTTTCCATTATTCCAAAATGACAATTTCCAATCCTTGGATAGATTCTCAAGAACACATTATCACTCACCTAAAATACCAATGACAATTAACGATGGTCTGTATACAATTTTTAATGACTCTGATCCATATGCATCATTTTACTGATCAAATGAATCTTCTCCATTTTATCTTAAAAAAGGCTTAGTTCAACCAGTAAAGGCTCACCTATTTCCACCCAAAAAAGTGCAGAATGACAAGGATGGCCAAAAACATATTAGAAATGATCCATTTGTATCGATTCTTGATAATTTAATCTATATGAGAACTCCACTAGTGGTATGTGTTCCTACCATGAGACACCAAAATCCATTACACAAGCTTGCAACAAGTCTTCTACCATTTTTATCATCCTATGGGTTTTTATATCCATATAAGGGTGATAATCCATACTCATATTCAACTAATTCCAAGGGCACATTGAAATGATTTCTACAAATAAGACATAAACATTCGATCTCGATCGGATTCTATAAAAACCGATATTCCTTTCCTATTTATCACTTTATGGATATAGATTTTATACAATTCCTCCACCATATGAGATTTACAAAAAGTGATGAAATGGGATAACTATAGCATCCCACCTTTTTATCACATAAACTTTCATTAAATTTTACAAAACCGAGGTTCTTTAAGGTTTAGTGTCTTGGAAACCATGAACTTAAAACATGAAAACATAAAACATTCTTCTTAAACACTTGAAAGTCTTCTCCTCATGTTCATACTAGGTTCATTACTGCATCTCATAACCTGGGTACATACATCAAAAGAAAGGGTGAGCAGAAGGCCCAGTAAGGGAAACAATAGAAACATTTTACACGTGAACTTGAGATACTTCAACAATGTCATGAAAAAGAACATTAAGGCATGAGAAAGCAATCATCAGAAATATCATATTAAAAATAACATTTTTCATAACTTGAATGTGTGGCTACAACATTTAATATTGACAATCATTTCGTTTCACCAATTTCCATCCCCAAGGTGTCATTAAAAAATTACCAAGGTTATTTGTTAGGTCCACTAGGCTGGATACCCTGAGAGGGGGGGTGAATCAGGGTATGACTAATTCAAAATTAATGCCCGTTCTGATCTTGTTTCACTGTTAAGCAAAACACTCTTCTCTCTTTTTCATGCTGCACGATATAAACAGAAAGTAAAGCAAGCACAGGACACAGCAATTTTACTTGGTTCACCGCTAAGGGCTACGTCCAAGGAGCATACGCCGACAGGTTGCCGGTCGTACCAAATTCCACTAATCTTCACTAGCTGTGGATTACAAGGTTCGGGCTAGATCACTTCTATGCCCAGGCTCACTGCCTTTACAATGTTTCGGGTCAGCTCACTGCTTTCCCAAGGGTCACTCCCTGTTTCTCTCTCTCTGGCTCACTGCCGGTGGAGAGGATCACCTTCTTCCTCTTCCTGAGCTCACTGCTCTTGGATGGAATCCACTCACAGTTTATAGACCTGTAGGTCTCTTCATTTTCCTGAAAGAATGCATCTTCTCTTGTATGTAGATGCTCTGTTGAAGTTTAACTTTCACCCGTTGATGAATATCTCTTTGCACCGAAAGTATCGGGCAAACTTCCAGCTTCCATACAGTCTGAAAATCACTGCGGGAACAAAACCTTACTTGGCGCGCAAGTCAACCTCGGCGCGCAAGTATCGGCGCGCAAGTCTTCCTCTGACACTTGCGCGACACAAGCTTCCGCAACTCTAAACTTGCGCGACTCTCTTCCCTTTACGCCCAAACCACCATTGGTGCGCAACTGCAAACCGGCGTGCAACTTCTAACACCGGCGCACAACTTCAACCACTGGCGCGCAAGTCCCACCTGCGCGACCACACACACCACTTGCGCGACCACCACACCTGCGCGACGGGAGCTCTCGTCTTGAACTCAGGTGAGAAATGAGGAGGGGTGGTCCGGTATTTATAGGCAATCTGACCACCCTGCGCGACGGCGCGCAAGCCACCTGCGCGACCCAATTTCGGCGCGCAAGTCTCCTCTCCTTTAGACACTTGCGCGACCAACTCCCAAACTTGCGCGAACCTATTTTTTTAGCCATATTTTGATCTTCTGATCTTGAAAAACATGTGGCGCGCAAGTTTCCTATACTCCAAGTCCACGGCGCGCAAGTCCCTTTGCCAAAAACACTTTTCTTCATTTGCCGATTTTCAGGCCCAAAAATTTGGCAAACACTGGAAAACGGCGTCACCTTGTATCTGTTCTTTTGTACCGCCTCCAGATCTTCCATTCCTTTTATCGACGGTCTTGAATCAAACATGGATCGTTGACCTCAACTCTTGAACTCGACATTCCATCATGAAATCCTCTTTGTCAACAATCACAACTCAGATGTCCACTTTGTTAACAAACACAATCACCTCAAAAAGGCTTCAATGATACCTTGAGGGATTTTTGCCCAACATTATTCACCAAGGTATCAGTCTAAATGGTCATCTCTAGAGATTAAGTCTTTACCCAATGCATTGGAGCGCTATCTGGGCGCACCCTTGACATGTCTTTATTATCATGTGAGCAACATATATCATCATAAATCATTTCATAAAAAACCCATATAGCATAAAAGAAATGGGTTTCATTTCATAATCATAACGTTTTAAAAACTGCTTTAAAGACATGATCTTTATGTCACTTTAAACCCACAGAAAGGGAAAGCGGGTTTAATGTATGTAAATCCCAGAATTTAAAATAGAACATTCTGATATATATATATATATGTGAATAACCCTGTAGAAATAAGATCTTTGATTATTCACTTAATAACATAAAATAATTTTGAAAAAATAGAGAGGCATTTTGAGAGGAAAATTCTGCAGCATAACAGCTACGTTTCTTGGGTTTAGAAAACATTGAAAAGAGAGGGGACATGGGTCAAAAATTCATAAATGACCCATAAAACAGTAGAGGGACAGAATATGAAGGATATATGAACATGGTAATGAAATTTGAAAGATTTACCATATGAAATGAAGAACATGAAAGGAAGACAAAAATAAGATTTCTCTTATAAAAATTCGGCAGCCTAACAGCGTCACTTAAACTTAAGAAAATGAATTAACGAGATCAAATAGGGTCTCTAATCATATGAACATAAAATATCAGTATGATAGATATAGATATCATACCCCAACATAATAAAAAGTAAATTTAAAGACTTGACATGAAAGTAGAATTTGAAAAATGAGAAAGAAGAACGAATCCCTTAAAAATTCGGCAGCCTAACGGCGCCACTTAAAACATCAAAATACTGAATTGAAGAGATAAAATAGGGTCTCTCATCATATGAACATATAATTTCAGTATGATAGATATAGAGATCATACCCCAACATAATAAAAACGAACTTCAAAGACTTGACATGAAAGTAGAACTTCAAAATTAGAAGGGTGAAAGAACCACTTAAAAATTCGGCAGCCAAACGACGCCACTTAAAACGTCAGAATGATGAATTGAAGAGATCAAATGAGGTATCTCATCATATGATCATAGAAGATCAGTATGATAGATATAGATATCATATCCCAACATTATAAAAATGATTTGAAAGACTTGACAAGAAAATTGAACTTCAAAATGAGAAGGGTGAAAGAATTCGTTACAAAAATTTCGGCAGTCTAACGACGCCACTTAAGCTTTCATAAAATGAAATGATGAGATTAATAGGGGGTCTCTCATCATATTAAAATAAAAATGAAAGTATAATTAATATAAAAGAAAATACTCCAACATAAGAACATGGAGCATAAAAGAAATGACATAAAAGAGATCACTTGAATAGAAAGAGAGGGGGTCAGATCCCTTACCTTAAAACGTAACTCTTAAAACTCAAAGGTTTGGACCTTGAGGGCTTGGGGGCACCTTGGGAGGACTCCTTGGGAGGTAAAGAGACCAGAAATTCGTTGGGGGACAGTGGGGAGTCGAAATGGATGAGAGGATGGCTTGGTATTTATAGGGAAAGTGAGGGGACAATGCATTAATGGCCAAGGGACACCACACAAGTGGTTTTCTCAAAAGCATGGGCTCTCCCATGATATTTCCCATGGAGTTAGGCCACATGGATCCCCCCCATACAATAATGCATCCCCTTTAGTCAACCATACTTTAAAATATCTCATGGAATCATCATGACACAGTTATGATGTCATTAAACATACTCAAACCCTAAAACTGTATTTTTACTATTCACTGAAAATTCAACTTTCTCAGAAAAATCCCAAAATTTCACATTAACCAAATATCAATGCTCTGATTTCAAAAATAAACTCCATTTTATAAATAAAATTTTCTAAATATTTTTAATTTAATTTTTAAATAAATACACTATTCACTAAAAATTCATTTTTTCAGAAAAAACCCCAAAAATTACCTTAACATAATATTGATGTTCTGAGTTCAAAAATGAAATCCATTTAATAAAAATATTTTTCTAAATATTTTTAATTTAATTTTTAATTAAAAAATACTATTCATCTGAAAAAACTAATACTTGAATAATAATTTATGAAATTGTTATTTAACCATTTTATTGAATCACATTACTTAATCAAGGTGCCTAGATTATATTAATACTTTCTTTAAGTGAGATTACTAATACATTTGGTCACATTACTAATCCTAAGCATAAAATCACTATTCATAATTTACTATTCATCAAAAATTAAGTTGATCTTATTAGACTCTAAATTTCGTACTGAACATAATTGTAGAAGACAATTTTTTAAAAATCATTACAAATTTTTAATTATTTAAGGTTTACATAAACATTTTTTAAAATATCGTTTCTCTAAAATTCACCAAAAATATGCATACTATATTTATCCGGACATTTGAAAAGTCATAAACATCATTATAAGAAGAAATCCCAATTTTTTTAAAAAAAAGGATTACACAAGGCAGTTATAGTCTCCTTACATAGCCCCTTATCACACCAGCATAGGACCTAAGTATAAGCTGTGATAAGGTGAGAGAATCTGAGGGAGGCTTGACCAACATCGCACGAGTAGTAATTTCTATCAGTTTGAAATTCTCGCGAAGGCGATTCAGTTCTATCTTCACACGATGAAGTTCGGCTTGGGTTTGGTCTAGAGCAAAGCCCAGTGGTGCTACCTCCTTCCCAAGTTCTGTTATATGGGCTTCGATCAGTCCAAGACTACTTGGTGGGGCCATCAAATATTCTTTCTATATTAATTAACCAAGATTACTTGTATTTAGAGACAATAATCAAAACCTTTAGTTTCCAGAGGTCATATTTACCAATGGTCATATAACAGTCAAAAAACAACGGTCAAATTTTAATTATACTCATGTTATCAAATGAAACATTTTTTTTAAAATAAAATAAAATAACACACAAAATTAGGAAACAAGATTTATTCAAAATTTCGGGTCATTACAATAACTTTGTGAGATTGTCCAATATCACCCATATGGAATCATGTTTCTGAACCATCCTTGAGAGACTGATTACAAAATCCATAGCTATCTACTACCATTTCCAAATAAGAATAGGTAAAAATTGAAACATACCGGATGGATGATTGTTCCTTTCCCTAACCTGGTGATAGATGAGGAATCTTAAAAAAACATCCACCTTCCTTTTCATTCCCACCCATCAAAATTATGCTTTCAACACCTTATACATAATTGGTATAATGGGATGAACATCCATTCTCAAATGGTGGTAGGCATGAAGATTTTTTCCCCACAAGCCATAGGTACAACCATCCTATATCAAAACCACAAAAATGAACTCCTATATAGCTCTCATCCCTCAATGGTCTCCCCACCATTTAGTTTTAACCTCATAGAATAACATTCTAAATCAGTTTTTTGTGCCTCTTTAACTATCTTGACCAAATCAAGAAAAAAAGAAACTAAAAAGAAAACATAAACACTACATTTTTCTTCATAATCCAAGTGCATATCAGTAATCATCGACATCAACTTCCATTGTTAAAAATCCACTTTTTTCAATTGGGCATATGAAATCATTCTTAACAAATCTAACACTAAATTTTATTTACCATGTGTATACTTTAATTCAAAGTCAAACATTTGAAGATACTCCATCCATGTTCTTTATCTTAGATTCAAATCCCTTTGTGAGAGAAAATGTTTCAAGCTATTATGATCCAAAAAGACTTTAAATTTCTCACCAAAGATGTATTGACACCAAGTATTCAAAGCATGTACTACATGATCTTCTTGAAAAAGAACACATCCCAACCTAGATACAAAATCATAACATCAAACCATTTACCCTTTTCCTAATTCAAGAAAAATCAAGATCGATACAAATGTAAGGTCAACTTTAATCCCTTCAAAAGAATTATGGAATTCATCATTCCTTTATAATGGAAAACTATTCCTTGTAAAAGTTGTCATAGGTTAATTTGGATGTGAAAATTTACATACAAAGTGTATGTAATAACTAGATATTACAAGGAAACTTTGTATCTTAAAGAAATTCTTTGGTGGTTTCTAAGAAATAATAGCCACAATGTTTTATAGATCAATAGAAACACCTCTTTTAGAGATTGCTTGGCTGAGGAAAAATAACACTTGAATGTAAAAAACACACTTTGATAATTTTTCATACAAACAATTATCCCATAAGATTCCCAACATTGTTTCCAAGTGTTTCTCATGCTCATCCCTTGTCCATGATTTCACCAATATGTCATCTAAAAACACCACCACAAAAGAATATTGATAACTATGAAATATATATTTCATCAATTTCATAAATATTTTTGGTGAATTGGTAAGATGAAAATTCATACCACATACTCTTAATGTCCATATCTACTTTTGAGATCTATTTTTGGAATATCCTCCTTCCAAATCTATAATTGGTGATATCCGGAATGAAGGTCAATTTTAGAGAACCATTGGGATCCCCTCAATTGATCAAACAGATCATCATTGCATGTAAGTGTATGTCGATTCGTTATTCTTACTTATTTAGGCTTAAGATAATTTACACAAAGCCTTAGAGTTCTATCCACCTTTACAAAAACAAAACTGATGATGCCCATAGATACATGTTGGGGATAATGAACACTTTACTTTACAACTCTTCCAATTGGAATTTTAGCTTCCTTAACTCTATTGGTTTCATTATGTAAGATGAAAGGGAAATAGAATTAGTCCCTGTGAGGAGATAAATCATAAACTCTACTTCTCTTGTGGGTGAAAACCCAAAGAAAGTTTCATGAAAAAAATCATAAAACTGATCAAGAACTACCGGAACACTATTATTCTTAATGTCATAAAATGATTCCAAGGTTAATGATGCTAACTAATTTGAGATAATTCCAACTGTTGGTTCTGAAAATCATGTTTCAACTACATTTACCTTTTGGTCTCTTATAAAGAGATGCATGACACCATCATCATTTGTAAAACTAACCATTCGAGCATAATAATCGATGTGAGATTTGAATGTAGTCAAAAAAATCCATACCCATGATTATTTCATAGAGGTCCATCTTGACCATAGATAAATCCTATGTAAAATTAGCTCCATCAATAGTTAGAGAACATGATTTTGACAAAAAAATCAACATTCTCTTTGACCAAGATGAGTTTGAAGTTTAAAATTAGAAGAAATCATCTCAACATGAAAACCTTGAAGATAAACAACATGAGAAGAAATAAATGAATGGGATGAACCCAAATCAAAAAATATTTCATAAGAGCTTAATTCATCATAATTGTACCTCTCACTGTTGATGGTCCCGATTGAATATCCACAATAACCTACTAAACTCCATATAAATGATTACTCTCTAAACTTTTTTCTTTATTTCCCTGTTGTTATTTTCCTTTTTAAGGAGTCATAGTATTCATAGATCACACTGGCGTCCTCAGTTCTTCTGATGTGAGGCATTCTGCTACCATTATCTCATCAAATCATATGATGTTTGCAAAACATGAGATTGTTTTTAAACAACTGTAATTGGATCACTAAAAAATATCATTGAAGATTCCCCATCTGTTTACAATTACGGACCACTCTAGTTGGTTCCATATAATATCACATCATGTGATCCAAAGAACCTAATTGAAAACAACCTATATTTATCTTAGGTTTGGGAGGAAGTTTCACAGATTCAGTTGTCTGATTTTGAGTCATCCCACTACCATGTAAATAAGGTTATATCATACTCTTATTTCTATCATTAGAGTTCCCACTATTTCCCATAGGTATCAACATTCTCACTCTACTTGTTTCTCTTGATATGTTCATTTTTTTCAGCATCACTCTATTAAAAATATCTTTATAATCCATTATAAAAATAATTTAAATATTCAAGTGAACCTATGGCCTCAGTACTGATTCAAAAATTCAATCCTTCAAGGACATACTATTAGAAAATTATTGTGCAGACGAACTAAATTCATAAATTTAGCTATATACTCTAACACTAATAGGTTCTTCTACTTGAATATGAAAAAGTATATCATTCTAGAAATTATGAATGTGTGAGGATATTTTTTTTTTGAAAAATTCTTCAAAATAATCCCATCTATGTATTTGTTCCAATTTAACCAATATATCTAAATCTCACCACTAGAATGTTAGATCCTCTAGCACGTACATTGCCACCTTGACTTTTAGCTCAGCTGGTGTGACTAGGAAATCCAATAATTGATTCATCCTATTAATCCAAACATATGCTTTCTCTGGATTCAAATAACCCTCAAATATGGATGGATTTTAATTATACAACTGAATGGAATGATCCAATTTCATTGGTTCATCCCTTAGTTTCCCTCTATCCATGGCTTGAAAAACATGGAAAATATTATAAACTAGTTATTGGTTCACATGTGGCTCAGGTACAACAACATTCTCAATATATTCTTACAGTTGGTTTATTCTATGCCTAATATATACCATTCCAATAACCAAAAAAAATTTCCATAAGTCTCACTCTATTTCAACTAAAGTCTTAGTAATTAAAATTTAACATGTCAATACTATCACAAAAAGGCTTTTCAAAATACATTACCTTGCATTTTCAACCAATTTTTGAAAATTCCACCATGTTTTTTAAAATATAACCATTTTCAAAATACATGTATTATGCCTTTTAAAAATATCACAATTGGAAACATTTCATGATTTTTAATAAATCAAAACATTGACATCAAATCATAAATAATTACTCAAAATGAATTATGCACTCCTTGTGGGAAGTCATTTCTATCAATTCGTTTCATGTTCTTCTCACTAGTCGAACCCATGACAATGAGATTAAAACTCTTATAAGTGTATCAAAACACTTATATACCCAACTCCATTGTAACTTGAATATCAACAAAACTACTTTATTTATGCCTCATTATGCTCTACATTTCAAGTTTTAATGATATTAATCCTTTATACCAACCCAACACAAGGAATAATAAATAATGAAAATCAACTCCAAGATAGACACAACTCATACCCAAGAATCAAAAAAACTTATACCACTTGTAAATTCTTTCCCCTCCCCCTTAGCTTGAGATGTGGTAGAATTTCTAATTGTCCTTAGGTGACATCCCCAAGACACCAAAGGCTGGAAATAAATTCCAAGGTATTCATAAAAAGTCGGGGGATGATTTTTCCTTTTAAAATGAAAACCACCACACCATGATAACCAATCCATCATCCACTATTTTATTCATGAAAACATTGACATACAACTCATAGTATAACAAACCAAAAAATATATATTAGTGTACCAAGATGAACCCAATACCAATATCAAAATAAAAAGTGAAAGATTAAAACAAAAAATATGAAAGACAAAAACAAAAAAAAATTCCAACCTTCTCCAATCTCTAACTCCACAATCCATGCCCATGTGTCACAAAGAATAACTAAAGAAATGTGATACATTTCCTTTACTTGGCTCTTGATAAACAAAATATAGAATTTCTCTAAAGTTTCCAAGTATGGGGTGATTGTAAAACTCAATAGTTTTCCCCTAAATACCTTCCCAACACATTCCAATATGATAAAACAATTTATCAAATTTATATAAAACAATTTCTATAACAATTTAAAAAAATTATTTCAAAGCCAAACTATTTCTATGTATAACAGTTTTCATACCAAAATATTTTTCCAAAAACAATCATTTCCAAGGAAAGAACTAGACAAGTCATTCAAAAATTTATCAATAATCATTTAGCATAAAATAGTCCCTTTCAAATAACCACACACACACACACAGAGTCTTGGTGTTACCATTGCCGGTGGAACTTCACCTCCATAACCCATCCATTTGATGGTGGTACTTCACAAATATTATTCATCCCATTCAATCCATTCCCAACCATTAATGCTAAAACCATGATAACCCAATTCTTCAAATCATTTCAATATACGCATCCATATATTGAGAACACTTCTACATAAATCATAAACAAATAAATTTTTTAAAATCATGTTACTACTTTCACTTTCTACCCAAAACACCAAATTTTTACAATTCCATAAACTGTAAAAAAAGAGGATCTACACCAAGCATTTCACAAAAATTTCAAAATTAATTTAATTAAAAATTATCTATATTAAATGAAATCAACCAATTTATACTAATAGGAGTCAATAGTGAAGCTTCCTACCAAAGAAATTATGGTGAAAATAAAGACTGAAACAAAATATTCATCAAAACAGATTGAAATTCCAAAACCTCACCTTATATAATCTTCCCTAACATCAATACAACCATATCTCATAATTATTGGAATCAACCAACAAAAATTTATCCCCAATGGACTAGATTCACGAAAACATGATAGGTAAGAAGAATAATCTAAGGAAGGACCACCAAGAAAAAGCACTTACAAAGTAATTTGGGCTTCAATGCACCATGATTTTCCAACAGATCACTCATGAAACAAGTTGAATTGTATCCACATCCTTAGGGAAGAGTTTAATTTTATTTATCATTCTATTATATGAAAAATAGTTATTGAGGAAACAAATTGAGTGAGATCCACAATTTTTTTATCTAACTTTTAGTCATGAGTTGTTAGGTCACACAGTCAGGAAAACAATGCGCTAACTGTGAACATGCCTCTCTTCCCAAATTCACAGTAACTCTTGGGTGGCCGCATAATTTCACCAAACTGAAAACCTAACCATAAACCTCACCAGATCCCACTACCTCTCATTTCACAGTTCTATATAAGAGTTTCATTGTTTGTAATAACCATTCTCAAACTGAAGGTTACATATAAGTAGATCTAGGAATGAGTGTAAAAAATTATTTGAATGTTACATATTTTGAGTATAATACATCTAAATATAATACTTAAATGTAATGTCTTAAGACTCAATGAATTTGATGTATTTTCAAAAAATAAAAAAGTGTTAAGATGAGTTCCACATTGCAAGATGGTGGTCAATGTTAAAGAAACATGTGATGAAATACACATGAATATCTTGACAGATAATAGAATATCAAAGGTATTAGGATAATAATTCTTATGAAGGAATTAAATAACCTTAAATAATGATAATAAATGAATTTTTAAGGGAATGTAATGACCTGATCTCTTTAATAATATTTGTTTCTTAAATTTGTGTGTTATTTCATTTTATACTCCACAAAACTATATCATTTAATTAATGAAGTGATAACGTTGGGTTTCAACTATTATATGATCATTGGTCAATATGACCACTGGAAAATAAACTCTTAAAGTTATCATTATTGTTTATAAATACAAGAGATATTGGTTAATTAATACAAAAAGAAGAGTTGATGGCCTCATCTAATAGACTCGGTCTGTACGAAGCCCATCTGTCACAGCTTGGGAAGGAGGTAGCATCTCTGGGCTTTGCTATAAACCAATCCCAAGCTGAACTTCAACATGTGAAGCTTGAACATAATATCCAAAGGGAGAAGTTCAAGCTGATATAAATCACTACTCGGGCAATGTCGTCTGAGCCACTCCAATATTTTATCAACCTAGCACACCTTAAACTTTGGTCCTATACAGGTGTTATAAGGGGTTATGTAACGATATCTTAGTTACGTTGTATAATCCTTTTATATAAATAAAATTTTAATTTCTTATTATGTTAAATTTGTTAATTTCAATTGTTTGGATAAATGTTGGATGAATTCCCATATTATTGATGAATTTTGGAAAAAGGGTATTTAAAAAAAATAGACGTTAAATAATTAATAATGTGAAATGATTTTCAGAAAATGGTCTTTTACAATTGTGACCAGTATAAAATTTAGAATCTAACAAGATCAACTTAATTTTTGTTGAATAGTAATGTATGAATAGTAATATTCCATTATGAATTGTAATGAGTAGTAAATCAGAAAGAAACATATAAACTTCACCCATGAATGTATAAATATAATTTAGACATCTTAAAAGTGAAAAAATGGTCCTAATATAAGTATTTGTATTTTTGTATGTCATAAATATTTTAATTACAATTTTATAATTAATTTAGTAATTTAAAATAAAAATGTATTTTCAAAAAATGTAATAATAAATTTTTACTTTATTGTCTTATGGTTATATGATAATTTTATGGGACCTTGATTAATTTTTCAAGGTGTTACAAAAAAAGTTATTGTTTTAGAGGAGATTTCTTGAATGAATAATTTTTTAGTTAAAAATTAAATTAAAAATTATTAGAAAATTGTTTTTATAAAATTGAGTTCATTTTGGAATTTAGAGCATCTATATTAGGTTAGGGTGAATTTTTGGGATTTTTCTGAAACCGTTGAATTTTCAGTGAATATTAAAAATACAGTTTTGAGTTTCGGGTGTTTAATGAAATTATTGATGTTGTAATCATGATGAAATAAATCTGGTCTACTTTTGAATTTTAATATATGTTATGAAGTGTCCCTATTTTCCAATACCATGGGAAAATATCATGGGTAGGCCCGTAGTTTTGCAAATACCACTGATGAGGTGTCCCTTGGAAATTAATTAAATATCCCCTCACTTTTCCTATATATACCAAGACATTCCCTCATTCATTTCATTCCAAAATCCTCCTTAATGAATATATGTTCTTTCCACCTCCCATGGTTCCCTCATGCCCCCCATGTCCCAACCTTCGATCTTTCAAAGATACTCTTCAATGTAAGGGAACCTTCGACCCCAATTTTTTAGTCATGATTTCCTTTATGTTATGTCTTCTAGTTTCCATATTCTTTTGTGGGGTTATGTTTTTATATATTCATAGTAATTTCCATTTCATGTCCAAATTATTAGATACCCTTTCAACTCTCATCAATTTATTTTCTGAATTTTTAATGGATGTTGTCAGGTTGCTGAATTTTTCGTAAAAGAAATAGCGTCTTCTCTTTTCTTTCATGTTTCTTTTTAGTGTGGTATGTCACTTTAATATACATACCGTTATCTTATTATGTACCCATACTGTATTATGAATTATTTATGAGTGGTTGACCCTTTTCTCCTCTCTTTTTTATGTTTTCTAAAATGATGTTATGTAGTCGTTATGCTACAGAATTTTCATCTCAAAATATCTCCCTTTTTATCAAGAAATTCTCTTGTATTATTTATGAGGATACCCAAATCTATTTTATTTTCTAGGGTTATTCATCAATACATAAAATTTATCTATTTGATTTTGTAATTTATATACATATAACCCTCACTCCATTTCCATGGGTTATAAATGACATAATTATCTTATTTTTAAGTACTTTTTAGACATCAGGATTTTGACATTAAACCCATTTCTTATATTCTATTTGGGTTATTTATGAAATGTTTTATTATGATCTATGTGGATAAAATGAAAATAAATACATATTAAGGGTTCACCTTGATAGCACTCTAATGCATTGGGTAAATAATTAATCTCTAGAGATGACAAGTTTCGCCATACCTTGGTGAATAACCTTGGTAATGTTTTTATGAAACCATGGGAATGAACATTGGTGATGTGTTCAAGAATGTATAAATGAAATTATGTACCCACATATTAAAGTTTTGATTCATGTTATTTTTATTATGATATTCCTCTTTTTTTTATTGCTCATGTCTTGTGTTTTTCATCATGTTCTTATTGATATCCTAAGTAAACAGATTCGCTTGATTTCTTTATTGGGCCTTCTGCTCACCCTTTTCTTTGACGTATGTATTCAGGTTATGAGATGAAGAAATTGTACTTATAATGAACTTATGATGAAGCCTTTCCAGTGGATTAGAATAATTTTTTATATTGTTTTCATGTTTTATGTTCCTGATTTCCAAGACGCTAGACATTAAAGATCCTTTGTTTGTAAAATGTAATGAAAAGTTATGTATTATAAATGTGGGATTCCATAGTTGGTATCAAAGGAAGGTTTAGTTATTTATGGAAATTATGCTATGAAAAATTTAGGAAGAATACTATAGAAAAGTTTAAATATATGAAAACATCCTGGTATTTTGGTGAGTATTGGGGAAGTGATTTATCAAGCAAATACATCCATATCTGGATACAAGAAGGTACAGGTGGATCTGGTACAGATGTACCTAGGAGTAAAAACTATGACAAAGAGTTTCGGGCTTGACCCAGGGTATCCTAGTATATGGAAATGGTCCATGCTACACTTTTGGTTACGATACTCCTGGGGGATATGTTTGGTTATTCATAAGATTTTTTTTGAATCGTTATGAAGGATTTATAGAGAAATGTAATTGTTTAAAGCCTGAAACTTTAAGACATAAAATCCTTTATGGATAAAAGATTCATAAATCAAATATTTTTCTCACTAAGGTTTTATTCTTTTTGAAAATGGTGGGAAATAGGAGGAACCGTGCAAATGGTGACTGAAATGGACCATGCACTAACGGCCCTTCGATGGAATCTGGAATGGAAACATTCATACGAAAGATGAACCAACTGACTGAAGTTATATGAAATAACATGAATCAAGATGAGAGACTAAACTCACTGTAAAGGAAACAAATTTCTATTGAATCCTTTATGCATCAACGACCACCAACCTCCAGTGGATCTACCGACCCATTGATTAATGAACAGTGTATCAGCTCTATCAAGAAGATCGTTTATGTGATCCACTATTCTGAACAAGGAGAATATTACCTTGGTTGTTTATCGCTTAGAGGGAGAAGCTAATAAATTGTGGGAACTGATTAAAAACACAAGGCCAAGAGTTTAAATTGAAGCTATGGAGTGGAATGATTTCAGAGGGATATTCTTCAACAAGTATTTCCCTCAATCGATGAGAACAAGAATGGTGAAAGAGTTTCTCAAGCTAAAGAAAAAGGAAAATGAATTTGTAGGAAGCTAGGAGATGAACTTCATAAGTCTTTCACGTTACACCTCTATCTTTGTCATGGATCCAAATTGTAAGGTTGATAGATTCTTCGGTGGACTGAGACCTAATCTTGGGAAGAATCTAGCCAACTGAGATTATGATAGTTATGATGAGATCATGTGAATTGTAATGAAACTCGAAGTGGAGTTTGGTGAGATGAAATGGTCTCAAAAAATCCAATGAAAATAAAAGCTCAATGGATCCAAGCTTAGGGGGGAGCTTCGATCAGGGAAAAAGAGGCAAGAAAGTGCAATGTCCCAAGTGTAATAAATGTGGGAAGAAGCATTTGGGGAACTGCCATCTCGGGAGCAGGAGATGCTAAAAGTGTCGAAGAGATGGCCATATCACCCAAAATTTTCTTAGTGAGGTGAATCCACAACTTCTCAACACTATAAACAACAGGAATATGGTTCAGGCCCTACCTCATGTCCAATTCTAAAAGTGTGTAAAACATGGGCACTTTTCCAATCACTATCCAAATCTGAGGGCAGTGGAGGGGAATCACCCTCAACCTCAACATAGGTCAATGGAGCAAGGTCATGATTTTGTAATCACTATGGATAAATTTGAAGTGAAAAATGATGTGGTGGAAGGTACTCTTGTTGTTCTCTCAAAGCTAGAAAGTACATTTTTTTATTTTGGTTCTACGCATTCCCTTTTTTTCTTCCATGTTTGCAAAGAATTTAGAATCAACCCCTGATTTTCTAAAAGTTGAGTTAGCAGTCCAGACTCCTGGTGGGATTATCCAAGCATCGTCAGTGTTTAGAAGCTCTAGTATTTAATTTATTGATAAAATACTTATAACAAATCTAGTAGTAATTCCCATGTAGTAATTCAATATTATACTAGAGATGGACTGGCTCTCAAAGTATAATGCTATGATCAAATACCGAATCAAGGAAATATCAGTAGTCTTGAATAGAAAACCTATAGTAATATTCCAAGGAGAGATATCTCAACCTGATCTTTGCCTAGAAGAACCTCCTATATCCTTTTTTATAGAGTTGATCGCTGATGAAGAAGAAGGAAATGAGAGTTTTAGGATAGAAAATGTCCCCATCATCTAAGAATACGTTGATGTATTTCCTGAGGAGTTACCCAGACCTCCCTCAGAAAGAGAGGTAGAGTTTTCTATTGAACTCGTATGTGGGTCTCATCTGATATCTAAGACCCCCTATAGGATAGAAAATGTAGAGCTAGAATAACTAAAGAAACAACTCCAAGATCTTTTGGAGAAGGGGTTTTTATGACCGAGTGTGTCTCCTTGGAGAGGACATGTTCCCTTTGGGAAGAAGAAGGATAGATTGATGCAGCTATGCATTGATTATAGAGAACTAAATGGGATCATAGTGAAGATCAAATACCATCTTCCAAGAATTTATGACTTATTTGACCAACTCTGTGAGGATCAATTATTATCTAAGATTGATCTTCGATCTGGTTATCATCAATTGAGGGTGAAGAAAGAAGATATTCCAAAAACTTCCTTCCGATTAAGATTTGGGAATTAAGAGTTTCTTGTTATGCCCCTCAGATTGACTAATGCACCTGCTATTTTTATGGATTTGATTAATAGAGTATTTCAGGACTACCTTGATAATTTTGTGGTAGTTTTTATTGATAGTATTATGATATATCACAAAATTAATGAGGATCATCTAAGGGGTATTTTGAAAACTCTATAGAAGGAAAGTATTTTTGAAAAGTTCAGCAAATGTGAATTCTAGTTGAAACAAGTTTCTTTCTTGGGGCACATTGCTTCCAATAAAGGAATTAGAGTTGAACCTGAAAAGACAAAATTTATAGATGAGTGGCCTCAACCTACAATAATAACTGAGATTCGTAGTTTCCTTGGTTTAGCAGGATATTATCAAAGGTTTTTGAATATATTTTCATGAATTTCTAATCCATTAACCAAGTTAACTCGAAAAGGGGTCAAGTTCATCTGTAAAAAGGAGTCTGAGGAATGTTTCCAAGAGCTGAAGAATATATTGGTTACGTCCCCAGTGTTAAATATACCCTCAAGTGGAGAAGGATATGTTATTTTTAGCGATGCATCTCTGAAAGGGATTGGGTTCATCCTCATGCAAAATAAAAAATTCTTTGCTTATGCATCTCGATAGTTGAAGACTCATGACCAGAACTATCCTACGCATGATCTGGAACTGGCTACGGTGGTTTTTTCTCTGAAGATATTGAGGTACTATATTTATGGGGATAAATGTGATATATACATAGACCATCATTGTTTAAATTATATTTCTACACAAAAGGAATTGAACGTGAGGCAGAGGAGATGGTTGGAACATCTCAAAGACTTTGATTGTTCAATTCATTATCATCCCAGAATAGAAAACAAAGTCGTTGATTCATTAAGATGGAAAGACCCATTTTTTCTTTCCAAGATGTGGATTCAAAGAGGTACTTTTATTAATGACCTAGTAAAGCTGGACATGGGAATTATTAGATAAGGTACATCATCAAGCTTAAACCAAATGATTTATCAATTGTAATTACTATAGATGATCAAGAAAGCTTATAAAGAAGATCCTTTATTATATAAGTTTGAGGCTGTAAAGGATGGGAATATTACTGAGTTCAATATTGATCAACAAGGTGTACTGAAATATCGTACAAGAATATGTGTTCCATCTATTCCTGAAATAAATAAGGATTTTATGGATGAAGCTCATAGCTCTACTTTCTCTATACATCTTGCAAGAAAAAAATGTATAGGGACCTTCATGATCATTATTGGTGGGATAATATGAAAATAATGATTTATGACTACACTTCAAGGTGCCTGGTATGTCAGCAAGTAAAGGCAGAGAGACAACTTCCTAAAGGGGTATTGCAACCACTACCCATACCATCATGGAAGTGGGACAATATCACTATGGACTTCATCATTGGTCTCCCGAGAACTTCAAAGGGAAACAATGCGATATGGGTTATTGTGGACCATCTCACCAAGACTTCCCATTTTATCTCTATTCGGGAAGATTTCTCTCTTGATCAAATTTCTAGGATTTACATGAAGAATGTGGTAAGGCTGCATGGAGTTCCACTTTCTATCATATCTGATCATGACCCAAGGTTTACATCAAAATTATGGAGAAGCCCTGAACATGCTCTGAGCACTAAATTGAATGTCATTACAGCCTATCACCCCCAAATTGAATTCCAATCTGAAATGACTATCCAAACACTATACGATATGCTGAGAATATGATCAATGAAATTTAAAGGTGGATGGGATCAACATCTCACTTTAGTTGAGTTCTCTTATAACAATATCTTACACTCGAGAATTCAAATGGAACCCTATGAAGATCTATATGGTAATTAGTGTAAAACTCATAATTGTTGGCATGAAGCTGGTGAGAGAAAGCTTTTTGGACCTAATCTTGTGCAGGAGAATACAGAAAATTTCCATGCCATCCAACAACACATTAAGGATTCTCAGAGTCGGCAAAAGAGATATTCCAACAACCATCTAAGGTACTTGATGTTGATTTTGGTGACAAGTTATTTCTTCAAATTTCACCTTGGAAGATAGTCATGAGGTTTGAGAAGAAAGGGTAGCTCAACCCTAGGTACATTGGCCCCTATGAAATCCTTGATCGCATGGGAGTAGTGGCCTATCGGCTTGCACTTCCTCCAAATCTAACACAAGTTCATCATGTCTTCCACGTATCCCTCTTGAGGATGTACATAACTGAACCTTCACATATACTAAATATAGAGGTGGTACAACTGTAACATGACCTCTCTTATGAGGAATAGACGGTGGAGATCTTGGATCATAGAGACAAGGTTCTACGCAACAAGACAACCAACCTTGTTAAGGTGTTGTGGAGGAACCACAAGTGTGAAGAAGCCAGGTGGAAACCAGAGGAGTCTTTGAGGAAGAAGTCCACACACCTTTTCTCTTCTGAGGGTATGAGTTGAAATTTTAGGGACAAAATTTCTTAAGGGTGCAAGAATGTAACAACCCTAAATTTTTAATAAAATTTGTTTCCTAAATTTATGTTTTATTTCATTTTATACTTCACAAAACTATATCCTCTAATTAATGAAGTGATATCATTGGGTTTCGAATATTATATAACCATTGGTCAATATGACCATTGAAAAATATACTCTTAACATTATAATTTTAGTTTATAAACACAAGTGATCTTGGATAATTAATACAGAAAGAAGAGTCGATGGCTTCATCCAGTAGACTCAGGCCGTATGAAGCCCATCTGTCAGAGCTTGGGAAGGAGGTAGCATATCTAGGATTTGCACTAGACCAAGTCCAAGATGAGATTCAACATATGAAGCATGAACAGAATCACCTAAAGGAGAAGTTCAAGCTAATAGAAATAACCACTCAGGAAATTTTGTCTGAGCCACCCAAGATTCTATCACCATTGCACACCTTACACTTAGGTTTGATGCTTGTGTTATAAGGAGCTATGTAACGAGACCTTAGTTACGTTGCATAATCATTTTGTATAAATAAAATTTTTATTTCTTGTTATGTTTAATTTGTGAATTTCAAATGTTTGGATAAATGTAGGATGAAGTTCCATATTGTTGATGAATTTTTTAAAAAGGGGTATTTTAAAATATTTTTTGTAAACATTAAATAATTAATAATGTTAAATGATCTTTAGAAAATGGTATATTAAAATTGTGACCTGTAAAAAATTTAGAGTCTAACAAGATCAACTTATTTTTTGGTGAATAGTAATGTATGAATAGTAATATACACTTATAACTAGAAATGAATAGTAATGAATAGTAAATTGGCCAAAAAATAGAAACTTCACCCATGAATGTATAAATATAATTTAGATATCTTAAAAGTTAATAAAATGGTATTAATATAAGTATTGGTATTTTGGTATGTCATAAATATTTTAATTACAATTTTATAATTTATTTAATAATTTAAAATAAAAATTTATTTTCATAAAATGTAATCATAAATTGATACTTTATTGTCTTACAATTATTCAATAATTTTATGGGACCTTGATTACTTTTCCAAGGTGTTACGAAATTAGTTATAGTTTTAGAGTTGTTTTTTTAATAAATAATGATTTTATTTAAAAATTAGATTAAATATACTTAAATGATTATATTCATAAAATGGAGTGCATTTTTGAATTCAGAGCATCGATATTAGGTTAGGGTGAAGTTTTTTTATTTTTCTGAAACAGTTGAATTTTCAGTGAAGAGTAAAAATACAGTTTTGAGTTTCGGGTGCTTAATGACATCATTGATGATGTAATCATGATGAAATAAATCAGGTCTACTTGTGAATAGTAATTTATTTTATGAGTTGTCCCAAGTGGAAAATACCATGGTAAAATACCATGGTGAAGCCCATGGTTTTGCAAATACCACCGATGAGGTGTCCCTTGGAAATTAATTAAATATTCCCTCACTTTATCTATAAATATGATGCCATTGACTCATTAATTTCATTCCAAGATCCTCCTAAACAAATATCTGGTCTTTATACCTCACAAGGAGTCCTCCCAAGGTTCCCTCAAGCCCCCCAATGTCCCAACCTTTGAGCTTTCGTAGATACTCTTGAAGGTAAGGGAACCTTTCACCCTCATCTTTTTAGTCATGATTTCCTTTATGTTATGTCTTCTATTTTCCATATTCTTATTTGGTGGTATGTTATGATATATTTTTAATACTATCAATTTCATGTCCAAATTATGAGAGACCCTTTCCACATTCATCAATTTATTTTCTGGATTTTTAAGTGATGTCGTTAGGCTCCCAAATTTTTCGAAAAATAAATAGTATCTTCTCTTTTCTTTCATGTTTCCTTTTCATGTGGTATGTCATTAAAATATCCATACCATTATCTTATTATGTAACCATTCTGTATTTTGAATTATTTATGAGTGGTTGACCCTTGTCCCCTCTCTTTTTAATGATTTATAAAATGATGTAGAATGTTTGTCTAAAAAATCTCTCTCTTTTTCTCAAGAAATCCTATTGTATTATTTATGTGGATACCCATATATATTTTCATTTCTATAGGTATTTATAAATACATAAAATTGATCTATTTTATTCTATAATTGACATTCATATAACCCTCACTCCATTTCCATGGGTTATAAATGACATAATGATCTTATTTTTAAGTACTTTTTAAACATCTGATTTTGACATGAAACCCATTTCTTGGATTCTATTTGGGTTATCTATGAAATTTTTGATTATGATCTATATGGATCACTTGGAAATAAATACATATTATGGGTTTTCACTAATATCTCTCCAATGCATTGGGTAAAGAATTAATCTCTAGAGATGAAAAGTTTCACGATACCTTGGTGAATAACCTTGGTAATATTTTTATGACACATTGGGAATGAACCTTGGAGATATTTTCATGAATGTCTAAATGAAATTCTGTATCCATATATTCATGTTTTGATTCATGTTCTTTTTATTAGGATATTCCACTTTTTTTGTTGCTCGTGTCTTGTGGTTTTCATCATGTTTTTATTGATATCACTAGAAAACGGATTCCCTGATTTCTTTCTTGGGCCTTCTGCTCACCCTTTCCTTTGATGTATCTCTCCAGGTTAGGAGATCAATAAATTTTAACTTGGATGAACTTATAGTGAAGCTTTAAAAGTGGATTAGAAGAATTTTTTATGTTGTTTTCATGTTTTATGTTCCTGATTTCTATGACACTAAACTTTAAAGATCCTCTGTTTGTAAAATGTAATGAAAAGTTATATAATATAAAGGCGGTATGCCATAGGGAATATTCATATTGGATAATATAATTTATATTTAAATAATTATATTTAAATGAATATCTCATGAAATGATATTTTTTGATGAAAATAAAAATATCCTTTCATGGTATTCTGATATTTTATGTTGTGTATTTTAACAAGTGGTGTCCACAGATTATTAGGAATGATTTTTTGTCTATATAAAATGAATTCAAACATGTGATGATCTAGAGTTATACTAGAAGTGGTAGGATACAGTAAAAATCAATTGTGGTGGTAATATCAATATTTATGGAGTTATATTGGGTGGTTTAAATTGATAAATAAAAAGGTTTAGATACCAGTAGATTCTTGGGAATTTGTTTTTGACTATAGAAAAATGATTTATAATTTAAAAGGCTGATGATGATGGATTCATTTTATAAATTTTTATTCAATGAAAATATTTATCATTCATGAAATATTGAAATACTATCAAGAATAGGATGGAATACGATGTGATCGACACCAAGAATTGTGATTCATTTAAGCTAAGAATGCATGTATAAATAATTAATAATGTAGTTCTAGGAATCAGAATGAGGATATATGATATTAATGAAGATTTAGAAGGGAATTGTTCAGATATACTTCTATATATGGATCCTATAGAGAATAAGGATATCATTTATTGAAAAAAATTTATACATCTACTTTTTTATTAATCTTTTAGGTCTTAAGAGAAGAAAAAGATTATAGATTTTCATAGATTCAAAATAATAAATATATAGGATAATTAAAAATTGGAATTATACTCATCTGGATAAAAAGAATGATTTTACTGAGTAGATGTATATTTTTCCTTAAACAATGGATTCTATCATTTTTTTTTGAATAGGGGGGAATATGGTACAACCCCTGAATGGATTTGGTCCTTCTAGATTTGAAGAATAGGAGTGCACCAAATTAGGATATTAAAAGGGAATATACCTCTAGATATAGATGCAAGTGTTGTCTCATGATGGATAGAGAAAGAACAAAAAGTCCTTGAACTAGTGAATAGACCCTCAAGTTTATAAATTGATGATATCCCTCACCTTATCAATACACAAGAGGATAGAAGATACATTATGTTAGGGATCAATAGTGATCCCTTCCCAAATCCCATGCCATATCCCTAAACAGAGTATTAAAACCATAATTACTCTAATATATTTTTAGTACATACTCCTTGGAGTATACCATAGTTGTAAACTAGTTAAAATACTAGTGTCTCTATGTAAATTACATTCTTTATATTTTAATTATGTGTGGTGTGGATGAAATAAAAATAAATAACATGTTGAATGTACATTTGAGATAACATAGAGACATGATCCTAAAAGTAAAAGTAATATTTAGTATCACTTTGATTCACCCCTCCCCTCTTAGGATGAATTTGGTTCTTACAAGTCGTATCATATTGATGTTATGACTTTATGTTCAACCATTTTATTTAATTCGATATTTTTTTCTTATGGATACTATATTTAAGCCACCATATTTAAGTGGATATAACTTCTATTGTTGGAATGTGGATACGTTTATATTTCCATATTCATGTGGAATGGAAGTTATGGAGTTTATTAAAATTGATATATATATATATGTGTGAAAAAATATAATGAAAGTGTAAAAAAATCATGGATAAAAAAGGAAATTATAAGGTAATTATATAATGTCATGTAAAATAAAATTATTCATTTTAATACTATTATAAAATTTGGAAGAGGAATTAAAAAATTTATAGAAAATCAATGGAAGTAGATTTAACATTAGAACAAACTGATGAATATAAAAAGAAAATTGGTCAAAAAGAAGAATCCAAAGAACAAATTTGATGAAGAGTACCTTATGAAAAAAATCAAGAATAATATGAAAACCACAAATAAGGCTCTAGAGATGATTGATTCACCGAATAAAGAAAATTATGTTAGAACATATGATTCTAATATTTATATAAAATTTACTTACATATCTAAAATTTATAATCACATATAAAGAATACTAGAATATTTTTTTATAATGGAAACATGGAAACAAATACAGTTGTTAATATAGAAAGTGAAAATGCAGTACTAAAGAGGCTATCCAGTCATTATATGAGATGGTGGATTAGATGGAAATTATTCATGGATAATAATAAGATTTCATGGAAGATTTTTTCATGGAGAATAAAAGGTTGAGAGGTGAATAAGTGGCCCTAAATTATAAAATCAAGAATATGGGTGTTAAAATGAATGAAAAAATTGCTCTAATTGTATAAATTTCCCAATATATATGTAAAAAATGGACCATGAAAATTAACTAAAATAAATTATTCTCCCTCTAAAGACTCTTCTTTAAGAAAGGATAAAATTTAATGCTAGAATCTGATTCTAGTCCAACGGAGATGGATATATAATTAGAATAAAAATATGATAAGATCAAAGTTCTTGAATCATAACTCAATGCATCAAAAGGTATGGTGAATATTATGATCCTTCATATTGTAGTATCTATATGTAGAGTAGGAAAACGTAAAAATATAGAAGCATGTAGATAATAGGTATGTACAAATATATAATTAATTGAATCATAGAAGATTTATATTATTTCTAGAAGAAAAATCTATAAAGGGATATAAAAAAAATTTCTACTACTTTAGAATATTTTTTCACACACTGAGTGTCTATCAGAAATTAGGCTAAATGATAAAATAAGAATTCGAGCATCAACATCTCATCCAAGGCATAAATTTTTTAGGTGTACATTTTTTCAGGAGATGATTTATTTTTTTATAACTCTGAATATATAGAAATAAATTATCGTAAGAGGACCAAGGACATCATAAAGAATACCTCTAATCCTATTACATACAAGGGATTAAATTCAATTGAAAATAAATATGTTATACTAGAAAATATCTTCACTTATTTTGAGGAAAATGGTGATGCTCAAGGAAAGATTACTCAAATACCTATCAAGTGGCACTTACAAAAACCCTCTTAGATTGAAAAGAATAAAATATAGAAGCTAATGAAACAATATATGGTTTTTACAATTATAGTATAAAATATAATAAAATAAAAGAATAATTCATCATGGATGAATAAATATGAAATAATCCTCATGGATATTGAAGAAGGGTAAAATCGTAAAGTATATTTGAGTGGTCTCTCATATCACACCACTGAGAAATAGGTAGTTTTTAATGAGAGAGACCCCTATTGGAAGAATAATCATGTTGAAGTATGTGAGGAAAATGTATCAAAAAATTAAGAAGTTTCATTGGGATTAGTCTACCAATAGTGAGGGAACCCAAGCCAAGTTGGCAATGGAATTCCCAATAGAATATTCAAAATGAAATCTGCACAATTGGTGATGAAAATAGTGACCACTAAAAGTATTTGAGGAAAGTGAAAGGAAATTTTTTGGGTGACCATGACCAACCAAAATCCTAAAACTAAGGATGTCCTGAGGTACCCTGCTCCCCTTGAACTTTATTGTTATATCTAATGATTATAGTAACACCATATTAATGGAGAGATATAATCCATGGGTTGGTTTTTTCAAAAATCTAATAGTTGATTGAGTTAAAGGATAATATGATGAATATACATGATGTAATGAACTATCAAGAAAAATATAGATTTGAACTTTGCGTTAACTATTGTAGAGGTGTAAAGTTTTATAAAAGGAGAAAATAAAGGTATTAATTCTATGGATATATATCCACAAATCTATAAACATGAATAAGTTGATCTATAACATGTTTATTCATGCCATATGATTCCATTCATTGTGGTGGAAAAGGTAAGTTCAATACTCTAAAATGATTTTGGTACTATTTTGAAAGACTTTAAAGTGATATAAGGTCAAATAAATTGGTAGAATATTATGAAGTAATTGATTAAAAAATATGGATAAGTAGTGACATTTACTATTTCATGTGTTTTTTTATGTGCTAACATGACGGTATCATGTGAGTTTTTTTCATGATACCTCAACCCTTCTTCAATTATATAACCTTAGAAAAAATTGGTCACAAAAGTACCTCCCATTGTAAATCCACTTAAAACATTGGTTTTTATAAGGTGTAAATTTTTAGGGATATATGATGATATGAATTTATTGGTTGTTCACCCTAATTTGAATGAAAGAAGATGCTTTGTGCAGAACATCAAGATACAAGTGTTATAACTTAGTTGGTATAAAAAATTAATATCCATTGATTTTGAAAGTTTTAGTGAAATTACTCATGTTTCCTATAGTTTTATAATATTTAGACAACTAATACTGGAAATCATAAACAATTTATACTTTGAATCTTATTTTCTACACTGATCTTTGGATTAGTAGGCTTAGAGGATTTTTTGACATGTATTTTCTAATAATTGAATCACTCATTAAGTTTATAAACAGAGAATATTGTTTTAATATGATAATTAAATTGATTATTAATTATTTAAGGTTATTTTTGAAGATATTAGGGTGTATTATAATTTCAGTATGTCCAGAGAACATTAAGAAGTCAAACGGTGGTAAGCATCTTTAGAAAATCAGGAATATAAAAATTTGTGGAACATGGGGAGTGAGAATGAATTTAAGCTTTTCAAATATGTTGATGATATTTTCAATAAAAGGAGAATAGAAGTCCCTTTTTTTTAATGTAGAGGAGGGACATAAAATTTAGATTTTTTTGATATTTTCAATAGAAACACATGGGGGAATGTTGCAACCATGGTTCTAGGTAATTTGATTTTTTTTACAATATGTGAATGATTATTGGATTTATTGGCAGTATGGATATGGAATTTTGGTGAAAAATAGTAACCAATATTTATTTATGTTTTCAAAATATTTTTTATATCAGTTTTATTGTGTTTTTAGATAACTTTTAAAAACGTAAAGGCTTTCAAGATTTTGTTGGTGTTTAACAGCCTTAATATAATTCAAAAAAAGTTTTCATGAAGGTTCAAGGATTTTTTGGAGAATTATATAAATGAATGTTTAAATAAATTTTCTAGAATCATTGATAATAAGTAGGATATTTATAGGTTTGAATTTGTTCATTATAAATAAACGTAAGTATAAATGAGTTGAGTTTCGTGTGGATTTATTCATGTGGTTAGTTTGGGACTTTGAGAAATTTTCCATCATGGAAGGTTTTACTTCAATGAGTCCTAAAATTATTTTCCTGTGCATTAAGTCCAATACATTACAGATTTTATAGGTATGGTCAGTTGGAACTCAACCTATGGTCGGTTGATTTTCAATGTGTGTTCAATTAAAGAGTTATTTTATTGTTTAGTAATGATATGTTTGACTTCAATAGGTAGTCATTTGAGTTTCATCAGGTAGTCAGTTGAAGATGGAAAATTTAATTGGAAAGAAATGTGTCATATGTTTGTTACATTAAAAAAATTTCCTTCATAGTAGCTTTGTTTAATGTGTGGTTAATTAGATACCTTCATGTAGTCATTTTTAGTTCCATGTATAGTTAGTTGAGTGGGAACAGTTAGTTTTCCACGTGGTTAGAAAAATGGAAAATAAATAAGCATATAAGCACATGACTCATGTTTACAACCTCACTTGGGATAAAAAAAATTTTAAATTAATGAGTGTAAGACTTTGGGGTAGAATAAGGCATCAGTTTATGTCTTTATTGTGCTGAGTGTAAGACTTACCAGAAGAATAAGGACAGATTATAATACATTCTTATGAGATTAATTATTCTGATTGTAAGTCTTCTAAATGTAAGACTTAAATTTAAATCTTTAATAACTAGTGAATTTGCGATGTCTACAAAAAATAAGAATGTTTAATGATGAGATCCAAATAGAAATATAGAGGTCCACATGGAAAAAACATGATGACACACACATGAAGATATTGATAGAGATTCTGATTTCAAAGGTAGAAGAAGAATAGGTCTTTTTGAGGGTTTAAAGAGTATGAATCATGATAATAAATCAATTACTAAAGGAATATCTATACTAGAAAGTATATTTTTGATTTAAATAAGGATTTTAAAATTAATATCCCATGACATGATATTCATTGATTAAAATAAAATATCCATACACAATATTTTGATATTTTAAGAGGTGGATTTTGAAAGGAGGTTCTAAGAGATTATGTGGAAAGAGTTATTGACTATAGAAAATGAAATCACACATGTGATAAAATGTAGTTATACTAAAAGGTTTAGGAGATTATGGAAATCAATTATTGAGTTATATTAAGATTCGTTGAGTTATTCTCGGTTTGTTTAAATAAAGAAATTCAATAAGTAGATATACTTGTGGATTCTAGGGAATAAATGGTTGACAATAGAATAAGGAAACATCTTTGAAATGGATAAATATGATGGTTTCATTTGGTATATTTTAATTTAAAAAATATATTTATCATCCATGACAAATAGAATGATCCTAAAGGATAATAAGGAAGATGGTATTATATACACCATGAGTTGTGATGCATTGAAATTGAGTAAGTGTGTATAAATACCATATAATGTAGTTATGGGAAGAGATAGGGGATATTTTCTAATATTGTAGATTTAGAATAGAATATATTGAGCATAATGAAATATCTGGTTCTTGAAGATGAGAAAAATGAGAGCCTCTATAGAAACAAACTTATATATAGTTTTATAATGAAGATTGAGGGCTCAATAGATAAGAGGATTCTAGTGCTCTATTAGGACTAATGAATAATTTTATTGGATAATTACAAATTTAAATTATCCTTATATATGTAAAAATGAGTGTTTATATTGAGAAGATAGAGGGTTATCATCACAGAGAGTATTCTACTATATGGTGTTTGAAAAGGAAGTCACAAAACAAAACTCCCTAAAATTATTTGGTCTCATATGGATTTGAAGACATTTATTATAGCAAACAAAGAGCTTAAAAGATAATATACATAGAGATATATATGAAATCAGAGTCTCATGCTAGATATAAAAAACCAATAAGTCCTTAAACTGGTGAATAAACCCTTATGTTTATAAATAATCAATATCCCTCAACTGAGTAGAGCATGAGAGAAGATAAGAGTCATTGACCTTGGGATCATTAGTGATCCCTTCTCAAATACTATGAAATATCTCTATACAGAGTATTAAAACCCCTAAAATATCAACACATTGTTGGTTTGTTCTCTATGGAGTAATCCTTAGTGTTGAACCATGTAAAATACTGGTGTCACTGTCTGTTTTATATTCTACATATGTATTTTATGTGTGGTGTGGATATATTCAAAAGAAATAATATGTTCAATGAATTTTCTTAAAAAATCAAGGAAAATGTCCTCAAAATAAAAAAAAATTGTTTGTGTAACCCTAAATTCAGCACTTCCCACTTAGGATGAATATGGTTCCAAAATTTTATAATGTTATACACACATGTACAAATGTATTTATTTTGTATATGAAAAATCATAATTTTAAATAAAAAATTTCAATGAGTATTAGTATTTTATAACCAATTTATTAATTATTTTACTTATTTGTAAGTAATTTATAATTTTAATGTAATTTAAGAAAAATAATATATGTGTGTTTGTGTGTTTAGAATAATTATTACTTAAGGAAAATAAATTATCATGTTAGAGGAATTTTAATCTAGGATTAAATATTTTTTACAATGTATTTTTATAATTCATAAGTAAATTTGGGTTTATTCACAACCCAATGAGAAATGAGAGGATAAATAGACCAATCATAGAGATCACAAGCATTCATAAGAAGTGCATTCATGGGTAGGAATGACCAGGGAGAATCCATGAATGGGGGTAACTGGATATATTTCTAATCTACTTAGCATGTGTCCTAGTATAAAAGTAGGAACTTGTATAATGGAATATTTGATTTTAGATAGAGATTATTTTATAACAATGAAAAATATATTGAGGTGATGTTTTCCCAATATTAGTTACACCTCTCCCTTATCGAGAACCTTTGGCCTCCACCCTTGTCAATCAAACATCACCAGATCATAGCCTCCTAAAAAACCCACCATTCTAATCCCTGTAAAGCTTGGGTTCAATACAAAAAATAACCATGAATTCCAATATCACAATGTAATTCATCAAAGATATCAAGTATATAAGCATAGATTCCATTACATATAATAATACCCCTTTATAAAAGAGATCTTTTATTTTTATAGAAACAACTATTTTTACGCCATGGAGGGATAAAGCATGTTTCAGAAAAACACTCCCATGATGAATCACTGATATAAATGAGACAAAGTTAATTTTTCATGTTTTCTTAGATTAAAAAGAGTTTCAAAAATATCATCATGATTTTATTTACAATCTATGGTCACATGTGAATGAAGGATGGAAACTGGGTCTACTATGGTGTAAAAGTGTACCCATGGTTGACTGGTGAACTCAATACTTGAGACTCTTAATACCACACTAAAGAGAATCCATGAAAGCTATTTTGATGAGATATAAATATGAATATGGTTTAGAAATTATTTTAGTTAAGAAACTTTGTACCTTGGTGAATGTTTCTATTAATAAGAAAAGATTCTGTATAGAAACCTCACACTATGATTTCAAGTATATTTTCTAGGAAAGTCCTAGTGGGAGTCAATATTGGTGCCTATATGGATTATAAAAGATGATAAGATTGAGATTTTGTTGAATATTTGGTAAAGGTATTTGAGTATAATATTTAAAAAAAAGATTTCTCTCTCCCAGATAATTTTTATAATATCTTAAAGAGGATTTACAAGTAAAATAAATAGTGCATATTTTGATCGATTCAAAGTTAGAAAAAGAAGGAATCTGTAACTAATTTGAAAATAGGAATATTTTAATGAATTAAAATGATAAACATGAATAAAGGAAGGTCAATCCCTTTCGAATTATTTTAAACATCCCAAGATAGTATATGAATTTTGTCAAATGATACATATATGTTTCATATCTTGGACCACAAGCAACACTGGACTTAAAATAAACTGTGATATATTTAGATAAAATATAAATATTTAAGTATGAACATAAAAAACCTATACATTGAATTAGTGGGAATAAATAGGAGTAATAACTCCATTAATTGTAATAATATATAAAATAAAGTATACTTAATATGAATTAAGTTTAATTAGTTTACCTAAATTGACTAAAAATATTATTTATTTTTAGGAAAGTATTTTTATAAAAAAAAATCTTCTATAAGATACAAATTTCTATTTTAAGAAATATATCATTTCTGATAAAATATGTTTTATACTAATAATTTATTAACACAAATTTAGTTGGTAAATAATATTGAATTAAAATAAAACATTTACTTTTTTAAAATTTCATTTTTCAATAAAAAATATTTTTCATAGTATTTTAGAATTTTATTAAAAAAAATTATAAACTTTTTCAGTTTAAATTAAAAAAAATTAACTTCATTTCTTAGTTCCTCATAAAAAAATTTATTCAGTATGATTTTTCGATTTTTTATTGAAAAGGTTGTTTTTTAATCTGAAAATATATCTTCCATTAAAATTATAATTTCTCTGACTTTATCATTATGTTATAATGATCTATAAAATTAAAAACCTTTTACGTGATAAAATATGATTATATGGAATAATATTATGTATTTTAAAATATTTTTTTAGCTTCTAAATCGTATGACCTAAGCTTTTTGAACTAAATTAAAATGTTAATTTAATAGAAAACTATTTTAAATATTTTCTTAAAATCAATTATTTTCATTAGGAATTTAGTTTTTTCTTTCCTTGAAATTACGATAACAATTATTTATTATAAGAAATGTATTTATTTAACTAAAATCTTTGTCCAATGTAATTTTATCTTATATGTAAATTTAAAGGATAAAAATTTTATATCTTTAAGAACTATTTTTATGTGATCGAGTGTATTTATTTTTAAATTAAATTTTAACACCTTTATAAATTTTATTTTTTAAAATTATTTTTAAATTTTAAATTATAATTATAAAAATTACATAAAATATTTATTCTTAATCGTTTTCATTAAAATTAATTACTTAGGCTATAAATTAATTACCGTTGTAAAAGTAAATTAGGGTAAAAGATAACATATTGAAACACAAATGCTTTAAAACACACAAATTTGTCTAAAAAAGAAGTGTTTGAGATGAGTTTTGAACCACACTAATTTTACTCTCCTCTTTTTTTCATTATTTTTCCTCTGAAACATTAATATTATCCTTACATTATTGAAAATATAAGGGTTTCTACAAAAACTACTTGTCCCTTCACTTATAAAAGGGTAAGATCTTCACCACTTCAAGGATCACATATCATTATAATTTATACTTTCAAATACACCATTTTCTTATACTATAATCATCTTCCACTATAAAAATATTATGTTCACCATTACTTGGCATAATCCCTTCATTTGCAAGGAGACTTCCAAGGAAAATTCAAGTCATGGACGTGAGTATTATCAACTACTTATATTTTATTCCAAATTATCTTCATTAAAATTTATTCTAAACACAATAATATAGTGATATTAGTATAATTCATACAATATAATTTTTCTATATTAATGGTATTATTATGTTTTATTCATATTCCGCATCCATTACGAAAAACAAAATTAGCATTCATATATTGTACGGACTACTGCCTTCATAATGTAACGTGTTTTTTTCATTAACCACCTTAAAATAATGAATATAATATGTTATTAAATGATAAATATTATTTTTATGATATATATAAGGGTTTGATATTTAAAACTAAGAAAAATTAATGATATCATTAATAAACATTCATCGTTAACTTAATCATTTAAAATATGCATACTAAAAGAAAAAATATTTTATTCAAATGGTGTAATGTTATAATATCCATTATTTATTATTATAATTCCTTAAAATTATGATATATCTAACTAATAAACACTAAATAATATCATTATACTTATGTTATAATGATATTACAAAAAATACCAAAAAATCATTTAATAAATTAGTGTATGTTCATGTTTGGGTCAGTTTAACCACCTAATTGAATAATATTATGAATATATATAAAGAGTGATGATGGGAAAATAATTATTGATGTAATATTGTATAAATTATTATATAATTATTATTTTTTTGTTCTAGATATTTTATATCAATTTTTAATTAATTTATTAAGAAAACACACTTCGATCGTCAAGAATCACAGAAACATTCTAGTTATCAATTTAATCTTCATGGATAAAGACTAAAACTAATGAAATTAATTTAAATAAAAATTATAAATAATCTTCAAAATTAAGTTTAATTATCTATTAATTATTAATGGTTAAATGATAAAGAACATGAATAACTCTATTATGAAACAAGTACAAACAATCAAAATTATAACCACCCGATGTGGAAAATAGGTAGAATCCATAGAGAGAATGACTATATATGAAGTGTACAAATAAAAATGGATATGAGTAAGTTTATTAATTATTTTATTAATATATTTATTTTTCTAATATGGGAGGTTACTATACATTTTTGGAATTCCAGAAAAGATATAAGGGTTTTCATCTCAAACTCTTCTCTTTTAGACATGTTTAGTATTATGCACCAGATTTAATTTGTGTTGATTATATACTAACAATTTAAGATATAATAACTTAAATTAAATTTGAACCATTTTATTTTAATTTCAATTAAAATTTCCTTCTTTAAAGGGGTTATTATTCAAGTGTAACTCAAGTCGCAATGGTTTTCTTGGTGTAAATCCGGATTCTTTGAGACATAATGCATTCTATACACAATGATTTCATTAAATGGTGTATTCAGTAACCATGTTTATATTTATATTATAATAATTTTAATTCATGGGATTTACTATACGAACCATTTTCCTTTTTCATGTAGTTGTTGATTCTGTTGTTTCCCTAGTAGTATGTTTTTTTTTTGGTAACTAAAATCCTCTTATTTGAGCTATAATGTTTTAATTTTAACATTAATATTCCATTATTATCTTATCCCACCATAATATTTTATTTTAATTTATAATTCTATTTATAAAAATTAAATTTTAATAAAAATAAGGTTTAATAACTCTTTTTACAGTGTAATTTTTAACACATTATTTTTGAAAATAATAAAAAAGGGGTTTCTTGTAAATTTCATATGTTTTGTCTTCCTTTATGTATATATAAATGAAAAATATTATGTCTTATAAAAGAAATATTATTAAATATCATTTTTAAAATAAATATTTTCAAATATTTTTAATTTCACCCTTTGAAAAAGACTTTTAGAAGTGATATTTTACTTCCACTTTTATGTCGATGTAAAAAATGTATTCTAAAATCAATTTTATGTTTTAACTTCCATTTCCAAATTCATTTTCAAAATTATTTTCACTAAGAGGGATTATATTTTAGTATTTATAATTTAATATATATTTATATTTTTCAGGAATTAATTCATGGCACAAAATAATAAAATTCTTGATCCCTACTTAGGTGGCATCGTTTAAACATTCTTTAGTGATGATGATTTTCATCTATGTAAATATCCTTATAGGTTTTATTTCTTACACTATAGATATTTTCTTTTTAAACCATAAACCATATTTCTTTATATGGATTATGGCCATGTTATTATAGTATTTACTAATTTTTATGCCCATTTTTTCATGTATTGTGAATAATATATTTTTCACAGTTCAGATTTGATGATGTTCACCAAGAAAGAATGTTAATCTATTGTCATGGGGAAACTTTTTTTCACTCTATATATTTTAATTCCAATATGCATGATTATTTAAAATTTAATATGTATTGTTTTACCATCCACCTTCCTTCTCAGGATGGGTTATGATCAGGTTATCTCTTTTATTGACATGGGGGAAAGTATTGGCATTAGTGCATTATTATTCCAATACGGATGATTATTAGAAATTTTAATATAAAATATTTTATCATATAACTTATTTATTTTGATAATATATGATCATGTTATCCTTTTTTTAATGGGAGAAATTATTTGCATTCTTAATGATTATTGACCGATAATGTAGGTTGATTATGTATTTGATTTCTGTATTTATCGTTATTTGGATAGCCAAGTTTTATTGAGTAAGAGGTTACTTAGGTAATAGTATAAAAGTTATTGATGACCCTAATGGTAAATTTATTGGACATAATCAGGTAATGTGTGGTCTCTATAATTATATAGAAACTCTACAAATTGATAGGTCTTGTGAGATAAAACAGGTTTAGGTATTTGGTCTATCCCATCCCAATTCTTCAATATGTACTGACTATTATCTCTATGACATGTAAATGTCTTGGAACATGGCCTTGGAAGTGGGTTTTTGAAGTCCAACATTATGAATTCCATCAGTATCAGATCAATATTATTGATATTCTTATATTAATTTAATGTCATGGGTATAAAATTCTCCCAGTTTCATGTGGATTATAAATTCATATAGTATGACAATTCCTTCCATAATATTTATTTCATATTCATTCCATGACTAATTTAGGTATATATTTCTCTATATAATTATTTTATCTCACTTGTTTCTAAGGTTTCCATTCCCTAGGTTATGAAAAAAAATGTACACATGGCATGTTTAGTAAGATAACATGTGTGATGAATTTATGGGAGATGTTAAAAACTTATCATGAATTAACTTGTTTATTATATAATGGGGAAGAAATCCATTAGTTGATAAGTACATGAGATTCATTAGTTTATGATGTTTTATAATTCAATAAATCTTTAAAAATAAAAATATTCGTTGTATTTAAGATATGAAATAATAATTATTGATATTTTAATTATGAATAGTTATATCTAGATTTTTACAGTTGATATCAAATCAAGTATTTAAATTATGCTGTTATGGAAACAGATCCAGAAGTGCAGTTCAGAGGAATCACAATTGGTATCAATGGAACGGTTTTGATAAATTTAAATATTAATATGTTTGTTAAGGATGATTAAGGTTTGATAAGTTAGGTTTTATCATAATTTAAAAGATACAGATAACCTAATATGTTATTTGAGGTATTATGGAATATTTTGGAATTAGTATAAATAAATTCACACAAAAAAGTAATATGACTGATTATTTTTTCTAGGATGGAATCCTAAATTTTTGGTAATGTCTTATGTATGTGGTATTACTAGAAATTACATACCTATCTAGATACTAAAATTAGATGTAAGATCTATAAAATATGTAACTTGTGGTAATAAACCCAAAATGGGCATATTGGTTATTAACATGATCATCCACAGGGGCATGAAAAAAGAGGCCTAACTACACATTTGGTCCAAAACTCTTGGAGGATATTATTTGGTCAATAAAATTATTTTTATGAACTATTATGATGGATTTATGAATGATGTAAAATTATTAGGTTATAGAACCTCATAAGAAAATGACCATGGATTAACATGGGTCAAATAAAGAGAGTCATATGTTGATTTGAAAGTATCATATGATTAAAACAAAGGTTTCATTTTTGGATTGATGTTTTCATAATCATATTTTTGATATTAGCAAAACCATTTTCGTTTTATTAATTAGTTGAAATAGGATCCCAAAATTAAAGCTAAAAAAGGTTTGATCCTAGAAACCACTATGTCATATAACTGCATCAAGGAAAAACTTTAATTGTTTAAAACCTTATTATTTTACTATTATTATGGAAAAGTTTAATTTCCTGGTTTTACCTAAGTTAGTGAGATTGATATTTTAATAATATTTAAGCACTTAATTATTCTCATTGGTGAGTGAATTTATAATGGTATTCTGGTGTATTATAAAATTGATGAGGATTATATGAAACATTTAAGTATTTTTATTTAGTATTTATTTAATAAACTAATGAAAACATAAATTAAATACTATTAATAACCTTAGAAATAATTGTATTACAAGGTTATATTTTTGGGCATAACTATTAAAGAAATCAAGATTTTGGAATGGATAACTCTTAAGTATAATATATATATATATATATGTTGTTGATATAATAAAGTGTGGTTTTATTTTGATTACAGAAGTTAGATATTAATTTATATCCTTAGAATTATTATATATAGTGACTATTTTGTGTCCTTATGAACTAATGGTAAATACCATTTTAGTTTTAAAAATATAATTAATTTCTAGGAAAATATATAATCTAGTTGTGGGTTGGTGTCTTGGACATTCAATTAGGTTATGGTAAACGTATGTTATAGTGAGTATATGATTAGGGAATATAGATACTTGGGTATATGATTGTAGGAATAACTATTGTTGTTTAAGGAAGTATAAGTTGGATTTTTAAAGAATAAATTCCAATGATTATTAGGATTAAAATATTCTAAGTTTATGATAATTTGTGATCTTAATTTTATGGATTGGGTTAATATTTATGGGAGATACCATCTCAAAATAACCTAGGTTGAACCAATAATAATATATACTAAAATGAGGGTGATGTAGGTTGAATTGAGTATGATTTAAATTGATTTGTAATAATTACAAGCTGACGTGATAATTTTTTAAATTGATACATCTTGAGGTTAAATAAGCATGTGATTATAGTTCACTTATAATTATTTTCATTCATGTATACTCTTTCGGTTTTATTAATGGTTGAAACTAGTAATAATAATGAGTGTGAGGGAAAATATGGAGATTTAATTCAATAATAACCCCATCAGGATATGAGTTGGAGAGAGAAACATTAGGATTATTTCAAACTACCTATCAAAAATTATGATTAACAATTTAAATATATTTGAAATCTAAAACAAAAAAAAGAATATAATGGTAGAGTCTCATGAAATAATAATTGATGAGGGTCATCAGATTCATATGTGTAAGGTAAATAGAGAAACTACTAAAATCTATTTCATCAACTGCATGTGACTTAGGCATTATGTTGCTCAGTTTCATAATCTAAGGTCCAAAAAGGAATATAGTTAGAAAATATTGTGAGAACAAGGAACATAAAATTAAACTATTAATAATTTATTAGATATTGATTTTCACTCAAGATTTTCAAGTGTTCTATGTTATATAAGTTATCCCCAACTACAAGATATTGAGTGGTATGATTATCATATAAATAACTTTCAAGGTTTGTGTGAATTTAATCCATATTGATCTAGATATTATTCCTATAGTATATTTATATGTGAAATTATGATGGATTAGATCTCTTTATAAAGATATTATACTAATTTTTTATTTTAGTTAACTCTCATTTCAAAATCCAAAATAAATCCAATATCATCTTGTAGTGTATAGTTAATAATGAATTCCCTATAGAAATCACTCTGATATTATGATTAAAATTGAGAGGATGAAATATCTATATATGGGGTAGAATGTAACACTCCCAAATTTTAATATGTGATTTTTTTAAATGCTCCAAATGTGATTGATATCTTGCATCGCACGCAACACCGAACTTAAATGAAACCGTAATATATATAGATACAATATAAATATTTAAGCATGGTCATTAAAAACCTATCCATTTAATTAGAGAGAATTAATAGGAGTATCAACTTTATGAATTATATGTATATGAAAATTAAAGACTACTTTTAATATGAATTAATTTTAATTACATTACATAAAAAGACTAATAAGATAATTTATTTCTTATAAAATTATTTTTATTAAAAATACCTATTTATGTAAAAACATTTCTATTTCAGGAAACTAATTATTAATTATAAATTATTATTTATATTAATAATTGGTTAACACCAATTTATTTTGTAAATGATATAAAATAATAATAATAATAATTGATATTTGAAAATTTCATTTTCTAATAAAAATAGTTTTGATTTTATTTTATAATTTTATTCAAGAATTGAATTTATAGATTTTGGAATTTTAATTTAATAATAATTAAATTAATTTGTTAATTACTCATATAAAATGTGCCTTATTAGTAAATTTATAGCTTATTCTAGAAGGTTTTTTTAATAAAAAATTATGGTTTTCGTGAAACTTGTAATATTGAAGAGTTTATCATTATATTAGACTGATCTATAAGATTTAAAAACCCCTTAAGGAAGTAAAATATGAATATATTGAATAAATTTATTCATTTAAAAATATTCTTTGAGCTTATAAATCTTATGTTCAACATTTTTTGAACTCAATTAAAATATTGGTTTAATAAAAAGTTTTTTTGATGTTTTCTTTAAATAAATTATTATCAAGGGAGATTCAGTTATGGATTACCGTGAATGTATCATAACCCTGATTTTATAATAATATGTCAATTATTTCATTAAAATCAATATAGAATATAGTTTTATTTTATATATAAATTTGATGCTTAAAAATGTTATTTCTAAAAAAACTGATTTTATTGGATTAAGTGTATTTATTTATAAATTAATTATTAATACCATTCAGAATTTTATTAGATAAAATTATTATGAAATTTGAAATTATAGTTATCAAATTAGTCAAAAATTTCAATATAAATCTTGTCATTAAAATTAACTAATATGTTTATTATTTATTTTCCAAGGTAAAAGTAAATTTGGGTAAAAGATAAAAAGTTTAATAAAATCATTACAACACTCAAAGTTGTCTCAAAATAGGGTTTTTGATGTCATTTTCTTCCCAAAATTACTTTACTCTTTTCTTGTTTCAATTTTTGGCCTTTAACTCTTGAATAGTAGTCTTACATTATTGAAATGTAAAGGTTTCTCCTAAAACTACCCTTCCCTTCACTAATAAAAGCATAACATCCTCACTAGATCAAGACTCAACTCTCATTAAAATTATCAAAATAAATATTCCATTTTTATCCTCTTATAATGTTATTCCACTTTTAAAATCTTATTCTCATCATTATTTATCATAAGGACTACATTTATAAGGAGACCTTGAAGGAAAATTCAAGTTTATGATATGAGTATTGTCAATTACTTAACTTTTCTTATTAATTGTATTTATTAAAATTTATTCTAGATACACTAATATACTGATATTATTATAGTATATAAACATTATTATTACTATATTAAGGGTTTTAGGATTTTTTTTTATTCATATACCCCATACATTAATAAAAAAATATTGTTTTTGAACAGTGCGGACTACCACCTCCACAACACAATGTGTTTTATTTTCATTCACCATGTTACAAGGATGAATATAAGGATTTTATTAAAGGATCAATATTATTTTTATGATATATTTAAGGTAATATTAAAAAAAATTAATAACCTATTAATGATATGCTAAATAAATAAACATCATTAAATTAGTAGTTTAATAGAAGAATACAGAGAAGGAAATCATTTATTAAAATTGTGTAATATTATGTTATCAATTACTTATAATTATAATTACTTAAAATTATTAAATTTTTCACTAATAAAAATTAAATAATATAATCATACTTTTAGTATAATGATATTAAAACAAAATCACCTCATAATCATTCCTTAAATCAGGGTGAGTTCATGTCTGGGTCGATTTAACCACCTAATTGAAAAAATACGATGAATTTATATCATGAATGACTATGGGAACATAATTTATAGTTTAATATGATATAAATGAGTATATAAATATTTTTTTGTTTTTTTATATTTTATTTTTATATTTAATTCAATAATTAATAAACACACTTTGATCCTCAAGGATCTTCGAAACATGCTAGTTATAGATTTCATCATCAAGGATAAAGACTAAATCACCCTTGAAAAAAAAATTAAACATAATAAATCATTATAAATCATTACTAATACTAAGTTTAATGATTTATTAAGGATCAAAACTGAATGAAAAATGAACATAGACATCACTATTATAAAACTAATGGAGGCGATCAAAACTATAAACATCCAATTTGGGAAATTGGTAGAATTCATATAGAGAAAGAATATTTTTTAAGTTTATAAATTAAAATACATATTATTAAGATTTTTAATTTAGTTATTAAGGTAGCTATACTTTCTATATAATATTTTAAAGTACATTAGTGGATTTGAAGACAATATGTAAGGATTTTCATCACAAATTAATCTCTTTCAGACATGTTTAGTATTGTGAAGCTAATTTCATTTATGTGGTGTAAATAATACCTATTTTAGATATCATATAATTAATTACCTTTTAATCATGGTATTTTCATTTCAACTAAATTTCCTCTCTTTCAATGGGTTTTTATAAAATTGTTACTCAAGTCGTAAGGGTTTTCTTTGTCTCAATAAAATTCTTTGATACATAAAACACTTTGTGCACCCTATTTTCATTAAAATGTGTATTCTATTATAATGGATATATCTATATCATAAGTGTTTTAGTTATTTTTATTTACTATACAAATATTTTTTCCTAATTTAATTAGTTTTTTATTTAGTATTTTTTCCAGTACTAAGGACTTTGGGTAACACAAATCCCTTTATTTGAGTTATAGTTTTTCATATTTAACATTGTACTTCAATACATGGGTTTTCCCACCCTATTATATTATAGTAATTTATAATATGATTTTTTAAATGAAGTTTTAATAAAAATTCTATTTCATTACTCTTTTTATAATGTGTGTTTTGAACATGGTATTTTTGAAAAGATTTTAAAGGTTTTTTCCTTTTTGGTTTCATACATTTTGTCTTAATTTTAACATTTATCCTAGGAAAATATTATATATTTTTAAGGAACTATTATTTAATATTATTTTTAAAATTAATTTTTTTCAAATGTTTCTCAATTTACTTATTGAATAATACATTTAGAATTGACCTGAAATATCCTCTTTTATGTCAGTGTTATTTTTTTCTAAAATATATTTTACGTTTACTCTTAGATTTATATTTTTGTTATCAAAATGATTTACCAAAATAGGGTTTATGCTTCACTATTTATAATTTAATATAAATTTATATTTTGAGTTAATGAACTCATGGTACAAAATAATCAAATTATTGATCCCATTTTCGATGTTATTGATGAAGCATTCCATTGTGAGGATGTTTTTCATATGTGTAAACATCCTTCTATATTTCCATTTTTTTCATCAAGGAAATATTTTTTTCTAAACCATAAAAATTTGTTATATGTATGACTTATTATTATGTTATTACTATATTTACTTAACTGTATACCCATTTCTATATACAATGCAAACATCACATTGTACATAATTTATATTGTATGATGTTCACCTATGAAGAATGTTATTATATTAACATTGGGAAAAGTATTTTCATTCCATATATTTTTATTCCAATTTGAATGATTATTGTCAAGTTTATTATGTATTTTTTAACCATCCACCTTCTTTATCAGGTTGGTTTATGATCATGTTATCCCTTTTGATGACTAGGGGAAATATATTGACATTATTAATATTGTTATTCCAATACAAACGATTATTTACAAGTTGATCATGTAATGTTTGACAATCTATATTCTTTCTCTTGATGGGTTATGATAATGTTTTCCCTTTTATTAATAAGGTTAAAATTATTGTAATTCTTGGTAATTACTGACTGTTATTACAAGTTGATTATTTATTTGATTTTTTTATTTCTAATTATATTTATTGACAAATTTCATTGAATTAAAAGTTAATTTATGGATGTTAGTAAAGGTATTAAAAACTCTTATAGTAAATGAATTGGACATAATTCAATGATATTATGGGCCTGTAATTATATATATCATCAATGCATCAACATGTCTTGTGATAAAAATAGGTTTAGGTATTTTTTGTATGAATTCCCACATTATAAATATGTCTTGATTTCTATCTTGAATATAAGTAAATGTCTTGGTATAGTACCTTTATATAAGGTTGTTAATGTTAGAAATTATGAATTACATTAGTATGAAATCACTACAATTGATATTAATGTTTTTATTTACGTTTTTAGATATTTCATCCTCCCAGTTTCGATTTTACTATGGATTTATTCTGTTTACCTATTCCTTCCATAATATTTATGCCTTGTTTATTCCATGATTACATTAGTTAGATGTTTCCCTTACTAAGAATTTTAGATCACACATTTCTCATATTTATATTCCACATGTTATGAATAAATGTAGTACATATTACATTTTTAGAAGGATAGAAATTGTGGAAGTGTTTATGGATGATTTTTAATACATTTCAGGAATTAAGTTATTTCTTATATATAATTGAAAAAATTTCCATTGGTTGATAAATACATGGTCTTTAATTGTTTAAGATTTTTCTTAATTATTTAAAGCTATAAACCTAAAAAATATCCTTTGGGTGCAAGATATAAAATAATAATTACTTATTTTTTTATTATGAATTGTTATATAACTTATTTGATAGTTGGTGTCATAGAAATATTTTAAATTATGCATTTGTGGTACCATATCTAGGATTCTGTTTTCGAGGATTAAAGGTTTGTCCCAAATAAATTTTTTCATAAATTTGGATATTATGATATTTTTTAGGATAATTTAAGAGTTGATATGTTAGGGATGATCATAATATTTAAGGTATAGAAAACTATTTATATTAGTTGTAGTAGTATGAAATATTTTGGGATTACGATAAAATAACATCAATGAATATCCTAGAAATAATTTTACGTATAGTACGACATGCTGATTTTTTGGAAAAATCTTGAGTAAGTATTTTTCCTATTAATTGAATCCCTCTACATATACTACAAGTGGATATAGGATCTGACAGAAATGTACCTAGGGGTAGAAATCCCCAAAAGGGCGTATATGGTATTAACTTAGTCATCAGGTTGTTCATAACAAAGATACCTAAATGCATACTTAGATTGACACTCTAGGGGAATATGTTTATATTAATAACATTCTCAACATGAATCATTATAAAGGATTCATGAATGATGTCAAGTAACTAGGTTAGAAAACCTAATAGGAAATGACTCTAAATATCCAAGGATTAAACAAGGAGAGTCCTTGGTTGATACAAAAGTATCATATGATAAAAAAGGTGTCATATTCAGATTCATTATTTCATATTCATATTTTTGTTATTATCATACCATTTTGGTTTTAGAATTTTGTTAAAACATGATCATGAAAATAAATCTGAAAAATTTTATATTCCTAGAAATCACTATGTCTTATAACCAAATTGGGAAACATACTTAAATGGTTTAAAACCTTATTATTTTCTTGTTATTATGAAAAATGTGAATTTCCTAATATTACATATGGTATTGAGATTGATATTTCAAAAATCATGAAACTATAAGCTATTATCATTAGTGACAGACATTTATCAATGATATTCTTGTATATTCTAAAAGTTATGAGGATTATGTGGAACATATGATTATTTTTCTTTAGTATTTTCACATTAAATATATGAAAAATTAAATTAAATGGTATTAATAACCTTGAAAATTGATTTTATGATAATTTTAAATTATTTTACATATCTATTCAAGTAAACATGATTGACATATGCCTAACTCTTAAGTTTTATATACACATGATTTTTAGATAATAAAGGGTGGTTTGATTTTGATGAGTTAAGACAGATACTAATTTCTATCATTGGGATTGAGAATTGATTCATGATATTTTTGAATATGTTTATTTAATTTTTGGGATAATGATATATAGTTACAAGTGTGTGACCTTATAAACTAATGGTTTATGCCATTTGAGAGTTAAAGATAAAGGTGATTTTTTGGGGAATGTATAATCTAGTTGTAGATTAAAGTTGTGAAGATTCAAATAGGTTTTGGTAAAGTTATGTTATATATATTATATGAATATGGTGTATATATATGCATGGGCATATGATTTTTGGAATGACTAATGTTTTTTTAGGATAGACTAGTCATATTTTGAGAGATTAGATTTCAATGATTGTTGGGTTTAGAATATTTCAAGAAGGCTCATGGTAATTTGGGATCACTATTTATGGATTGGGTAAATAATTATGAGAGAAACGAACACAATATAATTATGTTAAACCAATAATGGTATATGTTGAACTAATAATTATATAGGTTGAACCAAATGTGATATAAGTTTAGTTTTAAGAACTATAAGCAAACATGAAAGTGTTATAAAGTGATACGTCTTGAGGTTAAATTTTACTATTTTTAAAATTCTATTATAATGATCATCATTAATGTTAGCTCTTTTATTTTTAGTAATGGATGGAATAAGGAGGAACCAAGGGTGTGGGGGACAATATAGATATTACCTTGTTGGGAAACTCATCAGAATGGGAGATGGAATGAGAAACCTTATAATTATGTCAAACTAAGTATCATGAAATATGATTAATAGTGTGAACATGGTCAATGTATCAAAAACACTAAAGAATAAAAAGATATAGTCTCATTAAATATCAAGTGATGAAGTTCATCAAACTCACAAGTGTATGGTAAAGAGAGAAGCTACAAAAATCAATTGATTTAATTATAAGATAATTAGATGTTCTTTAGATCAAAGTTTCAATATAAGGTAAAAAAGGGATAGATTCACTAATAACCATGTGAAGAAGAAAAATCCTATGAAACTAATACTAATTTATTAGATAGTGAGTTTTCACTCTAGATATTCTAGTAACTTATGTCATGTAACTTTTCACTAACTACTAGATATTGAGTAGTATAATAAATATATATATAATTTTCAAGGTTTTTGGAAATTTATTAATGCTAGATATATATCTTAATCACTTATTAAAATTATATATGAAATTTAAAATGGGTTATCTCTCATTATAAATTGATTAAAATAATTTTTCATTCAGATAAATCCCATTCCAAATCCAAAATAAACCCATGATCATCTAGAGGTGGATATTTAATTATGAGTTCCCTATAGAAAAAACACTCATATTATCAGTAAAATTATGAGGATGAAATTTATTTAAGGGGGAATAAAGTAACACCAGAATATTTTAAAATACTAATTTCATTAAATTATCCAAATCTGTTTGATATGTTACATAGTACACACCACTAATATTAAAAGAAACTATGATATATTTAGATAAAATATAAATATTTAATTATTACTATTAAAAATCTACCTATTGAATTAGAGATAACTAATTTGAGTAATTAATTTATGGATTATATATATATATTGAAAATTAATTCTACTATTAATGTGAATGAAATTCAATTAAATTACCTAAAATTACAAATAAAATCATTGATGGTTTAGAAAAGTATTTTTTAAAAAATTACTTTTTATTGGATACGTATATATATTTCAAGAAAAATATTATTAATGATAAATTTATTTTGATAGTAATAACTTTTTAACATAGATTTATTTGGAAAATTATTTTAAATAAGATTAATAATATTTAATATTTGAAAATCTCATTTTCTAATAAATATGATTTTTCCTTATATTTTATGATTTTATAAATAAATGAATTTATAAATATTTCTATTAGAAATGAATAAAATGAAAATCATTTTTTCATTACTCGTATCATTGTTAACTTTTTATGAAGGTTTTAACTTTTTCTGAAAAGTTTAGTTTTAATAAAAAAATATAGTTTTCAAGAAACTTGTAATTTTTATGTTTGTATCATTATATATGAATGATATATAAGATTAAAAAACCTTTTAGGTGATCAAATGTGAATCTATGGAATAATATTATTATTATTTAAATATTATTCGAGCTTATAAATCATATGTCCAATATTTTTAGAACTAAATTAAAATGTCAGTTTAAAAAAATCATTTCCGGTATTTTCATTAAATTAAGTATTTTCAAAGGGATTTATTTTTTATTAATATTAAATCCTCATAAAATTTATTTTATTTTATAATAATGTTTTTTATGTAATTAAAATCAGTACCAAAAATAATTTTTTATATATATAAATTTAAACCATAAAATGATATTTTTTTAAAACCAATTTTTACTCTATTAAGTGTATTTATTTTAAAATTGAACTTTCACACCTTTAGAATTATTTTAATAAAATTATTTTAAATTTTAACATTAAAATTAACAAAATTGGAATAAATTTCAATCATTATCATTTTCATTAAAATTAATTACTAAGGTCAAAAATTAATTACCAAGGTAAAATTAAATTTGGGTAAAAGATAAAAAGTTAATACAAAAAAGAGTTAAAACAATAAACTTTGTCTAAATAAGTAGTGGTTGAGTTTATTTTAGACACACACTCATTTATCACTCTTATTTTCTCCATTTTTTCCTTTTACACATATATAATATCCTTACATTATTGAAAATTTAATGTTTACTCAAAAAACTACCCACCCCACCACTAATAAAAGGGTAACAAATGTACCACATTAATACTCTATTATAATTAGAATTTATGGTTAAAAATATCCCATTATTATCCTCCAATAACCATATTATTTGTTAAAAATATTATAATCCCCGTTATTTAGCATAAGGCCTACATTTCTAAGGTGGCTTCCAAAACAATTTCATGTCCCCGACGTGAGTACTATGAATTACTTAGCTTGAATTTTATATTATCTTAAAAATAATTATTATATTAAAAAGAATATAATTCAATTATTATCATTTATATATATTAACTTTACTATATTAATTTTATTGTTATTTTTTAATCATATTACCCATCCATTAATAAAAATAATATCGTCATTCGGGCGTTGTGCAGAATACTACCTCCAAAACATAAAATGTTTTGTTTTCATTAAGTGCCTTATATAGATGGATATATGGATGGAATTAAAAGATAAAAATTTATTTATTATATAATTATGTTTTTATTGAGAAATTTAAAAACCTATTAATTATATGATCAACACACAATCATCATTAATTTAATCTTTTAAAATTAGTGTACTAAGAGGGTATTGTTTTATACAAATTGTGTAATATATTAATATCCATTTTTTATTCTTATAATTAATTAAAATTATGATATATCTCACTAAAAAGCACTAAAAAATATCATTATTATTTTGGTATAATTATATTAAAATAAAACCACCTCATAATCATTCATTGACTAAGGTTATGTTTATGTTTGTGTATGTTTAACCACATAATTGAAAAATTCTATAAATTTATATCATGAAGTGATATAGGAACATAATTAATGTTTTAATATTATATTAATTAGTATATATTGATTTTTTTTATTCTTTAGATGTTATATCAATATTTAATTCATTAATCAATAAAACACACTTCAATCATCAAGAATCACTGAAATGTACAAGTTATCAATTTCTCCTTCAAGGATAAAGCATAAAACAATCAGTAAAGTATTTTTAAACAAAATAAATACTTATAAATAATCCATAAATATAATTTTAATAATCTATTATTGATTAGAATTTAAATAATAATGAGCATGGACATTATTATTATGAAACCAGTAGAAATGACCCAAACTATAGACACCTAATGTGGAAAATCAATAGAATTCATAAAGAGAATGAAAATTTATGAATGGTATAAATTAAAATTGATATTATTAAGGTTATATAATAATTAATTAATATATCTATTTTTTTATGTAGAAGGTAAAATTACATTTTTGGAAGTCCGGACAAGTGGTAAGTGTTTTCATCTCAAAGTCCACTCTTTGTATCATGTTTGGTATTATGCACCCTATTTCATTTATGTGGTGTATATACTACCTATTTGAAATATAATAGAATTAATTAAATTTTAATCAGTTTTTTTAGTTCAATTATAAGTCCTCTCTTTCAAGGTGTTTTTATTGAAGTGTTACTCAAGTCGCAAGGGTTTTCTTGTTATTAATCCTGATTCTTTGATACATAACACATTTTTTCACAATATTTTCGTTGATTGGTATATTAAATTCCCATGGATATATTTATACCATAATCCTTTTCTTTCATAGACATTAGTATCCAAATCATGTTTCCATATTCATGTGGTTATTGACTCAATTTTTTCCCCAATAGTAATGATTTTTTGTAACTCAAATCCACTCCTTTGAGTTATAATGTTTTGTCTTTAACATTTTTCATACATTATTGGCTTCTATAACCCTATTATTTTATGTTTATTTATAATCCTATTTTAAAAATAAATAATAAAAATACGTTTTTGTTACTCTTTTTACAATTTTAGTTCTAAAAAAGGTGTTTTTGAAAATATTAAAAAGGGTTTTTCCTTTCACTTTCAATTGTTATGTCTTCCTCCCCAAATTTATTTAAGAAAAGTATTTTGACATTTAAGTTCCATATTATTGAATACAATTTTTAAAATTAAATGTTTTTACAGAGGTTTAACATCACCTTTTGAAAAATACTTTTAGAAGTTACTCATAACTTCCTCTTTTATGTAAATATTAAAAATACTTTCCAAAATATCATTTAAGTTTTCACTTACATTTCTATTTTCATTTTCAAAAGTATTTAACCTAACAGGATTTATGTTTCACTATTTATATTTTTATATATATTTATCTTTTTTGGTTTAATAGACTCATGGTACCAAATAATCAAATTATTGACCCCTTTTTTGGTGGTATAGTTCAAGCATTCTATTGTGAGGATATTTTTTCATATATGAAAACATCCTTCTCGGTTTCCTTATTAAATATAGGGATATGTTCTTTTGAAACCATCCACTTTATTTATCTATATGTATTATGATAATATTATTCCATATTTATATATCTATAAACCCATTTCTATAATGGTATGAACATCACATTTTACATTATTCAGATTGGATTATGTTCACCTAGAAATTATGTTATTCTTTTATCAAAAGGGAAAAGTATTTGTACTCCAAATATTTTTATTCTAATATATATGATTATTGCAAAGTTGAATATTTATTTATTTACCGTCCTTCTTTCTTAATATGAGTTATGATCAGGTTATCTCTTTTATTAACATGGGTAAATATATTGTCATTCTGTATATTGTTATTCATATACGAATGATTATTAAAAAGTTTACGATATAAAGTTTGACCATCCAAATTCATTCTCTAGATGAGTTTTGATCATGTTATACCTTTTATTGGCCCGTGGGAAATTATTTTAATTTTGGATTATTATAGACTTCTAATGTAAGTTGATTATGTATTTGATTTATGTATTTATTATTATATTGATATCCGAGTTTTATTGAGTAAGAGGTTCCCTAGGGAAATATATGAAAGGTATTGATGACTTTTATGGTTAATGCATCGGACATATTCATGTGATGATTGGGACCCATAATTATAGAGCCCCTCAATTCATCGATGAGTCCCATGAGACCAAACAAGTTTGTATATTTGTTATATGCCTACCAAATTCCACAAGTTGTATTGATTGTGGTCACAATTATAATTAAATTACATGAAATTGGGCATCTGCAATAGTTTTTTGAAATATAACATTATTCATTTCATTAATATGATATTATTATTATTTATATTTATGTTTTCATTTATTAATTTATTCTCATGGTTATATCATGGTCTTAGTTTTAAGTTAGTCATTACTTCATGTTGTTTACCAATTCATGTAAAAATATTTTTTCCATTTTTAATTCTATCATATTTTTACCTTATTGAGCTTTTTATCTCACCCCTTTTCTATGTTTCCATTTTCTAGGTTACTGAGATAAATATTACACATGAATTTTTTTATAAGAATATGATGTATGAAAGAATTTATGATAGATATTAAAAACTTATCATGAATTAAATTTTTTCTTATAAATAATGAAAATAAAACTCAAATAGTTATGAAATACATAATCTTTATTAGTTTAGGATCTGTTCTAATTCTCTAATTCCCTAAACCTAAATTTTTTTAAAATATAATAATTGAATTGATCATTGTTTATTTTTTAATTATGAATTTTTATATCTAAAATTATATAGCTAGTATAAAAGAATGTATGTAATGTATGTGTTTATGGTACTGGATCTGGTATTGTGGGTTTGAGGTGTCAATATTTTTCTTATTGAAATAATGGTTTTTCACACTTGAAAAATAAGAAATTGGATTTTCTGGATGAGGAGTGTTTCTGGGGATTAGGTGTTACTACCATGTTCAATAAGTTTTTTCCTTATTATTTTCTTCTCCCTCTTAGGGCTATCATGAGAGGGTGATTTTATTTTGTCCGAGTATATGATTTTAAGGTAATTTTTCTTGTTCGGGTGTTGTTATATATTTAATTTAGGTTTGTTTTTCATTTTTTCATTAATTATTTCAATTAAATTCTCTTGTACTTACATGAATTACTATTGTGTATGTTGGATTATATAGGTATTCTTTATATATGATTACTTGAATACTACCATCATCATGACCATTGCATTAGATAAGTTTTATGTCTAATTAGGGTATGAGTTACCATTCTTAATAATATATTAAATTGCCAAGTCTATTGATAACAAGGGAATTTATGATAGATAATGTAAACACTTAGGAAAAGAGGTTGAATTAGACATTATTCTAAATATAATAATAATAAATTTAAAAGAATTCATAAATACTGGTGAAGGAACCAAGAAATAATATTCTTGGTGTAAGAACCTAGATCTTTTTTTCAGGTATGAGTCTTGTTTTCAAGTGTTTTTTAGAAAAATGGGAGATTTTGGAATTTTAAGTAGTACACGCCATGTACTTAAGAGTACACGTAGTGTACTTAGAAGTACACATCGTGTACATGGTTTCTGCAGGTAGTTGTGTCCTGGCCGTGTAGCGGCCAAGTACATGGTTGTGTGGGGTGGCCTATAGACCACCTAAAGAGGGGCCTAGTAAAGGCATATACACGTCGTGCATCTTTAAAGAATACACCAGGTATTTTTATTTTTACTTGATAAATTGGACTGGGGTCGTGTCTCGTTCACATAAAATACTTATTCTAATGTTATATCATCTAGATGAAACTAAAGATCGCAATTATTCTTCGAGCCACGATTGACCATCCGTTCTCTGAATCAACTGTCGTCGAATGTGTTGGAATCTCCATGTTGAGTTCTTCATTCTTCTAGAGCCTCATCCCTTGATTTCTCCCCTTTTGTAAGATATTATTGGTTGAAAGTTTTAGACTTTTTTGTATATCTACCACGTTCTAGGTCTAATCAAAGGCTGGGATTCAATTATATCAATCATACAACATCGAGATAGGTGGTTTGTGCCTTTCTGTAGATCATCTTTGAATTATATGTGTAAAAGTGCCCAATATCCTAGTTTAGGGTATTGCGTGTTTAAGGAATTTAACCCTTTAATGCCACCTATGCCTTGATTTCTTGAGTTAGGGATCATGTTTGATATTAGGGTTTAGTCACCTTGTTATGGATGTGTTTTCCCATGTTCGAACTAATATCGGCCATTAGGCCTAATTTTGTTTGTAAGACTACTCTTTTTTCCATGCCAAGTGTTGTTAGGATAGAGTGATATTTTCTTACCTGCTTGTGCCATGCTTTGTAGTTGTTTATCCAAGTAGTATATTGTGATTTACTTTGGCTACTGGATATCATTTTTGCACTATTTTCTTACACAGGGCTTTGGGAACCTGGTATAGTTAGACCATTGGGGAAATAGACATTGAGGGATTTCCCCAAGTGTCTGTTATAATTTTACATTGTGAGACCATAGGGGGGTGGACGTGTGTGCTCTCTCAGAGTATCTATAGTTAAAAATTGTGTGACCACAGGGGGGAATTTGATTCTGAGTGCTTCCTCAAAGAGTATATAGTTTATCGATAAAAGACCACATGAGGAATTGATGGTGAGTGCTTCCTCAGAGAGCCTTTATTTAAGCTAAACCAGAAGGGTTACACTATGAGTACTTCCTAGAGAGTTTTTTGTGTTTGATTGGTTGATTATTTTGATAAATGTAAATGAATGTATACGATACTATATTATTGTTTACTTTTGAGTACTTCCTTGTTTATTACTTCATTTTTTATATTGCCTGTAATATATATTTACTGACTATTAGGCACATATATTTGGGTGTTTGCCAACTGGGATGTGTCTCACGCCCTGTTTGGGTCATGCTTTTGGTACCAAACTAATTATATTGTTGTAGGTATAGATAAGGGCAAGAGTATTTCTACTTCAGGTACTTGATTGATGTGAAGCTGGAGAGCATGGGACCAAGCTAAGGATTGCGATGTTGTTAGAGTTGTTTACTTGTTTTGTTTCCATTGTACTTGGTTTTGTTTTGTATTCCAGTATTGTGACTTGTTTGTATACTTTCCTAGATATTGTGACATGCATCATTAATTATATATATGTTGTAGTAGTTTTTCTACTTGCAGTCTTCTATTTTTAACCATTGCATGTTATTATTACTACTTCCACTACTGTTATCTGTTTATTTCCACTATATTACTCTACCAATGAGGGCATAGTATTCCCACTATCACACACAATGCCCTCGTTACTAGTTGGCAGCCTTTGGCATTCAGGGAAATGCACTTGAGGCCATGTGACCAACTTGGTATGGGGAACCTCTGGGAGACACCCGGAACCAGGATGTTAGAAGGTGGTATAAGGGGAATTATTTTCTTCTTGACTAACTATTTGGAGCCTATAGAGAGGGATATGAATGAATAGGTAGTTGGTAATAACATATGCCTAGGAGTAGCTAACCTTTGTATAGGGAAATCTAATTTACCTCGAATATTTTAATTTTCTGGTTTTTCCATTATTATAGTTGATTTGATTTCACTGTTAGGTGATTCACATGTTTTGTGTTGTTCTTGTTGATATTATTGAGGTTCTATTTCTGTTGTAACCTGATATGATGAGGGTATGACATATCATGCATCATATAGGCACTTTCTAGAGATCACATTTCATGCATTATTGTCATTCCATTTAGGGTTCATTATTGATTGAATATTGTTGTGATAGATGTTGTTCTAGATATTCATGTTGTTGTGATAGAAGCCTTGATAGAATACCTGATATTTGATAGGGTATTGCTAATTGTGTAAGGTTTCGTTTGATTGAGGGAAAAACTTTGCTCCCTGAGGTGTTATGGGCCCTCATGGATTGGAATTTTGTGGATCATGTGTTGGATATCACTATTATTCCTTGTGATGTACATGTATAAGATTCCAAGATTTGATTCGCGGAGAGTATAGGCCCTCACAGATTTGAATTTGGAACTTAAATGTTCGTTCAATGTTTTTTATGTGTTCTGAAGTAGTTTCGAAGGCTTAATATCTTCAAAACCCCAAAATACATGATTTCTATTGATGAATATAAGTCATTTATCCTTCTATTCGGGAAGGAACAACTTTTCTTAAGTACACGCTGTGTAAATTTAGTACATGTCGTGAAGTCTTTAACCATGTGACTGGTTGTGTGAGTCGAAACATGGAGTTGGGAAACCTTTGGTGGATCACGTCGTGTACCTGACATACATGTCGTGTTGTATAGACTATGTATTCGACCAGGTGACTAACGACATGGGTCAGTGAAATTTTTCTAGTACACATCATTTCTGGTATAAACACGCCATGTAGAGTCGACTGTGTAACCACCCATGTGACCAATGACATGGGTTGGTGAAATCCTTCAAGTACACATCGTGGCTGGAACATGCATGATGTGTAGTTTTAAACTAGGAGAACCTTGTGGTTTATCCATGTAGAGGAACTCAGGTAGGGAAAAATGATTCAAGTACACACCATGTCTAAGGAGAACATGCCATGTGTATGGGGTGTCACATGACCAGTGTTGGCAGGAGAACACGCCCATGTAAAGGCTTAAGGGAATACGTTATGTAGGGGTTATACACATCATGTATCCATGCTTTAAGGAACATGAAATCCTCTTTATTTGGTTCCTTTCCTGCACTTATATGTTTTCAGTGATTCATATTCTTTAACTAAGGTGTGCACTTGACCTTGCAGAGTCATGCCACCGAGACATCCTCTGGTTGTATGCCAGATTCAGGGAAGTGGTAAAACACTAGACATGGTAGATCAGGGACTACCAGTAGATCCTACCATCAGGTCTATCTTGGCACCATCCATAATTCTGGATACAGGTGCTAATGCACAGTTCTGAGAAGGCTTTATGAGGTTTATGCAGACCTTCAGGGGAGCACCGCATCCTGCCCCGTCTATAGTAGAGTTCACGCTTGTTTTTAGTAGCAGTATCCTCCCAATTTATTAGGGGATGGAGGACCTCAGGTAGTAGAGTCATGGTTAGAATCCATGATATCTATATTATAACATCTCGAGACACCCCTGGAGAGGAGGGTGAATATTTCTATGTATATTCTTCGGGATTCCTCGAAGAGATGGTGGGGCGTGATATCACTGGTGGGATGCCAGTAGGTTATGGGTTGGGATGAGTTCCATAGTTCCTTCTATGATTACTTCTTCCTGGAGACTTTGAAGGCTGATCGAGCATGAACATTCATGAGTTTGGAACAGGGTAATCTCTTAGTCATGGAGTACTCTTATCACTTCACATAGCTATAGTGCTTCATGCCTATTCTAGGGGGCGACATGTTATTTCTAGCAAGGAAGTTTGAGGATGGTCTTAGGCATGAATTCTAATATAGAGATAACATATTTAGGTTGAATTACATCACCTCTATAGTTGACCAACAGTTGATAAAAAATACAATCTGAGAAATTATGGGGATGTGAGCCAAGGTGTCCTAGCATCTAGAGTTGGTACCCCTTCGACTGGTAGCAGGAAGCGCCACAGGGAGTCTAAGCATGGAGATCTGAGGAGGTGGGATACATCTTCTGGTATCCAGGTGGTGTGATACCAGTGTGGGAAAGCAGGAATATGAGGACACATTGCCCAAGACACCATGTTGAGTGCCGATCTTGTGACAATATGGGTAATCTTCAGTGTTTCTGTTATTTTTTCTCACCATCAGCTGGTGATAGGGGTTCTTTTTTGACTCCTCATACCCGAGTAGGACCACCTGTCCCACATTAGACTATGGGAAGGAGTTATTCAGGTCGTTCAGGCCAAGGTGGAGGTCATGGACATAATAGTGAGACACATGGTTTTTGATAGCCGCATGGTGGATCAGCCCCAGGATCTTAGTCAGTTTCATAGGGTCACGGCGTAGGTTAGGATTTTGTGAAAGAGAAAATCCAAAAAGAGTGGGATCCCGAACCCTCTACAGTTTGAGGTAAGATTCTAGTTTCCTTAGTTATATCTTCTACAATTTTCGATATAGGTGATTACCATAGTTTCATATATGTTACTGTTATGGAGGGCCTTGGTCTATGTATCTTTTCTTCTACAGATATCTTAATTCTAGACACTAAGTTGGGAACTACAACAGCTACTGTACGACAGTGCAAGGAGTTCCCTCTTGAGGTTGGTGGGTGTCACTTCTTATGGGACATCTATATACTAGAGATGACAGGATGTGATGTCATTCTCAGAATAGACCGGTTGGTTCCCTACCCGACTATTGTCGACTGTTATCACTGTAGGGTGACGTTCACGTCACCAAAGGGTGGTTTGTTTCTACATAAGAATGAATGGGATGTCCAAGTGATCAGAGCTAAACCTGAGCATCGTGGGTTGGGAGGAGTTACAACCCAGATCACTAGTATGTATCTGGATGACCAGGGGACTTTATAGATGGACTTTCTTCTAGTTTTGGATTGTTTTAGGGATGTATTCCCATATATCTTTTCAGTATTTCCTCCAAAGCGAGAAGAAGAATTTTCTATTGAGCATGTTCCAGGAGTGGCAACGGTGTCCATTTTTCCTTATAGGAAGGCTACACCAGAGTTATAGGAGATCAAGAAGTAGTTAGAGGAGTTACGGGAAAAGGGTTTCATCCGACCTAGTACTTCTCCCAGGGGTTCGTCTATCCTATTTGCGAATAATTCAGATAGTACCCTCAAACATTGCGTGATTATTGGAAAATGAACTAGTTTACGGTCAAGAACCGATATCCCTTGCCGAGGATTGATTATCTCTTTGATCAGCCTTGAGGATCCCTGGTGTTCTCAAAGATTAACTTGAGGACCATTTACCATCAGTTGTGCACTAGACCATCATATATACCTCTTACATCCTTTCTGAGCAGGTATGGTCTATAAGGGTATATGGTTATTTCATTCGGTCTCATGAAATCCCATAGTTTTCATGGCACTAATGAACCTACTATTCCATCAATACTTGGATTCTTTCATGGTAATTTTCATAGACGATATCTTGGTGTACTATCACACTAAACACGACCATTCCAAACATCTTGAGATCATTTTGAGTACACAAATAGAGAATTAGTTATATGTTAATATCTCAAAATGAAACTTTTGGATGGACCAAATTCACTTATTGGGTCACGTTATCTCATAGATAGAAGTATTTATAGGCCTAGAGAAAGTGAGAGTTGTGGTTTTTAGGGAGCATCCAAAGAATTTCTTTGAGGTGCCAAGTTTTCTAGGGCTGGCTGGATAGTACAGGCATTTAATACAGGACTTTTCATGCTTAGAAGCGCCACTAACGAGCCTAAATAAGAAGTGTGAGAAGTTCCTGTGGACAGATTCCTACGATTCAACCTTTCAAGAGTTGAAAGGGAGGTTTACTTCAGCACCAATACTAGTTTATCCAAATTCAGGAAAGAGATTTACTATAATGCTTAAGGTGTCAGGCTGGGAGCAGTACTTATGCCGGGGGAAAGAGTCATTGGATACAAGTCTTGGAAGTTGAGGCCACACGATAGGAATTTCCCAAGTCATGATTTCGAGTTGGCTACAGTGGTTCATGCTCTATGTTGTTGGAGACATTATCTTGTGGGAGACCATTTTTTGGTTTTCACTAACCACAAAATTCTCATGTAAAACTTTACTCAAGGATATCTGAATTTGAGACAACGAAGGTGGGTTGAGTACCTTCAGTCCTTTGACTTTGAGCTTGCATATACGCTTGGGAAATTCAATGTAGTGGATGATGTGTTGAGCAGGAGGACTTGGATATAGGCAGTTTTGGAGGCCAGCAGTGAGTGGAAGCTTATAGATCAATTCTCTGAGATGCATTTGGAGGTGCACGATGGACAGGGACAGACATTCCATTATTCTATATATGTTACCTCTACTATGCTTGATCAAGTGAAAATAAGGCAGTTATCTGATGCTAATGGTCTTTTTCTACGGGAGAGTGTGTTAGAAGAGGACCATATTCTTGGATGGACCATAGGCGAGGATGTGATCTTGCATTTTCATGGATGCATATGGGTGTCAGAATTCATATGCGAGGAGTTGATGTTAAATTTTCACTCCTCGGTTTGGGAAGTTCATCCTGGTGTCACCAAGATGTATCGACATCTACACCATCAGTATTGGTGTCCAGGTATGAAGAGACATGTCGATAGTTTTTTAATGAGGTGTTCCTCCTGTCACTAGGTGCAGGTAGAGCATCAGAGACCTGTAGGGATTTTGCAGCAGTTACCCATTCTCGAGTGGAAGAGGATTGATGTAGTGATGGACTTCGTGATAGTCTTACCTAAGTCGAATCAAGGGAATGATGCAGTTTCGGTTGTCATTGATAGACAAACTAAGGTTGCACACTTCTTTCTAATCAGGGAGACCTTCAGTGTTAATGATTTGGGAAGGTTGTACATCTAGGAGATGGTGCGTTTACATGGGGTTCCACACTCCATCATTATGGAAATGGATGCACGTTTTACTTATCAGGTCTAGAAAATACTACATAGGGATTTGGGTACACAGGTACTTCTGAGTATATCTTACCATCCCTAGATAGATGTCCAGTCTGAGGGTAATGTATAGGTGCTAGAGGACATTCTTCAATCATACGTCCTAGATTTTAGAGGTTCTTCGGAGAATCACATACCCTTGTTTGAGTTTTACTACATTAATAGTTTTCAAGAAACTATTCAGACGGAACCTTATGAGGCTTTGTAAGGTTGGCCATGCTGATCACCCCTATGTTGTCTGGAGGGAGGAGAGGTAGCTGTATTGGAACCTCGTCTTGTCTAAGAGACCACATAGCATATAGACTTGATTCAGAAGAGGATGGATACTGCACAGTCACGTCATAAGTCTTATGCTGATTGACAGATATAAACTCTGGGTTTGAAGGTCGGAGATAAGGTTTTCATATGTGTCACACTAATATTGGTACACATGAGGATTAGAAGATAGTGAAATCTTTCACTGAGATACGTTGGGCCGTTTGAGTTTTTAGAGACTGTCGGACCGGTTGCCTATTGGTTGTAGTTACCTATGAGGTTCTGGGATATGCATGAAATCTTCCACGTTTCTCAGCTACGACGTTACTTCTTAGACCTGTCTTATGTTTTTAAACCCGGGGAGGTTGAGTTAGAGGTGGATGCCTCATTCAAAGATTATCCTATTTGGATTTTCGATCGATGTGTGAACGTTCTCTGTAGCTAGTCTATTCCTTTGGTATGGGTTCTATGGCAGCACGGGCGAATACAGGACGAGACTTGGGAGAGGGAGGCCGATGTATGATTGTAGTGGCCAGAGTTAATCTAGGATTCTTCTTCATCGCCTTCTTAGGTAAATTCAGGGAGAAATGTATTTAATGGGGGAAGTTTTTAAGAACCCGGATCTTCTTTTCAGGTTTCAATCTCGATTTCATGTCTTTTTGAGAGAAATGGGGGATTTTTAAATTTTAAGGAGTACATGTCATGTACTTAAGAGTACACACAGTGTCCCTAGTTATCACAGGTAGTCATGTCCTAGCTTTGTAGTGGCAGAGTACACGATTGTGTGGGGAGCGCTAGAGACCACCTAAAGTGGGGCCCGATAAAAGCATATACATGTCTTTTATCTTTAAATAATACATTTTATATTTTTATTTTTATATGATAAATTGGACCAGGGTTATGTCTCATTCACAGAAAACACTTCTTCTAACGTCGTCTCATCCAGGAGTGACCGATGATAATTATTCTTCTTCGAGCCCTATTCAACCATACGTTCTATGAATCAACTTTTGTCGATTACATTGGAATTGACATTGTGAGTTGTTCCTTCTTCTAGAGCCACATCACTTGATTTCTCCTCTTTTATGAGATATTATTGATTGAAAATTTTAGACATTTTTTTATCTAAGGCAATATAGTTTGAATCAAATGATATGATTCAACTATATCGATCGTACAACGTCGAGGTAGGTGGTTTTTTCCTTTCTGTAGATTGTCTCTGAATTATATGCGTGAAAGTGCCCAATACCCTAGTTTAGGGTATTGCATGTTTAGGGAATTTAACCCTTTAATGCCAATTATTACTTTATTGCTTGAATTAGGGATCTTGTTTGAGAATAGGGATTAATTTCCTTGTTATGGACGTGTTTTCCCATGTTTGAACTGATATTGGCCGCTGAGACTAGTTTTTCTTATAAGGATGCTCTATTTTCCATGCCAAGTGCTGTTAGGACAGAGTGGTATTATCTGACTTTATTGTTCTATGCTTTTGTATCTATTTATCTAAGTAGTATATTTTTATTTACTTTGGCTAATAGATATCATTTGTTCACGATTGACTTACACATGGATTTGGGAACCTGGTATAGTTAGACCACAGGGGAAATGGACATTAAGGGATTTCCCAGAGTGTCTGTTATACTTTTTTGTTGGGAGACCATAGGATAGAGGGATGTGTATGCTCCCTCAAAGTGACTGTAGTTCAATGTTCTGAGACCACAGGGGGAATTGGACGTTGAGTTCTTCTTCAAAGTGTCTGTAGTTTAATGATAAAATACCATAGGGGGAATTGATGGTGAATTCTTCCTTAGAGAGTATTTGTTTAAGCTAAACCATAGGGGTTAAATTGTGATTACTTCCTTGAGTTTTTCTTGTTTTTTGTTGGTTGATTATTTTTAATAAATGTAAATGAATTTTATGAAACTGTAGGATTTTTTTACTTTTGATTACATCCTTGTTTATTACATCGTTTTTCATATTGCCTTATATATATATTCATTGATTATTAGGCACCGATCATTGGGTGGTTTTCTGCTGGGATTCATCTCACACCCTATTTGGGTCATGATTTTGGACCCAAATAGATAATATTACAATAGGTATAGATAAGAGAAATCACCCTTCTACTTCACGTAATTGATGGTTGTGGAGTTGGAGAGCATGGGACCAAGCTGAGGCCTGCGATGGTGCTGGATTTGTTTACTTGTTTTGTTTCCTTTTTATTTGTTTTAGTACTGTATTCTATCATTGTGTCTTGTTTGGCTATTTTCCATGATATTGTGGCATGAATCATTAATTATATATATGATGCAGTTGTTTATCAACTTGCATTCTTCCACTATTTACTGTTTCATGTTATAATAATTTCTTCTATTAATGTTATCTATTTTTTCCATTGTGTTACTCTACCAATGAGAGAATATTTTTCCCACTATAACACCTAATTACCTCATTACTAGTCTACATCCTTTGGTTTTTGGGGAAATAAACTTGATTCAATGTGACCCACTGGTTATGGGGAACATCTGGGTGGAACCTGGAACTGGAAAGTTACATTTGGAACATTTTTTTCACTTTTATTCTCCTAATTTTTCCAATATTCAAACTATATTACTCTCTATTCAAGTAGTTTATTTATTTTTCATTATCATATTTCATGAATTTTTCATTAAAATATAGTTATTCTCTATTGATCCCTTATGAGATCAACCTTAGACTCTCCATACATATTCTACTTAGAATTTTATTATTTAGTGTATAATGTTTTATAATATCTAAACTTTGAAATACTTAATGGAATTAACTACTGCATTAGAAAATATAATGTTTTGAAGCTTTTCTAGGTATAATATTTCACTACTGGAAACCTGAATTTTCCCAACGCTTCTATACCAACGGTTTGTAAAAACCGTTGGTATAGGTCCTTTTTCCCAACGGTTTGGCCAAATAGTTGGGAAATCCCACTTTTTTGCCACTTTTCCCAACGATTTTGAAAACCGTTGGTAAAGGGTATACATATCCCAACGGTTTGGCCAAACTGGTGGGAAATTTCCACTTTTTGGCCACCTTTCCCAACGGTTTGGCCAAAACCGTTGGGATAGGTAGACCCTTTCCCAATGGTTTTGGTAAAGAGTTGGGAAAAGTCCACTTTGTGGACACCTTTCCCAACGGTTTGTCCAAATCGTTGGGAAAGGGTGTACCTATCCCAACGTTTTTCAAAAACCATTGGGAAAGGTCCCCTTGAAATCAACCTTCGACCCAAGCTAAATTCCAGAATCAAGAACTATACCAACAGTTGTCAAAACCGTTGGTATAGGTCCTGAGAATTTTTATCATATCTTCTTACCGAGAACATTATATAAATAAAAATTTAAAATAATTATGACAATACATATTTATATTTATGTAATTATGTTCACAAAATTCATGTTAGGTTAGTGGTTAAGTCGTTCAATGATAAACTATTGGTCTTGGGATCAAATCCCAGCGAATGTTTTTTTTGAAATACATATACCAACGGTTCCATAACCGTTGGTATATATTTTCATATTACTTATACCAATGGTTTCCAAGACTGTTGGTATAGGTCTATACCAACGGTTTTCGCAAAACTGTTGGTATAGACCTATCCCAACGGCTTACTTGGCTACGGTTCTCCAAACCGTTGGTATAGGCTATACCAACAGTTTGGAGGCCTATACCAACGGTTCCAAACCGTTGGTAAATGTTAGTTTTCCAGTAGTGTTTTGAGTATAATTTAATTGAATAGTTTATATCAAATTCTTTTCCCTTTCACATTTCTATTTTCAGAGTTTAGAATTAGTTTTCTATTTTGTTATATTTTACACACGGTTGTGTTTTGTTGTGATCATAGGGAAAAACAAAATAAATTCCCAAATCTAACATGAGATTAAACTCTAAAACCTCTATCAATAATTTTACAGTCTCAAAAGACGATTCAATTCCATGGATGGGAGAAATGAATTCATACATGGGTACCAAAACTATACTCTATCATTAAAGAGAAACATTGAGTAATGGAAAAAATCAATAAAGGGATGAAACTTTTGGAAATATTAGAAATGATGATGAATAATACAATGAATTTACTAAGGATTAGCCTTATTTAATTGAATAAATTGAATAACTAGCTCTAGTAGATGAATCTAAATATAACTCCAATTAAAAAAATTCAAACAAAATATGGAATATATAGGGAAGAAACCTTCACAACTACAAAGGATAAATAAAAGGAAAAGGATTAAAAAGAATAATATAAGGGGATATGATATACTAAATTATGGGACCATAATATGATAATATTTAAGAAATTATCTCTATAAAAAACATAACAAGAAGAATATCCAACCCCAATTGAAGAACATCCCAAAAAACATGAAGACGATTAGTTTTTTTAAAGTCTGCACTGACCAAGAGATTTTTCATATATAATTATAGTTGTTTGGATTTTTCTTACCTCCTTAAAGAAATAAATAAGAATAAGATGAAATATTGGATACCTAATTTTAAGATATTATTGAAGAATTTGATCTCAAGTAACCATACATTATAGAAGAATAATATGAGGAGTGGTATAAAGTATGGATGACCCATGAGATACTTTTCCAATCATTCAGGATATCCACAACTAATGACTAACCTCAAAAATAAAGGATGCTAAGAACAATAAAAATATAAATATATCTACCCTAAACATGAAAAAAATAAAAAATTATTAAATATGAGATAGCTAACTCTTTACGATACACTAATTACATGATCCAAATAGGTAAAATTCAATATAAAAGACCATAAAAAGTGATCCTTGTATGAGGTAACCCTATTTTTTTATAAATTTCTAGGTATTTAGTTTTATATATTTCATTATAATTATATTTAAATATATTATAAATTAAGTTGTGGAATTAGTTTTAAATTCCCCAATCTTTTCAAGCCTTAATTTCATAAACCTTGTACTTTCATGTATGGTTTTCATTCTATAGGAACACCATTAAGTATGGAATAAGGTATGCCAAAAATAATAGGTGTAGGAAATGAAAGTGATATATATAAAAAGGGGGTAGTTTCAACACCTAATTTTTTAACTAAATACATTTTTTGTTTGAAATTTGTTTTAAAGATTTAAAAAAAATCATTCCCCGCAATTAGATTTTTTATATACGTAATAATCTAGGGAAAAGGGGGATGCTTAGAAATTCTATGATTCCATGTATTATATTTTTTTGTTAATTAAAGTCAATTAGTAACATGTTGTATTTAATGAGAAGATATAATAATAAGATGTTGATTTGATAAATCATGACCTGGGGTGGCTATTTAATTATTGTAAATTAAATTTCCTTACCATTTATCATCATTTAATTTTTTGAAGTTCATATAGAATGATTTGTTATTATTGGTCATTCCTTGAGTGATTTAATTTTATCATATATTCCCAATATGGTGTGTATTATTGACCTAATCATTCCAATTCTATCTTGAATGTGTTTCATGAGAGATATTTAGACATGTCACCTACTATAACTTCTATTTAATATTATCAAATATGTGACTAAAAAATCAATTTTAGAATTATTGAGGAATTTTTTATTATTTAGTTAGAAAAAACACTTAAATTTATTCATATTTATCCAATATAATCTATGAATGATCTTTGATAGGGAAGATCCACATTAAAAAGATCATATTTTCCTTTCTTCCACATATTTTTTTATTTTTCATGATATTCACAAGTTGAAGTGTAGGGGATATGATTTATATAGTGTAAGATATGATCTCAAATGATAATAATATATTGGGGTGTGATTTCATTGGGTTTTGGGAGAATTTTCCTAATATTCATCCATTGTATTCTATTTTTACCCCTATTAAAAACAAAAAAAAAATAGTTTAAAAGGAAAAATATATGTTGAGTCTTTAAGGAATAAGAAATCACCATTATAAGACTCTTGGTATTGTTATATGTGGTTAGGTGGTGGATGTGATATTTATTCCAAGAATAACTTTATAAAAAAAATCCAAAAAATAGTTTGAAAAAAAAAACATTTTTACAAGGGAAAAATCAATAGTGTGTACATCATCCATTATACCAAACACTTAATAATTCATGAGGTAATCATTAATTTCCTTAGAGATTTAAATGTTTATAAATTTATAAAACATGAACCAATAAACACTAAACTATTATGTGTTGTTGGTATGGTGATTCGAAGGTCGATCCCATGAGTACTAGGTGAATAATAACTATAATTTAATAAGAAATACCAAAATTATGAGGAAAAAAAATAATTGTACTTCATGAATTGGAAAGAAGTTGGGTTTATGATTATAGAAGGTGGTATAATAAGTGTTAAAATAATATACCAAGAAAATAGTATCAAAGTCTATGAACCAGTGTTTGTGAACGCTATTAATTTATTATTGTTGTCGTTAGAATTATGTCTAAGACATCCCTTTGATCTAAGTGATTACTCTTTATCTCTCTCAAAAACATTCCTTTTAGAAATGATTATGGTACTTCAATTCATTATTGACAAAGTTAAAGGAAATCAATATTTAAACATAAAACGTATCCAAAAAAATGTTCTTGGGGATGTTATGATTCTAGTAATAATATTTAATATATCCATCTCTCATCCAACACACAAAATAGTCATGTATTTAAGAAAAAGTGAAGAATATTGAATGAATTAATGAAAAAAATTAAAACCCAAATTTTATCAAATCTAAAACCACAAATTCACAAGAATAATTTAACATAAAATCACATACATAGAATAAATAAAATAACTTTATAAATCTAACTATGAAAGGATGATGAAAATAAAAAAAATGAAAATCTATAGAACATGGTATCATAACCCAATCCTTAGAAGTACTCCCCATCCATCAGGTTCCAATTATTCTTCTTCATGTTTGTAAAACCTATATTTGTATAGTAAAGATAATTCTCAATGGTTATTCCTTCCCCTCTTCAAATATATTCTTTAAAATAATATGAATTTTTCTCTCTTTCATTTTTTTTAAAAATTACTTCTTTTCCAACTTGGAATCGGTCTGAATTTCCCCTATTTATTCCACTTATAAACTCTCATTAAGATATTATAAAAATTATTGATGAGAAATAAATCCTCTAGTAAAATATTATCTTAAAATTTATTTCCCTGCTATTTGAATAAATATTCATCTTTCTATATTTCGTAATCCATGTAGGTACCCATGTGGAATCCCACTTATATCTTTCCCAAGAGTATAATTTAAAGCATGTATGTGGGGTGTTTCTAACCTATATTCTTTTATTCATAGAAAAATTTACAATAGAATAGAGGTTTCCAACCATGATAATTTCAAAACCCCATCCAGATTTTTATCTTCTTAAAATGTCATGGGTGGATTCTCTTTGTCATGGAATTGAGTCCTTCAAATCCAAAGTTCACTTGTCGACCATGGGTACAATTCCACACAATAAAATACCTTATTTACATCATTTATTCTCACCTGACCACATAATGTAAACCACTTAGTTGTGATATTTTTTGAAACCATTTTACCAATTCCATATATTTAAACATATACTTCATCCCATTTTATCTTGATTTTTGTCATGGGAGTATCTTTGTGCAACACAACTAAGGATTCAACTACATTGTCATAATTTTTTCCATGCAGTTGTGGTTTCTCTTTCACGAATGGAAATTATTCTTTTTAATGGCCTCAATGGTGTAAATTTCGTGCGCCAAGGTGACTTCCAATGTAATCCTGACCATCCTGGTGCATTATTAGATCGAACCCAAGTTTTATAGTGGTGAAAATGGTAGTTTTTGGTTACTGGTGGTAGGGGTCTGATGGTGTTCAAGTGACATGGGTGGTGAGAAAAGTTGTATGACATGGGAGACGCACAAATGAGATTGGAAAAAATTATTTTAATAATTTTTTTTGCTTATTTCATGTATAATTATATCCTATATTGATGATTCAAATGTTCAAGAACCTCTTTTTATTTCAGGAAGCATCCTTATTATCCTAGAAATTTAGCTAAGTAATATCTCATGCCAGGATTCCTCTAATTTGTACCAATCTTAACCCATGCTACCTATGAATTCTTGTGCTAGCCATGATTAATCCATGAAGCCTATCCTTTCTCCTTGAGTACAAAATAAAAACACATTTTTCCTAAAAATGATAAAATTACTTTGTCAAAAATATTCAACACAATATTAAAATTCATTTAACATTATCATTTATTTTTATTAAGTAAAATTTATTTTAAAAAAGTATATATATATAAATTGGTTTTCTCAAATTACATTAAAAATTTAAATTACATAAAAATGAATAAATAAATTAATGTATTGGGACTAAAACAATTATAACCAATGAAATTTTTATTTAAAATTATACATGCACAAAATAGATCCATTGAATACTCTTATACTTTAATTAATTCTTGTCCTCAAGAATTTAATCTCAAAATTAATCAAAGAGGAACACCATGCTACTAATATATAGATCTCAAAACAAAAAAAAATAAAATAATTATTAATGGGGAAATTAAAATTTCAAGTTTCACATAAAAAATATCAACCTAAATTCACACTTATAAAAGAAAAAAGAAACCATGTATTTTACTCTTTCACATTATAAATAATGGTCCTTCTGCTTTCATCCATTAAAGAATCCCTATTTCTATTATTAAATATGTCAACCATGATTTAAATCACTTTTATTTTTTTCATACATCACTCAAGTTAAATATTTACCTTGAATACATGTCCCTTTCCATAGGTATGAAAATGACCGACAATCTCCACTTTCTAAAGAAAATGATTAAAATGAATAGTGAGAAATTATAATTATGGATGAAATTATGTTGAGTCTTATGGTTAGTATGTATTTATGTGAAAAAACTTTTATGGTTCAAAATAGAGGATAATATTTTGAGAATAGTGAATTCTATTCAAAAGTAAACTGTAATGAAAATAACTCCTTCAAAGTGACAAAACCTACTTCCTATGTTCAAATTGAATTCCATGAAACAATGTAAGAATACTATACTACCTAAGGCGGGTCATTAATTCCCTTGGGGATTTAAAATTTTAAAAATTTATAAAACACAGAATACTAAATACTAAACTACCAATTATATGATATCAAGGTTTATGTTCTAGTTTTTATGAAGGAATTTTAATTTAAACTTATTATCATTAGAATTAAGTCTATTTCATCCCTAGGTAAAAGTTATTTCTCCATATCTCATATACTCTCCATTTCTAAATGGACCTTGTAATTCATTTTATTAGTAAGAAAGGTAACTCAATCCCTTATTTAAATGTAAAACATATTCAACCTAATGGTCATGGTGAATTTAGTATTCTAGTAACGACATTGAAAGTATACCTATCTCACCCAACACACAAAATGATCATGAATATAAGAACAAGATAATATAATTGAATGTATTAATGAAAAACATGAAAACAAAACTTAACTTTAATCAAATACCACATTCTCACTAGGAAAATTCACCTTCGAATGACATAATTATCATAATGAAAATCACCCCATCATGCTAAAAATAGATTTTTAAGAAAATAATAAATTATAATACTATAAAACATATTATTAGAACCATATATCTAGAAAAACGTCTTATCCCATAGTTATGTGTTCTTATTCTTTATGTTTTCGGAAGGTCTATTTTTGTAGGAAAAATAATCCTAAAAGGGTTGAACTTCCTATTTTCTAATATATCCTTTGAATTTTCATTAATTTTACTCTCTTAAAATCAATTAAATATTCCTTCTTTTCCCACTTTGAATCAATAAAAATCTCCCTTGTTTATTCCACCCATGAATCCTCTTTAAGATATTATCAAAATTTTAAGGGATAGAGAAAATCAATGGTAAAATATTGTCTTCAAATTCATTTCCATGTTCTTCATAAGAATGTCCATATTCCCATATTTTATAATCCTAATAGGCAGCCAAGTTACCTTCTACCTAAATATTCCCTAAAAATATACTTTAAAGCACACACATGGGGGGTCTCTACCATATATTCTTTTATTTAAAGAAACCTTTATAAATAAGTAGGGGTTCTAAACCATGGGAATTTTAGAAACCTAGATAGATTTATATCCCATAAAAATGGATTTCAAGGATTTTCTTAGTTCTGGTAGTTGGAGTTTCAAATCTTGAGTTCATCTATTGAGCATGAGTATACTTCCACGCCATAACTGACCTCATTTCAATCCTTTAGTCTTTTATGACCATAGGCAGTAAACCATATACTGGTGATATTTTTGAAACCATTTTTCCTCATCCAATATAAGAAACAAAGCATTAATCCCTTTTTAGTTAGTGAATCATCAGGGAAGTCTCCTTTTGTAACATTACTTAGTCCTCTAAGGTGTTTCCATAGATATTTACATATAATTATAGGATCTCATTCATGTAGGGGTATTATTCATTGTAATATCCTCCATGGTTATTAGATCAAGATCATGGGTGACTTTCATTGTGATCTTAGTGTTTCTAGTGTTTTCTTTTTTCATACATGGGATTTATTGAGGTAGTGATTGTGGTTTCTAATGGTTAATGGTAGTGGTTCAGAAGTGTTTGAGTGATACTGGTGGTTTCAAGAGGTTTTTGATGAGGGAGAGGTAGAACAGAGTTGGGAAACCTTTGTTTTAGTATATTTTGGGAAGTTTTGTGAAAATATTTTCCCTACATTAAAGATTATGATGTCTACAAACCTATTTTTATATTGAGATGCATCTTTAGTGGCTCATAAATCCATCCAGGTACCACCCCTTCCCTGGCTTCCTCCATCACAAACCTACCCACACTTATTCTACATGTGAATTATTGTGTTTTCTAGGAGTAGACTTTTGTATTCTATCCTTGGTTCTTGGGTAATGAATTAACCCACACTTTTCTGAAAAATGATAAAAATCCTTTGTCAAAATTACCCAAAAAAATGTTTAAATTCCTCTAGCATGATCATTTAATTTTTCGTAAGTAAAAAAACTTTTAAACACACACAAACAGACATATATACATATATATATATTATAAAATTACAATAAAAATGTAAATTATCCAAAAATGTATAAATATTAATAATTTTGTCTTAAAAAATTAATAAGAAAAGAAATTTTTTATTTAAATTATAAAAATTTTAGGTAAAAAATAGATACGTCATGTGAAAGCTGTAATATTTTGAGATTATAGAATATAAATGTATTTATCTATAGTGATTTTTGTTACTATAGTATTAATTTCATGGGTTTTGATGGATTGAGGTATAGTGAATGATACATAAGTTGTGATGGCTTTGAGACTTATTCTTCTTGGTTGTGGATGTGATGAGATATAAAATATATATGTGTGCACAGGGTGTTGGATGAGAAGTGGTTGTGATATAGTTTTTTGGGAAGACAAGATGATATATATAAGGATGAAGAAAATGAAATTTAGCATTGAGTTATGATAGAAAAAACCAATTGATAAGTAGATACAAGCTACCATCCATTTAAATATTTTATTTTTATATAGATAGACTTACTTCAATGTGTTACTTTGTGATCAGGCCTTAGATAAGATGGAATATAAATTTACTAGCTTAGGTAATGAGTTCGTTTCCACTATTTATTTAATGGGCTATAATATTCCTCTTGCACATTTACATCAGAGGTTTTAGGGTGTATACTACTGATAATATATCTATGATCACCTATTATATATATATATATGAAATATTTTTTAGGCCCAAAGGATATGGTTGGTGTTTTATATGGGAATTACAATCTTGTGGAGTTATTCCAGAGCTGTTGGAATTCATGGTCGCTTCCTAGGTTTGGTTCATATCCATTATCATATTTTCTTAATATTATGACATTAAATTAATCTATTGGTATTGGTTATTTATTTATGTGATGGATTTTATTGGTGTATCTAAACTCTTATATTGGATTTATATATTCTAGGTAATCCCTCCCATTTGTATGTGTTCTATACCATCAGTTCTAGTCACTAACTGATGGCCTATTGTAAGTGGGATTTAGGGGTTATCCGCTTATTCACTACCATCCTAAGAAGGATTCCAATGGATGGGAAGTCATGATGGAGTGGTATCAAAGTTGATGGTTAAAATATAAAATGGAGCATAAGGATAGTAATTAGAAAGGAATGAATGGGTTGGTATCGAAACTGTATCAACTAGATTTATCATGTGATGTAAGGAAGGGAGATATATAGAATAGATGATTTTAGGTATTCTGTTAATTCGAATCAGGTGCCTTATGTTCACGGAGCATGTTAAGTGAAGTGATTCTACTTACAGGACAGAGACCTAGGTAAGGATCATGTATCATGATTGTTTGTTCTTATGATTTAATTAGATAGAAAATGGGAATTGGGTTGAATCCAAATTAATTAACCATAAAAATTCCATATTATTGTCTTAAGGGGTCCTTGATGGTTTAGTCTTTCATAGGTATGTATCTTGGTTCATGTGGCTATCAAGTCCATGTTGTTGATGTTCGGTAAGATGCACCACATGATCACCATAATGTTAGGATCGATAATAATAACACTTTGAGGAAGACACTTTAAGAGTTTCAATTCCATGTCACGTAGATGTATTGGGATTAATTTAATATTAGGAGACCGTGTCTTGGTTTGAGGATGTGGATATTTCTTTTAGTTTGATCCATGCTTGAAGGGAGTGTCGGGATTCATTGGCTACCAGTATACTTCATGCGGGTAATCGTTAGTCCTTGTTTTTGTTCCTTGGGTATCATAAGGAGTCAATTATTACATGGTAGAAATTTCAAGATTTATTTTGAGATGAGTTTCCTTTATCAACTACAAAGAAGGTTTATCGGTAGGAGATCCTTACCCTCTACAAGTGGAGTTCAAGAATGTGGGATTTTATCCTTTTGTATAAGAAACTATAAGATCATGCTTCAAACCTTATTCCAAATATAGAGGCTAGAGAGAGACATTTCTTGGAGGATTTATATATATAGATATTGTACCAAGACACCATATTTTCATTTCTAATGTATCTTGTGGTGCTTTTGATGATAGAGGCTATGAAAAGTATTATATCTAGAACTATATCATCATAGGGTAGTTTTTTGGAATCTTACTAGGGAATAGTTTTGGCTAGAGGTTCTCATTTTCCAAATCCAAAAAGTTTTTAGATATTGGAAAGTCAGTTCCATCCTTCTTCGTCATATTTCACCAAATATGACAGCTCTCAAACCCCTTCCAATGGATCAAGTTTTTGATTTTTTCATTAAGAGTTCATGACCATTGGATACTTGAGTCTGTGAATGTCCCCAAAAAAATCATAGAGATGGTATCCCTCTTCAGGCTCAACTTTTTTAGTAGTATTTTTTATGAAACTAACTGTAGGGTGATCTAGATTTTGATCCAAAAAGAGGTGATGCGGTTGGAAAAGGATAACCATGTTAATATGATAATTTATCTCTCATGGATCTCAGCTATTACAACCTTGTAAATGTTAATCTAATATCCCCAATCTTGAGTAAGTGAAAATTTTATTTTTTTGAAGTTGTTATGGGGTTACCAAATCGGTAAATTCTTTATCGTATTCATAGATCCCATGATTTTGATCTATTTATTCTATCAGCATCATTTGAATTTTCATTAGTGATGGTGGATATAATTTTAATTGGATTTTGACTTAGTGATTTTTTATATGTTGAGGAAAGGGAATTTTGTGGTAGATTACTTAAGTTGTAAGTCATGTGGGGATATTATATATGAGTTTGGTGCTTCTTGGAGAGTAATGGATAAGTTATCTATGATACACCTCAATATGAGAATATTTTATTGTATAGGTTATCTTTATCAGACGATGGTGAAATTTTCTTCAGTGTAGTAAGTGAAGGAGTCCATGTTGGGGGATTATTTATGGAATTTTTGGAAATATCAAGTTGTTGGGGTGATTATCCTAAGGGATTATATGAGGATGATAAACATCAGGTGTTATTCTATGGAATTATTTTTATTACATAGGGGATATAGGATGTAGTCTTCCTTGACTTCCATAGTTTTCCCTTGGTGATACATCATGTTGTAACTACGATATATCGTTCCTAGAGATGTTATTTTTGGGGGTCTGGGGTAAATATATTGGTTACTGAGCATGTGTCTGGTTTTTTAGCCATACATAAGGTGAATGCAGAGCATTGAGTTCCCTAAGGGTTAATTTAGCCACTTGATGTTCCTTAGTGGATGTTGGAGGACATCCTAATGGACTCCATCACTAACTTTCCTTGAGCACATGAAGGAAGTGATGCTATATAAGAGATCCCAAACTACTTGATGAATTTAGTTCACTTATTAGTAGTTAAAGAGTCAATATCAATATATGATTTATCAAGGTAGTATTTTTAGGAGTTTTCTAGGATTCATGGGGTTTTGAATATGGTTATCTCTAACCATGATCCCCGTTTTACCTCCTAGGTGTGGAAAGGTCTCTAGCATAATTTTAGATCTTATCCATGTTATGCACAAGTGTTTTAGACTTTGTAGGTTTAATTTTTAATCAATTATGCTTGAATAAGTTTTCATATAATAAAAGATAATAATATACCATTGGTATGTCTCCACTCTAAGTGTTACATGGTAGGAATTCCCATTGTTTAATATGTTGTAATAAGGTCGCAGAGTTGAAAATTATAGCACCAGAATTGGTGTAGAGCACAAAAAATAAGGTTGGTGTGATTCATGAGTGGATGAAGGTAGCATAAGATATCTTAAAACCCCATATTGATCATAGGAAGAGGCCTATAGTGTGACAACCCCCACCCTCCAAATCTACCCCATCTAGGCTGACAATGAAATAATGATAACTAATGACCCTCAAATCCCACCTTCAATAGGACATGGGTTGAAAACTACTAGTGAGTGTATATTAATCCCAAACATGGGAGGCATTACCCTACATAAAGATTTATGAGTAAGAGAAAATATGATAAAAACCACTAACCCACACCATAACTAATTAAAATAATTAAACCCAAAAAATGTAATGTCATACATAAACTAAAAAACTAAAATTTGAAATTGAAATAACCAAAAGAAAAAATAAGTAGTGACCGAAACTCTAGAAACTCTCGACAGCTGCTTAACAACTCCTCTGAGCTAGTAACGTTCAGATCAGTCACCAACCTATTCCATATGACATGAAATATAGTTTATATTTATATAGGGTTATCATAATATGTATATTCAATAGTATCCTTTACAAAAAATCTCATGAGAAAAGTAAAAGTATAATTCTAAAGCTCATTTAATAAACAAACGAAACAAACTCATCACCTAAATTGGTACAACTATGATTCCCATCCTCACCATGGATCACTCACCACGTAATAAATAGAAGTAAACCATTCTATATCAAAAGAATATATATAAATGAAGATACCTCACTTAAACTTCCCCACTAGTTTATAATTCTCAGACCCCAATTCCACACATCCAGAGATCATCACTTCCATTAGTAAATCATCCCTAATGTGAGTTCACCCTCAACCCTACATACCCCAGTCTCGCACAAGGCTAAACATCTCTTGTTTGAATTAGTCCAAATATCCATCTCATTATCAAAATTATCCCATACATAACCATATATATGTATAGAAGTCACTAAATACTGTAAAAATACATAATAAATCAATACATCACTAACCATTAACATAAATTCATGAGAAGATGGGTCCACCATATCCATATACAAGTATGCGCTATACCTCAAGCCATTATATCCCACACATAAATGTATATTAAAACTGAGATTCATCACAACCCTAGTAGGAACACACACTATTCAATAATATATTAAATCCTCGGATATGACTACTCATATCTACATCTAGTGGGAGAGTGGGGGATAGGAAGAAGTTGTTCATCTATTCCCTCATCATCCTATATATTGGGGAAAACACCACCAAAAACATTTGGGTGTCAGTTTCCCTACTGACGTAGGAGGGGTAGCATATGAAATTCAAAAATATAAAATAATATCATACAAAAACAACACTAATGGAAACTTTCTGGACTAAGAATATTCTATTTATAACATCACACAAGACCCGTAGCTTCCACAATTGAGGAATAGATATCAAATAAAAACAAAAGAATCAAGGTTACTTATTAATTAATTTATTAACCAATAATTAATTCACATCAACATTTTACTAGATTAAAATTTTAATTTTCATAAGCTGAGTGTAAAATACCATATTAATTCTCTTGCTTACATTTCATGTATTTTTTCATAATTAAATCTATTTTAAAAAAAATTGTCCAAAATTATTATTTAACCATGTTACAAATTCTAGGTTTTAAACACATGATCCTTTGAGCATCGTATTCAACCATCCCATGCTTTTCATTAATGTGATATAAAAATTTTAACATCATTTACATCAACAATACCCCATAAAATGGGTTAATTTATTTATTCATTTATCATTGATAAATTATATGGGTATCCTAGGAGTATTCCTATTCTACCACATCAAAGATGAATATGCAGTGCATAACATCAAACTACATTGAACAGTTGGAAGATGATCATGTAAAAATCATCCATACATCAGTACATCAAGCCAACATCAAACAAGAATAAAGAAATATTAAATATACAATGATGAGAAAGACCCACTCTGAAATTTTCATAACTACCCAGTGTCCCATAACATTACTCATAATAGAAGACAATTGTGACATCACTAATATTAAACATCATTTCATCCCTTACTCCAAACTAATTGCCCATCCATTAGAATAGTCATGAGTAAAAACAAACCTGGGCCCCCAAACCATTACTAAACAAGGAATCAAACCACATATGGTAATCATATAATCACAACAAGGCTCTAAAAAATTCTTAGTTGACACATTTATTACAAATTTATTTTCTAGACACATGAAAAGGCACCATGGCCATAGAACCAGGGCATAAAAATATTCCAAAATAAGAACATGTTTTCTCATTTGTAAATAAATTTTCTTTAAAAAACAATAGTTTTAATTACCTCCTTGAAATGTTTTATGCATTTTTTCCAGTAACACGAAAAACAAATTACTCATCAACTATCAATACCTTTCAATCAAAAAATACATGTTTTTACCATTAACTCCATATTCCATAAAATTCATGAAATAATATTTATTTTCATTTCTATTTATTTAATCACATCACCATGATTATGGAGTTATGTTGTTTCTTATATTTCCAAAAAAATAAGCTTTCTAAATAAAAACATCAACCAAAACATAAATATAACACACTTACTTAGATAAATGTGAGCCATAAACAAGCATAAAACCATAAATTATCAGAAACAATATACCATAACTTCAGCCTTTGTTTAAATTTTATATTATTATCTTTATTAGTTTAATAACACCATTTACCAAAGGATAAAGAATGATAGTATCACAATTTCAATTTAAATTTAATAGAGGTAACATATATTCTACTAAAAGATGGTATATTGATAATTGTTTCAAAAAATGACATAACAAAAGGAATGTCTAAATATGACCATGGAAATGCATCAAAGAGATCTAGATCTTGGAAAATAAAACAAAAACCTAATAGAAACAAGGTAAAAACACTTTCATAACATGATGAGAGGTAATTAAAGTGGAATAAAGGTCAATATAAAGATACAAACACACCTTAGATCATTATATATTGATAGCTATAAGATAGGGGTTTAATCTGGTTGAAGGGGGTTCAATGGCCTATAAAATTCTCTTATGTTTTCATAGGGCTTAAGAGAGGAGAGGTGGATTAATATAATTCTAAAGGGGCGCCCCAATTTATTACTACACTAGAAAATGTTGTATTCATATCATGATAGTGTAATAAAATGAATTATTTCCGTGAATCGTACATCTATAGAAATATATATTTCCTGCTAAAAATTATGAAAAAATCCATTCAAATCATGAATCTATGATTCCCACTGTGAATTATTTCTATGAATACCCACTGAATTCCAAGTCAAGACCCTCTAATATATGAACATAAATTCAAATTGTGAATCATAATTCACATTGTGAATTCATTCTACAACTGTATTTTTATCTTATGAAAACTAGATCTTACCTCAAGATCATAATGGTAAAGACCTGTGAAAACTAGGCCCTTATATCAAATACCTCATAAATAATTATTTTCCCCGAGAATTTAAAAAATCCCAAAAAAATAAAAGGAGTCTAAACAACCACCCCTTGAGACACCTCTCAAGGGTATCACTATGTTAATAATATTTTCAACCCACTAGAGGAATGAATCACATAAACTCATGGCATCACCAAAAACCTCAAAAAACAATCATGAGGGAGATACCTCACAAGGGTAAGACCAAAATATTTCTAACCCCAAGGAAGAGAAAAAATCTCATAAAAAACAAATGAAATACAAATAATCCTAAAAAGGATCAAACAAAGCATAAAATCAAGGAAGATCAAGTATAAAAAAATTAATATATTGATAATGAATCTGTGAATTATGATCCTTAGTGGAATACTCTAATACACCATGATAAAACAAGATAAAAACTAAAGGAATATCACTCGATCACTACATATTATCTTGATAATACGAAATCTTGATAGGATGATCCTCGAAGTTCAAAAAATATTCAACATCTAATTCACCCCAATTGATGACATGTGAATCATTATAAATATATCATTGAAGCTATGATACATGGAAGATTTCAGGGATACAGTTCATTTGTGGGGGAAATTCTAACGGATAATCCCAAGATCCAACCCTATCCAACACCTCAAAAAGTCCAATTAACTTGGAAGAAACCTTACTACCATGAATAAGCCTTATCTTCCCATTAAGAGGATAAATATTCAATAACATGTGACCTATGATTACAAACTCTGTAAGAATTCTCCAATGATCATCATATGTCTTTTGATGATCTTGTACCTCCATCATTTCCTCATAGATTACTAATATCTTCTCTATCATACTATGTACCAACTATAGTCTAAGAATAGTTGGATCATCTACCTCATTCTAGAACAATGGAGATCAAAAAGGTTTTTCATATATATTTTCGAAAGGTTTAAAACCAATAGTTTATTGGTAACTATATTTTTAATAAAAATCCACCAATGGTGTTTGTCTCACACATGAACCTATGAAATCCAAAATCCACACTCACAACATATCATCTAAATTCTAGATATTCGGATGAATTTGACCATATTTTTATGGATGAAAGGTGATGATAAGAAATAATATAAATCCAAAATCATTCTAGAGACCTCTTTATACACTGGATATAAAATAGGGATCACAATCATAAATTTTCATCTTTGGAACCCCATGTAGCCTCACTATCTTCTATACATAATGAATCAAAAAAGCCTCTGCTAAGCTCAACTCCTTAATCACTAATAAGTGAGGTGAACTTTTAAAATAGTTCGTGATAACACAAATAAATAATAACTTCCCTGAGATCTATGAAAACTTGTGATTAATTCCATCATAATTCTCTCAAACATCCACTGGGAAACATTGAGTATCTAAACAAATCCACTAGGAACATGATATATGGCCTTTACTATCTAGAATATCGAACACTACGAGAGAAACTTAGTAACTATGAAATTTAGTCCAAATAGCCAAAAATGTTCTCTCAAAGCATGATACATATTTTTCACACCATGATATACTATTAAGGGATAACTATGAAGCTCATGGAGAAGCACCTTACATATCACTAAAGGAACAAAATGTTTTTCCTTGGAATAATACCCCATGTTATCTATCCTTATACAAACCCTTAAGAGTGTCACCAAAAAAACTCCATCATTCCAAACCTCTACCTCAAAAACCCTTTAGCTAGGACTCTTATACTAGCTATACTAAGGTTGACTACCCCATCATTTGATATAGAAAACCTCTTTCGTATATTGATCCCATATCAAGTTGCATCACTGCTAACTCTTCCATCACTCTCTTAGAGTATATAGAATCATATACAACACCACCATATAACTTCCTGATCAAGGAATCCACTAAAACTCTTCATTCAATAGATTTAAAGTAAATATCAAATTCTTAGTCTCGGAACAACTCCATCAACTATCATTGTATTAAATTCATGTCATTCTGGGAGAATACTTACTTAAAACTCTGGTGATCTATGGAGAACACTAAATGGTCACTGATAAGATATTATATCCACAACTTTGTAAAAACTATTTCTGAAATACTCTCATGATCAAGGGTGTCATAATTACATTCAAGAGGCTATAACTTCCAAGATACATAATATATAATCACCCTTTTATGAATCAATACACATCTCAAAATGTGAAGTGTCACAGTTATCCTCAAATTCCATAAACTCGTATATTACATAGGGAATCTAAGAACTAATGAGACTCCATTTTAAATACTCAAAAGAATATTGGAACTGATCATTATACATAAATTATCGAACTTTTATATCCAACACTTTCATAGGAGTTTAAATCTATGATAACTCTAGTATGAACCATCTATTATATTAATCTAGACCATGAAAACTCCACACCTCTGCAACACTGTTAGGATCTACCCAAAAAGCTACAACATCAATCATTAAAGGATATATAGATAATCCACACTAATATATGATTTACCCTAATATATTTACCTCATGATACCAAAAATCATGCTTATATATCTTTTTTGAATAGTTGATGAAACCAAAGAACTTCCAAAATGGCCTATAAATGATCTACATGATCCTCTTATAAAGATAAAAACACACGGATTTCATCGATAATAAACACTACAAATTGTCCTTAAACTCATGGAACATTTCTTATCTCATACTCATTAACATAACATGATCATCAGTCACACCAAATGACATTACAAAAAACCTATATTTCCCATAATGACATCTAAAATAATTATTCATGATATCCTCATCCTTTACTCACATATAATTATATCTAAACTATATTTCGATCTTGGATATGAATCTTTCCCCCTTCAAATGATTGTATAAATTATCAATACATGAGATAGGAGAGTGGTTATTTACCACTACCTAATTCAAATGGTGATAATTGACACACAATAGAAGACTTTCATCTTCCTTCTTCTGAAAAAAAAAATTGTACGTCCCTAAGGTGACACACAAGGATGAATGATATCATTAACCAAAATATATAGATCCAGTAACATGAAAAGGGCCTCCCAATATGGATACATTGATATCGTAGAAATACTCAATTGAATGTCTATAAAAAACATAATCTTTGATTAAGGGGCTAAGATCACAACCTCTTTAGAGAAGAGATTAGAGTACATATCAACAACCCTAGGAAACAGCACCAGATGATCCTCTACATAACTCAACATATTCTCAGACTATAAGGAAGATAGATACTCAATATTCTTCTAACCCATTCGATGGTTTCACTCACCAATGAACACTTCTTGGCCTCCATTAATCTCATATAATATGAAATTCCTGCTGAAGAAATCAATGATATCCTATAGAAAAACAAAATAAATTCATGTTGAGGATGATTTCATATGGATATACCCATAATTATAGGATTTCTACCCAATAGTGGTTCTTCCCTAGAACAAACTCATAATCTTTTCACAAATCAAATAGTTTTTCTTGAACTCAACCTTGAATAGTTAATGGCAAGGGCACTAGAAGCCTCTCCACATAAAGTTATAGAGAATAAACTAGGATGGGTAAAACAAAGGAGTAAATAGATATTGAATAAAAAAATGCATAAACCCAAGTAGAAAACAAGAAGATATTATCTTGTATGATGTCAAGATCACCCATCGTTGGTGATGCTAAAACATGTGTTTAGCCATGCCCTACTCCATGACTTATTCAGACAATATGGTGACCACCTCTATGGCCATGGATTTCATTATATCACTAAGGATGAGGGATATCACATGAATTACCTTAGTATTTCCAATCCACTATCTTCTTCCCAAAAGTTAGAATGCCTTAGTTTTGTTTATCCCTTAGCTAAAACTACTATAAAGTCCAACCCTAAAATGGGCCACCAACAACTTGTTGAATACTGAGTAAGGTTTGGAACTCTAACTTATAATTGTAAGGGTTGGTATCCTGAGAACCAAATATTTTTTACATTGATTACATGAATGTACTCTTATAATATACTGTTCATTTTTCTGCATGACTATAATATAATAATGTCCTATAATATTTTTTGCATTAATAAGGTCATGGTAGATCCCTTCTATGATGAGAACCTTGAAATGATATAACAATATTCTTAAATAAAGTTCAATGGTTGGATGAAAAACAATGATAGGACACATAGTATACAGACCGTCATGTGCGAGTACTCGTAAGAAGACGAGAAACTCTCTCATACAGTTCGCACTTGGTAATCTCCAATATGAGATATTATGAGAAAAAACCCGCCAGTAGCAATTCTTCATGTCTTGGTGTCATCAAACATTACTATCTACGAGCGTGCGTAATGGTCCTTAGATAAGAATATTATCATTAACTCATGTCATGACTCACGTACTTAGATTTTCGGACGAAAACCATCACGAAGATAGTTGGTGGAAAGTAGGGTACACTAGGTGCATCATGAATGACATGTGTTAATGGATAAGTCGAGGAAGAATTTATCCCTTCCATTTATGGATGTTGATATCTCGGCCCTTTGATTGAAATAGAACTTTCGCATGAAATTCCATGGCCATGGTGAAACAATGAGTTTATTTCAGGTAGTCAAAGAACGATGGATCAAGCATATAGGTTTATGACACTTCCATGAAACATGATTGAGGAGATATTTAGACAAAGGGATTAAATTACACGGTAAGTGTTCGTATGAGGTGACACGTCAATGCGGTGTCAAATTCTTTCTCTTGGGTGCCTTGACCTGTTGCTAGATAGTAATCTTGGACTTTAGTCAAACCCACCTAATCCCAACAAGAAAGAGGCCTAGAGGGTCACACACTAAGTTTATTCAAGTATCTCAAGTAGAATATAGATTATTCACATACGTGGTTTAGAAATTATACAAGGAAGCCTAAGTCATTTTAATGTTGGAGGAAGAATAAAATGAAAACAAGTACATGTCGTGTATTAATGATTACACGCCAAGTAGTTTATATTTTGAAAACAAGTACACGCCGTGTATTATTGAATCTACATGCCGTGTAGTTTTCATTTTGGAAAGGAAATGAATAAATGAAAACAAGATATACATGTTGTTTACAATGAATGTACACGTCGTGTAGTTTTCAATGAAAAACAAGTATACACTGTGTATTTATGATTACCCACTGAGTAGTTTTTCCAGTTGGGATTTTGAGGAAATAATGTCATTTTATTAAATGATATTTATTATAACGCGTTTACTTATTGTCATAACTCTACAACCTCAAACCCGATTATAAATATCCTCAAAACCCCAACTCTTTTACTACAAGAGAATCGTTGTGCACAACAATTTTTGAGAATTATCTCAAGACTGAAAGAACTCCTTCCTCCAAGAACACTATCAAGACCGAGAGAGATCCTCTTCATTGGATCAAGGTGATCTAAGGCGGGCAACACAAGCAAAGGTTTCTCCACGCTAGCACCCGGAGACACCTTTGGCGACTTCTAGAGATACGTGGTGCATGTGTGGATCACTGCTAGAGGATGTCTACCCCTTGATTCTGTGATGCAACAACGAATCACATCTGAACATGATCAAGAATATCAACGAAAAAAGAACTCCCAAAAGGTACTTCTTGTCAATTAATTAAATTAATTATAATCAACCTATGACGATTCACTTTTGTGGTTTTGAGACTATTCTTCTTCTTTTTCTATTTCTGTGAATTGATTCGTGAAGACTGGCATTTATCGTTGTATTGATCCCAGATTGATCATTGCTAATGAAAAAATCCAAGTGGGAACATCCACCCACGTTCTTTCACTACGTCCGGAACCTTTAATTGGTATCTGAGGGAGGTTACAATGTTAATTATAGTTATTTAATTTACGTTGATAATTTACGCATTTATATTTGATTCAATTCATGATAAATCGTTCTATTAAAATAAATTAACAAGATCTGTTCTTCCTCCTTCGTTTCTTTATTCTCATCACAGAAACAACCTTTTAATTTTAATTTTGATTAAAATAAAAATCAGGAACTCATCTGGAGGAGCTTCGCTTTCTGTCTATACAACACATTAATACACGACATGTAATGAAAACTACACGTCGTGTACTTAGGTTCAATGAACCAATACTGGTCCGCCAAACCACACCGTGTGAATTGAGTATACCTGAGTTTTATTACACCGTGTTGACTAGAAATGAATAGCACGTGGAATCGGAATACATGTCGTGTATGGTAAATCAACACACTGTGTAGTCTGATCCAGCCCAGGTGAAACCATGTCCAAGGAGAAGTTGTGTTCCACGTACACGGGATTGTCAGGCTGGTAACCACGTAACAAGGAAGTACACTCCAGGTTAGATTAATCTACATGTCGTGTACTCCAAAATTTCCAAAGTTGAGAAAACATGCCAAATCCCCCGACATGTACTTTGGATAAAGGGTGAAAAGAAATACACATTGTGTAAATATAAACTAAACTCCGTGTAGTTTCCTGAAATGGAATTTCACCAGGTTTCCTTCAAAAGTAAAAAAGACCTGTACAAGGAATATGGATAAGAAGAATCTTAATTAAATTCAGAACAGAATTTAAGATAATGAATTGATTAATTATAAGATCATAATTAATTAATTTCAACTACGACTTATGATAAATAATATAATGATTAAATGAATTTGTATTATAAATATGCGTAAATGTCATTGTATACAATGGATGATCATGAGCTAGACCAAAGACCCTTTGTATGTGTTATTGGTTTCATTTAAATTTGTTCAATTTAAATTTGTAGGCCTCTGAGCCTTCTTCCAATAAAATGTAGGGCATGTGTACCCACGGTTTATTTAATGTAAACCCCATGTAATATAGGATCTCCCAAGCTAGAGGAGACGGTTCAAAACCCAAAGCTAAGGTGAAACCAACCCAAGAAGATTCAAAGGTGGACAGGTGGGAGCTTCAAAACATAAACCATCAGTTCATGGTGTTTTTCCCTAGGTTAGGGTTAGCTTATCAAACCGCTAGATAAAATAACCAATAGAAGCTCAGGATCATTCCATATTATTTTATTTCTGTCTAATTTCATGGTTTTTTATTATGTATGTATTGTTTCGATCACATAATTAATGAAATAAACAAGCATGAGAAGATGGAATAAAATAAAAACCGAACTATTCGTAAACATTATCAGAACATGGTATCACTTCAGTAAACATCACTTAAAATTAACAAGAAAGTGATAATGTGAAACTACTCATAAAGAATAAAATCCCTCAAATACCATATTAAGTCAGACCAAGTCTTCTGTTACTTGATTAAGTGAAAGACTCAATAAAACTATGTGTTTGACCAACCCTTTTTGGGACACTTACTTTTATAAAAAAAACTCTTATGAAAGTTTTGGGTTGACTTAACCATTTTACATCAAGAGGAGTAGCCCTTACTATACTTGTTGTAAAATGGAGGCAAGTTTTGAGGAAATCCAAGTCAGGATTTCAGGATTGGGGAGTCCACCCAAAAGATCAAGGAACTGTAAGTTCGTAGTTGGAGAAGACCTACCTACCTAAAGACTTTCAAATAGCTTTACCAACCCTTATTGGGGTTATGAGAAGGGAAATATGGATCCTTTCCACTAGAATGTCAAAGAAACTAGAAATTCCAGGTTCAATGGTGAGGTCTATTGGGACTTGATAAAATAGTGGGAGAATTAATAAATTCATTTATTATTTTTCATAAAATGTAATCAAAAGGTTCTGATAAATCTGCTCTTTTAATTTGTAGAATAAATATGAAAAACACTTTAACCACATTCTCTCTATGATAAATTCTAGAAAACGACAATATTCTCACCGGAAGTAACTTTCAGGAATGGTTTAGGCGCCTTCAGGTTATCCTACACCATGAACGAAAGTTTTACATGTTAGAGTCCTCACTTCCTGATTCGCCTCCCCTAGGGGTGAGTGATGAAGATTTCCTGGTCTATGATCAACATTTGAACGACACACTCGAAGTTCAATGTTTGATGATATCATCAATGTCTAGTGAGATCATGAAGTCTCATGAAGACATGGATGCCTAAATCATGCTCAATAACCTTTGTGGTTTATACCAGGAGAGAGAAAGACAGGAAAGGTTTGAGATCTCCAAGGATCTATTTCATAGAAAGCTTGGTGAGGGTGCCCCAGCCGGTCCTCATGTAGTCAAGATCATTGACTATATAGAGTTCTTGGAGGATCTAGGGTTTAAAATCGCCGAATAACTGGGTACCGATTTAATTCTTGCATCACTCCCCCAGAGCTTCTCAATCTTTGTTGTGAACTTTAACATGAACAACAATGAGAAGTCTCTGTCGGATTTTCTTATCCTCATTCGCCAAGTGGACAATGACATGAAGCGTGAAAAGACTTCTGTCCTCATGGTGAATAAAAGGATTGGGAAGGAGAAGATATTTAATCCCAAATATTAATCAAGGCCTTTCAAGAAAAAGAAGATCAAATGAAAGGAAAGAGAATAGGAGGCTATCTGTTTCGCATGTGGCAAGAAGGGCCACTGGAAGAAAAACTGCACCCAGCCAAGGAAGTAAGGGGAAGCTTCAGGTGCATTTGTTCTCGAATGCACTCTATGAATTTCTACTAATTGGGTATTACATACTGCTTTTGGTGCTCACATCTGTATCCAAATATATGAACCATGTAGATTCAGAAAGATTGACCGAGGTGAGGTGGATCTACGAGAAGCCAACGGAGCCAGACTCGCTGTTGTAGCTGTTGAAGACTACCACCTCACATTGCCTACTGAGATGGTATTGGTATTAAAAGGATGTTATTATGTACCCTAGGTAATCAAAAACATTATTTCAGTATCCATATTAGATACTGTTGGATTCATCTTAAAATTTGGAAATGAATGTGTGTACTTTTATAAAGATAGCAATTGTTTTGGTTGGGTACATTTATATAACGGCCTTTGTGTGTTAGACTACACAAACCAAGTAATGGCAATTGATGAAAAAGTTAATTCACATGACTCATACCACACTTGTAACACCCGAGACTTTAATGAGAAATATTTTGTTTTTATATAAATCATCAAAGTAATCTTTTACTACACACAACACTAGCTTGGCTTGCTTTACACGCAATCGCGGCCTTCCTCGATAGCTTGCGTCGTACGCAATACCGAGTTCCACTAAACAACGGTATTCTACTAAAATATTATTAAAACTAGCTTTTATGAATATTATTAACTAAATTTTGAATTTTATAACATTTTTATTCAACTTATACATTTTCTAGAATGAGGTATAAAAGCAAAATCAGTTTTTTTTGGATAAAAGAAGTATTTTTCAAAAAATGCAGTTTTGCCGCCTTTTGATGGCACACCCACATTAAATCTAGTTTTTGAAAAATTTGTAAGTTCAATTTGACAAAATAAAATTCTTCTTTTCAATCAGGATATAAAAATTTACTTTGGATAAATTTTTGATATTTTTCTGATAACTTTCATATTTTGATGAATAGTAAAAATACGCTAATTTTTAATTAAAAACAATTTTTTTCATTGAGATAATTTATATGGTTAAATTATAATATGAAATGGTTTTAAAGTATAGATAGAATATATTTTTACCATTTAATATAATGTATGTCATTATCATTAATTTTACATGGAATTCATAGGTAAAAACATTTCAATATTTGGAAATGTTTTAACTTCTAAAACCCATTTTCTTAACAACGGGATTTATTTTAAATTAATTACTGCAACTTATATGTTTTGAATCATGAAAAATGGCTTCTATATTCAGAATCAGTGGGTCCGAATTATGTTAATAGAGTACTTTTTTTTGGGCATTATGAATAGTAACTACGGTAAATTTTATTTACCATAGTTAAAGGTAAATCGGGTAATTAAGGGTAAATATAACATTATAAAATTACCCAAACACCTGCCAAAATCTTATTGGACGACTAAAAGTCGACCCATATCACCTAAGGGTCGAATTATATTCATTTATTGGACTTTGTTCCATGAATATAATTTAATTATTATTAAAACCAAAGAATGTGACAACATGTCACTTTCTTAAATCTTATAAGTATAATAATTTTAATTTGGTGATAAAATTAATGAAACTTCGAACATGAATAGTCTCCAGAAATATAATACAATTATATAAATCATATTAATTTATTTAGAATTTTTAGGTATTAAATAATTATCCTTAATTATGACACAATAGTGATGTTGGAATTATTTTATTAATTAAAATATCAAATAAATGGTTTTAAAAATATTAAAATAATTATAATATGCACTATTTAATGTCTTCCACTAATTTTATAGATACATATTACATTTTATTAATCTATTAAAGCTTTTAGTTCGAACATATCCTCTGTATATATTTTATTTAAATTCAAATAAATTAATATTTTCAAAATTGACACTATTGTTATTTTATAAAAATAACATATTATAAAATTGTTTAAAAATCACAAAAATATTTAAAAATTATAAATTAAAATTTATATGGTCGACAATGTCATAAAGTTTCATATTATGGAAAATTCACAACACATATGTAATTATTAATAATAATTTAAAATTTAGAATATTATTACCACAAATAAAATTAAATTGATAAATAAGGATAAATCAAGTTGATAATGTTTAAAATAAATTCCTAACATTTCTAAATTTTATTGGTTGATGATATTACAACCATATCTCATCTAATCTTCGGATATGATTCATTTTGGAAGTTTTTATATGGGGTTGGGATTTAATATAAACTAATATTTCTTATATTTCCAAAGGTTCCACTCTCATCCCTTATAAAAGGGAACCTCCTCCCTCTCCTACTCACACCAATTTGAGCCTTCAACCACGGCCAAACCCTACCCATTTCACTTCCCCACTTCTCTAGATTCATCCTAGAGGTTCTGGTCTTCTTCAAAGACCAACCCTAGTGCCCTAAGAAGAGGTTAAGAAGAGGCGCGTCAAAAAGAGGTAATATCCATTACCGATCCTTTCCCAATTCTTTCTTCTGCATCATCTTCTTCTTTAGTTCTTTCATTATGAAGTAATAACATCAGTATCACTCATATACTGATATGTTATTATAAGTATGAAACAACCCTTTTTCAATATCTATCCATCCTATGGAAAACGAAATCACCGCGCGTGCGTATGTACGGAATACCATCTCCACGCCGTGGTGTAATCTATTTTCCCCCACCACCTTACTAGTATTGGTATAATGGTGTAAATAATTACTATATATGATTATTGTAAAGTGATTTTGATTCTGAAATAGTATACATACACTTTAATACAATTCCATGATCATGGGAACGATATCATCGCTCGTGCGTACGTACGGAATACCGTCTCCACGATGTGATGTGATACGTTCTACACTATCTTCATTGCATAAGGATTATATAAATGAATTTAATGAATAAATATGATATATAGTACATTAATACCATTCTGTAAATGATGTATCTATAACCTAAAGAGACGAATAAGAATTTATTCGACAAAACACGCATAAGAACAAAAAGTTATAAACACCCGAATAACAAGTAGCAATGAAATATTACTACTAAGAAGCTAAGAATATGACCATATATAATATCATAACAATAATTATGATTCTGGAATAATTCAATAACATTATTTAAATCATTATACAGGAGGTTCGGACACTTACGAGGCAAATCGGACCTAAGGTAAGGGAAAATATCACAATCTCATTTTTAACTGAGATTGTTTATACTTTGGTATTTACTAGGGTGTATTTTATCATCCACATCCATGTATCCTCAATATTTAATATTATTTCCATCCACCTACAATTTTTTAAATCCAATTTTACCCTTAGGTGAGTTTTTAGTAAAAGATATGAAAGGAATCTTTTGTCGTTTTTCGTACGAGGTTCTTTTTGACTTTTCCGAAAAAAGTACGAGAAGAATGTTTTTTTAACTTATACGACATGAATGGATTTTTTAAAAAAAAATTCCAAGAATCATCCTCTACAAATTTTCAATTTTATTTTTAATCAACTTCTTTTAGTTTAGACTTGTAAGACATGTTAAGAAAGGAAAAAAAATTTTGATGTAGAAAGGATATTTTCCTCAAGAATGGAGTTCAAGTTTTTTATCAAAATTATTTTCCATCTAAGATAATAAAGGATTCTGTTTTTATTCCTATTATTACATTGATTTGATTATGTTGTGATGGAATTATTTTTATGAATTCCTTTATCTTATACGAATTTTTTTATGATGTAACGATGTTTAAGATTCCCATTTTTATTACATGGGTTATGCTATGATGTATGGTTTATGATTTTGTGGCACACATAAGAATGGTATCATTATGAGATGGGTGGGACCTATATCTCCCTCCAATTCATTGGGTAAGTATTTTATATCTCATGAGATAGACATGGCTGGAACGGTAGGTTATACCGGTTCAGTGAAATAGGACTGAAACGAGGAGTGAACTCGTTTCAGAAATGGACTTTGTCCACTAAGATAGTCTTGGCAATGAGTCTTGAATAATAAGAAATGATTCTCTATGATTATGTGTGTATGCCACAAAGTTTCATGTTTTAAGTTATGATTATTGGGATTTCATTTAACTACTATGATTTATCCCATGTTATGAAATTGTGCTCTATTTGCAGGTTAATATTTACAAAATTTTATGTTCTTATGAATATGATGTGATTGATATTTCTTTTACCCTTACTGATCATTTGAGGTCACCCCTTTTGTATGTTTTCTTTACCCAGGTCAGGAAGAAGATTATTAAGTAAGATATTCCCAAAGGGACTATAGATATGATGAAATAAATGGGAGACAATGTAGATGCTTTATGAACCAGTTGTTTATGTTTCCCAGTTTCTAAAGACACTATACCTATACGGTCCTTTCCTTGTTTTGTTATATGTTGTAATAAGTGTGCTTCAATTTTGAAGTAATAACAATGTATGTAAAGTATAGGTCGTTATAGTTGGTATCAGAGGAAAGGTATAGTTAACCTTTGGAAACTAGGATGTGAAATCCTTAGTAAGAATACTAAGGATATGTCTAAGCATAGAACACAATCTTAGTGTTTTAGAAAAGGCCATGAACAACCTATGATAAGACCTTAAGTGTGAAATTTTATTCTTGGTTATGTGGTTTTTCTATTATAATTAGTGTTTCTCACACTATTATTCTTGGTTTTAGTCAATGGCTGGAACCCGAAGGAACCATGTTAATGCGGAATGCGACGGGCAATGCAATGATTGTCCCCCTGAGCAACCAAAAGTTATGGGAGCTGGAATAAAACTCTTGTAGCCATTCTCAGACAACTTTCTCAAACTATGAATCATACAGGACTTCCAAACGAGCAAAGGAAGGAGCAACATTCGGTTGAATCCTTCATGAGGCAGCGTCCACCTTCTTTCAGCGGGTCTACTGATCCATTAGTTGCTGAACAATGGATTAGTACTACTGAAAATATATTTTCAGTTCTTCAATGTTTTGAACATTATAAAGTCATCCTAACAGTGTATCGTTTGGAAGGAGATGCTGATCAATGGTGGAATCTTATTAAGAATACGAGGCAAAGGGATGAAATTGAGTCCATGGAATGGGACGAGGTCAAGAACTTATTTTTCAATAAGTAATTCCCTCGTATTCTTCGAAAAAAGATGGAGAAAGAGTTTCTTGAACTGAAGCAAAAGGATGATGAATCTGTTGGTACTTATGAAGCAAATTTTACAAGACTTTCAAGGTACACTTCTGGTATTATTATCCAACCTGAGAGTAAGATCGATCGATTCTTTAGTGGCTTAAAACCAAGTCTTCGAAGGGCGTTAGCCATAAGGGACTTCAATAGCTACGAGGAAATCGCTCGATGTTCTCTTAAAGTCAAGATGGAGATTGGAGTAACCCATCAGTCATATGGGTTTGATAAGAAGAGGAAAATGGAATTCAAAGGAAAATATAAAGAGAACACTGAAAATAAGATGAGATTTCCCTTATGCTCAAAGTAAGAAACATGGGGGGAGTTGTCTTAAAAGAACAAGTAAATGTTTCAAATGTGGAAAGGAAGTTCATCGGGCATTTGAATGCCGCAATGATGGGAAGAAGATGTCTAATGATGCAAACAAAGGAAGGGACACACAGAATGAACCAACTACACTTCAATGTTTCAAGTGCAAGGAGATGGGGCATTATGCCAATCAATTCCCAAATCCAAGGGTTGATGAGGATGGTCGACGTCAACAAACTCTTAAGGCTAAAGACAAAGGAAGGTCACATACAATTTCTATCAGCGATTTGGAGTACGATAACGATGTGGTGAAAGGTACACTTACCATCCACTCTAAAGTAGAAAATGTTTTATTTGATTTTGGATCCACCCACTCCTTTATTTCTGAAGAATTTTCTAAGGATATCACTGTATTACCTCAACAATTAGATGTTGAGTTAGCTGTGACAACACCTAATGGCACAACAGTCGCATCAAAAGTTTATAATTCTTCTCTGATTGAAGTTTGTGGGAAAGTGCTTCCTTCAAATCTTTTGATCCTTCCTATAGTGGAATTTTATGTGATTCTTGGCATGGATTGGCTTTCTTTATATGGATCTCATATCAATTGCCAAAGAAGGGAAGTCGCATTTCATATTCCAGATCAATCTATGATCGTCTATAGATGCAAGGATGAACATAACCTTCCAGTGGAAATTTCTTCCATCTTATGGGTCTTTATTCCACTTAATGAAGGTTATTTATCTCAAATGGTTGGTGAGAACCTCACAATTAAGAATATGCCCATTGTATGGGAGTTTGATGATGTCTTTCCGGAGGAATTTTCGGGTCTTCCACCAAATCTTGAAGTTGAGTTTTCAATAGAACTCGTACCGGGTGCTTTGCCTATTTCAAAGACACCTTATTGAATGGCCCCAATTGAGTTGCAGGAATTGAAGAAGAAACTCCAAGAGAATCTTGATAAAGGATTCATAGGCCCTAGTGCGTCACCTTGGGGAGCACCTATTCTGTTTGTTAATAAGAAAGATGGATCAATGAGACTCGGCATTGATTATCGAGAACTTAACAAGATCACTATCAAGAACAAATATCCTCTCCCATGCATTGATGACTTATTTGACCAACTACGAGGAGCTCAATACATTTCCAAGATTGATCTTCATTCAGGGTATCACCAATTAAGGGTCAAAAGGGAGGATATACCAAAGATGACTTTTCGTACAAGGTATGGACACTATGAATTTATAGTGATGCCATTTGGTCTTACTAATGCCCCTGCTATCTTCATGGATCTGATGAATATAGTTCTTAGAGACTATCTTGATCAGTTTGTGGTAGTCTTTATAGACGATATTCTTGTACATTCAAAGAGAAAGGAAGAACATGAAGATCACTTGAGAATTATATTTAAGACCCTGAGAAAGGAGAAGCTTTATTCCAAATTTACCAAGTGATAATTTTGGCTTCAAAGAGTTTCATTTTTGGGTCACATAATCTCAAAAGAGGGGATATCTGTGGATCCAGTAAAAACAGAGGTTATCGAAAGATGGTCGAGACCAACAATAGTAACTGAGATCCGAAGTTTTCTTGGTTTGGATGGATATTATCGACGTTTTGTGAAGGATTTTTCACAATTATCTAATCCACTCACCAAGTTGACTCGGAAAAGAGTTAAGTTTGTCTGGATGGAGGAATGCGAAGAGAATTTCAAGGAGTTGAAAAGAAGGTTATCCAGTGCACCTGTGCTCACACTGCCTTGTAGTGGAGAAAGTTTTGTGATCTATAGTGATGCATCCAAGAAGGGACTGGGATGTGTTCTCAGACAAAATGATATGGTGATAGCTTATGCCTCACGACAGTTGAAAATCCATGAGCAAAATTACCCAACTCATGATTTGGAGTTAGCTGCAGTAATCTTTGCATTAAAGATTTGAAGGCATTACCTTTATTGTGAAAGGTGTGATATTTATACTGATCATAAAAGTTTAAAGTATATTTTCACACAAAATGAGCTGAATATGCGCCAAAGAAGATGGTTGGAGCTGATTAAGGATTACGACTGCTCAATTCATTACCACCCTGGGAAAGCAAACAAGGTGGCAGACACATTAAGTCGACAAGACCATGCCAGTTTATCCATGATGAGGATCACAAAAGATCCAATATTTATGGATTTACAAAGGATGGATCTTGGAATTATAATGGAAGGGGTAAAATCGTATCTTTCTCAAATGAATGTTCAACCATCTATACATGTGAAGATTAAAGAGGCACGGAAAGAAGATGTCGAGTTACAAAAGAAGGTGAGAAATTTTCCTGAATTCAACCTTGATTATGATGGGATAATAATGTTCAGGAATCGGGTTTTTGTTCCTCCCATCCCCGAATTAAAGAAGGAGCTACTGGATGAGGCTCATAGTTCTTCATTCTCTATTCATCCTGGAAGCACAAATATGTATAGGGACCTGAAAGAGTACTTCTGGTGGGATGGCATGAAAAGAGATGTTGCTGAATATGTCTCTCGATGCTTGGTTTGTCAGCAAGTTAAAGCTGAGAGACAGAATTCTAAGGGGATGTTACAACCATTACCCATACCTGAATGGAAATGGGAAAACATCACTATGGACTTTGTCACGGGACTTCCTAAAACATCCAAAGGCAATAATGTTATCTAGGTCATAGTTGATCATCTTACAAAGTCTGTACACTTCATCGCTATTAGAGAGGATTTCTCTCTGGATCAGCTTGCCAGGATATATGTAAATGAAGTTGTAAGATTTCATTGAGTACCACTTTCTATTATATCTGATCAGGATCCGAGGTTTACCTCAAAGTTCTGGAGAAGACTTCAGCATACTCTAGATACAGAGTTGAGTTTTTGCACTGCTTATCATCCTCAGACAGACGGTCAGTCTGAGAGAACAATTAAAACTATAGAAGATATGTTGAGAGCTTGCTCTATGGATTTCAAAGGTTCTTGGGATCAACTCCTACCTTTGGTGAAATTTTCTTATAATAATATCTTTCACTCTAGTATTCAGATGGCTCCTTATGAAGCTCTCTATAGAAAGAAATGCAGGACTCCAACTTGCTGGGATAAAGTTGGGGAAAGAAAGATATTAGGACCTGATATTGTTGATGAGATGGTAGAAAATGTCCGATCTATTCAACGACACATAAGAGTAGCTTAGAGTCGACAGAAAAGTTATGCCGACAACCGAAGAAAAGACCTAGATTTTGAAGTGGGTGATAAAGTGTTCTTACGAATATCTCCCTGGAAGAGGGTCATGTGATTTGGAAAGAATGGGAAGTTGAGCCCTAGATATATCGGTCCTTTTGAATTACTGGATCGTGTTGGGAAGGTAGCTTACCGATTGGCACTTCCACCAAATCTCTCTCAAGTTCACGATGTGTTCCATGTATCTCTCCTGAGAAAGTACATACTTGATCTTTCACATGTACTCAACTCAGAAGTTGTACCACTAGAGTAAGATCTTTCTTATGAAGAACAACTGATAGAGATTCTAGATCTTAGTGAAGAAGTTCTACAAAACAAGACCACTTGCTTGGTGAATGTTTTATGGAGGAACCACCAATTAGAAGAATCTACATGGGAGCTTGAGGATATGATGAGGGAGAGGTATCCTCATCTGTTTGTTACGAAGTGATGAATTTCGAGGGCGAAATTAATTTTAAGGGGGGTAGAATGTAACACCGGAGACTTTTATGAGAAATATTTTGTTTTTATATAAATCATCAAAGTAATCTTTCACTACACAGAACACTATCTTGGCTTGCTTTACACGCAACTGCGGCCTTCCTCGATAGCTTGCGTCGTACGCAATACGAAGTTTCACTAAACAACGGTATGCTATTAAAATATTATTAAAACTAGACGTTATGAATAGTATTAACTGTATTTTGAATTTTATAACATTTTTATTCAACTTATACATTTTCTAGAATGAGGTATAAAAGCAAAATCAGTTTTTTTGGATAAAAGAAGTATTTTTCAAAAAATGCAGTTTTGCCGCCTTTTGATGGCGCACCCACATTAAATATAGTTTTTGACACATTTATAAGTTCAATTTGACAAAATAAAATTCTAATTTTGAATCTGGATATAAAAATTTACTTTGGATAAATTTTTGATATTTTTCTGATAACTTTCATATTTTGATGAATAGTAAAAATACGCTAATTTTTAATTAAAAAAACTTTTTTCATTGAGATAATTTATATGGTTAAATTATAATATGGAATGGTTTTAAATTATATATAGAATAAATTTTAACCATTTAATATAATGTATGTCATTAGCATTAATTTCACATTGAATTCATAGGTAAAAACATTTCAATCTTTGGCAATGTTTTAACTTCTAAAACCTGTTTTCTTAACAACGGGATTTATTTTAAATTAATTACTACAACTTATATGTTTTGAATTTTGAAAAATGGATTCCATATTCAGAATCAGTGGGTCCGAATTATGTTAATATGCTACTTTTTATTTTTGGGCATTATGAATAGTAACTACGGTAAATTTTATTTACCACAGTTAAAGGTAAATCGGGTAATCAAGGGTAAATATAAGATTATAAAATTACCCTAACACCTGCCAAAATCTTATTGGATGACTAAAAGTTGACCCATATCACCTAAGGGTCAGATTATATTCATTTAATGGACTTTTTTCCATGAAAATAATTTAATTATTATTAAAACCAAAGAATGTGACAACATGTCACTTTCTAAAATTTTATAAGTATAATAATTTTAATTTGGTTATAAACTTAATGAAACTTCGAACATGAATAGTCTCCAGAAATATAATACAATTATCTACATCATAGGAATTTATTTAGAATTTTTAAGGATTAAATAATTATCATTAATTATGACACAATAGTGATGTTGAAATTATTTTATTAATTAAAATATCAAATAATTTTTTTTTAAAATATTAAAATAATTAATATATGCACTATTTAATGTGCTCCACTAATTTTCTAGATACATATGACATTTTATTAATATATTAAAGATTTTAGTTCGAACATATCGTCTGTATATATTTTATTTAAATTCAAATAAATGAATAGTGTCAAAATTGACACTATTGTTATTTTATAAAAATAACATATTATAAAATTGTTTAAAAATCACAAAAATATTTCAAAATTATAAATTAAACTTTATATGGTCGACAATGTCATAAAGTGTCAAATTATGGAAAATTTACAACACATATGTAATTATTAATAATAATTTAAAATTTAGAATATTATTACCACAAATAAAATTAAATTGATAAATAAGGATAAATCAAGTTGATAATGTTTAAAATAAATTCCTAACATGTCTAAATTTTATTGGTTGATGATATGACAACCATATCTCATCTAATCTTTGGATAAGATTCATTTTGGATGTTTTTAAGTGGGGTTGGGATTCAATATAAACTAATATTTCTTATATTTCCAAAGGTGCCCCTCTCCTCCCTTATAAAAGGGCACCTCCTCCCTCTCCTCCTCACACCAATTTGAGCCTTCAAGATCGGCCAAAACCTACCCATTTCACTTCCCCACTTCATTATAATCATCCTAGAGGTTCTGGTCTTCTTCAAAGACCAACCCTAGTTCCCTAAGAGGAGGTTAAGAAGAGGCGCGTCAAAAAGAGGTAATATCCATTACCGATCCTTTCCAAATTCTTTCTTTTTCAACATATTCTTCTTTAGTTGTTTCATTATGAATTAATAACATCAGTATCACTCATATACTGATATGTTATTATAAGTATGAAACAACCCTATTTCAACATCTATCCATCCTATGGAAAATGAAATCACCGCGCGTGCGTAGGTACGGAATACCATCTCCACGCCGTGGTGTAATATATTTTCCCACACCACCTTACTTGGATGGGTATAATGGTGTAAATAATTACTATATATGATTATTTTAAAGTGATATTGACTGTGAAATAGTATACATACACTCTAATACAATTCCACGATCATGGGAATGATATCATCGCTCGTGCGTACGTACGGAATACCGTCTCCACGATGTGATGTGATTCGTTCTACACGATCTTCATTGCATAAGCATTATATAAATGATTTTAATGAAAAAATATGATATATAGTACATTAATACGATTCTGGAAATGATGTATCTATAACCTAAATAGAAGAATAAGAATTTATTCGACAAAACACGCATAAGAACAAAAAGTTATAAACACCTGAATAACAAGTAGCAATGAAATATTACTACTAAGAAGCTAAGAATATGACCATATATGATATCATAACAATAATTATGATTATTGAATAAGTCAATAACATTATTTAAATCATTATACAAGAGGTTCGGACACTTACGAGGCAAATCGGACCTAAGGTAAGGGAAAATATCACAATCTCATTTTTATCCAAGATTGTTTATACTTTGGTAATTACTGGGGTGTATTTTATCATCCACATCCATGTTTCCTCAATATGTAATATTATTTCCATCCACCTAAAATTTTTTAAATCCAATTTTACCCTTAGGTGAGTTTTTAGTAAAAGATATGAAAGGAATCTTTTGTCGTTTTTCATACGAGGTACTTTTTGACTTTTCTGAAAAAAGTACAAGAAGAATGTTTTTTTTAACTTATACGAGATGAATGGATTTTTAAAACATATTTTCCAAGAAGCTTCCTTTACAAATTTTCAATTTTATTTTTAATCAACTTCTTTTAGATTAGAATTGTAAGATATGTTAAGAAAGGAAAAGTGTTTTTGAAGTAGAATGGATATTTTCCTCAAGAATGGAGTTCAAGTGTTTTATCAAAATTATTTTACATCTAAGATAATAAAGAATACTGTTTTTATCCCTATTATTACATTGATTTGATTATATTGTGATGCAATTATTTTTATGAATTCATTTATCTTATATGAATTTTTTTTATGATGTCATGATGTTTAAGATTCCCATTTTTATTACATGGGTTATGTTATGATGTATGGTTTATGATTTTGTGGAACACAAAAGAATGGTATCATTATGAGACGGGTGGGACCTATATCTCCCTCCAATTCATTGGGTAAATATTTTATATCTCATGAGACAGACATGGCTGGAACGGTAGGTTATACTAGTTCAGTGAAACAGGACTGAAACGAGGATTGAACTCGGTTCAGAAATGGACTTTGTCCACTAAGATAGTCTTGGCAATGAGTCTTGACTAATAAGAAATGATTCTCTATGATTATGTGTGTATGACACAAAGTTTCATGTTTTATGTTATGATTATTGGGATTTCATTTCACTAATATGATTTATCCCATGTTATGAAATTATGCTCTCTTTTGCAGGTTAAGATTTCCAAAATGTTATGTTCTTATGAATATGAAGTGATTAATATTTCTTTTACCCTTACTGAGAATTTGAGCTCACCCCTTTTGTATGTCTTTTTTCCCCAGGTCAGGAAGAATCTTATTAAGTAAGATATGCCAAAATGGAGTATAGATATGATGGAATAAATGGGAGACAGTGTAGATGCTTTATGAACCAGTTGTTTATGATTCCCAGTTTCTAAAGACACTATACCTATACGATCCTTTCCTAGTTTTGTTATATGTTGTAATAAGTGTGCTTCAATTTTGAAGTAATAACAACGTATGTAAAGTATGGGTCATTATAACACCCAACTTTGTAATCACCAGCTAGTTCATGTCAATGATAACCGTTTGACAAAATTACATCAAGATGGGTATTTAGATTCTTTTGAACTAAAACCACTTGGTGTATGTCATGCGTGTCTACAAGGCAAAATGACCAAAGCCTCATTTAGTGGGAAAGGTGAAATGGCTAAAGAGATTCTAGAATTAGTTCCCATAGATGTGTGTGGACCATTTCTAGTTGAATCAAGGGGTGGGTTCTTGTACTTCATAACTTTTACTGATGATTTTAGTAGATCTGGATATATTTACTTAATGAGGTATAAGTCATATTCTTTTGATCGGTTCAACGAATACAAGAATGAAGTTGAGAACTAGTTTGGTAAGAAGATTAAGAAACACTTCTCAGACAGAGGAGGAGAATATATTAATTAGGACTTCATTGATTTCTTACGAGAGTTTGGGATTCTATGTCAACTCACTCCTCCTTACACACCTCAGTGGAATGGCATAAGTGAAAGGAGGAACTGCACCCTGTTGGACATGGTGAGATCAATGATAAGTCATGCGAGTCTTCCATTATCCTTTTGGGGATAGGCATTACAAACATCAGCACACATACTAAACCAAGTACAAACTAAATCGATAAATGGTATTCTATACGAATTATGGAGTGGACGTAAATCCGTGTTATCGAATTTACATGTGTGGGGTAGAGAAGAATTTGTTAAGGCCTCTTCAGGTAACAAACTTGAACCCCGAGGCACAAAGTATATCTTTATAGGATATCCCAAGGAAATAAGGGGATATTACCTATACAAACCCTCGTACAAAAAGGTTATATTGGCAAGACACGCCATATTGCATGAGAGGGAGCACATATCTTAAAGAGATAGTGGGAGCGAGATAGACTTCGATGACGTTGAGGCTCAAGATACACAATATTTAGTACAAGAACAGATTCCACAAATCCATGTGGAAGACAATCTGTTCTATAGACACAAGAACTGTGTAGGAGCACGAGGGATGTAAGAGAACCAGAATGATATGGTTTTCTTGTCACCGCGGATGGTGACTCATTATTGGTTGACCATGATGATCCTCTGACCTACAAGGAATCAGTTGAAGGCACCGATGCTGCCAAGTGGAAAAAAAGCCATGAATTCTGAAATGGATTCCATGTACCAAAACCAAGTCTGGATTTTGGTAGATCCTCCAGTTTTTGTAAATCCTGTTGGTAATAAATGGGTATTCAAGAAGAAACTGGACATGGAAGGGAATTTCAGCACCTATAAGGCATAACTGGTTGCCAAAGGTTTTAGACGGAGTTAAGGAATTGACAATGATGAAACCTTTTCACCGGTTGCGATGTTGAAATCCATTAGAATCCTATTGGCCATTTTTACTTACCATGACTATGAAATGTAATGCCCTGAGATTTTATAAGATATATTATTTTTAATTTCTTTCATACCTTCTGTTGTAAACTACACCAAGATTATGTTGCGCTATATGCAACACTGTATTATCTTGCAGTATACACAACAATAATCTTTGATCGTGTTACACACAATTTCAAGTTCGTTTGATAGAAGTTATTTTACGCAACATTGAGTGTGTATATATATATATATTCAATGTATAAATGAAATATGATTGGATTCTATTATATTAAAAAACAAATGAATCTTTCACTACACGCAACCCTGACTTGGATTTCGTTACATGCAATCGCGACCTTCCATGATAGCGTGTGTTGTACGCAATACCGAGTTTCACTAAACAGCGATATGTTATTAAAATATTATATAAACTAGCTGTTATGAATAGTAATACCTACCCTTTAAAATTAAATAATTTTTATCTTTCAAAATGGGCTTTATTTATGGATTTGGAATATCGAAATTATCCTTGGGTGATATTTTTGTATTTTTCTGAACACTTTCAATTTTTGATGAATAGTGAAAACACTCGGTTACTATTTAAAAACCGACTTTTTATTTAAATGATTATTTATTTTATTTATACTTATTTTAGGTCAAAATTGATATATAATACCTATATAATTTCAATGTAATTCATTGGAGTCATTTTATAATAATTTTAGATATATCAAAATTTTATTGAACTTTTCACCGTCTTTTACCCACCTCCTAGGAGAATTTAAACACTTACAAAAAACTTAATTTTACCGCTTCTGTGAGTGGAATTTCAAAAATCCGAGAGACACGGTTAATATCAAGGAGTAAAATGTGGTTAAATAAGATAAATATAATTTTGGGTGAATAGTAACTTTTTACTTTTATTTACCAATGTTAAAAGTAAATAGGGTAATTAAAAGTAAAAATGATATTATTTTTACCCTAATACATGTCCTAATTCTATTGGATAAGTATAATTTGGCCAAAAACAACCTTAGAAATATAAATTTATCATTTTGGTCCAATTGGATTAGATTAGGACATTTATTATTATTATATTTAAAGAAGAGTTAAAATAGTTAAAATCAAAGTTTAATAACTAAATAATTTTTAATATATGGTTATACATAAGATAAATTAGACTATAAATATTCATTATAAAGATAAAACGTTTTCCCATATAATGGTATTTTATTTTCAATTTTTAGACATTAAATAATTTAATTTAGTTATGACATAATCATGATGCAGTAATTACCTTATTAACAAAATAATAACATAATTGATATTATAAATACCCAAATAAATGTAATTTGAGGCTTTTTATAAATTAAAATAATTTTTGAGGTTAATATGACATATTATTATTGATTTAATTAACTTTTTTGAACTAATCATGCTGTTATGATTTTCACAAAAATCAATTACCAAATAGTGTCAAAATTAACATAAAATAGTATTTAAAAAAACTATTATATTAGTAATTTATAATCTATTCCTATAAATCTAAGGTTTGGTCAAAAGACTTATATGATAATATATATGACATTAATGATCCAATTGGGGTTATATTGGCAGTTTATAGTATGTTTATTAACCATATAGTGTAAGAAAACAAGAAGACACAGTAAAAGTTAAATTATTTAACTTAGAGTTAAATCTAAATGATAAGGTTAAAATGGTAACATAAACAAGTCTAAAACCTATTGTTTTAGAGTATTTCTACCCATACCCACTTTAACTTCTAAATAAGTTACTTTGGAGCCATTATAAACCGAATATGACTTTATTATAAAATAATATTTTAAGTTTTTCCTAAAGTGCCCCTCTCCTCCGTTATAAAAGGGCACCTCCTCCCTCTTCTCTTTACACAATTTTGAGCCTTCAAGCTCGTCAAACCCCTGCCAATTTCGCTTCTCCACTTCCCTAGAAACATTATTTAGGTTTTGGTCTTCTCAAAAGACCAACTCTAGTCCCTTAAGAGGAAGCTTAAAGGAGGTGTGTCGAAGAAGAGGTAATCTCTTCTACCGATTCTTTCAAGTTTCTTTCTTCTTCAACTTCATCTTCTTTAGTTTCTTCATTGTAAAGTAATACAATCAGTATCACTAATATACTGATATAATATTATAAATATTAAAAAACCCCATTTCACCTTCTATCCATCCTACGGAAAATGAAATCAATGCGTGTGCGTACGTACGGAATACCGTCTCTACGCCATGGTGTAATCTGTTTTTCCACCACCACTTTACTTGGATGGGTATAATGTTGTAAATAATAACTATATATTGTTATTATAACATCATACTGATTTTGAGATATTATATCATCCAATCCAATTCTATTCAATAAATATGGGAATGATATCATCGCTCATGCGTACGTACGGACTATCGTCTCCACGATGCGATGAGATTCATTCTCCATGTTAACCGTCCAGGAATGATTATAAAGTATATATAATAATTGATCATGAAACATATTGCATAATAATAATACTGGATTTATGTTTATATATATATTTCATTTACTTCCATTTAATTTAATAAGGGAATGAAAACAGCATTCATGCGTACGTACGGCCTACCGTCTCCATGAACGGTGTATTTCATTCCATTTATCGATCTATAATATATATTTATATACTGAATAAATATTATATACAAATCATGTTTTACATTTTGTAATTAATTAAATCAGGATATGAGTTATAATATCAAGAACAACAAACCGAAACACATATGATAAATGAAACGATTCTACCCAAAACGTTTCTTTAACAAAGAATTTACAAATGAACGGGTAATATAAAGTCATAAGTGAACCATATATGATATCATAACAATGAATATGATTCTGTAATAATTCAATGACATTATTTAAATCATTATATAGGAGGCTCGGATACATACAAAGCTTATCGGACATAAGGTAAGGGATAATTATTCCAATCTCATTCTTATCTGAGATTGTTTATTCGTAAGTATTTACCAGGGTTATTGTTATCATCCATTGTCCATGTTTTCTAAAAGTATTTTCACACATGTTTAAAGTCCTTTTAACCCATTTTTTACTTTTACCACATGTTATGAAAAGAATATTTTCTTTACCATACGAGGAACTTTTTGACTTTTTCATTAAAAGTATGAGGAGAATGTTTTTTTTAACTTATAGGGCATGAACAGATTTTTACGGTTTTATAACACCTTATTTTCATGAATATTACTCTACAATATTTCATGATTATTTTCAAAAAAATCCTTTCCTTTTAAAATTTCATGTAATTTTTTGAAAAGAAAATGATTTTGAAGAAGAAAGAATATTTTCCTCAAGATTTCATTTCAAGTGTTTTGTCAAAACTATTTTCCATCTAAGATGACATTATTTAGTACGATTATGTTTAAAGTATAATGTCTCTATGATTTACATGGTTTCACTTTTCTTATGATGAAATAATATCCATTTATTTTATATGGATTATGTTATGATGGGATGATGTTTATGAAACCCATTTTATTATTTGGGTTATGATAAATGATTTATGATTATTTTGTGGCACAAGTAAGAATGATTTAATTATGAGATGGGTGGGACCTATATCTCCCTACAATGAATTGGATAATGATTTATATCTCATGAGATAGACATGGCTAGAATGGTAAGTTAATCTGGTTCAGTGATACAGGACTGGAACGAGGAGTGAACTCGATTCAGAAAGGGACTTTGTCCACTAAGATGGTCTTGGCAGTAATGCCTTGGCTACTATAGAAATCAAATCATGTGCTTAATTCTTTTCTACAATTAAATGTTTTATTCCCATGCTATTTTATAATGATCGATGTTCCTTTATGACCTATGCCTTATGTACTACCAAGATTTATTTCACAACTCAAGATTTTGATGTGTAAACATTATGTTCATGTTTTGAAGTTCAAATGTATATGGTTTGTTTTATTTTCTCCATTATTACCCTTACTGAGAATTTGAGCTCACCATTTATATGTTTTATTTTCCCCATGGTATAAAGAAAGGTTTTAGGTAATAAAAAAAGGGAAGATCTTTATGGGAGATGTTGAAGATCTTTCACCAAGATTAGAAGATTATATTTCGAGTTTCTAAAGATAGTAAAATATTACGGTCCTTTGGTGTCTATTTTTGTTATGTATTAGGTATTTTGAAAAGGTAATTTAATGTCCATATATGTTGAGATTGGGTCTCTATAGTTGGTATTAGAGGAAAGGTTTAGTTAACCTTTGGAAACTAGGATTCGAAAACTTTCGTGAGATACCTAGAGATATTTCTAAGGTATGTCTAGGGATGTCCCTAAGGTTAAGTATAAGTATAGGTTATATTACTAGAATTACGGTAACGATATTAGAATTAAACCTAATATGTTATATATTTAAGGTACTCCCCCTTGATTATGATTTTTTCCTCTCACACTATTCATTTTGGGTTTTAGAAAATGGCTAGAAATAGGAAGAATCACGATAATGGAGGATATGATGGACAATGGAATGATATTATTCATGAGCCACCAAATGAAATTGGATCTGAAAGTCCAAATATCATAATTATTACTAATCAGAAATCTCATAATATGATCAATAATCTCAACTTTGGTAAGTTTCCCGACTTAGCTAATAAGAGAAAGATGGAGTTTCATGATGATCACAGAGGAAAAAAAGTTCAATTTCCCTCATGTAAATCATGTGGGAAGAGGCATGAGGGAGGATGTTTCAAAGGAACTAGAAGATGTTTTGGGTGTGGAAAAGAAGGACACAAAGCTAGTAATTGTAAAGTAAAAGGTTCTGTTAACACCATGGACAAGGATAATGGTATTTCTAAGACATCAACAACGGTTAAATGTTTTAAATGTGGAATGTGCGGGCATTATACAAACCAATGCCCTAAGGGAAAATCTCATAAAGAGAATTAGCATGGTCATATGGGTAGTATTTATGTGGATGATGATGAAGAGACTACAAATGATATATGAGATGAAATAAATTATGAAGCTCAGTCAGTGGTTTAATAAGGTAGTGTAATGATTGTATGTTTATCAAGAATAATGTATGGTATATGGAATAAAGAAAAATTTAAGGATTGTTACACTGTTGTCTTTCCTTGAGTTTTTGAAAGTATATGATGAATGGTACCGGTAACCATGAAATGTTATTCAAATATTTTTGGAAGGTATATGATATGTGAATAATTTAAGGATAAGGAGATAATGAGATGTTTAATAGTATTAATGAGCTCATGACTAGTATAAGGACAAAGTGATATCGTGGTTTGAGTATACAGAATTTTGGGATTTTGGTATGTGGAAAGAGTTAACTTTTGACAAAATTCATGTTTTCACTAAGGTTCATTGGGTACTCATGTTTCAAGAGAATACATGATTAAGAAATTCACATGTTTGGAATGTGACCAACAAGATATATATATCTTATGATATACATGTGATAAATGATGGTATTCACATGCTCGGTAGATGAAATTTCTAGTAATTGTTTTATTTATACTATGATCTTCGACAGAAGTATTTTGGATAAGCCTAAAGATTGGAATGAATTATGTTAGGCATAAGATACTATTGTTTAAGGCTAGAATGTTTTTTGATATTATTGTAGGAATGTTATAATAATATAGTTTTAGAAAAAGGGACAACTCGTAGGACGGGCAACAACCCATCGTGTCGGACAAGGTTGCGGGAATCAAACCCACAACCAAAGTGAGATAGGCCTTTATCTCCTACCAGTGGCCTACAAGAAGTACATGGTTTGTAGAAACTAGTTTTATTTTATTAAGCAGTATGATAGATGATGTACAAGTCCATTGTTGGAATCATATATGATTAATCTCACCATACATGGACTTATGTATATTTAATAACTTATGATAACATTTTTGTGATAGAAATATATGGGATGACTTATCATTCTGTCACATGATCTGCTAACACTTCATGAATGAAAAATTCAACTTCATTTATTTAAATAGAGATGAAGTGGAAATTGTTCATGGAATAACCAATGATGATATTACACTGAAATCAAGTAAGTATTTCTCCTTATGTAAAAGTTCATCAATGTTAGAAAAATGATCTTGGAAATCAAAAATGTTGTCCTAGTACTCTCATATCTGATGAACCGGATGGTACCTTAGATCCTCACAAATTTATGGCTTTTCGATTGTTGGCTTTTTCATAGCCATGTTCTCTACCACTCTCCATCAAAACTTGACGGTTATATTTCTCTTCCATATCCATATTTTCACCTATGTTCTCCTATGTGGAAACCCAGCGATAAGTTAATTTGGGTAACCATTACGTTTCATATATTAGTTTTTAAAATTAAGCTTTAGTATTCCTTTTTATGATGCGGGTTTCTATTAAAGAATCTTTCAAGTAGTAAACGATTTATAACCTCGACGAATTTTGAGGGAGAAATTCATTTTAAGGGGGGTAGAATGTAACACCCTGAGATTTTATAAGATATATTATTTTTAATTTCTTTCATATCTTCTATTGTATGTTACACCAAGATTATCTTGCGCTATATGCAATACCGTATTAGCTTTCAGTATACACAACTCTAATCTTGGATCGTGTTACACAAAATTTCAAGTTCGTTTCATAGAAGTTATTTTACGCAACATCGAGTGTATATATATATTCAATGTATAAATGAAATATGGTTGGATTATATTATACGCAACAACAAATGAATCTTGCACTACACGCAACCCTGACTTGGCTTTCATTACACGCAATCGTGACCTTCCATGATAGCGTGTGTTGTACGCAATACTGAGTTCCACTAAACAACGATATGTTATTAAAATATTATAAAAACTAGCTGTTATGAATAGTAATACCCACCTTTTGAAATTAAATAAATTTATCTTTCAAAATGGACTTCATTTTTGGATTTGGAATATTGAAATTATCCTATGGTGATTTTTTTTGTATTTTTCTGAAAATGTTCAATTTTTGATGAATAGTGAAAACACTGGGTTACTATTTAAAAACCGACTTTTTATTTAAATAATTATTTATTTTTTTTAAATTTATTTTTGGTCAAATTGTATATAATACATATATAAGTTCAATGTAATTCATTGGAGTCATTTTATAATAAGTTTAGATATATAAAAAGTTTATTCGACTTTTCACCGTCTTTTACCCACCTCCTAGGAGAATTTGAAAATTTACATAAAACATAATTATACCGCTTCTATGAGTGGAATTTCAAAAATCAGAGAGACACGGTTAATATCAAAGAGTAAAATTTTGTTCAATAAGATAAAAATAATTTTCGGTGAATAGTAACGTTTTACTTTTATTTACCATGGTTAAAAGAAAATAGGTTAATTAAAGGTAAAAATGATATTATTTTTACCCTAACACATGTCCTAATTCTATTGGATAAGTATAATTCGACCAAAAAAACCTTAGAAATATAATTTTATCATTTAGGTCCTATTGGATTAGATTAGGACATTTATTATTATTTTATTTAAAGAAGAGTTAAAATAGTTAAAATCAATTTTTAATAACTAAATCATTTTTAATATATGGTTATACATAAGATAAATTCGACTATAAATATTCATTATAAATATAAAAAGGTTTTTTAAATAATATTAATTTATTTATAATTTCTAGACATTAAATTATTTAATTTATTTATGACACAATGATGATGCAGTAATCACCTTATTAATGAAATATTAAGATAATTTATGTTATAAATACACAAATAAATGTAATTTGAGACCTTTAATAAATTCCAATAATTTTTTAGGATAATATGACATATTATCATTGATTTAATTAACTTTTTTGGAACAAATAATGCTGTTATGATTTTTACAAAAATCAATTACCAAATAGTGTCAAAATTGACATAAAATAGTTTTTAAAACAAATATTATATTATTAATTGATATTCTATTCCTAAAAATCTAAGGTTCGGCCAAAAGTATTATATCATAATATATACGACATTAATGATCTAATTGGGGTTATATTGGCAGTTTATAGTATGTTTATTAACCATATAGTGTAAGAAAACAAGAAGACACGGTAAAAGTTAAATTATTTAACTTAGAGTTAAATCTAAATGATAAGTTTAAAATGGTAACCTAAACATGTCTAAAACCTATTGGTTGAGCTTATTTCTACCCATACCCACTTTATCTTAGAAATAAGTCACTTTGAAGACATTATAAACCGAATATGACTTTATTATAAAATAATATTTTCGGTTTTTCCTAAAGTTCCCCTCTCCTCCCTTATAAAAGGGCACATCCTCCCTCTTCTCTTTACACAATTTTGAGCCTTAAAGCTCGGACAACCCCTAACAATTTCTCTTCTCCACTTCCCTAGAAACATTTTTGAGGTTTTTTATTCTCAAAAGACCAACTCTTGTCCCTTAAGAGAAAGCTTAAAGAAAGTGAGTTGAAGAAGAGGTAATCTCTTCTACCGATACATTCATGTTTCTTTCTTCTTCAACTTCATCTTCTTTAGTTGTTTCATTTTAAATTAATACAATATGTATCACTAATATATTGATATGATATTATAAATATGAAACAACCCCATTTCACCTTTTATCCATCCTACGGAAAACAAAATCACTGCCCATGCATATGTACGGAATACCGTCTCCACGCCATGGTGTAATCTGTTTTTCCACCACCACCTTACTTGGATGGGTATAATGGTGTAAAGAATAAATATATATGGTTATTATAACATCATACTAATTCTGAGATATTATATCATCCACTCCAATTCTATTAAATAATTATGGTAACAATATCATCACTTGTGCGTACATATGGACTACCGTCTCCACGATGTGATGAGATGCATTCTCCATGTTAACCATCCAAGAATGATTATAAAGTATATATAATAAGTAATCATGAATCATATGACATAATAATTCTACTGGATTTATGTATATATATATATATATATATATATTTATATATCTGTCATTTACTTCCATTCAATTTAATAAGGAAACGAAATCAGCGTTCATGCGTATGTACGGCCTACCGTCTCCATGAATGGTGTATTTCATTTCATTTATTGATCTATCATATATATTTATATACTGAATATATATTATATAAAAATAATGTTTTATATTCTATAATTAAGTAAATCAGGATATGAGTAATAATCTCAAGAATAACAAATCGAAACACATGTGATAAATGAAACGATTGTACCCAAAACATTGCTTTAACAAAGAATTTACAAAAGAACGGGTAATATAAAGTCATAAGTGAACCATATTTGATATAATAACAATGAATATGATTCTATAATAAGTCAATGACATTATTTAAATCATTATACAGGAGGTTCGGATACATACGAAGCATATCGAACATAAGGTAAGGGATAATTATTCCTATCTCATTCTTATCCGAGATTGTTTATTTGTAAGTATTTACTGGGGTTATTATTATCATCAATGTTCATGTTTCATAAAAGTATGTTGATGTACGTTTAAATTACTTTTTACCCATTTTTTACTTTTACCACATGTTATGAAAGTAATATTTATTTACCATACGAGGAACTTTTTGACTTTTCTGTTAAAAGTACGAGGAGAATGTTTTTTTAACTTATACAGCATGAACATATTTTTACTGTTTTATAACACCTTATTTTCATGAAGATTACTCTAAAATATTTAATTATTATTTACAAAAAATCATTTTCTTTTAAAATTTCATGGCATTTTTTGAAAAGAAAATGATTTTGAAGAAGAAAGGATATTTTCCTCCAGAATTCATTTTAAGTGTTTTGTCAAAACTATTTTCCATCTAAGATGACATTATTTCATATGATTATGTTTAAAGTATAATGTCTCTATGATTTACATGGTTTCAATTTTCTTATGATGAAATGTTATCCATTTGTTTTATATAGATTATGTTATGATGGGATGATGTTTGTGAAACCCATTTTATTCTTTGGGTTATGATGAATGATTTATGTTTATTTTATGGCACAAGAAATAATTATTTCATTATGAGATGGGTGGGACCTATATATACCTTCAATTCATTGGGTAAAGATTTATATCTCATGAGATAGACATGGCTGGATTGGTAAGTTAATATGGTTCAGTGATACAGGACGGGAACGAGGAGTGAACTCGATTCAGAAAAGGACTTTGTCCTTTAAGATTGTCTTGGCAGCAATGCCTTGGCTACTATGGAAATCATATCATGTTCTTAATGCTTTTAAAAAGTTAAATTTTTTATTCCCGTGCTATTTTATAATGATTGTTGTTCCTTTATGACCTATGCCTTACATACTGCCAAGATTTATTTCACAACTCAGGATTTTGATGTGTAAACATTATGTTCATGTTTTGAAGTTCAAATATATATGGTTTATTTTATTTTCTCCATTATTACCCTCACTGAGAATTTTATCTCACCATTTATATGTTTTCTTTTCCCTAGGGTATAAAGAAAGGTTTTAGGTAATAAAAAAAGGGAAGATCTTTATGGGAGATGTTGAAGATATTTCAACAATATTAGAAGATTATATTCTGAGTTTCCATAGATACTAAACTATTAGGGTCCTTTGGTGTCTGCTTTTTTTATGTATTAGGTATTCTGAAAAAGTAATGTAATGTCCATGTATGTCAAGATTGGGTCTCGACATGAAATCTGGAAAATGGATGTCAAAACAACATTCCATAATAGGAACCTCCAAGAAGATGTCTACATGACACGACCTGAAGGGTTTGTGACTCCAAAGGATGCCAACAAGGTATGCAAGTTGCAGAAATCCATTTATGGATTAAAGAAAGAAAAAAGGTCATGGAACATTTGTTTTGATGAAGCCGTAATGGAATTTGGATTTGTTAAAAACGAATATGAGCCTTGTTTCTACAAAACGTTTAGTGGAAGTTCAGTTTTTTTTCATAATAGTATACGTTGATGACATATTACTAATTATAAACGAAGTACCTGTGTTACATTAAGTTAAGGCATGGTTGGATAAATGCTTCTCTATGAAAGACTTGGGCGAGGCAGCATATATTCTTGGGATCAAGATCCATTGTGATATATCCAAGAGAATGTTGGGCCTAAGTCAAAGTACATACATTGACAAGATATTGAAGATATTCAGTATAGAACAATCCAAGAGGGGATTGTTTCCAGGGTCACAAGGAATTCATATTTCCATGAAAATGTGTCCTTAGACACATGAGGAAATAAATAAAATGGTAAGGATCCCTTAGGCATCCGCGATTGGGTCTGTTATGTATGATATGCTATGTACAAGGCTAGATGTTTGTTATGCATTGAGTGTGGTAGGTAGATATCAAGATGATCTAGGAGACCACCATTGGATGGAAGTCAAGACTATCATTAAGTATCTGAGGCATACTAAGGATATGTTCCTAGTTTATGGAGGAGATGAGGAACTAGTAATTACAGGACATATAGATTCTAGTTTATAGACTGATCAAGATGACATAAAGTCACAGACTGGATACATATTCAGTTTTAATGGATGTGCAGTGAGCTGGAAGAGCTCAAAGAAAAGTGTGGTTGCAGATTATACAGTATATTCCTAGTATATCTCATCTTTGGAGGTAGCTAAAGAATCAGTATGGATGTGAAGCTTCATCCAAGATTTGGATGTAGTACCTAGCAGTAAAGATCCTCTCACACTCTATTGTGGTAATACTACAGAGGTGTCACTTGAAAAAGAGCCAAGGTAACATCAGAAAACAAAGCAAATACTTTGAAAGTATCATCTCTTGAGGTATTTTTCATAGAGAGGTGAAGTTGCAGTGAGCAGTGTTTCCACGGAATAGAACGTGGCAGACACCTTGACTAAAGCCTTGACTCAGAAGAAACATGATCATCATGTTAGGTCTAGCGGACTAAAATTCTTAGGCAGTTGGCTCTAGTCCAAGTGGGAGTTTTTAAGGGTTGGTGTCCTGAGAAACAACTGTTTTTTACTTTGATTAGATGAATGTACTCTTATTATATATTGTTCATTGTTCTGCATGACTATAATATAATAATGAACTGGAATATTTGTTGCATTAATAAGGTCATGGTAGATCCACTCTATGATGAGAACCTTGAAATTCTTTAACAATATTCTTAAATAAATTTATATGGTTGGATGACATACTATGATAGGACACATGGTATACTGACCGTCATGTGCCAGTACTCATAAGAAGATGAGACTCTCTCTCATGGAGTTCGCACTTGGTAATCTCTAAGATGGGAGATTATGAGAACAGACCTACCAGTATCAATTTCGCATGTCTTGGTGTCATTGGACATTGCTATCTATGAGAATGTGTAATGGTCTTTAGACTAGAATATTATCATTAACTCATGTTATGACTCGTGCACTTAGATTTTCTAACAAAAACTGTCACGAAGATAGTTGGTGGGAAGTAGGGTACGTTGGGTGTGTCGCGAATATCATGTGTTAGTGGATAAGTCGAGGAATTATCTGTCCCTTAGATATATGGAAGTTGATATCTCATCACTTTGATTGAAATATAACTGTCGCATGAAATTCCATGGCCATGGTGAAACGAGATGTTTATTTTTGGAAGACAAAGAATAAAGGATCAAGAAAATAGGTTTATGGCACTTCCATGAAACCGGCATGATGAGATATTTAGACAAAGGGATTAAGTTACACGGTAAGCGTTCATATGAGGTGACACGTCAATGCGGCATCAACTTCTTTCTCTTGGGTTCCTTGACCCGTTGCTAGACAGTAATCTTGGACTTTAGGCAAGCCCACCTTATGCCAACGAGAAAGAGGCCTATAGGGTCACACACTAAGTGTATTCAAGTATCTCAAGTAGAATTAAGATTATTCCCATATGTGGTTTAATAATTATTCAATGAATCCTAAGTCTTTTTAATTTTGGAGGAAGAATAAAATGAAAACAGGTACACGCCGTGTGTTAATGATTACACGCCATGTAGTTTTTATTTTGAAAACAAGTACACACCGTGTATTATTGAATCTACACGCCGTGTAATTTTCATTTTGGAAAGGTAATGAATAAATGAAAACAATATATACACACCGTGTAAAATGAATGTACACGCCATGTAGTTTTTAAGGAAAAACAAGTACACTCCGTGTATTTATTATTTCACATCGTGTATTTTTTTCAGTCGGAATTTTGAGGAAATGATGTCATTTTATTAAATGATATTTATTATAATCAGTGTGGGTGCATGTCAAGGAATTAATGACTCTACATGGGGTTTTTCAAAAGATTTAATGAAATTAATAAAACGCGTAACGCGTTTATTTATAGTCATAACTCTACAACCTCAAACCCGATTATAAATATCATCACAACCCCAACTCTTTTCCTACAAGAGAATCGTTGTGCACAACAATTCTGGAGAATTATCTGAAGACCGAAAGAACTCCTTCCTCTAAGGACACTCTCAAGACCAAGAGAGATCATCTTCATTGGATCAAGACGATCTAAGGTGGGAAACACAAGCAAAGTTTTCTCCACGCTAGCACCCGGAGACACCTTTGGTGACATCCAGAGATACGTGGTGCACGTGTGGATCACTGCTAGAGGAATTCTACCATTGGCTTCTGTGACACAATGACGAATCACATCGCAACATGATCAAGAATATAAACTAATAAAGAACACCAAAAAGGTACTTCTTTTCATTAATTAAATTAATTATAATCATCCTGTGACGTTCCACTTTTGTGGTTCCGGGACCTTTCTACTTCTTTGTCTATTTCTGTGAATCGATCTGTGGAGACTGGCATTTATCGTCTTATTGATCCCGGATTGATCATTGATATGAAAAAAATCCAAGTGGGAACATCCACCCACGTGCTTCCTCTGCGCCTGGAACCTTCAATAATGACCATAACCCCTAAAGGGAAAAAAAACATGCCAAACCCATTGGAATGAGTGTGAGAACTGCTAGATCTGGTGAAGTGAGTTGAAGAGGGATGAACCTTTCTCCTTTCTTACTAAAACTTATTATGACTATGAATATGAGAACCCCTAATCATAACACTTCTCCATTAATAGTCTCAATGTCTCACATACCAAGGATCTCTGGCTCTATATAACATCTCTCAATGACCACTACATTCATTAATTCATTAGTATGTGACTTCAATATAAATATAGTGACTTATCACTGAAGCAATTTATATATATCCTTCTCAAAATGACCCACTCCATCCTCTTCATTTGGAAGTAGGTGTGAATCATAATGTAGAATGTTTTTTAGTGGATTTCAAACTCTCAAAAAATTTAACTCCCCTATCAAAAGGTAAGAATATTCTTATAACAAGCCACCTTATAGGACAGATATAAAAACTTGACCTGAAACTAATCCCTAAAATTTTCCAATAATGTAGCTAATTCATCATGATACCTATGTAAAAATGTTCCATAACTAACAATATGGACCACATAACATCATCATAGCTAGACAAACCCAATTTTCTTTCCATATATAGAGTAAACTGAAGTATATCTCCACCCCCTATAGTCAATATAGTATCTCCTAATCTAAAATAGAGCCTTCACACCTCTATAAACCATTACACTGGAACTCTCATAGTTTCGTCCTCTATGTTTTATCATCCTCAAGCACCACTCTATGACAAACCACCAAAACTTCCTACTAAACTCCTTCTACAAAAACCTAATAGGGATAAATACATGGTTTCAAATCTAAAAAATAATAAATTTTAGTACACCTAAAGTCAAGAAAAAATAAAATTGTTGGGTTAATTAATTAATTCATTAATTCATTTTAACATATATCACATTGTCTACCGAAATTAACACATTGGTTTAGAACAACATGATACATGATCCTTACCTAGGTATCTACCCTAAAAGAAGCATTAATTCACTTAGTATGTTTAGTAAACTTGAAGGTATTTTCATTAGATCATAGGTAACTTTAAAATCATATTTCCAAGCTCGTATCCCTTATTCACAGCATGTACTAAGCCCAGTTGATACAATTTCCCTACTAACCCATGCATCCTCACTGGTGCCTAATTTTGAACTCCATCAAATATCTCAAATATCACCTTTTATTTCACTCTTTTACTATCATGTCCCCCCAAAGGTTACCCTCTTGGGATATGAGTAAAGGAAAGAGATATAATTGCCCATGAATCTCACCTCTAATGATTCATGGGTTAGAGACTATTACCAATTGCATATCAATAACACACATAAAACTAATTAACCACAATGAAGTTTAACAAATTTTAGTTAAAATGTGAAGAAACACCAACCAACACCATGAATAAATAAAATAAAATAACCCAATACAATTAATGTTATAAATAAACTAAAAAATTGAAATTCAAAATTGAAAGTAGAAAAAGTAAAACTATGAAATAACTATAAACTCCAACAACTACCGAAATCCTCTCAATAAATTCTCTAAGTGAGTAACATCCAACCCAATCACCAACCCATTACTGCATACCTAAAAACAGTTTATATATACATATGGTGAAAATAACAGGTATACTTAGAAGGATTCTCCCCGAATCTTCTCATAAATTTTTTTAAACAATCATACTAAATCCTTGTGAATAAATAAATGAAACTAAATCACCGCCTAAACCGGTCTAGCTATGTTTCCTATCCTCAACATGGTTCACTCACTATATAATGCATATAAGTAATCAATTATATATCAAAAGGTCATATATATATATAAATGAATGTGACATGATTCCACTTCCCCGCTAGTTTTTCACTTTAACACCCAAATTACACACATCTTTTTCTCATCCTTTCTATAATTAAGACATCAATAATTTGATTAGATCCTCATACCTTCCTACATAAATCTTGTATAGGTCCAAACATCTCATGTTGGTGTTATTCCACATATCCATCACATTATAAAAATTATTTCATTCATAATAAAGTATATGTCAAGAATCCACTACAACCTGTATAAATGAATTATACCTAATTTCATTATAGCCAATGCACGTACACCAATGGGAAGATATAGGGATAAAACTATGATCTTTACCTCAAGCCATTATAGCCCATAAATAAATTTATATTAAAACTAAGACCTGTCATGACTTGGGTAGAAACACAGCCTATACCAAAACTCATTATATCATAGAAAACATATACTCATATCTATGCCTAAAGGGATATTGGGAAAGTGGTAGAAGTTATCCATTCATTACTTCAATATCCTATATTTTTTTGAAAAAAAACTGCCAAAACAATTGGGTTTCTATTTCCCTACTATCACGAGTGGGGTAGCATATGAAACTATAAAGATATAGTATAATACCATACAAAATCACGTAAAGGGAAAATACTTAGCCTTAGAATAACACACCACTAACATTTCACATAAATACAAACTACCAAATTTGAGGACTGCATAAAAACCACACAAACATCAGTGTTATTTGTTAATTAATTAAATAACCATTAATTTATTCATATCAACATTTCTTAATATTAAAATTTTAATCTTCTTAAGTCTAGTTCCAATGATAATATTAATTATCTTTGTTACATTTCAAGTATGTATTAATCATTAAATTTTGTTTAGTCATTTCATTATATCCAACATTCTTTATTTAACCACCTTAAAAATTATAGATTTTAAACCCATGCTTCTTGGAGCATCCCATTCAACCATGTCATGGTTTCCCTTAATATGATATAAAACATTTAAAATCACTATCAATAACAAAACACCATCCAATGGGTTAACTTTTTTTATTCATTTAACATTCATTAATTATCTAGGTACTATAGAACTATACCAAATCTACCAAATAAAATATTCTCACATAGTGAATAGAATTTAATTACTTTAGAATTTGTAAATTGGTCAAGTAAATATAATTTGACCATTATACCATCAAGAAAACATCCAGAGAACATCAAGAAATATTAAATATATAATGATACTAAATTCTTAATCTAAATTTTGTTGTAACCACACAGTCTCCCATAGAATTGTGCATAATAAAAAACATCTTCTCCATCACTGATATCAACTTTCAATGCACTTTGACCTCTCATCCCAGTGCCTATCCATCAAAACAACCATCAGTCAAAATAGCCATGGGCCTCCTACCCATTGCTTATCAAGTAATCCAACCACACAGAGTTATAAAAATATCAAAACACATTTCAAAAAATTCCTAGAGTACACACACATTTAAAATTTATTTTCTGTACATAGGAAAAGTCACTAAGGATATAAAACAAAGAAAAACAAGACTTCCACAACAATAATGGGATCACTCATCCCAAAATAATTTAAAAATAGAAAATAAACATTTTAATCCACATATTAAATTAAATAGATTATTATGAATAGAATTTTAACAACAAGAAACCAAATAACTCATAAGTTGTCAATAATTATCAATCAAAAAAGGCATGTTTTTAACATTACATTCATATTCCATTAAATCAAAGGAAGAACAATTATTTTCATGCATATTTATTTAATCACATCACCGTAATTATAGATTCATATTTTTATCATATTTTTATCTAAATATATAATTATAAACACAAAAATAGCTAAAAATTAAATATAGCACACTATCTTAGAAAATCATGAGGTATTAACATGTATAAAATCATAAGAAATCACAAATACCCAAAAAAATATTCCTTTATTTAAATTTTATATTATTATATTTATTAGTATAACTACACTATTACCGATAGTATTAATGTATGATAATCACACACTTTCAATTTAAATCAATTATAGGTTAAACATCCCCAATCTCATGATGAAACATTGATAATCACTGCACAAAATGATGCAGAAGAAGGAAACTATAGAGATAATCATCAAAATAAATATTAGAAATATAGATCAGTAAAATCCATTATAAAACTAATATAAATAAGTTAACAATGATTTAATAAAATGGTGGGATGTAATAGAATATAACAAGGTTCAGTAGAAAGATGAAAACTCACCTTGGATCATCATATATAGATCTCTAGAATTAGTGGGTGGAATCTAATTAAAGGAGAAATAGAGTCCTTCAAACTAATAATCTTGTCCTCTGAAGTTTGAGATGCGAGAGGTGGATTAAGATAATTTTAAGGGGTCCCTTATTTATAACTAGGCTATAATTCATGGAATTAACATCATGACATTGTAGTTAATATCATGAATTTATAAAATTATAAATTAGCTAGAATTTGATTCACCTGCTTAGAATTCTAAAAAACCATTCATTTTGTGAAACTATGGTTCACACTATGAAATTTTTCTAGGAAAATCCACCAAATTAGACCTCAAAACCATTAAATCTATGAACCATAGTTCATGAATAATATTGAAATTGATATTGTCAATGTTGTATTCACACCATGAATTAAAATTATAATAATATTTCCAAATTTTTACCACTTAATCCTACCTCCATATCATGAAGAAAAAGGCCCATGGAAAATGGGATCTTATATTTGTAGTTTGTAATTAGAGAAACAAATTTCTTGAAGGTGTCTCCACATCATATGAAATGAAGTATTAGGCATGGGAGTAATCTTTCTTATTTATTTGTTGGACATCTACAGGTGTTAGTGCTTGATTGTGACATTTTATATCAGTTATCATTTCCCCCATAAAAGAGTTGGATTCATGAAAGCATTCAATATTTAATACCTAAAAGTATCTTCATAATGATTCTCATGTTATTGAATGGGTTGATATGGAAGTTGAAGATTACATGACATTCAAGGAATGACTTGTTCAGATTTAAGAACATCATGAGAAGTTGTTGTGTGGGTATGCTATTATGTTGGTTCATATTCTATGGTTACATGGTGTCATGGAGAAGAGTACTTAGGAACACGAGTCATAGATGTTTCCTCCGTATTTAAAATTTCTATATGTTTAGTTTTTAAAGTGATATGTAATGAATCTTGATTGATTTATGAAATGATGGATGATTTTTGTTCTTAAAAAATTTTCCCTTGTTGATTATTTGATATAATTCCTTTATTTGGATATCCTTCAGAGATATATAATGGGGTAGTTGTTCTATTTCTCATTTTTTTTCCTTCCAAATTTTAGAAGATAAAAATTGATTGAGAGGTAATTAATATGAGGACTCAATACTATTTGAGATCTTCCTTTATATTTTAAGATGATTAGAGGTTTCGAGTAAGGAATAAATGTTTAAAGGTGTAGTTTGAGATAATATTTCAGTTGGGGATACGGATTGAAATGTATGTGGTTATGTTACATTATAGGGTGGCCTTGATGACTTTGTTTTTTTATTAATAATGGACCTTATGGTGTGTTCATGGCCCTATAGAGTGGATTTTGGGATGAATTATTTCGTGAATATGTTATTTAGAGGTCATTTTGATATATTTCTTGGGACTTCATTATATAGACCAGTGCTAGAGCCCATGGTTATACTTGTTGGGGGACCACTATAGTGAAGTACTTAGGTTTCACCAGTGTATTACCTTTGGTTTATGGTTTAAGGTTTTGACTGAGTTTTAGAAAGGTGGAGATATAGAAGATTATCAATTTGGTTTTTGGAAACTGGTTTGAATCAAACCCATTGTGTTGTGTTAATCCATATTTTACTATAGTTTTAGTGAAAATCCTAAATGATATGATATTTACAAGGAAGATGCACCATGATTTAATTAAAATTATAGTTTATATAAATTCAAAAGTCACTTAAAAATACCCTTATTTCATTCATATTCCTTTGAAACCTATAAAACTATGGGATCAATTTTATAGAATCTTGAGCCAGTTTTTTTGGCATTAGCCTCTGATTCCTATATATCAATTCATTGGTAATCTGAGGTAAGTTTTATTCTTCTCCACTAGTTCCACTATATCTCATGTTCTCAATTACCATGTTTTAGAATATTTTTTTGCCTTTATTTTCATGTTGTGTATATTGATGATTGATGGTGGATTCATGGTTGGATGATATCCTTAGAGATCATGGGTTCCTTGTAGGAGGGTTGATTGGATATCAAGGCTTTTTCTTCAGTTATTTCACAAATAACATTGAAATATTCATATCCAGGTAATGGATTTATGACCTTTATTTTATTATATGAATGTGTGGAATTAAAATTATTTAACTTATTTTAGTAAGTGGTTGATTTTAATTTAATTAATATAACAATTCAAAAAATTTAAAAGGAAGAAAGTGGATGGGTTTTGTGGTCACATATGATATCTTGATATGATATAACCATGGTGGTTTCCTTTTGATATTTGATAGATACTGTGATAGTTTTTTGTGATTATTTTTTATCTTTAGAATAATTAACTTGTTAAAAATGGATAAATAATGAAAAGACTGTAATATTAAGTGGATAGTAAATGAGGCTTATGAAAAGAGTTTTCTAACTTTTGTAAAATAAATTATGCATAAAGGTTTTTCTTAAAACATCTCTGAGGTTAATTTCCAAATACTCTTAGTTTCTAAATTTATAGTTTTATCATCATTGAATTTTTATTATAAATAATTTTATAATTAAATATTATAAAGGTTAAATATTTCATAGTGAAATTAAAGGTTTTAGGGATGTTATAAGATCATCCATTCTATCTTACCACATTTGATAGTATTGTTTACTTATTATGGAGGACTTGGTATCCCATTGAGTTTGATATAATGAATATAATTTTTGTAGTTATGTGTGTTATTTATCTTAATTAATTTTTTATGTCAATTTTTGTGAAACCCAGTATGGCGGGGATATTAGGTGAGGGATAATATGGTTTCCTTGGTAGTGGTAGTGGTTCAATGTGGATGGTGCTAGGATAGACAACATAGGTTGAGATATGAGCTTTCAAGATTTCAAATGGTTATTTTTAGGATTTTGATAGGTTGATTGGTTCTGTTTGAGAGCTGGGCCTACCTTATTTTCTTAATTTGTTCTGATTATTGGATAATTTTTTTGAATATTTATTGTTATGATTTCCAACAACCTACTATAGTGGGCCTATGAATTCCATGTCAATATTATTTGTAGTATTTTTAAGTTGAGTACTAAAATTACAAGATAATTAGTTGGTAAATTAATTTATAAATGACTTGATTGGAATTAACATTAGTAATAGAAATGATATATGTTAATTGTAAACCATATAATTGGTTGGGTTAAATTTTCTAAGAACATTAAAGGTAAATATATAATTTAAATGATGAATTATATAACATAGTTGGGTATTGGTTGATATGGAATAATTAAAATAAAATTTATGATATAGTAATTAAAAATACCATTGGGGTGCCATGTGGGATAGTATTTGTGGTTTAAGTATAAGGATAAGTTGTTTATCCTAGTGTAGTTTTTTCTTATACTATCATTATATTTTATGATTTTATATGATTCACCACTTGAGTCAGTAAGGCATCTAAAGCCCAAATATTTTAGGTACTTTGTTTTTTACCCAACATCCATGTCATTGATGGAACATATGGTTGATTAATACCTCTTATATATTATATATTTGGAAGTATAATTATGTGTAGGTATATATGGGTTATAATAGATTAAGGTATAGGGTATTTTCTCACACATGTTATGTAAAAGGACCAATTTGGGATATTCTAAACACTGAGAGGGGGGTTAATCGGTGTTTGGGACTTTTTAAACAAATTAAAAAAATTATCCCTTTACCTCTTAGACCTATTGTGATCTTTGTTATCATATTCTCTTTCCCTATTTCATTTAAGTATATAAAATCAATAAATAATGGAACATTTTGTTTTTATATGGTTCGCTACTCAATAAGATTATATATTCCTTCGCATGGTTTACAAATAATCCTAACCACACAACCACTATAAATTAATCCTTAGAATTTTGTTATAACAAGTAGGAAATACCCTTTCACTTTCAATTCACTATATTCAATTAAGTGTTCATGTTTTAGAGCACAGGGCAAGATATTTATACTTTCTATGAAGACAGTATTCACCTTATTGATAAGGTTATTTGTGAAACCAAGAAAATATTCCACCTAGTAAGAATATTATTGGATGTCACAGTGATGTGTTGATCTTTTACTAACTTCTTATTCACTTTATTAATTATACAACAACAAGAAATAAAACCATCTTCTTTCTTCCATTAGAAAACTAAAAGTTAAAATTTATTCTTCTCCAATTAGTTGCAATAATTTGAAGATATTGTGTACTAATCAACTAAATTATCCCTAAACTGAATGATAATAAACTTAGTATAGATTGTATAATAACTTCTTCCAATGACTCTGATCTTTGACACATAATAATATGAAATAGAGAAGTAGTGTCTTGATATATTTCTTCTTCAGGGAAGAACTGACTATACTAAAACATCTTCTTATTATTTCTAGAATCAAAAACATCCTTTCTGATTATTAAAACACTAAAATCTCATCCCATCTTTACATATTTATAATTGTTCTACACTAATTAATAATTAATCTTTAGCTGGGAAAACTCTATTCTTATAGGACACACAATATTATACAATTGTGTAGTAGTGTTTAATTCTATTTATTTGATACTCAAAATAAAACATTATTAATATATCAATTATCTTTTATTCTTCAGGATATAAAAAATATTTATTCAACTAAATTTATCCACATGTTCAATATTATATCATACAATAACGGACTTTCAAAAATGAAAACATTTCTATTCTTGAATTACTAACAAAAAAAATATCATATATAAGTCATGAATTTAATGCATGGTTTATGTCACATGAATCCTAAGAAAATTTATCAATTTTTTTTTTCTACCTTTGAATATATTTTGGGTATCTCTAATGCATGTCCACTTTTGTGTGTATCGTCATTCAAGCATGCATTAAAACATTCATAGAGTGTTTAATACCCCATTTGTTTATTCTTACACACACATATATGCACTCAAACTATTCACTATCTTATTATTTCTCTATGAAATCATGATGAATTTCCAAAAAATAGACTCAGGTATCTTAAATCATGCACATGATTGCATGTTCCTAAAGCATGCATGCACTACCCCTACCTTCATTCGTTCTTTTTCTTCTCACCAACCACTCTTTCATGCAAATAGTACATTTTCATTTATTCCTTCACACCATCCATAAGGAATTCACATGGAACACATATTCGTTAGTTCTCAAATCATGCATTGGATCATGGAACCAATTGTCTTCATAAAGCACAATGAGGGTGTTAAACACCAGTCATGTGTATGTGGTTATCCTTCGAGTAAGATGCGTTGAAATTCCATCCTTGTGTAAGAAATGTTCCTAACACCCTACTTCACAATGCCAAGGAGAAGTGTGATTTTGTTCTTTCCCTTGAAAAAAAATAGAATCTCATATTTTCTCTATTTTATATAGAAAATGAGATCTATCAAAAATAGGTGAGTGTAAACCACATGATTATTCTTGATACCTCTCTTTTTATAGGTGATGATTATAGCCTCTGGTTTGTGTATCCTTCTACTTAAATCCACAAAAAAAATATGTCTTATATAGATTGATATTAAAATCATTGAATATATTGTCTTTGAATTCTTTATTTTGGTTTTAAATGATTCCAAATAATATGGTTTCTTTGATTCTTAGTTCTGCTTCTCCATTGCGGTGTTGTCCTTGCATCAATACAACGAGGATAAAACCCAAGTCATCTTCCCAAAATCTCAAAGTCCATCCATGAAGATAAACTTCTCAAACATCCTCCTGAAAATGCATTTTTAGTTCAATCAAAGTATCTCCATAATAATCATTTAAACAAATTTTCCTGATTCTTTGACCATGCTGATCTTATTATTTCAACCTCATATTGATCATGGTGGCCTCGGATTTAATCGATGATGGTTTGGAAGATATCTTCATTGAACATGTATAACTATCAATATATGGGGTGAGGAAGATGATGAAATAGGTTGAAAATTGTGCATCTCATTTTGAATAAAAAATCCATAGAAGATCTGATAATGCAGATTAATATAATTAGGTTGCCATTATTTTATCCATATCATTTCAATGGATGAATAATGAACAATACAACTCATGTCCCATATTGGAAGCTCCACCACACTTCCCTCAGATTTATAAGAAAAGTGCTGACCACTCACAGTTAAATCCATCACCTAGTTTAGAACCCAGATAACAATGCTCTACAATCCCACATGGGTCGCAATACACAAGGTCTATAAGATTTAGAGTCTTTATGCCTAACCTATGTTTGGTCTCAGTTGTGTACTCCATGGGCCTTACACACAGGGCTACACACACCCCATCCATCATATGTAGACCTTCTACATTCCACCATGGTATCCCATGCACGGGATGGCTCCCATGTGGGTTGATCTTTCTTCCCATATATATGGTCTAGCTGGCCTCTATGGATGGCTTTGGTTGCACACATTTTTTCAAACACTAATTATAAACTCTAATTGAAGTATGCCATGAATTTTAAACCAAAATGTGAGATAGAAATACATATTTTAAATGAATGCATGGCCACATTCTTCCCCTGTGTACAATGAAATTTTGAATGGCCATCTATTTATTTATTTAAAATCTTCTTCATAAAAATAAATATTTTTATGGTCATCTTTAATTCATCATATTCTTCTCATTTAAGAATATAAATTCTAGAGAAATCTCCCAACATTAAAACCACTTTCATCTATGTTATAAACTATGTACCACCTTTGATACATGTATTTGAACTTATAACCAACTCAACAATCATCTGATTTACTAGGATAATTATTCAATCGTGAAATCTAATTTCATCTAAGTAATGCATAGAAATTCTCCCAGAATCATCATGAGACTCAAAGTCTTTAGTATATATTTATTAGAATATCAATACTTGAGGACTTCATCCAAGCTCTATTAACATTGGAAATTCTTCATTCTATTAACATCAATGAGATCATCATATCTCACTGATCACTATTTATGACCACTGAAAATCATTGAAAACAAGTAAAAATCATACACAAAGTTGGATCTTCAATCTCTAACTTTTTATTTGTTCTAAATACATTCAATGTTCTTTCCAAATGAATATGGAAATATGTTGTTAATTATATCCTATCTACCCTTTACTTATACAAACATTCATTTCACTTTCTATCACCATTATTAATAAGAAATACAAAGTTCATGAGAAAAGGTTATTAGTTTATACTTAATAAATGTTCCATCCATCATCTCACTCAAAGTATACTTGAGTTGTGCTCAGTATAGAAATCAATAGGATTTGATTTTAAAAAAAGGTTTTCCATTACAACTGATCATGATACCTTATGAAATGAGAACTCATATAGTTGTATTAAAAGGTTTTTAACTTTCAATAAATATAGTGGATACTAAATGTGAGATGAATATTTTAAGAATAATCAACCTAAAACTCCTACACACACTTCAAAAAATAGGTCAAAAACATTCAAGTGCAATTGGAAGGATGAGTAAACTTTGGGAACTTCTATTATTTTAATTTCATTTGTTAATTCAATTAATATCCCTTTGTAAAATAATTTTTATTTTGAGTAACCAAGGATGAGTGGTTAAGAAAAAACATACGTTTTCAATGATTTGAGCTTCAGGAAATTTATAGATTAATAATGTTCTGATACCAATTAAAATAATGATTCTGGTAGCTTCTTTATTTGTATCCCCCTCAAGGTAAACACTTATCAACATATTCATAATAGTACATCTCATCAATAATGGATTCCAAGAAATTATAGTCTGGATATTACACTAGAATGGATCATCAACTTGTTACTATCCATATTGGACTTCATATTCTTTAACTTCATCAATTATAGTCCCCCATAATATTTGTATTTAAATATCAAATTTGGGGAATCATTCAAGAATGGTGACTTCTTCATATTGAATATCAAGAATTAATAGCACTCAATATTTCCTAGGTTCTCCCCCTAATATCTTTTTTTACCTTAATTTAATTGCATTATTAGCACAAATATAATACATAGAGGTTTAAGAAAATAAGGTGGATACTTATTTGATTTTTCAATGTGAATATAAAGGTTGATATGTTTTTCTCAAACAAGTTACTCCATTTACTCTAGTATTCATGATTGGACATTTGAGAATATATTTTTATTTATATTGGGGTATAGTTAATCTATTCACATCCTCCTATTCATTATGTGGAGAAAATTGTTTCTTAATAGCCTTCATATATGACTCATTCTTTCTCCTCTCAAGGGCTGCTTCTTATTCTGGTTAAAAGGTTTAACAACCTTTTTCAATGTGACTAGATTTCTTACAGCACTCACATAGAACTTATTTAACATAAGAGTTACCTATTATTGAAAAACTCTCACACAATTTGTCAATATCATGTGGAATATTTCCTTTACCTTTTTCATTATCATTGTCTTGTACCTCTTTCACTTTCCTCACTCTTCCCAAATATTCTAGCTAGATAACTAACATTTTATAAGGGACATTGGTACTAGGTTTGGATTTTCCATATTGATTATTCTGAGTTTCTTCATTTTTATTATTTCTTTTAGATGCACTTTTATTTAACATCCTAGATTTTAAATAAAAATACTTCTCAGTTTACTTACATGAAATCTTCTTGGGAGAATTTGTGTTAACATTTCTCTAACTTCTTCCCAAGGAAACTTGATTTTTTTTATCCAGCTTATATGGTCTTCTTTTCTCATAAACATTGGATAAAATTTGAGATGATCATGTACCATCCCTGTGACCACTGGTATTTTATATATCATATATGTTATTGATAATTACAAATTTCTTTTTAGTATTCAGATTCTTCAAGACCCATGGTTGTTGCTTATTTATCTCCAGATTTCTCCCCCTTGACAAAGGCTTCCATTTTTCTCTTTCACTTTAAGAATTGTTCCAACAATTGAATGAAAAATGCCTAAATATATTCAAGCACCTATATTTACCCACAAATTATGATTTCTTGATATCTTATATATCATATTTTTGGGTCTAATTCGTGATTGTTTTTCTCTCTATGGGGAAGAGACTTATACATTCTTTTTTTTATCCACCCTAGGCATGGTGGTAGATTTATTATCATCTTTCTTCATCCATAATTGTTCAAAATTTGTTTTACAACCTTCATTATTCATGAAAATAGATTCAAAAACATTTTTATATGATTACATGGATGGTATATATTTCTTTATAGTTGATTGTGAAAGACAATTGAATTAAGTCATGATATTTTCATCACATGTTTGAGGTCTTTCAACCGTAGAATCCTCCAGTGATCATTGAGTACTAGCATATGATATTTCCTTCATTCGTGAAGTCTCAATATATGTCTTATCAAGATTTTATAAATTATTTTCCAAATATAAACATTTTATATTGAGGATGACTTTCTTGTTTTCAATCATAATAATATTTTATTCATATGACTTATTCATTATATCAACTTCACCTTCATGAATCTTCATATTGTTCTCAATCAAAGAGTCATGTTCCTCTATCTTCTTGGATATCTATTATAATTATAAACTCTTGACATCAGTGCTAATTTTCATTTTTCCATTCAATTTCATAGATCTAATTTTCTAGAGTAGTTTTTCAATCCCTCTTTCTGTTAAACTTCTTTGAGAATTTTGAGGAACTCATTTCAAGTTTCTTTTTTTTGGATTCAAAGGTTCCAACCTTTTTGTAGAGATTTAAACATTCTACATTTTTATTGAAACCACTTATCCAAAACATTTGTTTCTCCTTCTAGATGGGTGATCTCTACCTATATACATTAAAATACCTCACAAATATTGGAGGCTCTTTCTTTAAGAATACCATATAGAAAAACTATTAATCTATTAAATGATAATTCTTGATAAGTTTTATATTGATCATCATCACCACTTATGATAGCATATCCATCTTGAGGATAGTATTAAAATTTAGTAACACATAGCTCGAGATCACTAGAGGTATGAAGGTTATTTATCTCCTTGGTGGAATCTTGAGCCACCTGCTCATCACTTTCCAAACCTAATATGTGTTCATTTTCATCAAGGTATGGAAAAAAATGTACTTTATTTTCATTAGATAAGAGGGGATTATTATTCATATTTTTAATCTATTTCTTTTTCCTATTTATCTTGGTATTGGTAGATATATACATCTACTTAGAGATAACTGAGTCTTCATAAAAATTGATCTTCAATGTTGTCTTAGGAAAGAAACTCAAATTTTAAAAAGAGAATAGCTTCACTGTAGAGAACCTAAAAAAGGTGAAACTTGGCACTAATACCAATTGAAAGGACCAGATTGGGATATACGTAACATTAAGAGGGGGGTGAATCCGTGTTGGGTTATTTTTAAACTAATTAAAACTTTTTATCCCTTTACCATTTTGACATATTAAGATCTCAATTCTCTTATTCTCTTTTCCCTATCGTATGTAAGTATATGAAATAAGTATAGAATAGCACATGATGATTTTACAAGGATCAGAACTCAATAAGAGTATCAAGTACTTAACATGTTCTATATTTATTCCTACCAACAAAACCACTAGAAACTAATCCTTTGATGTCTTTAAATAAATTAAGAAATACCCTTTCACTTGTAATGAACTATAGTCAATTGACTGTTCATGTTATACTAAACTTGTCTAGATATTTATACCACCTATGAAGATAGTATTCACCTTATTTATAAGTTTTTTATGAAAAAAAAATATGCTTCCACCGATTAGTACTATTTTTGAATCTCACAGTTCTGCTTTGATCTTCTATAAATTTATTCTTCGCTTTATTACTTATACAACAGCTGGTAAGTATCCCTTATTCATTCATCCAATAGAAAACCAAAATCTTCACTTTCTTCTTCTTCTACCAGTCATAATAATATGAATATTTTGTGGACTTATAAACTGAATTCTCGCTGACCCAAATGATAATAAATTGAGAATAGATTGGCCAGACACTTCTTCTTATTCCTCTAATATTTTCCATGCAATAATATTAAATGGAGTATTAGTTTCTTGATATCTTTTTTATTTGTTGAAAAACTAACTAAACTAAAACTTCTTCTTCTTTATAGAATTATAAAAATCCTTTGTGATGTTTGAAACACTAAAACTTCAACTCATCTTTTCATCATCACAATTTTTCTTCCCTAAATACAAATCAATATTTAGATGGGAATACTATATTCTTCTTGTATACACAATAATATGAAATTTTCTAGTAGTGTCAAATTATCCTTATTTGATACAGAATATCATAAAAAAATTAATGTATCAGTTCTTATTTTTTTCTTCTTTATTGAAAAAAAATTATTATGTTGAATTGCACCGTATGTTTAATATTATTTCATGAAGTAACGACCCTTCACAAATGCATACTTTCCTCTTATTGAATGACTAACCCAACAATATCATATATAATTCATGTATGTAATGCATTTTTTATTTCACATAAATCCCAAATACATTTATAATTTTTTATGTTTGTTCTATTCTCATGTTGAATTGGTTTTGGTTATCTCAAATGTATAACCACTTTTTTGTGTATAATTATTCAAACATTCATGAAAACAAGCATGCGCTATTTAATATCCCCATTTTTTATTCTTGCACACACATATATGCAAACACACTGTTCAATTTCTTCTTCTTTATCTTTTAAGTCATGCTTCATTTTCAAAACATGGAATTCGGTATCTCCAATCATGCACATGAGTTCATGTTCTTCAAGTATCCATGCACTACCCTCTACCTTCATGCATTCATATTATTCGCACAAACTAATCCTTATTCAAAAAACTTAATTTCTGTTTGTTTACTCACACAATAAAAAAGTAATTTACACTAAACACATATTTTCAAATTACAATGGTAATTCTAAAATCATGAAATAGCTTACAGAACTAATTGTTATTGTGAATCACGGTGAGGGTGTTAAACATTAGTCAAGTTTCTGTGGCTCTCCTTCGTGCAGGATGAGTCAATGTTTCTTATCCATGAAAAAGATGTATGGAACACCACAATTCATGGTAATAAGGAGTTTTTTGGTTCTATTATTTCCCTTCATGTAAATAGAATCTCATAGATGCTATGTTTTATAGAAAAAATGAGAGCTCTCAAAAATTGGTGAGTGGAAGCAGCATGCTTCATCTCAGTGCCTCTCATTTTATGGGAAAGGATCACAACCTCTGGTTCATGTATCTTTTGACTTGAATCCCATCAGAATATTTCAAGTAAATATTGATATTAATAGTTACAAAGATCTTATATTTGAATTCTTAATCCCTAGTTTAAATGAAACTGAATATCATTGAATCCTTGCTTCATGATTAGGATTCTCCTTTGCAGTGTTATCCTTACATGAAAGTGATGTGGATCACATGAAACTCCTCTTCCAGAAATATCTACATCCATCCATGGAGATCAATTTCTCAAACATACTCTTGCAACTAAATTTTCTGTTTGGCTAAATTATCTCTATATTAATCATGCAAGAAAAGTTTCATGATTCTTTGATCATTTTTATCTCATTATTTTGACCTCAGGTTGATCATGGGGGCCTTGGTTTTGATAGATGGTGGTTCATACAACTTATTTGGTGAGTAGGTGTCATCATCGAGATATTAGAGAAGGAAGATGATGGATCTAGTTGAAAAATGCATGGATCATTTTTAATATAAACGCTATGGGAGATAGGACTGTTTGGATTAATTCGACCGGGAAACCTCTATTTTATTTGTATCTTTTTAACAGATGAAAAATGAGATCTTCAACCCATTATCCACATTTAAAGCTCCACTTCACCCCACCTTCTTTATAATCAAAGAATTAACTGCTCATAGTTCGATCTGGAACTCAGTTCAGCACGTGGATAGAACTGCACTACACACCCACACAGGCTATGACACATGTGGTTCATGAGATTTGCAGGCTTCATGCCCAACCTATGTGTGGCATCAATCATGCACTTCAAGTTCCTTACACAAAACCCTACATGCACTCCATCCTGTCTATGTAGGCCTTATTCATACCACAATGGTATCCCATTCAAGGTCTGGCTACCACATGGGTTGATCTTTCTCCCCATATATGTGATTGAGCTAGCCTCCTTGGGTGTCATTGTTTGGCCACCTTTAATCTAAAATAATCACAAATTAGAAGTGAAATATTCCATAAATTCCGAACCAAAAAATGATTTAGCATAGAATCTTTTAAATACATGCATGGACACCATGTTCCCTCATGAATAATGAAAGTGTGCATGGACTTATATTTCATAATTTAAATTCTTCTTCAGAAAAATCAATATTTGAATGGTTATCTTCAATTAAACTTCTTTTTCTTATTTTGTAATATACTTTCCAAAAAAATCTTCCAACATCAAAACCAATTTTATCTTTTTTGTAAATAATATATCACCTTTTGATACATGTATTTGAACATAGAACCATTTCATTAATCATTTGATTTACTAGTATAATTTTTCAACTATGAAATTATATTTCATATAAGGAATCTATAACAATTATCCAAGCATCACCATGAAACTCAATGTTTTCAATAGAAATTTCTTGGAATATCAAGAGTTGGGGACTTCATCCAAGCTCCATTAACTTTTTAACTTCTCCATGATACTGACATCAATGAGATATTTCTTTCTAATTGATCACTATTTACAACTAATGACAATTATTGACAACAAATAGAACTCATACACAAAGTGGGATCCGCACTATGATGCCTCTTAATTTCACTATAGATGTGTGTGAAATTTATGTTCTCTTGAGGTTATATAATATACTTGTATTATGACTATAGTGACAATATTTGCTACATGTTTACTTACATGAGATGTGATAGATTATGGTATAGCACCTGATACACTAGACGTGATTTATTTCATAAATATTCTTATTGGTTACATATTTCATAATATTTCATGAATATATGTGTTAATGTGGTGTAGGATGTGATGTGGTTGTGATATGGTTGTCAATATGGGAAGGATGGATTATGGATGGGATAAAATCACATGAAGGTTTCCATTAGAGTGTGGGAGATAAAAACTATTGGGAAAGTCGAGATGGGGTAACTTTAATAAAAATATATTATTTTGATATAAAATGAATTACTTTGAAGTGATACTTGGTGAGAAAGCCTTGATGAGTATGGGATAAAGATTTACCTTCTTAAGTAATGATTTGAATTCCTCTATTTATTTATCAGGATTTAGTTCAATTCATTCACATTTTCACAAGATATTTCATGGAAGATCCAATAGAGTGTACTTGTATGCTCACCCTAAATAAATATATAAACTATTTTCAGGTCTGTGAGATCTATTTGGTGATTGTGCTAAGAGTTACTATATCTTGGAGTTGTTAAAGAGTGATTGGAGTTCGTAATAACTTCCTATTCTTGGTTCATGGTTCTTTTCATTTTCATCCTCATTGTATGAAAATACATTATGCTATTAGGATTGGCTATTCCTTTATATAATGGAGTTTATTGATAGAGTGGGTTCAAGACAAGGGGAGCCAAAAAAATTATATAAGAACATAATATTGTACGAAAGGAAAGATTATTGTGGCTGGAAATAGATATTGAAGTTTGATTATGGTGGAACTTGAAAAAGATAATACAAATGAAGATCTAGTGGGTGGAATGTAGTTGGGGTAGGTGGAATGATACTGAATATGGGAAAATGGGGTAAGATAAAGGAAAACAAATATTAAAAATATGAGAAATATAGTCAATTAAAGAATATGGAAGATAGTCATGAGTCACAGAACATAGGGTTTCAGAAATTCAAGGGTTGACTGAATGAGAAGAAAATAATAATGCTAGTTTTTTAATTTTTTTTAAATTGGTTTTAATATTAGTTATCATATAAATAATGTTTAAATTTTATTTCTAACATCGTTTATATTAAAATTTATGTTAAAACATAATATTTAACATCATTTATATTATTAGACAATGTTAAATACCTAACATGTTGGGTAATAATGTTGGTAATTAATATAAGTGAAATTAACAACACAACAAAAAATCAGTATTTCCTACATGTGTGTTACGAGAATCTATTACTAGATCTATGTACAAGACTAATAAAAATTGAGTTTTTTGGGATGGGTGACTATATGGGATAGTGTATAGGTACACTAAATATTCATTCACTTAAGTTTGTTTTCTTATTCTTATGGGATACTATCTCACAAGATTATTTCTAAACTGTTTAGTTCGTTTCTTTATGATATAGGTAATGAATATTGGATATCTTATAACTAAACTCTTATATATATTTCCCTAAAAGTTTTTTTGGAACATTAATATGGCTGGTGTGTTACTTTTTTACAGTTTCCTTCATTGATATTTGATTATCATTTCCAAAGATACACCGAAATTTCATATGTTAATACTAAATATACTAATGATTATGAATATGAAGGTTTCTCATATTTTCTTGGGTTGATTACAAGACCACCCCACCTCACTAATAGTGATCATCCTACTACTTGTGTTATTTGATGAAGTTGTAAGTTAAGCATGACTATTTTTTATGGATGGAGTTGTTTGAGATATGAAATACCTGAATAATTGAGCTATGAAATTCTCTTCATGATTGATTTAGATTTGGTTTCTATTGGCCCATTTTATGCTGCATTGAATCTGGTAAATAGAATGGTTTTTGGAAGATACAGGGTTAGAGTCATTCTATTTGATCCTATGAATTCCTAGTATCAATGGGATATTAACAAGGATCTAGGATTGTGTACAATAAACATGCATCCAATGTTATTTATCTTAAATATTTTTTTTACAATTTCATTATCACCAAACTCCACAATTAGATAACATCAAATAATACTACATTGGTTGATATAAAATTCTAATGATGCTAAAATTATTGAATTTTTTTATGACCATTTAAAAACCAAAAATTATTTTTCCCTTTTTAATCTGTTTAGTCAACATAAAACCAAATCATTTTTACCCACCACTTAAAAAAATACACTCAAAACAACACATAACATAAATAAACTAAATGAAAGAAAAACATAAAACTTTATCTTTAGACCATCCACTTATAATATCAATTGGTGAATTTTTCCTTCCCAGTCAGTCATTCGATGCCCCAATAAATACTAGAACTCACTTACATAATTTCTTGGCTGATTCAAATATTTAAGGATTGGAATATCAGATTCACCGCCAATTTAAACAATGGGTTCTGACCACTTTTATAAATTTCATATTTGTGTCTCACTAGTTGAATATTATTGATTTGCATCTCTTTCTGTGCTAAAAATACTAACATAAATTCTCCTACCCAACTTTCATTTCACTCATCAGGATGAAAAAATTCTGTATCCTGAAATATGAAGGGTACTTGACTTGTTCATTCAGTAAAGTAATTATAAACATTAAAAAAATAACATCATAATATATTTTAAAATATGGAAGAGGAAAAATAATTTTTCAAATTGTCCAAAATCTAAATGTGATCAATTTGAAGCATTATTAAAATATTATTTTCAAAAATAAAATTAAAAAATATATACAAAATTTATAAAGAAACAAAAAATTTGAACATAATCAACCAATCTTAATAGAAACTATAGAATAAACCGTGTTTGGAAATTATAAACCAGTTATGGTTGAATAAAAATGGTTCAAATCATCATAATGGTCAATACATATACATTGAATTATAAAAAAATTAGTTAAATCTTTTCAAATTATATATATAAACCAATAATATAAAAAAATATAACAAAATATAAACATAATAAAGTTAAATAAAATTAAAAAATCTATAAGTTATAGCACTACTAGAGTTTATCAACATTTTTTCTTAAAATAATTAAATATATATAAAAAAATAAATAGTATAATAAATATTTTTATATAATATAACAATAAGAAGTTAAAACAAATTCAAAATTTTCAAAAAATTTAGCACTATTACAGGCTAAATAAAAAATATTAATTCAATCCTCTAGTTTTTTTAAAACTTTAAACATATATAAAAAACTAAATAATACAAATAATATGTGCACATAATATAATGATAATAAGGATGGAAAAATTAAAAACCCTGATAAATTATACAACTTCCAATTCAAATAACACATAAATTCATAAAATGGTTTGGGGAAAGAAAAGATACCAATGACAGAAACCATAGCAGAGAAAACCAATGTTAAAGACTCTACATATCCACCAAGAGAAAAATTTGGTTGAACTACAGCATGAAATTAACTTGAATCACTCCAAAAACTGAATAACACAAAAGTAATAGTAAATGATACCTTAATTTGATAAATCTCTCCCAAATGGTAAACAATAAAAATGCATAGAAAGTTACTGATGGTGAAGGATGATGATAAATAATTATAAACATAAATTTCTAACATTTGAATCTCAAAATGGCTTGTCACCACTAGAAGATAAATTACAATGGTAGGTCACAAATAAAGGGGTCCAAAGGTCGGTGGTAATAAGTGCAAAATGTCGTGATAGGTCAAAGATGAAGGGATAAAAAGGGATTTTATGAGCCAGTTAGGGCATAACACTTGATAAAATTGAGTCCACTATACATTTTCTTTCTTCCCAAGGGTGATAAATCATTTTATTGTTTATTTTGTTATGCAATATTTTATTATTACCATTTTCTGTTCATTTTAAAAACATTCCAAATATACTTTGGAAATTAAATTTTCTTTCCATTTTACATTCCATTTCATTTTAATTTCCTTTATTTTCATTTCCTTAATACCAAACAAGTCCATACACACTTCTAGATAATCCAAAAGCATTTTCATTATGCTTATAATTATTGAGACATTAAATATTATTATTATGGTTCTAATTTTATTGTCCAAACCACATGGATCAAGATCACTAAAAAATATACATCATTAACATAAGAACAAAAGACAAAAAGATTGAAATTGAGGATATGAGAATTTAATATAGAAACCCCCAAATAATATAAAAATGTTGGTAAAAAAGAATGATTCAATTTTGAGAAAATTTAGGTTATAACCTCCTTATATTAAAATGAGAAAACCATAGAGAAAATATCTCAAACATTTATTTTTAATAATTTAATAAAACAAACCTCAAAAATTCAATGTACAAAACCATAGGTTTAATGGATGAATAATAACACCCCATTGAACAATAATTCCTCAAATAGGATAACAATTTTCCTTTCATATAGAAATTTCATCTTTTTTAACCTATTGATGTATAATATATTAATTGCATAATTAATACTTTAAATTTTCATATCATCCCCACAATTGAATAAATAATATATCTATCACTATGAGATTTGATTGAAAACCAATCATATCATAACACATCCTTTTAATTATTCTAAAACATACTTTTTACATTTCTATAATGTTACTTGAGGATTTCCATTATCTAAACTCATTTAAGTTAATTTATTTCATTAAAAATATTATAGGTTTTACTTTATTTTAATTTTCTATATTTTAATGATTTATTCTTCCACTATGTAACGATCATGGATAGGATACCCAAATAATACCAGATCGGGTCTCTACAACACCTCCTACATACCTCTCAATTTCTAGTGGTTGATATAAATGATAAGGGATAAATAATACATTTGTGTGAGATTGTTTCCCCCTTTAAATAATATATAAGGTTAATTACAATATTTTACGTGATTGTTACCAATTTTAGGTCCCAAAGGATGTAGAACTCATCAACCAATTTAAGTAAATGCGATATAAAACAATTATAATGATGAAAAAACTAGATGAATATTCATTAACCATCATAAGTCATTTAAAACTTCATACAACCATATTAAAATATACAACTAACCAAACATGAACTACCTAGTTTCAAGTGATATAAATGAAAACTATATCAAAGATAATGTTCTATAGGTGGAATATTATTCCAAGAATAATCAAGGATAGACCACATCAAACAATCTCGGATGGGCCATCCCAAGATCTAGAAAGATCCTAAAAAAACTCCTCACTCTAGAGACATTAATATCTCATGATTTGGTTCCTTAAATTTCCCTATATCACATAAACAATTTACTACACATCTCCAAAATAGAAACATGTGTAAGTTGTGAGAATAAAATACCTAGCAGGCGATCACTACCCTACTCGTACCCACCTATCATAAACTTAAGTGTATACAGTAGGAATACAAAAATAGGTGGATAAGAGGAAAAAAGAACTCAATATGTAATATATAGAACTTTAGACATGGATATATATCATAATAAGTAATTCAAAATATAAATAAGGAAAAATATTGTTTACCTTTTATGGTTCTACCCTGAAATCCATGGAATAAAGAAGTAACTAATTCAGGATATTAAACAGGTCCTATGGGAAATGGAATCATGTATACTATGTTGGGGAAATATTGCAACTCATCCCATCCAACATTTGGTAAAGCGGTATAACATTTTAGAGTATTAGGATCCATTTCCATTACATAAACATTTCCATTAATATTGGGAGTGACTTCCCATAAATTATACAATATCCACATAGCCCTTCTATCATTCTCACTAATCATCAATTAATTGTTACAATTTTGTAATAATACTTAATATAAACTAACAGGTGATCATTACCTAACATAAAATAATACGAAATTCACTACAAGTTAAATTATAACTAATTATTTAGTGGACTATAATAATATATAGTTATTACGCCATTTAATTAATCCACTTAACATGAATAAGACATAAGACATACTAAGTATACAGAAAAACCAATAAAGACATTTAATAAAATCAAGCACTCTAATCTAAAAATAATAGATTATATTAACAGAAATAATATTTAACATTTGTAAAATAATTTATTAAATATTGTATTAGTATAAAAACTCCATTTTAATTTAATTCACTTAGTGACATACCATTTCTATATCAACTCTTTAAGAGTATGAATTAATGGAGGGGTAACCTACCTAAATAATTATAGATCGATTTGTAAAGGTTTAAAGTATAAGACACAAAATCACTAGAATTATTAAATCCTTATAACATAAAAGTTATTAAGGGGTTAAAGTACTTATAAAAAGGATAATAAATATAGAAATCCAAACAACATTTACACCGTTTTCACCTAAAGTGGTTATCAGAAGCACCAACTGATGTTAAGATGAAGATGAGCTCTTGGTTCCTTTTGGAAACTATCCTAACAAGGATTGAGATTATATTTTCTTAAGATAAGAGGATAGGGTAGTGGTGAAACATGGGGTGATAATATGGATTAAAAAAGTTAAATCCCATGTTTAAAGGTTTTGAGTGTTTAAATTTGAGGTAAAAAAAACAATTTAGAATCACATTAACATTCTTTGTAGAACTACCTAGTACCTAGAAGAAGTTTATCGAGAACTCAGTAGAGATGAAAAAGGTGTTACATCTCACAATGTATGGCTGAGTACCCAGTTCTAAACCACTGAGTACCTAGTGAAATTCCAACACATTTTTTCCATTTTCTTTATTAATCTATTCTCTTCCCAAATAATTTAACTCTCTTCCAATTTTAAATTTTATAATAAATAAATTTTAAAATATGAATATAAATATAAAACTATATATATTATGTGAGGGTCATTATAAACTCCCCACTACTGGGATTCTCATACTCAAGAACCTTCAACTATATTCCCAAGGGAGAAATTTTAGAAACTGAATCTTCTTTTTGACTTAATATTCTTATATTTCATTTAACTCTAGGTATACTACCATAAAATATATACTAGTGGAATCATATTAAGATATAAAAAATTCTTATTCTAGTCAATTAAATATATTTGTTTCTCCATATCGGTTACATTGTACTCAATATTTATATCATCGCAACATATTACATACTTAGGGTTAAGTACATATTTTCATAGATGATAAACAATTAAGGTATTAGGAATGTAACTAAAATCTAGAGATAAATAAAGTTTATTTGTTTTCTCTACAAATAATCCATGATTTTTAAGGGCCTAAAAATCTTAGATTCAACTCTCCATACATTCTTGTCCATCAGTGACATAATCTTGATGAAACATGATGAGAAACTTTATCACCAACACTAAAGTCACAAGGTCATCTATTATGATAATAATATGAGTTTTTGAAGCATTGAGTCTTCACTTTTCATTTTTGAATCAAATTTTCCTTCTATATTGTCTCTTGAATATTGTTAGTACTAATCATAAATGTTTCATCTATTTTAGACTAAAAAAATGAAATCGAAAAGGTATTCTATATAGGGCCTAAAAAGAGGAATTTGAATTAATGAGTGGTAGTTTTTATTATAGGTTAATTACTCTAATAAGATATAATCTTCCCATAAACCTCAAAATTTATGTATATGGGCTAAAAAATATCCTCAATAATATCTATGGTTTATGTGGACTAATCATCAGTTTGAGGATGAAAATTGGTTCTTGGTTTTACTGAATAACCCAAAGCCCATTATAACCCTTTTCAAAACTAATAAAATAACCCTAGATCCAATTTTTAGGAAATACTATCTATTCAACCACGAAGATTCATAATATATTTAATATATAGACTTCCCAAATCATCAATAGAATATAAATCGACCCATCCTTTTCTTACATGACTATTACATTATTTTAAAGATAAACTATATTATAGGTGTACAAAACTGGGATCCACCGGTTTAGTGTCTCCGGAAAATTTGGACCATTAATATATTTTACATAATAAAAAATAAAAATTAGTTAATTACTTATTCTCTATATTATTAGTGGCCTTGGTATTCTCCTTAGTACAAGTAATCACCTGATGATATACATCAAAGAAATGGGTGAGCTAAAATCCCTATAAGATGATAAATAATAACCTAAATCAATATAACATGGGGTGACAATAATGATCATCATCATAACATAATAATAGGATCATAATCATAATAATTAGAGGAATCATTAGTTAAAGATATGGGAATATGGAAATGCATAAAAATTAAACATCATATCTTAGTGGTCAACTACAACACATAGTTGTGAATAAAGATAATATCATGTTCACGAATAACATATGTGGATAATCATAACATCATCATTGTAAATGAATATAGACTCATTTTCACACATATATTACCTTATCTCATGAAATAAATTGCAATACCCAATTCATTGTAGTGATATATAGTTTTGGGTGCGCCTGTCACATCATAACATTTACATAATCATGCATGCCACATAGAACATATAACAATATTACCCATAAAATAACCCATGGAAAGGAAATAGGTTTCATAATAATTTCATAAAGAATACTATCATAAATAAACATTGGAGTTATCAAAATAAAAATTGGATAACATACTTGGTATAGGAATCTTCAATCTTGAGTAAAGAAGAAACAATCTCAAGAAAAGAAAAAGATATGTTTTTTGAAAGAAGAGTTATTTTAAAAATATATATATTAATTTGTCACAAAATCAGTGTGGAAGAATGTATATCCCAAAAAATAAAATTTAAGAAAAAATAAATTATATTTTAGGAATAATAAAAGAACACCCACACAAAAATTTGGCATGAATGAGGAATAATCCAAATAAATTAAATTGGGTATGAGAATCCCCTTACCTTATGTCTAAATTATTTCTTTGAATTAATATCCTAGGTAATAAAATTAGATTCATTACTTAATAAATATATAACCTCTTATACATTTTTTGTTAATTATGATTTTGTTAAATTATTTTGTGGCCATTTTGATGAGTTATACTGTTTAATTTCATCGTTCAGAAGTTTTTATTTTCTTTGTTTTCATGATTGGTTCACTTGTATACATATATGGTTGTTCGTGTAAAATGAGGATAATTTTACAGAATTAAGATTATATGTTATTAATGAACTTAAAAATGATTAAATGATCTTATATATAACTTATTTATGTGGTATGATGATGAATCATTAGATAAAACATTAGTGATAATCATTTAGATTAATTTGGAAGTTTTTTATCATCAAGAACTATTTTCGTTGTATTATTTAATATTATGTACATAATTTAGTTTCACAACATAAAAAGGTTATAAAATACATTTTAAATTTTATTAAAACCATTATAGTGGTTTTATGACAATCCTTAAAGGTGGTAAAGTAAAATGAATACTTTTCATCCTTGAAGGCAATAAAATAACACTTCATGGATGATGTATCCATTTTTAGAATAAAAGGGAGAGGAGAAGAGGATTAATGATGGATTATTTCATTAACAATATAAAATTATAGTATATATATGATACTATAGTTATAATTCCACTTAGATAAGGGGATTTTGGGAGAGAAAATAAATGAAAATGAATTGAAAAAAAATATCATTTTACCTCTTTAATTCTCCTCCACGAGAACCTCCTTAGAGAATAGGGTTTGGTGTTTTGACGAGACCAAGGGATCTTGTATATGGATGATAGGATTAGGGAGAGTATTGGGGATCAATTGGAAAATATTCAATTCTTTTTAGGAGTGAGGATAAGAGGAGGTGAGGTATTGGGAAGAGGATTTTGAGGTATTGGGAAGAGGCTTTTGAGTCATTTTTGAGTCAAAAATGATTGTATGCATAGATCTTCAGTTGAAATTGGCCAAAGAGAATGAATAGTTTGAACTATATCACTAAATATATTAAAATAATTAATCGATTTATATTTTTTTCTTACATTATCATTACATCAACAATTACTCAAAAAATCAATTATTTGGATTTTATCATAAATTATCATATTTTACAATTCAGAAAAATCAAGTATTTTAGAAAAATACCCAAAATTCAATATAATAATTTCTTGACGTGTAGAATTAAATAATGAACTCAATTTTATGAAAATAATTTTATAAGTATGATAAATTTAATTTTTAATTAAAATAATTAACATGGAAAATAATGATTTTAAAATTATAAATGATTTTATAATACTTTGAAAAATTAATTATGGTATTATAAAATTATATTATAATCATGAGAAAAAATATTATTAATTTCTGAATGTACTTTATAAAAATCAACTTTATTTTAAACCAATATATTAATTATAAAATCGAAAATAAACAATTATGTTTTTTAAAATTAGAAACAATTAATTAATAATTTTTAAAACATTTATTTACTTATACTATGATATAATTATATCATATTATCATTTATAAGATACCTAAATTTTATTTACATTTTCATAGATGGGGTTAAAATTTTATTGGTTGAATTACTATTCCTAATGGTCATATTATTATTCCAAGGGTTAGGTTAATATTTCATCAGGATAGGTTTCTTAATCCCCATAAATACCTCTAATTCCATTCATTATTTATTTATAATTATTTTATTGTGTTATTTTTTTGATTTTATGTAATTTATACTACATGGAATAATTTTAATAAGGTGGTTTCCATTGATAAAATTATGGGTTGTTATATTCTTCCCTGCTTATGAAATTTTACCCTCAAAATTTCATTTTACATAAACTGGTGAGGGTATTTATCCATCACTGCTTCATTAGGATCCCATGTTACCTCTTCATTATTATAGTTCCACCATAGTACTTAGGCCAGGTGAGTAGTCTTGTCGCATAGGAATTAATCTCTACGGTCCAAGGTCTTCATTGGATTCTCCTCATAAGAGAGATCATTTTTCAACTATACCACCATTGGATTATTCAAATTTGAAGGATCTGGTATGTACTTCTTCAAGAGGGATACATGGAATACATCATCTACTTGATACATGATAGGTGCAAGTTATATTCGATAGGCCAGATCCCCGACACGATTAAGAATCTCAAAGGGGCCAATGTACCTAGAACATAGTTTTCCCTTATTCCCAAATATAATTATCCTATTCTATGGATATATATAGAGGAATACCATGTATCCAACCAAAAACTATAATTCTCATCAGTGATTGGATTTATAGATCTTCAGTTTAATTTGGGATGCCTTGATGTGCTGTTGAATAATCTTCACCTTCTCTACCATTTCTTCATTCATTTTAATCCCTAATAGCTTACGTCCACCGACTCCATCCTAGAATACCATTTTCTTTCATATTTTATGATAATGGACCTCATATGAATCCATTTCGATACTTTAGTGGAAACTATTGTTGTAAGAGAATTCAGGCAGAGGTAGATTTTGGTCCCATCCTCTTTTGAATTCCATATAACATACTCTCAACATGTCTTCCACCCTCTAAATAGTCCGCTCTAATTGGCCATCAGTTTTTGGATGATAAGTAGTACTGAAGTTCATCTCAATGTTTAGATCATGTTTGAGACTTTTTTATAACTTGGAGGTGAATATCAGATCTTGATCGAATACAATTAATAGTGGTACTCCATGTAGCCTTAACACTTCTCTTATTTGTATTTTTGTAAGTTGATCCAGCAAGAAGCCATATCGAATTGTGATAAAGTGAGATATCTCTATAAGATGATCCACAACAACCCATTTATCATTGTTTCCTCTACATTTATTTGAAAGTATGATGAAAAATTCTATGGTGATGTTCTCCCATTTCCAAGTTAGTATAGGTAATGGTTGCATCATCCCCTTAGACTTTGGTCTTTTAGCCTTCACTTGCTGCAATAGCAGGCACTTTGATGTATATTCAATGATCTCCTTCTTCATATTTTCCCACTAATTTTTTCTGTCAAATATCTTGATACATATTTGTGCTCGATGGTTGAATAAAGAAGGTTTATCTATTTTCATAATTCAAAAGATCCTTCTTTATTTCTAGATCAGATAGTATGCATAGTCATGACCCATGTCTTATAATTCCTTTATCATCAAATTTTAACTCTAAGGATTTCCCCTTTTACTTGGATTCCACCTCCTTCTGAATTTCTACACCCTTTATTTTCTCCATGATAGATGGTTGAGAAATCATTTTAGAGAGGTGTTGGAGTTGGTTTTCTAGGACCAATTATTTTCACTTTGATTATATAAATATTTGATGAATTTAATATTAATAAAATTTCGTATTATATATTTTTTATTGTTTTGTATGAATCTAATGTAATAATTTCCCATACTATACATCACATTGATAAATTCATATATGTTCCCCACTAGGATTAGAACCATGGTGTGTTATGACGATATTCTCAAATAATGATATATGGTTGGATAACGTAATATGGTGGGACACATAGTACATATAATGTTAGGTGAAAGTACTCATAAGAAGATGAGGATTCTTCTCATGAAGTTTGCACTTTTTAATCTAAAAAATGGGAGATTATGAGAACAGTCTTACCATTAGGAATTCCACATGTTTTGGTTTCATCGGATATTCCTATATACAAGTGTGTGTGATGGTCCTTATACTTTAATATTGTTATTAATGCATGTCACAACTCACGTACCAAGATTTATTTCATAAACCATGACAATAACAGTTCAAGATGAAGTTAGATGTGTTGGGTGTGTCATGAGTGACATGTCATTAATGAATATGTTAAGGAAGGATTTTTACCTTTCGTCTTTATGGAAGATGATATATTGGACCTTCGATTGGAATAGAACTGTCACATTAAATTCCATGCCCATGGTGTAATGGCATGATTATTTTAGATGGTCAAAGAAATACATACCGAGCATATGGGCTGGTGACACAGATATGCAACCTTCTTGTTGATATATTGTGATAAGGTTATTATATTATACAATGAGCATTCGTATGTGGTTTTTGACGTTGTGACATTAAGTTATTTCTCTAGGGTTCTTTGACCCATTTCTAGATAGTAATCTTCGACTTTATGCAAGACCACCTAATGAAAATGAGAAATAATCCTAGACCTTCACACACTAAGTGTTTCTATTGATATTGATTAAATTCTATTTGAGTTTAATTAATGGAATAGATACTATTTTTAAGTCTGAGGAATAATTTTATTCAAGTTATATTGTTCTCATAAATAAAATAAATATTTATTCATAAACTTTTGATTAATATATCTATTTTATTTATTGAATATTTTAATAAACATTTATTTTCTAGATTGTGAAGAAAATATTTATTTATTAATAAAATATTTTTTTATTTATTCAAAAAATATTGAAGTAGTTCTAATGGACCATGGCCGAGTTCAGTGACAAATATTAATTGACAACACCTTTACACAATATTTGTTATTTTGAAAGTTGGTGTGCACCAAAAAATAGTAATAATATAATTATTATTAGGTAGAATTGGGTTTATAAAATTTAATAAATGTTATTTAATTTCCAGTATGACATTTGATAGCATTTTAATTTAAATACTAACTCTATAAATAGAAGACTAAGTCTATTATGTAGAGTAACCAAAATTTATAATAGATCATTATTACATACAATGAATTCTGTCTCAACTCCTTCTTTTACTTAACTATCAAGAATGAGAAAAGTAAGAGAGATTTATTCAAAACTGAAGAAAGATCAATCAAGAATGAACAACTTAAGACATTCAACTTGTTGTGCTAGCACCCGGAGATTGAGTGGTTCTGCTCGAAGATTATAGGAGCACGTATGGATCACCCCTAGAGGTATTCTATCCTTGGATCCTCCCAACACAATTAAGCTAATACAAAAGGGTCTTTTTGGATGATAAACATTAAACAATGAAGAAAGTTCCTAAACCCAGGTACTTATTTATTCAAATATTAAATAAATTATTTAGAAATTTTACATGCATGATCTTACCTCCTATTATACAGAAACGATTATTAAAATAAATTTTCATATATCTCACACCCTCTCATGAATTCAATGTTCCTAGAACCATAAAGTGGTATCATTGTGTCCATGTTTAAATTTATAATTATTTATTTTATTATTGATCTATGCACAATTGTGGTTATATTTTTATTTCGTGTTATTGATTCATTACTTTTATTTGAATTAAAATTTTATCGATATATTAATCATGTTTGTTTATTGTTTCATTTTCTTAAATGTTTAAGAACAAATGAATATTGATTGGAGATTCCATCAGGAAGTGGAAATTCATTGGCTGGTAGAACTGGGTTACATGGAATGCATCTGGATCACACGTCATGTACTCATACACATTGTATCTAGATGTGCTAAGAAATTAATTACACATGGTGCTTTTATTGAACATTTCTTATTGACTGTGAAAATATAGAACATGACAAGTGGATATAGGGTGTGTAGTTGTAATGTACATACTCTTTAGTTTGGACAAGTTAATATGTTGAATCACCAGGCATGTGACTTGGATATATAGAAACCGAGGTACATGGCATGTAACTTCTGGTACAATCCATGTAGATTTATGTACATGGTGTGTAGTCTCTCATTATTGGAAAAAAAATAAAATTACATTAAATTTTAAAATTAAATCATTAAAACCTTATTTTATTTATTATAGAACCTTCGTGTGTTTTAAATTTTAATAATGGTTTTAAGGAATTTTAACTTCTCAATTAATTTATTGTAATTAATATATCATTATTGGTTCTTCTGTTTATTTTCCATAAATTATATTAAATATGGGTATCTAAAAATAAAATTTGATGATCGTTAATATGAAATGGAATTAATTAATTAATTAATTAATGTAAGAAATTTTATTTTAAATATTAAAATAATAAATAAATAAATGAGTGTTATCCATTTATGTTTGCGTATTAATTGCATGTATGACCATTCATGAACCTGACCAATACCGGTGTATGTGTTGGATATTTTAATTTAATTTATTACATGAGTTTGAAATTATTTAATATTAAATTAAATGTTGGAATGCATTTCATCTCCCTTCCCTCCATTATTATGTAGGACCTATATACCCAATGATATTTATGTAACCCCCATCACCCAATCCTTTGGTTACCATCACTTTCATGTGAGTAATAAATATTGGTAATTAATTGAGCATCCCAAGGAGCATGCAGGTAGTTCAATATTGAACCATAATGATTTCACCCTAGGTGACTCACTGGTGGATAGGTGGAATGTTGTAATTCATGCCAAGACTGGAAATATGAGTTATTTCCCCTAAGTCAAATGTTGATTTAATATTTGCTCATTAAATCAATCAATAGATAAATCTAATGTATGGGTCATCTAATTAATTAATTATTTTTGTATGTGAAATTATTTATTTTATAGATGAAAGGTTGAAATCACATAAATAAATGAATTAATGTGAAAAGACAAAAATTAAATAAATAAATTGTGTGTAAATGTTTTTTTCCAAAAATGGTTAATTAATTATTTAACATCCACATAATATTAACAAGATGTGTAAAGGATAACACAAGATAAACTTTATGTCCAATAAATTAAATACATCAATTAAATATTAAGTTAGATTTATCCTTACATTACTTTATTTGGAATGAAACCATAGAACTAAGTGCATTGTATGGCCAAAGTTTTGACACTTACTTTTATCGGGGAGTTCTCATGAGAGTATTGGGTTAACATAACCAAAATTGTATAGAGTTTAATAGCCAAATTTTTTTCAATAAAAAATTTGAGGAAAGTGTTGAGGAAATCCAAGTAATGATTTCAGGATAGGGGGATCCACTCAACGGATCAAGGAGTTGCAAGTCCGTAGTTAGAAAGAGCGCCTACCTAATTACTTTATTTTGGTTTTCATGTATGAAGTATGTATCATTAATTAAAGTAATGGGGATTCATAACACTATAATGTTAAAAAACTAGACATTCTAAGTTCAATGGTGGGGGTATTAATACCTGATAAAACAGTGTGAGATTTAACAAATAAATAAAAATATTTAATTTATTATATCTCACTTATTTTGTAACCAAGAAAAATTAATAAAAATATTATATTTAATTGTAGGATAAAATGAAGATTTCATCATCCACACTATACCTACAATAAATATTTTAGGATGATATCCTCCTAACTGGAAGTACCTTCCAAGAGAGGTCTATATGCCTTCAGGTTGTGCTACTCCATGAATATAAATATTATGTGCTAGAATCCTCAATGCATGATCCTCCATCTAAAGAGGTGAGTGAGGAAAAGTTTCGGGTCTATTAAAAACAATTTATAGATGTGGTCGACATTAAATTTTTAATGCTTTCATCCATGTCTAATGAACTAATAAATTCTCTTGAAAACATGTTTGTATATAGAATACTTGAAAACCTATATGGTCTTTACCATGTGAAAGCTAGACAGGTATGGTTTGAGATTTCCAAGGTTCTCTTTTAGAGAAATCCTGGTGAGGTTTCTATATCTAGGCCTCATGTAGTCAAGATCATTGGCTAAATTTAGTGATTATAGGTTCTAGGGTTTAAAATCCTTGAAGAATTGGGAACTAACCTCATTCTAACATCACCCCCTCAGAGCTTATCTCGCTTGGTTGTGAGTTTTAATATGAATAACCTTGAGAAGTATCTACCAGATCTTCTTACTCTTCTTCACCAAGTAAATAATGATACAAAGCATGAAAAACATCCATACTTATGGTGAAAAAATGGAAAGGGAAATCCAAGATCATTAATCCAAAATCTTCTTCACACCCTTCAAATAAGAGGAAGATTAAGGGGAAACCAAGGGAACAGGATGATGTATGTTTCACATGCGGAAAGAAGGTCCACTGGAAGAAAAACTACACCCAACCAAAGAATAAAGGATGAAGCTTCATGTGAATTTATTATTTAGTGTGATTTATCTGTTATTACAAATTGGTTATTAGATACAATTGTTTCCCTCTGGAATCGTGGATGACCTCGTTGATTGAAGGTTCAAACATTCCAATCGGTTTCTAACGGGTTTGTTCGTAGAACCGGAAACATCCAATGATTCTGTATCCATTTGAACATACTTTCCAAAGGTAGGTGCTCATATGTTGTGGACTGATGAGGCTTAGGAATTTTCATTGGTCGAGAGGATGGGAGGTCGGACTCATCAAACCTTTTTTAGGGGAATTATTGTATACTTCGGGACTCTCTTTATACATTTAAGTTATGTTCTTGAATCCTTATTACATTACCAAGTATAAAATTTGATTTCCTTTAAATCTGAAAATCAATGATTGATGTGAAGGAAATTTAGAGAATCTTTTATATGTATTCGAGGTTCTTCATCGATGAAGAATCATCTGTATTTGTTAGAGATTCTTAGTTGATGGTATCCTTAAAATACATAAAATTCTATTGGTCATTATGATGACCATACTGGTTTTAAAGCCACTCAGTGGGGAACTTGAAGTTTATTGTCATTCAGGAGGACATGGATTATTTCATAATTGGGATTGTACCTACTGATGGGCTACCTACGTATCCTTTGTTTTGAAAAAGGAATCAGAACCCACGTAGTTCGAATAAGGGAGTATGATGTTTATGATTGATGGCTCAAAGAAATATGTCATAATTACTTTTACACTCTAAGCTCACGTGATTCATGCTCGGCGTGAGAAACAAGAGGTATTGGTAAAACTAGACAATTATTCCATGAAATATGCAAACATAAGAAATGATGTGGGTCTTATGTATGTATGACTGCACAAAATAGATGAGGATTAAGATTTACTTCAGGGAATAAATCCATCAACAGGGTCCATAAAGGTATGTGTGCTTCATGGATATTTGGATACTCAAATATTGGGGTTTACTTCTAAGGAAAATTCCCAAGTTAGGAGGGGACTTATGATTGAGTTTTACTCCCGAGAAGGAAGCCCATATCAAAAGGAATTATGACTGGTTAAGAGAAAATAAGACTGGTGCTTATTCCCAAGGAGGAGGCCCAAGTTAAAGGGATTTGAAAATTAAGGTACTTGGGGCTTAATCCTAATAAGGATGCCCATATTTAAGACTGGGGATTATTCCTGAAAAGGAAACCCAGGTTAAAGGATTTAAGGTTTGGGGATTACTCTTAAGGAGGATGCCCAAATTTGGGAATTTTGAGACTGGGGCTTACTCCTAAAAAGGATGCCTAGAATTAATGGGAATTTATGATTGGGACTTACTCTTGAAAATGAGGCCCAGGTTAAAGAGGACTTGGGGCCTACTCCTAATGAGGATTCCCAGATTTGAGAATTATGATTGGGGATTATTCCTGAAAAGGAGGCCCAAGTTAAGGGATTATCCCATCTTAAAGGATGAGGTTAAAATGAATGAAATATCAATCTTCAGTGACATAAAGATGTGTAAATCACTAGGTTTTGAGAGATATTCCACAGAATTTCATTCAGATAAGGAATCCAACTCAAGAAATCATGCCATAGAAATGGCTTTGAAGAGTGTCTTGAAGACTGAATCTTGAATAGGAGAGGTGGAATGGAATAAGTGGGGATAAATGGGAAATAAGGGCACCCAAAGAGGCAGGGGCACACAAGTCCTGGTAGGCGCGCAGGTACTGCGTGGGTGCGCAAGTCCTGGTCGCACAGGTATACCTGCGTGACTCATGGGTACTTGCACGATTTTTATCCCTTAGGTTAATACTTGGGCGAGACTTGTCTCAAACCCTTGGTATTATCCCTATAGCATTTCCATAAGATGACATGCAAGTTCTAGTGAAGAACTAGGGCAGCGCGCAAGTGTGTCCATTTCCCTTAAGGCTAAAACACTTAGGCGCGCAACTGTTAGTGAATTATAACACTTAGACCTTACTACTCCTGTTTAGACCTTCCATTCTAGGTAAAGAATTACCTTAGAAGAGTTCAGAAGACCTGAAGAAGAGACTTGGGCATTCAGAGCTCTGTCTGTGAATTCTGGAAAAATTCCCCCCTAAATGGGGGGCCCACCGGGGGTATTTATAGGCTGGAGGAGACCCTGGTCGGTTTTCAAAGAGGGAGTGAAAGTCACTTGTGCGACCATTAGGTGGCGCGGAAGTATACTTGTGTGACAGTGATGTAACTTGCACGACCCAAAGGAAAAACAACCCTTGTTCATGCCTTTTTCAATTTTTGATGTTTTCTTCAAAGGATGAATCAATTTGGGTTCAAGGTATTTACATTTTCAATTTGTTAGACTCTGTGACGGAAAGGAGCGTCAACAACAACTAGTGGTTCTCACATATCTATTCAAATATAAGAACCAAGTAGATTCAAAAATATTGACCGAGGAGAGGTAGATCTTCAAGAAACTAACGGAACAAAACATACTGATGTAACTATTGGGGACTACCACATCACATTGTCAGCCAAAATGAGATTAGTTTTAAATGGTTGTTTTTACATGCCTTTAGTTACCAAAAACATTATTTCTGTATTGAGACATGATATAAATTGATTTATTTTCAAATTTGGGAATAAATTTTCCTTATTTTATAAAGAGAGAATTTTTTATCATAAGGAGAATTTAAATAACAGTATTTATGTGTTGGATTAGACAAACCAAATAATGGAAATTAATAAT